>CM036889.1:33576772-36271221 GCA_020796165.1 Pantala flavescens | reverse complement strand
TTCATAATATTCCTCTAATATCAATTGTAGCGGCTAATTATACACGGATATATAGAGCGAGATGAACACTCAGAAAAACTTTCAATAATGGGAATTCTCGTAAATACGACTGTCTGTTCTGCACTCGCGCAATTCACTGGGGGCGCATTTCGAATCGGGCTCCCCCACTGTTTCGCGTCAGGCGCTGTCAAGATGTTGACTGCGTACCGTAACGTTCCTTAATGCCCTTATTTACCAGCGCCGCCAAGCGGCAAAGGAAGGAAGGTGGAGAGGAGGGAGTACTAGGAAAACACTATTTTAATTGAGAGCTAAAGATTTAAGAAAATAATTCGCGATTAAGTTTCTTTCCGGAACCTTGTTTTGATCAATTATACCTTAGAATGTAATTTCGAGGATATCGAACCGTAAAAATATTTGATATATTTCGATTGAAATTATTAACGCTCTCTCAGATTCGAAAATATTTCTGTTACGATAAATTTGTTTTAATAACCGCCTCGATTAATGCACTCGAACGAATACTTTCTTGACGAGTTAATGTAAAATTATATGCTTTGCAGTGATCATCTTCACCACGTAATCGAGTGTGATCATGCAAAAAATTTATAAAAGATTTCTAAAAATGTTGGCTTCAGGGTTAATCCAAATACTCTAGGAATCGGATTTGAAAAAAACTCTTTGAAATCCACCCCATTACAAATCCGTATCACCCTTGCGATGCCGCCGTGAACCCATTTTTAGATATCGAAATATAGTGGTCTTTCATCAATGCCCTATCTAATGAGTTCACGCCTTCAACCCGGGACACCGCCCACAACCCGCCATTCCAGTTGCCTCACCGATAGGCAATCAAATTTATTTCATCCCAAGTTAGGCTGTGATTGGAACAGCAATGAAGTTAATATTTCATTATTTAGTTCGAATTAATAGTAATTGATATTCTCACTTTTTCTGTTCGTGTCCGTTGAGGTTACTCTCACTTTTGCTTAAGTCATCCTCGTTTTGAGTATGAGATGGACGACAAGGTTAACTAATTTAAGGTCATGAATATTTGTATTTTTCCTTTCAGTTTCGCAACGAAGTGCATTAATGCTAAACAACGAACATTTGGTTTATACTATACTTTCGACATTTCATCTTCATGCTTTTCTTCCGTTGAAAATTTATCGTACATGAGTAAGTAATTTTTCATTCAATCGAATCCAATTTAAATTTCTTTCCTACGGCTGTGATTGACACGGACATGTCTGTAATATGGTTAAGATTCGGACTCTTGAGTTCACCACAAAAATTAAATACGTGTCAAATATTTCTTGTCCGTAAATTTATTTCTCTGTTCAGTATACATCCGAAAATCGGGTGTGACCTCATTAACTTTCGTGGAATGGGAATTCTCTTTGTGCAGAGGCGTAACTGCAGAGATTAGCAATTGCAAATATAAGCATACATTGGCTTGATCGTTTTGAACTCTCGAATGATTTTTTCCTATACTCATTTCTTCTACCCTCGAGACATTCCCGGCCGAGGGATACGATTATCTCTTTGGAGAGGGTATCATGAGAGAGCGATAAGTAATCAGATACCTGAGACGGGTCGCATGGATTCAGATAGAAGTCGTTTTGCCATTTTTAACTTTCGTTAATCATGTTGAGATGCTAGGAAAGCATTAATATTTACTAAAGAGATATAAAAAACTATCCCTTTTAAAAGAGGAAAATATAATGGAACCGCTGTCAACCATTAATTCACTCATCGTCCTATTTCCGGGCGTGGAATCATGAGTCATTAAAATAAATTATATCTCTCCTTCAAAACACTTCGAACAACTTCGTCCAGCTGACAGCGAGAGTTAAAATGCTACTTCTCTGCCATGGATCGCACTCGAGGCATCGGAAGGCATTGCCTCGTCACAATACGCCCTAGTCAAATCGTTTGACTTACAATTAGAATGAGGTATGAAGGGAAAATTTTCGTCCAGCTGTGTGTAGCAAGAGTTTTCGACCTATTTATTGTGTAGTGCAATGCAACGCGTGTTAATGTAAAACGTAAGTACAGTAGTCTTGTATTATTCCACGTTTGAGTGATTGCGTAGGAAACTGATGCTGTAACTTTTTTCCTTCGATTCACTGAGATATAAAAATATTTTAATAACTCTAAAATTTGTGCACAGTGTATAATTGACGCTAAATACGAGACAAATAAATTATAATCAAAGAGAAAAAAATTTCCGTTGCCGGGTCGCGAACCAGAGTCCACCGCGCAAAAATGACAGTTAGAAAAAGCTTTGTTGATGCCTTAACCAACTCCTCCACCAAACTAGCTGATAACGAAAGTGCTCGGAAGAGTTCTTATCTGAGATGAGCGGGTTTGGGTTGTCCCGGAGCGAAAATTGACAAAAATTGCAATCTTTGAACGTTAATATCTCCTAAACTTACGGCGAGAAACGTCTATAAAAAAGACGTGTCTTCTTAATTTTGATCCTCTATCGATCTATGCTAGTCTCATTCAAAAGTCAGGAGACACCTATGTTTACACTCCTAGTGAGATATAAAAATATTTTTTCATCGGACGACTCCAATTATGTTTGAGAAGGCTATTTTCCTGTTAAACTGGGGACATGATAGTTTTTGAAGGAAAGAATACTTGTAATAGAATTTTCCTCCAGTGAATTCTTCTAATCTTGAGGTCACTAAAGCGGTTCTTTGCTGTGGTTGTCTTTAACTCGATCGTAACTCGGGTCAATTTTTGGTTCACGAGATGGATAGCTTGAGTATGCGTTTCATGCTGAAGGCTTCCAAATTCATATTTATATGAGTAATTTTGAATTCTCTTTAAGAAAATTCCGGTGCGTCTAAAGCTGTCCAACTTGGAAGTAAGGAAACTTGGCCAACTGGGAAGGTTTCGAAAACGCTCTCGTTGGCGCTACCTGCTTCTATCATTACAATGTAAACAACCATTAAGCAATATAGGCGTATTTAAAACGATGAGAGTATATTCGAAGGCATATAGACGTATTCAGCACTATTGAAAACATTCCATTCGAAGGTAAACAAACAGTAAGCTATATAAGCGCATTCGAAACGATACGAATTCTTCGCCGGCATAAAAACGTACTCGGCTTTATTCAAACCACTTCATCCAAATGTAAACAAAGAGCAAGCGATATTAGCGTGTTAGAATCGATATGATAGCATTCGAATAAAAGTAAACTTATTCATCAATATTGAAACTTTTTCAATTCAACGTTAACAAACAGTAAGCTATATAAGCGTGTTCCAAACTTTTAAGCGAATTCGAAACAATATGAGTGTGTTCAAAGGCGAATCTACTCATTCGGCACGATATAAACTGTATTATCCGAATGTAAACAAAGAAAGTGAAATGCTTTTGTATAAATAAGGAGAAGCTACCCATATGTGTATGTGTGTAAAAAAGACTGACTGATTTATTCAGGTATGAAATAATTTTTCCTGTTACTTTATTGAATCCTAATATGATGACATTCATGTTAAAAAAGATAACTTTTTTATGATGCCAAATTTTAAAACTTCCTCATCATCGTGTCACCAAAGATGACAATCGTGAATTATCACGAATATAACTGATTTTTAACTACATTTTTTCCATAAAACAAAATAAATAAATTAGATAATGATGAAAAACTTTGTGATTTCGACAGAAAATTATTCCACAAAATTTTTCTTGAGTCACTTTAATTTTCACTCCTTACCCTTTGGGTACATTAACATAAACTTATTTGGAACTTCTTCTGCAAAAGTTGACATATAAATCTGCCAAATTTTATTGGATTAAGAGTAATAATAGAGTTTAAGTTGTTTGGAACATCATTGGAAATTTCTCCAAGAAAAAAGCTGAAGCTCAGTTTCTTCATACTATGAAATTTCAGATCTCCATGGCATCCAATGCCTTCAGAATTGCACATAATTTTAATAAATAGTTCTGCATTTCATCTCCTAGGCATAAATCACTTGTTTCTGAATCAAGATTCTGGTTTCAATAAACATTATTATTAATATTCCTCTACAAGATCAAAAAGAAAAGACCCTTTCAATCAAAACAGTTGGATGGCAGGTTTTGATGAGATACCTATGACCATCATAAACCAGACTGCTCCCTGATTGCTTCTCCTATATGTAACATTTTTAATTTGCCCTTAGATGAAAGTCACTTTCCTACTCGCGTACAACTTGCTCATATTACTCCTATGCATAAAAAAGGATCATTGCCTCTTGTAACTGTTGCCTAATCTGAATTACCTTAAGTACATACCTTAAGCATTATATCAAAGTATGGGATTTCAATAACATATATAATATTTTGCACAGCAAATACTTACTGTAGTGAGCTGGAGACAGTTAAAAAGAAATCATTCTAATTGTCATCCATTGAAACGGACATTCAAACTCAAGAGTTTCAATTTAAACATCTCGGTGTGACTGATGAATACAAAGTTGGAGAATGCATGTTGGAGCAAGTATTCTTCCGTGAGTATTTAGGATTGATCCTCTATGAATAATTTAAATTTGATGATTCAAAATAAGCTTACTCGATATGTTGGCTCACAATCATATCCCAATCATTCCGCAAAAATTTAATGCAGCAAATTAAACCTTTTACCATTACAATACCTACTCACTTATATCTTGCATCCAGAAGTCCAATTCTCCAATAAGCGCAAGGAAAAGTTTGCTACAAAACATGACTTTATAGGGAGATATAGAAAAAGGTACAATGCACCAAGTTATTATAATATTCATGGCATGAAGAGAATTGATGTCACAACGTCTATTCTTCATCTATGTTATTCTTAAGATTTTCATGAAAGCATAATTTTTTGAATAGTTGAAACAAAAAGAGATCTTATTACCCATAAGACTCGAAAATAATTTATAAGACTTAGAATGTTATTTTCCAAAATTAATGTAAAATTCTCTTGTTAATATTTATTTTTTATAAGTTATTTCCTTGTCAAACATCTAATTTAGTTCTTTTCATAATGAACTTTCATCTCACCAAATACTGATATACTAGGTATCCTACTTCTAATCTAATCAAAAGTCACTAAGGTTTTTTTTTAAATGAAACACCTATTACTTAAAGTTTTTGGAATGTGGATATTTTTTTCCATTGGATGATGATGTTAATGGTTCTTTGGTGAGATGAAAGTTCATTATGAAAAGAACTAAATTAGATGTTTGACAAGGAAATAACTTATAAAAAATAAATATTAACAAGAGAATTTTACATTAATTTTGGAAAATAACATTCTAAGTCTTATAAATTATTTTCGAGTCTTATGGGTAATAAGATCTCTTTTTGTTTCAACTATTCAAAAAATTATGCTTTCATGAAAATCTTAAGAATAACATAGATGAAGAATAGACGTTGTGACATCAATTCTCTTCATGCCATGAATATTATAATAACTTGGTGCATTGTACCTTTTTCTATATCTCCCTATAAAGTCATGTTTTGTAGCAAACTTTTCCTTGCGCTTATTGGAGAATTGGACTTCTGGATGCAAGATATAAGTGAGTAGGTATTGTAATGGTAAAAGGTTTAATTTGCTGCATTAAATTTTTGCGGAATGATTGGGATATGATTGTGAGCCAACATATCGAGTAAGCTTATTTTGAATCATCAAATTTAAATTATTCATAGAGGATCAATCCTAAATACTCACGGAAGAATACTTGCTCCAACATGCATTCTCCAACTTTGTATTCATCAGTCACACCGAGATGTTTAAATTGAAACTCTTGAGTTTGAATGTCCGTTTCAATGGATGACAATTAGAATGATTTCTTTTTAACTGTCTCCAGCTCACTACAGTAAGTATTTGCTGTGCAAAATATTATATATGTTATTGAAATCCCATACTTTGATATAATGCTTAAGGTATGTACTTAAGGTAATTCAGATTAGGCAACAGTTACAAGAGGCAATGATCCTTTTTTATGCATAGGAGTAATATGAGCAAGTTGTACGCGAGTAGGAAAGTGACTTTCATCTAAGGGCAAATTAAAAATGTTACATATAGGAGAAGCAATCAGGGAGCAGTCTGGTTTATGATGGTCATAGGTATCTCATCAAAACCTGCCATCCAACTGTTTTGATTGAAAGGGTCTTTTCTTTTTGATCTTGTAGAGGAATATTAATAATAATGTTTATTGAAACCAGAATCTTGATTCAGAAACAAGTGATTTATGCCTAGGAGATGAAATGCAGAACTATTTATTAAAATTATGTGCAATTCTGAAGGCATTGGATGCCATGGAGATCTGAAATTTCATAGTATGAAGAAACTGAGCTTCAGCTTTTTTCTTGGAGAAATTTCCAATGATGTTCCAAACAACTTAAACTCTATTATTACTCTTAATCCAATAAAATTTGGCAGATTTATATGTCAACTTTTGCAGAAGAAGTTCCAAATAAGTTTATGTTAATGTACCCAAAGGGTAAGGAGTGAAAATTAAAGTGACTCAAGAAAAATTTTGTGGAATAATTTTCTGTCGAAATCACAAAGTTTTTCATCATTATCTAATTTATTTATTTTGTTTTATGGAAAAAATGTAGTTAAAAATCAGTTATATTCGTGATAATTCACGATTGTCATCTTTGGTGACACGATGATGAGGAAGTTTTAAAATTTGGCATCATAAAAAAGTTATCTTTTTTAACATGAATGTCATCATATTAGGATTCAATAAAGTAACAGGAAAAATTATTTCATACCTGAATAAATCAGTCAGTCTTTTTTACACACATACACATATGGGTAGCTTCTCCTTATTTATACAAAAGCATTTCACTTTCTTTGTTTACATTCGGATAATACAGTTTATATCGTGCCGAATGAGTAGATTCGCCTTTGAACACACTCATATTGTTTCGAATTCGCTTAAAAGTTTGGAACACGCTTATATAGCTTACTGTTTGTTAACGTTGAATTGAAAAAGTTTCAATATTGATGAATAAGTTTACTTTTATTCGAATGCTATCATATCGATTCTAACACGCTAATATCGCTTGCTCTTTGTTTACATTTGGATGAAGTGGTTTGAATAAAGCCGAGTACGTTTTTATGCCGGCGAAGAATTCGTATCGTTTCGAATGCGCTTATATAGCTTACTGTTTGTTTACCTTCGAATGGAATGTTTTCAATAGTGCTGAATACGTCTATATGCCTTCGAATATACTCTCATCGTTTTAAATACGCCTATATTGCTTAATGGTTGTTTACATTGTAATGATAGAAGCAGGTAGCGCCAACGAGAGCGTTTTCGAAACCTTCCCAGTTGGCCAAGTTTCCTTACTTCCAAGTTGGACAGCTTTAGACGCACCGGAATTTTCTTAAAGAGAATTCAAAATTACTCATATAAATATGAATTTGGAAGCCTTCAGCATGAAACGCATACTCAAGCTATCCATCTCGTGAACCAAAAATTGACCCGAGTTACGATCGAGTTAAAGACAACCACAGCAAAGAACCGCTTTAGTGACCTCAAGATTAGAAGAATTCACTGGAGGAAAATTCTATTACAAGTATTCTTTCCTTCAAAAACTATCATGTCCCCAGTTTAACAGGAAAATAGCCTTCTCAAACATAATTGGAGTCGTCCGATGAAAAAATATTTTTATATCTCACTAGGAGTGTAAACATAGGTGTCTCCTGACTTTTGAATGAGACTAGCATAGATCGATAGAGGATCAAAATTAAGAAGACACGTCTTTTTTATAGACGTTTCTCGCCGTAAGTTTAGGAGATATTAACGTTCAAAGATTGCAATTTTTGTCAATTTTCGCTCCGGGACAACCCAAACCCGCTCATCTCAGATAAGAACTCTTCCGAGCACTTTCGTTATCAGCTAGTTTGGTGGAGGAGTTGGTTAAGGCATCAACAAAGCTTTTTCTAACTGTCATTTTTGCGCGGTGGACTCTGGTTCGCGACCCGGCAACGGAAATTTTTTTCTCTTTGATTATAATTTATTTGTCTCGTATTTAGCGTCAATTATACACTGTGCACAAATTTTAGAGTTATTAAAATATTTTTATATCTCAGTGAATCGAAGGAAAAAAGTTACAGCATCAGTTTCCTACGCAATCACTCAAACGTGGAATAATACAAGACTACTGTACTTACGTTTTACATTAACACGCGTTGCATTGCACTACACAATAAATAGGTCGAAAACTCTTGCTACACACAGCTGGACGAAAATTTTCCCTTCATACCTCATTCTAATTGTAAGTCAAACGATTTGACTAGGGCGTATTGTGACGAGGCAATGCCTTCCGATGCCTCGAGTGCGATCCATGGCAGAGAAGTAGCATTTTAACTCTCGCTGTCAGCTGGACGAAGTTGTTCGAAGTGTTTTGAAGGAGAGATATAATTTATTTTAATGACTCATGATTCCACGCCCGGAAATAGGACGATGAGTGAATTAATGGTTGACAGCGGTTCCATTATATTTTCCTCTTTTAAAAGGGATAGTTTTTTATATCTCTTTAGTAAATATTAATGCTTTCCTAGCATCTCAACATGATTAACGAAAGTTAAAAATGGCAAAACGACTTCTATCTGAATCCATGCGACCCGTCTCAGGTATCTGATTACTTATCGCTCTCTCATGATACCCTCTCCAAAGAGATAATCGTATCCCTCGGCCGGGAATGTCTCGAGGGTAGAAGAAATGAGTATAGGAAAAAATCATTCGAGAGTTCAAAACGATCAAGCCAATGTATGCTTATATTTGCAATTGCTAATCTCTGCAGTTACGCCTCTGCACAAAGAGAATTCCCATTCCACGAAAGTTAATGAGGTCACACCCGATTTTCGGATGTATACTGAACAGAGAAATAAATTTACGGACAAGAAATATTTGACACGTATTTAATTTTTGTGGTGAACTCAAGAGTCCGAATCTTAACCATATTACAGACATGTCCGTGTCAATCACAGCCGTAGGAAAGAAATTTAAATTGGATTCGATTGAATGAAAAATTACTTACTCATGTACGATAAATTTTCAACGGAAGAAAAGCATGAAGATGAAATGTCGAAAGTATAGTATAAACCAAATGTTCGTTGTTTAGCATTAATGCACTTCGTTGCGAAACTGAAAGGAAAAATACAAATATTCATGACCTTAAATTAGTTAACCTTGTCGTCCATCTCATACTCAAAACGAGGATGACTTAAGCAAAAGTGAGAGTAACCTCAACGGACACGAACAGAAAAAGTGAGAATATCAATTACTATTAATTCGAACTAAATAATGAAATATTAACTTCATTGCTGTTCCAATCACAGCCTAACTTGGGATGAAATAAATTTGATTGCCTATCGGTGAGGCAACTGGAATGGCGGGTTGTGGGCGGTGTCCCGGGTTGAAGGCGTGAACTCATTAGATAGGGCATTGATGAAAGACCACTATATTTCGATATCTAAAAATGGGTTCACGGCGGCATCGCAAGGGTGATACGGATTTGTAATGGGGTGGATTTCAAAGAGTTTTTTTCAAATCCGATTCCTAGAGTATTTGGATTAACCCTGAAGCCAACATTTTTAGAAATCTTTTATAAATTTTTTGCATGATCACACTCGATTACGTGGTGAAGATGATCACTGCAAAGCATATAATTTTACATTAACTCGTCAAGAAAGTATTCGTTCGAGTGCATTAATCGAGGCGGTTATTAAAACAAATTTATCGTAACAGAAATATTTTCGAATCTGAGAGAGCGTTAATAATTTCAATCGAAATATATCAAATATTTTTACGGTTCGATATCCTCGAAATTACATTCTAAGGTATAATTGATCAAAACAAGGTTCCGGAAAGAAACTTAATCGCGAATTATTTTCTTAAATCTTTAGCTCTCAATTAAAATAGTGTTTTCCTAGTACTCCCTCCTCTCCACCTTCCTTCCTTTGCCGCTTGGCGGCGCTGGTAAATAAGGGCATTAAGGAACGTTACGGTACGCAGTCAACATCTTGACAGCGCCTGACGCGAAACAGTGGGGGAGCCCGATTCGAAATGCGCCCCCAGTGAATTGCGCGAGTGCAGAACAGACAGTCGTATTTACGAGAATTCCCATTATTGAAAGTTTTTCTGAGTGTTCATCTCGCTCTATATATCCGTGTATAATTAGCCGCTACAATTGATATTAGAGGAATATTATGAATTAATTTCCGTGTGCAAATGTTTGAGCCACTACTGAAAACGTAACCAAGAACAGGTGTGAGTGATTTCCCTAACACTGTGCGTCGCCCGGTGACGTTGAAGGGTGGCGAGGCAATCCAAAGTTAATTGATAGAAGGATGTCGCCATCCAACGGACGGAGGACGGCCGTGCTTTTTGCTGGTGGCGACTCTCATCTCTTCGGCTCGCACGGCTCAAGATGGTAAGATACTTTCACCCTTTCAGTCGATCCGTACAAACGGTCGGTTTCCAATAAGGAAAAGGCCGACGGGTAGGGGCCGCATCTGAGGAATTATTCGATAAGGAAATAATGCTGTCGTCACCTTACGGATTTATTTGCATTATTACCGTGTATTTTCTAAAATACGCTCATTCCATTAATTTCACAGATTCAGGCGAGGTATTGTGGTAATCCACAATGGAAAGGAGCTTCAAAGAATTTGTACTTTTACCGCAAACTTTATTTTAACAAATTAAAGAACGAAACTACCGGTTTCAAACGAATGATCTTTCATCTTCTGGCAAAGAAATTTAATATTTAAACACGATTTTTGAGTGACCATATTTTAGTAAAAGATAATAAAAGTGGAACGCAACCTCCGAAAAATTGGATCGTGCAGTCAAATTTATACATCGCCTAAATTTTTTTGTTTCTTACGTTACGAAAAACCTGTCGCGACGGAAATTGAGATAAGTGATGTTATTTTCATTTGCTGGTTATTCGGAGTCGATATCATTAATAGAACTTTAGATTTTGAATTTTATCCCCGAGGGAGTAATTGACTTAGCGCTCCGATTGCTAATCATTGTTACTATTAGGTCGAGACTCATAGACCCGTAAGCGTAATTTGGATTTATTCGGACCCGCTCTCGGGTATAAAATTCAAAAACCTAAGTTCTATTCAAGATATCGACTCAGAATAACCTGTAAATGAAAATAACAACATTTATCTGAATTTCTTTCGAGACAAGTTTTTCGTAACGTAAGAAACAAAAAATTTTTAGGCGAAGTATAAATTTGACTGCACGATCCAATTTTTCGGAGGTTGCGTTCCACTTTATTATTTTTTTTCTAAAATATGAATTCTCAAATATTAATATAATTTGACTTTTATTTATTCATAAGATTTAAAGAGTAATCTAAGGAAAAACTAGCATTTTACGTTAGAAAGGATGAGAGAAATTGCAGTTTTAGTAATGTTCACGCCCGGTAAGGCGACCATTATTTTTTTCATTCCGCAAAAAATTTATTTCTTTCGTTATAACAATGAAAATTGTCCAATGTGTAGAACCATTCTTTCTTAGTTTGAGGGGAATAAGAAGAGAGGGAGGGTGGGCAAGGAGAAGCGTAGGGAGAATCTCTTCCCACTCACTACCCGATGATAAACTGTACCTTCCTAGGCTATAGAAAAGAATTGCTGCTTATTCTTTTCTTAGAAATAATCTTGTAGATAGAAACGCAGGTGTTCGAAAGGGAAATATTAGTTTCATAGCCGTCTCTTTCTCGATTATGGGAAGGCCGCCGTGAAATTCGATCGGATGTGATATTGAAACCGAATCAGCGGTTTTCGCTCTCCGTGATAAGATTCGTGATACATACTTCAACATCTGGATTCACAATGAATATCTATTGGCTGAATTGCTGAACAATATATTTTCGCAGTATTTCGATGAGTCGGAGACGGGGAACGCGGACAGAAATATTTCTCTATAACTCAATGAAGTTCAATCTCTATTATTACTTTGCGTAGTCAATCTCAAATAAATTGTGCATCGACTGTTAGAGTCATTTGACTTTGCTCCGTCTCCCTTGAGACTGGAGAGAAGTATGAGCAAGAATCTGGTAAGAATCCATTAAATATTCGTAATTAAAGAGAATACCTTATCATAATGTAAGATATATATGTTTTCAATATAATATTGCAATCATTTTATTAGCAAAATGTTTATTAGTGATGACATTATATGACAATAAAAATTCGTTACTGACAATTCCGTTGAACTTAAAATATTGGAATTTGAAGGATAAATTAATTCAGGGTTTTCTGAGAAACTTTCTCACTAGAAGTTTTTCCTTAAGTAAATACAACGAAAAGTAGCAGGCGACTACACTTTTCAACTCATTTTGCCAAAAAGTCACGGTATTTCCGTAGATTTCTTCTCGTAATTACTTCGAAAAACTTTGAATATAAAATTTGACAACATAAGCGAAAAGTGAATAAAACGAGGCAAATATTGATCCCAAAAATGTGATATCTTGAACGATAGACATAAAGTCCTAGGTTCGAAGAAAATCGTAACGGATTCTTAGGATTTCTCGAAGTATGACTTTTTTATTTTTCCTTCGATCATTATAATTTTTAAAGATGAATAATTTGCACTAGGTGGTTCGCAAATCTTTTTCCTAATTATTGATAAGATTTAAAACCAAATTCTTTCAATTTCATTTTTTTCAACAAAATCGGCAACACCGTGCTGGAATGTCCCATTAACACTAGAACAGCGGAGGGTGTCCTCAGGACACCTCGCCCATGAAAAAACCGCACCATTTTTGTAATTTGTATTATAGAAAAAAATCGTTTCGTGACTTTTAATTATTTAACATTCTACGTATTTCTACTCAGTTTTATAATTATTGAAACATTTTCATAGGAGATCCGACCACATACTCCCTTGAACAGCGGAGGTGTCCTCAGGACACCTACTTAATATTTACTATTATTTCTTATAATAAAACCTTCATTCTCTTGTATTTGAAGCTCTTACGAATGTACTTTGAGATAATATTGCTTTTTGCTATTATTTTGTCTCTCCTCTAGAAAATAAATGGAATTATATTGTTATGTATAAAAATTTGAGGTAGCAATTCTATTGATGATTTGAGTATGAAAAATTTTGCATTATATTTTCTTATATTTCCACGTATAAGATACGTTTCCTATTTCTATTTTTGCGATTGACTAATTTGTCCTCTATCTTTTTGTGACAAAGAATCGATGAATATTGCTAAGCTTGCTACAAGCCCGGTACAAAAGTGACGGTGAATGATCAGCTTTTTCCCAGAAAGTGTAGATGTCTATTCACACAATTTATTTCTACTAAACCTGATAAATATGTGCTAAAGTTTCGCTTAGTAATGGATTTTAATTCCAAATATGCATTGAATGGATTTTCATAAGTTGTCGAGTTTGAGGATAGGCCATCTTCCTGAACCATTTGGTCATGATATTGATGGGACCTTTTCTTATGAAAGGAATTAACCTAATGACCGATAATTATTTTACATAAAAGAATCTATTTAAGAGGCTGAAGAAAGAAGGTATTTTTTTATTTGGAACAAAGAACAAACTGTGATGAGAGTCGCTGGAGTTAAAAACTAGCGAAAATCTGCTGTGAATTCCGATGTTGTCGAAAAATGAAGAATAATCTCTGTTTATAAAATTAAACCGAGTTAACATGTACTTCTCGCTATAAAGGTGCTTTCTAATGTCGTATTTGACAGTATTAGTTAAAGAAAATCAGACGCGGTGACGTAACATAATTGTACAAAAAGCGGCGTAGTGGACCAAATGGCGCGTAGGCACACGGCGAGAGCAGACTCACGAAGTTGCCTTATGCATTCTTTTTACATAATGTAATTTCAATGTATAGGTTATTTGCAAGCAGAAAAGAGGTCGCCAAATAACCAGATATAGATTCTTGCAACGAATAGCAGATAAACAAGGTAAAACCTAAACTGTCTAAAGAGATCTCAAAAAGGACCTAAGTAAACACTAGATGCGCGAGACATCATCCAGTAAAGCCACCGATATCTGTTCAAAAGAAAATCCAAGTGAAATAAAGCATCAAATAAGTGTAATAAGTGCAAGGAACGTGTTTATAGAAACTGTAACATCAAGAAGATTTATCTATGAGCTTCATGGTGAGATTTTGTGGAGTTATTATTTTGTGACAGCATCATTGCGCTAAAAAAGAAAAATTAATATAATTGCGTATGCAAATAACATATAAGGTTTTTTTTTCATCTTAAACCTTATTTCTAGTCATTTTGCTGTGAAATAAAACGAAAGGAAGGTACGTGAAGCGGTAAAGTTTTATTACGCGAGATTATTTTTTCTTGTGCCCCATGTAAATTGTTAATAAAATCGGGTAATTTTCATTATTTATTCAAGTAAATAATTATTTTATCTCGAAAAGGCTTTGTATTAGTTTATTCATATAATTAATTTTTGGCTTTATTGTTCTGTATATTTTTATATCGGAATATGAGTCTCATGGAATTGATTGAACTCGACAACAATTTCTATATTAAAAATATAGCAACTATTTACCACATGATCTGCCGATAAATAAGTACCCATTCTTAGTTAATCATTTTTAACCTTTTAAGGAAAGACTAGGAAGTTAAATACGACTGCCTCATGCGATTTAAAAGAAGCGCAAGTGTAGGTGTCCTGAGGACACCTTCCGCTGTTCTAGGGGGGTGTCCGTTTCCCGCTGTTCTAGTGTTAAAAATGTACAGGGCCACAAGAAATACGTTGTCTCTTCGTAACGTGAAACGGAGCATAGAGATTCGATTCAACGCGTCTCCATAATCATGCAAGTGAGTTTGACTCCCCGACAACCGATGATAAGTTGCCTTAGCAACGGAGAAGCATTGCCGAGCGGAAAAGCCGCGGTCCGCGTTACCCACGGTGGTTGCTTGGATAACATTTACATAAATACCCCGCAAACCGCCTTATGGCGTATGGCAGGGGGACACTCTCAGTACGCTTCGTGCAGAATCTAATGAGGATAATTATAGAGAACCAAAGAGGATTTAGGTAAACGGAAGTAATCTGGTGATAATATGTAGATTGTAAATACTTAATGTCATAAACTATTTTCTGTAACACTTTCTTCTTCCTCAATTATGGTAACACGAAATTTGATAGGACCAAAAATACAAATTCTCAGTGTTTTCAAATGATTGTGACGATTTGTAGAATCACAAAACGAAATTTTTTGGTTCGAGCAGAAGTAAAGAACATCTCTGAAGAAACCACACGCGTGCTACGGGAGAGGATATCCGTGAATCGCTCGTTTTTTACCCACTTTATTCGGTGGGAGTGGCCTTAGCGTGGGATGAGACTTGGCTCTTCGATGTTCCGAAACTCTCTTACGTACTATTCCCATTCTTCGTTATGCTTGAAACGCTTAATATTCCGAAATTATGTGTACATAGATTTAAGGTCATTATGTAAGTTCCCTCCCAAAGGGATTTGTGCCCTTCATTGGCTTCTTATCGCACCCATTTCCCTTCAATTATATTAACCACTTCCCCCAAAGTGGACTCTCTGATTGTCATAACACCTTCATTTTACCTTTCTCGAATTATCTTTCCTTTCTATGAAACGAAATTTATTTCCAAAACCCACAAGTGTCATTTATTTTCGATGAATTCAAAACGTTGACCTCAAATACGATTTATTTTGATCGGACGCTATGGCTCCAATGTTTCTCGTCATTTATTAAATGGGTTACGTTAATACGTCGTCCTGAGGCTTTATTATAATATTCATAATATTCATTCATAATATACGCATTTCTCTTTAATTATATTTTAAAATATTTTTCTCTTTCTTTAATGTATAATGTACACACGCTTACATGTACATAATCATGAAGAATCTTCCATCTTACTGAATCTTACTCCATTTTGACTAAAATGTGATGCTTCAATTGGTTTCATTAGGTCTAAGTTGACGTTCATTAATGAATTTGAAAACTTTAATTCGTATCTGGATTTTATCAGAAATATGTCCATGAACTAGGATAATGACAATTATTTCAGTTGCGAACTATAATTATCCTCCCAATGTTAAAAGTTTGATTTGCTGATAAATAAGACTAATTCTGTTTGCGTGTTGTGTTGATGTTCAGCTTCCGTATCATTTCTTCGTGTGCTTACGTTTATTAGTATTAACTATATATTTCGAAATGTTATTCTTTTAGATTTCATTCAAAAACATATATCAATCAATTAAAGAAACCGTTTCAGTACCTCATCACATGATAAAATCTTTAATATGTATACTGTGAAGATTACTTTTTGGTTTAACTCCTCCCGGTCATTGGTCTGTTGACAGCCCTTAACACTAGAACAGCGGGAAACCCCCCTAGAACAGCGGAAGGTGTCCTCAGGACACCTACACTTGCGCTTCTTTTAAATTGAATGAGGCAGTCGTATTTAAATTTCTAGTCTTTCCTTATAAGCATAAAATTAATAACTAAGTATGGGTACTTATTTATCGGCAGATCATGAGGTAAATAGTTGCTACGTATTTAATATAGAAATTGTAGTTGAGTTCAATCAATTTCATGAGACTCATATTCCGATATAAAAATATACAGAACAGTAAAGGCAGAAATAATTATATGAATAAATTAATATAAAGCCTTTTTGAGATAAAATAATTATTTGCTTGAATAACTTTTGAAAATTACCCGATTTTATCAACAATTTACATGGGGTACAAGAAAAAATAAACCCGCGTAATAAAACTTTACCGCTTCACGTACCTTCCTTTGATTTTATTTCACAACAAAAAGACTAGAAATAAGGTTTAAGACACAAACTGGGCCTTAAATGTTATTTGCATACGCAATTATATTAATTTTCTTTTTTAGCACAATGATACTGTCACGAAATAATTACTCTACAGAATCCTTCCACGAAGCTAATACATAAATCTTCTTGATGTTACAGTTTCTATTAACCTATTCCTTGCACTTCTTAGACTTATCTGATGCTATATTTCACTTGTATTTTCTTTTGAACAGATATCGGTGGCTTCATGGGATGATGTCTCGTGCATCTAGTGTTTACTTAGGTCCTTTTTGAGATCTCTTTAGACAGCTTAGGTTTTACCTTGTTTATCTGCGATTCGTTGCAAGAATCTATATCTGGTTATTTGGCGACCTCTTTTCTGCTTGCAAATAACCTATATATTGACTTCTGATAGATAAATTTTTATGTAAAAAGAATGCATTAGGCAACGTCGTGAGTCTGTCTCACCGTGTGCCTACGCGCCATTTGGTCCACTACGCCGCTTTTTGTACAATTATGGTACGTCACCGCGTCTGATTTTCTTTTACTAATGCTGTCAAATACGACATTAGAAAGCATCCAAATCGCGAGAAGAGCATGTTTATTCGGTTTAATTTTATAAACAAGGATTATTCTTCATTTTTCGACAACATCGGAATTCACTGCAGATTTTTGCTGGTTTTCAACTCCAGCGACTCTCATCACAATTTGTTCTATGTTCCAGATAAAGAATACCTGCTTTCTTCAGCCTTTTAAATAGTTTCTTTAATTATAAATAATTATCGGTCATTAGGTTAATTCCCTTTATATAGGAAAGGTCCCATCAAGGTCATGACCACATGGTTCAGGAAGATGGCCTATCCTCCAACTCGATAAATTATGGAAATCTATTCTATGCATATTTGGAATTAAAATCCACTACTAACCGAAACTTAAGTACATATTTATCAGGTTTATCAAGAATAAATTGTGTGAATAGACATCTACACTTTCTGGGAAAAAGCTGATCATTCACCGTCACTTTTGTACCGGGATTGTAGCAAGCGTGGCAATATTCAATGAGTGAGTGTCACAGAAAGATATAAGACAAATTAGTCAATTGCGAAAATAGAAATGGGAAACGTATCTTATAAATGGAAATAATAGAAAATATAAGGCTAAATGTTTCCAACTCAAATCATCATTAGAATTGCTACCTCAAATTTTTATACATAACAATATAATTAATTAATTTTAGAGAACGGGGACAAAATGATAGCAAAAAGCAATATAATCTCAAAGTACATTCGTAAGAGCTTCTAATATAAAACAATGAAGGTTTTATCATAAGAAATAATAGTAAATATTACGTAGGTGTCCTGAGGACACCTCCGCTGCTCTAGGGGGTATGTGGTAGGATCTCCTATGAAAATGTTCCAATAATTATAAAACTTGGTAGAAATACGCAGAATATTAAATAATTAAAAGTCACGAAATGATTTTTTTCTATGATGCAAATTACAAAAATGGTGCGTTTTTTTCATGGGCGAGGTGTCCTGAGGACACCCTCCGCTGTTCTAGTGTTAAAGGACGAGACGACATGTCTGAGATTTGCATCTTATGCATCTGTTTCATCAATGATAAATGCCGCAGAGCTTCTTTATTCAAAGGCTTGTATTTTAACTGAAAATAGGAAGATGTTGAACTCAATCAGATCGTCCGCGTTGATTATGGTTTCCTTTTGTTGAGGAACTCATCCCGTTTCAATTATTGTGGCCCGTCTATGTTCGAAAATTTAGTATAATTCAATCCAATGCGGAAGATTATGTGTGTGTAAAATAATATAGAGATTTCATTGAGAACACACTTGAAATTTTCTTAAGTTGTAAATTTCCTGTATCCTAGCATCAACGCTATAATATTCTGGTCTCACCTTCTTCTGTCAGTTTCTTGGAGAGAAGGAAATGAATCAGACGACGACAATTTGAATCGATTTTCTCTTAAAGAGACTTATTTAAGCGGAAAACCAAAATGAAGGGTATATTTACCACTAAACAGTATGGAAATAGTACATTTTGCTTATCAGTTAATGGTTTTATCTAAAAAATACCGTAATTTTTTGTCTTAAACAAGAATATTCAAAATTGAGCGTGAAACAGAATTTTATGTAACTTATAAATGTATTGCATTTGTAACTCATAAAATATGGCGAAGTTTAAGATACGATCTTTTTATAAAACTCTTCCGGTTAAGTATATTTCAATATCTAAAAGAGTCTTAATCAAATCTCGTATCGTGGCTGATGATCAATTTCTTCCTTTTTTGATGGAACAAATTAATTTCATGAATTACTTCCACGCTTGTTACCTTCATTTAGTCGAATGAGAATAAATATATATGTAACGGAATATTTATATTTAAATTATTTTAATTTATATATAAAAATAAGTAAATTATTTATTTTTATTAAAATCCATGGGAATACTTTTACTTCAGCGGGTTGGTATCAAGGGAGTATTAAGAGTAGAATGTACCTGAACCACCTCCAGGATTGTTACCTCTTGGGAATTATCAGAAGGAAGAAGGTCGAAAAAAGAATGAAATCACTAGATAAATTCAGAGAGAGCTCCTTTATAGTAGACGTAGGAAGCATTATGCGTCCATCGTGTTATATTGGACGATCTGATAATGCGCGAAAGATCAGGGAAATAGAGGCGCGAACGGCTCGTTTCAAAATGAATGAATGCAAATTTTGATTCATGATATTCACCCTGGTGTTTAGAATCCTTCGCTAGTCATCGAAGGAAAGATTCGTAAACTAGAGGCCATTTACCCCATTTGAAACGCCCTTTTTTACTTTACACGTTGATTCTCAATCGCTTACAAATTCGGACCACTGACACTCTAAACCAGGATCAAGAAAACTATGCTTTCTACTCCTAACCACCCTTTCAATTCCGCATTGGTTACGCGAAGAAATCAGCCGTTCAAATATTGCCTACCAGACCCATAGGCATTTACGTCAAAAGAGAACTCGATATAGTTCTAAAACTTATAGCTTGACTTCACATGCCATTGACAATCGTACGAGTTTCATTTATCACCTAATTGATTGTGAAATTGAAGTAGAACTGTTCTCGATACAAGAACTTTTTGGCGTTTTCGTATGTGTGGATCGAAATTCACAGGAGGCGTACACAAAAGGTATTAACCCTTTTACTGCCAGCCCATTTCGGGTGGGATGTGCGAAGACTGCCAAGGGTATTTTCCGGAATATGCAGGATTTCAGATTCTAAATTATTTCGGCTACTTAACTTAATTTAATTCATCTAGATTTTTTCCCAACGCTAAAGATATATTTATAGTTTAGAACCATTGATGGATTATGGGGGTTTACTTAAATTTCCATAAAGAAAAATAATAACAAAGTAATTATAATGTACGTAAAAACCCCAAATTCTCCGTTTTTTTCACTTTGTGATGTATAAAATATTATAAATATGGAATAAAATTGTAATGGTTTTTGATATTATATAGTTTTCTCACCCGTGGTAAAGTTTTATAGTGATCAAACTATTGTTTCCAGAGATATAAAATATTTTATATAACTCTACACTAACGGTCCCATCAGCTAGCGCACTTATGCTTATGGAAGCATTCACCAAGAAGTCCTTTTTTTCATTTTCCACACACAGTTCTGCATCTTTTTCTTTACTTTATTCCTTTTTTTCCTCTTACACTACTCACACAACAGTTCTTTTCTTTTTCATTTGGCAATTTTATAAGTTTTTTGAGGTATTTCTCTGAAGATCCGGGTTGCATATCTCGGTTTTGCTTCTATAAAAATAGGCGGGCCAAAAAAGAATATTTATTTATCTAACTGGTAACTGACACTCTAAAACAAATACTTAGAGCCACAAGAAAACAGTTCAGCTTGCGACGACTTGCGACGAAAAGGAAAGATAATACTGTGCAGGATGACGCTGGCCCGAAGTAACGAAAATATCCGGACGAATTTACGGGGAAAGATCACTGTAAAATATCAAAATCTATCGTAAGGTAAGGTGAAACGATATAAGTTAGATACAGTAAGCAGCAGAGACACAGCAAGGAAATATTTGGAAATATTTCCTTTCGTTCGATGCTTTTTAATTCGAGTCTTGCCATACGATTATAGATGTCCATGTACCCATCCTGTGTCCGCTATTTACATTTAAAAGAGAAAGGGCTGTATATTTCTTTAAATTGTTCTGAAATGGAATATCAACCCTTAATTATACACTTTGCTCATTAATATATATGCCGCGGAATAGAGGACACATTTTATTTCAGTATTTTCGTCTTTTATCTATATTTGATTCTAGTATGCTTGTTTTCTTTCATATGACTCTTAAAAATGATTTTCGCTATCAGTAAAACATGCCGTTCGTAACGTATACGGTATTTCGAAGTAATTCAATTCATAATTCCATTATAATAAGAAGTATAAACTTTTATACTCTCAGGGAATTATTGGTACAATCTTTTTCTAATAGAAATTAAGACGCAGTTTTAATTGATGAAACGGGTTAAATATAATACTGTATACAACGATTACCTCATTACTTTTTATTTATTTCTGATATTGTGTGTGATTATTATGTCATTCTTTTTTGTTATGTTGCTTTTTCATAAAACAACATAAATAAATAATTAATATATTCATATATGCAAGTTACCAGTTGTGTTGAATTTTCCTGTTTGCCAGCTATTTTCACAGAATAATGTGGATCCTCTTCGTAGTATTTACGAATTGTTTTTCAGCAAATCTATGGTAATACCTATTTAATTGAGGGTCATGCTATATTTCAGTCCCGGTTCTCCATCCATGGAAATCTTGTAGTAGTCTAGGAATTGAGAGTCAGGGATGTACTGAGCCTTAATTGTCATTTGTCCTAAATGTTTGAGGTTATATTAATCTTTTTTCTCAAAGCATATATTGAGACTTCTTATTTTTACTAATATGAGTAAATTAATAGATTACTCATTTCTTATTGAGACATCTTAACCTTTAAAATGGGTAGTAGGCTTAATTGTGAGATACATATATATGACATGATACCAAGTTATACATTCTAATATAATCTCCCGAGCTTGTCCAATCGATTAAATATTTTCAGATTTTAATTCGGAAAAAGAGAGAAATTAGGCTGTTCGGTTTTTGTAAGAGCCAATTCCTATGTTGCTCTTGTATTGTAAAAACTTGTGGATTTGTAGTCATAATCATGTACTAGTATAAAATTCTAAAGGAGATAATTTGAACAGATCCCTTGAATTGCAATGGTATTGTTGAAGGTACATACAGGATAGACTAATTAATGATGCCAAGATGATTTTATCTTCTACATCGTCTCCTTCAAAGTCAATGCAATGAACCGTTGGCCTAGCATCTCCCCAACATTTGTATTTGATCCTGATTAGAAATTTTACAGAATGTATAAAAGGTTATGCAAGCATAAATACTTTTGGATTGCATTTCATTATGTTCAATCATTTTCTTCTATTTATTACGTGGCGATGTGAATAATGGCTTTTAGTGGGTATCAATTTCACATCCATTAGGTATGAATTTTATTTTTATCATGGGTCATGAATTGTAACTTTTTCACAAATTTGAACATCTTGCACTGATTTAAACCTTAACTTGAAGATGCACAAATATCATCGAAACTTGTTAAAGTGCTTCCCTTAGTCATTTTTTTCAAATTCCGCTCACCAAATGTATGATTTTTTTGTTTGATATTCTCTGTTGTATAAATATTCTTTGTGCTATAACTTTGTCACTTATTTCTGAAGGTTATTTATAATTATTCATCCATAGTTATGTTTTTGACAGGCTTATCCCTTAAGATGAGGGGGTTTTGGATGCGAAGAGCAGAGGATATCAATCCGTTTGAAAGATGTACTCTTAAAAATATTCTTTGATTAGTTGTTGATAAAAGAGAATGTAAATTGATACATAGATAAAGTTTATTTAGAATGTAGCATGATTTACTTCATAGGAATCACTTTTCAGTCTTTTTTGCACATGAAAGAAGCCGAGGTACTCCTTCCCACTTGTTGTCCATGTTTGAATTATAAACAATTCACATCTTGAATACTGTCCTGTTCAATCGTTCCTGAATAGAAATCCTCTCCCCAACAGTTGTTGGAAGTAGCTGAAACGAGAATGAAAGAGATAATTCAAAACAGGGCACTGTAAGAATTACTTGCTTCACCGTCATATTGAAAGAAGCGGGTAGCATTATCCTTTTGCCATAAACCTAGGATTATGGATGTATATATTGCGATTCAGCTTTTCAATGTCGTCATCATCACCATGGCTAACTTACCAGCAAGTGGTTTCCCAGTCATGTCGACATTTCTCACGTTTGCAGTTACTCAATCAGATAGGGACTAATTTGAGAATGAGTAGGGATGGTGAAATCCAAATGCTGGCTTTGATGGTGGAGCGGTTGGTTTGCTGTCCTCCTATTTCTAAGCACCAGGTTCTAATCCCAGCCGCGGAGAAACTTTTCATCTCAAGTTACGGATTGAATCGAATGTCTGTTATGGAATTAGCTACACCCTTTTCTTCAGCATAGATAATTGTGCATATTGATATATATCTATGAATATCCAAATGATGAATCTAAGGTTAAATAGATATTGAACTTCTGGTGAGAAAGATGCATTAATTGCTCTTATTAATTAGTGTATTATCTCAAATTCTCTACCAGACCAGTCCAGTGATGTATTTTATTATATTTTACTAGTATTTGTTATTTTGTCATTTTTTTTTGTTATGTTGATTTTTAATAAAATTACATATATAAATAATTAATATATTCATATATGCAAGTTACCAGTTGTGTTGAATTTTCCTGTTTGCCAGCTATTTTCACAGAATAATGTGGATCCTCTTCGTAGTATTTACGAATTGTTTTTCAGCAAATCTATGGTAATACCTATTTAATTGAGGGTCATGCTATATTTCAGTCCCGGTTCTCCATCCATGGAAATCTTGTAGTAGTCTAGGAATTGAGAGTCAGGGATGTACTGAGCCTTAATTGTCATTTGTCCTAAATGTTTGAGGTTATATTAATCTTTTTTCTTAATGCATATATTGAGACTTCTTATTTTTACTAATATGAGTAAATTAATAGATTACTCATTTCTTATTGAGACATCTTAACCTTTAAAATGGGTAGTAGGCTTAATTGTGAGATACATATATATGACATGATACCAAGTTATACATTCTAATATAATCTCCCGAGCTTGTCCAATCGATTAAATATTTTCAGATTTTAATTCGGAAAAAGAGAGAAATTAGGCTGTTCGGTTTTTGTAAGAGCCAATTCCTATGTTGCTCTTGTATTGTAAAAACTTGTGGATTTGTAGTCATAATCATGTACTAGTATAAAATTCTAAAGGAGATAATTTGAACAGATCCCTTGAATTGCAATGGTATTGTTGAAGGTACATACAGGATAGACTAATTAATGATGCCAAGATGATTTTATCTTCTACATCGTCTCCTTCAAAGTCAATGCAATGAACCGTTGGCCTAGCATCTCCCCAACATTTGTATTTGATCCTGATTAGAAATTTTACAGAATGTATAAAAGGTTATGCAAGCATAAATACTTTTGGATTGCATTTCATTATGTTCAATCATTTTCTTCTATTTATTACGTGGCGATGTGAATAATGGCTTTTAGTGGGTATCAATTTCACATCCATTAGGTATGAATTTTATTTTTATCATGGGTCATGAATTGTAACTTTTTCACAAATTTGAACATCTTGCACTGATTTAAACCTTAACTTGAAGATGCACAAATATCATCGAAACTTGTTAAAGTGCTTCCCTTAGTCATTTTTTTCAAATTCCGCTCACCAAATGTATGATTTTTTTGTTTGATATTCTCTGTTGTATAAATATTCTTTGTGCTATAACTTTGTCACTTATTTCTGAAGGTTATTTATAATTATTCATCCATAGTTATGTTTTTGACAGGCTTATCCCTTAAGATGAGGGGGTTTTGGATGCGAAGAGCAGAGGATATCAATCCGTTTGAAAGATGTACTCTTAAAAATATTCTTTGATTAGTTGTTGATAAAAGAGAATGTAAATTGATACATAGATAAAGTTTATTTAGAATGTAGCATGATTTACTTCATAGGAATCACTTTTCAGTCTTTTTTGCACATGAAAGAAGCCGAGGTACTCCTTCCCACTTGTTGTCCATGTTTGAATTATAAACAATTCACATCTTGAATACTGTCCTGTTCAATCGTTCCTGAATAGAAATCCTCTCCCCAACAGTTGTTGGAAGTAGCTGAAACGAGAATGAAAGAGATAATTCAAAACAGGGCACTGTAAGAATTACTTGCTTCACCGTCATATTGAAAGAAGCGGGTAGCATTATCCTTTTGCCATAAACCTAGGATTATGGATGTATATATTGCGATTCAGCTTTTCAATGTCGTCATCATCACCATGGCTAACTTACCAGCAAGTGGTTTCCCAGTCATGTCAACATTTCTCACGTTTGCAGTTACTCAATCAGATAGGGACTAATTTGAGAATGAGTAGGGATGGTGAAATCCAAATGCTGGCTTTGATGGTGGAGCGGTTGGTTTGCTGTCCTCCTATTTCTAAGCACCAGGTTCTAATCCCAGCCGCGGAGAAACTTTTCATCTCAAGTTACGGATTGAATCGAATGTCTGTTATGGAATTATCTACACCCTTTTCTTCAGCATAGATAATTGTGCATATTGATATATATCTATAAATATCCAAATGATGAATCTAAGGTTAAATAGATATTGAACTTCTGGTGAGAAAGATGCATTAATTGCTCTTATTAATTAGTGTATTATCTCAAATTTTCTACCAGACCAGTCCAGTGATGTATTTTATTATATTTTACTAGTATTTGTTATTTTGTCAATTTTTTTTGTTATGTTGATTTTTAATAAAATTACATATATAAATAATTAATATATTCATATATGCAAGTTACCAGTTGTGTTGAATTTTCCTGTTTGCCAGCTATTTTCACAAGTAATGTGGATCCTCTTCGTAGTATTTACGAATTGTTTTTCAGCAAATCTATGGTAATACCTATTTAATTGAGGGTCATGCTATATTTCAGTCCCGGTTCTCCATCCATGGAAATCTTGTAGTAGTCTAGGAATTGAGAGTCAGGGATGTACTGAGCCTTAATTGTCATTTGTCCTAAATGTTTGAGGTTATATTAATCTTTTTTCTTAATGCATATATTGAGACTTCTTATTTTTACTAATATGAGTAAATTAATAGATTACTCATTTCTTATTGAGACATCTTAACCTTTAAAATGGGTAGTAGGCTTAATTGTGAGATACATATATATGACATGATACCAAGTTATACATTCTAATATAATCTCCCGAGCTTGTCCAATCGATTAAATATTTTCAGATTTTAATTCGGAAAAAGAGAGAAATTAGGCTGTTCGGTTTTTGTAAGAGCCAATTCCTATGTTGCTCTTGTATTGTAAAAACTTGTGGATTTGTAGTCATAATCATGTACTAGTATAAAATTCTAAAGGAGATAATTTGAACAGATCCCTTGAATTGCAATGGTATTGTTGAAGGTACATACAGGATAGACTAATTAATGATGCCAAGATGATTTTATCTTCTACATCGTCTCCTTCAAAGTCAATGCAATGAACCGTTGGCCTAGCATCTCCCCAACATTTGTATTTGATCCTGATTAGAAATTTTACAGAATGTATAAAAGGTTATGCAAGCATAAATACTTTTGGATTGCATTTCATTATGTTCAATCATTTTCTTCTATTTATTACGTGGCGATGTGAATAATGGCTTTTAGTGGGTATCAATTTCACATCCATTAGGTATGAATTTTATTTTTATCATGGGTCATGAATTGTAACTTTTTCACAAATTTGAACATCTTGCACTGATTTAAACCTTAACTTGAAGATGCACAAATATCATCGAAACTTGTTAAAGTGCTTCCCTTAGTCATTTTTTTCAAATTCCGCTCACCAAATGTATGATTTTTTTGTTTGATATTCTCTGTTGTATAAATATTCTTTGTGCTATAACTTTGTCACTTATTTCTGAAGGTTATTTATAATTATTCATCCATAGTTATGTTTTTGACAGGCTTATCCCTTAAGATGAGGGGGTTTTGGATGCGAAGAGCAGAGGATATCAATCCGTTTGAAAGATGTACTCTTAAAAATATTCTTTGATTAGTTGTTGATAAAAGAGAATGTAAATTGATACATAGATAAAGTTTATTTAGAATGTAGCATGATTTACTTCATAGGAATCACTTTTCAGTCTTTTTTGCACATGAAAGAAGCCGAGGTACTCCTTCCCACTTGTTGTCCATGTTTGAATTATAAACAATTCACATCTTGAAAACTGTCCTGTTCAATCGTTCCTGAATAGAAATCCTCTCCCCAACAGTTGTTGGAAGTAGCTGAAACGAGAATGAAAGAGATAATTCAAAACAGGGCACTGTAAGAATTACTTGCTTCACCGTCATATTGAAAGAAGCGGGTAGCATTATCCTTTTGCCATAAACCTAGGATTATGGATGTATATATTGCGATTCAGCTTTTCAATGTCGTCATCATCACCATGGCTAACTTACCAGCAAGTGGTTTCCCAGTCATGTCAACATTTCTCACGTTTGCAGTGACTCAATCAGATAGGGACTAATTTGAGAATGAGTAGGGATGGTGAAATCCAAATGCTGGCTTTGATGGTGGAGTGGTTGGTTTGCTGTCCTCCTATTTCTAAGCACCAGGTTCTAATCCCAGCCGCGGAGAAACTTTTCATCTCAAGTAACGGATTGAATCGAATGTCTGTTATGGAATTAGCTACACCCTTTTCTTCAGCATAGATAATTGTGCATATTGATATATATCTATGAATATCCAAATGATGAATCTAAGGTTAAATAGATATTGAACTTCTGGTGAGAAAGATGCATTAATTGCTCTTATTAATTAGTGTATTATCTCAAATTTTCTACCAGACCAGTCCAGTGATGTATTTCATTATATTTTACTAGTATTTGTTATATTGTCATTTTTTTTTTGTTATGTTCCTTTTTAATAAAATTACATATATAAATAATTAATATATTCCTATATGCAAGTTACCAGTTGCGTTGAATTTTCCTGTTTGCCAGCTATTTTCACAGAATAATGTGGATCCTCTTCGTAGTATTTACGAATTGTTTTTCAGCAAATCTATGGTAATACATATTTAATTGAGGGTCATGCTATATTTCAGTCCCTGTTATCCATCCATGGAAATCTTGTAGTAGTCTAGGAATTGAGAGTCAGGGATGTACTGAGCCTTAATTGTCATTTGTCCTAAATGTTTGAGGTTATATTAATCTTTTTTCTCAAAGCATATATTGAGACTTCTTATTTTTACTAATATGAGTAAATTAATAGATTACTCATTTCTTATTGAGACATCTTAACCTTTAAAATGGGTAGTAGGCTTAATTGTGAGATACATATATATGACATGATACCAAGTTATACATTCTAATATAATCTCCCGAGCTTGTCCAATCGATTAAATATTTTCAGATTTTAATTCGGAAATTAGGCTGTTCGGTTTTTGTAAGAGCCAATTCCTATGTTGCTCTTGTATTGTAAAAACTTGTGGATTTGTAGTCATAATCATGTACTAGTATAAAATTCTAAAGGAGATAATTTGAACAGATCCCTTGAATTGCAATGGTATTGTTGAAGGTACATACAGGATAGACTAATTAATGATGCCAAGATGATTTTATCTTCTACATCGTCTCCTTCAAAGTCAATGCAATGAACCGTTGGCCTAGCATCTCCCCAACATTTGTATTTGATCCTGATTAGAAATTTTACAGAATGTATAAAAGGTTATGCAAGCATAAATACTTTTGGATTGCATTTCATTATGTTCAATCATTTTCTTCTATTTATTACGTGGCGATGTGAATAATGGCTTTTAGTGGGTATCAATTTCACATCCATTAGGTATGAATTTTATTTTTATCATGGGTCATGAATTGTAACTTTTTCACAAATTTGAACATCTTGCACTGATTTAAACCTTAACTTGAAGATGCACAAATATCATCGAAACTTGTTAAAGTGCTTCCCTTAGTCATTTTTTTCAAATTCCGCTCACCAAATGTATGATTTTTTTGTTTGATATTCTCTGTTGTATAAATATTCTTTGTGCTATAACTTTGTCACTTATTTCTGAAGGTTATTTATAATTATTCATCCATAGTTATGTTTTTGACAGGCTTATCCCTTAAGATGAGGGGGTTTTGGATGCGAAGAGCAGAGGATATCAATCCGTTTGAAAGATGTACTCTTAAAAATATTCTTTGATTAGTTGTTGATAAAAGAGAATGTAAATTGATACATAGATAAAGTTTATTTAGAATGTAGCATGATTTACTTCATAGGAATCACTTTTCAGTCTTTTTTGCACATGAAAGAAGCCGAGGTACTCCTTCCCACTTGTTGTCCATGTTTGAATTATAAACAATTCACATCTTGAATACTGTCCTGTTCAATCGTTCCTGAATAGAAATCCTCTCCCCAACAGTTGTTGGAAGTAGCTGAAACGAGAATGAAAGAGATAATTCAAAACAGGGCACTGTAAGAATTACTTGCTTCACCGTCATATTGAAAGAAGCGGGTAGCATTATCCTTTTGCCATAAACCTAGGATTATGGATGTATATATTGCGATTCAGCTTTTCAATGTCGTCATCATCACCATGGCTAACTTACCAGCAAGTGGTTTCCCAGTCATGTCAACATTTCTCACGTTTGCAGTTACTCAATCAGATAGGGACTAATTTGAGAATGAGTAGGGATGGTGAAATCCAAATGCTGGCTTTGATGGTGGAGCGGTTGGTTTGCTGTCCTCCTATTTCTAAGCACCAGGTTCTAATCCCAGCCGCGGAGAAACTTTTCATCTCAAGTTACGGATTGAATCGAATGTCTGTTATGGAATTAGCTACACCCTTTTCTTCAGCATAGATAATTGTGCATATTGATATATATCTATAAATATCCAAATGATGAATCTAAGGTTAAATAGATACTGAACTTCTGGTGAGAAAGATGCATTAATTGCTCTTATTAATTAGTGTATTATCTCACATTTTCTACCAGACCAGTCCAGTGATGTATTTCATTATATTTTACTAGTATTTGTTATTTTGTCAATTTTTTTGTTATGTTGATTTTTAATAAAATTACATATATAAATAATTAATATATTCATATATGCAAGTTACCAGTTGTGTTGAATTTTCCTGTTTGCCAGCTATTTTCACAAGTAATGTGGATCCTCTTCGTAGTATTTACGAATTGTTTTTCAGCAAATCTATGGTAATACCTATTTAATTGAGGGTCATGCTATATTTCAGTCCCGGTTCTCCATCCATGGAAATCTTGTAGTAGTCTAGGAATTGAGAGTCAGGGATGTACTGAGCCTTAATTGTCATTTGTCCTAAATGTTTGAGGTTATATTAATCTTTTTTCTCAAAGCATATATTGAGACTTCTTATTTTTACTAATATGAGTAAATTAATAGATTACTCATTTCTTATTGAGACATCTTAACCTTTAAAATGGGTAGTAGGCTTAATTGTGAGATACATATATATGACATGATACCAAGTTATACATTCTAATATAATCTCCCGAGCTTGTCCAATCGATTAAATATTTTCAGATTTTAATTCGGAAATTAGGCTGTTCGGTTTTTGTAAGAGCCAATTCCTATGTTGCTCTTGTATTGTAAAAACTTGTGGATTTGTAGTCATAATCATGTACTAGTATAAAATTCTAAAGGAGATAATTTGAACAGATCCCTTGAATTGCAATGGTATTGTTGAAGGTACATACAGGATAGACTAATTAATGATGCCAAGATGATTTTATCTTCTACATCGTCTCCTTCAAAGTCAATGCAATGAACCGTTGGCCTAGCATCTCCCCAACATTTGTATTTGATCCTGATTAGAAATTTTACAGAATGTATAAAAGGTTATGCAAGCATAAATACTTTTGGATTGCATTTCATTATGTTCAATCATTTTCTTCTATTTATTACGTGGCGATGTGAATAATGGCTTTTAGTGGGTATCAATTTCACATCCATTAGGTATGAATTTTATTTTTATCATGGGTCATGAATTGTAACTTTTTCACAAATTTGAACATCTTGCACTGATTTAAACCTTAACTTGAAGATGCACAAATATCATCGAAACTTGTTAAAGTGCTTCCCTTAGTCATTTTTTTCAAATTCCGCTCACCAAATGTATGATTTTTTTGTTTGATATTCTCTGTTGTATAAATATTCTTTGTGCTATAACTTTGTCACTTATTTCTGAAGGTTATTTATAATTATTCATCCATAGTTATGTATTTGACAGGCTTATCCCTTAAGATGAGGGGGTTTTGGATGCGAAGAGCAGAGGATATCAATCCGTTTGAAAGATGTACTCTTAAAAATATTCTTTGATTAGTTGTTGATAAAAGAGAATGTAAATTGATACATAGATAAAGTTTATTTAGAATGTAGCATGATTTACTTCATAGGAATCACTTTTCAGTCTTTTTTGCACATGAAAGAAGCCGAGGTACTCCTTCCCACTTGTTGTCCATGTTTGAATTATAAACAATTCACATCTTGAAAACTGTCCTGTTCAATCGTTCCTGAATAGAAATCCTCTCCCCAACAGTTGTTGGAAGTAGCTGAAACGAGAATGAAAGAGATAATTCAAAACAGGGCACTGTAAGAATTACTTGCTTCACCGTCATATTGAAAGAAGCGGGTAGCATTATCCTTTTGCCATAAACCTAGGATTATGGATGTATATATTGCGATTCAGCTTTTCAATGTCATCATCATCACCATGGCTAACTTACCAGCAAGTGGTTTCCCAGTCATGTCAACATTTCTCACGTTTGCAGTGACTCAATCAGATAGGGACTAATTTGAGAATGAGTAGGGATGGTGAAATCCAAATGCTGGCTTTGATGGTGGAGCGGTTGGTTTGCTGTCCTCCTATTTCTAAGCACCAGGTTCTAATCCCAGCCGCGGAGAAACTTTTCATCTCAAGTTACGGATTGAATCGAATGTCTGTTATGGAATTAGCTACACCCTTTTCTTCAGCATAGATAATTGTGCATATTGATATATATCTATGAATATCCAAATGATGAATCTAAGGTTAAATAGATACTGAACTTCTGGTGAGAAAGATGCATTAATTGCTCTTATTAATTAGTGTATTATCTCAAATTTTCTACCAGACCAGTCCAGTGATGTATTTCATTATATTTTACTAGTATTTGTTATTTTGTCATTTTTTTTTGTTATGTTGCTTTTTAATAAAATTACATATATAAATAATTAATATATTCCTATATGCAAGTTACCAGTTGCGTTGAATTTTCCTGTTTGCCAGCTATTTTCACAGAATAATGTGGATCCTCTTCGTAGTATTTACGAATTGTTTTTCAGCAAATCTATGGTAATACCTATTTAATTGAGGGTCATGCTATATTTCAGTCCCGGTTCTCCATCCATGGAAATCTTGTAGTAGTCTAGGAATTGAGAGTCAGGGATGTACTGAGCCTTAATTGTCATTTGTCCTAAATGTTTGAGGTTATATTAATCTTTTTTCTCAAAGCATATATTGAGACTTCTTATTTTTACTAATATGAGTAAATTAATAGATTACTCATTTCTTATTGAGACATCTTAACCTTTAAAATGGGTAGTAGGCTTAATTGTGAGATACATATATATGACATGATACCAAGTTATACATTCTAATATAATCTCCCGAGCTTGTCCAATCGATTAAATATTTTCAGATTTTAATTCGGAAATTAGGCTGTTCGGTTTTTGTAAGAGCCAATTCCTATGTTGCTCTTGTATTGTAAAAACTTGTGGATTTGTAGTCATAATCATGTACTAGTATAAAATTCTAAAGGAGATAATTTGAACAGATCCCTTGAATTGCAATGGTATTGTTGAAGGTACATACAGGATAGACTAATTAATGATGCCAAGATGATTTTATCTTCTACATCGTCTCCTTCAAAGTCAATGCAATGAACCGTTGGCCTAGCATCTCCCCAACATTTGTATTTGATCCTGATTAGAAATTTTACAGAATGTATAAAAGGTTATGCAAGCATAAATACTTTTGGATTGCATTTCATTATGTTCAATCATTTTCTTCTATTTATTACGTGGCGATGTGAATAATGGCTTTTAGTGGGTATCAATTTCACATCCATTAGGTATGAATTTTATTTTTATCATGGGTCATGAATTGTAACTTTTTCACAAATTTGAACATCTTGCACTGATTTAAACCTTAACTTGAAGATGCACAAATATCATCGAAACTTGTTAAAGTGCTTCCCTTAGTCATTTTTTTCAAATTCCGCTCACCAAATGTATGATTTTTTTGTTTGATATTCTCTGTTGTATAAATATTCTTTGTGCTATAACTTTGTCACTTATTTCTGAAGGTTATTTATAATTATTCATCCATAGTTATGTTTTTGACAGGCTTATCCCTTAAGATGAGGGGGTTTTGGATGCGAAGAGCAGAGGATATCAATCCGTTTGAAAGATGTACTCTTAAAAATATTCTTTGATTAGTTGTTGATAAAAGAGAATGTAAATTGATACATAGATAAAGTTTATTTAGAATGTAGCATGATTTACTTCATAGGAATCACTTTTCAGTCTTTTTTGCACATGAAAGAAGCCGAGGTACTCCTTCCCACTTGTTGTCCATGTTTGAATTATAAACAATTCACATCTTGAAAACTGTCCTGTTCAATCGTTCCTGAATAGAAATCCTCTCCCCAACAGTTGTTGGAAGTAGCTGAAACGAGAATGAAAGAGATAATTCAAAACAGGGCACTGTAAGAATTACTTGCTTCACCGTCATATTGAAAGAAGCGGGTAGCATTATCCTTTTGCCATAAACCTAGGATTATGGATGTATATATTGCGATTCAGCTTTTCAATGTCATCATCATCACCATGGCTAACTTACCAGCAAGTGGTTTCCCAGTCATGTCAACATTTCTCACGTTTGCAGTGACTCAATCAGATAGGGACTAATTTGAGAATGAGTAGGGATGGTGAAATCCAAATGCTGGCTTTGATGGTGGAGCGGTTGGTTTGCTGTCCTCCTATTTCTAAGCACCAGGTTCTAATCCCAGCCGCGGAGAAACTTTTCATCTCAAGTTACGGATTGAATCGAATGTCTGTTATGGAATTAGCTACACCCTTTTCTTCAGCATAGATAATTGTGCATATTGATATATATCTATGAATATCCAAATGATGAATCTAAGGTTAAATAGATACTGAACTTCTGGTGAGAAAGATGCATTAATTGCTCTTATTAATTAGTGTATTATCTCAAATTTTCTACCAGACCAGTCCAGTGATGTATTTCATTATATTTTACTAGTATTTGTTATTTTGTCATTTTTTTTTGTTATGTTGCTTTTTAATAAAATTACATATATAAATAATTAATATATTCCTATATGCATGTTACCAGTTGCGTTGAATTTTCCTGTTTGCCAGCTATTTTCACAGAATAATGTGGATCCTCTTCGTAGTATTTACGAATTGTTTTTCAGCAAATCTATGGTAATACCTATTTAATTGAGGGTCATGCTATATTTCAGTCCCGGTTCTCCATCCATGGAAATCTTGTAGTAGTCTAGGAATTGAGAGTCAGGGATGTACTGAGCCTTAATTGTCATTTGTCCTAAATGTTTGAGGTTATATTAATCTTTTTTCTCAAAGCATATATTGAGACTTCTTATTTTTACTAATATGAGTAAATTAATAGATTACTCATTTCTTATTGAGACATCTTAACCTTTAAAATGGGTAGTAGGCTTAATTGTGAGATACATATATATGACATGATACCAAGTTATACATTCTAATATAATCTCCCGAGCTTGTCCAATCGATTAAATATTTTCAGATTTTAATTCGGAAATTAGGCTGTTCGGTTTTTGTAAGAGCCAATTCCTATGTTGCTCTTGTATTGTAAAAACTTGTGGATTTGTAGTCATAATCATGTACTAGTATAAAATTCTAAAGGAGATAATTTGAACAGATCCCTTGAATTGCAATGGTATTGTTGAAGGTACATACAGGATAGACTAATTAATGATGCCAAGATGATTTTATCTTCTACATCGTCTCCTTCAAAGTCAATGCAATGAACCGTTGGCCTAGCATCTCCCCAACATTTGTATTTGATCCTGATTAGAAATTTTACAGAATGTATAAAAGGTTATGCAAGCATAAATACTTTTGGATTGCATTTCATTATGTTCAATCATTTTCTTCTATTTATTACGTGGCGATGTGAATAATGGCTTTTAGTGGGTATCAATTTCACATCCATTAGGTATGAATTTTATTTTTATCATGGGTCATGAATTGTAACTTTTTCACAAATTTGAACATCTTGCACTGATTTAAACCTTAACTTGAAGATGCACAAATATCATCGAAACTTGTTAAAGTGCTTCCCTTAGTCATTTTTTTCAAATTCCGCTCACCAAATGTATGATTTTTTTGTTTGATATTCTCTGTTGTATAAATATTCTTTGTGCTATAACTTTGTCACTTATTTCTGAAGGTTATTTATAATTATTCATCCATAGTTATGTATTTGACAGGCTTATCCCTTAAGATGAGGGGGTTTTGGATGCGAAGAGCAGAGGATATCAATCCGTTTGAAAGATGTACTCTTAAAAATATTCTTTGATTAGTTGTTGATAAAAGAGAATGTAAATTGATACATAGATAAAGTTTATTTAGAATGTAGCATGATTTACTTCATAGGAATCACTTTTCAGTCTTTTTTGCACATGAAAGAAGCCGAGGTACTCCTTCCCACTTGTTGTCCATGTTTGAATTATAAACAATTCACATCTTGAAAACTGTCCTGTTCAATCGTTCCTGAATAGAAATCCTCTCCCCAACAGTTGTTGGAAGTAGCTGAAACGAGAATGAAAGAGATAATTCAAAACAGGGCACTGTAAGAATTACTTGCTTCACCGTCATATTGAAAGAAGCGGGTAGCATTATCCTTTTGCCATAAACCTAGGATTATGGATGTATATATTGCGATTCAGCTTTTCAATGTCATCATCATCACCATGGCTAACTTACCAGCAAGTGGTTTCCCAGTCATGTCAACATTTCTCACGTTTGCAGTGACTCAATCAGATAGGGACTAATTTGAGAATGAGTAGGGATGGTGAAATCCAAATGCTGGCTTTGATGGTGGAGCGGTTGGTTTGCTGTCCTCCTATTTCTAAGCACCAGGTTCTAATCCCAGCCGCGGAGAAACTTTTCATCTCAAGTTACGGATTGAATCGAATGTCTGTTATGGAATTAGCTACACCCTTTTCTTCAGCATAGATAATTGTGCATATTGATATATATCTATGAATATCCAAATGATGAATCTAAGGTTAAATAGATACTGAACTTCTGGTGAGAAAGATGCATTAATTGCTCTTATTAATTAGTGTATTATCTCAAATTTTCTACCAGACCAGTCCAGTGATGTATTTCATTATATTTTACTAGTATTTGTTATTTTGTCATTTTTTTTTGTTATGTTGCTTTTTAATAAAATTACATATATAAATAATTAATATATTCATATATGCATGTTACCAGTTGCGTTGAATTTTCCTGTTTGCCAGCTATTTTCACAGAATAATGTGGATCCTCTTCGTAGTATTTACGAATTGTTTTTCAGCAAATCTATGGTAATACCTATTTAATTGAGGGTCATGCTATATTTCAGTCCCGGTTCTCCATCCATGGAAATCTTGTAGTAGTCTAGGAATTGAGAGTCAGGGATGTACTGAGCCTTAATTGTCATTTGTCCTAAATGTTTGAGGTTATATTAATCTTTTTTCTCAAAGCATATATTGAGACTTCTTATTTTTACTAATATGAGTAAATTAATAGATTACTCATTTCTTATTGAGACATCTTAACCTTTAAAATGGGTAGTAGGCTTAATTGTGAGATACATATATATGACATGATACCAAGTTATACATTCTAATATAATCTCCCGAGCTTGTCCAATCGATTAAATATTTTCAGATTTTAATTCGGAAATTAGGCTGTTCGGTTTTTGTAAGAGCCAATTCCTATGTTGCTCTTGTATTGTAAAAACTTGTGGATTTGTAGTCATAATCATGTACTAGTATAAAATTCTAAAGGAGATAATTTGAACAGATCCCTTGAATTGCAATGGTATTGTTGAAGGTACATACAGGATAGACTAATTAATGATGCCAAGATGATTTTATCTTCTACATCGTCTCCTTCAAAGTCAATGCAATGAACCGTTGGCCTAGCATCTCCCCAACATTTGTATTTGATCCTGATTAGAAATTTTACAGAATGTATAAAAGGTTATGCAAGCATAAATACTTTTGGATTGCATTTCATTATGTTCAATCATTTTCTTCTATTTATTACGTGGCGATGTGAATAATGGCTTTTAGTGGGTATCAATTTCACATCCATTAGGTATGAATTTTATTTTTATCATGGGTCATGAATTGTAACTTTTTCACAAATTTGAACATCTTGCACTGATTTAAACCTTAACTTGAAGATGCACAAATATCATCGAAACTTGTTAAAGTGCTTCCCTTAGTCATTTTTTTCAAATTCCGCTCACCAAATGTATGATTTTTTTGTTTGATATTCTCTGTTGTATAAATATTCTTTGTGCTATAACTTTGTCACTTATTTCTGAAGGTTATTTATTATTATTCATCCATAGTTATGTTTTTGACAGGCTTATCCCTTAAGATGAGGGGGTTTTGGATGCGAAGAGCAGAGGATATCAATCCGTTTGAAAGATGTACTCTTAAAAATATTCTTTGATTAGTTGTTGATAAAAGAGAATGTAAATTGATACATAGATAAAGTTTATTTAGAATGTAGCATGATTTACTTCATAGGAATCACTTTTCACTCTTTTTTGCACATGAAAGAAGCCGAGGTACTCCTTCCCACTTGTTGTCCATGTTTGAATTATAAACAATTCACATCTTGAAAACTGTCCTGTTCAATCGTTCCTGAATAGAAATCCTCTCCCCAACAGTTGTTGGAAGTAGCTGAAACGAGAATGAAAGAGATAATTCAAAACAGGGCACTGTAAGAATTACTTGCTTCACCTTCATATTGAAAGAAGCGGGTAGCATTATCCTTTTGCCATAAACCTAGGATTATGGATGTATATATTGCGATTCAGCTTTTCAATGTCGTCATCATCACCATGGCTAACTTACCAGCAAGTGGTTTCCCAGTCATGTCAACATTTCTCACGTTTGCAGTGACTCAATCAGATAGGGACTAATTTGAGAATGGGTAGGGATGGTGAAATCCAAATGCTGGCTTTGATGGTGGAGTGGTTGGTTTGCTGTCCTCCTATTTCTAAGCACCAGGTTCTAATCCCAGCCGCGGAGAAACTTTTCATCTCAAGTTACGGATTGAATCGAATGTCTGTTATGGAATTAGCTACACCCTTTTCTTCAGCATAGATAATTGTGCATATTGATATATATCTATGAATATCCAAATGATGAATCTAAGGTTAAATAGATACTGAACTTCTGGTGAGAAAGATGCATTAATTGCTCTTATTAATTAGTGTATTATCTCAAATTTTCTACCAGACCAGTCCAGTGATGTATTTCATTATATTTTACTAGTATTTGTTATTTTGTCATTTTTTTTTGTTATGTTGCTTTTTAATAAAATTACATATATAAATAATTAATATATTCCTATATGCAAGTTACCAGTTGCGTTGAATTTTCCTGTTTGCCAGCTATTTTCACAGAATAATGTGGATCCTCTTCGTAGTATTTACGAATTGTTTTTCAGCAAATCTATGGTAATACCTATTTAATTGAGGGTCATGCTATATTTCAGTCCCGGTTCTCCATCCATGGAAATCTTGTAGTAGTCTAGGAATTGAGAGTCAGGGATGTACTGAGCCTTAATTGTCATTTGTCCTAAATGTTTGAGGTTATATTAATCTTTTTTCTCAAAGCATATATTGAGACTTCTTATTTTTACTAATATGAGTAAATTAATAGATTACTCATTTCTTATTGAGACATCTTAACCTTTAAAATGGGTAGTAGGCTTAATTGTGAGATACATATATATGACATGATACCAAGTTATACATTCTAATATAATCTCCCGAGCTTGTCCAATCGATTAAATATTTTCAGATTTTAATTCGGAAATTAGGCTGTTCGGTTTTTGTAAGAGCCAATTCCTATGTTGCTCTTGTATTGTAAAAACTTGTGGATTTGTAGTCATAATCATGTACTAGTATAAAATTCTAAAGGAGATAATTTGAACAGATCCCTTGAATTGCAATGGTATTGTTGAAGGTACATACAGGATAGACTAATTAATGATGCCAAGATGATTTTATCTTCTACATCGTCTCCTTCAAAGTCAATGCAATGAACCGTTGGCCTAGCATCTCCCCAACATTTGTATTTGATCCTGATTAGAAATTTTACAGAATGTATAAAAGGTTATGCAAGCATAAATACTTTTGGATTGCATTTCATTATGTTCAATCATTTTCTTCCATTTACTACATGGCTATATGAGGAGTTCTTTTGAAGTTCCATTGAAAAATTTAGGATTACTTAATAAAATTTTTGTATAAGATGATATCTTTATTCAAAAATAATTATAATACAATATAAAGTTACCATAAAGATGATTTGCTGGTATGTATAATTGGAATGTGAATCATAACAATACTGGTAAATTTCTATATATATTAGAAAATTAGAAGTAGAAAACAATTTTGTCTACTTCTACTAAAACTTTAATATTTATAGAAAATTTTTAATTCTCACCATAAAGGAATATGCAATATAAATTCAATACATAGAAATTGATAAGATGAATTCGAAGTTACTAAATTGGACATATATGTATTCATGTCAAGTTTTGTTCCAATTTGTCTTACAAGCTATGAATTGAGGAGAAAGGCTTACAATGGTTTTGTCCCTGTAACTCACCCATGAAATATAATTTGTTGTTGAATTTTGATCGAATATCACGTAATTAAACATTGGCTGCTTTCCTGTCCTTGGACATAGAATGAAATTATTCACTGTTCTAAAAGATTTAATAATGCACTGTGTTCACCCCTAAAGAAATCAATTATTTGTTCATCAAATAAAGATGAATTGAATAAAGATCCCAGCGTTCGCTCTTTGGCTAAGCTTCGATATAATATTCAATGGAATTTACAGAGAGAGAAAGAGTTTGAAATCAAACATCTTTATGGAAGAAAAGGAAAAGAATGGAAGGATGTTGATTCAAAGCATTATCTTTTTCATAGTTAATTTAGGAAGCATTAAAAGCATTTGATAACCGGTATTTGTATGAATGGAAAAGAATAAGATAGGGGAGTTCCATTGACTGTTATGAATGCTTTACAAGCTATGAAAGAGGAGAAAGGCTTACAGTGATTTTGTCCCTGTAACTCACCCATGAAATATAATTTGTTGTTGAATTGTGATCGAATATGACGTAATTAAACGTTGGCTGCATTCCTGTCCTTGGATATAGAATGAAACTTTTCTCTGTTCTAAAACAATTCAATAATGTACTGTGCTCACACCTAAAGAAATCAATTTGTACATTATCTTAAATTTACTGCAATTCAAACAGTTTTATCGGATCATTATTCAAAGTACATTGACTATCGATTACATATTGTCCAAATGCAGTAAATGAGCTCGTTGGTAAATTAGCTGAGCTGGTAAATTGTTACACCGTTCGAGCAAGGACTGCATGACAAAGACTTAATAGCCTTACATCAGAGAAAATTTTTCTTTCATTTAAGCTATCCTTGCAAAAGTTTCAATGAAAATGTCCTAAGAACTTTTTACAGTGAACAAGAAACATGAAAATCATATTTCAACCCTTATAATGTGTCCCTTTTATTCTGCTGAAGCATTGTGCATATATTCCTTGTCCATCTTCCTGGAGGACCTCAACTTTCCTCTTCCAAGAGTGTCTGTCTCCTAATCAGGAGTTTTGTAAAATTTGTCTACTTAACTTAGGAAAAGTTGCTCACAATCTATACATAAATTGTCATGCAGTAGGATTTCACATGAGCGCAAGATGCAATAATTGTACATGAAATAGCATTGCACAGGTTTATAGGGAGACTACTAATTAATATGTGCTTCTTTTACCTTACCTTGCAATTCTTCAATCGATCGAAAAAGGTACTGAAATGTAAACCGACGGACGAGGAATCATGACGTAGAAAGGCGAACGAACGGTTAACCAAGCCTGGAAAGAACAAATTGCAGATAGAACTGAGACTCATGAAAGTGAAGGCCGCTTCATGTATTCCATGTGAACGGATAGCAGTTAAGCAAAGCAAGAGTACTGTTTTCTCTCTTGTCAAACGTGAAACCATCCACTGATGATCCATCGTCGTTTATTTATCGTTTACTCGAGTGATTTGTGATGGTAATTGCTGGAAATGGATGGCCAGTTTGAGGCTCACATTATTTATAAGCAAATGATATCATAAGCCAATTACCCAGACTTCTCCTCACCTATAAAATTAAATAAATACTCACGAAACGAAAACGTCACTCTATTGCTTTCACTGCAAAGGAAAGGAAGAAGAAGATCCATTCGATGTAGACAATCACTCCACTCTCCTGGCCGGTATTTTTTCTCGAAGATAACCGCATCCTAAATTGAAAGATATCGAATTCGTTAAAGAGGAACTTAATTCATATTTAGGGATAAACCGTATTGAATGCATGCCTCGCACTCTTGAAAAAATTCAGTATAAAGTAAAACGAGTGATGGCCTGCAGGTAAGGTCAAATATCGCCCACAAGAGTTGCAAATCGGTAGGAATAGGAAAATATTATCCATCGGGAATAAACTGGATATGAGTTACCTAAGTAAAGATGCAAATCACAGAGGATAACTTTGAAATACTGGTCATCGACCTTAAAGTTGAAACATTAAGAATTAACAATATTTGAACTCCCGCTCAACAATTATCTCGATCCTGATTGGCTGAGAGAAATACCACCGCTGTCAGTGCAAGCGCTGTATTGTTAAATTGTTAGAATCGTTGTTCTTTTACTGATCACCGACTGAATTCCTTTAAAATTCCCCTCTCCTTTTACGTCGACCGCGCATGATGGCGGTTCTCTCGATTTCCCAAGAATAAGCAGACTATACTTTATGAAAATAGTATTGTTGTGCGGTAAGACTCACGTAGTAGCAAAAAAGTCATAATAAATACTAATCTTCATGTAATTTTAATCGGTTACGATGGACATCTTGTTCATTTTTAAAAATCTAATTTAAATTTTAGAATCCCGGCCGTAGCAGTCTCGCGTCCCAACTCCATCACGCATTTTTCACTTTTCCATGCAACCTCGCCGTGAGCACATCGCTCGCATCACCAATTGTTTACGATAGCTTAAATAAAGGTTTTTAACGTATAGCAGAGGCTGTCAGCATCCCAAATCGAATTATGAATCCACCAAGGAGTGTTCTGTCAATAGAAACCGCTTCGGATTGTTTAATAGCGGGGGCAATGCAACAATATTTCAAGAGTCCATATGCTTGGTGCAACGTTAGCATTCGCTCGATACGATCCGGGCTTGATCTTCAAACTTACCATATGTCCCGACGTAACGGAATGCAGGTATTCGTTCATCGTCTCCTTGGGAAGCTATGAGTTGTCGAAAAACTCTAAGCACACTTGGTAAACACGGTCGGAGGGAGTTCGAAAAATTCCAATGGGACTTACCTCTATGTTTATCTTGATCCTGCTTCCCTCACTTAAACTTCACTCGATGGACGAATCCACAATCCTTTGCAACTGCCGCATGGAAAAAATCCTGCACGAGCTCCGATAACTCAGCACGTTACAAAATAATTCGATCACAGTGGCTTCGCTTCTAACGAATCTCCGAGAATTAAAAGCTACGGAGTTGATAGGGAACGGCGACCCACAACGCAACTGGATTTCAAAGTCTCGCGAACGAAATAAGTGCAGGATCGATTTCAATACTTTGCAAGTTCAATTTTCTCACTTCTGTTTAACATCGCGGACGGACTTTCCTCGCAATGCATGAGTTTCGACTGACGCCAGAAAGAGGGAGCACTTCTTCTCCTCCCTCTATGGGCATTTTGTTTCAAATGTTTTGCTTATGACGAAAAATGACGATCTATTTTATATTCTAAGCCCTCTGTTTTAACTAGCATCATCGAGGCTGTTTCGTTTTTCCAGAAAGTCTTATTATTCAGAATGTTCTCTATTTGCGACAAGAATGAAAGGAAAAGGGGCGACGGCTTCGGGTTGTGCATGAAATCAAGGCAGTGTTTCCCACGTATATGAATGAAGACTCATTCAACAAGGGTAAAAAATGCGAATAAAAAGTAATTTGAAGATGAATTTTATTGAAACAATAACATCATAAACGTTACATTTCATTCTAGCAATTGCATTTAAGCGAAGGTGCTCTTTCCCATTTGTAGAAGTCTGTCTGTCGAGCTATCTATCCGCATCTGGGTTGAAACCGTCCTGCCTGTGCTATCGCTTCTTTGAAATCGTTCGTTCTTGAAATTCTCTTCTGAGAAACAACTCCTCGAACCTGGAAAGGAAGTAAAAAAGGAACGCAATGTAAAATCATTGTGATAACTTCTAGTTATTATCATCATGAGAAAAAAAAGCTTTAGCATCATATAGAGAGAGTGTAGAATATCTGTTGCCATTTGAGAGGCAGTTGCTCCTATTGAGGGCGTTTCGTCCCTCTCAATTTTATGATTTGCTGATCCTCGGTTCTTCCTGAGAAAGAATCGAGGATCCTTCCATACATTTTCAACGGCCATGAATGCTGACATTTCAAATAAATTTTTCTCCCTTCCCTCATCCGCCTGAGAACTGAATCTCCCAATAGGAGTGTCAGTTAAACCTGTAGGTTTTATGGAAAGTTGAATTGTTTAAAGAGCCCAGCGTTCGCTCTTTGGCTAAGCTTCGAAATAAAATTCAATGGAATTTACAGAGAGAGAGAGAGTTTGAAATCAAACATCTTTATGGAAGAAAAGGAACAGCATGGAAGGATGTTGATTCAAAGCATTATCTTTTTCATAGTTCATTTAGGAAACATTAAAAGCATTTGATAAGCGGTATTTGTATGAATGGAAAAGAATAAGATAGGGGAGTTCTATTGACTGTTATGAATGTTTTACAATCTATGAAAGAGGAGAAAGGCTTACAGTGGTTTTGTCCCTGTAACTCACCCATGAAATATAATTTGTTTTTGAATTGTGATCGAATATCACGTAATTAAACGTTGGCTGCTTTCCTGTCCTTGGATATAGAATGAAATTTTTCTCTGTTCTAAAACAATTCAATAATGTACTGTGCTCACACCTAAAGAAATCAATTAGTACATTATCTTAAATTTACTGCAATTCAAACAGTTTTATCGGATCATTATTCAAAGTACATTGACTATCGATTACATATTGTCCAAATGCAGTAAATGAGCTCGTTGGTAAATTAGCTGAGCTGGTAAATTGTTACACCGTTCGAGCAAGGACTGCATGACAAAGCCTTAATAGCCTTACATCAGAGAAAATTTTTCTTTCATTTAAGCTATCCTTGCAAAAGTTTCAATGAAAATGTCCTAAGAACTTTTTACAGTGAACAAGAAACATGAAAATCATATTTCAACCCTTATAATGTGTCCCTTTTATTCTGCTGAAGCATTGTGCATATATTCCTTGTCCATCTTCCTGGAGGACCTCAACTTTCCTCTTCCAAGAGTGTCTGTCTCCTAATCAGGAGTTTTGTAAAATTTGTCTACTTAACTTAGGAAAAGTTGCTCACAATCTATATATAAATTGTCATGCAGTAGGATTTCACATGAGCGCAAGATGCAATAATTGTAAATGAAATAGCATTGCACAGGTTTATAGGGAGACTACTAATTAATATGTGCTTCTTTTACCTTACCTTGCAATTCTTCAATCGATCGAAAAAGGTACTGACATGTAAACCGACGGACGAGGAATCATGACGTAGAAAGGCGGACGAAGAGTTAACCAAGCCTGGAAAGAACAAATTGCAGATAGAACTGAGACTCATGAAAGTGAAGGCCGCTTCATGTATTCCATGTGAACGGATAGCAGTTAAGCAAAGCAAGAGTACTGTTTTCTCTCTTGTCAAAGGGGAAACCATCCACTGATGATCCATCGTCGTTTATTTATCATTTACTCGAGTGATTTGTGATGGTAATTGCTGGAAATGGATGGCCAGTTTGAGGCTCACATTATTTATAAGCAAATGATATCATAAGCCAATTACCCAGACTTCTCCTCACCTATAAAATTAAATAAATACTCACGAAACGAAAACGTCACTCTATTGCTTTCACTGCAAAGGAAAGGAAGAAGAAGATCCATTCGATGTAGACAATCACTCCACTCTCCTGGCCGGTATTTTTTCTCGAAGAAAACCGCATCCTAAAATTGAAAGATATCGAATTCGTTAAAGAGGAACTTAATTCATATTTAGGGATAAACCGTATTGAATGCATGCCTCGCACTCTTGAAAAAATTCAGTATAAAGTAAAGCGAGTGATGGCCTGCAGGTAAGGTCCAATATCGCCCACAAGAGTTGCAAATCGGTAGGAATAGGAAAATGTTATCCATCGGGAATAAACTGGATATGAGTTACCTAAGTAAAGATGCAAATCACAGAGGATAACTTTGAAATACTGGTCATCGACCATCGAAAGTACATCGAAAGTTGAAACATTAAGAATTAACAATATTTGATCTCCCGCTCAACAATTATCTCGATCCTGATTGGCTGAGAGAAATACCACCGCTGTCAGTGCAAGCGCTGTATTGTTAAATTGTTAGAATCGTTGTTCTTTTACTGATCACCGACTGAATTCCTTTAAAATTCCCCTCTCCTTTTACGTCGACCGCGCATGATGGCGGTTCTCTCGATTTCCCAAGAATAAGCAGACTATACTTTATGAAAATAGTATTGTTGTGCGGTAAGACTCACGTAGTAGCAAAAAAGTCATAATAAATACTAATCTTCATGTAATTTTAATCGGTTACGATGGACATCTTGTTCATTTTTAAAAATCTAATTTAAATTTTAGAATCCCGGCCGTAGCAGTCTCGCGTCCCAACTCCATCACGCATTTTTCACTTTTCCATGCAACCTCGCCGTGAGCACATCGCTCGCATCACCAATTGTTTACGATAGCTTAAATAAAGGTTTTTAACGTATAGCAGAGGCTGTCAGCATCCCAAATCGAATTATGAATCCACCAAGGAGTGTTCTGTCAATAGAAACCGCTTCGGATTGTTTAATAGCGGGGGCAATGCAACAATATTTCAAGAGTCCATATGCTTGGTGCAACGTTAGCATTCGCTCGATACGATCCGGGCTTGATCTTCAAACTTACCATATGTCCCGACGTAACGGAATGCAGGTATTCGTTCATCGTCTCCTTGGGAAGCTATGAGTTGTCGAAAAACTCTAAGCACACTTGGTAAACACGGTCGGAGGGAGTTCGAAAAATTCCAATGGGACTTACCTCTATGTTTATCTTGATCCTGCTTCCCTCACTTAAACTTCACTCGATGGACGAATCCACAATCCTTTGCAACTGCCGCATGGAAAAAATCCTGCATGAGCTCCGATAACTCAGCACGTTACAAAATAATTCGATCACAGTGGCTTCGCTTCTAACGAATCTCCGAGAATTAAAAGCTACGGAGTTGATAGGGAACGGCGACCCACAACGCAACTGGATTTCAAAGTCTCGCGAACGAAATAAGTGCAGGATTGATTTCAATACTTTGCAAGTTCAATTTTCTCACTTCTGTTTAACATCGCGGACGGACTTTCCTCGCAATGCATGAGTTTCGACTGACGCCAGAAAGAGGGAGCACTTCTTCTCCTCCCTCTATGGGCATTTTGTTTCAAATGTTTTGCTTATGACGAAAAATGACGATCTATTTTATATTCTAAGCCCTCTGTTTTAACTAGCATCATCGAGGCTGTTTCGTTTTTCCAGAAAGACTTATTATTCAGAATGTTCTCTATTTGCGACAAGAATGAAAGGAAAAGGGGCGACGGCTTCGGGTTGTGCATGAAATCAAGGCAGAGTTTCCCACGTATATGAATGAAGACTCATTCAACAAGGGTAAAAAATGCGAATAAAAAGTAATTTGAAGATGAATTTTATTGAAACAATAACATCATAAACGTTACATTTCATTCTAGCAATTGCATTTAAGCGAAGGTGCTCTTTCCCATTTGTAGAAGTCTGTCTGTCGAGCTATCTATCCGCATCTGGGTTGAAACCGTCCTGCCTGTGCTATCGCTTCTTTGAAATCGTTCGTTCTTGAAATTGTCTTCTGAGAAACAACTCCTCGAACCTGGAAAGGAAGTAAAAAAGGAACGCAATGAAAAATCATTGTGATAACTTCTAGTTATTATCATCATGAGAAAAAAAAGCTTTAGCATCATATAGAGAGAGTGTAGAATATCTGTTGCCATTTTAGAGGCAGTTGCTCCTATTGAGGGCGTTTCGTCCCTCTCAATTTTATGATTTGCTGATCCTCGGTTCTTCCTGAGAAAGAATCGAGGATCCTTCCATACATTTTCAACGGCCATGAATGCTGACATTTCAAATAAATTTTTTCTCCCTTCCCTCATCCGCCTGAGAACTGAATCTCCCAATAGGAGTGTCAGTTTAACCTGTAGGTTTTATGGAAAGTTGAATTGTTTAAAGAGCCCAGCGTTCGCTCTTTGGCTAAGCTTCGAAATAAAATTCAATGGAATTTACAGAGAGAGAGAGAGTTTGAAATCAAACATCTTTATGGAAGAAAAGGAACAGCATGGAAGGATGTTGATTCAAAGCATTATCTTTTTCATAGTTCATTTAGGAAACATTAAAAGCATTTGATAAGCGGTATTTGTATGAATGGAAAAGAATAAGATAGGGGAGTTCTATTGACTGTTATGAATGTTTTACAATCTATGAAAGAGGAGAAAGGCTTACAGTGGTTTTGTCCCTGTAACTCACCCATGAAATATAATTTGTTTTTGAATTGTGATCGAATATCACGTAATTAAACGTTGGCTGCTTTCCTGTCCTTGGATATAGAATGAAATTTTTCTCTGTTCTAAAACAATTCAATAATGTACTGTGCTCACACCTAAAGAAATCAATTAGTACATTATCTTAAATTTACTGCAATTCAAACAGTTTTATCGGATCATTATTAAAAGTACATTGACTATCGATTACATTAGTCCAAATGCAGTAAATGAGCTCGTTGGTAAATTAGCTGAGCTTGTAAATTGTTACACCGTTCGAGCAAGGACTGCATGACAAAGACTTAATAGCCTTACATCAGAGAAAATTTTTCTTTCATTTAAGCTATCTTTGCAAAAGTTTCAATGAAAACGTCCTAAGAACTTTTTACAGTGAACAAGAAACATGAAAATCATATTTCAACCCTTATAACGTATCCCTTTTATTCTGCTGAAGCATTGAGCATATATTCCTTGTCCATCTTCCTGGAGGACCTCAACTCTCCTCTTCCAAGAGTGTCTGTCTCCTAATCAGGAGTTTTGTAAAATTTGTCTACTTAACTTAGGAAAAGTTGCTCACAATCTATACATAAATTGTCATGCAGTAGGATTTCACATGAGCGCAAGATGCAATAATTGTAAATGAAATAGCATTGCACAGGTTTATAGGGAGACTACTAATTAATATGTGCTTCTTTTACCTTACCTTGCAATTCTTCAATCGATCGAAAAAGGTACTGAAATGAAACCTACGGACGAGGAATCATGACGTAGAAAGGCGAACGAACGGTTATCCAAGCCTGGAAAGAACAAATTGCAGATAGAACTGAGACTCATGAAAGTGAAGGCCGCTTCATGTATTCCATGTGAACGGATAGCAGTTAAGCAAAGCAAGAGTACTGTTTTCTCTCTTGTCAAAGGGGAAACCATCCACTGATGATCCATCGTCGTTTATTTATCATTTACTCGAGTGATTTGTGATGGTAATTGCTGGAAATGGATGGCCAGTTTGAGGCTCACATTATTTATAAGCAAATGATATCATAAGCCAATTACCCAGACTTCTCCTCACCTATAAAATTAAATAAATACTCACGAAACGAAAACGTCACTCTATTGCTTTCACTGCAAAGGAAAGGAAGAAGAAGATCCATTCGATGTAGACAATCACTCCACTCTCCTGGCCGGTATTTTTTCTCGAAGAAAACCGCATCCTAAAATTGAAAGATATCGAATTCGTTAAAGAGGAACTTAATTCATATTTAGGGATAAACCGTATTGAATGCATGCCTCGCACTCTTGAAAAAATTCAGTATAAAGTAAAGCGAGTGATGGCCTGCAGGTAAGGTCCAATATGGCCCACAAGAGTTGCAAATCGGTAGGAATAGGAAAATATTATCCATCGGGAATAAACTGGATATGAGTTACCTAAGTAAAGATGCAAATCACAGAGGATAACTTTGAAATACTGGTCATCGACCATCGAAAGTACATCGAAAGTTGAAACATTAAGAATTAACAATATTTGATCTCCCGCTCAACAATTATCTCGATCCTGATTGGCTGAGAGAAATACCACCGCTGTCAGTGCAAGCGCTGTATTGTTAAATTGTTAGAATCGTTGTTCTTTTACTGATCACCGACTGAATTCCTTTAAAATTCCCCTCTCCTTTTACGTCGACCGCGCATGATGGCGGTTCTCTCGATTTCCCAAGAATAAGCAGACTATACTTTATGAAAATAGTATTGTTGTGCGGTAAGACTCACGTAGTAGCAAAAAAGTCATAATAAATACTAATCTTCATGTAATTTTAATCGGTTACGATGGACATCTTGTTCATTTTTAAAAATCTAATTTAAATTTTAGAATCCCGGCCGTAGCAGTCTCGCGTCCCAACTCCATCACGCATTTTTCACTTTTCCATGCAACCTCGCCGTGAGCACATCGCTCGCATCACCAATTGTTTACGATAGCTTAAATAAAGGTTTTTAACGTATAGCAGAGGCTGTCAGCATCCCAAATCGAATTATGAATCCACCAAGGAGTGTTCTGTCAATAGAAACCGCTTCGGATTGTTTAATAGCGGGGGCAATGCAACAATATTTCAAGAGTCCATATGCTTGGTGCAACGTTAGCATTCGCTCGATACGATCCGGGCTTGATCTTCAAACTTACCATATGTCCCGACGTAACGGAATGCAGGTATTCGTTCATCGTCTCCTTGGGAAGCTATGAGTTGTCGAAAAACTCTAAGCACACTTGGTAAACACGGTCGGAGGGAGTTCGAAAAATTCCAATGGGACTTACCTCTATGTTTATCTTGATCCTGCTTCCCTCACTTAAACTTCACTCGATGGACGAATCCACAATCCTTTGCAACTGCCGCATGGAAAAAATCCTGCACGAGCTCCGATAACTCAGCATGTTACAAAATAATTCGATCACAGTGGCTTCGCTTCTAACGAATCTCCGAGAATTAAAAGCTACGGAGTTGATAGGGAACGGCGACCCACAACGCAACTGGATTTCAAAGTCTCGCGAACGAAATAAGTGCAGGATCGATTTCAATACTTTGCAAGTTCAATTTTCTCACTTCTGTTTAACATCGCGGACGGACTTTCCTCGCAATGCATGAGTTTCGACTGACGCCAGAAAGAGGGAGCACTTCTTCTCCTCCCTCTATGGGCATTTTGTTTCAAATGTTTTGCTTATGACGAAAAATGACGATCTATTTTATATTCTAAGCCCTCTGTTTTAACTAGCATCATCGAGGCTGTTTCGTTTTTCCAGAAAGTCTTATTATTCAGAATGTTCTTTATTTGCGACAAGATTGAAAGGAAAAGGGGCGACGGCTTCGGGTTGTGCATGAAATCAAGGCAGAGTTTCCCACGTATATGAATGAAGACTCATTCAACAAGGGTAAAAAATGCGAATAAAAAGTAATTTGAAGATGAATTTTATTGAAACAATAACATCATAAACGTTACATTTCATTCTAGCAATTGCATTTAAGCGAAGGTGCTCTTTCCCATTTGTAGAAGTCTGTCTGTCGAGCTATCTATCCGCATCTGGGTTGAAACCGTCCTGCCTGTGCTATCGCTTCTTTGAAATCGTTCGTTCTTGAAATTCTCTTCTGAGAAACAACTCCTCGAACCTGGAAAGGAAGTAAAAAAGGAACGCAATGTAAAATCATTGTGATAACTTCTAGTTATTATCATCATGAGAAAAAAAAGCTTTAGCATCATAAAGAGAGAGTGTAGAATATCTGTTGCCATTTGAGAGGCAGTTGCTCCTATTGAGGGCGTTTCGTCCCTCTCAATTTTATGATTTGCTGATCCTCGGTTCTTCCTGAGAAAGAATCGAGGATCCTTCCATACATTTTCAACGGCCATGAATGCTGACATTTCAAATAAATTTTTTCTCCCTTCCCTCATCCGCCTGAGAACTGAATCTCCCAATAGGAGTGTCAGTTACACCTGTAGGTTTTATGGAAAGTTGAATTGTTTAAAGAGCCCAGCGTTCGCTCTTTGGCTAAGGTTCGAAATAAAATTCAATGGAATTTACAGAGAGAGAGAGAGTTTGAAATCAAACATCTTTATGGAAGAAAAGGAACAGCATGGAAGGATGTTGATTCAAAGCATTATCTTTTTCATAGTTCATTTAGGAAACATTAAAAGCATTTGATAAGCGGTGATGAAATATAATTTGTTATTTAATTGTAATCGAATATCACGTAATTAAACGTTGGCTGCTTTCCTGTCCTTGGATATAGAATGAAATTTTTCTCTGTTCTAAAACAATTCAATGATGTACTGTGCTCACACCTAAAGAAATCAATTAGTACATTATCTTAAATTTACTGCAATTCAAAGTGTTTTATCGGATCATTATTCAAAGTACATTGACTATCGATTACATTATTCCAAATGCAGTAAATGAGCTCGTTGGTAAATTAGCTTAGCTGGTAAATTGTTACACCGTTCGAGCAAGGACTGCATGACAAAGACTTAATAGCCTTACATCAGAGAAAATTTTTCTTTCATTTAAGCTATCCTTGCAAAAGTTTCAATGAAAATGTCCCAAGAACTTTTTACAGTGAACAAGAAACATGAAAATCATATTTCAACCCTTATAATGTGTCCCTTTTATTCTGCTGAAGCATTGTGCATATATTCCTTGTCCATCTTCCTGGAGGACCTCAACTCTCCTCTTCCAAGAGTGTCTGTCTCCTAATCAGGAGTTTTGTAAAATTTGTCTACTTAACTTAGGAAAAGTTGCTCACAATCTATACATAAATTGTCATGCAGTAGGATTTCACATGAGCGCAAGATGCAATAATTGTAAATGAAATAGCATTGCAAAGGTTTATAGGGAGACTACTAATTAATATGTGCTTCTTTTACCTTACCTTGCAATTCTTCAATCGATCGAAAATGGTACTGAAATGTAAACCGACGGACGAGGAATCATGACGTAGAAAGGCGAACGAACGGTCAACCAAGCTTGGAAAGAACAAATTGCAGATAGAACTGAGACTCATGAAAGTGAAGGCCGCTTCATGTATTCCATGTGAACGGATAGCAGTTAAGCAAAGCAAGAGTACTGTTTTCTCTCTTGTCAAAGGGGAAACCATCCACTGATGATCCATCGTCGTTTATTATTCATTTACTCGAGTGATTTGTGATGGTAATTGCTGGAAATGGATGGCCAGTTTGAGGCTCACATTATTTATAAGCAAATGATATCATAAGCCAATTACCCAGACTTCTCCTCACCTATAAAATTAAATAAATACTCACGAAACGAAAACGTCACTCTATTGCTTTCACTGCAAAGGAAAGGAAGAAGAAGATCCATTCGATGTAGACAATCACTCCACTCTCCTGGCCGGTATTTTTTCTCGATGAAAACCGCATCCTAAAATTGAAAGATATCGAATTCGTTAAAGAGGAACTTAATTCATATTTAATTATAAACCGTATTGAATGCATGCCTCGCACTCTTGAAAAAATTCAGTATAAAGTAAAGCGAGTGATGGCCTGCAGGTAAGGTCCAATATGGCCCACAAGAGTTGCAAATCGGTAGGAATAGGAAAATATTATCCATCGGGAATAAACTGGATATGAGTTACCTAAGTAAAGATGCAAATCACAGAGGATAACTTTGAAATACTGGTCATCGACCTTAAAGTTGAAACATTAAGAATTAACAATATTTGATCTCCCGCTCAACAATTATCTCGATCCTGATTGGCTGAGAGAAATACCACCGCTGTCAGTTCAAGCGCTGTATTGTTAAATTGTTAGAATCGTTGTTCTTTTACTGATCACCGACTGAATTCCTTTATAATTCCCCTCTCCTTTTACGTCGACCGCGCATGATGGCGGTTCTCTCGATTTCCCAAGAATAAGCAGACTATACTTTATGAAAATAGTATTGTTGTGCGGTAAGACTCACGTAGTAGCAAAAAAGTCATAATAAATACTAATCTTCATGTAATTTTAATCGGTTACGATGGACATCTTGTTCATTTTTAAAAATCTAATTTAAATTTTAGAATCCCGGCCGTAGCAGTCTCGCGTCCCAACTCCATCACGCATTTTTCACTTTTCCATGCAACCTCGCCGTGAGCACATCGCTCGCATCACCAATTGTTTACAATAGCTTAAATAAAGGTTTTTAACGTATAGCAGAGGCTGTCAGCATCCCAAATCGAATTATGAATCCACCAAGGAGTGTTCTGTCAATAGAAACCGCTTCGGATTGTTTAATAGCGGGGGCAATGCAACAATATTTCAAGAGTCCATATGCTTGGTGCAACGTTAGCATTCGCTCGATACGATCCGGGCTTGATCTTCAAACTTACCATATGTCCCGACGTAACGGAATGCAGGTATTCGTTCATCGTCTCCTTGGGAAGCTATGAGTTGTCGAAAAACTCTAAGCACACTTGGTAAACACGGTCGGAGGGAGTTCGAAAAATTCCAATGGGACTTACCTCAATGTTTATCTTTATCCTGCTTCCCTCACTTAAACTTCACTCGATGGACGAATCCACAATCCTTTGCAACTGCCGCATGGAAAAAATCCTGCATGAGCTCCGATAACTCAGCACGTTACAAAATAATTCGATCACAGTGGCTTCGCTTCTAACGAATCTCCGAGAATTAAAAGCTACGGAGTTGATAGGGAACGGCGACCCACAACGCAACTGGATTTCAAAGTCTCGCGAACGAAATAAGTGCAGGATTGATTTCAATACTTTGCAAGTTCAATTTTCTCACTTCTGTTTAACATCGCGGACGGACTTTCCTCGCAATGCATGAGTTTCGACTGACGCCAGAAAGAGGGAGCACTTCTTCTCCTCCCTCTATGGGCATTTTGCTTCAAATGTTTTGCTTATGACGAAAAATGACGATCTATTTTATATTCTAAGCCCTCTGTTTTAACTAGCATCATCGAGGCATTTTCGTTTTTCCAGAAAGACTTATTATTCAGAATGTTCTTTATTTGCGACAAGAATGAAAGGAAAAGGGGCGACGGCTTCGGGTTGTGCATGAAATCAAGGCAGAGTTTCCCACGTATATGAATGAAGACTCATTCAACAAGGGTAAAAAATGCGAATAAAAAGTAATTTGAAGAAGAATTTTATTGAAACAATAACATCATAAACGTTACATTTCATTCTAGCAATTGCATTTAAGCGAAGGTGCTCTTTCCCATTTGTAGAAGTCTGTCTGTCGAGCTATCTATCCGCATCTGGGTTAAAACCGTCCTGCCTGTGCTATCGCTTCTTTGAAATCGTTCGTTCTTGAAATTCTCTTCTGAGAAACAACTCCTCGAACCTGGAAAGCAAGTAAAAAAGGAACGCAATGTAAAATCATTGTGATAACTTCTAGTTATTATCATCATGAGAAAAAAAAGCTTTAGCATCATAAAGAGAGAGTGTAGAATATCTGTTGCCATTTGAGAGGCAGTTGCTCCTATTGAGGGCGTTTCGTCCCTCTCAATTTTATGATTTGCTGATCCTCGGTTCTTCCTGAGAAAGAATCGAGGATCCTTCCATACATTTTCAACGGCCATGAATGCTGACATTTCAAATAAATTTTTTCTCCCTTCCCTCATCCGCCTGAGAACTGAATCTCCCAATAGGAGTGTCAGTTACAGCTGTAGGTTTTATGGAAAGTTGAATTGTTTAAAGAGCCCAGCGTTCGCTCTTTGGCTAAGGTTCGAAATAAAATTCAATGGAATTTACAGAGAGAGAGAGAGTTTGAAATCAAACATCTTTATGGAAGAAAAGGAACAGCATGGAAGGATGTTGATTCAAAGCATTATCTTTTTCATAGTTCATTTAGGAAACATTAAAAGCATTTGATAAGCGGTGATGAAATATAATTTGTTATTTAATTGTAATCGAATATCACGTAATTAAACGTTGGCTGCTTTCCTGTCCTTGGATATAGAATGAAATTTTTCTCTGTTCTAAAACAATTCAATGATGTACTGTGCTCACACCTAAAGAAATCAATTAGTACATTATCTTAAATTTACTGCAATTCAAAGAGTTTTATCGGATCATTATTCAAAGTACATTGACTATCGATTACATTATTCCAAATGCAGTAAATGAGCTCGTTGGTAAATTAGCTTAGCTGGTAAATTGTTACACCGTTCGAGCAAGGACTGCATGACAAAGACTTAATAGCCTTACATCAGAGAAAATTTTTCTTTCATTTAAGCTATCCTTGCAAAAGTTTCAATGAAAATGTCCCAAGAACTTTTTACAGTGAACAAGAAACATGAAAATCATATTTCAACCCTTATAATGTGTCCCTTTTATTCTGCTGAAGCATTGTGCATATATTCCTTGTCCATCTTCCTGGAGGACCTCAACTCTCCTCTTCCAAGAGTGTCTGTCTCCTAATCAGGAGTTTTGTAAAATTTGTCTACTTAACTTAGGAAAAGTTGCTCACAATCTATACATAAATTGTCATGCAGTAGGATTTCACATGAGCGCAAGATGCAATAATTGTAAATGAAATAGCATTGCACAGGTTTATAGGGAGACTACTAATTAATATGTGCTTCTTTTACCTTACCTTGCAATTCTTCAATCGATCGAAAATGGTACTGAAATGTAAACCGACGGACGAGGAATCATGACGTAGAAAGGCGAACGAACGGTTAACCAAGCTTGGAAAGAACAAATTGCAGATAGAACTGAGACTCATGAAAGTGAAGGCCGCTTCATGTATTCCATGTGAACGGATAGCAGTTAAGCAAAGCAAGAGTACTGTTTTCTCTCTTGTCAAAGGGGAAACCATCCACTGATGATCCATCGTCGTTTATTATTCATTTACTCGAGTGATTTGTGATGGTAATTGCTGGAAATGGATGGCCAGTTTGAGGCTCACATTATTTATAAGCAAATGATATCATAAGCCAATTACCCAGACTTCTCCTCACCTATAAAATTAAATAAATACTCACGAAACGAAAACGTCACTCTATTGCTTTCACTGCAAAGGAAAGGAAGAAGAAGATCCATTCGATGTAGACAATCACTCCACTCTCCTGGCCGGTATTTTTTCTCGATGAAAACCGCATCCTAAAATTGAAAGATATCGAATTCGTTAAAGAGGAACTTAATTCATATTTAATTATAAACCGTATTGAATGCATGCCTCGCACTCTTGAAAAAATTCAGTATAACGTAAAGCGAGTGATGGCCTGCAGGTAAGGTCCAATATGGCCCACAAGAGTTGCAAATCGGTAGGAATAGGAAAATATTATCCATCGGGAATAAACTGGATATGAGTTACCTAAGTAAAGATGCAAATCACAGAGGATAACTTTGAAATACTGGTCATCGACCTTAAAGTTGAAACATTAAGAATTAACAATATTTGATCTCCCGCTCAACAATTATCTCGATCCTGATTGGCTGAGAGAAATACCACCGCTGTCAGTGCAAGCGCTGTATTGTTAAATTGTTAGAATCGTTGTTCTTTTACTGATCACCGACTGAATTCCTTTAAAATTCCCCTCTCCTTTTACGTCGACCGCGCATGATGGCGGTTCTCTCGATTTCCCAAGAATAAGCAGACTATACTTTATGAAAATAGTATTGTTGTGCGGTAAGACTCACGTAGTAGCAAAAAAGTCATAATAAATACTAATCTTCATGTAATTTTAATCGGTTACGATGGACATCTTGTTCATTTTTAAAAATCTAATTTAAATTTTAGAATCCCGGCCGTAGCAGTCTCGCGTCCCAACTCCATCACGCATTTTTCACTTTTCCATGCAACCTCGCCGTGAGCACATCGCTCGCATCACCAATTGTTTACGATAGCTTAAATAAAGGTTTTTAACGTATAGCAGAGGCTGTCAGCATCCCAAATCGAATTATGAATCCACCAAGGAGTGTTCTGTCAATAGAAACCGCTTCGGATTGTTTAATAGCGGGGGCAATGCAACAATATTTCAAGAGTCCATATGCTTGGTGCAACGTTAGCATTCGCTCGATACGATCCGGGCTTGATCTTCAAACTTACCATATGTCCCGACGTAACGGAATGCAGGTATTCGTTCATCGTCTCCTTGGGAAGCTATGAGTTGTCGAAAAACTCTAAGCACACTTGGTAAACACGGTCGGAGGGAGTTCGAAAAATTCCAATGGGACTTACCTCAATGTTTATCTTGATCCTGCTTCCCTCACTTAAACTTCACTCGATGGACGAATCCACAATCCTTTGCAACTGCCGCATGGAAAAAATCCTGCACGAGCTCCGATAACTCAGCATGTTACAAAATAATTCGATCACAGTGGCTTCGCTTCTAACGAATCTCCGAGAATTAAAAGCTACGGAGTTGATAGGGAACGGCGACCCACAACGCAACTGGATTTCAAAGTCTCGCGAACGAAATAAGTGCAGGATTGATTTCAATACTTTGCAAGTTCAATTTTCTCACTTCTGTTTAACATCGCGGACGGACTTTCCTCGCAATGCATGAGTTTCGACTGACGCCAGAAAGAGGGAGCACTTCTTCTCCTCCCTCTATGGGCATTTTGTTTCAAATGTTTTGCTTATGACGAAAAATGACGATCTATTTTATATTCTAAGCCCTCTGTTTTAACTAGCATCATCGAGGCATTTTCGTTTTTCCAGAAAGACTTATTATTCAGAATGTTCTTTATTTGCGACAAGAATGAAAGGAAAAGGGGCGACGGCTTCGGGTTGTGCATGAAATCAAGGCAGAGTTTCCCACGTATATGAATGAAGACTCATTCAACAAGGGTAAAAAATGCGAATAAAAAGTAATTTGAAGAAGAATTTTATTGAAACAATAACATCATAAACGTTACATTTCATTCTAGCAATTGCATTTAAGCGAAGGTGCTCTTTCCCATTTGTAGAAGTCTGTCTGTCGAGCTATCTATCCGCATCTGGGTTAAAACCGTCCTGCCTGTGCTATCGCTTCTTTGAAATCGTTCGTTCTTGAAATTCTCTTCTGAGAAACAACTCCTCGAACCTGGAAAGCAAGTAAAAAAGGAACGCAATGTAAAATCATTGTGATAACTTCTAGTTATTATCATCATGAGAAAAAAAAGCTTTAGCATCATAAAGAGAGAGTGTAGAATATCTGTTGCCATTTGAGAGGCAGTTGCTCCTATTGAGGGCGTTTCGTCCCTCTCAATTTTATGATTTGCTGATCCTCGGTTCTTCCTGAGAAAGAATCGAGGATCCTTCCATACATTTTCAACGGCCATGAATGCTGACATTTCAAATAAATTTTTTCTCCCTTCCCTCATCCGCCTGAGAACTGAATCTCCCAATAGGAGTGTCAGTTACAGCTGTAGGTTTTATGGAAAGTTGAATTGTTTAAAGAGCCCAGCGTTCGCTCTTTGGCTAAGGTTCGAAATAAAATTCAATGGAATTTACAGAGAGAGAGAGAGTTTGAAATCAAACATCTTTATGGAAGAAAAGGAACAGCATGGAAGGATGTTGATTCAAAGCATTATCTTTTTCATAGTTCATTTAGGAAACATTAAAAGCATTTGATAAGCGGTGATGAAATATAATTTGTTATTTAATTGTAATCGAATATCACGTAATTAAACGTTGGCTGCTTTCCTGTCCTTGGATATAGAATGAAATTTTTCTCTGTTCTAAAACAATTCAATGATGTACTGTGCTCACACCTAAAGAAATCAATTAGTACATTATCTTAAATTTACTGCAATTCAAAGAGTTTTATCGGATCATTATTCAAAGTACATTGACTATCGATTACATTATTCCAAATGCAGTAAATGAGCTCGTTGGTAAATTAGCTTAGCTGGTAAATTGTTACACCGTTCGAGCAAGGACTGCATGACAAAGACTTAATAGCCTTACATCAGAGAAAATTTTTCTTTCATTTAAGCTATCCTTGCAAAAGTTTCAATGAAAATGTCCCAAGAACTTTTTACAGTGAACAAGAAACATGAAAATCATATTTCAACCCTTATAATGTGTCCCTTTTATTCTGCTGAAGCATTGTGCATATATTCCTTGTCCATCTTCCTGGAGGACCTCAACTCTCCTCTTCCAAGAGTGTCTGTCTCCTAATCAGGAGTTTTGTAAAATTTGTCTACTTAACTTAGGAAAAGTTGCTCACAATCTATACATAAATTGTCATGCAGTAGGATTTCACATGAGCGCAAGATGCAATAATTGTAAATGAAATAGCATTGCACAGGTTTATAGGGAGACTACTAATTAATATGTGCTTCTTTTACCTTACCTTGCAATTCTTCAATCGATCGAAAATGGTACTGAAATGTAAACCGACGGACGAGGAATCATGACGTAGAAAGGCGAACGAACGGTTAACCAAGCTTGGAAAGAACAAATTGCAGATAGAACTGAGACTCATGAAAGTGAAGGCCGCTTCATGTATTCCATGTGAACGGATAGCAGTTAAGCAAAGCAAGAGTACTGTTTTCTCTCTTGTCAAAGGGGAAACCATCCACTGATGATCCATCGTCGTTTATTATTCATTTACTCGAGTGATTTGTGATGGTAATTGCTGGAAATGGATGGCCAGTTTGAGGCTCACATTATTTATAAGCAAATGATATCATAAGCCAATTACCCAGACTTCTCCTCACCTATAAAATTAAATAAATACTCACGAAACGAAAACGTCACTCTATTGCTTTCACTGCAAAGGAAAGGAAGAAGAAGATCCATTCGATGTAGACAATCACTCCACTCTCCTGGCCGGTATTTTTTCTCGATGAAAACCGCATCCTAAAATTGAAAGATATCGAATTCGTTAAAGAGGAACTTAATTCATATTTAATTATAAACCGTATTGAATGCATGCCTCGCACTCTTGAAAAAATTCAGTATAACGTAAAGCGAGTGATGGCCTGCAGGTAAGGTCCAATATGGCCCACAAGAGTTGCAAATCGGTAGGAATAGGAAAATATTATCCATCGGGAATAAACTGGATATGAGTTACCTAAGTAAAGATGCAAATCACAGAGGATAACTTTGAAATACTGGTCATCGACCTTAAAGTTGAAACATTAAGAATTAACAATATTTGATCTCCCGCTCAACAATTATCTCGATCCTGATTGGCTGAGAGAAATACCACCGCTGTCAGTGCAAGCGCTGTATTGTTAAATTGTTAGAATCGTTGTTCTTTTACTGATCACCGACTGAATTCCTTTAAAATTCCCCTCTCCTTTTACGTCGACCGCGCATGATGGCGGTTCTCTCGATTTCCCAAGAATAAGCAGACTATACTTTATGAAAATAGTATTGTTGTGCGGTAAGACTCACGTAGTAGCAAAAAAGTCATAATAAATACTAATCTTCATGTAATTTTAATCGGTTACGATGGACATCTTGTTCATTTTTAAAAATCTAATTTAAATTTTAGAATCCCGGCCGTAGCAGTCTCGCGTCCCAACTCCATCACGCATTTTTCACTTTTCCATGCAACCTCGCCGTGAGCACATCGCTCGCATCACCAATTGTTTACGATAGCTTAAATAAAGGTTTTTAACGTATAGCAGAGGCTGTCAGCATCCCAAATCGAATTATGAATCCACCAAGGAGTGTTCTGTCAATAGAAACCGCTTCGGATTGTTTAATAGCGGGGGCAATGCAACAATATTTCAAGAGTCCATATGCTTGGTGCAACGTTAGCATTCGCTCGATACGATCCGGGCTTGATCTTCAAACTTACCATATGTCCCGACGTAACGGAATGCAGGTATTCGTTCATCGTCTCCTTGGGAAGCTATGAGTTGTCGAAAAACTCTAAGCACACTTGGTAAACACGGTCGGAGGGAGTTCGAAAAATTCCAATGGGACTTACCTCAATGTTTATCTTGATCCTGCTTCCCTCACTTAAACTTCACTCGATGGACGAATCCACAATCCTTTGCAACTGCCGCATGGAAAAAATCCTGCACGAGCTCCGATAACTCAGCATGTTACAAAATAATTCGATCACAGTGGCTTCGCTTCTAACGAATCTCCGAGAATTAAAAGCTACGGAGTTGATAGGGAACGGCGACCCACAACGCAACTGGATTTCAAAGTCTCGCGAACGAAATAAGTGCAGGATTGATTTCAATACTTTGCAAGTTCAATTTTCTCACTTCTGTTTAACATCGCGGACGGACTTTCCTCGCAATGCATGAGTTTCGACTGACGCCAGAAAGAGGGAGCACTTCTTCTCCTCCCTCTATGGGCATTTTGTTTCAAATGTTTTGCTTATGACGAAAAATGACGATCTATTTTATATTCTAAGCCCTCTGTTTCAACTAGCATCATCGAGGCTGTTTCGTTTTTCCAGAAAGACTTATTATTCAGAATGTTCTTTATTTGCGACAAGATTGAAAGGAAAAGGGGCGACGGCTTCGGGTTGTGCATGAAATCAAGGCAGAGTTTCCCACGTATATGAATGAAGACTCATTCAACAAGGGTAAAAAATGCGAATAAAAAGTAATTTGAAGATGAATTTTATTGAAACAATAACATCATAAACGTTACATTTCATTCTAGCAATTGCATTTAAGCGAAGGTGCTCTTTCCCATTTGTAGAAGTCTGTCTGTCGAGCTATCTATCCGCATCTGGGTTGAAACCGTCCTGCCTGTGCTATCGCTTCTTTGAAATCGTTCGTTCTTGAAATTCTCTTCTGAGAAACAACTCCTCGAACCTGGAAAGCAAGTAAAAAAGGAACGCAATGTAAAATCATTGTGATAACTTCTAGTTATTATCATCATGAGAAAAAAAAGCTTTAGCATCATATAGAGAGAGTGTAGAATATCTGTTGCCATTTGAGAGGCAGTTGCTCCTATTGAGGGCGTTTCGTCCCTCTCAATTTTATGATTTGCTGATCCTCGGTTCTTCCTGAGAAAGAATCGAGGATCCTTCCATACATTTTCAACGGCCATGAATGCTGACATTTCAAATAAATTTTTTCTCCCTTCCCTCATCCGCCTGAGAACTGAATCTCCCAATAGGAGTGTCAGATACACCTGTAGGTTTTATGGAAAGTTGAATTGTTTAAAGAGCCCAGCGTTCGCTCTTTGGCTAAGGTTCGAAATAAAATTCAATGGAATTTAATAAGAGAGAGAGAGAGTTTGAAATCAAACATCTTTATGGAAGAAAAGGAACAGCATGGATGTTGATTCAAAGCATTATCTTTTTCATAGTTCACTTAGGAAACATTAAAAGCATTTGATAAGCGGTATTTGTATGAATGGAAAAGAATAAGATAGGGGAATTCCATTGACTGTTATGAATGTTTTACAATCTATGAAAGAGGAGAAAGGCTTACAGTGGTTTTGTCCCTGTAACTCACCCATGAAATATAATTTGTTGTTGAATTGTGATCGAATATCACGTAATTAAACGTTGGCTGCTTTCCTGTCCTTGGATATAGAATGAAATTTTTCTCTGTTCTAAAACAATTCAATAATGTACTGTGCTCACACCTAAAGAAATCAATTAGTACATTATCTTAAATTTACTGCAATTCAAAGAGTTTTATCGGATCATTATTCAAAGTACATTGACTATCGATTACATTATTCCAAATGCAGTAAATGAGCTCGTTGGTAAATTAGCTTAGCTGGTAAATTGTTACACCGTGCGAGCAAGGACTGCATGACAAAGACTTAATAGCCTTACATCAGAGAAAATTTTTCTTTAATTTAAGCTATCCTTGCAAAAGTTTCAATGAAAATGTCCCAAGAACTTTTTACAGTGAACAAGAAATATGAAAATCATATTTCAACCCTTATAACGTGTCCCTTTTATTCTGCTGAAGCATTGTGCATATATTCCTTGTCCATCTTCCTGGAGGACCTCAACTCTCCTCTTCCAAGAGTGTCTGTTTCCTAATCAGGAGTTTTGTAAAATTTGTCTACTTAACTTAGGAAAAGTTGCTCATAATCTATACATAAATTGTCATGCAGTAGGATTTCACATGAGCGCAAGATGCAATAATTGTAAATGAAATAGCATTGCACAGGTTTATAGGGAGACTACTAATTAATATGTGCTTCTTTTACCTTACCTTGCAATTCTTCAATCGATCGAAAATGGTACTGAAATGTAAACCGACGGACGAGGAATCATGACGTAGAAAGGCGAACGAACGGTCAACCAAGCTTGGAAAGAACAAATTGCAGATAGAACTGAGACTAATGAAAGTGAAGGCCGCTTCATGTATTCCATGTGAACGGATAGCAGTTAAGCAAAGCAAGAGTACTGTTTTCTCTCTTGTCAAACGTGAAACCATCCACTGATGATCCATCGTCGTTATTATTCATTTACTCGAGTGATTTGTGATGGTAATTGCTGGAAATGGATGGCCAGTTTGAGGCTCACATTATTCATAAGCAAATGATATCATAAGCCAATTACCCAGACTTCTCCTCACCTATAAAATTAAATAAATACTCACGAAACGAAAACGTCACTCTATTTCTTTCACTGCAAAGGAAAGGAAGAAGAAGATCCATTCGATGTAGACAATCACTCCACTCTCCTGGCCGGTATTTTTTCTCGAAGAAAACCGCATCCTTAAATTGAAAGATATCGAATTCGTTAAAGAGGAACTTAATTCGTATTTAGGGATAAACCGTATTGAATGCATGCCTCGCACTCTTGAAAAAATTCAGTATAAAGTAAAGCGAGTGATGGCCTGCAGGTAAGGTCCAATATGGCCCACAAGAGTTGCAAATCGGTAGGAATAGGAAAATATTATCCATCGGGAATAAACTGGATATGAGTTACCTAAGTAAAGATGCAAATCACAGAGGATAACTTTGAAATACTGGTCATTGACCTTAAAGTTGAAACATTAAGAATTAACAATATTTGATCTCCCGCTCAACAATTATCTCGATCCTGATTGGCTGAGAGTAATACCACCGCTGTCAGTGCAAGCGCTGTATTGTTAAATTGTTAGAATCGTTGTTCTTTTACTGATCACCGACTGAATTCCTTTATAATTCCCCTCTCCTTTTACGTCGACCGCGCATGATGGCGGTTCTCTCGATTTCCCAAGAATAAGCAGACTATACTTTATGAAAATAGTATTGTTGTGCGGTAAGACTCACGTAGTAGCAAAAAAGTCATAATAAATACTAATCTTCATGTAATTTTAATCGGTTACGATGGACATCTTGTTCATTTTTAAAAATCTAATTTAAATTTTAGAATCCCGGCCGTAGCAGTCTCGCGTCCCAACTCCATCACGCATTTTTCACTTTTCCATGCAACCTCGCCGTGAGCACATCGCTCGCATCACCAATTGTTTACGATAGCTTAAATAAAGGTTTTTAACGTATAGCAGAGGCTGTCAGCATCCCAAATCGAATTATGAATCCACCAAGGAGTGTTCTGTCAATAGAAACCGCTTCGGATTGTTTAATAGCGAGGGCTATGCAACAATATTTCAAGAGTCCATATGCTTGGTGCAACGTAAGCATTCGCTCGATACGATCCGGGCTTGATATTGAATCTTACCATATGTCCTGACGTATCGGAATGCAGGTATTCGTTCATCGTCTCCTTTGGAAGCTATGAGTTGTCGAAAAACTCTAAGCACACTTGGTAAACACGGTCGGAGGGAGTTCGAAAAATTCCAATGGGACTTACCTCAATGTTTATCTTGATCCTGCTTCCCTCACTTAAACTTCACTCGATGGACGAATCCACAATCCTTTGCAACTGCCGCATGGAAAAAATCCTGCATGAGCTCCGATAACTCAGCACGTTACAAAATAATTCGATCACAGTGGCTTCGCTTCTAACGAATCTCCGAGAATTAAAAGCTACGGAGTTGATAGGGAACGGCGACCCACAACGCAACTGGATTTCAAAGTCTCGCGAACGAAATAAGTGCAGGATTGATTTCAATACTTTGCAAGTTCAATTTTCTCACTTCTGTTTAACATCGCGGACGGACTTTCCTCGCAATGCATGAGTTTCGACTGACGCCAGAAAGAGGGAGCACTTCTTCTCCTCCCTCTATGGGCATTTTGTTTCAAATGTTTTGCTTATGACGAAAAATGACGATCTATTTTATATTCTAAGCCCTCTGTTTTAACTAGCATCATCGAGGCTGTTTCGTTTTTCCAGAAAGACTTATTATTCAGAATGTTCTTTATTTGCGACAAGAATGAAAGGAAAAGGGGCGACGGCTTCGGGTTGTGCATGAAATCAAGGCAGAGTTTCCCACGTATATGAATGAAGACTCATTCAACAAGGGTAAAAAATGCGAATAAAAAGTAATTTGAAGAAGAATTTTATTGAAACAATAACATCATAAACGTTACATTTCATTCTAGCAATTGCATTTAAGCGAAGGTGCTCTTTCCCATTTGTAGAAGTCTGTCTGTCGAGCTATCTATCCGCATCTGGGTTGAAACCGTCCTGCCTGTGCTATCGCTTCTTTGAAATCGTTCGTTCTTGAAATTCTCTTCTGAGAAACAACTCCTCGAACCTGGAAAGCAAGTAAAAAAGGAACGCAATGTAAAATCATTGTGATAACTTCTAGTTATTATCATCATGAGAAAAAAAAGCTTTAGCATCATATAGAGAGAGTGTAGAATATCTGTTGCCATTTGAGAGGCAGTTGCTCCTATTGAGGGCGTTTCGTCCCTCTCAATTTTATGATTTGCTGATCCTCGGTTCTTCCAGAGAAAGAATCGAGGATCCTTCCATACATTTTCAACGGCCATGAATGCTGACATTTCAAATAAATTTTTTCTCCCTTCCCTCATCCGCCTGAGAACTGAATCTCCCAATAGGAGTGTCAGTTGAACCTGTAGGTTTTATGGAAAGTTGAATTGTTTAAAGAGCCCAGCGTTCGCTCTTTGGCTAAGCTTCGAAATAAAATTCAATGGAATTTACAGAGAGAGAGAGAGTTTGAAATCAAACATCTTTATGGAAGAAAAGGAACAGCATGGAAGGATGTTGATTCAAAGCATTATCTTTTTCATAGTTCATTTAGGAAACATTAAAAGCATTTGATAAGCGGTGATGAATTATAATTGGTTATTTAATTGTAATCGAATATCACGTAATTAAACGTTGGCTGCTTTCCTGTCCTTGGATATAGAATGAAATTATTCACTGTTCTAAAACATTAAAGATGCACTGTGTTCACCCCTAATGAAATCAATTATTTGTTCATCAATTAAAGTTGAATTGTTTAAAGATCCCAGCGTTCGCTCTTTGGCTAAGCTTCGATATAATATTCAATGGAATATACAGAGAGAGAGAGAGAGAGAGTTTGAAATCAAACATCTTTATGGAAGAAAAGGAAAAGCATGGAAGGATGTTGATTCAAAGCATTATCTTTTTCATAGTTAATTTAGGAAGCATTAAAAGCATTTGATAAGCGGTATTTGTATGAATGGAAAAGAATAAGATAGGGGAGTTCCATAATGAAATTAAAAACTTTGTATTTTCCACACTGAGGTTTATTCTGCGACCGGTTTCGTAAAATAATTTTACATCTTCAGGCATATTTGCAGACGCATGTATCGCTTAAATAGTGAATGTTGAGGGGAGGTGGGGGTGGGAAGGAAGTAGGAAGGGGGAGGGAGAGGATCAGGTAAAGAGTTTGCTAGGTAAGGTGAGGAGGGGGGAAGGGTTTAGGAACAATTGCTCGTTCGAAAGCATGTCCTTCTCGGGGAAATTCCTAATTTCAACTGCTTCGAGGAGGTCCAAACGACGAGAATTGTTCTCCTGATGGAGGCATCTTGGGCGGAAGTTGCTGGTGTGTCCGTTATCGAGGAGGTGAAGGGCGAAGTTTGACAGTGGTTGGCCTCTCTTCAAGCGGTAGTCCCTTTGGTGTTCTGCCGCCCTAACGTTGAGGGATCTCCCGGTCCTCCCGATGTATCGGGTGGGGCAATCGGAGCAGGAAAGCTCGTACACCCCGCTGGAAGATTCAATGGCCCTTCTGTCCTTCGAGTTCCCTAGCAATCTCAGGATATTGTTTGAGGAACGAAACGCAGGTCTAACGTTATTGGGAAGAACATTACTTAGCTTGTAGGATAGATTTCCGAGGAAAGGCAACCTTCGCCAACTAATGGGTGTTTTCTCAGCAGGGATGAGGCTAGGGGTTATCTTCCGGAATGCTTGCTTCCTATATTTCCTCTTCAGTATTTTGTCCACAGTGGCTCGGCTGTATCCGTTGGATGAAGCAATAAATTTAATAGTGTCTAATTCCTTTCTGAATTTTTCTGGAGAGAGGGGAATTGTTAGTTGCCGATGTAGCATGGAGTGAAGAGCGGCGTGTTTATGGGAGTGGTGGTGGAAGGAAGAGTTAGGGATGATCTGATCCGTATATTCAGGTTTCCTGTATATTTCAAAAGTTGGTTTTCCGTCTTCAATGGCTATGGTGATGTCAAGGTAATTTATTTTGCGGTTCTCTCCTATTTCCATGGTGAAGCTCAGGTTTGGATGTAGGGAGTTGAGTAGGTTGAGAAACAAATTCAATTGCCTAAGACTGCCTCCCCAGACGCAAAATATGTCGTCCACATAGCGTTTCCAAAATAGGGAATGCTTTAGCAAGGGACTCTCGGAACTGAACAGTTTTTCTTCCAAATGGTCCATAAAGAATTCAGAGAGGATAGGGGACAAGGGCGATCCCATGGCTAGGCCTTCCGGTTGGCGGTAAAATTTCCCGTTGAATATAAAATAATTCTGTTCGAGGCAGATTTCGGTTAGCCGGATCAGATCGTTTTTGGCTTTGAGATCTATTGAAACTGAATTAAGGTGGGTTTCCAAGGATGATAGAGCATCTTGGATCGGAACCGAAGTAAAAAGGTTCTTCACGTCGAAACTAACAAGGATTACATTACGTGGAAACACTTTTTTCCCTAGTTCGGATGCTAATTCACTGGAGTTTGCAACACTGTATTTGGGATTAAACTTTGTTATCTGACGGATTTTACTGTTTAGTTTATAAGCCAGTTTATGGGTTGGGGAAGAGATGCCGGAAACTATAGGTCTCACCGGGTGGTTCTCCTTATGTAATTTGGGAAGTCCGTAAAATCTTGGTGGCAGAGGATTCATAGGAATGAGATGGAATTTCTCTCGCTCCGGAAATAACTGACAGTCTTTCAGTGCACTTTTTACAGATCTTTGGAAGGCAGGAGTAGGGTCCTTGGGGATGCTGTCTATATGATTATCTTTGAGAAAGGAATGGCATTTCTCTAAGTAAAGTCCTCTATCCAGTAGAACTGCGCATTGGCCTTTATCTGCTTTCGTTAATATGAGATTATTCTCTGATAAGAATTTTCTCGCAGAGGGTATGTCACAAGGTAAACTGAAGGGGGGGAATTTTGGCGAACACTTCACAGAATTAGTTATTAAGTCACAGCACACGTGTTTTAATGAGTGTTGAGCACCAATTATCAACTCACAATCTACCACAAGATTTTTCACCGAATCTAGATTAAGTTTAGTGGGGGGAGCAAACTTTAAACCCAGAGAGAGTAAATCACTGATGTTCTCAGGGATAGTAACACTCGAGAGGTTAGCGACTCGGGGATGGAACTTAAGGTTAGTATTTGTGGTCGTGTTGACCGAAGGGGAATAAATTGCACAGTCACTGCGGAGGGACTCTAGTTTTTTGTTCAATGTGCACCGTTTCTTGAAGGAAAATTCACTAGCAATAGTCCTTACCCTGTCGTCGATGGCCAGCCACTCTACCCAGTGCAGGGACTGGCTCAATTCCATGTTTAGCAGGCAAAGGTAATGGGATAGGGAATCTCGTCTTGCAAACCAGGTTTTACGTTCTGCCTTTAACCACGACAGTTTTCCACTTCTCACGGCTTGGATGGCTGACGGTGTTGAAGTTCTTGTTTTCAAATCCACAAATTTCGGGAAAACTCCAGACTTGAGGCACATGCTGATGAAGTAGATGTTCAGAGAGGCGGCTGCGTATTTTATCGAATATTTACGATACAATTTCGCCTTTGTTGCTATACTAGCATGAATAATAAAATCGATATTTTTAGGCGTGACTTCGTGGAAAGCCATAATATAATGAAATTAAAAACTTTGTATTTTCCACACTGAGGTTTATTCTGCGACCGGTTTCGTAAAATAATTTTACATCTTCTGGCATATTAGCAGACGCATGTATCGCTTAAATAGTGAATGTTGAGGGGAGGTGGGGGTGGGAAGGAAGTAGGAAGGGGGAGGGAGAGGATCAGGTAAAGAGTTTGCTAGGTAAGGTGAGGAGGGGGGAAGGGTTTAGGAACAATTGCTCGTTCGAAAGCATGTCCTTCTCGGGGAAATTCCTAATTTCAACTTCTTCGAGGAGGTCCAAACGACGAGAATTGTTCTCCTGATGGAGGCATCTTGGGCGGAAGTTGCTGGTAGGGGAGTTCCATTGACTGTTATGAATGTTTTACAAGCTATGAAAGAGGAGAAAGGCTTACAGTGATTTTGTCCCTGTAACTCACCCATGAAATATAATTTGTTGTTGAATTGTGATCGAATATGACGTAATTAAACGTTGGCTGCTTTCCTGTCCTTGGATATAGAATGAAATTTTTCTCTGTTCTAAAACAATTCAATAATGTACTGTGCTCACACCTAAAGAAATCAATTAGTACATTATCTTAAATTTACTGCAATTCAAACAGTTTTATCGGATCATTATTCAAAGTACATTGACTATCGATTATATTATTCCAAATGCAGTAAATGAGCTCGTTGGTAAATTAGCTTAGCTGGTAAATTGTTACACCGTTCGAGCAAGGACTGCATGACAAAGAATTAATAGCCTTACATCAGAGAAAATTTTTCTTTCATTTAAGCTATCCTTGCAAAAGTTTCAATGAAAATGTCCTAAGAACTTTTTACAGTGAACAAGAAACATGAAAATCATATTTCAACCCTTATAATGTGTCCCTTTTATTCTGCTGAAGCATTGTGCATATATTCCTTGTCCATCTTCCTGGAGGACCTCAACTCTCCTCTTCCAAGAGTGTCTGTCTCCTAATCAGGAGTTTTGTAAAATTTGTCTACTTAACTTAGGAAAAGTTGCTCACAATCTATATATAAATTGTCATGCAGTAGGATTACACATGAGCGCAAGATGCAATAATTGTAAATGAAATAGCATTGCACAGGTTTATAGGGAGACTACTAATTAATATGTGCTTCTTTTACCTTACCTTGCAATTCTTCAATCGATCGAAAAAGGTACTGAAATGTAAACCGACGGCCGAGGAATCATGACGTAGAAAGGCGAACGAACGGTTAACCAAGCCTGGAAAGAACAAATTGCAGATAGAACTGAGACTCATGAAAGTGAAGGCCGCTTCATGTATTCCATGTGAACGGATAGCAGTTAAGCAAAGCAAGAGTACTGTTTTCTCTCTTGTCAAACGTGACACCATCCACTGATGATCCATCGTCGTTTATTTATCATTTACTCGAGTGATTTGTGATGGTAATTGCTGGAAATGGATGGCCAGTTTGAGGCTCACATTATTTATAAAGAAATGATATCATAAGCCAATTACCCAGACTTCTCCTCACCTATAAAATTAAATAAATACTCACGAAACGAAAACGTCACTCTATTGCTTTCACTGCAAAGGAAAGGAAGAAGAAGATCCATTCGATGTAGACAATCACTCCACTCTCCTGGCCGGTATTTTTTCTCGAAGAAACCGCATCCTAAAATTGAAAGATATCGAATTCGTTAAAGAGGAACTTAATTCATATTTAGGGATAAACCGTATTGAATGCATGCCTCGCACTCTTGAAAAAATTCAGTATAAAGTAAAGCGAGTGATGGCCTGCAGGTAAGGTCCAATATGGCCCACAAGAGTTGCAAATCGGTAGGAATAGGAAAATATTATCCATCGGGAATAAACTGGATATGAGTTACCTAAGTAAAGATGCAAATCACAGAGGATAACTTTGAAATACTGGTCATCGACCTTAAAGTTGAAACATTAAGAATTAACAATATTTGATCTCCCGCTCAACAATTATCTCGATCCTGATTGGCTGAGAGAAATACCACCGCTGTCAGTGCAAGCGCTGTATTGTTAAATTGTTAGAATCGTTGTTCTTTTACTGATCACCGACTGAATTCCTTTAAAATTCCCCTCTCCTTTTACGTCGACCGCGCATGATGGCGGTTCTCTCGATTTCCCAAGAATAAGCAGACTATACTTTATGAAAATAGTATTGTTGTGCGGTAAGACTCACGTAGTAGCAAAAAAGTCATAATAAATACTAATCTTCATGTAATTTTAATCGGTTACGATGGACATCTTGTTCATTTTTAAAAATCTAATTTAAATTTTAGAATCCCGGCCGTAGCAGTCTCGCGTCCCAACTCCATCACGCATTTTTCACTTTTCCATGCAACCTCGCCGTGAGCACATCGCTCGCATCACCAATTGTTTACGATAGCTTAAATAAAGGTTTTTAACGTATAGCAGAGGCTGTCAGCATCCCAAATCGAATTATGAATCCACCAAGGAGTGTTCTGTCAATAGAAACCGCTTCGGATTGTTTAATAGCGGGGGCAATGCAACAATATTTCAAGAGTCCATATGCTTGGTGCAACGTTAGCATTCGCTCGATACGATCCGGGCTTGATATTGAAACTTACCATATGTCCCGACGTAACGGAATGCAGGTATTCGTTCATCGTCTCCTTTGGGAGTTGTCGAAAAACTCTTAAGCACACTTGGTAAACACGGTCGGAGGGAGTCCGAAAAATTCCAATGGGACTTACCTCAATGTTTATCTTGATCCTGCTTCCCTCACTTAAACTTCACTCGATGGACGAATCCACAATCCTTTGCAACTGCCGCATGGAAAAAATCCTGCATGAGCTCCGATAACTCAGCACGTTACAAAATAATTCGATCACAGTGGCTTCGCTTCGAACGAATCTCCGAGAATTAAAAGCTACGGAGTTGATAGGGAACGGCGACCCACAACGCAACTGGATTTCAAAGTCTCGCGAACGAAATAAGTGCAGGATTGATTTCAATACTTTGCAAGTTCAATTTTCTCACTTCTGTTTAACATCGCGGACGGACTTTCCTCGCAATGCATGAGTTTCGACTGACGCCAGAAAGAGGGAGCACTTCTTCTCCTCCCTCTATGGGCATTTTGTTTCAAATGTTTTGCTTATGACGAAAAATGACGATCTATTTTATATTCTAAGCCCTCTGTTTTAACTAGCATCATCGAGGCTATTTCATTTTCCCAGAAAGACTTATTATTCAGAATGTTCTTTATTTGCGACAAGAATGAAAGGAAAAGGGGCGACGGCTTCGGGTTGTGCATGAAATCAAGGCAGAGTTTCCCACGTATATAAATGAAGACTCATTCAACAAGGGTAAAAAATGCGAATAAAAAGTAATTTGAAGAAGAATTTTATTGAAACAATAACATCATAAACGTTACATTTAATTCTAGCAGTTGCATTTAAGCGAAGGTGCTCTTTCCCATTTGTAGAAGTCTGTCTGTCGAGCTATCTATCCGCATCTGGGTTGAAACCGTCCTGCCTGTGCTATCGCTTCTTTGAAATCGTTCGTTCTTGAAATTCTCTTCTGAGAAACAACTCCTCGAACCTGGAAAGCAAGTAAAAAAGGAACGCAATGTAAAATCATTGTGATAACTTCTAGTTATTATCATCATGAGAAAAAAAAGCTTTAGCATCATATAGAGAGAGTGTAGAATATCTGTTGCCATTTGAGAGGCAGTTGCTCCTATTGAGGGCGTTTCGTCCCTCTCAATTTTATGATTTGCTGATCCTCGGTTCTTCCTGAGAAAGAATCGAGGATCCTTCCATACATTTTCAACGGCCATGAATGCTGACATTTCAAATAAATTTTTTCTCCCTTCCCTCATCCGCCTGAGAACTGAATCTCCCAATAGGAGTGTCAGATAAACCTTTAGGTTTTATGGAAAGTTGAATTGTTTAAAGAGCCCAGCGTTCGCTCTTTGGCTAAGCTTCGAAATAAAATTCAATGGAATTTACAGAGAAAGAGAGAGTTTGAAATCAAACATCTTTATGGAAGAAAAGGAACAGCATGGAAGGATGTTGATTCAAAGCATTATCTTTTTCATAGTTCATTTAGGAAACATTAAAAAAGCATTTGATAAGCGGTGATGAAATATAATTTGTTATTTAATTGTAATCGAATATCACGTAATTAAACGTTGGCTGCTTTCCTGTCCTTGGATATAGAATGAAATTTTTCTCTGTTCTAAAACAATTCAATAATGTACTGTTCTCACACCTAAAGAAATCAATTAGTACATTATCTTAAATTTACTGCAATTCAAAGAGTTTTATCGGATCATTATTCAAAGTACATTGACTATCGATTACATTATTCCAAATGCAGCTATGAGCTCGTTGGTAAATTAGCTTAGCTGGTAAATTGTTACACCGTTCGAGCAAGGACTGCATGACAAAGACTTAATAGCCTTACATCAGAGAAAATTTTTCTTTCATTTAAGCTATCCTTGCAAAAGTTTCCATGAAAATGTCCTAAGAACTTTTTACAGTGAACAAGAAACATGAAAATCATATTTCAACCCTTATAACGTGTCCCTTTTATTCTGCTGAAGCATTGTGCATATATTCCTTGTCCATCTTCCTGGAGGACCTCAACTCTCCTCTTCCAAGAGTGTCTGTCTCCTAATCAGGAGTTTTGTAAAATTTGTCTACTTAACTTAGGAAAAGTTGCTCACAATCTGTATATAAATTGTCATGCAGTAGGATTTCACATGAGCGCAAGATGCAATAATTGTAAATGAAATATCATTGCACAGGTTTATAGGGAGACTACTAATTAATATGTGCTTCTTTTACCTTACCTTGCAATTCTTCAATCGATCGAAAAAGGTACTGAAATGTAAACCGACGGACGAGGAATCATGACGTAGAAAGGCGGACGAACGGTGAACCAAGCCTGGAAAGAACAAATTGCAGATAGAACTGAGACTCATGAAAGTGAAGGCCGCTTCATGTATTCCATGTGAACGGATAGCAGTTAAGCAAAGCAAGAGTACTGTTTTCTCTCTTGTCAAACGTGAAACCATCCACTGATGATCCATCGTCGTTTATTTATCATTTACTCGAGTGATTTGTGATGGTAATTGCTGGAAATGGATGGCCAGTTTGAGGCTCACATTATTTATAAGCAAATGATATCATAAGCCAATTACCCAGACTTCTCCTCACCTATAAAATTAAATAAATACTCACGAAACGAAAACGTCACTCTATTGCTTTCACTGCAAAGGAAAGGAAGAAGAAGATCCATTCGATGTAGACAATCATTCCACTCTCCTGGCCGGTATTTTTTCTCGAAGAAAACCGCATCCTAAAATTGAAAGATATCGAAATCGTTAAAGAGGAACCTAATTCATATTTAGGGATAAACCGTATTGAATGCATGCCTCGCACTCTTGAAAAAATTCAGTATAAAGTAAAGCGAGTGATGGCCTGCAGGTAAGGTCCAATATGGCCCGCAAGAGTTGCAAATCGGTAGGAATAGGAAAATGTTATCCATCGGGAATAAACTGGATATGAGTTACCTAAGTAAAGATGCAAATCACAGAGGATAACTTTGAAATACTGGTCATCGACCTTAAAGTTGAAACATTAAGAATTAACAATATTTGATCTCCCGCTCAACAATTATCTCGATCCTGATTGGCTGAGAGAAATACCACCGCTGTCAGTGCAAGCGCTGTATTGTTAAATTGTTAGAATCGTTGTTCTTTTACTGATCACCGACTGAATTCCTTTAAAATTCCCCTCTCCTTTTACGTCGACCGCGCATGATGGCGGTTCTCTCGATTTCCCAAGAATAAGCAGACTATACTTTATGAAAATAGTATTGTTGTGCGGTAAGACTCACGTAGTAGCAAAAAAGTCATAATAAATACTAATCTTCATGTAATTTTAATCGGTTACGATGGACATCTTGTTCATTTTTAAAAATCTAATTTAAATTTTAGAATCCCGGCCGTAGCAGTCTCGCGTCCCAACTCCATCACGCATTTTTCACTTTTCCATGCAACCTCGCCGTGAGCACATCGCTCGCATCACCAATTGTTTACAATAGCTTAAATAAAGGTTTTTAACGTATAGCAGAGGCTGTCAGCATCCCAAATCGAATTATGAATCCACCAAGGAGTGTTCTGTCAATAGAAACCGCTTCGGATTGTTTAATAGCGGGGGCAATGCAACAATATTTCAAGAGTCCATATGCTTGGTGCAACGTTAGCATTCGCTCGATACGATCCGGGCTTGATATTGAAACTTACCATATGTCCCGACGTAACGGAATGCAGGTATTCGTTCATCGTCTCCTTTGGAAGCTATGAGTTGTCGAAAAACTCTAAGCACACTTGGTAAACACGGTCGGAGGGAGTTCGAAAAATTCCAATGGGACTTACTTCAATGTTTATCTTGATCCTGCTTCCCTCACTTAAACTTCACTCGATGGACGAATCCACAATCCTTTGCAACTGCCGCATGGAAAAAATCCTGCACGAGCTCCGATAACTCAGCACTTTACAAAATAATTCGATCACAGTGGCTTCGCTTCTAACGAATCTCCGAGGATTAAAAGCTACGGAGTTGATAGGGAACGGCGACCCACAACGCAACTGGATTTCAAAGTCTCGCGAACGAAATAAGTGCAGGATCGATTTCAATACTTTGCAAGTTCAATTTTCTCACTTCTGTTTAACATCGCGGACGGACTTTCCTCGCAATGCATGAGTTTCGACTGACGCCAGAAAGAGGGAGCACTTCTTCTCCTCCCTCTATGGGCATTTTGTTTCAAATGTTTTGCTTATGACGAAAAATGACGATCTATTTTATATTCTAAGCCCTCTGTTTTAACTAGCATCATCGAGGCTGTTTCGTTTTTCCAGAAAGACTTATTATTCAGAATGTTCGTTATTTGCGAGAAGAATGAAAGGAAAAGGGGCGACGGCTTCGGGTTGTGCATGAAATCAAGGCAGAGTTCCCCACGTATATGAATGAAGACTCATTCAACAAGGGTAAAAAATGCGAATAAAAAGTAATTTGAAGATGAATTTTATTGAAACAATAACATCATAAACGTTACATTTAATTCTAGCAATAGCATTTAAGCGAAGGTGCTCTTTCCCATTTGTAGAAGTCTGTCTGTCGAGCTATCTATCCGCATCTGGGTTGAAACCGTCCTGCCTGTGCTATCGCTTCTTTGAAATCGTTCGTTCTTGAAATTCTCTTCTGAGAAACAACTCCTCGAACCTGGAAAGGAAGTAAAAAAGGAACGCAATGTAAAATCATTGTGATAACTTCTAGTTATTATCATCATGAGAAAAAAAAGCTTTAGCATCATATAGAGAGAGTGTAGAATATCTGTTGCCATTTGAGAGGCAGTTGCTCCTATTGAGGGCGTTTCGTCCCTCTCAATTTTATGATTTGCTGATCCTCGGTTCTTCCTGAGAAAGAATCGAGGATCCTTCCATACATTTTCAACGGCCATGAATGCTGACATTTCAAATAAATTTTTTCTCCCTTCCCTCATCCGCCTGAGAACTGAATCTCCCAATAGGAGTGTCAGTTAAACCTGTAGGTTTTATGGAAAGTTGAATTGTTTAAAGAGCCCAGCGTTCGCTCTTTGGCTAAGCTTCGAAATAAAATTCAATGGAATTTACAGAGAGAGAGAGAGAGTTTGAAATCAAACATCTTTATGGAAGAAAAGGAAAAGCATGGAAGGATGTTGATTCAAAGCATTATCTTTTTCATAGTTAATTTAGGAAGCATTAAAAGCATTTGATAAGCGGTATTTGTATGAATGGAAAAGAATAAGATAGGGGAGTTCCATTGACTGTTATGAATGTTTTACAAGCTATGAAAGAGGAGAAAGGCTTACAGTGGTTTTGTCCCTGTAACTCACCCATGAAATATAATTTGTTGTTGAATTGTGATCGAATATGACGTAATTAAACGTTGGCTGCTTTCCTGTCCTTGGATATAGAATGAAACTTTTCTCTGTTCTAAAACAATTCAATAATGTACTGTGCTCACAACTAAAGAAATCAATTAGTACATTATCTTAAATTTACTGCAATTCAAACAGTTTTATCGGATCATTATTCAAAGTACATTGACTATCGATTACATTATTCCAAATGCAGTAAATGAGCTCGTTGGTAAATTAGCTTAGCTGGTAAATTGTTACACCGTTCGAGCAAGGACTGCATGACAAAGACTTAATAGCCTTACATCAGAGAAAATTTTTCTTTCATTTAAGCTATCCTTGCAAAAGTTTCAATGAAAATGTCCTAAGAACTTTTTACAGTGAACAAGAAACATGAAAATCATATATCAACCCTTATAATGTGTCCCTTTTATTCTGGTGAAGCATTGTGCATATATTCCTTGTCCATCTTCCTGGAGGACCTCAACTCTCCTCTTCCAAGAAAGTCTGTCTCCTAATCAGGAGTTTTGTAAAATTTGTCTACTTAACTTAGGAAAATTTGCTCACAATCTATGTATAAATTGTCACGCAGTAGGATTTCGCATGAGCGCAAGATGCAATAATTGTAAATGAAATATCATTGCACAGGTTTATAGGGAGACTACTAATTAATATGTGCTTCTTTTACCTTACCTTGCAATTCTTCAATCGATCGAAAAAGGTACTAAAATGTAAACCGACGGACGAGGAATCATGACGTAGAAAGGCGAACGAACGGTCAACCAAGCCTGGAAAGAACAAATTGCAGATAGAACTGAGACTCATGAAAGTGAAGGCCGCTTCATGTATTCCATGTGAACGGATAGCAGTTAAGCAAAGCAAGAGTACTGTTTTCTCTCTTGTCAAACGTGAAACCATCCACTGATGATCCATCGTCGTTTATTTATCATTTACTCGAGTGATTTGTGATGGTAATTGCTGGAAATGGATGGCCAGTTTGAGGCTCACATTATTTATAAGCAAATGATATCATAAGCCAATTAGCCAGACTTCTCCTCACCTATAAAATTAAATAAATACTCACGAAACGAAAACGTCACTCTATTGCTTTCACTGCAAAGGAAAGGAAGAAGAAGATCCATTCGATGTAGACAATCATTCCACTCTCCTGGCCGGTATTTTTTCTCGAAGAAAACCGCATCCTAAAATTGAAAGATATCGAAATCGTTAAAGAGGAACCTAATTCATATTTAGGGATAAACCGTATTGAATGCATGCCTCGCACTCTTGAAAAAATTCAGTATAAATTAAAGCGAGTGATGGCCTGCAGGTAAGGTCCAATATGGCCCACAAGAGTTGCAAATCGGTAGGAATAGGAAAATGTTATCCATCGGGAATAAACTGGATATGAGTTACCTAAGTAAAGATGCAAATCACAGAGGATAACTTTGAAATACTGGTCATCGACCTTAAAGTTGAAACATTAAGAATTAACAATATTTGATCTCCCGCTCAACAATTATCTCGATCCTGATTGGCTGAGAGAAATACCACCGCTGTCAGTGCAAGCGCTGTATTGTTAAATTGTTAGAATCGTTGTTCTTTTACTGATCACCGACTGAATTCCTTTAAAATTCCCCTCTCCTTTTACGTCGACCGCGCATGATGGCGGTTCTCTCGATTTCCCAAGAATAAGCAGACTATACTTTATGAAAATAGTATTGTTGTGCGGTAAGACTCACGTAGTAGCAAAAAAGTCATAATAAATACTAATCTTCATGTAATTTTAATCGGTTACGATGGACATCTTGTTCATTTTTAAAAATCTAATTTAAATTTTAGAATCCCGGCCGTAGCAGTCTCGCGTCCCAACTCCATCACGCATTTTTCACTTTTCCATGCAACCTCGCCGTGAGCACATCGCTCGCATCACCAATTGTTTACGATAGCTTAAATAAAGGTTTTTAACGTATAGCAGAGGCTGTCAGCATCCCAAATCGAATTATGAATCCACCAAGGAGTGTTCTGTCAATAGAAACCGCTTCGGATTGTTTAATAGCGGGGGCAATGCAACAATATTTCAAGAGTCCATATGCTTGGTGCAACGTTAGCATTCGCTCGATACGATCCGGGCTTGATATTGAAACTTACCATATGTCCCGACGTAACGGAATGCAGGTATTCGTTCATCGTCTCCTTTGGAAGCTATGAGTTGTCGAAAAACTCTAAGCACACTTGGTAAACACGGTCGGAGGGAGTTCGAAAAATTCCAATGGGACTTACTTCAATGTTTATCTTGATCCTGCTTCCCTCAATTAAACTTCACTCGATGGACGAATCCACAATCCTTTGCAACTGCCGCATGGAAAAAATCCTGCACGAGCTCCGATAACTCAGCACTTTACAAAATAATTCGATCACAGTGGCTTCGCTTCTAACGAATCTCCGAGGATTAAAAGCTACGGAGTTGATAGGGAACGGCGACCCACAAAGCAACTGGATTTCAAAGTCTCGCGAACGACATAAGTGCAGGATTGATTTCAATACTTTGCAAGTTCAATTTTCTCACTTCTGTTTAACATCGCGGACGGACTTTCCTCGCAATGCATGAGTTTCGACTGACGCCAGAAAGAGGGAGCACTTCTTCTCCTCCCTCTATGGGCATTTTGTTTCAAATGTTTTGCTTATGACGAAAAATGACGATCTATTTTATATTCTAAGCCCTCTGTTTTAACTAGCATCATCGAGGCTGTTTCGTTTTTCCAGAAAGACTTATTATTCAGAATGTTCGTTATTTGCGAGAAGAATGAAAGGAAAAGGGGCGACGGCTTCGAGTTGTGCATGAAATCAAGGCAGAGTTCCCCACGTATATGAATGAAGACTCATTCAACAAGGGTAAAAAATGCGAATAAAAAGTAATTTGAAGATGAATTTTATTGAAACAATAACATCATAAACGTTACATTTAATTCTAGCAATTGCATTTAAGCTAAGGTGCTCTTTCCCATTTTTAGAAGTCTGTCTGTCGAGCTATCTATCCGCATCTGGGTTGAAACCGTCCTGCCTGTGCTATCGCTTCTTTGAAATCGTTCGTTCTTGAAATTCTCTTCTGAGAAACAACTCCTCGAACCTGGAAAGGAAGTAAAAAAGGAACGCAATGTAAAATCATTGTGATAACTTCTAGTTATTATCATCATGAGAAAAAAAAGCTTTAGCATCATATAGAGAGAGTGTAGAATATCTGTTGCCATTTGAGAGGCAGTTGCTCCTATTGAGGGCGTTTCGTCCCTCTCAATTTTATGATTTGCTGATCCTCGGTTCTTCCTGAGAAAGAATCGAGGATCCTTCCATACATTTTCAACGGCCATGAATGCTGACATTTCAAATAAATTTTTTCTCCCTTCCCTCATCCGCCTGAGAACTGCATCTCCCAATAGGAGTGTCAGTTAAACCTGTAGGTTTTATGGAAAGTTGAATTGTTTAAAGAGCCCAGCGTTCGCTCTTTGGCTAAGCTTCGAAATAATATTCAATGGAATTTACAGAGAGAGAGAGAGTTTGAAATCGAACATCTTTATGGAAGAAAAGGAACAGCATGGAAGGATGTTGATTCAAAGCATTATCTTTTTCATAGTTCATTTAGGAAACATTAAAAGCATTTGATAAGCGGTGATGAATTATAATTGGTTATTTAATTGTAATCGAATATCACGTAATTAAACGTTGGCTGCTTTCCTGTCCTTGGATACAGAATGAAATTATTCACTGTTCTAAAACATTTAATGATGCACTGTGTTCACCCCTAATGAAATCAATTATTTGTTCATCAATTAAAGTTGAATTGTTTAAAGATCCCAGCGTTCGCTCTTTGGCTAAGCTTCGATATAATATTCAATGGAATATACAGAGAGAGAGAGAGAGTTTGAAATCAAACATCTTTATGGAAGAAAAGGAAAAGCATGGAAGGATGTTGATTCAAAGCATTATCTTTTTCATAGTTAATTTAGGAAGCATTAAAAGCATTTGATAAGCGGTATTTGTATGAATGGAAAAGAATAAGATAGGGGAGTTCCATTGACTGTTATGAATGTTTTACAAGCTATGAAAGAGGAGAAAGGCTTACAGTGGTTTTGTCCCTGTAACTCACCCATGAAATATAATTTGTTGTTGAATTGTGATCGAATATGACGCAATTAAACGTTGGCTGCATTCCTGTCCTTGGATATAGAATGAAACTTTTCGCTGTTCTAAAACAATTCAATAATGTACTGTGCTCACACCTAAAGAAATCAATTAGTACATTATCTTAAATTTACTGCAATTCAAACAGTTTTATCGGATCATTATTCAAAGTACATTGACTATCGATTACATTATTCCAAATGCAGTAAATGAGCTCGTTGGTAAATTAGCTTAGCTGGTAAATTGTTACACCGTTCGAGCAAGGACTGCATGACAAAGACTTAATAGCCTTACATCAGAGAAAATTTTTCTTTCATTTAAGCTATCCTTGCCAAAGTTTCCATGAAAATGTCCTAAGAACTTTTTACAGTGAACAAGAAACATGAAAATCATATATCAACCCTTATAATGTGTCCCTTTTGTTCTGCTGAAGCATTGTGCATATATTCCTTGTCCATCTTCCTGGAGGACCTCAACTCTCCTCTTCCAAGAAAGTCTGTCTCCTAATCAGGAGTTTTGTAAAATTTGTCTACTTAACTTAGGAAAATTTGCTCACAATCTATGTATAAATTGTCACGCAGTAGGATTTCGCATGAGCGCAAGATGCAATAATTGTAAATGAAATATCATTGCACAGGTTTATAGGGAGACTACTAATTAATATGTGCTTCTTTTACCTTACCTTGCAATTCTTCAATCGATCGAAAAAGGTACTGAAATGTAAACCGACGGACGAGGAATCATGACGTAGAAAGGCGAACGAACGGTCAACCAAGCCTGGAAAGAACAAATTGCAGATAGAACTGAGACTCATGAAAGTGAAGGCCGCTTCATGTATTCCATGTGAACGGATAGCAGTTAAGCAAAGCAAGAGTACTGTTTTCTCTCTTGTCAAACGTGAAACCATCCACTGATGATCCATCGTCGTTTATTTATCATTTACTCGAGTGATTTGTGATGGTAATTGCTGGAAATGGATGGCCAGTTTGAGGCTCACATTATTTATAAGCAAATGATATCATAAGCCAATTACCCAGACTTCTCCTCACCTATAAAATTAAATAAATACTCACGAAACGAAAACGTCACTCTATTGCTTTCACTGCAAAGGAAAGGAAGAAGAAGATCCATTCGATGTAGACAATCATTCCACTCTCCTGGCCGGTATTTTTTCTCGAAGAAAACCGCATCCTAAAATTGAAAGATATCGAAATCGTTAAAGAGGAACCTAATTCATATTTAGGGATAAACCGTATTGAATGCATGCCTCGCACTCTTGAAAAAATTCAGTATAAATTAAAGCGAGTGATGGCCTGCAGGTAAGGTCCAATATGGCCCACAAGAGTTGCAAATCGGTAGGAATAGGAAAATGTTATCCATCGGGAATAAACTGGATATGAGTTACCTAAGTAAAGATGCAAATCACAGAGGATAACTTTGAAATACTGGTCATCGACCTTAAAGTTGAAACATTAAGAATTAACAATATTTGATCTCCCGCTCAACAATTATCTCGATCCTGATTGGCTGAGAGAAATACCACCGCTGTCAGTGCAAGCGCTGTATTGTTAAATTGTTAGAATCGTTGTTCTTTTACTGATCACCGACTGAATTCCTTTAAAATTCCCCTCTCCTTTTACGTCGACCGCGCATGATGGCGGTTCTCTCGATTTCCCAAGAATAAGCAGACTATACTTTATGAAAATAGTATTGTTGTGCGGTAAGACTCACGTAGTAGCAAAAAAGTCATAATAAATACTAATCTTCATGTAATTTTAATCGGTTACGATGGACATCTTGTTCATTTTTAAAAATCTAATTTAAATTTTAGAATCCCGGCCGTAGCAGTCTCGCGTCCCAACTCCATCACGCATTTTTCACTTTTCCATGCAACCTCGCCGTGAGCACATCGCTCGCATCACCAATTGTTTACGATAGCTTAAATAAAGGTTTTTAACGTATAGCAGAGGCTGTCAGCATCCCAAATCGAATTATGAATCCACCAAGGAGTGTTCTGTCAATAGAAACCGCTTCGGATTGTTTAATAGCGGGGGCAATGCAACAATATTTCAAGAGTCCATATGCTTGGTGCAACGTTAGCATTCGCTCGATACGATCCGGGCTTGATATTGAAACTTACCATATGTCCCGACGTAACGGAATGCAGGTATTCGTTCATCGTCTCCTTTGGAAGCTATGAGTTGTCGAAAAACTCTAAGCACACTTGGTAAACACGGTCGGAGGGAGTTCGAAAAATTCCAATGGGACTTACTTCAATGTTTATCTTGATCCTGCTTCCCTCAATTAAACTTCACTCGATGGACGAATCCACAATCCTTTGCAACTGCCGCATGGAAAAAATCCTGCACGAGCTCCGATAACTCAGCACTTTACAAAATAATTCGATCACAGTGGCTTCGCTTCTAACGAATCTCCGAGGATTAAAAGCTACGGAGTTGATAGGGAACGGCGACCCACAAAGCAACTGGATTTCAAAGTCTCGCGAACGACATAAGTGCAGGATTGATTTCAATACTTTGCAAGTTCAATTTTCTCACTTCTGTTTAACATCGCGGACGGACTTTCCTCGCAATGCATGAGTTTCGACTGACGCCAGAAAGAGGGAGCACTTCTTCTCCTCCCTCTATGGGCATTTTGTTTCAAATGTTTTGCTTATGACGAAAAATGACGATCTATTTTATATTCTAAGCCCTCTGTTTTAACTAGCATCATCGAGGCTGTTTCGTTTTTCCAGAAAGACTTATTATTCAGAATGTTCGTTATTTGCGAGAAGAATGAAAGGAAAAGGGGCGACGGCTTCGAGTTGTGCATGAAATCAAGGCAGAGTTCCCCACGTATATGAATGAAGACTCATTCAACAAGGGTAAAAAATGCGAATAAAAAGTAATTTGAAGATGAATTTTATTGAAACAATTACATCATAAACGTTACATTTAATTCTAGCAATTGCATTTAAGCTAGGGTGCTCTTTCCCATTTGTAGAAGTCTGTCTGTCGAGCTATCTATCCGCATCTGGGTTGAAACCGTCCTGCCTGTGCTATCGCTTCTTTGAAATCGTTCGTTCTTGAAATTCTCTTCTGAGAAACAACTCCTCGAACCTGGAAAGGAAGTAAAAAAGGAACGCAATGTATAATCATTGTGATAACTTCTAGTTATTATCATCATGAGAAAAAAAAGCTTTAGCATCATATAGAGAGAGTGTAGAATATCTGTTGCCATTTGAGAGGCAGTTGCTCCTATTGAGGGCGTTTCGTCCCTCTCAATTTTATGATTTGCTGATCCTCGGTTCTTCCTGAGAAAGAATCGAGGATCCTTCCATACATTTTCAACGGCCATGAATGCTGACATTTCAAATAAATTTTTTCTCCCTTCCCTCATCCGCCTGAGAACTGAATCTCCCAATAGGAGTGTCAGTTAAACCTGTAGGTTTTATGGAAAGTTGAATTATTTAAAGAGCCCAGCGTTCGCTCTTTGGCTAAGCTTCGAAATAAAATTCAATGGAATTTACAGAGAGAGAGAGAGAGAGTTTGAAATCGAACATCTTTATGGAAGAAAAGGAACAGCATGGAAGGATGTTGATTCAAAGCATTATCTTTTTCATAGTTCATTTAGGAAACATTAAAAGCATTTGATAAGCGGTGATGAATAATAATTGGTTATTTAATTGTAATCGAATATCACGTAATTAAACGTTGGCTGCTTTCCTGTCCTTGGATACAGAATGAAATTATTCACTGTTCTAAAACATTTAATGATGCACTGTGTTCACCCCTAATGAAATCAATTATTTGTTCATCAATTAAAGTTGAATTGTTTAAAGATCCCAGCGTTCGCTCTTTGGCTAAGCTTCGATATAATATTCAATGGAATATACAGAGAGAGAGAGAGAGAGTTTGAAATCAAACATCTTTATGGAAGAAAAGGAAAAGCATGGAAGGATGTTGATTCAAAGCATTATCTTTTTCATAGTTAATTTAGGAAGCATTAAAAGCATTTGATAAGCGGTATTTGTATGAATGGAAAAGAATAAGATAGGGGAGTTCCATTGACTGTTATGAATGTTTTACAAGCTATGAAAGAGGAGAAAGGCTTACAGTGGTTTTGTCCCTGTAACTCACCCATGAAATATAATTTGTTGTTGAATTGTGATCGAATATGACGTAATTAAACGTTGGCTGCATTCCTGTATTTGGATATAGAATGAAACTTTTCTCTGTTCTAAAACAATTCAATATTGTACTGTGCTCACACCTAAAGAAATCAATTAGTACATTATCTTAAATTTACTGATATTCAAACAGTTTTATCGGATCATTATTCAAAGTACATTGACTATCGATTACATTATTCCAAATGCAGTAAATGAGCTCGTTGGTAAATTAGCTTAGCTGGTAAATTGTTACACCGTTCGAGCAAGGACTGCATGACAAAGACTTAATAGCCTTACATCAGAGAAAATTTTTCTTTCATTTAAGCTATCCTTGCCAAAGTTTCCATGAAAATGTCCTAAGAACTTTTTACAGTGAACAAGAAACATGAAAATCATATATCAACCCTTATAATGTGTCCCTTTTGTTCTGCTGAAGCATTGTGCATATATTCCTTGTCCATCTTCCTGGAGGACCTCAACTCTCCTCTTCCAAGAGTGTCTGTCTCCTAATCAGGAGTTTTGTAAAATTTGTCTACTTAACTTAGGAAAAGTTGCTCACAATCTATGTATAAATTGTCATGCAGTAGGATTTCGCATGAGCGCAAGATGCAATAATTGTAAATGAAAAAGCATTGCACAGGTTTATAGGGAGACTACTAATTAATATGTGCTTCTTTTACCTTACCTTGCAATTCTTCAATCGATCGAAAAAGGTACTGAAATGTAAACCGACGGACGAGGAATCATGACGTAGAAAGGCGAACGAACGGTCAACCAAGCCTGGAAAGAACAAATTGCAGATAGAACTGAGACTCATGAAAGTGAAGGCCGCTTCATGTATTCCATGTGAACGGATAGCAGTTAAGCAAAGCAAGAGTACTGTTTTCTCTCTTGTCAAACGTGAAACCATCCACTGATGATCCATCGTCGTTTATTTATCATTTACTCGAGTGATTTGTGATGGTAATTGCTGGAAATGGATGGCCAGTTTGAGGCTCACATTATTTATAAGCAAATGATATCATAAGCCAATTACCCAGACTTCTCCTCACCTATAAAATTAAATAAATACTCACGAAACGAAAACGTCACTCTATTGCTTTCACTGCAAAGGAAAGGAAGAAGAAGATCCATTCGATGTAGACAATCACTCCACTCTCCTGGCCGGTATTTTTTCTCGAAGAAAACCGCATCCTAAAATTGAAAGATATCGAAATCGTTAAAGAGGAACCTAATTCATATTTAGGGATAAACCGTATTGAATGCATGCCTCGCACTCTTGAAAAAATTCAGTATAAAGTAAAGCGAGTGATGGCCTGCAGGTAAGGTCCAATATGGCCCACAAGAGTTGCAAATCGGTAGGAATAGGAAAATGTTATCCATCGGGAATAAACTGGATATGAGTTACCTAAGTAAAGATGCAAATCACAGAGGATAACTTTGAAATACTGGTCATCGACCTTAAAGTTGAAACATTAAGAATTAACAATATTTGATCTCCCGCTCAACAATTATCTCGATCCTGATTGGCTGAGAGAAATACCACCGCTGTCAGTGCAAGCGCTGTATTGTTAAATTGTTAGAATCGTTGTTCTTTTACTGATCACCGACTGAATTCCTTTAAAATTCCCCTCTCCTTTTACGTCGACCGCGCATGATGGCGGTTCTCTCGATTTCCCAAGAATAAGCAGACTATACTTTATGAAAATAGTATTGTTGTGCGGTAAGACTCACGTAGTAGCAAAAAAGTCATAATAAATACTAATCTTCATGTAATTTTAATCGGTTACGATGGACATCTTGTTCATTTTTAAAAATCTAATTTAAATTTTAGAATCCCGGCCGTAGCAGTCTCGCGTCCCAACTCCATCACGCATTTTTCACTTTTCCATGCAACCTCGCCGTGAGCACATCGCTCGCATCACCAATTGTTTACAATAGCTTAAATAAAGGTTTTTAACGTATAGCAGAGGCTGTCAGCATCCCAAATCGAATTATGAATCCACCAAGGAGTGTTCCGTCAATAGAAACCGCTTCGGATTGTTTAATAGCGGGGGCAATGCAACAATATTTCAAGAGTCCATATGCTTGGTGCAACGTTAGCATTCGCTCGATACGATCCGGGCTTGATATTGAAACTTACCATATGTCCCGACGTAACGGAATGCAGGTATTCGTTCATCGTCTCCTTTGGAAGCTATGAGTTGTCGAAAAACTCTAAGCACACTTGGTAAACACGGTCGGAGGGAGTTCGAAAAATTCCAATGGGACATACTTCAATGTTTATCTTGATCCTGCTTCCCTCACTTAAACTTCACTCGATGGACGAATCCACAATCCTTTGCAACTGCCGCATGGAAAAAATCCTGCACGAGCTCCGATAACTCAGCACTTTACAAAATAATTCGATCACAGTGGCTTCGCTTCTAACGAATCTCCGAGGATTAAAAGCTACGGAGTTGATAGGGAACGGCGACCCACAACGCAACTGGATTTCAAAGTCTCGCGAACGAAATAAGTGCAGGATCGATTTCAATACTTTGCAAGTTCAATTTTCTCACTTCTGTTTAACATCGCGGACGGACTTTCCTCGCAATGCATGAGTTTCGACTGACGCCAGAAAGAGGGAGCACTTCTTCTCCTCCCTCTATGGGCATTTTGTTTCAAATGTTTTGCTTATGACGAAAAATGACGATCTATTTTATATTCTAAGCCCTCTGTTTTAACTAGCATCATCGAGGCTGTTTCGTTTTTCCAGAAAGACTTATTATTCAGAATGTTCGTTATTTGCGAGAAGAATGAAAGGAAAAGGGGCGACGGCTTCGGGTTGTGCATGAAATCAAGGCAGAGTTCCCCACGTATATGAATGAAGACTCATTCAACAAGGGTAAAAAATGCGAATAAAAAGTAATTTGAAGATGAATTTTATTGAAACAATAACATCATAAACGTTACATTTAATTCTAGCAATTGCATTTAAGCGAAGGTGCTCTTTCCCATTTGTAGAAGTCTGTCTGTCGAGCTATCTATCCGCATCTGGGTTGAAACCGTCCTGCCTGTGCTATCGCTTCTTTGAAATCGTTCGTTCTTGAAATTCTCTTCTGAGAAACAACTCCTCGAACCTGGAAAGGAAGTAAAAAAGGAACGCAATGTAAAATCATTGTGATAACTTCTAGTTATTATCATCATGAGAAAAAAAAGCTTTAGCATCATATAGAGAGAGTGTAGAATATCTGTTGCCATTTGAGAGGCAGTTGCTCCTATTGAGGGCGTTTCGTCCCTCTCAATTTTATGATTTGCTGATCCTCGGTTCTTCCTGAGAAAGAATCGAGGATCCTTCCATACATTTTCAACGGCCATGAATGCTGACATTTCAAATAAATTTTTTCTCCCTTCCCTCATCCGCCTGAGAACTGAATCTCCCAATAGGAGTGTCAGTTAAACCTGTAGGTTTTATGGAAAGTTGAATTATTTAAAGAGCCCAGCGTTCGCTCTTTGGCTAAGCTTCGAAATAAAATTCAATGGAATTTACAGAGAGAGAGAGAGAGTTTGAAATCGAACATCTTTATGGAAGAAAAGGAACAGCATGGAAGGATGTTGATTCAAAGCATTATCTTTTTCATGGTTCATTTAGGAAACATTAAAAGCATTTGATAAGCGGTGATGAATTATAATTGGTTATTTAATTGTAATCGAATATCACGTAATTAAACGTTGGCTGCTTTCCTGTCCTTGGATACAGAATGAAATTATTCACTGTTCTAAAACATTTAATGATGCACTGTGTTCACCCCTAATGAAATCAATTATTTGTTCATCAATTAAAGTTGAATTGTTTAAAGATCCCAGCGTTCGCTCTTTGGCTAAGCTTCGATATAATATTCAATGGAATATACAGAGAGAGAGAGAGAGAGTTTGAAATCAAACATCTTTATGGAAGAAAAGGAAAAGCATGGAAGGATGTTGATTCAAAGCATTATCTTTTTCATAGTTAATTTAGGAAGCATTAAAAGCATTTGATAAGCGGTATTTGTATGAATGGAAAAGAATAAGATAGGGGAGTTCCATTGACTGTTATGAATGTTTTACAAGCTATGAAAGAGGAGAAAGGCTTACAGTGGTTTTGTCCCTGTAACTCACCCATGAAATATAATTTGTTGTTGAATTGTGATCGAATATGACGTAATTAAACGTTGGCTGCATTCCTGTATTTGGATATAGAATGAAACTTTTCTCTGTTCTAAAACAATTCAATAATGTACTGTGCTCACACCTAAAGAAATCAATTAGTACATTATCTTAAATTTACTGCAATTCAAACAGTTTTATCGGATCATTATTCAAAGTACATTGACTATCGATTACACTATTCCAAATGCAGTAAATGAGCTCGTTGGTAAATTAGCTTAGCTGGTAAATTGTTACACCGTTCGAGCAAGGACTGCATGACAAAGACTTAATAGCCTTACATCAGAGAAAATTTTTCTTTCATTTAAGCTATCCTTGCCAAAGTTTCCATGAAAATGTCCTAAGAACTTTTTACAGTGAACAAGAAACATGAAAATCATATATCAACCCTTATAATGTGTCCCTTTTGTTCTGCTGAAGCATTGTGCATATATTCCTTGTCCATCTTCCTGGAGGACCTCAACTCTCCTCTTCCAAGAGTGTCTGTCTCCTAATCAGGAGTTTTGTAAAATTTGTCTACTTAACTTAGGAAAATTTGCTCACAATCTATGTATAAATTGTCACGCAGTAGGATTTCGCATGAGCGCAAGATGCAATAATTGTAAATGAAATATCATTGCACAGGTTTATAGGGAGACTACTAATTAATATGTGCTTCTTTTACCTTACCTTGCAATTCTTCAATCGATCGAAAAAGGTACTGAAATGTAAACCGACGGACGAGGAATCATGACGTAGAAAGGCGAACGAACGGTGAACCAAGCCTGGAAAGAACAAATTGCAGATAGAACTGAGACTCATGAAAGTGAAGGCCGCTTCATGTATTCCATGTGAACGGATAGCAGTTAAGCAAAGCAAGAGTACTGTTTTCACTCTTGTCAAACGTGAAACCATCCACTGATGATCCATCGTCGTTTATTTATCATTTACTCGAGTGATTTGTGATGGTAATTGCTGGAAATGGATGGCCAGTTTGAGGCTCACATTATTTATAAGCAAATGATATCATAAGCCAATTACCCAGACTTCTCCTCACCTATAAAATTAAATAAATACTCACGAAACGAAAACGTCACTCTATTGCTTTCACTGCAAAGGAAAGGAAGAAGAAGATCCATTCGATGTAGACAATCACTCCACTCTCCTGGCCGGTATTTTTTCTCGAAGAAAACCGCATCCTAAAATTGAAAGATATCGAAATCGTTAAAGAGGAACCTAATTCATATTTAGGGATAAACCGTATTGAATGCATGCCTCGCACTCTTGAAAAAATTCAGTATAAAGTAAAGCGAGTGATGGCCTGCAGGTAAGGTCCAATATGGCCCACAAGAGTTGCAAATCGGTAGGAATAGGAAAATGTTATCCATCGGGAATAAACTGGATATGAGTTACCTAAGTAAAGATGCAAATCACAGAGGATAACTTTGAAATACTGGTCATCGACCTTAAAGTTGAAACATTAAGAATTAACAATATTTGATCTCCCGCTCAACAATTATCTCGATCCTGATTGGCTGAGAGAAATACCACCGCTGTCAGTGCAAGCGCTGTATTGTTAAATTGTTAGAATCGTTGTTCTTTTACTGATCACCGACTGAATTCCTTTAAAATTCCCCTCTCCTTTTACGTCGACCGCGCATGATGGCGGTTCTCTCGATTTCCCAAGAATAAGCAGACTATACTTTATGAAAATAGTATTGTTGTGCGGTAAGACTCACGTAGTAGCAAAAAAGTCATAATAAATACTAATCTTCATGTAATTTTAATCGGTTACGATGGACATCTTGTTCATTTTTAAAAATCTAATTTAAATTTTAGAATCCCGGCCGTAGCAGTCTCGCGTCCCAACTCCATCACGCATTTTTCACTTTTCCATGCAACCTCGCCGTGAGCACATCGCTCGCATCACCAATTGTTTACGATAGCTTAAATAAAGGTTTTTAACGTATAGCAGAGGCTGTCAGCATCCCAAATCGAATTATGAATCCACCAAGGAGTGTTCTGTCAATAGAAACCGCTTCGGATTGTTTAATAGCGGGGGCAATGCAACAATATTTCAAGAGTCCATATGCTTGGTGCAACGTTAGCATTCGCTCGATACGATCCGGGCTTGATATTGAAACTTACCATATGTCCCGACGTAACGGAATGCAGGTATTCGTTCATCGTCTCCTTTGGAAGCTATGAGTTGTCGAAAAACTCTAAGCACACTTGGTAAACACGGTCGGAGGGAGTTCGAAAAATTCCAATGGGACTTACCTCAATGTTTATCTTGATCCTGCTTCCCTCACTTAAACTTCACTCGATGGACGAATCCACAATCCTTTGCAACTGCCGCATGGAAAAAATCCTGCACGAGCTCCGATAACTCAGCATGTTACAAAATAATTCGATCACAGTGGCTTCGCTTCTAACGAATCTCCGAGAATTAAAAGCTACGGAGTTGATAGGGAACGGCGACCCACAACGCAACTGGATTTCAAAGTCTCGCGAACGAAATAAGTGCAGGATCGATTTCAATACTTTGCAAGTTCAATTTTCTCACTTCTGTTTAACATCGCGGACGGACTTTCCTCGCAATGCATGAGTTTCGACTGACGCCAGAAAGAGGGAGCACTTCTTCTCCTCCCTCTATGGGCATTTTGTTTCAAATGTTTTGCTTATGACGAAAAATGACGATCTATTTTATATTCTATGCCCTCCGTTTTAACTAGCATCATCGAGGCTGTTTCGTTTTTCCAGAAAGACTTATTATTCAGAATGTTCTTTATTTGCGACAAGAAGGAAAGGAAAAGGGGCGACGGCTTCGGGTTGTGCATGAAATCAAGGCAGAGTTCCCCACGTATATGAATGAAGACTCATTCAACAAGGGTAAAAAATGCGAATAAAAAGTAATTTGAAGATGAATTTTATTGAAACAATAACATCATAAACGTTACATTTAATTCTAGCAATTGCATTTAAGCGAAGGTGCTCTTTCCCATTTGTAGAAGTCTGTCTGTCGAGCTATCTATCCGCATCTGGGTTGAAACCGTCCTGCCTGTGCTATCGCTTCTTTAAAATCGTTCGCTCTTGAAATTCTCTTCTGAGAAACAACTCCTCGAACCTGGAAAGGAAGTAAAAAAGGAACGCAATGTAAAATCATTGTGATAACTTCTAGTTATTATCATCATGAGAAAAAAAAGCTTTAGCATCATATAGAGAGAGTGTAGAATATCTGTTGCCATTTGAGAGGCAGTTGCTCCTATTGAGGGCGTTTCGTCCCTCTCAATTTTATGATTTGCTGATCCTCGGTTCTTCCTGAGAAAGAATCGAGGATCCTTCCATACATTTTCAACGGCCATGAATGCTGACATTTCAAATAAATTTTTTCTCCCTTCCCTCATCCGCCTGAGAACTGAATCTCCCAATAGGAGTGTCAGTTAAACCTGTAGGTTTTATGGAAAGTTGAATTGTTTAAACAGCCCAGCGTTCGCTCTTTGGCTAAGCCTCGAAATAAAATTCAATGGAATTTACAGAGAGAGAGAGAGAGTTTGAAATCGAACATCTTTATGGAAGAAAAGGAACAGCATGGAAGGATGTTGATTCAAAGCATTATCTTTTTCATAGTTAATTTAGGAAGCATTAAAAGCATTTGATAAGCGGTATTTGTATGAATGGAAAAGAATAAGATAGGGGAGTTCCATTGACTGTTATGAATGTTTTACAAGCTATGAAAGAGGAGAAAGGCTTACAGTGGTTTTGTCCCTGTAACTCACCCATGAAATATAATTTGTTGTTGAATTGTGATCGAATATGACGTAATTAAACGTTGGCTGCATTCCTGTCCTTGGATATAGAATGAAACTTTTCTCTGTTCTAAAACAATTCAATAATGTACTGTGCTCACACCTAAAGAAATCAATTAGTACATTATCTTAAATTTACTGCAATTCAAACAGTTTTATCGGATCATTATTCAAAGTACATTGACTATCGATTACATTATTCCAAATGCAGTAAATGAGCTCGTTGGTAAATTAGCTTAGCTGGTAAATTGTTACACCGTTCGAGCAAGGACTGCATGACAAAGACTTAATAGCCTTACATCAGAGAAAATTTTTCTTTCATTTAAGCTATCCTTGCCAAAGTTTCCATGAAAATGTCCTAAGAACTTTTTACAGTGAACAAGAAACATGAAAATCATATATCAACCCTTATAATGTGTCCCTTTTGTTCTGCTGAAGCATTGTGCATATATTCCTTGTCCATCTTCCTGGAGGACCTCAACTCTCCTCTTCCAAGAGTGTCTGTCTCCTAATCAGGAGTTTTGTAAAATTTGTCTACTTAACTTAGGAAAAGTTGCTCACAATCTATGTATAAATTGTCACGCAGTAGGATTTCGCATGAGCGCAAGATGCAATAATTGTAAATGAAATAGCATTGCACAGGTTTATAGGGAGACTACTAATTAATATGTGCTTCTTTTACCTTACCTTGCAATTCTTCAATCGATCGAAAAAGGTACTGAAATGTAAACCGACGGACGAGGAATCATGACGTAGAAAGGCGAACGAACGGTGAACCAAGCCTGGAAAGAACAAATTGCAGATAGAACTGAGACTCATGAAAGTGAAGGCCGCTTCATGTATTCCATGTGAACGGATAGCAGTTAAGCAAAGCAAGAGTACTGTTTTCACTCTTGTCAAACGTGAAACCATCCACTGATGATCCATCGTCGTTTATTTATCATTTACTCGAGTGATTTGTGATGGTAATTGCTGGAAATGGATGGCCAGTTTGAGGCTCACATTATTTATAAGCAAATGATATCATAAGCCAATTACCCAGACTTCTCCTCACCTATAAAATTAAATAAATACTCACGAAACGAAAACGTCACTCTATTGCTTTCACTGCAAAGGAAAGGAAGAAGAAGATCCATTCGATGTAGACAATCACTCCACTCTCCTGGCCGGTATTTTTTCTCGAAGAAAACCGCATCCTAAAATTGAAAGATATCGAAATCGTTAAAGAGGAACTTAATTCATATTTAGGGATAAACCGTATTGAATGCATGCCTCGCACTCTTGAAAAAATTCAGTATAAAGTAAAGCGAGTGATGGCCTGCAGGTAAGGTCCAATATGGCCCACAAGAGTTGCAAATCGGTAGGAATAGGAAAATGTTATCCATCGGGAATAAACTGGATATGAGTTACCTAAGTAAAGATGCAAATCACAGAGGATAACTTTGAAATACTGGTCATCGACCTTAAAGTTGAAACATTAAGAATTAACAATATTTGATCTCCCGCTCAACAATTATCTCGATCCTGATTGGCTGAGAGAAATACCACCGCTGTCAGTGCAAGCGCTGTATTGTTAAATTGTTAGAATCGTTGTTCTTTTACTGATCACCGACTGAATTCCTTTAAAACTCCCCTCTCCTTTTACGTCGACCGCGCATGATGGCGGTTCTCTCGATTTCCCAAGAATAAGCAGACTATACTTTATGAAAATAGTATTGTTGTGCGGTAAGACTCACGTAGTAGCAAAAAAGTCATAATAAATACTAATCTTCATGTAATTTTAATCGGTTACGATGGACATCTTGTTCATTTTTAAAAATCTAATTTAAATTTTAGAATCCCGGCCGTAGCAGTCTCGCGTCCCAACTCCATCACGCATTTTTCACTTTTCCATGCAACCTCGCCGTGAGCACATCGCTCGCATCACCAATTGTTTACAATAGCTTAAATAAAGGTTTTTAACGTATAGCAGAGGCTGTCAGCATCCCAAATCGAATTATGAATCCACCAAGGAGTGTTCTGTCAATAGAAACCGCTTCGGATTGTTTAATAGCGGGGGCAATGCAACAATATTTCAAGAGTCCATATGGTTGGTGCAACGTTAGCATTCGCTCGATACGATCCGGGCTTGATATTGAAACTTACCATATGTCCCGACGTAACGGAATGCAGGTATTCGTTCATCGTCTCCTTTGGAAGCTATGAGTTGTCGAAAAACTCTAAGCACACTTGGTAAACACGGTCGGAGGGAGTTCGAAAAATTCCAATGGGACTTACTTCAATGTTTATCTTGATCCTGCTTCCCTCACTTAAACTTCACTCGATGGACGAATCCACAATCCTTTGCAACTGCCGCATGGAAAAAATCCTGCACGAGCTCCGATAACTCAGCATGTTACAAAATAATTCGATCACAGTGGCTTCGCTTCTAACGAATCTCCGAGAATTAAAAGCTACGGAGTTGATAGGGAACGGCGACCCACAACGCAACTGGATTTCAAAGTCTCGCGAACGAAATAAGTGCAGGATCGATTTCAATACTTTGCAAGTTCAATTTTCTCACTTCTGTTTAACATCGCGGACGGACTTTCCTCGCAATGCATGAGTTTCGACTGACGCCATAAAGAGGGAGCACTTCTTCTCCTCCCTCTATGGGCATTTTGTTTCAAATGTTTTGCTTATGACGAAAAATGACGATCTATTTTATATTCTAAGCCCTCTGTTTTAACTAGCATCATCGAGGCTGTTTCGTTTTTCCAGAAAGACTTATTATTCAGAATGTTCTTTATTTGCGACAAGAAGGAAAGGAAAAGGGGCGACGGCTTCGGGTTGTGCATGAAATCAAGGCAGAGTTCCCCACGTATATGAATGAAGACTCATTCAACAAGGGTAAAAAATGCGAATAAAAAGTAATTTGAAGATGAATTTTATTGAAACAATAACATCATAAACGTTACATTTAATTCTAGCAATTGCATTTAAGCGAAGGTGCTCTTTCCCATTTGTAGAAGTCTGTCTGTCGAGCTATCTATCCGCATCTGGGTTGAAACCGTCCTGCCTGTGCTATCGCTTCTTTGAAATCGTTCGTTCTTGAAATTCTCTTCTGAGAAACAACTCCTCGAACCTGGAAAGGAAGTAAAAAAGGAACGCAATGTAAAATCATTGTGATAACTTCTAGTTATTATCATCATGAGAAAAAAAAGCTTTAGCATCATATAGAGAGAGTGTAGAATATCTGTTGCCATTTGAGAGGCAGTTGCTCCTATTGAGGGCGTTTCGTCCCTCTCAATTTTATGATTTGCTGATCCTCGGTTCTTCCTGAGAAAGAATCGAGGATCCTTCCATACATTTTCAACGGCCATGAATGCTGACATTTCAAATAAATTTTTTCTCCCTTCCCTCATCCGCCTGAGAACTGAATCTCCCAATAGGAGTGTCAGTTAAACCTGTAGGTTTTATGGAAAGTTGAATTGTTTAAAGAGCCCAGCGTTCGCTCTTTGGCTAAGCTTCGAAATAAAATTCAATGGAATTTACAGAGAGAGAGAGAGAGTTTGAAATCAAACATCTTTATGGAAGAAAAGGAAAAGCATGGAAGGATGTTGATTCAAAGCATTATCTTTTTCATAGTTAATTTAGGAAGCATTAAAAGCATTTGATAAGCGGTATTTGTATGAATGGAAAAGAATAAGATAGGGGAGTTCCATTGACTGTTATGAATGTTTTACAAGCTATGAAAGAGGAGAAAGGCTTACAGTGGTTTTGTCCCTGTAACTCACCCATGAAATATAATTTGTTGTTGAATTGTGATCGAATATGACGTAATTAAACGTTGGCTGCATTCCTGTCCTTGGATATAGAATGAAACTTTTCTCTGTTCTAAAACAATTCAATAATGTACTGTGCTCACACCTAAAGAAATCAATTAGTACATTATCTTAAATTTACTGCAATTCAAACAGTTTTATCGGATCATTATTCAAAGTACATTGACTATCGATTACATTATTCCAAATGCAGTAAATGAGCTCGTTGGTAAATTAGCTTAGCTAGTAAATTGTTACACCGTTCGAGCAAGGACTGCATGACAAAGACTTAATAGCCTTACATCAGAGAAAATTTTTCTTTCATTTAAGCTATCCTTGCCAAAGTTTCCATGAAAATGTCCTAAGAACTTTTTACAGTGAACAAGAAACATGAAAATCATATATCAACCCTTATAATGTGTCCCTTTTGTTCTGCTGAAGCATTGTGCATATATTCCTTGTCCATCTTCCTGGAGGACCTCAACTCTCCTCTTCCAAGAGTGTCTGTCTCCTAATCAGGAGTTTTGTAAAATTTGTCTACTTAACTTAGGAAACGTTGCTCACAATCTATGTATAAATTGTCACGCAGTAGGATTTCGCATGAGCGCAAGATGCAATAATTGTAAATGAAATAGCATTGCACAGGTTTATAGGGAGACTACTAATTAATATGTGCTTCTTTTACCTTACCTTGCAATTCTTCAATCGATCGAAAAAGGTACTGAAATGTAAACCGACGGACGAGGAATCATGACGTAGAAAGGCGAACGAACGGTGAACCAAGCCTGGAAAGAACAAATTGCAGATAGAACTGAGACTCATGAAAGTGAAGGCCGCTTCATGTATTCCATGTGAACGGATAGCAGTTAAGCAAAGCAAGAGTACTGTTTTCACTCTTGTCAAACGTGAAACCATCCACTGATGATCCATCGTCGTTTATTTATCATTTACTCGAGTGATTTGTGATGGTAATTGCTGGAAATGGATGGCCAGTTTGAGGGACACATTATTTATAAGCAAATGATATCATAAGCCAATTACCCAGACTTCTCCTCACCTATAAAATTAAATAAATACTCACGAAACGAAAACGTCACTCTATTGCTTTCACTGCAAAGGAAAGGAAGAAGAAGATCCATTCGATGTAGACAATCACTCCACTCTCCTGGCCGGTATTTTTTCTCGAAGAAAACCGCATCCTAAAATTGAAAGATATCGAAATCGTTAAAGAGGAACTTAATTCATATTTAGGGATAAACCGTATTGAATGCATGCCTCGCACTCTTGAAAAAATTCAGTATAAAGTAAAGCGAGTGATGGCCTGCAGGTAAGGTCCAATATGGCCCACAAGAGTTGCAAATCGGTAGGAATAGGAAAATGTTATCCATCGGGAATAAACTGGATATGAGTTACCTAAGTAAAGATGCAAATCACAGAGGATAACTTTGAAATACTGGTCATCGACCTTAAAGTTGAAACATTAAGAATTAACAATATTTGATCTCCCGCTCAACAATTATCTCGATCCTGATTGGCTGAGAGAAATACCACCGCTGTCAGTGCAAGCGCTGTATTGTTAAATTGTTAGAATCGTTGTTCTTTTACTGATCACCGACTGAATTCCTTTAAAACTCCCCTCTCCTTTTACGTCGACCGCGCATGATGGCGGTTCTCTCGATTTCCCAAGAATAAGCAGACTATACTTTATGAAAATAGTATTGTTGTGCGGTAAGACTCACGTAGTAGCAAAAAAGTCATAATAAATACTAATCTTCATGTAATTTTAATCGGTTACGATGGACATCTTGTTCATTTTTAAAAATCTAATTTAAATTTTAGAATCCCGGCCGTAGCAGTCTCGCGTCCCAACTCCATCACGCATTTTTCACTTTTCCATGCAACCTCGCCGTGAGCACATCGCTCGCATCACCAATTGTTTACAATAGCTTAAATAAAGGTTTTTAACGTATAGCAGAGGCTGTCAGCATCCCAAATCGAATTATGAATCCACCAAGGAGTGTTCTGTCAATAGAAACCGCTTCGGATTGTTTAATAGCGGGGGCAATGCAACAATATTTCAAGAGTCCATATGGTTGGTGCAACGTTAGCATTCGCTCGATACGATCCGGGCTTGATATTGAAACTTACCATATGTCCCGACGTAACGGAATGCAGGTATTCGTTCATCGTCTCCTTTGGAAGCTATGAGTTGTCGAAAAACTCTAAGCACACTTGGTAAACACGGTCGGAGGGAGTTCGAAAAATTCCAATGGGACTTACTTCAATGTTTATCTTGATCCTGCTTCCCTCACTTAAACTTCACTCGATGGACGAATCCACAATCCTTTGCAACTGCCGCATGGAAAAAATCCTGCACGAGCTCCGATAACTCAGCATGTTACAAAATAATTCGATCACAGTGGCTTCGCTTCTAACGAATCTCCGAGAATTAAAAGCTACGGAGTTGATAGGGAACGGCGACCCACAACGCAACTGGATTTCAAAGTCTCGCGAACGAAATAAGTGCAGGATCGATTTCAATACTTTGCAAGTTCAATTTTCTCACTTCTGTTTAACATCGCGGACGGACTTTCCTCGCAATGCATGAGTTTCGACTGACGCCATAAAGAGGGAGCACTTCTTCTCCTCCCTCTATGGGCATTTTGTTTCAAATGTTTTGCTTATGACGAAAAATGACGATCTATTTTATATTCTAAGCCCTCTGTTTTAACTAGCATCATCGAGGCTGTTTCGTTTTTCCAGAAAGACTTATTATTCAGAATGTTCTTTATTTGCGACAAGAAGGAAAGGAAAAGGGGCGACGGCTTCGGGTTGTGCATGAAATCAAGGCAGAGTTCCCCACGTATATGAATGAAGACTCATTCAACAAGGGTAAAAAATGCGAATAAAAAGTAATTTGAAGATGAATTTTATTGAAACAATAACATCATAAACGTTACATTTAATTCTAGCAATTGCATTTAAGCGAAGGTGCTCTTTCCCATTTGTAGAAGTCTGTCTGTCGAGCTATCTATCCGCATCTGGGTTGAAACCGTCCTGCCTGTGCTATCGCTTCTTTGAAATCGTTCGTTCTTGAAATTCTCTTCTGAGAAACAACTCCTCGAACCTGGAAAGGAAGTAAAAAAGGAACGCAATGTAAAATCATTGTGATAACTTCTAGTTATTATCATCATGAGAAAAAAAAGCTTTAGCATCATATAGAGAGAGTGTAGAATATCTGTTGCCATTTGAGAGGCAGTTGCTCCTATTGAGGGCGTTTCGTCCCTCTCAATTTTATGATTTGCTGATCCTCGGTTCTTCCTGAGAAAGAATCGAGGATCCTTCCATACATTTTCAACGGCCATGAATGCTGACATTTCAAATAAATTTTTTCTCCCTTCCCTCATCCGCCTGAGAACTGAATCTCCCAATAGGAGTGTCAGATACACCTGTAGGTTTTATGGAAAGTTGAATTGTTTAAAGAGCCCAGCGTTCGCTCTTTGGCTAAGCTTCGAAATAAAATTCAATGGAATTTACAGAGAGAGAGAGAGAGTTTGAAATCAAACATCTTTATGGAAGAAAAGGAAAAGCATGGAAGGATGTTGATTCAAAGCATTATCTTTTTCATAGTTAATTTAGGAAGCATTAAAAGCATTTGATAAGCGGTATTTGTATGAATGGAAAAGAATAAGATAGGGGAGTTCCATTGACTGTTATGAATGTTTTACAAGCTATGAAAGAGGAGAAAGGCTTACAGTGGTTTTGTCCCTGTAACTCACCCATGAAATATAATTTGTTGTTGAATTGTGATCGAATATGACGTAATTAAACGTTGGCTGCATTCCTGTCCTTGGATATAGAATGAAACTTTTCTCTGTTCTAAAACAATTCAATAATGTACTGTGCTCACACCTAAAGAAATCAATTAGTACATTATCTTAAATTTACTGCAATTCAAACAGTTTTATCGGATCATTATTCAAAGTACATTGACTATCGATTACATTATTCCAAATGCAGTAAATGAGCTCGTTGGTAAATTAGCTTAGCTGGTAAATTGTTACACCGTTCGAGCAAGGACTGCATGACAAAGACTTAATAGCCTTACATCAGAGAAAATTTTTCTTTCATTTAAGCTATCCTTGCCAAAGTTTCCATGAAAATGTCCTAAGAACTTTTTACAGTGAACAAGAAACATGAAAATCATATATCAACCCTTATAATGTGTCCCTTTTGTTCTGCTGAAGCATTGTGCATATATTCCTTGTCCATCTTCCTGGAGGACCTCAACTCTCCTCTTCCAAGAGTGTCTGTCTCCTAATCAGGAGTTTTGTAAAATTTGTCTACTTAACTTAGGAAAAGTTGCTCACAATCTATGTATAAATTGTCACGCAGTAGGATTTCGCATGAGCGCAAGATGCAATAATTGTAAATGAAATATCATTGCACAGGTTTATAGGGAGACTACTAATTAATATGTGCTTCTTTTACCTTACCTTGCAATTCTTCAATCGATCGAAAAAGGTACTGAAATGTAAACCGACGGACGAGGAATCATGACGTAGAAAGGCGAACGAACGGTGAACCAAGCCTGGAAAGAAAAAATTGCAATTAGAACTGAGACTCATGAAAGTGAAGGCCGTTTCATGTATTCCATGTGAACGGATAGCAGTTAAGCAAAGCAAGAGTACTGTTTTCTCTCTTGTCAAACGTGAAACCATCCACTGATGATCCATCGTCGTTTATTTATCATTTACTCGAGTGATTTGTGATGGTAATTGCTGGAAATGGATGGCCAGTTTGAGGCTCACATTATTTATAAGCAAATGATATCATAAGCCAATTACCCAGACTTCTCCTCACCTATAAAATTAAATAAATACTCACGAAACGAAAACGTCACTCTATTGCTTTCACTGCAAAGGAAAGGAAGAAGAAGATCCATTCGATGTAGACAATCACTCCACTCTCCTGGCCGGTATTTTTTCTCGATAAAAACCGCGTCCTAAAATTGAAAGATATCGAATTCGTTAAAGAGGAACTTAATTCATATTTAGGGATAAACCGTATTGAATGCATGCCTCGCACTCTTGAAAAAATTCAGTATAAAGTAAAGCGAGTGATGGCCTGCAGGTAAGGTCCAATATGGCCCACAAGAGTTGCAAATCGGTAGGAATAGGAAAATGTTATCCATCGGGAATAAACTGGATATGAGTTACCTAAGTAAAGATGCAAATCACAGAGGATAACTTTGAAATACTGGTCATCGACCTTAAAGTTGAAACATTAAGAATTAACAATATTTGATCTCCCGCTCAACAATTATCTCGATCCTGATTGGCTGAGAGAAATACCACCGCTGTCAGTGCAAGCGCTGTATTGTTAAATTGTTAGAATCGTTGTTCTTTTACTGATCACCGACTGAATTCCTTTAAAATTCCCCTCTCCTTTTACGTCGACCGCGCATGATGGCGGTTCTCTCGATTTCCCAAGAATAAGCAGACTATACTTTATGAAAATAGTATTGTTGTGCGGTAAGACTCACGTAGTAGCAAAAAAGTCATAATAAATACTAATCTTCATGTAATTTTAATCGGTTACGATGGACATCTTGTTCATTTTTAAAAATCTAATTTAAATTTTAGAATCCCGGCCGTAGCAGTCTCGCGTCCCAACTCCATCACGCATTTTTCACTTTTCCATGCAACCTCGCCGTGAGCACATCGCTCGCATCACCAATTGTTTACAATAGCTTAAATAAAGGTTTTTAACGTATAGCAGAGGCTGTCAGCATCCCAAATCGAATTATGAATCCACCAAGGAGTGTTCTGTCAATAGAAACCGCTTCGGATTGTTTAATAGCGGGGGCAATGCAACAATATTTCAAGAGTCCATATGCTTGGTGCAACGTTAGCATTCGCTCGATACGATCCGGGCTTGATATTGAAACTTACCATATGTCCCGACGTAACGGAATGCAGGTATTCGTTCATCGTCTCCTTTGGAAGCTATGAGTTGTCGAAAAACTCTAAGCACACTTGGTAAACACGGTCGGAGGGAGTTCGAAAAATTCCAATGGGACTTACTTCAATGTTTATCTTGATCCTGCTTCCCTCACTTAAACTTCACTCGATGGACGAATCCACAATCCTTTGCAACTGCCGCATGGAAAAAATCCTGCACGAGCTCCGATAACTCAGCATGTTACAAAATAATTCGATCACAGTGGCTTCGCTTCTAACGAATCTCCGAGAATTAAAAGCTACGGAGTTGATAGGGAACGGCGACCCACAACGCAACTGGATTTCAAAGTCTCGCGAACGAAATAAGTGCAGGATCGATTTCAATACTTTGCAAGTTCAATTTTCTCACTTCTGTTTAACATCGCGGACGGACTTTCCTCGCAATGCATGAGTTTCGACTGACGCCAGAAAGAGGGAGCACTTCTTCTCCTCCCTCTATGGGCATTTTGTTTCAAATGTTTTGCTTGTGACGAAAAATGACGATCTATTTTATATTCTAAGCCCTCCGTTTTAACTAGCATCATCGAGGCTGTTTCGTTTTTCCAGAAAGACTTATTATTCAGAATGTTCTTTATTTGCGACAAGAAGGAAAGGAAAAGGGGCGACGGCTTCGGGTTGTGCATGAAATCAAGGCAGAGTTCCCCACGTATATGAATGAAGACTCATTCAACAAGGGTAAAAAATGCGAATAAAAAGTAATTTGAAGATGAATTTTATTGAAACAATAACATCATAAACGTTACATTTAATTCTAGCAATTGCATTTAAGCGAAGGTGCTCTTTCCCATTTGTAGAAGTCTGTCTGTCGAGCTATCTATCCGCATCTGGGTTGAAACCGTCCTGCCTGTGCTATCGCTTCTTTGAAATCGTTCGCTCTTGAAATTCTCTTCTGAGAAACAACTCCTCGAACCTGGAAAGGAAGTAAAAAAGGAACGCAATGTAAAATCATTGTGATAACTTCTAGTTATTATCATCATGAGAAAAAAAAGCTTTAGCATCATATAGAGAGAGTGTAGAATATCTGTTGCCATTTGAGAGGCAGTTGCTCCTATTGAGGGCGTTTCGTCCCTCTCAATTTTATGATTTGCTGATCCTCGGTACTTCCTGAGAAAGAATCGAGGATCCTTCCATACATTTTCAACGGCCATGAATGCTGACATTTCAAATAAATTTTTTCTCCCTTCCCTCATCCGCCTGAGAACTGAATCTCCCAATAGGAGTGTCAGTTAAACCTGTAGGTTTTATGGAAAGTTGAATTGTTTAAACAGCCCAGCGTTCGCTCTTTGGCTAAGCCTCGAAATAAAATTCAATGGAATTTACAGAGAGAGAGAGAGAGTTTGAAATCGAACATCTTTATGGAAGAAAAGGAACAGCATGGAAGGATGTTGATTCAAAGCATTATCTTTTTCATAGTTAATTTAGGAAGCATTAAAAGCATTTGATAAGCGGTATTTGTATGAATGGAAAAGAATAAGATAGGGGAGTTCCATTGACTGTTATGAATGTTTTACAAGCTATGAAAGAGGAGAAAGGCTTACAGTGGTTTTGTCCCTGTAACTCACCCATGAAATATAATTTGTTGTTGAATTGTGATCGAATATGACGTAATTAAACGTTGGCTGCATTCCTGTCCTTGGATATAGAATGAAACTTTTCTCTGTTCTAAAACAATTCAATAATGTACTGTGCTCACACCTAAAGAAATCAATTAGTACATTATCTTAAATTTACTGCAATTCAAACAGTTTTATCGGATCATTATTCAAAGTACATTGACTATCGATTACATTATTCCAAATGCAGCTATGAGCTCGTTGGTAAATTAGCTTAGCTGGTAAATTGTTACACCGTTCGAGCAAGGACTGCATGACAAAGACTTAATAGCCTTACATCAGAGAAAATTTTTCTTTCATTTAAGCTATCCTTGCCAAAGTTTCCATGAAAATGTCCTAAGAACTTTTTACAGTGAACAAGAAACATGAAAATCATATATCAACCCTTATAATGTGTCCCTTTTGTTCTGCTGAAGCATTGTGCATATATTCCTTGTCTATCTTCCTGGAGGACCTCAACTCTCCTCTTCCAAGAAAGTCTGTCTCCTAATCAGGAGTTTTGTAAAATTTGTCTACTTAACTTAGGAAAAGTTGCTCACAATCTATGTATAAATTGTCACGCAGTAGGATTTCGCATGAGCGCAAGATGCAATAATTGTAAATGAAATATCATTGCACAGGTTTATAGGGAGACTACTAATTAATATGTGCTTCTTTTACCTTACCTTGCAATTCTTCAATCGATCGAAAAAGGTACTGAAATGTAAACCGACGGACGAGGAATCATGACGTAGAAAGGCGAACGAACGGTCAACCAAGCCTGGAAAGAACAAATTGCAGATAGAACTGAGACTCATGAAAGTGAAGGCCGCTTCATGTATTCCATGTGAACGGATAGCAGTTAAGCAAAGCAAGAGTACTGTTTTCACTCTTGTCAAACGTGAAACCATCCACTGATGATCCATCGTCGTTTATTTATCATTTACTCGAGTGATTTGTGATGGTAATTGCTGGAAATGGATGGCCAGTTTGAGGCTCACATTATTTATAAGCAAATGATATCATAAGCCAATTACCCAGACTTCTCCTCACCTATAAAATTAAATAAATACTCACGAAACGAAAACGTCACTCTATTGCTTTCACTGCAAAGGAAAGGAAGAAGAAGATCCATTCGATGTAGACAATCACTCCACTCTCCTGGCCGGTATTTTTTCTCGAAGAAAACCGCATCCTAAAATTGAAAGATATCGAAATCGTTAAAGAGGAACTTAATTCATATTTAGGGATAAACCGTATTGAATGCATGCCTCGCACTCTTGAAAAAATTCAGTATAAAGTAAAGCGAGTGATGGCCTGCAGGTAAGGTCCAATATGGCCCACAAGAGTTGCAAATCGGTAGGAATAGGAAAATGTTATCCATCGGGAATAAACTGGATATGAGTTACCTAAGTAAAGATGCAAATCACAGAGGATAACTTTGAAATACTGGTCATCGACCTTAAAGTTGAAACATTAAGAATTAACAATATTTGATCTCCCGCTCAACAATTATCTCGATCCTGATTGGCTGAGAGAAATACCACCGCTGTCAGTGCAAGCGCTGTATTGTTAAATTGTTAGAATCGTTGTTCTTTTACTGATCACCGACTGAATTCCTTTAAAATTCCCCTCTCCTTTTACGTCGACCGCGCATGATGGCGGTTCTCTCGATTTCCCAAGAATAAGCAGACTATACTTTATGAAAATAGTATTGTTGTGCGGTAAGACTCACGTAGTAGCAAAAAAGTCATAATAAATACTAATCTTCATGTAATTTTAATCGGTTACGATGGACATCTTGTTCATTTTTAAAAATCTAATTTAAATTTTAGAATCCCGGCCGTAGCAGTCTCGCGTCCCAACTCCATCACGCATTTTTCACTTTTCCATGCAACCTCGCCGTGAGCACATCGCTCGCATCACCAATTGTTTACAATAGCTTAAATAAAGGTTTTTAACGTATAGCAGAGGCTGTCAGCATCCCAAATCGAATTATGAATCCACCAAGGAGTGTTCTGTCAATAGAAACCGCTTCGGATTGTTTAATAGCGGGGGCAATGCAACAATATTTCAAGAGTCCATATGCTTGGTGCAACGTTAGCATTCGCTCGATACGATCCGGGCTTGATATTGAAACTTACCATATGTCCCGACGTAACGGAATGCAGGTATTCGTTCATCGTCTCCTTTGGAAGCTATGAGTTGTCGAAAAACTCTAAGCACACTTGGTAAACACGGTCGGAGGGAGTTCGAAAAATTCCAATGGGACTTACTTCAATGTTTATCTTGATCCTGCTTCCCTCACTTAAACTTCACTCGATGGACGAATCCACAATCCTTTGCAACTGCCGCATGGAAAAAATCCTGCACGAGCTCCGATAACTCAGCACTTTACAAAATAATTCGATCACAGTGGCTTCGCTTCTAACGAATCTCCGAGAATTAAAAGCTACGGAGTTGATAGGGAACGGCGACCCACAACGCAACTGGATTTCAAAGTCTCGCGAACGAAATAAGTGCAGGATCGATTTCAATACTTTGCAAGTTCAATTTTCTCACTTCTGTTTAACATCGCGGACGGACTTTCCTCGCAATGCATGAGTTTCGACTGACGCCAGAAAGAGGGAGCACTTCTTCTCCTCCCTCTATGGGCATTTTGTTTCAAATGTTTTGCTTGTGACGAAAAATGACGATCTATTTTATATTCTAAGCCCTCCGTTTTAACTAGCATCATCGAGGCTGTTTCGTTTTTCCAGAAAGACTTATTATTCAGAATGTTCTTTATTTGCGACAAGAAGGAAAGGAAAAGGGGCGACGGCTTCGGGTTGTGCATGAAATCAAGGCAGAGTTCCCCACGTATATGAATGAAGACTCATTCAACAAGGGTAAAAAATGCGAATAAAAAGTAATTTGAAGATGAATTTTATTGAAACAATAACATCATAAACGTTACATTTAATTCTAGCAATTGCATTTAAGCGAAGGTGCTCTTTCCCATTTGTAGAAGTCTGTCTGTCGAGCTATCTATCCGCATCTGGGTTGAAACCGTCCTGCCTGTGCTATCGCTTCTTTGAAATCGTTCGTTCTTGAAATTCTCTTCTGAGAAACAACTCCTCGAACCTGGAAAGCAAGTAAAAAAGGAACGCAATGTAAAATCATTGTGATAACTTCTAGTTATTATCATCATGAGAAAAAAAAGCTTTAGCATCATATAGAGAGAGTGTAGAATATCTGTTGCCATTTGAGAGGCAGTTGCTCCTATTGAGGGCGTTTCGTCCCTCTCAATTTTATGATTTGCTGATCCTCGGTACTTCCTGAGAAAGAATCGAGGATCCTTCCATACATTTTCAACGGCCATGAATGCTGACATTTCAAATAAATTTTTTCTCCCTTCCCTCATCCGCCTGAGAACTGAATCTCCCAATAGGAGTGTCAGTTAAACCTGTAGGTTTTATGGAAAGTTGAATTGTTTAAAGAGCCCAGCGTTCGCTCTTTGGCTAAGCTTCGAAATAAAATTCAATGGAATTTACAGAGAGAGAGAGAGAGTTTGAAATCGAACATCTTTATGGAAGAAAAGGAACAGCATGGAAGGATGTTGATTCAAAGCATTATCTTTTTCATAGTTAATTTAGGAAGCATTAAAAGCATTTGATAAGCGGTATTTGTATGAATGGAAAAGAATAAGATAGGGGAGTTCCATTGACTGTTATGAATGTTTTACAAGCTATGAAAGAGGAGAAAGGCTTACAGTGGTTTTGTCCCTGTAACTCACCCATGAAATATAATTTGTTGTTGAATTGTGATCGAATATGACGTAATTAAACGTTGGCTGCATTCCTGTGAATGGATATAGAATGAAACTTTTCTCTGTTCTAAAACAATTCAATAATGTACTGTGCTCACACCTAAAGAAATCAATTAGTACATTATCTTAAATTTACTGCAATTCAAACAGTTTTATCGGATCATTATTCAAAGTACATTGACTATCGATTACATTATTCCAAATGCAGTAAATGAGCTCGTTGGTAAATTAGCTTAGCTGGTAAATTGTTACACCGTTCGAGCAAGGACTGCATGACAAAGACTTAATAGCCTTACATCAGAGAAAATTTTTCTTTCATTTAAGCTATCCTTGCCAAAGTTTCCATGAAAATGTCCTAAGAACTTTTTACAGTGAACAAGAAACATGAAAATCAAATATCAACCCTTATAATGTGTCCCTTTTGTTCTGCTGAAGCATTGTGCATATATTCCTTGTCCATCTTCCTGGAGGACCTCAACTCTCCTCTTCCAAGAGTGTCTGTCTCCTAATCAGGAGTTTTGTAAAATTTGTCTACTTAACTTAGGAAACGTTGCTCACAATCTATGTATAAATTGTCACGCAGTAGGATTTCGCATGAGCGCAAGATGCAATAATTGTAAATGAAATATCATTGCACAGGTTTATAGGGAGACTACTAATTAATATGTGCTTCTTTTACCTTACCTTGCAATTCTTCAATCGATCGAAAAAGGTACTGAAATGTAAACCGACGGACGAGGAATCATGACGTAGAAAGGCGAACGAACGGTCAACCAAGCCTGGAAAGAACAAATTGCAGATAGAACTGAGACTCATGAAAGTGAAGGCCGCTTCATGTATTCCATGTGAACGGATAGCAGTTAAGCAAAGCAAGAGTACTGTTTTCACTCTTGTCAAACGTGAAACCATCCACTGATGATCCATCGTCGTTTATTTATCATTTACTCGAGTGATCTGTGATGGTAATTGCTGGAAATGGATGGCCAGTTTGAGGGACACATTATTTATAAGCAAATGATATCATAAGCCAATTACCCAGACTTCTCCTCACCTATAAAATTAAATAAATACTCACGAAACGAAAACGTCACTCTATTGCTTTCACTGCAAAGGAAAGGAAGAAGAAGATCCATTCGATGTAGACAATCACTCCACTCTCCTGGCCGGTATTTTTTCTCGAAGAAAACCGCATCCTAAAATTGAAAGATATCGAAATCGTTAAAGAGGAACTTAATTCATATTTAGGGATAAACCGTATTGAATGCATGCCTCGCACTCTTGAAAAAATTCAGTATAAAGTAAAGCGAGTGATGGCCTGCAGGTAAGGTCCAATATGGCCCACAAGAGTTGCAAATCGGTAGGAATAGGAAAATGTTATCCATCGGGAATAAACTGGAAATGTGTTACCTAAGTAAAGATGCAAATCACAGAGGATAACTTTGAAATACTGGTCATCGACCTTAAAGTTGAAACATTAAGAATTAACAATATTTGATCTCCCGCTCAACAATTATCTCGATCCTGATTGGCTGAGAGAAATACCACCGCTGTCAGTGCAAGCGCTGTATTGTTAAATTGTTAGAATCGTTGTTCTTTTACTGATCACCGACTGAATTCCTTTAAAACTCCCCTCTCCTTTTACGTCGACCGCGCATGATGGCGGTTCTCTCGATTTCCCAAGAATAAGCAGACTATACTTTATGAAAATAGTATTGTTGTGCGGTAAGACTCACGTAGTAGCAAAAAAGTCATAATAAATACTAATCTTCATGTAATTTTAATCGGTTACGATGGACATCTTGTTCATTTTTAAAAATCTAATTTAAATTTTAGAATCCCGGCCGTAGCAGTCTCGCGTCCCAACTCCATCACGCATTTTTCACTTTTCCATGCAACCTCGCCGTGAGCACATCGCTCGCATCACCAATTGTTTACAATAGCTTAAATAAAGGTTTTTAACGTATAGCAGAGGCTGTCAGCATCCCAAATCGAATTATGAATCCACCAAGGAGTGTTCTGTCAATAGAAACCGCTTCGGATTGTTTAATAGCGGGGGCAATGCAACAATATTTCAAGAGTCCATATGCTTGGTGCAACGTTAGCATTCGCTCGATACGATCCGGGCTTGATATTGAAACTTACCATATGTCCCGACGTAACGGAATGCAGGTATTCGTTCATCGTCTCCTTTGGAAGCTATGAGTTGTCGAAAAACTCTAAGCACACTTGGTAAACACGGTCGGAGGGAGTTCGAAAAATTCCAATGGGACTTACTTCAATGTTTATCTTGATCCTGCTTCCCTCACTTAAACTTCACTCGATGGACGAATCCACAATCCTTTGCAACTGCCGCATGGAAAAAATCCTGCACGAGCTCCGATAACTCAGCATGTTACAAAATAATTCGATCACAGTGGCTTCGCTTCTAACGAATCTCCGAGAATTAAAAGCTACGGAGTTGATAGGGAACGGCGACCCACAACGCAACTGGATTTCAAAGTCTCGCGAACGAAATAAGTGCAGGATCGATTTCAATACTTTGCAAGTTCAATTTTCTCACTTCTGTTTAACATCGCGGACGGACTTTCCTCGCAATGCATGAGTCTCGACTGATGCCAGAAAAAGGGAGCACTTCTTCTCCTCCCTCTATGGGCATTTTGCTTCAAATGTTTTTCTTGTGACGAAAAATGACGATCTATTTTATATTCTAAGCCCTCTGTTTTAACTAGCATCATCGAGGCTGTTTCGTTTTTCCAGAAAGACTTATTATTCATAATGTTCTTTATTTGCGACAAGAATGAAAGGAAAAGGGGCGACGGCTTCGGGTTGTGCATGAAATCAAGGCAGAGTTCCCCACGTATATGAATGAAGACTCATTCAACAAGGGTAAAAAATGCGAATAAAAAGTAATTTGAAGATGAATTTTATTGAAACAATAACATCATAAACGTTACATTTAATTCTAGCAATTGCATTTAAGCGAAGGTGCTCTTTCCCATTTGTAGAAGTCTGTCTGTCGAGCTATCTATCCGCATCTGGGTTGAAACCGTCCTGCCTGTGCTATCGCTTCTTTGAAATCGTTCGCTCTTGAAATTCTCTTCTGAGAAACAACTCCTCGAACCTGGAAAGGAAGTAAAAAAGGAACGCAATGTAAAATCATTGTGATAACTTCTAGTTATTATCATCATGAGAAAAAAAAGCTTTAGCATCATATAGAGAGAGTGTAGAATATCTGTTGCCATTTGAGAGGCAGTTGCTCCTATTGAGGGCGTTTCGTCCCTCTCAATTTTATGATTTGCTGATCCTCGGTTCTTCCTGAGAAAGAATCGAGGATCCTTCCATACATTTTCAACGGCCATGAATGCTGACATTTCAAATAAATTTTTTCTCCCTTCCCTCATCCGCCTGAGAACTGAATCTCCCAATAGGAGTGTCAGTTAAACCTGTAGGTTTTATGGAAAGTTGAATTGTTTAAACAGCCCAGCGTTCGCTCTTTGGCTAAGCTTCGAAATAAAATTCAATGGAATTTACAGAGAGAGAGAGAGAGAGTTTGAAATCGAACATCTTTATGGAAGAAAAGGAACAGCATGGAAGGATGTTGATTCAAAGCATTATCTTTTTCATAGTTAATTTAGGAAGCATTAAAAGCATTTGATAAGCGGTATTTGTATGAATGGAAAAGAATAAGATAGGGGAGTTCCATTGACTGTTATGAATGTTTTACAAGCTATGAAAGAGGAGAAAGGCTTACAGTGGTTTTGTCCCTGTAACTCACCCATGAAATATAATTTGTTGTTGAATTGTGATCGAATATGACGTAATTAAACGTTGGCTGCATTCCTGTCCTTGGATATAGAATGAAACTTTTCTCTGTTCTAAAACAATTCAATAATGTACTGCGCTCACACCTAAAGAAATCAATTAGCACATTATCTTAAATTTACTGCAATTCAAAGAGTTTTATCGGATCATTATTCAAAGTACATTGACTATCGATTACATTATTCCAAATGCAGTAAATGAGCTCGTTGGTAAATTAGCTTACCTGGTAAATTGTTACACCGTTCGAGCAAGGACTGCATGACAGAGACTTAATAGCCTTACATCAGAGAAAATTTTTCTTTCATTTAAGCTATCCTTGCCAAAGTTTCCATGAAAATGTCCTAAGAACTTTTTACAGTGAACAAGAAACATGAAAATCATATATCAACCCTTATAATGTGTCCCTTTTGTTCTGCTGAAGCATTGTGCATATATTCCTTGTCCATCTTACTGGAGGACCTCAACTCTCCTCTTCCAAGAGTGTCTGTCTCCTAATCAGGAGTTTTGTTAAATTTGTCTACTTAACTTAGGAAAAGTTGCTCACAATCTATGTATAAATTGTCACGCAGTAGGATTTCGCATGAGCGCAAGATGCAATAATTGTAAATGAAATATCATTGCACAGGTTTATAGGGAGACTACTAATTAATATGTGCTTCTTTTACCTTACCTTGCAATTCTTCAATCGATCGAAAAAGGTACTGAAATGTAAACCGACGGACGAGGAATCATGACGTAGAAAGGCGAACGAACGGTGAACCAAGCCTGGAATGAACAAATTGCAGATAGAACTGAGACTCATGAAAGTGAAGGCCGCTTCATGTATTCCATGTGAACGGATAGCAGTTAAGCAAAGCAAGAGTACTGTTTTCTCTCTTGTCAAACGTGAAACCATCCACTGATGATCCATCGTCGTTTATTTATCATTTACTCGAGTGATCTGTGATGGTAATTGCTGGAAATGGATGGCCAGTTTGAGGGACACATTATTTATAAGCAAATGATATCATAAGCCAATTACCCAGACTTCTCCTCACCTATAAAATTAAATAAATACTCACGAAACGAAAACGTCACTCTATTGCTTTCACTGCAAAGGAAAGGAAGAAGAAGATCCATTCGATGTAGACAATCACTCCACTCTCCTGGCCGGTATTTTTTCTCGAAGAAAACCGCATCCTAAAATTGAAAGATATCGAAATCGTTAAAGAGGAACTTAATTCATATTTAGGGATAAACCGTATTGAATGCATGCCTCGCACTCTTGAAAAAATTCAGTATAAAGTAAAGCGAGTGATGGCCTGCAGGTAAGGTCCAATATGGCCCACAAGAGTTGCAAATCGGTAGGAATAGGAAAATGTTATCCATCGGGAATAAGCTGGATATGAGTTACCTAAGTAAAGATGCAAATCACAGAGGATAACTTTGAAATACTGGTCATCGACCTTAAAGTTGAAACATTAAGAATTAACAATATTTGATCTCCCGCTCAACAATTATCTCGATCCTGATTGGCTGAGAGAAATACCACCGCTGTCAGTGCAAGCGCTGTATTGTTAAATTGTTAGAATCGTTGTTCTTTTACTGATCACCGACTGAATTCCTTTAAAATTCCCCTCTCCTTTTACGTCGACCGCGCATGATGGCGGTTCTCTCGATTTCCCAAGAATAAGCAGACTATACTTTATGAAAATAGTATTGTTGTGCGGTAAGACTCACGTAGTAGCAAAAAAGTCATAATAAATACTAATCTTCATGTAATTTTAATCGGTTACGATGGACATCTTGTTCATTTTTAAAAATCTAATTTAAATTTTAGAATCCCGGCCGTAGCAGTCTCGCGTCCCAACTCCATCACGCATTTTTCACTTTTCCATGCAACCTCGCCGTGAGCACATCGCTCGCATCACCAATTGTTTACAATAGCTTAAATAAAGGTTTTTAACGTATAGCAGAGGCTGTCAGCATCCCAAATCGAATTATGAATCCACCAAGGAGTGTTCTGTCAATAGAAACCGCTTCGGATTGTTTAATAGCGGGGGCAATGCAACAATATTTCAAGAGTCCATATGCTTGGTGCAACGTTAGCATTCGCTCGATACGATCCGGGCTTGATATTGAAACTTACCATATGTCCCGACGTAACGGAATGCAGGTATTCGTTCATCGTCTCCTTTGGAAGCTATGAGTTGTCGAAAAACTCTAAGCACACTTGGTAAACACGGTCGGAGGGAGTTCGAAAAATTCCAATGGGACTTACTTCAATGTTAATCTTGATCCTGCTTCCCTCACTTAAACTTCACTCGATGGACGAATCCACAATCCTTTGCAACTGCCGCATGGAAAAAATCCTGCACGAGCTCCGATAACTCAGCATGTTACAAAATAATTCGATCACAGTGGCTTCGCTTCTAACGAATCTCCGAGAATTAAAAGCTACGGAGTTGATAGGGAACGGCGACCCACGACGCAACTGGATTTCAAAGTCTCGCGAACGAAATAATTGCAGGATCGATTTCAATACTTTGCAAGTTCAATTTTCTCACTTCTGTTTAACATCGCGGACGGACTTTCCTCGCAATGCATGAGTCTCGACTGATGCCAGAAAAAGGGAGCACTTCTTCTCCTCCCTCTATGGGCATTTTGCTTCAAATGTTTTTCTTGTGACGAAAAATGACGATCTATTTTATATTCTAAGCCCTCTGTTTTAACTAGCATCATCGAGGCTGTTTCGTTTTTCCAGAAAGACTTATTATTCAGAATGTTCTTTATTTGCGACAAGAAGGAAAGGAAAAGGGGCGACGGCTTCGGGTTGTGCATGAAATCAAGGCAGAGTTCCCCACGTATATGAATGAAGACTCATTCAACAAGGGTAAAAAATGCGAATAAAAAGTAATTTGAAGATGAATTTTATTGAAACAATAACATCATAAACGTTACATTTAATTCTAGCAATTGCATTTAAGCGAAGGTGCTCTTTCCCATTTGTAGAAGTCTGTCTGTCGAGCTATCTATCCGCATCTGGGTTGAAACCGTCCTGCCTGTGCTATCGCTTCTTTGAAATCGTTCGTTCTTGAAATTCTCTTCTGAGAAACAACTCCTCGAACCTGGAAAGCAAGTAAAAAAGGAACGCAATGTAAAATCATTGTGATAACTTCTAGTTATTATCATCATGAGAAAAAAAAGCTTTAGCATCATATAGAGAGAGTGTAGAATATCTGTTGCCATTTGAGAGGCAGTTGCTCCTATTGAGGGCGTTTCGTCCCTCTCAATTTTATGATTTGCTGATCCTCGGTTCTTCCTGAGAAAGAATCGAGGATCCTTCCATACATTTTCAACGGCCAATGCTGACATTTCAAATAAATTTTTTCTCCCTTCCCTCATCCGCCTGAGAACTGCATCTCCCAATAGGAGTGTCAGTTAAACCTGTAGGTTTTATGGAAAGATGAATTGTTTAAAGAGCCCAGCGTTCGCTCTTTGGCTAAGCTTCGAAATAATATTCAATGGAATATACAGAGAGAGAGAGTTTGAAATCAAAAATCTTTATGGAAGAAAAGGAACAGCATGGAAGGATGTTGATTCAAAGCATTATCTTTTTCATAGTTCATTTAGGAAACATTAAAAGCATTATCTTTTTCATAGTTCATTTAGGAAACATTAAATGCATTTGATAAGCGGTGATGAAATATAATTTGTTATTTAATTGTAATCGAATATCACGTAATTAAACGTTGGCTTCTTTCCTGTCCTTGGATATAGAATGGAATTATTCACTGTTCTAAAACATTTAATAATGCACTGTGTTCACCCCTAATGAAATCAATTATTTGTTCATCAATTAAAGTTGAATTGTTTATAGATCCCAGCGTTCGCTCTTTGGCTAAGCTTCGATATAATATTCAATGGAATATACAGAGAGAGAGAGAGAGTTTGAAATCAAACATCTTTATGGAAGAAAAGGAAAAGCATGGAAGGATGTTGATTCAAAGCATTATCTTTTTCATAGTTAATTTAGGAAGCATTAAAAGCATTTGATAAGCGGTATTTGTATGAATGGAAAAGAATAAGATAGGGGAGTTCCATTGACTGTTATGAATTAATTACAAGCTATGAAAGAGGAGAAAGGCTTACAGTGGTTTTGTCCCTGTAACTCACCCATGAAATATAATTTGTTGTTGAATTGTGATCGAATATCACGTAATTAAACGTTGGCTGCTTTCCTGTCCTTGGATATAGAATGAAATTTTTCTCTGTTCTAAAACAATTCAATAATGTACTGTGCTCACACCTAAAGAAATCAATTATTACATTATCTTAAATTTACTGCAATTCAAACAGTTTTATCGCATCATTATTCAAAGTACATTGCCTATCGATTACATTATTCCAAATGCAGTAAATGAGCTCGTTGGTAAATTAGCTTACCTGGTAAATTGTTACACCGTTCGAGCAAGGACTGCATGACAGAGACTTAATAGCCTTACATCAGAGAAAATTTTTCTTTCATTTAAGCTATCCTTGCAAAAGTTTCAATGAAAATGTCCTAAGAACTTTTTACAGTGAACAAGAAACATGAAAATCATATATCAACCCTTATAATGTGTCCCTATTATTCTGCTGAAGCATTGTGCATATATTCCTTGTCCATCTTCCTGGAGGACCTCAACTCTCCTCTTCCAAGAGTGTCTGTCTCCTAATCAGGAGTTTTGTAAAATTTGTCTACTTAACTTAGGAAACGTTGCTCACAATCTATATATAAATTGTCATGCAGTAGGATTTCACATGAGCGCAAGATGCAATAATTGTAAATTAAATAGCATTGCACAGGTTTATAGGGAGACTACTAATTAATATGTGCTTCTTTTACCTTACCTTGCAATTCTTCAATCGATCGAAAAAGGTACTGAAATGTAAACCGACGGACGAGGAATCATGACGTAGAAAGGCGAACGAACGGTGAACCAAGCCTGGAAAGAACAAATTGCAATTAGAACTGAGACTCATGAAATTGAAGGCCGCTTCATGTATTCCATGTGAACGGATAGCAGTTAAGCAAAGCAAGAGTACTGTTTTCTCTCTTGTCAAACGTGAAACCATCCACTGATGATCCATCGTCGTTTATTTATCATTTACTCGAGTGATCTGTGATGGTAATTGCTGGAAATGGATGGCCAGTTTGAGGGACACATTATTTATAAGCAAATGATATCATAAGCCAATTACCCAGACTTCTCCTCACCTATAAAATTAAATAAATACTCACGAAACGAAAACGTCACTCTATTGCTTTCACTGCAAAGGAAAGGAAGAAGAAGATCCATTCGATGTAGACAATCACTCCACTCTCCTGGCCGGTATTTTTTCTCGAAGAAAACCGCATCCTAAAATTGAAAGATATCGAAATCGTTAAAGAGGAACTTAATTCATATTTAGGGATAAACCGTATTGAATGCATGCCTCGCACTCTTGAAAAAATTCAGTATAAAGTAAAGCGAGTGATGGCCTGCAGGTAAGGTCCAATATGGCCCACAAGAGTTGCAAATCGGTAGGAATAGGAAAATGTTATCCATCGGGAATAAGCTGGATATGAGTTACCTAAGTAAAGATGCAAATCACAGAGGATAACTTTGAAATACTGGTCATCGACCTTAAAGTTGAAACATTAAGAATTAACAATATTTGATCTCCCGCTCAACAATTATCTCGATCCTGATTGGCTGAGAGAAATACCACCGCTGTCAGTGCAAGCGCTGTATTGTTAAATTGTTAGAATCGTTGTTCTTTTACTGATCACCGACTGAATTCCTTTAAAATTCCCCTCTCCTTTTACGTCGACCGCGCATGATGGCGGTTCTCTCGATTTCCCAAGAATAAGCAGACTATACTTTATGAAAATAGTATTGTTGTGCGGTAAGACTCACGTAGTAGCAAAAAAGTCATAATAAATACTAATCTTCATGTAATTTTAATCGGTTACGATGGACATCTTGTTCATTTTTAAAAATCTAATTTAAATTTTAGAATCCCGGCCGTAGCAGTCTCGCGTCCCAACTCCATCACGCATTTTTCACTTTTCCATGCAACCTCGCCGTGAGCACATCGCTCGCATCACCAATTGTTTACAATAGCTTAAATAAAGGTTTTTAACGTATAGCAGAGGCTGTCAGCATCCCAAATCGAATTATGAATCCACCAAGGAGTGTTCTGTCAATAGAAACCGCTTCGGATTGTTTAATAGCGGGGGCAATGCAAAAATATATCAAGAGTCCATATGCTTGGTGCAACGTTAGCATTCGCTCGATACGATCCGGGCTTGATATTGAAACTTACCATATGTCCCGACGTAACGGAATGCAGGTATTCGTTCATCGTCTCCTTTGGAAGCTATGAGTTGTCGAAAAACTCTAAGCACACTTGGTAAACACGGTCGGAGGGAGTTCGAAAAATTCCAATGGGACTTACCTCAATGTTTATCTTGATCCTGCTTCCCTCACTTAAACTTCACTCGATGGACGAATCCACAATCCTTTGCAACTGCCGCATGGAAAAAATCCTGCACGAGCTCCGATAACTCAGCACTTTACAAAATAATTCGATCACAGTGGCTTCGCTTCTAACGAATCTCCTAGAATTAAAAGCTACGGAGTTGATAGGGAACGGCGACCCACGACGCAACTGGATTTCAAAGTCTCGCGAACGAAATAAGTGCAGGATCGATTTCAATACTTTGCAAGTTCAATTTTCTCACTTCTGTTCAACATCGCGGACGGACTTTCCTCGCAATGCATGAGTCTCGACTGATGCCAGAAAAAGGGAGCACTTCTTCTCCTCCCTCTATGGGCATTTTGCTTCAAATGTTTTTCTTGTGACGAAAAATGACGATCTATTTTATATTCTAAGCCCTCTGTTTTAACTAGCATCATCGAGGCTGTTTCGTTTTTCCAGAAAGACTTATTATTCATAATGTTCTTTATTTGCGACAAGAATGAAAGGAAAAGGGGCGACGGCTTCGGGTTGTGCATGAAATCAAGGCAGAGTTCCCCACGTATATGAATGAAGACTCATTCAACAAGGGTAAAAAATGCGAATAAAAAGTAATTTGAAGATGAATTTTATTGAAACAATAACATCATAAACGTTACATTTAATTCTAGCAATTGCATTTAAGCGAAGGTGCTCTTTCCCATTTGTAGAAGTCTGTCTGTCGAGCTATCTATCCGCATCTGGGTTGAAACCGTCCTGCCTGTGCTATCGCTTCTTTGAAATCGTTCGTTCTTGAAATTCTCTTCTGAGAAACAACTCCTCGAACCTGGAAAGCAAGTAAAAAAGGAACGCAATGTAAAATCATTGTGATAACTTCTAGTTATTATCATCATGAGAAAAAAAAGCTTTAGCATCATATAGAGAGAGTGTAGAATATCTGTTGCCATTTGAGAGGCAGTTGCTCCTATTGAGGGCGTTTCGTCCCTCTCAATTTTATGATTTGCTGATCCTCGGTTCTTCCTGAGAAAGAATCGAGGATCCTTCCATACATTTTCAACGGCCATGAATGCTGACATTTCAAATAAATTTTTTCTCCCTTCCCTCATCCGCCTGAGAACTGCATCTCCCAATAGGAGTGTCAGTTAAACCTGTAGGTTTTATGGAAAGATGAATTGTTTAAAGAGCCCAGCGTTCGCTCTTTGGCTAAGCTTCGAAATAATATTCAATGGAATATACAGAGAGAGAGAGTTTGAAATCAAAAATCTTTATGGAAGAAAAGGAACAGCATGGAAGGATGTTGATTCAAAGCATTATCTTTTTCATAGTTCATTTAGGAAACATTAAAAGCATTATCTTTTTCATAGTTCATTTAGGAAACATTAAATGCATTTGATAAGCGGTGATGAAATATAATTTGTTATTTAATTGTAATCGAATATCACGTAATTAAACGTTGGCTTCTTTCCTGTCCTTGGATATAGAATGGAATTATTCACTGTTCTAAAACATTTAATAATGCACTGTGTTCACCCCTAATGAAATCAATTATTTGTTCATCAATTAAAGTTGAATTGTTTATAGATCCCAGCGTTCGCTCTTTGGCTAAGCTTCGATATAATATTCAATGGAATATACAGAGAGAGAGAGAGAGTTTGAAATCAAACATCTTTATGGAAGAAAAGGAAAAGCATGGAAGGATGTTGATTCAAAGCATTATCTTTTTCATAGTTAATTTAGGAAGCATTAAAAGCATTTGATAAGCGGTATTTGTATGAATGGAAAAGAATAAGATAGGGGAGTTCCATTGACTGTTATGAATTAATTACAAGCTATGAAAGAGGAGAAAGGCTTACAGTGGTTTTGTCCCTGTAACTCACCCATGAAATATAATTTGTTGTTGAATTGTGATCGAATATCACGTAATTAAACGTTGGCTGCTTTCCTGTCCTTGGATATAGAATGAAATTTTTCTCTGTTCTAAAACAATTCAATAATGTACTGTGCTCACACCTAAAGAAATCAATTATTACATTATCTTAAATTTACTGCAATTCAAACAGTTTTATCGCATCATTATTCAAAGTACATTGCCTATCGATTACATTATTCCAAATGCAGTAAATGAGCTCGTTGGTAAATTAGCTTACCTGGTAAATTGTTACACCGTTCGAGCAAGGACTGCATGACAGAGACTTAATAGCCTTACATCAGAGAAAATTTTTCTTTCATTTAAGCTATCCTTGCAAAAGTTTCAATGAAAATGTCCTAAGAACTTTTTACAGTGAACAAGAAACATGAAAATCAAATATCAACCCTTATAATGTGTCCCTTTTGTTCTGCTGAAGCATTGTGCATATATTCCTTGTCCATCTTCCTGGAGGACCTCAACTCTCCTCTTCCAAGAGTGTCTGTCTCCTAATCAGGAGTTTTGTAAAATTTGTCTACTTAACTTAGGAAACGTTGCTCACAATCTATGTATAAATTGTCACGCAGTAGGATTTCGCATGAGCGCAAGATGCAATAATTGTAAATGAAATATCATTGCACAGGTTTATAGGGAGACTACTAATTAATATGTGCTTCTTTTACCTTACCTTGCAATTCTTCAATCGATCGAAAAAGGTACTGAAATGTAAACCGACGGACGAGGAATCATGACGTAGAAAGGCGAACGAACGGTCAACCAAGCCTGGAAAGAACAAATTGCAGATAGAACTGAGACTCATGAAAGTGAAGGCCGCTTCATGTATTCCATGTGAACGGATAGCAGTTAAGCAAAGCAAGAGTACTGTTTTCACTCTTGTCAAACGTGAAACCATCCACTGATGATCCATCGTCGTTTATTTATCATTTACTCGAGTGATCTGTGATGGTAATTGCTGGAAATGGATGGCCAGTTTGAGGGACACATTATTTATAAGCAAATGATATCATAAGCCAATTACCCAGACTTCTCCTCACCTATAAAATTAAATAAATACTCACGAAACGAAAACGTCACTCTATTGCTTTCACTGCAAAGGAAAGGAAGAAGAAGATCCATTCGATGTAGACAATCACTCCACTCTCCTGGCCGGTATTTTTTCTCGAAGAAAACCGCATCCTAAAATTGAAAGATATCGAAATCGTTAAAGAGGAACTTAATTCATATTTAGGGATAAACCGTATTGAATGCATGCCTCGCACTCTTGAAAAAATTCAGTATAAAGTAAAGCGAGTGATGGCCTGCAGGTAAGGTCCAATATGGCCCACAAGAGTTGCAAATCGGTAGGAATAGAAAAATGTTATCCATCGGGAATAAACTGGATATGAGTTACCTAAGTAAAGATGCAAATCACAGAGGATAACTTTGAAATACTGGTCATCGACCTTAAAGTTGAAACATTAAGAATTAACAATATTTGATCTCCCGCTCAACAATTATCTCGATCCTGATTGGCTGAGAGAAATACCACCGCTGTCAGTGCAAGCGCTGTATTGTTAAATTGTTAGAATCGTTGTTCTTTTACTGATCACCGACTGAATTCCTTTAAAACTCCCCTCTCCTTTTACGTCGACCAAGCATGATGGCGGTTCTCTCGATTTCCCAAGAATAAGTAGACTATACTTTATGAAAATAGTATTGTTGTGCGGTAAGACTCACGTAGTAGCAAAAAAGTCATAATAAATACTAATCTTCATGTAATTTTAATCGGTTACGATGGACATCTTGTTCATTTTTAAAAATCTAATTTAAATTTTAGAATCCCGGCCGTAGCAGTCTCGCGTCCCAACTCCATCACGCATTTTTCACTTTTCCATGCAACCTCGCCGTGAGCACATCGCTCGCATCACCAATTGTTTACAATAGCTTAAATAAAGGTTTTTAACGTATAGCAGAGGCTGTCAGCATCCCAAATCGAATTATGAATCCACCAAGGAGTGTTCTGTCAATAGAAACCGCTTCGGATTGTTTAATAGCGGGGGCAATGCAAAAATATATCAAGAGTCCATATGCTTGGTGCAACGTTAGCATTCGCTCGGTACGATCCGGGCTTGATATTGAAACTTACCATATGTCCCTAAGTAACGGAATGCAGGTATTCGTTCATCGTCTCCTTTGGAAGCTATGAGTTGTCGAAAAACTCTAAGCACACTTGGTAAACACGGTCGGAGGGAGTTCGAAAAATTCCAATGGGACTTACCTCAATGTTTATCTTGATCCTGCTTCCCTCACTTAAACTTCACTCGATGGACGAATCCACAATCCTTTGCAACTGCCGCATGGAAAAAATCCTGCACGAGCTCCGATAACTCAGCACTTTACAAAATAATTCGATCACAGTGGCTTCGCTTCTAACGAATCTCCTAGAATTAAAAGCTACGGAGTTGATAGGGAACGGCGACCCACGACGCAACTGGATTTCAAAGTCTCGCGAACGAAATAAGTGCAGGATCGATTTCAATACTTTGCAAGTTCAATTTTCTCACTTCTGTTCAACATCGCGGACGGACTTTCCTCGCAATGCATGAGTTTCGACTGACGCCATAAAGAGGGAGCACTTCTTCTCCTCCCTCTATGGGCATTTTGCTTCAAATGTTTTGCTTGTGACGAAAAATGACGATCTATTTTATATTCTAAGCCCTCTGTTTTAACTAGCATCATCGAGGCTGTTTCGTTTTTCCAGAAAGACTTATTATTCATAATGTTCTTTATTTGCGACAAGAATGAAAGGAAAAGGGGCGACGGCTTCGGGTTGTGCATGAAATCAAGGCAGAGTTTCCCACGTATATGAATGAAGACTCATTCAACAAGGGTAAAAAATGCGAATAAAAAGTAATTTGAAGATGAATTTTATTGAAACAATAACATCATAAACGTTACATTTCATTCTAGCAATTGCATTTAAGCGAAGGTGCTCTTTCCCATTTGTAGAAGTCTGTCTGTCGAGCTATCTATCCGCATCTGTGTTGAAACCGTCCTGCCTGTGCTATCGCTTCTTTGAAATCGATCGTTCTTGAAATTCTCTTCTGAGAAATAACTCCTCGAACCTGGAAAGGAAGTAAAAAAGGAACGCAATGTAAAATCATTGTGATAACTTCTAGTTATTATCATCATGAGAAAAAAAAGCTTTAGCATCATATAGAGAGAGTGTAGAATATCTGTTGCCATTTGAGAGGCAGTTGCTCCTATTGAGGGCGTTTCGTCCCTCTCAATTTTATGATTTGCTGATCCTCGGTTCTTCCTGAGAAAGAATCGAGGATCCTTCCATACATTTTCAACGGCCAATGCTGACATTTCAAATAAATTTTTTCTCCCTTCCCTCATCCGCCTGAGAACTGCATCTCCCAATAGGAGTGTCAGTTAAACCTGTAGGTTTTATGGAAAGATGAATTGTTTAAAGAGCCCAGCGTTCGCTCTTTGGCTAAGCTTCGAAATAATATTCAATGGAATATACAGAGAGAGAGAGTTTGAAATCAAAAATCTTTATGGAAGAAAAGGAACAGCATGGAAGGATGTTGATTCAAAGCATTATCTTTTTCATAGTTCATTTAGGAAACATTAAAAGCATTATCTTTTTCATAGTTCATTTAGGAAACATTAAATGCATTTGATAAGCGGTGATGAAATATAATTTGTTATTTAATTGTAATCGAATATCACGTAATTAAACGTTGGCTTCTTTCCTGTCCTTGGATATAGAATGGAATTATTCACTGTTCTAAAACATTTAATAATGCACTGTGTTCACCCCTAATGAAATCAATTATTTGTTCATCAATTAAAGTTGAATTGTTTATAGATCCCAGCGTTCGCTCTTTGGCTAAGCTTCGATATAATATTCAATGGAATATACAGAGAGAGAGAGAGAGTTTGAAATCAAACATCTTTATGGAAGAAAAGGAAAAGCATGGAAGGATGTTGATTCAAAGCATTATCTTTTTCATAGTTAATTTAGGAAGCATTAAAAGCATTTGATAAGCGGTATTTGTATGAATGGAAAAGAATAAGATAGGGGAGTTCCATTGACTGTTATGAATTAATTACAAGCTATGAAAGAGGAGAAAGGCTTACAGTGGTTTTGTCCCTGTAACTCACCCATGAAATATAATTTGTTGTTGAATTGTGATCGAATATCACGTAATTAAACGTTGGCTGCTTTCCTGTCCTTGGATATAGAATGAAATTTTTCTCTGTTCTAAAACAATTCAATAATGTACTGTGCTCACACCTAAAGAAATCAATTATTACATTATCTTAAATTTACTGCAATTCAAACAGTTTTATCGCATCATTATTCAAAGTACATTGCCTATCGATTACATTATTCCAAATGCAGTAAATGAGCTCGTTGGTAAATTAGCTTACCTGGTAAATTGTTACACCGTTCGAGCAAGGACTGCATGACAGAGACTTAATAGCCTTACATCAGAGAAAATTTTTCTTTCATTTAAGCTATCCTTGCCAAAGTTTCAATGAAAATGTCCTAAGAACTTTTTACAGTGAACAAGAAACATGAAAATCATATATCAACCCTTATAATGTGTCCCTATTATTCTGCTGAAGCATTGTGCATATATTCCTTGTCCATCTTCCTGGAGGACCTCAACTCTCCTCTTCCAAGAGTGTCTGTCTCCTAATCAGGAGTTTTGTAAAATTTGTCTACTTAACTTAGGAAACGTTGCTCACAATCTATATATAAATTGTCATGCAGTAGGATTTCACATGAGCGCAAGATGCAATAATTGTAAATTAAATAGCATTGCACAGGTTTATAGGGAGACTACTAATTAATATGTGCTTCTTTTACCTTACCTTGCAATTCTTCAATCGATCGAAAAAGGTACTGAAATGTAAACCGACGGACGAGGAATCATGACGTAGAAAGGCGAACGAACGGTGAACCAAGCCTGGAAAGAACAAATTGCAATTAGAACTGAGACTCATGAAATTGAAGGCCGCTTCATGTATTCCATGTGAACGGATAGCAGTTAAGCAAAGCAAGAGTACTGTTTTCTCTCTTGTCAAACGTGAAACCATCCACTGATGATCCATCGTCGTTTATTTATCATTTACTCGAGTGATCTGTGATGGTAATTGCTGGAAATGGATGGCCAGTTTGAGGGACACATTATTTATAAGCAAATGATATCATAAGCCAATTACCCAGACTTCTCCTCACCTATAAAATTAAATAAATACTCACGAAACGAAAACGTCACTCTATTGCTTTCACTGCAAAGGAAAGGAAGAAGAAGATCCATTCGATGTAGACAATCACTCCACTCTCCTGGCCGGTATTTTTTCTCGAAGAAAACCGCATCCTAAAATTGAAAGATATCGAATTCGTTAAAGAGGAACTTAATTCATATTTAGGGATAAACCGTATTGAATGCATGCCTCGCACTCTTGAAAAAATTCAGTATAAAGTAAAGCGAGTGATGGCCTGCAGGTAAGGTCCAATATGGCCCACAAGAGTTGCAAATCGGTAGGAATAGGAAAATATTATCCATCGGGAATAAACTGGATATGAGTTACCTAAGTAAAGATGCAAATCACAGAGGATAACTTTGAAATACTGGTCATCGACCTTAAAGTTGAAACATTAAGAATTAACAATATTTGATCTCCCGCTCAACAATTATCTCGATCCTGATTGGCTGAGAGAAATACCACCGCTGTCAGTGCAAGCGCTGTATTGTTAAATTGTTAGAATCGTTGTTCTTTTACTGATCACCGACTGAATTCCTTTAAAACTCCCCTCTCCTTTTACGTCGACCGCGCATGATGGCGGTTCTCTCGATTTCCCAAGAATAAGCAGACTATACTTTATGAAAATAGTATTGTTGTGCGGTAAGACTCACGTAGTAGCAAAAAAGTCATAATAAATACTAATCTTCATGTAATTTTAATCGGTTACGATGGACATCTTGTTCATTTTTTAAAATCTAATTTAAATTTTAGAATCCCGGCCGTAGCAGTCTCGCGTCCCAACTCCATCACGCATTTTTCACTTTTCCATGCAACCTCGCCGTGAGCACATCGCTCGCATCACCAATTGTTTACAATAGCTTAAATAAAGGTTTTTAACGTATAGCAGAGGCTGTCAGCATCCCAAATCGAATTATGAATCCACCAAGGAGTGTTCTGTCAATAGAAACCGCTTCGGATTGTTTAATAGCGGGGGCAATGCAAAAATATATCAAGAGTCCATATGCTTGGTGCAACGTTAGCATTCGCTCGGTACGATCCGGGCTTGATATTGAAACTTACCATATGTCCCGAAGTAACGGAATGCAGGTATTCGTTCATCGTCTCCTTTGGAAGCTATGAGTTGTCGAAAAACTCTAAGCACACTTGGTAAACACGGTCGGAGGGAGTTCGAAAAATTCCAATGGGACTTACCTCAATGTTTATCTTGATCCTGCTTCCCTCACTTAAACTTCACTCGATGGACGAATCCACAATCCTTTGCAACTGCCGCATGGAAAAAATCCTGCACGAGCTCCGATAACTCAGCACTTTACAAAATAATTCGATCACAGTGGCTTCGCTTCTAACGAATCTCCGAGAATTAAAAGCTACGGAGTTGATAGGGAACGGCGACCCACGACGCAACTGGATTTCAAAGTCTCGCGAACGAAATAAGTGCAGGATCGATTTCAATACTTTGCAAGTTCAATTTTCTCACTTCTGTTTAACATCGCGGACGGACTTTCCTCGCAATGCATGAGTCTCGACTGATGCCAGAAACAGGGAGCACTTCTTCTCCGCCCTCTATGGGCATTTTGCTTCAAATGTTTTGCTTGTGACGAAAAATGACGATCTATTTTATATTCTAAGCCCTCTGTTTTAACTAGCATCATCGAGGCTGTTTCGTTTTTCCAGAAAGACTTATTATTCATAATGTTCTTTATTTGCGACAAGAATGAAAGGAAAAGGGGCGACGGCTTCGGGTTGTGCATGAAATCAAGGCAGAGTTTCCCACGTATATGAATGAAGACTCATTCAACAAGGGTAAAAAATGCGAATAAAAAGTAATTTGAAGATGAATTTTATTGAAACAATAACATCATAAACGTTACATTTCATTCTAGCAATTGCATTTAAGCGAAGGTGCTCTTTCCCATTTGTAGAAGTCTGTCTGTCGAGCTATCTATCCGCATCTGTGTTGAAACCGTCCTGCCTGTGCTATCGCTTCTTTGAAATCGATCGTTCTTGAAATTCTTTTCTGAGAAATAACTCCTCGAACCTGGAAAGGAAGTAAAAAGGGAACGCAATGTAAAATCATTGTGATAACTTCTAGTTATTATCATCATGAGAAAAAAAAGCTTTAGCATCATATAGAGAGAGTGTAGAATATCTGTTGCCATTTGAGAGGCAGTTGCTCCTATTGAGGGCGTTTCGTCCCTCTCAATTTTATGATTTGCTGATCCTCGGTTCTTCCTGAGAAAGAATCGAGGATCCTTCCATACATTTTCAACGGCCAATGCTGACATTTCAAATAAATTTTTTCTCCCTTCCCTCATCCGCCTGAGAACTGCATCTCCCAATAGGAGTGTCAGTTAAACCTGTAGGTTTTATGGAAAGATGAATTGTTTAAAGAGCCCAGCGTTCGCTCTTTGGCTAAGCTTCGAAATAATATTCAATGGAATATACAGAGAGAGAGAGTTTGAAATCAAAAATCTTTATGGAAGAAAAGGAACAGCATGGAAGGATGTTGATTCAAAGCATTATCTTTTTCATAGTTCATTTAGGAAACATTAAAAGCATTATCTTTTTCATAGTTCATTTAGGAAACATTAAATGCATTTGATAAGCGGTGATGAAATATAATTTGTTATTTAATTGTAATCGAATATCACGTAATTAAACGTTGGCTTCTTTCCTGTCCTTGGATATAGAATGGAATTATTCACTGTTCTAAAACATTTAATAATGCACTGTGTTCACCCCTAATGAAATCAATTATTTGTTCATCAATTAAAGTTGAATTGTTTATAGATCCCAGCGTTCGCTCTTTGGCTAAGCTTCGATATAATATTCAATTGAATATACAGAGAGAGAGAGAGAGTTTGAAATCAAACATCTTTATGGAAGAAAAGGAAAAGCATGGAAGGATGTTGATTCAAAGCATTATCTTTTTCATAGTTAATTTAGGAAGCATTAAAAGCATTTGATAAGCGGTATTTGTATGAATGGAAAAGAATAAGATAGGGGAGTTCCATTGACTGTTATGAATTAATTACAAGCTATGAAAGAGGAGAAAGGCTTACAGTGGTTTTGTCCCTGTAACTCACCCATGAAATATAATTTGTTGTTGAATTGTGATCGAATATCACGTAATTAAACGTTGGCTGCTTTCCTGTCCTTGGATATAGAATGAAATTTTTCTCTGTTCTAAAACAATTCAATAATGTACTGTGCTCACACCTAAAGAAATCAATTATTACATTATCTTAAATTTACTGCAATTCAAACAGTTTTATCGCATCATTATTCAAAGTACATTGCCTATCGATTACATTATTCCAAATGCAGTAAATGAGCTCGTTGGTAAATTAGCTTACCTGGTAAATTGTTACACCGTTCGAGCAAGGACTGCATGACAGAGACTTAATAGCCTTACATCAGAGAAAATTTTTCTTTCATTTAAGCTATCCTTGCCAAAGTTTCAATGAAAATGTCCTAAGAACTTTTTACAGTGAACAAGAAACATGAAAATCATATATCAACCCTTATAATGTGTCCCTATTATTCTGCTGAAGCATTGTGCATATATTCCTTGTCCATCTTCCTGGAGGACCTCAACTCTCCTCTTCCAAGAGTGTCTGTCTCCTAATCAGGAGTTTTGTAAAATTTGTCTACTTAACTTAGGAAACGTTGCTCACAATCTATATATAAATTGTCATGCAGTAGGATTTCACATGAGCGCAAGATGCAATAATTGTAAATTAAATAGCATTGCACAGGTTTATAGGGAGACTACTAATTAATATGTGCTTCTTTTACCTTACCTTGCAATTCTTCAATCGATCGAAAAAGGTACTGAAATGTAAACCGACGGACGAGGAATCATGACGTAGAAAGGCGAACGAACGGTGAACCAAGCCTGGAAAGAACAAATTGCAATTAGAACTGAGACTCATGAAATTGAAGGCCGCTTCATGTATTCCATGTGAACGGATAGCAGTTAAGCAAAGCAAGAGTACTGTTTTCTCTCTTGTCAAACGTGAAACCATCCACTGATGATCCATCGTCGTTTATTTATCATTTACTCGAGTGATCTGTGATGGTAATTGCTGGAAATGGATGGCCAGTTTGAGGGACACATTATTTATAAGCAAATGATATCATAAGCCAATTACCCAGACTTCTCCTCACCTATAAAATTAAATAAATACTCACGAAACGAAAACGTCACTCTATTGCTTTCACTGCAAAGGAAAGGAAGAAGAAGATCCATTCGATGTAGACAATCACTCCACTCTCCTGGCCGGTATTTTTTCTCGAAGAAAACCGCATCCTAAAATTGAAAGATATCGAATTCGTTAAAGAGGAACTTAATTCATATTTAGGGATAAACCGTATTGAATGCATGCCTCGCACTCTTGAAAAAATTCAGTATAAAGTAAAGCGAGTGATGGCCTGCAGGTAAGGTCCAATATGGCCCACAAGAGTTGCAAATCGGTAGGAATAGGAAAATATTATCCATCGGGAATAAACTGGATATGAGTTACCTAAGTAAAGATGCAAATCACAGAGGATAACTTTGAAATACTGGTCATCGACCTTAAAGTTGAAACATTAAGAATTAACAATATTTGATCTCCCGCTCAACAATTATCTCGATCCTGATTGGCTGAGAGAAATACCACCGCTGTCAGTGCAAGCGCTGTATTGTTAAATTGTTAGAATCGTTGTTCTTTTACTGATCACCGACTGAATTCCTTTAAAACTCCCCTCTCCTTTTACGTCGACCGCGCATGATGGCGGTTCTCTCGATTTCCCAAGAATAAGCAGACTATACTTTATGAAAATAGTATTGTTGTGCGGTAAGACTCACGTAGTAGCAAAAAAGTCATAATAAATACTAATCTTCATGTAATTTTAATCGGTTACGATGGACATCTTGTTCATTTTTTAAAATCTAATTTAAATTTTAGAATCCCGGCCGTAGCAGTCTCGCGTCCCAACTCCATCACGCATTTTTCACTTTTCCATGCAACCTCGCCGTGAGCACATCGCTCGCATCACCAATTGTTTACAATAGCTTAAATAAAGGTTTTTAACGTATAGCAGAGGCTGTCAGCATCCCAAATCGAATTATGAATCCACCAAGGAGTGTTCTGTCAATAGAAACCGCTTCGGATTGTTTAATAGCGGGGGCAATGCAAAAATATATCAAGAGTCCATATGCTTGGTGCAACGTTAGCATTCGCTCGATACGATCCGGGCTTGATATTGAAACTTACCATATGTCCCGACGTAACGGAATGCAGGTATTCGTTCATCGTCTCCTTTGGAAGCTATGAGTTGTCGAAAAACTCTAAGCACACTTGGTAAACACGGTCGGAGGGAGTTCGAAAAATTCCAATGGGACTTACCTCAATGTTTATCTTGATCCTGCTTCCCTCACTTAAACTTCACTCGATGGACGAATCCACAATCCTTTGCAACTGCCGCATGGAAAAAATCCTGCACGAGCTCCGATAACTCAGCACTTTACAAAATAATTCGATCACAGTGGCTTCGCTTCTAACGAATCTCCTAGAATTAAAAGCTACGGAGTTGATAGGGAACGGCGACCCACGACGCAACTGGATTTCAAAGTCTCGCGAACGAAATAAGTGCAGGATCGATTTCAATACTTTGCAAGTTCAATTTTCTCACTTCTGTTCAACATCGCGGACGGACTTTCCTCGCAATGCATGAGTTTCTACTGACGCCATAAAGAGGGAGCACTTCTTCTCCTCCCTCTATGGGCATTTTGCTTCAAATGTTTTGCTTGTGACGAAAAATGACGATCTATTTTATATTCTAAGCCCTCTGTTTTAACTAGCATCATCGAGGCTGTTTCGTTTTTCCAGAAAGACTTATTATTCATAATGTTCTTTATTTGCGACAAGAATGAAAGGAAAAGGGGCGACGGCTTCGGGTTGTGCATGAAATCAAGGCAGAGTTTCCCACGTATATGAATGAAGACTCATTCAACAAGGGTAAAAAATGCGAATAAAAAGTAATTTGAAGATGAATTTTATTGAAACAATAACATCATAAACGTTACATTTCATTCTAGCAATTGCATTTAAGCGAAGGTGCTCTTTCCCATTTGTAGAAGTCTGTCTGTCGAGCTATCTATCCGCATCTGTGTTGAAACCGTCCTGCCTGTGCTATCGCTTCTTTGAAATCGTTCGTTCTTGAAATTCTCTTCTGAGAAATAACTCCTCGAACCTGGAAAGGAAGTAAAAAAGGAACGCAATGTAAAATCATTGTGATAACTTCTAGTTATTATCATCATGAGAAAAAAAAGCTTTAGCATCATATAGAGAGAGTGTAGAATATCTGTTGCCATTTGAGAGGCAGTTGCTCCTATTGAGGGCGTTTCGTCCCTCTCAATTTTATGATTTGCTGATCCTCGGTTCTTCCTGAGAAAGAATCGAGGATCCTTCCATACATTTTCAACGGCCAATGCTGACATTTCAAATAAATTTTTTCTCCCTTCCCTCATCCGCCTGAGAACTGCATCTCCCAATAGGAGTGTCAGTTAAACCTGTAGGTTTTATGGAAAGATGAATTGTTTAAAGAGCCCAGCGTTCGCTCTTTGGCTAAGCTTCGAAATAATATTCAATGGAATATACAGAGAGAGAGAGTTTGAAATCAAAAATCTTTATGGAAGAAAAGGAACAGCATGGAAGGATGTTGATTCAAAGCATTATCTTTTTCATAGTTCATTTAGGAAACATTAAAAGCATTATCTTTTTCATAGTTCATTTAGGAAACATTAAATGCATTTGATAAGCGGTGATGAAATATAATTTGTTATTTAATTGTAATCGAATATCACGTAATTAAACGTTGGCTTCTTTCCTGTCCTTGGATATAGAATGGAATTATTCACTGTTCTAAAACATTTAATAATGCACTGTGTTCACCCCTAATGAAATCAATTATTTGTTCATCAATTAAAGTTGAATTGTTTATAGATCCCAGCGTTCGCTCTTTGGCTAAGCTTCGATATAATATTCAATGGAATATACAGAGAGAGAGAGAGAGTTTGAAATCAAACATCTTTATGGAAGAAAAGGAAAAGCATGGAAGGATGTTGATTCAAAGCATTATCTTTTTCATAGTTAATTTAGGAAGCATTAAAAGCATTTGATAAGCGGTATTTGTATGAATGGAAAAGAATAAGATAGGGGAGTTCCATTGACTGTTATGAATTAATTACAAGCTATGAAAGAGGAGAAAGGCTTACAGTGGTTTTGTCCCTGTAACTCACCCATGAAATATAATTTGTTGTTGAATTGTGATCGAATATCACGTAATTAAACGTTGGCTGCTTTCCTGTCCTTGGATATAGAATGAAATTTTCTCTGTTCTAAAACAATTCAATAATGTACTGTGCTCACACCTAAAGAAATCAATTATTACATTATCTTAAATTTACTGCAATTCAAACAGTTTTATCGCATCATTATTCAAAGTACATTGCCTATCGATTACATTATTCCAAATGCAGTAAATGAGCTCGTTGGTAAATTAGCTTACCTGGTAAATTGTTACACCGTTCGAGCAAGGACTGCATGACAGAGACTTAATAGCCTTACATCAGAGAAAATTTTTCTTTCATTTAAGCTATCCTTGCAAAAGTTTCAATGAAAATGTCCTAAGAACTTTTTACAGTGAACAAGAAACATGAAAATCATATATCAACCCTTATAATGTGTCCCTATTATTCTGCTGAAGCATTGTGCATATATTCCTTGTCCATCTTCCTGGAGGACCTCAACTCTCCTCTTCCAAGAGTGTCTGTCTCCTAATCAGGAGTTTTGTAAAATTTGTCTACTTAACTTAGGAAACGTTGCTCACAATCTATATATAAATTGTCATGCAGTAGGATTTCACATGAGCGCAAGATGCAATAATTGTAAATTAAATAGCATTGCACAGGTTTATAGGGAGACTACTAATTAATATGTGCTTCTTTTACCTTACCTTGCAATTCTTCAATCGATCGAAAAAGGTACTGAAATGTAAACCGACGGACGAGGAATCATGACGTAGAAAGGCGAACGAACGGTGAACCAAGCCTGGAAAGAACAAATTGCAATTAGAACTGAGACTCATGAAATTGAAGGCCGCTTCATGTATTCCATGTGAACGGATAGCAGTTAAGCAAAGCAAGAGTACTGTTTTCTCTCTTGTCAAACGTGAAACCATCCACTGATGATCCATCGTCGTTTATTTATCATTTACTCGAGTGATCTGTGATGGTAATTGCTGGAAATGGATGGCCAGTTTGAGGGACACATTATTTATAAGCAAATGATATCATAAGCCAATTACCCAGACTTCTCCTCACCTATAAAATTAAATAAATACTCACGAAACGAAAACGTCACTCTATTGCTTTCACTGCAAAGGAAAGGAAGAAGAAGATCCATTCGATGTAGACAATCACTCCACTCTCCTGGCCGGTATTTTTTCTCGAAGAAAACCGCATCCTAAAATTGAAAGATATCGAAATCGTTAAAGAGGAACTTAATTCATATTTAGGGATAAACCGTATTGAATGCATGCCTCGCACTCTTGAAAAAATTCAGTATAAAGTAAAGCGAGTGATGGCCTGCAGGTAAGGTCCAATATGGCCCACAAGAGTTGCAAATCGGTAGGAATAGGAAAATATTATCCATCGGGAATAAACTGGATATGAGTTACCTAAGTAAAGATGCAAATCACAGAGGATAACTTTGAAATACTGGTCATCGACCTTAAAGTTGAAACATTAAGAATTAACAATATTTGATCTCCCGCTCAACAATTATCTCGATCCTGATTGGCTGAGAGAAATACCACCGCTGTCAGTGCAAGCGCTGTATTGTTAAATTGTTAGAATCGTTGTTCTTTTACTGATCACCGACTGAATTCCTTTAAAACTCCCCTCTCCTTTTACGTCGACCGCGCATGATGGCGGTTCTCTCGATTTCCCAAGAATAAGCAGACTATACTTTATGAAAATAGTATTGTTGTGCGGTAAGACTCACGTAGTAGCAAAAAAGTCATAATAAATACTAATCTTCATGTAATTTTAATCGGTTACGATGGACATCTTGTTCATTTTTTAAAATCTAATTTAAATTTTAGAATCCCGGCCGTAGTAGTCTCGCGTCCCAACTCCATCACGCATTTTTAACTTTTCCATGCAACCTCGCCGTGAGCACATCGCTCGCATCACCAATTGTTTACAATAGCTTAAATAAAGGTTTTTAACGTATAGCAGAGGCTGTCAGCATCCCAAATCGAATTATGAATCCACCAAGGAGTGTTCTGTCAATAGAAACCGCTTCGGATTGTTTAATAGCGGGGGCAATGCAAAAATATATCAAGAGTCCATATGCTTGGTGCAACGTTAGCATTCGCTCGGTACGATCCGGGCTTGATATTGAAACTTACCATATGTCCCGAAGTAACGGAATGCAGGTATTCGTTCATCGTCTCCTTTGGAAGCTATGAGTTGTCGAAAAACTCTAAGCACACTTGGTAAACACGGTCGGAGGGAGTTCGAAAAATTCCAATGGGACTTACCTCAATGTTTATCTTGATCCTGCTTCCCTCACTTAAACTTCACTCGATGGACGAATCCACAATCCTTTGCAACTGCCGCATGGAAAAAATCCTGCACGAGCTCCGATAACTCAGCACTTTACAAAATAATTCGATCACAGTGGCTTCGCTTCTAACGAATCTCCGAGAATTAAAAGCTACGGAGTTGATAGGGAACGGCGACCCACGACGCAACTGGATTTCAAAGTCTCGCGAACGAAATAAGTGCAGGATCGATTTCAATACTTTGCAAGTTCAATTTTCTCACTTCTGTTTAACATCGCGGACGGACTTTCCTCGCAATGCATGAGTCTCGACTGATGCCAGAAACAGGGAGCACTTCTTCTCCGCCCTCTATGGGCATTTTGCTTCAAATGTTTTGCTTGTGACGAAAAATGACGATCTATTTTATATTCTAAGCCCTCTGTTTTAACTAGCATCATCGAGGCTGTTTCGTTTTTCCAGAAAGACTTATTATTCATAATGTTCTTTATTTGCGACAAGAATGAAAGGAAAAGGGGCGACGGCTTCGGGTTGTGCATGAAATCAAGGCAGAGTTTCCCACGTATATGAATGAAGACTCATTCAACAAGGGTAAAAAATGCGAATAAAAAGTAATTTGAAGATGAATTTTATTGAAACAATAACATCATAAACGTTACATTTCATTCTAGCAATTGCATTTAAGCGAAGGTGCTCTTTCCCATTTGTAGAAGTCACTCTGTCGAGCTATCTATCCGCATCTGTGTTGAAACCGTCCTGCCTGTGCTATCGCTTCTTTGAAATCGATCGTTCTTCAAATTCTTTTCTGAGAAATAACTCCTCGAACCTGGAAAGGAAGTAAAAAGGGAACGCAATGTAAAATCATTGTGATAACTTCTAGTTATTATCATCATGAGAAAAAAAAGCTTTAGCATCATATAGAGAGAGTGTAGAATATCTGTTGCCATTTGAGAGGCAGTTGCTCCTATTGAGGGCGTTTCGTCCCTCTCAATTTTATGATTTGCTGATCCTCGGTTCTTCCTGAGAAAGAATCGAGGATCCTTCCATACATTTTCAACGGCCAATGCTGACATTTCAAATAAATTTTTTCTCCCTTCCCTCATCCGCCTGAGAACTGCATCTCCCAATAGGAGTGTCAGTTAAACCTGTAGGTTTTATGGAAAGATGAATTGTTTAAAGAGCCCAGCGTTCGCTCTTTGGCTAAGCTTCGAAATAATATTCAATGGAATATACAGAGAGAGAGAGTTTGAAATCAAAAATCTTTATGGAAGAAAAGGAACAGCATGGAAGGATGTTGATTCAAAGCATTATCTTTTTCATAGTTCATTTAGGAAACATTAAATGCATTTGATAAGCGGTGATGAAATATAATTTGTTATTTAATTGTAATCGAATATCACGTAATTAAACGTTGGCTTCTTTCCTGTCCTTGGATATAGAATGGAATTATTCACTGTTCTAAAACATTTAATAATGCACTGTGTTCACCCCTAATGAAATCAATTATTTGTTCATCAATTAAAGTTGAATTGTTTATAGATCCCAGCGTTCGCTCTTTGGCTAAGCTTCGATATAATATTCAATTGAATATACAGAGAGAGAGAGAGAGTTTGAAATCAAACATCTTTATGGAAGAAAAGGAAAAGCATGGAAGGATGTTGATTCAAAGCATTATCTTTTTCATAGTTAATTTAGGAAGCATTAAAAGCATTTGATAAGCGGTATTTGTATGAATGGAAAAGAATAAGATAGGGGAGTTCCATTGACTGTTATGAATTAATTACAAGCTATGAAAGAGGAGAAAGGCTTACAGTGGTTTTGTCCCTGTAACTCACCCATGAAATATAATTTGTTGTTGAATTGTGATCGAATATCACGTAATTAAACGTTGGCTGCTTTCCTGTCCTTGGATATAGAATGAAATTTTTCTCTGTTCTAAAACAATTCAATAATGTACTGTGCTCACACCTAAAGAAATCAATTATTACATTATCTTAAATTTACTGCAATTCAAACAGTTTTATCGCATCATTATTCAAAGTACATTGCCTATCGATTACATTATTCCAAATGCAGTAAATGAGCTCGTTGGTAAATTAGCTTACCTGGTAAATTGTTACACCGTTCGAGCAAGGACTGCATGACAGAGACTTAATAGCCTTACATCAGAGAAAATTTTTCTTTCATTTAAGCTATCCTTGCAAAAGTTTCAATGAAAATGTCCTAAGAACTTTTTACAGTGAACAAGAAACATGAAAATCATATATCAACCCTTATAATGTGTCCCTATTATTCTGCTGAAGCATTGTGCATATATTCCTTGTCCATCTTCCTGGAGGACCTCAACTCTCCTCTTCCAAGAGTGTCTGTCTCCTAATCAGGAGTTTTGTAAAATTTGTCTACTTAACTTAGGAAACGTTGCTCACAATCTATATATAAATTGTCATGCAGTAGGATTTCACATGAGCGCAAGATGCAATAATTGTAAATTAAATAGCATTGCACAGGTTTATAGGGAGACTACTAATTAATATGTGCTTCTTTTACCTTACCTTGCAATTCTTCAATCGATCGAAAAAGGTACTGAAATGTAAACCGACGGACGAGGAATCATGACGTAGAAAGGCGAACGAACGGTGAACCAAGCCTGGAAAGAACAAATTGCAATTAGAACTGAGACTCATGAAATTGAAGGCCGCTTCATGTATTCCATGTGAACGGATAGCAGTTAAGCAAAGCAAGAGTACTGTTTTCTCTCTTGTCAAACGTGAAACCATCCACTGATGATCCATCGTCGTTTATTTATCATTTACTCGAGTGATCTGTGATGGTAATTGCTGGAAATGGATGGCCAGTTTGAGGGACACATTATTTATAAGCAAATGATATCATAAGCCAATTACCCAGACTTCTCCTCACCTATAAAATTAAATAAATACTCACGAAACGAAAACGTCACTCTATTGCTTTCACTGCAAAGGAAAGGAAGAAGAAGATCCATTCGATGTAGACAATCACTCCACTCTCCTGGCCGGTATTTTTTCTCGAAGAAAACCGCATCCTAAAATTGAAAGATATCGAATTCGTTAAAGAGGAACTTAATTCATATTTAGGGATAAACCGTATTGAATGCATGCCTCGCACTCTTGAAAAAATTCAGTATAAAGTAAAGCGAGTGATGGCCTGCAGGTAAGGTCCAATATGGCCCACAAGAGTTGCAAATCGGTAGGAATAGGAAAATATTATCCATCGGGAATAAACTGGATATGAGTTACCTAAGTAAAGATGCAAATCACAGAGGATAACTTTGAAATACTGGTCATCGACCTTAAAGTTGAAACATTAAGAATTAACAATATTTGATCTCCCGCTCAACAATTATCTCGATCCTGATTGGCTGAGAGAAATACCACCGCTGTCAGTGCAAGCGCTGTATTGTTAAATTGTTAGAATCGTTGTTCTTTTACTGATCACCGACTGAATTCCTTTAAAACTCCCCTCTCCTTTTACGTCGACCGCGCATGATGGCGGTTCTCTCGATTTCCCAAGAATAAGCAGACTATACTTTATGAAAATAGTATTGTTGTGCGGTAAGACTCACGTAGTAGCAAAAAAGTCATAATAAATACTAATCTTCATGTAATTTTAATCGGTTACGATGGACATCTTGTTCATTTTTTAAAATCTAATTTAAATTTTAGAATCCCGGCCGTAGCAGTCTCGCGTCCCAACTCCATCACGCATTTTTCACTTTTCCATGCAACCTCGCCGTGAGCACATCGCTCGCATCACCAATTGTTTACAATAGCTTAAATAAAGGTTTTTAACGTATAGCAGAGGCTGTCAGCATCCCAAATCGAATTATGAATCCACCAAGGAGTGTTCTGTCAATAGAAACCGCTTCGGATTGTTTAATAGCGGGGGCAATGCAAAAATATATCAAGAGTCCATATGCTTGGTGCAACGTTAGCATTCGCTCGGTACGATCCGGGCTTGATATTGAAACTTACCATATGTCCCGAAGTAACGGAATGCAGGTATTCGTTCATCGTCTCCTTTGGAAGCTATGAGTTGTCGAAAAACTCTAAGCACACTTGGTAAACACGGTCGGAGGGAGTTCGAAAAATTCCAATGGGACTTACCTCAATGTTTATCTTGATCCTGCTTCCCTCACTTAAACTTCACTCGATGGACGAATCCACAATCCTTTGCAACTGCCGCATGGAAAAAATCCTGCACGAGCTCCGATAACTCAGCACTTTACAAAATAATTCGATCACAGTGGCTTCGCTTCTAACGAATCTCCGAGAATTAAAAGCTACGGAGTTGATAGGGAACGGCGACCCACGACGCAACTGGATTTCAAAGTCTCGCGAACGAAATAAGTGCAGGATCGATTTCAATACTTTGCAAGTTCAATTTTCTCACTTCTGTTTAACATCGCGGACGGACTTTCCTCGCAATGCATGAGTCTCGACTGATGCCAGAAACAGGGAGCACTTCTTCTCCGCCCTCTATGGGCATTTTGCTTCAAATGTTTTGCTTGTGACGAAAAATGACGATCTATTTTATATTCTAAGCCCTCTGTTTTAACTAGCATCATCGAGGCTGTTTCGTTTTTCCAGAAAGACTTATTATTCATAATGTTCTTTATTTGCGACAAGAATGAAAGGAAAAGGGGCGACGGCTTCGGGTTGTGCATGAAATCAAGGCAGAGTTTCCCACGTATATGAATGAAGACTCATTCAACAAGGGTAAAAAATGCGAATAAAAAGTAATTTGAAGATGAATTTTATTGAAACAATAACATCATAAACGTTACATTTCATTCTAGCAATTGCATTTAAGCGAAGGTGCTCTTTCCCATTTGTAGAAGTCTGTCTGTCGAGCTATCTATCCGCATCTGTGTTGAAACCGTCCTGCCTGTGCTATCGCTTCTTTGAAATCGATCGTTCTTGAAATTCTTTTCTGAGAAATAACTCCTCGAACCTGGAAAGGAAGTAAAAAGGGAACGCAATGTAAAATCATTGTGATAACTTCTAGTTATTATCATCATGAGAAAAAAAAGCTTTAGCATCATATAGAGAGAGTGTAGAATATCTGTTGCCATTTGAGAGGCAGTTGCTCCTATTGAGGGCGTTTCGTCCCTCTCAATTTTATGATTTGCTGATCCTCGGTTCTTCCTGAGAAAGAATCGAGGATCCTTCCATACATTTTCAACGGCCAATGCTGACATTTCAAATAAATTTTTTCTCCCTTCCCTCATCCGCCTGAGAACTGCATCTCCCAATAGGAGTGTCAGTTAAACCTGTAGGTTTTATGGAAAGATGAATTGTTTAAAGAGCCCAGCGTTCGCTCTTTGGCTAAGCTTCGAAATAATATTCAATGGAATATACAGAGAGAGAGAGTTTGAAATCAAAAATCTTTATGGAAGAAAAGGAACAGCATGGAAGGATGTTGATTCAAAGCATTATCTTTTTCATAGTTCATTTAGGAAACATTAAATGCATTTGATAAGCGGTGATGAAATATAATTTGTTATTTAATTGTAATCGAATATCACGTAATTAAACGTTGGCTTCTTTCCTGTCCTTGGATATAGAATGGAATTATTCACTGTTCTAAAACATTTAATAATGCACTGTGTTCACCCCTAATGAAATCAATTATTTGTTCATCAATTAAAGTTGAATTGTTTATAGATCCCAGCGTTCGCTCTTTGGCTAAGCTTCGATATAATATTCAATTGAATATACAGAGAGAGAGAGAGAGTTTGAAATCAAACATCTTTATGGAAGAAAAGGAAAAGCATGGAAGGATGTTGATTCAAAGCATTATCTTTTTCATAGTTAATTTAGGAAGCATTAAAAGCATTTGATAAGCGGTATTTGTATGAATGGAAAAGAATAAGATAGGGGAGTTCCATTGACTGTTATGAATTAATTACAAGCTATGAAAGAGGAGAAAGGCTTACAGTGGTTTTGTCCCTGTAACTCACCCATGAAATATAATTTGTTGTTGAATTGTGATCGAATATCACGTAATTAAACGTTGGCTGCTTTCCTGTCCTTGGATATAGAATGAAATTTTTCTCTGTTCTAAAACAATTCAATAATGTACTGTGCTCACACCTAAAGAAATCAATTATTACATTATCTTAAATTTACTGCAATTCAAACAGTTTTATCGCATCATTATTCAAAGTACATTGCCTATCGATTACATTATTCCAAATGCAGTAAATGAGCTCGTTGGTAAATTAGCTTACCTGGTAAATTGTTACACCGTTCGAGCAAGGACTGCATGACAGAGACTTAATAGCCTTACATCAGAGAAAATTTTTCTTTCATTTAAGCTATCCTTGCCAAAGTTTCAATGAAAATGTCCTAAGAACTTTTTACAGTGAACAAGAAACATGAAAATCATATATCAACCCTTATAATGTGTCCCTATTATTCTGCTGAAGCATTGTGCATATATTCCTTGTCCAACTTCCTGGAGGACCTCAACTCTCCTCTTCCAAGAGTGTCTGTCTCCTAATCAGGAGTTTTGTAAAATTTGTCTACTTAACTTAGGAAACGTTGCTCACAATCTATATATAAATTGTCATGCAGTAGGATTTCACATGAGCGCAAGATGCAATAATTGTAAATTAAATAGCATTGCACAGGTTTATAGGGAGACTACTAATTAATATGTGCTTCTTTTACCTTACCTTGCAATTCTTCAATCGATCGAAAAAGGTACTGAAATGTAAACCGACGGACGAGGAATCATGACGTAGAAAGGCGAACGAACGGTCAACCAAGCCTGGAAAGAACAAATTGCAGATAGAACTGAGACTCATGAAAGTGAAGGCCGCTTCATGTATTCCATGTGAACGGATAGCAGTTAAGCAAAGCAAGAGTACTGTTTTCTCTCTTGTCAAACGTGAAACCATCCACTGATGATCCATCGTCGTTTATTTATCATTTACTCGAGTGATCTGTGATGGTAATTGCTGGAAATGGATGGCCAGTTTGAGGGACACATTATTTATAAGCAAATGATATCATAAGCCAATTACCCAGACTTCTCCTCACCTATAAAATTAAATAAATACTCACGAAACGAAAACGTCACTCTATTGCTTTCACTGCAAAGGAAAGGAAGAAGAAGATCCATTCGATGTAGACAATCACTCCACTCTCCTGGCCGGTATTTTTTCTCGAAGAAAACCGCATCCTAAAATTGAAAGATATCGAAATCGTTAAAGAGGAACTTAATTCATATTTAGGGATAAACCGTATTGAATGCATGCCTCGCACTCTTGAAAAAATTCAGTATAAAGTAAAGCGAGTGATGGCCTGCAGGTAAGGTCCAATATGGCCCACAAGAGTTGCAAATCGGTAGGAATAGGAAAATATTATCCATCGGGAATAAACTGGATATGAGTTACCTAAGTAAAGATGCAAATCACAGAGGATAACTTTGAAATACTGGTCATCGACCTTAAAGTTGAAACATTAAGAATTAACAATATTTGATCTCCCGCTCAACAATTATCTCGATCCTGATTGGCTGAGAGAAATACCACCGCTGTCAGTGCAAGCGCTGTATTGTTAAATTGTTAGAATCGTTGTTCTTTTACTGATCACCGACTGAATTCCTTTAAAACTCCCCTCTCCTTTTACGTCGACCGCGCATGATGGCGGTTCTCTCGATTTCCCAAGAATAAGCAGACTATACTTTATGAAAATAGTATTGTTGTGCGGTAAGACTCACGTAGTAGCAAAAAAGTCATAATAAATACTAATCTTCATGTAATTTTAATCGGTTACGATGGACATCTTGTTCATTTTTTAAAATCTAATTTAAATTTTAGAATCCCGGCCGTAGCAGTCTCGCGTCCCAACTCCATCACGCATTTTTCACTTTTCCATGCAACCTCGCCGTGAGCACATCGCTCGCATCACCAATTGTTTACAATAGCTTAAATAAAGGTTTTTAACGTATAGCAGAGGCTGTCAGCATCCCAAATCGAATTATGAATCCACCAAGGAGTGTTCTGTCAATAGAAACCGCTTCGGATTGTTTAATAGCGGGGGCAATGCAAAAATATATCAAGAGTCCATATGCTTGGTGCAACGTTAGCATTCGCTCGATACGATCCGGGCTTGATATTGAAACTTACCATATGTCCCGACGTAACGGAATGCAGGTATTCGTTCATCGTCTCCTTTGGAAGCTATGAGTTGTCGAAAAACTCTAAGCACACTTGGTAAACACGGTCGGAGGGAGTTCGAAAAATTCCAATGGGACTTACCTCAATGTTTATCTTGATCCTGCTTCCCTCACTTAAACTTCACTCGATGGACGAATCCACAATCCTTTGCAACTGCCGCATGGAAAAAATCCTGCACGAGCTCCGATAACTCAGCACTTTACAAAATAATTCGATCACAGTGGCTTCGCTTCTAACGAATCTCCTAGAATTAAAAGCTACGGAGTTGATAGGGAACGGCGACCCACGACGCAACTGGATTTCAAAGTCTCGCGAACGAAATAAGTGCAGGATCGATTTCAATACTTTGCAAGTTCAATTTTCTCACTTCTGTTCAACATCGCGGACGGACTTTCCTCGCAATGCATGAGTTTCTACTGACGCCATAAAGAGGGAGCACTTCTTCTCCTCCCTCTATGGGCATTTTGCTTCAAATGTTTTGCTTGTGACGAAAAATGACGATCTATTTTATATTCTAAGCCCTCTGTTTTAACTAGCATCATCGAGGCTGTTTCGTTTTTCCAGAAAGACTTATTATTCATAATGTTCTTTATTTGCGACAAGAATGAAAGGAAAAGGGGCGACGGCTTCGGGTTGTGCATGAAATCAAGGCAGAGTTTCCCACGTATATGAATGAAGACTCATTCAACAAGGGTAAAAAATGCGAATAAAAAGTAATTTGAAGATGAATTTTATTGAAACAATAACATCATAAACGTTACATTTCATTCTAGCAATTGCATTTAAGCGAAGGTGCTCTTTCCCATTTGTAGAAGTCTGTCTGTCGAGCTATCTATCCGCATCTGTGTTGAAACCGTCCTGCCTGTGCTATCGCTTCTTTGAAATCGTTCGTTCTTGAAATTCTCTTCTGAGAAATAACTCCTCGAACCTGGAAAGGAAGTAAAAAAGGAACGCAATGTAAAATCATTGTGATAACTTCTAGTTATTATCATCATGAGAAAAAAAAGCTTTAGCATCATATAGAGAGAGTGTAGAATATCTGTTGCCATTTGAGAGGCAGTTGCTCCTATTGAGGGCGTTTCGTCCCTCTCAATTTTATGATTTGCTGATCCTCGGTTCTTCCTGAGAAAGAATCGAGGATCCTTCCATACATTTTCAACGGCCAATGCTGACATTTCAAATAAATTTTTTCTCCCTTCCCTCATCCGCCTGAGAACTGCATCTCCCAATAGGAGTGTCAGTTAAACCTGTAGGTTTTATGGAAAGATGAATTGTTTAAAGAGCCCAGCGTTCGCTCTTTGGCTAAGCTTCGAAATAATATTCAATGGAATATACAGAGAGAGAGAGTTTGAAATCAAAAATCTTTATGGAAGAAAAGGAACAGCATGGAAGGATGTTGATTCAAAGCATTATCTTTTTCATAGTTCATTTAGGAAACATTAAAAGCATTATCTTTTTCATAGTTCATTTAGGAAACATTAAATGCATTTGATAAGCGGTGATGAAATATAATTTGTTATTTAATTGTAATCGAATATCACGTAATTAAACGTTGGCTTCTTTCCTGTCCTTGGATATAGAATGGAATTATTCACTGTTCTAAAACATTTAATAATGCACTGTGTTCACCCCTAATGAAATCAATTATTTGTTCATCAATTAAAGTTGAATTGTTTATAGATCCCAGCGTTCGCTCTTTGGCTAAGCTTCGATATAATATTCAATGGAATATACAGAGAGAGAGAGAGAGTTTGAAATCAAACATCTTTATGGAAGAAAAGGAAAAGCATGGAAGGATGTTGATTCAAAGCATTATCTTTTTCATAGTTAATTTAGGAAGCATTAAAAGCATTTGATAAGCGGTATTTGTATGAATGGAAAAGAATAAGATAGGGGAGTTCCATTGACTGTTATGAATTAATTACAAGCTATGAAAGAGGAGAAAGGCTTACAGTGGTTTTGTCCCTGTAACTCACCCATGAAATATAATTTGTTGTTGAATTGTGATCGAATATCACGTAATTAAACGTTGGCTGCTTTCCTGTCCTTGGATATAGAATGAAATTTTTCTCTGTTCTAAAACAATTCAATAATGTACTGTGCTCACACCTAAAGAAATCAATTATTACATTATCTTAAATTTACTGCAATTCAAACAGTTTTATCGCATCATTATTCAAAGTACATTGCCTATCGATTACATTATTCCAAATGCAGTAAATGAGCTCGTTGGTAAATTAGCTTACCTGGTAAATTGTTACACCGTTCGAGCAAGGACTGCATGACAGAGACTTAATAGCCTTACATCAGAGAAAATTTTTCTTTCATTTAAGCTATCCTTGCCAAAGTTTCAATGAAAATGTCCTAAGAACTTTTTACAGTGAACAAGAAACATGAAAATCATATATCAACCCTTATAATGTGTCCCTATTATTCTGCTGAAGCATTGTGCATATATTCCTTGTCCATCTTCCTGGAGGACCTCAACTCTCCTCTTCCAAGAGTGTCTGTCTCCTAATCAGGAGTTTTGTAAAATTTGTCTACTTAACTTAGGAAACGTTGCTCACAATCTATATATAAATTGTCATGCAGTAGGATTTCACATGAGCGCAAGATGCAATAATTGTAAATTAAATAGCATTGCACAGGTTTATAGGGAGACTACTAATTAATATGTGCTTCTTTTACCTTACCTTGCAATTCTTCAATCGATCGAAAAAGGTACTGAAATGTAAACCGACGGACGAGGAATCATGACGTAGAAAGGCGAACGAACGGTGAACCAAGCCTGGAAAGAACAAATTGCAATTAGAACTGAGACTCATGAAATTGAAGGCCGCTTCATGTATTCCAAGTGAACGGATAGCAGTTAAGCAAAGCAAGAGTACTGTTTTCTCTCTTGTCAAACGTGAAACCATCCACTGATGATCCATCGTCGTTTATTTATCATTTACTCGAGTGATCTGTGATGGTAATTGCTGGAAATGGATGGCCAGTTTGAGGGACACATTATTTATAAGCAAATGATATCATAAGCCAATTACCCAGACTTCTCCTCACCTATAAAATTAAATAAATACTCACGAAACGAAAACGTCACTCTATTGCTTTCACTGCAAAGGAAAGGAAGAAGAAGATCCATTCGATGTAGACAATCACTCCACTCTCCTGGCCGGTATTTTTTCTCGATGAAAACCGCGTCCTAAAATTGAAAGATATCGAATTCGTTAAAGAGGAACTTAATTCATATTTAGGGATAAACCGTATTGAATGCATGCCTCGCACTCTTGAAAAAATTCAGTATAAAGTAAAGCGAGTGATGGCCTGCAGGTAAGGTCCAATATGGCCCACAAGAGTTGCAAATCGGTAGGAATAGGAAAATATTATCCATCGGGAATAAACTGGATATGAGTTACCTAAGTAAAGATGCAAATCACAGAGGATAACTTTGAAATACTGGTCATCGACCTTAAAGTTGAAACATTAAGAATTAACAATATTTGATCTCCCGCTCAACAATTATCTCGATCCTGATTGGCTGAGAGAAATACCACCGCTGTCAGTGCAAGCGCTGTATTGTTAAATTGTTAGAATCGTTGTTCTTTTACTGATCACCGACTGAATTCCTTTAAAACTCCCCTCTCCTTTTACGTCGACCGCGCATGATGGCGGATCTCTCGATTTCCCAAGAATAAGCAGACTATACTTTATGAAAATAGTATTGTTGTGCGGTAAGACTCACGTAGTAGCAAAAAAGTCATAATAAATACTAATCTTCATGTAATTTTAATCGGTTACGATGGACATCTTGTTCATTTTTTAAAATCTAATTTAAATTTTAGAATCCCGGCCGTAGCAGTCTCGCGTCCCAACTCCATCACGCATTTTTCACTTTTCCATGCAACCTCGCCGTGAGCACATCGCTCGCATCACCAATTGTTTACAATAGCTTAAATAAAGGTTTTTAACGTATAGCAGAGGCTGTCAGCATCCCAAATCGAATTATGAATCCACCAAGGAGTGTTCTGTCAATAGAAACCGCTTCGGATTGTTTAATAGCGGGGGCAATGCAAAAATATATCAAGAGTCCATATGCTTGGTGCAACGTTAGCATTCGCTCGATACGATCCGGGCTTGATATTGAAACTTACCATATGTCCCGACGTAACGGAATGCAGGTATTCGTTCATCGTCTCCTTTGGAAGCTATGAGTTGTCGAAAAACTCTAAGCACACTTGGTAAACACGGTCGGAGGGAGTTCGAAAAATTCCAATGGGACTTACCTCAATGTTTATCTTGATCCTGCTTCCCTCACTTAAACTTCACTCGATGGACGAATCCACAATCCTTTGCAACTGCCGCATGGAAAAAATCCTGCACGAGCTCCGATAACTCAGCACTTTACAAAATAATTCGATCACAGTGGCTTCGCTTCTAACGAATCTCCTAGAATTAAAAGCTACGGAGTTGATAGGGAACGGCGACCCACGACGCAACTGGATTTCAAAGTCTCGCGAACGAAATAAGTGCAGGATCGATTTCAATACTTTGCAAGTTCAATTTTCTCACTTCTGTTCAACATCGCGGACGGACTTTCCTCGCAATGCATGAGTTTCTACTGACGCCATAAAGAGGGAGCACTTCTTCTCCTCCCTCTATGGGCATTTTGCTTCAAATGTTTTGCTTGTGACGAAAAATGACGATCTATTTTATATTCTAAGCCCTCTGTTTTAACTAGCATCATCGAGGCTGTTTCGTTTTTCCAGAAAGACTTATTATTCATAATGTTCTTTATTTGCGACAAGAATGAAAGGAAAAGGGGCGACGGCTTCGGGTTGTGCATGAAATCAAGGCAGAGTTTCCCACGTATATGAATGAAGACTCATTCAACAAGGGTAAAAAATGCGAATAAAAAGTAATTTGAAGATGAATTTTATTGAAACAATAACATCATAAACGTTACATTTCATTCTAGCAATTGCATTTAAGCGAAGGTGCTCTTTCCCATTTGTAGAAGTCTGTCTGTCGAGCTATCTATCCGCATCTGTGTTGAAACCGTCCTGCCTGTGCTATCGCTTCTTTGAAATCGTTCGTTCTTGAAATTCTCTTCTGAGAAATAACTCCTCGAACCTGGAAAGGAAGTAAAAAAGGAACTCAATGTAAAATCATTGTGATAACTTCTAGTTATTATCATCATGAGAAAAAAAAGCTTTAGCATCATATAGAGAGAGTGTAGAATATCTGTTGCCATTTGAGAGGCAGTTGCTCCTATTGAGGGCGTTTCGTCCCTCTCAATTTTATGATTTGCTGATCCTCGGTTCTTCCTGAGAAAGAATCGAGGATCCTTCCATACATTTTCAACGGCCAATGCTGACATTTCAAATAAATTTTTTCTCCCTTCCCTCATCCGCCTGAGAACTGCATCTCCCAATAGGAGTGTCAGTTAAACCTGTAGGTTTTATGGAAAGATGAATTGTTTAAAGAGCCCAGCGTTCGCTCTTTGGCTAAGCTTCGAAATAATATTCAATGGAATATACAGAGAGAGAGAGTTTGAAATCAAAAATCTTTATGGAAGAAAAGGAACAGCATGGAAGGATGTTGATTCAAAGCATTATCTTTTTCATAGTTCATTTAGGAAACATTAAAAGCATTATCTTTTTCATAGTTCATTTAGGAAACATTAAATGCATTTGATAAGCGGTGATGAAATATAATTTGTTATTTAATTGTAATCGAATATCACGTAATTAAACGTTGGCTTCTTTCCTGTCCTTGGATATAGAATGGAATTATTCACTGTTCTAAAACATTTAATAATGCACTGTGTTCACCCCTAATGAAATCAATTATTTGTTCATCAATTAAAGTTGAATTGTTTATAGATCCCAGCGTTCGCTCTTTGGCTAAGCTTCGATATAATATTCAATTGAATATACAGAGAGAGAGAGAGAGTTTGAAATCAAACATCTTTATGGAAGAAAAGGAAAAGCATGGAAGGATGTTGATTCAAAGCATTATCTTTTTCATAGTTAATTTAGGAAGCATTAAAAGCATTTGATAAGCGGTATTTGTATGAATGGAAAAGAATAAGATAGGGGAGTTCCATTGACTGTTATGAATTAATTACAAGCTATGAAAGAGGAGAAAGGCTTACAGTGGTTTTGTCCCTGTAACTCACCCATGAAATATAATTTGTTGTTGAATTGTGATCGAATATCACGTAATTAAACGTTGGCTGCTTTCCTGTCCTTGGATATAGAATGAAATTTTTCTCTGTTCTAAAACAATTCAATAATGTACTGTGCTCACACCTAAAGAAATCAATTATTACATTATCTTAAATTTACTGCAATTCAAACAGTTTTATCGCATCATTATTCAAAGTACATTGCCTATCGATTACATTATTCCAAATGCAGTAAATGAGCTCGTTGGTAAATTAGCTTACCTGGTAAATTGTTACACCGTTCGAGCAAGGACTGCATGACAGAGACTTAATAGCCTTACATCAGAGAAAATTTTTCTTTCATTTAAGCTATCCTTGCCAAAGTTTCAATGAAAATGTCCTAAGAACTTTTTACAGTGAACAAGAAACATGAAAATCATATATCAACCCTTATAATGTGTCCCTATTATTCTGCTGAAGCATTGTGCATATATTCCTTGTCCATCTTCCTGGAGGACCTCAACTCTCCTCTTCCAAGAGTGTCTGTCTCCTAATCAGGAGTTTTGTAAAATTTGTCTACTTAACTTAGGAAACGTTGCTCACAATCTATATATAAATTGTCATGCAGTAGGATTTCACATGAGCGCAAGATGCAATAATTGTAAATTAAATAGCATTGCACAGGTTTATAGGGAGACTACTAATTAATATGTGCTTCTTTTACCTTACCTTGCAATTCTTCAATCGATCGAAAAAGGTACTGAAATGTAAACCGACGGACGAGGAATCATGACGTAGAAAGGCGAACGAACGGTCAACCAAGCCTGGAAAGAACAAATTGCAATTAGAACTGAGACTCATGAAATTGAAGGCCGCTTCATGTATTCCATGTGAACGGATAGCAGTTAAGCAAAGCAAGAGTACTGTTTTCTCTCTTGTCAAACGTGAAACCATCCACTGATGATCCATCGTCGTTTATTTATCATTTACTCGAGTGATCTGTGATGGTAATTGCTGGAAATGGATGGCCAGTTTGAGGGACACATTATTTATAAGCAAATGATATCATAAGCCAATTACCCAGACTTCTCCTCACCTATAAAATTAAATAAATACTCACGAAACGAAAACGTCACTCTATTGCTTTCACTGCAAAGGAAAGGAAGAAGAAGATCCATTCGATGTAGACAATCACTCCACTCTCCTGGCCGGTATTTTTTCTCGATGAAAACCGCGTCCTAAAATTGAAAGATATCGAAATCGTTAAAGAGGAACTTAATTCATATTTAGGGATAAACCGTATTGAATGCATGCCTCACACTCTTGAAAAAATTCAGTATAAAGTAAAGCGAGTGATGGCCTGCAGGTAAGGTCCAATATGGCCCACAAGAGTTGCAAATCGGTAGGAATAGGAAAATGTTATCCATCGGGAATAAGCTGGATATGAGTTACCTAAGTAAAGATGCAAATCACAGAGGATAACTTTGAAATACTGGTCATCGACCTTAAAGTTGAAACATTAAGAATTAACAATATTTGATCTCCCGCTCAACAATTATCTCGATCCTGATTGGCTGAGAGAAATACCACCGCTGTCAGTGCAAGCGCTGTATTGTTAAATTGTTAGAATCGTTGTTCTTTTACTGATCACCGACTGAATTCCTTTAAAACTCCCCTCTCCTTTTACGTCGACCGCGCATGATGGCGGTTCTCTCGATTCCCAAGAATAAGCAGACTATACTTTATGAAAATAGTATTGTTGTGCGGTAAGACTCACGTAGTAGCAAAAAAGTCATAATAAATACTAATCTTCATGTAATTTTAATCGGTTACGATGGACATCTTGTTCATTTTTAAAAATCTAATTTAAATTTTAGAATCCCGGCCGTAGCAGTCTCGCGTCCCAACTCCATCACGCATTTTTCACTTTTCCATGCAACCTCGCCGTGAGCACATCGCTCGCATCACCAATTGTTTACAATAGCTTAAATAAAGGTTTTTAACGTATAGCAGAGGCTGTCAGCATCCCAAATCGAATTATGAATCCACCAAGGAGTGTTCTGTCAATAGAAACCGCTTCGGATTGTTTAATAGCGGGGGCAATGCAAAAATATATCAAGAGTCCATATGCTTGGTGCAACGTTAGCATTCGCTCGATACGATCCGGGCTTGATATTGAAACTTACCATATGTCCCGACGTAACGGAATGCAGGTATTCGTTCATCGTCTCCTTTGGAAGCTATGAGTTGTCGAAAAACTCTAAGCACACTTGGTAAACACGGTCGGAGGGAGTTCGAAAAATTCCAATGGGACTTACCTCAATGTTTATCTTGATCCTGCTTCCCTCACTTAAACTTCACTCGATGGACGAATCCACAATCCTTTGCAACTGCCGCATGGAAAAAATCCTGCACGAGCTCCGATAACTCAGCACTTTACAAAATAATTCGATCACAGTGGCTTCGCTTCTAACGAATCTCCGAGAATTAAAAGCTACGGAGTTGATAGGGAACGGCGACCCACGACGCAACTGGATTTCAAAGTCTCGCGAACGAAATAAGTGCAGGATCGATTTCAATACTTTGCAAGTTCAATTTTCTCACTTCTGTTCAACATCGCGGACGGACTTTCCTCGCAATGCATGAGTTTCTACTGACGCCATAAAGAGGGAGCACTTCTTCTCCTCCCTCTATGGGCATTTTGCTTCAAATGTTTTGCTTGTGACGAAAAATGACGATCTATTTTATATTCTAAGCCCTCTGTTTTAACTAGCATCATCGAGGCTGTTTCGTTTTTCCAGAAAGACTTATTATTCATAATGTTCTTTATTTGCGACAAGAATGAAAGGAAAAGGGGCGACGGCTTCGGGTTGTGCATGAAATCAAGGCAGAGTTTCCCACGTATATGAATGAAGACTCATTTAACAAGGGTAAAAAATGCGAATAAAAAGTAATTTGAAGATGAATTTTATTGAAACAATAACATCATAAACGTTACATTTCATTCTAGCAATTGCATTTAAGCGAAGGTGCTCTTTCCCATTTGTAGAAGTCTGTCTGTCGAGCTATCTATCCGCATCTGTGTTGAAACCGTCCTGCCTGTGCTATCGCTTCTTTGAAATCGTTCGTTCTTGAAATTCTCTTCTGAGAAATAACTCCTCGAACCTGGAAAGGAAGTAAAAAAGGAACGCAATGTAAAATCATTGTGATAACTTCTAGTTATTATCATCATGAGAAAAAAAAGCTTTAGCATCATATAGAGAGAGTGTAGAATATCTGTTGCCATTTGAGAGGCAGTTGCTCCTATTGAGGGCGTTTCGTCCCTCTCAATTTTATGATTTGCTGATCCTCGGTTCTTCCTGAGAAAGAATCGAGGATCCTTCCATACATTTTCAACGGCCAATGCTGACATTTCAAATAAATTTTTTCTCCCTTCCCTCATCCGCCTGAGAACTGCATCTCCCAATAGGAGTGTCAGTTAAACCTGTAGGTTTTATGGAAAGATGAATTGTTTAAAGAGCCCAGCGTTCGCTCTTTGGCTAAGCTTCGAAATAATATTCAATGGAATATACAGAGAGAGAGAGTTTGAAATCAAAAATCTTTATGGAAGAAAAGGAACAGCATGGAAGGATGTTGATTCAAAGCATTATCTTTTTCATAGTTCATTTAGGAAACATTAAAAGCATTATCTTTTTCATAGTTCATTTAGGAAACATTAAATGCATTTGATAAGCGGTGATGAAATATAATTTGTTATTTAATTGTAATCGAATATCACGTAATTAAACGTTGGCTTCTTTCCTGTCCTTGGATATAGAATGGAATTATTCACTGTTCTAAAACATTTAATAATGCACTGTGTTCACCCCTAATGAAATCAATTATTTGTTCATCAATTAAAGTTGAATTGTTTATAGATCCCAGCGTTCGCTCTTTGGCTAAGCTTCGATATAATATTCAATGGAATATACAGAGAGAGAGAGAGAGTTTGAAATCAAACATCTTTATGGAAGAAAAGGAAAAGCATGGAAGGATGTTGATTCAAAGCATTATCTTTTTCATAGTTAATTTAGGAAGCATTAAAAGCATTTGATAAGCGGTATTTGTATGAATGGAAAAGAATAAGATAGGGGAGTTCCATTGACTGTTATGAATTAATTACAAGCTATGAAAGAGGAGAAAGGCTTACAGTGGTTTTGTCCCTGTAACTCACCCATGAAATATAATTTGTTGTTGAATTGTGATCGAATATCACGTAATTAAACGTTGGCTGCTTTCCTGTCCTTGGATATAGAATGAAATTTTTCTCTGTTCTAAAACAATTCAATAATGTACTGTGCTCACACCTAAAGAAATCAATTATTACATTATCTTAAATTTACTGCAATTCAAACAGTTTTATCGCATCATTATTCAAAGTACATTGCCTATCGATTACATTATTCCAAATGCAGTAAATGAGCTCGTTGGTAAATTAGCTTACCTGGTAAATTGTTACACCGTTCGAGCAAGGACTGCATGACAGAGACTTAATAGCCTTACATCAGAGAAAATTTTTCTTTCATTTAAGCTATCCTTGCAAAAGTTTCAATGAAAATGTCCTAAGAACTTTTTACAGTGAACAAGAAACATGAAAATCATATATCAACCCTTATAATGTGTCCCTTTTGTTCTGCTGAAGCATTGTGCATATATTCCTTGTCCATCTTCCTGGAGGACCTCAACTCTCCTCTTCCAAGAGTGTCTGTCTCCTAATCAGGAGTTTTGTAAAATTTGTCTACTTAACTTAGGAAACGTTGCTCACAATCTATATATAAATTGTCATGCAGTAGGATTTCACATGAGCGCAAGATGCAATAATTGTAAATTAAATAGCATTGCACAGGTTTATAGGGAGACTACTAATTAATATGTGCTTCTTTTACCTTACCTTGCAATTCTTCAATCGATCGAAAAAGGTACTGAAATGTAAACCGACGGACGAGGAATCATGACGTAGAAAGGCGAACGAACGGTGAACCAAGCCTGGAAAGAACAAATTGCAATTAGAACTGAGACTCATGAAAGTGAAGGCCGCTTCATGCATTCCATGTGAACGGATAGCAGTTAAGCAAAGCAAGAGTACTGTTTTCTCTCTTGTCAAACGTGAAACCATCCACTGATGATCCATCGTCGTTTATTTATCATTTACTCGAGTGATCTGTGATGGTAATTGCTGGAAATGGATGGCCAGTTTGAGGGACACATTATTTATAAGCAAATGATATCATAAGCCAATTACCCAGACTTCTCCTCACCTATAAAATTAAATAAATACTCACGAAACGAAAACGTCACTCTATTGCTTTCACTGCAAAGGAAAGGAAGAAGAAGATCCATTCGATGTAGACAATCACTCCACTCTCCTGGCCGGTATTTTTTCTCGATGAAAACCGCGTCCTAAAATTGAAAGATATCGAATTCGTTAAAGAGGAACTTAATTCATATTTAGGGATAAACCGTATTGAATGCATGCCTCGCACTCTTGAAAAAATTCAGTATAAAGTAAAGCGAGTGATGGCCTGCAGGTAAGGTCCAATATGGCCCACAAGAGTTGCAAATCGGTAGGAATAGGAAAATATTATCCATCGGGAATAAACTGGATATGAGTTACCTAAGTAAAGATGCAAATCACAGAGGATAACTTTGAAATACTGGTCATCGACCTTAAAGTTGAAACATTAAGAATTAACAATATTTGATCTCCCGCTCAACAATTATCTCGATCCTGATTGGCTGAGAGAAATACCACCGCTGTCAGTGCAAGCGCTGTATTGTTAAATTGTTAGAATCGTTGTTCTTTTACTGATCACCGACTGAATTCCTTTAAAACTCCCCTCTCCTTTTTCGTCGACCGCGCATGATGGCGGTTCTCTCGATTCCCAAGAATAAGCAGACTATACTTTATGAAAATAGTATTGTTGTGCGGTAAGACTCACGTAGTAGCAAAAAAGTCATAATAAATACTAATCTTCATGTAATTTTAATCGGTTACGATGGACATCTTGTTCATTTTTTAAAATCTAATTTAAATTTTAGAATCCCGGCCGTAGCAGTCTCGCGTCCCAACTCCATCACGCATTTTTCACTTTTCCATGCAACCTCGCCGTGAGCACATCGCTCGCATCACCAATTGTTTACAATAGCTTAAATAAAGGTTTTTAACGTATAGCAGAGGCTGTCAGCATCCCAAATCGAATTATGAATCCACCAAGGAGTGTTCTGTCAATAGAAACCGCTTCGGATTGTTTAATAGCGGGGGCAATGCAAAAATATATCAAGAGTCCATATGCTTGGTGCAACGTTAGCATTCGCTCGATACGATCCGGGCTTGATATTGAAACTTACCATATGTCCCGACGTAACGGAATGCAGGTATTCGTTCATCGTCTCCTTTGGAAGCTATGAGTTGTCGAAAAACTCTAAGCACACTTGGTAAACACGGTCGGAGGGAGTTCGAAAAATTCCAATGGGACTTACCTCAATGTTTATCTTGATCCTGCTTCCCTCACTTAAACTTCACTCGATGGACGAATCCACAATCCTTTGCAACTGCCGCATGGAAAAAATCCTGCACGAGCTCCGATAACTCAGCACTTTACAAAATAATTCGATCACAGTGGCTTCGCTTCTAACGAATCTCCTAGAATTAAAAGCTACGGAGTTGATAGGGAACGGCGACCCACGACGCAACTGGATTTCAAAGTCTCGCGAACGAAATAAGTGCAGGATCGATTTCAATACTTTGCAAGTTCAATTTTCTCACTTCTGTTCAACATCGCGGACGGACTTTCCTCGCAATGCATGAGTTTCGACTGACGCCATAAAGAGGGAGCACTTCTTCTCCTCCCTCTATGGGCATTTTGCTTCAAATGTTTTGCTTGTGACGAAAAATGACGATCTATTTTATATTCTAAGCCCTCTGTTTTAACTAGCATCATCGAGGCTGTTTCGTTTTTCCAGAAAGACTTATTATTCATAATGTTCTTTATTTGCGACAAGAATGAAAGGAAAAGGGGCGACGGCTTCGGGTTGTGCATGAAATCAAGGCAGAGTTTCCCACGTATATGAATGAAGACTCATTCAACAAGGGTAAAAAATGCGAATAAAAAGTAATTTGAAGATGAATTTTATTGAAACAATAACATCATAAACGTTACATTTCATTCTAGCAATTGCATTTAAGCGAAGGTGCTCTTTCCCATTTGTAGAAGTCTGTCTGTCGAGCTATCTATCCGCATCTGTGTTGAAACCGTCCTGCCTGTGCTATCGCTTCTTTGAAATCGTTCGTTCTTGAAATTCTCTTCTGAGAAATAACTCCTCGAACCTGGAAAGGAAGTAAAAAAGGAACGCAATGTAAAATCATTGTGATAACTTCTAGTTATTATCATCATGAGAAAAAAAAGCTTTAGCATCATATAGAGAGAGTGTAGAATATCTGTTGCCATTTGAGAGGCAGTTGCTCCTATTGAGGGCGTTTCGTCCCTCTCAATTTTATGATTTGCTGATCCTCGGTTCTTCCTGAGAAAGAATCGAGGATCCTTCCATACATTTTCAACGGCCAATGCTGACATTTCAAATAAATTTTTTCTCCCTTCCCTCATCCGCCTGAGAACTGCATCTCCCAATAGGAGTGTCAGTTAAACCTGTAGGTTTTATGGAAAGATGAATTGTTTAAAGAGCCCAGCGTTCGCTCTTTGGCTAAGCTTCGAAATAATATTCAATGGAATATACAGAGAGAGAGAGTTTGAAATCAAAAATCTTTATGGAAGAAAAGGAACAGCATGGAAGGATGTTGATTCAAAGCATTATCTTTTTCATAGTTCATTTAGGAAACATTAAAAGCATTATCTTTTTCATAGTTCATTTAGGAAACATTAAATGCATTTGATAAGCGGTGATGAAATATAATTTGTTATTTAATTGTAATCGAATATCACGTAATTAAACGTTGGCTTCTTTCCTGTCCTTGGATATAGAATGGAATTATTCACTGTTCTAAAACATTTAATAATGCACTGTGTTCACCCCTAATGAAATCAATTATTTGTTCATCAATTAAAGTTGAATTGTTTATAGATCCCAGCGTTCGCTCTTTGGCTAAGCTTCGATATAATATTCAATGGAATATACAGAGAGAGAGAGAGAGTTTGAAATCAAACATCTTTATGGAAGAAAAGGAAAAGCATGGAAGGATGTTGATTCAAAGCATTATCTTTTTCATAGTTAATTTAGGAAGCATTAAAAGCATTTGATAAGCGGTATTTGTATGAATGGAAAAGAATAAGATAGGGGAGTTCCATTGACTGTTATGAATTAATTACAAGCTATGAAAGAGGAGAAAGGCTTACAGTGGTTTTGTCCCTGTAACTCACCCATGAAATATAATTTGTTGTTGAATTGTGATCGAATATCACGTAATTAAACGTTGGCTGCTTTCCTGTCCTTGGATATAGAATGAAATTTTTCTCTGTTCTAAAACAATTCAATAATGTACTGTGCTCACACCTAAAGAAATCAATTATTACATTATCTTAAATTTACTGCAATTCAAACAGTTTTATCGCATCATTATTCAAAGTACATTGCCTATCGATTACATTATTCCAAATGCAGTAAATGAGCTCGTTGGTAAATTAGCTTACCTGGTAAATTGTTACACCGTTCGAGCAAGGACTGCATGACAGAGACTTAATAGCCTTACATCAGAGAAAATTTTTCTTTCATTTAAGCTATCCTTGCAAAAGTTTCAATGAAAATGTCCTAAGAACTTTTTACAGTGAACAAGAAACATGAAAATCATATATCAACCCTTATAATGTGTCCCTATTATTCTGCTGAAGCATTGTGCATATATTCCTTGTCCAACTTCCTGGAGGACCTCAACTCTCCTCTTCCAAGAGTGTCTGTCTCCTAATCAGGAGTTTTGTAAAATTTGTCTACTTAACTTAGGAAACGTTGCTCACAATCTATATATAAATTGTCATGCAGTAGGATTTCACATGAGCGCAAGATGCAATAATTGTAAATTAAATAGCATTGCACAGGTTTATAGGGAGACTACTAATTAATATGTGCTTCTTTTACCTTACCTTGCAATTCTTCAATCGATCGAAAAAGGTACTGAAATGTAAACCGACGGACGAGGAATCATGACGTAGAAAGGCGAACGAACGGTGAACCAAGCCTGGAAAGAACAAATTGCAATTAGAACTGAGACTCATGAAATTGAAGGCCGCTTCATGTATTCCATGTGAACGGATAGCAGTTAAGCAAAGCAAGAGTACTGTTTTCTCTCTTGTCAAACGTGAAACCATCCACTGATGATCCATCGTCGTTTATTTATCATTTACTCGAGTGATCTGTGATGGTAATTGCTGGAAATGGATGGCCAGTTTGAGGGACACATTATTTATAAGCAAATGATATCATAAGCCAATTACCCAGACTTCTCCTCACCTATAAAATTAAATAAATACTCACGAAACGAAAACGTCACTCTATTGCTTTCACTGCAAAGGAAAGGAAGAAGAAGATCCATTCGATGTAGACAATCACTCCACTCTCCTGGCCGGTATTTTTTCTCGATGAAAACCGCGTCCTAAAATTGAAAGATATCGAATTCGTTAAAGAGGAACTTAATTCATATTTAGGGATAAACCGTATTGAATGCATGCCTCGCACTCTTGAAAAAATTCAGTATAAAGTAAAGCGAGTGATGGCCTGCAGGTAAGGTCCAATATGGCCCACAAGAGTTGCAAATCGGTAGGAATAGGAAAATATTATCCATCGGGAATAAACTGGATATGAGTTACCTAAGTAAAGATGCAAATCACAGAGGATAACTTTGAAATACTGGTCATCGACCTTAAAGTTGAAACATTAAGAATTAACAATATTTGATCTCCCGCTCAACAATTATCTCGATCCTGATTGGCTGAGAGAAATACCACCGCTGTCAGTGCAAGCGCTGTATTGTTAAATTGTTAGAATCGTTGTTCTTTTACTGATCACCGACTGAATTCCTTTAAAACTCCCCTCTCCTTTTACGTCGACCGCGCATGATGGCGGTTCTCTCGATTCCCAAGAATAAGCAGACTATACTTTATGAAAATAGTATTGTTGTGCGGTAAGACTCACGTAGTAGCAAAAAAGTCATAATAAATACTAATCTTCATGTAATTTTAATCGGTTACGATGGACATCTTGTTCATTTTTTAAAATCTAATTTAAATTTTAGAATCCCGGCCGTAGCAGTCTCGCGTCCCAACTCCATCACGCATTTTTCACTTTTCCATGCAACCTCGCCGTGAGCACATCGCTCGCATCACCAATTGTTTACAATAGCTTAAATAAAGGTTTTTAACGTATAGCAGAGGCTGTCAGCATCCCAAATCGAATTATGAATCCACCAAGGAGTGTTCTGTCAATAGAAACCGCTTCGGATTGTTTAATAGCGGGGGCAATGCAAAAATATATCAAGAGTCCATATGCTTGGTGCAACGTTAGCATTCGCTCGATACGATCCGGGCTTGATATTGAAACTTACCATATGTCCCGACGTAACGGAATGCAGGTATTCGTTCATCGTCTCCTTTGGAAGCTATGAGTTGTCGAAAAACTCTAAGCACACTTGGTAAACACGGTCGGAGGGAGTTCGAAAAATTCCAATGGAACTTACCTCAATGTTTATCTTGATCCTGCTTCCCTCACTTAAACTTCACTCGATGGACGAATCCACAATCCTTTGCAACTGCCGCATGGAAAAAATCCTGCACGAGCTCCGATAACTCAGCACTTTACAAAATAATTCGATCACAGTGGCTTCGCTTCTAACGAATCTCCGAGAATTAAAAGCTACGGAGTTGATAGGGAACGGCGACCCACGACGCAACTGGATTTCAAAGTCTCGCGAACGAAATAAGTGCAGGATCGATTTCAATACTTTGCAAGTTCAATTTTCTCACTTCTGTTCAACATCGCGGACGGACTTTCCTCGCAATGCATGAGTTTCGACTGACGCCATAAAGAGGGAGCACTTCTTCTCCTCCCTCTATGGGCATTTTGCTTCAAATGTTTTGCTTGTGACGAAAAATGACGATCTATTTTATATTCTAAGCCCTCTGTTTTAACTAGCATCATCGAGGCTGTTTCGTTTTTCCAGAAAGACTTATTATTCATAATGTTCTTTATTTGCGACAAGAAGGAAAGGAAAAGGGGCGACGGCTTCGGGTTGTGCATGAAATCAAGGCAGAGTTTCCCACGTATATGAATGAAGACTCATTCAACAAGGGTAAAAAATGCGAATAAAAAGTAATTTGAAGATGAATTTTATTGAAACAATAACATCATAAACGTTACATTTCATTCTAGCAATTGCATTTAAGCGAAGGTGCTCTTTCCCATTTGTAGAAGTCTGTCTGTCGAGCTATCTATCCGCATCTGTGTTGAAACCGTCCTGCCTGTGCTATCGCTTCTTTGAAATCGTTCGTTCTTGAAATTCTCTTCTGAGAAATAACTCCTCGAACCTGGAAAGGAAGTAAAAAAGGAACGCAATGTAAAATCATTGTGATAACTTCTAGTTATTATCATCATGAGAAAAAAAAGCTTTAGCATCATATAGAGAGAGTGTAGAATATCTGTTGCCATTTGAGAGGCAGTTGCTCCTATTGAGGGCGTTTCGTCCCTCTCAATTTTATGATTTGCTGATCCTCGGTTCTTCCTGAGAAAGAATCGAGGATCCTTCCATACATTTTCAACGGCCAATGCTGACATTTCAAATAAATTTTTTCTCCCTTCCCTCATCCGCCTGAGAACTGCATCTCCCAATAGGAGTGTCAGTTAAACCTGTAGGTTTTATGGAAAGATGAATTGTTTAAAGAGCCCAGCGTTCGCTCTTTGGCTAAGCTTCGAAATAATATTCAATGGAATATACAGAGAGAGAGAGTTTGAAATCAAAAATCTTTATGGAAGAAAGGGAACAGCATGGAAGGATGTTGATTCAAAGCATTATCTTTTTCATAGTTCATTTAGGAAACATTAAAAGCATTATCTTTTTCATAGTTCATTTAGGAAACATTAAATGCATTTGATAAGCGGTGATGAAATATAATTTGTTATTTAATTGTAATCGAATATCACGTAATTAAACGTTGGCTTCTTTCCTGTCCTTGGATATAGAATGGAATTATTCACTGTTCTAAAACATTTAATAATGCACTGTGTTCACCCCTAATGAAATCAATTATTTGTTCATCAATTAAAGTTGAATTGTTTATAGATCCCAGCGTTCGCTCTTTGGCTAAGCTTCGATATAATATTCAATGGAATATACAGAGAGAGAGAGAGAGAGTTTGAAATCAAACATCTTTATGGAAGAAAAGGAAAAGCATGGAAGGATGTTGATTCAAAGCATTATCTTTTTCATAGTTAATTTAGGAAGCATTAAAAGCATTTGATAAGCGGTATTTGTATGAATGGAAAAGAATAAGATAGGGGAGTTCCATTGACTGTTATGAATTAATTACAAGCTATGAAAGAGGAGAAAGGCTTACAGTGGTTTTGTCCCTGTAACTCACCCATGAAATATAATTTGTTGTTGAATTGTGATCGAATATCACGTAATTAAACGTTGGCTGCTTTCCTGTCCTTGGATATAGAATGAAATTTTTCTCTGTTCTAAAACAATTCAATAATGTACTGTGCTCACACCTAAAGAAATCAATTATTACATTATCTTAAATTTACTGCAATTCAAACAGTTTTATCGCATCATTATTCAAAGTACATTGCCTATCGATTACATTATTCCAAATGCAGTAAATGAGCTCGTTGGTAAATTAGCTTACCTGGTAAATTGTTACACCGTTCGAGCAAGGACTGCATGACAGAGACTTAATAGCCTTACATCAGAGAAAATTTTTCTTTCATTTAAGCTATCCTTGCAAAAGTTTCAATGAAAATGTCCTAAGAACTTTTTACAGTGAACAAGAAACATGAAAATCATATATCAACCCTTATAATGTGTCCCTATTATTCTGCTGAAGCATTGTGCATATATTCCTTGTCCATCTTCCTGGAGGACCTCAACTCTCCTCTTCCAAGAGTGTCTGTCTCCTAATCAGGAGTTTTGTAAAATTTGTCTACTTAACTTAGGAAACGTTGCTCACAATCTATATATAAATTGTCATGCAGTAGGATTTCACATGAGCGCAAGATGCAATAATTGTAAATTAAATAGCATTGCACAGGTTTATAGGGAGACTACTAATTAATATGTGCTTCTTTTACCTTACCTTGCAGTTCTTCAATCGATCGAAAAAGGAACTGAAATGTAAACCGACGGACGAGGAATCATGACGTAGAAAGGCGAACGAACGGTGAACCAAGCCTGGAAAGAACAAATTGCAATTAGAACTGAGACTCATGAAAGTGAAGGCCGCTTCATGTATTCCATGTGAACGGATAGCAGTTAAGCAAAGCAAGAGTACAGTTTTCTCTATTGTCAAACGTGAAACCATCCACTGATGATCCATCGTCGTTTATTTATCATTTACTCGAGTAATCTGTGATGGTAATTGCTGGAAATGGATGGCCAGTTTGAGGGACACATTATTTATAAGCAAATGATATCATAAGCCAATTACCCAGACTTCTCCTCACCTATAAAATTAAATAAATACTCACGAAACGAAAACGTCACTCTATTGCTTTCACTGCAAAGGAAAGGAAGAAGAAGATCCATTCGATGTAGACAATCACTCCACTCTCCTGGCCGGTATTTTTTCTCGATGAAAACCGCGTCCTAAAATTGAAAGATATCGAATTCGTTAAAGAGGAACTTAATTCATATTTAGGGATAAACCGTATTGAATGCATGCCTCGCACTCTTGAAAAAATTCAGTATAAAGTAAAGCGAGTGATGGCCTGCAGGTAAGGTCCAATATGGCCCACAAGAGTTGCAAATCGGTAGGAATAGGAAAATATTATCCATCGGGAATAAACTGGATATGAGTTACCTAAGTAAAGATGCAAATCACAGAGGATAACTTTGAAATACTGGTCATCGACCTTAAAGTTGAAACATTAAGAATTAACAATATTTGATCTCCCGCTCAACAATTATCTCGATCCTGATTGGCTGAGAGAAATACCACCGCTGTCAGTGCAAGCGCTGTATTGTTAAATTGTTAGAATCGTTGTTCTTTTACTGATCACCGACTGAATTCCTTTAAAACTCCCCTCTCCTTTTACGTCGACCGCGCATGATGGCGGTTCTCTCGATTTCCCAAGAATAAGCAGACTATACTTTATGAAAATAGTATTGTTGTGCGGTAAGACTCACGTAGTAGCAAAAAAGTCATAATAAATACTAATCTTCATGTAATTTTAATCGGTTACGATGGACATCTTGTTCATTTTTTAAAATCTAATTTAAATTTTAGAATCCCGGCCGTAGCAGTCTCGCGTCCCAACTCCATCACGCATTTTTCACTTTTCCATGCAACCTCGCCGTGAGCACATCGCTCGCATCACCAATTGTTTACAATAGCTTAAATAAAGGTTTTTAACGTATAGCAGAGGCTGTCAGCATCCCAAATCGAATTATGAATCCACCAAGGAGTGTTCTGTCAATAGAAACCGCTTCGGATTGTTTAATAGCGGGGGAAATGCAAAAATATATCAAGAGTCCATATGCTTGGTGCAACGTTAGCATTCGCTCGATACGATCCGGGCTTGATATTGAAACTTACCATATGTCCCGACGTAACGGAATGCAGGTATTCGTTCATCGTCTCCTTTGGAAGCTATGAGTTGTCGAAAAACTCTAAGCACACTTGGTAAACACGGTCGGAGGGAGTTCGAAAAATTCCAATGGGACTTACCTCAATGTTTATCTTGATCCTGCTTCCCTCACTTAAACTTCACTCGATGGACGAATCCACAATCCTTTGCAACTGCCGCATGGAAAAAATCCTGCACGAGCTCCGATAACTCAGCACTTTACAAAATAATTCGATCACAGTGGCTTCGCTTCTAACGAATCTCCTAGAATTAAAAGCTACGGAGTTGATAGGGAACGGCGACCCACGACGCAACTGGATTTCAAAGTCTCGCGAACGAAATAAGTGCAGGATCGATTTCAATACTTTGCAAGTTCAATTTTCTCACTTCTGTTCAACATCGCGGACGGACTTTCCTCGCAATGCATGAGTCTCGACTGATGCCAGAAACAGGGAGCACCTCTTCTCCTCCCTCTATGGGCATTTTGTTTCAAATGTTTTGCTTATGACGAAAAATGACGATCTATTTTATATTATAAGTCCTCTGTTTTAACTAGCATCATCGAGGCTGTTTCATTTTTCCAGAAAGACTTATTATTCATAATGTTCTTTATTTGCGACAAGAATGAAAGGAAAAGGGGCGACGGCTTCGGGTTGTGCATGAAATCAAGGCAGAGTTTCCCACGTATATGAATGAAGACTCATTCAACAAGGGTAAAAAATGCGAATAAAAAGTAATTTGAAGATGAATTTTATTGAAACAATAACATCATAAACGTTACATTTCATTCTAGCAATTGCATTTAAGCGAAGGTGCTCTTTCCCATTTGTAGAAGTCTGTCTGTCGAGCTATCTATCCGCATCTGTGTTGAAACCGTCCTGCCTGTGCTATCGCTTCTTTGAAATCGTTCGTTCTTGAAATTCTCTTCTGAGAAATAACTCCTCGAACCTGGAAAGGAAGTAAAAAAGGAACGCAATGTAAAATCATTGTGATAACTTCTAGTTATTATCATCATGAGAAAAAAAAGCTTTAGCATCATATAGAGAGAGTGTAGAATATCTGTTGCCATTTGAGAGGCAGTTGCTCCTATTGAGGGCGTTTCGTCCCTCTCAATTTTATGATTTGCTGATCCTCGGTTCTTCCTGAGAAAGAATCGAGGATCCTTCCATACATTTTCAACGGCCAATGCTGACATTTCAAATAAATTTTTTCTCCCTTCCCTCATCCGCCTGAGAACTGCATCTCCCAATAGGAGTGTCAGTTAAACCTGTAGGTTTTATGGAAAGATGAATTGTTTAAAGAGCCCAGCGTTCGCTCTTTGGCTAAGCTTCGAAATAATATTCAATGGAATATACAGAGAGAGAGAGTTTGAAATCAAAAATCTTTATGGAAGAAAAGGAACAGCATGGAAGGATGTTGATTCAAAGCATTATCTTTTTCATAGTTCATTTAGGAAACATTAAAAGCATTATCTTTTTCATAGTTCATTTAGGAAACATTAAATGCATTTGATAAGCGGTGATGAAATATAATTTGTTATTTAATTGTAATCGAATATCACGTAATTAAACGTTGGCTTCTTTCCTGTCCTTGGATATAGAATGGAATTATTCACTGTTCTAAAACATTTAATAATGCACTGTGTTCACCCCTAATGAAATCAATTATTTGTTCATCAATTAAAGTTGAATTGTTTATAGATCCCAGCGTTCGCTCTTTGGCTAAGCTTCGATATAATATTCAATGGAATATACAGAGAGAGAGAGAGAGTTTGAAATCAAACATCTTTATGGAAGAAAAGGAAAAGCATGGAAGGATGTTGATTCAAAGCATTATCTTTTTCATAGTTAATTTAGGAAGCATTAAAAGCATTTGATAAGCGGTATTTGTATGAATGGAAAAGAATAAGATAGGGGAGTTCCATTGACTGTTATGAATTAATTACAAGCTATGAAAGAGGAGAAAGGCTTACAGTGGTTTTGTCCCTGTAACTCACCCATGAAATATAATTTGTTGTTGAATTGTGATCGAATATCACGTAATTAAACGTTGGCTGCTTTCCTGTCCTTGGATATAGAATGAAATTTTTCTCTGTTCTAAAACAATTCAATAATGTACTGTGCTCACACCTAAAGAAATCAATTATTACATTATCTTAAATTTACTGCAATTCAAACAGTTTTATCGCATCATTATTCAAAGTACATTGCCTATCGATTACATTATTCCAAATGCAGTAAATGAGCTCGTTGGTAAATTAGCTTACCTGGTAAATTGTTACACCGTTCGAGCAAGGACTGCATGACAGAGACTTAATAGCCTTACATCAGAGAAAATTTTTCTTTCATTTAAGCTATCCTTGCAAAAGTTTCAATGAAAATGTCCTAAGAACTTTTTACAGTGAACAAGAAACATGAAAATCATATATCAACCCTTATAATGTGTCCCTATTATTCTGCTGAAGCATTGTGCATATATTCCTTGTCCATCTTCCTGGAGGACCTCAACTCTCCTCTTCCAAGAGTGTCTGTCTCCTAATCAGGAGTTTTGTAAAATTTGTCTACTTAACTTAGGAAACGTTGCTCACAATCTATATATAAATTGTCATGCAGTAGGATTTCACATGAGCGCAAGATGCAATAATTGTAAATTAAATAGCATTGCACAGGTTTATAGGGAGACTACTAATTAATATGTGCTTCTTTTACCTTACCTTGCAATTCTTCAATCGATCGAAAAAGGTACTGAAATGTAAACCGACGGACGAGGAATCATGACGTAGAAAGGCGAACGAACGGTGAACCAAGCCTGGAAAGAACAAATTGCAATTAGAACTGAGACTCATGAAAGTGAAGGCCGCTTCATGTATTCCATGTGAACGGATAGCAGTTAAGCAAAGCAAGAGTACTGTTTTCTCTCTTGTCAAACGTGAAACCATCCACTGATGATCCATCGTCGTTTATTTATCATTTACTCGAGTGATCTGTGATGGTAATTGCTGGAAATGGATGGCCAGTTTGAGGGACACATTATTTATAAGCAAATGATATCATAAGCCAATTACCCAGACTTCTCCTCACCTATAAAATTAAATAAATACTCACGAAACGAAAACGTCACTCTATTGCTTTCACTGCAAAGGAAAGGAAGAAGAAGATCCATTCGATGTAGACAATCACTCCACTCTCCTGGCCGGTATTTTTTCTCGAAGAAAACCGCATCCTAAAATTGAAAGATATCGAATTCGTTAAAGAGGAACTTAATTCATATTTAGGGATAAACCGTATTGAATGCATGCCTCGCACTCTTGAAAAAATTCAGTATAAAGTAAAGCGAGTGATGGCCTGCAGGTAAGGTCCAATATGGCCCACAAGAGTTGCAAATCGGTAGGAATAGGAAAATATTATCCATCGGGAATAAACTGGATATGAGTTACCTAAGTAAAGATGCAAATCACAGAGGATAACTTTGAAATACTGGTCATCGACCTTAAAGTTGAAACATTAAGAATTAACAATATTTGATCTCCCGCTCAACAATTATCTCGATCCTGATTGGCTGAGAGAAATACCACCGCTGTCAGTGCAAGCGCTGTATTGTTAAATTGTTAGAATCGTTGTTCTTTTACTGATCACCGACTGAATTCCTTTAAAACTCCCCTCTCCTTTTACGTCGACCGCGCATGATGGCGGTTCTCTCGATTTCCCAAGAATAAGCAGACTATACTTTATGAAAATAGTATTGTTGTGCGGTAAGACTCACGTAGTAGCAAAAAAGTCATAATAAATACTAATCTTCATGTAATTTTAATCGGTTACGATGGACATCTTGTTCATTTTTTAAAATCTAATTTAAATTTTAGAATCCCGGCCGTAGCAGTCTCGCGTCCCAACTCCATCACGCATTTTTCACTTTTCCATGCAACCTCGCCGTGAGCACATCGCTCGCATCACCAATTGTTTACAATAGCTTAAATAAAGGTTTTTAACGTATAGCAGAGGCTGTCAGCATCCCAAATCGAATTATGAATCCACCAAGGAGTGTTCTGTCAATAGAAACCGCTTCGGATTGTTTAATAGCGGGGGCAATGCAAAAATATATCAAGAGTCCATATGCTTGGTGCAACGTTAGCATTCGCTCGGTACGATCCGGGCTTGATATTGAAACTTACCATATGTCCCGAAGTAACGGAATGCAGGTATTCGTTCATCGTCTCCTTTGGAAGCTATGAGTTGTCGAAAAACTCTAAGCACACTTGGTAAACACGGTCGGAGGGAGTTCGAAAAATTCCAATGGGACTTACCTCAATGTTTATCTTGATCCTGCTTCCCTCACTTAAACTTCACTCGATGGACGAATCCACAATCCTTTGCAACTGCCGCATGGAAAAAATCCTGCACGAGCTCCGATAACTCAGCACTTTACAAAATAATTCGATCACAGTGGCTTCGCTTCTAACGAATCTCCGAGAATTAAAAGCTACGGAGTTGATAGGGAACGGCGACCCACGACGCAACTGGATTTCAAAGTCTCGCGAACGAAATAAGTGCAGGATCGATTTCAATACTTTGCAAGTTCAATTTTCTCACTTCTGTTTAACATCGCGGACGGACTTTCCTCGCAATGCATGAGTCTCGACTGATGCCAGAAACAGGGAGCACTTCTTCTCCGCCCTCTATGGGCATTTTGCTTCAAATGTTTTGCTTGTGACGAAAAATGACGATCTATTTTATATTCTAAGCCCTCTGTTTTAACTAGCATCATCGAGGCTGTTTCGTTTTTCCAGAAAGACTTATTATTCATAATGTTCTTTATTTGCGACAAGAATGAAAGGAAAAGGGGCGACGGCTTCGGGTTGTGCATGAAATCAAGGCAGAGTTTCCCACGTATATGAATGAAGACTCATTCAACAAGGGTAAAAAATGCGAATAAAAAGTAATTTGAAGATGAATTTTATTGAAACAATAACATCATAAACGTTACATTTCATTCTAGCAATTGCATTTAAGCGAAGGTGCTCTTTCCCATTTGTAGAAGTCTGTCTGTCGAGCTATCTATCCGCATCTGTGTTGAAACCGTCCTGCCTGTGCTATCGCTTCTTTGAAATCGATCGTTCTTGAAATTCTTTTCTGAGAAATAACTCCTCGAACCTGGAAAGGAAGTAAAAAGGGAACGCAATGTAAAATCATTGTGATAACTTCTAGTTATTATCATCATGAGAAAAAAAAGCTTTAGCATCATATAGAGAGAGTGTAGAATATCTGTTGCCATTTGAGAGGCAGTTGCTCCTATTGAGGGCGTTTCGTCCCTCTCAATTTTATGATTTGCTGATCCTCGGTTCTTCCTGAGAAAGAATCGAGGATCCTTCCATACATTTTCAACGGCCAATGCTGACATTTCAAATAAATTTTTTCTCCCTTCCCTCATCCGCCTGAGAACTGCATCTCCCAATAGGAGTGTCAGTTAAACCTGTAGGTTTTATGGAAAGATGAATTGTTTAAAGAGCCCAGCGTTCGCTCTTTGGCTAAGCTTCGAAATAATATTCAATGGAATATACAGAGAGAGAGAGTTTGAAATCAAAAATCTTTATGGAAGAAAAGGAACAGCATGGAAGGATGTTGATTCAAAGCATTATCTTTTTCATAGTTCATTTAGGAAACATTAAAAGCATTATCTTTTTCATAGTTCATTTAGGAAACATTAAATGCATTTGATAAGCGGTGATGAAATATAATTTGTTATTTAATTGTAATCGAATATCACGTAATTAAACGTTGGCTTCTTTCCTGTCCTTGGATATAGAATGGAATTATTCACTGTTCTAAAACATTTAATAATGCACTGTGTTCACCCCTAATGAAATCAATTATTTGTTCATCAATTAAAGTTGAATTGTTTATAGATCCCAGCGTTCGCTCTTTGGCTAAGCTTCGATATAATATTCAATGGAATATACAGAGAGAGAGAGAGAGTTTGAAATCAAACATCTTTATGGAAGAAAAGGAAAAGCATGGAAGGATGTTGATTCAAAGCATTATCTTTTTCATAGTTAATTTAGGAAGCATTAAAAGCATTTGATAAGCGGTATTTGTATGAATGGAAAAGAATAAGATAGGGGAGTTCCATTGACTGTTATGAATTAATTACAAGCTATGAAAGAGGAGAAAGGCTTACAGTGGTTTTGTCCCTGTAACTCACCCATGAAATATAATTTGTTGTTGAATTGTGATCGAATATCACGTAATTAAACGTTGGCTGCTTTCCTGTCCTTGGATATAGAATGAAATTTTTCTCTGTTCTAAAACAATTCAATAATGTACTGTGCTCACACCTAAAGAAATCAATTATTACATTATCTTAAATTTACTGCAATTCAAACAGTTTTATCGCATCATTATTCAAAGTACATTGCCTATCGATTACATTATTCCAAATGCAGTAAATGAGCTCGTTGGTAAATTAGCTTACCTGGTAAATTGTTACACCGTTCGAGCAAGGACTGCATGACAGAGACTTAATAGCCTTACATCAGAGAAAATTTTTCTTTCATTTAAGCTATCCTTGCAAAAGTTTCAATGAAAATGTCCTAAGAACTTTTTACAGTGAACAAGAAACATGAAAATCATATATCAACCCTTATAATGTGTCCCTATTATTCTGCTGAAGCATTGTGCATATATTCCTTGTCCATCTTCCTGGAGGACCTCAACTCTCCTCTTCCAAGAGTGTCTGTCTCCTAATCAGGAGTTTTGTAAAATTTGTCTACTTAACTTAGGAAACGTTGCTCACAATCTATATATAAATTGTCATGCAGTAGGATTTCACATGAGCGCAAGATGCAATAATTGTAAATTAAATAGCATTGCACAGGTTTATAGGGAGACTACTAATTAATATGTGCTTCTTTTACCTTACCTTGCAATTCTTCAATCGATCGAAAAAGGTACTGAAATGTAAACCGACGGACGAGGAATCATGACGTAGAAAGGCGAACGAACGGTGAACCAAGCCTGGAAAGAACAAATTGCAATTAGAACTGAGACTCATGAAAGTGAAGGCCGCTTCATGTATTCCATGTGAACGGATAGCAGTTAAGCAAAGCAAGAGTACTGTTTTCTCTCTTGTCAAACGTGAAACCATCCACTGATGATCCATCGTCGTTTATTTATCATTTACTCGAGTGATCTGTGATGGTAATTGCTGGAAATGGATGGCCAGTTTGAGGGACACATTATTTATAAGCAAATGATATCATAAGCCAATTACCCAGACTTCTCCTCACCTATAAAATTAAATAAATACTCACGAAACGAAAACGTCACTCTATTGCTTTCACTGCAAAGGAAAGGAAGAAGAAGATCCATTCGATGTAGACAATCACTCCACTCTCCTGGCCGGTATTTTTTCTCGAAGAAAACCGCATCCTAAAATTGAAAGATATCGAATTCGTTAAAGAGGAACTTAATTCATATTTAGGGATAAACCGTATTGAATGCATGCCTCGCACTCTTGAAAAAATTCAGTATAAAGTAAAGCGAGTGATGGCCTGCAGGTAAGGTCCAATATGGCCCACAAGAGTTGCAAATCGGTAGGAATAGGAAAATATTATCCATCGGGAATAAACTGGATATGAGTTACCTAAGTAAAGATGCAAATCACAGAGGATAACTTTGAAATACTGGTCATCGACCTTAAAGTTGAAACATTAAGAATTAACAATATTTGATCTCCCGCTCAACAATTATCTCGATCCTGATTGGCTGAGAGAAATACCACCGCTGTCAGTGCAAGCGCTGTATTGTTAAATTGTTAGAATCGTTGTTCTTTTACTGATCACCGACTGAATTCCTTTAAAACTCCCCTCTCCTTTTACGTCGACCGCGCATGATGGCGGTTCTCTCGATTTCCCAAGAATAAGCAGACTATACTTTATGAAAATAGTATTGTTGTGCGGTAAGACTCACGTAGTAGCAAAAAAGTCATAATAAATACTAATCTTCATGTAATTTTAATCGGTTACGATGGACATCTTGTTCATTTTTTAAAATCTAATTTAAATTTTAGAATCCCGGCCGTAGCAGTCTCGCGTCCCAACTCCATCACGCATTTTTCACTTTTCCATGCAACCTCGCCGTGAGCACATCGCTCGCATCACCAATTGTTTACAATAGCTTAAATAAAGGTTTTTAACGTATAGCAGAGGCTGTCAGCATCCCAAATCGAATTATGAATCCACCAAGGAGTGTTCTGTCAATAGAAACCGCTTCGGATTGTTTAATAGCGGGGGCAATGCAAAAATATATCAAGAGTCCATATGCTTGGTGCAACGTTAGCATTCGCTCGGTACGATCCGGGCTTGATATTGAAACTTACCATATGTCCCGAAGTAACGGAATGCAGGTATTCGTTCATCGTCTCCTTTGGAAGCTATGAGTTGTCGAAAAACTCTAAGCACACTTGGTAAACACGGTCGGAGGGAGTTCGAAAAATTCCAATGGGACTTACCTCAATGTTTATCTTGATCCTGCTTCCCTCACTTAAACTTCACTCGATGGACGAATCCACAATCCTTTGCAACTGCCGCATGGAAAAAATCCTGCACGAGCTCCGATAACTCAGCACTTTACAAAATAATTCGATCACAGTGGCTTCGCTTCTAACGAATCTCCGAGAATTAAAAGCTACGGAGTTGATAGGGAACGGCGACCCACGACGCAACTGGATTTCAAAGTCTCGCGAACGAAATAAGTGCAGGATCGATTTCAATACTTTGCAAGTTCAATTTTCTCACTTCTGTTTAACATCGCGGACGGACTTTCCTCGCAATGCATGAGTCTCGACTGATGCCAGAAACAGGGAGCACTTCTTCTCCGCCCTCTATGGGCATTTTGCTTCAAATGTTTTGCTTGTGACGAAAAATGACGATCTATTTTATATTCTAAGCCCTCTGTTTTAACTAGCATCATCGAGGCTGTTTCGTTTTTCCAGAAAGACTTATTATTCATAATGTTCTTTATTTGCGACAAGAATGAAAGGAAAAGGGGCGACGGCTTCGGGTTGTGCATGAAATCAAGGCAGAGTTTCCCACGTATATGAATGAAGACTCATTCAACAAGGGTAAAAAATGCGAATAAAAAGTAATTTGAAGATGAATTTTATTGAAACAATAACATCATAAACGTTACATTTCATTCTAGCAATTGCATTTAAGCGAAGGTGCTCTTTCCCATTTGTAGAAGTCTGTCTGTCGAGCTATCTATCCGCATCTGTGTTGAAACCGTCCTGCCTGTGCTATCGCTTCTTTGAAATCGATCGTTCTTGAAATTCTTTTCTGAGAAATAACTCCTCGAACCTGGAAAGGAAGTAAAAAGGGAACGCAATGTAAAATCATTGTGATAACTTCTAGTTATTATCATCATGAGAAAAAAAAGCTTTAGCATCATATAGAGAGAGTGTAGAATATCTGTTGCCATTTGAGAGGCAGTTGCTCCTATTGAGGGCGTTTCGTCCCTCTCAATTTTATGATTTGCTGATCCTCGGTTCTTCCTGAGAAAGAATCGAGGATCCTTCCATACATTTTCAACGGCCAATGCTGACATTTCAAATAAATTTTTTCTCCCTTCCCTCATCCGCCTGAGAACTGCATCTCCCAATAGGAGTGTCAGTTAAACCTGTAGGTTTTATGGAAAGATGAATTGTTTAAAGAGCCCAGCGTTCGCTCTTTGGCTAAGCTTCGAAATAATATTCAATGGAATATACAGAGAGAGAGAGTTTGAAATCAAAAATCTTTATGGAAGAAAAGGAACAGCATGGAAGGATGTTGATTCAAAGCATTATCTTTTTCATAGTTCATTTAGGAAACATTAAAAGCATTATCTTTTTCATAGTTCATTTAGGAAACATTAAATGCATTTGATAAGCGGTGATGAAATATAATTTGTTATTTAATTGTAATCGAATATCACGTAATTAAACGTTGGCTTCTTTCCTGTCCTTGGATATAGAATGGAATTATTCACTGTTCTAAAACATTTAATAATGCACTGTGTTCACCCCTAATGAAATCAATTATTTGTTCATCAATTAAAGTTGAATTGTTTATAGATCCCAGCGTTCGCTCTTTGGCTAAGCTTCGATATAATATTCAATGGAATATACAGAGAGAGAGAGAGAGTTTGAAATCAAACATCTTTATGGAAGAAAAGGAAAAGCATGGAAGGATGTTGATTCAAAGCATTATCTTTTTCATAGTTAATTTAGGAAGCATTAAAAGCATTTGATAAGCGGTATTTGTATGAATGGAAAAGAATAAGATAGGGGAGTTCCATTGACTGTTATGAATTAATTACAAGCTATGAAAGAGGAGAAAGGCTTACAGTGGTTTTGTCCCTGTAACTCACCCATGAAATATAATTTGTTGTTGAATTGTGATCGAATATCACGTAATTAAACGTTGGCTGCTTTCCTGTCCTTGGATATAGAATGAAATTTTTCTCTGTTCTAAAACAATTCAATAATGTACTGTGCTCACACCTAAAGAAATCAATTATTACATTATCTTAAATTTACTGCAATTCAAACAGTTTTATCGCATCATTATTCAAAGTACATTGCCTATCGATTACATTATTCCAAATGCAGTAAATGAGCTCGTTGGTAAATTAGCTTACCTGGTAAATTGTTACACCGTTCGAGCAAGGACTGCATGACAGAGACTTAATAGCCTTACATCAGAGAAAATTTTTCTTTCATTTAAGCTATCCTTGCCAAAGTTTCAATGAAAATGTCCTAAGAACTTTTTACAGTGAACAAGAAACATGAAAATCATATATCAACCCTTATAATGTGTCCCTATTATTCTGCTGAAGCATTGTGCATATATTCCTTGTCCATCTTCCTGGAGGACCTCAACTCTCCTCTTCCAAGAGTGTCTGTCTCCTAATCAGGAGTTTTGTAAAATTTGTCTACTTAACTTAGGAAACGTTGCTCACAATCTATATATAAATTGTCATGCAGTAGGATTTCACATGAGCGCAAGATGCAATAATTGTAAATTAAATAGCATTGCACAGGTTTATAGGGAGACTACTAATTAATATGTGCTTCTTTTACCTTACCTTGCAATTCTTCAATCGATCGAAAAAGGTACTGAAATGTAAACCGACGGACGAGGAATCATGACGTAGAAAGGCGAACGAACGGTGAACCAAGCCTGGAAAGAACAAATTGCAATTAGAACTGAGACTCATGAAATTGAAGGCCGCTTCATGTATTCCATGTGAACGGATAGCAGTTAAGCAAAGCAAGAGTACTGTTTTCTCTCTTGTCAAACGTGAAACCATCCACTGATGATCCATCGTCGTTTATTTATCATTTACTCGAGTGATCTGTGATGGTAATTGCTGGAAATGGATGGCCAGTTTGAGGGACACATTATTTATAAGCAAATGATATCATAAGCCAATTACCCAGACTTCTCCTCACCTATAAAATTAAATAAATACTCACGAAACGAAAACGTCACTCTATTGCTTTCACTGCAAAGGAAAGGAAGAAGAAGATCCATTCGATGTAGACAATCACTCCACTCTCCTGGCCGGTATTTTTTCTCGATGAAAACCGCGTCCTAAAATTGAAAGATATCGAATTCGTTAAAGAGGAACTTAATTCATATTTAGGGATAAACCGTATTGAATGCATGCCTCGCACTCTTGAAAAAATTCAGTATAAAGTAAAGCGAGTGATGGCCTGCAGGTAAGGTCCAATATGGCCCACAAGAGTTGCAAATCGGTAGGAATAGGAAAATATTATCCATCGGGAATAAACTGGATATGAGTTACCTAAGTAAAGATGCAAATCACAGAGGATAACTTTGAAATACTGGTCATCGACCTTAAAGTTGAAACATTAAGAATTAACAATATTTGATCTCCCGCTCAACAATTATCTCGATCCTGATTGGCTGAGAGAAATACCACCGCTGTCAGTGCAAGCGCTGTATTGTTAAATTGATAGAATCGTTGTTCTTTTACTGATCACCGACTGAATTCCTTTAAAACTCCCCTCTCCTTTTACGTCGACCGCGCATGATGGCGGTTCTCTCGATTTCCCAAGAATAAGCAGACTATACTTTATGAAAATAGTATTGTTGTGCGGTAAGACTCACGTAGTAGCAAAAAAGTCATAATAAATACTAATCTTCATGTAATTTTAATCGGTTACGATGGACATCTTGTTCATTTTTTAAAATCTAATTTAAATTTTAGAATCCCGGCCGTAGCAGTCTCGCGTCCCAACTCCATCACGCATTTTTCACTTTTCCATGCAACCTCGCCGTGAGCACATCGCTCGCATCACCAATTGTTTACAATAGCTTAAATAAAGGTTTTTAACGTATAGCAGAGGCTGTCAGCATCCCAAATCGAATTATGAATCCACCAAGGAGTGTTCTGTCAATAGAAACCGCTTCGGATTGTTTAATAGCGGGGGCAATGCAACAATATTTCAAGAGTCCATATGCTTGGTGCAACGTTAGCATTCGCTCGATACGATCCGGGCTTGATATTGAAACTTACCATATGTCCCGACGTAACGGAATGCAGGTATTCGTTCATCGTCTCCTTTGGAAGCTATGAGTTGTCGAAAAACTCTAAGCACACTTGGTAAACACGGTCGGAGGGAGTTCGAAAAATTCCAATGGGACTTACCTCAATGTTTATCTTGATCCTGCTTCCCTCACTTAAACTTCACTCGATGGACGAATCCACAATCCTTTGCAACTGCCGCATGGAAAAAATCCTGCACGAGCTCCGATAACTCAGCACTTTACAAAATAATTCGATCACAGTGGCTTCGCTTCTAACGAATCTCCTAGAATTAAAAGCTACGGAGTTGATAGGGAACGGCGACCCACGACGCAACTGGATTTCAAAGTCTCGCGAACGAAATAAGTGCAGGATCGATTTCAATACTTTGCAAGTTCAATTTTCTCACTTCTGTTCAACATCGCGGACGGACTTTCCTCGCAATGCATGAGTTTCGACTGACGCCATAAAGAGGGAGCACTTCTTCTCCTCCCTCTATGGGCATTTTGCTTCAAATGTTTTGCTTGTGACGAAAAATGACGATCTATTTTATATTCTAAGCCCTCTGTTTTAACTAGCATCATCGAGGCTGTTTCGTTTTTCCAGAAAGACTTATTATTCATAATGTTCTTTATTTGCGACAAGAATGAAAGGAAAAGGGGCGACGGCTTCGGGTTGTGCATGAAATCAAGGCAGAGTTTCCCACGTATATGAATGAAGACTCATTCAACAAGGGTAAAAAATGCGAATAAAAAGTAATTTGAAGATGAATTTTATTGAAACAATAACATCATAAACGTTACATTTCATTCTAGCAATTGCATTTAAGCGAAGGTGCTCTTTCCCATTTGTAGAAGTCTGTCTGTCGAGCTATCTATCCGCATCTGTGTTGAAACCGTCCTGCCTGTGCTATCGCTTCTTTGAAATCGTTCGTTCTTGAAATTCTCTTCTGAGAAATAACTCCTCGAACCTGGAAAGGAAGTAAAAAAGGAACGCAATGTAAAATCATTGTGATAACTTCTAGTTATTATCATCATGAGAAAAAAAAGCTTTAGCATCATATAGAGAGAGTGTAGAATATCTGTTGCCATTTGAGAGGCAGTTGCTCCTATTGAGGGCGTTTCGTCCCTCTCAATTTTATGATTTGCTGATCCTCGGTTCTTCCTGAGAAAGAATCGAGGATCCTTCCATACATTTTCAACGGCCAATGCTGACATTTCAAATAAATTTTTTCTCCCTTCCCTCATCCGCCTGAGAACTGCATCTCCCAATAGGAGTGTCAGTTAAACCTGTAGGTTTTATGGAAAGATGAATTGTTTAAAGAGCCCAGCGTTCGCTCTTTGGCTAAGCTTCGAAATAATATTCAATGGAATATACAGAGAGAGAGAGTTTGAAATCAAAAATCTTTATGGAAGAAAAGGAACAGCATGGAAGGATGTTGATTCAAAGCATTATCTTTTTCATAGTTCATTTAGGAAACATTAAAAGCATTATCTTTTTCATAGTTCATTTAGGAAACATTAAATGCATTTGATAAGCGGTGATGAAATATAATTTGTTATTTAATTGTAATCGAATATCACGTAATTAAACGTTGGCTTCTTTCCTGTCCTTGGATATAGAATGGAATTATTCACTGTTCTAAAACATTTAATAATGCACTGTGTTCACCCCTAATGAAATCAATTATTTGTTCATCAATTAAAGTTGAATTGTTTATAGATCCCAGCGTTCGCTCTTTGGCTAAGCTTCGATATAATATTCAATGGAATATACAGAGAGAGAGAGAGAGTTTGAAATCAAACATCTTTATGGAAGAAAAGGAAAAGCATGGAAGGATGTTGATTCAAAGCATTATCTTTTTCATAGTTAATTTAGGAAGCATTAAAAGCATTTGATAAGCGGTATTTGTATGAATGGAAAAGAATAAGATAGGGGAGTTCCATTGACTGTTATGAATTAATTACAAGCTATGAAAGAGGAGAAAGGCTTACAGTGGTTTTGTCCCTGTAACTCACCCATGAAATATAATTTGTTGTTGAATTGTGATCGAATATCACGTAATTAAACGTTGGCTGCTTTCCTGTCCTTGGATATAGAATGAAATTTTTCTCTGTTCTAAAACAATTCAATAATGTACTGTGCTCACACCTAAAGAAATCAATTATTACATTATCTTAAATTTACTGCAATTCAAACAGTTTTATCGCATCATTATTCAAAGTACATTGCCTATCGATTACATTATTCCAAATGCAGTAAATGAGCTCGTTGGTAAATTAGCTTACCTGGTAAATTGTTACACCGTTCGAGCAAGGACTGCATGACAGAGACTTAATAGCCTTACATCAGAGAAAATTTTTCTTTCATTTAAGCTATCCTTGCCAAAGTTTCAATGAAAATGTCCTAAGAACTTTTTACAGTGAACAAGAAACATGAAAATCATATATCAACCCTTATAATGTGTCCCTATTATTCTGCTGAAGCATTGTGCATATATTCCTTGTCCATCTTCCTGGAGGACCTCAACTCTCCTCTTCCAAGAGTGTCTGTCTCCTAATCAGGAGTTTTGTAAAATTTGTCTACTTAACTTAGGAAACGTTGCTCACAATCTATATATAAATTGTCATGCAGTAGGATTTCACATGAGCGCAAGATGCAATAATTGTAAATTAAATAGCATTGCACAGGTTTATAGGGAGACTACTAATTAATATGTGCTTCTTTTACCTTACCTTGCAATTCTTCAATCGATCGAAAAAGGTACTGAAATGTAAACCGACGGACGAGGAATCATGACGTAGAAAGGCGAACGAACGGTGAACCAAGCCTGGAAAGAACAAATTGCAATTAGAACTGAGACTCATGAAATTGAAGGCCGCTTCATGTATTCCATGTGAACGGATAGCAGTTAAGCAAAGCAAGAGTACTGTTTTCTCTCTTGTCAAACGTGAAACCATCCACTGATGATCCATCGTCGTTTATTTATCATTTACTCGAGTGATCTGTGATGGTAATTGCTGGAAATGGATGGCCAGTTTGAGGGACACATTATTTATAAGCAAATGATATCATAAGCCAATTACCCAGACTTCTCCTCACCTATAAAATTAAATAAATACTCACGAAACGAAAACGTCACTCTATTGCTTTCACTGCAAAGGAAAGGAAGAAGAAGATCCATTCGATGTAGACAATCACTCCACTCTCCTGGCCGGTATTTTTTCTCGATGAAAACCGCGTCCTAAAATTGAAAGATATCGAATTCGTTAAAGAGGAACTTAATTCATATTTAGGGATAAACCGTATTGAATGCATGCCTCGCACTCTTGAAAAAATTCAGTATAAAGTAAAGCGAGTGATGGCCTGCAGGTAAGGTCCAATATGGCCCACAAGAGTTGCAAATCGGTAGGAATAGGAAAATATTATCCATCGGGAATAAACTGGATATGAGTTACCTAAGTAAAGATGCAAATCACAGAGGATAACTTTGAAATACTGGTCATCGACCTTAAAGTTGAAACATTAAGAATTAACAATATTTGATCTCCCGCTCAACAATTATCTCGATCCTGATTGGCTGAGAGAAATACCACCGCTGTCAGTGCAAGCGCTGTATTGTTAAATTGTTAGAATCGTTGTTCTTTTACTGATCACCGACTGAATTCCTTTAAAACTCCCCTCTCCTTTTACGTCGACCGCGCATGATGGCGGATCTCTCGATTTCCCAAGAATAAGCAGACTATACTTTATGAAAATAGTATTGTTGTGCGGTAAGACTCACGTAGTAGCAAAAAAGTCATAATAAATACTAATCTTCATGTAATTTTAATCGGTTACGATGGACATCTTGTTCATTTTTTAAAATCTAATTTAAATTTTAGAATCCCGGCCGTAGCAGTCTCGCGTCCCAACTCCATCACGCATTTTTCACTTTTCCATGCAACCTCGCCGTGAGCACATCGCTCGCATCACCAATTGTTTACAATAGCTTAAATAAAGGTTTTTAACGTATAGCAGAGGCTGTCAGCATCCCAAATCGAATTATGAATCCACCAAGGAGTGTTCTGTCAATAGAAACCGCTTCGGATTGTTTAATAGCGGGGGCAATGCAAAAATATATCAAGAGTCCATATGCTTGGTGCAACGTTAGCATTCGCTCGATACGATCCGGGCTTGATATTGAAACTTACCATATGTCCCGACGTAACGGAATGCAGGTATTCGTTCATCGTCTCCTTTGGAAGCTATGAGTTGTCGAAAAACTCTAAGCACACTTGGTAAACACGGTCGGAGGGAGTTCGAAAAATTCCAATGGGACTTACCTCAATGTTTATCTTGATCCTGCTTCCCTCACTTAAACTTCACTCGATGGACGAATCCACAATCCTTTGCAACTGCCGCATGGAAAAAATCCTGCACGAGCTCCGATAACTCAGCACTTTACAAAATAATTCGATCACAGTGGCTTCGCTTCTAACGAATCTCCTAGAATTAAAAGCTACGGAGTTGATAGGGAACGGCGACCCACGACGCAACTGGATTTCAAAGTCTCGCGAACGAAATAAGTGCAGGATCGATTTCAATACTTTGCAAGTTCAATTTTCTCACTTCTGTTCAACATCGCGGACGGACTTTCCTCGCAATGCATGAGTTTCGACTGACGCCATAAAGAGGGAGCACTTCTTCTCCTCCCTCTATGGGCATTTTGCTTCAAATGTTTTGCTTGTGACGAAAAATGACGATCTATTTTATATTCTAAGCCCTCTGTTTTAACTAGCATCATCGAGGCTGTTTCGTTTTTCCAGAAAGACTTATTATTCATAATGTTCTTTATTTGCGACAAGAATGAAAGGAAAAGGGGCGACGGCTTCGGGTTGTGCATGAAATCAAGGCAGAGTTTCCCACGTATATGAATGAAGACTCATTCAACAAGGGTAAAAAATGCGAATAAAAAGTAATTTGAAGATGAATTTTATTGAAACAATAACATCATAAACGTTACATTTCATTCTAGCAATTGCATTTAAGCGAAGGTGCTCTTTCCCATTTGTAGAAGTCTGTCTGTCGAGCTATCTATCCGCATCTGTGTTGAAACCGTCCTGCCTGTGCTATCGCTTCTTTGAAATCGTTCGTTCTTGAAATTCTCTTCTGAGAAATAACTCCTCGAACCTGGAAAGGAAGTAAAAAAGGAACGCAATGTAAAATCATTGTGATAACTTCTAGTTATTATCATCATGAGAAAAAAAAGCTTTAGCATCATATAGAGAGAGTGTAGAATATCTGTTGCCATTTGAGAGGCAGTTGCTCCTATTGAGGGCGTTTCGTCCCTCTCAATTTTATGATTTGCTGATCCTCGGTTCTTCCTGAGAAAGAATCGAGGATCCTTCCATACATTTTCAACGGCCAATGCTGACATTTCAAATAAATTTTTTCTCCCTTCCCTCATCCGCCTGAGAACTGCATCTCCCAATAGGAGTGTCAGTTAAACCTGTAGGTTTTATGGAAAGATGAATTGTTTAAAGAGCCCAGCGTTCGCTCTTTGGCTAAGCTTCGAAATAATATTCAATGGAATATACAGAGAGAGAGAGTTTGAAATCAAAAATCTTTATGGAAGAAAAGGAACAGCATGGAAGGATGTTGATTCAAAGCATTATCTTTTTCATAGTTCATTTAGGAAACATTAAAAGCATTATCTTTTTCATAGTTCATTTAGGAAACATTAAATGCATTTGATAAGCGGTGATGAAATATAATTTGTTATTTAATTGTAATCGAATATCACGTAATTAAACGTTGGTTTCTTTCCTGTCCTTGGATATAGAATGGAATTATTCACTGTTCTAAAACATTTAATAATGCACTGTGTTCACCCCTAATGAAATCAATTATTTGTTCATCAATTAAAGTTGAATTGTTTATAGATCCCAGCGTTCGCTCTTTGGCTAAGCTTCGATATAATATTCAATTGAATATACAGAGAGAGAGAGAGAGTTTGAAATCAAACATCTTTATGGAAGAAAAGGAAAAGCATGGAAGGATGTTGATTCAAAGCATTATCTTTTTCATAGTTAATTTAGGAAGCATTAAAAGCATTTGATAAGCGGTATTTGTATGAATGGAAAAGAATAAGATAGGGGAGTTCCATTGACTGTTATGAATTAATTACAAGCTATGAAAGAGGAGAAAGGCTTACAGTGGTTTTGTCCCTGTAACTCACCCATGAAATATAATTTGTTGTTGAATTGTGATCGAATATCACGTAATTAAACGTTGGCTGCTTTCCTGTCCTTGGATATAGAATGAAATTTTTCTCTGTTCTAAAACAATTCAATAATGTACTGTGCTCACACCTAAAGAAATCAATTATTACATTATCTTAAATTTACTGCAATTCAAACAGTTTTATCGCATCATTATTCAAAGTACATTGCCTATCGATTACATTATTCCAAATGCAGTAAATGAGCTCGTTGGTAAATTAGCTTACCTGGTAAATTGTTACACCGTTCGAGCAAGGACTGCATGACAGAGACTTAATAGCCTTACATCAGAGAAAATTTTTCTTTCATTTAAGCTATCCTTGCCAAAGTTTCAATGAAAATGTCCTAAGAACTTTTTACAGTGAACAAGAAACATGAAAATCATATATCAACCCTTATAATGTGTCCCTATTATTCTGCTGAAGCATTGTGCATATATTCCTTGTCCATCTTCCTGGAGGACCTCAACTCTCCTCTTCCAAGAGTGTCTGTCTCCTAATCAGGAGTTTTGTAAAATTTGTCTACTTAACTTAGGAAACGTTGCTCACAATCTATATATAAATTGTCATGCAGTAGGATTTCACATGAGCGCAAGATGCAATAATTGTAAATTAAATAGCATTGCACAGGTTTATAGGGAGACTACTAATTAATATGTGCTTCTTTTACCTTACCTTGCAATTCTTCAATCGATCGAAAAAGGTACTGAAATGTAAACCGACGGACGAGGAATCATGACGTAGAAAGGCGAACGAACGGTGAACCAAGCCTGGAAAGAACAAATTGCAATTAGAACTGAGACTCATGAAATTGAAGGCCGCTTCATGTATTCCATGTGAACGGATAGCAGTTAAGCAAAGCAAGAGTACTGTTTTCTCTCTTGTCAAACGTGAAACCATCCACTGATGATCCATCGTCGTTTATTTATCATTTACTCGAGTGATCTGTGATGGTAATTGCTGGAAATGGATGGCCAGTTTGAGGGACACATTATTTATAAGCAAATGATATCATAAGCCAATTACCCAGACTTCTCCTCACCTATAAAATTAAATAAATACTCACGAAACGAAAACGTCACTCTATTGCTTTCACTGCAAAGGAAAGGAAGAAGAAGATCCATTCGATGTAGACAATCACTCCACTCTCCTGGCCGGTATTTTTTCTCGATGAAAACCGCGTCCTAAAATTGAAAGATATCGAAATCGTTAAAGAGGAACTTAATTCATATTTAGGGATAAACCGTATTGAATGCATGCCTCGCACTCTTGAAAAAATTCAGTATAAAGTAAAGCGAGTGATGGCCTGCAGGTAAGGTCCAATATGGCCCACAAGAGTTGCAAATCGGTAGGAATAGGAAAATGTTATCCATCGGGAATAAGCTGGATATGAGTTACCTAAGTAAAGATGCAAATCACAGAGGATAACTTTGAAATACTGGTCATCGACCTTAAAGTTGAAACATTAAGAATTAACAATATTTGATCTCCCGCTCAACAATTATCTCGATCCTGATTGGCTGAGAGAAATACCACCGCTGTCAGTGCAAGCGCTGTATTGTTAAATTGTTAGAATCGTTGTTCTTTTACTGATCACCGACTGAATTCCTTTAAAACTCCCCTCTCCTTTTACGTCGACCGCGCATGATGGCGGTTCTCTCGATTCCCAAGAATAAGCAGACTATACTTTATGAAAATAGTATTGTTGTGCGGTAAGACTCACGTAGTAGCAAAAAAGTCATAATAAATACTAATCTTCATGTAATTTTAATCGGTTACGATGGACATCTTGTTCATTTTTAAAAATCTAATTTAAATTTTAGAATCCCGGCCGTAGCAGTCTCGCGTCCCAACTCCATCACGCATTTTTCACTTTTCCATGCAACCTCGCCGTGAGCACATCGCTCGCATCACCAATTGTTTACAATAGCTTAAATAAAGGTTTTTAACGTATAGCAGAGGCTGTCAGCATCCCAAATCGAATTATGAATCCACCAAGGAGTGTTCTGTCAATAGAAACCGCTTCGGATTGTTTAATAGCGGGGGCAATGCAAAAATATATCAAGAGTCCATATGCTTGGTGCAACGTTAGCATTCGCTCGATACGATCCGGGCTTGATATTGAAACTTACCATATGTCCCGACGTAACGGAATGCAGGTATTCGTTCATCGTCTCCTTTGGAAGCTATGAGTTGTCGAAAAACTCTAAGCACACTTGGTAAACACGGTCGGAGGGAGTTCGAAAAATTCCAATGGGACTTACCTCAATGTTTATCTTGATCCTGCTTCCCTCACTTAAACTTCACTCGATGGACGAATCCACAATCCTTTGCAACTGCCGCATGGAAAAAATCCTGCACGAGCTCCGATAACTCAGCACTTTACAAAATAATTCGATCACAGTGGCTTCGCTTCTAACGAATCTCCGAGAATTAAAAGCTACGGAGTTGATAGGGAACGGCGACCCACGACGCAACTGGATTTCAAAGTCTCGCGAACGAAATAAGTGCAGGATCGATTTCAATACTTTGCAAGTTCAATTTTCTCACTTCTGTTCAACATCGCGGACGGACTTTCCTCGCAATGCATGAGTTTCGACTGACGCCATAAAGAGGGAGCACTTCTTCTCCTCCCTCTATGGGCATTTTGCTTCAAATGTTTTGCTTGTGACGAAAAATGACGATCTATTTTATATTCTAAGCCCTCTGTTTTAACTAGCATCATCGAGGCTGTTTCGTTTTTCCAGAAAGACTTATTATTCATAATGTTCTTTATTTGCGACAAGAATGAAAGGAAAAGGGGCGACGGCTTCGGGTTGTGCATGAAATCAAGGCAGAGTTTCCCACGTATATGAATGAAGACTCATTCAACAAGGGTAAAAAATGCGAATAAAAAGTAATTTGAAGATGGATTTTATTGAAACAATAACATCATAAACGTTACATTTCATTCTAGCAATTGCATTTAAGCGAAGGTGCTCTTTCCCATTTGTAGAAGTCTGTCTGTCGAGCTATCTATCCGCATCTGTGTTGAAACCGTCCTGCCTGTGCTATCGCTTCTTTGAAATCGTTCGTTCTTGAAATTCTCTTCTGAGAAATAACTCCTCGAACCTGGAAAGGAAGTAAAAAAGGAACGCAATGTAAAATCATTGTGATAACTTCTAGTTATTATCATCATGAGAAAAAAAAGCTTTAGCATCATATAGAGAGAGTGTAGAATATCTGTTGCCATTTGAGAGGCAGTTGCTCCTATTGAGGGCGTTTCGTCCCTCTCAATTTTATGATTTGCTGATCCTCGGTTCTTCCTGAGAAAGAATCGAGGATCCTTCCATACATTTTCAACGGCCAATGCTGACATTTCAAATAAATTTTTTCTCCCTTCCCTCATCCGCCTGAGAACTGCATCTCCCAATAGGAGTGTCAGTTAAACCTGTAGGTTTTATGGAAAGATGAATTGTTTAAAGAGCCCAGCGTTCGCTCTTTGGCTAAGCTTCGAAATAATATTCAATGGAATATACAGAGAGAGAGAGTTTGAAATCAAAAATCTTTATGGAAGAAAAGGAACAGCATGGAAGGATGTTGATTCAAAGCATTATCTTTTTCATAGTTCATTTAGGAAACATTAAAAGCATTATCTTTTTCATAGTTCATTTAGGAAACATTAAATGCATTTGATAAGCGGTGATGAAATATAATTTGTTATTTAATTGTAATCGAATATCACGTAATTAAACGTTGGCTTCTTTCCTGTCCTTGGATATAGAATGGAATTATTCACTGTTCTAAAACATTTAATAATGCACTGTGTTCACCCCTAATGAAATCAATTATTTGTTCATCAATTAAAGTTGAATTGTTTATAGATCCCAGCGTTCGCTCTTTGGCTAAGCTTCGATATAATATTCAATGGAATATACAGAGAGAGAGAGAGAGTTTGAAATCAAACATCTTTATGGAAGAAAAGGAAAAGCATGGAAGGATGTTGATTCAAAGCATTATCTTTTTCACAGTTAATTTAGGAAGCATTAAAAGCATTTGATAAGCGGTATTTGTATGAATGGAAAAGAATAAGATAGGGGAGTTCCATTGACTGTTATGAATTAATTACAAGCTATGAAAGAGGAGAAAGGCTTACAGTGGTTTTGTCCCTGTAACTCACCCATGAAATATAATTTGTTGTTGAATTGTGATCGAATATCACGTAATTAAACGTTGGCTGCTTTCCTGTCCTTGGATATAGAATGAAATTTTTCTCTGTTCTAAAACAATTCAATAATGTACTGTGCTCACACCTAAAGAAATCAATTATTACATTATCTTAAATTTACTGCAATTCAAACAGTTTTATCGCATCATTATTCAAAGTACATTGCCTATCGATTACATTATTCCAAATGCAGTAAATGAGCTCGTTGGTAAATTAGCTTACCTGGTAAATTGTTACACCGTTCGAGCAAGGACTGCATGACAGAGACTTAATAGCCTTACATCAGAGAAAATTTTTCTTTCATTTAAGCTATCCTTGCCAAAGTTTCAATGAAAATGTCCTAAGAACTTTTTACAGTGAACAAGAAACATGAAAATCATATATCAACCCTTATAATGTGTCCCTATTATTCTGCTGAAGCATTGTGCATATATTCCTTGTCCATCTTCCTGGAGGACCTCAACTCTCCTCTTCCAAGAGTGTCTGTCTCCTAATCAGGAGTTTTGTAAAATTTGTCTACTTAACTTAGGAAACGTTGCTCACAATCTATATATAAATTGTCATGCAGTAGGATTTCACATGAGCGCAAGATGCAATAATTGTAAATTAAATAGCATTGCACAGGTTTATAGGGAGACTACTAATTAATATGTGCTTCTTTTACCTTACCTTGCAATTCTTCAATCGATCGAAAAAGGTACTGAAATGTAAACCGACGGACGAGGAATCATGACGTAGAAAGGCGAACGAACGGTGAACCAAGCCTGGAAAGAACAAATTGCAATTAGAACTGAGACTCATGAAAGTGAAGGCCGCTTCATGCATTCCATGTGAACGGATAGCAGTTAAGCAAAGCAAGAGTACTGTTTTCTCTCTTGTCAAACGTGAAACCATCCACTGATGATCCATCGTCGTTTATTTATCATTTACTCGAGTGATCTGTGATGGTAATTGCTGGAAATGGATGGCCAGTTTGAGGGACACATTATTTATAAGCAAATGATATCATAAGCCAATTACCCAGACTTCTCCTCACCTATAAAATTAAATAAATACTCACGAAACGAAAACGTCACTCTATTGCTTTCACTGCAAAGGAAAGGAAGAAGAAGATCCATTCGATGTAGACAATCACTCCACTCTCCTGGCCGGTATTTTTTCTCGATGAAAACCGCGTCCTAAAATTGAAAGATATCGAAATCGTTAAAGAGGAACTTAATTCATATTTAGGGATAAACCGTATTGAATGCATGCCTCGCACTCTTGAAAAAATTCAGTATAAAGTAAAGCGAGTGATGGCCTGCAGGTAAGGTCCAATATGGCCCACAAGAGTTGCAAATCGGTAGGAATAGGAAAATGTTATCCATCGGGAATAAGCTGGATATGAGTTACCTAAGTAAAGATGCAAATCACAGAGGATAACTTTGAAATACTGGTCATCGACCTTAAAGTTGAAACATTAAGAATTAACAATATTTGATCTCCCGCTCAACAATTATCTCGATCCTGATTGGCTGAGAGAAATACCACCGCTGTCAGTGCAAGCGCTGTATTGTTAAATTGTTAGAATCGTTGTTCTTTTACTGATCACCGACTGAATTCCTTTAAAACTCCCCTCTCCTTTTACGTCGACCGCGCATGATGGCGGTTCTCTCGATTCCCAAGAATAAGCAGACTATACTTTATGAAAATAGTATTGTTGTGCGGTAAGACTCACGTAGTAGCAAAAAAGTCATAATAAATACTAATCTTCATGTAATTTTAATCGGTTACGATGGACATCTTGTTCATTTTTAAAAATCTAATTTAAATTTTAGAATCCCGGCCGTAGCAGTCTCGCGTCCCAACTCCATCACGCATTTTTCACTTTTCCATGCAACCTCGCCGTGAGCACATCGCTCGCATCACCAATTGTTTACAATAGCTTAAATAAAGGTTTTTAACGTATAGCAGAGGCTGTCAGCATCCCAAATCGAATTATGAATCCACCAAGGAGTGTTCTGTCAATAGAAACCGCTTCGGATTGTTTAATAGCGGGGGCAATGCAAAAATATATCAAGAGTCCATATGCTTGGTGCAACGTTAGCATTCGCTCGATACGATCCGGGCTTGATATTGAAACTTACCATATGTCCCGACGTAACGGAATGCAGGTATTCGTTCATCGTCTCCTTTGGAAGCTATGAGTTGTCGAAAAACTCTAAGCACACTTGGTAAACACGGTCGGAGGGAGTTCGAAAAATTCCAATGGAACTTACCTCAATGTTTATCTTGATCCTGCTTCCCTCACTTAAACTTCACTCGATGGACGAATCCACAATCCTTTGCAACTGCCGCATGGAAAAAATCCTGCACGAGCTCCGATAACTCAGCACTTTACAAAATAATTCGATCACAGTGGCTTCGCTTCTAACGAATCTCCGAGAATTAAAAGCTACGGAGTTGATAGGGAACGGCGACCCACGACGCAACTGGATTTCAAAGTCTCGCGAACGAAATAAGTGCAGGATCGATTTCAATACTTTGCAAGTTCAATTTTCTCACTTCTGTTCAACATCGCGGACGGACTTTCCTCGCAATGCATGAGTTTCGACTGACGCCATAAAGAGGGAGCACTTCTTCTCCTCCCTCTATGGGCATTTTGCTTCAAATGTTTTGCTTGTGACGAAAAATGACGATCTATTTTATATTCTAAGCCCTCTGTTTTAACTAGCATCATCGAGGCTGTTTCGTTTTTCCAGAAAGACTTATTATTCATAATGTTCTTTATTTGCGACAAGAATGAAAGGAAAAGGGGCGACGGCTTCGGGTTGTGCATGAAATCAAGGCAGAGTTTCCCACGTATATGAATGAAGACTCATTCAACAAGGGTAAAAAATGCGAATAAAAAGTAATTTGAAGATGGATTTTATTGAAACAATAACATCATAAACGTTACATTTCATTCTAGCAATTGCATTTAAGCGAAGGTGCTCTTTCCCATTTGTAGAAGTCTGTCTGTCGAGCTATCTATCCGCATCTGTGTTGAAACCGTCCTGCCTGTGCTATCGCTTCTTTGAAATCGTTCGTTCTTGAAATTCTCTTCTGAGAAATAACTCCTCGAACCTGGAAAGGAAGTAAAAAAGGAACGCAATGTAAAATCATTGTGATAACTTCTAGTTATTATCATCATGAGAAAAAAAAGCTTTAGCATCATATAGAGAGAGTGTAGAATATCTGTTGCCATTTGAGAGGCAGTTGCTCCTATTGAGGGCGTTTCGTCCCTCTCAATTTTATGATTTGCTGATCCTCGGTTCTTCCTGAGAAAGAATCGAGGATCCTTCCATACATTTTCAACGGCCAATGCTGACATTTCAAATAAATTTTTTCTCCCTTCCCTCATCCGCCTGAGAACTGCATCTCCCAATAGGAGTGTCAGTTAAACCTGTAGGTTTTATGGAAAGATGAATTGTTTAAAGAGCCCAGCGTTCGCTCTTTGGCTAAGCTTCGAAATAATATTCAATGGAATATACAGAGAGAGAGAGTTTGAAATCAAAAATCTTTATGGAAGAAAAGGAACAGCATGGAAGGATGTTGATTCAAAGCATTATCTTTTTCATAGTTCATTTAGGAAACATTAAAAGCATTATCTTTTTCATAGTTCATTTAGGAAACATTAAATGCATTTGATAAGCGGTGATGAAATATAATTTGTTATTTAATTGTAATCGAATATCACGTAATTAAACGTTGGCTTCTTTCCTGTCCTTGGATATAGAATGGAATTATTCACTGTTCTAAAACATTTAATAATGCACTGTGTTCACCCCTAATGAAATCAATTATTTGTTCATCAATTAAAGTTGAATTGTTTATAGATCCCAGCGTTCGCTCTTTGGCTAAGCTTCGATATAATATTCAATGGAATATACAGAGAGAGAGAGAGAGTTTGAAATCAAACATCTTTATGGAAGAAAAGGAAAAGCATGGAAGGATGTTGATTCAAAGCATTATCTTTTTCACAGTTAATTTAGGAAGCATTAAAAGCATTTGATAAGCGGTATTTGTATGAATGGAAAAGAATAAGATAGGGGAGTTCCATTGACTGTTATGAATTAATTACAAGCTATGAAAGAGGAGAAAGGCTTACAGTGGTTTTGTCCCTGTAACTCACCCATGAAATATAATTTGTTGTTGAATTGTGATCGAATATCACGTAATTAAACGTTGGCTGCTTTCCTGTCCTTGGATATAGAATGAAATTTTTCTCTGTTCTAAAACAATTCAATAATGTACTGTGCTCACACCTAAAGAAATCAATTATTACATTATCTTAAATTTACTGCAATTCAAACAGTTTTATCGCATCATTATTCAAAGTACATTGCCTATCGATTACATTATTCCAAATGCAGTAAATGAGCTCGTTGGTAAATTAGCTTACCTGGTAAATTGTTACACCGTTCGAGCAAGGACTGCATGACAGAGACTTAATAGCCTTACATCAGAGAAAATTTTTCTTTCATTTAAGCTATCCTTGCAAAAGTTTCAATGAAAATGTCCTAAGAACTTTTTACAGTGAACAAGAAACATGAAAATCATATATCAACCCTTATAATGTGTCCCTTTTGTTCTGCTGAAGCATTGTGCATATATTCCTTGTCCATCTTCCTGGAGGACCTCAACTCTCCTCTTCCAAGAGTGTCTGTCTCCTAATCAGGAGTTTTGTAAAATTTGTCTACTTAACTTAGGAAACGTTGCTCACAATCTATATATAAATTGTCATGCAGTAGGATTTCACATGAGCGCAAGATGCAATAATTGTAAATTAAATAGCATTGCACAGGTTTATAGGGAGACTACTAATTAATATGTGCTTCTTTTACCTTACCTTGCAATTCTTCAATCGATCGAAAAAGGTACTGAAATGTAAACCGACGGACGAGGAATCATGACGTAGAAAGGCGAACGAACGGTGAACCAAGCCTGGAAAGAACAAATTGCAATTAGAACTGAGACTCATGAAAGTGAAGGCCGCTTCATGCATTCCATGTGAACGGATAGCAGTTAAGCAAAGCAAGAGTACTGTTTTCTCTCTTGTCAAACGTGAAACCATCCACTGATGATCCATCGTCGTTTATTTATCATTTACTCGAGTGATCTGTGATGGTAATTGCTGGAAATGGATGGCCAGTTTGAGGGACACATTATTTATAAGCAAATGATATCATAAGCCAATTACCCAGACTTCTCCTCACCTATAAAATTAAATAAATACTCACGAAACGAAAACGTCACTCTATTGCTTTCACTGCAAAGGAAAGGAAGAAGAAGATCCATTCGATGTAGACAATCACTCCACTCTCCTGGCCGGTATTTTTTCTCGATGAAAACCGCGTCCTAAAATTGAAAGATATCGAATTCGTTAAAGAGGAACTTAATTCATATTTAGGGATAAACCGTATTGAATGCATGCCTCGCACTCTTGAAAAAATTCAGTATAAAGTAAAGCGAGTGATGGCCTGCAGGTAAGGTCCAATATGGCCCACAAGAGTTGCAAATCGGTAGGAATAGGAAAATATTATCCATCGGGAATAAACTGGATATGAGTTACCTAAGTAAAGATGCAAATCACAGAGGATAACTTTGAAATACTGGTCATCGACCTTAAAGTTGAAACATTAAGAATTAACAATATTTGATCTCCCGCTCAACAATTATCTCGATCCTGATTGGCTGAGAGAAATACCACCGCTGTCAGTGCAAGCGCTGTATTGTTAAATTGTTAGAATCGTTGTTCTTTTACTGATCACCGACTGAATTCCTTTAAAACTCCCCTCTCCTTTTACGTCGACCGCGCATGATGGCGGTTCTCTCGATTTCCCAAGAATAAGCAGACTATACTTTATGAAAATAGTATTGTTGTGCGGTAAGACTCACGTAGTAGCAAAAAAGTCATAATAAATACTAATCTTCATGTAATTTTAATCGGTTACGATGGACATCTTGTTCATTTTTTAAAATCTAATTTAAATTTTAGAATCCCGGCCGTAGCAGTCTCGCGTCCCAACTCCATCACGCATTTTTCACTTTTCCATGCAACCTCGCCGTGAGCACATCGCTCGCATCACCAATTGTTTACAATAGCTTAAATAAAGGTTTTTAACGTATAGCAGAGGCTGTCAGCATCCCAAATCGAATTATGAATCCACCAAGGAGTGTTCTGTCAATAGAAACCGCTTCGGATTGTTTAATAGCGGGGGCAATGCAAAAATATATCAAGAGTCCATATGCTTGGTGCAACGTTAGCATTCGCTCGATACGATCCGGGCTTGATATTGAAACTTACCATATGTCCCGACGTAACGGAATGCAGGTATTCGTTCATCGTCTCCTTTGGAAGCTATGAGTTGTCGAAAAACTCTAAGCACACTTGGTAAACACGGTCGGAGGGAGTTCGAAAAATTCCAATGGGACTTACCTCAATGTTTATCTTGATCCTGCTTCCCTCACTTAAACTTCACTCGATGGACGAATCCACAATCCTTTGCAACTGCCGCATGGAAAAAATCCTGCACGAGCTCCGATAACTCAGCACTTTACAAAATAATTCGATCACAGTGGCTTCGCTTCTAACGAATCTCCTAGAATTAAAAGCTACGGAGTTGATAGGGAACGGCGACCCACGACGCAACTGGATTTCAAAGTCTCGCGAACGAAATAAGTGCAGGATCGATTTCAATACTTTGCAAGTTCAATTTTCTCACTTCTGTTCAACATCGCGGACGGACTTTCCTCGCAATGCATGAGTTTCGACTGACGCCATAAAGAGGGAGCACTTCTTCTCCTCCCTCTATGGGCATTTTGCTTCAAATGTTTTGCTTGTGACGAAAAATGACGATCTATTTTATATTCTAAGCCCTCTGTTTTAACTAGCATCATCGAGGCTGTTTCGTTTTTCCAGAAAGACTTATTATTCATAATGTTCTTTATTTGCGACAAGAATGAAAGGAAAAGGGGCGACGGCTTCGGGTTGTGCATGAAATCAAGGCAGAGTTTCCCACGTATATGAATGAAGACTCATTCAACAAGGGTAAAAAATGCGAATAAAAAGTAATTTGAAGATGAATTTTATTGAAACAATAACATCATAAACGTTACATTTCATTCTAGCAATTGCATTTAAGCGAAGGTGCTCTTTCCCATTTGTAGAAGTCTGTCTGTCGAGCTATCTATCCGCATCTGTGTTGAAACCGTCCTGCCTGTGCTATCGCTTCTTTGAAATCGTTCGTTCTTGAAATTCTCTTCTGAGAAATAACTCCTCGAACCTGGAAAGGAAGTAAAAAAGGAACGCAATGTAAAATCATTGTGATAACTTCTAGTTATTATCATCATGAGAAAAAAAAGCTTTAGCATCATATAGAGAGAGTGTAGAATATCTGTTGCCATTTGAGAGGCAGTTGCTCCTATTGAGGGCGTTTCGTCCCTCTCAATTTTATGATTTGCTGATCCTCGGTTCTTCCTGAGAAAGAATCGAGGATCCTTCCATACATTTTCAACGGCCAATGCTGACATTTCAAATAAATTTTTTCTCCCTTCCCTCATCCGCCTGAGAACTGCATCTCCCAATAGGAGTGTCAGTTAAACCTTTAGGTTTTATGGAAAGATGAATTGTTTAAAGAGCCCAGCGTTCGCTCTTTGGCTAAGCTTCGAAATAATATTCAATGGAATATACAGAGAGAGAGAGTTTGAAATCAAAAATCTTTATGGAAGAAAAGGAACAGCATGGAAGGATGTTGATTCAAAGCATTATCTTTTTCATAGTTCATTTAGGAAACATTAAAAGCATTATCTTTTTCATAGTTCATTTAGGAAACATTAAATGCATTTGATAAGCGGTGATGAAATATAATTTGTTATTTAATTGTAATCGAATATCACGTAATTAAACGTTGGCTTCTTTCCTGTCCTTGGATATAGAATGGAATTATTCACTGTTCTAAAACATTTAATAATGCACTGTGTTCACCCCTAATGAAATCAATTATTTGTTCATCAATTAAAGTTGAATTGTTTATAGATCCCAGCGTTCGCTCTTTGGCTAAGCTTCGATATAATATTCAATGGAATATACAGAGAGAGAGAGAGAGTTTGAAATCAAACATCTTTATGGAAGAAAAGGAAAAGCATGGAAGGATGTTGATTCAAAGCATTATCTTTTTCATAGTTAATTTAGGAAGCATTAAAAGCATTTGATAAGCGGTATTTGTATGAATGGAAAAGAATAAGATAGGGGAGTTCCATTGACTGTTATGAATTAATTACAAGCTATGAAAGAGGAGAAAGGCTTACAGTGGTTTTGTCCCTGTAACTCACCCATGAAATATAATTTGTTGTTGAATTGTGATCGAATATCACGTAATTAAACGTTGGCTGCTTTCCTGTCCTTGGATATAGAATGAAATTTTTCTCTGTTCTAAAACAATTCAATAATGTACTGTGCTCACACCTAAAGAAATCAATTATTACATTATCTTAAATTTACTGCAATTCAAACAGTTTTATCGCATCATTATTCAAAGTACATTGCCTATCGATTACATTATTCCAAATGCAGTAAATGAGCTCGTTGGTAAATTAGCTTACCTGGTAAATTGTTACACCGTTCGAGCAAGGACTGCATGACAGAGACTTAATAGCCTTACATCAGAGAAAATTTTTCTTTCATTTAAGCTATCCTTGCAAAAGTTTCAATGAAAATGTCCTAAGAACTTTTTACAGTGAACAAGAAACATGAAAATCATATATCAACCCTTATAATGTGTCCCTTTTGTTCTGCTGAAGCATTGTGCATATATTCCTTGTCCATCTTCCTGGAGGACCTCAACTCTCCTCTTCCAAGAGTGTCTGTCTCCTAATCAGGAGTTTTGTAAAATTTGTCTACTTAACTTAGGAAACGTTGCTCACAATCTATATATAAATTGTCATGCAGTAGGATTTCACATGAGCGCAAGATGCAATAATTGTAAATTAAATAGCATTGCACAGGTTTATAGGGAGACTACTAATTAATATGTGCTTCTTTTACCTTACCTTGCAATTCTTCAATCGATCGAAAAAGGTACTGAAATGTAAACCGACGGACGAGGAATCATGACGTAGAAAGGCGAACGAACGGTGAACCAAGCCTGGAAAGAACAAATTGCAATTAGAACTGAGACTCATGAAAGTGAAGGCCGCTTCATGCATTCCATGTGAACGGATAGCAGTTAAGCAAAGCAAGAGTACTGTTTACTCTCTTGTCAAACGTGAAACCATCCACTGATGATCCATCGTCGTTTATTTATCATTTACTCGAGTGATCTGTGATGGTAATTGCTGGAAATGGATGGCCAGTTTGAGGGACACATTATTTATAAGCAAATGATATCATAAGCCAATTACCCAGACTTCTCCTCACCTATAAAATTAAATAAATACTCACGAAACGAAAACGTCACTCTATTGCTTTCACTGCAAAGGAAAGGAAGAAGAAGATCCATTCGATGTAGACAATCACTCCACTCTCCTGGCCGGTATTTTTTCTCGATGAAAACCGCGTCCTAAAATTGAAAGATATCGAATTCGTTAAAGAGGAACTTAATTCATATTTAGGGATAAACCGTATTGAATGCATGCCTCGCACTCTTGAAAAAATTCAGTATAAAGTAAAGCGAGTGATGGCCTGCAGGTAAGGTCCAATATGGCCCACAAGAGTTGCAAATCGGTAGGAATAGGAAAATATTATCCATCGGGAATAAACTGGATATGAGTTACCTAAGTAAAGATGCAAATCACAGAGGATAACTTTGAAATACTGGTCATCGACCTTAAAGTTGAAACATTAAGAATTAACAATATTTGATCTCCCGCTCAACAATTATCTCGATCCTGATTGGCTGAGAGAAATACCACCGCTGTCAGTGCAAGCGCTGTATTGTTAAATTGTTAGAATCGTTGTTCTTTTACTGATCACCGACTGAATTCCTTTAAAACTCCCCTCTCCTTTTACGTCGACCGCGCATGATGGCGGTTCTCTCGATTTCCCAAGAATAAGCAGACTATACTTTATGAAAATAGTATTGTTGTGCGGTAAGACTCACGTAGTAGCAAAAAAGTCATAATAAATACTAATCTTCATGTAATTTTAATCGGTTACGATGGACATCTTGTTCATTTTTTAAAATCTAATTTAAATTTTAGAATCCCGGCCGTAGCAGTCTCGCGTCCCAACTCCATCACGCATTTTTCACTTTTCCATGCAACCTCGCCGTGAGCACATCGCTCGCATCACCAATTGTTTACAATAGCTTAAATAAAGGTTTTTAACGTATAGCAGAGGCTGTCAGCATCCCAAATCGAATTATGAATCCACCAAGGAGTGTTCTGTCAATAGAAACCGCTTCGGATTGTTTAATAGCGGGGGCAATGCAAAAATATATCAAGAGTCCATATGCTTGGTGCAACGTTAGCATTCGCTCGATACGATCCGGGCTTGATATTGAAACTTACCATATGTCCCGACGTAACGGAATGCAGGTATTCGTTCATCGTCTCCTTTGGAAGCTATGAGTTGTCGAAAAACTCTAAGCACACTTGGTAAACACGGTCGGAGGGAGTTCGAAAAATTCCAATGGGACTTACCTCAATGTTTATCTTGATCCTGCTTCCCTCACTTAAACTTCACTCGATGGACGAATCCACAATCCTTTGCAACTGCCGCATGGAAAAAATCCTGCACGAGCTCCGATAACTCAGCACTTTACAAAATAATTCGATCACAGTGGCTTCGCTTCTAACGAATCTCCTAGAATTAAAAGCTACGGAGTTGATAGGGAACGGCGACCCACGACGCAACTGGATTTCAAAGTCTCGCGAACGAAATAAGTGCAGGATCGATTTCAATACTTTGCAAGTTCAATTTTCTCACTTCTGTTCAACATCGCGGACGGACTTTCCTCGCAATGCATGAGTTTCGACTGACGCCATAAAGAGGGAGCACTTCTTCTCCTCCCTCTATGGGCATTTTGCTTCAAATGTTTTGCTTGTGACGAAAAATGACGATCTATTTTATATTCTAAGCCCTCTGTTTTAACTAGCATCATCGAGGCTGTTTCGTTTTTCCAGAAAGACTTATTATTCATAATGTTCTTTATTTGCGACAAGAATGAAAGGAAAAGGGGCGACGGCTTCGGGTTGTGCATGAAATCAAGGCAGAGTTTCCCACGTATATGAATGAAGACTCATTCAACAAGGGTAAAAAATGCGAATAAAAAGTAATTTGAAGATGAATTTTATTGAAACAATAACATCATAAACGTTACATTTCATTCTAGCAATTGCATTTAAGCGAAGGTGCTCTTTCCCATTTGTAGAAGTCTGTCTGTCGAGCTATCTATCCGCATCTGTGTTGAAACCGTCCTGCCTGTGCTATCGCTTCTTTGAAATCGTTCGTTCTTGAAATTCTCTTCTGAGAAATAACTCCTCGAACCTGGAAAGGAAGTAAAAAAGGAACGCAATGTAAAATCATTGTGATAACTTCTAGTTATTATCATCATGAGAAAAAAAAGCTTTAGCATCATATAGAGAGAGTGTAGAATATCTGTTGCCATTTGAGAGGCAGTTGCTCCTATTGAGGGCGTTTCGTCCCTCTCAATTTTATGATTTGCTGATCCTCGGTTCTTCCTGAGAAAGAATCGAGGATCCTTCCATACATTTTCAACGGCCAATGCTGACATTTCAAATAAATTTTTTCTCCCTTCCCTCATCCGCCTGAGAACTGCATCTCCCAATAGGAGTGTCAGTTAAACCTTTAGGTTTTATGGAAAGATGAATTGTTTAAAGAGCCCAGCGTTCGCTCTTTGGCTAAGCTTCGAAATAATATTCAATGGAATATACAGAGAGAGAGAGTTTGAAATCAAAAATCTTTATGGAAGAAAAGGAACAGCATGGAAGGATGTTGATTCAAAGCATTATCTTTTTCATAGTTCATTTAGGAAACATTAAAAGCATTATCTTTTTCATAGTTCATTTAGGAAACATTAAATGCATTTGATAAGCGGTGATGAAATATAATTTGTTATTTAATTGTAATCGAATATCACGTAATTAAACGTTGGCTTCTTTCCTGTCCTTGGATATAGAATGGAATTATTCACTGTTCTAAAACATTTAATAATGCACTGTGTTCACCCCTAATGAAATCAATTATTTGTTCATCAATTAAAGTTGAATTGTTTATAGATCCCAGCGTTCGCTCTTTGGCTAAGCTTCGATATAATATTCAATGGAATATACAGAGAGAGAGAGAGAGTTTGAAATCAAACATCTTTATGGAAGAAAAGGAAAAGCATGGAAGGATGTTGATTCAAAGCATTATCTTTTTCATAGTTAATTTAGGAAGCATTAAAAGCATTTGATAAGCGGTATTTGTATGAATGGAAAAGAATAAGATAGGGGAGTTCCATTGACTGTTATGAATTAATTACAAGCTATGAAAGAGGAGAAAGGCTTACAGTGGTTTTGTCCCTGTAACTCACCCATGAAATATAATTTGTTGTTGAATTGTGATCGAATATCACGTAATTAAACGTTGGCTGCTTTCCTGTCCTTGGATATAGAATGAAATTTTTCTCTGTTCTAAAACAATTCAATAATGTACTGTGCTCACACCTAAAGAAATCAATTATTACATTATCTTAAATTTACTGCAATTCAAACAGTTTTATCGCATCATTATTCAAAGTACATTGCCTATCGATTACATTATTCCAAATGCAGTAAATGAGCTCGTTGGTAAATTAGCTTACCTGGTAAATTGTTACACCGTTCGAGCAAGGACTGCATGACAGAGACTTAATAGCCTTACATCAGAGAAAATTTTTCTTTCATTTAAGCTATCCTTGCAAAAGTTTCAATGAAAATGTCCTAAGAACTTTTTACAGTGAACAAGAAACATGAAAATCATATATCAACCCTTATAATGTGTCCCTTTTGTTCTGCTGAAGCATTGTGCATATATTCCTTGTCCATCTTCCTGGAGGACCTCAACTCTCCTCTTCCAAGAGTGTCTGTCTCCTAATCAGGAGTTTTGTAAAATTTGTCTACTTAACTTAGGAAACGTTGCTCACAATCTATATATAAATTGTCATGCAGTAGGATTTCACATGAGCGCAAGATGCAATAATTGTAAATTAAATAGCATTGCACAGGTTTATAGGGAGACTACTAATTAATATGTGCTTCTTTTACCTTACCTTGCAATTCTTCAATCGATCGAAAAAGGTACTGAAATGTAAACCGACGGACGAGGAATCATGACGTAGAAAGGCGAACGAACGGTGAACCAAACCTGGAAAGAACAAATTGCAATTAGAACTGAGACTCATGAAAGTGAAGGCCGCTTCATGCATTCCATGTGAACGGATAGCAGTTAAGCAAAGCAAGAGTACTGTTTACTCTCTTGTCAAACGTGAAACCATCCACTGATGATCCATCGTCGTTTATTTATCATTTACTCGAGTGATCTGTGATGGTAATTGCTGGAAATGGATGGCCAGTTTGAGGGACACATTATTTATAAGCAAATGATATCATAAGCCAATTACCCAGACTTCTCCTCACCTATAAAATTAAATAAATACTCACGAAACGAAAACGTCACTCTATTGCTTTCACTGCAAAGGAAAGGAAGAAGAAGATCCATTCGATGTAGACAATCACTCCACTCTCCTGGCCGGTATTTTTTCTCGATGAAAACCGCGTCCTAAAATTGAAAGATATCGAATTCGTTAAAGAGGAACTTAATTCATATTTAGGGATAAACCGTATTGAATGCATGCCTCGCACTCTTGAAAAAATTCAGTATAAAGTAAAGCGAGTGATGGCCTGCAGGTAAGGTCCAATATGGCCCACAAGAGTTGCAAATCGGTAGGAATAGGAAAATGTTATCCATCGGGAATAAACTGGAAATGAGTTACCTAAGTAAAGATGCAAATCACAGAGGATAACTTTGAAATACTGGTCATCGACCTTAAAGTTGAAACATTAAGAATTAACAATATTTGATCTCCCGCTCAACAATTATCTCGATCCTGATTGGCTGAGAGAAATACCACCGCTGTCAGTGCAAGCGCTGTATTGTTAAATTGTTAGAATCGTTGTTCTTTTACTGATCACCGACTGAATTCCTTTAAAACTCCCCTCTCCTTTTACGTCGACCGCGCATGATGGCGGTTCTCTCGATTTCCCAAGAATAAGCAGACTATACTTTATGAAAATAGTATTGTTGTGCGGTAAGACTCACGTAGTAGCAAAAAAGTCATAATAAATACTAATCTTCATGTAATTTTAATCGGTTACGATGGACATCTTGTTCATTTTTTAAAATCTAATTTAAATTTTAGAATCCCGGCCGTAGCAGTCTCGCGTCCCAACTCCATCACGCATTTTTCACTTTTCCATGCAACCTCGCCGTGAGCACATCGCTCGCATCACCAATTGTTTACAATAGCTTAAATAAAGGTTTTTAACGTATAGCAGAGGCTGTCAGCATCCCAAATCGAATTATGAATCCACCAAGGAGTGTTCTGTCAATAGAAACCGCTTCGGATTGTTTAATAGCGGGGGCAATGCAAAAATATATCAAGAGTCCATATGCTTGGTGCAACGTTAGCATTCGCTCGATACGATCCGGGCTTGATATTGAAACTTACCATATGTCCCGACGTAACGGAATGCAGGTATTCGTTCATCGTCTCCTTTGGAAGCTATGAGTTGTCGAAAAACTCTAAGCACACTTGGTAAACACGGTCGGAGGGAGTTCGAAAAATTCCAATGGGACTTACCTCAATGTTTATCTTGATCCTGCTTCCCTCACTTAAACTTCACTCGATGGACGAATCCACAATCCTTTGCAACTGCCGCATGGAAAAAATCCTGCACGAGCTCCGATAACTCAGCACTTTACAAAATAATTCGATCACAGTGGCTTCGCTTCTAACGAATCTCCTAGAATTAAAAGCTACGGAGTTGATAGGGAACGGCGACCCACGACGCAACTGGATTTCAAAGTCTCGCGAACGAAATAAGTGCAGGATCGATTTCAATACTTTGCAAGTTCAATTTTCTCACTTCTGTTCAACATCGCGGACGGACTTTCCTCGCAATGCATGAGTTTCGACTGACGCCATAAAGAGGGAGCACTTCTTCTCCTCCCTCTATGGGCATTTTGCTTCAAATGTTTTGCTTGTGACGAAAAATGACGATCTATTTTATATTCTTAGCCTTCTGTTTTAACTAGCATCATCGAGGCTGTTTCGTTTTTCCAGAAAGACTTATTATTCATAATGTTCTTTATTTGCGACAAGAATGAAAGGAAAAGGGGCGACGGCTTCGGGTTGTGCATGAAATCAAGGCAGAGTTTCCCACGTATATGAATGAAGACTCATTCAACAAGGGTAAAAAATGCGAATAAAAAGTAATTTGAAGATGAATTTTATTGAAACAATAACATCATAAACGTTACATTTCATTCTAGCAATTGCATTTAAGCGAAGGTGCTCTTTCCCATTTGTAGAAGTCTGTCTGTCGAGCTATCTATCCGCATCTGTGTTGAAACCGTCCTGCCTGTGCTATCGCTTCTTTGAAATCGTTCGTTCTTGAAATTCTCTTCTGAGAAATAACTCCTCGAACCTGGAAAGGAAGTAAAAAAGGAACGCAATGTAAAATCATTGTGATAACTTCTAGTTATTATCATCATGAGAAAAAAAAGCTTTAGCATCATATAGAGAGAGTGTAGAATATCTGTTGCCATTTGAGAGGCAGTTGCTCCTATTGAGGGCGTTTCGTCCCTCTCAATTTTATGATTTGCTGATCCTCGGTTCTTCCTGAGAAAGAATCGAGGATCCTTCCATACATTTTCAACGGCCAATGCTGACATTTCAAATAAATTTTTTCTCCCTTCCCTCATCCGCCTGAGAACTGCATCTCCCAATAGGAGTGTCAGTTAAACCTGTAGGTTTTATGGAAAGATGAATTGTTTAAAGAGCCCAGCGTTCGCTCTTTGGCTAAGCTTCGAAATAATATTCAATGGAATATACAGAGAGAGAGAGTTTGAAATCAAAAATCTTTATGGAAGAAAAGGAACAGCATGGAAGGATGTTGATTCAAAGCATTATCTTTTTCATAGTTCATTTAGGAAACATTAAAAGCATTATCTTTTTCATAGTTCATTTAGGAAACATTAAATGCATTTGATAAGCGGTGATGAAATATAATTTGTTATTTAATTGTAATCGAATATCACGTAATTAAACGTTGGCTTCTTTCCTGTCCTTGGATATAGAATGGAATTATTCACTGTTCTAAAACATTTAATAATGCACTGTGTTCACCCCTAATGAAATCAATTATTTGTTCATCAATTAAAGTTGAATTGTTTATAGATCCCAGCGTTCGCTCTTTGGCTAAGCTTCGATATAATATTCAATTGAATATACAGAGAGAGAGAGAGAGTTTGAAATCAAACATCTTTATGGAAGAAAAGGAAAAGCATGGAAGGATGTTGATTCAAAGCATTATCTTTTTCATAGTTAATTTAGGAAGCATTAAAAGCATTTGATAAGCGGTATTTGTATGAATGGAAAAGAATAAGATAGGGGAGTTCCATTGACTGTTATGAATTAATTACAAGCTATGAAAGAGGAGAAAGGCTTACAGTGGTTTTGTCCCTGTAACTCACCCATGAAATATAATTTGTTGTTGAATTGTGATCGAATATCACGTAATTAAACGTTGGCTGCTTTCCTGTCCTTGGATATAGAATGAAATTTTTCTCTGTTCTAAAACAATTCAATAATGTACTGTGCTCACACCTAAAGAAATCAATTATTACATTATCTTAAATTTACTGCAATTCAAACAGTTTTATCGCATCATTATTCAAAGTACATTGCCTATCGATTACATTATTCCAAATGCAGTAAATGAGCTCGTTGGTAAATTAGCTTACCTGGTAAATTGTTACACCGTTCGAGCAAGGACTGCATGACAGAGACTTAATAGCCTTACATCAGAGAAAATTTTTCTTTCATTTAAGCTATCCTTGCAAAAGTTTCAATGAAAATGTCCTAAGAACTTTTTACAGTGAACAAGAAACATGAAAATCATATATCAACCCTTATAATGTGTCCCTTTTGTTCTGCTGAAGCATTGTGCATATATTCCTTGTCCATCTTCCTGGAGGACCTCAACTCTCCTCTTCCAAGAGTGTCTGTCTCCTAATCAGGAGTTTTGTAAAATTTGTCTACTTAACTTAGGAAACGTTGCTCACAATCTATATATAAATTGTCATGCAGTAGGATTTCACATGAGCGCAAGATGCAATAATTGTAAATTAAATAGCATTGCACAGGTTTATAGGGAGACTACTAATTAATATGTGCTTCTTTTACCTTACCTTGCAATTCTTCAATCGATCGAAAAAGGTACTGAAATGTAAACCGACGGACGAGGAATCATGACGTAGAAAGGCGAACGAACGGTGAACCAAGCCTGGAAAGAACAAATTGCAATTAGAACTGAGACTCATGAAAGTGAAGGCCGCTTCATGCATTCCATGTGAACGGATAGCAGTTAAGCAAAGCAAGAGTACTGTTTTCTCTCTTGTCAAACGTGAAACCATCCACTGATGATCCATCGTCGTTTATTTATCATTTACTCGAGTGATCTGTGATGGTAATTGCTGGAAATGGATGGCCAGTTTGAGGGACACATTATTTATAAGCAAATGATATCATAAGCCAATTACCCAGACTTCTCCTCACCTATAAAATTAAATAAATACTCACGAAACGAAAACGTCACTCTATTGCTTTCACTGCAAAGGAAAGGAAGAAGAAGATCCATTCGATGTAGACAATCACTCCACTCTCCTGGCCGGTATTTTTTCTCGATGAAAACCGCGTCCTAAAATTGAAAGATATCGAATTCGTTAAAGAGGAACTTAATTCATATTTAGGGATAAACCGTATTGAATGCATGCCTCGCACTCTTGAAAAAATTCAGTATAAAGTAAAGCGAGTGATGGCCTGCAGGTAAGGTCCAATATGGCCCACAAGAGTTGCAAATCGGTAGGAATAGGAAAATATTATCCATCGGGAATAAACTGGATATGAGTTACCTAAGTAAAGATGCAAATCACAGAGGATAACTTTGAAATACTGGTCATCGACCTTAAAGTTGAAACATTAAGAATTAACAATATTTGATCTCCCGCTCAACAATTATCTCGATCCTGATTGGCTGAGAGAAATACCACCGCTGTCAGTGCAAGCGCTGTATTGTTAAATTGATAGAATCGTTGTTCTTTTACTGATCACCGACTGAATTCCTTTAAAACTCCCCTCTCCTTTTACGTCGACCGCGCATGATGGCGGTTCTCTCGATTTCCCAAGAATAAGCAGACTATACTTTATGAAAATAGTATTGTTGTGCGGTAAGACTCACGTAGTAGCAAAAAAGTCATAATAAATACTAATCTTCATGTAATTTTAATCGGTTACGATGGACATCTTGTTCATTTTTTAAAATCTAATTTAAATTTTAGAATCCCGGCCGTAGCAGTCTCGCGTCCCAACTCCATCACGCATTTTTCACTTTTCCATGCAACCTCGCCGTGAGCACATCGCTCGCATCACCAATTGTTTACAATAGCTTAAATAAAGGTTTTTAACGTATAGCAGAGGCTGTCAGCATCCCAAATCGAATTATGAATCCACCAAGGAGTGTTCTGTCAATAGAAACCGCTTCGGATTGTTTAATAGCGGGGGCAATGCAAAAATATATCAAGAGTCCATATGCTTGGTGCAACGTTAGCATTCGCTCGATACGATCCGGGCTTGATATTGAAACTTACCATATGTCCCGACGTAACGGAATGCAGGTATTCGTTCATCGTCTCCTTTGGAAGCTATGAGTTGTCGAAAAACTCTAAGCACACTTGGTAAACACGGTCGGAGGGAGTTCGAAAAATTCCAATGGGACTTACCTCAATGTTTATCTTGATCCTGCTTCCCTCACTTAAACTTCACTCGATGGACGAATCCACAATCCTTTGCAACTGCCGCATGGAAAAAATCCTGCACGAGCTCCGATAACTCAGCACTTTACAAAATAATTCGATCACAGTGGCTTCGCTTCTAACGAATCTCCTAGAATTAAAAGCTACGGAGTTGATAGGGAACGGCGACCCACGACGCAACTGGATTTCAAAGTCTCGCGAACGAAATAAGTGCAGGATCGATTTCAATACTTTGCAAGTTCAATTTTCTCACTTCTGTTCAACATCGCGGACGGACTTTCCTCGCAATGCATGAGTTTCGACTGACGCCATAAAGAGGGAGCACTTCTTCTCCTCCCTCTATGGGCATTTTGCTTCAAATGTTTTGCTTGTGACGAAAAATGACGATCTATTTTATATTCTTAGCCTTCTGTTTTAACTAGCATCATCGAGGCTGTTTCGTTTTTCCAGAAAGACTTATTATTCATAATGTTCTTTATTTGCGACAAGAATGAAAGGAAAAGGGGCGACGGCTTCGGGTTGTGCATGAAATCAAGGCAGAGTTTCCCACGTATATGAATGAAGACTCATTCAACAATGGTAAGAAATGCTAATAAAAAGTAATTTGAAGATGAATTTTATTGAAACAATAACATCATAAACGTTACATTTCATTCTAGCAATTGCATTTAAGCGAAGGTGCTCTTTCCCATTTGTAGAAGTCTGTCTGTCGAGCTATCTATCCGCATCTGTGTTGAAACCGTCCTGCCTGTGCTATCGCTTCTTTGAAATCGTTCGTTCTTGAAATTCTCTTCTGAGAAATAACTCCTCGAACCTGGAAAGGAAGTAAAAAAGGAACGCAATGTAAAATCATTGTGATAACTTCTAGTTATTATCATCATGAGAAAAAAAAGCTTTAGCATCATATAGAGAGAGTGTAGAATATCTGTTGCCATTTGAGAGGCAGTTGCTCCTATTGAGGGCGTTTCGTCCCTCTCAATTTTATGATTTGCTGATCCTCGGTTCTTCCTGAGAAAGAATCGAGGATCCTTCCATACATTTTCAACGGCCAATGCTGACATTTCAAATAAATTTTTTCTCCCTTCCCTCATCCGCCTGAGAACTGCATCTCCCAATAGGAGTGTCAGTTAAACCTGTAGGTTTTATGGAAAGATGAATTGTTTAAAGAGCCCAGCGTTCGCTCTTTGGCTAAGCTTCGAAATAATATTCAATGGAATATACAGAGAGAGAGAGTTTGAAATCAAAAATCTTTATGGAAGAAAAGGAACAGCATGGAAGGATGTTGATTCAAAGCATTATCTTTTTCATAGTTCATTTAGGAAACATTAAAAGCATTATCTTTTTCATAGTTCATTTAGGAAACATTAAATGCATTTGATAAGCGGTGATGAAATATAATTTGTTATTTAATTGTAATCGAATATCACGTAATTAAACGTTGGCTTCTTTCCTGTCCTTGGATATAGAATGGAATTATTCACTGTTCTAAAACATTTAATAATGCACTGTGTTCACCCCTAATGAAATCAATTATTTGTTCATCAATTAAAGTTGAATTGTTTATAGATCCCAGCGTTCGCTCTTTGGCTAAGCTTCGATATAATATTCAATGGAATATACAGAGAGAGAGAGAGAGTTTGAAATCAAACATCTTTATGGAAGAAAAGGAAAAGCATGGAAGGATGTTGATTCAAAGCATTATCTTTTTCACAGTTAATTTAGGAAGCATTAAAAGCATTTGATAAGCGGTATTTGTATGAATGGAAAAGAATAAGATAGGGGAGTTCCATTGACTGTTATGAATTAATTACAAGCTATGAAAGAGGAGAAAGGCTTACAGTGGTTTTGTCCCTGTAACTCACCCATGAAATATAATTTGTTGTTGAATTGTGATCGAATATCACGTAATTAAACGTTGGCTGCTTTCCTGTCCTTGGATATAGAATGAAATTTTTCTCTGTTCTAAAACAATTCAATAATGTACTGTGCTCACACCTAAAGAAATCAATTATTACATTATCTTAAATTTACTGCAATTCAAACAGTTTTATCGCATCATTATTCAAAGTACATTGCCTATCGATTACATTATTCCAAATGCAGTAAATGAGCTCGTTGGTAAATTAGCTTACCTGGTAAATTGTTACACCGTTCGAGCAAGGACTGCATGACAGAGACTTAATAGCCTTACATCAGAGAAAATTTTTCTTTCATTTAAGCTATCCTTGCAAAAGTTTCAATGAAAATGTCCTAAGAACTTTTTACAGTGAACAAGAAACATGAAAATCATATATCAACCCTTATAATGTGTCCCTTTTGTTCTGCTGAAGCATTGTGCATATATTCCTTGTCCATCTTCCTGGAGGACCTCAACTCTCCTCTTCCAAGAGTGTCTGTCTCCTAATCAGGAGTTTTGTAAAATTTGTCTACTTAACTTAGGAAACGTTGCTCACAATCTATATATAAATTGTCATGCAGTAGGATTTCACATGAGCGCAAGATGCAATAATTGTAAATTAAATAGCATTGCACAGGTTTATAGGGAGACTACTAATTAATATGTGCTTCTTTTACCTTACCTTGCAATTCTTCAATCGATCGAAAAAGGTACTGAAATGTAAACCGACGGACGAGGAATCATGACGTAGAAAGGCGAACGAACGGTGAACCAAGCCTGGAAAGAACAAATTGCAATTAGAACTGAGACTCATGAAAGTGAAGGCCGCTTCATGCATTCCATGTGAACGGATAGCAGTTAAGCAAAGCAAGAGTACTGTTTTCTCTCTTGTCAAACGTGAAACCATCCACTGATGATCCATCGTCGTTTATTTATCATTTACTCGAGTGATCTGTGATGGTAATTGCTGGAAATGGATGGCCAGTTTGAGGGACACATTATTTATAAGCAAATGATATCATAAGCCAATTACCCAGACTTCTCCTCACCTATAAAATTAAATAAATACTCACGAAACGAAAACGTCACTCTATTGCTTTCACTGCAAAGGAAAGGAAGAAGAAGATCCATTCGATGTAGACAATCACTCCACTCTCCTGGCCGGTATTTTTTCTCGATGAAAACCGCGTCCTAAAATTGAAAGATATCGAATTCGTTAAAGAGGAACTTAATTCATATTTAGGGATAAACCGTATTGAATGCATGCCTCGCACTCTTGAAAAAATTCAGTATAAAGTAAAGCGAGTGATGGCCTGCAGGTAAGGTCCAATATGGCCCACAAGAGTTGCAAATCGGTAGGAATAGGAAAATATTATCCATCGGGAATAAACTGGATATGAGTTACCTAAGTAAAGATGCAAATCACAGAGGATAACTTTGAAATACTGGTCATCGACCTTAAAGTTGAAACATTAAGAATTAACAATATTTGATCTCCCGCTCAACAATTATCTCGATCCTGATTGGCTGAGAGAAATACCACCGCTGTCAGTGCAAGCGCTGTATTGTTAAATTGTTAGAATCGTTGTTCTTTTACTGATCACCGACTGAATTCCTTTAAAACTCCCCTCTCCTTTTACGTCGACCGCGCATGATGGCGGTTCTCTCGATTTCCCAAGAATAAGCAGACTATACTTTATGAAAATAGTATTGTTGTGCGGTAAGACTCACGTAGTAGCAAAAAAGTCATAATAAATACTAATCTTCATGTAATTTTAATCGGTTACGATGGACATCTTGTTCATTTTTTAAAATCTAATTTAAATTTTAGAATCCCGGCCGTAGCAGTCTCGCGTCCCAACTCCATCACGCATTTTTCACTTTTCCATGCAACCTCGCCGTGAGCACATCGCTCGCATCACCAATTGTTTACAATAGCTTAAATAAAGGTTTTTAACGTATAGCAGAGGCTGTCAGCATCCCAAATCGAATTATGAATCCACCAAGGAGTGTTCTGTCAATAGAAACCGCTTCGGATTGTTTAATAGCGGGGGCAATGCAAAAATATATCAAGAGTCCATATGCTTGGTGCAACGTTAGCATTCGCTCGATACGATCCGGGCTTGATATTGAAACTTACCATATGTCCCGACGTAACGGAATGCAGGTATTCGTTCATCGTCTCCTTTGGAAGCTATGAGTTGTCGAAAAACTCTAAGCACACTTGGTAAACACGGTCGGAGGGAGTTCGAAAAATTCCAATGGGACTTACCTCAATGTTTATCTTGATCCTGCTTCCCTCACTTAAACTTCACTCGATGGACGAATCCACAATCCTTTGCAACTGCCGCATGGAAAAAATCCTGCACGAGCTCCGATAACTCAGCACTTTACAAAATAATTCGATCACAGTGGCTTCGCTTCTAACGAATCTCCTAGAATTAAAAGCTACGGAGTTGATAGGGAACGGCGACCCACGACGCAACTGGATTTCAAAGTCTCGCGAACGAAATAAGTGCAGGATCGATTTCAATACTTTGCAAGTTCAATTTTCTCACTTCTGTTCAACATCGCGGACGGACTTTCCTCGCAATGCATGAGTTTCGACTGACGCCATAAAGAGGGAGCACTTCTTCTCCTCCCTCTATGGGCATTTTGCTTCAAATGTTTTGCTTGTGACGAAAAATGACGATCTATTTTATATTCTAAGCCCTCTGTTTTAACTAGCATCATCGAGGCTGTTTCGTTTTTCCAGAAAGACTTATTATTCATAATGTTCTTTATTTGCGACAAGAATGAAAGGAAAAGGGGCGACGGCTTCGGGTTGTGCATGAAATCAAGGCAGAGTTTCCCACGTATATGAATGAAGACTCATTCAACAAGGGTAAAAAATGCGAATAAAAAGTAATTTGAAGATGAATTTTATTGAAACAATAACATCATAAACGTTACATTTCATTCTAGCAATTGCATTTAAGCGAAGGTGCTCTTTCCCATTTGTAGAAGTCTGTCTGTCGAGCTATCTATCCGCATCTGTGTTGAAACCGTCCTGCCTGTGCTATCGCTTCTTTGAAATCGTTCGTTCTTGAAATTCTCTTCTGAGAAATAACTCCTCGAACCTGGAAAGGAAGTAAAAAAGGAACGCAATGTAAAATCATTGTGATAACTTCTAGTTATTATCATCATGAGAAAAAAAAGCTTTAGCATCATATAGAGAGAGTGTAGAATATCTGTTGCCATTTGAGAGGCAGTTGCTCCTATTGAGGGCGTTTCGTCCCTCTCAATTTTATGATTTGCTGATCCTCGGTTCTTCCTGAGAAAGAATCGAGGATCCTTCCATACATTTTCAACGGCCAATGCTGACATTTCAAATAAATTTTTTCTCCCTTCCCTCATCCGCCTGAGAACTGCATCTCCCAATAGGAGTGTCAGTTAAACCTGTAGGTTTTATGGAAAGATGAATTGTTTAAAGAGCCCAGCGTTCGCTCTTTGGCTAAGCTTCGAAATAATATTCAATGGAATATACAGAGAGAGAGAGTTTGAAATCAAAAATCTTTATGGAAGAAAAGGAACAGCATGGAAGGATGTTGATTCAAAGCATTATCTTTTTCATAGTTCATTTAGGAAACATTAAAAGCATTATCTTTTTCATAGTTCATTTAGGAAACATTAAATGCATTTGATAAGCGGTGATGAAATATAATTTGTTATTTAATTGTAATCGAATATCACGTAATTAAACGTTGGCTTCTTTCCTGTCCTTGGATATAGAATGGAATTATTCACTGTTCTAAAACATTTAATGATGCACTGTGTTCACCCCTAATGAAATCAATTATTTGTTCATCAATTAAAGTTGAATTGTTTATAGATCCCAGCGTTCGCTCTTTGGCTAAGCTTCGATATAATATTCAATGGAATATACAGAGAGAGAGAGAGAGTTTGAAATCAAACATCTTTATGGAAGAAAAGGAAAAGCATGGAAGGATGTTGATTCAAAGCATTATCTTTTTCACAGTTAATTTAGGAAGCATTAAAAGCATTTGATAAGCGGTATTTGTATGAATGGAAAAGAATAAGATAGGGGAGTTCCATTGACTGTTATGAATTAATTACAAGCTATGAAAGAGGAGAAAGGCTTACAGTGGTTTTGTCCCTGTAACTCACCCATGAAATATAATTTGTTGTTGAATTGTGATCGAATATCACGTAATTAAACGTTGGCTGCTTTCCTGTCCTTGGATATAGAATGAAATTTTTCTCTGTTCTAAAACAATTCAATAATGTACTGTGCTCACACCTAAAGAAATCAATTATTACATTATCTTAAATTTACTGCAATTCAAACAGTTTTATCGCATCATTATTCAAAGTACATTGCCTATCGATTACATTATTCCAAATGCAGTAAATGAGCTCGTTGGTAAATTAGCTTACCTGGTAAATTGTTACACCGTTCGAGCAAGGACTGCATGACAGAGACTTAATAGCCTTACATCAGAGAAAATTTTTCTTTCATTTAAGCTATCCTTGCAAAAGTTTCAATGAAAATGTCCTAAGAACTTTTTACAGTGAACAAGAAACATGAAAATCATATATCAACCCTTATAATGTGTCCCTTTTGTTCTGCTGAAGCATTGTGCATATATTCCTTGTCCATCTTCCTGGAGGACCTCAACTCTCCTCTTCCAAGAGTGTCTGTCTCCTAATCAGGAGTTTTGTAAAATTTGTCTACTTAACTTAGGAAACGTTGCTCACAATCTATATATAAATTGTCATGCAGTAGGATTTCACATGAGCGCAAGATGCAATAATTGTAAATTAAATAGCATTGCACAGGTTTATAGGGAGACTACTAATTAATATGTGCTTCTTTTACCTTACCTTGCAATTCTTCAATCGATCGAAAAAGGTACTGAAATGTAAACCGACGGACGAGGAATCATGACGTAGAAAGGCGAACGAACGGTGAACCAAGCCTGGAAAGAACAAATTGCAATTAGAACTGAGACTCATGAAAGTGAAGGCCGCTTCATGCATTCCATGTGAACGGATAGCAGTTAAGCAAAGCAAGAGTACTGTTTTCTCTCTTGTCAAACGTGAAACCATCCACTGATGATCCATCGTCGTTTATTTATCATTTACTCGAGTGATCTGTGATGGTAATTGCTGGAAATGGATGGCCAGTTTGAGGGACACATTATTTATAAGCAAATGATATCATAAGCCAATTACCCAGACTTCTCCTCACCTATAAAATTAAATAAATACTCACGAAACGAAAACGTCACTCTATTGCTTTCACTGCAAAGGAAAGGAAGAAGAAGATCCATTCGATGTAGACAATCACTCCACTCTCCTGGCCGGTATTTTTTCTCGATGAAAACCGCGTCCTAAAATTGAAAGATATCGAATTCGTTAAAGAGGAACTTAATTCATATTTAGGGATAAACCGTATTGAATGCATGCCTCGCACTCTTGAAAAAATTCAGTATAAAGTAAAGCGAGTGATGGCCTGCAGGTAAGGTCCAATATGGCCCACAAGAGTTGCAAATCGGTAGGAATAGGAAAATATTATCCATCGGGAATAAACTGGATATGAGTTACCTAAGTAAAGATGCAAATCACAGAGGATAACTTTGAAATACTGGTCATCGACCTTAAAGTTGAAACATTAAGAATTAACAATATTTGATCTCCCGCTCAACAATTATCTCGATCCTGATTGGCTGAGAGAAATACCACCGCTGTCAGTGCAAGCGCTGTATTGTTAAATTGATAGAATCGTTGTTCTTTTACTGATCACCGACTGAATTCCTTTAAAACTCCCCTCTCCTTTTACGTCGACCGCGCATGATGGCGGTTCTCTCGATTTCCCAAGAATAAGCAGACTATACTTTATGAAAATAGTATTGTTGTGCGGTAAGACTCACGTAGTAGCAAAAAAGTCATAATAAATACTAATCTTCATGTAATTTTAATCGGTTACGATGGACATCTTGTTCATTTTTTAAAATCTAATTTAAATTTTAGAATCCCGGCCGTAGCAGTCTCGCGTCCCAACTCCATCACGCATTTTTCACTTTTCCATGCAACCTCGCCGTGAGCACATCGCTCGCATCACCAATTGTTTACAATAGCTTAAATAAAGGTTTTTAACGTATAGCAGAGGCTGTCAGCATCCCAAATCGAATTATGAATCCACCAAGGAGTGTTCTGTCAATAGAAACCGCTTCGGATTGTTTAATAGCGGGGGCAATGCAAAAATATATCAAGAGTCCATATGCTTGGTGCAACGTTAGCATTCGCTCGATACGATCCGGGCTTGATATTGAAACTTACCATATGTCCCGACGTAACGGAATGCAGGTATTCGTTCATCGTCTCCTTTGGAAGCTATGAGTTGTCGAAAAACTCTAAGCACACTTGGTAAACACGGTCGGAGGGAGTTCGAAAAATTCCAATGGGACTTACCTCAATGTTTATCTTGATCCTGCTTCCCTCACTTAAACTTCACTCGATGGACGAATCCACAATCCTTTGCAACTGCCGCATGGAAAAAATCCTGCACGAGCTCCGATAACTCAGCACTTTACAAAATAATTCGATCACAGTGGCTTCGCTTCTAACGAATCTCCTAGAATTAAAAGCTACGGAGTTGATAGGGAACGGCGACCCACGACGCAACTGGATTTCAAAGTCTTGCGAACGAAATAAGTGCAGGATCGATTTCAATACTTTGCAAGTTCAATTTTCTCACTTCTGTTCAACATCGCGGACGGACTTTCCTCGCAATGCATGAGTTTCGACTGACGCCATAAAGAGGGAGCACTTCTTCTCCTCCCTCTATGGGCATTTTGCTTCAAATGTTTTGCTTGTGACGAAAAATGACGATCTATTTTATATTCTAAGCCCTCTGTTTTAACTAGCATCCTCGAGGCTGTTTCGTTATTCCAGAAATACTTATTATTCATAATGTTCTTTATTTGCGACAAGAATGAAAGGAAAAGGGGCGACGGCTTCGGGTTGTGCATGAAATCAAGGCAGAGTTTCCCACGTATATGAATGAAGACTCATTCAACAAGGGTAAAAAATGCGAATAAAAAGTAATTTGAAGATGAATTTTATTGAAACAATAACATCATAAACGTTACATTTCATTCTAGCAATTGCATTTAAGCGAAGGTGCTCTTTCCCATTTGTAGAAGTCTGTCTGTCGAGCTATCTATCCGCATCTGTGTTGAAACCGTCCTGCCTGTGCTATCGCTTCTTTGAAATCGTTCGTTCTTGAAATTCTCTTCTGAGAAATAACTCCTCGAACCTGGAAAGGAAGTAAAAAAGGAACGCAATGTAAAATCATTGTGATAACTTCTAGTTATTATCATCATGAGAAAAAAAAGCTTTAGCATCATATAGAGAGAGTGTAGAATATCTGTTGCCATTTGAGAGGCAGTTGCTCCTATTGAGGGCGTTTCGTCCCTCTCAATTTTATGATTTGCTGATCCTCGGTTCTTCCTGAGAAAGAATCGAGGATCCTTCCATACATTTTCAACGGCCAATGCTGACATTTCAAATAAATTTTTTCTCCCTTCCCTCATCCGCCTGAGAACTGCATCTCCCAATAGGAGTGTCAGTTAAACCTGTAGGTTTTATGGAAAGATGAATTGTTTAAAGAGCCCAGCGTTCGCTCTTTGGCTAAGCTTCGAAATAATATTCAATGGAATATACAGAGAGAGAGAGTTTGAAATCAAAAATCTTTATGGAAGAAAAGGAACAGCATGGAAGGATGTTGATTCAAAGCATTATCTTTTTCATAGTTCATTTAGGAAACATTAAAAGCATTATCTTTTTCATAGTTCATTTAGGAAACATTAAATGCATTTGATAAGCGGTGATGAAATATAATTTGTTATTTAATTGTAATCGAATATCACGTAATTAAACGTTGGCTTCTTTCCTGTCCTTGGATATAGAATGGAATTATTCACTGTTCTAAAACATTTAATAATGCACTGTGTTCACCCCTAATGAAATCAATTATTTGTTCATCAATTAAAGTTGAATTGTTTATAGATCCCAGCGTTCGCTCTTTGGCTAAGCTTCGATATAATATTCAATGGAATATACAGAGAGAGAGAGAGAGTTTGAAATCAAACATCTTTATGGAAGAAAAGGAAAAGCATGGAAGGATGTTGATTCAAAGCATTATCTTTTTCACAGTTAATTTAGGAAGCATTAAAAGCATTTGATAAGCGGTATTTGTATGAATGGAAAAGAATAAGATAGGGGAGTTCCATTGACTGTTATGAATTAATTACAAGCTATGAAAGAGGAGAAAGGCTTACAGTGGTTTTGTCCCTGTAACTCACCCATGAAATATAATTTGTTGTTGAATTGTGATCGAATATCACGTAATTAAACGTTGGCTGCTTTCCTGTCCTTGGATATAGAATGAAATTTTTCTCTGTTCTAAAACAATTCAATAATGTACTGTGCTCACACCTAAAGAAATCAATTATTACATTATCTTAAATTTACTGCAATTCAAACAGTTTTATCGCATCATTATTCAAAGTACATTGCCTATCGATTACATTATTCCAAATGCAGTAAATGAGCTCGTTGGTAAATTAGCTTACCTGGTAAATTGTTACACCGTTCGAGCAAGGACTGCATGACAGAGACTTAATAGCCTTACATCAGAGAAAATTTTTCTTTCATTTAAGCTATCCTTGCAAAAGTTTCAATGAAAATGTCCTAAGAACTTTTTACAGTGAACAAGAAACATGAAAATCATATATCAACCCTTATAATGTGTCCCTTTTGTTCTGCTGAAGCATTGTGCATATATTCCTTGTCCATCTTCCTGGAGGACCTCAACTCTCCTCTTCCAAGAGTGTCTGTCTCCTAATCAGGAGTTTTGTAAAATTTGTCTACTTAACTTAGGAAACGTTGCTCACAATCTATATATAAATTGTCATGCAGTAGGATTTCACATGAGCGCAAGATGCAATAATTGTAAATTAAATAGCATTGCACAGGTTTATAGGGAGACTACTAATTAATATGTGCTTCTTTTACCTTACCTTGCAATTCTTCAATCGATCGAAAAAGGTACTGAAATGTAAACCGACGGACGAGGAATCATGACGTAGAAAGGCGAACGAACGGTGAACCAAGCCTGGAAAGAACAAATTGCAATTAGAACTGAGACTCATGAAAGTGAAGGCCGCTTCATGCATTCCATGTGAACGGATAGCAGTTAAGCAAAGCAAGAGTACTGTTTTCTCTCTTGTCAAACGTGAAACCATCCACTGATGATCCATCGTCGTTTATTTATCATTTACTCGAGTGATCTGTGATGGTAATTGCTGGAAATGGATGGCCAGTTTGAGGGACACATTATTTATAAGCAAATGATATCATAAGCCAATTACCCAGACTTCTCCTCACCTATAAAATTAAATAAATACTCACGAAACGAAAACGTCACTCTATTGCTTTCACTGCAAAGGAAAGGAAGAAGAAGATCCATTCGATGTAGACAATCACTCCACTCTCCTGGCCGGTATTTTTTCTCGATGAAAACCGCGTCCTAAAATTGAAAGATATCGAATTCGTTAAAGAGGAACTTAATTCATATTTAGGGATAAACCGTATTGAATGCATGCCTCGCACTCTTGAAAAAATTCAGTATAAAGTAAAGCGAGTGATGGCCTGCAGGTAAGGTCCAATATGGCCCACAAGAGTTGCAAATCGGTAGGAATAGGAAAATATTATCCATCGGGAATAAACTGGATATGAGTTACCTAAGTAAAGATGCAAATCACAGAGGATAACTTTGAAATACTGGTCATCGACCTTAAAGTTGAAACATTAAGAATTAACAATATTTGATCTCCCGCTCAACAATTATCTCGATCCTGATTGGCTGAGAGAAATACCACCGCTGTCAGTGCAAGCGCTGTATTGTTAAATTGTTAGAATCGTTGTTCTTTTACTGATCACCGACTGAATTCCTTTAAAACTCCCCTCTCCTTTTACGTCGACCGCGCATGATGGCGGTTCTCTCGATTTCCCAAGAATAAGCAGACTATACTTTATGAAAATAGTATTGTTGTGCGGTAAGACTCACGTAGTAGCAAAAAAGTCATAATAAATACTAATCTTCATGTAATTTTAATCGGTTACGATGGACATCTTGTTCATTTTTTAAAATCTAATTTAAATTTTAGAATCCCGGCCGTAGCAGTCTCGCGTCCCAACTCCATCACGCATTTTTCACTTTTCCATGCAACCTCGCCGTGAGCACATCGCTCGCATCACCAATTGTTTACAATAGCTTAAATAAAGGTTTTTAACGTATAGCAGAGGCTGTCAGCATCCCAAATCGAATTATGAATCCACCAAGGAGTGTTCTGTCAATAGAAACCGCTTCGGATTGTTTAATAGCGGGGGCAATGCAAAAATATATCAAGAGTCCATATGCTTGGTGCAACGTTAGCATTCGCTCGATACGATCCGGGCTTGATATTGAAACTTACCATATGTCCCGACGTAACGGAATGCAGGTATTCGTTCATCGTCTCCTTTGGAAGCTATGAGTTGTCGAAAAACTCTAAGCACACTTGGTAAACACGGTCGGAGGGAGTTCGAAAAATTCCAATGGGACTTACCTCAATGTTTATCTTGATCCTGCTTCCCTCACTTAAACTTCACTCGATGGACGAATCCACAATCCTTTGCAACTGCCGCATGGAAAAAATCCTGCACGAGCTCCGATAACTCAGCACTTTACAAAATAATTCGATCACAGTGGCTTCGCTTCTAACGAATCTCCTAGAATTAAAAGCTACGGAGTTGATAGGGAACGGCGACCCACGACGCAACTGGATTTCAAAGTCTCGCGAACGAAATAAGTGCAGGATCGATTTCAATACTTTGCAAGTTCAATTTTCTCACTTCTGTTCAACATCGCGGACGGACTTTCCTCGCAATGCATGAGTTTCGACTGACGCCATAAAGAGGGAGCACTTCTTCTCCTCCCTCTATGGGCATTTTGCTTCAAATGTTTTGCTTGTGACGAAAAATGACGATCTATTTTATATTCTAAGCCCTCTGTTTTAACTAGCATCATCGAGGCTGTTTCGTTTTTCCAGAAAGACTTATTATTCATAATGTTCTTTATTTGCGACAAGAATGAAAGGAAAAGGGGCGACGGCTTCGGGTTGTGCATGAAATCAAGGCAGAGTTTCCCACGTATATGAATGAAGACTCATTCAACAAGGGTAAAAAATGCGAATAAAAAGTAATTTGAAGATGAATTTTATTGAAACAATAACATCATAAACGTTACATTTCATTCTAGCAATTGCATTTAAGCGAAGGTGCTCTTTCCCATTTGTAGAAGTCTGTCTGTCGAGCTATCTATCCGCATCTGTGTTGAAACCGTCCTGCCTGTGCTATCGCTTCTTTGAAATCGTTCGTTCTTGAAATTCTCTTCTGAGAAATAACTCCTCGAACCTGGAAAGGAAGTAAAAAAGGAACGCAATGTAAAATCATTGTGATAACTTCTAGTTATTATCATCATGAGAAAAAAAAGCTTTAGCATCATATAGAGAGAGTGTAGAATATCTGTTGCCATTTGAGAGGCAGTTGCTCCTATTGAGGGCGTTTCGTCCCTCTCAATTTTATGATTTGCTGATCCTCGGTTCTTCCTGAGAAAGAATCGAGGATCCTTCCATACATTTTCAACGGCCAATGCTGACATTTCAAATAAATTTTTTCTCCCTTCCCTCATCCGCCTGAGAACTGCATCTCCCAATAGGAGTGTCAGTTAAACCTGTAGGTTTTATGGAAAGATGAATTGTTTAAAGAGCCCAGCGTTCGCTCTTTGGCTAAGCTTCGAAATAATATTCAATGGAATATACAGAGAGAGAGAGTTTGAAATCAAAAATCTTTATGGAAGAAAAGGAACAGCATGGAAGGATGTTGATTCAAAGCATTATCTTTTTCATAGTTCATTTAGGAAACATTAAAAGCATTATCTTTTTCATAGTTCATTTAGGAAACATTAAATGCATTTGATAAGCGGTGATGAAATATAATTTGTTATTTAATTGTAATCGAATATCACGTAATTAAACGTTGGCTTCTTTCCTGTCCTTGGATATAGAATGGAATTATTCACTGTTCTAAAACATTTAATGATGCACTGTGTTCACCCCTAATGAAATCAATTATTTGTTCATCAATTAAAGTTGAATTGTTTATAGATCCCAGCGTTCGCTCTTTGGCTAAGCTTCGATATAATATTCAATGGAATATACAGAGAGAGAGAGAGAGTTTGAAATCAAACATCTTTATGGAAGAAAAGGAAAAGCATGGAAGGATGTTGATTCAAAGCATTATCTTTTTCACAGTTAATTTAGGAAGCATTAAAAGCATTTGATAAGCGGTATTTGTATGAATGGAAAAGAATAAGATAGGGGAGTTCCATTGACTGTTATGAATTAATTACAAGCTATGAAAGAGGAGAAAGGCTTACAGTGGTTTTGTCCCTGTAACTCACCCATGAAATATAATTTGTTGTTGAATTGTGATCGAATATCACGTAATTAAACGTTGGCTGCTTTCCTGTCCTTGGATATAGAATGAAATTTTTCTCTGTTCTAAAACAATTCAATAATGTACTGTGCTCACACCTAAAGAAATCAATTATTACATTATCTTAAATTTACTGCAATTCAAACAGTTTTATCGCATCATTATTCAAAGTACATTGCCTATCGATTACATTATTCCAAATGCAGTAAATGAGCTCGTTGGTAAATTAGCTTACCTGGTAAATTGTTACACCGTTCGAGCAAGGACTGCATGACAGAGACTTAATAGCCTTACATCAGAGAAAATTTTTCTTTCATTTAAGCTATCCTTGCAAAAGTTTCAATGAAAATGTCCTAAGAACTTTTTACAGTGAACAAGAAACATGAAAATCATATATCAACCCTTATAATGTGTCCCTTTTGTTCTGCTGAAGCATTGTGCATATATTCCTTGTCCATCTTCCTGGAGGACCTCAACTCTCCTCTTCCAAGAGTGTCTGTCTCCTAATCAGGAGTTTTGTAAAATTTGTCTACTTAACTTAGGAAACGTTGCTCACAATCTATATATAAATTGTCATGCAGTAGGATTTCACATGAGCGCAAGATGCAATAATTGTAAATTAAATAGCATTGCACAGGTTTATAGGGAGACTACTAATTAATATGTGCTTCTTTTACCTTACCTTGCAATTCTTCAATCGATCGAAAAAGGTACTGAAATGTAAACCGACGGACGAGGAATCATGACGTAGAAAGGCGAACGAACGGTGAACCAAGCCTGGAAAGAACAAATTGCAATTAGAACTGAGACTCATGAAAGTGAAGGCCGCTTCATGCATTCCATGTGAACGGATAGCAGTTAAGCAAAGCAAGAGTACTGTTTTCTCTCTTGTCAAACGTGAAACCATCCACTGATGATCCATCGTCGTTTATTTATCATTTACTCGAGTGATCTGTGATGGTAATTGCTGGAAATGGATGGCCAGTTTGAGGGACACATTATTTATAAGCAAATGATATCATAAGCCAATTACCCAGACTTCTCCTCACCTATAAAATTAAATAAATACTCACGAAACGAAAACGTCACTCTATTGCTTTCACTGCAAAGGAAAGGAAGAAGAAGATCCATTCGATGTAGACAATCACTCCACTCTCCTGGCCGGTATTTTTTCTCGATGAAAACCGCGTCCTAAAATTGAAAGATATCGAATTCGTTAAAGAGGAACTTAATTCATATTTAGGGATAAACCGTATTGAATGCATGCCTCGCACTCTTGAAAAAATTCAGTATAAAGTAAAGCGAGTGATGGCCTGCAGGTAAGGTCCAATATGGCCCACAAGAGTTGCAAATCGGTAGGAATAGGAAAATATTATCCATCGGGAATAAACTGGATATGAGTTACCTAAGTAAAGATGCAAATCACAGAGGATAACTTTGAAATACTGGTCATCGACCTTAAAGTTGAAACATTAAGAATTAACAATATTTGATCTCCCGCTCAACAATTATCTCGATCCTGATTGGCTGAGAGAAATACCACCGCTGTCAGTGCAAGCGCTGTATTGTTAAATTGATAGAATCGTTGTTCTTTTACTGATCACCGACTGAATTCCTTTAAAACTCCCCTCTCCTTTTACGTCGACCGCGCATGATGGCGGTTCTCTCGATTTCCCAAGAATAAGCAGACTATACTTTATGAAAATAGTATTGTTGTGCGGTAAGACTCACGTAGTAGCAAAAAAGTCATAATAAATACTAATCTTCATGTAATTTTAATCGGTTACGATGGACATCTTGTTCATTTTTTAAAATCTAATTTAAATTTTAGAATCCCGGCCGTAGCAGTCTCGCGTCCCAACTCCATCACGCATTTTTCACTTTTCCATGCAACCTCGCCGTGAGCACATCGCTCGCATCACCAATTGTTTACAATAGCTTAAATAAAGGTTTTTAACGTATAGCAGAGGCTGTCAGCATCCCAAATCGAATTATGAATCCACCAAGGAGTGTTCTGTCAATAGAAACCGCTTCGGATTGTTTAATAGCGGGGGCAATGCAAAAATATATCAAGAGTCCATATGCTTGGTGCAACGTTAGCATTCGCTCGATACGATCCGGGCTTGATATTGAAACTTACCATATGTCCCGACGTAACGGAATGCAGGTATTCGTTCATCGTCTCCTTTGGAAGCTATGAGTTGTCGAAAAACTCTAAGCACACTTGGTAAACACGGTCGGAGGGAGTTCGAAAAATTCCAATGGGACTTACCTCAATGTTTATCTTGATCCTGCTTCCCTCACTTAAACTTCACTCGATGGACGAATCCACAATCCTTTGCAACTGCCGCATGGAAAAAATCCTGCACGAGCTCCGATAACTCAGCACTTTACAAAATAATTCGATCACAGTGGCTTCGCTTCTAACGAATCTCCTAGAATTAAAAGCTACGGAGTTGATAGGGAACGGCGACCCACGACGCAACTGGATTTCAAAGTCTCGCGAACGAAATAAGTGCAGGATCGATTTCAATACTTTGCAAGTTCAATTTTCTCACTTCTGTTCAACATCGCGGACGGACTTTCCTCGCAATGCATGAGTTTCGACTGACGCCATAAAGAGGGAGCACTTCTTCTCCTCCCTCTATGGGCATTTTGCTTCAAATGTTTTGCTTGTGACGAAAAATGACGATCTATTTTATATTCTTAGCCTTCTGTTTTAACTAGCATCATCGAGGCTGTTTCGTTTTTCCAGAAAGACTTATTATTCATAATGTTCTTTATTTGCGACAAGAATGAAAGGAAAAGGGGCGACGGCTTCGGGTTGTGCATGAAATCAAGGCAGAGTTTCCCACGTATATGAATGAAGACTCATTCAACAATGGTAAGAAATGCTAATAAAAAGTAATTTGAAGATGAATTTTATTGAAACAATAACATCATAAACGTTACATTTCATTCTAGCAATTGCATTTAAGCGAAGGTGCTCTTTCCCATTTGTAGAAGTCTGTCTGTCGAGCTATCTATCCGCATCTGTGTTGAAACCGTCCTGCCTGTGCTATCGCTTCTTTGAAATCGTTCGTTCTTGAAATTCTCTTCTGAGAAATAACTCCTCGAACCTGGAAAGGAAGTAAAAAAGGAACGCAATGTAAAATCATTGTGATAACTTCTAGTTATTATCATCATGAGAAAAAAAAGCTTTAGCATCATATAGAGAGAGTGTAGAATATCTGTTGCCATTTGAGAGGCAGTTGCTCCTATTGAGGGCGTTTCGTCCCTCTCAATTTTATGATTTGCTGATCCTCGGTTCTTCCTGAGAAAGAATCGAGGATCCTTCCATACATTTTCAACGGCCAATGCTGACATTTCAAATAAATTTTTTCTCCCTTCCCTCATCCGCCTGAGAACTGCATCTCCCAATAGGAGTGTCAGTTAAACCTGTAGGTTTTATGGAAAGATGAATTGTTTAAAGAGCCCAGCGTTCGCTCTTTGGCTAAGCTTCGAAATAATATTCAATGGAATATACAGAGAGAGAGAGTTTGAAATCAAAAATCTTTATGGAAGAAAAGGAACAGCATGGAAGGATGTTGATTCAAAGCATTATCTTTTTCATAGTTCATTTAGGAAACATTAAAAGCATTATCTTTTTCATAGTTCATTTAGGAAACATTAAATGCATTTGATAAGCGGTGATGAAATATAATTTGTTATTTAATTGTAATCGAATATCACGTAATTAAACGTTGGCTTCTTTCCTGTCCTTGGATATAGAATGGAATTATTCACTGTTCTAAAACATTTAATAATGCACTGTGTTCACCCCTAATGAAATCAATTATTTGTTCATCAATTAAAGTTGAATTGTTTATAGATCCCAGCGTTCGCTCTTTGGCTAAGCTTCGATATAATATTCAATGGAATATACAGAGAGAGAGAGAGAGTTTGAAATCAAACATCTTTATGGAAGAAAAGGAAAAGCATGGAAGGATGTTGATTCAAAGCATTATCTTTTTCACAGTTAATTTAGGAAGCATTAAAAGCATTTGATAAGCGGTATTTGTATGAATGGAAAAGAATAAGATAGGGGAGTTCCATTGACTGTTATGAATTAATTACAAGCTATGAAAGAGGAGAAAGGCTTACAGTGGTTTTGTCCCTGTAACTCACCCATGAAATATAATTTGTTGTTGAATTGTGATCGAATATCACGTAATTAAACGTTGGCTGCTTTCCTGTCCTTGGATATAGAATGAAATTTTTCTCTGTTCTAAAACAATTCAATAATGTACTGTGCTCACACCTAAAGAAATCAATTATTACATTATCTTAAATTTACTGCAATTCAAACAGTTTTATCGCATCATTATTCAAAGTACATTGCCTATCGATTACATTATTCCAAATGCAGTAAATGAGCTCGTTGGTAAATTAGCTTACCTGGTAAATTGTTACACCGTTCGAGCAAGGACTGCATGACAGAGACTTAATAGCCTTACATCAGAGAAAATTTTTCTTTCATTTAAGCTATCCTTGCAAAAGTTTCAATGAAAATGTCCTAAGAACTTTTTACAGTGAACAAGAAACATGAAAATCATATATCAACCCTTATAATGTGTCCCTTTTGTTCTGCTGAAGCATTGTGCATATATTCCTTGTCCATCTTCCTGGAGGACCTCAACTCTCCTCTTCCAAGAGTGTCTGTCTCCTAATCAGGAGTTTTGTAAAATTTGTCTACTTAACTTAGGAAACGTTGCTCACAATCTATATATAAATTGTCATGCAGTAGGATTTCACATGAGCGCAAGATGCAATAATTGTAAATTAAATAGCATTGCACAGGTTTATAGGGAGACTACTAATTAATATGTGCTTCTTTTACCTTACCTTGCAATTCTTCAATCGATCGAAAAAGGTACTGAAATGTAAACCGACGGACGAGGAATCATGACGTAGAAAGGCGAACGAACGGTGAACCAAGCCTGGAAAGAACAAATTGCAATTAGAACTGAGACTCATGAAAGTGAAGGCCGCTTCATGCATTCCATGTGAACGGATAGCAGTTAAGCAAAGCAAGAGTACTGTTTTCTCTCTTGTCAAACGTGAAACCATCCACTGATGATCCATCGTCGTTTATTTATCATTTACTCGAGTGATCTGTGATGGTAATTGCTGGAAATGGATGGCCAGTTTGAGGGACACATTATTTATAAGCAAATGATATCATAAGCCAATTACCCAGACTTCTCCTCACCTATAAAATTAAATAAATACTCACGAAACGAAAACGTCACTCTATTGCTTTCACTGCAAAGGAAAGGAAGAAGAAGATCCATTCGATGTAGACAATCACTCCACTCTCCTGGCCGGTATTTTTTCTCGATGAAAACCGCGTCCTAAAATTGAAAGATATCGAATTCGTTAAAGAGGAACTTAATTCATATTTAGGGATAAACCGTATTGAATGCATGCCTCGCACTCTTGAAAAAATTCAGTATAAAGTAAAGCGAGTGATGGCCTGCAGGTAAGGTCCAATATGGCCCACAAGAGTTGCAAATCGGTAGGAATAGGAAAATATTATCCATCGGGAATAAACTGGATATGAGTTACCTAAGTAAAGATGCAAATCACAGAGGATAACTTTGAAATACTGGTCATCGACCTTAAAGTTGAAACATTAAGAATTAACAATATTTGATCTCCCGCTCAACAATTATCTCGATCCTGATTGGCTGAGAGAAATACCACCGCTGTCAGTGCAAGCGCTGTATTGTTAAATTGTTAGAATCGTTGTTCTTTTACTGATCACCGACTGAATTCCTTTAAAACTCCCCTCTCCTTTTACGTCGACCGCGCATGATGGCGGTTCTCTCGATTTCCCAAGAATAAGCAGACTATACTTTATGAAAATAGTATTGTTGTGCGGTAAGACTCACGTAGTAGCAAAAAAGTCATAATAAATACTAATCTTCATGTAATTTTAATCGGTTACGATGGACATCTTGTTCATTTTTTAAAATCTAATTTAAATTTTAGAATCCCGGCCGTAGCAGTCTCGCGTCCCAACTCCATCACGCATTTTTCACTTTTCCATGCAACCTCGCCGTGAGCACATCGCTCGCATCACCAATTGTTTACAATAGCTTAAATAAAGGTTTTTAACGTATAGCAGAGGCTGTCAGCATCCCAAATCGAATTATGAATCCACCAAGGAGTGTTCTGTCAATAGAAACCGCTTCGGATTGTTTAATAGCGGGGGCAATGCAAAAATATATCAAGAGTCCATATGCTTGGTGCAACGTTAGCATTCGCTCGATACGATCCGGGCTTGATATTGAAACTTACCATATGTCCCGACGTAACGGAATGCAGGTATTCGTTCATCGTCTCCTTTGGAAGCTATGAGTTGTCGAAAAACTCTAAGCACACTTGGTAAACACGGTCGGAGGGAGTTCGAAAAATTCCAATGGGACTTACCTCAATGTTTATCTTGATCCTGCTTCCCTCACTTAAACTTCACTCGATGGACGAATCCACAATCCTTTGCAACTGCCGCATGGAAAAAATCCTGCACGAGCTCCGATAACTCAGCACTTTACAAAATAATTCGATCACAGTGGCTTCGCTTCTAACGAATCTCCTAGAATTAAAAGCTACGGAGTTGATAGGGAACGGCGACCCACGACGCAACTGGATTTCAAAGTCTCGCGAACGAAATAAGTGCAGGATCGATTTCAATACTTTGCAAGTTCAATTTTCTCACTTCTGTTCAACATCGCGGACGGACTTTCCTCGCAATGCATGAGTTTCGACTGACGCCATAAAGAGGGAGCACTTCTTCTCCTCCCTCTATGGGCATTTTGCTTCAAATGTTTTGCTTGTGACGAAAAATGACGATCTATTTTATATTCTAAGCCCTCTGTTTTAACTAGCATCATCGAGGCTGTTTCGTTTTTCCAGAAAGACTTATTATTCATAATGTTCTTTATTTGCGACAAGAATGAAAGGAAAAGGGGCGACGGCTTCGGGTTGTGCATGAAATCAAGGCAGAGTTTCCCACGTATATGAATGAAGACTCATTCAACAAGGGTAAAAAATGCGAATAAAAAGTAATTTGAAGATGAATTTTATTGAAACAATAACATCATAAACGTTACATTTCATTCTAGCAATTGCATTTAAGCGAAGGTGCTCTTTCCCATTTGTAGAAGTCTGTCTGTCGAGCTATCTATCCGCATCTGTGTTGAAACCGTCCTGCCTGTGCTATCGCTTCTTTGAAATCGTTCGTTCTTGAAATTCTCTTCTGAGAAATAACTCCTCGAACCTGGAAAGGAAGTAAAAAAGGAACGCAATGTAAAATCATTGTGATAACTTCTAGTTATTATCATCATGAGAAAAAAAAGCTTTAGCATCATATAGAGAGAGTGTAGAATATCTGTTGCCATTTGAGAGGCAGTTGCTCCTATTGAGGGCGTTTCGTCCCTCTCAATTTTATGATTTGCTGATCCTCGGTTCTTCCTGAGAAAGAATCGAGGATCCTTCCATACATTTTCAACGGCCAATGCTGACATTTCAAATAAATTTTTTCTCCCTTCCCTCATCCGCCTGAGAACTGCATCTCCCAATAGGAGTGTCAGTTAAACCTGTAGGTTTTATGGAAAGATGAATTGTTTAAAGAGCCCAGCGTTCGCTCTTTGGCTAAGCTTCGAAATAATATTCAATGGAATATACAGAGAGAGAGAGAGTTTGAAATCAAAAATCTTTATGGAAGAAAAGGAACAGCATGGAAGGATGTTGATTCAAAGCATTATCTTTTTCATAGTTCATTTAGGAAACATTAAAAGCATTATCTTTTTCATAGTTCATTTAGGAAACATTAAATGCATTTGATAAGCGGTGATGAAATATAATTTGTTATTTAATTGTAATCGAATATCACGTAATTAAACGTTGGCTTCTTTCCTGTCCTTGGATATAGAATGGAATTATTCACTGTTCTAAAACATTTAATGATGCACTGTGTTCACCCCTAATGAAATCAATTATTTGTTCATCAATTAAAGTTGAATTGTTTATAGATCCCAGCGTTCGCTCTTTGGCTAAGCTTCGATATAATATTCAATGGAATATACAGAGAGAGAGAGAGAGTTTGAAATCAAACATCTTTATGGAAGAAAAGGAAAAGCATGGAAGGATGTTGATTCAAAGCATTATCTTTTTCATAGTTAATTTAGAAAGCATTAAAAGCATTTGATAAGCGGTATTTGTATGAATGGAAAAGAATAAGATAGGGGAGTTCCATTGACTGTTATGAATTAATTACAAGCTATGAAAGAGGAGAAAGGCTTACAGTGGTTTTGTCCCTGTAACTCACCCATGAAATATAATTTGTTGTTGAATTGTGATCGAATATCACGTAATTAAACGTTGGCTGCTTTCCTGTCCTTGGATATAGAATGAAATTTTTCTCCGTTCTAAAACAATTCAATAATGTACTGTGCTCACACCTAAAGAAATCAATTATTACATTATCTTAAATTTACTGCAATTCAAACAGTTTTATCGCATCATTATTCAAAGTACATTGCCTATCGATTACATTATTCCAAATGCAGTAAATGAGCTCGTTGGTAAATTAGCTTACCTGGTAAATTGTTACACCGTTCGAGCAAGGACTGCATGACAGAGACTTAATAGCCTTACATCAGAGAAAATTTTTCTTTCATTTAAGCTATCCTTGCAAAAGTTTCAATGAAAATGTCCTAAGAACTTTTTACAGTGAACAAGAAACATGAAAATCATATATCAACCCTTATAATGTGTCCCTATTATTCTGCTGAAGCATTGTGCATATATTCCTTGTCCATCTTCCTGGAGGACCTCAACTCTCCTCTTCCAAGAGTGTCTGTCTCCTAATCAGGAGTTTTGTAAAATTTGTCTACTTAACTTAGGAAACGTTGCTCACAATCTATATATAAATTGTCATGCAGTAGGATTTCACATGAGCGCAAGATGCAATAATTGTAAATTAAATAGCATTGCACAGGTTTATAGGGAGACTACTAATTAATATGTGCTTCTTTTACCTTACCTTGCAATTCTTCAATCGATCGAAAAAGGAACTGAAATGTAAACCGACGGACGAGGAATCATGACGTAGAAAGGCGAACGAACGGTGAACCAAGCCTGGAAAGAACAAATTGCAATTAGAACTGAGACTCATGAAAGTGAAGGCCGCTTCATGTATTCCATGTGAACGGATAGCAGTTAAGCAAAGCAAGAGTACTGTTTTCTCTCTTGTCAAACGTGAAACCATCCACTGATGATCCATCGTCGTTTATTTATCATTTACTCGAGTGATCTGTGATGGTAATTGCTGGAAATGGATGGCCAGTTTGAGGGACACATTATTTATAAGCAAATGATATCATAAGCCAATTACCCAGACTTCTCCTCACCTATAAAATTAAATAAATACTCACGAAACGAAAACGTCACTCTATTGCTTTCACTGCAAAGGAAAGGAAGAAGAAGATCCATTCGATGTAGACAATCACTCCACTCTCCTGGCCGGTATTTTTTCTCGATGAAAACCGCGTCCTAAAATTGAAAGATATCGAATTCGTTAAAGAGGAACTTAATTCATATTTAGGGATAAACCGTATTGAATGCATGCCTCGCACTCTTGAAAAAATTCAGTATAAAGTAAAGCGAGTGATGGCCTGCAGGTAAGGTCCAATATGGCCCACAAGAGTTGCAAATCGGTAGGAATAGGAAAATATTATCCATCGGGAATAAACTGGATATGAGTTACCTAAGTAAAGATGCAAATCACAGAGGATAACTTTGAAATACTGGTCATCGACCTTAAAGTTGAAACATTAAGAATTAACAATATTTGATCTCCCGCTCAACAATTATCTCGATCCTGATTGGCTGAGAGAAATACCACCGCTGTCAGTGCAAGCGCTGTATTGTTAAATTGTTAGAATCGTTGTTCTTTTACTGATCACCGACTGAATTCCTTTAAAACTCCCCTCTCCTTTTACGTCGACCGCGCATGATGGCGGTTCTCTCGATTTCCCAAGAATAAGCAGACTATACTTTATGAAAATAGTATTGTTGTGCGGTAAGACTCACGTAGTAGCAAAAAAGTCATAATAAATACTAATCTTCATGTAATTTTAATCGGTTACGATGGACATCTTGTTCATTTTTTAAAATCTAATTTAAATTTTAGAATCCCGGCCGTAGCAGTCTCGCGTCCCAACTCCATCACGCATTTTTCACTTTTCCATGCAACCTCGCCGTGAGCACATCGCTCGCATCACCAATTGTTTACAATAGCTTAAATAAAGGTTTTTAACGTATAGCAGAGGCTGTCAGCATCCCAAATCGAATTATGAATCCACCAAGGAGTGTTCTGTCAATAGAAACCGCTTCGGATTGTTTAATAGCGGGGGCAATGCAAAAATATATCAAGAGTCCATATGCTTGGTGCAACGTTAGCATTCGCTCGATACGATCCGGGCTTGATATTGAAACTTACCATATGTCCCGACGTAACGGAATGCAGGTATTCGTTCATCGTCTCCTTTGGAAGCTATGAGTTGTCGAAAAACTCTAAGCACACTTGGTAAACACGGTCGGAGGGAGTTCGAAAAATTCCAATGGGACTTACCTCAATGTTTATCTTGATCCTGCTTCCCTCACTTAAACTTCACTCGATGGACGAATCCACAATCCTTTGCAACTGCCGCATGGAAAAAATCCTGCACGAGCTCCGATAACTCAGCACTTTACAAAATAATTCGATCACAGTGGCTTCGCTTCTAACGAATCTCCTAGAATTAAAAGCTACGGAGTTGATAGGGAACGGCGACCCACGACGCAACTGGATTTCAAAGTCTCGCGAACGAAATAAGTGCAGGATCGATTTCAATACTTTGCAAGTTCAATTTTCTCACTTCTGTTCAACATCGCGGACGGACTTTCCTCGCAATGCATGAGTTTCGACTGACGCCATAAAGAGGGAGCACTTCTTCTCCTCCCTCTATGGGCATTTTGCTTCAAATGTTTTGCTTGTGACGAAAAATGACGATCTATTTTATATTCTAAGCCCTCTGTTTTAACTAGCATCATCGAGGCTGTTTCGTTTTTCCAGAAAGACTTATTATTCATAATGTTCTTTATTTGCGACAAGAATGAAAGGAAAAGGGGCGACGGCTTCGGGTTGTGCATGAAATCAAGGCAGAGTTTCCCACGTATATGAATGAAGACTCATTCAACAAGGGTAAAAAATGCGAATAAAAAGTAATTTGAAGATGAATTTTATTGAAACAATAACATCATAAACGTTACATTTCATTCTAGCAATTGCATTTAAGCGAAGGTGCTCTTTCCCATTTGTAGAAGTCTGTCTGTCGAGCTATCTATCCGCATCTGTGTTGAAACCGTCCTGCCTGTGCTATCGCTTCTTTGAAATCGTTCGTTCTTGAAATTCTCTTCTGAGAAATAACTCCTCGAACCTGGAAAGGAAGTAAAAAAGGAACGCAATGTAAAATCATTGTGATAACTTCTAGTTATTATCATCATGAGAAAAAAAAGCTTTAGCATCATATAGAGAGAGTGTAGAATATCTGTTGCCATTTGAGAGGCAGTTGCTCCTATTGAGGGCGTTTCGTCCCTCTCAATTTTATGATTTGCTGATCCTCGGTTCTTCCTGAGAAAGAATCGAGGATCCTTCCATACATTTTCAACGGCCAATGCTGACATTTCAAATAAATTTTTTCTCCCTTCCCTCATCCGCCTGAGAACTGCATCTCCCAATAGGAGTGTCAGTTAAACCTGTAGGTTTTATGGAAAGATGAATTGTTTAAAGAGCCCAGCGTTCGCTCTTTGGCTAAGCTTCGAAATAATATTCAATGGAATATACAGAGAGAGAGAGAGTTTGAAATCAAAAATCTTTATGGAAGAAAAGGAACAGCATGGAAGGATGTTGATTCAAAGCATTATCTTTTTCATAGTTCATTTAGGAAACATTAAAAGCATTATCTTTTTCATAGTTCATTTAGGAAACATTAAATGCATTTGATAAGCGGTGATGAAATATAATTTGTTATTTAATTGTAATCGAATATCACGTAATTAAACGTTGGCTTCTTTCCTGTCCTTGGATATAGAATGGAATTATTCACTGTTCTAAAACATTTAATGATGCACTGTGTTCACCCCTAATGAAATCAATTATTTGTTCATCAATTAAAGTTGAATTGTTTATAGATCCCAGCGTTCGCTCTTTGGCTAAGCTTCGATATAATATTCAATGGAATATACAGAGAGAGAGAGAGAGTTTGAAATCAAACATCTTTATGGAAGAAAAGGAAAAGCATGGAAGGATGTTGATTCAAAGCATTATCTTTTTCATAGTTAATTTAGGAAGCATTAAAAGCATTTGATAAGCGGTATTTGTATGAATGGAAAAGAATAAGATAGGGGAGTTCCATTGACTGTTATGAATTAATTACAAGCTATGAAAGAGGAGAAAGGCTTACAGTGGTTTTGTCCCTGTAACTCACCCATGAAATATAATTTGTTGTTGAATTGTGATCGAATATCACGTAATTAAACGTTGGCTGCTTTCCTGTCCTTGGATATAGAATGAAATTTTTCTCTGTTCTAAAACAATTCAATAATGTACTGTGCTCACACCTAAAGAAATCAATTATTACATTATCTTAAATTTACTGCAATTCAAACAGTTTTATCGCATCATTATTCAAAGTACATTGCCTATCGATTACATTATTCCAAATGCAGTAAATGAGCTCGTTGGTAAATTAGCTTACCTGGTAAATTGTTACACCGTTCGAGCAAGGACTGCATGACAGAGACTTAATAGCCTTACATCAGAGAAAATTTTTCTTTCATTTAAGCTATCCTTGCAAAAGTTTCAATGAAAATGTCCTAAGAACTTTTTACAGTGAACAAGAAACATGAAAATCATATATCAACCCTTATAATGTGTCCCTATTATTCTGCTGAAGCATTGTGCATATATTCCTTGTCCATCTTCCTGGAGGACCTCAACTCTCCTCTTCCAAGAGTGTCTGTCTCCTAATCAGGAGTTTTGTAAAATTTGTCTACTTAACTTAGGAAACGTTGCTCACAATCTATATATAAATTGTCATGCAGTAGGATTTCACATGAGCGCAAGATGCAATAATTGTAAATTAAATAGCATTGCACAGGTTTATAGGGAGACTACTAATTAATATGTGCTTCTTTTACCTTACCTTGCAATTCTTCAATCGATCGAAAAAGGTACTGAAATGTAAACCGACGGACGAGGAATCATGACGTAGAAAGGCGAACGAACGGTGAACCAAGCCTGGAAAGAACAAATTGCAATTAGAACTGAGACTCATGAAATTGAAGGCCGCTTCATGTATTCCATGTGAACGGATAGCAGTTAAGCAAAGCAAGAGTACTGTTTTCTCTCTTGTCAAACGTGAAACCATCCACTGATGATCCATCGTCGTTTATTTATCATTTACTCGAGTGATCTGTGATGGTAATTGCTGGAAATGGATGGCCAGTTTGAGGGACACATTATTTATAAGCAAATGATATCATAAGCCAATTACCCAGACTTCTCCTCACCTATAAAATTAAATAAATACTCACGAAACGAAAACGTCACTCTATTGCTTTCACTGCAAAGGAAAGGAAGAAGAAGATCCATTCGATGTAGACAATCACTCCACTCTCCTGGCCGGTATTTTTTCTCGATGAAAACCGCGTCCTAAAATTGAAAGATATCGAATTCGTTAAAGAGGAACTTAATTCATATTTAGGGATAAACCGTATTGAATGCATGCCTCGCACTCTTGAAAAAATTCAGTATAAAGTAAAGCGAGTGATGGCCTGCAGGTAAGGTCCAATATGGCCCACAAGAGTTGCAAATCGGTAGGAATAGGAAAATATTATCCATCGGGAATAAACTGGATATGAGTTACCTAAGTAAAGATGCAAATCACAGAGGATAACTTTGAAATACTGGTCATCGACCTTAAAGTTGAAACATTAAGAATTAACAATATTTGATCTCCCGCTCAACAATTATCTCGATCCTGATTGGCTGAGAGAAATACCACCGCTGTCAGTGCAAGCGCTGTATTGTTAAATTGTTAGAATCGTTGTTCTTTTACTGATCACCGACTGAATTCCTTTAAAACTCCCCTCTCCTTTTACGTCGACCGCGCATGATGGCGGTTCTCTCGATTCCCAAGAATAAGCAGACTATACTTTATGAAAATAGTATTGTTGTGCGGTAAGACTCACGTAGTAGCAAAAAAGTCATAATAAATACTAATCTTCATGTAATTTTAATCGGTTACGATGGACATCTTGTTCATTTTTTAAAATCTAATTTAAATTTTAGAATCCCGGCCGTAGCAGTCTCGCGTCCCAACTCCATCACGCATTTTTCACTTTTCCATGCAACCTCGCCGTGAGCACATCGCTCGCATCACCAATTGTTTACAATAGCTTAAATAAAGGTTTTTAACGTATAGCAGAGGCTGTCAGCATCCCAAATCGAATTATGAATCCACCAAGGAGTGTTCTGTCAATAGAAACCGCTTCGGATTGTTTAATAGCGGGGGCAATGCAAAAATATATCAAGAGTCCATATGCTTGGTGCAACGTTAGCATTCGCTCGATACGATCCGGGCTTGATATTGAAACTTACCATATGTCCCGACGTAACGGAATGCAGGTATTCGTTCATCGTCTCCTTTGGAAGCTATGAGTTGTCGAAAAACTCTAAGCACACTTGGTAAACACGGTCGGAGGGAGTTCGAAAAATTCCAATGGGACTTACCTCAATGTTTATCTTGATCCTGCTTCCCTCACTTAAACTTCACTCGATGGACGAATCCACAATCCTTTGCAACTGCCGCATGGAAAAAATCCTGCACGAGCTCCGATAACTCAGCACTTTACAAAATAATTCGATCACAGTGGCTTCGCTTCTAACGAATCTCCTAGAATTAAAAGCTACGGAGTTGATAGGGAACGGCGACCCACGACGCAACTGGATTTCAAAGTCTCGCGAACGAAATAAGTGCAGGATCGATTTCAATACTTTGCAAGTTCAATTTTCTCACTTCTGTTCAACATCGCGGACGGACTTTCCTCGCAATGCATGAGTTTCGACTGACGCCATAAAGAGGGAGCACTTCTTCTCCTCCCTCTATGGGCATTTTGCTTCAAATGTTTTGCTTGTGACGAAAAATGACGATCTATTTTATATTCTAAGCCCTCTGTTTTAACTAGCATCATCGAGGCTGTTTCGTTTTTCCAGAAAGACTTATTATTCATAATGTTCTTTATTTGCGACAAGAAGGAAAGGAAAAGGGGCGACGGCTTCGGGTTGTGCATGAAATCAAGGCAGAGTTTCCCACGTATATGAATGAAGACTCATTCAACAAGGGTAAAAAATGCGAATAAAAAGTAATTTGAAGATGAATTTTATTGAAACAATAACATCATAAACGTTACATTTCATTCTAGCAATTGCATTTAAGCGAAGGTGCTCTTTCCCATTTGTAGAAGTCTGTCTGTCGAGCTATCTATCCGCATCTGTGTTGAAACCGTCCTGCCTGTGCTATCGCTTCTTTGAAATCGTTCGTTCTTGAAATTCTCTTCTGAGAAATAACTCCTCGAACCTGGAAAGGAAGTAAAAAAGGAACGCAATGTAAAATCATTGTGATAACTTCTAGTTATTATCATCATGAGAAAAAAAAGCTTTAGCATCATATAGAGAGAGTGTAGAATATCTGTTGCCATTTGAGAGGCAGTTGCTCCTATTGAGGGCGTTTCGTCCCTCTCAATTTTATGATTTGCTGATCCTCGGTTCTTCCTGAGAAAGAATCGAGGATCCTTCCATACATTTTCAACGGCCAATGCTGACATTTCAAATAAATTTTTTCTCCCTTCCCTCATCCGCCTGAGAACTGCATCTCCCAATAGGAGTGTCAGTTAAACCTGTAGGTTTTATGGAAAGATGAATTGTTTAAAGAGCCCAGCGTTCGCTCTTTGGCTAAGCTTCGAAATAATATTCAATGGAATATACAGAGAGAGAGAGTTTGAAATCAAAAATCTTTATGGAAGAAAAGGAACAGCATGGAAGGATGTTGATTCAAAGCATTATCTTTTTCATAGTTCATTTAGGAAACATTAAAAGCATTATCTTTTTCATAGTTCATTTAGGAAACATTAAATGCATTTGATAAGCGGTGATGAAATATAATTTGTTATTTAATTGTAATCGAATATCACGTAATTAAACGTTGGCTTCTTTCCTGTCCTTGGATATAGAATGGAATTATTCACTGTTCTAAAACATTTAATGATGCACTGTGTTCACCCCTAATGAAATCAATTATTTGTTCATCAATTAAAGTTGAATTGTTTATAGATCCCAGCGTTCGCTCTTTGGCTAAGCTTCGATATAATATTCAATTGAATATACAGAGAGAGAGAGAGAGTTTGAAATCAAACATCTTTATGGAAGAAAAGGAAAAGCATGGAAGGATGTTGATTCAAAGCATTATCTTTTTCATAGTTAATTTAGGAAGCATTAAAAGCATTTGATAAGCGGTATTTGTATGAATGGAAAAGAATAAGATAGGGGAGTTCCATTGACTGTTATGAATTAATTACAAGCTATGAAAGAGGAGAAAGGCTTACAGTGGTTTTGTCCCTGTAACTCACCCATGAAATATAATTTGTTGTTGAATTGTGATCGAATATCACGTAATTAAACGTTGGCTGCTTTCCTGTCCTTGGATATAGAATGAAATTTTTCTCTGTTCTAAAACAATTCAATAATGTACTGTGCTCACACCTAAAGAAATCAATTATTACATTATCTTAAATTTACTGCAATTCAAACAGTTTTATCGCATCATTATTCAAAGTACATTGCCTATCGATTACATTATTCCAAATGCAGTAAATGAGCTCGTTGGTAAATTAGCTTACCTGGTAAATTGTTACACCGTTCGAGCAAGGACTGCATGACAGAGACTTAATAGCCTTACATCAGAGAAAATTTTTCTTTCATTTAAGCTATCCTTGCCAAAGTTTCAATGAAAATGTCCTAAGAACTTTTTACAGTGAACAAGAAACATGAAAATCATATATCAACCCTTATAATGTGTCCCTATTATTCTGCTGAAGCATTGTGCATATATTCCTTGTCCATCTTCCTGGAGGACCTCAACTCTCCTCTTCCAAGAGTGTCTGTCTCCTAATCAGGAGTTTTGTAAAATTTGTCTACTTAACTTAGGAAACGTTGCTCACAATCTATATATAAATTGTCATGCAGTAGGATTTCACATGAGCGCAAGATGCAATAATTGTAAATTAAATAGCATTGCACAGGTTTATAGGGAGACTACTAATTAATATGTGCTTCTTTTACCTTACCTTGCAATTCTTCAATCGATCGAAAAAGGAACTGAAATGTAAACCGACGGACGAGGAATCATGACGTAGAAAGGCGAACGAACGGTGAACCAAGCCTGGAAAGAACAAATTGCAATTAGAACTGAGACTCATGAAAGTGAAGGCCGCTTCATGTATTCCATGTGAACGGATAGCAGTTAAGCAAAGCAAGAGTACTGTTTTCTCTCTTGTCAAACGTGAAACCATCCACTGATGATCCATCGTCGTTTATTTATCATTTACTCGAGTGATCTGTGATGGTAATTGCTGGAAATGGATGGCCAGTTTGAGGGACACATTATTTATAAGCAAATGATATCATAAGCCAATTACCCAGACTTCTCCTCACCTATAAAATTAAATAAATACTCACGAAACGAAAACGTCACTCTATTGCTTTCACTGCAAAGGAAAGGAAGAAGAAGATCCATTCGATGTAGACAATCACTCCACTCTCCTGGCCGGTATTTTTTCTCGATGAAAACCGCGTCCTAAAATTGAAAGATATCGAATTCGTTAAAGAGGAACTTAATTCATATTTAGGGATAAACCGTATTGAATGCATGCCTCGCACTCTTGAAAAAATTCAGTATAAAGTAAAGCGAGTGATGGCCTGCAGGTAAGGTCCAATATGGCCCACAAGAGTTGCAAATCGGTAGGAATAGGAAAATGTTATCCATCGGGAATAAACTGGAAATGAGTTACCTAAGTAAAGATGCAAATCACAGAGGATAACTTTGAAATACTGGTCATCGACCTTAAAGTTGAAACATTAAGAATTAACAATATTTGATCTCCCGCTCAACAATTATCTCGATCCTGATTGGCTGAGAGAAATACCACCGCTGTCAGTGCAAGCGCTGTATTGTTAAATTGTTAGAATCGTTGTTCTTTTACTGATCACCGACTGAATTCCTTTAAAACTCCCCTCTCCTTTTACGTCGACCGCGCATGATGGCGGTTCTCTCGATTTCCCAAGAATAAGCAGACTATACTTTATGAAAATAGTATTGTTGTGCGGTAAGACTCACGTAGTAGCAAAAAAGTCATAATAAATACTAATCTTCATGTAATTTTAATCGGTTACGATGGACATCTTGTTCATTTTTTAAAATCTAATTTAAATTTTAGAATCCCGGCCGTAGCAGTCTCGCGTCCCAACTCCATCACGCATTTTTCACTTTTCCATGCAACCTCGCCGTGAGCACATCGCTCGCATCACCAATTGTTTACAATAGCTTAAATAAAGGTTTTTAACGTATAGCAGAGGCTGTCAGCATCCCAAATCGAATTATGAATCCACCAAGGAGTGTTCTGTCAATAGAAACCGCTTCGGATTGTTTAATAGCGGGGGCAATGCAAAAATATATCAAGAGTCCATATGCTTGGTGCAACGTTAGCATTCGCTCGATACGATCCGGGCTTGATATTGAAACTTACCATATGTCCCGACGTAACGGAATGCAGGTATTCGTTCATCGTCTCCTTTGGAAGCTATGAGTTGTCGAAAAACTCTAAGCACACTTGGTAAACACGGTCGGAGGGAGTTCGAAAAATTCCAATGGGACTTACCTCAATGTTTATCTTGATCCTGCTTCCCTCACTTAAACTTCACTCGATGGACGAATCCACAATCCTTTGCAACTGCCGCATGGAAAAAATCCTGCACGAGCTCCGATAACTCAGCACTTTACAAAATAATTCGATCACAGTGGCTTCGCTTCTAACGAATCTCCTAGAATTAAAAGCTACGGAGTTGATAGGGAACGGCGACCCACGACGCAACTGGATTTCAAAGTCTCGCGAACGAAATAAGTGCAGGATCGATTTCAATACTTTGCAAGTTCAATTTTCTCACTTCTGTTCAACATCGCGGACGGACTTTCCTCGCAATGCATGAGTTTCGACTGACGCCATAAAGAGGGAGCACTTCTTCTCCTCCCTCTATGGGCATTTTGCTTCAAATGTTTTGCTTGTGACGAAAAATGACGATCTATTTTATATTCTAAGCCCTCTGTTTTAACTAGCATCATCGAGGCTGTTTCGTTTTTCCAGAAAGACTTATTATTCATAATGTTCTTTATTTGCGACAAGAATGAAAGGAAAAGGGGCGACGGCTTCGGGTTGTGCATGAAATCAAGGCAGAGTTTCCCACGTATATGAATGAAGACTCATTCAACAAGGGTAAAAAATGCGAATAAAAAGTAATTTGAAGATGAATTTTATTGAAACAATAACATCATAAACGTTACATTTCATTCTAGCAATTGCATTTAAGCGAAGGTGCTCTTTCCCATTTGTAGAAGTCTGTCTGTCGAGCTATCTATCCGCATCTGTGTTGAAACCGTCCTGCCTGTGCTATCGCTTCTTTGAAATCGTTCGTTCTTGAAATTCTCTTCTGAGAAATAACTCCTCGAACCTGGAAAGGAAGTAAAAAAGGAACGTAATGTAAAATCATTGTGATAACTTCTAGTTATTATCATCATGAGAAAAAAAAGCTTTAGCATCATATAGAGAGAGTGTAGAATATCTGTTGCCATTTGAGAGGCAGTTGCTCCTATTGAGGGCGTTTCGTCCCTCTCAATTTTATGATTTGCTGATCCTCGGTTCTTCCTGAGAAAGAATCGAGGATCCTTCCATACATTTTCAACGGCCAATGCTGACATTTCAAATAAATTTTTTCTCCCTTCCCTCATCCGCCTGAGAACTGAATCTCCCAATAGGAGTGTCAGTTAAACCTGTAGGTTTTATGGAAAGATGAATTGTTTAAAGAGCCCAGCGTTCGCTCTTTGGCTAAGCTTCGAAATAATATTCAATGGAATATACAGAGAGAGAGAGTTTGAAATCAAAAATCTTTATGGAAGAAAAGGAACAGCATGGAAGGATGTTGATTCAAAGCATTATCTTTTTCATAGTTCATTTAGGAAACATTAAAAGCATTATCTTTTTCATAGTTCATTTAGGAAACATTAAAAGCATTTGATAAGCGGCGATGAAATATAAATTGTTATTTAATTGTAATCGAATATCACGTAATTAAACGTTGGCTGCTTTCCTGTCCTTGGATATAGAATGGAATTATTCCCTGTTCTAAAACATTTAATAATACACAGTTTACTCACCCCCAAAGAAATTAGTTATTACATTATCTAACATTTACTGATTTTTAAGATAAGATTTTTAAACAGCTTTAACTTCTTTACGCTTGTGTGTCAAACCTTATGTTTTACATTATTAATTGCATCAAGAAGCATGTCATACACTTGGTGTGCGTTATATATTAGACTCACTCGTAACTGATTGAAGTAATCAATAATGTGGAATCGGATTTAGGATAGCATATTTCATTGCTGAACAGTAGAGAATCAGACTTTGTACTGTATTCTGACTGCATGTAACTGGAGTTCATAGCAAAAATAGTGACTTTGGAGTGGTTTCAGTACTGATTCACATTGAGCTCATCTCAGGATTTGTTCGTGGTCATGAATTAGAGCAACCCTCATAAAATTTAACCAATGGTGAAAGTAATTATTTGATATTCATGGACTAGATCTCTCCTTCAATAGGACTCAATCAATAATTTTAACCACAATATATGGTTGCCAAAATTCCCCTTCTTTATATTTTGCATATAAGTTATGCATGTAATAGTACTCTTCCAGTGATAACCATGAACACATTTTTCAAGGTTCTATCTGTACATACTTTGAAATAAATATCCCTAAAAGTCACCTGAGTTGATCACAAACACAATCCTGTCTTTCTACAAGTGATGTATTGATCACCATCATCTATTGCCTTTCAAGGTTGGAGATAAACATAATTTTTAAAATTATTATATATTTTAATGCTCCCAACTAACATTAATAATGATTGAGCTAATTGATCAACTTTTTAACATATTTATTGATTTCCTATTTCCTATCCTTTTGATAATCTAACTAGCATTGAGAAAGATTTTATATACTACAAAATGAAAAATTTTCATGCAACCAACGCTTCATTCACAAAGAATAGAATGATTATTCATTTCCTTATAGAGAACTGCTCTAGAACAACTTGATCAATTACCCTTATTCAATACAGTAAATGAAACATATCAATCTCCATTGACTCCTTACTATGTTGATGCTTTATCAATGATTCAACTCACATGATATTTAATGAGAAATATTTTTATTCATTTAGTCTTTCATGGTTATATTTCTGAATTTCACTATTGTTTCTAAGATTTTTTACACCAATCTGCTTTTTTATGCTGTCTGGGTTGAGTATGAAATCCTGAACACATTGCGTATAATCATCATGCGTTCTGCATTTCCTTAAGAAAATAAGTTAGACTGTCAGAATAGAATGCTTAAAAGAATCACCCTCCATCAGCCATAATTGATGACTCTAGGTTTGTAATTTCTTGTTAGTGGCTTCCATTTCCTTATTATTAAATACAATTCTTGTGTATTTATCTGAAAAGCATAATTAAGATATCTCTAACTATTCAAAAGTGCACATGAGGCTGTTTGATTTGGAATATGCAATCGGAATATATCTTCAAACATCATTCATAATAACGTAATGTAAGTTAATCTATTATTCCAACATCAGGAATTGTTTTTAAATAAAATTTTAACTGAATGGTACTTTTGATTTATCATATCTTGCTGACTCGTAGCATTTCTTTCAGTTTAGTTGTAAATGAATACATGAATATGAATATTTTTCTTTGTAAGGATGTAAGGCCACCTAAGCTCATGATAGGAATGAGTGTAATTTTTAAAAATTTTAAAAAATTTTATCTGGATTTTAATGAATGAAACTCTACATTTCTCTAAACTTTTGGTCAAAAAGTCTAACAAGGTTTTATTTTCAGGAGATTTGAAGAATTCTTCTCCAGCCTTCAAAAATCAGAAAGGGGATTCCTACAAATGGACCACTTGGATGTTTCCTATGCTGTTCAGTCTGTCTTGGAAATAGGTGAATTAAGAAGGGTAAAGTAATGTGAGAAAAATACTGGACTGTTACTCGTTTAATGAAATTTTATGAAATACGTTTCATTTAACATTGCTTTAATATTGCTTTTATTCTGTTTCGAGCTAACATCTGCTTCTTTAAGCAAACAGTCCCCTTCTTAAAAATTGGAGTAAATCTTCCATGATTATCCATCATATAGAAGAATTCAACAAAGATTTGGGTAGTTTCTGGAGGGCTCTATAGTAAGGACAAAATAAATTTATTTACAACACATAAACAACCACATAGAAGATTATGGTTGATATGTTGTTTTTCATTAATGACCTCTAGATTTTATAGGAACTGTTTCAATGATACGTAAAGGAATTCCATGAGTATGTAAGGCCACCTTAGCGCAGAAAAGGGATGAGTGTTATTTCTTAATTTTATTATTTATTTAATCTGGAATTTAATGAATAAAACTTTACTCATTTCTAAATTTTCTGGCACAAAGACTTAAAAGTTTCTTGTATTATTTTAAGGAGATTCGAAGACTTCTCAGGCCACCTCAGTGCAGGAAACAAATAAGCGTCATTTTAAAATATCATTTTTAATTTATCGGGAATGTAAAGAATGAAGCTTTACATTTCCCTAAAATTTTGGGAAGTGAGTGTATTTTATAATAGTAATATTTATTTTATCTGGAATTTAATGAATAAAAATTTACATTTTTCTAAAATTTCTGGAACAAAGTTTAAAAATTTTCTTGTTTTATTTTCAATCCAATTGGATTTCGCGACTTTTTTCCCCTATCCATAATCAAGTAAGAGAGGGCTGTGAAACTGATACTGATGGCTGATGTAGCGCTCGGAGATTTCATTTCAGGATTAAAAGTTCAGAATTCTGAGAGGGATTTTGAATTGATCTGCAACTGATGTTAACCTGAAGCTTTAAATTTATGCACAGGTTAAGTAGCATTTCTCTTCTTTATTTATGAATCACTCCTTTGCTGATGCCAGTTTCAATTTCCGATGACGAAGCGGCAGTGGTGAAGTGGACGGTCTACTGAGCAGTGTTCTTCTCCAGTAAGTGATAATCTCGTGTCGGCAAAGCAATTTAATGATCACAATTTGAAATGTGAGTTTTCTCAATTTTCAAGGATGATGCTTTGATGTCATCGGCCATCATACTAACCTAAAATTCCTAATTTCATTAAGGAGACTGGCTTGTGTATCAACTGAGCGCTTTGGTAACAGAATCATGACCTTGATGAGTGAGCCAATAAGTTGGTTCTTCTATTAGGGCGGTTTGAATTGAATAGATTTGGAATGATTGAATTTCAGATTTCAAAACGTCATGTACATATAATAGTCTTTAACACTCTTATTTTTATGTTCAGCCTCCATTAAAATATATAATTGAAAAACAGATTTTACGTTAGCTTTGAAATCCATTTGACAGTCTTTGTCTGTTTCTGTTATCCCTTCGTAAGTATCTTATACTTTGTACAACCTTCTCATATCTGATAATGTATAATCTTTCAAGTGATCAAAATGCAAAAATCTAGCTATATTTATGTATGTTATGACATGTTAGAGTTGAATGTTATGATAGTTCTGTAAGTTAGATTGTATTTCTTTGTTATTTCCTATATTGAATATTTTAAAGGAGGTTTCTCCTTGAAATTTAATTCCCTTTAATGAACCAATGCTTCAGTTGCATTTCATTGTTTTGCATAAACTTTATCTTTGTATTTTTACCACCAATTTTCTTCTTGCAATGCATAAATACATTCATCCTGTAATGAAATATAAAATGGAAAAATTATTTGAAGCTGGCTTCTGATAGTTTTGAAAGTCTTTTATATTAATATAAAAATAAAAATCTTCAAAAGTTACATGGGCATCATAATGATACTTGTACCCAAAAAATATATACCAATCTCAATAGGTAGTACAGAAATCTGCCATAATCCAGGAAGAAATTTTACAATTATTCTATATTCATTATTCCTCCCAACAGCACTAAGGCAGGATGTAATAAAATATATAATATCCTTGTCATTGAGAGAACCTTTTCTCTTTCCAAAAGTTATGATGGTCAGACAGTGGATGATGTAGCTAATTCTATGATGAGCTCTTTCTTCATCTTCTTCTTTTATCTGATATTAGTAGCCCACCCTTTAGCCAATATCTCTCCTCAACTCACTTTATTACTTCTTCTTTTATGTATTTCTGACTATATACTTGGCTGGAAGTATTCCCATAATATGATAAAGGGTACAAAAAAAGTTCTCCGGACCAGATGATATTTCTGCTAAACTTACCTCTCTCTGCACTAAATGGATTTCTAATTCCTAACAAATTTCTAAGACCTGAGTATAATAAATAGCCATTTTCCCATTTATCTAATAGGCAACAAACTGTCTCAAACAATAAAAATAGGAAAAAATATCTATCTTATCCTTTACTGGTGTCTCCTTCTATGTCTCTATGCTCAGAAGTGATAAAATGGAATAAATGCTTTTCTATGCTTCAAATAAAAAATTTTACAATATAAATTTTTTGACCATAATCCTTTCAATATGAAAAGTTCTGGGGTATGCATATTAAACCCTGTTGTAAGTGATCCATGCATATTTGGCTACTTGTGTATAAAATTACATTCTGTTCTTTATATATCGTCTTCTCTCTTTGTAGGAAGGAAATAAAAAAATTACATTTATTATATATTTTGCCTAATTTCATTCTTAAGTTTCTTATTTTGGGGCTCATCCTCCAAAATCATTGATGTTTTCCTAAAACAGAAGAAAATACTTTGCTCCTTGTCTGATACCCCTTCTCATGTACTTTGTAAACCATTGTTTAGAAAATATGGCTTTTTAATTGTTACATCTATTTATTTATTAAATTTTATGATGTTTCTAAGGAAAATTTAATTTCCTTGACAAGAATTGTGTCTATCATAAACTATTGGAGATTGGAGACATAATGATCTTCAATCATAATATTTTGGTTAGAGATATGGAGCCAATGGATCCATATACCTCTAACCAGATGTCAGCACTGCTCTAGTGATTTTTATGTGAGAAATTATAGTTTATTCCTTACATGTTTGTGTTCTATTTACTTTTATGAATGTTTTGATTTATCTTGTGCAACTGTGTTGTTTTCTCTGAATCAATAATTACTTCAGTACAGTACATAACTCATTCTATTGAGACTAATTCCAGGCATTAATACACCTAAATTAATTAGTAATATCTGAGAGATTTGTTCTCAGCTTTTTGTTTCATCAATTTTATATAAAACTAATTTATTGTCTTTATTGCCATAAAGGGAACATTTTTCCCAACTCCTGGAATATCATAAATAAAAAAAAATTAAATGAATGAAAAGGTTCTTGATAAATGTTGTCTGAAAAATCTTAACTCATATATATTTGCAAATTATTGATTCACATGCCTCTTCTTAAAATGATATACTTATCTTCTCCATGAAAACATAAGTTTGATATTTTATTTCTAGCTGTGAAAAGAATTCTAAGAAATTTTTTTGTAGGTTAAAAATATTTTTATGCTCACAGCCTTTTTTATTTAAATTTTCTCTCATATGTTCAATCAAAGAAGTTATGTAAGATTTGCAGGTACGATGATTTGCAGAAAATTCTAAATTTATTCTCCATTTTAATTTTGAAAATTCCATTAAAGATTAGTAGAATGTAGGAAGATTATATTTAATTTAAGAAAGATTAAAGTAATTAATTAAAAGAAGAATGTTTCAAAATTACCTTTTTCAATGAATGAATGTAGAATAGCCCTTAATTTTATAAATGTCAACTTATGCATTATATAGCTTTGACTGAAGTTAGCGCCCCAAAAGTGCGTTTGAGTATCTTAAAGCAAGTTTTTTATTTTATCATAAAATTATGGTCTCAGGTTAAAGAAGCCTGTAATGTATAATATTGGACTTATTTTGTAAAACATCAATATTGTTTTATCATAATATCATATTTTTCAAGTATATTATAAAATTGCAATGCATAATTTTTGATTGAGTAGGAATTATCAAAAATAGTTTGATGTTCTATGCTCATGTTTAATTTTCAATTTTAAGGTAAAAGCTCATCAGTGTTTGAGAGGCTACTATTATGTATAGTAAATTTTGACTTTCCAATAATTTTTGTAAAATTAAAATTTTGGATTGATTGAATCCAAAGGACCTGTTTATTTTTTCGATTTTCAATGAGCAACTCTATATATTTCCCAATTATAGCGCGTTTTCGTTGGTGACGTCATTGGTTGAGCGCAAAGTTCCTGCTGAAATCTCTAGATGTCTGTAGTGCCACGAAGAGGCAAAATATCCTGCCTTGAAAGGGAGATGGGCTTCTTCATTCTGACGTAGATACAATTTGATTACAGATTATGATCACGATGACCAACTATCATACATGATGATCTGAGGACATTAATCCCTCGTTCATACGCTCAATAAAATATTCGTTTATCAGTAACGTATCGTAAAGTCTACGATATTTATCGAATGCGAAAAAAGGTTATTACAAACCGAAAAGTATTGTAAACTTTTATATTGAGGTTAATTCTAAGAGGTATTTTACCGCGAGAAGATTTGTGCAAAATAAACGTTTTTTCTTAATGGTTCTAATGGACCGTGCCAAAATGATGTAATATACATCAATTTCTACAATTCTAATTTTTTGTTTTATCAATTTTATATAAAACTAATTTATTGTTTTTATTGCCATAAAGGGAACATTTTTCCCAACTCGTGGAATATCATAAATAAAAAAACACACATTAAATGAATGAAAATCAATCGGAATATATCTTCAAACATCATTCATAATAACGTAATGTAAGTTAATCTATTATTCCAACATCAGGAATTGTTTTAAGTAAAATTTAAACTGAATGGTACTTCGGTTTATCATATCTTGCTGACTCGTAGCATTTCTTTCAGTTTCGTTGTAAATGAATACATGACAGAAATAAAAAATTATGGACATGACTGGGACTTGGATGCAGGCTTTTCAGTTGCCTGGCAGGTATGCAAAGCACTATCCCAAATAATTAGTCCACTGATTCTTAGATTTGAAAGGCAGCAGAGCCTTCCTTAGATTAGGCGAGGACAGTAACGAATGCAAAGATGCCTTCAGTTGATTATTAGAAAACTGTGATCTATATAGTTTCTCCAAGGGAACGAAAAACTCCGGACGGATAAAACAGAATTGGGAAGGCCTAGGATACGGTTACACAAAAAATATCAATGATTTAGTATTGGTTCAATAGCAAACTATGTCTATATGTCTAACTACTATACATCTATGGTATGCGTAACTCATAGATAGGACGTAAGGAGCCAGTATTTCATTTGAGAATAGATTCGTATATAATGGGGTTGATCAAGAGACTTGAACTACTTGTGTGCAGGGATAAAGCTTTTATTTAAGAGCGTGGACCATATATTTCCCACGTTAATCTTCGTTCGTAACGATGATGAAGAAACTTTGATTCAGCCCTCGATCCGCTTTAGTGTGCTTTGATAAACATCACAACTCCGTTTTCGTTATGTCTCATCCTATTATTGATTCAGCCATTGCATTTGCGATAAGAACTTTATTTCAGTTTAAATGTCTGTGTTATCAGCTCGTCTATCGCACTAAAGCCAGGAAAAATGAAACGTTAGCATACGTCCTAGTATTTCCTGAATATTCTTTTTATTGTCGTTCAAATATAACCGTATTTTCAACCTAATTTTATCAACGGCCTTCCATCAAGTATTCTTTTCCATTATTCTGTGATTCCTTAACTCTCAAAGTTCCTTCTAATATTGCCAAAGCCTTTTTATCCCCTACTATCGTATCGCCAATTCTCCCTTATTGAGCGAGAATGAACACGTACGTCGAATTCCGACTGAAAAGCATGATTCATTGTTTTTGCAGGGAGGAACACTACCCGTCGAAGGATGTAGTGAAAGTCGCGAACGAAAACAAAGTGCCCCGTTTGAAAAGCTTGGCGACAAGTTCGAAGCCAAGAGTTGTTTCCTCGGAGAGCAGCGGTGTGCCTTAAATCACCTTCCCGAAGTGAGAGCGATTATTTCCGTCCATGAATGCCTTTTGTGGTGACCAACGTCCCAAACACATCGCTGCAGCGAATTTTGATAATTGAGCTGCCGAGTGTTGGCTACGAAGATTTGAGGTAAGTTAACGAGATCGTAAGCATGCAGTGCCTGACAAGGTTTAAATATGGTCCGCTGGGCAAATAATTTCATGTTCCGAGCAGTAATTCATTTTGCATAAATAAACTTTACGTCGATATTAAAAAGGGATGATGAGCGAGTGCATGCGCGGTCGTATTATACGCGTAATTACAAACGTTTTCGAATTATATGAAGCATTTCATTTTGCTTTGGGGAAATTGAAGCCGTTATCAGTACAAATTTGAGGCAGAGTATCTTTTTCCATACAAGGACAAGGATTTATTGCGTATGTCCCGAAGGAACGAAATTTGAACGCCAGAACTGATTGATTACTTGCGTTTCACGGCCCAAGAACGTTTTTAAAGTGCTGTTGCTCTCTTCGCATGCATTTCTCAATGCTGATTCTTTCATAGATTGCTCCACTACGCAGTATGTAAATTAAATCTTCAATCGCTTAAAAATTAAATCGTAGTTTTAACTATATTTTTAGGAAAAGGATTAAGAATCGGTATTTAAAGTCACTGCACATAAAACTTCAGGATTATGTCTGCGTAATCACTTTTTATCGTGCATGTCTTAATTTTGCATTTGCTAAGAAATAACTCGCAAGATTTTCTTATCCAAGTGTTAAGCATCCATGCTCGGTATTCAATAAGTTGTGATAACTTCTTTAAGTCGATTATCAGATCAGGAATGAAAAAGTTATCGGACTGATTGTATTTCACTCAGAAGAGTGGCCGGACAATCTTTCTTTGACACTCGTCAAAGAAATATGGGAGGCTTTAAGAAAACAAAAGATCATTTTTCAATCAATTTATATTTCTTCAAAAAGAACAAGCGGGATAAACCTCCTTCGCCTTTGTTTCCGGAGTAAAACCCGCAAAAGACAGAGAGATAATTGAACAATAAAGATCCTCACAAAACAACATTACAAAATATACAGAGTTATGGCCGTGAAAATGAGTTACGGGAGTATAAATTGAGTTAATTTAGATCGAGCAATTGGAAAAACCATCAAAATATTTAAAAACCTCTATTGAACTACGTTACTTCCTGAAGCTAAAATGCACAGTTTGGAATGGAAGCCCACACTCAGCACACACAACCACACCACCACCAGTTAGTTAGTAACTACAAAAATTCTACACTAATAGATCGGAACCGCGAAAATAAACCTTCATGCATTCACACAGGAGTATACTCCGCACACACAAGCACTCGCATCACACAAGCACACACATCCAAGTATGAGAACCATTCCAATTCTGCACATCAGTTGCAACGAATGAAAGTTAACCTACCAAACAAGGCCTTGTTGTTAAAATTAATGCAACTCGTCCCGTAAAAGTACATACTCTACAAATTAAGGACATGATCGATACAAACACATTTGACGAAAGTACACGCATGCAAAACGATAAATTACGAGCTTAGGCTCTGCTACAATACAGGGCAATCGTATTTGATGAAAGTAATCAATTTTACATGCAACGTGACAGGCCAAACTATAAATAACATACGAAGGTGCCTGTAGAAAGTCTTCTCGGGTTTCCAACGTAGGTGATACAGTATTCGCCAACGGCTCGATGGCACGCTGTCTTCATGACACTGACACTGTCTTCATGACACTAGCACTGTCTTCATCCTCGGGTCTGCTCTGAGGTAGTTTTTGCTCCTGGGTTTCCCACCGCGTGAAGGCGATCGTAGTCTTTTCGGCTCCTCTCATCTCCCATGATTCAATCCCTGTCATGATGCTTCATATACCTGAAAAGAGTACTTTGTTAAATTGAATTCGAAATCTCACTACGAATTCAGAGAACTGAGAAAACGGAACCTACCATTTGGAAAGCCCCTCTGAAAAAAATTGCAACATGATTACGAAACAAGGAAAACAATTTAAAAATTCGATCGAAATGTACCTGCAAAAAAATTTTCGTTATGAGCACTAGGGGAAATTACATACATAAAACTTGAAATATCGGTACCGTGATTTAAAATTTCCCTGAAAAAAATTGACCAGGATTATTGAAAAACGGAAAGAATAGAAACATCATTACCGATTGATAAAATGACCTGCAAGAAATTCATATTTATTACGCAACAACACAATACATACGTTGAAAAATTCGTAACTTACATCGAAATAATGTGAGAGATAAACCTGCAAAAAACTCGGGTCATTAAATCAAACGTAAAGCAATGCAACAAAAATACGACATAACACTTAAAATCTATAACACATTTTATATTCCGGCAAGAGAAAGATCATGATGTACCAGGAAAAAGGTGAAGCAGACACATACATAAGCCTTTATACCCAAACCATTCGAAAACAAATCGAACGACACCGAACGAACTCAAAGAAGCGGACCAACAAACGACAAGAACCAAAACTTGAGAGACCACGCGCAGTCAATCCCTACCTACCACAATAAAATACGTACACATCATAAAATAAATTGTTCGCAGATAATGCACAACTAATATTACCCGATAATAAATTACGTACATACAATTACGTGAGCAAAGCGAGTAAACGGATATAGAAACACACAAATATAAACAAGTTTGGCGTTGGAAAGGGGAAACCGCGGAGATACTCGGGCCGCGAATCCCTGAAGCCAGTCTGATTCTCGATGGCAGTATCTCTTGTAGAAAGTCCAAAATCCATGCGTCGCCCGAAGACTCTGGATTCTATGCCCGATGGTCGCTCCCAACTGCTCACGACGAAATCTCCGCGCGAACTGATCCTATTCCCCTGTAGCCGATTTCCGGTCGCTAATGCTGCGTTCTCATTGGTGGAAACCTCCTTTTTTTCCCCCCAAAATGCAACTACGCGTACAGTTAAATGTTTAAATTTTGAAATATAACATTCGAAACCTTTCGTTTACCATTTTTTTTAACATTCGTCTCTATTCTATTCCTTTCACGTAAATTTAAAATCACTATCTCGTCATGATTACGCTCTATTTATGAGAAAAATGAACCTTCATTTGATTTCAAATGATCGATTAATTAACGTCAATTAATGAAAACAATCATAACAACGCCTTGGACATTAACCATTTCTACGACACGTTTATCGCATTTCGCATCACTTATTCGAGAACGATGTAGTACGCGATACAGCATTTCCGTCCCGCCCTTTCCCAAGGGGTAGGATGGGTATGGCTTTGGAGCGAAACGTTTGGAACGGATGCCTTCTGATAATTTCCCCTTAATCTACGTTCTAACACCTATTCCTTACCGCTTTGACTCGTTAAAGGAATCACTGTTTTATTCTTTTGCTTCCTAACCTTACATACCATAGCGTCTAGGGAAGTTCGTGCGCAATGCTCACTGTAACTTACCTTCCAATACGAGTTCATCTTTCTGAGTTGTTTGTCGCACGTTATACCTCGTTTGAAGCAAGAGGCTACTTCGTTAATCCGAAAGTAAATCCAAACAAGGAGAAAGTAAAAAGGTTCCGACACACTCATTTATTCGCCGAGAAAATTCACAGTATCCCATTCTCAATTCACTCCATACTTCCAGAGCAGTGATTATTCACTGAATTCAGTGAGTAAGCTTGCCCAGAATCGAGATCAGTCATACGTATCGATGCACTTCGAGAGCAGATCTTGGTGCGGGAAATTCATCTGAGAGTGATATAAGGAAATAGAAAATCTATAGAATGTGTCGGATCTAGATTGAGGCGTTCATATTATTATTACGACGGAATTTCTACTACGGATTGTGGAAGCTTTGATTGTACATCAGAACGTTAGCAGTAATTGCGAATAAAATGTAATCGTAAAAGATCCATGGCAGTGATTTTTCTTTTTCCGAATATAAATTTAGGTTAATGTGAATCCCTGCTTTTGTTGTGCATATTGTCTAGCAATGTATAAAATTCTTTTCATTTATGATAATCAGCAAACTACCCAGCTGTTTAACAAAAATGAGTATTTTTAAACAGCTTTAACCTCTTTACGCTTGTGTGTCAAACCTTATGTTTTACATTATTAATTGCATCAAGAAGCATGTCATACACTTGGTGTGCGTTATATATTAGACTCACTCGTAACTGATTGAAGTAATCAATAATGTGGAATCGGATTTAGGATAGCATATTTCATTGCTGAACAGTAGAGAATCAGACTTTGTACTGTATTCTGACTGCATGTAACTGGAGTTCATAGCAAAAATAGTGACTTTGGAGTGGTTTCAGTACTGATTCACATTGAGCTCATCTCAGGATTTGTTCGTGGTCATGAATTAGAGCAACCCTCATAAAATTTAACCAATGGTGAAAGTAATTATTTGATATTCATGGACTAGATCTCTCCTTCAATAGGACTCAATCAATAATTTTAACCACAATATATGGTTGCCAAAATTCCCCTTCTTTATATTTTGCATATAAGTTATGCATGTAATAGTACTCTTCCAGTGATAACCATGAACACATTTTTCAAGGTTCTATCTGTACATACTTTGAAATAAATATCCCTAAAAGTCACCTGAGTTGATCACAAACACAATCCTGTCTTTCTACAAGTGATGTATTGATCACCATCATCTATTGCCTTTCAAGGTTGGAGATAAACATAATTTTTAAAATTATTATATATTTTAATGCTCCCAACTAACATTAATAATGATTGAGCTAATTGATCAACTTTTTAACATATTTATTGATTTCCTATTTCCTATCCTTTTGATAATCTAACTAGCATTGAGAAAGATTTTATATACTACAAAATGAAAAATTTTCATGCAACCAACGCTTCATTCACAAAGAATAGAATGATTATTCATTTCCTTATAGAGAACTGCTCTAGAACAACTTGATCAATTACCCTTATTCAATACAGTAAATGAAACATATCAATCTCCATTGACTCCTTACTATGTTGATGCTTTATCAATGATTCAACTCACATGATATTTAATGAGAAATATTTTTATTCATTTAGTCTTTCATGGTTATATTTCTGAATTTCACTATTGTTTCTAAGATTTTTTACACCAATCTGCTTTTTTATGCTGTCTGGGTTGAGTATGAAATCCTGAACACATTGCGTATAATCATCATGCGTTCTGCATTTCCTTAAGAAAATAAGTTAGACTGTCAGAATAGAATGCTTAAAAGAATCACCCTCCATCAGCCATAATTGATGACTCTAGGTTTGTAATTTCTTGTTAGTGGCTTCCATTTCCTTATTATTAAATACAATTCTTGTGTATTTATCTGAAAAGCATAATTAAGATATCTCTAACTATTCAAAAGTGCACATGAGGCTGTTTGATTTGGAATATGCAATCGGAATATATCTTCAAACATCATTCATAATAACGTAATGTAAGTTAATCTATTATTCCAACATCAGGAATTGTTTTTAAATAAAATTTTAACTGAATGGTACTTTTGATTTATCATATCTTGCTGACTCGTAGCATTTCTTTCAGTTTAGTTGTAAATGAATACATGAATATGAATATTTTTCTTTGTAAGGATGTAAGGCCACCTAAGCTCATGATAGGAATGAGTGTAATTTTTAAAAATTTTAAAAAATTTTATCTGGATTTTAATGAATGAAACTCTACATTTCTCTAAACTTTTGGTCAAAAAGTCTAACAAGGTTTTATTTTCAGGAGATTTGAAGAATTCTTCTCCAGCCTTCAAAAATCAGAAAGGGGATTCCTACAAATGGACCACTTGGATGTTTCCTATGCTGTTCAGTCTGTCTTGGAAATAGGTGAATTAAGAAGGGTAAAGTAATGTGAGAAAAATACTGGACTGTTACTCGTTTAATGAAATTTTATGAAATACGTTTCATTTAACATTGCTTTAATATTGCTTTTATTCTGTTTCGAGCTAACATCTGCTTCTTTAAGCAAACAGTCCCCTTCTTAAAAATTGGAGTAAATCTTCCATGATTATCCATCATATAGAAGAATTCAACAAAGATTTGGGTAGTTTCTGGAGGGCTCTATAGTAAGGACAAAATAAATTTATTTACAACACATAAACAACCACATAGAAGATTATGGTTGATATGTTGTTTTTCATTAATGACCTCTAGATTTTATAGGAACTGTTTCAATGATACGTAAAGGAATTCCATGAGTATGTAAGGCCACCTTAGCGCAGAAAAGGGATGAGTGTTATTTCTTAATTTTATTATTTATTTAATCTGGAATTTAATGAATAAAACTTTACTCATTTCTAAATTTTCTGGCACAAAGACTTAAAAGTTTCTTGTATTATTTTAAGGAGATTCGAAGACTTCTCAGGCCACCTCAGTGCAGGAAACAAATAAGCGTCATTTTAAAATATCATTTTTAATTTATCGGGAATGTAAAGAATGAAGCTTTACATTTCCCTAAAATTTTGGGAAGTGAGTGTATTTTATAATAGTAATATTTATTTTATCTGGAATTTAATGAATAAAAATTTACATTTTTCTAAAATTTCTGGAACAAAGTTTAAAAATTTTCTTGTTTTATTTTCAATCCAATTGGATTTCGCGACTTTTTTCCCCTATCCATAATCAAGTAAGAGAGGGCTGTGAAACTGATACTGATGGCTGATGTAGCGCTCGGAGATTTCATTTCAGGATTAAAAGTTCAGAATTCTGAGAGGGATTTTGAATTGATCTGCAACTGATGTTAACCTGAAGCTTTAAATTTATGCACAGGTTAAGTAGCATTTCTCTTCTTTATTTACGAATCACTCCTTTGCTGATGCCAGTTTCAATTTCCGATGACGAAGCGGCAGTGGTGAAGTGGACGGTCTACTGAGCAGTGTTCTTCTCCAGTAAGTGATAATCTCGTGTCGGCAAAGCAATTTAATGATCACAATTTGAAATGTGAGTTTTCTCAATTTTCAAGGATGATGCTTTGATGTCATCGGCCATCATACTAACCTAAAATTCCTAATTTCATTAAGGAGACTGGCTTGTGTATCAACTGAGCGCTTTGGTAACAGAATCATGACCTTGATGAGTGAGCCAATAAGTTGGTTCTTCTATTAGGGCGGTTTGAATTGAATAGATTTGGAATGATTGAATTTCAGATTTCAAAACGTCATGTACATATAATAGTCTTTAACACTCTTATTTTTATGTTCAGCCTCCATTAAAATATATAATTGAAAAACAGATTTTACGTTAGCTTTGAAATCCATTTGACAGTCTTTGTCTGTTTCTGTTATCCCTTCGTAAGTATCTTATACTTTGTACAACCTTCTCATATCTGATAATGTATAATCTTTCAAGTGATCAAAATGCAAAAATCTAGCTATATTTATGTATGTTATGACATGTTAGAGTTGAATGTTATGATAGTTCTGTAAGTTAGATTGTATTTCTTTGTTATTTCCTATATTGAATATTTTAAAGGAGGTTTCTCCTTGAAATTTAATTCCCTTTAATGAACCAATGCTTCAGTTGCATTTCATTGTTTTGCATAAACTTTATCTTTGTATTTTTACCACCAATTTTCTTATTGCAATGCATAAATACATTCATCCTGTAATGAAATATAAAATGGAAAAATTATTTGAAGCTGGCTTCTGATAGTTTTGAAAGTCTTTTATATTAATATAAAAATAAAAATCTTCAAAAGTTACATGGGCATCATAATGATACTTGTACCCAAAAAATATATACCAATCTCAATAGGTAGTACAGAAATCTGCCATAATCCAGGAAGAAATTTTACAATTATTCTATATTCATTATTCCTCCCAACAGCACTAAGGCAGGATGTAATAAAATATATGATATCCTTGTCATTGAGAGAACCTTTTCTCTTTCCAAAAGTTATGATGGTCAGACAGTGGATGATGTAGCTAATTCTATGATGAGCTCTTTCTTCATCTTCTTCTTTTATCTGATATTAGTAGCCCACCCTTTAGCCAATATCTCTCCTCAACTCACTTTATTACTTCTTCTTTTATGTATTTCTGACTATATACTTGGCTGGAAGTATTCCCATAATATGATAAAGGGTACAAAAAAAGTTCTCCGGACCAGATGATATTTCTGCTAAACTTACCTCTCTCTGCACTAAATGGATTTCTAATTCCTAACAAATTTCTAAGACCTGAGTATAATAAATAGCCATTTTCCCATTTATCTAATAGGCAACAAACTGTCTCAAACAATAAAAATAGGAAAAAATATCTATCTTATCCTTTACTGGTGTCTCCTTCTATGTCTCTATGCTCAGAAGTGATAAAATGGAATAAATGCTTTTCTATGCTTCAAATAAAAAATTTTACAATATAAATTTTTTGACCATAATCCTTTCAATATGAAAAGTTCTGGGGTATGCATATTAAACCCTGTTGTAAGTGATCCATGCATATTTGGCTACTTGTGTATAAAATTACATTCTGTTCTTTATATATCGTCTTCTCTCTTTGTAGGAAGGAAATAAAAAAATTACATTTATTATATATTTTGCCTAATTTCATTCTTAAGTTTCTTATTTTGGGGCTCATCCTCCAAAATCATTGATGTTTTCCTAAAACAGAAGAAAATACTTTGCTCCTTGTCTGATACCCCTTCTCATGTACTTTGTAAACCATTGTTTAGAAAATATGGCTTTTTAATTGTTACATCTATTTATTTATTAAATTTTATGATGTTTCTAAGGAAAATTTAATTTCCTTGACAAGAATTGTGTCTATCATAAACTATTGGAGATTGGAGACATAATGATCTTCAATCATAATATTTTGGTTAGAGATATGGAGCCAATGGATCCATATACCTCTAACCAGATGTCAGCACTGCTCTAGTGATTTTTATGTGAGAAATTATAGTTTATTCCTTACATGTTTGTGTTCTATTTACTTTTATGAATGTTTTGATTTATCTTGTGCAACTGTGTTGTTTTCTCTGAATCAATAATTACTTCAGTACAGTACATAACTCATTCTATTGAGACTAATTCCAGGCATTAATACACCTAAATTAATTAGTAATATCTGAGAGATTTGTTCTCAGCTTTTTGTTTCATCAATTTTATATAAAACTAATTTATTGTCTTTATTGCCATAAAGGGAACATTTTTCCCAACTCCTGGAATATCATAAATAAAAAAAAATTAAATGAATGAAAAGGTTCTTGATAAATGTTGTCTGAAAAATCTTAACTCATATATATTTGCAAATTATTGATTCACATGCCTCTTCTTAAAATGATATACTTATCTTCTCCATGAAAACATAAGTTTGATATTTTATTTCTAGCTGTGAAAAGAATTCTAAGAAATTTTTTTGTAGGTTAAAAATATTTTTATGCTCACAGCCTTTTTTATTTAAATTTTCTCTCATATGTTCAATCAAAGAAGTTATGTAAGATTTGCAGGTACGATGATTTGCAGAAAATTCTAAATTTATTCTCCATTTTAATTTTGAAAATTCCATTAAAGATTAGTAGAATGTAGGAAGATTATATTTAATTTAAGAAAGATTAAAGTAATTAATTAAAAGAAGAATGTTTCAAAATTACCTTTTTCAATGAATGAATGTAGAATAGCCCTTAATTTTATAAATGTCAACTTATGCATTATATAGCTTTGACTGAAGTTAGCGCCCCAAAAGTGCGTTTGAGTATCTTAAAGCAAGTTTTTTATTTTATCATAAAATTATGGTCTCAGGTTAAAGAAGCCTGTAATGTATAATATTGGACTTATTTTGTAAAACATCAATATTGTTTTATCATAATATCATATTTTTCAAGTATATTATAAAATTGCAATGCATAATTTTTGATTGAGTAGGAATTATCAAAAATAGTTTGATGTTCTATGCTCATGTTTAATTTTCAATTTTAAGGTAAAAGCTCATCAGTGTTTGAGAGGCTACTATTATGTATAGTAAATTTTGACTTTCCAATAATTTTTGTAAAATTAAAATTTTGGATTGATTGAATCCAAAGGACCTGTTTATTTTTTCGATTTTCAATGAGCAACTCTATATATTTCCCAATTATAGCGCGTTTTCGTTGGTGACGTCATTGGTTGAGCGCAAAGTTCCTGCTGAAATCTCTAGATGTCTGTAGTGCCACGAAGAGGCAAAATATCCTGCCTTGAAAGGGAGATGGGCTTCTTCATTCTGACGTAGATACAATTTGATTACAGATTATGATCACGATGACCAACTATCATACATGATGATCTGAGGACATTAATCCCTCGTTCATACGCTCAATAAAATATTCGTTTATCAGTAACGTATCGTAAAGTCTACGATATTTATCGAATGCGAAAAAAGGTTATTACAAACCGAAAAGTATTGTAAACTTTTATATTGAGGTTAATTCTAAGAGGTATTTTACCGCGAGAAGATTTGTGCAAAATAAACGTTTTTTCTTAATGGTTCTAATGGACCGTGCCAAAATGATGTAATATACATCAATTTCTACAATTCTAATTTTTTGTTTTATCAATTTTATATAAAACTAATTTATTGTTTTTATTGCCATAAAGGGAACATTTTTCCCAACTCGTGGAATATCATAAATAAAAAAACACACATTAAATGAATGAAAATCAATCGGAATATATCTTCAAACATCATTCATAATAACGTAATGTAAGTTAATCTATTATTCCAACATCAGGAATTGTTTTAAGTAAAATTTAAACTGAATGGTACTTCGGTTTATCATATCTTGCTGACTCGTAGCATTTCTTTCAGTTTCGTTGTAAATGAATACATGACAGAAATAAAAAATTATGGACATGACTGGGACTTGGATGCAGGCTTTTCAGTTGCCTGGCAGGTATGCAAAGCACTATCCCAAATAATTAGTCCACTGATTCTTAGATTTGAAAGGCAGCAGAGCCTTCCTTAGATTAGGCGAGGACAGTAACGAATGCAAAGATGCCTTCAGTTGATTATTAGAAAACTGTGATCTATATAGTTTCTCCAAGGGAACGAAAAACTCCGGACGGATAAAACAGAATTGGGAAGGCCTAGGATACGGTTACACAAAAAATATCAATGATTTAGTATTGGTTCAATAGCAAACTATGTCTATATGTCTAACTACTATACATCTATGGTATGCGTAACTCATAGATAGGACGTAAGGAGCCAGTATTTCATTTGAGAATAGATTCGTATATAATGGGGTTGATCAAGAGACTTGAACTACTTGTGTGCAGGGATAAAGCTTTTATTTAAGAGCGTGGACCATATATTTCCCACGTTAATCTTCGTTCGTAACGATGATGAAGAAACTTTGATTCAGCCCTCGATCCGCTTTAGTGTGCTTTGATAAACATCACAACTCCGTTTTCGTTATGTCTCATCCTATTATTGATTCAGCCATTGCATTTGCGATAAGAACTTTATTTCAGTTTAAATGTCTGTGTTATCAGCTCGTCTATCGCACTAAAGCCAGGAAAAATGAAACGTTAGCATACGTCCTAGTATTTCCTGAATATTCTTTTTATTGTCGTTCAAATATAACCGTATTTTCAACCTAATTTTATCAACGGCCTTCCATCAAGTATTCTTTTCCATTATTCTGTGATTCCTTAACTCTCAAAGTTCCTTCTAATATTGCCAAAGCCTTTTTATCCCCTACTATCGTATCGCCAATTCTCCCTTATTGAGCGAGAATGAACACGTACGTCGAATTCCGACTGAAAAGCATGATTCATTGTTTTTGCAGGGAGGAACACTACCCGTCGAAGGATGTAGTGAAAGTCGCGAACGAAAACAAAGTGCCCCGTTTGAAAAGCTTGGCGACAAGTTCGAAGCCAAGAGTTGTTTCCTCGGAGAGCAGCGGTGTGCCTTAAATCACCTTCCCGAAGTGAGAGCGATTATTTCCGTCCATGAATGCCTTTTGTGGTGACCAACGTCCCAAACACATCGCTGCAGCGAATTTTGATAATTGAGCTGCCGAGTGTTGGCTACGAAGATTTGAGGTAAGTTGACGAGATCGTAAGCATGCAGTGCCTGACAAGGTTTAAATATGGTCCGCTGGGCAAATAATTTCATGTTCCGAGCAGTAATTCATTTTGCATAAATAAACTTTACGTCGATATTAAAAAGGGATGATGAGCGAGTGCATGCGCGGTCGTATTATACGCGTAATTACAAACGTTTTCGAATTATATGAAGCATTTCATTTTGCTTTGGGGAAATTGAAGCCGTTATCAGTACAAATTTGAGGCAGAGTATCTTTTTCCATACAAGGACAAGGATTTATTGCGTATGTCCCGAAGGAACGAAATTTGAACGCCAGAACTGATTGATTACTTGCGTTTCACGGCCCAAGAACGTTTTTAAAGTGCTGTTGCTCTCTTCGCATGCATTTCTCAATGCTGATTCTTTCATAGATTGCTCCACTACGCAGTATGTAAATTAAATCTTCAATCGCTTAAAAATTAAATCGTAGTTTTAACTATATTTTTAGGAAAAGGATTAAGAATCGGTATTTAAAGTCACTGCACATAAAACTTCAGGATTATGTCTGCGTAATCACTTTTTATCGTGCATGTCTTAATTTTGCATTTGCTAAGAAATAACTCGCAAGATTTTCTTATCCAAGTGTTAAGCATCCATGCTCGGTATTCAATAAGTTGTGATAACTTCTTTAAGTCGATTATCAGATCAGGAATGAAAAAGTTATCGGACTGATTGTATTTCACTCAGAAGAGTGGCCGGACAATCTTTCTTTGACACTCGTCAAAGAAATATGGGAGGCTTTAAGAAAACAAAAGATCATTTTTCAATCAATTTATATTTCTTCAAAAAGAACAAGCGGGATAAACCTCCTTCGCCTTTGTTTCCGGAGTAAAACCCGCAAAAGACAGAGAGATAATTGAACAATAAAGATCCTCACAAAACAACATTACAAAATATACAGAGTTATGGCCGTGAAAATGAGTTACGGGAGTATAAATTGAGTTAATTTAGATCGAGCAATTGGAAAAACCATCAAAATATTTAAAAACCTCTATTGAACTACGTTACTTCCTGAAGCTAAAATGCACAGTTTGGAATGGAAGCCCACACTCAGCACACACAACCACACCACCACCAGTTAGTTAGTAACTACAAAAATTCTACACTAATAGATCGGAACCGCGAAAATAAACCTTCATGCATTCACACAGGAGTATACTCCGCACACACAAGCACTCGCATCACACAAGCACACACATCCAAGTATGAGAACCATTCCAATTCTGCACATCAGTTGCAACGAATGAAAGTTAACCTACCAAACAAGGCCTTGTTGTTAAAATTAATGCAACTCGTCCCGTAAAAGTACATACTCTACAAATTAAGGACATGATCGATACAAACACATTTGACGAAAGTACACGCATGCAAAACGATAAATTACGAGCTTAGGCTCTGCTACAATACAGGGCAATCGTATTTGATGAAAGTAATCAATTTTACATGCAACGTGACAGGCCAAACTATAAATAACATACGAAGGTGCCTGTAGAAAGTCTTCTCGGGTTTCCAACGTAGGTGATACAGTATTCGCCAACGGCTCGATGGCACGCTGTCTTCATGACACTGACACTGTCTTCATGACACTAGCACTGTCTTCATCCTCGGGTCTGCTCTGAGGTAGTTTTTGCTCCTGGGTTTCCCACCGCGTGAAGGCGATCGTAGTCTTTTCGGCTCCTCTCATCTCCCATGATTCAATCCCTGTCATGATGCTTCATATACCTGAAAAGAGTACTTTGTTAAATTGAATTCGAAATCTCACTACGAATTCAGAGAACTGAGAAAACGGAACCTACCATTTGGAAAGCCCCTCTGAAAAAAATTGCAACATGATTACGAAACAAGGAAAACAATTTAAAAATTCGATCGAAATGTACCTGCAAAAAAATTTTCGTTATGAGCACTAGGGGAAATTACATACATAAAACTTGAAATATCGGTACCGTGATTTAAAATTTCCCTGAAAAAAATTGACCAGGATTATTGAAAAACGGAAAGAATAGAAACATCATTACCGATTGATAAAATGACCTGCAAGAAATTCATATTTATTACGCAACAACACAATACATACGTTGAAAAAATCGTAACTTACATCGAAATAATGTGAGAGATAAACCTGCAAAAAACTCGGGTCATTAAATCAAACGTAAAGCAATGCAACAAAAATACGACATAACACTTAAAATCTATAACACATTTTATATTCCGGCAAGAGAAAGATCATGATGTACCAGGAAAAAGGTGAAGCAGACACATACATAAGCCTTTATACCCAAACCATTCGAAAACAAATCGAACGACACCGAACGAACTCAAAGAAGCGGACCAACAAACGACAAGAACCAAAACTTGAGAGACCACGCGCAGTCAATCCCTACCTACCACAATAAAATACGTACACATCATAAAATAAATTGTTCGCAGATAATGCACAACTAATATTACCCGATAATAAATTACGTACATACAATTACGTGAGCAAAGCGAGTAAACGGATATAGAAACACACAAATATAAACAAGTTTGGCGTTGGAAAGGGGAAACCGCGGAGATACTCGGGCCGCGAATCCCTGAAGCCAGTCTGATTCTCGATGGCAGTATCTCTTGTAGAAAGTCCAAAATCCATGCGTCGCCCGAAGACTCTGGATTCTATGCCCGATGGTCGCTCCCAACTGCTCACGACGAAATCTCCGCGCGAACTGATCCTATTCCCCTGTAGCCGATTTCCGGTCGCTAATGCTGCGTTCTCATTGGTGGAAACCTCCTTTTTTTCCCCCCAAAATGCAACTACGCGTACAGTTAAATGTTTAAATTTTGAAATATAACATTCGAAACCTTTCGTTTACCATTTTTTTTAACATTCGTCTCTATTCTATTCCTTTCACGTAAATTTAAAATCACTATCTCGTCATGATTACGCTCTATTTATGAGAAAAATGAACCTTCATTTGATTTCAAATGATCGATTAATTAACGTCAATTAATGAAAACAATCATAACAACGCCTTGGACATTAACCATTTCTACGACACGTTTATCGCATTTCGCATCACTTATTCGAGAACGATGTAGTACGCGATACAGCATTTCCGTCCCGCCCTTTCCCAAGGGGTAGGATGGGTATGGCTTTGGAGCGAAACGTTTGGAACGGATGCCTTCTGATAATTTCCCCTTAATCTACGTTCTAACACCTATTCCTTACCGCTTTGACTCGTTAAAGGAATCACTGTTTTATTCTTTTGCTTCCTAACCTTACATACCATAGCGTCTAGGGAAGTTCGTGCGCAATGCTCACTGTAACTTACCTTCCAATACGAGTTCATCTTTCTGAGTTGTTTGTCGCACGTTATACCTCGTTTGAAGCAAGAGGCTACTTCGTTAATCCGAAAGTAAATCCAAACAAGGAGAAAGTAAAAAGGTTCCGACACACTCATTTATTCGCCGAGAAAATTCACAGTATCCCATTCTCAATTCACTCCATACTTCCAGAGCAGTGATTATTCACTGAATTCAGTGAGTAAGCTTGCCCAGAATCGAGATCAGTCATACGTATCGATGCACTTCGAGAGCAGATCTTGGTGCGGGAAATTCATCTGAGAGTGATATAAGGAAATAGAAAATCTATAGAATGTGTCGGATCTAGATTGAGGCGTTCATATTATTATTACGACGGAATTTCTACTACGGATTGTGGAAGCTTTGATTGTACATCAGAACGTTAGCAGTAATTGCGAATAAAATGTAATCGTAAAAGATCCATGGCAGTGATTTTTCTTTTTCCGAATATAAATTTAGGTTAATGTGAATCCCTGCTTTTGTTGTGCATATTGTCTAGCAATGTATAAAATTCTTTTCATTTATGATAATCAGCAAACTACCCAGCTGTTTAACAAAAATGAGTATTTTTAAACAGCTTTAACCTCTTTACGCTTGTGTGTCAAACCTTATGTTTTACATTATTAATTGCATCAAGAAGCATGTCATACACTTGGTGTGCGTTATATATTAGACTCACTCGTAACTGATTGAAGTAATCAATAATGTGGAATCGGATTTAGGATAGCATATTTCATTGCTGAACAGTAGAGAATCAGACTTTGTACTGTATTCTGACTGCATGTAACTGGAGTTCATAGCAAAAATAGTGACTTTGGAGTGGTTTCAGTACTGATTCACATTGAGCTCATCTCAGGATTTGTTCGTGGTCATGAATTAGAGCAACCCTCATAAAATTTAACCAATGGTGAAAGTAATTATTTGATATTCATGGACTAGATCTCTCCTTCAATAGGACTCAATCAATAATTTTAACCACAATATATGGTTGCCAAAATTCCCCTTCTTTATATTTTGCATATAAGTTATGCATGTAATAGTACTCTTCCAGTGATAACCATGAACACATTTTTCAAGGTTCTATCTGTACATACTTTGAAATAAATATCCCTAAAAGTCACCTGAGTTGATCACAAACACAATCCTGTCTTTCTACAAGTGATGTATTGATCACCATCATCTATTGCCTTTCAAGGTTGGAGATAAACATAATTTTTAAAATTATTATATATTTTAATGCTCCCAACTAACATTAATAATGATTGAGCTAATTGATCAACTTTTTAACATATTTATTGATTTCCTATTTCCTATCCTTTTGATAATCTAACTAGCATTGAGAAAGATTTTATATACTACAAAATGAAAAATTTTCATGCAACCAACGCTTCATTCACAAAGAATAGAATGATTATTCATTTCCTTATAGAGAACTGCTCTAGAACAACTTGATCAATTACCCTTATTCAATACAGTAAATGAAACATATCAATCTCCATTGACTCCTTACTATGTTGATGCTTTATCAATGATTCAACTCACATGATATTTAATGAGAAATATTTTTATTCATTTAGTCTTTCATGGTTATATTTCTGAATTTCACTATTGTTTCTAAGATTTTTTACACCAATCTGCTTTTTTATGCTGTCTGGGTTGAGTATGAAATCCTGAACACATTGCGTATAATCATCATGCGTTCTGCATTTCCTTAAGAAAATAAGTTAGACTGTCAGAATAGAATGCTTAAAAGAATCACCCTCCATCAGCCATAATTGATGACTCTAGGTTTGTAATTTCTTGTTAGTGGCTTCCATTTCCTTATTATTAAATACAATTCTTGTGTATTTATCTGAAAAGCATAATTAAGATATCTCTAACTATTCAAAAGTGCACATGAGGCTGTTTGATTTGGAATATGCAATCGGAATATATCTTCAAACATCATTCATAATAACGTAATGTAAGTTAATCTATTATTCCAACATCAGGAATTGTTTTTAAATAAAATTTTAACTGAATGGTACTTTTGATTTATCATATCTTGCTGACTCGTAGCATTTCTTTCAGTTTAGTTGTAAATGAATACATGAATATGAATATTTTTCTTTGTAAGGATGTAAGGCCACCTAAGCTCATGATAGGAATGAGTGTAATTTTTAAAAATTTTAAAAAATTTTATCTGGATTTTAATGAATGAAACTCTACATTTCTCTAAACTTTTGGTCAAAAAGTCTAACAAGGTTTTATTTTCAGGAGATTTGAAGAATTCTTCTCCAGCCTTCAAAAATCAGAAAGGGGATTCCTACAAATGGACCACTTGGATGTTTCCTATGCTGTTCAGTCTGTCTTGGAAATAGGTGAATTAAGAAGGGTAAAGTAATGTGAGAAAAATACTGGACTGTTACTCGTTTAATGAAATTTTATGAAATACGTTTCATTTAACATTGCTTTAATATTGCTTTTATTCTGTTTCGAGCTAACATCTGCTTCTTTAAGCAAACAGTCCCCTTCTTAAAAATTGGAGTAAATCTTCCATGATTATCCATCATATAGAAGAATTCAACAAAGATTTGGGTAGTTTCTGGAGGGCTCTATAGTAAGGACAAAATAAATTTATTTACAACACATAAACAACCACATAGAAGATTATGGTTGATATGTTGTTTTTCATTAATGACCTCTAGATTTTATAGGAACTGTTTCAATGATACGTAAAGGAATTCCATGAGTATGTAAGGCCACCTTAGCGCAGAAAAGGGATGAGTGTTATTTCTTAATTTTATTATTTATTTAATCTGGAATTTAATGAATAAAACTTTACTCATTTCTAAATTTTCTGGCACAAAGACTTAAAAGTTTCTTGTATTATTTTAAGGAGATTCGAAGACTTCTCAGGCCACCTCAGTGCAGGAAACAAATAAGCGTCATTTTAAAATATCATTTTTAATTTATCGGGAATGTAAAGAATGAAGCTTTACATTTCCCTAAAATTTTGGGAAGTGAGTGTATTTTATAATAGTAATATTTATTTTATCTGGAATTTAATGAATAAAAATTTACATTTTTCTAAAATTTCTGGAACAAAGTTTAAAAATTTTCTTGTTTTATTTTCAATCCAATTGGATTTCGCGACTTTTTTCCCCTATCCATAATCAAGTAAGAGAGGGCTGTGAAACTGATACTGATGGCTGATGTAGCGCTCGGAGATTTCATTTCAGGATTAAAAGTTCAGAATTCTGAGAGGGATTTTGAATTGATCTGCAACTGATGTTAACCTGAAGCTTTAAATTTATGCACAGGTTAAGTAGCATTTCTCTTCTTTATTTATGAATCACTCCTTTGCTGATGCCAGTTTCAATTTCCGATGACGAAGCGGCAGTGGTGAAGTGGACGGTCTACTGAGCAGTGTTCTTCTCCAGTAAGTGATAATCTCGTGTCGGCAAAGCAATTTAATGATCACAATTTGAAATGTGAGTTTTCTCAATTTTCAAGGATGATGCTTTGATGTCATCGGCCATCATACTAACCTAAAATTCCTAATTTCATTAAGGAGACTGGCTTGTGTATCAACTGAGCGCTTTGGTAACAGAATCATGACCTTGATGAGTGAGCCAATAAGTTGGTTCTTCTATTAGGGCGGTTTGAATTGAATAGATTTGGAATGATTGAATTTCAGATTTCAAAACGTCATGTACATATAATAGTCTTTAACACTCTTATTTTTATGTTCAGCCTCCATTAAAATATATAATTGAAAAACAGATTTTACGTTAGCTTTGAAATCCATTTGACAGTCTTTGTCTGTTTCTGTTATCCCTTCGTAAGTATCTTATACTTTGTACAACCTTCTCATATCTGATAATGTATAATCTTTCAAGTGATCAAAATGCAAAAATCTAGCTATATTTATGTATGTTATGACATGTTAGAGTTGAATGTTATGATAGTTCTGTAAGTTAGATTGTATTTCTTTGTTATTTCCTATATTGAATATTTTAAAGGAGGTTTCTCCTTGAAATTTAATTCCCTTTAATGAACCAATGCTTCAGTTGCATTTCATTGTTTTGCATAAACTTTATCTTTGTATTTTTACCACCAATTTTCTTCTTGCAATGCATAAATACATTCATCCTGTAATGAAATATAAAATGGAAAAATTATTTGAAGCTGGCTTCTGATAGTTTTGAAAGTCTTTTATATTAATATAAAAATAAAAATCTTCAAAAGTTACATGGGCATCATAATGATACTTGTACCCAAAAAATATATACCAATCTCAATAGGTAGTACAGAAATCTGCCATAATCCAGGAAGAAATTTTACAATTATTCTATATTCATTATTCCTCCCAACAGCACTAAGGCAGGATGTAATAAAATATATAATATCCTTGTCATTGAGAGAACCTTTTCTCTTTCCAAAAGTTATGATGGTCAGACAGTGGATGATGTAGCTAATTCTATGATGAGCTCTTTCTTCATCTTCTTCTTTTATCTGATATTAGTAGCCCACCCTTTAGCCAATATCTCTCCTCAACTCACTTTATTACTTCTTCTTTTATGTATTTCTGACTATATACTTGGCTGGAAGTATTCCCATAATATGATAAAGGGTACAAAAAAAGTTCTCCGGACCAGATGATATTTCTGCTAAACTTACCTCTCTCTGCACTAAATGGATTTCTAATTCCTAACAAATTTCTAAGACCTGAGTATAATAAATAGCCATTTTCCCATTTATCTAATAGGCAACAAACTGTCTCAAACAATAAAAATAGGAAAAAATATCTATCTTATCCTTTACTGGTGTCTCCTTCTATGTCTCTATGCTCAGAAGTGATAAAATGGAATAAATGCTTTTCTATGCTTCAAATAAAAAATTTTACAATATAAATTTTTTGACCATAATCCTTTCAATATGAAAAGTTCTGGGGTATGCATATTAAACCCTGTTGTAAGTGATCCATGCATATTTGGCTACTTGTGTATAAAATTACATTCTGTTCTTTATATATCGTCTTCTCTCTTTGTAGGAAGGAAATAAAAAAATTACATTTATTATATATTTTGCCTAATTTCATTCTTAAGTTTCTTATTTTGGGGCTCATCCTCCAAAATCATTGATGTTTTCCTAAAACAGAAGAAAATACTTTGCTCCTTGTCTGATACCCCTTCTCATGTACTTTGTAAACCATTGTTTAGAAAATATGGCTTTTTAATTGTTACATCTATTTATTTATTAAATTTTATGATGTTTCTAAGGAAAATTTAATTTCCTTGACAAGAATTGTGTCTATCATAAACTATTGGAGATTGGAGACATAATGATCTTCAATCATAATATTTTGGTTAGAGATATGGAGCCAATGGATCCATATACCTCTAACCAGATGTCAGCACTGCTCTAGTGATTTTTATGTGAGAAATTATAGTTTATTCCTTACATGTTTGTGTTCTATTTACTTTTATGAATGTTTTGATTTATCTTGTGCAACTGTGTTGTTTTCTCTGAATCAATAATTACTTCAGTACAGTACATAACTCATTCTATTGAGACTAATTCCAGGCATTAATACACCTAAATTAATTAGTAATATCTGAGAGATTTGTTCTCAGCTTTTTGTTTCATCAATTTTATATAAAACTAATTTATTGTCTTTATTGCCATAAAGGGAACATTTTTCCCAACTCCTGGAATATCATAAATAAAAAAAAATTAAATGAATGAAAAGGTTCTTGATAAATGTTGTCTGAAAAATCTTAACTCATATATATTTGCAAATTATTGATTCACATGCCTCTTCTTAAAATGATATACTTATCTTCTCCATGAAAACATAAGTTTGATATTTTATTTCTAGCTGTGAAAAGAATTCTAAGAAATTTTTTTGTAGGTTAAAAATATTTTTATGCTCACAGCCTTTTTTATTTAAATTTTCTCTCATATGTTCAATCAAAGAAGTTATGTAAGATTTGCAGGTACGATGATTTGCAGAAAATTCTAAATTTATTCTCCATTTTAATTTTGAAAATTCCATTAAAGATTAGTAGAATGTAGGAAGATTATATTTAATTTAAGAAAGATTAAAGTAATTAATTAAAAGAAGAATGTTTCAAAATTACCTTTTTCAATGAATGAATGTAGAATAGCCCTTAATTTTATAAATGTCAACTTATGCATTATATAGCTTTGACTGAAGTTAGCGCCCCAAAAGTGCGTTTGAGTATCTTAAAGCAAGTTTTTTATTTTATCATAAAATTATGGTCTCAGGTTAAAGAAGCCTGTAATGTATAATATTGGACTTATTTTGTAAAACATCAATATTGTTTTATCATAATATCATATTTTTCAAGTATATTATAAAATTGCAATGCATAATTTTTGATTGAGTAGGAATTATCAAAAATAGTTTGATGTTCTATGCTCATGTTTAATTTTCAATTTTAAGGTAAAAGCTCATCAGTGTTTGAGAGGCTACTATTATGTATAGTAAATTTTGACTTTCCAATAATTTTTGTAAAATTAAAATTTTGGATTGATTGAATCCAAAGGACCTGTTTATTTTTTCGATTTTCAATGAGCAACTCTATATATTTCCCAATTATAGCGCGTTTTCGTTGGTGACGTCATTGGTTGAGCGCAAAGTTCCTGCTGAAATCTCTAGATGTCTGTAGTGCCACGAAGAGGCAAAATATCCTGCCTTGAAAGGGAGATGGGCTTCTTCATTCTGACGTAGATACAATTTGATTACAGATTATGATCACGATGACCAACTATCATACATGATGATCTGAGGACATTAATCCCTCGTTCATACGCTCAATAAAATATTCGTTTATCAGTAACGTATCGTAAAGTCTACGATATTTATCGAATGCGAAAAAAGGTTATTACAAACCGAAAAGTATTGTAAACTTTTATATTGAGGTTAATTCTAAGAGGTATTTTACCGCGAGAAGATTTGTTCAAAATAAATGAAGGACTTTTCAAGATTGTGCACTATGAGGAGAATTATGAACAATTGGACGAGCGGGAAGAAAATGACAAAATCTTTACGAAGATTTACTGTTACTGTTACTGAATTTAATATATTACTAATTAGATTAAAAGCAAATAAATACTTAAGCCCGAGTTTGGGGAAGATTTCCTCGCAGCACAGGTGTAAATATTGCTTCAAAAATAATTATGTCTTATCAAATATTATATATGTCGCTTGTGATGGTGACTTTAGAATTTTCTCAAACAGATACGGTCTGCATTGTTGACTGTCGAAGTACCTTTAAACTCTACAGTGGGAGGGCAAGGAACATTGTCTAGAATTATAAATATCGTTCCTTTTTCCTTTTTTTATTTTTGGAGGAGATTTTCTACCTACTTTTTGATTGTGTCTGTACTCATCCAAGCTTTCTCAATCGATTTTCAGGGCAGTTTATGTGCACTCGGCCGTTCGAAGCAGCTCGGATCGTCAGCTGTAACCAGCGTAAAACCGTAGCAGCCTCTCTTCTGACGCCAGAGACGAAAAGCATTTTTTTGTTTCAAGTGGCAAGGATATGTGAGGTAGGGCCGTATAATTTTAAAATAGGCAGAACATAGCGAAATGACCAGAACTCGTGCTACGATCAAAACTTGCCGGACGGTCGTGGTAACAATGCCGCGTCCGTTTTTGGGGAAATGCCTATCGAGATGTGTCTTGGTTTCTCGTTTCTTTCCCATTTTAAGCTTGTCAAGTTCGTTAGTAATGCCTCGAAATCAGAGATGAAAAAAATATAAGGGAAAGATAATGTGGTGGTAAGGGTCGAAGTGTTGATCACATAAACATCAAGTCAAAGACTCATTACAATTCCTTGAAATGAGTCTTTGACTTCATTGAAGGAAGTCTTTGACTTCGATGGCAGAGTGGTTAGCATGCTTACCTTGTATATGCCGAGATCGCGGTTTCAAAGCCTGGCCGAGGTGCATATTTTCCTTTTAGGATTTGGATGCTTGTGAATGGACGTTGTTAAACTAAGTAGAACTAATACGCCACTAAAAAAATCACCTTTAGCCTAAAGATCCCTTTTTTGAATTATTATTTACATAATTATTCGGATTATTCTATTATCGTATCTTCTTTTCCTTCACAGGAGTAATGAGAAACATGGAGGAACCTCATCGGAGAAGAAGAAGAGAGAAAAAAAGAGTTGAAGATTCGATTAACCGAATCGGACATTAATTAACATAGCATCAATTCGACCGTAACGGCTTTTCTTCGGACGCTAGCCCTCAAGAGCAATTTTTTATCAAGGACCAGAGTTATATTAGGTAAGGCCGTAAAATGTAAAAATAAGCAGAATATAGCGTCATGACCGGGACTCGTGCTACTATCAAAACTTGCCGGACAGTTATGATATTCACCATGCCGTGCCTGTTTTAAGGATATCCCTTGTGAGATGTGCCTTGGTTAGCACGGTTTCTCGTGCAAAATAGCTATACGGCTATAAAATCGTATGTATTGAATGGTATCTTTTTTGAATGTAAAGTCTGAGAATGTAGAAATAATAGAAATATTAAAGAGTTTTGAAGCACATGGTTTCGTTTACTTATTTGGTCTCCCAAGTATTAAGGGAACGGATCGGAACGAAAGGATGTGTAACAGAAAAGACCTTGCGTATCAGCGCCGCGGACTGAAGGGTCAAAGCTAAGTGTATGTACCCGGTAGTTGAAACTATGGGTATCAGCGCCGAATCGGCAGTGTCGAGAACTAAGGGTCAAAGAAAGTATATGTACCCGGTAGTTGAAATTGGTGGGTATCAGCGCCGAAACGGCAATGTCAAGAACTAAATTTTTCGAGGTGAGTATGAGGACACGACGAAGAGGGAAGAATTGGAAATTAGAGGGTTGGTGGAATAGATGTCTCTGTAATTTTGGTCTTTAGTCATCGGGGATACCGTAGTGACAGTAATAGACCGACTAATTCTGAACCCCCTAGGCTTTAGGGGCATGAGGGTGGGGCGACTCCTTTTAAAAATTGCGTCTTCATTTAAAAAATTCGTTTTCAAATTTTATGAAAATTTTCATTCCCCATGTGTTTTAAATTACGTCTTTGAAATTATGATGAAATGGTGATTAGTAATGTGTCTTAAATAATTTTCGAAATTTGGCGGGTGTCTTCTACTACGTTCAAAATTTGGTTTGTTCCATTTTCTGGAACAGGACGGCATGGCGGAGAAATGTACACCGATATGAGTTGGTGTAGCATTTCCTCCATGCCTCCCCAAAATTTATGTCCCCATCCTTGACATTATATACCCAGAAGGTATCTTCCGTGAATGCGAGAAATCAAGGGAGGCTACGGCGAGGTCTGTCTACAAGAGAGGGCCAAGGGTTTTATTTTGAGATATTTTGAATACGAAGCTAAAATTCGAAATTATGAAATGGTGAATCGATAAAATATACCTAATTTGTCCAAACAGATGTGAAATTTTAAGGAATTTTTCTCTAAATTCGAAGTAAAATGTAATAAATATACATGTTTTGCACATAAATGTTATGTGCCATCTCGCGATCGTTTCTACGTTATTCTAACCAAGTCACTGTAGGGGGAAAATTCAAAATTCAAAATAGATATCAGAAGAGTTTTGTAGATGGCTCTCAAGTCTTCGTTTAATCGTAAATTATTTGAATTCATGCTGTTAAGAATTAAGCAGAAAAATGTTTGTATTTATTTCGGTCCGTACAAAATACAAGTAAAATTAAGCTTTCAAACTGAAAGTAAATGGTTGGTATATCTAATGATGAATACAGAGAGTTTTTCTAAAGTTTTGTTAGGTTTCACTCATTGCTCTACCTAAAGGGAGTAGTAAAAGGAGAAATTTCAATACACGAAAATAAATACACTAATAATCTCGAAAAAATATATTTATTCCGTTAGATTCGTATGATATACATTAAATAGAAAATACATATATACACACGTTTTTATACATTGAAATACTCTTAAATACAATGAATCACTTTTTAAAACAATAGAAACTATAATTAATCTTCGTTTAAGCATCAATTTCCGTAGTATTTCGATAAATAATTTAACAAAAATATATGTCCAATTAATATTAATTTATAGCCATACCACTACGACCACGTAACACAACTGAAATTTATCTTGAAAAATGAAAGCCATTCTAAAAATGAGTGAAGAAAGTGTTCCGAAAGGTTGTGAAACTCACACACTGCTCAACCAGGATTGAAATACATTCCACATGCGTAATTTGAATTTAGTTCGAATGTTACACGTACTCCCTAGTTAATCATCCCTCTCTAAACTTATTACTCTCAATTTTACGGGGTACAGCCGTCACGGAACATATTTAATAGCGAAAATAATATTCACTATTCATGGTATGACAGGCAGGATAGATATGAGGTGAAAAATTCATAGCAGAAACTACGGAAAATAAAGCAATGACGCAATGAGCATAATGTGGGAGGAAATGAATGAGTTAAGAGAGATTTACAAGAGGTTTACGAAACTCACACAGCTCAAACTTAAATGAAAAAATTCTGTTTAAAGTAACCTCTTCCACGTAATTTATAGTGCATAATTCTTCTATAGTCCGTTCCACAAAAGCTGGCAGTACGGGAGGCTTATGGGGAAATAAATGCACGTAAATTCCCATAAGGGAGCAGCCTAGCCTCTCCGAAGGAGTCAGTTAATTATTTCTGAGTTACTTCTACGGATAAAATTAAGATTTTCAGCTAAGTTTGGTGGATTTTTTTCCAATTTTTTGGTTTAACTTTAGTTTTTGAATTTTATAACCGAGAGCGGGTCCGGATCAATCCGAATTACGCTTACGGGTCTATTAGTCTCGAGCAAAAAGTAACAATGATTAGCAATCGGAGCGCTAAATCAATTACTCCCTCGGTTATAAAATTCAAAAACTAAAGTTCTATTCAAGATATCGACTCAGAATAACCTGTAAATGAAAATAACAACATTTATCTCAATTTCTCTCGCGATAAGTTTTTCGTAACGCAAGAAACAAACAATTTTTAGGCGATGTATAAATTTGACTGCACGATTCAATTTTTCGGTGGTTGCGTTCCACTTAAATTATTTTTCACTAAAATTTTTTCTGTCAAAGATTAATATAAGTTGACTTTTATGCATTCATAAGGTATAAATAGTAACCTATGAAAAATCTAGCACTTTACGTTACATAGGATGAGAGAAATGGCAGTTTTAGTATTGTTCACGGCTGGTGAGGTTTGGTTTGGTGACCATTTTTTTCTCATTCCGCTGTACAATTTATTTCTTTTGTTTAAATGTTGAAAAAACTCCGTCAATATATAGAACCATCCTTCCTTATCCAAAGTTCACCAAAAAACTGGAAAAAAATCCACCAAACTAAGTTGAAAATCTTAATTTCATCCGTAGCGAAGGCAAATTTTGTGGATGTCGCGGATATTCCGGAAAAATGACCCGGCGTACGAGGCTATTCGATTTCTCCATAAGCCCCATACTGCCTAGAAAAGTGGAACAGACTATAACAAGTCATTTCTGGGATCTTAGCGGGGTACAACCGTCACAAAATACGCGCCGGACATAGGTTAGTAAGTAACCCCCAAAAGTAATCACCGAGATTAGAAAACAGCGGGAATCTGCGCTCGATAACCCTTATTATAGAGCAGACCTAACAGATCCCGATTGCTGAATTCAGGTTTGGTAAGCCTAATGTGCCATCAAGCGAACCTAAAATCCGGCAGAACATCAAACTCTACCCCTTTATGATGAAACAAATGCAGCATATGGGACCCTACGGAAAAATGTTACATCAGCGACTTAGAAAAGGGTCTGAGGAAGGCGATCCGTTTTGCAAAGAACTACTACAATAAATCGGTGAGCGTAACGTAAAACTTTGTTTAAACAAACCTAAACCTATTAGATAGATTACTGCTAATATCCGTCCTCCCTGTTCTACAGGCTGCTCTGACAATATAGGAAAAGATCAGGGAATTAGATGCCCGAACTATTCGATAAGAAAATTCGATATTCCCGCAAACGATACTCTAAATTTTAGAGTATCTTATAAAAAGCGCCGATCTTAAGTCAGAACGTGGAGCCCAAATGTAATCACCGAGATTAGATACCAGCAGAAACCTGTGCTCACTGTCCCTGTTAATAGGGAAGACCTCACAGACCTCCATAGTTGAAGTTTGGTGAGCCTTATAAATCCTCAATCATAACGTATCATAACGTCACAGAGACCTCTATGTGACTTCTAATTAGAACCTTTTTTAATTTCGTATTGCCGGGTAATTACATCACATTATTACGTAAAAGCACGAAGTTTCAATTCTGTACGGCATGGAATCTTCATATATCCGGGGAAAAAAGATCAGGCTGTATCCCTACATGATGATAAAACAAATTTTTGAGGACGTCTTGTTATAGAGACTGTTATGGATCAACGCGTTGAATCAAGTAAGGTCACTGTATCTCGGTACTTACTCAGCCATCAATCATAGTTCAGAGACGATTGGGTATTAAAAGTGTGTTCAAGTAATTGTTAGGTAGGCTTGTATTTTTAACCTAGTTAGAGTCATTATAAAAATTGAAATTGCTCTTCGTAGTCTAATTAATTACAATAATGTTTGTTTATGTAATGATTGACGTACAGAGACCTCTATGTGACTTCTAATTAGAACCTTTTTTAATTTCGTATTGCCGCGTAATTACGTCACATTATTACGTAAAAGCACGCAATTTAAATACTGTACGGTATGGAATCTTCATATATTGATTTGTAGAGTACCAATGATAATTGCGAGCGTTTATCGGTTGCGCTTTAATTTTTGTCTCTTAAAATTACTTTTATAAAAATTTCATTAGTGCTGTTTCAAATTTGCGGTATTCGAAATTTAAAATTCGTGCATACATGATATAGATGAATAAGTGCACATTTAGAGAAAAATTATTTGCAAATATTTATAAATTTACAATGAGAAAAATGCCTCATATTTGCTATTTTAAAAAATAGATAAAATAAAATTAGAAACAATAAAAATTTATAACTCTTGGGAAAAGGTGAAAAATCCCAAAAGAGCTCAATTGTATAAAATTAATGCGGAAAACTGAAAATAATGAGTGTAACAATGTGAACGATATTTGGTCAAAGCAGGGGTCTCCAAACTACGGCCCGAGGGCCACATCCGGCCCGCGGACAGATTTTGGCCGGCCCGCGGAGAGCTAGAAAACTCCTTTGGAGAACATATTTTTTGTAGCAAATTAAATTTAGTTTACTGAAGTATTCTAAATTTATGTTGAATAATTATTAATATGACATCTACATCGATATGGTCATGGGCTAACTACTCATAACATTGTTGTAGGCTTATTGTTTTTTTTTTTTTGAGTTTTTTTCATCAGTGGACTATTTCACTTTTTACCACCGGCAACAATGATAATATGGCTTTAGCTCTCGGAACTTACTGGAGTATTCAGTATGGCCCTAAGGCTGGAAAGTTTGGAGACCCCTGGGTTAAAGGGTCAAAAGCGCCCCTTTAAAAAATGTTAAATACACATAAAATTCGGAAAGTTGACGTCAATTTTCAGGGTAAATGCAGATAAATATAAAAAATAATATTGACCAAATTTAGTTTTTACGTTATTACCATTTTGTTTAATAACAAGTTCCCATCTTTTAGGAGGTTTACTTATTCAATATTCATAAAACGCCCTAGGATTTTTGTCGAAAACTGGAACCAGATGCTTTTCTGCAGTCTCATGGGAAATTAAAATCCTAACCCTTAAGGGTATTTTGGAGGAAACGAAACAAATGATATTCCCAGAGGATATAGAGACCGGTCGATATAGAGGGTTAGATAAAACTTCTCAGTTAAGGTCAAAATATTAAAACAATTATGAATATGTAAGTTACGAAATAAATTCGTAACTCAATACAGAGAATAGTGAAGGCAAACATGCAAGTACATGATATTAATTACAAAATAACTAGTAAAGAAATACAAGTACAAAACTCAAGTACAAGTGAAAATACACAAGTACAGAGATACAAGTACGTAAGAAGAAATTTATTTGAATTTATACTGATATTATTAATTCTAATTGATTTATCAATAGAAAACGATTAAACAGAATTTGCGTATTGCCGCGTAATACGTCACATAATTACGCACAAGTACGCACAGTATAGCTTTACCTACTAAACGAAACGAATTTATGTTCATTTTTCTATTACGATGAAATTGATTACATGTCGGAGTAGAAGTAGTGAACGTAAAAATGAGATTATTTATCCACATACATATTGGAAATAAAAATATCGGTTTTGTTGACTGTTTTTTTTGCAATTGATTGACGCATAGAAAAGAATGCAATGAATCGAAAGAGCATATTTATTTACTCAAGATTATACGTTTCTTAAGAACATATTAATATATAATAAAAACTAATTAAAAATTCTACTTCCGTAACAAGACCTGGAAAATGTAATTTTCTAGCAAAAACAGATAATGGAATTGTATAATTATTTATCTTACACCGAGATAAGATGATCGGTAGTTTTTTAGAATTCTGACAAGCAGCAAGAATTCCTGACATAATTGAACGGAAACGGCTACCTAAATCCCAAAAAATAATTCTCCAATTTTTTACATTGAAAGCTGGTTACATCCAACGTACTATAAATAAAAACATTTATTCATAATAACAGCCTATTTTTCACTAAATAAACGATTTCGAAAAGACATACAGAGCAAAGTAATTGATTAACGGAAACTTTTCTTTCGTTCAATATTGAAACGAATAGGGAACTTTTATATCTTTAAATAAAAGTTCTCTATTAATTATATTTCATATTAAATATAAAATATAGTTGATAGAGAACCGTCCTATGCTTTATAATCGCTTTTTTTTAAGGAACGCTCAAGCAAGATTTAATTTTAAGTAAATGGTAAATCACAACGTTATTATCGAATTACTAAAAACCGTAAAAAAACACCATACGTTATGAAAGTTAAGGAGGAAATTAACAATAAATAATAGCAACAATTATGGTCAACTAAATCAAAAGAACTAGATAAGTTTTATGACTTAATTGAGCAAAGAAATAATTTTTTCACATTTTGTAAGTAGATTGTTTCTTTTATTTTTAATCAGTAAAATCAGCAAAATATTTCAAGTTCATTGTGGACAGCATACAAGCTGTAATTGAGATGATATTCTTACAAATGTAAAATGCGCCACGTCCAAAATTCGCCAAATAACGAAAATGTGATCAAAGATCCACGAAAAATGAGGAAGAAGAGCCTGAGGAAATATATGCGTTTACCTGAAAAATATTGAAACTCATAAAATATCGAATAGAATTAAGCTTAATCAAAGTACATGGCATGCAAGAAGATTACAATGTTTACCTTTGCGTGGGCCATTCTCATAGCTGCCCGTTACCAACTGCATTCTCCTCATCAAAGGTTTTGCAAAATCACTGAAAATATTACCCACATCACTATATCCGATTTTCTTGCTCTTTCTGAATGGATTTTTAGATTTTGAAAGATATGTAACATTATGTACTATATTGTATCCCTTCGAGATTATTATATCTGCGAGATTCGTAAAATGAAATACTATCACGGTAAAGGAGCTACATTCAAACGTATTTAATGTCAGAAAATGGTTTTCAACGCTCGTATTTCTAAAAATATTTATAAAACATACCTATGATATTCTTCGAAGCAGAGTACAGTAAAGGACATGTCAAATTGGAGTAAAAATCTTTCCGTAACCTTCTGCATTCTGTTCATCGGCATAAATTCCATGCATGAAATTTAATAATGCAAAATGAGGTTAGTTCTTTTTAAATCACAATACACAGCACCTACGAAGCAAAAGCAAGCATGAAATCGTTATAAAGGATAATAACACTTTTTCTGCTCAACGAAATGAAAAAGTAATACACTTACATTTTTCATATTTATGAATGTCAAGAAAATTGATGTGATAGAGAAGCACTTGCATGCGACCTTCAATCAACAGAACAGTTCACTCCATACTTTCCTCTAACCTGTGAAATAACAATCCAAATATATCATTCCGAAAAAAGTATGTCAATACATATGAAAAAATCATAACTTCATTCAGAGTAGAAAGAACGGCTATTGGTATCAACGATCGTTTGCTGGACTCCAACAAGCACGAGCAGTACTATTTCTGTCCAGGTATCTCCAGTTCACTCAAACGAGACACTCCGAACGTGGACCTGAAACGGTATATTTGGCGCCATCCAAGCGAAACAAGAAGAGGACCATCGAGATGTAGAACCGGAATTCAATCAATTAATTTTAGCTATTACTTTTGATTGCGAGAGGGGACGGAAATAACGATTCATGATAATGAAAACTAGGTAACAGTAAACCACTCGTCATTTCTCCCTCCGCTATGCATTAGCATTATCGGAAGATTATTAGAGCATCTCTACGTGCACTAAGAAAACAAAAGGTTATTAAAAGATTAGGAAAATGTAACCATGGGTGAATTAGGTCGAACTGCATCCAATTTGGACTTTGCATAAATCAAGTAAAATCGCGCTTCTCTCAAGTTCATCCGGTAACATGAACTATTTCAAATTATGATTCGTATTACCACAGAATAAATCGGAATACATTGATACTAGCCTGTTTTAGTAACGAGAGAGTAACCTCCTTACATCCACTCTTTTACGTGATGATAATTGAATCTGTGTACGCAAAATTCAGGACTAAAAGTTAAAAACTCGTACGAGTTGTGGAGAGACACTCGATATAACCTTCTTTGAACGATCACAGCTGATTTCAACCGACTTATTCGATGTAGAGTAAAATAGAATAAGATAAAAGGAGGATGAGAAAAGGAGCTAGCTGAAAAAGGGAAACGAAATAAAAACCGTCCCTCAGTCAAAATTGTGATATTTTCATGATTTTACTCATTTTCAAAAAATTTAAACTTCAAACAAAAGAAGACCATAATCATACGCTCTACATCATATAAACAATAAAATAGTCATTTTTACTCGATAAATTATCAATTTACGGTAATATATCAAATCAATTCCTAATGAAATCACCTTGAACATCAATTTCGAATGCACGCAAATAGATTTCACCAAGGACGTGCTCTGAAACGGCTGCGTATTCATTTAATCGATCTCATATCTGAAATTACTTTCATAATATTAGGAGAAAATTGTCCATCAAATTAGGTATCCAGGTGTGGGAGCTGAAAGTAACCGTTCAATTTAATATCTGAAAGAAAAGATTTGGCCATCGTATTCAAAATTCCTCGACTTGAAAAAAATTATTTTGCAAAAATTAATGAAGTACGAAAGAGATCATAGAGTTTACTCTCAATATATCAAATATCAAATTATAATTTCATTACTAATTTTTTTGTTAATTTAAAAATATATTTTTCCGAAACATTCGAGTTTAAATCCTACGATAAACAATTCTTATCCGCAATGAAGAACGCTCGACAGAAATACATTTAAATTCCGCTTCGCGCACCATGTTTCTCCGTACCCACATTTATCGCGTGTAAAACTTCCGCGCTGTACTTCGTAGAATTCAATTGTTATGCAGAAAATTATATTTTCCCCTTCAAATTTGAGTTTAAAATAATAACTTTCGCAATAAATACAGGAAATTTACCTAAGCCTATATCTACAATTGAAATACCTCATCAGTAAGGGGTCTTAAACGCATAAATTTCGATGCTTTCAGAGTAGAAATTGTTGTGCCTCCCCTGCTCCATTTGGAAAGGACAAAGCACTGCGTATACTCTCGTTAAGGTGCCACTTTCCACTGCAACCGAACTGTCCGAAAATACCTAATTCCATCCACAGTTATACTTTTGTCCAAAGTGGAATATTTATTTATTCAGTTGCAATTCTCTGGCGAACCCCTCCAATCAAAGGGAAAGGAGCTGAGCACGGTACGCCTTTGCGTAGTTAGGAAACCCGTGGAAATATTCTTAGATTTTGTTTTTTAATCATTTATAATTATTGCATTGTTTTAGCTGTTCAATTATTGTAATTCAGATATCCATAAGGTCTTAAGATTCATTCAAAAATAAAATAAACTTACAAGATTATTTTATATTACACATTTCGGGAAAGATTATCACGACTACTCTGAGAACTTTGATGTAAGCGTAGGGTATGCATAGTTTTTCGACTCATTTTGATTTACTATTTCTAGCCAGACTAGTTGACATGTTACATATATGTAATTTTGAGACAATATGATCAAAATGATGGAGAAAAAACGTAGGGACTTTGTCAGAATTTACCATAAGCTGATATGAATTAAAGAAATTAAGGAAAGTGTTGTTTGTAGTTATGCATTTTTCAATTGAAGTCAACAGAAAGCTACTAAGTTTATTATTAGCTACTTGAGTTTCCAATTGAAAATAAAATTTAGCAAAACGTCAAGATGTTTTATGAAAAGCCGAAAATCAGTTGCTGAAATCAATTTGTACAGATTAAGACACATTCAAACACTGAAAATAGAGTACCAATATGTTATTCCAGTATTTAGTATCAATATGTTGATTGTGGCAGTGGAAGATTCAATTGGAGAATAATTGAGAAAGATAAACATTCCTAACACATGAATGGAACTGAAGCTCTGGTTCCCCACTTGCGCGGCAGTTATACTGAGCTGTATAAGTACTATTTTTAATATGACACCTTGTAAGCTAAGTAGTGGTGCTTTACACAGTGGCACCAACCACAGCTAGCAGTCCTTCTTGAGGACAGCCACCCACAAGGTAGATTTAAGGAGAACCTATCCGTTTCAGAGTAACTTTTAACATAAGAATATGTTTTTTACTTGGCACAAGAAAGTTTACATAGAGAGAAAATTAATTTGTTATTTATTACCAAAACATTTATATCTATCTGGTATTCTAGACTATTAATGAGTCTTAGCATATTATTAGACTCTATTAAGGAGTATAAGAATTACATTTATTGGGAAGATTACTTTGAACTACTCTTAGCATGTGTAATAAGATAAATTGAATTTAACAATAACTTTAAAAAAATACTTCAAATGATTACATAGTTAGTGATTATTAAATATATCCTTCATATTATTAGTCATTTTAATTTTTAATTTACATTTTAATAATTTCTTGAGAGTTTTAGGCTACTTGAAGAATACTTATTTGAATAATAATAATGTGCCTTTATTAATTCTGGGAGAAATACATTATGGTAAGACCATTATTCCATTCGACTTCTACTATGGACAAACACAAATACATTCCATCCCAGATCAAAAAAACGTAATTTAACAAGACTCAAAACTCTTATTTTTACTCAATGCTCTTATTTTTATAGAAATATGTGCTTCACTATCTTCTTCAAAGGAGAATTTATCCACAATTTTTCTATTGCTAACCTAGAAGCAAGTAAAGAAATGATGAATTTGATCCATCTGAATGAAATTCTTTGACACAAGCCTCTCTTTTTTTAATAGAAGAATAGAGTAAATAATTTTTATTAGAGTATAGGAGAACTTATTTGCACTACTTTTGATGCGTACTAACACATTATTATAAAGGTTTATGAAGAAGTAGTTTATTTATTAGATATGATTTGTTCATATATATATACATAATATATAGCCCCTATCCTTTCAAAAAAAATTCAAGCATATTCTATTCATTAATAGTTATTCATTAAAAAATCTAAGCATATATTGGTGTAATTGGTTATGAATTGGCTTGAAATCTAGACTCACAACAACAGACGAATTTCATTCTAACTGATTCAAATACATGTGCAATGCTAAACTGATTAAAATTCAAAATCTAACCATAATTAACTAAACTTAATATATATATGAAAAAGTATAATTAAAAATATGCAGGTATATTTAATGGAGTATTTTTTCATCAATTTTTTCACCCAAAAGTTCACAATATTTATATAACAAACGTTTGGATATTTACAGAATCATATTCTCATATTTTATTATACATAATCTTAAGTCAGCACTTTACAAATTTACCAGAGAAACTATTGTAAACAAATAACAAGCATTTCATTGGTAAAATGAGGATTATTGCAAAATAATTTGATAAAGCTTGATATCTGAATATTACGTTAAGATTACTTGCAGATGAGGTTTTAAGGAAGTATATTGAATACAGTAAAATAACTCTTTGGAACCAGAGTGAAATCTTAAACAATTAGTAAACAATAAGTGACTCAGAGAATATATTTATGGATCAAAGATGCAATGCAGCTGTTACATAACAATGCCCTATATTTTTCATGAATGAGTGTAGTAATTTTTGAAAGTAGATTATGAAATAATATATCTCAATTTTTTTGCCAAATTAATTACTTTAGCTTCTATTCAAGAGAGAGAATAAAATCAAAACAATAATTGATAAAATATTATCATATTAGGTTCTCATATTAAAAACTTTATCACAGCTGGATTCATAGAGTGATTCTAGACTTTTAGTTATTGTAGCATTATAAATTTGTTATCCTCTTTGTTATTCTTATATTTTGCATTTTATCAACCTCATTAAAGCCCAGGAAGCCCATTACCAATTTTCCTAGTAGACTCTTCTTTCCTAACATGATAATAATTATCTTCAGTTATTCACCAAAAGTCAGCCTTTTTAAACAATTTCACTGAATCGGAATGTAAAAAATAATAAGTTCATTAATTTCAGCTTTTTCTATAACTATGTATAAGGTCCAAATTAAATCTTTATCAGGTCATTTAATACATTGTAGAGAAGGTAAACAATATCATAAATATGAATTTCATCAATTCCCTTTAATGGTTATAATTTTGGATTCTTTCTCAGGTGAATAATTAAGATCTAATTCATAAGAACTTTTAATGTTTATAAGACATAACAGTGATATTTGTTTTTTCTGAAGCTTAAAATTTTACTATGACAAACCAAATCTGATTACTGTTTTTATGCATTAAAATCTGTCATAAAGTTAAAATTCCTTCAATATTACAAAATTAAATATAAAACTCTATCTTAATCAACTAAATAACATAATTATTTGTGATAGTAGACATTATCATGTTATCCAAATTCACAGTAAAAATCTGAAATCAATCACCTTTGGCAATAATTGATAAGTACTGGTTTTTGAAAATTACTGGTGTTTCATCATCACTAACAAAGTTAAGATTTGGTCTCATACTAGAGAAAGGATTTCTTGATGTATTATGTAAAATATTTATCTTAAATTGATTTTGGAATCTTTCTACATCCTTAGGAGCTTCAACAGCAGTGTAAGCTGTTAAAATAATTGGAGTATTTGGGTATTTAAGCATTGCTGATAATGTAGGCCCCCATGTATCTTGTTTGTCAAAACCAGTAAAACGATATATACCACAGTTAAAGGCACATATGATGTCTGGTTTGGTGAATATTTTTTCTGTAGCATATTCATGGTATAATTTTTGATAATGAAACTCTACCACAAGCTGCTTTGAAGGATCTAAAGTATTTATGTTCTTTATCTCATGATTATTACTATTGGTTATATTTGTCATGTTTGAAGTTAACTCTGGTCCAATTAGAATTATATGAAGTTTAACTACATTTTGAAGTAAATTCAATAAAAAGGAATCCCATTTTGACAATAAATCTGCCTCAAATTGATTTTCAGCTCCAACTAAATGTATTTTAAGTTCTTTCTTTGATGCACTGAAGAGATTTTTTTCCATAAGATAGTTAATTGCATAAAGTATAGTGAGAGGGCAGCTGGCTACTTCAGATAATGCTGCTTCATATATATTATAAAAGTCAAACTTCTTCTCTCTTGATATATAAGTTAGAATAAAATCTTTCATGCTCTTTGAAAATATTTTACTTTCACTCAGTTGAAAATTGGGTATGAATGGCTTTATCAACCCATAAAATGACTGATACTGATTGATTTCCAAAAGTAATTTAAGATCTTTACACCAGATATGGTGATCATGTGGTAAGTGCTCATTACAACAAAAATTAATGTAATGACATGATTTACAAACTTTCAATTTCTCTGGGTCACTTTTGTGGCATTTTCCACATATTCTAGGATAGATAAACATTTCTCTTTCATAAGGTAGAAGTGATCTACCAGCCAAATTTTCAGCTTCTACCAATAACATACATCTAAATTTTCTCCATTCATCAGCATTAGTGATACTATGAGCGTTGCAATAAAGATCTGGCAATCCTCTTTGTTGAACCATAATCTGAATTACTTTACAAATACTTTTGTGTTCTTTCCAATGTTTCTTTTGGTGTTCTCTGCTGCAATAAGTGATCATACGACACACACTGCAAGTTTGAAGTCTTGTGGATCCTCCATGAGTTAACTTGCAGATATGACAGGTATTAGCCATGAATAATGTTCTAACTGGTATTCTACCCTCTATGTGTAATAAACTAAGCCCTTCATCACCTTTTGATATCTTTGAATAGCTACCTGTTACATCTGCATTTACAAAATTAGTTTCAGCATCATTTGCATGAGTTGCTGTATTATCACCAACAGAATTTTTTGTCCTTGTGTTTGATGTTCTCTCAATCTGTTGAAGGTTTCCTTTTGGGGAATCCTCATTGATGACTTCTTCAAGATTCTTTCCTTCATCATGCTTAGCCACGGTGGAATGTCTCTTCTGAGAATTTTTTTCAGTTTCTGGATCTCTATTGCTATTATTTATTCTCTGCTTGGACATTCCCTTTTTAGTTTTTGAGAGCATTGTGTTCAAACTTGTATCAACAAAACTATCTAACACTGTCTCACTTTGAACATGTGATTCTCTTACATCTGTCATTGTACTTTGTTTCTGAGTAGGATTCATTTCTGCAATGTTTTTATACTTGTCATTAGTTATATGTTTAGGTTGTATTTTAGTAGCCTCTGCATTTCCTTTCAAATTTAAATGATTTGAAGATTCCTTATCAGGCACTTGAATACACAATTCTGAGCTCCTGAAATCAGCTTCTACATCAGGTTCATTTTTAAGGAGACTTTTTTTGCCAGGGTCTGTTTCTTTAGAAGAGGGGCGTACTATAGTTTGAGAGCCTTGTCCTCTTTCATTAGATAAATCAATAGGTTTGCTGATGTGTTTTACTGTAGTGGTAGTATTCGTTGATAATTTGTTATTATTTTCTCCCTTTATTTGATTTATTTCATCTTCCTTCTGAGAAGATACATTTACTGGCATCTCTATTTCACTCCCTTCCATGGATGATTGTGATGATTTCTTAATTTTGGAAGCTGGAGCAATTTTCATTTTTTCATCCTTAGCAGTGACATAATTTTCAACATTCTTTACCTTATGGTCTTTTTCTTTTAATTTTGTATTTTCTTCAATTTTCTCCATATTTGAATTTCTCATATTTTTATTTTCTCTTCCCCTGCCTTTATTCTCTACTATCTCCTCTTGATTTATATCATCTATATTTGAAAGCTGGGAACATTCTAGCAGAAAAGTTTTATTCTCCTCAATATCCATCCTCCCTAATACTTTTTTCTTAGTGGCATCAGATTTTTTGTTCCTTTTGCTAGATTTTTTACTATCAGTCAGAGTTGAGATGAAAGGCGTATTAAAATTTATCTCTGAAACAGCTTGCTGTTCTGCATTAAGTTGCTTTTTCCCATTCTCTTTTTGGAAATTGTCCGCTTCTTCTTTTACAACAGTATTATATAGTGAGGAACTTAGGTCTTTCTTATCCTGATCAATTTGAACATCTAAATCTACTGTGGAATCTGGAGTTGCATCATCAGTATTTTGCTTTGAGTCAATCTCAGCATTAATTTTCTCTTGAATAGAAAAACTTTTTTCATCAAGGCCTGAGTTTTTAGATTTTTTTGTGCTCTTTTGCATAAAAGATTTCTCCATACATTTAATTTGCCTTCCTTCTTCTACTTTGCTTTCTTCGTGAGAAATAGCCGATGCTATTATTGGATATGTATTGCTGCTAGGAATGGACATTTCTGGAGGTGAATTGAGTGATGTACCACAGTCATTAATGTTCATGGTTTCTTTCCCTGAAGATTGTTCCACTGAATTTTCTGTCTCTTTAGTATCATATTCTGCTAAATTTTCATCTTGAATTGACGCTTGCACTTGACCCAAAGATTCATTTTGAACTTCGGTATTTTTAACATTTTTCAATTGTGAACTCCCTTGCAACATAGATATACTTTCAACATTTTCTACTGCTGAATTATCTGAAATATCAAATTCTTTCATTCCTAAAAAACTTGAATTTTCCTGAGATTTTTGCATTTCAATCTCAGGTTTTAGGTCAGTTTTATTGAAACCTTGTGGAGTAGCTCTATCCTTTTCCTCAATTGATAAGTTCAGCATGAGTTCTTCAGATTCAGGATTAGGAAGTATTATCTTATTTTCTTGTGAATTACTCTGTTGATCTTTTTTACTGTCAGCTCTTAATGAATCCTTAATCACTGGAGGAATGTCTTCAGTTCTTTCACTACTTATGTTAGGAATATCATATACAGGCAAGGTGGCAGTAGTTGGTTTAACATCGTCCTGTTGCTGATTTTGGGTTTTCTGCTTCCCTCTCCTTTTCTTCTTGCCCATTATATCTCTGAAACATAAAGTTAATAACTTAAAATTTCTACCCAATCAAGTAAAATAAAGAAGGAAAATTAAACTAATATAACACCAAAGATATAAAAGATAAGAAGGTTAAAATATCACAAAAAAAGAAAAAAAGCAAGAAGATGATGAAATAATAACTCAAAGGAATCCAAAATGCGCTTGTGCTAAAGCATCTCAATCCACTATGAGAGATGGCGAAACTGCAAACAGGAGAACAAAAGTAGCTATATTGCAGTATATACATTCTAGTATAGAAAATTGGTAGCAAAAATATAACAATTACAAACCATCCTGTAATCTTTAAAGGACTAAAATCCAACATTATTATTAAACACACTATCACACTTTACTATTAAAGAGGATTATACCTGCAGTAAATAATTAACCACAAAAAAAACAGAAGAAAATTCAGCCCACATGCACATATCCTGCATTACAAGGCATCGTTTTTAGCAAAAACACAAGCTAGAACAACCTGGTATTTTAAAAAATTTCCTTGAAGTTGATTACGGATTGGTTACTGGTGGATAAGGAATAAGGAACAAATTCCTTCTACAAGGGCTGAAGAAAATCATGAAGCTATTGCAGAGTCTCCTGAACCTTGTGGTCATGACATTGATGGGACAATAACTTAGGAAAGGAATTGACCTAACGAGTGATAATTATTTTATATCATGGAATCTATCAATGAGGCTGAAGAATGCACGTCCTTCCTTTGTTGGAACATTGAAAAAAAATGCGATCAGAGTCGCAAGAGTTAAAAACCTGCACAGATGCGCTGTAAAGTCCGATATCGTTGAAAAATAAAGAAATAACCCTGTTTATAAAATTAAACCCAGTAAATATGATCTTCTCCTCATTTAGATGCTTTCTAATGTCGTTGTGGACAGTATCAGTAAAAGAAAATCATGACGTACCATAATTGTACAAAATGCTGCGAAATGGACCAAACGGCGCGTAGGCCAAGGATGAGAGCAGACTCACGACATTGGCCAACGCATTGTTTTCACATCAAACTTTATCTAGCAGGAATCAATGCATAGGTTATTGACAAGCAAACGAGTTCGCCAAATATCCAGGTATAGATTCTTACGACGAATTGCAGATAAACTAGGTAAAACCTAAACTGTCCAAAGAGATCTCTAAAAGGACCTAAGAAATGCACTGTATGCACAATACAACATCCAATGAATCATCGATGTCTGTTCAAAAGTAAATCCAAATGTAATTAAGCAACAGACAAGTTTAAGAAATGCAAGGAATGGGTTTGTAGAAACTGTAGCATCAAGAATGTTTATTTATGAGCTTCGTGGAAGAATCCTGTGTAGTAATTAAATTAGTGATTAGTGTGATAAAAAATCAAAATGAATACAATTGAGTATACAAATAAAATGTAAGGTCTTTTTGTATTTTACACCTAATTTCAAGTCTTTTTGTAGTGAAATAAAATCAAAGGAAAGTATGTGACGCGGTAAAGTTTTATTACGCGAGATTATTTTTCTTGTGCTCATGTAAATTGTAAATTCAATTTGGTAATGTTCATAAGTTATTAAAATAAATAATTATTTTATCCCGAAAAGGCTTCGAATGAAGCTTCTGGCTTCACTATTCTCTATACTTTTTATTAAAACATTAATCTGATGGAATTGATTGAACTCGACAACAATTTCTATATTAAAGATTTAGGAACTCCGTACCTCATGACCACCACGATAAATATGTACCCATACTTAGCTATTAATTTTTAAGCATTTAAGGAAAGACTAGGAATTTAAATATTAATAATTAATAGAATATTATTTAATAGTACCATAAAAGTATGTATATCACGAGAAAATTTTAAAATGAAAAACGGAGAGTTTTATATATACTACATTAAATATAACCTTTTGTTATATTTTATACTAAAGCCTTGATTAATGATGTAACATTTCTTATTTTTCAAATATTTTAATTCTAAATTCTAATTAACAGCTTATTACGTATAATTATATAATTTTCCATGCATGTAATTTCGCTGTAATTGAATAATTAAACAATACCCTGTTATTTTCCTATAATAATAACACTAAGTACTTAATTAAAAATAGTGATAGCGTATTCCAACCCAGATTGTATGAAAATACCTTGAAATAACCTTTGAAAGGTTATATATGTATCTTAGTTTGTAGTTGGTGTATCATTAATCATTCCCTGATATTGTGATTTATTCAACTTTCTCAGATAGATCAAAAGTTCAGAATTAAAAAAGTCATAAAATAAAAATCTTCTCTGCTTCTTCTGACTAATTTACAATATTATTCTTAAATGTTATAAAGAATTTTGAATTTTCATGCATACTCAATTTCCAGTTTTGTATCCATTCTCTTCAAATCATAGTCGTGTTTTGTTTTTTTTTGATAATCCGACGCGATATGATATTTAATTTGAATATCCTTAATGCATTCTCTATTCTGTTATCAGAATAAAGCAGTAGATATTTTACGCTATATCGTACTATATTTCCTTCACCTTTGAGAAACAGCAGATATTTTAGATTATAAAATAGCCTGAGACATTTTCTTTAGTATATAATCGACAGAAAAGTCCCTGGGAGTTTTCTCGAGCTAGTTGTATCTATATAAAGTTATGCTGGATAGTCGAAGCTACCTCCACGGAGGTAGAGACTAAAAGTAGGCGCCGAATTTTGCCGTCGCGATTGCAAATGACTATATTGGATTTTTCACCTCATCAAACCAACCTCACCAAATTCCAACTATACATCTTCTGAGAAACAACTAATTCTGAAATTCTAGGCATATTTTCCTTTCCTTTGATGTCACTTATGAGGAGTATAACATCGACTACTTTAGAAAAATGTCTAAAGGAGTCTGCATAGGATTTTTGAAAAATTTTCATTTTTCCAGATGCTGACCTCTATTTACGGATAAATTGAAATTGTTAATTTTGAAATTCCGAAATTATTTTTCATATTCGATTTAATGTTGGAATAAATAGTTCTCAAGTTTTACTATAAAAAGAATCGTGCTCAACGGAGCGATTCTTGGTTGTCCGATTGAAGGGATCGACGGGGAAATCAGGAATGCACAAACCGTTTAAATTAAGAATGAGAAAAAGAGATGAAAGGCAATGAGGTCATCGCGACTCCAAACCGATCGGGAGATGAAAAAAGAATCTTCCGTACGAAAGCTGTTCTGTTGGCCTAGGACTATAGGGACGTGTCTGGTTGACGGCAGCACCTGAAAGGCAAAAGGGGAGGTTTTTGGAGTGATGCCCCGTCATTGTGATGCTTGGGATGGAGGCAGTGGAATCGTAAACTGCGTGCCGTTGGAGTGGCAACTCTGTTTATTGCCTCAGCATGGGAGAATAAGGATGAAGTTTCCGGTAGAAAATTATTTTAAATATCTCAACTAATCCTTACATTAAAGGCAAATCTTATAAATATAATGAACTGTTCGTTCGATAGAATCTATCCATTAGTCTCGACAAAATTTTCCTTTAATAATTTTTTACGTATCTCTATAAAAATGTATATCATTACAACGGCAACCAAAAACCTTCTTTACAGAAATATCGTGTACTACCTTCTCTTTCGCATTCTTTAAACAAAGATCAAAATAAATTTTAATTATATACAACATTATCAATTAAATACGAATTGATTACATGCTTGCTCATGTAGAAATAAGTGTTGCCCACATTTTACCTTATTTAAAGAGTAATCTAAAATCGAATTCGTCATCAAGTTATTTTTCACTTTCATTTAGGTTTTTTATTCAAAGAGATGGTACGTATAAATGATACTTTTGAAACTTATACAAAAACTTGAAAATTACCAAACGAAATTCATCCATATATCCACTACTTACAGTAATAAGATTGAATTCTCAATTATCCGGGCCATTAAGGCCAAAATAAAGGTAAACAGGCATTCCAAATGCTTCCATCATTTATGAAATATATGAAGATATTATTTATTCAGTTCGATTCATAAACTTCATCTACCCTTTCAGTGCTGGGACTTGATATACTGGCTTTTGTCGATCGGGGGAAAGATGCGACGATATGTCGGCTGAAATGCAGTCCATTTTCTAATTTGCTATTACTCATTGCATGTAAACTATGTTGTCTATAATTATTGTTCTTCAAAAGTGTACATTCTCTCCTTTATACGAAAGTATAAAGTTCATTGTTTTGAATTATCTTCAATTTAAATACATTACCCAAAGCATTAATCATACTATAATTTCAGTGTTGCTCCTTTCTGAGACGGGAAACACAGCCACAGTAAAAAATAACTGGAATGGAATATATATATATATATATATATATATATATATATTCCATATAATGTTTTTCAAGTGACTAACAGACGATTGCAAGGAGGAATTACCTGAAAAAGTATCTCAGATTCCAACTTTTCGTTGATGCGAAAATATTATAAACTTTCAGCATGGAGTTTGAATAAAATAAATTTAATAAAAATACACTCTGATGGAAAACTTGTATCATTGTAATACACTCTCCTCACATACACAAATATCTTCGTTAAAAAAAAGTTTATTGCTAAAATTCAACACAATATATTTGGAACGATGGATATCAAATGGGTAATGTTAAAATAAAGAAAGTATTGAACTTTATTAAATCTTACGTCTTAAAACCTGTAAACATATTTTAGGATATTTTGATAGGGAATGTTGTTCAAAACTGATTTTACATGTGAACCCGGGATTTAAGGAAGTACAAGTTTAGCTTCTAATTGTAAGTCCTATCCTTTCGTGCTACACTTGGCAACGTTTGCAAATTGTTTCGCTCTTCTTATTTGAGTTCGAATATAAAGAACCTAACCGAAGCGTCGGACTAAATGCTTAACTTTAGACTGTCGGAAGCTCGTTTGCTATATCCGAACTGCATTGCGAACGCGAAAATGTTTCCTTTCTGAATTTCGGGAATTTTCATATGCAATTACTTACTCAAAATAGCCAGTTTTCAGACTTGTGAAGTGTACAATTTTGCCAAGAAAAATTAGTTCATACATTCTCTCTACTTTGACTCTCATTAGTGCCGATGAAAAAATCTTCTTACGCATATTTCTTACTCTATCGCATTCAGATTCGAAGCCGATTCGGCGGTCGATGGAGACTTTATCTAAGAATTTTGTCTCATTTAAAAGTTGGGGAGGGACCTTTTCAAAAAGGTGGATAAAGAAACCGTATTGCTAGAAAGGGCGCCAAATTGAGATAACATTTCTCTCACTTGCTGCAGCAACTCCTTCTGATGTGAAATTGCATGAACCCGACAAGGAATTTTTACGTTCAGTAACTTTTTGTTTATTCGTACAACACTTATTGGACCAATTTCTTTGTACGACTGAGCTATTCAGATATACTAATAATAAATCTTCAATAATATCTCTAAAATAATACCAATATCCTTAGCCGTGCCTTGGAAAACTATTTAGAAAGCATCAGCTTTATATGATCATCACTATGGAGACACAATCTAAATTTTGCGTTTTCGTACTTCCGAACAAAATTAGATATAACTATAATTACATTCTCAGTTATTTATATAATATCTATGGAAATAATAATTCCATTATTACAGAAGAACTTGTTGAATGAAAGTAACAAAAAGCCTTTCGCTGTATGAGACTTTCATTAGAGTTTTGGGACATTTGTTTGGATAGCAATGCATTATGGAAGTGAATCTCTAGTTTGCATCCCAGCAACTGTTGCAAATCCATCCAATTCATTACCGGACAAATATATTTGGAAAGTTAGTTTCTATATTATTTCTTCCGTTTCCTCCATCAGGTAAGATCACACGAAAAGATATCTTTCAGTACTTGAGCTCTGCGTTATTTCACTACAGTTTCAGTATTTGCGAGCTCTAATTAGTGATTCTAAATTCTCCCGTCCGATCAAGTATCACAGAACGTGCGATCGATTTTCCTAAATGAAACTCACCGGCTAAAAGAAGAGTCGACTATGTGGATCTGCCTCTTGGACTAGTTGTTAAGGCTGAGAACTGTTCTGCGTCTATCGCCAAGCTGCTTAATCGATTCTCTGAGGCCCAAACGAAAGAAGGACCATTGTGACGTTTTGGGATGCATCCTAGTTGGCCAAGAATACGCCTTCTTCCATACCCCTCCTCAGTCAACGCTTAAAACTTAAAATAAACTTTTTACGGGCGGGAAGTACTAAGTTCCGTCAGAATAGATTATTACACCTTCAGATAAAGAAGTTTAATTCCGACTACAATTTGTATACTCGCGCATTATTGTTGGATTCTTGCCGCTCCTGAGAAAGGAAAATTGTGTGGGAAGTAGACATGAGCGCCAAAAAAAGGGGGGAAAGAAAAAAGAATCACCAACTCCCATCCAGTCGTATTCATCATCGTTTCGCTCAATCGTTAAATCGCCGATGAAATTCTAATGGAAAGGAGAAAAGGACTTTGACTCGAAATATTTCTATAAATTGCGGTGATCGATTTTTTCCGTACAGATTCTAACAGATCAAGATCAATAACGAGGAATTAATTATCGTTCTCGAGTTTATTTGAATTAGTTATTACCTATTACTGTCCCCGATAAACGACTTATATATACATACTATAATGAAATTCCTTCTTATTAACTAAACTAACTTAGCCCAACACGACCGGAAAAGTCACAATAAATTGAAGTTATCGTTTAATTAAGTGATTTACTCGGTTTTTAAATCTTATACTGTCCTGAAAGGGAAGTCAATAGTTTTAGTACTTTAGATTCGCAGTGTAAAAATTTTGATAACCATTCAGTCGTTTTTAACTGTTGGGACCAATTAAGTAGTTATAAATGCGTAAAAATAGATTCCAAATCTGTGATCGGTAATTTCTGTTGAAATTAAAAAGTAAAGCAACTGAATGGTGATTGAGAGCAATGCAAAATCCAACGATTTTTAAAAGCGCTCTTCTTCTACAATTTCTCTGGATTTATAAAAGACTTGTAGTTCTTTAACTGTCATGATTTTGTTTATAATATGGCTCTCCAAGGACCTGGATTTACCTTTTACCCACAAACCTTTTTCACCTTTCAAATTACTGTGTCAAAAATATAGTAATACAGTGATTATGTACTTTAAATACTCAATCAATTAGAAAATTTAGAACTCACTTCATATAAATTAAATCTTTAACAAAAATTTCTTCCCTCACAATTTAGTATAGTTACTCTCACAAATTCTCCTGCATATCTTCTTTGAGAATTCAAACAAGTTACAAGAGCTATGACATCAAAATACAACAAAAACACTGCAAAAGGAGTTTCTGCAAGTCTAGAAATGCTCAAAACATGCTTTGCTCAATGAAATTGTGTCTTACTTAAATACTTTTGTTTCCTAACACTTTCTATACTCCATCTCAAGCACCATTAGCACCAAATTATATGTTTCACTTTTATTTCAAACATAATGTATACATCCTTGATGAATTGTCTTATCAAACGTGAACAAATAATACTTCAAAATAATGAAGTACTTACTTAAAATGAACTGATGTAAACTTAAAATGAACATGAAAAAAAGACTGTGGAAATCTTTTCCTGGGATTAACTATGCTCAGATACTATTGGCTATAATCAGTCTTATCTTTTCTGATTAATAAATAACATTTAAATTTGTTATTAGAATAATATTACCAATAATCTATGTACGGTTTGGGAGAAAATCATTTGGGGAACCCATACAATTATGTTATGGTGCATATCAATAACTGGACAATGAATGCAAAATGCACTCATGTCTCAATACTTTCATTAAGTAACCTAAATTTAACTAAGTAACTAACCATTAGAGAACTCATTCCTCAATCTTTGAATTAAAAATAATTATTAACAAAAAGCATAGTAAAATCTCTCTATTAGTATAGATCCATAATACTTTATGATATAGACCTGTTTGTAGAATGAAATATTCTATTAAATCAGTATCTTTATAAGTTGATCACAATTTCCGATAAAATATGTCTTTTTTTACATTATTGTTGATGAATTACTTCCGTTGTTCTGTGAATTTATTGAATGTTTTCTTTCAAAATTGAATATGCATAGAACATAGAGCAATAAAACCATTTCATATTCATAATTAATATGACCATATTTAATCGAATTCACAAAATATGAGCAACTTAATAAGTATTTTAACAAAGAATTCAACAGCTATAATTTACAGTAAAAGAAACTATGTAAATAATGATAATTTTTAGCATCATAATATTGAAAGTATTCATGTTGACAACCTTAGAGTATACTCCACATATATGTTATTGTAAATTTTTTACAAGTGAAATATACAGATGATGACTAGATCAATAATTTCAGTTAAATTAACTTCTTAGCTACACTAACAATGATTGCCTACTATGACCAGCCTATCTCCAAAAATTGAAATGTGAAGATCCATTTATTACTTTGTATTTTCTCATACATTAACTCAACCAAAACCGCTATCAAAATGTACTAAGAGTAACAAACAGCTCACATGCATGAAGTAAGTTTGGATTACCAGATATCTATGATATAAAATACAAATGTAGATGAAAAATAATCAAGTATTATCCATCAAATTTAGACCATGAGAATTATCAGTTTTTTCATCTGGTTTCTAAGATTTTCTAATGCATTTGTTTTAAAACTCATAAAGTGCCCAGAACTTCATAGTTATCTATCCTCACTTCTGTTTATTGATAGCCTTCATTCTCATTTCAATCCTTCTAAAATCATTCTCACATTATAATCCATGTGAAAATTTTAAATTAGCAAGATAATGTAACAAAACTTTAATTGAAGAATTAAAAAGATACAGATAGAGATATATTTATCAAGGGAAAATTGTAACCAGTCACAAATGATTCAGCAGTATACTTTCCAACTATGTTCCCTGTCAAACACAACTTTGTTCATATCATTTCTCCTAACTACTTATTGTGAAACAACACTGAAATTGTAATGTATATTTTTGACAATAATTTGAAAGATGCAAAGGTCCGTGGGGTATATGAAGTTCCTTTCCCTGAAGATTCATATGTTTAACAAAGTCATGACTCTTACAAAATTATAAATCTAGAGAAATTCTAAGAGAAGAGTGCTTATAAAAATCGATGGCTTTTCCATTTCTCTTAATTATCACGCAGTTACCTTGCCCTTAATTTGTAGTTGAAATTGAAAGGCAAGTAAGTAACAGTCTTTCTCAAATTACACAATTTGTTGAAAACCTATTACCTTAATACCGTAAGAAATGTAAGATTAATCCAAATCGATGGAAGAAATATATAAGTAGCGAATGCAATCTCATCATATTACACTTCTATACAATATGGATCAAAATATGGCAGGAAATAAATGGCATTGAATTAATTTCGTCCATTCAACAACGCTTTAGACTGCAAAGCATTCGTCAACTCACTTCAATGACAAAATTTTTACACAGTTACTTCGCAGTTGGAAAACTGTTGATGCAAATCTTTAGCGACTTTGAAGAGATGAAAATTTATACAATCCATCTCTCATAATTTAGAGTAAATGAGCATGACTTCAGTAGAACCTAACGCTTTATGATAGTATTGTTCCATCCTTCTTTGGTCAACAATAAAATCACTTCGATGGAGAAATGCAAGGTACGAAGCTTTTCACGTGAATTAAAAACTAAGATATATACTAAATAACGTATTGGGCTACACTCCACAAATCAATCCTCGAGTTTCAGTAAAAAATTATGGCTCACTATCGATGAATGGAAGCAGATATCTCCTACAAAGCAATGAAAAAGGAAACAGTATAAAGGGCATTCTGTAATAAATCAATATAATATATAAATCCTTAGCTCGTAGGGCAACAAGAAATTAGTAAAGAACTTGCATGGAAATCCAAACAGAGAGAGCGTTAGTTCATTTGAGTTTGAGAAAAAGAATGGCTCACAATTTAAGAGCCACATAGATCCGGAAGTTTTAATGCAATCTCAAAATATCGCTGCTAATTATACCAATAAATTATTTCTAGAGAAGTATAGAAACCTCTCGAATCTACAACAGTTCATCTATACACGAATTCTTTTACTTTCATCCGTCACAACTATCGGAAAACACTGACGATAGAATCGCGACTATCGAGGTGGAACGATAGCTCGGTTAATGTATCGTCGTAAGATCACACACCGGTTGCGATAGAAGATTGAGCTGCTGTTAATTCCTATGTTTCACAAGAATTGTGATGTGTTTTTCCAAGTATGATTTTATCGAAGTAATCCTAGTTGATCTTAAGAAATGTTTATCAAACGAAAAGGTTGGTGTCTTTAAACATTAAAATCCGCTTTACTCATCTGAAAACTCAACATCAATCGCTAAATTGTCATTTTATCCGTCGTTTCCGTTGAACGGACAAAAAACAAGTCAGTTACTTTATTTGTGTTTAGTTTTCATCAATTCCATCCAGGTTGTTTTAGCACTTTGCTGTTTGCTACTTTGATTTCAGATTTCTTCTTGATTAGAATTTTTCAGATCATTGTATTACATCATCAATTTTATAAACCAGTTTTTAAAAACGGCATATTCTTCTTTTACTGATGCATTTCAGTATTTAAATGATGAAAAGATCTTGTTGAATACTTCGATCTGATCAGCCGAAAGTCATTTTCGAAACTTCTCCTGTCTTAAGCTTTTATTTAATGAGAAAAATAATCTACAGTGAGAACCAAAAATTCAAATGGAGGAAGGGTCACAGTTACATGAGTCGGTGAGGAAGAGCATTGACCTTTCATCTTGTCAGATGGGTTTGCCGGAGGTTCATGCAATAGATACAACTCCAAATGAAAGACATTGTTATTCTACCTCACCCAAAGGGGGTGTGTCACCAGAAGCATCTAGCACCGCAAGTGAATCTCCTACTCCCACCAACAGTGCTGCTACTCATTGGCATGGCCTAGGTTCGTTATGCCCTTTTCATTTCCTTATTCTGAAAAATAACCCAATTATTAAGCAACTTTTTACTTTGTACATTCCCTTTTAAGTTTACGTCTAAGCACGTCGTAAATTCAGGATCAATTAATTGAGTATAACACTTATAAATTTTCTGTTCATCATAATGGTTAAGTAAGGGAATGAAAGATTCTATAATGTTAATGACGTAGTGTATATTTTCTGAGAATCAAGTGTTCTTAAGTTATTTTAGTCACTGAATTTTTAGTTAAAATTTTAATGGTTCAATAAATAATATTCTACAATACTTTGAGTCTTATGACCTGTGCAGCTCAAGCTCTATTATTGTATATTTGTTAATCCTTTATTTGGGATAACATATTAGAGCATGTATGTGAATATAGTCTTATTACTCAAAGCCACATGTTTTTGATAAATATCAAACTGAATTCCCTTCTGCTTGTGAAGTAAGCATCTTGAAATATAGTTATTCTCACTTTAAAAAGTAATAGATTTTTGGGACTTTGTTAGCTGTTTATCAAATGTTGTCCAAACAGTCAAGTCAGCTGATGGATTTAATTTCATGCTTTTACTTGTATTTTTTCATCATAAATCAATCATCTCTAGTATAAACCTCATAAAATACTCTTGAAAATGTTTTCACTTGTTTAGTTTGCGAAGAGCAGCGCCAACTTTTAGGTACAGAAGAGGAATCATCTGATCGACATAGTAGTGATGAAGAAGGAGGTGAAAATGATGATGATATAGAGGGTGGAGATGTATGGAAAATAACACACGAACAAAGAGAGTACTATTCAGCTCAGTTTCACTCTCTGCAGCCTGACCCTATGGGTCTAGTTGCTGGACCAGTTGCCAGGCTATTTTTTGAGAAGTCTCGCCTTCCTGTTTTGGAGTTGAGGAAAATATGGTATTGTACAAAAAATTTCTGTATTAATTAATTATTTAATTACTTGAGACTCTGTCTTTTAGCCAATTCAGTTTTGTTTATTTGCTTCAACGTAGTGTAGATGTTAAATCTAATTACTAGTTTTCTTGTAGTGCCATCAATCTGTTATCATTTATTAAAAAATTTTTAGAATATTTCCATAGATCACAGCCAAAGTATTTTGGATGCCTCTTGTGGATACTATATTTAAAATATTTATAAATAAAATTATTGATTATTGGGTTATGTAAAGCTTTATTATCATTACATCCCCTTCATTTTGTGGAACTTTGGAAGTTCAAATTTAGTTGATTCCATATCAAACTCAATCATTAATATTTCAGTGAGTTGAACATTAGCTTTTTTCTCATGATAACAAAGTTAATTTTTAAAATCAGCACACAAGTGTATACAAGTTTAGAATTCAAACTTCAGCATAAGATGGAGTGATAAAACATCAATATCTTTATTCAAAAATTTTAAACTTTCATATTGAGATATTTAATTGTTATTGCTTGTAATGTATTTAAATATATATTTCTCTTATAGGATGCTTGCTGATGTTAGCAAAGACGGAGCTCTGTCACTTGGAGAGTTCCATACTGCAATGCATCTGGTTGTTTTGAGGAGAAATAAGATAGATCTGCCTGACACTCTTCCACCTTCACTTGTCCCTCTCCCAAGTCTCGCTTTAGCATCAACAGTCCCTTCTTCTGCACTTGCATCCACTTCTGCCCCCTTACAGTCTGCTCATTCTAAACCAGTGCCTCAGTCTCATCGGGAAGACAGCCCCCCTAGTTTGTCTCCACCTGCCGGAGATGCTTCATCTACACCACAGAGCAAGGAAGTGAGTTTTTTTATAGAATTATTTTCTATACTTCCTCCTTTTGACTATTTTCATCCAAGATTATCTGTTACATGCTCAGTTTTAAAAATCACGCTTATAAACATAGATTTCTAGCAGCATTGACATCATAATTTTAACTACCAAGTTATCGTGAAATACTTCAAGCCTTATTTTGCTTTATTTGCTCATGAATAAAGATTTTTGTATAGTTATTTTACACACAATTTATTATTATAAATTTATTAAGTTATTTAGTGATTTCTTAGACGATAAAATTCTTGTTTTCTCAAAGTATATCCCATAATTATTTTCACATCATAATTTATTTACTGATGTAATGGGTGTAATTTTCATCAAATGGTTTTCCTGGAAAAAAAAGTTACAGAAATAAAAGGAAGAAAACCTTATGTTCACTAATCTCTATACATAGAGTGGTATTTTTCAAATCATTTTGTTACCATACTTAAACCTTATTTGTATTTCTGCCCTATTTGAGAAGTGGTCTGTAGCCATTCTTGACTGATTCCTGGCTTCATAAGTAAAGGAGAGAATTTATGTCACAGGAAGGGTACTTTAGTCCTGTGACTGTCTCTCATTATAGTATTTTCTATCATGAAGAGGGATACTTTGTTTCTCTAACTTTAGTAAACATAGAGAAAAAGCATAAGTGTTCCAAAATTCAATTAAAATATATGAAAGGAATCAATAATTGTTATTTCGAGAAATGTCTTGCTTCAAAAGGTCATTATAGTGGTTAAATTTAATGTTATCAAGTTGGAGAGTTTTATTTTAGTTTAATTTTTTACCATTATCAATATGTATTTGATCAAGTTATTCTTAAACTAGATCAGCACTGAAATAATCAAAGGCATATTGGTGCTTATTATTCACATATATAATTTCTAAAATAAATTGTTCCACTTCCTCACTATTTGTTTGGTCATGATTTGTTTGGTAAAGAAGGAAAAATTGATTATAAAAACACTAACCCCTACTTCTGTTTCTTACACCCCTAAGGATGCATGATTTTCTAATTGATTGTATGTCACAGTAGCATAAGAAAAGGAGTGATACTCCACCTTCTATAAATTTACCTCATAATTCTTTTTTGGTAATGGAATAACATTATTACCTTAAAGAGTGTTAGTGACCAAAAAAATTAAATTTCCATTGACTGGAGAACTTGAATGTTTTGTAATTTTCTCAGTTATTGAAGACAAACAAATGATATTTTATGTTAAAGTTGGCTGATTTTTTTAATTTGCCCATAGTTATGTAAGTTTTACTGGCATTAGATCAATTTCGATTGCTTAGTAGATGTTTTTTTGACTTAGAAAAAAATATTAATAGGTCTATGGATGTATAAAGCCGTGCACCAGTGTATATGTTTTTAAAGATTTAAAGATTATGATTGGATAATATTATAAATTCTGAAATTCTTGCCATTATGAAAGAACTTTTTTGCAATTGAAGTTAGTGTAACACCTTTAAATCATACATCTTTCAAAAGTCATCTTTCTCAAAATACAAGGATCCTGTTTCTATGTTCTTTATTGTGTTCTATTTTTTTATTATAATATTGAATTGAAATGAAAAATCAGAAGAAGATTAATGAGATAAAATTTTAAATAAATCTAAATGTCTATATTCTATAAAGTAATTTCATGTAATATAATTATTAATCATTAACATTGTTTTAAGGTACAATTATAAATTAATTTAAAAATGCAAGGAAATTAGAAGTGATAATTTTAGTCCAGTCTTTTCGAATATCAATTAAGGTATTCATTTTGTGTGCATGGCATTTATGCATATAAAGCCATATGAAATTTTTTTATAAATTCTCAGTTATTTTCAAGTCTAATGGTAAATTTATTTGACATAAGGTCTAATTTAATTAAATGCTAATGTGTAATGTTGATCAAATCTGATTATTTTTTTTCTCTCTCTTTCTTTATACTTGCCAAAATCTGTGCGGATCCTCTTCAGCAGGTAATTTAATTTCAAATTAATTGTTGCATACACTATATTTTATTTTAATATATATAAGATATAGTGTTTGAATTTTCATTCACTATAATAGATTAAAAATTTTACATTCTATCAAACTTGTTGCATTATTGAATTTAAACAATTTGCTGTGTGAAAGAAATCTACTTATTTACTAAATAGCAATTTTTGGATGCTTTGTATTTGGAGTTTGGTTCTGCAGAACTAGAAGAGTGTTACTTTACTTTAGAAGTATTGTACTTTGTAGAATTCTTAAATTAATCACTTTTGATGGGCCTTATTCTGTTCTATTGTTGTTGAAGTTTTCAATGTATTAAGTACTTTTGTGAACTATTTATTTTAATATTGAAAGTCATTAAACTCTCGGTTTTGAATTGCATCTTGAAGTTGAATGCCCAAATATAGCTTATTTAATATTATACTCAAAAAACCATTGTGATTAGAGCTTTCTAGTGAAACCACAATGAGGTTGATGGTTTTGGGTTCATTATTTTTCATCTTTATAAACTCAGTCATGTGTGCTAGCAAGTGAACTTTTAATTTGAAACAACAGAACATTTCTAAGTAATGAAAGTTCTATGTTTAAATAATAATTCCCATTTCAATATATATTTTTTAATTCACTCATAATCTTGCATAATTATCTATCAGTACTTTCATTTATTGCTTTTTATAAATGTGGAATGAGTTTTTTTAATTTAAGCTGGTAAGACTAATATTATCATACAATGAATGAATATAATTTATAATATAATCCAAGTTGAAAATTGAAGAAGTTGTTACAGAAAATTTTTAATTTACAATTCACAGAAAACATTATAGTAATAGTGCTACTATTAGTAAACTACTGCTACTATTTATTTGTAGATCTCAGATCAATATGCTATCATTAATTTTCTTCTAAGAATTGTTTACATATTTTCAGATATGAAGAATTCAGTTATTCATCTTCCTAACCTTTGTTATCTTTTAATTAGTAGATATTAACTTCTTTTTGTGGATAAAAATTCAGACTAAAATGAAAACTAATTTTAAGGATTGATTGGTTACCATTCTTAACACTGTGTATGAGTTGAATTGCTTTTTCAGATGCTGTGCTCTTTTAACTTCCACTGTATTATGTGTACTCATTTTCTGTTACATATTTTCAATTATATTTTAAGGTGTTAGAGGAATGGGGCCACATGGGGTTTGGTTTTAATCAGTCTATTTGACATGTAATTGTTTTGGGGATAAACATTGAATTACTGTTTTCATTTTGTTTATTCCTCTTTCTTGATATTGTGGTATTACTAATAAATAAAAATAAAATGTTTTATTCAGGTAGTTTTCAACATCAAACTTAACTTATACTTCTATTTTACCTTTATCTTCTTACCGTGTGACTAACAAGTGAGTTTCTGATATATAATCTGTCTTCTCCTCCCTTGTATTCTACTCACTGAAATATAATAAAAGTGAAAAATAAATGCTGCGTTGTTTCCTGTCCCAGATCACTTCAAAACTTTCTCTTTCATTTTTGTGTAAAATCTATATATATATCAAAATATATTATTCTTTCCCCGGCTAAAAAGTCATCTTTAACTCAGTTTTTCATTTTATAGTTATTTTCATAAGAGATTTTGTAAAATTCAGTTTTAAATTACCTTGATAAATATACATATCCTTATGTGGAGATTTAATTGACAATGTAATAATCACTAGAATTTTCTATATGTCTTATGGAAATCTCTCCATGAAATTTTCTTTCCTTGAAACGAATGAAGATTATTTTGTTAATCATCAAGAAAGCCCTTATCATTTTCTGTTTTTCTGTGTCCAATCCAAATTATTGAAACAAAATTTTATTAGTGTATTCTTTTGAAGGAATGAATGAGAAAGTAGTTTTCTTGGTTATCTCTAATCTTACAAATGTACTTCAAATGATATTAGCAGCGTTTAAATTTTAAAATTGAGTATCTTTTAAATCCCTTTTTCTTTTTGGAAACCAGCCGTTCCAAATAGTCAATTTTCAGTTTTACTTGTAAAAGGTTATAGATTTTTTCTCAGTTATTCTTATACTGGTTTTCAATTTACAGAAGTCATGAATAGGCAGCTATACTTCTCTTCCTTTTCAATTCAAACTTAAGAATGTTGTCCTGTAAAGCTATGTGAACCTCTCAGGAGTAGAATTTCTTTATATCCTCTCAAGTCCTCCCAATTTCAATCAATTTCAGTGGACCAAATTTGTGGATTCCCCAACCAGCTCTGTTTCATCCCCTGGTCCCAAGCCAGTTAACTTTGATTTTCATAAGGCAGCTGTGGAGCAGGTTAGTTCCACTCTCCTTTTTATTCATTTCTATTTCTTAATTTTTCAGTTTTAATTCTGTTTTTCTGATGTTATCTCTTGAACATTTCAGAAGCTTTAGTTCCATTCTAAAAACTCATTCCTAATAAAAAAATCAGTACTTCCAAAAAATTTCAGTTATTAATTATTCATTCTTTGGAAGGTAATTTAATATTTTCTTTGTCTGCTTAAAATATTTCCCTGTTTTTTCTTGCTATTCTTATCAACTTAGCTATTATTATCTCAACCAAATGACTGAATTATCTCTGTTTCTGATCTATAGTATTCAAATAATATTTATTAATGAAAGAATAACTTTTTAGAATTATAATTCCTGTTGAGAATGGTCATTTAATTTAAGGCAGTCAGTTTAAGAAACTGAGTGAGGATATATGCAGACAATAATTGGATTAATGATTTCTTACATATTTTGAACAGAAGGTCATATTCGTCTTTTGATATGCGCTAAATAGAAAAATCTCTATTAACTCAAAGAATGAGCTACTAATTGAGAAGGAGACTATTCACTCAAAATATGTGAAGCATATTGTTGCCTTTTTACTTATTTAATTTTATATTTTCTTTATTGATCATACCCAAAGAGAACTAACGATTATATGATCTAGGCAAATTTTAGGATTCATTTGCAAGAAAATAAGTTCTAATTGAACAATTTTATATCTAATAGTTTTGAAAAAATAATTCTTCATTTGTATTGGAAAGATTTTCTTCATATTCTTGATACACCATCATCAAATTTTATTTGCTTTGTTGAATGTTATGTATTAAGTGTGTTTCAAGATACTTCATATGAAAGTCTAGAAATCACTAATTGTGAGTATTGCTGGGTGCATTTTAGGATGGGAAAATAAATGTAACTACAAAACTGTTATTTTGATAGTCTAAATTAGCAGGAAACCTTGTTATTTTGAAGGTTGAAATTATTATTGAACATATTAAATTTTTTATTTTATCATAAGTATTTGTAAACATAACATTTTATTTCTTTAACAATGCTACTAATTCTACCATTTTCTGCACAGGTAAAATTTTTATAGTTAACATAATTTAGTATCTTTTTAGTATATTTGAGTTATGCATGTGGTGTCTGATCTTTACCTTTCTTATAGATTACCTCTTCTGAAAATGGTATACTTGTGAAACTTGATTAATTTATTTTTATTAACTAAGTGTACCTTTGTGACTTTATGGATGATGTGTGGGGAGTATAACTAATAGAATGATTGTGCATTAGTTAAGATTGATGAGTGTAAGGTAAATTTTTATAAATTAAAATTTCTTTCTATAGGAAAGAAACTGGAATAGTATAAATGTGTTAGTATAAGATAATGAAGATTATTTTCAACCACTCCAAGTTCCACAACTCAGCTATGTAAAACAGTAAACTAATGCTTGTGAATAGAATTCTCTTGTGCTAACAGTGTGGCTGGAATAACCTTAACTGCTGTCCACATGTACCTCTTGTTTAATAAGCAAATAAATTAAAATCCCAAATGATCATATATATATATATATATATATATATATATATATATATATATATATATATATATATATATATATATATATATATATATATATATATATATATAAACATTATCATTTAGTATCATTTATATATATATATTATCATTTTGAATTTTAATTTATTTACTTATTACTATTTACCTTGTATTTCTCACTTTTTCAATGGAAGGAAATGATTGAATTATGAAAGTGAAGTATCATTGAAATTTACAAAGTTAACTATCCCTAAAGATCATGTTACACAAATTAATAATGATTGTAAAATGGAACTAATATAAGGAAAGAAATTTTGATTTATAGGTTTGAACAATTCTCAGTAGTTCATTTTTGATTTTGTTGTAGCAGTTTGTCTAGAACTAATTTTTTTCATCTTTTTAATTTCATCTCTCATATATATTTACCTTTTAGGATTTAATTTAAGCAGTTTACTATAATATTTCAAACATTTTTATTTCGAAACCTTACAAGTTACCTACTCTTAAAAAGAGGTCTTTTAGTTTCTAGATATATTGGATACCAAAAGTCTTTATGGAGTGGTACTTAATATAGTATAAAAGACCTTTGATTGTATCTAAATCAACCTAGTTGAGGTTATTAAACTAAGTTTTTCTTTTTAAAAATTTCGATTTGCTTGCTAAGAATTTCTGAATAGATAGCAGAAAGTTTTAATCTGTTTCATTGTGAATATATTAGCTCACATTTTAAAAAGTCTTATGTCAGTAGTTGAAGATTGTAAGCTCAAGAACTTTCTCAACTTCAAATATTTTTTTATATATATATTTTGGAATGTTCTATTTATTTTTAATCACTTATGTAAGTGAATTATCTACCATCATATAAGCATTACAGCCCTTTGTTTCATCAAAATTGGACTTATCCTTTAGATTTTGCAATATTATTTTTTGAGAATGCAGCTGTGGTCATTTTTATATGATAATGTTTCACCTGTGATGCTGCTGGCTTTTTCAGGTCAGACTGAACTTCTGACATGAAGCTTTCAAACCAGATCCTTTAGGTTTATTGCTTTTAATTCGGGTGATATTGAGATCTCAAGATTAGTTTCACATGTGCCCTTGACCAAAGTATAAAATGCAAGGGATTTGCAATTGGCAATTGGAACCGAGAGAGCAATTGCCTGATTTCATAGCTGTGGATGAAGGTTGTGTAGAAAATAAGAATATTATTGTCTACTTCTCACTTTCCAATATTTAATATCTATAGTCATTGACACAACCATCAAATTAACCTCCAAAGTACTCCACTCCTTGTCTTCACCCCTCATATTTTTATAATCAAGTTATTTTAGTAATAAAAACTTTTTAAATTTCCACAGAAAATATGCTATATTTGCGACTGAAGATGTAATTTTATATTACAAAACCTGTTGCAAATATAGCATATTTTCTGTGGAAATTTACAAATTTATTTTATTACTATAGCATTCCAGGAAGTCACGCCTTCTCACATTGATTTCAATATTTTAACGGATTTTTAGGGATACAGACTACTTATTGTCTTTATATTCATAAATACCATCCAAACTGGAAACTAAATTCCCTGCAGCTACTGTCATGGATTACATAAGTTTTGGGAATGTGGAATATTGTAGTTCTCACTTAAATTATTCCATTCAAATCCAATGCTCTCCATTATCATTTTTAAATTTTTAATGAAGTAGTATTATAAGTGATGTATTATAATTTTCAGGATCCAAAAATATTACACCCAGTTCCATTGAGAATTACACCTGATTCTCAAGGCTTACCATCTGGAAATGATGAAGAAGTTGCCTTATCTTGTACGGTACCACCACGTTCCCCCCGAAAAACTGCCGAGTCTGTAGTTCAGGAACATTCAACTGGGTATGGGAGTTCAGGAAGTACAGCAAACTCAAACTCAATCATATCTAATGAACGTACAAGCCCTAAGAAAGGATGTGCAGTAGCTGCTCATGATACTGGTGATATACGTCCTATTCAGAGGCCTCAGCCAAAGAAATATGCTGGTAATGATATTAAATAAAGTTTGATTTTTAGTGAAGCAAAAAACCTTTTTTAGGTCTAATTTGTTTTTATAACAAGTCATGTATTATAATCCTCCAATATCTTTTATGTAAATACTTTATATGAATTACCTCTGCCCTTCTTTCAGATTTATTTTCAAATTTTCTTGCAAGTATTCAAAATTTTTCTAAAACCTGTTTCAATTGCAACTCTTTGCATTTCTTGTTATAGTATATTAATTAAAAACTTATAAATAATACTAAATCTGTGTTTCCATCATTAGTTCCTGGCCCTGGAGCTATTCCTCCACCTCCAATCTCTTCATCTCTCATTACAAATTCTGCAGAATATACTGGCCTTGGATCAAGGTAAATAGATAGATTCTCAATATCATTAACCATCTAATCTCAAAACTGCATTCAATATTTGCTTATTTATGTAAAAAAAATATATTCTATTTTACATAGTAACTCGGGTCCTGGAAGTCTTCCTGTTACTATGATAAGTGGTGCATTGGGGTCATTGTCAAAATCACAGAAGAAAGAAGCTCCTCCCCCACCACCTCCAAGACCGATACGTGCTCATACAAGAAGCTCATCTTTGGACCTCAACCATCTTGGTAGGTATCCCTCCATAATTTGATCAAATGTTTATGAAATGATTAATAACCTATAATATTTTTTCTTATATCAATGGCTATTATTTTCTTATTCTAATTCATTTGACATTGTAATGTTTTGATTAACATGTTGAAAATGTTTTGTGAACATCAAAGCTAATTTTTTAATTGGGTGAACAGAAACTCAAATTGTTTTAGTAGGTTACTTGAGTTACCCATTTAGGTAATGCAAGTTCAAAATAGCACAAGTTAAAGGAAAAGCTCAATAAACAATTACTTATAAACTAATATTACTATGTCATAAATTATTAAACATATAAAAAGACTGTCATTTTGGCATTATTATCAATTATTAAGATGGAAAGAACATCTCATATCAATGATTACCTGGAAAAAAAGTTTTCACTTATGGAATTTGGTTGCTGATTTGCAGGGACTTGTCTTTATTTCATTACATCTTCCATCATGTACTGTAAATAGTCATTACTTTTAAGATCAAAAATTTTTATCCTACTTTTTTGTCACAATTCATATTTTTTCTTCATAATCGTTCTACAACAGAATTCAAAACATTTAATCATTTCATTTATTCAATATTTACTGTTAAATTTTCAAATAAATATATTTATTACAAAATTCAGTAATCTGATAAAACTAAGAATTTTTCCATGACATATTTAGTCTATAAATAATATTACAACTAGTCCTGACAATACTCAATCCTACATTACAGGAAATACTGAAAATTTGACAGCTCCACCAGTGGTTCCACCAAGAATTTCACCATATATGGTGGGTCAATTTACTTTATTCATTTTACATTTACCCAATTTTTGCTTTATACTATGTATCTCTATTTACCTTGATTTATGCAGATGTATTCTTGAAAAACATTTTATTAGGTTTTAAGTGGAAAGAGTGATTATTTATAATAAATTCAGTTTAGAAGTAAAATTCATTTAATTTGTTTGAATACTTAATACTTTATTTAAAAATTTAAGAGAAATTCTTTTCTAAATATTATTGGTAACTTTGTGGGTATTTGCCATAATAGTAATTTGATAGCCCTGCTTTTGCCTTAAATGGTTTTATTGCTATTTTTATACTTATACAAGGTGTTATGTTGCTGCTTGTCTTTTGAGTTTCATTACTCTTAAGAGTATTTTTTTCCCACCAGTCTGGATTTGCAGATTTTGCTTACTTTGGAATGGGAGAGGAGGAGATAGAAGGAGATAGTGGAGGCGAAGAGGAAGACAATGGAAAGGAAGTGGAAGAGAGCGATGTAACAGATACTTTGCCTGAATCACAAGAAGCATCCAAAACACAGTCACCTACCCATGTGCATACACATGGGGCCTTTCAAGTATACAGAAAGCCCACAAGTAAGAAATCCTTTGTAGATCTTCATAATAAGCTAGCTATATGCACCTATGTACTAGTACATTTCTACTTTTATTCCATCAATCATATTGATTTTTTTATAAAAATATTTCTGCCATTTTAATTCATAAAAGTCCATTGTTTTTAATCTACTATAGAATTAATTGAATTTTTTTGTATTCAATTAATTCATCAATGAGAAAAAGCAATTTTCCCATTTTTGGTGTTATGCATGTTAGTTTTCTTCTGATTTTGTTCTGCTATCACTTTCCTGAAAGTCATCTTAATTGATATTTTAGATTTTTAAGTAGTAGTTTAAAATATATATCAAGATATGTAATGTAAATTTAAGAGGAACTAATATGTAATCATTTAATACACTAATAATTTACAAAAATAAGATTCTTGTTTGGTTGAATTTGCAATGGAGAGAATCTCTCATTGGAGAATGGAGAACGTCTCATTTTTATTTCAAGATTCATATTAGAATTTCTTTCCCCTACCTTATGTTCATTTAATACCACATTCTTTTTCTCTATGTTGAGTCATTTCATAACAGACCATTATTAAGCCATTAAAGTAAACCTAGTATCTTAAGGAAAGCATTTTCCATGCCTGATTCTGTTTCAAGCCTAGAGCTGAAGTGGGGAGAGTTAAGCTGATATAAAATCTCTATCCGGTGCATAATTATTTTATGGTTTCACTTTGTGTTGTATGTATGAATGAGGCATTTAATTTGTGAAAACCCTTTTAAATTATCTGCCTATCAATATGATTTTTGGATAAGAAATAGAGATAAACTCATTTTTATTATACCAAACTGGTTATGATCAAAATAGCTAGGTGGCATTAATTCTTAATATCTTTTGATTGTTAAAAAACCTTACCTATTAATGTTTTAGTTGAATATAAACCTTATATTAAATCCAGGTTTTCATAGCATTATGTAATTTTTTTTGATCAACTGTAATAAATGTTTTGTGTTTCAATTTTCAGAGGTTAATCGTGGTAAAGGTCAGGATGCAGGCAGTAGCTGGTCAGATGCCCAGCGTCAGAGACATCGTTCTGATCCATCAGAATTTTTAACTAGCAGGTTAATTATTCATAAAATTTAATTTATGTAGAGCTTTGAATGTATTTACCTATGCATGGCATAGTTGAATGGTATTCTTTTGTTATCTCATTGTTGGTAGAATTTATTTTATAATCTTCCTTCATATTACTTTCAGAATTGGAAACTTGAGTAAAATTATTCATATACATTAATTGTATAGTGAATTATTATTTTAACTATAGTCACATTATTTGTTTTGAAGTTGAATAACAATATAACGCTAAGTTCATTAGTAATAAATTGATCAATAATTGAATGATAGCCACTAACCACTATTCTTATGAGACTATTGTTTATATGAATAAATGTAGTACATTTATAGCATGTAATTAAAATTTTCTATGGATGAATGTAAAATAATGAATAATTTTATTTTAATTCAGAATTGCTGAGTTATCTAACCAGACTGGAAGAATGGCTGGAAGCCTCAATGAACCCATAATAAATGCTTACAAAGAAAGTAATGTTGCCCTCTCAAGGTTGTGTGCAGAGTTAAGCCATGAATTATCTGTTGCTCGTCATGTACGTTTAACTTTGGAATTGAAAATGGAGGGTAATCAGGATCAGTTTTTATCTTAGAATCAAAAATGTGCTTAATTTTAATAAATGTTTTCATTCTACTTAAGAGCATATACCTTGGCTTTTTATAGAGAGCCTTTATATAAGTATATTTATACTTAATAAAATGTGAGACTACAGAAATGTATTCTGAATCGTACGTAATAAGGGGTACATGCTACTTAAGCAATGAAATTATATCAATGCGGTTAATTATTGTTTTGAAAGAAATATTTTTAAATAAAAGTAGCTACCTGTTGATAATAAGTTGGCAAATAAAGTGTCCTTTAAATGGAAGTATAACTGTCAAGTTTGAATTAAAATTATTTAATGTTATGATAATGTATTGCTGTGTGCATTTTCTGGTATATCATTGTCAATTCATTGGCAGGAGTCATTTAAATATAGATTGTCCAATGTATTTTCCATGCACAAGTTGTGTTTGTAAATTTAAATTCTATTTTGATATTATTATTACCTACAATACCTATTTTTAAGTTCTCTTTTTCTCTAATATTATGTAAAGGATATATCAAATGTTCGATAAAATATGCCACTATTATTATTAACATTTTTCCTAATCCTTTCATCTTGCGCAATGTAGAATAATAAAATGCATCCAAGAGAATGTTTTTTGTGGCATTTGGTTGTGTATATGAAATGAAGTTATTATTTTGATCATAAAAAATATTTTTTTCACTGTACAGTATAAATTTAAACTCCATAATACTTGAGGAAATTTTCAATCACGAAATAATTCATGGTTCCTCAGCCAATTTTAAAGTCTTTGTGTATTTTTGAAAATGTCATTAACACCTGTGAATATGTTGTATCATGTTTCATTGATAAATATATTTTTTAGTCAATATATGTATTTTAACCCGAGTGTTACACTACCACTAGCGGAGTTAGTGCTTCTGCATAAACTAGTTGCCTTAAAAATCAAACAAATATATCACATGTACATACAATGTTATTGAGTTATCTGTTTTTGCTATGCTTTGGTACAATAAAATTCCAATACTTTTTGAGGTTAAAGACATTTCAACTGAATAGTTTTTTTATTCCATCCTCATCCTTGAAAAAGGAGTTAAGGTCTTTAGATAAAAGAGTTGTTATTCTTGTGGGTAGATGTAGTATACACTTCTGAAATCAAATAATGTCAAAGTGACTGGAAAAGGAATCAAACAAAGGTGTGGAATTTTGAAATTCTGTATTTAACCTTTTCTGATTCTGGGGTGGCTTGAATATCTGGTCAGGGTCCCAAGTAGCTCCTACAATATTTGACTCTGATGGTGCTGGCACAATGTTGCTCTGTGGTGACACAGGGAATCAGAGTCTTAAGTAACTCAATCATTGGTCCAGTGGGTCTATCTTTATTCTTCTAGGTCTTGTAAGTAATTTCCTGTGTCTGAATAAGTCAATCATCTTGATAAAACTCATATAAAGGTAATGGGCAAGGGCATTTGGGTAGAGATTATTGTTTACTGGACCTATGATAGCCAAATCTTCAGTCAGTGTTCATGACTCCACAAGGAACTCTTCAAACATGACTCTTCAGTACGTCATTGGCTGAGTTTTTCAGCATCTTTAGAATAACATACATCACAACTATCATACCTTATACATTGAATGATTCTAATTTAATTTTTGAATCACTGATTCAATGAGTATTTTTATTACAATGTTATAATTTAGCAAGAAATGTTCTTTAAATAAATTGTATTTTCTTAATAAAGGTGTCACCAGTCTCTAATGTATGATATCGGTAATTCTTTAACAAGTTCGTAAAATTCTTTGCTACTCAATAAATAGTGTATGCAATTGTAATCTGGAAGAAATGAACGTGACATAGGGCTCTATTTTAAAGTATTGAAAGCATTCTAGTGGTCTAATGAGATTTTGTATCCCTGATGAGTATAGCCTGTTTCCAAATCATCCCAAATTGGATAGATAAAATTGGCTTTCATTCTAGCGCACCATTTTAGTTACAAATTTCGGTTGTACCTAGAGATACGATCAAGTGTTTGTCTTTTTTCTTGAATTGGGAGAATTCTTTTGTAAATTTTTAGTTCAGTTGTAAATCATAGCAGTCAGCTGAATGTTAGTTATTTATTTGTCAAGTCGATTAATTTAGCTCTCCTTTCTAAAACTACCATGTCACTTTCTGTTTTCTAAATGACCTCAGTCCATACAACTCTCATTGTGTAGACCTGATACCTTCATATCAAATTGGATGGAATGCACAAAATGTTGAGTAGAATTAAACGTAAAAGGTATTAAAAGTTAATGGATGGATGATTAATGTAATCAGAACTCATTCTGAGGAAATTCATGAATGTATTTTCCTTTGAAATTTGGAGAACGTACAAATAGGATGATATTTATGCGATTGGTGAAAATATTCAGCGTAGATTGTCCTTACTTCGACGCCCGGGCGTGAAGAATGCTGACATAAGAAAAGCATGTGAAAACGTACTTAATTTAAAATTCGTCACAAAAAAGTTTTCTGATTTTGGCTATATATTATATACATTTGGAAAATCTTTGATGATTTCATTTTTAGATTAATTAACCGACTGCTTACTTTAAGCAAGCATACCTTTACTCGTATTTATATCTATAATATATAGCTGCTTCGGAGGGGATATATCTATCTATCTATCTATATGTTTAGGATACAAATGTCCACTACAGGGGCCACGATCTCACTGATTTTTTTACGCAATAGCACACTTCACCTAACCAGGGAAAAATCGGAAACCAACCCTACCTATCATAGGTTCAATTATGATAGGCCCCAAAATGGGACTTTCCCCCGTAAGAATGTATGGATCCATTTTTTACAATATTTAAAATATACGTACCGAGCACATAGAGCAATAAATTTCAATATGTCATAGGTTTCATATATTTCTACAAAAAATACTATTGTTAATCTAAAAATGGTCAAGGGTTCGATGCCAGGTTGTGAAATATTTTCAAATTTAAAAGGAAGTTTCTAGCTCCATAAGAAGATCAATGAAACTTCGTAGAACTATAATCATGTATAATATATATACGTGCATAATCAATTCTGAAAAATTCCATAATTGTCTACGCTTCATGGGTTCGATTCTAGAGAGCCCCGTAATCACGATTATTCCCGTAAAAATACATAGGCTAAATTTTCAAAAAATTTTAGGGCACATTCTGATTGTGTAGAAGATTTAAATTCCACACATCTATGTTCAGCTAACATAATAAAAAATTAAACTTCGTTCTATTCTAGGGGGCATTTACTATATCTCCATAAGAATACATAGGAAAATCAACACATATTTTGAGGCATTTCTTGGTTATATTTTGTTGTGAAATTTGGAGAATTTATAAAGACAATATTTATGCGATATTGCGCTTGTCCTTAATTCGACGCCCGGTCGGTAAGAATACTGCCATAAGAAATGAATGAGTAAATTAACTGTAAAATGCATTTTCCATCAGTAAAATATTTTTCTATATGAGATGTTTGGCGTAAAACTCTGATCATTTTCAAATTAAGAGATTTTTATCAACAGAGGATATCCTAAAACCCGCTTCTACTTATCTATGTTTTGTTAATTGGAATTTACTAATACTTATTTGCGTCCGTGGATCTTCTTTTCATCTCTGAGGAAATTTATTTTCTTTCATGATCCTGAAAACTAAATGAAGTTCTCGAAAATTAAACAGTCTTCGACACTTCGTAGGAGGTTTCCAATTCTTATGGAGATGGATAGATATGATTGTGTCAATTCCCAATAATCTTCAGTTCCACGTCATTCCATTGTATGTCACGGCATTCACGTGTATAAGAAACTTATTTTCTCATTTCTAATCGTGTAAAAGATTAAAATTATTTGTTTATTTTGTTATGTGCAGTGAAAAATGGCGAATTTCATAAATCATCGTCATTTTTTATAATTTGCGAGTAAAGAATAAATTGTCATACAAAATGCTGTGAAAAGTGACTAATTTTAAGCTTTCCGCATACTTGCTCTTTATATACAGATTTAGAAATATTAAAACAATGATGATAAAAGGAAAATCCAATATTATTTATACCAATGGATTGAACTAGTGGACGGAATCTTCCTTAACCATTCAACCATATCCTGACATTAATCATTAGTAAATGTACTAAAAGTAAGTTGACTAAAATAAAGAACGTAATTATCGTCTTACTTATATCTTGGAAAAATAGGAGAACGAACTAGGAAAAAGGAGGAAAAATATATACTTTTCAATTGAATGATTCATTAAACCAAAATTTGAGATCAAATTTTCAAAGAACTATGAAAATTAAACATTAATTTAATCATTTAATAATTATTTAATTTAATAATTAAAAAAATCAATTTCTCCATAAAACTGTTGTAGTTCATCAACTTTCGAAATGTCATTACATAACGCAAACTAAGGCGTAGAAGTATCTTTTGTTAAAGCGAGGTGAAGTTTTTGGTTTACTCTTCGCATAAAACATTTAGTTAACACTTCATGTTAACTAAATTGGTTGCCAATACGTACGCATCGCACGTACTCTCAGCGCATCAAATACAACTGTGGTCAAATATTCAGAAATTAGACAGACAGATAGACAGAAATTCTAAGATATTAATTACAAAAATAGGAAATGTTATTTATTCCAGTAAAATGGTTTTTCTCCAATTATATGCTTGCTTTATTGAGATATAAACCTTCCACAATTATGGGTTACTCTATATCCGTACCACAGACAGACCGAGGTTTCATAAAAATTTTAATAGAGTACAATAAACAGAAAAAATACCGCTTAAAGCCGTTCAAATGCCAAAGACCGCATACCTTCTTCATTCTATTGCGATGATCTTTCCCAATATTATCTATTTCAATATTTACCAGTGATTACTAATGGATCTTATGGAAAACGTGAATTCCATCTAGATGGTGCATTTCATTAACCTTAAAGTTATAGTTACAGTATTTCCTCAAGAACGTAATGTATCATATCATCCAGAATTGTTACCCTTTCTACCACTTTGAATTAGAATCTTTCCAAAAAAAGGACTTCAACTTTTCTTCCATCTCTCACCTACTTCTAATTTATTTAAAAGGTTTCCTGAAAACAAGTACAAATGTAACCCTAAATTCATATTCAGGTTATCTTTGATAGGGCTAAATATTGGTTCTATTTCTTCCTATAAATTTTTGTAATGAGTACGATAAAAATTATAATTTTCTCGTTATTACCTTTTTATTTTACATACCTTTTAGACATTTATAAATTCGATAAATTACAGAAGAACAGTTACTGAAAAAATTGTTCCGTTAACCTTATCGTATATTCTGTCCTTTACATTCGTTGCTGTAAACGTCGCAAAGAAAGCTGGGACGTATAAAAAGGCTTGAATTTCATAAAAATTCGGGTTAAAATGGTTTTCCTAGGCTACAGTACAATTATATTTGAATTTAATGTATATTGAATATCTTTCAGCCAATAATAACTGCTAATACAGATTGAATGTAAAACCTTGTTTTAAGTATGTATCATATGCTATGAACTTATTATAATTGAAGTTGAAAATTTCCATTTATTACCGCAATTTGTGACTATAATTATGTGAACTATAATTTTCACCTTAATATACCATATATGCCAAATATTATCCTCTTTGCTCTATTTCAAATATAACGTGTCTTATTGGAGATTGTTTGATGGTTAAATTGCTAAAAGCGATAATAAGCAATAATATTTTCTTGGAAAAATCATACTATTATTATGCATTTATTATTAAAATCTAATTCTAACCGGAAGACTTTCAGTCCGCATCACAATTAATTTGAATTAACGAAAACTTCAAGTTTTGGTTTAGTTTTAGTAGGCCAATAAGAACGGCTATAATGATTAATGAAACTAAACATGTAAATTCACAATTCTTTATCCGTAGAATATCGTGTTCACTCATCTCCATTCAGCAACCATTTATATTTCCATTTAGATTTTTAAAAACTTTCAAAGTGAAATATACACGTAATTCCCGTTTCTTTAATATTGAGCGTCGGACGTTTGAATCGTCAACCGTTTCAATCTATTTTGGAAACTGATTGGACGATGGGTTTTAAAATGATATTAGCGCTTTTAGAGAACAAAAGGAGCTACTTGCGACTACCATCTTCCTCAAAGAAGATTATTTTCCAATATTACTGCTACTCTTTTGAATTGTATATTTTTACGTGAGAGCATATGATGGATAAATTCGTTTGAAAAGCAAGTTCTTGAACTGATAAATGAATTCGGTACGAAATGAAGTCATATTAAATAGAAACATTTAGGAGAAGACGAAGGCATAGAAGATATATACGTCGAAACATCTCCTCGTGGAAAAGAATACTAACGATCCCCTTTCAATGATTCCCTCTAAGCTGTGTAAAGGAGTAGCTAAATTTCATGCGACTCAACCATACAAAATCGATCCTGACTCCGAATCCACAGCTCTGCAAACCAGATGTACAGTTTTCGAGATGGCCCTTCTGAAGAGCTGTTCTCCTGATACTTTCTCATTCTCTCAGATGGCAGAGTAAATTTATAGAAAAGCGATCTAAATATCCTTCACGAATAAATATATCGAGAAAGATGGTTAATTTCAGATGATTTTTCGCATATTGTTTGTATTTCCGTAGCATAAATCAAATAGAATATGCAATTTGGCACAAAGGCGATCAAAATGGAGGAAACAGAAAATGTCTCAAAGGAAATGGAACAGTTAATAGAAACGAGAGAAAATATTATAGTATTATTAATCTCAAAAGTAACTTATATTCGGATATATTATACATTTCTGAAAAAAAAAGTTGGAGAATGATATACTTTAGTTCAGGTTATTATGAAAGAATCTATCTATCTATATCTAAGAATATCTGACGTTATCTTAAAGAACTGTACCTAAAGTTTGTTATTTATGCCATTTTTCCTCGAAAAATCGAGTGGGAAATTTCGCCATCGAGTTCTTATTGTTACATTGCATTGGACTTTTGTAATTTTTATTAAATCTTTCAAATCGAAAGCACCGATTTGGCAATAACTTTCCACGTTTAAGCTTGAAAAGCAAGAGATCGATGCAGTCTGTTTACCAGTTCATAATCAATCGCAATTATCTAAAGTCTAAAATCTAAGAAGTTCGTATCTGCGGCTAATTTTCTTAAATTTTGATTTTGAATTATGAGACCCAAAATATTTCCTCAGATGAGGGAATGTCCCAAAAAGAAAGAAATTTAGATGAGGAAATGAACCCAAAATATTTCCTTTACCGACGAAAGTCCAAGGAAAAATCGCAGTTTTTTCGATCAATTCAATCAAAGTTTTAACACCTATGAGCTCTCTCAAACTTGTTTATTTAGAACACTCGATTACTTTTCCAAGTGTTCGTATAGGAACACAAATAATGGGAATAATGCATAGTTCTTAAATTTTTCTTCTAAAAATTAGAATAATATGGAAGAAATCACGGAAAGTTCTATTATAGGAATAGAGATTGTATTGCAAATCAATTCAAAATAATGGAGACAGCCGTGCGAGTAATTTGGACTCCGCTGAAGAATGCTACGATTAGAAGATTGATAATTTGGTGCGCATTCTCTCAAGAAGTTTACGATATTATCATCGAAGATGACATTAAAAGTATCCCTAGCCAATAGTAATCAAATAATATTTTTGATTAAAATTTCACACAATCGCATGTCAACCCAAAGATTACGATCGTTTTGGCAGGTTTCGATCAGTCCATAGATGCCTTTGCATAATACTACCTTTTGAAGCTTAGGGATTATCTTAACCGTGTTCCATCTCTCCTTTATTGGAAAAAGAAGTTAATGGGATCCTCAAATATCAAGGCGTTGACTGAAATGATAGAGATATAGCGAATGAAAACCTAAAGGAACCTGCGATATCCTAGAGAAGGGTATTCATCTTCTTACTTATCAAATTTCAGAGTCAACTAACCTCGAACATTGCGCTTTCAATACACAACGCTTCATCATTATTTTGTAAAATCACAAAATGTTTGGAAAATTTGAACGCTGTGATAGATTTACTTATTCATTTTCGATCCAGCAACAAAATAAGAAATTCGTCCAAACAAAATTAGCATGCATTCAGAAAGTAACCATAAAATTTAAGTATGAGGCATTAATTATTGGAGAAAGAAACGGCCGAATTTTTAATTCATACTAATCTAAATACTACACCTTCAGTGAGATTCTCTAAAATGCAATGAAGACGACCAACGAATAAGAGCATAAAAGGTATATTAACTTGTGTCACTAACTTGTTGAATTATGGTGACAATGTTCAACGTTAACTAACGTTCGGAGAGCAAATTATCATCTTGAAACGATGTGAAACTAAAATTAATACAGTACTGGGACTTAACGACACTTTGTGTTGATATAAATCAAAATGATGAAAAATCTTTAATGGGTAAGATATTTTACGAAAACGTAATATGGTTGATTTTTTCTAAATCCATTTGATTTATACGTGATTATTCCGTGATACGAGCTAACTTTACCCTTTTCAGTACGGATGGTGTGGCATTTGCTCTATTTAATTAAAAAAGAATCGATTTCAAAGAAATCAGAAAGAATCAGCTAGTGAATAAATCTAAAAAGTTCATGATAAAAATTTAATCAGTCCCTGACTTGATAAAACAATGAAAAAGTGTAGAAACCACTGATAAGCGAAGGTTGGATACGAACATTAATTTTCATCTGCAGTATTTGAATGAACTTTCTGTAAGATCATGCCAAATGATGCGTAGAATTATATTTCCAGTAAGAATATTGAATTTTATAGATAAGTAAATCGTAATTTAATGATATATTACATAACTATTCAACCTAAAGAAAAAGATATAATACGCCATTACTTAATAAATAATGTTCCTTAGTTTTTCATTCATTTTATCGAGTTTTATAGCAGTTATGATTATGATGTACAGGAGTTAACTCAATTCCTATTTTTCACAATTACAGTTTTACAAGTACAATTTCAATCCTACGAAAGGGTAGGAAATGGGTTGTGACTGAGTACAGAAGAAAATAACAAGGTGCGAGAATCAGAAGGATTTAAATAATTAATCAAATGGTAGTTTGGATAAAAAAATTAAAAAGACAGCGTTTTAATTTAAAGGATGATGAAGTCCACTTCCACTAGTTATTCTGATTTGCTTGTTCTTCGAGTTAGCTGTGGCATATATCAAACTGAATGATAGGTAGTGAAAATGGGTGAATATCTTTATCCTGAAAAGTTTGTAATTTTTTCAACGTACTACAGGAATGTATTTACTTGAGGTGGAACATTTATCTAATATGATCCTCCATCACCTCGTATCATTGTTTGCGAGGATATTTGATGACCCTATTAATAGGTTCTAACTATTATACATTTAAAAGTCATCAAATAACGATAGATATAGGAGTAATGAACACAATCCATTGTGTAACTTACGTAATTTTCAAACGTAAAATTTAATATTCGAAAAAAAGCTTGTTCACAATTTACACTCACGATTAAAATAACTCTTGAGCAATGATAGAACAAATATATCAGCTAAAAGGAAATTTTGAGCGATTACCTTGAGTGTTCTGCAAATAATGTTTCAAATTGTATAGTGTTTTTCATATAAGTATGATCCCGTTGCAACGGATTCAATCCTGGGGAAGCAAACATGAAAGGAGCAGAACTTTTTCATGCTAATTCCTACAGCGTCGTTGAGCAGGTATCTTTAACTTTCTGAAATTGAGAAGAATATTTCATGTTCAATGTCATGCAATAAAACACACTTTCGTAACTTATCCCAAGATTTTTATAGAGATCCTAACATGCTCTGACGATAAAAACTTCGACAGCTTCGAAAGGCTCATGTGGGGTAAAATTCGATCTTTGTTTACTATCAGGGGTTTCTTTCCCGATATAAATAGATAAGATTATATCATTATTTCTCGAAAATTGTGCTTTTATAGTTTTTCGCGGTCAAAGTTTTCAATAAGTTTATGATTAGGGCATGTAACGAGACGCACAATCCCACGAATTTGAAAGTCACGCGTATTTATTTATAATAAATATTCATATTTTCAAATTAACAATTACAAAATTGTTCATCTTAGAATCTGGTAAAAAGTGACATGTTATATTTCAAATAATTATATCTGTAACATTTATATGTATTTTCTACGATCTTATTGGGGTTGATACTGTAATGCATTAATGCTTAAGTTATGTTATAGAGATGTTTCAATTAGAAAAATTCATAAGGCAATATCACTCCGTATATCGATCCCCATGATTGCCATGAACTACTATTATTTGTAAGAGAATTATTTTATCTTGATGTATATTACATCTTTTGTGATTATACTTAATATTAAATAAGGATTATTCATTAACTGTTATGAAAAAGCGCAATTCAATGTTTTCCTCACATTGCTTTATTACCTTTTATATTACATATTTCTTAGTAATAACTAGTTTGGAGAATCACTGCTTTACCAATGCTCCACTGCTAACGTGTAAATCTAAGGATATGTTTGTGGAATTAATGACTAATTTGGTTCCTTTCATGGGATCTTGAGATTATTCAATAATGATCGCATTTTCTAAATTTACTTAGTATCGTGTTTTGATAAGGGTTTTAGCAGAAATATCGATTACAATACTAAGATATATTCTTTAGTATCTACATTCATGTTTTACACGAATCTAATCTCATGCATTTTTTGAACTTTCAGTGTTTTTCGTGCTTTTTACAAGCATCGGCACCTGAGAGTCGAGAGGATTGGAGAATGGAGAGATGTATTCAAAGAAAAAGGCGAGGGAAAAACGAGTGTTGTTCTCCGAGAACGCTTTATCGATTTTCTACTTCCTCTTCCAAAAACTAAGCATCACAAAAGGTTTACATACGATTACACACGGGTTTCAAGCTCCTTTCTCCTGCATTAGTGAGCATGCTATGCCTAATAATTCGATGTCCAGGAATACCTACGGAGCTGATTTAGAATGGGAGAATTAAAATGAATTCGCTCCATCGGTATCTTGCAAAATTATTATGCAAATAAAAATATTTCAACGTAAATATAAGAATGCAGTGAGTGAGAAAACGTAACTTTAGATTCAATTATCTAGACAGTGTTATGGCGTAAGAATGCCGAGTTAATTTATTAAAATAAGTTAACATTGAGTTACAGTAATCTATAAATACAGTAACCGTCGTTCAATATTTAATCTTCACATGAATTAGGTAACCATTATTACATTAACAATTGACTTAATATACCTAGTTTACTTCGATTGTTTGCGAAATATAGCAGGCAAGTAAATTAGTTCATCCATAACATATATAAAAAACAGGTGCATGTAGTTTCTTATGAAGCATCTTTAAGGCGGAATTTTATCATTAATCTCTAGAGTTATTTTAAAGCGCAATGTAAATCCAAACCACATTCACTACGAGAAACTAAAATTATTTCACTAGATCATCGAAGAAAGAAAAAGACTCATTTGCATCATAAAATGCATTTTTTAACTATATCAAAATATTACTACTTGTTGACATATTTCGCTTCGGTGCGAAATAAATATACAAACACTCAATTATATTAATCTGCCGCTACCAGAAACACCACAATGCGACTCCATTGGCCTCCGAAACTCTCTCTCCTCCTCACGCTCTCCCTTCAACCCTATGATCAATACAATCTTTGTCCAATTGAGTAAATCAATGTTTCTGTTTTTTGCTGGACTCAAATTCCTCGGATCCTGCGAATGATTCGCGAAATGAAACCAATCAAAGAGAAATAGAGTCCAAATAACTCTTAATAGTTCATAGTAAAGCAGGGATTGATTTTTCCCCCCACATAGCGCTCCTTTCTCTACAATCGCTTTGTACATAAATTATTGTTATTTACGTTTACGCGTAAACTCGTTTAGTAAACAATCTCGATTACTTCACGAACTATGAGAGAATGTCACTCACGAATACAAGTAAACCGAAACATTCGAAAAGGTACGTGTTTATTTTGTTTACGATCTAGAACCATTCACCTATTCTTTGACGTGAGTTAAATATCACAGATATGCAACCATAGAAATTTCTTTAGGTTAGATAGGATTAACTATGAGAGCTCTCGTGCCGAGCAGTCGAGAACTAGAATCGCATTCCGCATACAGCTTATAGTAAATTAATCCCCCGCATCTGTTTTAATATTTATCGCCGACGCGAATGGTTAAAAACGAAGGACTCGGTCCGAGAATGAGCCCAGTAACGCTGGCAGTACGAAAGGAGTGTTGAGCAATGGTAGATACCGTGTTAATTATCGATCTCTGTTTTTCATTTCATGCAGATGCTGTGTGAGGGTGCGTGGGGGGCGAACCTACTTGTCTGTCCACGCTGCGCATTGCCACTCCCACCCCCACCCTTCCTCGGCCGCATCCTAAAACCTCTCCCCCTCGCTCCCCTCCCCCCGCCCTTCGCAAAGAAATAATCAATGGGCGCAAGTTGAAAACGCGATCCTGTATCCAGCCTAGCCAGGGGCAGGAGAGAGGTTGTGTGAGTGCGCGGATAAACACCATCTTGTTGTGCGCGAGAAGGATGTGCGGTCGCTCTTCTGATGCTGCCCAAGCCATGAACACGAAACAAGTTGCCCTTCAAGGTAAGTTCTATTTTCCTTTCGTTTGTTGCGTTCGAACAATAACCATTGAGCGAACGTAATTCAAATCGCGATATTTATGTTTAGTTGACGGGTAATCAACGCGAGCAACACAATGGTGTCGTATTATCGTATGATGCGTTTCAGGCATTCATGAAGAATTGCAATCGACGAGAGTGAATGTTACCTGATCGTAATATACATGCATACGCTCTCAATTATGTTTACGCGCGAAACAAGCGGTCAACAACGTCATGAAATAGGTTCTGCCGTACGCTTCGGGTGAGGTAGTCGTAAAAATGGCTAGGGTTCCTCGTTGCGTTTGCGTCAAGTCTCGAAGGGTGCCTCCGATAACGAATGGCCGATAAATATTGCCTATTTATATTTATTATGATGCTTGGATGATTTGCATTTTGATGCAAATATAACTGTAGATACAGTTTTAAATGCTGAACATAAAAAGTTGAGATATTGATATAGCGATTTTACAATCGAACCCGGTACTCGAAGGATAAATTATAAATTTGATCTAGGTGAATGCTTCCCTAATGAAGAGCTATACGAAATTGAAACAATAACTGAAATTTTTTTAGACATTACACATTATATGCAATAGGATAAAATATTTCGAGTCTATTTGGATAATTATTTATTTATATTTTATGAAAGAAATTTTTCTCTCGGTTTGTTCGACGCTATATAACCCGTGATTTGTAACATGTGATTAAAGTATTTCCCGGATAAATTTTCCGTCCGTATTTATCGATAGCTGCCTCTAAACACGATAAAATGGCGCCAACTGTATTCTAAGCGCGCCTGTTGGTAAATTCTATATGCATGTGATACAAGACAAAATTTTAGAAATTAATTTAGATAACTAATTTTCTCTGTTTTATTATTCATTAAAGGACAAAAAAGATTAATATTCCATTGAGTGTTTGTGCAGCTATACTATTTACATATATTTATATATATTTACAAATAAATACTATATATTTACAATTGCATGAAGAGTTTATAATGTTTACTCAACTTGTTGATACGTAATCAAGTAGACTTGTTTTTTAGATGAAAAATAATTAATTTTTATTATAAACAAAATTTATTTTACATTTTTTCCAACTTTGTGTAAATATAAATTGTATTTTCATAAACATTTCTATCTCAAATAAAATAAAACATAATAAATATTCTTTTATGAAAAGGTTTTATTCTGGTTAACGAATAAAGGGTTGCTTTCTTCGTAAACGATTATTTTCAATGTTTGCATAAAGGTCTTAGATTTTGAAGATAATCAAGAAATTTTGATATTTTATACTGACAATATTGTTTGAAAAAACCTAACGATATTTACAGATATCGTGATTTACTCAGGGCCATTGTTAATTATTTAGGTGCTGAATATTGAGAAGTTTTCCTTGTAATTCATTTGATTGATTCGCTTACTATAGCTTTTCTATTATATTGATAACATTTCTACGTATTGATGAATTCCATTTTTGTTCAACATTGATTAGGAAATTTAAATAATTCAAAAATTATCGTGTAGCATAAATAATAAAGGAAATTCACAAGTAAAATGGATTCAATATTTTACGATAAGAAAATTATTATTATTCTGGATTAGACAAATTATTAGTTTGAAATGTAATTCATAGTATTTGCAAAATTCAATCCATATTCAATAAGTATTTTATTCTTCTCTTCGGAAATAATTGTTCAAGAATTTGAGAAAGGAACAAACGCAACGAAAAACAATTCATGCATTTCTATTTTATATTTATATTATATATATAATTATGAGTTTATAATTCTTAATCATGGACTTTTTCGAGTATTGGTGATATATTTTTAGCTTGTGTGTTTCCTTCAGATTAATAATTATGATATCTATGGAACACAGAGGAATCTTTACCGACTTTGAGGTAGTTAGAAATTACAATATTCTGAGTCGAGAAATGTTTAATTAATAAATATTTATTTATAATAATTTTTATATGTAATGAACAAAATGTAAAAATCAAAAGATGATGAGTACATTTTTGCCAAAATATTAATCGCCTTCGTAAGGCAGGACGTTTGGGCGCCCGCACATATAGCAGCATCATTTTTATTGGGTGCAGAACACGTTGTTTGGGCATAAATAAAGTCATGCAAATGCTTCTCTTTTGCAATCACGGAACATCAATTTTGAAAAATGTGCGCCGATGTACTATCCTTATAAATTTTTCAGTCAAAATTGTACGAGTATAACATCATCCAATCTTATTACCCAACGAGACAGTCGTAAACTAAAATATCGCTTCAAGTTTTCCACTGGTAAATTTTAAGCAATACGAGCCGTTCAGGTACGCTCAGCGATTAACGATTTCGTTAGTTCATTTATTCTAAATACAATAATTAATTGTCTTATTAAGTTGGCCGAATATTTTCTCGCTCGGGAGAAAGAACAAAGGTGAAATATTTCGCTGATAGGGTAATTTTCGCGAAGTGTTTCATTTCATACATTGACAATCAAGTTTTCACTTTCGCATAATAGTTATTTTTTATCGCAGTGGGAATGCGGGATATTTTTCATCGGAAAATTTAATATTCCTTCTCTCCACGATTTATAACTATTTACATGGAACAATAAGAAAAGAAGAATAAAAATGGAACTGAGAGAAGGATTCTTATGACAGGGTATATAATCACTCTCATCAATTAAAATGATGGAATGATATTTGTTTATCCTTTGGTTAATCAACCCGTCATTTTGTCTTAAATGCTCAAAGTTACATCCGACAAAACATTAAAACACAATTAATTATTAACAATATAACTTTAATAAACTTACCTATCAAGGTATTGATAATGTAATCATTAACCATCCAAACTTGTATAATCTTCGATGCTGGACAATGGCTTTCTTACATGAGGAAAGTAATTCATAGTTTTAAATCATGATAAACTTAACATACATTTATTTAGATACTGTTCTAGCAACATAGATGTACAACAATGCTGAAGACCCAGATATCCATTCTAGCAGAATTTCTTGATCGGTATTTAACAAAATTTTGGAAAATGAGTTTATAAAATAAATTTCATTTCTCAATAAAAGTGAATTCCCAAACAATAGCTGAACTACTTACGTAAATATAGAAGATTAATACGAAATAAGTGCTGCGTTTTTTTCCTTTGAGATGATTATATTTTTATCGGATATGCATTTTGCATTCCTCGAATCTGGCTTAGAGCTGATTGGGACAGCCGCGTATTTTTCTGCTTCAATAAATATTTAGGAATTTTTTATAGACTGTAAGATACACTTTTCACAGTTATATTTCGAAGTAAAGACACATTTGCTATATTTCCTCCCAATGTTTATGTAAATTAAAACGTGTTTATTTGCCCTTTGAATGGATATTTTTTCGAAAATATAAATTAAGAAACTTCAATAGTATTCTAATTCTCGAAAACTTGATTATTATTTCGACTTGAAATTTCAGAGTTCGATGGGAATCATAAAACGAAAGAAAGGGCGTCCAGCAAACTTTGCAAATTTAGCAACGAATTTAGAATTACGAAGAGATATTCCCGTACGTCATTTAACTTATTCTTCTGGAATACAATTTGTATGAATATCATGTATTAGTTTTGTTTAGTATTTATTAAATGCAGCTGTAATTTTTCTTCCCTTTTTCATGAATATATATCAAAATAAAACTTTAATACTAGTGTCTAGAATGCACTCAATACTAAAATAACTAGTAAATTCTCAGCACTTTAAATAGTGCGCCTAATGTAGAGTAAAACGCTTATATTCATTTTTAATCTTTAACTGAAATATTAAGTTAAATCCGATATAATCTAGTTAAATCTAAATTTCTTCTCATGTTTCATTTGAGTGATGAAATTCAATTTATTCAAAATGATTTTTTTAAATTGATTATGCATTTCATAATTTATCCACAATGATGCATATGTTTTTTTCTGGGTATGCATTGAGTTAGGATAGACATTTTCGCAGTGAAAATAAATTTTTAAGCATGATATTCATGACATTCAATCTTTAATCAATTATGAACCAATGATAAAAAATTTGCTCATAAATGAAATTTTCTTTGGAGTTATTTTCATTCTTCCTAAATTCTAATGAAAATTTTGTTTTACGTACGAACTCTAGCATGTCAAGCTTCTTATAACTTTCGATGAACTAAATTAATTAAAAGAGAAAGGAATGTTTCTAGATATGAAGGTATCTTTCACTTTTCATCATCATCAACCACTAACTGCCTTACAAGTGGAAGGCTTAGATGTATCATTGGAAGCATCCATGGCCGATTTCCCTGGTGGTCTATGAAAAATTTTTTTATGGCTCATACCACATTAACCAAGATGTTGATGATGTTATTTACAATATATTTCCTTAGGAAAGGGTTATAGCGTAGATATAGTTCTTAACCCTCTCCATGAAAGAGAACAAATCTGAATTTATTCCAATATTGAATGTTAAAATACAGTAAAGGATAACCTAATGAATATAAGTTTAAATTTTCATGTAAAGCAAAAAAAAATTCGGTACCGATACTTCATCAAATTTTTAATCGCGTAAACATGGGAAAATTATGTGGAAAAGTATGCGTATTCATTAGCCGTTAACTTTTTCGAATGATTTTTTCCCGCACATTTAAGACAAACAAATGTTAGTTCAGAATTTTCAGAAGAGACCAGATAATAGCTTTCCATGGAATAACACCGAGCTTCATAATATAAATCATTCAGCGAGATTATGAGCGCCAATAACAATTATCGATTAAAATTTTTTATCAATTATTGAATAAAAACAAATATACAGTTGAAATATTTATCATAATTATTAACGTGTATAAATTCACTAAAAATCATATTCGTATCATATCGTTATCTTTGGGTGTTAAGTTATGAGTCAATTTACAGAATCTACATTAATTAATTGAATTACTAATGAAATTTTAAAGAAGTTCTATAACTTTTATATACCTTGGATTGATGTTTGATAGGAGCAGTATGTCTTCGTTGTGATACTACCAATGAGCACTGAAAAATTACATGAAAATATCAGAATGGCTAGTTGAAACTATGTACGTCTTTATATATCTCAGAACTTCAAGTGAATTACTACGGGAGAACAAAAGAAGAAAAAAAGAAAAAAGGATCCCTTTTCGATGTCGAACTGCAAATGACTTATGAGTCGCGTGACTTTTTTACGATTCATAAACCTTTATTTAAATCACGGATGAAATCCACTTGTCTTACCGAAATAATGTTTTTAAAATCAATGATCATTATCTGAATTTCTTATGGAAGTGTTTTCTAAAAACCTTGCATCCTATTAATATCCATTTCGAGTGATAATCTTTTCGGATCTGTACAGAATCGCACCAAATTTTCATTCATCCGAAATTCATAGGTATTATTTTCAGAATTTATTGTAAAGGACCAAAACAACTGCTGAATCTAATCTGTGAAAATTCAAACTCGTCCTGCCTGGAAATGTGGTCTTATCAGGAGTTACAGCAGCATAGAATAAAAAATATTCATACCTTTTTTCAAATTTATTCTGAAAATCTATCTTAATTTATGAAAAATTGAAAATTTTAACAAATAATAATTCTTTTATATAGGAGTATACAGTGTCGATCCGATATCCCTCGCTAAATAACCTTCAAGATTCAATGGAATCAATGGACCTCTGAAATAAAATAAAGCTTTAAATCGATGTAAGTTCTGGAGATATCTTAATAAACTTCTAGAATTCCAATAATTATCTTATGAAGTAAAATCTACCCCATTCGAGATCAACATGAAATGAGAAATGGTTTACTATGGATTCTAATACGAACTCAGGTGAATTAGGGATTCGGACCATGTATTGGAAAATGCTTTAAAAAATGCTGAAGACGATCTAAGCGCGTTTCTAGTGGGAACTTTCCAATCGACCTACGTCCAAGCACTATTCATTTCGATGAAAGTACTTTCATTCTGTTGCGCGTCCGAACGCAAAGATCAGTATGAATTCAAGGTAGTTGGATTCCGTTACCCAGCATACCATTATGAATATTTTCGATAATAACTGTTCTTCTTAGAAAGAATGATATATATATATATATATATATATATATATATATATATATATATATATATATATATATATATATCGACATTCGACACCATGAGTTAGCAGTAATGACGACATTTTAAAAGAGCTATTAAAAAAGACTAACAAGTAAGATTTTTCTAGATAATAAGTAAGTAATTTCCGTAACTGATATGTCGAATTAGAACCATAAGTAAATATGGTATGAAAATAATTGCATCTGATGCCCATAGATTATTTATCAAAAATAGAGAGAAAGCACCCATAGAAAACATATCTAAAATATTTTTCTATCCTTAGAGATATTCGAAAAGGGATATATAATACAAAGACACATTTAAGTCAATTGCACCTTAAACTTTGTGCCCGATATCAGTTTAATATCTGAAATTGGTTTTAAAATTGATTTTAAGATACACACGCTATCATAATTGTTTAATTTTCGCTTGTTTAGTAATACATAAAAGACTTACAAATAAATAACAATACTTGTAAATATTGTGAAAGTAATATGTTTGTGTGAGCTCATTTGCCTATGATTATAGCAGATCGAAATAACTTACTAATAAGTAATTACTTAATAGTAAAGTAGACAATAAGAAAAATTTCATAAACTATGAACTTTGTATTATATGTTTTAATCATTTATTTCTCTTCGTGTAGGGCATCCCGGAAGACGGACCATGATTGATGGAATAACATGAAAAATCTTCTCAAACAAGTATCTGAAATTAGCTGGAGACAGAAATGTGCTAAAATTTTCAAACATTTAAATGTTTATCACTAAGTGACATTATACAATGGTGAGTAGAAGATAATTTACAATAATTTACTTCTTGAAACTCTTTAACCCTATTTCAATTTGTATATTTATTGATTTATTCCTTACATTTATGAATGAAATTTCCCATTCACTGACTGCACATTTAGTGATATAATTATTTTTTATATTAAATATTCAAACATTTTATACATGGAACACTAATACCATTTTTATAGAATCAAATAGTAAAATTGGAATCAGTTTCATCATAATGATTGAATAATTTATTAAATTATATAATATCTATAAATAAATATTTATTTCCGTAAATGATTAATGAATAAGAAAAAAATATCGCAAATAGGAAGAATAAGATTAAACTAATATTTTGCTTAATAATTGGAATAGAGACTTTTAATTGCAATAAGTAAACTTATCATAATACTCTCGCTGTCTAGAAGTTGTCAACAATCTTAAATAAATCGAAGAATAATCTTAACTCTTTAATTTGTGTACACTATTTGATCATTTATATCATGTTAAATACGTTATGCTTTATAAAAGAAATATCAAGATGTTGAAAGCATATTTTTATATTTTTATTATTAGGATTTTAATGTAGGAGACGTAAGATTTGTCTTTGAATAAAGCGCTGAAAAGGGAAAGAAGTACATTTATTCCGAAGCGTTTGTTTAGGTAATGGCGGTCGTTTATTATTGTATTCGATGAGTTCCGCTCGTATATCTTCTTTTCACGTGAGTGCAATGTTTTATCGCTAACAATTTTGCTGCTAACACATACTTACGCTGCTAAATATGCACCTTACCATTCATATCTTGGATTACGTTTTAGGGGGTAGAATCTTACCTATTCTTGAACAGATATGGAATATAATTCTCCATGTAGCAACTGCAAGAATACTTTACTTACTGGAGGATGCTAAAATTTTAGTTTTAGTTAGTTACTAGTTAATCATCAAATACGAGTTAAAAATATTCTTAGAGCCGTTAAAGAAAGTTTTGAACAGCGTTATCAATGATAATGGTGTTACATATTCAGGATTAAATATTGAATATTCTATTAAAAGAGATTTTCTTTTCGATATGGAAGATAATATAGCCTATGATCGATTTGGAGATTGAAATATTTACAGTCAATAATGTTGTTTAATCCATGCCAACCTATTATGGGCATTGTTTAATGTAGTAAGGAGTTTGTATTTGTTGGTGCTTAGCAATTTGCAGCCAAGTCAGTCTACTCTTGGTCCTTAATTTGAATTTTGCTGTGATGGGGATTATCTGTTCAACGTGAAATGGTTTGAAGTTAAGATAATGTACAGATTCTGTTAACTAATCGTGAAGTTTATTAGAACTACAGCATCATAATACTAATGATAATAACACATGCACTAATCGTAGGTAATATGTGGATATTCATCATTTAACAATTATTTCACTCGGTTAAATTTCCGAATTTCGAAAGCTGACATTTCGTACGCTATAATTAAGTTTTTTTGAGATTTCATCCTCATAATAATATAGTAAATTCATAAATAAAAACTATTATGAACTTTGTAGCATACAATTTCTCAGTTGATAGATGCTTAAATCTAGGGGTAAGTACTCCGAGCTCGAGACACGGGGGATCAAGAACGAAACTGTTCTATAATTGACTTAATGTCTTTTAAAAGCTACATGCTCATGTTTGTGATACAATACATGTGAATAAATTTTATCCATGTTCTTAATTCTCCTTAGATGAGATACATTTTCATTTTACTTGCTGCTGCAGATTATAAAATGAATAACAAATTCTAGTTCAGATGAATTTTCTTTATGAAATAAGAAAAAGATTCGTAAGGATGTTTATAAAGATACTTCATACAAATTTTCAGACGAGTTTGAGAGTACCATCTAGACAACGAATTATTAATTATTTACTGCATGCTAACCATCGACAAATGAAGAAATGACTCCCAAGTGGAGGAGTCACATAAGAATATCTTCAGAAGTGTGAATTTTGCTTGCAATAAAATAAAGGGTATGAAGTTTATGAAATATCATGTATATCATGGTATAAATTTCTTTTAAAGAAAAGTTTAGTCTTTACTGACAGACAATTATGTAAATCATCAAAGTAAAATACTGAGTGGGAAATTTGATTTTACTCGAGTGTCTTGTCACAAATTTTATGCACATTCAAACATGTGAATAATGAATCAGTGACAAGGATATGTGAGGCAGTAAGAAAAGCCTCACATGATCATAATTTTTCCCTCCATTTATTTTCAATGCTTAATAAGAAGGGAATATATACATGAGAATGGAAGGAATCATCAAAGTTGAAATTTTCACATTCATAAGGCATGGTTAAACAAACTGAGGATTTCATGTTTCTGAATAGAACCTAGCATCCAGAAAGCAATTGATAAAATAGCATATTACAAATTTTTTTAAAAGAAATATGTTTTCTTTGAAAGCAATATCAAAACCAGGCCTTATAATCTGAGACTTGTACTTAGAGAAGTGTATGAGGACAAGCTTATAAAAGGAACAGAAAACATGTGTGAAGTATTATCATGGATGGAAGAAAGAAATCTTAATTCCAAAGCATAGAGTATTTAAAAATCAAATCAGTCTTCAGTGGGGACTATAGTTGTAAAGAATATTCAGTGCTATTCATTGATACCTACCTTTTTTGTCAAAAGATAATATATTACCCTTGGAGGAATAAGGTATTGGATATTAGTATTGATATTATTTTAAATATAATAAATGAAATACCTATTATTCTATGTTAGTCTAGACAGAACTTTAAATGAATTTTAGATGCAAGGAGGCTATGTAAAACTGTGGATGAATTTTTAAAGTCAATATTACAACTGTTTACCAATCATCATATTATTTGTCTTCTGAAAAAATAAACTAACGGTTATGTAATGAGATGGAAAATAAGGATCTGCATACTAGTAATTGCTACAGAATAACTTAAAATTGGAAGACAAAATTGTGTGTGAAAATTTCAGATGATAAATTCTTTGAGCTGATTTTTTAATTCAGAGAATATTTTTAAATCTCTTTTAATGCCAAATTAATTCAATTTTATGGAAATTTTGGTATAATAATCACTTTAAAATATTTAAATATGCTTGATTTATAATTTATATATATGTATGGACATTATATTTATGTAAAAGTATTTTAAATGAGTACTTTTCTCAATTTTGTGAACTTCTTGGCTAAATTTTCAGATTACCTGATTAAATGCCATGTTAATTCAGTCCTGTTCATCATCCTGTGTGTGGAAATTACAACTGCAGTATAAGGTTGGCTAAGCCATGATGATGGTAAAATAAATTAGTCTTTATTCGAGCAAAACTACTTGGTTATTTCTCATCTAAGGCTCAGCGAGCCTCTACATCTACAGAATTTTTATTCTTCCCTCAACAAGCTGTATAATTCATCATATCAGTGGACAGTGACATAATTAACTGAAGACTTAAGAGTTAACGATCAGTTGTTACTCAGTATGTTAGTGGTGTCTAAATGAAGTATGTTTTATATTTTAAGTACACCAGTTATAATATATAATATGAAACAGTAAACACAATGTTGTTTATTTCCAAAGTTTGTGTAAAACCCTTATCATTTAAGGAGAATTTTGTTTGGATTCCAAAGACTTTTAATGATGCTAATTAATTCTCACATAAAATACACCTTACATCCACACTGACTGAAAATAAAAATTTTTAAATAATGTATAACCCCTAATTCTGTGAACATTCAATTTTGGCAAGTGATTTTTGTGAGCAATTTTAATGTATGTATATATATTTATTTATTTATTTTTTAAGCTTTTTTCAGTTATAAAAATCTTATTTTTGAGATTTTTTCATTAAGATATTTGGGATTCAAATCTACTGTTTTAAAACTATTTTATTATAATTCAGTGTAGTTGAGTATTTTAAAATCACATTTTTATTTCATAATTAATTTTGTTCATAGAAAAGTAAATTTAGTATATTATGTATTATTTATTTTTAACCTGTGGAGTTTTATTTCAAAGTAAATATAGATCTTGTTGAAAGTATTTAAATTATTTTTGTAAATTTTTACTTAATGCCTTTCAATTCATGATAATTAGCCAATTAAGTATGCCTCATGTTAAGCATTTTAATTTTAAAGGGGATGAATGACTACAGAAACTCATGTTAAATAAAAGAGTAAAAATTTATTTTCTATCAAAATATCATTTTTCTCTACCCTAAACATTAAGATGGATATTCATTATGAAGCTATTTGAAATTACTCATTTGTTTATAAATTCAACTTCAAGTATTACAAATCTTAATTTTTTTAGTTCTAGTCCATAACAGATGTAAATATTCTTTTAATATTTCTTATAAATGACTTTTTAGTATTTCTGAAGAAACTTAAATTCTTATTGGAGCTTTATAATTCAATTTGTACACTACTTGTGGAGATGATCCTTTTATTCACCAAACAATATCTTAATATATTCCCATTAAAGTCTTAGATGAGAGTTTATTTTTATATGTAAAGAGAAATATGGGTAGGTATGAATAAATATCTCCTTTTGGTATGTATATATACAGGAAAAGAATATATTTGAAATGGACATAAAAGGTTTACTTAATTTGTGATTCTACTTTGCTTTGTAATTTGTAAAATTTCATACCCATAATCTCCCTGTTTATCCTTATCCCCTGATAAGGTTGTGAATTTCTAAAGCCACATTTAGTGTAGGATAAATGCAAGAACTTATATTGCTCAGGTACGTAAAATTTATTAAAACCGTTATAAGATCCTTATTAGTATTCTATTATCAATGAGTGCTGTAAATTATAACTGATCCAGTGATTTCAATGGTATGAGTATCGAAAGGATTCATACTTAAATAATATATTAACGACTAGATGATGTTAAACTTACAATTGTAGTTGGGTTAACACTGTAATAAGTCTTATTTACCTGTAACAGGCCTACATGTGATATAATTGAATGGCTTCCACTTTTTATTTATTGCTTAATTTCATTGTAATTTTATAATCAAGTTTAATTTTATTTGCCTTTCAATTATCTTCTGTGAGATATGGTAATTTAGTACATTTATTGTAATGATTATGATTGATTAAATTAAACAAATAAAACATTTATTTTATAAATTATCCGTCTTTAACCCTGTATTTGATATTTTAAATTAAAATATTTATAGATTTGTTACTATAAATAAATTCAATTTTGTATTTCTGTTGATTTTTAAGTAACCTTTATTGGTAATGAGTTCTTTTGATCCCAAAAACTTATAAATGCTTGAAATTCAAGTAAATAAAACTTCAAGCTGAAGGGTTCAGAGACTTTACCTATCTGAAGAAGAGCTAAGGATACTTCATCATTGTGAGACACCTTGAATCCTTTAGAATAAACAAGTTTGCTTGATATCTAATTATTCAGTTTATTATTTGATTAAAATTGTTAAATAAATCATATTTCTATTTTATGTGCTATAATATAGCTTGGTGAATGGTATTCATTTCTATTTAGGTTGGAAAATTATTTGAAATGTCAAATATTCATATCCATGTTCATGGGTTTATTATGTTGTGGCCTAAATTTAAATGAGTGTTTGTTGAGATTAATCATAACTAAATCTATTTTTTGGCAACTTTGTTTAAATATTTAGTTATTATGAAAAATTTAGATTGTTAATAATTTAGTTTTCAGCATTTTTAGACACTGACATTTTTATCACTTTTAAGGATCTATGTGAATTAATGCATATTTATTTTTTCAGTGCACGGATTGAGTTAGAGGTAGGCTGGATCTCAATGTTTAGTTTACTCAGCTTAACGTTTTTGCCTTTGAACAATTCAATATATTTTTATAATACCTTGTATAAAATTGGCAACTTTGGTGAAAATTTAAGTTCAAGCACATTGTAAATGTAAGAAATTTGATTGAATGATATTAAAAATAAAAGAGGGTTATTAGGTTTATTTTTCTTATCACTGTGTTGTTGTTCCTGAAAATAGTATTTTCTGTGTGTAGATGATGCTGATAGTATTTGTCACCTGGATTGGTTTCTTGAAATGATTGCCTTTAGCATACTGAACTGAAACAAATAAAGGAAATGAATAACCATCTAACCATAGGGTAATTAATCTGATGAAATTGAGCCACTTCATTCCTACCAGAAAATTTAATATTTAAGGAATTGAAGAAGGTATTTATCTGATCATGTTTCAGTCATTATTATTTTATAGAAAATTAATTTTTATTTAAAATTTACACATTAAACTCAGTCCATTTTAAAATAATTACAATTATTTTAATTTGCAATCTGATAATGATCATTTAAATTTTAAGAGATTATAACAAGTTTCATCCAGAAGTTCCTTTGTAGTTTTTCCAAACTTTTCAGTTACATCTTTATGTGAGATAATCTGTTCTTGTTTTACAACTTTTTTATATATTTTCATTATTATTGAAATTATGCATTCATTTATCTTGAAAAGAAAATACATCAAGTCTAATTGAGTTCTGATGGGATAGAAATTAAATTTGACAACAATTAGTTCAACTTATCCTCCTAGGTGGAGGTGAGGGCATTTCACCACAATACTACTGGATTATCAAAATGTGATGCTAACATCTTTATATAAAATAATGTGTTCTTGTTTTACAACTTTTTTTATATATTTTCATTATTATTGAAATTGTGCATCCATTTATCTTGAAAAGAAAATGCATCAAGTCTAATTGAGTTTTCATGAGATAAAAATTAAATTTGACAACAATTAGTTCAACTTATCCTCCTAGGTGGAGGTGATGGCATTCCACCACAATTCTGCTGGATTATCAAACTGTGATATTCCACATAGCAAGTGGGCTCAGAAATAGTGATTGATCATTGATTGTTCTCAACAGATTAACCATCAGAGAGATTCCTGGGAGCGATTACATTATTTCAGGAAGGTATGAAAAGTTTTTAATGGCAGGAATGATTGAAATTATTCTATGAGTCAGGATTAGTCAAGACATTAATGGAGTAGAAATAAACTTGAAAAGTTTCAGAGGGCTGTTGAACAAGAATATACATTCTAATGTTATAACAATCTATTCATTCTAATATTGTATTAATAGAAGTGAAAATTAGCATTCATATAGTCAAAATTAATGACTTATTTTCGAATATTAGTCATTACTTTACTGATGATATTATTTGCTAATTCTTCAGTGAATAATACTTTTTTCCAACAGCATCATCTACCACAGATATTGAGTGATTAAAATCAGAGCAGTATTCTAATATGTTGTGAATATATGTACAAATTCTACTTTTAATCCTCAATTAAGGAAAATTAGCTATCTAGGGTATCAAATAAGAAGTTTAAAATTAACTGGATTAATGACAACAAATCAGAGTAAATTTCTAATATGCTTATAAGGAAAAGAATATATGGTTTTAAAATGTCCTTTTCATTTATTATTTAGCTATATTTACTCAATCTCATGCAATCTTATGGTACTTTCTCTTCACACTTTTACCATATAAATAAAGTGGTTTCTATTACTATTTATCTTTTCTCTGTTTAAAATTGACTATCTAAACTCAGTTACTAAATTACATAATATGAATTATCCTATGAAATAGATTATTTTAAGTTAAATTCTCTTAAGCATCCAATTAATCAAAAAAGACAAAATATTATTTTATAATATCAATTATTAATGACTCATTTCCATAATTTGCTTATGCTATATTAAGTTTTTCTAAGACTTGATCCATATAGAATTTAAATCCTGTTATCATGTTTTTTTGTCTATATTATAAAGAAATATTACTCATGTTAAATAAATTTTGGAGAAATTGTCAATGATAATTTTCTGATAGATCTGGAAAAAATTTATTTACATTTAACAAGAACCATTCTAAGAAATGGATTCTATTATTATATCATAATTCGCTATTTAATTTTAGTTATAGCTAATTTACTTTGTTGGATCTTGTTACATTTCCTTTTATCTAATCTGTTTATCCTCATTCAGGAAGTTGAATATCTTAATAAATATTTAACTTCCTAAACTTTCTAATGCAATTTTATTGTAGCTATTTACTATCTGCCTCTATGTAATTCAGCTGGGAATTACTTGGTAATTGGTCACCTCTTTCATGCTTGAATCTCATCAAGGTAATACCATTCATTACTATTGACTTTTTGTTGATTACTAAATTCATTCTGATAATTTCCTATCTAAACTTTTGTATTGAAATATAATTATTTGATTTTGCCTCTGATATTACTAGTTTTATCTTTTTATGATGACATCTTTAGTATTAAGTGGATGACGTTCTGAGAATTCTGCTGTAGTTTAAGATTATGATTTTCCTGAGAAAACATGCCTTTTAAAATATATCACAGTTTTTTCATGGATTTTTTTAATATAAAAGTTTTTTAGACCATTTCATTTATAATGTATATGAAAAGAAAAGGACATCTTCCTAAGAAATACAAATAAGACTTCAGTTTATTTGTAATCATATATTAAAGCTGTATGCTAAATAATTGCAATGAATATCTCAAGGTTCATTAAGAATAACTTATGTACTACTTACTTACAATTATTCATAGATGCTCTATTTCAATTTTGTCAATTTTTATTGTTCTATTTTATCAATACTTTATAGACAGACTTTGTGATGTTTAGATAATATATTGTTCAAATTTACTGACCTATATTAAACATTTGAATATTAGAATGAGTTTATGCTCTGCTATTTTACATTTATTCAATTTTACTTTTTGGCATTTCAAAAACATTCCAAATCTTTTCTTTCTTTAAAATAACTGAATTTAACATTTTTTATATCACATTTACAATTTCATGGCTGTGTAAGTTGTATGTTTTTCCTGAAATTTTATTGTCCTTATATTCCAGTTTCATAAAATGTTCATCTCTTAATGTTTGATCCAAGTTGTAAGTCCAAGTGTGCTTTTTTTCTATGAAAGGGTACCTGAATGCCTTTTTGCCTTCAGAACAATAAATATCTTTAATTTTTTCCTATCATGTTTGCTCTGAGTGTATGGTGTTTATGGTGATCTATTTATGCATTTGGCCTGTGCTTTTGATCAAAAATGTAAAAGAAACTTGTGTCCTCTTCCATACTTAAGTATTAAGAATTTTTATCATTTGATAATTTTCTCTGCTAAGTATAATATAAATTTGCGTAGAATAATATTAATAAAATAACTGATAATCAAAATTAGTTATGGCAGTACTTCTAAATACTTGCATGTAGAGTAATTTTACATTTATTGAAAATTTAAAAAAGCAATGTTAATAAAACTGCCTTTCTTTCTTATACTGGTTATTTTGTAATTATGATTGCTATCCTGAAATAATTTAAATTAAATAATTACTCATCATTGATTATTATCAAAAATTTCAATATTTATACTTCTCAGTCATTTTATACAATAAATATTTTTAATGTGATTATAGTATTGTTCTACCAGTTATGATTCTATTTGAAATCGTTTTCAGCAACAGGAAATACATATGGCTGTCCTTGGACGTAAACAGTTAGAACAGGGAATTCAACAGCTTCAAGAACAGCTTCAGTTAAATTTAATGCAACAAACACATCTAATTCAATCAGATGAAAAGAGAAAGGCTTCTGGTCCTTTACAGCAATTAGCACTCCAACAGCAACAACTTATGCATCAATTACAACTAACACAACGGCAGTATTTACTACAGCATGGCATTGGTCTTCAAACTATGGTTCTTGCACCTGGTCATGGTTTGTAATTTTTTATTATAATTTTATATTTTAATTGATTGTGTAAAATTTAATAGTTTTATATATTCCCAATATAATAATGCTGAGTAAAGGATTGTATTAATTTTTTATACTTTTTTATTTATCTCATAATGAAAAAAACATGAAACTTTAATCAGGCGAACTTTTACCAAGATGAAAAGTTAATTGATATAGCATAAGCATAATAAATTCATGTTCAAGTTTGTTCTTATTTTTTAAATTTTTAATCAGAATCTCCTTAATAATACATTAATCCTTAACACTGTTAAAATGATAAAGCAAAGTAGAGGTGATATAATATGTGTTTACCTGTTATGTTATTGGTTGGACTTTAATAAATGATTATTTATTTCATTGTTAAATATTTTCTGACAGTATCACTTGATAATGATAAGAAATCTATCTTGTATCTTAGGATGTTATCGCTACTTTCATTTGATAATTTATGGTATTTTTAAGGTTTGGAACAAGGCCCTGGGCCAGGACCTGGAGAAGTTCTTCCGCCAACTCCCCCTCACCCTTGGAAAGAAAGCCCCAATGACACCTCAGAATCCCATCAAATTGGGATGATTCATAAGACAATGTGTGGCTTGAATGGTAAACTGAACATTATTTTCTTGGCCTTTTATGTTAGTATCAAGGTTAAACTAATCTATATCAATCTTTACATATTTTTCTCTCTCAATCTCAAACAATTTGATTTGTTGCCAAACCTTTTTATTTTGAAGAATTATCTCATTATCCAAATTAGCTTTAGGCTTAAGTCAAGAAATTAAGGTCTATTTATCTCGTTAAGAATGTTATTTGTTTAATATATTAATTCATTACTTTTTCTTATTTCATTTTGTTTGTATTAGAATTGAATTATTAATTATGTATTTTTTACAAATTATATTACATTAATGATAATTTTTTTCCTAAATGTAGTAAAAAGGAAATTATGAAAGATTTCTTTGTATTTATGTATGTATTTAATTATGTATTTGTATGACAGAAATTAAAAATCAAACATTTATGGATAAAAATTCTTCATTTGTAAATAGCATCGTGAAGGAGAATGGATGTAAATGCCATTGATAGGTGATCTAGACTGTTATCATCTGTTTTAGTTATTACATATTATCTACAAACTCATCCATAAGTTCTTTCTCTCTCTGTTTCTTGCAGGTATGTTGAGTCCATTAGGAGGGTGCCAGCGAGATGGTTTAAATGGTTTTGGAAGTGGAGACGAAAGAACTATTCTTGAAAATAGTGGAATGCCAGGTTCATCTAGTGATGGTGTGAATTTAGGGGAAAAAGTACATCCTCTCTATGGCCATGGAGTATGTAAATGGCCTGGCTGTGAAGCTATTTATGACAATATTGATTCTTTTACAAAGTAAGTGTATGTTAAGCATATAATATAAATGCAATACTTATTGTAAACTGAGAGTCTAAACTATTTAAAAGATAATTCTTGTGATTCTGTAGAAATTCTAAAGTTTATTGATTCTCATAAAAATAAATAAATAAATATTTGTATTGAGTATATAAATATTAGTAGAATATGCACTGATAGTTTGTCTACTTAAGAGGCGGCAAGTTGATCATATGTTATTCAGTAATTCCATTGATATGTCTCTGCATGAATTGATTGTTTTTTTATTATATTCTCTAAATTTTTGGTACAAGTTTGTTTGGAAATTTTAGTGATTTGACTTATGGCATTCTGGTTATGAAATAAAGTATGGTCTATGAGATTTTGGAATAATCCCTAGATTTAGGATAATTTTAGGATAATCCTAGTTAAATATGTATAATTTTGTTGTTAAATAGTAAAAGGTAAATTATTTTTATCATTTTTTCATCAATAAGATTTCATTTTAGCATTCACTTGAAATAACTCAGGAGTAATTATTCTCTGAAAACAATTTTGATATTTTCCAATATAAATCATTTGAAATTAAATTTTTAAAGAATAAATTATACTAGCATTTATTTTTCTCCTCTAAACATATCAAGGATAATTGTTTTAAAATTAACATAAAACCAAATTATTATATTGTATCATTCATAAATATAGAGTCATTAGTTATATAAAATTTTGAAAGGTATTTAATACATTGTAAGTGATCTTTGGTTTTATTAAAAAAAGGTGGCTGAGAAAATATTTTCCAAATAAATCAAAATATCTTTTGTGTTTCTTTTCAAGTATCTTTCAATTTTGTAGGCATTTAAATACTGAGCATGTACTAGATGACCGCTCAACAGCACAAGCAAGAGTTCAAATGCAAGTTGTATCCCAATTAGAACTACAGCTACAGAAGGAAAGGGATAGATTGCAAGCTATGATGAAGCATCTTCATATGACTAAAAAACTCAAATCCCCAGAATCTCCTAAAGGAGATATTGTAAGTAATGTAATGATTAACTGTTTACTTTCAAATTATGATTGAATATGATCAAATGCTTTGAAATAAGTTTATCTATAAATATATATTTCTCCCATAAAATTGATATTAAAATTATTTTTTGTCCATGTTTTCTTATCTTTACTTAATTTAATATTTGGGAAAAATTGATTTTACACAGTTTTGCATTTTTAGATCGGTCTTTTAGTGAAATCTATGGAAAGAAGATAATTTATAAAGCAGCTGTATATTCTATATACTCTGGGTTGCTCTGTATGACATTTAAACATCCTTTTAATTTGATTTACATATTCAGCTAAAAATAATTTTATGAATTCTTATAGGAAACATAATAATTGATCGTGGCATCTACAATTTAATAAAGGCATTATGAATGCTTATTATATTAAAATAAATTATTTTAAAAAATAAATATCGATAACAAAAGTAAATTTTTAGGATCCATTTCATTATTATTGATATTTTATAAATATATACATTAATGTGATAGATTTATTTGAATAAGTCGTATGTTTTTTATTTATTTGAATATTGGATGACGTACAGGTAATGTGGCATACGTATTCATAATACAGTAGTACTTATCAATTTTCTAATTTTTGTTTAGAAACCTACGTTACCAGATTTAGGCCTTCCATCAGCTCTTTTAAACCACCAAGCTCAAAATATTGTAAAAACTGGCACAGGGCAAATGGGTCCATTGTCAATGTCAGCTATTGTTTCAGCTGTTAGATCTCCAGAATTGCATCCTCCCTCATTTGCTATGGCAGGCCCAATAAGAAGGCGAATCAGTGAAAAATCTGCACTTTGTCTTGCTGGTGGTGAGTTTGTACATGATACACTTAATATGAATTAATATTTATTTCAGTATTATTAATAAAAGTCTTAAGTATTTTTTTTCCAATTAGTAAAAATTTCCAAAATAAATTTTAGCCACTCTATTGATTAGTTATCAAAGTTATACTCCCATTACAATTATTGCAAGAATGAGGATAATGAGTTTGTTTTCCTATCTGATGTTTTTACATTTATACCTTCATGGTCTAATTTTTATTATTCTAAAACTATTTAAATATTTTGTGATCAACTCTAACTGCTAATATTGGAAGTAGAATTGTAAAAAAAATGCTTTTCAATCTTTTTCAAGTGAATTACTCTCATAATTCAGATATTTATACTTTTATTGTAAATATTTGCCTTAAATATGATTTTTCTATTCCAATTCTTACAGGGCTTCCTTATATGCTAGAGAGAGCAGGCCTAGATGTACAACAAGGTAAAAATTAAAAAAAACTTTACTATTGTATTGGATATAAACCTCTCAAAATGGGTGTATAATGAACATTTAAGAATAAAAATCAATAATAGAAACATATACTTTAAAATTTTCCTGAGCGCCATTGATAAATTTTTTCTACCTTTAAGTATTTTTAGTTCCATGTATTGCTCATTTGTATAAGTTAAATAATGGTGTCCCTAGATTTATTATGATTTGTCTTTGAAATCAGACCATTCCATTAGCTTCACACTTGTAATTTCACTTATATTAATTATTGAGTTGAAAACTTACATTTTAAAAATTGTTAATCGCTTCTAGAAAATTGTTTTCCACCTGAAACATTTTTTTGATTTTTCTTATCTTCTGTTTGACGTAATTTTCCATTGCATTAATAACGGTGCTATCTAATGGTCTTGCTTCTTTGTACCGTATGTTAAATTTGTTTTTAATTTTAAAATGATTGAAATAAGAAAAAAATAATTTTATATTTAAGATGTTCATTTTCTCTTGCTGTAAACATTTTAAACTAATATTGTATGTATTCAAAATTTGAAATATTTTGGTAAATAATTTTAATAAATATGTGCGCTTGAGAACCATTTCATTAATCAAACTAGAAATAAAATGCTATGTTCTATTTTCAGAGATTCAGAGAAATAGAGAATTTTATAAAAATGCTGATGTAAGGCCACCCTTTACATATGCATCATTAATACGTCAGGTATGTCCTTATTTAAAGAAACTTGAAAAAAAATGAGAATAAGATATTTATGAAAGAGTATATTGAATCTATACTTGCATCAAGTTGCATTAATCATGTAATTTTCCAGGCTATTATCGAATCTCCTGATAAACAACTTACCTTAAATGAAATCTACAACTGGTTCCAAAACACGTTTTGTTATTTTCGTCGAAATGCAGCTACATGGAAGGTATGGTGACTTTACATATCAAAGGGCCAATGTGAGCTCATTTAGCTCTTCTAGTATTCATTCTCTATGTTGTGTAGCTATTTTCATTTTGCCTTCTGTTAATGCTCAGTTTTTATTGTGTTGGTGTTGTGTGACTAACTGCAATGCTGTAATTGTAGTCCTGGTTTCACTCTGGTAGCATTTGTTCTACATTCACTAACCCCTTCAAGAAATTACTGGTAGAGTTATTCCATAAGCAGGTTTTAAAAATGGCTCTAGTAATCTAAAGTATCAATTAAAATTCCATTAACCAGTGGAATGAAGTTACTCATCATGACATTAATTACATTGTAATAGATAAACATACATTCACACCAATCTATTTTAAATTTGTTTGGAGATCTTTCACTTTGTTCAGTTATTGATTATATAGATATTCACTAATAATAATAAATCTGAATGTAATTTTATTTGCGCTGAATAAGAGAAGTCTTTTCAAATAGTTGTATACACAATACACTCACTGAACAGAGATGTCATTTGTATGTAACAGTTATTTCCCCTTTTCCATAACTTTTCCAGAACCACAAGTATTAATTGTTTTGTATTCCCTTTTTATTTGATATGCACACTCTTTGTAAGATAATACATTAATTGCTTGAACATGTTATTTTTCAAATAGTTGACAGAAACAGGACCCTTTATTAATCTAATTAGGATAATTTCAACTTTTGATTCAGTGATTGACTGAAAAGACTTGGAAAATCTTTGTAATAGTAGTTTCCCAATCTTTTTCCATTTAACATAGAGGATAAATAATGGAGAATGAAGAGTTTTTCCTACTTATACTGTTGATAATCAAAGTTATGATTATATTCTTTTTAACATTTTAATATCAGATATTATAATAAAAGCTTAACTCACCAAATTATGAGTTGATATCTGTATAGTCATAAAATTATACCCAGCTGTTTTATAATCTTGCCTTTTCTTGACACTTTTACAAAAATCTAGTTTTTATGATTTAACTGTACAACAAAGTTCATTTTATCCAATATATCATTCTGTTTGATAAACAAATATAAAAACATTTTTGTGTCAAAAATTTAATGAAGTAATTGTAACAGAAATTTCTGCCGCAAGAGGCAGCTAAATCTTTGACACTTGCCCTTTTTTTTAAACTCTGTTTCATATTTGTTTAAAGAAACATTGTATATTTATCCCCTGCATGTGAGTAGGGATGGTTTAATCATGAATTTTCCAGTTCACTGTCTAACATTATGTACCCTGTTTAGGCCTCTGAAAGCAAAAGAAGAAATTTTCTGTCACTGTAGCTTAATTTTTAGGCCACCAACTTGCATGAAGATAGTCTGACATTAAGTTTTGAGTACTTCATTTTTCTTTCAGAAGTTGATGAATGAGGCTTTATCAAGTTTTCTTACTCATAACACTTAATATTAGTTGAAAAAAATGCTACTTAGGCTGGATTGGTTTCGCTGTTTGTGTTATTTAGGTATATTCCTCTTAAAACACAAACATTTCAATTCCAACATAATCTATCCCTAAATAATACCCTCTAATATGTTTTACTTATCAATATTTTGAATTGATACATCATCTTAAAGTCAATTGTATAGGACTTATATGATAGCTTGTATCGATTTTTCTAGATTTGGCATATTTCTTGTATTTTAAATGACATAGCATAAACTCACTCTCAATTATTTGAGATACGTTTACTTCTCAATTTAAATTCTCTATAGTTTATATTCTTAATTTTGTATCTCTTGAAATTGTACGTGAAAATAATATCCCTCTACTAGTAGAGAAGTATTATAATATTCCTTTCTTGAAAATAAATTTATAATCAAAAGCAGTGAATCCAAAACAGTTTTATAGAATCAGATATATTATTGAGATATACACAGCACTTTGTTTGATACTTTTACTTAAGATTATCAAATTGAAGGAGTCCTTTATGAATTATTTATTCATTTTATTGACTTCTAAGGGGTGTGTTGCCAGGTGTTAAACATCAAAAATAGAAATGATCCATAGAAAATATAGATATTTTTCATAGGTACTTAAAAATTATTAATCAAATAAGAAATTTTTTATAGAAAACATTCAATCATTCATTGTACAAACATTCCTCAATAAAAAACTTTTATGCATAATTTTGACACTTTTTTCCAGCTTTTTACCCAGATTATTTTTCAGTTTATTGACTTATAGGAGCTGAACCCTATAATTGAATCATTGGTTTTTAAAAGCTAATTTATTTTTGTATGCATCAATGGTTAATTTGTTGCAGGAACAGATACTGATGAAGAAAAACATCATAAATATTGTGCTTTTTTAATAATTTTTGGCTTTAATGTTGCAGTTAGCAATAATTCATTTTTTGCATTTTTATTAAAATAAGGAGACCTTACTCCAGAAAGAAATTCATAATGTAGTTTCTAGAATGAATTTCATATGTGCTATCATTTTGTCAAAGTTGAGCTTTGTTGTAATATTGTTCTCTTTAGTGTCCTTTCCTGCACGCCACAACATCTATAATTTATGGCCTTCTAATGCTTAAAATCTAAGGTTTTATTTCAATATTACTATTAATGTTTATTGTACAGGCATGAAAGTAATGTAATTCTATTTCTCTCTAGTGACAACTTACGAATAATAGGTTGTTTCATCAATTAAACATACTTTCAGTCATTATTCTCTAAATCTCTGTGTCATACTGTACTAGTTATAGAAAATATTCTTTAGTGAAAATTATTGCTAAAATATCCTAATGCATTATATTCATTGTGTTTACTCCTTAAATTTCTCTGGCAGCTGTTGATGCATAGTCGTGGTATTGCTGAATGCCGTTTTTAATTAAACACTTAATAGATTTTGCATTGCTTATTGAATTTACTTTTTGAACATTAACATACTATAATTATATGCTCTGAAATCTCCTCTGGAATGTTAATATTTTGATAAAAATTATTATTGATGAAGGTTTCATAGTTGGTAAAGTTAAATTTCCTTTAATTAACTCAGGTTTTGAAATCGCATTTTCACACTTGCAACTCTTAATGGAAATTTTAACTTGTTTCAAAGCTAGTTACAGGTCATACTGGTAATTGACTATAGTTTTGTCAGTGTGGACATTTCTGATTAATGTATTCCAAACGCTTCATTATACAGATTTACTATAATAAATAAAATAGATCTATTTGTTGTATTCTACAACATTTTAAGAGGGAAATGTTACCACTGGTTAGAATTTCATTACCAAGTACATTTCCAATTACTTAGTATTTTTTACAAATAAGTAGATATATAAAATAATACATCTATCTAAGTATCTATTAATATATCTATATATAGCCCTTTTCTGTTGAAGTTGTTAAAGGGTTTCTTCTTTAATTACAGTTTATGTACTCAGTTGAAATAATGAAATTACTGAAAATTGATTGCAACAACCAAATAATCATTTTGTATTAAATGAAATGAGAATATCTATAATAATTACAGTAGGTCATATTTTATTGTGATATTTTGACTGTCATTTATTTTATTTACTCTCCTTTGGTGATATCCCTTAAAAGCAAATAAGCAAGAAAAAATAGAGAAAAGCAAGCATGAATACCTCTCTACTTAATATAAAAAACAAGTCATTTTCATTGATTTTTGTTTCAATTCTATTTCATGGTCTGGGGTTAAGAAAGATTAAGAATTATAGTAAATATTTGATCAATTTCTGTCAAAGAAATAAAATATCCGTTTGCTGTATAGGATAGGATCTTTAATTCTTTAAGACCTGCAGAATTAGGTACACAATAACTGGAAAATTTAATAGCAAATTATCAACAATATATCAAAAAGCTTTCAAAAAACCTACGAATTTTGTCACATTTCATTCATATTTCTTTACTTTCCTTTAGAAATTATAAACTCCTATTTTGATTTATGGTAAAATGTCAATGCACTTATTTATGGTATATTGTCAGTGCATGAATCATTTTATGAAATATTTTAGAGAAAATTATATTTATCTGTATTTATTGTGTGTTTATTTTCAACAACTTTTGTGTTTCTCACATTGGTAAATGTTAAGGAAAAAATATGTAGATTAGAGTAATGTAGAATTGATTGCTTGAAGCTTCAATTTAATAAGTAGTTTAAATGCCATATGTCAGATATGAATGAATAACTAATCTTGTTGCAATAAAGGAATTAAAAGGTAAAAATATAATGATATGTTCAACCAATTTTCCACATTTGTTATATATCTCAACAAATGTTCTTTTATTTGGAAGTTATATCTTGCATATGAACTGCTTTACTAGTCAAGCTCAATTAGATCATCACAGTAATTCTTGCTCCTTATTTGATTATCTATTATGACTAAAAATGATTTCTCACTGATCACAAAGCATTTGATGATGATGGTCATCATAATATATTTAATGAAATTCAATAAAAATTTATGATTTTCTTGAGAGAAAATGGTCTTGTAGATTTTTTTGTATGTTATCAAATGCTTTTTTTGTTTAATATTATTTTAAACAATTCTATTTAAAACAATAATATTCTATCAATATATATCAAAAAGAGATTATAATATATTTCAAAAATAGTTTTTATTTGTTGTTCAACGGAATTATTATAGTAATTCATAGGTCTCCTGCTGTAAGGAAATTTGAATCTTCCTGAAGTGGAAAGCAGTGACATATAATTATAATTTTCAATTTTTCAAGTAAAATTTTAGAAACTAACTTGCATATCTGTTCGCAATTAATATATTTTACTCATAAGAAAGCTGTAACTTTGCATGTCATTGAGCAGTTCATTAAGCCTTTTCATTTGCTGTGCTTGTTTGAGAATGTTTATCATATTTTGCTTTTACATTTCCACTGTATTTCTACCAAACATATTTTTAGCTGTTTATGATTTTTATTTTGCGGTGCTTACTTGTATGTGTATTATTTTGTATAGAATGCAGTGCGACACAACCTATCTCTACACAAATGTTTCATGAGGGTGGAGAACGTCAAAGGCGCAGTTTGGACAGTGGATGAACTGGAATTTTACAAACGACGACCCCAACGATGCACCACTGGGTATGGTCTCTAAATCCAATAACTCCTTCAAACAAACATTTTGGTTTGAATTTTTCCTCGTTCTCACTTTTTATCTCATTTTTACTCTTTTCTCTACATTTTACTTTACCTTGCTTCATTCTTTTTTCTGCGATTGTGTGTGTGTGTGTATCCTTGTGTGTGTGTATGGGTGAGTGCAGTCTTGAAATGGTCTTGATGGGGAAATTCAACCAAGATGTGCAGGAGTTGATTTAAGGTAAATCAAACAAAATGTCTTGCTCGACAGGCAGGTAGAAGTGGAAAATTCCATTTTTATCTTATCTCTTAAACTGTCTTTTACTCTCCTTTCTTTCTTGGTGGTCTATGTGTAAAGAACGCGATCCGCACCAATCTGTCACTGCACAAGTGTTTTGTGCGCTATGAAGACGACTTTGGCTCCTTCTGGATGGTGGATGACGCAGAGTTTGTCAAGCGACGACATCTGTCTCGAGGTCGACCACGGAAATATGATCCTACCCCGTCACCCACTCCACCCCACCTCTCAACACAGTAAGCAATTTATGTTCCAAGATTTCTTATCATTGTGTTTTTGTAGTAGATGCTTTCAGTAGATAGTAACTTAGGCTGTTATTTCATCAACTACTAGCTAGTTACCACATACAGATTCATTAACTAGCATCATATACACTTAAAAACTAGACTATTGTTGGGAATCATGGAGGTCTAATAACTGAAATATGATTAAGAAATTTGAAATTATTTAAAATGTTTAGTCTTTTATTGTCAACAGAATGTTCTTAAAGTCTCATTAAATAATTTTAAAGGCTATTCTTATTTTCAACTCATTTGTTACTTTATGGTTTAGAAATACCTCAAAAGGAGTCATATATTTGTATATTTATAGGGTCATGTCTTTAGATGCTGAAACTAAATGAGGATGAAATTATTTTTTTTATTATGCAGCAGGATTAACTTAAATGTACCTTCTGAATATTACATTAAATTACAACATATTTTCTTTTCACTCTACAGATTTAATCACACATTATAAAACAAGGTAAAAATTGTACTCGGTACACTTTTTTAGTTTGACATAATCATGTAAATTTCAATGATATATTTCTAAAATTATCTTTTTATTGATAGAAATAGTTATTGACCTCCATTTTTGTAGACACTGAATAACAAAACTTTCAATCATAAGCGTTAAAAATAATTATCTTTTAATATTTTGGCTGAGCAGAAATCTTATCAGAATTATAAATAATCTATGATCTATAATTTTTCCTGGCTTTTACATTCTAAGTTGCAGATTTTCATTAAAATATTGCTTATTATACTTATGATTTTTATTTCTTCATTCACCGTTTCATTTCACACTATCATAAAAAGTGATGTATCTTATTCCTATATGTATTCGTTTCACGTACAGTTCATTGTAGGCTTTCTTTTAAAGTTAGTCAGTATTATGATTGTTGCTTAGATGTTTCACATATCAAGTTTTGATGTCAGCCTTTAGCACAAAAGAAAAATTACAGGGATCAACTAATGTTTCCTAATATTTTTTGAGGTGAACACAATTTAAATCATAATAATTTAAACCACATAAAGAATTTTCTGTCTTTTATTTACACTATTGTAGCTGCTGTTGTGCAACAACTATGGTAAGTTGCTCTTGTCTTAAGAACCATGTTTTTCTGTATCATTTTTCTCAAGGTAAGCAATAGCATGAATTTCAAAATGAAATTGAATTCTATCTAGTGATCAGTTTGATCCTTTATTATATCATTATGACATTACCCTATTTAGTGAAATTAAGTTTTCACCAACTTTCTTCTAGGTTGGGAATTAAATACAAAGTGAAGATTTGCTTAAGAATGTGAGGTTGCATTCCTTGCTTCAAAACAGTAGAGATATTGTATGTTGCTTCCTCAAGCCCTTTTTGAATGAATTTCCCATGATTCATTTTTAACCTTATTTTGTATTAATGTATTACTCCACATAATTTTTTTTCTTTAAATTACCTTATATCATTGATATAGATTGAGAAATCATTACAATCACAGCATAAATGCTATGAAAAAGTAAGGGAATGATGTCAAATAGAAACGATTATTTCTGACTCTACTCTGATTTACTGTTACGTTATTTCTATTCATTTAAACTTATTTTAATATAAAATTACACCGAGTAGATTTTCAAAAAAAGCATTTCAAATGGGCTTCAAATTCTAAAAATGCTCTTATCATTCCTCTTGTGCCTGGTTTTTTCTTATCATCATAATATTTCTCTGGATTATATATCAAGATAAGGTTTGATTCAAATTTTTAGCTAATGCAATTTAAGAATTAAATGTTAAAGAAGTCATGTAAAATCTATATAAGTTAATAATTCAATAGAACATTCATTTTAAATACCAACATGACATTATTTACTTTGATTTATCAAGCCATCTTTAGTTTACTATTTCTTAACTGATGAGGTGAAGCACTGCTTGTAGATGTTAATAATTTGGTTCCTTAAGATATTTTACATAACCTTCTTTATCACTAATTTCCTACCCTTCATTTGCATGAATTTAGTATTAAACATTTTTTAAAAATATATTTTAGTAATGGCCATATACCTCCGTACCGATGATGGGGTAAGCAATGCCATTGGATTAACAAGGCATATTCAGGTATTTTGATTTCAAATATAAAATACTTTGTATTTTTTATAAATATTAATTTAGAATGCATGTTAAATGTTTTATCTTTTTCCAATTTTCTGCTTCAATTTTCTTGCTTTCTATATTTACAACTTAAGCTCATATTTTGCTTCAATTTTCTTGCTTTTTTCTATTTTACCTTTTTTAAAATTTCTTCGTGAAAAATACTAAGCATGAATGGACTGGTGAAAAACTAGTTCATATGCTAACAAGTCTGAAAAGAAATGGAAGTTGGATAAAAATAGAAGAAGAAGCTATAGAAGTATCAGAAAGATTGGAAAAAGCTCTGAAATGATAAACAGATAAAAACAAGCATCTGGTGAAAATCATGAGGAATAATATGGAAACTGAGAAGAAGAAGAAAATTTGAAAATTGAGCTACCTGGCAAAAGCATTTTCATTGGATTTGTTGAATAAACTACAATTACTTTAAAGAGAATACTATATATACATATTATGTATAGATATTAACAACTAAATGTGAGTTTATAAAGTGTAATGTTTTGAAGATGAGGTGGGAGGTTTTTCTTATTATTCTTTCATCATTCTTTTTTCAATTTGATGCAATAATTTTCATTAATGTTATATGTTTTGTAAAACTGTGTGTCATAACTGCTCTTGAGTTTTTTATTTTCAATAAAGAAAGTATCGATTTCTCTTGAATGTTTTCCAGTATTCATTGAGAAGTCCTGCAGTCTTTTTTTGACTCAATGCTTCTGAAATTAGCGCTCTGTAATCATAATGATCCACAAAAGCTATGGTAATCCAAGAATCTCACCAATGTATCCTCAGTAAAGATGTACTTCATTTTCAGTTTCGGTATAATGATAATAAGCTATAGAAATCAGAAAGAAATGCAATACTCCTCCTATATATTGTAAGTTTCAACTGCCAAGCTTCTTGTATAGATCAGTAGAAGCAATCCTTGGTTTAATTCCTTGTTAGTGGTCACCATATTTGATGAACACCCAGTTGGATGATGACTATGGATAGCTGATTATAATGGCATAAATTTTTAGGTATTATGTCCCTAAATATAATTTGGTAAGTGGAAAACATCATATATCCTTATGCTATGCAATCTGAGTATGTTATATATTCAAATATATTGGATAGAATTTTCTCAGTGAACTATTATAAGAAGTTTGTCATTCCATTCTTTTAAATGATATTTATACCATTTTGCAAAATTCCATTTGAACAGAGAAAAATTTCATCCTTTCAAAATTACATATTATTGAATAGGATATAGGATAATTTTGCTTTAGAATCTCTTCAATATTATTGTAAGGTTATCTTTTATTAGATTTTCAAAAATTTTTCTGTAATCATACATATAATTTGTTTCCTATGATTAGAATGATTTTTAATTCTATAAACTATTGGAGGCTAAATATTGTGAAAATAGTTGATTAGTTATATCATTCTGAATGAAAATTGCAAATAAATTATCCAAATATATATAACCTTAAAATCATAGTCTTTGAATTGTACTTAATCTGTATTATTTGTCGAAAATGTTTATAAATCTTGATATAATTGTATTTCTTACGCTGCTGTGGAAATCAAGAAAATGAGTTAGTGATAAAAGTGTATTTGTGGGAATTTAACGTCCTGAGGGTACATTTTGGAGCATTTTTAGTCTCACAGCAAATGTGGAATACACTACTTTTCATGAAATCATCTTCATTGCGGACATCTCAAGAGCTGCTGGAAATTTTCTACAGTTGTTGAAATTATGTTTCTTTGAACTTTTTCTTTGATTAAAAATAATTTTGTTGAATTCATTATTGTAAATTTAAGTTTGAGTGTTTAATATACTGGGTTATACATAGGTAAAAATATAGAAGCTGTTAAATTGACTGATTGCTAGGTGCTTCTTTATTATATTTCAAAATATTTGTCTATTTTAAATTGTATAATAAGATAATTTGAAATCAAATAAATTCTTTTTGTCATATCCCTAAATTTATGAAAATTTGAATACTAACTTTTTCCATGATTTTGATTAGTATTTTTATATAACTGATGATGTTTTTATGTATGTTTGCTTTAGAAAGATTATAGACCTAAAAAAATCTGAAATTTGTGGGAGTTTTTCTCTCTGCACTGAAATTATGTGATTGAAGGTGTAGTTCAATTCTTGATTTTTACCCTCTTTTCACATTTTATATTTTTACCAATTCTTTGTTTCTTTTCTTCAGTGATGGAGGAAGTGGTGTGGCTGGGGGAGAAGGACCAATGCCTCATGCTGACCAAGGTGTAGGAAGGCAATGTTTGGACCTTAAAATAACATGAGATATTCATTGTTGAACATTTCACTGACTACTTCTTTGGAAATATCATTCAAAATTCCCCCAAACATCTCTTCCAATGTCATACCAGAAGTTCACGAAATCTGTCCCCACATCTCCCCTGTCGACTTCAAGAATATCCAAACCATTAAAATTTTTATTGATGATGTTTTTTATGTTTCTAGTGTTTTGTAAAGTGTACATAACTTTGAGCTGTAGACTGTACTTTCCTCAAATTGGAATCAATTTGACATGCAATACTTTCCTCAGGAGCTCATTGTGTTACGTACAACATGTTTTACAAAAAATTCCTTCGAGTAAATATATATGATGTTGTCTTGTGAGTACATGATTATTTTATCATGAAATTCTCTAGAAGACCTAAATCATTGCATAATTCATTGGTGAAGCTCTTGAAGAACCATTTTGTATGTATGTTTTAAAAAATAATAATAATGACCTAAAAAAATTAAAATGTTTTTGTTAATTTACCTTCTTCAATCATAATTAATATTGCTTTATGATTTATTTTGTTGTAGATTTTTAATTACCTGGTTATTTCCTTAAAATGATGTATGCATTAGTGAATTTTGAAGTATTCAATATTTTGTGTCAACAAATTGCGTGTCTTTAATTGTTCAGCACAGGGTTAAGAGATATTCCTCAAATTACAGAAGAAATGTATTTAGAGGTAATGGAAGTTATTTCTCTTAGAGATTAATCATCTATATTTTCAAACATTTATCTCTGTCTTTTTGGAATATTTTCAAAAATAATCTTTCCTTGCTGTAATCCACCCCAGTTATTGAATTTATTCATTAAATTATGAATAGAATCTACCTAATGTACATTGCTTTTCTGTAATGTATTAGGATTTTATGGTAACTTATTTTAAGAGTATTATTTATTACTATGACTTTTACGTTTAACAGGTAAAAAATTACCGTATTTCCCCATGTATAAACCACCCCTTTTTTTCCAAAATTTGCAAGCCCAAAAAGTAAGGGGTGACATATACAATGTAGGTAAGAATTTTATGCGTGAAAAATGCTTTTTCAGCCGTATATTGTTCTTTTTTGTAAACAGTTGTAAGTGATAGTATTATTACGAGATGATATTCTTGACCCCAAACCTGAATATTACAAGACGATGATGTCCGGCAACATTAAAACCGAAAACAACAACAAGCATACCTCTTGTTACTACACCGATAACGTAAGTGAAGTTTGAGAACACGTGTATCTCCGATTACTATGAGTCTTAAAATGTTTCTTTGTAACCTGTTTCTCTAGTAAAATATTTTTTCCAAAATTTCACATTCAAAAAATGGGGGGGTGGCTTATACAAAGGGGGTGCTTATACATGGGGAAATACGGTATTTTATATAAACCTGCAATGCAATGAATCTCCTCTTCATTGGATATGGCTGCTAAAATATGGTAGATAATAGTCAATTTTCTTAATACAGCTTAACAAGGAGAGTATTGCCAGGCAGTGTGAGACAAAGTCTGCATTTGAGAGAAAGGAAATATATTGTCAGCATACCTGCAGTATTTATTTAAACTATACCCTTGGATGAAATTTAACATATTGATGAAGTCCTATATTCTTTACTAAGTATCTTTGGTGTACAAAAATAGGAAATAATTAGATATCTCTTGTTTCTTCATTAATCATTATATTACACATTTTTTGATTTTGAAAAGTATTAATATTTGTATTGTATTTTGCATTGATCATAAGTGGAAATATTAAAAATGTAGATCTAACTCATTGAGAGGAACAAAGTATGAAGATGCTTAAATATTAGATTCATTTTGTGCACTGATTATATTACAGTGTGGAGGTTGGTATCATCTTGAGTTTCTATAACCATTTTTTTCAGCTCTCGCCTAATTTTGTAACCAAAACAATCCTTGATTAGTTACAAAATTTTTGCGTATCCCTTATATTTCTACTAGTCATACTAACATTCTTTGTTACGATTAGATCCTTATTAACAGCTCTATCCCTTGTTTAGGTGTCAGATAAAAGATTTTATGATTGATCTTTTATAGAAATCATTCCCAAGATTGTCATCTTAGTGTACTCTAATATAGTAATATTATATATTACTATATATATAGTATGAATCGATAAAAATTTGGATATTTTTTTATTTGAGAGATATCACTATCTTAGTATCATATAGACCTTTTACATTTATTCCCCAAAACTTCAGAAACCCTATCAAGATTTGCTATATATGATAGATAAGTTTATTATTTGTAAATTTGGGTTATATCTAAAATCCATTTTTTGTAATATTTTAGCTTTCAATGTATATATGTTTCATGATCATAGAGTTTGTAATGTTCATATTCATGTCATCTCAGCTTTCAGGTGTACAAGTAATAATTTTGATTTTTTAACATTTGTATGAATATGAAAGCAATAGATTCCATAAGAGCTATTAACTTCATTTACTAATTGACAAAATAACTCACTTATGCCATCTATGTAATTAATGTTATTCTTCCTGATTTGTCCAATCAATACAAAAGTAGTTTTATTTGCACATTATGTTTGTATCTTTTTGGAAAAATATTTATAATAAAAGAAATCCTTGAATAAATTTTATAAATTGAAAAAATAATCAACTCATCTAATAATAATTTAATTTCATGTTACCATATCTTCAGTGCCTGCAGTCTATCAATGCAACCTGTCTGTGATTAGTCCTGTCAGAGGTTTATATTATATTTGCCTCAGTTACCACTAAAGTGAAGCCAATGGAATAATTAAGAAATAAAGCACCTTTATGCCAGAGAAAATGACGGGAAACTTTATTGCCTTAAAAAAAGACCACCATTTATCCTGCATGTAGAATATCAATTCCATTCATCTAACACAAAAATATCAAGATATATGTTCCTAATAGCAAGCCATGTTTGAAGATAAAGTATTGTTTTATCTAAATATAATTCCTTCAAATGCCTTTGCAAGACAATTTTTTGCCTAAGCATAACAATTTTTATCTAAACCATAAATATGTGTTCATTATAATGGTTCATTAATAAAATTAGGGATGTGGTAGCAAAAGTTCTCATCTAATGGTACCTTTCATTTAGTATGATGGTTCATGTTTAAAAAGTTTTTTAAAAAGAAATTATTGGCAAAAGGCAAATATAAGGGATGGAAATTGATGATTATTATTATATGTTATAGAATGGAATGAATCTGTGAAATTTTTAGTTAAACATCTTGCTACATAGGAGTTGAGCATAGGTATTAATGTTACAGAATTAAAAAATAGAAGAAAGCTCAACAGAAGTTTAGCAATATTGAATTTTTGGAAACATATTTTTGAATTTCTAAATAAGATGATCTTTTATATGATTGATTCTATAACGTAACATATTCTTAATTTCTACAATTCTCTGCCTTTTTAATTGACAGAATGATGTAATCATTCTAGAATTTCAAATCTCTTTTTTAAGCTTCTTTCATTAAGCCCCAGCAATTTTCATCATAACATTGTAGCATGAGATAGAGATATTATGCAAACAGTAATATTTATTATAATCTTTCTCATTTGTTGGTGTCTAAGGAAGAGGACATTTAGTATTTCAACGAATAGTTCAAATTATAGGCCTAGTATTTTTATCTTCAGAATTCTGGAGTGAAGTAAGCTGTTGCATCCCTTAACAGCTAAATAAAAGGAAAGTTCGAGGTAAGTGTTCAACCTGGGGTTCGTACTATTGTGCATTGCTTTACTTGTTTGTAGGTTTCTTCCTTTGCTTTCATTTCTTTGCTTCATTATTAACAATACACTTCATAATACCCCTTTTTATCCAATTTATCATTAATATCCTTATTATATCTTCACAGTTTAAAAATGAGTTATAGAAAATCATTTGGGGTCTTTACTAGTCTATTTTTTTCTGAAATAGGTCATCTCTTATAATTCACTTAATCTAACAATATTAAGGTGGAATCTTAAAAATATTGTGTTTTAGCTAGTGCAACAAATTTATTTGAGATTTTGAGTGTAAATTCGTACTAAATCAATTGAAAATTGTCAAAAAAATTCACAAAATAACTCAGAAATTATATAAAGTATAATTTTCATGAGCCTCTTAAATTCGAGAATAAATTTCGATCCTTTCCTGAATGGCATGTATTGACCAACCTAGAATTTAAGTACTTAGAGAGCGGTATAAACGTTTCACAACTCAAGCAGTTTATTGAGACTTACAATTTGTTAGAGGTAAAAACGCTTGTACCATTTATCTGATATTCCTTGAATTTCTATATCTAACCGCTAGATGGTATTGACGACTAATCAGCTGCAAGATTTCCCACACTTCTTGCGCGCATTATGGTCACGTTACATCAATTTCAATTTCTGGTATTGGAAAGGAATTCAAGAATGAGGATTTTACAGTTGAGTATTCATATTTTAAATCTAGAAACTTATTTATATAATAATATATGAGAAACGGCAATTTCTGTAAATGAACAGAAATCAATATTTCATTTATATTAACTGAATTTCAGTTTGAAAAGTAAGACTTCTTTTTCTTGGAAATTTATGTTTGAAATTGAATCTTATCTTAGCTGATTTGAAAATAACAGTATTATGATGGACGTATTTCAGTATGAATCAAAATAAAGCAAGATCTTTCGACATAATATAAAAAATGGCATAAAAATGAGGTTCTACACCGAAAGCGAAGTGATTTTGAGTTGACTGAAATATATTCTTAGTGTTGTATTGAACTCAAAATATTATTCAATTTAAATATATAATTATAATCAAATCAAAGACAATGATTGATAATTTGATTTGGTTTGATAATTGATTTATCGATGGATAAATATTAGCTAAGTTAAAGTTCGTCAAATCTCATCCAAGATGCGTACATTCACCCTATATTTTAAAGATTCACACAGTCAGATGAAAATCATATCCATCATAAAAATCATAAATTTTAATGGAATAAAACACCCAAATTCGTTTTTTTTAAGTTTCACTTTCATAATGCACACCATAATAATGAGGATGAGCACGACTTACCCTAATCCATCCAATTCTAAATGGCAATGAAATTTCTTCACAAGAAAAAACATTATTAATATAATAATATATAAAAAGAGGGCTGATGACTCACTGTAACAGGAATCGTAAATTATATACATAGCATAATAATCCGTTATTATCAGTTTTTCAAGGTATCTCCTTAAAATGTTTGACGTTGTCAGCCTCTTAAACTGTTTAGTCGCGCCTTGAGAGAAAATTTTGGTAGTACGCTTAACGCTTGATTGGCAACGAATAACTTTTTCAAACATTTTATAGATTTTTTAATATTTTAAAAATGTATATCCATATATATAAATTTTGATTGAATGTTTTCACTCTCACTCTTCTGATTCTCTAGACTTTTCCTATGAATATACTCGCTCGTTTGATCTGCGATGACCTGAATCTATTATTAATCGTTTAAAGCAAATGCTTAATCCATCTGATGAAGGTTAATCTATGAGATTTAGGGTTTCTTATTATTTTATTTATTATTAATACCTTATATTGAATTTTATAAATTTCCCTACTTGTGAACCATACCACGATGATCGATATTTCTTCATATTTCTCTCAAAAATACTTTACTATCTCCTGCTTTGAATGTTTTTAGTAAATGAAGTTAATTTTAAACCAGTCGTCATGCATTCCGCTAAAATTTAAAATATTCTCATATATCGAAAGCCCCTCAAAGGAAATTCATATTTTATGATTTTTATATCATATATTAAGAAAATTTAATGCCAAAGTATATGCATTCATTATAACGGCAATAAAACACTCTAAGCGTAGTGGATGGGTTTTAACTCTCTTGCCATTGGATCATTCTTTGCCAATAAGGCTTCATGTCTTTGAAGAGCTTTGCAATAAAGGTAGCACTTTTCACGCAATGATAAGAAAATTCAGGCCCGCCTTTCCCGATCGACTGGAAAGATGGTAAAAATTATCAGTAGGGTAGGTTATTAATTAATGTTTAAAATCGCAAGAAGTAATTTTCGGATTAAAATTATCGATTAAAAGAATTTTAAATATACCATCAATCCTCAAAAAATATTATCTGTTAAATGGTAAGAGATATGGTTGCCATAACTAAGCGTTCCACAATAGCCTTAATAACTCCAACATTCATTTCTGATGGTTTAAAGTTAAAACATGTATTCACTTATCAATATATTATGATATACTCGATTATTTTACTCTTCTTTAAACTTAAGTTTTATGGTATCCATACTTTTTCGTCAAGTATTTTGTATCATACAAAAATGAAGGTTCAAGTCGGTTTTGATTCGACATCCTACTTCTTCAAAGTGGACAAGCACTTATAGTAAATGCAAGATTACTGATGCACTTGAAAATTGTAATTAATCATTTTCACAGTAATTTGAAATCACGTTTAATTTGTCTTGGTTTACTTTAAGCCTTATTTACTTCAAATCGTCTCACTCACTTTATAAAGTCTATTATTAAAAGGTGCACAGCATTTCCTCTTATTTTTGATTCTTTATTTAAAAATGAAATTTTATGAATTTAAATGCATGCCATTAATATTATATATCCTTCCTCTTATTCAGCTATAATTTCTCCATTCAGAAGATTGTCTTCTATAAACTTTCCACACGAAACTCGATCTTCCGCAAATTTTTTATGCTTATATTCCCGCAAATATCCTCACCGTAGAGCCTATTCAAAAAATGAGCTTCAAAATATTCCCGCTCGTTCACTCCAATTAGTTTTTAACCCGTACAAGAGGTGGAAGCACTTAATTCTTCGCACTTCATTGTCTCAACTCGATGCTTTCATGAAACTTCGGCTCAATCAATACGAACAAGGAATCTTGTATAAAATTATGTCTTCATGGAAAATTTATCGAATATGTAACGATAAAACTTCGAAAGATATCGAGGGAAATTTTGATTCAAGGATTATCACAGTCCGTTTCTAAGAGAATGCATCTGGTCATTTATACCAATTTTTTGCCATTTATTTGCACTTCCATTTTTTAAACGTAAATACTCTGGAAAAAAGTGTCTCGAAGGTAGTCTGTCATTAGATTTAAAGATTTTTCATCCGTGAAAACTTCCGACGGAGAAGTTAAATGGTGAGAGCACAACTAATACAAGAAGGAACAAATCTTTTAAGAGAGATTATTCTTGGACGTTCCTACAATAGATGTCTCCGTGATTTGCATCATTGCATTGCGGAGTGGTGCCACATTTTCATGTTATCCTAAGCAACGCATAATCTTAAGCTGCCCATTCGAAAGAGCGCCTTCCATCAGATATGCGATATTAAAATTCAATTGGGGACTTTTAATTGGAATTTTATCGTCATCAACACATGTTAATTGAGCGAAAAATTTTATCTAATATTTTCTTCATTGTTTCGAGAATGCATTTATAGGGTTCAGTAAACAATTAGTTTTTGAGGATGTTCCGACAGTTGTCCGAAATCTTTTTCTGATTTCAGAATTTCAGATGGCGAATTCGCTTTGAATTTTCACTTAATGAATGATTTAATGTCTCTTCTCTTGTATCATTATCTCATCTGCCAGTGTATTCATTTCCAGAATGTTCTCACGGTTTTTACAACGTATTTTTCCCATCTCGACATCCTTCCTGACGCTCACGGCTAGACTCGAAGGCAGTGCGTCTCGCCGGAGTCGACTTTTCTGGTACTATTGACCTTAGCCTCAAGTACTGCCATCTTATTTGGAACCATCCGAGAAAGTATGACAACGAAAAGTAACTCGGAAAAATTTCAAACGTTATTCCAAAAACCAAGCGGTATTTGTCCGAGGGTAAGCTGGCGGATGAGTACCTCGATCAAAACGAGGCACGACCTACGAAGGAATTTCGACATCCATCCTTCATGTCGTGAATTTTTGTTTTCATACCGTTCACTTTGTCGCCGGCGTTTCATGTTTAAATTTTTTTTTTTCGGGATCGAACTCCTTAACAGGAACACGTTCTCGCGAAGTCTGTAATGGCTCCATTTGGGTACGCAATTTCGCCCGAACCCTTTCGTCTACCCTCCCTTTTTGCGCCATTCACCTCCTTCCACTACTCTGCTGCACCCCTCCAACACTTGGTAACCTCTTAATGCCGTATTCCGCTATTTTGTCTCTTTTTTGCACCTTCTTCGCCCATTCTGTGCCACTCATCCGCCTGATCATTCGCTCTTCTTGTCATCATCGAAGCTTTCGAATTTCGCTTTCTGTAACGATAGCAGGGAAAATCTTCTGTTTGTGACGCATAATACCCACCTATTGCTTGACCGAACATTACGATGTTGAAACTGAACTTATCAAAAGAATATTTATATCTTAGGGTGAATGTAAAGGCACACGAAAATGATATTATCTCTCACGCTTTTTCGTCCAATTATACGTGAGACGTTATTAGTGTTGTTGATTCCATAAACGGAGCATTCCGTCTCGAGTAATGGTTGAAATCTTTATTACTAGTTAATGTCTTTGTGAATTCTTAAGGGAACAGTATGAAAGCAAGAGCATTTATCTCTTCGCGATGAGTCGAGCAGAAGAAAATTATCAAAATAGTCATTCTTCGGTTATGAAATTCAAACATGTCTCGAAAATTAAAGGCTAGTTTCGCTTGTTATGTTTACAGAAGACTATTTCTTTTTAGAATTTCTGAGTTATCTCTGAATAATTATGAAATATTTTCAAATCATTACTGATCCATTATGAAATATCCCAGTTAGATGAAACTAACCACCGAAAATAATAATTTAGGTTAAAACTCTTATTGATTAGGCACTTTTTACTGAAGTTCGGGATGGACCCTTTTTGGTAGACTATTTAACCGGGAAGAGGGCTTGAATATTTGTGATTTTGGCAAAATTATGGCGTGTTAATAGAAGATAGAGGCGTCACTAATCACACCAACGTTTACTCTTTTACTCAGGAGTGGATCCACGAATTTCTAGAATTGGAAATTCGCTTTTGAAAGCGCCTTCTCAGATTCGATTTGATTCTTTATCAATTACTATTCCTTTATCTACACCAGTACACAAGATGCACTCAGCAGGATAAATGTAATGACAGTCAGTGGTATCTAATCAAGTGATACCACAGCATGTCTCAAAATCTATTTTATTACACAATATAAACGAAACTAGCAGCTAAGAGAAATATAATGAAACTAGGTTATTTTTTTCAACAACGCTGTAAGTGATATTATCCGTGATTGCTTAAATATTTTGGCTGCTGATTGTAGTCATTATCTTAAACACTTTTGGAAATTCATAATCAAAGTTATTACAGAATAAATTGAATTTCCGGTTTGCACTATACTTTCATTTGTTGTCCACTTGCTTTAAACAATTTAATTTCACCAATTTCCTCGAAAATAATATTTAAGATGATAATTATTTAACGATTGAAAGAAAATTCAGTCTACTCCTATGTTTTATGCAGTAGTTAGTAATGAAATTAGTAATGAAACACTCCTCGTAATGAAAGAATTCTGTTCGAATTTCACATGTTGAAAGTTACTCATGTTAAAAGTAGTATCCTAAGCGAATCTTTATATTTTTGCTTAAGATACTACTTTTAACAACGAAAATAAAAAATATAAAGATATTTTATTTTATATTTTATTATTATTATAAAAATCTTTATATATTTTATTTTCGTTGTTCTTTCCCAAATATCTCAATTGTCATCATAAATTTCTCACACTTGTGTCTTCAATGAAATCATATTTCCGTCGCCCTATCAACTGATCGCCGGTTTCAATTGTATCATTTCTAGTTGTCTATTTTTATACATGATTCTTTAAATCATTCCATAATTTGATCTTCAACGATTTGGTGATCTCTCGTTTTCAAATATGCCACGAATTTACTACGACTCTAAATTTCACTAATGAAATGTTAGTGGTATACCATGATTTTAACCTCAAAGTTTCTTTGAACACACTAACCTAAAGGAACATCATAATATCTACATTTACATAACTCCATATTGAAGCTTCATAAGAAGTTAGTTTCTATAACCAAAAATTAATTTAAAGAGTAAAACTTGTGAGCAGTTATTCAGCCAGGCCTTATTTCTCATTGGTTTAATCATATTACTGATTTTCCAGAGAATATATTTGCTTAATTATTTGAATTGCGTCGCAATCATCATTGCGTCAAATTCATCTGAATAGAATTATAGTTACATGATTTCACTAACTCAATTTTCCCAGAGATTACTACATATCAATTTTCCTGTTTTTATATTATATTATTATTATTACCGATGACAAATAATATATAAGTTATGTTAGGAGCCTTTTTTAAGCTTACGTGAGTTCTCATACAAATAGATTCCTTGTGAATCAATCCAGAGCGTCTGTAATTTTCTGAAGCACTTTTGAATCGGATCCTTGGAAATTAGCTCGAGAATCTTGGTGGAAGTCTTTTGTGTCTACAATTCGCGAGAAAGGTCCACTCTTTCGAAATTTCAATTGTGGTCATAAAATTAGCATGTAGGACGATTAAGCAACAGAAAAATTTTGACACACACAGCCCCTGTATCATGCATGGATCACTCGCTTTCTGCCCCGTGGGAGAGGTGATATTTTAATTTTCAGGTCACCATCAGGTGCCAGCTCATCAGTCTTCCTCTTCACTGCACAGATATTGTCGCTTCCCTGAACTTTCATAGGGACGGTTTCGAGAGTCATTAAAATTCGCTTCATTTCCAATGAAATACTTTTAAATGTCATTTTCTATGTCTATAAACACTTACCTCATCTGATCAGATCAATTGATGTAGAATTCTAAATATTGAATACTCATTGAACCAATCCTGGGATATTCATCGTTTAACTTGGTCTTAAGGTAGAGAGCAGTTGATAGGACACCGTTCAGTTAATGCGGCACACATTTATAACATAAAAATGTAAACAGATAGAAAGGAAGATAGGTGTGTAATCATATGTGATATGTTTCCCATGAAAGTTACCTGAATTCAGGATGTTGTTGCCTTTGGTTGGATTTCACTTTTGGAAAACTTAGTTGTCATGGTCGTATTCTACCTACTGAGTAAGATAACAAGTAGTTAGGTTCCATTTTATATTTTCCTCGCATTAATCATCAATGATCTTTCCTTAAATTAATCATCTCAGGAGCTGTAAACGATTAGTTGATTGATACTTCAACAACATCTTTCATTCATCTGATTTACATTAGCAGTTCAGAAGATGCAAGCCAATCTGAATAAAATTGCAAAAAATAAAAAGCTCCAGTACTTCAATACTCCAGTACTCCAATAACTTGTAGTTTAGTCGCTGATGAATGACAAAAGCATTCAATCGTTTCTCAACATCAATGAGTAATTTCAAGTCTTTCACCCAAAAAATTGTTTTTTACCAAATCATTTAGATTGTTCCTGTAATATTCAGGTTATATGAAATTGTAGCGTTCTCAGATTCCATATGTTCTAGTCTAATACCATCATAAACTACTGCAGTGGCGCATACAAGACCAGGTTGGGAAACGAGTATTCCTAAATTCTAGGGGAACAGGTATTTACGAACAATAAATGCGTTGCTCGTTTCATAGTCAAGGTAACTGCTCAAAAAAGGTGTTCATATTTACGGATATCTGAGATGATTATAAAACTTAACGAAATGTTGCTGTGAATGATATATAGAATTATAGTTTGAACAGCACCAATTTCCAACAAATGTTCATAGTTGATGATGCTTAAGATTTATGGAATTGTTAATTAATTTAATTGGCTTGTACTTGGAGCCTTTTCGATAAAAAACTAATTCAGTTTCAATAGGTCTTACAATTGGCGACAGCGGAGCGGACGCTAAGGAAAGGGAGTGAATTCATCCTGTTGAAATGTTTCCCGATGGCTCTCTTTCAGGGTCTTAAAAAATATGATTTTATTTTAAGAGAATATGCGTACGAGGTTCCCTATACTTTTAAGAATTGATCACAGATACTTGCTCATAATTGAACTGAGTTCTGAAACATTGCATTCTTCTCAGTTTTGTACTCTATCATCAATTATTGATTAGAGAAAAACGATACATAACTTTTGGTTTGTTCGTTCGTATTCTATTAAAAGTTTGGATAGTTTGACTTGCTGATTATTTCATGAGGTTCACAGCATGATTAAATGTAGAAATTAGCTATGAAACCAATTCATGACCGCGTATGACCGCGTACATTTCCTAAATTTATCATTTAAAACCGAAAAGTGCATAATTATGAGATTAGCCATCTTCAGAAATGAATAGAACGAAATTATTAATAAGAATATATTGACAATATTTATATGATTCTGAAACTGAAATTATTTAAAACCCCTCCATAGCCTTCTTTGTTCGGAAAATTTATCAAAACTATGATTCCCTTGATGTTTATGCAATATTTAGATACTTTTAAACATCGAGAGGTTTTATAACCAAAAATATTCTATGACACATGCACTCAAATAATCTGTTGACATCAGTCATTATCATAATCAGTTGACTCAGAAGCTGTAAACAAATCGTTTACTTTAACATCTTTCATTCATTTGATTTACTAACGCAGTTCAAAGGATACATCAATACGAGTAAAATTCCCTAGATTCTGAAACTTACCATAAATATCAATAAATATCGTAAAAATATCATACAATTATAAATCGCGAAAATACTCGAATTAAAGTCAAATAAGTGAAGAATAACCTTGCAATCAAGCTGGAGGTTTAATTTATCCCACAAAATTGAATCGCCTTTCTATATTCCTTTTGAAATTGATTTGAAATGATAGTGTCGATCATCTATGATTTTTTTGGCATATTTTATGTAAAAAATAGGAAAACAGAAGAAACTGAGCAATCACAGGACCGAACTATGTTAGTCAAGTACGTGAAACCATTTTTAAAAAAATTATATTTACCTTTGTGTAAAAATGTATTTGATTTAAAAAATAGTCGGCAAATATATCAAGAAAGCGTTTAGTATTAACTTTGATATCGACGAGAAAATATGTTGCAATCTTAACACATTCGAATTGAGAATACAAATTTCATAGAGAAAGAAATATACTGAAGAAAAGATTCTTAACTTCACTCCTACGTTGATAATCAGGATCTTAAGTAAATACTATCGATATAAGCTCATCTAGAATACATTGCTCATAATTCTCAGATAACCATCTAAATCAGAAACTCTCTGTTCAACTTAGATTTTTAGTCATATTCATCACTGAAGCAATTTGTAGATTTCTCATGTATGTCCCATCCTTCCAGTACGGCATCTGTGCTTGTTCAGGGAATCTACGAACGTCGACTCAAGAATGAAGATGATCATGATTGATAGCTTTCTTTGAACGTTAAGCTAAAAGTAAGTCTTCTAAGGATATGTTGAAGTAATTAATTTTATCTTACGTATATAGGCGACTTTAGATCCTAAGGACAACTGTGAAAAGTATACGTATTCTAATAAATTCCTTCATGCGAAAATCAGCATGGGAATTTAGTTATTTATACATAATTCATCTTCAGATAATATATAAATTTTAAAGTATAGATGAACGAATTTCAGTTTACTTGTCTAAATTTATGTACTGCTTGCCTCTTGTATTTCATTATATTTTAATATTCTTCTAACAACCCCAATTCCTCTCATCAAAGTATTTATATCTTGCTTATAATCAGGTCGAAACGGAAATATTTTAAGTATACAAAATTACAAAGAGGTTTAGCGCGTTTAGAAAATGAATTTTAATTACAGAAGGTTATGACAAGTTCCTATTTATTTTCTCCAATAAATATGAATCGAAGAATGTAATTATATTATAAGTACGAAGATGGGTCTTCGCCGATTCTGGTTTTGTTGGTAGCTTCTATGATGAAAATTCTAGCAAATTCATGTTCGAATCTCGGACTTGTCTCTAGCGATAGAAGCGGATTTTCTCGGTTCTATACTAAATTTATTCGGGAAACAAGAAAACGGATCCCCGAGAAGGTTTTCTGCTTCGAAAAATCTGACAGTTACTCTTTCGATCGATATTCATCGTTCCTTTGATTGACATACATATGTTTTCAAGCCACAAACAAAAGTATGTTCGTAATGTTTCGTCAACGATTATGCTCTTGGTTTCCCGCAATTTTTATTTCACCTCTCAAGTTTTTATAGAGGTGTTTTTGAATGTTTTAGCTTTTGATGACTATTTAGATACGTTCACATGGATAGCCTAAGCTGCCAATTACGTTACAACAGTAAAGACCACGTCTTTGGCAAATTTCATAGAATGACTATATTATTGGAAGAGTGAGGTATTGGCACATTTTTTACTTTCTGAATTAATCTGTTACAGATTATTGTCAATCTCCCCTTTTCTTTGTTGTTTTCGTCGTTTACTGAGCGACACAAGTTCTGTATGAATATTGCTGATCACTTCTTTTAAGCGCATTCGAAATCTGAACGGAATCTCTTTCCCATCTTCTTCTTTTAACTTGAATTACGGCTAAAAAGTTGATATTCAACAACATTGCAGTACAACACCCTGAAGTTGTTGTGGAGGTATTGTATGATAGATTTATCTCTATTTTAAGGATTATGTACATAGAATATTTATGAGCATACACAATTTTAAATGGAGGATCGTCATAATCCTGCATACAGAAAGGTGGCATAGAATTAATAATATTTGTCTCGATAGACGCAGTTGAGACTCCTCATCTATTGTGCATGAATAGCAAAACTAATTCATATGTATATGAAATACGAATACATCCAGGATTAGACTTTATTTCTTTTCGGATAAGAAGCATCTTTCGTCTACTTCTTCAGTTATTATTCCTGATTTCAGAGTTTAGAAACAAGTTCGTTGCTATTGTTATTTATCGAGACGATTCCAAATATCAATAATCGAAGAATCATATCCGCCCTCCGAGTAATCGGAAAGTAGAAAAGAATAACTCAGAAAGCTAATCTTACGATCTTAAATGATTTTCGTAATTATTCTTATCGTTTTTTGAATCCGTCATTATGATAATGGAACAATTATACAATCTCCATATTAATTTAAAAGCTTATATATATCTGACATTTCAAGAGGCCCTAGTTCTTCTGTAAGCATCATTCTGTGAAGAAAATTTCTCCCTATTTCGATAATATTCAAACTCTCCACGGAGCGGCTTCTTCCCTAAATGTTTATAGCGATAGATGTTACTTCGATTTTGCGAGAAATGTGTAATGACATTCTCTAAAATCGCAAGTGCAAGGTTGAATACTTCTCAAATAAAAAACTCTAAAAATAGGTGCTGACCTGATTTCTAAATTTCGAATCGTAAAATCAATGCGCGGTTGCCCATTTTCACCCTTCAAATTCTCTTTTACGCATTGCTTTTGTTCACAGATTCTCGTCTCTGAGAAGCACCTTGGATGTTAATCGGGACATTGTTTTATGCTCTCGATCACTAAACGGTTCAAAACAGCAGCGAGAATAAAATTTCTCAGAATATCGTGCAATTCCATGGCACCGATCACAGTTGGAAAATATAAAAATCCATCTTCGAGATACAAACTCAGCATTTGACTCCGAATGGGTAATTTCCTCTCGTAAGTTTCATCGCGGAATTGTTTTCCACCAAATCGTGGAGTCCGTCTATTAATTTGGAGCGGGAGAGCCAAAAAGTTGAATGAGAGTGAGCCTTCACTGCGTCAAACGCGAGTTTCGCTCCGAATTGAAAATTGAGGGAAACCTTCCGACGGTAATCAAATTTGTAAATAAGCGAATCTGACTGGTACGAATGAACGTGGAAGGAAAGTCGCGTAGGATGTACACGTCGGTAAAATAGGATGCCCCCTCACGGGGGAAGTTTTCAAAAAATAACAAAAAAGAACACGTGTTTTTTTCGCGACCATATTCCTTGAAAACGGAGGAAGACTCGGAGGCGTGCGCGAAAATTAAAATTCGACGAGGTCTCTGGCGTCGCGTGGGAACGGCGAAGAAAATTAAACAATTCCGGAATCGCTCGCGAGAATCGCCCTACGCTAGCGGATGGAAAAAGCACGCGTCAAGATGGAAATCCTGAAAAACAGAAATAGCCGGAGGAGGATAGAAATTAATCACGACGACGAAGTTGGCAATTAATACAACTCACGCGCCACGTATTGGAAAGCGAGACACGGAGCCCTAAACCCATCCCAATTTAGAATGCGGCCTTTTTTCTAATCCGCGCTTAGCGGAAATAAGTCGCACGGAGCATTTAAGGTCGCATCCTGGGGCTCTTAAAGCGGCTGGATGGATAGTGGGGCAGGAGGTTCCGAGAGGGGGGGCTACTAATCCGGAGGGGGCGTGTGTCTGCCCATGGCCGTCTGTGCTTGCTAGGGAATGGGGTAGGTCTGGGGCGTCCGGCTGCCTCGGCGGGTCGATGTTGGCGTCTCAGGGCGCCGGCAGGAGGGGTGAGGGGGGAGACCTCTTTGGAAGACGAAGGGAGGTGGGGAAGGACGCGTTGGAAGAAGTGAAGGACGATGGTACATCAATAATTGCCGTCTGGCGCTGGAGCGTTGTGGGTGGGCGGTGGTGGAATGGGTCGCGATGGCAGCCATTGGGGTAGGGCGCGGCCTTTTTTTCGCTGCAAATCTGACGCTTTTCCTACGACGGGAGCGATGCGCTTTTAAAAATACGGCCGACTCTGCACTTTATCCCGAATTGCCACGCCGTCTCCCTATTTGGGTCACGGAGGTTAATTTCTTCGTCGATCGCACGCACGGAAAGAATCCGCCGTGGGTTGCGTGCCCGCAGACTCATCTGGGGTCGCGAGATTTTTTTCTCGGACTCGCGATCGAAGCGGTGTGCGATCGATGCAAGCGTTAAGGACGTTAATTTGGGGAAAAGCCTATAAATCGATGGTAGCCGAGACTCGGAAGGAGTCCGGTATTCGGTTCTTCGTCGTTGCGATATGATCTCGCGTTTGTTTGGGCGTTAGAGATGTTCCACGCGACGGAACTCTTTGAAATTCGTGAACGCGATTTTTACTTCGTCCGGACACTCGTTGACCGATCGATCTCCCGCCGTGCTCTGTTCCGAACGTACGCGCACGTATGCACTTTACGTACCGTCCCGTGACGAAATACCTACGCGGAGAAATTTCGTAAAATTCGAAATACGATGCGCAAATGAAGCGTTTATGTTTTCGCCGCTCGTCGTTGATTTACGTGCACGAAATACGAGTCGGCCTCTTAAAATCGTTCATATTTGTTCTTTTACTTTCTATTTTTTACGTACGACTCGGAACTATGTTATGGATTATGTTTTATATGCAATAGTCATCCCGCACATCAGCGTGTCAGATGAATATTTTAATGTTAGAATTCGATTGTTTAATGCAATGAAATAGAATTTGCGAGATTTATTGCCATAATGTTCGTCAATATAGTGTGAAGATAAATTAGGTTTAAATGGAAGGGTAGCTTTCCATATCTCCTCTAAAAAAGACGCCAGTCTTTTTTTAAAATTTGTTTTAAGAAGTCTGTTCGGCATTCTAATTCCATTTGAATATCGGAAAGACTTACAAGTCACTTCTAATTTACTACGCTTATTCAAGCGATTTTTTATCAAACGCTACACAATTCGTAAACGTTTCCCATTGCCTTCCAAAAATATTTATAAAAAATTATATCGTTGCCTTTCATTCATGCGTGATAGTCATGGAAACTTTTTCTCACGTCCATCTTTTCCTATTTGTATTCTCCATATTCTTATTTTGCTCTATTTGAACTTTTCGTGTTACTTTCTCGGTCAAATTATTTGTTTTACTCATCTGTAAGACAGAGAGTTATGTGATGTTGCATGGTTCATGCGTCACATGACGGAAAAATTAGAGCTACAGTGAAATTACGAGAAGAAACAGAGCTTATACATTAATTTTTAGCGTGCCTTGACTGCTTGGTATATTTTACAAAATATTTTCTAAATTTTCGTCGACGCATAGTAATTAAGTCGTAGACGTTCTTAATAAAATTCATTTATGACCCTTTATATTGGATTTATCATATCTTCCGGTCATTTTCTAGAAGATCGACGAGTGGCCCACTATAACTATACTATATAACATTATAATATGCCCACTATAGTTCATGGGACACAATACAATCGAACGTCAAAGATTTATGTCTTATTCCAAAAGCCATTTATTTCCCTTGCGGTAAATGATTGAACAATCTAAGAAGCTCGTATTAGCGGTTAGGACCGCTTTCATGGTGTTTGATCTCGTTCTCAAATGTCCCATAATAATTTCTAGCTGATCAATTCATTCTTGTGCGTCAAAGAGCAGAGTTTGAAGTGTCCTGAAAGATGAATATGGAATAGAATCGCTAATTTCTCATTCGGATAAGGATTTATTAGACAAGAAATTTCTTCATACTCTCCGAATCGATTCGATTCCAAAAATAAAAGTTTTTTCTCTCGTAAACAGTTATATCTCAGAATTTCTACGGAACAAGTTCACAGAGATGATTGTTTCGTCATTCTTCTGTTCTAACAGAGGAAGAATGCGTTTATTTTACAGGTTTCTTTCGGTGAATTCATCATCGCGTACACCTAGAGCTTTAGCTTATTCTGCTCCTTTAAATGGACGATATTCTACGGCTGTATGAAAACACGCGACCATTTTGATACGCTTAACCTCGCTCCATTTTTAATTCAAGCCAATTACCCGACGTACAATGGTCGTGACCGATGATTATTTCTGCAGTGAAACGCACGCCTCAAGTTATTCGACAAGTTAAACAAGAAATTTCGGATTGTTTATCGCCGTATAATGTATTATATTTCCCTTTGAGTGTATTCGCGTAAGATGAGTGTTGATGCTCTATACGGTGCTATTTTAGACCCGGAACGTTAAAAAATACAAACCCGAAATGGGATGAGCGCGAGAGCGATGCAGTCCTGATGCATCAACGGAGACAATGCTGCGACGAAAGAATATCGGAACAATATTTTGCGTCTAATAGAAACTTCGAATGATCATTTCGGTGCAAATTTATTCAGTCTATTATCGCGATGTGTAGAACGACTCCATGGATTTGTCAGGATGACGGTTTATTGATACGTTTCGGTAATCAGTCATTGCGAAATACCTCTTAGAAACAGAAATCAATCATTATAAATTTTCTGAAGTGGAATTTAAAATTATGAGTCCATTAACCAGAGAAATTAGGAGTGTTTTCAAATCTATGATCCAACGGAGATGAATAGATACGAAATTCAGCGACTGCTAATGAAACTTAAGAAACATTTTAAACCCCAAATCAAACTTTTATTTTACTTTTGCAGTCTGAAATATCATGTTCTCATCCGATTAGTAAAAATACTCGGTATATTTTACTTGGTATTTTTTAAATGTATTACTTTCAAAGTTATGTTGATGCAGTAGATTTAAATTTGTTTCTGTAAATACTTCGAAAATTTCCCATAGAAAATTTCAGAGTGTCGCTTTATCCACCTCATAATCCGGAGTGAATTTGAAATGAGTCGGTTTACTCAATATAACCGTATTTACATGCATTTGTTTACTGCGACTTAGAATGTATTATGCACCAGAATTGCGTCGATCCTAGGAAAATCATTCATTAATATGATAGTATATAATCAGAGCCACGTAGAAAATTGTAGATGGAAAACATCAGGAAATTACTCAAAATTAATTGACATTAAGCCTTATCTATCGAAATTATTACATGCAGATGTTCTCAGGATGATAAATCTATATCCTTTCTTTTTTTTGATTTATTAACCTTTAATCAGATAATGTGAATCTATCCTTCATTCCTTGTTTCCTCTTAAAAGTCGTCAAATATCTCTGCTCTGTTTTTCTATTGAAGAAGTTAGCGATGGAAGGGACTGAATTTTAATATTAAATAAGAATACAACTTCATGCAGTCGATTTTTATGGATGGTTTGAATTTCAGCCCTAAGTCGTTCTTGGAAGAACATACAATTGACAAATCAGAAGAATTCTACAGTTGGAACTGATCTAAATTCTTCAAAGGACAATGTTGTGTTTAGAGTGGTTTATAATAGATTACTAGAGACATGAAATGCAAAATGATTTTTATCCTTAATAATAACTCTTATTTATATCTTATAAATCAATTGAGGATTAATTCTACTATTTAACTTCCATGATATTTAGTCATTTCTTCTTTTTATTATGAATTATATGAAATATCCTAGTTTCAGTGCTAGTGTACTAGTATACGGCATTATTTGTGTAGTATATGTTACAGAGACGACTGCAACTCATCATAAAGGCAAAAATTTTGAATACATTATCAAAATCTGTACAGGAGAGACATTTTACAGAGAATATATCATTAACTCCAATACCTAATGTTCTTTGTTGTGATTAGCTGCTAATTTTCTCCTATCATTTAGTATGACAGACGGATATGAAAGGTTATTCTTTGAAGCTCATCCGTGAACAAAAAATATTTGAAAAACATACTCAATATTTGAGAACATATTTCAGCGTTATGAATTTTTGATTCAATAAATATTGAACCTGTTGTATTTAATTCTATAGCTGTCAAATAAATATTTACTGGAGAGACGAGAGTTAACTGGAGAAAAATGGAATTCCTTTATTTGGAACATTGAATGTAGACGTATGAAAATTATGAACAAAGTATTTATATATGAGAGTTATAATTTAGTATTGATTGTTTAACTCCCTTAATATTACTCACGTAAAGATATTATGAGAGAATGAGATTTGAAATTATAGGATCGTTAATCCTTAATCGTTTTCTATTATCGAAATATCTTCTAACTGAATCGGAACGTATCAAACTCGCTACTCTTTCATACAGAATTATACATTTCTACGTCTATTAAGATAATCTGCGAGCCACCTTTCGGTATTTGACATGGGTTGCAAGGACCATGACTCTTAGTACCAAAACTATCGCGTATTATTCTAAGGAAAAACGAATCTTTAATATGTCATTCTATACATATATTTCCTTATTTTTTCTCTATATCCGATCGGACTTTATAACAGGGAAGGCGTATTATTACTACGAAATTAATAATTATGGTATCGTAATCTACCGAAAAAATCTTAAACTCTTCCTTTTTGAAATTAATTCTGAAAGAGTAGATTTTTTATAACGTTCGTTTAACCTACATATTTACGAGAAAGTTCATCTCACATCGTTATACTTCATTCTACAGTTAAAGACATTTTTGCGACAAATATATTATTAAATGACTGTTGAAATTATGTTTATACTTCCCGAATCTAGCACGTGATAATATGATCATGGTTTCGTCCATCTCGGATTTTAGGATGAAGAGCTTATTTGCCTCAACACATGCCCAATTCCTGTGAGCGAAACATTATTGAGGTCGTGGGCAAATCGATTGCTTCCTTCGCACCCTACGGATATCAATTTCTATACATCGAGAGAACCACATGCATATTGTCGTGCAGATTCAATGAGGCCTTCCGTTGCTGTTTCTTCGTCGAGGTTAGGTCAGGTCTTTTGCAACGTAGAGTGCGAAGTATATTGGAAAGTGGGTGACACCTAAATTATGGAGTGGAATCGATCCTCAAAATTACTCTTTCGATTTAAACTGATCGTAAATGCCAATCGAGGATTTAAACCTTTTTTGGTTCATTTATAACGATCGATGGAACCTTTATTTAGCGTCAAAGTGTGGAACTCTGCGTAATCCACAGCGCAGTTTGCTTTTTATTGTTCTACCGAATTCAAACAACGAACGATTCGGAGATAAATTTGAAAATGGAAAGTAATCTTTGTAATGACTGGAGTTTATGAATGCTTAAAATTCTAAGAAATAATAAAGGAAATATTATCCACGATAGAGGATACTCAAAAAGGAAATACTACTTTACATTTACTGATCGATGATATCCGTTTTAAGATGCGAAGAAGAACAATCGTAGTGATTAACATATTTAGAAAAAGACAGCGAAAAATGGAAAAAAAGTTTAAATTTTCGGTGATGTAATGATTTACGTTCCGTGGGATAGAGCAATAAATACAAAGAATAAATAAGCTGTTTAAATAAATAATTTACAATAATTAAAAAATAAATATATGTATTTTAAAATATCCAATGCCCATACATCTTTAGCATCTAGGTGGTTTTAATAGTGAATAATTCTTATGAAGCTCGTCGGAACATTTTTAAATTTGAAAGAAACATAAATTTCGTTAATTTAATGTTAAGATTTCCGCAAATTTTTATTGTGAGGTAGGACGTATATCAGACTTCTAATTTGTAATTTAATGAAATGAAACTCGATGAAGCATTGAATTTTATTGTTTTATGGTCGACGTATCATTATTACAAATATTTTAAATAGGCTAGTATCTTTCGCTAGAATCATATGATAAACCTGCGTGTTTTGGAGATGAATATTAACGAAAACAAAGTTTTGTAGATTTATTTTTTAAGATTATATATTTAATCAAATTTATCGTACGTAAAAATTCACAAGTAGAGTGATATTTACTTAAGGCTTTTTACTGCAATCTGATCTAAATGATCAAGATTCAGAAAACCAATCCTTACCTACCCTTTCTAAACCCAATGAAATTATTGTGAACGGTCGTGATTTGAGAGTTGAAAGGCGAATTCTGTTCGCGGATATACGGATTATTTGACACATTCCTGAACTTACCTGACCTTTTTGTCACCTGATACTGTTCCCTCTGATCTTTTGACTGCTTCTTAATAAATGCATTAGGTTATTCACAGTTCTTGCGTAGTATCCAGGTAAACCTGATTTTGTAGTAATAACGTGAAGACTTTTTTAATTTCTGATCAAGGTGGTGGTTTTGTCTTTAGAGACAATGAATTCGATCGCATGAAGTATTTTAAAGTTACATCCTGGATGCGTTTTTGACAGTCGTTAGAGATGAATACGGTTTCCGTTGTTGATTTGAGATTATTTTTAGATATCGGCTAAAATCAATGATATTGAAACATTTAGTTAGTATTAATAGCTGATGATTCCAAAATTTTCAGTTTCGAAATATAATGGCTTTTGAAGCCAATTTCCTGGAACTGTGCACGGTATATTTGATGACTGAATGATCGAAATAAATGAAAAATGATCATGATTGCGGTCTGCAATGGGGTTCCTAGCTTGTGAATGCATTCGCATAAAAGTGCATGGTTAGGTGGCTATTTCAATTTGAAACTGGCTTTCTCAATAATAGAGAACATAAGAAATGTTGAATATCAATCACACGGTACAAGATGACTTGCATCTCTTAGTATGCACCAATTGAATCATAACACATGACTCGGAAAAGAAGATTATTTTCGATGGATTATACTATACTGGTAAATATTGGGAAGAGAAGAAGGATTAACCATCGGTTTCATTATGAAAATTGATACAATTGCTTTAAACAAGAGCTCAATGTACACAAGTTTATGTACTTGACCTGCTAAACTTGTAAGATCGTTTCAAACCCTCAAAAAACTAGATATTTACTGAAATATGTGTGATTGTGAAGTACTAAGAAATTTCTAACCCCGTGAAAATGACTGTCCTCTTTGAAATGTGCAGTAGAGTAATCAAGCAACACTGCTATGTTATTTCGTAACTGAGTTTTTAGTATGAAAATTTCATACTCAGTACTTATTTACAGACTTTTAACCCAACGAGTCGAATTTATAAACAAATAGAAGGGTGATTGGAATTGAAAAAGAATTTTTGAGCAAAGCTGATTCCATCCCAACAATACCTGTATTTCTAGATTTTGTTCCGTGCATATTGCATTAAAGACGTATTTTCAGAATGAAGATCAACAATCTGTTTTATACAACCTTTTCGATAGCAATAATGGCTGAGCCTGGTTGCTCCTGTTCCTGCTTACGAATATCAATTGCTGGAATGAATTTGAATGCTTAAAAGGATGAAATGGATGGTCAGAAATCAGCAATGCCACCAAGAAATATACCGATATTGGCACTCCTCATGTGGTGAAAACTCTACACGACCAGTGGACTATAACATAGCGGTAGTCAAGGTAGGTGGGTATACATGTATTTATGTTTTTAAAAGAACTTGAAGGAAACTCCACTTAAATTTTCCGTGTATACATATGTAAATTTTTGGACTAAAAAAATAATATTGCCTACATTGGCAACCAAAGATATAATATGCAGTGAAATCAGTGGCAAATAATGATCTTATAATCAAGTCCTCTATATTTTGATTGATAAAAATTAATATATTAGGTCCAATTCACGCATACTACTGATAACTAACGCACTTTTGATGTAAACGACATGGACGTAATATATGAAAAACTTCTTTTAAGGATCCCAATCCCATTCTTCTATTCTACTTTCAACGTTCATATTAATAACATAATAATAGTATTTTGAGCATATTTTTACATTTCATCATCAGAATGGTTACAATAATGGTAATTCACCTCAAATGAAGTTGCACAATAAACTTTAAGCAATCCATCGTTGAAACCATTTGGAAATTGGCTTTTTCCGACGATATTATACCGGTAAGGGATAAGGAAAGATTCAGTGAATTGATGTGACGTAAAATGAAAGAGGCGGAGACCAGAACATGTAATAGTATTTTTTCCGATAGCGTCATTAATTATACTTAGCTTCGAAAATGGGGTCTAAAAGAGAATTGCGTGTACGTATCCGACCGTTGCGTGCGCTTACACTATCCGTACAAAGACAAAGAGTAATGAAGAATTCAAAAAGATTCCGAGACAAAGCCTCAAATGATGAGATCCTACAATTTTGTTCAGCTACTTTCAAAGAGCCGGAAATCGTCAAATTATAATTTGAATCTAATTATTCGGAAATACGATAATTCGAATCCTAAAGTCTAGAATAACCATCAGTCTCTTCTTTGAATTAAAGATCATCTATACCGTATTACAACTAAAACGCGATGATGATTTTATTTCCTCTGAAATATTTCGTAAATATTATTTCGAAATTTAGAATCAGGAGAACTGTAAGTTGCGTTATTTTCTTCTACATCAGTCAATAAAAAGTCTAGGAATGGGGAAAGAAAGATGACCCTGATAGGCTCTGACATAAGACTGTGGAGAATTGACGTGTTTCTATGGTTTTCTCTCCTCATTAATGCGTGCAGACATCATCTCTTGAATTGATTATTTCATAAAGCTGGTGCCGCTTGGACGTTTTCCTTGTTACAAAAATATTTAAGGTCGACATTCGTTTTACAGCGTGTGTTATCTGCTGAATAAAAAATTAAGATTTGGTAGAATATAGAGTATGTATTTGTACGACTGTTTTCACATTTCGAGGAATCAAAAAGGTGAATATTTCATAATCCTTTTTAATTGATGTGTTCTCAGAAATGTAATTTTTCTCGATAGTTTCAAGCTGCAAATCCACCATACAGTTCTTCAAATAAACTTTAAAAAAATTCACCTTTTCAGGGTGTTGCTAAATGAAACAAAACTTCGGAAGGAAACAAAATCTTATGAAGCTAATACTAGCTATCCTAATTAAGTTCTTATCTCTTATTTGTGAGCTTGGATATTCTTGTTTTCAAACTGGTATTACAGACATTGCAGGAAACGGTAGAAATAGAGTAAGTCTAAAAGAACGTTATTTTCTTTTAAACGAAGTTCTTTAACAAGAGCTAGGAGAACAGAGCTAGGTAGGTTGATAGATAGATTCCTCATTTTCAAGGAAGTCGACGCAAAATCTCGTTGGGCTATTGATTATCTTGATCATCCTGACTTATGCTAAAAGCCACCGCAATATGAGGAGTAGAACACCTTTGTTAAGTCATTCCTGTACTAAAAAATGATTTTCAATATTTGTAATATGAAGAGAATTGCGCCAATGGAAAATTACTATGGCATTCCACGAAGTCACGCCTTCTCACATTGATTTCATTTACAGATCACCTTCATGGATAACTTGTTTTGATAGTGTTGAAAAAGATTCAGAGGAACTGAAGTATTTACATCATTTTGGTCGTATTAATTCTTTGTAACAGTATGTCTAATTGAAGGGGGAAAGTTATTTAATCTGAAATATAAATGCTTTTTTGGGTTAAATTGTGTTAATTTCGTCGTTAGATTCAGTATTTACCTTCGTGAAAGTATGCAATCCAATGATTTCATTGAGACAAAGAAAAAAATTGCAAATGAACTTTTAACGAATTCTTCTGTGTTCCTTTAGAAAGGTTCAATTACGATAGCCCTCAATATATCCATTTTTTATTAGACACACTTATTGCTTCACATTTCACAGATCACATTTACTGCTTTTATTGCGAGTATTGATGATTTTTAGGCAAAAGCCTTAATTTCTCAAACCAATACCATCTATATTCTCCTAATTTTTGCGGTCAATTTTATGGCTTTAAACCATCATATCGATTTCAATTCATAGCCCTCATCTCCTTGCAAACTGAAGAATGATCCCGTGAATTATGACCACTTTTTTCCAATGAATACCATTGCATTCCCTAAAAAAACATATCGCCCCAATTTTTACTTTTTGCATTCATCCCCGCTGTATTTTCATTCTCCCTCTTATTAGACGTAAATATTGAATATATGCGGTTCTGAGAGGCATCCCTCTTATGAAAATTTCTTTTCGATATTCCTCTTTCCGTATTTGATCAACCCTAAGTACTCTTTGGAGATCGGTTGCATCATAAGTACTCTCCCACTTCCTTCTCTAGTCTTTGATAGATTATTCTCGTGAGGATCTTCGACAGATGTTAAGTCAAGATGAAGACGGATGTTAGCACGGAATTGCTTACAAAACTACCTTCTTATTTCTGGGGCATACGAACTTTAAAAACGATCAATCTCTTTCTTTGGAAAATATTTTTATATTTTTCTATTTCAATCATTCCTTTGTTGTCAACACCTTTAAGTTTTTTCTGTTTTTGTTCTTTTTTCTTTTACTATTTGTGGACCCCTGAACTACGGTTTGGCGTCGAATCCAGATCAAGTTTCTTAAGTTTTGAGATTATTGAATTCCCTAAAGTATTTACGAAATAGTGAGAGAGTAAGATTTTTACTGATTTTTACGTAGACTTTCAAACGTAAATATGTTTATATAACCCGAATCGGTACATCATTCGAAACAAGTTATAGTCGCTGTTATAATCTGCGCCAAAATGTGTAGCGTTTTATTTGATTCCTTAGTTTCTCTTTAACTATTACGTAGTCCTTCAGAGACATTCTAAGTTTCTTCCGTTTGAGGTTATGGAAGGTCATGTTCTCCGTAATCATTTCTTGCATTTTACAAAACTTCATCTAACTCTTTTTCGTTGCGATTTCTCAATCTCAATACCTTCCCGTTGTCTTTGAATTGTGTTCCAATCGCCGAAAATATTCACAACTCGACGCTATTCTTGTATCTTCATAGACGCCTTCATACATATTCTCAAGTTCTTTGTCCCTGAGGTGGGTCGGATTCCTCCATGGTCGATGTGGAGCACACGCTATGTGCAAGAATGCAGATACCAACGGCCACTGATGGATTCGGAGCCGTTGCTCCTTTGTTGGTTTTTCGAATATTTATTAGGATTATTATTTAAAAGTCGTCTTAGGAGGAAATTCTCTAATTCATTGCAGAAAATAAGAATCGTGTATTAGGAAAGAAATTTGCCCTCGATAGGGCAAATTATTAGAAGCAACGTGCTTTATTTTAAATTCGATGGAGCGGCGATTCACTTTGTAGTATTCCATAACAGGTGTTAAAAACATTGACACACCACCACTAAGCTAAGCACCACTTTAGCTAAGATATTTGGAATAAATCACCAGTGTCGTCCAAAAGAGTGGAAATGTTTTCAACACCTGAGCTTTATTTTAACTACCAGAATGGTAATTTTATTTCGGCTGCCTGAGGGTTTGTAGAAAACATTCTTTGAAAGAGGAATTACTACCGTTGAAAATTACTATTAAAATGTAATTGTAAAATAATAGTCATTAAGAGCTCCTGATTGAAAGTTCACAATATTGTCTCTTTATTGTAGTGATTCTTTGAGGCGAAAAAGTGATATTTAAATATTATACTTGAATCTTTAAACTCATGAAAAATTGTGTATAATGAGGGGCTTAATGTTATTGCATTGGATTAGACGGCGGATTATTAAGTTTAATTGTTGAGATAGGGAATAGTTAAGGCAGTTTATTCCACATTTATGTGTCTTCTTAATTTCAATATGTTTTAATGCCTTTATCTTTCAAAATTCTTAGGAAAGAAAGGTGATGGAAATTTAGACTTAACATGTAATTCAAGATTCTATAACTATATCATAAATCTGCAGACGAAGAGGTAATCCATGAATAAACATCCGATTAAACAATGTGAGGATTTTATGTTATAGGTTTCAAAACACCCGCTTTCGAATCCAATATTTGTAAGCAAATGAACTGTGTACCTATTCACATTAAAAATGTCGTTAAACAATCTTAGAAATTAACTAAAAATCCTTCCAAAACATTGATTGCACTTCCCGATAAGTCATTAATGCAGTATTTATGATCCGAGAAAAAATTGAAAACTCGTAAAAATTTTCAAAATCTTATTTCTATAAAAATCGGCGATGGGTGAATTTTTATCGCTTTCCATCCTTCACTCGTTTCCAAAAAATCGAGACGAACTCGATAAAAGGGGAATCCCCGAAGTGTTTTTTGTCCACGGAATACGGTTTTGGATCCGATTCTCAAGAATTTGGGTAAAACACCGCGTGGCGAATTTCAAGTATTTTACAAAATCTTATTCTACCGAGATTTGTCGCTATTCAGTTACCTATAGATCGGTATATGGGAGGGTGATTTTCCAACTTCTACTTTACGAAGATGAAAACTGTGAGAAATCGAGAGTATTCGTATACATTTTCCATACCATTCAGTAGAGAATTCACAATCGCTTGAACGTGAAAGTTATTTTTATTGGATGAGGACTATTTCCCGTGATTCTAGCATTTCAGATTATGATGAATTATTCGGAGAGACAAACTTACGACCTTGCGTCATCTCACCCATGACCCATATATAACATCGTTACGATCAAGGAAATGATAAAATGTAAAGATATATATCTTTGGAAGGAGAGAAGAAGGAATGATTGTGAGAAACATTCATACCTAAACGAGCCACGAGTGGGCGGTGTAGGCTGACGTTGAAAGAGAATATTTCACAGAATAAACGGAATATCGGAAACCATTTCATAAAGGGAATTATTGAAATGTCATTATTTCCTTTATCTGCCCTCTGCATCCTTTTTATATAAACTATTAATGAAGATTCTCAACAATCTATAATATAACGGGTCAAAAAACAATGCCTTGCGTAGCGATTAAAATTCTCAAGATGGAGATTCTATCTCGCCTCTTCAAACGGAAGTTAATACCGCCTCGAATATCGCGTATTAGGATCGCTTGAGGCCAAAAAACCTGCAAGATCATCCTGAATTTAGAAAATCATCCCCGAAAGAAGCGGAGTTCCCGAGTTTATTATTGGATTAGCCGGAAAGTTCCTATTGATTTCGGCTCGTTTGGACCTGCTTGTGAGATACGCGGCCTCGGGATGTACATTGCATACATTGTAAGCAAGTGAGGCGCGCAGGAGGGAAAAAGGAATGCGAGATGGGCAGGAAGCGATTGGTGGGAGAAAAAAATGAGTGAGAAAAAAGGTCGAAGGGGGAGAAAGTGAGAGAAAAGGTAGGAATGGTGGGAAGCATCCGAGTGTGAAAAAGAGAGACTCACGAATCGAGGGAAGGGACGCACCACTTACTTCTCGAATAATTCCAACGGCGACAAATCTCAGCGGCGAACCGCCCGTGAGATTATTTCCCCGAATCAAGTGAATCGATTCGAACGATATTCGGCGGTGGTTCTCCATGATTAGTTGGAGAAAAAGGGCGATTGTCTAGTAGCACCTTGATTTCCGTTAAATACAATTTCTGCTTGCGTTTTGGCGATCCTCTCGTGGAGCGAATTTATTTTCGCACGAAACCGAATCGCTCGTTGCGGAATCGAGAGAGAAATATTCGATGTCTCAACCGTTTCTAAAATCCTTGTACGTACGAAGTTTATGCGATTCCTAATCACTACTCCGAGTCGTTTTCATTTGAGGAGAACATCTCGCAATATTTCCACCGAGGGCAAATGTCATTGCTTCGTAATAAAGAGGTACATTTTCGAAATGTGCCCCTCAAATCGGCGTCGGCCATCATTCGAATTCCGATTGGATGAACAAGTGACGGCTCACTTGTTCTGAGCTACCGCTAGCAGCTCCCTGTCTCCTAAGAGAAGTCTCGGTTACGACCTGATCCATTATTTCTACGGGCCTCTGGATAGCGGATTGGGTAGCATTCCCTCGTTTTGTGAAAGCGACCTCCGGTTCGAATCCCGGTGTGAATCCATGCGTGCGATCTTAGCCGTGAGGGGTTTTTAAAAATTCCACCTTTTGCCAATATCTTTAGTTGGATGAATTATCGCCATTTGTAGATGGTATAATACGGATCTTGTAAGAGGAAGATAGAATCCGAGAAATTCCACGTGTTTATTGAAGCGGGAAGAGGTAAGCTGCGAGAGGGGAAAAAATCTCCCAGGTTTGCGGAATGATTTACAGCGAGTCAAAGATTTTCAAAGTTGCAGACCAACGTCTAGTACCGAGAAGAACAATTTTGAGTAAATACAACTCCATCGAATAAAAGATATTGAGGGAAGCGGATAACGAGGAAAACTTTTAAGTGTAGAATCCGAGTTTTTCAATCAAGCAATCAACTTAATGTCCAAGTTGGTGATTCGAGGTATGAAACTCTGTTGGGCTTTTCTTCTAAATGACGCCTGCAATTTACTCTACACTAGTATTTTATGTCGAATGGCTTCTTGTTAATTTCGTCTGATTGGGCTTTCGATTCAGCTTGTAATTCCCAGATATAAAGATTAAAAAATTCTGAAGCTTAAATCCGATGTCGACTTATTTATGTGATTTTCAGAATTTCTAATCTCTTGTCGAGCATTTACCCTTGTAAAGAATAAAAAAACGCAGTTAACTATTCGCACAATGAGGAAAATATAATCATGTGGACATATTATCCGTATGATTATATATCTTAGATTAATTATAATCATATTTAAGATTCATATTGGATTGACAACATATTCCATACCTGTGAATTTCATTTTTCCCTCCATATTTTAGCAATCCTCCTCCTTTCCCTATTATACACTCAGTGGTACATAAATAACTTCAACTAACACTCCCTAGCCGTCCTTCATATTTAAGCAATTTTTATCTCTGAAACATACTTATTTTTCCAATGCAAAGCAAAACAACGTATTGAGGGAACGCAATATTTTGGTTATACCGATCATATTCCGTTCAAACATCCATCTTTCAACCAATCCAGCTGATCAATCCGATCAAATAATTTTACCAATTTCCTAATTCACACGTTCGAATATTTGGAAATTTCTTTCTTATTTTTCTCATTTCCGTTCCAAAATCGCGTGTCCGCTCACGAAAGATTCTCCTCGCAGAGCGGTTTCCTTTTTAGAACCTCATTCATTCCCGTTCCGTACAAAGAAAGAAAACCGTTGGGAAGTTGATCCGGTTTATTTTTTACTATTCAACCTGATTATTAAAGCTTCCCATCCTTCATAATTTCATCGCCTTTTTTTACTTCGCTCATTTGATCCCAAATTCATTTGATTTATCGCTCCGAACGCAATTGCTTTATCGTCCGCCTACGCAATTGACTTCATTACCGCCGTCTGTTTATTTCTTGCAGAACTTCTTTCACAATTTCGCACAAACGTATTGAAAATCGATGATGATGAAGGAAAACCTAGTCTTTTCTACTCCTTCCATTTTCTTCGATGTTCTCATAATTATTGACCGTCACAATTCATCGAAAGCCTTCTCAAATCAGCAACACATACTTGCCCATTTCTCATCATTTTAGGGCTTCTTTCACAAAATACACTCATTCCAATTTAACCTCTTAATCTTTCTTAAATTCTTCAATGTTTTCTTCATGAGTTCTCTGTGGAGTGTTTAATCGATCGAATGTTTGCTTCTATTTAATAGGATAATGAATATAGTTCTCAGAATTAAGACTATTTCCGTATAACTACATCATTTAACTTGTCAATAGATATTTAAATTTGACGAAGACGAATAAATTCCATTAAATATTCCCCTAAATTTCATTCTTGAATCATTGACTAAATTGAAGTGATTATATTAAAAATTGAAAGATTTTAAATAATTCACTTAATAGATTACTAAATAACTAATGATGGTTCACTATATCAAAAAGAGTTAGCTCACATATCATAAATATCTTTTGAATGTTACATAGAAATCGAAAAACGCCGGCGAAAAGAAATCAGCAAAATGGAGGGAAATTCGATACAATTAAAATAACCTTTTTGTTGAAGAAAACTCTAATAATTTCATACGTCGATGATTTTTCGTATTCCCTAGAGATATAAATTCTATTTCTTTAAAAAATGAGAGTGTTACGCGATAGCGTAATATGAGATCTTAATGTTCGAAAGAGTTCAAGTGAAATTCCATAGAGTATTTTACGTTCATCGTTCAACGCAATAAACTATTTTATATTTGAAATCTTATTTGGCATAATGTTTGACAAACTGCATGGCTCTAGAATGAATGGACAATGGATTCAGGCGTTCGAGACTAAGAGTAAGAAAACGAGAATTATGAAATATGTTTAATACGGAATTAAAATAGCAGATATATCTATGAAGAGACAGAATCGTGGTAACTCACTTACGTTGATTTTTATTCTTTTTGGATACTCAAATGGCAATACGAGCGTATCAGAATTTCCATTTTGATTACGATTTTTGAGCTTAATTATGAACGTCATCCTTTACCACATCCAGTACTTTGAAATTTTGAGCTTCATGATACAGTCGCATTATGAAATGTGAAATGAAATATTTTAAATAGGTGTTTAAAAAACGTATTGATTTTACTCATCTGCCTAATCATAGATTTGCAAAAATAACAATAGCTCGTGCAAATATCGCTGGAATATTATAAAACAAGTCTTAAAAATTAGCGAATGTTAATTTTTTATGAAAAAATAAGGATTGTATGCAGAACACGAAGGGAAAACAGTGACTAAAACTGAAGATGATTTAATTTTTTAGACTTTTCCATTCGAAAGATGCCACATTTGCTCTATTATATTTATCATTATCTATAAGAAGGAAAATTTATTTTCGGCCTTTACTTTTTGACGAAATCTAGCGCAAATATGTGATAGTCTCACCTAAATCGTGAAGAAAAAGATTTATAAAAACTACGTCATGAATATACTGGGTGATATCGTGATGCAACGTAAATAATACGATTCATAATCTCTTCACAGCCATGGCACTCCGTACATCTATAGCGTAGCACACGGAAAACATCGGTCGAAAAGAGTATTCACCCGGAAATTCTAATTTCCATGGCCGAAATTGACTTCTGATTGCATTTAATCGGACTCACGTAAATGCTCCACATCCTGTAACGCGTTTCATTTCGGATTTTGGTCCAACCGTGATCGATGAGGAACGCTACGTTACGATCTGGATGGTCGTCAGAGAAAAATAAGTCGATTTTGAACTATACTATGTTTTCGGGGATAATGTTCATCCTTTAATTCTGGTGCATTTTCTCCCTCGGTATCGCGTTTGCCATTTTTAGATGGGAAACGAGTAATGGAATCGGTAAAAGATGAAATGTAACTAGAATTGCCTTTTCTGGGACCCTCAAGCACCGAAGATCGCACTTACAAACCGATGCCCTCCCGTTAAAATCAGTAGAGCGAGAGTTTGAATTTCCCTCTCTTACATTCTATAGGAGAGCGCCATCTTTAAGAGTGGTATCTTTTCTCCCCTCGGGAGGCCATCGCTCTGTAACAGGGTGTAAATGCGTATGTCGTTAATTGCATTTTCTGCAAAATCGGCATTCCGACCTCGGAGATGGACGTAGGATGGAACAATGCAGTGATGATTTTCGCCCAAGGAGATCGTAAGGTATACGAAAGGAATTTACGAATGAAGGGGAGTTAACATAAGCGTCTTAGTATCACACAGCTCTTTCCTTTCGAACGTTTTTAGGCGAAAATGAAGGGAGAAAGGCGTGAGAGCCGAAGAGTTAGAAGAACTGCTGCAGTGAAGCGGTGAATCCATGCGTGAAATGGGTTTCCATGCCCTCAAAGTCACGTTTTGAGTCCGCAACCTCAGTGAGGTATTAGCGGAACAGCTTTGTCGTGAAAGAGCAGGATTGCGGGCTCGGATGATGAAAGTTTCGGATTGTGAGGAGAAATCGCACGGGATATGGAGATGGGAAACTGCGAAGAAATTGGATATATACCGAGAGAAAAATTAGTGTCGAATTAGCTGCTGGATGAGGATTCATTTCGGAATGGAGTCGCCTCGGGGAGAAGACGCCGTTACTCATCATTTCAAATTTCTAAGATCTGGAGGCGTTCCACTCGCTGACCCAAACTTCCCGACAAATCGGTGAATACATGAAAAGAAATTGAGGAGGATAGGAAATGGATTACTAATAAAATGTAACTTCCGCAAATATCGTCGAGCGTTCGCGAATAAATAGACTTTAAACATTTTTTAAAGTGCTGCGTCATTCACGTGATATGTCACCGATGGGTTGCTAAAAATCAAATATTATTAAAATACTAGATTCTGAGTATGCTGAGATAGATCTGAATTAGAAATAATAGGAAATATTATCGGTCTTTTATATTGTTCATTCTTTCCGAGTACGAGTGAGATACAATCATTTTAATGAAATGCTACTAATCAATAAAATGATGTGGGTTTATGTATATATGTTTAAAACAGGTGTAAATAATGCATAAACATTCAAGCTGTTGAATATCTTCATTTTGAGAGGTAACTCTGATTTATTTTGGGAATGCCTATATATGATGTTCATGTTAGTGAATGAAACTTCTTTAAACTGTTGTTAGCTCTATCGAACGAAACTAATATTTTACGTACTTGTTCATTTCCTAATATATTCGTAAAGTTCTCCGTCAGTAGTCTAATGGCTGAATAAATTCGAGTAAAAATTAATGAAAAAGAAAGAGAAACATATTTCAGCTATGATACAATGGCGGAAATAAAATAATTTTTAAGTCAAACTAACTACATTTATAAAATGAATGGGTCCATTCTTAAGATTGATTAAAGTTAAATTATTATGTACTTTGGTACCAATGAAATTATTATGATTGGGCTTAGTCCAATATTAATAGACAAGGTGTGCGAAATAATTGGAAGGAATATATAAAACTACATTAACTAAGGAACGATAAAAAAAAGATATCTCAGTAGATATCCCGAAACAGTTCATTTACTAAATTCAATAACCAAATCTTTGAAATCATAATCAAAGTATTTAAGAAAATTATACATTTTCCTTTGTCTTGGAATTCAATTAAAACTTCAAGTGCCGTTCCGAAGGTTCGTTATTCAGTCCAGGTTTTTAGTAAATACTCCGAATCAAAATAGTTTTGAAAAAATCGTATTTGCGAATTAACCTCGTATATCTAACAGTACAAATTTTCTAAGTTTTCTTAAAAAATTAATTAATGCATTGCTCGCAGAAATTATATACAGATGGTGGTAATTCGGGTAAATCTTGTAAATAACGGTAAGAAATTCCGTTATTTTCTTCCTCGTTCAATCGAAAAGAAAATTATTACATATCGTGAAATCCTAACGGTGTATCATAAGGGATATAAGCATTTCTTACTCCGCAGATACATTTTATGTCTCTGGCAAGTTTTAGTATCATAAATTGAGCTTCAATTGAAGTATTTTTACCATTTATTCGAAACTCAGTTTCTTATCCAGCTTTTCTTCCCGTTTGTCTGGTAATCATATGAGATATGTCATTTGGCGGTGTCTTTCATACCCTCGCCATGTTTGACTTGATAATAGTTAAGTTTCTTCCATATAAGCTCAGGTCAACTCTTATTCTTTCTCTCACTTCTCTGTTATTTATTCTTTTGTCAGCGATTCAATGATAATCAAGTAAAGTCCAAGCAATTATTTAGAATTTTGCCTTCGATTTTAATCATTTTTATGTGCAGAAAAATAATGCAAGACTAGCCTTTGCTCTTAAGATTTATTCTTAGCCCCACCTTTCTTTCGATTTTTGTTCTTGAACCTGTATCGTCCTAGAGAGTTAAAACAACGATGTTTATTATCAGAAAAATGTAGATAACATACCGTATCTTCATTTCATGAGACTCATTGCATCTCTTTTGACGACTAATTTATTACTTTATCACCCTGTAGACATTCAGTTAAGTGAGTCACTTATAAGTCACAATTCTACATAGTCCACAAAAGCAGAATGTGTGTTGAAAACCATTTTGTTTATTCTGCCGACGACATCCTGTAGCGTGAATGTGGTATATATTGTCAAATGCTTTTCTAGTCTAATATATCAGTTCATCGATGGTCCTTGCGGTGTCTCTCACGTTAAGGAAGTTAACCCATCTGCCATTATTTTTCTGGTGGAATAATTTTGGACTTTCTGGAATTATTCTCAAATTTTTTCTGAATGTGAAGTTCGCTGAATTATCATATCCTCCTTAGTAACGGTTGTCTGTTTTAGGGGTAGCCTATCTGTAAGGATAAACATAGTTCTGTATGGATAAATGGTTGTTTTTGTTAGCTCCCCTCACTATCCAATTCTCTCTACAAGCTTCTGTAAAAGTCCCTCGTTGAAATTCCAGACGTCTTTCACTTCACTGTTATTCTCATTGTGTATTTTTTATATAGAAATAAAATATTTTATAATGCCTGTGCTAATCTTCTGTTTTTTCATTTTCTAGGTTTTGTCATCAAATTTTCTAATCCTAGTTCTTTTTTGCTTGATATTTCTTCATAGCGGTTTCCTCACGCTTTCAAACAAGTTTGGCTTCAATATCTTCTTCTGTTTCTAATTATGAAGCACTCCAGTACAGTTAAAAACTCTCTCTCTCTTGTTTCTTCTAATTTACTCACACTATTTATGGAACAATGCCAAATTTTTAAGTCTCCTTCGAAATATATCTTATATTCTACTTATGTTCTGCTTTCACCTACTATTTATATGCTGCTCTCATCTCTAAAACAGTTGTTCGATACTTAAAATTTTCCCATTTTGTTTACTAATGACTAGGTACATTTCTGTTCATATTTTTGATAACGTCCTCAGGATCACAACTTCCGATTACCCCATGTGATCCTAAATCACAGTCATTCATCTTCTATCTAGACGAGCGTTAAAATCGCCCATAATGATTTGCATACTGAAGTACCTCCTGTCAAGTTCCCTGCAGAGAGTTTGATACGAAGTCTCAATTTACTCTTCGCTCCGATTCCAATTGAAGTGCTTATACTTAAAAACCGTCCACATCTCCGCCACTTATCTTTGGAATTGAAAAAATTATTAAATCCACTCCTTCATTTTATTAAGAGGCTCGAGTATTCGATTCACTTGCAAACACTCAGAGGGCATGAAATATCATAGGGCAGTTAAATGTGCAAAGATTTTCCCTATTATAATGTATATATAATTTTCCGTGTGAAGGATTTTGATTAATGCAAATCTATACATATTCTAATGTTTTGAATTTGATTTCAATGTACCCATTACTTTCGAAGTTGGTATTACAAGTCTTTTATAAATCCTATTTTATTAACCGTAATCATATTTGACTATCATAACTTACTGTTATTTACATAATATTTTCCATTTATAGCGATTCAAGTGAAATGTAGATGTAAGTTTGTTTGGAAATTCACGCGGCCTGGCTTAAACCCGGACGTGAAAAAAGTTAGGACCAGGAGTCGAACCCGGATCTTTCAAGTTACGGTCGGTCGGTCTTCTGCGTGTCTGAACGTTCTGGCAAGATAACTCAATGGATCGAGCAACCAACCGGAAATTAGGAGATCCGGGTTTGAATCCCGGTCCTACAAAGTTTTTTAAAAGTCCGTTAATTATTGGATTTAATTCTAAACCACTTTCAGATGTTATTTACGCAAAATTACCCTGAAGACGAAATTTAACCCTCTTAGTGCGGCGAGCCGATATATCGGCTTTTACCGCTTGGCCGAAAAGTGCGGCACGCCGATATATCGGCTTTTACGTAGTTTTCTATTAAATTTGCTATAACATATTGTATTTTTATGGTATGGCTTATTTATTTTGTTCTTATGAAATTGGACATTTTCTTCTTTATGTTGTTTGGTTTAATCATTTTTACTATCAATTTTAAATAAATTTTCGAAGGTTCGATCATACCATAATTTTACCGTTGGTTCTTTCTGCGTCGTGAAGGACAGTGAAGTATATGTTTCTATTTTTCTGCTGAGTTTTCTCACCTGTATTTTCTGACAAAATAAGGGTTGTAACCTGATAGTTCTTCTGTCTAAGTTATCTGGTTAGCTGAAATTTTTTTGATTCAGAACTTCTACATTTGTATTCGGTGATATGTTATCTATGAAAACATTGCTTTGTAATCATTTTGGTGTCTCCTTCCATCCTCCCAAGCTAATTATTCGTACTCTACATTTGTATTGTTAAACATAGATGATAAATAGAAAGCCAACTGCAGTGTACGAATGATTAGCTTGGGAAAATGGAAGGAGATGTACCCTTATGCTACTCCGCATTACAATGAGATGGGACTCAACAGAGGTTGACAAAAAGTTACGCAATTCACTAAGTATTGCAAAATTGTTTATGATTTTTACCTAATTTATTTTAAATTGTATAACCATTGTAAAAAAATTAACGTCGACAGAAAAAATTGAAAAAATACATTAACATTGTACCTGATAGTCAAAAAATAAAGGTTAAGATAATGTTGTTAAAATTTAGGACATTGAAATAAAAAAACTTATATATCAGTAAATATATAAAAATAACGTAATAAATGTCCAATTTCCTTTCATTAATTTTAAAAAAACCGCTTCAAGATATCTAACAAATTAACTATACAATTTTTATTTTTCCTAGTAGCTACATTTTATATAAATACCCTCCGCATTTCTCGACTGTACCACGGGAAAACGGTTAGCACTAAAAGGGTTAAATACGATCAAAAGATAATACATTATTGCATTATATTGCATAAAAAATTTGACTTTTCATTGCACAATATATCTTCAGTAGTCACGCAATATCTCTCAGGGTTCTTAGCAGACCTTCACGGCTACCGTATGCGATACAAAGAGTGGTACAACGTATATAATCTCATCACGCAATCCCATATGATGCGTATCATTCTATAGCTGAACGAGGGATGTTGAGGATTGAAAGCGTCATTATTATAAGTGGATGATGAACGAACATAATTTTAATAAACGAAAGAATTCCGAAGAGCCAGGGATAGTTGCTCGTTTCAAGTTGGAGTGTCATTGATTGGAGTTGACATCTTTCGAGGCTCGTTCATTAAAATACCCAAGAATGTGGGAGCAATTCGTAATTTTTATCGTGAATCGAATTATTTCGATTAATTGGACGAACTACGTCGATGCCCGTGTATTTGTTAGGAGCTTCCATTTTCCCCTCGATTGTCCAAACGGATACTTGGTAATTTATTTTTTCATGTCAACACGAGCCCACTGCGCTTGCGTGCGTCGCTACATTTTGATACTCACCATTAAGTGCGATTTGCCTGATAGAGCAACGTTGCGTGAGAATAACAGGTACATACACATGGTGTCGTAAGAAAGTTTCTTATTAGATAAGGGATATTTCACCAAGCATACGCCCATATTTCCTTTTAATTCTGTTAATATCTCCTTGTTTATTAACCATCTTCGACTATTACGTAAAGGTGAAAGGGTTTACTTCTCCTTTTTGTGAATGAAAGATTAAATTTCATTCCTATTTCTAAATCATTGAAGATGTGAAATATGTATTGTTTCGTATGTGGAGTGTAAAGCGTAGGTTTATATAACTTAGTTAGAAATTTAATGTATGGACAATAAGGAGACGAAAATTAAGTAAAAGATAATGATTTTCATTTCTTTAGCAATTAGTATGGTTAAATACCTATTGTCCAGACCTAAGAAATCAAAAGGTCCACATACCTACCGATGCTGTTTACGAAAGTCGGGAAGTCTTCTTAGCTACCAATTGCTACATTCAATTGATTATACCGATACGGCACGTATATTGGATCTACGTATGCGAAACTGTTATGAAGCAGTAAATATTGAAGTACCTTCATCCTAAGATTAAATATATTAATTCGGTTTATAAGTTCAAACTATGAGAGATATGTATTTTAGACGTTTAGGTTGGTGTTTTGAACAGTATGCGTACGAGTAGATACGAGTTTTTAAAAGAACGTCTACTGTCTCCTAAACTTCTTGTTCGAGAACTTTTCTATAAATATGATCTTATATGACATTTGGCTTCCTTTATTCTCCCGTTTTCACAGTTACCATATTCCCAAAGATGGTGATCCAGCCTTAAGTTTCACATTCTCCAGTGATAGCAGAAGAAGGCTCTAGACCAGAGGTTTCCAAACTTTTTTGCGTCGTAGACCCCTGAAAATGTTTATCCGTTTTGAGTAGACCCACTATTCATCTACAGTTTTTTAAATTTCTAACAGTAGTGAAGTTTAGTGCTAAAAACTTAAAGTAAAAATATGTGTTAAGTTTTATATATTAGCTAATTGAATTTAAATTAACACTACTCAAAATGCGTATTGTAAAACTACTCAAAATATACATAAATAATCAATCCGAAATCTTTTTGCTGACATAAACCCCTTACAGGTTGTCATAGACCCCTAGGGGTCGATATAGACCACTTTCGGAATCACTGCTCTAGACTCATATGTGAAGAATGTTGATGAGAAAGGCTAGCGGTTGTAGCATGGGGACCTGACCAATGTATTGTCTCCTCTATAGTTAATCTAGGGTAGAGTACATTGGTGATAGAGTTTGTTTTCAATAGGCTTGTTCGAGAGTTATTTGATTCTTACTTGAGCAAGTATTCAGACGACACACGCAGACGACTCAGGATTCTCAGCTCTTGTTGTGTGGCTTCAAATTTTTCCGATGTGCGCAAGTGACCAAGCGATGTGATATGAGTCAAATATATAATGTTTTCACTCATAATGTTTCCTCAGCATAATTTCCTCATAATTGAATACATTTAAAATCCCAGTATATGTTGATGATATTTTCTCCGCCTCTACTAAAATAAGTTTATGAAAATACTGCGACAATTGGGGTCGAAGCCGTTTCGAATCTTTCTAATCATTGCAAATTTCACTCCTTGAAACAAACAGGAGAAACAGCCGAGTAATTTTACTTTACCGTGACTGGGAATTATGTGAGACATCTAATAATCTTTCGACATCTTTAGTTTGATAAAAATCCATGTCAGACTAATAATACCTTTCATTTTCTTCTGGTCATTCTAAACTCACAGGAATTTTTATATGACCCTTTTCAACACAGCTTGTACATCATAAGACATTGAACAAACTTTTACTCTCTAATCTTTGAACGTATTACCTCAAAAGTTTGCCAATGAATTGATTCATTTTATATAGAAATTAATTAATTCAATGATTTGCCCTCTCTGAGTGTTCGAATTTTCCTCCACGATTTAATTTCTTCTCATAGTTCAAATTAAATTTTAAACCCTCATCTTAAATGTGAAAAATATAATTTTTTAAGTTAGTAACCCCAACCTCAATTATCATAGTAATCAATGAAACAGTAATGCAAGTGATTAATGCTAATATAAAAGTAGAATGATCATCTTTTACTTTAAACATTTGGGTAGTTTCGTATGAGTAACGGAGTTTATAAACTAGTTCTTTATAGTGGAGGAAAAGATCTTAGGAATCTTCTGCGCTGATAAGTCTAACAATAATAAATAGATCACGGGTATAAGTAAAGGATACTACATGTTACAAACTAAATGTTTCGAACTTTATAAAGGCGAAGAATGGCCGATAAAACCTTTAATACATTGTGTAATGACAATATAAAATATATAACTCGAAAAGTATTACTTTAAGTCTCTAAATTTAAAAATAAAACCTTATTTTTTTCTCGTTTTGTTTATCGAGCATGGTTCATTATCTATAACATATAAAAACATCTTAGTATGTCAGTTTTAAGAGCCCGCTCTCCCATAGTTTCTTAGAGGGGCACAAAATTAGGCCAGAGAGGGCATTTGAGCCAAGGATTTTTTATTAAAGGTGGTTCGATCGTAGGAGTGCGATAGGAAAGTAGCTGAATCGCATTTGGGGGTGAGCGTAGGTGTGCTTGCGCCTCTGTCGCGAGGTCCTCGAGCAGTTCCGCAGCTGTAGACCGCAACACTGTGACAAAGCAAAACTCTTCGTTCACGGCCCACTGGCCAAGCGGCTCCATCTTGCAACGGAGATCGATAGGTCCAGCCATGTGGGCTTCATCCGCCATTACGCCTTGGGACGCATCTGGCCAAATCCCTCGCAGATTTTCCATAGCAACTAGCGTAAAACTCTTCTTGAACGAGAAACTGTGGAGGAAAAAACTCGATTTTCTTATCGCGATATAGCGGTCGTAAATAAATTTTAAGTATTTAATGAAAAAAAACTTCGTAGATTAAACATTTATAAATATTCCGAAAAGAGCACGATCGAAGTTTTAATTTCGGTTAGCGAAGAACAGAGTTTAAATCGCAAACTTTACGAATTAAACTTCTCTTTTCGCGTACACGCGACTCTTCCTTTTATGTTTTTATTTGTTCGAAGTCGCCATTAGACGTGGCAGACGCGGTGCAATTTGATTTTTGGGGACTTGCGGTCGTCAGCTACGATCGACCGTTGCGTGGAAATCCGCGTCTGAAATTACGAAGACGAGACGTAAAGAAGACGCTCTTAAATTGGCGCGGAAGGCGACGGGAATTATATAAGGCCTCCTCGGATGTCCATCGCTTCTTCACTCGCCAAAGTAATGCTTCAAAGTCGTTTTTTACTAATCAAACTCATGGACAGTGCATCGGTTTTAAAGGTGGCACGGATCGCCGCCATATTGATTTTAAAGAGGTGATTGTTTGCGAGAGAAAGTCTGTCGTAAAAATGTTTGAATCCACTTCCGTCAACATTCACCTCTCACCTTCTTCGTGAAATATGAGTCAGACTATAAAGCGAACTTGGATTTGATACGCTTGTGGTTGCGGAAATTGGGAATTTATAGAATCAATTATTAGATTTTGGGATATCCCATTTCGTTTCGGTTAGCTGCCTTCGTTTGATTGAAATTCCTTTTCACTAAATAACTAGAGAATTAGTTGAGTATTAATTAGCGAATATTTTAATATAAGATTCGGTTTAAAATGTGATAAAATCCATCTTAGAATATTGTTCAGCTGCAATATCGTCCTAATATCTTCGCAAATTGGATATTTCCGATATTTGTATTTTATTTTGTTAGAAATAAATCAACCATATTCGGAAGTCTTTAAAAATCGAATAAACCATGTTACAAATGGTGAAAAATTTTATCTTGAAAAATTATATAGAACGGGAATTGTATGTAAATCCCACGTTTATGTCGTAGAAATTCGTTCATTTTTATAAACATCGACTTTTAAGATTTTGCATAAGATCTCAATTTGTGTCTTCAGTAATCTAAGTACAAGAAAATTACATAATCAGGAGTGGAAAATTTTAATTAATTCTGAACTGAAAATAAATAGTTTAGCCAGGATTTAAAATAAATATTTACCATTGATATCTTCATATTGGCTTAAGAATTGTTGTTCAATGATTAATGATTCTTTCTGTGTACCATACTGCCCACTGTTGAGCTTGCTTCGAAAAAGAGGTTGAAGTGGTCCAAATGATCACCTGAACGAGATAACTGTGTTTTTGGATGGGAGAGTGACTTTTCACGACCATTCCCTCTTTTTTGAGGGCGATTTTTTTCCGCCATGTCTCCCATTTTTTGATACCCAATTTAGAGGCATCGTCGAGATTTGAAAATTCCTCTTTTTCTCTGAATTTACTCGAGATAGCAGATTCTGTGAGGGAAAGCTAATATCATAATTCAATGAGAAGGAATAAAAATGCTTTAAGTATAAGTAAACAAAAATAAAATAGAAGATCGAATCGTTTATTGAAAAGTCGCGATTCAGCTATTTCATAAGGATATAATCGTTTCCATATACGAAACTTGTATTATCTATAGCTCATACAGAACGTGCTAACTTTCAATTTTTAAATAAATGAAGTTCATTTTACTTTGATGACGAATGATACCTAAAAAATTAAATGGATTCATTCAACTTAATTTTTCCTCGTAGTATGTTATTCGGTCTTTCTTTCTACCTCTTATAAGTTTTGTAGACTTTTACTCGGTGCAGATTAAGACGAAACTGTGTTATTCTACATCCGTCTTATCATTCTCACTAGTATTTTGAATATTTTGAAAGTTTGTAATCCAAAAAAAATTGTTGATTGACATGGTATTTATTTATGAAATCAACATTAGAGGTATGACTTCGTAAAAATCCATAGTATAATGAAAAACTTTGTAAATTCCGAATTTATAAAATTTATATTCATTATAGTATATATTTGATTATGAAATCCTATAGGAGGAGAAAATTTATCTTAAAAATAGAACAAACATATTATGTACTGAATTGGTAATACGGATTCTTTAAATAAATTATAACGATAGTTAATTTTGCCGTTCATGGTTAGCTAATGTCACTAGTAAATGAAAAAAGAACAAATTTATCTATGATTTCACTAGCATTTTCATTTTAATTACGTAAATATACATAAATATTTATGCGTACTTAAAAAAACATTATACTAATTGAAAATTTTAACCAGAAGACTTAAAATAATTTCTATAAAGCTCTCTTGAAAAATTAAAAAATATTTGAGCTAATGATATATGTATTACTATTTATTTTAGTTATAGTTGTCTATGATATAGTGCATTAAATTTAATCTCTCATTTTTTTCAAGAAAGATTTTTTACCTCAATCCCCTCTTCTGCGTTCTATTGAATGATCCATTCCCTTGTCCAACAAGAGTCTTTTTAATCCGAGCATTTAAAAGGGAATCTGACTCCATCACGAAACACTGGTCGGTAGGCTATCTTATTTAAAAAACTCCTGCACTATTTTCAAGAACAGGATCTGGTTCTCCAGTATCGTAGGTACACCTCATCGCAGTGCTGGACTATCATCTCCCCAATATACTGCAACACATGATGCATTTTCCCCCTTCGCTAACCACACTGATATCTATTGCACTAACCGTCGCTTCTCACAGAAAGAAAAGTTCATTCGTTTGATACGATTCGTCGTCCATGGTGCTTCAACTGGCGATTTAGCGGAATCGTTTCATACGCAGATGCATAGTCATGATATAATGTTTTTATATGGCTCCTCCTTATCCCCAGTTTTAAGCCTTTATTCTTATATGCAAATAACACCGTCTCCTGATGGAAGACTGAAAGAAAAGGGCACGCTCGAATAAGAGATCCTCCTTGCCACCAGAAACAATATTTATTTTCGCATATAACCAATGCGAAATGTTCTTCCAATATAGGAAACTAGATTGATCAATCGTTGACTATTAATTCTCGAATTTCTAGCTTTCTTCTAACATTAAGAGATGTGGTATAATGTTTCTCATTTAGTTTATTTTAACATTTGAAAGTTATAATTGTTTTCAGAAAAACATTGCTGTGAATTTTGGTCTTTACACGCGCTCCAATGCATATTTATCGACCGTGAAAGTTTCCGGTGGTTAGATAATTATATTTGTCTTTATCTTATCAATTCATCACTTTCCTCAATTTTCATGGTATTATAAATGTTGGTCTTGAATCGCGATGCAATGAATGAGAGGAAGTGTAAATAAAGATCATGGCTCCATTGGTCTAAATTGTCATCATAAGACAAAATATATTGATAGCCATTTCTAAAATTTCATGCCGTGAGTTTTGTGCTCACCCATTAACCGAACTAAACTTATCGAATTTTGGTCTCGAAAGACCGATACCTTATCTAACATCTATTGATGAAAGATTTAACGATTCAAACGAAAATATAACTGATTGGCTATTTATAAATTTGATGGAGCTAAGAGACCTTTACCTGTATGAAAGTAGTTTTTCTTTCTCAAAATGTTCTTTCTTTCGTGCAGTATCATTATATATATTGCTTTACTCCATATTCTTAAATTATTATACCAAAATTAAGAAGATGGGACTTTGGATTTTCCTATCTTACTAAACAAATAAAACGCATGATTTTCCGTTTCTATTTCAGCAAAAAATTTTTTGAGTAAGAACTATATAAATAAAAGAGAAAATATTGGAACAATATTTAATGCCATTGTAACATTAGTAAAGAAAAATAGCCAACAGAAATTTCTATGTAGTTATCTCTGGTCGAAAATAGTCATCACAGATCTTTATTTTCTTTATTTTCATTTACTAAACGAGTATTTATAAGTATTCGTTTTAGTTTTTTAACTCAATATTCACCTCTAACATAAGTCCTTCCACAGTCACACTCATCAATGATCAGTTAGCTCGCAAAGTGTTTTTTGTGTACTTTATTGAATCGGTTAACCGAATTTCCGCGATAGTTATTATCAAATCTAAAATTTGGAACGAAATACGAGGTCTAAATCCTCCACTGAGCAAATACATCCATAGATAATTCAATATGATGAGAACTTATCCTGTTTCGCTCCCACGTCCTTTCATTCATATGCGATGATTTCCCACGTTATAACGCTTTGTATCGAATAGAAACAGTTTGGATTAGCAATTGTGACCATGTATTACACCTGAAATCATTCGTTTGAATTGCTTGTGGTGATTAAACGTCCTCTGTTCCTCAAGAGTCTGCCCTAATTCGAATATACCGAACCAGATGTTTAAGAGGTCAAAATGAAACATTTTCATTCCTATTTAGATAGATTTTATCCCGGATTTCTAAGAAATACTTCGGATAAGTAAATATTAGCAAGTAAGTTCATATTCTGAGCTGTTTTATGTTAAAATTCGAGCTAAAAATTTCGATAATGAAACTAAGATTGTCTCCATTGTTTAGGCCATTCATCCGAAGGCGCCGGACGATCAAAAATTATCCTTACTTTTTACTAAACAAAAAGTACATTCTTACGAAATCCTATGTTGGTATGATCAACATCACGATAACATATTTTTGGATATTTACTGTTTTAAATCCTATAGTTTGAAATGGACAAACCAATTCAGTTTCAGCCAATGCTGTAGTATTATAGGCTGAGCAATTCTCACTATTCACTCACAATTTACATTCACCTTTGCTTATCTCCAATTATTAATGTTCTAAACCTAGGCATCAAGTGTCGGGTTATCGTTCTTTTTTTATGCTGCAAATATTCTTAGAATGTGTCATTCTTAATCGTGATACACTTACCTTGTACTCTCTACGTAAGCAAGTAGCGTTTGTCAATTACTCAGTGCCCCGCCTAGTGCTATCATATAACCTTTTGGTATCAAACCACGTTGTTCATTATTGTCTCAATATATTCGGGATGTAGGATCTTACGGTAACTGAAATTTCTTGGTGCATTCATGTAACTCAGTATTTCTGTTTCCATCAGGATGAGGCAATCGTAATGTTACAGAATTAAGAAGAGGAAGTGCACCTTCGTTAGGAGTTTTTATTTTGGATTGGACATGTCCAATGTATACGAGCACTGAAATCTTACACTTAGAGATAGACGGAAATACATTCTCACATCAGCTTAAGATGCACTACTATTCATGAAAAAAGACAGATTCCTCTAGTTCATGTAGAAAATCAAACTGATAAGTCTGGAATCGAGCAATTCTATAAACATAAATCTGTAAATTTAGTGCTCAAAGTTGTTCGAAAGTTATGTAACTGTTTTTATTTCTACTAGTAAAACACAATAAAAAATGAACCATTCAAGTGTAGTTCGTACGTACGTGTATGTATACAAACTCGAACTAATTTCGTAAACTTCCTTGAATTCCTTCCCCGTTTATGTATTCTATGATACCCAAATCACTCGAGTTATATCGGAGCAATTTTTAGTGAAAACTTATGACTACGGAATTGGGGCTTACGCAAAAAATTAGCGTCAATAGTTTGATAATTAGATCAAAATTTACTTCTCAGATATTGTATTGTTTATACTGTGAAGTGAGTAATTTTTTAGAACACCGTTTCCAACCTCCTTTTTACGCTGCAGCATTTCTCGTTTAGAAATTTCCGAATTGCGGCACATTGACGCATAAGGGAAAATAGACACCGGAAACGAACTGATGTTATAGTATTTTAGTCTCACCAATTTCCGGTCGATAACCTCAACTCCACTGAAAAATTAATAGGACGAAGGAAGCTTTCAGCGTTTTTAAGATGATTCTCCGAAAGTTTAGAGCGGCTTCGTGATTTATCAAAACTCTCGATCTCGTTTGCTGCGTAAATATAAAAAAAATGTGATCAAGATTTATTTAAAAAGGCAAAGGGGTCGACTTTGCACGAAAGGGCCAACACCTGGGATGGTTCTCATGGAAAATGAAGATCGGAAAGGGTGTGCGCCGGGATTCCAACCCGGGTTCTATCATAGAGAATGGGTATATACATTTAGTTCGATGAATAATACAGTAAACCTTTCGAATCTATTTTACAAATCGGAGAAGAGATATCCCGTACAGTCTTTTTTAATCGTCAACGTTGTGAATTCGCATGGTAATGATTCTCGTGCAAGGAAAACTCCTTTTGTATTTGTCATTTCTTTACAACCTTCTAATTGTATTAATTGTGAATGTGTGTCATTATCCTTTCTATTTATAAAAGACTCTTCTTTGTAAGACAATCCTAAACTGTTTACATTATTAGATAAATAAATTATACATTACTAAATATATGTTTTTAATTTTCGTATTCATGATTTTTGTTCATTATTCAATAAATTATGCATTTAGTACTATTAAACTCCTAATGATTAACTATTGTGAACTAACCGCTATAGAGAGAGAACTCCACTGCCATTTAATCCTGAAAAATCGTCCAAAACGAGAATAATGGAATGAATCCGCTTTACTTTAATCGTTCATTTTTTCTTAAAGATCCTTAAAGTTAAAATTACCTAAATATGTTACTCTCATTGCAAGAACTTATGAACAAATTCGTCACATAATTTTTGAGGCATTTCGAGCTTTACTTCTCAGAAAAATATATTATTTGAATTTTTAAATACGAATTTCGGATCACCATATCCGAAACTCTTTTTTCCTATTTCATCTTAAAAATATTAAAATCTTAATTGTGACTTCATCTAATGTTTTACATCGAAAGTTTCGTCACAATTTTCAGAGGACACTGGAATGGTTGTTAGTTTAAGATAAATCAATGTAAACTGTAGCAATGTAACTATAAAAATACCAATTATTGTTGTATAAACATATCTAATTTAAATTTTCAATCATAAACGATAGGATATTCTCAATCGATAAAGATTTCGAGGAACTTTTTCTATTAGAGGAGTATCTCTTTCATAATTAGAAGTACTTATACATTGGAATTTTTTGTGTTGAATCATCGAAAGAAGAATATAAAGGCTCAAATATTATTAGAGAAGCTATTAACGACTTAATGCGTCTTGTTTAGGTAATTCTTGATTGAAATCTCCCTGGAAATATTATACCCATTTTAGAGTAATTAGCCCTGCTCACTATTTATCACGCATCAAGAAAGTTTACACAGGACTCCGTGAGATTGTTAAAAATCGTTCAAAGTAACAAATTATTAGCTGTGACAAATTTGTCACGGAGGGGTAGATAAACGAGTATTGAAAATGAGGCATCGTCATATATTAATTGAGTCGATCTGGGGAAGGGTGAAAAGAAATGGACTCAAGTGCGTTAACTTCTCTTTTCACCCTCGGGTAGCATCAATTGGGTAGAAATGAAGTTTTCTAAGCAGTTTTTGTGGGACGCCCAAGTCCAAAAATACAGTATCGACCGGCGACCCCTTTTCTCGCGACACTACCTAATCATTTTCTCTTTATTTCTCTCCTTTTAAAACTTTCGATACACTTTAATTTACAATACTTATAAGCACACGCTTTCATCTTTATTGCTAATGGTCACACAAATTCATTCCTACGGGTTTTGTGCTCTCTTTGAGCGTTTCCTCCAATTTACCTAATTATTTCTTCATTTCAATGAGCATATGTTAACCATTTATGTGCCCAGTGATACGATCGGTCATCTATATAGAGTGATAAACATTAAATTTAACAATATATGTTTCAGATTTATTCTTTTCATTTAGTTAAGGAATTTAAAAAAATACTATCAAATTCCTAGAAAGGATAAAGTTTGAAAAATACCATGGTAATTACAATTATGCTATAAAGAATAATTTGGTAAATTAACATGATTTTTATACTATCAACACACCAAATGATGACTACTTCAATCATATTTATTCACTATTTAATAACGTAAATGAAATCTTAAATGAGTAATCCAGGCACAAAGGGTCAATGGATTCATTACATGATGAGCAAAATGACGACAAGAAAATTAAGAATAATAATGAAACTCTAGTGTTGTACTCATCAACAGCTTTCAAAAGTTTAATCATATGTCGGTTTAGGAAATAATGAGAATAGAAAAGAAGGTTTTGAAGCACTTTTGGGTAAAATTTATTATGAGAATTCAACCTGCAGCTTCTAATAGTTACAGTATTTCAATCTATAACCTTAACTTCAGCAGGTTTTGTGGTTATTTTCTCAACTTTTTATTAATCAAAATAGATGATAAGATTCCACGAAAAAAGATAATCGAATGAAATGTCCCCCTTGGAAGCAACTCGGGCTAAATATTTGAATAGCCCTTTAAATCGCGTCAACTTGAAAAGTATCGATAGCGTACATTGATTGACTTTTGTCAGAATCCCAATTCGTATCCCCAATATTCGTGGGCTAATTTCAGACTTCGGATGAGTGAAAGAGGGAACTTTTCCAAAAGTTTACCAATTCCGATACCTTATGGTTCTCTAAATTTTCAATTTCAGCTTTCGAAATGCTTTTGTTGTTTTTCCGATAAGTTACAAATAATGAATGTACAAAGTAACATATCCACTTCGTTGGAAATCTCGTTTAAAAGTTGAAATAACTCTCGTGGAAAACATTTAGTTGCCTATGTATTTGAATCCTAAAGTATTAAATGAATTGTGCAAACTATTATTTCTCTTGATTGTCAGTTGATATCCAAAGGAGAATAGTTTCATTACAAAGTTACTTTCGAATAGTTAGTCGACGGGAAATAATTGCTGACTAAGAGTGCAAAGGTGTAATGGGTAAAAGTATTCTTCAAGAGTCATGAGTTTTAAATATTCTTTGAAAATTATCTGCCGATTTAAGCATTGACATGCTGCCTACGTGTTCATATACCAAATCATGGACTGTAAAACTAACATGGAAAATAATTTACCCTTAAAAGATCGATGACGATTTACTTTTTCATTTTGGTTTCTATACTACATAGATGTACAAACGGAGAAGATAGCAAACAACTCACGGTATCTTCTCTTTTCAAAAGCATAATTTTTATTCTGCATTTTACGGACGCACATTTTATTGCCCCTTTTAAAGACATAAATTTTTGCAACCTTTTTCTCGCCTATGAAATCTTCCATTAAATTTTCTGAAACAATCTCCCATAAAATAAGAGTCGTGCTATTGTTTAAGAATCAGAAGAGCAATACATAACGAATGCACGTACACGCCGCCCGCCAACGTCTTTCACCTTGACGCACATCTGAAAACCGCAGTTGTTAAATTAGTTTCCGCAACGAATTGCGGACGATGTTCTTGCGTAATAAAAAGTCCTGATTTTAGCAAACTTTAGCCGAGTTTTAATTTCACTGTATCTTCCAATATAAACAGGCCTCCCAAATGGTATGCCACGCTCTTCTAATCTCATCTACGTTAACCGCTTTTTCCAGTCTCTTTCCGTCGCCCATTCTCTTCATTTTCTCAGAAGGCTGGCACGAATGGCGTGTGAAGCTCGCAAATGATAGGCTGCGCTGGGAGAAATATGCGAGGCCCATTTCGTGATCTCCCGAGGATGTCTCAGACTCTCACGAATCACGCATTGGCGGTCACGCGTCGCTCCTCCTTTTCGAGGATTATTGAAGGTGAGCGAAAGGGTCGATGGAATTGAATGCGTGAGCTCGAAAACACATTCGCCTTTTGCTCCGAAATCGATCTTTCCTTTGTTTCTCTTTCGTTACTCAACGGCGCTTACTTCCACTCGATCCACTGTTTTCCATCCCCGAATCACCCTTCGATTGCGAACTTAAATACTCGCTTCGTAATTATCCCAATTACGAAAAAAACGAATTCTGCGGAATTAGGATCCTCGTTTCGAAATTTTTTTGTCCCGGATTCCAGCAAGAGCGATTCTTTTCCTCACTTCGCGTTCATCGTGTTTTTTGTCGAAGTAACAATATCGGAGCGTTTAACTTTTGACCGTTTCGAGATATTTCCGTCCGCGGCGCTTTGGTTGCTACCCAAAAGTAGAGCCAACCTTTCATTCTCGCTTAACCGTAGCGTCGCATGTCTTAGAAGCGGATTCTCCGTCTGCACCGTTTTACGTTTTATTTCAATGAACAATCTGTCTCTATAATTAAATTATTCGGAAGAAAATTTATTTTATTATTTGTATATATTTATCGCGCAAATCGCAGTCAAATCTCATTTACTCACTTCAGGCAATCAATTCTTCGGAATTTCTCTTCACCATTGAAGAAAATAGTCATCTAGATCGAATTTTGAGTTGCGTACAATTTTGAGAGAATATTCAGTTTTAGTTGAGAGAGGAATATTTATTTGGACACAGAGTTAAAAATTGACGGAATGTCATGCAAACATGTACGATGCTTCTCCCGCCAAATGTAATGCCTGCTGTTTCCCTAAAGACAGCAAAAGTTGAAAAAATAACAAGACGATATTAATACGGGAGATCTCGTAACCAATAAGAGTCTTGAATCGATTTACTCGATATCGGTATTCAATTCTTTCAGCTCACGCATTCCCTAACCCAGCGTTCTTCACTAACGACTCTGCTACGTCTAAAGGTCTAATCCTTGCAAGCGATCAGATTCTTAAATATAAGAAACGACGCACATCCGGTATTTACCGGCACGATATATGAACTATTCAGCACATTCGAATCAAATCATTTCGGAATTTATATCCAGGTGCTCTATGTATTCATTTTGCCATAAAACGCTAAGTATCCCACGTAGCTCAACCACGACGGGTTGTGCTGCATATTACGATTTGCGCTTTAATTTATGATCTCAATCTTTAACTACGCGCGTCAAAACTCGAACTAGCCAATTTTTTAATCATATTTCTTAAAATAACATTAGCAAAGACGATTCTGATATTGAAAGTTGTTTTAAAAACTTATAGTGTCTTTAAAATATTCCCTGCGTACTGCAAGCAATAGTTTACTGCCTACCTGCCCATCTGTTCATTTGTTAACTTTTGCGTAATGACAGAAGAGAAAAAATACGTATGAGGTTAATTTACCTAAGATAGATATTTAGAGATGAATTTGTGATTTTGTTAGAGTATTAAAAAACACCAAATCCAAACCCATGAATAATCTTCTTCATAATTCCTCCTGTGTGTATCATATTTGCTATCAAAATACGAGACCCGTCTACGATCCTACGTTACTTATCCTCCGGAACTACGAACAAACATTTAATAACAATCTCAAAATGCCCTGTTACTTGTAATTCGTATTACATTACCTCGTGAACTGAACTCGTCCTATAAGACTATAACAGTATTTGAGAAGGTATCCATAGGGAACGTTAAATGCATCGTTCGTTCAATTCCTTATAAAATCCAAGAAAACCTGAACTTCCATCTTCAGAAATTGTTTGAAGGAGATATTATAATCAATTACAGCTCAGATACATTCATTGCATTATAATGTTTTCTGGTGTCAATTAAGGCAATGAAATTTTGATCTCTTCCTGAAATTCAAGAACGGACGTTTAGAGCGTTAATTAAAATTTTATAATTTAAAATGTCAACACTTAAAGATATCAAAAATCTGAATGAAGTTCATCCCTCATCTACGTTTTGGTTTGCAACATATTACAATAGAGTAAATGGGTCAAAATTTGGAGGTCCACCCGCTAAAGATTCACACATCGTGCGAAGCAGTTCCAGTACTAGCTAATACTTCGAGAAGTAGTTGATAAAATCCACTATAAATCTTTGAATGATTAAATCAAAGTTTGCGGAATAGGCTATGCTACTGGCACATAGTAAGTTCACGAAAGTGTTTACCAAGTAATTTAGTATAAAATAATCTGAACAAGATGTGTGGTGTTCTTGGTGACAGTATATCATGTAGTCGACTCTGTGGCCATTTGTGCCACACTTTTCTAACAATCTTCTGTGCATTTATATTATAAATGAAACGTTAACAATCGAATCTCTGATGGTTAATAAATGAAGATATCAACAACTTAACTATGTGAAGTACTATAATAGATGAAGAAAGAACGCTATGTATCTTTGCCTCACTATATGTAACACTTGAATAAACTACATCTCGAGATCAGTCAAGTTAACGTATACTGAAGAAAAGTGCTATTTTTTATTTCTAGTTACTTTTTGTAAAATATTTTTAAATTCCAGATTATTGTTATTAATTGGATATTACAAGGGAATACGAGAATTTTAGATAAAAAATCATCTGGTTATAAATATTGCTGAACAGCAGTGAAAGTGGTGACTTAAATTTCTCTAATTATGAAATATTACCGTAAAAATTAAAAGGAAAGTGTCATGTAACCGCTCTAAATAAACACAATTGAGCGATACTAGGTGAATCCACATGATTTAATCGCCAGATTTTAATTTGTAAAATTGCAGAGAAATAAATATAATAGCATAACATGTGAATACTTTCAGTACTTTTATTTTGAATGACAGGATAGTTGATACATCTTTTACTCATTCTTTACAAACGCCATTGACCGACCCTTAAACACGTTTAACCAACTCTCATGCTCAACATCAAATTGTTTATCTTTTCCCAAAATTTATCTCCGATAACTTCTTGTAAAACAGATCGCACTTCGTCGATGAAAATAATTTCAAATAAATCTAAAATGGACCAACATCGTAAGACAAAATTATAAAACACCCCTCACGGGATTTAGGATCTCATTCGAGCACAGGAAATGCATACGTGTTCACTCATCACTTTTGGTTCATCTTCTTAGGGAAGTTTGAATCTTCTTCTTCTCGAATTAGATTCGACTAAAGATATGATTGTTTATCATCCACATTTCAGATTTCGATTGCCTATAGAATGGTAAATAGTGGCGAGAAAAAGAATTCAGGTCAAAGGGAAATATTTGAGCCGCTTACGAGTGCGCTGATTATGTTATTATCTTCACAGAACTCCTTTCAAGGCTTCAAATTAGAATTCAAGAAGCAAAGAAGACACTGCTTAGCAGCTTGCTACACTAAGAAACTTCTCTTGTTAAAAATAAACATATAGCTTCCTGGATAGGTTCTATTCCTCGAAGTTCTAGGATCAATGCAAAGAATGTATTTTGCGAAGGCTTGTATAAATATTTCGGAAAGCAGTTTTAATGTACTAATTATTGGAAAAAGTATTTCATCACAATGATTCTTGGCTTGAATATCGACATTTATAATCCGGTCCTAAACCAATCCTCTGAAAATTTAAAGAAATAAAAATGATTATTTATTTTTTTCAAACAATTTTTGATTGTATTGTAATATTTTACAAAATATTTGAAAATTACCTTATTATTTTCCTCAAGACTTGTCCGTTGTTTTCCATTTCCGTCATGTTTTATGAACGTGATCATTTTTAAACATACACATCTTTTCTCATATCTCAGCTCAGCTATTAACTTATGTTTAGTGAATATGACCTCAAAAGAATACAATAACATTTCTATCTATATATTTATATCTATATTTCTATTATATCCCAAACACTCAAAACATATAACAGCAATAACTCACACTTTCTTTGCAATTCAACGTGTAGGTCTTCCAGTTCAAAACACAGACTGTGTTCAATTGATCGTACCAATGTAATTTCCTTGTTCTTCGTCCGCTCATCTCAACAATTATCATCATATTGCATTCAACTTTATTTATACAAAATTTGCTTCTGATCAATAACATGAATAAATGTTTTATAAGCGATATTTTAAGGAAACTGAATAACTAAAGACATTAAATGGAATGACTTTAAACTAAGTTTAAAATAACAAATAAAATTGATGGACAAAACGAGAACCTATAATTGACAGTTCCGTTATAAAATATTTTATTCTGGTAATTATACGAGATATCATATGGGATGGTAATTTCTCAATGTAAAAGTTACCTTTGCTTACAGCTGGTGTAATAATACAATCTTATCTTTAACCTTTATACGCTTTTAATTGTAAACAGTTTTTCTCGCGCAGAATGTTCGGTTTCGTATTTTAGTTCAAAACATAAAAACGCCATACTTTTCATCGTCTCAGTGGTTGAAATTGAGCACTTATAATGTATTGTGTTATTTATCGAAAAGTGTGCAATCAGAATTATGTGTACAGGTTAAGATATAAAACCGTTAAGTTATTCTTTTCCCTTCGGCAATTCGTCTTCAGGACAGTTTCTTGGGCGATCAATGCCAGACTTCACACTTCCATAATCATCAAAATTGCTCTTTTTAGCCTCCCCTTGGTTAGTGTGTTTGGAAACTCTTCTGTTCCATTCACATTTGTCATTGACGTAACAAATCTATCTGGCCTCAAACTTTCTCTGATACTGCAACACGGCTCATCGAATACTTTGTTGATGAATGTTCCGTAGATATTTCATCTCTATGTCGCCTATTTTCTGTTGGAAATTATTCACATTTAATTATCCTTTCACAATCATTTCAGAGATTTTTAGTCAGTGTGAGTCACAGATAGAAGATAAGAAAAGTGAATAAGAAAATTAAATGTTACTTCTTGCCAATTTTAAAATATTCAAAAATAATTCGAAAGTGATTGAATTTTGTTTTTAGATACTCTTATTGTGGATTAAAACTCAATGTTTCTATTGACTTTTTATTCTATTTTTTCTGTTCGCATTGGAGGTCTATGTGGAAGCCCGCTGAAGGAGTTGAATATGAATTATTATAGAGAATGCAAAAATAATAATTTCATTAGCAATTACATTCTTGTAACTGTACTGCTCTACTTAAATTTGAATGAATTCCGATTCGAATACAATGAACTGTTCCGGAAAACTCATAGTTTACCATTGAAAACTAAATAAAAGCATTTAGCCTCCGTCTTTATGAATAACACATCGTGTGTGCATATTAACGAAACATAATGATGTCTTCCAATCCTATTCAAAATTAAATATAGCTACATTGTCAGGAAAATGCATAAAAAAGATTTCTTTATTTATTCGAAACCTCTATCAATTCTCAATCGATTTTATTATGAATGTACCTCCTTGCAACACATCTAAAGCTTTTGGTTAAACCAACCTCGAGAACTTTCAAGAAAAGGTACATTTTTGCCCAGGAGTGTATTAAGTAAGAAGAGTGAATGCCGAGTACAGAATATATTCTGGGATAATCTCTTTTGACAATAAAAAATTCGACAGGCATTCATATTCCATTTTATATATTATTATAATTTTTAGATAATTTAGGATGCAATCTTGAAAGTTATTAAATTGGTATTCTTATTATTTACACCCTCTGATGAAAAGAAAAGAAATTTATTAATATCACTAATACACGTTATGTAAAGATTTATTTGTTTGTTAAGTCTTATAAACTTAGAAAGCAATATCAAAACAGCAAAAATTTTAACTCACGTATAATTTAACTAATTATAATACCACAGCGCGGTCGAACGCATACTTATAATAGAAAAAATAAACTGCAAAATAATTGTAATCACAAATGTAAATTTCGCTCTCAGTTTCATAGGTGTTTTCTAACGGTTCTACTGAATATAATAAAAATTATTATAAATTTACCTTACGAGAAATTTTCATCGATGCCAAATTCTATTTTCTATACTGCTTTATAGTAATCTTTTGAATACTTTGCATTCAAAGCCGACTGCCGCCAAATTAATTTTGAGTTCAACGCTGTACCGTAAGTTTTCTCTGGAAGATTGAAAATTTATCTGTTAATTTTTAGGAGTTAGACTTAATAAATGATTAAATGAAATAAGTCTTTTACACTTTCCTTCATGACTAATTCCTAAATTATTCTCTGTTCGAGTATAAACAAATACCAACTCTTCCATAAGTATTATCTTGATGTTTTGATATAGTTCTCTTGTACTTCGCAGATTTTTTTCGTTCATCGCCCTATTTAAATAATATTTTTTGTATTAAAGAACCTAGCTATGGTGATTTGATTTTAGTTAAACGTGCAAATCGCATTCGAGCTTGCTTTGCTATTTTGAAAGAAGCGCGCGAATATCTCTCGTGATGTGTTTTAGGGTCAAGTATCGATCTTTAAAATATCGCTTAAATTCATTATAAAATAAAAATTTATACGGAATTTATCGTTCTCTTATAATTTAAGACAGATTTTATAATATACTTCTGCGCAAAAATATTCTTTCAAAGGATATTTTTCTAATGTGTTTATGACGACAGACTCTCAAGTGACTATTCTACTGCGTGGTTGACAGTAGGCGGCCTACGTCACAGTAGGCCGGGTAAGCCGCCGTTGCTGAAGTGGCAAGCATTGTCCTAATTCATGAAGGAAGGTAAGACTGAAGTGCATTGCTATTATTGCCGACATTTAGATAACTTAGAGGACATAGATCATAGCTTGTAGTTCTGAAAGGATTTTAAGTGACATCCTAAGGCGTAGAGAGGTTTATTTAGTTATTTATTCACACCGAAGAAGAACGTTCGTCGAAATTTCCGCCATTTTGAAGTACCTCCAGTTAACGCTGAAGTTTAATTTATATTTAAAATAATCTAACAAATCGGGATTCAGCTGTAGAAATCAATTTTAAGCCTTATGGAATTTCGAAGCATCGTTAGGAAGCAAGTTCCTCATCGTCTGATAGTAGTGTTAAGAATTGTGTTGAATTATAGGAAGCAGCATATGGAAGCCCCAACCGAGTGCAGAATTTTAAATGTTAGATTTTTGATTTATTGGTGATTGTCATACCCTTTTATTGTGTCAGTCATCTTGAGGAAAGTGTATTCTGTTGGCGGAGATATTAAACTCATGTCGAATCTGATTAATTAACATATGAAGAGCGCGAAAATTACGCTCCATTAGTGACGTAAAATCGTCGTGAGGTTTATTTTTTCCTTGTCGTGTTTCTATCAAAATAGTTTATATGTTGCCAAGATACAGTTAAGAAGTATTAGATTCCTTATTTAATGTGCTTGCCATAGCATTGTCACCTTCGTGAACTACTGTCACGACTAGGTTTGTGGATGAATTCTTCTAATGATCGGACGTTGATGTTTTGCAAGTGTAGGAGGAAAAAGATTCGATGAATGCTATTCTCTGAATATTTGTGTTATAGGTGAAAATATCATTGTTTAAATCTTTATCGTAAGGGTGATTTATTCTTCAGAACGAGGTTAGGTCAGCAGGAGTAGCAGCGATGGGGAGTGAGCATTATTGTCTGCGGTGGAATAATCACCAAAGCAACCTTCTGGGGGTATTCAGCCAGCTACTTCAAGACGAAGCTCTCGTCGATGTGACACTCGCGTGCGAGGGTCACTCTCTTCGTGCCCACAAAGTGGTTCTTTCCGCGTGCTCTGCCTACTTCCACGGCCTTTTCGCTGCACATCCCGACCGACATCCCATCGTCATCCTTCACGACGCTAAATTCTCCGAACTCCGCACGCTGGTGGATTTTATGTACAGAGGCGAGGTGAACGTGGAATACGGTAGGCTGTCGGGTTTGCTACGAACCGCAGAAAGCCTCAAGGTGAAGGGCTTAGCGGAGACTACGGAGTCGAGCCGAGGAGCCCGGCCTTCGATATTGGGAGCGGCAGCTTCTGTCACGCACGTCGATGAAGGGGACGACGCGTGCAGGCCGAGTCCATCGGCAACTTCAGCCGCGAGCCCTTCCGTTGCGAATCCGCTCCCGGACTCCCCTCCCTCTCCTCCTGCCACGACTCCCTCTGGAGAGCGGAGGAGCCTGGCCGCCCGGGGAGAGTCTTCGCCTCTCGGCGACAGCTCGCCTCCCCGCAGCAAACGATCCCGCGGCCGCCACGGTAGCGGCGGAAGCGGTGGCAGTGCGGCCGGGGACGCCAGGGCGCCCTCCACTTGTCACCGAGAGCCCACCGAAACGGCTGATCCATCGGCCGAAGAGGTAGCGGCTACATCTTCGCCAGCACCTTCTCCATCAGCTGGGGAACCCATTCCTGGACCTTCTGGCCTGCTCCTGCCTGTCCAGCGGGTCCCTCTGGTACGTCATGAGCACTATGGTTGTATATAAGTCGTCGTAAAAAAGTGTAGCGATTTAAACGTCCGCACTATTGAATATGATTGAAAACTTATGTTTATTTCTTTAGACTTTCATTTTCAAATTAAAGTTTGTATAATCATGAGAAGTTCATATAAGAATTGTTTCATTGAGTCTTATGATACCTGCACGAATATGTGTGTAATTTTAATATTTCCTTCTCCGTAGTCATTAAAGAAAGAAGTGGATTGGGACAGAGCCTCCACTGATGCCACTGGGGAAAGTTCATCTGAATATAGGCACGATTCAGTGAGTAGAGAATGTCTCTTGTTCACTATTATATCTTAATTTAATTCCTCTTATTTGTTGTAACATTTAACTTTTTGTGTGTTTATTTTGAGGGACTGGTGATCCTAGCAGGTATTGTTGAAATTGTTATTGGGTATGGTTCAATGAATAATTTCTGTTGAAAGTTCCTTTTTTTATATCAAACCATTATCATTCATCTAGAACGATTCATAGGTAGATTTGTTAGGAATATTTAAGATGCCTTTAAAGTTTCATTCATATTATTTAATGTGGTTTGTTTCCTTGGTTCGTGTTGATATATTTATAGTTAAATAATTGTCAATAATCAAATCTCTTAATATTATCAGTTAACTGGTAATTGTTTATCAATGTAATTGAAGTTTGTCAACTAATTTGTAATGGTTCTCCTCATGGTATGGACATCTCGTTTCATACCAGTGTCAATTTTGTTGTCATTGTGGCACTGAGGTGTTGTTCTCAACATCCTTTTCTGTTGTTCTATGAACAAAATAAGTTCCTGGCCAGGTTGGAATCTCTGTAATGGCCTAACCTAGCTAGATAAGGTGCTGATTTTGTCAAGTTATTAGAAGACATATCCAATTTATATGTAATCCAGTATCTCTCACTGTAATATGGGTTGCATATTAATGTTGCTACATTGTTTAGGAAATGAGAATAATTTGTATGTGAACTACTTTAAGTCACTCTCAATCCTCATAACCATCATATTTATAAAATTTATCTTAATGGTGTATCAACATTACTTAGGGCTTCTCATAATAATGTATATATTGACACTAAAATTATATTTACACAAAATGGAAAATTGTTTTGACAATTTCATTGAGAATGTTTATTATTATTGTTGCATAGCATTGTTATATCTTACCTATCTTCAGTTTTTATGTTAGGGCTATAAATTTTATACTGTATTGTAGATCTCAATGTTTGATCGGTTTAGTTGATCCCTCCAAAACATAGTAATCTTGTAATCTCAATGAAAATGAGAACCCTTCCATATTCTTGGCATTCCATAATGGAGTATTTCCTTGCAAAGACATTGCACATTTGTGTTTATGAATATAAACGTAATTATCGTTTGGGATATTTTAGTCTCTTACCTACTTAAATTTCATTTTTATTCCAAATAAAGTAGAACTATTTTTATATTTATATTGTGTATTCAATTTTTCTTTGTTAAAAATTCATCTCATTTCTTTATCCATTAGCTTTAATTTATCCTTTGAGTTTGATATTTTTTTAATCATTGGATGTATTTACTTTCATTTTCTTTCTTGATGGATTTCCTAGTCCAAGCATACCTTCCTTGCTGATAATTAATTTCTTGATTAGATGCAACTTAAATAATATGTATTGGAGTTTTGTAATTGGCGTGCAGACTTTATAAATTAATACTTCACTAATTAAAATATATCATTGAGACTATAGCCAAATATTCTCATGAAATGAAAAACCTAAAAATATATTGATTTCATTCAATATTATGTAATGCCATTTATGTAATTAAATATTTAAAATATATTCTAAATAAATCTTCCAATATATTTTCACTCTTTTGACTCAAATTTCAGATTTGATAAAGGGGAATAAATATTAGCATTATGGAAAAGGTTATATGCCATGCATGGAACTATTTAATCAAGGACAATTTTTTGATGCAGAAACATTGATTTTAAATAAATTTTATTATTTTCAATAGTGCCATGAACTTGTAGTTCTTTATGATATATTGCACGTTTAAGCACTTTTTTTATTATAAGATGTATCCATGATTCTGTTCTATGAGCAGCACTCGTACAATCTTTAAAATATTTTATTAAAATAATTATTAAAATTTTAAAGTTTTATAATTTCATTATAAGTTGACATATTTCTAGTTTTCTTTAAAAACAATTACAGGTATGAGATGTATATTGTGTTACTTAAATTCTCATTTAGGAGTACGATCTAAAAAGTATACACGTTCAAATTCAAATGCATCGAATAACCATAAATTGTCATATCTCTATCCTAATAAAGTTCTTACTTTAAAGAAAGAGCATTTACATCTGCCTTAGCACATCATATGCTGTCTGTTTGTCTATCCTTTTCCCATTCTCGTCTCTTGGAAAAGATTATTAACTATTCTTTTTAAAGAATAAAATACCTTATTCAAAAATTGTTATAGAGTTCATGAGAGTTCTAAATTACCATTAGTAGACACAGACATGTAATATTTTAGGTCTCCTCTTTCATAAAAATTATATTTTTTACTTTTAAACTTAAGGTTAATTGGTTTTTATCTTTGATGCCAGCATATGTTATTTTCCTTTAATGTTAATTTCATTTCATGAGTAAGAATTTTTAAGAGAACATTATGATCCTATATTTTAATCCATTTTTAACTTTCCCTGAAAGTATCTATAGCATTCTGTCCATGTTTGTAGGCTTTAATTTAACTTTTTAAATCTATTCTCTTGAAGTTGTGTTCACCATTTCATTCAGATTTTCTAGGATCAATTTTGATAGATTTTTAATATTTTCTGTTCTTATCTTTGTTGAAATATTAGCCCAGAATTATATCTATAGACTAGTATTGACATTCTAAATTTGCTCCTAAAACTGTATGGACATAGGATGCATTTTATTGTCATCATGAACTGCAAATCATATAAACTCCATTATTGTGAAGTTATTAATTGCCGTTCTTTGGGAATGTATTAAAGTGATATTATAATTATATCTACATCAATATTTTTAGATCTATATCCTTCATAATTCTTGTGTTATATTATTATTTGATTGGTCTTTATTTTCAAAGCATCATTTATGTATAAAAATGTCATTATTATTTCTTAGTGAGACTCTAGGCATTAGCTAATAAAATGAGACAACAAATATTTTAAATAGAATTTGCTTAATTTTCCTATTGTAGGATTGGTAATACCATTAAAGAGCCAATATCTGCTGTTAATTCTTCATGATTATTGACAAGTCTTAAGGAAATCTAATGAATATTTAAATTTGCTTTAAATGCTCCAACCAACTTATTCACCTTATGATTAAGATAATAAAATTACTTCTGAATATCATATTATCTTGATTAGTATTAATAGTAGTATCCTGCATAAAATCTAATAGCATATCTCCTGTTATGATCAGAAAGTTTTGCATAGTTTAGGTGCAAAAAAATTTTAAGTGTTAGATAATTTTATGCCAAGAATAGTTTTGGTTGGATCTGGATTACAGGAACAATTATTAATTTTTCTTTCTATTATTGCCTTCAATTATTTATACTCTATTACACTTGTTTTTTAATCGCTTGTATCATCAATAGTTTTGATTGTATGAGTTATTTCTTAATTTACATCATTTATTATATTTAGTGATTTTAAAATTACTAAAAAATGACCAGAATCATTCATGAGCAGTAATTTTGTTAGAATGCTTTTTAAAGTCAAGGTTAGCTATGATAACCACATGAAAGAGTTGTTCAATTTGTCTGGAATGAAACAAATTATTGTAAAATAATTATTGTTTATTTTCACTTAATGGGCTATTAAGACCCCCAGATTATATTATTTTTCTTCATCTCAATTTTAGCTCTAATGTTTTATCCACCTCTTAATTAAGTCAAACCACCTGAGAAGATTTGAGTTAGTAGGAAATTAGTCATAGAAAATATTTTACGAATAGTACAATATTTCAATGAATGTTATCCTCTTTGTCTTTCAGTATATTTAAAATAATAAATGTTACATTCACTTTTACCTTAATTAATTCAATGAATGTAATAGTATTACAGATTTTGTATAAAATATTTTGTTGATTTTGATCCCAGCTCATTGTGGTGAACGTTTAGTTGTATAGTATGGATGTGTTTTTATTTCATTATACAGTAAGGAGAGCAGTAGATAAGTATGCTCCCCCTTGCCAATAAAAATGTTTTAGATTTTGGTAGATATTGTTTATGTCCAGTTAAAGAAAACATTGTAGGCTATACGGTGTAAAAAAGTTTTAAGGTTTGAAAAATTGATGAAATAATGAAGAGAGATTTTATTTTTTAGTCTCCATGAAAATTTTAATTTGTATGAATTACACTCTCTAGGTTATAGTGAAATTTTTGTTGTAAATTTTTCAAAATTTCCATTAATTATGTTATTTGAAATGTCCATACTATACTCTTTGAATGATGAAAGGGAATTTTTGCTATCAAAGGTAAAGATAAAGAATGTAGTGTATTAAGAAATTCATCTCTTGATGATAAGTCCTTAGAAACGCCTCTATTACATATTAATGAATTTTGATGCATTCATATGTTACTATGAAGTCCACATTTTATCATATAAAATGTTCTTAGATGATTATACTTGTAATACTCCTTACTCCTGATAATTCTTGGGCGGAAGATTAAATTGGTTGTTTTGGTCTTTTCAGAGCTTCTATATTGATCAGATATTAGGTTGTTTTGCACTTTTGATTCTTTTGTTGTATAGATTATCTATTTTAGTGGTCAGTATAAATTTTCTAGAGTTGCCTATATATTCTCTTATATCTGTAAGTTAAAAATGTAAAGCATACTACCACATAGAGTATTTGTGAAATATTCAGTTATTATATAATGATTTGTCCTGATTCCTTATTAGGTCTTCACATACTAATCAAATATGCAGGACATTGGTTATACTTAAGCAGTTTTACATATGATTACTCATTTAATTAGGCATTATTCCATAATGAAGTTATATGTAAGATAGGTCCAACAAAATATTTGTTGAAATTGATGGAGTCGTCAATGATAATAGATCATTCTGAAGAATCATCAGGTGGCATCAACTTTTACCATTATCGTATTAAAACCTCTATCAATTGTAATTTTATTTAAAGACCCAAATATATCAAAAGTTATTACTTTTGTCTAATATATTTTATCTTCTGAAATATATGAAGTTAGAAGCGTATTGAATGTCAAACTCTCCATTGTTATGATTTACCTATATTTTAATATGAATTAAATCCATTCAAATTTCTCTAGAATATTTTAAGATAGTTACCAAGTAATATGATTTTCAGTTTGTATAAACTCTCTACGCTAAAAGATTGAAGGTATTAAGGAATTAAGTTTCTCCTGTTTTTCTTAATCAGATAATAGAATAAAGGATGATTTTCTGATATTTGTTGCATTCCTTTAGATTTTTTTAATGCTATTACTTTATACTCATTTTTCTTTTTCTCTATATTTTAAAATTTATAGTCAACTTCATCCTCATCTTCATTTTTAATGTGTTAATGTAATAATTATTTTCACTCTAAAATTTACTCATTCCTTCTAAAAGGTTTAATAATTTAACAATATGTGATCTGTTAGTCTTATTCTTAATTTCTATTCCTTAATTTCTCAATTTTTTCATTTAAATAGTATCTTTATCCTTAAAACATCTTATCTTAAATATATCCCATTCCATTTTATGTTCAATGTTGAGTAATATTTATATATTTATGAAAAAAATTTGTACATAAAATTTTAATGTGAAAAAATGTTATCTTAATCTCTTTAATGAATTTTTTAATGAAATTTTAATTTTCAAATAATTTTTATTCATCATTTAAATTCACTTTTTCATCACTTTGGTTTGTGTATGACAAAATCTGATATTTATATCATTCAATTACTGAGATATTCTTTCATGTGCCAAGTTATTGCAAGATGAAATATTTCTTAGTTGTATGATAATTAAATTTATAATCAATTTCAAACATATTTTCCTCATTTTAATTTGTTTTTAAACCATCATAATATGCTTCTTAATTATTATGAATATTTCTTTGAAATATTTATAATCAATGTGAAATGGAAATTACCATTTTCAATTTTCATATCTACAGTTTGGAAACCTATATTAGTGTCATATGAATTTTATTATATTTGATTATTTGAACTTGAAATTAATTAGTTAGGTATTAATTCAGTAAATGTTATTAAAAATACTTGCTGGTTATGTATTAACTCAGGAAAGAGTGAAGATCAAAAAAGTCAGACATGAGCAATACTTGAAGCCAAATCTCCTTAATGAGTAACCTTATGACATCCTGGTTTTTGTACTAGCCAATGTTCATTGTTCCATTGGTTCATTCATAACCTTACCATGTATAGTTTTCTCTTTAAACCTATTTATGTATTTATTCTATTATCTGTTATAAAAAAACCTGCAAAGTTGTGTATTGTTGTTATAAAAAATGAAAAATATTACTCATAAAAATATTATCAATTAAATAGTTGGACAATTAAATAAAATTCCCTTGCAGAAAAATTAAAATATATTTTAGATTACTGGAGCTTAGGTTGCTATCATAAAGGTAATGAAACAAGGTTGTACATCCAAAAGATCTTGGCAATGCATACTTAGGTCAGACGATGACTATTTTTAGTAGCATTGGCTAACGATTCTTATCTAACATTGTGGGAAATGTTAAAATATTATATATGGGAATATTTGAACAATACTTTTTGTTTGATTATCAGAATTAATCTTCATAAGATTAATGTGTCTAAATTCATCTCTTCATTATTATTTACATTTGCTATCCAAATTTGAAGGAGCTTTATCTGACCATTCCATACTTTTTTGCTGATTTATCATTGTATTGATTAAGATATTAGGATTTTTGGCAGATTAGAATGAGGTAAATTTTTTGGTATATCAAAGAGGTAGTTGATCTGAGTTAGTTTTCTTATTTCTAATGTATTCCCATTAACTTACTGTTTTATTTGGTAATATTCCAAGGGTAAAAAATTTATCTCAGTCTATAGTAAGTAGCCTATTATAGGTATGATAATTTACAAGATTGTTATAATGAATTACAAGGTATTACTTGCTTGGTGTTCTGAATAATGAATCAGTTTTGCTGTATGATTAATGAAGACTACCAAACCTTAGGATGCTCTTTTTCCAGACATTGAAGTATTGTCCAATAAGTGGTATAGTAATAGTAATAATACTTTTTACTATTTCACATAACTTAAATAAATCCGTGGATTTTCAATTATTTTTATTTCATTCGTACTGCCAGGAGATCACATTGAATATATCTTCTTTGAATTTAGTGAGCTGTTAGAAATTATCTATTCAAAAGATAAGAATTCATTCTGCTGCATGATGATGTGGAGAATGAAATGTGCATAAACATTCTTAGCTATAATATAATGTGATACAGGTATGATAATTATTTTCTGTGTGGTAGATGGTGTTTCACAAGATGTGATCATAACAGGAATTGTTAAATATGTGTGCATTTCACAAATGTTTATGTATTTACAGAAATGTTAGAAAGTTTAAGTTCTTGGGTGAATGGGTGAACATCCTTTATTAGAGTATTTATTCATTTTCAAAAAAGTTTAAGAGATTTCAATTTAAAGTATGAATGAATTTGAGATGCTGGATTGGTTCATAAGGAAAAACTGTAAACATTGAATTTTAATAGATCAGTACTTTTGGTGGTCAGGTAAAACAAACAAACTGTCTAAAATTAAGAGTCAGGGGTTAGTTAGGTGAAAAGTAATTTAAGAGTACCATGATTGAAGGTCTCTAACCTTTACTGAAGAAATACAACTAACACTCCATGATCCTTTTGTAAATATTCTATCAAATATAATTGATTCATTATAAATTAGATAAGAGATTAAAGAGGTGTACGCGAGGAGCAGTGTTCAGTTTTTCATATTATTGTGAGTAATGTATATCTAGTTATTGCAAAATTCAAGCTAACTTAACCAGAACTCATTGAATTTATTTTAAATTAATTATTGCCATCATCTTGTGCAAGAAATGACTCACTTAATAGTAAATTATTCTTGTTGGAAGTAATGAATTTTATACTCTTGAATATTATTATAATTAATGATGGAATAGTTCATAGTCACTTGTGAGAATGCCTAAATCATTTGTACATCTATATTTCTGGAAGCACAGGACTCTAACTCTTAATAATTTCCTTTCAACATCCTTGAAGAAAAAGGATTTGACACGGAAACCCTTCAACTGATCAAACAGTCAATGACAAATTTAACATCAAAATGAAATTCTAAATTGATGAAATATGAAAACTAAATTCCAAATGCATCAAAATTATAGTTTGAATTCTGGAAAGATTATCCCCACTTCTTTTCTACTCATTCTGAAGGTTAAGGAGGAGTGTAACTGAATACCCTAGAACATTAAATGCCATTTAACTTAAACTGACCTTAAGTCTATGCTGAAATTTCATGCTTAGTGTTCAAGGACATTCCAGCCTTTGAAAGTGAAACTAAGGTTACCAAAAATATAGTGGTTTTTCCATAGTAGGCTGATTTACTCTCTAATTCCTGGAAGAATAGGAGGAGTAAATCAGTCTACAAATCTCTTCCAAAAAGAGTAAAAGAACAAAACCAGAGACCCAGCACTAAAATAATGTAGTCAAACAGATGTCCATATACATTTTAATCACTTCATTTTCTCACAAAAAGCGATATGGTAAACATACTTACGGAAGAGTGCAAAATCATAAGGAAAATTTTTGGTCTAAAATTAACAGGAAAAGGCTACAGGCAGCACACTAGAACAGCCAATGAGAAAATGTCCAACTTTGCTGCAGTTGTCAGAAAAAGAAGACTTAAATTTTACAGAAAAATCAGCAGTCTTCCTAGGACAAGATTTGCTGCAAAGATAATTTCACACACACAACATGTAAATTTTACAGTACCATGGTATTCACAGGTAAAATCAATTTAGTGAAGATACTTAAACGATTAACATAACATTAAGATAATAGGAAATGGGAGAGAGAGAGAGAGAGAGGCATTATAGAGGCTGAGTCAATAGAATAAAGAAGAGATTCTCAGAATTTTTTGTGTTAATTATAATAATAGAGCAAGAATTTATTGAGTCAATAGAGAGAGGTCTTAATTAAAATTTAAATGTCTCCATTGAAAATATCTTTTCTAAGAATGAGAAGTTGTCTTTTTATATCATTCTTCACAATTTTCAGCAAATAGAAGTTTTGGATCAAAGATTTTCTTTTAACAAACAATCTTCCAACATACAGTTGGTCACAAAGTAGCCACATATCAGTTAAATTAGATGTCTTAGGATGTGATTTTCAGATCTATTCATAAACAGTATTTAATAAGGAAATTTCTTGCTTGTCTTGCTACTTGCAGAAGTTTTTAGAATGATGCTTATCATATTTGAATCCTTCCTATAATACCCTAAACTTTCATTTTGATCTTAATTTTACTTTAAGATTGTAATTATTGTGATTTTTTACATTTAATTGATAATTTCTCTATAATGTTTTCATTGTTTATATTTATTTCATCATAAAATAAGGATCGTTTTCCGGTCACTTTTCAAATTAATATTCCATGATATATAGTCGTCATTGAGACATCATTATCAAATGTAATCCCATCCTTTCATATAATCTCGTAATTTTGAATTCAGTATTATAATTTTTTTTTTCTATTTAATCATTTAAGTCACTCATTCAGTAAATTGAATTGAAGGAAAAAAGTTTTAACCAGTTTAATGTAATGGGATATTTATCATATTTTAAAGAATGTGTGTTAGCCTTACCATTGACTAATGTAGAATAACTTTACTTTTCATTACTCTTAAAAAGTTTGAATATTTGAATGTCATACTTCAGTTCAATTTTGACTTCATACACATCTCAAAAGCTAGAGATGGCCTTGGTGAATAACATCATTCTTTCTCTTTAAAAATCATTATACGACAAAAAATATCTATAGGAAATTCAATTTTTTGTAATGAAATCAATTATTAATGGGAAAAACTTTACCAAAGCATATAGCAGACATTTATTACATAATATTACAATCTATGCTTGGTTTTTTGCTATCAGTGCTTTGGAAACAAATGTTTGATGTACTGTACTTACTTATCCTTGTTCTGTACTAAAATCTGTTTTGTTCTAAAAATTATTACAAAATCAACTAAATGCACCAATATGGGAAATATTGAGAATTGAGGGCTCTATATTGAAGCTCTTCTTTTAAATGTATAGTAGGAGGGTTGTATAAATTTTGATTACTTTCCTGAAAGCTGGTGAGTTTTATTTCCCTCCCCTTATGTTTTTATTTCTTAAAGTTCTGGTGCATCTGTTTAATTACAAATACCAGATATGTTTTGTATATCTGATATCATTATAATGCTATTATAAATGTTTCAATAAATTGATAGTATATTTTTTGATGATATCAATAAATCCATCCTTATTTTCCTTGTATGTTGTATGTATGTTGTATTTTTCCTCTACATGAGTTATTTAAAATTCAGAAATTAGTGTTCAACTCTAAGCACTTGATGAGATGACTACTTTTCCATCAATCTAATAGCTTCACTCTCCATGTTAAGTCTTAATTTCTGTATTGACATTTCAGTTGTCTCTTAGACTTACAATTGAAGATAATATTTAATTTATAATTTGTTTTTTATTTTACTTCAAAATTTTACAAAAATTTTAAATTTGTGAAATTAATATTTTTAAGAATATATTGGATCTATGCTTACCTTCTCTTGGAATGACAGTATTTACAGATCAAATAAAAAACAATTGTGTGTTTTCTATGGATCAGTTTCTGTGAAAACTGTTAGGTTATTTTTTTAATGTTTCGCCATTCAATAAGCTTCAGTTTAAACAGCTCTGATTTACTTTATTATTTTTTTACTTAAGAAATAAAAAAACAAGAATGATGAATTTCTATTTAATATATGGAAGGATGCTTTTTAGATTTTAGATAGGAGGAATGCCTTTTATTATTATTAAAATTTATCTTATATTTAAAACGGGATGTATTTTTTGCTTTAAAAAATTGATTCAAATTCAAAATGCATTTGTTTCCAATTTCAACTTATGGTACTCAGCTTCTCTTCCAGAGTTCTATTTTAATACTTCCGAGAAAATAGTTGATAATTATTTAAATTAAACAATGCAATAACTATATAATGACTGCTTGATATATCTTTAATATTACCAATAAATTTTTGATTTGAATAATTAATAATAGTATATACATATTAGATTTTGTTGATTTTGGTTTTTTTATGAGTTGGTAATTTATTTTTTATCTATTATAACATGTTTGTTTCTAGAGAGATTTTGTTGTAACTTAATGTACGTAAAAGCTCTAATCAAAAGATTCTATTATTTTAACAATATAAGTATAGATGAATGAAGCTGTAGGTTATACTTGGAGAGGTGTAATTTGGAAAGAGTTGTCTATTTGAGTTGAGACGGAAGAGATTTATCTTCCCTTAAGTATATTTTCATTCATAACTGCAAATTCAGTTTTATACTTCATGATATATTGGAGGATGTTAATTTTAGTTATTGTCAGATAGATCTCAATTTTCCTTCTGTTTATTCTGTGAAAATGACTTTCTGCTTCTAATTGTTTTTAATTATCTTACGGGTTCTATTTAATAAGGTTTAAAATTGCATTTTTAAAATGATGCAACATTTCATCAAAGCCCATTAGAAATGGAAGATAATTTTATATTATTTGAGTATTTCTCTGACATCCTTAATTAGGATATTTTTTTAAATGTCTACTCTTTTGGCGTAGTTATATGTAATTTTCTGCATACTGAATACCACGTTTTATTTAGTTGAGGGAATGCACAAATCTGTTTCAGAATTAAAATTTGAATCCATAGGAACTGAAATTAAGGATTTATATACAAATATGTATTTATAAATAAAAAATTCTATTAAATCAGGTTAAATTATTGGTCTCTTGAAAAGGAATTGATTTAAGTTGAATTTCCTTTTTGCTCCACAAAAGTAAATCTTTCTTTTTTGTATGTTCCCCTTTGTCATAAACTATTTTTCAAATGCTAAAATATTGAATCAAAATAAAATTTTACAGCACATTTATAGTATAAATTCTTTAAAATATATTTGTTTCTATGGTATCTAAAAGGAAGTCCATATCTTCAAATGTAACCAGTCTGTGCATATTTCATTTATATTATGAAAACATTCTACAAAAATATGTTGAGTGTCCCCTTTCAAAAAAGATGGATCTGGATTATTTTGACTTAGTATTGCGTAAGGTTAAACATTTTTTATTTATTTTATTTAGTATTAAATTGTGTTGTTGAAATAATATTTATGTATTTAGGATCATTAATATACTCCTGCAAATTGGTGTTGATAACTAGATTATTATGAGTGAGGGAAAAATAATTTTGTTATTGAGCCATCAGAATGTAAATTATGTGATCACATTGTTTTAACTTCTTTGGAATAGAGTATATTATTATTTCTAATAAAATTGTAATTGAAAGAATTAACATTTTTTCATATGTAAAAAAAATTAGTTATGTATTGTACATGGAGAGATGTATGGAAACTGTCGAAACTTTAACATATTTATATTTTATCAGTTATCTTCAATGAACCAGAAGATTTTCATTTGAATTTGTATGATAACTGTTAAGTCTCATTAACAAATTTAGCTCCTAGAATAATTGTTATAAATTAGTGTTTTGCATATGTTCATAGTTAACTGTTAAGAAAGTTATACTTGTAAAATGAAAGAGCCATCGGAATGTAATGAATTTTGTGAATCAGTATCATCCTGTCTGTCTTAATTTATGAGGGATAGAAGATATTGTCTCCATACAGCTTGTTAAATTTTAGGAACTAGATTTTATTGGAAGCAGTTCAATTTTCTCATGTTAATGGCGGTTTATAAATTAAATTTTGCTTACAAATTCATCGCCCCAATCATGGTAAGGATAAAATAAAACTACTTCATCCAGCAAAGCCCAAGACATTTTTGTTTATCATCAGTACCCATTCTAACTTGAGTAATAGAAGTGCTACTATGGTAGCATTGTGACCAGTTGAGCACCATTGTATCAAATGGCTGAGTCCTAGACAGTGTAATAAATGCTGTTAGGACATATAATGTCACTAAGTGCTGTCTATGTTTCTTTTTGAAGGAGTGGGATCCATTTGGGCCTTAGCTGGATGCTTGCCTGGCTGATGCATACATCTGCTATTAAGATGTAGGTGACCTCCTTCACCTTCCTTTTGTAATTGTTATCTTCCTTTTTCTGGTTGTGGCATTTTTACTTTTCTGGGGGTGATTGCACCCAAATATGTCAATGTATTTGTGGTTTTACTCTTTTTATGTGTGTTTTATCTCGCCTGTGTTCCATGATTTTCTGTAGTAGGTATCCAAGTTTTCCTGCCTATTCTTCTCAATCGCATGGGTTTTGTACGTACAGCTATTTCTTCTATATCTAAACTCTGCATTAGCTCTGGAATTAATAGCTGATGACTTCATTCAACATTTCTTTCTACTTTGTTATATATTTAAGTTAATGGCTAATTAATTCACTTTTCTGCAACATTTCTTGGTATTGCAGTTGTGGAACATATTGCCAGAAGTATCTTGTTTTGATTACTATTCAATCTGTTAACAATTTAATTTGCTCCTTGCATGATTTTACTACTCTAATTTTATTCTTATATTTTAGATGGAATATTTAGTTTGTAAGTTTTACATATCTCTTTTTGAGTCTTAACAAAGGGAATGATATGTATATTAAAGAATTTTTATTTCTTATCATCATTAAGTACGAAAAGTTTATTTTACCATATGTTGAAATATCCGTCTCATATCCCAATAGCTCAGTTATTTCTTTTTAAACTTTTTTCTCTGTACATTTTTGCGTTCAAGCATCAATGAATTTTTCCAGTTTCAAGCCATAATATTTCTCACTTGATAACTATAAGGTGTTTATCAGGAAAGTGCTCTTAGAAGAAGTTATTTTAAGATTAAAAATAAAGTTCAGGGGTCATTCGATTTTGGAATAGTAATGATCAAGCATTGATGTATATATCTCACTATCAAGGTGCAGGCAGGATGCCTTGTCATCGATGGCATTTTAAGTTTACTATACTTTAAAATTTAATACCCTTGAGATTGTTCATCAAGTAATGATAGGGTTCAAAAATTGAAAACATAAAGAGATTCTTCATAACTTCATTTTCTCAATTTTGCTAAACAAAGTTGTTTGATTTGCCTCACTTTCATTTGTACCAGCCTGCCCAATTTCTCATTTTATTTATTCTCAAGGCTTCAGGGGATAAATACCCTAATCTCCTTTTCTTAGCTACCCCCCTTTCCATCTTAAAAGGAAAAACTACATAATCATGGCTCGTCTTCATAATATGCTAGACTTAAGCAGAACATAGTAGGTGAACTTCTATTGTATCATTTTTTGTATATGATATATATATATATATATATATATATATATATATATATATATATATATATATAATTAAAAATGAATATTCAAGTCCTTTTTCATAATCATGATGCCTCAGTGGCAAGATATTTACAAGCCTTGTCGGTGTAAAGAATTAATCCCTAATGAAGTGTTTCTTCAATTTAATATTCATTTTAAGCAATGGATGTGTGAAGACCAGATGGTTTGCTGAAGAGCTCAAATGTCAGTGATGAATACATAATTATTTAAAACAAACATTCATTTCCTTTTGAGTCAATTTCTCCCAAACTCTTTGATTATATTCTAGGTGCTCAGTCAAATATCACATTAGAGGTGCAAAATTTCTTATAGATACAGATATACATTTATTTTAGGAAAATTTTTAAGGCAATACTATAAAGGTGCTGGTATTATTTTCATTCTGTTGGTGTTTTGGCTTGTGTAGAAAAATTCCTCATATGTTGACATGGTGCTCTAGTATGCTATTGCTCAAAAAACTTGATCCAAGCCATTTCATTTTTTGTGAAGAAGTGGTTTTTGTGTATTTATCCTAAAAGTTGTTTTAAATTCATTGTAAATGGAATAATCATCTTGTATCCAAGAAGTTATAGCTAAGAATCAATGGTGTAGATTTGCTTTGCAGCCAAAATGTGAGTTTTTAAGTATAAAATATTCAGTATACCAAGGTTTTTTCAAATATTTTTGTTGGTAGTTAATATTTAAATTGTAAGAATTTTGCTTGTCACGCTGTGATCATAAAAAATCTGTATTGGTAAAAAATATATTACTTAATATTTGAAACATGCTTCCTTATTATATGGGACGGTAATAATATTGAAAAGGACTCTTTTTACATTTCAAGCAAGTTACAAAATATTTATAGGTCAGTTTAGCTAGATTATCTGATAATAGAGGGCAAGCAACTAATATTCTTTTAATGAATAATATCAAGTAAGAAATAATGATTGTTAAGCTTGCATATCCTTTGTATTTTCCTCTATCAGAAAAAGATGTTTGTTCTTATTATTTCTCTTATAGATTGCATACTAAATTTTTGCTGATTTTTATTGATAAAGATTTTGCAAAGGTGTTTAATTTTGAATATCAATTGGAGTAATGTAGAGATAAGGTGAAATTTAAACTTATTAGTTCAGTTAAAATTGAAGTAATGTTTAGCATTATTAAAATCCAACATTCATGATTGGCTTGCAAATAAGTCATTAGGAAATTTTTATTTTTAAAATCAACCAGTAAAATTTCTATAGCTCTTGTAATGCTCTATTTCAATATTTATTTCATTTGATAGGTTTCTTTCTTTCTGAAATAGGATAATTGATGAGTGGGATAGTCTAACAGATCTAAAAATAGAGTTAAGTTTTTTTTAAAAGACTCTACGTCATTCAAAAGGACTTAAATAATCTGTGCAATTTAATATATTATGGGTGTATAAGTCTATTATGAAAGATCCACTTAACTTTTTTAACATTACTATAAAGAATATGGATGTAATAAAATAAAAGTATTAATAACATTTCTTGTTAAATAGCAATCAGAATGACACTAATTGTTCTGTATTTCTGATTATTTGTCTCACATAGTCATGTGAGTAATAAAAATTGTCCAAAGCTAAGCTAGCGTATATGAGAATCATCTTATACCAATATTATAACAATTTCTTTTTACCTTATTTTCCCGGTTCAGGTTAGTCTTATTGCAGTATGCTTTGCTCATAGGAAACGGGTTTTAATTTAATAAGATATAAAATAAAATATGTACAAGCAAATTCAAGAACTATAAAATTTTAAAATTCTCTATCTAATCTTCTTCTATAGTTGTAAGTGTGCTAATAAATGTAGATTGAATTTCCTCCAAACTCTACAATTTTTGATAAAATTAATTGCTATTCATGATAAGTTTACCACTAATTTTTAAAGTCTATCATATATTAATGAAAACTGTAAATTGAATCTAACCCTCTTTGATAATATCTCACTTCCATCCATCATACTTTCATTTATATAAAGTTTATAGAAGTGAATGATTATGTTAGAGAGAGAGGCTTGTTAATAGAAGCATATGATTCTTTTTCAATCCATTGCCTTATTGCTATAAATTTTTAATATTGTCCAATATCTCCTCCTTGCAAATATTCAAACCTGAAACAAGAACTGTTGGTAACTTGCTATTTAGAAAATTATTTCTGTGACATGAAAAAGATGGAATTTAGATTCACTTTCACTTAGAAGAAGTAATGATTCTTATGAAACATTTCATTAGTTAATTAATCTAAATTTCTTGTAAAAGTCAATATTTAAGAAAACTAATTATTATATCTCAATGTATAATTAGTTGCTGCCCATAACTTTTCATATTTTTTTGTTTCATTTTAATTCAATATCAGAAATATTGCAAATTCCCAAGTGTTTACCCATTCTTTCTCACTATTCATAAACATTGAATTGCTACCATGTTGAGAATGTGAATATGTGATTAAGAAGAGAATGTCATTTAAATGTATTTGGTGGCATAGGACTTTTACTCTTAATAGATATTTTGTCCAGTTATGACTTGGTCAAAAGTTGTCAGTATACAGGAGAAGTTTTTTGAGTTTATTCTTGCATGGCAGTCATCTGTCTCACTTATAAAAATTAAGAATTATCTTGTTGGGGGTTGTTTGATTTTTGACATTTAAGTATTGGTGAATCTATCAGTTTCCTCTGCTTGCTGTGTACCTTCATATTGGGATCCAAATGATTTACAAAGTATGATAATGTATTATTCTCCAATTTTGGACCTGCAAGTTTTGGTAGGATATTTCGTGTTAGGATTATTTTCTATTTGAAGATAGTAATCATACATCTACAAACTACTATAAGGCTAAGATATTTTCTTTCTGTGCAGTGATAATTATTCTACTTAGTCATCTCACCTTGGTGAGCTGAGTGATTAAGGGTTAGTTCCGATGTATATTTACTTACCTGTGCATGTGAGTGATGTTCTGACATAAAATTTAGAATGTATATTTTGAGCATAGGTTTAAAAATGAAGGGAAGATCATACTCCAAAGAGGATTGAGGAGTTAAGAAAAGTCAGAATTTAGAAATAGCTGAAGAATGCAAATATCATAGTGTGTTTGTCCTTAAAAAATTTAGTCAGTGTTTAGAGCCAAGAAAAAATTCCTCAAATATCTTAGAAAAATGTATTTTAATATACATGGAATTGGTTACCTAATTAATTATAATTTTTGTGTATATCAGAAAAGATCTTGATCATTTAATGAATGCCTTGAGATTTTTTGCTAAGTTCTTAAGAATGGAAATAGACTCCTTTGCATTAACAGTGTTATGTATGGATTTCATCAGTTATTTTAAGGTTGTCCTAGTGAAAAGACTTATTGAAATTGTGAGGTAATAAAGATTTTTAGACAAAATTTACATTTCTTCCATGATTATCTTAATTTGAATTTTGGAAAAATTTAGGTTTGTTTGCTTTAAGAAAGTAATTATGCTGATTACTATTATGGTTCAGTGAGTTATACATATTTAATATTAACCTTTACAAAAATGTTATCTTGCAAAAATTACGTTTATCACAAGAGGATATTTATTGTTTAATTTTATCTTAGTGGTTAATTTTATTTTAGAATTAGATCATTTTTCTTATATATTAATTTTATTGCTGTCTATGTTATGTATCTGTTGAGTGACGGGAGTTTTCTCTAATTATTTTAAAAATTCATATAGTTAATTTCAGACTTATTTTACTTTCTTGGAATTTGTTAATATAATTCAGTGTTTTTGAATTTATAGAAAATAAATGGATGGGCATCACTCACTCAAGGCAAATAATTTTACTTTTCATATATTGTATAAGGCAATCTCTTCATTGATTCCTAGCTAGAGTAAATTTAAGTTTGAAGGAAAGGTCATAACAAATTAGGCAGTTAGTACTCATAAAATAACTTGAAAAAATCAATTAGGAAATATTTAATATTGTTCAAAAGTCACTTTTCTTATTTTTTAAATTTTGAGACATACAATATCCTTGGACAAATAATTCAATACATGTTTTCAGAAACCAGTTTTTCATATGAGGATGGTCATGTTTAAGGATATGTTTAATATCATATTCCTGACTATTTAAGCTTAAAATTATTTTGGCTTTGCAGCTTTTGCCAGTAAAACTTGAAATTTCTTTAAGGAAAGCACTATTAAATGTTATGAATTCTCGTTAAATTTATGATGCTTTAAGTTTCTTAAGTTGTATTTTATAGATGTTTCAGATTTTTTAACATGAACTTCCATTCAAAAAGAGAAGCAGATATAAAATTTGCATTATTTTAAAATTTAGCTCTCTGTATTATAAGTATCCAATATTACTTACTTGGTTCATATTTTTATTTATTATTACAAAAATGTTTATAATCGGTATACATTATTCTAATTTTTAATACTGTTTTTAAATAATCTGTGTAATGTATGATGTCTTAAAAGTAATGTATAATAATAATTACCTATTGATATTTAAAGTTAATTAGTTTTAAAAATGAATTTTAATGCATCCAATTCTGCATTTCTGTTGAAAAATTTTGTGTGTGTAAATTGTAATATTTGTTTAATTTTGCATGTTTGGTGAACCAAGGAAAATTTCTTTAATTGCAATTGTCTGAACTTTAACTGTTCAGAAGTCTTACTGCAAAAATTTCTTGAGAGGTTATTTTCAGTATGCCTGGCCATTTAATTGTTATGAATGTATGATGATCATTGACATTTTTCACTAAGAGCTGAAATTCATGAATTTGCCTTGCTCATGTTTGTTAATCCAAAAACTGATGAATGGCATTGATCGGTGGAAGGGATACTTATTTGACTATCACTCCATTATCAGCATCAGCTGAGAGGGTTTTCTTCTTTCTAATTATGCTTGGAATGACAGCCACTCATAATCTATATATTATTTTAATTATTTTATTTTAGCTACTGCTTGGTTATTAAATTCACTGTGTGTAGTGCTTTCATTTTTAATGATTTTTTGCAACAGGATCAGCAGTGCACCTGCTATTTAAATGATATATGATACTAAATGATGGATTTCTTACTTCTGATTAGAAGATTTTTAACATAATATTCCATGTTCTCTTTTTTATTTTATTTATTTAAGTTGTTACTTTGATATTTATTCAATTGCCATAATAATTAATTTAAGATTAATTATGCCTTAAAAACATTAAATAGACTATTCATTATTTGAGTTTCTATTAACCCTTCTTAAATTAATAATGGTGCTGTTAGTTTTGAATATTTCCTGTTTATTCTAATAATTAAACTAAGTGTTTATAATAATGACTATACATTGCTAGATTATAAATATTCTATTAGTCATGCTGTGATTTACTGAGTACATTTTAAATGCATTTTATATCAATTTACAGTAACCTTTTCTCTTAAAAGGAGGTTTTACTTGCATTATTTCATTGAAGTTGTTGATGTGACCTGTTAGTAGATCATGATTATGACATATGGCCACCATACAATTTTGTTGTGCAACTTTTACATTTGAAGGTAAATAGGTGTGAGATTTTAATTAAGTATATGGCACTGTACTCATTTCAAACCTTTGGGCGGTTATAAATTGAGACATTTGTTGTTTAACTGGAAATGAGACATCAAAGGAACTGGAATAAAAAGATTGATGAAAGGCACCTTTTGAAGCTATCCTACTCTAGCACTTTCATCTCAGTGAGTCTCTCAAAGAATGAGATTGGTATTGAGAAGGTATTTTGATGATGTAAAGAAAGCATGGGTAAATTAATGAAAAATAACATTAAAGTAATTGCCAATCATCAGTAATAGTATGTATGTATGATATTCTAGGACTGTTTCTTTATTTTGCTTGTTTGGTGCTGTTTTTAATTTTTTCTGTATAATTGTTTTATGATATATCATTGGATTGTGTGTCATAGATCAAAAATCATGGTGATAATTATATACTTTTAGAATTCAGTGATTTTTATCAGCCTAATACTCAAGGAATATTACTTGTAATTTGAGTATAAGTGATTATTTTTGTGTATTTTCTTTACATTGCATGTCCAGGTGTATACATTGATATTTCAAATTATGCATTTCTCAGTTTATTTGCATTATTAAATACTATCCTTAAGCTTGCATGATCAAAGAATGAAAATTGTTGCATTAAGAAGTTGACATTCATTTGCCATAGCAGTTAACTCTGTGGCTTCACACAGAATACCTCACTACGGAGTTGGGGATCAGCATTGGGGGAAGCGTTCTGGTCTCCTTCGTAAAAATATAATACTTGAATCCCCATCACTGGACAAATGAGCGTCAACTTCTTGTGCTGTTGCTGTATATAAGGACTTCAAGAAGTTGATGTTCTTTTGTTTCATTTGCAGGAGACAGTGGGGGAGCAAGACGGGAGCCAGGGCCCTCCAAAGCTGTTTCCCTGCATGTATTGTGGGGCCTCCTTCCCCCACCAGAGCAAGCTAACGAGACACATCTTATCACATAGTCTTGAGACGCTTAAATATCGAGAACAGGCTCATACACCCCTTCTCCCACCTCCAACACCCCCATCAGGAATTGAGCCTCTGAACCTAGTGGACTGCCACTTCCGTCATCCTCCCCCGTCACCACATCCACCCCCTCACCTACACCCTCATCATCCTCTCAATCCACACCTAGCTTTACCTCATCCATTTCATCCTCTTCACCCAAGAGACCCTATGGATCCTGAGACAGCATCTGTTACTGGGGAGGTAGTGGACTTTGGCGTGACAGGAGAGGATGAGGAAGAACTGGAGGATGGTGGTGGGAGTGGGGGCGGAGGTATTGATGGAGATTTAGAGGGCGAGGGAGGTGGGAGTCAATCAAACACCGTGCTGTGCAAGTTCTGTGGAAAGTCTTTTGCTGATGTGGCTTCACTCATTGGTCACCTCCCTGCACATACTGGGGACCGGCCTTTCAAATGTGAGTTTTGCGGCAAAGCCTTCAAGCTGCGCCATCACATGAAGGATCATTGTCGGGTACATACCGGGGAGCGCCCATTCAAGTGTGCTCTTTGTGGGAAGACATTTTCAAGGAGCACAATCCTTAAGGCTCATGAGAAGACTCACTTTCCCAAGTATGTGCGCAAGTTCCTGTCCCCAGGCCCCCAGCCAGTTGTGGATGCTGCAGCAGAGCCATCTCCCCCTTCTATACCTCCTGTGTCTCTACCGCACCCTCCCATTCAGCAACAACCCCATCGGCAGTAGCGAGAAGATCACATGGCTGTCATGAATCTCGGAGGCCTAAGAAATTCTGAGAGCTTTATATCTTGTCCTCTTGTAGAGATAGCCTACGTTGAGCATATGCACCTTTTTGTATACGTGATTGGTTCTCCAAGCAGTAACAAAATTATTCCTGCACCCTAAAGTCCCTAAGACCTCTGCACTCATAGATATAAAAATGTTCGATGAAGCTATTGAGAGTGCTTCTAAATAGAATATTTAATTTCTGCCCAGTATGGTGCTTACGGTTGATTGTTGATAATAATGATTGTGGTTAGATAATTTATCTAAATATTTAAAATCATAAAGATTTTATTAAAGTTTCTAGTCTCTTGGTGAAAATTTTTAGGAATAGGTATTTTATATAACTGTTAAAATGTTTTATTTTTCTTCATTTTGTTAACAAATTTAAATGAAGTTTTAGAAGTTAGTGATAACATCAGAGACAAAAGTTAATGTCCATAATTATTTGTAATTCTGCAATATGTGATTACTTAAAAATACTTTCTTACAGTTGTATTGAATGTATGTTAATGTTTGCACCTTTGAAAGTGCAGAAATCTTTGGTTTTATTGGGTTTATTTGGTGCAAAAATTCTCAATTTACACCAAAGCACAGTTATTTTAGCATACACTGCATAGAGTAGGCTCCAGTACTTGCTCATTTCCAAGTCTCATATTCTGGTCCAAGTGAACTTTCTCACTGGACAGCATGGCAGGGTGTGATATCTTGGATAAAGTGCATAGTTGAAGAATTTTTATAGCAAGACACTAATTTTATACTTCATGTTAATATCACCGAAATTTCGACACATGCATGAGTTTCCTAAAACAACTACAGGGAAGTGATTTGTTGCATGTTGGGCAAGCATCTTCCTTTTTTGTATTTTTTTACTTTTGAAGGGCAACTGTAAGAGCTGTGATAGATTTAAATACTTTGTAACTGTTAGTATACCTAGAAATGCATAGTGACCTGGGTAAATTTGCTACAGAATTGATAGATAAACTCAGTTTATTGAGATACGGCATAAGCAAATGTTCATCAAATCATTTTTATTAGAAATGATTAAGATTTGATAGAAATGGATATCACATTAGTACAACATGTATTAAAATAATGGTCACAGTTAATGTATTTTTAGTGTTGAAGGAATGTCGCTGTACATAATCCAGCAAGACATTTTTTACTGTTGAAGCACTATGTGATCACACTTTAGGATCTCAAGTTACACATATAATGGGTGCAAGTGCATTTTGTTGGTTTGATTTTCTAGAAGTTTTACAGTAAGCTGTGAATGGAAATTTGAGGGCAAATTTGTCATTTATATTTTATTGCATTCCTTATATTGAAAGTTAATCATTTTTAATCCAGCAATTTATAAGAAATGCATCCTCACTCATTTTTGTAAAAGCATTATTAGGGTGCATAGAACACTAACAATTGATATAAAAATAGCTGATCTTCCATATGCGTAAGTTGAAATTGTTTTTCGATGATGATCAGGAATATAAATAATGATAGACCAACAGAAGCATTCCTCTTTATGTCTCAATGAATGAATGAATATCCAAATTCATTTCAATATTATAGTAGTTGCCTGTCATCATGTTTCTTAAGTTGTAGAGATTATTTCACAGTATTATTGCCCTGCAATTTGGAGTGAGAAACAGAGACTGCTTTGGGAAACTGTTAATCAGCTTCGCCCATTCAGCAGCAGCAAGATGTGATATTATATTATTATTAATTTTATTGATAATATTATTTTTAACATTATTATTATCTTCTATATTATATATCCTTGCTTGAAGCAGGGAGAGGGAATAATTGAGGTACTTTTGGATAGGGGGATGACACAACTCTTTTCTGTGTGTGTGAATGTTATTACACGAATGCCTGTGACTTGAGAGTTTGTGTGTGTGCATGGCTAGTCAACATAAAGTTCCTGAGATTTGTAAATGAGGTTGATGTGGTGCTTGGATTGAAGTGAACCATGATTTTCTTCTGGGCCACCCCCTCTCACTTGAAAGTTTGACCAGTTGCTGGCTTCTCTCTCCTCTATTTTCTTCTTTATTGCCTTTTCTTTCTTTTAAATTTTTTAAATCTTACCCATAAAAATTATAATTCTCATTTTATCTATTTAATTTTTCAGCCAAAAATAGTTTCCCACTTCCTTAAATTTGACACCCGATATTTTGGGCCCCATGACTTTTAGGAATGTCCGCATTTTTAGGTTGATCCTTTGTGAGCAAAATCACTTTTTAGGATAGTATTTTATTTTAGTAGCTTTGTTGAGGAATTGTATTGATTTTAATCCAGTTTACAGAAGACATTACTCTAGCGTAGGTTATTATACATTCAAGGTAATGTTAGCACATGTTAAAAATGCATAGTGAACTTAGGAAGTGTTAATTATTTTTGAACAGAAATAATAAGTCCTTTACCTTCAAGTATTGACTACTAAGTGATAATTCAAAGAGATTTTTTATGAAACTCCATGTCATTGCATTTTCTCTGTTTCTGACTTTGCAGAAAAGGTTGTAACTATTGACAATTAATCAGACACATATTTATTCAGAGAAATGTGATAGGTCATGCATGTTGGGCATTGTGGAACAGTATTCACCTCAGTATAAGTTCATCATAACTGGAACAGTTATTCTAATAATGAAATATCTACAAGATTTGAAAAACTATAAGTGAGTTTAAATTATTATTACAAGCCAAAAAGGAACTTTTTTATTTAATTTCCTCTGCTGTTGTTATCCTGCCATTTCTCTGTGGTGGTAGAATTGAAACAGTATACATATCTGCTGGTAATAATTTAATGATATTGAGAACCCTGTTCACCAGTTTTCTGTCAGAATAATATTCTGATTGTTTTAAGTATTAAATTAGATTAAACCATTATCGGAAGGCTGGTTTACTTACTTTTGCTCTTGCCTTTCTGAAGTTTCTTCATTTTGTATATTACATATTTAAGCTCTTATCTTGTTGTATTTGATTGTGTGTTATGACCAATTAATTACCTTTTTCATTGAATTTTTATATTCTAAAATTTATTCAAATGCTCGGTTATCTCATTAACTATTGATTTTGAGTCCCAAATATGCCTTAGAAGATTTGGCAAACTTAAAGAGTCGTGATCATAATAAATAGCAATAAGAGAAATTATTTTCATCTATAAGACTAGATATAATATTTATAAAAATGCCTCGTTGATAAATGAAATAAAATTGCTGTTATGTATGTGAATTATGATCAATATTGACCATTTATTCAAAGTGATAACCGTAAATCGCTTTGGTTACTATCTAAAAAATGTTCACTTACATTGCCATATCTCGTCCCCATTCCTGGGATGTATTTTGTGGGTGATTACCATTAATAATCTGGTTCATCACTCTTGTTTGAATTTCATGTGTAAAAACAGTTTACCATTGCAGTTTTGATCATTAAATGAATATATGAGGCAATAATTACGTACACATACATAATTATATAATATACACTCATAGATGACTTTCCTCACACAAGTTGTGCAAGAATAGGCAGCAGTTAGTACGTGCTCCTTTGAAAGGTATAGGCATGTATTTATAATGTAGCTATACTCATAAATCACAAAAAATAACTGCAAATATTTGCCCTTCAAAAAGTTTGCATATTATCAACTAAATAATGATAGATTTGTTTCATTAATGACAGATGTCTCTCAATGTCACAAAATGAGTGCCTATAAGTGAAAGAGAGGGGAGAATACTATTCAAGGCAATACAAGTACATAAATATTATGTATAGAGTTAAACTTCATTAATGCAATATGTGTGAGTGGTTATTACTCACTTATTTGAACTGTCCCCCAGTTTTTAGCTATGGTTGATCTATGCTATCAATAATCATGATTCTTGCTCCGTTATTGTTTGTTTATTGTTCAAATTATATCTTTTTCTGATATTGTTCTTTGAAACCTTGGTAGTATTACTACGTACAATCTTATTATCATCTTCGTATTACGCAACAGCTTCTAATGAATATTTATTCATTCATAGAATTATTTCCTCTAGTTCATACTTGAGTCTTTATCTTATTTCTTCTGCTGATTTGATTTTTTTGTCTTAAATATCCGATTGAAATTGTATCTGGGAATGAGGAAGTAGGACCTTAGATCATAAAATGTGGCTTTTAACTGGTTTCTATTCCATGAGTTTTTCAAAGCAAAATAATTCTGAATATCTAGGCTTTTATACTTTGTATTATTTTTTTCACATTTAATTAGATAATTCAAGCCATCTGATAAGACATTTGCTTTGATTAAGTTCAAAGAGCTCAAACACTTGTCATTTGATAACTTTGGGACTGCATCCAATGGACAACCACCTTAGCTCCTAACTCATACGAGAAAAATATCTATTTTAGTGCTGATATTTAAGCTAAAATATTTGCATTGGGTGTTCTGACTTTTCCAATGTGTAATTTTTACTGGAAGAAATTATTATGTGTGTATTATATCCTGAATATCCAATATGCAACAGGTTGACTGGTGAAAATAATTCTGGGTTTAATTTCCAGTGGAACACTTGTGGAACAAGACATAATATATTGCAGCACTATTGACGTATAATTTACTTTTAATAATACTTAAAATTTTATTATATTTCTTACTGAATGGGTGCAGCTCATAGTTGTTGTTATTGGTCCTATTTTAACTCAAATTTATTTCCTTGAACAATTTTAAACGGAAATACTGTACTTGTTTCAATCAGTTAAGTCTCTCCAGCATTGATAAAAAATGATCCTTTTTCGATTAATTTTGGTACAAAATTAACAAACTCAATAAACTAATTGGTGACCACTCTTAACCATGATATTTATTATGATCGGTCAGAATCTACTTATTAATATAAACTTGATATCCACTGCTAGCATTCATTTATCTTATATCAAGAAAGGTGAATGTGCTCTTTTTTCAGCTTTTAAGAGTTATGAAAGGATTTGAGAAGCAAACATGAGTTTTTCTATGTGCAGCTGTGGGTGTGAGTTCATAGTATCAAAATCATTATATTTGCATGAATCTTATAGCACTAAAATCGGGATATATTTTTAGATAAGAACAATGTTTTCACATGCTTTGGTGTATCCGTTTTAATAGTAGTGAATGAAGATGACCTATTACTTCTCTTTTATGAAGAAATGTTATTTAAGTGTCTTTAGTGCTGGAGTTATCAGAATTTTTAATATGATTTTCGTAAGTCATCTTCATGGTGTAGTGGCCTTTACTATGACAATATAAACAAGGCTGCTTCATTGTGGTTTAATATCCAATGTTTAAGAATTCTTGGTTGAGTTAGAATTTTGCTTTTAAAGTCTTAGAGAAGCTATTTTCCCAATGATAATGTGTGATAAAAATTTAATTGAAAATTTGATGATAATGAGATAGGTATGGACATTTTCCTTCTTAGGGCATAATTTTCTTGTTTTTGGCCTAGTTTATGGATGGAAAGGGTTTTCATGATGGTTATATCAGATGCAAAACCATTTTTAAAATTTCGATTCACTTTCATTTATTTAGCTGAAACTTTAATTACACCAAGCTGAACATTTTAAATTGTTTGATATAAATGGATTTGAAGCGCTTCAATAGATTAACTGTTATAGTATTTATAATGTTATAATAAAACACATTCTAATGATTTTCTATAGCCAATCCTTATTTATGCAAAGCAAGTATTTAAATACATGGTGATAATAAAACAGCAATAATTTTGGGTTAAAACCTTCAATCTTATAGGAGCTGCTACTTAGTGATAAGAGTTGCAGATGTTTCACTGCTTTTAAAAATGTTATGAATACTTTATGTAATAACTTGAAGAAGGTGAAATTTTTAAAAGTACTTGTTTTCTAACAATCTTTCTACTTAGGTACATAAACTTTTGCTTGTTGAAATGAGTCTATGCTCACCATATTGGTTGTTGTCACTTTCATTAGTGATTTAATTTTGAAAATTTAGATTTTTAATTTTTTCAGTATTTTTAATATCGAGCCATATTAAGTTGGTTTATATAGAGCTCCTTTGCTACTTGTTAAAGAGATAAGTTCTGGAAATATAATAATCTTCCACAAGCCCGATCTCCTGATTTTTAAGCATAATATAATAGCTACAATTTGTTTGAAATTCAACTCAAAAATTGCCAAGAATGCCTTTGTTGCAAGATACTACGTTTGTTATTTGCTGATATAATACTATATAAATTTCAACTTGGAGAAAATTGCGAGCTGATAGTTAAGTATACTAAAATGTATAATATTTATACTTGACAGGAGTACAGGGTCCATTTGTATTCTGAGGATTAATGGTAGTGACTTGTTTTTCAGGATTGAAATGTAGGAACTATAAAAGTTAAATTTTAAATTATACATACATTTTAGGATATCCTTTTTATGTTGTTGATAGAATAAATATTAAATGGAAATGTTCTTACTTTGATGCATGTGGCATACTTATTCTGTGATTGTGACAACACATCATATTCATGCAAAGTTCCAAATGTCTGTGATCAGTGGCAGTATAAGTGGGCAGAATTGAGGATCATGAAACTTAGGCTTGACTCAGTTGTTGTCAAACAATAACAATGTCTTTAAAACAGTTGGAAATAGGTGATACTAGAGTATTGGGTATAAAGCATATCTTAAGAACTTTATTTGTTGAAAATACCTTCATTTGTTCAGTATTAGTGAAAGTTCCTACATGGTATACATTCAGTTGGAATTAAGTGCATTGGTAGCACAATTTTTGCACTATGCATTCATTGAAAGTATCCATGACTTCAAGTTATTTATAAATATGTGCATTACTCATATCCATATCATCATTCAACCCAAGTTTTGGTCAGATAGTATTGGTTTGTTTTTGTTCATTTTGATAATTTTGACCTTGTTTACCTGATGTTTCAATTCAGTGTGATTTAAACCATATGCAACATGAGTTGCATTTTGTCAAATAGTCTGTGGTTTCTGTGACTTATCTTTGAGTACTTGATGTTTATCTCTCTTATGTGCACATTTTAGTGCACATCAACTTGTGATAATGAGCCATTTTTAAGGGGAAAAACTATGCAAGTCTCTTGCTTTGTTGTGACTTCAGTTACATCAAGTCTCCTGATGGAATGTGTAAAATGCTTGACAGCCATAATTTATAGTTTAAGTATTTCTTTATCCATGTTTGCACTTAATTTATTTATTTGAAAGAGGTATGGCATGTAAGTTTTGAGTCAATAATTGTTGAAGCAGCCCAAACTTTGAGCCACAGACACAAGAGACCAAAACTAAGTGACTTGATAAAATGAAAGCAATGTGATATATAACATAAGTGACCATTCCAGATGGGTATCAGCAGAAACTTCTTTAAGAAATATTGGGAATGCTTTATGATGTAACTGCCGACAGAAGGCAATTTTTTAAATACTGTTGTAGCAGCAGCCACTGCCATGATTGTCAATATTCTTACTTGGGGATTTGAGAAGGCATTGGCAAGAAGTATTTTGATGAGGGTGAATTTGAATTACAATGTTCATTTTCATTGAGTTTCCTACTATTGGCATAAATAAATTGTGACAAATCTGATATGATGTCAATAATAAGATATTTGCAGTTACTTTTGGTGATTGTTAGTGAAGAAATTGTTGTGTTGTATGACTGTTGTATGATGTTAATAAGCATAGGTAGGATACCAAATGTCTTATATTTAGTTATTTTCCTGCATACAAATGCCATAAAATTAGAGGCATGTTTGTGTATTTTATAATCCTGTGTTAACATTTAAATGGTAATTATCATAGAGCTATCGTAAAACATTAAGAGATGCAAGAAATGGTGGTGATGCATACCCATATCATATGGGAAACTTTAGCAACTGTGTTGGCTGTGGTTTGCCTTCTTCGATTGGTCTTTCTAGTGGTGAATGGAGTGTGTGAAAAGTATTTTTCTAAGAGTGAAGATGGAAAAGTTACAATGCTTTTTTGATCTAGTGTTCTGATGCTAACCAAGGATGCAAGTGGTCGATGTGTGTGAAAAGAAAAACATATTCTTGAGAGTAAAAGGACTTATAAGGTAAATCTGTGATAGTTTGTGATGCTTTCTTATCCACAGTTTATTTGTAAAAGTCTTTAATACTGTGTATGTTGTGCAAAGGATTTATTCAATTTTTAAGGGAAATGTTACTAATATTTAACCACAAGGTTATTTGAGTGCTTACCCATGTAAAAGAATCTCCTCTATTCGATTTTATTTATGGATAAATTTTATTAGGTGATTTATATTACACTTGATATCATCATCAGTTGTATATGTATTCAATACCTAGAATTATATCAAGAAGTAGGAGTAGCTCAGGGTCATTTTGCAAGAAACCTTCCATTGACATTGGACATCCTAAGCGATGAACACATGTTAATTTGAAAGACATTTTGGAGTTAATTTGTCTTCAGTGCACAACACTAATCCTGGACACCAATTAATGGTCAAAAATATTTTTATTCACCCCCTTTTTGACCAGTATGTAATATCCCGGTGAGAGAAATTGCAATCTAACATAGAGTAACCTTTAAAGTGGCTTGGTGCAGGCAAATTTAAACTCTTGGTTAGTGATGAAGCTGTTTGGGATTCTTGAAAAATTATTCCAGGTGATTAATTTCAAGAGCCCAGTGATATTTATTATTTGCTTGACCATACATTGTGGTTTTCCAATACCATTCCCTTTCTCCTACTTTTAATTTTATCAGTCACAGCAACAGTCTTGCTGTAGCTCTTTCCTATTATCTTGCTGTGACTATTAAAAACTAAAGTGTTTTTTTTTATGCAGTTGTGGACAGATGATGATTTTATTCATAGTTGTGCTGAAGTTCCTGGTTAAAATTCCCCGACTTAACCTTACAGAATTCTTGTTTACAATGTAGGTGTCATAGGTGGATTTTAGTAGTTTTTTATAAGTGATACATGTTCCTGATTATAGATAATTATATCCATGTCCTATCTGGAATGCACTAGTAAGGATCTGCTTTTCATTCTAAGTCAGTTGCATAATCCTGTGCTTGTATCTTATTTTTTTTATGTGATATTTGCTTTTTTCATACAATATATTATAGAAATCATATGTTTGCCATTCTGCAATGCTTTATTTTTATGCTCTTTCAAACAAGAATGCATATCATAGCTGTATAAATTTTGACAAATAAAATGCTGTACAAAATCTCATTTCATTTAATGTCTTGAACTTTGAAACCAATTTTTTTCTTTTTTTATTAAAACTTTGAAACCATGCATCTCAGGTTTAATTCCTGAACTTTAAATAGGGTTGCATACTTTACTGATGATGATTAAAAGATAATTTTTACTTAAGTTTTTTTTTCACAGAAATATATTTTGATCTTCCGTGAAATTTGGCTGTTTTCAAGAAAGTTGGATTTACCCACTTCATTGATGTGTTTGACTAGCTTCCATTACCATAGCCATGCAGAAAATAAACTTTATTTTGATTTTGTCCACTATGGATTTTTTGTTACCATATTTGGCTGTCCTGTGTAAAAGAAGAGAGGCATGAAATGAAAGGCAAAAGGCAGCTCTAAATATATTGCCACAGAAGTTTGTTGAAATGGAAGCTGTGTTACTAGCATCATGTGTTACCACCTATGGGCCTATTCCATGTCAAGTTATGAGCATAGTGATTCAATGTATATCTTAAGAAAGTTTTGGAAAATTCAGAAGAAGCAATCCATGCAAAGGTAACACACCACTTCCCCTAGTAGAAAAAATGTTGCAGTTATCAAGCCCCCCAGAAGGTCATGGCCTCTATTGAATGGAACCAAAAAGGAATTTTCCTGATTGATTTATTTCAAGGAGAGAACAATTAATAGTTCTCAGCAGAAGAAGCTTTATGGGGCCATTAAGAGGATTGTTGATCACCGATTTGTGCTTTCTCCAAGATAATAGTGTTCAGTCACACTTTCCGTTGTGGAACTTGGGAATCAGATGAGATTGGATGATTCATCCAATTAACAGCTCCTTGGCTGCTTTATGCATCCACTTGCTTATGAAAAATCAAGGATGATTTACTGGCAGGTGACAAAATGTGAGTGAAGAACATAAGACCATGGAGGTAATGAAAATCTTTTACATGGAAGGTATTTCAAAACTTATTTCTTGGTAGACAAAGTTGATCAGGGTCACCAGAAACCATGTGGAAAAAGAATATGCTGTGTGCACATAAGTACTGTGAAATATATCAAATCTTGTGGGTCAAACATTTTTGGTTGACTCAATTATGAAGTGTTGGCTCTCCCGTCTTAAATTTAGGAGAAAATCTGTTTTAAGTTTTTTTATTTTTCTGTTGCTCATGTGAACAGTATCCAAATATATATAGGTAAACTTTTGTTTGAAAGGTTCTTAAGGCAAAAAAATCACTTATATGAATGGATTTGAAAATTGCTGAAATATTGGGAACTTTGAGTCATTTCTATTTATTAATATACATAAAAAAACATTCAACCATGAGGTATGATCCTGTTGGCCCTAAAAGTTGACGACTTAAAAATGATTCACCTTAGCTGCAATCCATTCCAAGAATGTTTTGATGAAGATCTTGTGTATTAATCTTCAGTTTTCTTATTATCCATGTATTTCAGAGTAGAAATTGCCTAGTATTGAATAAAAGAGGACAATGAGAGTTTCTGAACCTCTTCAGCATTCTTTAGTGCAGAATTCTGTAGAAGCTATGGTTAATCATTATTCGATTAAAAATAGACATGATTTATGAAATATGGTATGAAAATTTATTCATAGAATAAAATATAATTATTAAAGTTTGTCATAAACAACTTACCTCATTTCCTTGTGTTTATGATTCAATGAATAAGATATGATAGTTCACTGATGAAAATTAATACTATTACAAGTAGAATATTAAGTCCCCTTTCTTGGAAACTAAATGTTCTTACATTTAATATGAACTGTTCAATTCATTGCCTTGAGTTATCAAAATTGGATTCGTTTATTTATGTGTAAGCTGGATTATATTTGATTCATCACACTTAGTCTGTTTTAATAGCAAGGGAATTATATCGTTATAATTGCTTTTTCTGTTTTATGGATCCTTTTTCACTGCTTCGTGTATATGATATTTATTAAAAAGAATGTCCTCTCACATGTATGAAATATTATTTTTAACGCCATCTCATGTTTCATTTAACTACTGTTGTTAATGATGGCCCGGTAAAACGATGTAAAAGATGAGGTAATGTGAATGAAAGTTGGATATATAATTGACATACGAGAGTTAGCAATGATAGTAGCAACTTCTAGTATTGAAATTTAAGCGATTCGAAGAGTTATCGTTATTGCATTATTTGTTGCCTACGGATCTTTGCACAAGGTAAATTGTCAAAGCCTATTATATTATTTTCACGTTCTAGATGGATTAATTTCTGCTACATGTTCTTATCAGTATTGGAAGAGTTCAGACTAAGGTATGTTCATAGTTCTGATTCATAATTTAATTTAAATAATAGCTGTTTTCATAATATTCATAAGAATTACATCATTTTACATCTAAGTACCTTATTCATCACTTCTAACTCATGTTTTCATGCTCTAATATTTTATATAAACTTGCGGAGAAGAGTAAAAAGGACTTAAATATGCAGCATTATGAAGATTTCCGTGGTTTTAATGTTTTTCTTGTTCTGTAATAAACTTATATGCTTCGCGCGTCACGAAAGCTGGTTTTCCACGCTTCTACCGCACGGGATATATAGGTAGTTTACCGTTCACGCGCACTTAGAATTCAATCCATTATCCGTTTCTTTCTTTCTCATTCTAATATCTTTTCTTCTAGGGGCGAAATTTTAGTTTCCATACATTTTAAGTTGACAAATATGAGAGAAGGACAGAGTATCACGATGAACCCTTCAAGACTACTTGATGGACCAAATAGAGTAATTAGTGAATTTACTGATTAAATAAGGTTGGAGTAAAAATCGCCGCAATCTGCTCAGAAAATCAAGCCAATGACTCTTTGGGAATGGAAAGGGCTTCTTTACAGCTATGACATAATAATACATAATCTGAATGCTGTCCCTAACGGGTATCGAAATTATATTTCATAGTAATCCAAAAATCTTTTGCGTGAGAGAGGCAAGCTGTCTTTCGTCAACATAGTTGGGACGTTTAGCGGGTGATGGAGGATGATTGAATGAGGAATTGAAAATAGTTACTGAATAACTCTAAAAGAAGTTAGCAGCTAGTTTTTATTTAGTTGAAAAATGTATCTTCATTGCGCCTTGAAAAATACATCAGTGTGAATGAGTATTCTATTAAAAGTAATGCTAATATACGGAATATATCGATTTATACATTTGTTAATAAACCTCTTAGTTGATATTTTAAAAATATCCACATCTTACTTATGGTTTTACTTTGAATTCGTGGAAGAATTTTATTTTACATTACTTGCAATATAAAATGCATTCTTTTCATTAAAATTTGTTTTCATTCCTATGAAAAATTACCCTCAAGTATTTATTTGCTCATACCACAGAGGTAGTTCTATAAAGAGCATATCATAGTAAAGCTCATTTATCCACTTAGGGCTCAAATATGAATATAATAGCTTTCAATTGCATGAAAACAACTAAATACTAATACATTTATGAATCAGTATTTGTAATAGTGATATTGCCAAAAGAGGGAAGTTTCCATTTACAAATATGAAAAATTCAGTACTTTGTGTATTGTGTAGTGTATTGTCTTATTCATTTTATCATTTATTCAAAATTAAAGCCATGAAACTTGCACCTTAAATAGCTATGCATAAAAGATTCATTAAGTTATACAACTCAGAAATAAAAAAAATATTAAATTTAAAAAAATTAATGTAAGGTCCTTTTATTACTATTCTCATTCAAGTTTTTCCAGTAAATTATTAAAATTGATCGGTCTTTCGCTATCAGACTCAAATCTTTCAAAGATATCAACCAAGCAATATCTAACTTATATTTCAGCCTGAATTTTCAAATCAAAATTATATTTTTTTAAGAATAAAAGTGAAGAGGTTTTCTTGGACATTTAAGTCGTAGGTTACTATCCAGTTCCGATTTGAAACATCCTTTGCAAACTCTTGTTTCTAAACCATTCATACTCAATACCTTTTCATTGCCTCTTGTGAAATTTTTATGATTATTTTTCATATTTTCCTAAAACTAGATCACATGTTTGCTTCTACTTTTCCATAATTACTGTAACATTTGAATTCTTTTATATATAAACGTTAACAATAAAATATATTCTTCTGAGACTAAGTGTAGGAAAGAGCAAGAACTAGATTAAAGTTGAATTGTTTATCAACACAGCACATTTGTGACTAACACAATCAAAGAATTATGAGAACCATTTATACCACAACTATAAGCTAATCAGTTCTAATTAATAGCCAATTAAATAACCAACCATTAACTTTAAGAGAATACTAGATGTATGTAAAGGTGTTTACTTCTGGAGTTGTGTTAATAAAATTAATATGAACGAAGAATACAGTTTTAGGAACTGAAAGTCCACTTTAATGAAGTTTGATATATTGAGCATTACCATCTTTTAATTAATGTAAAATTATTTTTATTTGTTACCTCTGTATCACTTGAAAGAGATTTTGTTTTGTCAGATGATTAAAGCAAATTTAACTCCTGATAAATTTTTTATCACTGATTTATATTTATTAATCTTCTATCAATTATCACCTCATCTCATGATAAATATAAATTTGAAGATGAAATATTTCTATTTTTACTCCTACCTGAACACTGCACTCATATTATTTTTTCACATCAACATACACTCAAATTATTGCTTTATATTCATACAACAGGATAAAGCATCAAAACTAGTGGAATGTACGTCATCTCTAAACATTGGAGCATTTCATCAAAGGAAATCCAAAGTTCATTGGGAAAATTTTTTCCACAAACTGTATAGCTTAGGAAATGAAGGCTGTATGTAACCATTATCCAGATCAATGTTAATTGATTATATGTTATGATTATATCATCAATATTGTCATGTTCACTGTGAGAAATATTTTGATTGTGTGTGAATTTAGAACCTGAAAGTTTTGCTCTATGAATTCTAAATTACTGTAGATAATTTAATATGTGTTAGTTGCTTCTGAAACATATGCTTCTGAAGATTTAAACATTGAATTCACCTGACCATATATTCCTTGGGTGCTTTTTTTATATAAAATGATTTTTTTAAATAACGAATCACCCCATGTACAAATTGAATGTAAATTTCTCATTTAATATGATAAGATTTATCTGAAGAGTCATGTGGCATGATAGTCATATTTTCCATAATTTTGGAAATTAGTTTGGGTAAAAATCAGTCTTCTGATTTAGGGCTAAATTATTTTAAATCTTGTGGATTTTAATGATATTATTGCCATGAAGCTTTAATTAATTTATGGTATTCATTTTCAGGGTAGTTTGTGTCTGCAAAAGAAACACTTCAGAATGCTATTCCTGAGATACAAAATTTTCTCCTCTATTCTTGAATTGCATTTCTTTTAATAGTCAAATTATATTTTAAATCAAATAACGTAATGAAGCTGATATTTTCTGGGGATGAAATTTAAATGACAATACTATTCTTTTGCTACCAATTTTTCAGGATTTTCCTGGTGAAGTGGTTTCATCAAAGCCAAGTTACATCTCATCTAACATCAACAATGCTGCAGGTGAAGCAGTGGTATACTCTGAGCAAGCTGATCAAGCTGCTTTTGCATTCAGCACTCAATCTTTGCATTTGCACTCAAGCAAATTTTCTCTTCTTAACCCTCCACCTCTTCATTCCACGTTATCCAAACAGATTCCGTTGTTTTTCAATTCAAATATAAGCTCGACCTCGATGAAGTCACCTCAGCCTCCTCCAATTTTTCATTCTAAAGATGAACAGCAATCTGAAGAACAGCAAAATAATCACGAAGCAGATCCTTCAATGGAACCCCTTCTTCATCACTTTCTATCTTCGATGTCAAATTTCGCTTACAGGGGATCAACTGCAAATCTTGAATCCACTATTTCCAAAAATGATAACGCATCGGATTATGAAGATGCAAATGAGGATCACTACAAACACAAAACCTCTAACTTTTTCTCTATGACTGACGGATGTGCAGATGAACATTCAAACAATGGCGAAGAAAGAGCGTTAGAAGATGAATCAAAGGAAAAAGCATTTCGATGTGATCAATGCGGCCAGTGCTATAAATATGGATCAGCATATGCAAGGCATCGAGAGCAAGATCACCGAGCTCGTCCACCAGCTGAGAAACCTTTCCGTTGCGAATCGTGTGGGATGCGTTTCCGATACCTCAAATCCTTCAAGAAACATCGTTTGAATCATACTTTAGATAGACTACGGTCAAAAAATTATTCATCCGAAGAAATTATTTTAGAAAATAGCAAAGTTTTGCAACGATTAACTAAAGAAGGTGTATCTGCGAAGGAAAGAAAAGATAGTGACGATCAAGAGAAGAACGATAAGGAATTCATCGAAGATTTTGAGGAAAAAGAGTCCTCTCGACTCCAATGGATTAACTCTCGACCCAGTTGGAAAGAGAACGATCGCGCTGAAAGTGAAGATAATTCGCAAGTAAGAGCAATTCCCCCAACTGCTTCTACGACCAAGTCTTCGCACCTGTGGGAATTGCTGCTGAATACATCGCAGAACACAACGAATCCGTGCGAGAACGAAGGGGAACCTTCTTCAAAAGATGGAACTGGTCGTCCATGCTTGGATTGTCCTTTCTGCCGTAAGAGTTTCCGATCGAGAGAAAACCTACGTCTCCATGTGCGAAAACATACCGGTGAGCGTCCATTTGAATGCTCAGTGTGCGGTCGCGCCTTTGGAGGGAAAAGCGACATGACTCGACATTTACGAATCCATACGGGGGAACGACCGTACAGGTGTCACGTATGTACGAAGCGTTTTGCTAGGGCAGATTACCTTTCAAAACATTTGACTACTCACCTTCATTGAAGGCTAGGAGGCAAATGTTGTACCACGATTATATGCTTTTATTCAGTAAGCCCTACTGGACGGCCTCCATACAATGATCGATGAATTAAAATGTTCCTAGCTGTTCTTTTCCTTGGAGTACATCATAATGGAAGAATTCGTAAGAGTACGAAGAAATGACTTAAATGAGAGAAAGCTCAGCGTTAAAGATCAGCGCCCTAATGTTAAAAAGTGGTAAATCTGTATAGTGCAGTTTAGAACCACAACCGAAAATTAAGGAAGGGTTGAAGTTAATAGAAAGGAGTAACTTGGTGTACTGTACTCCCTCTGAGTTGTGTATTTCAAGAAATGATGTTGATTTACTCACTCAATATGAATGTGATAACATTATTCTTTCATGGCATGTGGTCCTCTATGTAAACACTTTTTGAATGACTCTCAGTTCCTAATGAAAATATAATTCGAATGAATTTTTCTATTCATTGAGCCTCATCTTTTACTTATTCTGTGGAAGATGAATTTCTTTCACATTAAGGTTTATCTGTACTAATTTCCCAGCTATAATATTTTTTCTGAAAATCAATTCCTATTATGTTGTTTTTGTGGCCACTATATCATTCCTTTTCCACCTCCTTCCTCCTTTGCCTTGTTCAGATTCATATAGTATGCTTTACTTTAATTTAAATGGTTTTATTTCTTTGTGGAAAACCAAGCTGACACATGAAAGAGTATCCCACTGTCTTATCTCAGAAGTGACTCTGAACTGCTTATTCTTCCAGAAAACAAAGCTTCACAATTAAAATTGAAACAGTCTAAACCACTTTTTTGGGCACAATGACCATTCAGAAAATAAAGCATCTCTTTCTTATTCACACTATTAAAAGCTCAGCAAAATCAATGAAATTTATATGGAAGTCAAATTTCTATATTATTTGTCTGTTTATGGATATCTATGATACTTTTTTCAAATCCGGATCCACATTTTTCCAGAATTCAATCTTATAATATTGGTTCAATATCTTGGAAGGATCATTTATTTTACTCTCTCAACAGAAAATTGTATAAAACAACTCAGATGGCTGCATATTTGAGAGTATATTAAAAGTTTTCTGTACAACTATTGAGTTGGTGAGGATATAATACCAAAAAAACTTCCAGTCAATTGAAAAAATGGTTGGAGAAACTAAGGACTGTAAAATTTTCTCATTTCTCTCCTCTATATACCCTTAATGCCTCTTTTCTATGAAAACCAAATGAAGTGAAAATTCTTAAAATTCTTAAAGCACATCACAATATTTATATAATTAATTATCTGAGTTTGCTGATATTTTATTCCACAGGCAGCATATTTTGGTATAATGATGCAAATATTTCAATGAGTTCCAAGACTAAATTGAATCCAATACTGCAATTACTACTGTACCTGAAAAGCTATTAATCAAGTAACTCTATGTATTAATTTGTAAAGATTTCATAATTATCATTATCAAATATTGTACGCTGTGGCTGATAGGGTCAGCTGCCAAAACAGTAATGAGCATGATCAGTATGGTGGTGATAATCCATTCTCTCAATACATTTCTTCATAGAACAAGATTACATTAAAGTAAATATCAGTAAGTTTAAATATAAGGTATTTACCTCAAGGCAAAATGTTGATCATGAGTTGCTTTCTATTTCTTTGACCTGTGTTATTATGAACCCAAAGGTATATGGAAACTAGTGATAGGAGGTTGAAGGAATCAATTCCACAGTTTTCTTACTCTATATTGTATCATCTTGATACAATGAGGTGTTTTCCTATTAAATATGGCTGGATTTTCTCACCTGGAACAACTTCTTGTTCACAAAATTGTAATGGAGCTATTACCAGAATATATTTATGATTATCAATCACATTAGTTTCTCACAAGCAAATTTCACAAAAAAGACCTGTATAAGAGAAGTAGGGTTTCAGTCCCAACTTCTAGTGCAAATGATCAAGAAATAATTTAAACCAAGAAGGAATAATTAAATTTATAGTAATAAAGTTGCTCAGCATTTTAAAATACAAATATGAAAAGGGAATTTAAGCTTTAGATTTGCTGAATAAATAGATTTTCTTATCTTGTAATACTTTCAACATTTATTGAAACAATAATGAAGGTTAGTTACAATATATTACAAATTAATACTTAATAAACCATTTTAATATGGTATAGCAAATCAATCAATTGCCATTCTCAATGTGAAAAATTCCTAACATCCAAACTAGCTCATCAAACTTCACAAAAACCTCTTGATTCTAAAATATATTTGGCTTGAAAACAGGAATTAAAATGTTTGCAACATCAGGTAATGCAAACTTTCTATGCTATTAAGTCAAAATGCCTTACTTGATATTATGATGAGACTAAGTCACTTGCCCTGAGAAAAAAAAACTTGACTATTTCAATGAATTTAGTACAATCGACAATATTTTAGCATAACAATATAATTTATGCTAACAAACTTTTGGAGATGGTGAAACAGGGCTTAAGTTTCTTATACATGTAACTCCAACCTGTTGACTTAATATGGTGGAGAGACTTGTCTCAAGACAGATACTGCAATATAACAACAATATTATAACATAATTACAAATCTGACAACAACGAATGATCGTTTGCAGTTCATAAAATCATCATAAACATATAATATTCCAATTCGTGAATTATTAGTAACTGCAGAAATAAAGATTTAACAAGAATATAACAAGCAATCAATTATAACATCAATTATACAAAGAAGATATTAGCAAGTGGAATTTACACTACTTTAATTTTACTAATGTTTCATTTACTTTTAAGACTTTCATGCTCCTCACTCCATGTGTCTCACAATAAATTATAAGTATATATCAAGATCATGAATAACTAACCTAATCAATTCCTTCAAAGATATTCCAAGTTGTCTGAAATATACATTCTACACTCTAGTGCAAATATTCATTTTATAAGAATGCGTCTTAAAAGAAATGTTCCAGATTTTTAGTGATATAACTATATTCTAGATGAATAGAATTTCATTAATTCATAGCTTGTAAAAATTTTCAGTCAATACTTCTTTAAAAGTCAATCCTTGTTTTGTAACATTGGTAGTAGGTGATAATAATGCAACCTACTATTGTACAAGGGTCATCCAGGAACCAAGTTCCATTTTTCTTTTTTTTTAATTGAGGTTTTGATTGAAATTGTAAGATTGGAACTTACAGGAAAGGTCCTTGACAACATGTACACAATCTCAGATAGGCTCAATGACTTTGTATACCCAGAGGTATAAGGTTTGCCATTCATTCCTCATATAAGCTTCACTCCTGATTTTCTTTCATTTTTCTTGGTCCTTTTGATGACAATGTTGGCTTCTTTCACTTCCTGTCACTTGTGATACATTCCAAAGCTAATCCCTCCTTGATGTTTCATAGACAGATGGATGTATAAAGCAACAAGGTTGGAACTGTAAGGTAGATGAGTTAGAGCATCCCTACTCGTCTGATTATTAAGTTCCAAAACAGAAAGATTGGCCTAAGACTGTTGTCTTATAGAAAGCACAAATCTGAGATCAACAATCCTCTTCTCTTAATGCCCCCAGAAAGCTTCTTCTGCTGAAAGTCATTGTGCTGTCCAAGCCAAAAAAACTGACCTCCTTGGAAGGCTTGATAACTACAAAATTTTTTGCACTTGGAGATGTGGCATGTTACCTTTGCATGGCCTTGAATTTTCCAAAACTCTTAAGAAATTCAATTCTTAAGAAATACATTGAATCAATATGATCACAATTTAAGATGGAACATTTACAGATGACACAATGTCAAAGGCTTCCATTTAAAATAGATTTTAGGTATGCTACACAACATTGATATGATAAACATTTTCAGTTACCACCAAAGGGTTCCCATTTCAATAACTGCAACAGTGTCTTTTTAGGGCCCTTTAATTATGTTCGAAGGATTCTCACCCCCATCCCAGGATTAATAGTTTTTCCAGATACAACTCATTAACCCCTATTGACCTACACACCAAAATGAAGTTAATTTCTGGAAGACCTACATTATCAATAATATTGTTATCTTAGCTTGAATTCAAGATTTCATCTAATTCCAATTTATAATTCAATAAAAAACTAATTTGACATTATTTGGCGAACATAGGTAGAAAATGTTTAACATCAACAGCATGTACATTTTCAGTATATTACAATAGAATTTCCAAAGAGGGTATCATGAGACATTATGACGATTTAAAGTATTACTTTCTCATTTATTTAAACTTTAAATGGAGGTTAGTTACATTATATTACATAGGTATGATATACATTTTCAAGAACCATTTCCAAAGTCTATATAATACAGAAGCTAATAATTAAAGCTCCTAGCAAAGAGCCTGAATGACTTAATTTGATTTGCAATGAATTATCTAAAACAAAATCTAATGTTCACTTTAAAAACAAACAAACAGTTACTTTCACAAAATTTTGTTTGCCACTTAAATAAAATCAAGTTTTTAAATTTGATAAAAATTTACAAGTCAGACTTAATTGCCCTGAGAAAATAAAATTGCACCGCATTGTTAACATACATAAAAAACAAAATAGTGCAATTGATATATGACACTTGAACACATTAACACAGAGCTGGTCACCACTTTAACGTAGTGACATTTGTATAGTAATACAAACATGCAAATATAAATGTAAATGCAAGATATAAAACATGAAGATACATGTAACATTAATAAATGCTTTCTGTGGTTGTAAGATTTAATACATTTAGTAAATCAGATTCACCACAATATACTGTACAGAAATTAGTCACTATTATGATATCCTAAATTGCATTAAAATTTAGATGTAAACAACATGGAGCTCACAAAACATGAAAGTATGGAGAAAATGGGTACACAAGTATAAAATTTGTTCTTTTCCAAGGACTGAATATTCTATTGTCCTTTTTCCTTCACCTTGGAATTAAACAGAATACTGAGGGGATAAGGCATAGCCATACATATGTCACAAAATCTTTGCTACTCCATGTAAAAAAAATCAATCTTACACATATGACTCTTCTTCCATGGGCTTCGATGATATTTTTCCTTGACTGTCCTTAGAAGTACTTTGTGATGTTTCTTCAGACTTATCAGTTGCAAAGTGTAAGTTTGTTATGGGTGTACGATAACTGGGGAAAAAAGAAGGAGGAGGGCGGTATGGTGGTGGACCTGATGTGCCTTCTTTTCTTGGCCATCCCTTCCCAGAGCTAAACAAGCTCCTTAGTTGTGAAACACTCCAATTGATTTCACCACGAAATTCAGATCTTACTACTTGAGAAGTCTTTTTACTATCTTGAAAACGATCTGATTCTTCTTTGAAAGCAGCTTTTTCTACATCATTTGAATCTGCAGAAGGGAGAGACTTAGATCTCTGAGAAGCACCACCTTCCCTCCTCCTTGGCCTACCACGACGTTCCACTCTTGGAACCACTTCTTCACTTTTCCCAATTTGAGAGACACTTGGAGATGATATTTTGTTTTTAAATTTTTCAGATGTACCAGTGACACTCCTTCCCTTATCATTATTAAACACTGTTGAACAACCAGCGCTTATCTCTGAATCTACCTTTTTCTCAGGAGATTGAGAAACATTAATGTATAAAAGCTGCTGTAATCTAGGAGATGATACACTGCTCGAAGGACACAGCACATGAACAGGAGGAAGGTGACGTAGTTTTCCACCTGAAGAAGTTTCAGTACTGCCACTTGTATTGTTACTTCCTTTTCTTAGCTTGGGAGGCAATGGGGGAGGAGGAGGGTGAGAGTTATCTAATGACTCGTCACATTTTGGGGTCTCCAAATCACTATCATCAATAGTAGTTGCATCAACAGTCACAGCAGGAGCTGCTCGGACAAGCTCAGACTGTGGCCCCATTCTACGGCTCATTGTTTCTTCGTATGAAGGTAGTGAACTAATTGTTGATGGCTGGGCAGCTATAACATTGCTATAGATATTTTCCCAATTAGAAGTGGGTGCTGAGGAATGGCAATCTTTACCTCTGGAATTTGATCTTGAGACATGCGGGGTAGAGTCATCATCTGAGAGTGTGCTTGAATCATAGGACCGATCTGCTTCATCCACTCCGACATTTGAGTGTTGATTCTGAGAATTACTGGATGAGATATGAGGAGTTGAGAGGGAGCGAGACCAGTCCTCACTGGGGCGAGTTTGATAAGATGCAACAGGTGTCTGCACAACTGCAGAATTAGTTGTTACAGAAAGATGATGGGCTGATTTAGATCTTGGAATGGCAACCATTGGGTGAAAAGGAGGAGTATGTTCAACCTCACTATCAGCTTTAAGAGATATTTTAGAGCAAATGTTTGACTCTACAATGCTGGTGTGTCTCCTTGTATGAAATTGTCGATTACCAGCTGGTAATGAAGGGCCCTGGGGATGAGATTGCCTTCTTGGAAGACTTTTGCCAAAATAATCAGAAACCTTTTCCTCTTTGTTCTTCAAAAATAGAGTTTGCTCATTGTTGCGAACCACTGCTCTTTTGTCAACTTCTCTCATTCCAGATGCTGCACCAAATGTAGCCCTTGGCAATGATTCTTCAGAAGCACTTCGCCTGAGATGTACCATAATTTGATTATTGCCCTGCCTTACATTTTTTGCATCCCTTACACCACAGGCAGATGTCCCACTGCTACTAGAGCTACTTCCACTACTTGTGCTGCTTCCACATGAAGTTTGCCCATTTTGCTTTGAAGCAAGTCTTTTTAAGTGGGATCTCTGCCTGAACCAGTCTTGTCTTTGAAAATTAGGATTGATAACTTGGTACTGTCCTCCATGAGACTGTGTATGCCTTGCTACGGGCTTTGCATAGACAGAATCATCACAGCCCTTACGGAAACACTCCATACGTTCATCCCACCCAGCATAAACCCTAACATAATTTTTTGGCTCCTCCAAAATGCATGAAACCTTCATCTCCTCTCTTATGTTTTCACCTCTAAACCTTGGAGATCTAGGACTGGATGAATTGATGGGAAGAACTTGAGATGGTGAAGGGTTAGAGTGAGTAGCTCCATCTTTGGCATGATAGTTGGACTGAACATTTGGATTGAGAGAATATTGTTGCATAGAGACAAAAGATAGAGATGATCCAGTAGATGGCACAGACGATGAAGAAGATGACGATATGCTAGGAAGGGGGCAGTTAATCTGAGGGCGAAAGAGGACACGTCCTCCGCTCCCACCACTGGAAGACCCTGTCTCCTCCTCATCAGGAGTATACAGTTGTGTATCAGACATAGTAAGACCAGAATCACGACTTAGAGACATCTTGTCCTTCCTAGGTGGAGGGCTAGGTTCCAAAAGCTCTCTCTCCAAGCTATCAATTGATGAGTCATCCCTCCGTAGGCCACCACCAGCTTTAAAAATAAAGGTTAAAATATAATTAAGCAAGCATTACTTTTTAAAATGCAAATATAAAGATTTATCATATAAGCAGCATAATTTACAGATTACTAAGAATTAAAGCTCAACCTATTTGGAATACAAATGCGAAAGAATTTTGAGAGCAATAATGAGTAACAATCTTGATCTGACCTTTGTTCATTTATTTGTTTTACATGCTCTATCATAGATTAAAGTTAAATATGATTTAATGGACAAAGAATTTTGGATGAAAAAGCATTAGAAATTATTGGTTCACTAAATGTGTTTGAAATATTTCATTCATAAGTTGGAAAACTTAAAATTTATTTATATCATTAGAAATTTCCTTATTTTAATCTAATAAATTAGCAGGAAATTAATGCTTTTATGATAAACTTTTCCTTTAAACTTTGTTTCTGATAAACAATATTAGAACTGTACTAAACCCTTAACTTTAAATCAAATTGAAAGCAGGGTTCTAGAAAGGAGATGGGTTTTCCATTAAACTTGGATGTTCTTGTATGTATTTTGTGAATTTCCCTACTAGACTCTCATTTTAATATGCATATAAGATTCCATATTAATTTTAATGAAACTTTGAACCAAAAGTGTGTATTTGAAAGTAATCTTACAATGCAAGCTATCAGATTCTTCAGCTCCACTATCAAGGCGGGCAATATCCTTATCAGGCAAGTCTCCCAGCAGGGATGCAACTCGAGGTCCACATAGAACTTCACAATGTTCAATTAATAGACTAACTAAGACAGGAACCGTTCTAGAGGATGTTGGAGTCAGACTAGGCACCCAAAGTAGAGAAGGTCCAACACACACTCCTAAATTTGAGGCAGACATTAAGTTTTCCCTTGATCTAATACTTATGTGGTGAAGAACACACAGGAAATGCTTTAGTAGTATGAGATTTGGAAGTGGCAGCATATCCACAACACTAAAAGAAATAAGAAATTAAAAATTTTACCATATATCATATAGAAATACATTGGATCAAATATACTTAACATTAAAATAAAAATAACATATTATAAAATGGATTACCTTCTGAGAGAGGAAATTCTTTCTTCAGTATTAGGACATGATAATGCAGACATCCACTCAGGAAAAAGATGAGCACATAGCAGTGGATCAGGGAGAGACCTTAAAAAGTCCTTTAGTAAAGCCGCTGTGGCTAATACCGGAACATGCTCTAGCTGAACATCTTCCCCAGAATCAAGTTTCTCCCTCAACTCTCTAACCAAGCGAACATTTGCTGATTTACGGAAAATACCTTGCGTTGCAGGGCCTTTCAAAAATACTTGCATGAGCATCCCCTATAAAATAGAGAATATATTTACAATAATAAACACCTTATTTATTGAAGACTAAAATTTTCTGAAGTGTTTTCAAAAGATTTTTTCAAATCTACCTTCATAACTTCCATCTAATTAATCATTGTAACATTAAATGAGAATTTCTTTCCATCTTACCTTGACAGCTTTTGGAATCTGAGTATCAATTAACCTATTCAAAGGTATTCCAAATAGCACACCACCATTTGAGCGTGCACTGGATCCAGGAGTTGAAATTTGGCCATCAACATTTTCTTCTCCTTTGCTGCTTAGACTTCTCCTGAAAACTTGACGTATCCTTATTGGAGATTTTCTATTCTTCTTCTTAGAGGAAGCCTTCCCATCAGATGGAAACACTACCAAACCTGACTTCTTACTTCTGTAAAGCAAAATTTTTATACCTTATAAAGCACATTTGGAAATGAATGAGAGGTTTTTATACATTAACTGCATTAAACAAAACTGTTTCAGAGGAAACTAAATAAACAAGGTTTCAATAAAATCGTCTTATTTAAAATCCATTAAAATTGAAATATATTATCACCATAAATTATGAAATTGAACACACTTTCATTTTCCTGAAGTATAAGGGCCTAAATTTACCAAATAGGACAATTAATAGTTTTTAGGATGATTTTTACATAAAAAGAAACTAATGCTAACATTTAATAAATCAGTTTTCAGGAAAATCTGAATTTTAGCATTAATTCTTAATTTTATTTTCAATTTAATGAAGGTTCAGTTATTAAAAGTATTTGTAGAAGAATTCCAATCAACCAATCAAAATTCCATCAAGAATTTAAAGAATGCAAAATCTAAGGAGGATATATTTATCTCACAACTTATATTGATGAATATAAAAATATTAACATTTACCAAAATAAATTTTTATTGTTATGGAAGAAAATATGGAAAAGTAAATTACCTTAGAAGAAATTGGCATCGAGTGAATGGGTCTGTTCCATACAGATTATTACAATGGTCCAAATCAAACCCTTCCTCAGTACTAAGTCCCTGTCTTAGACAATGTAGTTTGATAGCAAATGGTCTTTCATGCCCCATCAATGGATAAGGAGCATCTCCATCACCTCTATGACCAGATTTTGCCCACAGTTGAAAGTCATCGAGAATTTCTAAAGCAAAGAAAAGAGAAAACGCTTATATAAAGAGTTTAACGATTAATTCTTCTAATTGTACATCAAATAAAAGGTGAAATAACAGTAAATTTCAGCAAAGTTTACAATTACCATTAGAAAGAAATTTTGAATTTCAAATGGCCTTTAAAAGTCAGATTTCATTCATCACAAATATTTAATAATATTAAATATATTAATATAATAACTGAATATAGAATGTTTAAGCTTCTATTAATTAATGCAGAAGAACATTATAAGATAGTATTCTCTTAGTAGATACATTCTCTTTTTCACACATTCTAAGTTCAATCTCTTAGTAATATATACTCTTAAATATCTCTCAAGGAAATGAATGGCAATATGTTGAGCTCATGATTTTTATAAAGACCTCTCTTTATTCAGAAAATATCAAAAAATTTCTTCAGAGTTAAGATTAATAGTATAGTAAGCTATATTTACCATCAACATTATCAGCATGATTAAGGCCTTCAACACCAAGGTGTTCCAAAGCAATTCTTATGCAATGCTTTGCTGTGTCAGTGGGGCCAATGGTGAATGTCTTGCACTTAAAAAAATGCAGGATACCAATTAGGTTAAATACTTGTGTAAAATACCGGAATAAAATGTTTCTTGAAATTGTGTAATTAGACATTCTTGAATGATTTCAAATTATGGATTAAATTTAAACAAAACCTCCATAAATAGATAAACCTATTTTAATTTTCAGAATATTCCGATTTTTAAAAATAAATGAGAATATTGGCAAATAAAAAAAATCATAAAATATGTCTCTTAGTAATCAATGGATCACTAACAATCAGCTAAATATATACAACTCATCAGCACTGCATAAAGTTGCCCTATTTGATGAAACAGTATCATACTAATTTTGCATTCAGAAACTTTATCCCAAAAAGTGATTTAAGGGTAGAATTTTTGAATATGCAACAATAATAAAAGTCATCTCTTGAATATGAGAACAACCTGTTGGATTTAAAGACCGTTACACAAGAAAAAAGATTTCTGTTAATCTGTTCTTTCTTTTTGTAGGCGTATTCCAAAGTATACGATTAAGAAAGTGTAGTTGTGCTTCAAGTTTCTTGGAATCGATGAACATGATAAATATTTAAATAACCAAGCACAATGGAACAGTTCACCACAAAATTAATATAAATCTGTGATGAAAAGAAGATGGCAATAAATGTGCCACATTCATTTATGCCAAATTCTTGATCAATCAATTCAAATAATCGTTTACATCTAACAATTTCATCTGCCTTCGCTCCGGAGAATTTTCCCAAAAGAAAGGCCCAAAGGAGCGAAATGACAGATGCTTAAAAATACTATGTACTAATATTCGCCCTTAATGAAGACGTTACAATAATAATGATACTCACGTATTCGACCTGAATGGTTGGATCGTAGTAAATCACTTGGATGTTAGTTGTCGTTGGTTCCTTCTCCCTCTCAGAAGCTATCACCTCCGTCAGCTTACTGAACCACTGGTCTCTAGCCGCCTTCGTGCTGCAGGAAGGAGAACATGGAACATTTTTCACTTTCAAATTTACGTTACTTCTGCAAATCGGTGGCGAGGGGATGTGCATGGCATAAGCGCAAGAAGACTGTCCACAGTCGTCGAAAACGCAGTGCTTCCACTTCGTTAGTTGCGGAGTATCGAAGATTTCCGTACGTCTTCGACGTTTTTCTACTTTCAAGTTTCTCTTAGGCGTTTGTGGACTCCAATGAAATTCATTGTGGTGGCTTTTCAACGACAATGGAGTGCGATTCTTGGTCCTCAACCACGAAACAGGATGGTCCTTCTTGTCCACGACGGGAGATATGTCTTTGGACAAGTATTTCTTACTTCCACGTAAATAACTATCCTTTCGACAAAATGTCATATTCGATAAGCACGCAAAACTAGCACACAACAAAACTCATCTAGAAACACGCGAATTCCACTTTCTCTATGCGTAACTCCTTCATAAGGCCGCGTTGACAGCTCGGATGAACACTCCGTACAACAATAAGCTGGGAGCAGACAACCGAATGGAATGGGAGAGGGCAGATAAGGCGAGAGAGGAGGGCCTAGGACAGTGAGTAATGTGGGAGGAGCTTTTGGGACGAACAATTAGTTAATGAGAAAATGCTTTTCCAAAGCCTTTCAGCCAAGCAAAAGCAACCTATAGGACGCAAGCTAGATGACGTTAGTTATAAATTCTCACCACGTAAGAATGCGAAATAATTAAAACGGAGGCTGAAAATATATAATATTTGACAAAGAGTAAAATAGGAAATGTGAAGAGCAGAGTTTAATAAAATGTGTTGAGTTCATTTTCATTACTTTATACTTTATACATATTTTTATACTTTTACTAATCATTGAGTTCACATTCATTACTTTATTTCAACTCCAAATATAAAAAATATGATTTTTGTTTCGTTTGCATCATTGGTTCTCAAACCAAGCCGCATGGGCATAATTATCTTGCAAATATTAGTTTTTGGGTGCTTCAATATTAGATAGGCTAAGAGAATATTTTTAAAGAATCTCTATCGACAATCAAACAATTTATTGGACAAGGCGCACGAAATATTCGTCTTCCGTGTAAGTAAAACAGCAGAATTTTAAGTCATTTTAAGAATTCGTCGCAATATATTTCAGAAAACATTCTATTTGAAACCGATTTGGAGTACCGGAATCGGGCCCGTGCGGCAACATCGCAAATTCTCCAGAACTTTCATTTGTACGCAACTTAGCGACCATTATTAGATCTCATCCTTCTGAAAGAAAACCCTTGACCTTGGGGAACCTGCGACTTCCCTTTCGCAAATTGCTGACTAGAGCTGTACATGAAAAATTGAAATACATGCCAAGTCTTTCAACTAATTTGAATCGATGAATCATGAATCTTTGGGGGCAATAATACTGGAAAATGGAATGCACGTATTTGATGTGGAACTCAAGTTTTAAAAATAAATTTGTAAAACAAGATAAGACAAAATTTTGCAGAGGTCGAGAGAGAATTCGTCAATTCGCATAATTGCTCCGCAAGCGTTGAGGAAGCTGAAGGCGCTCCTTCCAAAAAGATTTCATCCCGAAAATAGAAAAGCCTCATCGAATTCAAAATTTAGAGATAAAATGTTAATAATTTTGACTGAAAATTGCGAAACTGAGATTGGTGCGCGTTTCCGTAGCGAAAAATAAGATCCAAATTTTTGGAGATGCCTTTTCGGGATTACGCGGAAAGAATAGAACTTACAAATAGTGGAGATCATACCCAGAAAATGAATTGAGTCTAGAACCGTAAAATGGCAAAAACTCCTCTCTAAAGTTAACGTATTTATCGAGAGCCATAAACACGTCCTGCACCAGGGCACCAAACACATTAAGTCTTCCGTCACAGTTTTGGCTCAACAATTTTCACGGGAGAGAAGCTAGTTGCGGGAATTTCGCCATGCAGTCATCCTCTTTGACTGTAGAAGGTAAGTAGAAAGACTTGTTGCTCATATGGAATTGTAGATTTCCATGGCTTTGATCGCTGTATGCTCCTTTTGGACATCCAACTCGACCGTTTCGTAAAATTCCAATGTTGCTTCGGATAAAAGAAATTTTCAGAGATCGACACACATAGCTTAAGTCTAAATTTGGTGATGAACGATACTAGACTTATTATAAGTTATTAATAAGAGTTTGTTTCAATAGACAAGATATAGCAGTTTATCTAAAATTTAATTTACTTTCCAAATATTCAGAGTTATTTATCAACATCAAAACCAAAATTTATTACACAATTTTCTCTTCATTGCGAGTTAAGTATTTATTTTCCATTTGATCCTAGTTACAAATAAAAAATATTAGAACTTCGTTAATTCTATATAAATTATTCAAATTTCGAATAAATTGTCGAATAAAATTCCATTATTGGTTGTCCGGAAATAGCTTTAAGCATTTAAATGAAACAGATTTTTCACGCATTTGATCGCCATCCCTTTCGAATTGAACGACATAAATTTCATAAAATATGCGTGAAAAATAAGTTGCGTAATCGCGGATTGAATCAAACACGAAGACAGAAAACACAAATAGATACAATTTACGCACGTGTACATAAATAGCTACCGAAGTGGAAAAAATAGCCGACGTGACGTACGGGGCCTAAATTTTCCGAGTGATTTGGTGTCGACATCTCAGACAACATAGGTGACAGCACTTAGGCGTCGGCGAAATGGTCAAGTGACGGGAGACAAGACGCCGTCTGGACGCGGCAGTTGAGAGTGGCTCCGATGCAGTTAACGATCGAATTTAGTCGGACAAAAAAAGGTTCTGCGAAATCGTCAGGTGCAGCTAAAAGCCTAATATGACGGCTAGATTTCCTGTGGCTCGGATGACATAATTTTACACTCGATAGCCGGCGAAGCGTTTAGACGCGAAGGATATCTGTCGATGGCCCTTGATGGACTCCGCACAGATACCGAGTGCAGACATTAAAATTCCGCGTGAAATCGAACCGGCGAAGCACTCCATTACACCATCCAATATCTAGTTATCGAAAGATCTGAGAACAATGAAGTCGTAGATTTCAGCATTCATTTCATCCAGACAGGGATGCTATTAAGGGGTGAATATGAAATATTGCGTCGCGAGAGACAGTACAAAATATAAAAACTCAGAAAATTTTATGATATAACAAAAACCTCAAAGAAAAAAAATCATCCTCCCAGAGAAAAGTAGAATGCGATACTGAGATTAAGTGAGTACGAACTAGTAAAAATACGGTAAAAATGCAGAATACGTCGAAAACTTGTGATAAAACACTCAACTTATAATTTGGTTATAATATACATATAATTGATGGATACGAGAGTAAATAATTCCTCGGAATAATTCCCCGACATCCTTTCACTTATAATACTTATTCAAACTTAGATTTACGAGAAATTTAAAAATCACCTAATATTTCAACGAGAAAACGTGCTTACCTGAAGGTGGCAACGATGTTGGTGGTTGGCCATCCGACGACAAAAGATGTATCGGATGATCTCGGTACTTCTATCAATTCGTCGATTCCATCGAGACACAACCACATGTCCGACACGCGGACCTTGTCTTTCAACTTGAAATTGCCTCCTGATCGAGCTTTCGCCACTAACAGGAGATCGTTGAAGAGAAACAGGTGGCGGTCTTGACTCTGGACCCCCTGAAAGCAAGATTAGCATCAATGAAGCGATTGAGGAAGGTCCACCGAATTCGAACATGGGTGTGCATCAAGATCATTTCGAATATCACTCTTCGATATTTTACATTAATACAAACATTTTTCATTTCAAAATTTCACGACCTATTTATTTAATAAGAAATCAGGAAAACACCGAATCATTTTCGGAGATAACTGCAACCTACATATTATTATACGATATAAAACACATAAAAACTAAATTAAATGCGGCAACTACATGACCACATTATTTCGATAAATTTAAATCTTTCGGTTAATATGGAAGAATAGCATAAATATGACTAATAAAATCCCTGCGCATAATATCTAAAAATCATTTCGAAATGTTAATATTATTGATCGATTTTTGGAGGCTGATCATCAGAAGAGAACAACTCGTGACGGCATTCGAAAAATTTTACCACCCTTATTTTTTACCTAAAAGGGGAAGAGCAGGTCTATGTTTCACGTCAAGTGGCATAGCAAACTTGCTCAAACGAACCTAATCTCTAGTGACGTTTTAGACCTTCGGTTCAGATGAAAAAGTCTGGATTTCATAGATACCGTCTGAGGTCCGATTCTGACAAAAATATTTTGTAGTGTAATGGAAACCAGGATAGGTTTTGGTATGTTTTTTAACGTTTTGACGATGTAAGAAATTATAAATAAAATACAAAGCAGTAAAATATTTGTATATAGATTCGTGAATTTAGTCAACTTTATTTTGAGGAATTATTTCCACGAGGCACTGGAAATTATAATGAACAGAGCTATACAATATTTGATTAATAATTTCGGAAATGTTTGAATCGATTCTATGAAAGCATTTTATGTACTTTGAGATACATTAATAAACCGTTAATATGTATTCCGGCGATTAGGCGATTTGAGATTGAATCTTGCTTTACAATCGCGTTAGAGTAGCGCAGAATTGGGACGGTTTCTCCTATTTCTAAGACGAAATGTCTCACTTACCGTAGTAAATTGGACGGGGGATTCCATGATAAAGTGCCTTCTTTCGTGGATTGGTGATCCAACTGGAGAGCCGGCATTATTGCTCGGAGATGGAACATCGCGTTTCGACGAAAGAACTCTTTGAATGCGAGAGGCCGCTATAGAGCGTTTTCTTACCAGACCCTTCATCTTCTGAGTCCCCAGCGGCACGCACTAACAGAGGATGAGAATTATTCGATGAAACATTTTTCATATAATGTTTAAATGCAAATGTTTAAATGTAATGTGCAAATATAATGTTTAACGATAAATAATTAGAATATTAAAATAAAGAAGCACTTAGACTGAAAGACGCCCAAGACGAGCAGGAATTACTAGAATAAACGGAGCGAAGAAAATTCCATACATAGGAATATTAATCCTAAAAGATTTGAGAACGAAAGTTGGATACCAGATATCACAAGTCCAGGGAAAATAATTCATCACTAGGTTATAAAGTAAATTCTATTATGCGATAGACTCTATATGGATCAATTATGAAGAAAATAATGTTATGAATCGATGTTCAAACTAAAATTTATATCCAAAATCCTTTACATATCTAATTATCATAAGCTAGATACGTAAAGATTACAATAATAATGAACATTAACGCTTTAAAGCCATTTAATTATATTACTGATAAAATAATAAATCGTTGTTCGCACTGCAAATCGTATAAATATTCCAACTCATAAGTGAACCGAACTTTATTTGATTAATCGAATGATAACTGGTATATTTTTAAGCTACCAATACGGAAAAAACTTTTCGAAGTTTAATGAAAAGAGAACTATACATGCTGAAAAAAACTGATAGCTTACCATAGTGTGGGCATCCTTTTCATGCAAACAAAGCGCATCGTTGGGGAAAATGTCCTGAATTCTTTCTAAATCAGTCTCTTCTTCCCCTTTAGCAAGCACCTGTAAGTTAAACGAAAAGAAAATGAGAAACGAATTTCACGTAAAAGATAAAAATTAAAATTAATAACGGGACTACGGTTATTAAATTAAACTGGTGTAATCATCATTCTTCAGCGATATTATATTAGTTTAGCGTTTACTTAAATGAAATAATGAATTACCATCCACATGTGGAAATAAGTATTTATGAGTCTCATTTTTTTCTTAGGAGAAACAACTAATTCGCCCATATAGCGAAGTTAAAACTGATCTAAATTCTGGAGAGAAATATAAGAGCTAATCTTAGAGTAAAATCATAAAATATTAAACAATATATTCATATGATGAGATTCATAAATTGATAAGTGGAGATCGATATTCAATAAGAAATATCGAGGTTGTTACCAAGGGTATTTTTTCTATTATAAGACACTTCTACGTCCATATTGGACATATATCAGAGTAAAAACTTAGCAGAGCGCCAAATCCGATCAAAGGTCTTCTCCGTGAACGTGGAAAATGACGTCTCATTTGGTATTCACGTTCACCGATCGACCTTTTCTTTATACGTGACAGTTCCTCGGAAGTCTTCTCCAGTCACGTATAGAGAAAAATTTTTAAACAGATTCGCCGATCTATAACTAAACTTCTTAGAAATTATATTACAATCAAACAGAGACAGATCACGACTTCGCCTATCTATCACATCCTTATTTATCAGGCGAAGTTTCTGCAAAAAGAGCCTAGTTCACGTTTTTTTTCTTCCACCTTCATTTTGCTTGACAAAGCTGAGCTTCTAAAACACCATTCATTCCGGATGTGAGCGCCTTTAACATTCTAGTTTTTCTCGGCATATTTCACCGATTCTGCTGTTTGTTTGTACCTTGAAAACAGTTCCAATATAATCATGGAATCTTTCAAGAACTGCTGATGAATCCTTAGAAATTCCAGTAAAACAACACCAACGAGTATTGAAGCCTTCGTAGTAAATTGGCAAAATAACTTTCCCGTCATCGAAAATTATTTTCAACTCATTTCTTAGTAGTAGACTATTAGAGGTATGAAAAGATTATAATAAATGCGAAACGTATTAAATTTCTTGCTCTTCATTAGGAACTTGAGCAAGCCGGATTCCCATAAACCTTGGATGACATGCATTATTATGAATATGTAAAAACATCGTAATTACAAACACAATACATACTCTCGTATATCTTTCCTAAACTAAACATGAGAACATATGAAGGTAGATCTCAGATTCCTCGCAATCTATAGCTTCTGATAACTACACAAAAATTATGCCCCCTATTACAAACAAAATGATAATTTCATCTTGGCTAATCCCGTTTATTTTTGTTTTGAACCCCATTGCCTCTATAAGTCCAAATTTAATGAATCATGAAAACCGAATGAGAACGTTTAAGTAGACAAATCAATTATCATAATCGAGAATGGAAACTTCCTCGCAGATTTAAATCTTCAAATTATTTTGCATTTGTTTGTGTACAGATCAAAATTTACTTAAAATCTTAAGTAAGGCAGATTAATACTTAAACTTTATTTACTATTCTTCAAAATAATATCAGTAATAGACGATTGAACTGATATTTACATGTAAATAATTTTAAAATCGTTCCAAATTGCAGGAAACTCTTCTAAAAATACGGCTAAAAGTTTTTTAATGGGTACTCCAATAATTAAGAGTTGTCCACCATTAATTATTTACACAGAATTAATTTCTTATTGTATTCAGCTACTTGTCATTCACACGTCGAATTTCCCGCACTCGCGTTGGTTAGAGTTTAACTTATCATTTCCTGGAAAAGAAATTCTTCGAAAAATATTTATGAAATCACTCGCGAAAAATGTGACACCGACATTAGTTCGCGTAAATATCTCGGAATGAATCAAAACAGATGGTATTGTAAATAAGAACAGAGTTCGTACAATTTACAGTATCTAATGAGACGACTTCGGTCACAAATATACGTGACTTCCTGAAAAAACAGAACAAGACTCCGCGCACAGTAATTCCGCGCGAAATACGAGTACTCACGGATAAATGATCGGACGAATCCCAGGATCCGAAAGGCCACGAATTGTTGAGGCAAATCCGCCAGTGAGGAGCGGTGCCCTTGATGGGCACCGGAGATGAGCGCTGCACTTCCATCAGAGGAAACGAGGTAAGGGGACACCCATAACGCGAGGGAAACTGATCGAGCACTGAGTGTCTTGTTGAAGAGAGTACAAAGGGGAGTGCACGAATAGAGCTGAGTGGATGAAAAAGCGGCGGCAAAGAGTGGTGACGTGCTTTAAAAGGTTTACGTGGACGCCATCTCGAATGAATTCCGAAATCTTCTGACTTTTATTAGCCTCGAAACCCATAACTCCAGAAATGAAAAAGATTCGGGGAAAGGGTCTTTGGAGGGGTCGACGACGAAAGGCTAACCGTTTTATTGAAGCCTTTCCCTAGGGAGGCGCCGTGACTTCGTTACGGTTTTTTCCTCTCGGGGGTGGACAAACACCGAGAAGGATTTTCTAATGCGACTGTCTCGTGCGTGAATGGCTTCCATTTAAGATGGGGTGTTGTGTATCTAGTGATGGCAATCGGAGCAGTCGTTGACGGATGCGTTGCAGAGGGCTAAACGAGGAAAGGGTTCATCGGAAAGTTGGGTTATTACTTAGGCGTTTTTTCTGGTGAAATTAGAATCGGCTGCATCGTGCTATGAAAACCCTTCCTACATGTCCGTTTCTCATTTTCTTAAACCACTTAAAAGCATCTTTTTATAGGCGTAGTAAAAAATTAACGAATGAGTGTAGATCAGATTAACCCAGCTGAAATGTGATCAAATCATAATAAAGCAGACCGTAATAAATGTTGACGAAAATAAATTTTAGTGTAGAGTATTAAAACTCATTCATAAACACAGACGGAGATTCTAGCATAAGCTTCGTGACTTATGTTCTTCACGCAAATTAAACGATTCCGTAAATAATTTCAATTGCGTCACTGAATGACAAACACTGGAAGAGTTGAAAATAAAGCCATTCATTCCGATTATATAAATTAATGCATAACAAAAAATTAATGAATAATGAAGGATAAATAATGATAATTCATTATTTAGAAATGTATGCCATTTCGATGTATTCGAGTAGAGATGAGACTTCATTTAGAGCACATTTCATTTCGGCGGACACGAAATTTCGATCTTCATATTTGACGAAGAAATTTTAAACTTCGATAAGAGCAGTTTATAGATAAGTTGACTAGAATATTTATAATAAATATATTCATTCTCTAGATAAAAAGATGCAGATATATTTTTCGTTCTATGTTTTTAGAGAAGTAGAATTCAGACCAAACCCACAAGTGCATTTGTAAGTAATGCGGAGCAATCGCTAAGCCCAGGGGATCAGGATTAAAGATCGTTTATCCAAACAGAAAACGCAATTTTTTCCGTATAGATAGTAATAATTATACAGAGAAAAACTTTGCATTGAAGCATTGAATTTCAGATCCATATGAAAGTGATATTTTCAAAACTGACAGAGCATTCCATTCCGATCATCAATGGGTCTTTTCCAATACGACATAAGATAAAACCGCCCTCCAATAGCACAATAATAAATGTCCATACACTAAAATTGTACCATTCTTCTGAGAAAAGACGAGTTTCGCTTACGAGTGAAATTATTCAATATGACTCTCTTGAGAAACAGTGATCACCGTAAAATGAAACTTTTTCCCTCGTTCTTCTCTCATTACTCCAGCAATCTCTCCTTCCCAAAAATGCTACATAATTTGCTTTTATGTTCCATATTTCAGATGATTCAAGCTGTCCTTGCTTCGGCACACCCTTAGCGCCCGTGCAATGAACATCACGTTGAGGTATCTTTCCCTCTTCGGCTGAGTGTGCTTCGCTTTGCAAAAAGGAACTTGCCCTCGTGCGCCACTCACGTGTTCATTGCGAACGACTTTCCCATCGCGATGTCGCTAAAACTTAAGGGACATAGAATATTAGGCGGCTCGTGAAAGAAATACCGTCCCGTAATCACTTCCGAGCATGTGTTCGGACTCTATCCTGTGCCTTGTCGGCGATGCATAAATCTTCACTCAGTAGGTCTGACCTCAGTTTTCAGCAGCAGGGGTGGAAAATGAAAAATTCTCTCCCCAGCTGGAGAGGTGGTTGACGATATATAAAATTTTTAAAAATATTTAATTTGAGAAATGCGGAACTTTGAATGAGTTAGTTTATAAACCAAATAGACTTCCAACAAATCAAAACAGACCAATGACCCGCCCACGTATGTCGACATACTTATTCAAGAACAGTAGTATGCTCTTTAGAATGAGCGTACGAGTGTTTTATCTATAAAAAATAAATCGAGTTGCATGTAATTAACTCCCGTATAATTTTATTATTGACAATAGCTGGTTTTTTCCGACATTGGAATTAAAAATGAAAGGAAAAAGTTCCAAAAATTCTTCGAATACGGTTCTCGAATTATTTTTAAATGTTATTTTCAAAATATTTCACTTACTTCCGTCAAGTGAAATTTGAATTAAAAGAGCGAAAATGTCTAAATAAATTTTTGATCGGTCATCTTTTTCTTTAGACTCGATGGATAACGTATTTTAATTCACGTACTTTAAGCAGGGTGATTATAAAAAGCTCAACAGCCTTTCAAAACATTAACCTTTTTTTAAACAGTTTCGATCATTAAGACAAGAATTCTAAACAAACCCTAAGAAAGATAATTTTAATGGAGACTTCAAAATCGAAATATTAACCACTACAAAAAGAAGTTATGCAATCCAATTAAAGTTCTAAAAAAATGATATTCTCAATGTTGTTGTTATATATAATGAAAATTGTATAACTAACAAGGGTAATTTTTCGAGGCTTTGAAAATATATAGTGCGAAGAATGGCGGATTTATGGAAACATTTTATGTATTGTAATGTATTTTACAATCGTTTATTTATTTAATCATTAGAGCAAAATATTATTCACGAAATAAACCTTTCGAGTATTGAAAGGTCAACATCGAATTTGAGTGAAGTATTTACCCGCAAAATAAATGAAGATTTTACGATAAGCTACAAATAATAATTAGAAATCAAAAGTATTAAAAGAATTCGGTTAAAATTTAATCTGAACCAACGCATAAATATATTCATATTTACATAGAACCATTCATAATTACTTATAATAGACGTGAATTCCGATCACGCTACCTTAAACACTAATTTTGAACAAATGGGGATTGACTATTATTAGATACAGAATGTTAAGGAATGGAAATTGTACTAGGATGCCTAATCTGGAGCAAGTCCGCCCTTCTTCTAGTTCGAAGCTTTCCAAACCATTTGAACCCTGAAGTACTCAAACATTTCGATAAACAATGATAAGCAATACGCTTATCATACTTTTGGGTGTAAAGGAAACGTTGCGACTACGCCAACTGAGATAGATAAATGGACCCTGCTATTTGCGACGTTTGGCCCATCAAAGACAAACGATAGAGTGGGTTATTTATAGACGTTTAGGGCAACAAAAATGAAAGAGTGTTGGAAAAGTTTAGATGAAATTCGAACGTAATTTTAGAGCGCAGAAAGTAGTTGACAATAACATATGTAGCGATAAGATTTCTGTTGGCAAATTCAAAAAAACGTGATAGATGTTAAGTTAATAGATAGAGGAAAATCAAATATATTTCAAAATGATATAAAACTAAGAATTTTATTGAATTTTTGAAGAATAATACGACATATATAAGAGAAAAGTTGGATATTCAACTTATTAAAATAGTAGTAATGTACTAAAGTACAAAATTTTACCGAAACATCTTGACATTGCGATAATCTTAAGGATAAACAAACAAGGATACGCTAAAAAATTTCAATGAATTAATTTTCAACGAAGGAACTACAAATGAAACTTATGGGAAACGGGAATAAATAAATACAAAATTTCTTTAAGATTAATTTGTCGTTTTTGTTGAACTAGAATTAGAAAAAACTCACGATAAAAATTCATAAGAATAAAACTCTGATAAAATCCCTGCCTCGTAGAATATATTCAGTCCGATAATTTCAAAGTTTATTAGTGGAATAAGAATAGCATGTACAATTAGGAGTACATGTTGGCATAGAAGTTGGCAACGTAAGAGAAGAAAAAGGGTGACTCTGGCAGAAAAGGACGCGTGGACACTTCCACTCATTTAGAAACGAGCTAACTATAGTGAAAATAAAACATTGCGATAACTGAAGAAAATGTTCTTATAACATGATGATCGACCAATAAATGCCGAAGAACGAGAGTCAGTTATGAGTTGTTCCAGAGAAAATCGCCTATTATACAAAAAACCGACAACTCCGAACTTGAAGGTAGTGGTTACGTAAACACGAGAGCCAATGACACAGATGTTCTGTCATCAAATAAGGAGATTGAAAATATTTGATTGGTTCGATTGAGTAACACTTCATCGTCGCTCGGAAGTAATTGTTTTTCGATAGAGGAAACACGTCGGAAATATTTGCCTCGCTCTTGCCGTAAACAAATGCGTAGAACTTGCGATGGAATGTGCTATAGAAGCGTTTGCCCTTCGCGAGCGACCAATGTTCCGCCGTCTTCAACACGTGATATCCTTTCGAATCGCTTTCCCGTTCATAAAATTGAATCGGGACTATCGTCAACGTTATTACTATCCTTTCACTTAATTAGAATAGAGTGAAGCTATTTCCTGGATTTCAAGCCAAAGATTTCAACTTAAGCAAACAAAGCAAGTAGACTCGGCAAGGAAAGAGTAAATCCGTTTATTTTACTCATAAGTTTTGATTGAGAAACGGAACGAGTAAATGAAATTTTTACGCTTCTTTCACCTTAACTAATCACGTAAGATTATTATACAAAGAACCTCTAATTGAAGTAATAATAAAAAATACAGGATCAAACAAGCAACTCATGCATAAATCGATTTTATCTCAATATTATCGTTCATCTTCAAAATTCTTTTTATTCTATATAGAGAATGAGGGTAACAGCTATTTCATTGCTTTCAACTATTTACATAATTAATTCAAAAGAGAGTCAGCACTTAAATGTTCGAAAGTTCAAACTAATTTTAATTACTTTAGAAATCTATTAATTAGAAATTTTAATTGTTTAAGCACATGAAAGTATTTCATAGAAGGCTATACACATTTTCACCAAAAATTTACAAACATCGAGAATATATTTTTTAAAACCATTCGCTAAATAACATACAATTATAATAAGCTATTATATTGAAACACCAAAGTATATTAAAATCGATTTGCATCAATTTTTAACGTAAATACTTCGTTAACTTGATAAAGATTTAAGCAAGCAAGCAGAATACAATCAGCTTCGAGAGTCTTAAAAATTACACTCCACATTACACGACGTAGACTTCCTAACAGATACAGTTTTAATAATATAGAGAAGGAATACACCACAATGGGTTTGGCCTAGAATATTGTAGAGAGAAATGCGCAACTTTCAATTTGAATAATCCGAATTTATAAAAAGCAAATGATACAAAAAACCGACAACTCCGAATGATGATTAGAATTCATGATAAGTGAGATGCCCAGTCGTCGGTCTTTGATAATTCTGAACACTAATTTGACAGAAATTTATAATAGATTTCATGGTAATATTTTACTTAAGGTGAACTTTTGAGCGAAGTGCATTTATATATCAAAAATTATTTGACTGAAATTTACGTGAAACATGCTATTAGCTGGAAATTAAGATTTAAATATTCGGAAAAAGGACTTAATGCGTCAGTAAATGCGAAAAGATTTTCCAAAGAAGGAGATATTTACCATTAAATCACAAATTCTCTAGTACTATTAATTTGACCAAAATTTCGAACTCTGAATTGCCTAAGAAAAACGATTTTACTTTAGTTAATCAAAACAATAAGTATACCACTTTAATGTACAATATTTTGAAATAATAAAACTCTGAAGATGCTATTTAAGAAAGACCTTAAAGGTACTTTCAATCTTCACCGCCATTCCACATTTATACCGTCTCACGTCGAAATTTTTGAAGAGTAATCTAGTTTCTTCAGTGAGAATTCACTTCTTTCTACACTTCTGCCATCTCTTAATTTTCTACGCCAACTACCAATATCATTTGTTTTGATTACATAGACCTTTTTAAAGCCCTTGCTTTTCCAGTTAAATCAGATGGTATTTATCGTTCGGAGTGTTTTCCAATATTCAAATCCACCGCCTCCAAAACGAAGCTTTCGAATGTAAAAGAAACCAATGAAAGTAAAAATGAAACGGCTATGTTAGTCATTCAACAATTACATTTTAATCTCCTAGGAATGGAAACTTTCGTATGTTATGCGTTTAGAACTTCCGATGTTATTTCTCAGGCATGTTCGTCATTCCAACGCACAGACGCTCGGTCGCCCTAAAATCTTTCCCGACTACAGATGAGGGGAAGGGAGATAAAGCATGAACACTGTTAGATGACTTTCTAAGGTCTCGAGAAGAAAATACCACTGAAACGTACCCACAAAGCCCCACTTCGGAGAATCGAAAGTGGCTGTCACATGGAAGATGAAACAGAAACTAACACGGACCGGCACAGTTGAAAACACTGCGGTAAATAGAAGTATATAAAACAGCCCACGATAAGCTGCGCTGTAATCGCGACTGAATTGAATACCGAGGATCTGTACAGATAAACTCCCAGCAGAGTCAGCATGCCAACAAAGTTAGCCCCAGCGTAAGCTCATTCTAAACCGCTTATAGAATAAGAGTATACAGTGAAGGCCCATCGTTTTATTATACATGCTAATCTTTCAGGATATGAATCAATCAACCGAGTCTCAATGCTTAAAATAGAGACTTAAGAGTACCGATTTGAATAAGAATGGATAAGGATTGTAATGGAATGCATTAAAATTGGCGACCTGTTGAATTGGAGAGAAAACTTATTCGCCAATTCACGATGTGACAGATGAAGAGCAACAAGTAGAAATTTATGGATAAAGGTAACCGTTAAAGATCTAGCTGGTTTTCTCATTTTCAATCATACCCAGTCTATTAAATTCCGTAAGTGGAACACAAATAAACATCAAAATATGTCTAATTACTCTACAATTAATTTGAATGGCCTGTGTTAGAGATCACAAGCTTCAGGTACTGAATTGTTAACATCTACAAATTCTAATAAGTCCAAGAAACATATTCCCGTCTATTCAGCTGATAAAAAAAGAACTTTTTTTATTTTCAAAGGATCGATTCCGGTTTAACTGCCATAAATATTTCCACTTTACCCTTAAGATCGGCTGATTTGAAATCGGATGTACTTGAGCTAATAAATGTGAAATTGTACCATTATCTATTAAAAACAACCTTGTACTTCGTCAACAATCAGAGTTAACTCCACTTAATTTCTCTAACAAACTAATGATGCTAAAAAATATTCAAAACTTTCTCTTTTTAGATGATTTCAAATTCCTCAGTCAATCTTACTATTTATAAGCTCAAATCAGTAAAACCTATAAATATATTTAACCTGTAAATATACCACGATATATTATGTACGAAATTATAAATATAATTTAATGTATAAAGTAATTATGAAAAATTCCGTTCACCAATGAGAATATATAAATACTCCACTGATCCAAAAGTCTATATTTCAGAATCTGATGGGTAAATATATCCCTCTCCATTTATCTTAAGTGCTAAAAAAATTATATGAAATAAAAAGAGATCCTTGGTACATGACCTTACAATGGATTTGGTTTAAACTAGAACTGGACCAAAATGTTCACCAAGTAATAAAATCAATGCTTTTTAAAATTTTGTATATTCAAGGATTCCCATCCTGCTAAGAAAGACTTAATTATTTCTAGTTTTTTTCAAGATTTTTTGCCCTATTACCTACTCTATTCATTGGTGAAGCTTTCCTCAGTAAACACTAAATAAATTTTCCTGTTCCCTGTCACTGAGAATTTATTATCAACTTCAATAAAATATATTTTCCTTTATCATACAGTACGTACTATAGTTAAAAAACACTGGATGATTAATATTATGCATTCATTATGTTAAACAGAGAATTTTTATGAACTTGAATCCAGAAGAAATTAAAGAACATTAATACTAGGAGATCTGTGATTTTAAGTCATTCCATCTCAAATTTTAATCCATAAACATGGTTCTACTACCATATTTGTGGATCAATATTCAGAACTCAACCAGGAGTAAATTTCTCACTCTCTGAATTTGTTTCAATTACTTATTATTACATTTTTGAATTACTATAATAATTGGTTTAATTATCATATTGATTTGTTTATTTACTTTATTGATTTGTTTAAATACTATAATATTAGTTAAATTATTAGATTTTTATTTTAATAAGAATTTCATATTAACCCACTTATTTCAATAACTTAATGAAGTAACATATGAAACTAATTTTGAATATAGAATAGATGACAATATTTCTAAACAAAGGTTTGAAAAGAATAACTTCCAGGAAAATTGTATGAAAAATTTAGCTGTCTCATAGATAGAAAATATGCATAGTGCATATTAAAAAAAATTGAGAATTTTAACCTGTAAGACCTCCTTTGGCATTTGAAAACCAAATAATTTAATTCAAACTGGTAAACCTTGACCTGGATTTAAACTTGGAATTTCATCTTTGTTAGGTTGACTGACATTTCTGTCAATGCTGGCATATTCATGATGATTTAAGAATTTAAATTGATTTTATATATATTATATAAAGTAAAATGGAATAAAAAATATTGAAAAAATATAAGATATATTAATGGAAATATATAATAATAAAGAATAAAAAGTATGAATTTTTTAAATGAAGCACATTGAGCAATTGAAATATTATAAATCGAAAATCAATTAATACATGAGAGAAGTATCAAGTGTAAATAACTATCTAAATTAACTAAAGAAATAAAGAATTTATAGAGATATGTTGAGGAAGCAGTTGAATAAACATACTCTCATATTTATCAAACATTTGTATCAAGACATTATACTCTTCAACCATTCCCTCAAATATAAATTAGCATCCTGACTTAAATAGCTTTCTCTGAGTAAATATTCGACTAACTTATACATTAATACAAGGGAAAAACGAAATGTTTAATATTCAATCAACAAGTCTATAACATGAACACCTCACAGGTAAATAATATAGCTTTCAATTAGAATTAAAGTTATTACTTTCTAAACTGTATCCCTGAGGTAGAATGTGATATCAATAAGCTTCTACAAATATCTTTCGTCATGAAACCTTAAGAAACAACACCGTAAACAAATTCTTTGTTACATTAAAAACTGTAACAATTTCCAAATATTTCTATGTTTACCTTCCTAACACTCGAGAAATGTCAACTCATTTCACATGCGAGGAAACATCTCATGGAAGAATGGGTTTTTTAAAATTCCGAAATTATATGGACTTAAAATTTGGGTTTCCCAGGTTTTCCGCCGATTCGAGCGTTGATGTCTCCAATTTGGAGATATAGACGTATATCTGACCTGTCAGAGTTTTCCGTTTACTTTGGAGACACTGACGCTTCCTTACACTACCAAAATAAAAACAACAGGAAAACAGTCTACGTGTTTACGAAAGGCATCCCCCCTCTGGAAGACAAAAAAATTCCCATCTCCTTCTTTAAACTTTGAAAGAGAACCCAGAAAGGCTTTGTGTCATATGATTGATGTGCGACTATAGAAAAGTGCACAACTAATAGGAAATTCAATAACATTAAGTCCTTACGATTAGGAAATGTTTGAGATAAACAGCAACAGGTAGAAATTGGCCAGTGAGGAGTTGCAATTTCCGAGTGCGCCCTTCTCTCCGCGACAAGGGTTCGTCTAGTATTTGACAACTGGTAAATAGCCGATGTAGATCCGAGCGAGTTTAGATTGCAGCTAAGGATATTTATGTCCCTTCCGAAACGACACAAGCAGATAATGGTGTTGAAAGGATCCAACGGCGACCAATTCAACGCCCGGCGCCACCCGCCATCCCCAAACCGCATTCCTCTGGTACTTGTTTGGTTTGAGGAACGATCCCATAATGAACATGGGGCGAATGATTTATGAAGCGATTAGATGCGCTCACGTTAGGCTCTTGTTTATTCCCGGAGAATTAGCGAAATATTGGAATTAATCATGAGACGAAAGAAGAAGATAGATAAAAAATACTTCCGATATACACGTACATTTCACGTGTTTACTACGGAAACATCGGAAAAAGCCGTTAAAAAATAGACAGCCGAAATTATCAACTAGAAATAAAACAAATATCACAGAATTAAGACAAACCCATAAAAAAGGGAACTTCCATTTTTTTACGGGTTTATTTATACGGCACGGTATTATCCCACAATTAGATTACAATTCTCTTATATGAACACATACGTATTTCGAGAAGCCTTCCTAGAAGAATAGAGCAGAATTTCCCTCTCCTATTTCATCGAATCATCTTTAAAGTTCCCTTCTCCACCTTCACTGTGCCCCTATAACTGTATTAAGTCACAATTCACGAGGAGATAAAAATAGCAAAGCATTGGCGCAACAAGTGGAAAAGTTTCGACTCCTTGTCTGATATTCTCCGATTTAACATCAGAATTATTCGCGTTCAAGTTTAAACATTTTTATGCACTCAATTACCATTATTTAAACTTTTAACCAAATCAATTAATTTTTCTGATGACCCTTGGCGAAAAATTAATAGAAAAATATATATAAGAAAAAATATGGGAAACCAGAGAATATGCAGCAACAACACGCTAAGATAACATTTCATACCTAGAAAATTATTATTATTTATCGACTTAAGCTTATCTTTCTTTATGTTAAGCACAAGATTTTTTCATTAATTTTAATTTATGTATTGATGATTATAGGGACTGTAACACAGCGTATTCTAGATATCTCTAAAAAATCCGATGATAAATTGCACGAAGTTTAAACAAATACTGAGATATTAAATAATCGAAGACTTAGATCTTGCAGTACAAACATACTCGGTGACGCGAGAATCATAAAATTTAAGAAAAAAGATATTTTGAATAGCAACTCCATATATCTTAAGGAATTGAGTATGAAACAAAAAGTGCTTGAATACGTAGGAATATAAATAAATATACAGTAATACCCTTCTATAGATATTCATCATAAAATTGAATCCTGAAAATAGAGTTATATCGAAACATTACCTACATTTTTCCTAACAATATACCAATAATAAGTACCTTCGTTGGTAATTTAGCTTAACGAAAGATGAAATACACGTTTGAGTAAATCCAAATTATATGCTTGCAAAATGAAGTACTTATTTATCTAATAAGTTTAATATTTAATCCTAATAAATGATAAAGAAAATGATGACTAACCGATTTGAAATCTTTGGCCTGCTCTGCCTCCTCAAACGGTGGCTCGTTGAACACTGTTTCGATGTACTGCTCATACTGAGCCAATCGCTGAATCTGCAAGAAAGAGAGACACATTAATTAGAGATAGCACAGAAAGAGTCGTTTTATAACACTTATCCCCATTTATGCAGTGATCGTAAATAAAAACGAGTCCTGTAATGAATTAACTTTAATATTTGGTCCTAGGGTTTTGAACCCATATTTAGTCAATTTCTACGGTATTTCCTTGACACGATATTATCAGTATTTCTTAGATTTAAATTAAAATATAGGTTATAATTATTTAACACTTAAGTCAAGAAATATATACACACCTTTTTGGAAGAAGATTTATAAACAATCATAAAAATACGGCACTATGGTATCCTTGAATATGAAAACTATATGACGTATGGATAACAAAACAAGTAGACGTTTAATAATTTCCAGATTTATCCCTAAGAAATACTCTACTATTAAATAAAGTAATATCATGCTCTACTCTCTAAATACTCCATTATTAAATAAAGTAATAAAATGAGTCACACTATAGATGACAAATTAAAACGAAACGGCTCTTAGAGTATTCTACAGGGTTTTACAGTCTCTAAAGACGTATCAGCAGTCAAGTACTTAAGGAAATCCTCTAGGAAGAGCAAAAGAACGATTGGCATTTCCCTAAGATGCTTCAAAATTTACACGCTGATCTTCCGTTTGAATTGACAGAAGCGGCAAAATAATCGAGACACTTGACGGAGCTCCATTGCGGCAACCGGAAGAACTACCAACAGGAACTGCCGACGTCGGTCAGATAAGACCTAAAAAAAAGGATGCGCTCTCCGTAAAGGTTGGTTTGGGAAAGCAGAGGGAAAAGGGTAACCGCGAGAAATCGCAATCGGGTTCGTTAGCCAAAGGAAAATACATCGACACAGTTGGATCGAGCAATGAATATTCTTGCAGTTAAAAGAGCATCTTACAGCCAAAAGATTTCCAATCCGACGTCTATGATACTCCGAAGGGTTGATTAGGAATCTTAAAATGAAAATACGCTGACATTTGGGAACGTGAGAAAATGAAACGAGAAATGTAACGACGTGAACTGTTCTAAAAGAATGTCATTAAGGTGAGGATATTCAGTACCTCGAGGGTTAACAACAGTTACCATTAACTTTCCTTCCTGCTGAACTATAAAGAATTGAACTCATTTTAAATTATATGCGCAATTATTAAGTTAACAGGAATTATATAAGATGATTTTGGACTCCATATATACATCCAAATAAGTTACGTTCTGTCTACTTTGGATTCGTAATTACTTATGCACATTTCGAAGTAAATATTCCAGTTGGTACTATTTCCGACATTTAGTTGATAAAATAGTGAAAAGTTTATTTAAATATTCTTTTCGCATTAAAATACATTATATAAATTTGTATTTACTTCTATATTTAATGTGATGGATACGTGCAAAGAATTAACGCAACAAGAAATATTAATTTGAAGTCTTATCTTTCATCTAGCGAAGAAATATTCGAAATTTACGAAGAAAATTATCAAAATTGCAATTGGTCGACAAATATTATTCCAAATTCCCTTTTCTGCAAAAAAATACAACAATATTATTGGTTGATTTGAGATTTCCTTTCATAAAACCAAGTGGTATTATGAAACAGCTGTTGTACATATATACTTAACGAGATTCCGTTGAAATCTCGCCTCTCCAAGCCCCCTTCACTCTTTTGCCGCGAAAAGATGTTCAGGAGCGGGAATAAAATGGATCTTCAATGACATTCAATATCGCAAATTCCCGCAATTTTCCAAAACATTAACCACTAATGTATGCCAGTCGTCCTTCATACGCGTTGCAAGGAGACATTTCACAATGCGTATGAAAATTCCCATACCTTTCTTGCAATCACTTTTCTAGATTTATTATATGAATCAGCAGTTTTCTGCTTAGGATACAAGAGAATTAATTCTCTCGAAGTCGGAAATAATAATTAAATAATTTTGCAACGCTTGGGTTGTATAATTCATTGGAATTTGAAAAGAAATGACATAAGACTAGTAAAGAAACGAGGTTGAATTATGTTTTGAGTATTTGCTCAAAATTGAAATTAACTTTCTTAATGATTATGAATTGTAGATCATTGGTACTTTTTATACAGTATCGTGAACACGTAATTGAAAATTCAGTGGGCATATATTCCGGAAAAACTCCCATCATGCAACAGAATATATTTAAATTTACTATGAAACATTATAATCAAATTTCTCTCAAACTGTCTCTTCGGATTGATTTTAGATGCGATATTTTCCAATTCCATATGAACAGAGTGAATAAACCAAAAATATACTTTCGAAATTGATGAAAGAGGTTAAAAAACTATCAGAAATTACGAATGATAATAAAATTACTAGCATCTGTCTTTTTTCGCAGTCGGCAGAGCGACGAATCATGAAAATGTATCATCATTTGATTCTGGTGACAGATGTTCGTAAACCACAATGATCCAACTAGCATACATCTCCCTTCGGCAAATGAAGCTTTTCCATTGCATTAATTTGCATATATTTACCTCACAAAGAATCAGTAGCGTAAAATAATTAATTTTCAGCACATTGTGCAGTTAGTAATATTATTCCATTTCTTCGATATAAATATTCAACATTTTAATCAATTTAATTGTTTGTCGGATTAAAAATACATGCATATAAATATTTCCATCAATTGGATGTAACTTGAGTAACCGTCTATTTTTTATAAGAAGAGGAATATTGCGAATATATTTCTGTAAATATAAGAATTAACGCAATAGACCATCACTCATCGATGTAAGTACGAAAACTTGCCAATTTCGCACTTAAAATACTTCAAATATTTATCTCACGCAATAATAAACGAATATTTTATTGTCTTTAGTTGTAAAAAGCGTTTCTAAACTATTCCAACCACTCCGCAAATTCCCAGACTATTCTAATCTAACAAAACACACGTGTTAATTTAAAAGACGAGAAAATTCTGAACGTTCCAACTATTTGCATTAATGTGCCTATAAATGCAGCAAATTGCAAAACCCAAACAAGACACTCGTAGCAAATAAGCCATTTTGCAAATCATTGGCGGGAATTGAAACCAGTTCAATTGACCATATACGGGTCACCTGTTCTTGTTCTCAAAAGCTAGTTTCAACGAGTGCCGGAGATTAGAGAGCGTAATTTCAAATTTAGAGAAGGCAAACATATTTGAAGTGGAACGCTAGAGTCACAATCGAGTCGGACACGGTAATACACAACAGTATTAATATCGCAATTAACTGTCTCGCCGATTGAATAAACATCGAACGACTCCTCGTTTGTCGAGGGCAACCTTCATGTCCGACGGCAACGGGAGACCATTAGGATGCAACCATCAAGACGCACTTGCCTTTCGCCTACAATCCAACAGTTTATCGTGGATTTTACGAAATAAAGAGGAACTTAACCGCATCGAGGCCGTTCCCTCTCCGAGTCGCCCTTGAAGAGGATCGGTAAATTTTTTCCGGAAATTCCACCGGAAAATACGATGAGCATTTTTAAGCGTTGACATCAGCGACTGTAGTTTGTATACGAGAGTTGATCTGGGTGGACATTCATTTACTACAAATTTACTAATAAATATCTAGTAAACGTATATGTTTAATTAATAAAGTAAATGATCGAGGAACACAAACCTTTTCGTATTCACGTACTGTCGATAGCCAAAAGGCAAATTATGACAAGAAATTCATTCGAGATAACCGATAATCAAAGCAAATAAAATACCGAGAATAATTTTGCGAGAAAAACATTAAAAGTAGAGTTGAAATGAAGGATTAAATAGAAAAATTATAACTAGCAAGAGAGAAATAATTGAATATCGCGTAGTTAATGACTATTGATATTGATGGGAAAAATACCGAGAGAATGAATCGCTTGGCATATAGAATAGAAAGTCCTTTTCACCTTTGAAAAACAATAATTATAACTTTTCTGATTCTAAGACAAAGATTATTTCATTGATAAATGGATAAAAAGGATGTTATATGCAGAAACTGCAAACAAATAAAAGAAAATCGTTCCGGAATTGGCGGAGATCCGAACCAGAACTTTGGATGAAATGGAAATGAGGTGACGGAACTTAAACGTCTGGTAAATTTGCTTTAAAGCGTCTGAAACCTTTCACCACATGCGATGTATTATTTCGACCTTTAATGCAGCGATGGGAATATTTGGACCTATGTTTACCAAATCTCTACGAAGGATTTAGACAAATTCATAGGACAAAATGAAACAAAAATGTATTCGAACACGTAAATGTATGTAAAGGGATTTAGAATGTACTTCGTTTTCTTTTCAATGCCTTATCGACACAATCCTTCATCCGTGCCCAAGACTAACATGTGACAGCCTCTTATGGCCCGTTAAAAATTTCTATAATCGAATCCACGCACGAGAAATACATAAATCTCAATCTTTATTTCTGTTCGACTATTCTTGTTTCAAACATAGTCCGAGCTCATAGAAACTGGAAGGGATTCTTCAAAATAAAATGAGAGAAAACATTAGGGAAAATATAAATAACAATTAAATACGCGCGGATTAAAAGGAACTATACTAATAGGCGAAAGAGATGTTCCAAAGAAAAAAGGGCAGTGAAAATTACGTAAATAAAATATAAAAAAAAAACATTCAAACAAACGTATCTAGTTGGAAAATCATCGATTAACCAGTATGTATGGAGAGAGTTATTGTACCTAATACAGGAGTGGCAGACAGTCAAAGAACAGAGAAGACGTATAAATACAATGCAGTTGTAGAATGAGGGTGAGAAGCGAAGGATTACGGGGGGGTGGTTGGTATGGAATGAGTGGGTACGAAGACGTGCGCTGGGTGTTGATTTATACGATTAAAATGCGACAGAGATGTTGTATTGGGCATTTCAAACGAGAGAATATCGAGGACTGGAGTGAACAGAGACACAGGAGCAAACGAATAGATATGAAGAGAGAAAAGGAAAAATGATGAGAGAATCTATGTGAATGATAATAAAAACCGTACAAAATTCGTAAGGATTGGCTTAACAGGCGACGATACAAAATTTCAAAATGCACTAAATACTGCGCATTTTTTTTAAAGCATATCCATTCTTTATATCTTTGAAATCGATCTATTTAACTTATATTTACGGCTGTGACCACCAAAACCATTATTTTCTACCGATATATATTTACATAATTCGCCTTATAATAAAGTAGGCGTAATGTAAATAAAATAAAATATAATGTCTTGACTTTAGCTTCTGCGATTTAAATCTCCGATAAAATGGAAGAAACTTAAATTTACTTTTAGTTTACTTAACCGAATTATTTGGATTATCAACATTTTTTGGTTCAATAAGAATGATGCGCTTAACAGATAAAGATAAAAGTTGCACTTTTATTGTTATTCTATAAACAAATCTCCAATACAAGAATGGGATGGATATGATTTAGTAGAAGGAGGAGGACTGAAATCAAACTTTTACTTCTGTTCTTTTGGGTAGATCGCAAATTATCCCTCACTTCAACGAAAAATAAGAATTACATATTACAAGAGGCACTATATAAAGTTATGATCCTTATAACCCCGCGATAATATAAAAAATTGTTAGCATAAAACTACGATCCACATCTTTGATTCTCCATTCCGACTCGAAACAAAGTTTACCACCTTGCATTGACGTGGAACTCTTGAACTTGAGACGTTTTCCTAAAAGTTCAGTCGGTATTTATTGATAGAGTTTGTTAGTTGACTATTACCGTCTCAAAGATAGCAAGTTCCCAATGATCAGCTCCGCTCAACAACGGTTGACTACGTACCTTCATCTATGCAACGAAGAAGCTTTTTCTCCAACTGTTGCGTTCTTCAAAGCGGGATTGCGTCGAAGATGAAGCGTTTAATTAGTTTCTCAATTACGGAGAGTCGCTCCACGGAATCACACATCGGAACATTGATTTTACAACTGACACCGTGTTCTTCGTGTACACCTATAAACAGGAAATCCAACCGCATTCTAACCCAGGAAATTGACACCACCAAGTTCAAAGAAATAAGATCACTAATTTCACCCATAAAATACCGTATCTTTCCATCTTCACCGATACACACTGTCGTAAAATTGGTGAAAGGAGAAAGAACAAACTGAAAGAACCCATAGGGCCCGCTACGACGTAGGCATCCGATAGCGTATTCTTCTAACTATGCGCAATCTTCATTACCGTTAGGATGGAAAATAATTATCGCCTCGCATAAACTATTTCGTAAAATAGAGTTAAAAAAAGGAGAAATTACAAGCTCTCATAGCCGATTCGTATAACGGATCGAAATCAAAAGGAAAAAATTCGTTTTATCACCCATGTTCGTTTCCCGGAAAGAAAAAAGGCTACATCAAAAGAATCATATTGCTATTCCCCATTCCGTCTTTATGAACTCGCCGTTAAGAAAAAAAATACGAGAAAAAATTATCGAGTTTACTAGCACACTCGGAGCAAAACGCATTTATGGTTTCGCATACTCTTTTCATCATAGAGAGAAAACAATTACCGATTCACTATGAATTCCTCATCCCCAAATCGCACCACTTCGAAAGATGAAGTCAATTAACACCATTGAATACGTTTGTTCAAATTAACAGCGATATTATTGTGTTCTAGTTTACTTCCAATCCACTTATGCGCGAACGAATTCATTTTTGACCCGAATTAACTTGTTAATGAATAATTCTGTTCGTCGTACTTCCAAAACTATGAGTTTAGGTTAATGTTCTCTTAAACTTCAACTGGAAATGCTTTCATAGAAATATGACTCTTCGAAACTCCAGAGAAACCCTTAGATTTCACGCATCTTCCATTATAGCAGTAAACGAGGTTCAAAAATTTAAATAGCCTTTTTGAAACAAAAAGAAATTTTAATTTACCAGCATGAAGACTAAATGAAACAAGAGTCAATTTCATAAACCACACTTCAATCGGTTTCATCCAATCGATTTTCGTTAATATTTAAAAATCGATTTCAATTATCCGTAACCCAGTTTTAAGCTAGTTTCTCTTGGTGAATGTTAAGGATAAACGTTTTCAATAATTTGACGATTGATTGACTCGGTATAAATTTTTTTAGTCGAAGTTTATTTACGTCCCAAAAATGCATTCATTTTAAAACTCATCGGTTACTTACATCACGCCGTGGTCGGACTACTTAATTATCACCCTATTTCCTTCATACTCTCGAAATGATTAAAAAATTTATTTCTGAAAGTAAGGAAAGACGCTAAAGACCCCACATTCTTTTCTTCCTTAAGCCACCAAAATTGAAATAATTATTAAGTGAGAGTTTCTAGTTCTCTTTACTTTTTCTATTTTTACGTTATTCTTATTTTCCCAATTATCCATCCCTATATTCAGTCAGTCATTTTGTCGGTTCTTAAATCTGTTCCATTCATTTACACTTAGAGTTTGGTCATCCTTTACTCTATCGAAAGTAAACGTAGAATCTTCCAAGAACTCTAAATCAAAATTTTATCACAACAGTCCTTATTTGCTATCGAAATAAAGAATTTCATTCTTTCGTTACATTATATTTTTGATTAATTACATTCTTTGATTGTTAACTTGAATTTTCACAAACTCTTCCAAATACGACGATTCATAAGTTTGGTATTTACGTCCAAGTTTATCATTCGTCCTTCGACATTTAAAAGCACTCGATACGACTGTGAGCTTTAAATCTCGACAAAAATCGTAAACAAACTTAAGGCTGCGTCTCAATAGCCTTCCTATACATACTATTCGTCTATAAACAACTAAAAAGAATTGAATTTACGTCTCTGTTCGATACATTCTGAGAATCAGGAGTACGAAGCATGTACCCGATAATTCGTTGAGAATACGCTACGTATTGGTTGAAAGTGAGAGTAATTCTTTAATCTTCGAAACGAAGAATTCTTTTCCCTGAATATTCCGGTGGACCCGTAGCAAATTACCGAGTGTAGTATCAGCTGTTAGGTTCGAACCGATAAATAGAAGACATATTCGTGTTGGGGAATAGCGCCGAGGTGCGAACTCGACGAATAAACTCCGAGGCAGCTCCCAACTGTCATCGGCTCCTGCAGACGCTCGTGGACGTGAGAGACCCAAGGCGCTTTCCGGGAGCAGGTGCTTCTCGAGATGTTTTCTCCCGAGTGGGCCTCGAAAGCCATTGCGAGAGAATGAATGGCGACTCCGAAAGGTCATGGAAGAAAGTCTTCGACGTCGAAAAAGTTAATGACCCATGGCTGACTAGTCCCACGCACGCCCATCCTTTCATTCCACTTTCTCGTCTCGAAAGAGTTGTATCATAAGAAGGGGAACGCCGAAAACCGCGCTGAACACGCGACGTAGTGTTTGGACATTTTCCCTTCGATGGGAAGGAGGTCAAGTCCACAGCCAACAGGTGAAGAAACGAGCGTTTCAAAAGATATCGTCACCCTAAGCGAGTGAAGGAAAACTTCTTTGGGCGAAATAATGCCTAAAAATGGGTCGCGAGAAGAACTAGACATCAGGGCGGGAAGATCTGGCGGAGAAAGGGAGGGAATGCTAAAGAATACCGAATAATAGATGCTTTTCATGAAAATGACTACCTACGGAGATGGGATTCGGAGGCCGAGGGAGGAAGGGGGATTGTGTGCTGGATCGAGGAAAACTTGCGAGCTTTAAAATGCTTTATAAATATTACCACGTAAAATGATATTAGTCACATCTTATGATATATAAATACAAATAACAATTCGAACTATGAGCGCTATTGTCCTAATTCCGATAGAAAGACGGGTTTTTTCAGTTGATTTCGATTGAGCATATAAAACTCTCGCTCATTTTAAAGGGACGATACGTTCCATATGTTACTCGATTGCTATACATACGCGGACGTTTTACAATCCGAATACATGCAATAAACTGCTTACAACAGTGTGAAACCTTTCAATGTTTCTTTACTTGTCAAAGACGTTTTGCTTGTGTTTTCTGACTTCAGTCGTTACAACAAATCCTCGCATTGTGTCCCAACAAAGCCTCGTGGATTCGAGACCTTGACTTCATTTGTGTCGATGATATTATCATAATAGCGATGATATACGAAACGCTAACGCATAAAACGAAACGATAAGTGGGGCTATATAGTTTGAAGAAGAAATCAAAGGATGTACCACATAGACTAAGAAAAAAATGATAACTTCTACAGAAATCTCTGGGAATTATCATTGGCTTTCTTCTAAAAATCTGCGTTTAAACGTACACGATCTATAAAAAGGCAGATGTGAGAGAAACGACGGTTGTCCTGGAAGTAAACTCTTATTCAGAGCAAAGCTGCACCACGAACCACGCTCCTTTTTTAGCCTGAGGGCAAAAATTGGAGGAATCTGAGGCTAAGGGTCGCACATCTGCTGTGCAACAGGGTGGGGTAGGTCCATTTTTAAAGCTCGTTGAACGCAAATTTTAATAAAATTCGAATAAAAATCGCTTATTTCGCGTTATCGCCATTCGGGAGTGCAGTAATACAGTTAGGAGGTGTGAATTCCGAAACCCGTGGCTAATCTCCTCACCACCGCAAGAGGCATGCTCCCGTAAGAGGATTCGCTCTCAAACGTCATTTGCCCCTCGCAAAATATCGGTACGACTGACCCTTTCCTCAACCCTGACCGTATCCCTTCCTCGATGTTGCCACTGCCTCCCTGAACACCTGGAGTATCCCTGACCTTCACTTAGTTCCGACGTTGGCCACTTCTTGCCTCGACTCGGTGTTGAGATAGTTTTGGTAGCCACTGAACAAACAGGAAAGAGTTGCCACTTTATGAGATGATTTATACGATCGCAAGGAGTGTTAGGTCATACGCGATGCGATGCAGCATCATTCCGATTCCATGCATTACGTGTCCAACCGAAGGGGACGCCATCGTGCATATCCTCACAAACACGTATGGACACTACGAAAAACTTTGAGGATTGAAAATGTAAATTATAGTCGTAGCGAAAAGAAGAAAACATCCTGCGCATGATGGAAAACTACAAGTCACCATCTTGAATCCTACGTAGAGCGAAATATTAATACATTCCATCTCGACTTATTGTTAGTGGAATACTGCTATATAGCAGATCAAGTCAAAATTTATACATTTTAATCGAGTGATATAATAATTCATACGTATTTTTTGTAATTTTAAAGGATTAATACTATAAAGATTATTATACGACAAGAGGAAATAAGATCTAATTCTCTCGGAAATAAAATTCCGTATAAAAGTTCTTTTCAAACATCACACAATACAGCACTAAAACGACAGAAATCAAATTGTCGCGATCCTCTTCCTTAACTAGATGTACAACTAATTGACGGCGTCGTACAAAGAGTCGCTAACACGACGAACGGTGTTAAACCCTCTGGGAGTGACGCAAGAACGAAACCGAGAAGGAATAGACGGGAGCGATGGCATGAGGGGGGAGGGGTCATTAATGAATGCAGCGGGTGCGACGGCAGAATGGATGAGCGATTCCCAAGCACACCCTAAGCCATCCCACGTCCCTACCGTATTTGAATGCCATTGTATTTGAAACTGCCAGCTAAGATTTCTTGCGCCGTCGCTACCGATGTCATGGGGAGATGTGCTCGTTCCTACGGTAAAATTTTCACGTTGAATATTCACCTAATAAAGAACTACGCTGAATTTTCGAGCACTACGCGTCGATGGAGAGAAAAAAGGCAGTTCATTTTTAGCACCTGCTTAGCTTCCTGGTTCTCTCTCATGCCTGATATCACTCCGTGGGAATCGTAACAAGGGATTGCATTTAGGGCATCGGTCCGTACGGAAGAGTAGATGGCACGGAAATGTTCGAAATCCTTTTCGGAAGGATCTCGACATGATTTCCGCCCAAAAAGTGTACTCTTTTTTTCTCAGCAATACTTTCACAAACAATTTACCTTCTGCGCATCAGTTGCACATGAATTGCCGCATCCGACTTTCATCCATTCCGGTTTCTAGAGTAACAACGAAATAAAGGCACTCATCAAAGGTTAAAACAACTTTTTTCTTTATCCACTAACTAATAATACCAAAAGCAAATTTACGAATTCAACGACTTCGGGCAAATGAGACGAATTTCCAGACGTATTACACTTTATAGACTGTGACTAAGGAAGACTGGAAAGCCATTGAACTGCATCGCAGTTATGAAAATGTTAGCATCCGAAGAAATTGCTTTCATGGGAAGTCGAACAGATGAAAAAGACGCGGGTGAAAGTCTTTCGAAATAAGACCTCAAAAATGAAAATTGTCTCGAAAGTTTTCCATCATCATCAGCAAGGTTACTTATTCGAATAGCTTTAAGGTCCAAAATCTCGTGGAATGCCACCATTTGATCATGTGATTGGGTTTTAAAATTACGAACCCACTTAAGGACATACTCGACGAAGACGAGATGATATTTTTGTTGTATGAATACCTTTCGAATGTCCTACTATCGTGTCCTATAAAACACGTTTACTCTTCCGTGCATAATTAGGTAATTAGAGGGAGAAAAAGAGCCAATGAGTTAAGTAAAGAGAGACAAAAAATTTCCCACGAAAGTCGTCTTGCCGATGCATCACTCCTTCCGAGCAGCCTCCGTAAATTCCATTTCCTTTTCACTTTCGGCTTCGATGGGCTTGAAAATGAGTCTCCGACACGCTACTTAGTCCATCGTTTTAAGCCTCATTGGACGTAAACGTAAATACTACGAATGTTTGTGTATTCTAAGCCGAAACGAAAAATTGCTTTCGGTAAATATACATTACCGATGAATGCGTTAGCGTATCGCTATAGTACATAATCGAGTTTCAACAAATCAAAAACTTTACGTCGAGGCGAAGAATTATACAGACTGCAAAGAGAGTGAATGGGAAAGCAAATCGCGTAATTATTAGAAACAGTTTTCATATACGTTCGGGCAGAGTAGCGACGAGGAGTTAAAAAAGGTTAAAAAAATCCATCGCTATGTATACCCAAGCAAGATTTCCCTTTTACGTGACCTAATGAACGAGGAAACCAACGACGCAAGCCCACGAAATTCCGAGAAACAGTAAAAGGCAACGTGTTCCTTATCTGGAAAACGAATCAGCATGAAAAAATCCAAATAATAAACGTCTTTATTTGGGTAGGATTGTGACTACAAAGTCTTAACCTATAGGAGGGATACGAGGGAAGATCGACGAATCTGCGTCCAAGATCTGATACTTTCTCCGAAGAAACTCTTCTCAGGTTTACAGAGGTAAGTACATCCATCATTTCCGTAGGTGTAAACGGAGGGAAGAGTGATGGAGTGACGAGGCCGCTTCGTAAAGTTGTTGAATTTTAAAGCAGCTGTCTCGAAAGAGAAAGGCTACGATTCCCAGTTTCGTTAAGCATTTTTCACGACTGTTTTCTTCTTTAGGTGCGTTGTTAATCGTCGCTGAAAATTAAAACGTGACGGCTCCAAAGGGATAGCAAAACGAAGGAAATAATAAACTCGGTATAAGACCTAAAAGATGCGAATAAACTACTATTCCTCGATGGATAATCCAATAATCGTATACGGTATTTAATAAGAGATATTCGGAATATGTTTGACACTGTTCACAGATTAACACATTTCACTTGAATTAAAAAAGTTACTAAGAGAAAGAGTTTACGGGGTTACTTTTACGATACTCAAATTATATTAATCGAAATGAGGAATATAAATTAACACAGAAAAGCTTAGCACAAAAAATCAACAACTTAATGAGCAAATCCTTTCTCTGCCTATTTTTCATGGCGATAAAAAATAAATTTCTGAAGAAGACATCGACTTACTCGAAGTATTACTTCCAACAGCTTTCATAAGCGATCATGAGATGACGAAGTGAGGGAAGATAATGATACCCCCAGAGATCATAAACTAGAATTGCAGCTCATTTAGTGAAATATTCGGCGTTAAACCCCGAAAATTCTCGGTCTCGCTAGAACAATTAAAATTCGGTTAATAACTGGAAGATCGTTAACACAAAACCCTTCATATGTAGGCATTTTTAGTTCTATAAATTGTCCCGAACCTAATGAACATATCCATCCTCCAATAGCTTAATTCTTTAGGGGCTTCGATCTTGTTCTCGCCGAAAGACCACGAGAAAGGCGTATAAATGGATGAATTCAAACACACATCAACCTTAGAATCTCTCCATTCGCTTTCTTCATTCGGAAAACGCCCGAGAAAGACTTAATTCCTGAGCGTTTCCCTCTCTTTGGGAATATTATTCCTAGATTATGTTCGCTACTGCAAAACCCTCGCTAGGGAAACTCTCGCGGATAGGTCCGGTGCCTGTGGGGGCAATTAACTGGCAAAAAAGTGCCTCACAAAATACGCTGACCTACATAATGAGAGTCCATGTGCCCCGAGGGATGGCTGCATTCCAACCCATTTCCATTAAAAATGGCTTATGGCGTAGAAAGCTTTTTTTCCGCGATAGAAAAAATCCTGCCGTACGCTCTCTCCTCGAGATTTTGGGGTGAAAGTGGAGTCGGCCTTTTTATCCTTCCACGGATGCCTTTTCCAAAAGCCGATCGATTCTCTCCAATCAACGCGGCACTATTTTTAAGGGGTGAAAGCTGCATCGAGATAATCATCGGATGTTTTATTTTACCTGCGTTTTGAACTTGTCGAACATTCGTTGGAGAGGAAGTCATTCCCATTCACCTTCACTGGACGAGATCATTTCACCAATTGAATACTAAATTGAGTATTGAACTGTTATTATGAGCGACCAGAAAGCACAGCTGACCGCTCCGTAACGCTCAAATGACATTTAGGTCTGAACACGTTGGTTTTAATACTTATGGAAATGTTTGGAGTTTAAAGTATAAGTTTTATTATTATGAGTGTCTATGATTATTTTAAACGTGTTAACATCGCGAGTATTTTGACGGGTGAAAGTAATAGAAAGTAATATAGTGGGATCGGTATGATGAGCAATATTTACTTACGTACAATCAGGTCCTTGAATAGTGATGTATTCTCGGGGTCGAATTTTAATCCAATAAAATATTAGTTTCTCTCGTTACGGTCCACGAGTTATTCTGTTCACAAATTTCAATTCTTCACGCAAGACGGACGCTTCGTTTCGGTATCACACGTCCCTCGTAAGAAATGAGGCGTGAAATTTTTCCGTATGTCTAAAATTTCGATCGCACGCACTGTAGAATAACCTGAAGAAAGACCTGCCTCTAGAATACTGACATTGCTACGCTCAGGGCAGCCATACGACGAACGGCAGGGGCTTAAGTTGCATAATCTTCCACATCGATAAAAGTAATTGGATGATGCAGTATTAGCGATCTTATAAATAAAGCAGAAAGTTATGATGTGTGTGCGAATATGTTTCCTAGCAAGGTGCTCGAGAACCAGATGTTGTACATCGCCTAGCTTTTAAACAGTTTTATGTCATCAATGAGTAGACAAGCTGAATCTCGTTTATGCAGCCGTTTATAAAATAATAAAACACGTAAATATTTTCCCATATTAAATAATGGTGAAGTATACTTTTGGGCCTTTCATAATTATTTCCTAGCGCAATATCTTATAAAAGCAATTGTGGAAAAAATACTTAAGTCAGAAAATTAAACAAATATACTATTTAGATTGTTAAGTACCACATTTAAATAGAAACAGAGAGGAACCTGAAAAAACCGAACGAAAATTGAAAACTTTTAAATAACGAGCGACACAGAAACAAGATTGCTTAATTCCTTCACTACTATTCTCATAAGAATATTTCGGAATTTCAGGTACATTTAAGAGTGAGAGAAATAAGTAATAAATAATTAGATATCCTACTTTTACTCTCCAAACATCCTTGTAACTACTGCTAACAAAAGTACGGGTAGAAAATCGTTTTTAAGCAAATTCTGTTCCAGAAGCTTAATTCCTCATTTCTTCCCACAAAACAGCCCATATATTCCCAAAGAAAGACACGTTTACAGAAATATATGCACTGAATGAGTAAAACCACGTGCTTCAATTAAAGCGACTCATATTCTATGCCCCATATTTCCCACAGAATTTCAGCGAACGAATACTTTAACATCGCTGCATCAATCGGATCCATTGGAATAAGTACAAGTCATTCACATTTAAAAGTAGCCCATCTACACATTTGGAAACATTGCTACCGGAATACGTCAAAGGTAATTAACTCCGGTGTACTTTTCTCGAGGAAGTTTCCGAACATTTCTCACGGAAGAACATGAAAGGTTCCACTTTGTTGAACTCGAGACGAATTATCTGTTCGGATAATCTATTACGTTGATGTAGCAAAAGCTGCGATGAGGAAAGTGATTGCTTCTGCCAGACAATTGATGCAACGTGATAAGGATTCCCACAACTGGCGATTTTAACGCTCGTGTGAGCACCAAAGAATCATGATGATAATATCGGATATGGACTGGCTCGAGGTAATGAACCAGGACATCCTACTGCACAATTGAAAATTTATGAAAATGAACCCATAGGTTAATTCTAAGAGGAGAATCAGTGCTTAGTTGCAGAATCGTCACTCTAGATTAAAGTTCCACTAAGAGAAGTATCCGAGAAGTTTTTCAAGCTCTAGTCGTTAATTTAGAGTTACTAACTATAGATTCGCCAGTTTCAGTACATAGTAACTTTAATTATTCAAAAACAGTAGATAGGAAAGGATACTAATTACTAAATATTACTGTAAATACCTCAATGAACAGGAAAAGGAAGCTATCCACTGTCGTCCAATCCATTGTCTTCCCTCACAATATGGCCAACAGAAGGCTCACAACAAGCAAGCGATCAGAAAAAAAAACGTTTAAATCCTTCTAACTGTTGAAATTCTTACTTGCAATCGAAAACAACTTGACCAGAATCCAAACACCTTTGAACTACTCAACTACAACTTTCTAGCATGAAACAAATCCCGTTGAAGTCCTAGGTAGAACTAATTGTCCTGAAGACACAGCAAAAACTGGCACCTCGAAGACAGTTGATATCCTTATGAAGGGTTATCAAGATCTTGTTGATTCATAGTTAAAATAATTGTATCGTCACATGATTGGGGCATGAAGAGGGTCACATGATATTGGTGACGATTATTATGCCTGGGATCTGCGCAAACGGAAGTGATACACATATTATGGCATACTTATCAGTTTCTCATTACGTGCCTCTATTGAAAATCCAAGAAAAATGGACGATAGCTTAGGTCATCGTTGATAGAGGAGCAGATAAAACTTCCAAAAATAATCGCAAGGAGAGGTATAGGTCACTCTTCTATTCTTTGAAACTCTTTAGCAATGCCCGAATGAGTAATCATCAACTACCACGTGCACAGTGCATCAAAGTAGCGCGATGCTTCCAAGAAGCGCTGAAAAGTAGCGCACAGCATTTCACATACGATTACATCCATTCTTATTAGTATATAATATACACAAGAAACAAATTGACTCGCATTTTACATGTAGTGCTGAAATTTATTATGAAGGAACCCTACTTGCAAAATTATTTTCAACACTTGATATGTTTATCGAGAGAATTTCCTCTTTACAGTCTTTACATGGCTAAGCACCTATTTGCAACGTTTCATTTAATAAATGAAAAGATTTTATTTTAACATTGATAAAATACATCATCATTCACGAACAGCGCTCACAAAAGAGGAAACTTGGGAACGATATCAAGGGATGGTGACACAGAAGTACGAAGGTACAAATCGTATCCATCAAGTGATTTGGAATAAAAATACGGACTCAAGAACAGAATGATCATTGTGGTACTTAGATGGAGTCCTTACCGGGAAACAAAAGATGTTTTGAAAGACTATAAAAAAGCATGCAAGAGGAAAAGGGAACCAAAACGTTTCGATAAATGGATTAGGAATGGGCACATTAGTATATTGTGTGTGTGGATTAAGACACGTGAACATCAAAAAAGGACGATCTAAAAAAAAGAGGAAGCTCCGAAATGTGGGTGTGGCATAGATAAAATAGGGTTCATAAGAAAATAAATGCGGAAGTATTAGATGGGAATTGGTAGGAGAGGGCACTAATTGAAGTCATTAGAGGGGGACGAAGGAAGTGGGTGGGTCAAATTTTGAGAGGGGGAAAGTAATCGAGGAAGAAGACAAAGGAATAGATGTTGGATGACTCAAGTAGTGGAATGAGTTACCAGGAAGCAAGTGAATGGGTAGCGTATAAACGCACGAACCTACCGAGACACGGCGTCGTGGAACATTAACCTAGAGAAAGGTGAATTCTTAATGTCTCTGTATGAATCCATGGAAGAGGACGGTAGACCACCGATAATTACGAACCCTCGCAAATAGAGACGTTTAATCAACAACGATTATTCCATGTACGGTGATAAAGCCCATTCAATTGCTTTAAAACACCTTTCAGTGCGTGTTCAAGGATATCGCGGAACACACATGTGGATTCTATTTGCGGCTGCACGGATCAGCGATTCACTCGTACGCTAAATACTTCCCATATTAAATAACTCGGGCAGTGGGTTTATCAACAGGTGTCCGAAAAGAATTTCCGCGAATGCTTGTGTAATATGGCAGGCATAAGAGTCCACGGCAATGACGGATTCTTTACCTCAAAATGTGGAATAGATGGGAAGTAAATGGAAACGGATTGATGGATTTAAAACTAATAATTACTTGGCAACAAAGAAACAGAGCTGGGTAGTTTCGTATTTTGTTCTAACAACTACTGCGTAAATAGTTAAAAAGAAGGCTATATCCTTATTCAATACAATTTTGCAAAAACTAAACTCCATTCCGCGACATCATTATAGACCTGGAAAACCGCATATCTGATTCTCTCTGAGCTTAGTCACCATTTTTAGAAACGCGATCAATTTTCAGCTAATCAATACACGACTTCCACCAACCTTCATAATGTCTCCGAATGAACAAAATGAATAACAAAAGTACGTGTGCGGTCGAGCTAATAACCATTTCACTTGATTGGCTTACGAATCGCATGATTTGATGTTTACGATCCTTTCTCTTCGAGATTTTTACCAGTAAAAGTGAAAAAAAATCAAAACCTAAATCACCAAAAGCGGATAAATAAATCGATGACTCTCACTGAATATCTCTCCCGATTTATAGACAGGCATAATATTAGTGAACGGCATTCAAAAACCAATCAACTCCAAACGTATAAAAACGTGTACTTAGATTCCATCACCATGCGTCCAAAAGGTGTAAGGGCACAAATAGTTGAGTTTCTTATGTTTTTGCGGCAATCTTAAGAAACGAACAGAAACATCTATACATCGACGGAGCTAATAACATTATGGATTTACGTTTTTGTACCGATATATTAACGATAACTGAACGAAGAGCTATGACGACGTTTCTCAAGGGCAAACTTTACGGTGCAAAAATCGATTGAAGGGCTCCGAATAAAATATGAGAAAACGTGGAAACTGAGGAAGATCTATTCCAAGCCTCTGGCTCTAGCAACTAGTAGCTTTGGGGGGGAAATCAAAATTAAATGATGGCACTGCTCAAGGTCATCAATTCCTATAACCTGTGGAAGATATTCCAAAGCTGTATCGTCGCCCAAGGACGACAGCGAACTATTCGGCTTCGAAAGCACGATCAAAAAACTGTCGGCGGAATATTTTTCGTTTATGTGGCAGTCTTTAAACTGTTTGCGTATGGGGGTTCCTTAGGCATTACGCTCACGAATTATCTAACGCGATCTTCAATTCATCGGAGATGCTACGGTATGCCGTAGGGATAAATTTTTCGTTGGACGGCAGCGGTACTTCCAAAGAGAAGTGAGATTTACTCGTAAGTCGATGATAACTCTGGATTAAGCGTCTTCCGTTTCACGAGAGAATTCGACTCGCTTGGAAGGAGTATGTGGAGAGGACACTTCAATCTATGAATGTTTTCTTTCATACGCAGCGATCTTGGAGGTCGTACAATGTCACACTTTATCATGGTTGGTATGGAGCTCCACACACGACTCGGAGACCAAGTTCAAGAATGTGTATATTTATATATGACTGAGAATCGCTTCCAAGAGCTTTTTGGAGGGGGATTTTTATTGCTCGAAAGAAGTTACAGGAGACTGATATGTGTTTGTAGTGGAGTTAAAAAAACATATACACATCAAAGTAGAAAATATATTTCCGACTATATTGATCAACAACTTTTTTTGAGAGAAGATACCTACGTACAATGTATTTTTCCTAGAATATAACTCCGGCTTAAGTGTGTAATACGAAATGAAGGTTCGTTATATTAAGATGAATTTAAACTTACCTCATTCAAACTTAATATTTTTGAACTTAAAGAGAGTAGTCCATAATTTTAAAGATTAAATACGTAAAAACATTTCTACTTAACTACAATGTATGATTGTCCTTTCTGTGATTTTATTGAGTAAGAAGGTTTTGATACATATTAGTCTTTCGTAACGAATTATTACGTGTAACACCTCATTCTAGATCGTTCATCTGAGATTTCAAATTCAAATCTAGTTAATCACTTCTCAACAAATACTCGTACAATGATAGAAATGGGTGCATTCGATTTAAACATGGCCCTCAAAACCAAGGTCTCTCGCTTTCCTATAATCGATCCATTTTGGAGAGAAGTCAACTGAGCAACGAAAAAAATGGAAAAATTAAAAAAAAAAAACATCTGAGTAATAAGATGTTGATAGCGATAACTATAAATATTTACAGTAGAATGAAGGGCGAAATGTTTGTTCTGCAGATCGCAAAAGATGGATAGTTCCAGTGGTTGAGAATCATCGAAGCGATTTAAACTCGAGGTAAGATCGTGATTAACAAACAGTGCACAAAATCGAGTAATTACAGATATGAAATGAATACCTGTTGAGAGAAAATTGACAAAAATAAAAGCTTAATTTTAGATGAAAACCTGTAAGGAAAAATACATTAATAAACATACATTTAAATGAAATTCATAAACACTTTTCATGGGATTAGATCGCAAGAAAAAATAAAAAACCAAAAACTACTGCTACTTGAAGTAAGAAACGATTCTTCGGGGAATCGGCTTCCATCGATATTAATCAAAATACTTTAATGACACCGAATCGTGAAGTGGAAAGCCATCCTCGATGAGATACAGTTCGCGTTTTTCTGCGGAAATCCTGAAGAAAGGTCATAGGAATAGAGAAAAACGTGAAGAGAAAACGAAAGAACTTCCGTGCAGTCAAAGCTCGTACTAATGAAATAAATAGCAAGCTTTGAGGAGAAAGCGTAACACACAAGCTGTGCTAGGACATAAATGTACAGCGTGCGACACGAATTCAAAACCGAATGACTTCCATTGCCGACGATTCGGTTCAATGGCTTCATTTTGAAATACCGCTACTTTTGGTGAGACATTATAGTTATACTTGTACTCCATTTGCTACGGAGGGCGATTTTTGTGTTCACTCGAAGATCATGCAGCGTCTAAGGATTTACGAGGAAAACGTACGGACGGTAACGGTGGATCAATTAAATGGACACGGAAAATAAATTGCACCTATCGGAAGAAAAAAGACTGACACTGTAGGGTTGCAATTTTATATTTCACTCGAAAGATGTGATTCGAAACATTAAAAACGAGAAGAAGACTCATTCCGTCTCAGAGGTGAGCCGTAAAATATATGACGCGGCCTTAAAATGTAAAAATCTTTCTTAGACAATGGAACCAACTAGAAACAAGTATGTTGCAATTAATCTATGCCATATTCAATCATTGTTTACGCTCATGTATTTCCTGTAACTGACATGATTGTTGAACATATTCCGGGAATAGTTTTAACGATAATTTTTACGTGAAAATCGTCTGTTCAAGAAGTAACATCCAGATAAGAACGGAAGGTGACTTCAACGAGAGGAGTTACCGATGCAGCGTGTAACCATGACAGATGAAACTTTACTTGCGCCCTTTCTCAAGTTTTGCTTCACTCACTCAAACCTGAACGTTTACATTAAACAAACAATGATATGACCCGAAAACTGAACTGGAAGATAAGTCTAGAAATCTTTATAAGAACGAGAAAAATAACGAAACCAAAAATATAGGGATCCTCAGCTATATTCTGATATTACCCGCAATCTTGAACGTCGTGACACATGTCGAAGCGTTTGATGAATCCCTAAAGCGTTTTCTGGGATTAGAAGAAGCGTAAAAAAGTGGAGCAGAAATCATCCCGACACAGAGTGGAAATGACTCGGCATAGTATTTTAATGGCTAGAATACCTGCTCGGAAAGTGGGACGCCTGGGTTCGTGTCCCAGTCATGTCGCTATTTTTCAATTCTATTAACTCTTTTCGGGCGAGTACGCATAGGTGCGAATTCTCACACCTATATCTTTAATGCCCTCCGATGCTACCTCTTTTATAGGAATCGCGCGTATAAATTTCGGAAGATTGAGTTATTTGTCAAGTAAAATGAACGGCAAACAAAGAAAGAAGGACGTGGAAAAAGAACGAGGCGTTGAGTTAGAGTATACGCTTTCACTGATGTAAAAAACGCAGAAATTTATGTCAACTAGGAGCCATAAGTGTGAGAATTTCTATTTACCATATTGATTTTACTAAACGTGAGGAAACAATGAACTGGGAGAATAGGGCACTGCATAAACTCATTATAATCTGGCATTACCATTTCCAGTATTATTAACGAAAGTTAATACAAGAAAGCAGCACATATACCTACATCTAAGTAAACAATCATCAAGTTATTGCTAATGAACAGAAACAAACATTCAGAAAAAATAAATTGCAAACAATTAAAAACACAAATTTGAAAGACATACACATTGATTTGAGTGTACAATAAAATAATACATAATATGTTCAACAGCGTTCATTAATTTACCAACCGTTCGTGGATGAAAATTTACATGCAAGTCTTACGACAGTAAGCCCGGATAGTCGAACAAAACAATTTTCCAGTCTTAGTTTTCATATAAAAATTAAATCGATAGTATACTTATAAGCAAACACAAAATTGTTTTCTTGCATACTGGGAAAGAAACAAGCAAAAAAGCAAATAAACAATAAGTTTGGTGGCTAAACTTACCTTGCAGGTATCTCCTCTATCTTCAGTAGACAAAAAATTACTATACATTATACAAACTACGAGTAATACATTTTAAAGCATACTGAATACCATTGAAAGAGTCCGAAATAGTGCTAGCGTCTCGGCAGAGGACTTTAGGAAATGGGCTCGAGCGTTGTATCTTCCCATAGCATCGGCTGCAGACTGTTAACGGAGAGGCATCAACTGAATCTGAAGATGCTGCGCGAATGACGGGAGATCATAAGTAATGCCACGAAGGGAATTAACTAAAACCTTGAACCAAGAGAGTTATCCTATTCCCAGAAGACATGGATTAGAAAAACGGCTATACCATCATTTTTCCATTTGTTTAACTTCATGCTTTTTGTTCCGCTTCCACAGCAAGTTTTTTTTAATTTTATTTAATCTATCTATCCAAAGCCTTCATCAAGTGGGATGAGATTAAAACCACGCAATCTCCTCTAACGAAGGTGATCGTAAAATAATCAAGAAAAAACAATAAATACCATCGTGACCGTGCATTAGAAGTTACGATACGTATAACCGTGAAATGAATCGAAAGGTATTGATTGGGAAAAATTACTGGACGATCATAATTGAAAGCCAATAACTATCAGATGTTGATGCAGCAAAGAAATATTTCCCATAGAGTGGCTGTGAATTCCACACAGGAAATGTGAAGATAAAAATTACCACTTTAAAGGGATGAATAAGCCTTCTCATCCGAAGCCTTCCGTGTCCTATCAAGGTCTTGGGCCGCGTGACATCACAATACAAATATTTATTGTTTTTCCTTGATTAGTTATTGAGCAGGGATCTCCGCGGGAAAAAAATTCACGTCTGATTATGTACACGTGACGTACGTTGAAGGGAGGCGTGCTTAGAAACAGAACATGTGTTACTGATTAACGCACGCGATAAACTTAAGTTTAAGAAAGATGATTAGACATGCGTATTAAGAAGTGGATATGTAAGTTGTAACGATATTGCAAACGAATAAGAGTAACTTTAACGGTCGAACAGAGTGGGAAACTCGAATATCGTATGCATATAGGTCGAGCGTGGCTTGTGGGGGAAAGAGTTGATTGGCCATTTATAAAAATGAAATCGACGCTGGACCTCACGAGGAGAGAGTAGCTCGCGGACGGGAATCGAGCCTGAACCCTACGGGTACAGGGCGATGGAAGGTTGTTCTCATCCGACTTCCACGGAGAGTTTTCCGCAACCAAGGACGGAGAATGCTTCCGCTCCTTCACCATTGACAAACCTCGGGTTTCCCGGGAAAAAATATCATCCGTTGGACAATGTGATCTGCGAATTCTTGGGTTATGACGGAGCGACATGATACCAAAGCAAAATGCGTTTGTTTCGTGTCCCGTAAAAAAATGAAGTCGAAGATAATTGTAGAAAAGTCGAGCAGTTAAGCTATGGAATACAACTCTTAAAAGATCAAACTAAAGTTATAATAATCAATATAAATCAATAATTTAACTATTCTACACTCGGAACTTGAGTTCCGATGTCTGTCATTAAATAGTCATAATAATAATGAATTATAATAATACCGAATTTGTTCCAGGGCTTAACAACATGAATTTCAGAGAAAATTTGTACATCATTTTATTTGCAAGATATCAAACCTTAGAAATAACTGCGCTATTATATCCTTAGTACAATTTCTTTTTCTGAATTTAATGACCCTTTTTTGTGAAAAAAATTCATTTGATGATTACAGGGACGGATTAATGATCCCTATTCCAGAAAGTATTGAAATTTTTACGGTATATAAGATGAATTTCAGTTATTTGTTAACGTAAATGAAGTTATTTATTTTGGTGTTTGAAGATCTGCAACTATACTAGGGCATTTATGCTCAGTTATTGCGTTATTCGTGATAATATTCACATAAAATCATCCTCTGGCTTATTTATGACGGAGCTAGGGTAAAACATTTAAGAAACACCGATTCATAAAAAGAGTATAATGTATGATGCTTTAAATGTTTATTACCGTAAAATAAATCTTCTGCCTACCTTCCTTTCATAATTATTCACGGTCACGTCTCTAGACATCGTAAAAACATTCGCTACAAACTGCAATAGTTGTGCTTAATCTCTTTCGGTTCAGGGACCTTTGGGAGTTATCTTCACGTGAAGGTAGAAAATACGAAGAAATATAGATTTTCGCACGTTCATTGGAGTAAGAAGTTATAAGGATGACAACCCTGTCGTGTTGGTTATCAGGAAGAGGGGGCCTCTTCCAGGAATACGCGGCTGAAACGGGCAAATTTTGAAATAAAACAGGAGCGTGTTACTGAAATGGATCTTGTAAGAAAGTTATACGCCCGAATTAGTTGAACACTTGATGAACCTGTCGTGAAAGACTCTAAATCACATTACGCGCACTGAGGCGAGACCAGTGGCCTAAATCCCGTATGCATATTTCCTAATGCACCGAACGCCGTCCATTTACGGACTTTAAGACGTAAACAGTGACGACCTACGAGCGAACGTAACCATCCTTGGAAATCCGATCAGCCGGGGCACGAACCGTAGACCTTGGGGTGGCAGCGCGCGCTGACCGCTGCCGGCAAATGCTGAGGAATTTGTCTACGCATGGAAGCTGTCGTACGTCCTATCATTGCTACCGATAGAGAAATCTAGGAAATGCTGGCTATTAAACGAAGAAAGTTAAAACTGCTAGTAGAATCGCGAAGATGACGTTTAATAATTAAATATCGTTAATAAAAACTCGTTAAAGCTGGATGCTGCATTCCGTCACGTAGTCCCCCGGCTCGAATCTTACTCATATGATTCCGCCACTTCATAGTATCGTTTACGTTATACTACATTCAATGTTCATAAATCATGTGATTACATGATAAGTCACGTTGATGAATGGTTATACTTGAGTATTAAAAACTTGCGAGATTCCAATAGCTTTAAAACCTTTCAAATAAGGCCGCGGGCTTACGACACTGGGTGAGTGATACGTGATGATTCTTGCGGGTAGAGATTAAGCTAAATCTCTCGCGACGTACAATTCAGAGTTTACTTTAACGTAAACACCATAAAACAGACGCTACACCCTTATCTGACGCATAATTCGACGACAAAGATTACGACCCGACTTAATACGCGGCGAGATGAGTACCGCGGAGTCTAGGAAATCGAAAATGCTGCGAAACCCACTCGAGTTCCCTCACGGGAATCATCGCTTCTCCGAAAACGTAAACAATGAATCCGCGGGCGAATCGCTTCGTGGAAACGGACTGCGCCGTCGGCGTCGTACGGCAGCGAGCAACCCGATGCGAAAGGGTTTTGTTTTCGTCTCCGTGGGAAAAAGAGGGAAGCTGCACATCGGCACGTACCTGCGACTTGCTCCCCGGAGCGATGCAGCGCTGCCCTTTCCACCCCGCGGTGGAACGCGTACATTCCACGCGGTTTGTATCCATAGACCGGGGGCTGGACGGAGGGCACTCTTCCGCGGGGACTTCGGGCTCTCTACACGTTCGGGAGCATCTCGGCTTGTCTTAACTGGGAGCTAAGAGGGTTTTTCCCTCCTGACAGACACGCCCCTCGACTTAAACGCTCCTTGAAGACCACAACACTTCCCCGGCGCGAGCGACCCTCTCACTTCCGTACCATTCCACGAACTGCCCGCGCTCCGTCCGAAACGAGCGGATAGGAGAGTGAAGACTCGCTCCGAGGGAAAAGCGGCTCTCGGGGAAAGCCAAGGTCGCTGGCGGTCGGGCCTAGTGCCCACCGTCGTTGCCTTGGATACCCGCGTACGGATCACACTGCAAGTCGAAGCAAACGAGGGCCGATTGGGAATGCGACCTTTTTCGGGGTGACACAGTGAGCCTTAGGAAAGGGAAGATGGTCTCTGGGATGGATGGCGTGCAGATATCGATCATGGCCACGCGATGCTCTTCTTTCCTCGGCACTTTCCTTTTCGATGCTCTTGCGACCCTCCCTTCCGTCAGCGACCCCCGGTGGCGTGTGGCAGGGGGTGAGGGACACCGATATCCCTGTATCGCTCCGGCTTCTCCGGGGAAAAGAGACTGGAAGCTCGGCGATTGTTTCCTTGAGATTCTTTTACGTTTTTTCTCGCGAGCGCTGGTAACAGGTGTGAAAAGTCGGCGAGGAAATCTTTGCCGATTAACTTCGCGCGATTTACGTCAGCCTTTTGAGTCCTGGCAGAAGCTGACCCCACCGGACGAATAGAAAAAAAGCCTTCGCTAAAACTTAAGTATCCTTCGTAGAATCTATGTTCCTTGAAAAGTACCATTTTCAAGATGTGAATTCCATCCTTTTTAATCCCCATAGGATCCGCGATCTTTCAACTGAGGTCGCATTAAAGGCAATTACGAGACTCCTATCACTTTGAACTAGCATCTCAGAATCTTCCATTAATCTATTGAATCCTTTGTAACGAGCACCAAAATAAATATTCGGGGTCAACGATAGTGGGAAACGTAAATGACGGGTCGAGGAACTAAAGTTAAATCAAACTCGGAATAAAATTTGAATCTTCCGTAGAGTAGTTGTGACATCTCGATTCGATTCGATTTACGAGAGAAAATATCAATTTAAATTCATTCTAAGATAAATATATAATATAAAAATAAAATATTTTCAATAATTTAGCATCTCGCCTGCCATCTTCGAATATACTTTAAATATTTCCCCGGAATCGGAGGCGATAAGCAACTTTCCAATGCTAAGGTCCCAGGTTCGATGCCAGCTGAGGAGGAAATTTTGTCTCACGGGAGAGTATGTTATTTTACGGCCATTGTCAATTACATTATTACGCTGTAATCATCCAAAAGTAGATGTTTGTATAGAGTATTTTAAATGCATAAAAAAGTAGAAAACGTAAATCAAAGACTGAATAGTCTTAAATATTGTATCTATCAAGCCCTGAATCAAAAAGGCAATTTATTTATTATTTTCATTATATTTTGTGTGCGTTTGCTCTCATTATAGATATTCCGTTTTTATGTTTATAATCTATTGTAATTGCAAGGCGCAGTTAATGAATTTTTAAACCAACAGAATTTACTAAATCTATCCTAACAATAATACTTGATCAATCCTTCAAAACGAAATACTAATCACTATTTTTATCCAAACTCAAACATCAATGAATACGTTAGTTTAAAAACATCTTTTTATATACAGAGATAATCTAACACCACCCATAATAAAAATTATCAAGAAATTATTTCATTCTTTTTAAATCATCAACACTTGAGGAAGACAAAATTTTTCTCGATTAATTAATGTTCTAAGCGCGAATGGCTTTCCTCAAATCTGGAAATACGGCGCATGTTCTCCTCCGAACCGTAGCTTCGTCATTGCGAAAAGGGGCTGGTATGACCTACCTTCCCGTGAGACACGTTGCCAATGACTAATTGCGTCTTTATCGGATAGGAAACGCATTAAATAGCTCGCGAGAATTTACTCGATTGTTTTGCAAAACGGACGTCATGTATCTTAGCCCACATCCATTCATATAATCCCTCCAAGTCATGCTATCATACGCCGAAGTGGAAAGTGAAAGGAATTCATTTTTCCAACTCCGAAGATCTTAAACATATACAAGCGATCACTTTCTCCAAAGTATCTTTCATTTTCAAAATGAACTCCTGAGCTTAAGGCGGATTTAACGGAAATGATATTTTCTTTTGCTACTAGATGAGCATTCATTGAACTGATATGATTTGATAAAATTTTAGTAAAATAGCTTATTACTCTCTCCTATTTACTTTACTCCTGCTTTACTGAATCATGAAGAACTTCATATCTTTCGCGTCAATTAATTATCCTGAATATATAATTTTAAATTTAAATTAAATTTAATTAAACTCCAATTGAAAAGATAATTCGTCAGATTTTGCCATATTGACAGAATTTACAAAATCATATAAAACTTTCAGTTAAATTCGAACGAAAAGAAGTTTTCCAGAGACGAGAAGTTGGAGAAAATAGATAAGAATCCAATTCCTCCTTCACCTTTAAAGTTTCTAATTTCAATCATTCAAGATTTGCTAAACTTCATTATCCCCGACAATTAATAGTAAATAATGTGGTTAAACTCTTCATTATACATTGTAGAATCGATCATATCGTTAATTGATAATATAGCAATAAGATGAAATAGTCATATCTACTTCAATGTATCGAACAATATAATTACCACTTCTGGAAAGATGTTGAGTTATAAGATCTAATTAAAGATATTACGCAAAAAAATAATTCGAGTTTTATTAAAGGTGATTCAACAGCAAAAAATAGGTAAATACGTGGTCCATATGTATTCCGGACAGTTTAACTGGGTATTTTGAACGGGTGTCGAAGATTCAAAAGATACCAAAAAACTGTTGACACAAAGTAAAATAGAATTTCGGGAATACTAGGTAACTAGTTTGAAGACTTACCCAAACAGGGTTAGATTATCCGCTAAGCAGATACCATGGTGTACATACCTGAAGAAAAAAAAAGAAATTATGTGTAAATTATCAGTGCACTACATGAGATACAATTATAGTAATAATGACGAATGTTATTCAAATTTATCAAGGAAGCAAGTATTACAGGAGTAGCTAAAAATAAATGAATCTATAGATTACTACTTATGAGGATTTGCTACGTAACGTCACTGAAACTGTTTTGCATTCATTGGTAATACATATTTCTGGCATCGTATATCGAGAAAATTAATTCACTGAAATTTAACGAGAGATAAGAGGTCATCAAGACACTATTCAGGCTTTAGAAATATGCTCCTGTTACAGCTCAATACAATCACTGGACTGAATTAAAAAAGTTTTTTACTCTTATTTCATTAACAAAAAAGGGAATCTCAATATCCATAGGCCTTTCTTCAGACCGATATAATTGTAATTTACATTGCCCTATCCTCCATGAGAGGACGCATTTAATATTTCCTGGCTTTAAAATATCACGACGCGTGCGCAAGTGATGTTTATATTTTCTTAAAATGCCAAACAAGCGGTAAAGGAATCTTAAAAAGGTTCTAAGGTAATGGATCCCGAGATACCAGATCGCTGTCGAGATATAACTCCCAACTTTTGCGAACTCGGATGCCGACAAATTTGCTTCCGAAAATGCTACCCTCGCAAAGAGAATAATACAAACATTAAACTAGACTCGTTCTTCTGTTTAAACCCGGGAAATAAGTCGATAAAATCTACATAGGAAGCTGTGCAGAAGCTACCTTGTCTATTATGTGAGTAGTGTGGATCACAATGGAACAAACAGCTCCACGGAGAGAATTCTTCTGCATTGTCGAACGTCAGATATGCGGGCAGACGAACGATGATATGGACCAAGTGAAAAGCCTCCCTCTCGTTTCCACAGTCACTTTTCCTCTCCGTCTGCGCAGACAGGTGTCCCCTCAGCGCATATACAATACAATCAGATTCGGGGGTTGGGAGAGATGAGTTGATCCTCTAATGGACCTCATTTTCGCGAATTCTTCTCAAAAGGCACTTAAATACCGTTAATCGGATCAAAGAGAGGACGTGCGAAGGTACTATACAACTTCAATTACGGGACTTCAATTAGCTTGATGACATTTCCCTGCCGTAACAATTGTTTGACTGCGTGTTCATAAGTGCGTTCGAAAATATGAATTTTGACGCCTTTTCGTATTGAACTCGGAGTAAAGAACACAGTATCTGCTGAACTTAACTCCTTCATTCCCTTTTCCGCGGTCAAACGTGAGAATGAACACACATACTTGTTTCTTGACTCGGAACCTTTCCAAAAAATAGTATTAGTAAATATATTTAACCATGATAGTAGTAGTACCTGCATGTATATTTATGCACTCAAAGTTTTAAAATTCTTAACTGAGATTTAAATATGCTTTAAAAGTACCCAAGCAGCACTACACTGAAATTTGTGATGCTCGTAAGATCGACTGAAGTTATTTATTTCAAGATGGTAAGGTTTTCTAAAACCAAGGAAAATTTTTACGTGTCCTCAAGGAAAAAACAACTATAATCAATATAAATTCTATAATGATAATGATTACAATAATTAGTTATTAAATGCAAAGTGTTACCCTATTACACAATAAATATAAGATAAAATAAATGGTTAAAACTTCTTAAAATATAAGAAGGACCAAGGCTGGAATTTAACAATCCAACAAGCAAGAAATTAATAAATTAAATCTACACTCTGAAGAAAGAAGAGTAACTTTTACTAACTAATAAACGATGCTATTCTGTGGCGACTTTTTCTTTCACTACAATTCATAATGATTTTTTCTTTAATTTATGAACGAGTATAAACTTCTTGCTGCTTCTTTCATAATTATTTATGACTATCATATAGTATATAAATAATCCTGTGTAAACGAGTTCGTCTCGTTCGATATAAATTTAATTTTAATTTACCCCCTTGAAGTTAATCACATAATTGGCATAGTTTTAAATCAGGTTTTCATATAAGCAACATTAAAATTTCAAAATAAAAATTTTAATCTTATAACCAATGACGAAAGTGATGATTAATAAAAAATTTCAATTAAAATTACGACCAACTTGCCGAGAAGAGAATGAAAATCGGTCGCTGGAGAACAGAAATTAGCAGAGCCCAACAATGTAAACGATTTTCAATTGATATTTATTGACTCGATCGATTGAAAACTAAGAAGAACGGCAGAGGATTTAATATAGCGCGTAATTTCCTCAGAAAATTAAATCCTCTTTGATGCTCGAGAAAATTAATATCCTCCAATAATTCAGTCTTTATCTTCCTATTCGACCTTGAGTTGCATATGGAAACAATCCTTTCCAATGTTTCGCCATCTCCACTTTATTCCTTTCCTCATTTAGGGATTCTTATCTCGCTTTCCTATACATTAAGTCAATTGCTTCCGCTCCACGCATCTTATTCATTTTGAAGGACATCGATATTTTAATTTGCATCTGCCGCCTCTTCATCATCGCACATTAGTCCTCATTATGCAAATATTTTTACTTCATCTTCGAGAGCATTTCCGGATACGAACACTGACCAACACAAACATTTTTCATCAAACAAAATTTTTGAGATTAGCTATGAAAATACGGATAATAACCCTACGATATTACCAACTTATGAATTCATCCTAGCCATAGAATCTTTAAAAAAAGTCTCTCCCTAAACGATTGCACGGCATATTGGAATTCCTACGAAACTCGACAATTCAGCAACGCACTTTGCGTCTCTCAAAATACATTTAAATGGGTGTGATCCGGAAGTGGAAGTGAATAAGTGAATAAAGAATCAATTGTTTACAAGACAAACCATTTATTATTTTCGTCCAAAAATGAAATTTGCCCTATTCACAACCAATACTTTAAAATGATTTCCCTTTATTTACCCCTGAACCCGTACCTCGACATAAGAAGTGTTCTTAGCAGCACACAACGGTACACAATGTCTCCCTCCACCTTTAAATGGAAAACGTATAAACATGATAATTGTAATCGCACTTTTCTTAGCTCTGAATCAACTCCTTCGCAGCGACTCATCGTCCAATATTTTTTGATCTTCAAGGACAAGCATTACCCTCCCTTTCTCCGCTCATACGTCACTCACTTCCCGAGTCGTATCACACTCGTCAATTGTTTCTCTATCATTGGCGATAGCGTCACGAAGAGACTTTGGAGTTTTCGCCGCAAATTCGTGTCTTACGCGAAATTCACATTTGATATTAACACCATCGAAGCACTGATATCGGATTATGACGCCGATCAAATATAAATGAATCGATAAAAGTATTTTCAAGAGTTATATACGTCACTTTTACTTAGATTATGGTTCAGCTATGAGTAATTCCTTCACGATGGTTTGAGCACGAGTTTAAAATCGTGTCTTATCCGTAATTTGTTTGAACTACTTAGGCTAAGATTAATTAGAAGTAGATACCCAATGTGTGTGAATATGAGTTAAAGATTCTCCGAGGAGTATATTATCCACCGTTACAATCACACATCCTCATAGATGGACGTCAAAAATAATCTATCAGGAATACAATAATAGATTGAATCTCTCGATATTTAAGAATATCTCCTTTCTCGCAAATGAGTAACAAAAATCCAAATTTTAACTCTATAGTGAATCCGATATGTTAAATGATGAGCTGCTAACTTTGAGTTGGTTAAGGAAAGAATATTGTTTAATATATCAATACTCCCACCAGTTCCATACATTCCAATGTCAGCTTATCTTCCAAATTTGAAATTAAACCATTCATATACTCAAAGTTAGATATTTTCAGTAAAAGTAGGTTGAAAATGACTCTTAAATAATTCAAACCATCAGTGTTTTGCTGCCAAATCAGAGGTAAAGGCAAGTTTTATTATTTATCATGTGGCATCGTATTATTTATAGCGTTATTTAGAATTTCCGAAAAATAATTTCAATTCTCGTGGCGAAGTGGAATGTAGGCGTTCAAATCTCTCACATGAAGAAGCTTACGGAAGTACATCGGCCCCTTAAAATTAGGCAGTTCTTCTGTCTTTCCCTTGGAGTAAGCTAAAGAATATTTAGGCTACGATTCTGGATATATCTTATACCATAAAGTCCCATTTATCATCCCCGTTCTAAGTAATGGTCCACGGAATACACAATCCCACGGTGATGAATTGAAAGAGAAATGATTCGTAAAAATCTGGATATTATATACCATAGTAAAAGGAGCTTCGAGCAGTGTACATATAAGTCAAAATGATATTCCCGTTAAGAGAGAACATTTTTCACTAAAATAATAATCTGAACATGAGCAGTGAAGGGGCAAAAGTTATTACGTTTGTGAATTAGAAAGGTTTGATGAGTCGTCGGACGTATTGCTAAGAGAAATCAGTGAGAGTTACACAGAAGTTTATAAAAAGTATTGAAGTGATGAGAATTTGCACGAAATTAAATTTATAAAATAACATTTAATAGAAAAATTGTAAGGAGAAAAAGGATGAAATATATATCACTTGTACGATGAAAACTCATGCGTTACCAATATTCTCTCAGCAACAGGTTGAAAACTTAAAAGGTGGACGAATAAAAGTTAGTTGCGATTTCTTGATAACTTTAGGAAACATACAATTCAAGACGATGTATAATATATTATGCGACCCCTCTGCTACCGGAGAGATACTAGAATGAGAGTTCAATTAGAGAAATAGATGCGAAGGATGGGTCGATGATCAAGAATTCATTCCGTCCGCGAAGTATACGCGATAACAATATGTTAAGAAATGAGCCAATATATACCTAATATTTCTTCATTCGCAGCCATACGCCATGGGGAGATATTTCTGTGCACGAATAATTTATTAGTAACTAATTAATTGTCCCATAAGATTCAAAAACGTTTTTCAATCAGAGGATGGAATATAGACGAGTTGAGCTGTCATAAAAGATGTGGAGGAACCTCGTATAGTGGAAAAAGGGTATCTTTCAGGGTACACGTAGTTCAATAAATAATTTCCAAATTTTAATTCTTTCCTGAATCCAACTCTGCATTATCATTCCTTCCCACCAGTTGAATGTTGTAAATTGGCAGAATTTATCAACGCCGTCAGCGATTGTAAGTATCGAAGAAAATTAGAAAAGGATAACTTTCAAGAACTTTTATCCCATTGACATCAGACTCCGCTCAATCGAATGTTTTCCATTCCCTATTTAGGCGTAAAGACGTTCAATCTGAAGAAACGATCAGCCGTTGGCGATGTTCTTAAACCTTCTAAACAGCCCCATTCGACTGCGGCGCCTCTAAAAATTTTGGTTCGAACGAAATGGAGACGAAGTAGAAATCGCTGCTGAATACAATCATCGGATTAATAATATATTTGTCAATAATTGAACGGTTTCCCGGCAGATACGAGTCTAGTGATTATGGATTCTGCGGAGCAGCGCTTCTTGGCGAAAGTAGTCAAACGCGAGGATCATGTGGATCTCGAAATCCGCTTCCAGAAGTCATTCGAGAGACTAAATAACGGCTCCTCTCATTTGAATTCTTTGATTGACGAATGAAAGAGCTGAAATGGACGGATCCAATACGTTTCCTCAATCACAGATTTATTGTACTCTCATTTGTTGGTTCTGTTGTGACGCAAGCGTTCGCCGTCAGCCACACCGCTAACGATAGAAAAAGAAACGCGATTGGTCGAGCGGAATGAATTCCGTAAGCGAAGGGAGTGTTTTTGACAGCACGCGAACCTCGCCTCGCTGTCAACTTGTGTGATAGAAACACAATGCCATTCCTCATTTCCGCGGAAACGCGTTCAAATGGTTGCCAAGTGTTGCACAAAATGCGAAGATGCGTTAGATGCTCGGGTGAGCATTGGAATCGATGGTTTTGCCAAGGCCCTTAATCGGGCGTAAGGAACGCGACGGTAATGAAGAATTATGAAATCCTGATGTAAGTTCGACGAAAATCACACCCGTCTAGGCATTTGCAAAGCAAGGTGGGTGAACAAAAGTTACGAGTTAATCATGAAATGGATTATAACCCTGTATGCGAGCCTGAAGACAGACCTTGCTTAACCAACAGCGGAATTGAAGTATCAGAGCAACTCGTAGCATCTCCTTTACTATTCGATCATTCCAGATATGAGAACACGGTTACGTATAAGACAAGATATCTACTTTGGAGTCACCTCTGGAATTCAAACCTTGGATCGCTTCCATCAGTTGAATATCGACCTGCGAATACAGGAGTTCTTCGCGAAAGAAGAAACGATATAGAATTAAAACATTTGGAAACACATATTATGTGTATTCTTTATTAAGTGGCAAGCAGATCCGTCCGTACCTTCCCTTGTGGAGTCAACTATTACGATACCAAAAACCTTCTAAATATTATGGAAATAACCGAGTGATATTGACTTAATGATAATTGATTATAGTATGATTCTACTAAGTCAAGCATTTACATTCCATACTCAGATGTACCACACGGATGCAACTTCGCACGTGTTATTTAATTACTATGCGTTCGCCGTATGTCATTTTATTGTAGAAAGGATCTAAATTCACATTTTCCGCGTGTGAGAGTGGAAAATACGATGTCCCTTCTCCACAGTTACTCTCGAGAATCGTGAGGATGTGGTAAGGCTATAGGCTCACACATAAACCCTTTGAATCCCTTGCCCCCGACCGCGTAGACGGAGATAAGTAAGCCTCGAGTCAGCGGGGACACTCTCTTATCCTCTGATGGAGGTGTAAGACGGCATTTCCCTAAAATTCTCGTAGCCTTAAATATGAAGTTAGGAAAGCGGTGGCCAACCGTGAAATATTTACTACTACAGATCGACACGAGAATTGTAAAGGAAACTTCGAAAAGTTGTACAAAATGGTGTAGAACTAAAGAAACACTAGAAATTTAAGGATTTCATCCAATCGTTGATGTCCATCCCCTCCGTGGGTAGGTAACGATGTAACCATCAAGAGTTGAAATCCTGTTAGTCGATTTCTTTCAAACAATAACTCTTCTCTGTACTTCGCACTGCCATGATCGGGGACAGAGTGTGTGTGTCCAAGCGAATCAAGTACGGCGTATATAACATGTTTCTTCATCCAGTGAAAAAAATAGAGTTAATAAGAAAATAGAGATGATAATAACTGTAGGCTTAGTGAAACGAAACGCGACTATATTCTGTCGTGATCCCTCTCTCTCTATATTGTCGGTACTGACTGGTTAGATAGCGGTGGTCTATCTACAGTTAACGCAAGAACAACTAAAAGGAAGGAAGCAAAATATATAGAAAGCAGAATGGAGATCAGTGATTCCATGAATTAATTACTTTTAAATATGAATTTTTTAAATTGTTCTCCAATACTTAAAATCAATTGTGATAAAATTACAATTTAGTCGATTTCTGTGACAATCTTTTCAAAAAGATAAAATGCATCTTGGACGAATTCAAGGAATAACATGTGTAATATACGTGGGAAATATATTCATACATGTTGCAACATATATTGTCCAAGGAAAGCACCAAAACAATAGAGGATTCGCGTCATGCTGTGATTTCTGCTTCGATTCGTCATTGCCAATCGATTATGATAAGGGGACATTTCAAAGAACTGGGACGAGTAATGATGGAAAATTGTTCTCAGGAGACACTGTCCACGAAAAAGTCTCATGAGCAATCCATATTTCAAAACGACAATGTCTATTTTTAATATCTGAAAGCGATAGTTCGGCCTACTTGGAATAGAGACGTTAATTAAGAGGAGGGGTTTTAAATGTCGCAGAAATGAAACGCCGTTCTCAATGAGCCTTGTTTCCGGGAAGTATCGTAATTTGCTCGTGCGATGAGAATTACGCAATTCAAAGTACCAGTTTCGAAATGCGACGGTGGAATAAGATGACTACGACATAGAGTTGGATTTTATTTATTTCTCACAAAATGGCGCTTTTGATAAATCCTTTTGATCGCGTTGTTTTATTAATGACTGGTTAATTATTCGTGATGAGACTTTGCAGTTTGTTGGATTGGAAAGAATTCGAGCGTGGTGAATGAACCTTTTTAAAGACCTAGAGAAAAAGCGGGTTAAAATTTATTCCGAGGCTTTATGAGAGTAAATTTGCAACAAAGCTTTGCGGTGATTATTTGGAGGTAAGAAAAACAAAACAATAGAGAATAGCACATAAATAAAATGGCACATCATAGCTTTCACGAAACTCACTCATAGAGAAAACTTTTCCCAAATCTTACGGAGACAACAGAAGGGACAGTGTATACGGACATGGATGTACGCTATGAGCTTAATACATTATACATTTTATTTGTTGAATTATAATTTTCCTTACCTAATTCATCAAGGAGGATATTCAATTATATTTTTATAAGAAAATTTAATACTTTCTCTCTCAATTACAGTAAATAAGCTCCTCTAGCTGTAGATTTAAACGTATCCGATAAAGGTAATAGTTTTGAAAAAGCTGCGTACAAAATAAAGTATGCATTTTAGCACTACGTGGAAACGAAAGCTCATGAGTGAAGGATGGAGTCGCAAATTTGCGGTGAAAGTGGTCCGAGCTTTGATTCCAGCGCTCATGTGTTAATTGAAAATCGGGAAACGGTTGGAAAGTAAGAACTGAAGGAGAGCACGAAAAAGTCTGGAAAAATTCTAATCGATAGCTAATCATGCAGAAGGAAAGGCGAAAAGGAAATTCATTGCTTGCTCAAAGCGAGTGTCAGTTGATCATGTTAAATCTCTGCAGAAATTTTCAAGATGACAGAAAAATAAGGAAATAGAATCAGAAAAATAAATGATGGCACGAACTTAAGAATACTTCCCTCGCACAGATATTTAAAGGTATATCATTTTAAAAAATTAAACGCTCTTAATATCTCTCTATACATTAGTAATTTTATTGATTAGTAGAATATGGAACTATAACACCAATAAAATACAATTAGATATACAGGTAGGAATTTAATACCATACTTTAACCATGCAATTTCTTCAGATCGAGTAATTATTTTGCTATAATACACGAAGCAGAGATATATCAGTACGAGAAAATATAGTCAAGAAAAAACTCAGGGCTAAAGATAATCTAACATAAGATGTTCAAACCCTTTGGAACTCAAATTTGAAAGAGATTAAGCAAGACTTCTTCGTATGTGAATGAGGAATGGATATGTTGCTCTCTTTATTAACGTTTAGTACATCCTAAGCAACTCGATACTTGAGATACGGGAACGTGAATAAAAGAGTAAAAAGCCACGTTAATCGGTGGGAAACATGGCTTTTCCACCGCAAACCGCACGAGTGAGGACAGCGGCTTTGAGGTGGGCACGTGGCGTGCACAGGATATCGCAAAAGGAATTACAAGGGACGCTTTTCCCTTTAAATGATAGTTTATCTCCACAGCTACGAATATTAAGCTTTTTGCACCGAGATGACTAAGCCGAGTTTTTGTTCTACGAATGTCCGTTGCTAGAGACAGCTTATGGATCAAGAAAAATTAATCGTGGATTCTTCTAGGTTTCGCAATTCGAAGCATTTCAAAACGTGTAACTAACTAAAGATTCCCGAACCCCGAATAATCGAATTTTCAGATACTGTAATTAATATCGGCGCATTGATTCCTATTTATTATGTGGTTAAAGTTTAAAACTACGACAGAAATGGAATACATCTGCAAGGATTGCCACAAAGTAGAAGAAGGTTAAAAGTCTTCCAGTTGGAACATTAACCCTTCCCCAACGGTACTGATTTTTTTTCTACGTTTAATTTTCGTATTTTGTGTGCTTTCTCTTTCCGATTAGAACTTTCAGAAAGGCTAAATTGAAATGCCTCATAACGGAATGTGCTTGCAGTAAACCATCCCGATTCATCCTTGGTCTAATTGTAATCCGGCCGCAATGGAACTCTCTCCTTCCTAAACGTCCGAATAAAAACTGCATATCTCCTAAATTATCCATTTACGTAGGAAAATCTGTTCATAAATTAATACCAAGGAGGAATTTTGTCTAAACTGAGCATAATTAATATAATCTTAAATCGATTGTAGAGAGGCAACAATGGGAATTAGGTTAGGTGACGTAATGTGCAAGGAACGAAGCTGCTACCCTCGCAGTGAGGTGACGAATCACCACTTCCCGAGAACTGCTCATAATCGTGCATTCTGACCTTTGTTCCGATGATAGTGTTCAAAGTCCATTTCACCAAAAATGGACGCCCGGGATTTATAAAATTATAACGGAAAAATCATCCAAACGTCACGAGCCGAGATTGAGATTAGCACATGACGCGTGGATTACATTCCCAAAAGGTAGTATTTTTCAGATGGTACTGTAAACAGTAGAAAATTAGAGTTGCCGGGATGGTCGTGACAAATGGATCCCAACTCGGTGATTCTTTTATGAAAGGAGCTTCCAGTGCATAACGACTTTTTCTTGATTATTTTCGAAAGAAACGGTTGAAAACCTTCAAGATGTTACGGATTGCGGAAGAAACTGTTCTTGAAATCACATACTAATTCAGCGCGAATGTATAACTGCTGTAGCCGTGTATCTACGGTAATTTTTATAGCGACCATTCGAGCCGCGGAAGAGCACAGAATGAAATAAAGGTTTTAGATTTATTTTCGCGATAGAAAGTTTCATATCCTGTGCAACTATAATAATCTACTTCCACAGAATGGAGAAATCTTCGATGATTTTTTACAAAAATTAAACGAGCTTTTCGAATAGATATATATAATATATAGTTAATTAAAGAATTCATATTACTATTCATGATTGATAAACGAAATTAAAATAAATTTCGTTTATTGAAAAACTCTATAACGAATTAAAATTTCTAGTTTCTTCGTCTACAAAATTGGATTGTCGGATGGAAAAAGACTAGATTGAATTCGCGCCCGTTCATCCGTTTATTATAAGCTACTTTCAGATCATTTTAGAAGATGTGTCTTCGCAGAGCTCATTTCAGTTCTAGCCTAATAGTCATTCCTCTCAGATCGAATGATTCCCTTTTTTTGGGAGAACATCGATGCAAGTGCCTAAAAAGTGAGAACTCGGCAAATGGTCGGAATTGGAAACTGCATTCCCGTGGTTGAGGCCACGTGGATGGGTTGCGTATGGGAGAGGTCGGCGACTGGTTCGAGAGCCGAGGACGCGTTACCCGCAGAACCTCTCCTGGAGTCTGCATTGAGTAATACACCGCTTTCAGCTCGCAGGAATTTCGAGAGATTTTTTGACTTGGAAGAGAATGGTCGGAGATTTCTACGACCGAGATGTACGTAAGGCGATAGTGAGCGGGATTATTGAGAATTATAAAGCCTAACTGAAGAACAAGACGAGGTGATATTAGTTTTAATGACCGTACAGCGGTAATGTTCTTTTTACCACCGCTGCGTCCGCGATCGTCAAATATAATGTGCCTACTTTCCCTTCGCTAACCCTCTAACGTATAGCATCAGGGTACGTATGGCTGAAGACAATGTGTGGAGAAACACGAGTTGTGGATGACACTCCCAAACAAAAGTATATTCTCTAAAACAATGCAGCGTAAATAATTTCATTCCAGAATCGTGAACGTGAACAATGTCCCATTTTAGGATTTGAAGCGTATTGCTATAAGCCTACTTTCACGATTCTAAAATCGCACAATACCTAACAGTCGGTTCATCTTTCTTACTTATTGACCCAATTCGTTCCACTCCAAACACATCGGTCACCGTGCGCCTTAATCGCTTCTCCTGGATTAGATGATTATAATCCTTTTTATTACGTTAGCCGAGGATGCATTTTTATAATGCCGTTCCCTATTTGAATCAACAATGACGGGCGTTAATCCGTCTGAGTCACTTTGCCATTTCGGAATTTAGGATGGGTCGCACGATTCGGATGGTTTCTTCTGTGTGCAAATTTCTCCTAACAGCCCAAAAGGTACTATCAGAAAGGCAATTAATCTTGTGGATGTCACGTCTACTCTCATTAGTATTAGTTGTTAGCCTTGTTCATAAATTTCCTGCAAGTAACTAAGCTTCCTTCGTTCTTTTTAGCAGATATTGTCTGTGGTTTATCTCCATGGATTTACAAATTTTCACAAAAGCAGGCAGCAAAAGATTTTTAAATAGAAATAAATATCTTAAATTTTTCGCTTTTAGAACATATTTTAGATCATTGACTTATATTATCTTAAACGATTTTCCACCAAAGATGTTCATCGAGAACTATCTCACGACACCGGAAACAATACTCGTAATGCTTTGACAGAAACCGGTATTGGATAGTATTATTATGAAAAATAAACTGATATCCGTAATATTGCCGCAATTTTTATTGCTTTTTAAATTATTGAATGTAGATCTAATGTAACTTTAAGTCTAAAATGATCCTTAAATACTTCCTTATAATGAAATGAACAAGTAAAAGTAAACATATAATCTTAATCGTGTAGGTTTAGCAAATATATGCATGAGGAGTAAAAGCGTAAAAGCATTTTTATGTGATATTGCCAAGATTCGCATTCCATCTGAAATTAGGTCGAACTTTAAGGGTATAAAATTGCTCATTAGTGTAATAATTTTGTAGATTATCGAAAACGAATTTCTCTTTCCAAATATTGCTAACTTAATAGAATAGAATTCATTCATTCATTGTTCTCCAATCTTTTGATGAAAAATTGGACATTTTTATAGTATACATATATTTGATTCCGAAATTTTTAAGTCCAAGGCTTCTAATTCCAACAGAAATGTCTCCCTAATCAGGGGAGAGGTTAACCCCAGATTTCCTTATTTGAACACAATTTCACCCATTTTTCCCAACGTATTTTGCTCAATCCAGTTAAACCATCAATAACGATCCTCCTGAACGATGATTTTACTCATTTCGCAATTGAATATAGTTCCTGATACCCGATCAATCGTCAATGGTCGCCGATTCAGGAAGCGATAAAGTTGCCATTTTATATCCCGAAATCTGGTAAAAGTCGATCAGGAGTCCGCCTCATACCGATCACAAAGAGGAAATGGAAGAAAATGGAAAAAATATACTGCTTTTTCAGTCCATCATCTGAACTTGGGATCGTTACTCTGAATTCTGTATATGAGAACGCCATTAGAGCAGATGAGAAGAAGATAGAGTTTCGATGTAATGGCTTCGAATTCACTCTTAAAATCGAATGAGCACGCATCGCTTTGGAAAATGTCCCTTCCTTGATGAGGCCGTTTAAATCAAATGACAGATTAAAAGCCACGACTGAAATTCGAAGGATCACTTGCCCTATGCATTCGGAAAGGGAGAGGTTTCCAAAGAGAAAAAGATTTTACACTGAGGATATACCTTAAGTATAAACGCTAAACTATCAAAAATGCGAAAAAATACACCAAAAAAGAAAGAACCAAACAACCGAGTTTAAAATTTACCGTCGCCTTTCTTGTTGCGGAAGGTTTTCGCATGAAAATGAAAGAACTTTACCTAAGTATGCATTACACATTAGTTCTGCAATTCGATCTGAATCAAAGAATTCAACTATATGTGGCTAAAAGTAGAGTGAGGTACACTATATTATACTTATAGTATACTAAACTAATATAGTATACTGTAAAATATGCTGAATTAGTATTGTATAATATGCTATATACTTATGGTATAGTACTACTCTACTCTACCAAATACCATAATCTTACTCAGCAATAAAATTTAACCCGAATTTTAAACAATTAACGGTAAAAATTGACATTGATAAAAATAAGAATATGAATTTTGGAGCCAATTTTAGAGATTAAGACTAGATATTGTATCGACAATTCAGACAATTATTTTTTAATAAGTTCATTCTCTTTCGGAGCTTTTTAATTTTTTGTATACGAAGAACTGGTTACCAAATAAAATATTTATTCACTAATTTCTGTAGTAAAAGACCCATTGAAGTCACATAATAAATAATAAAACGAACTAAACGTAACCAAAGGTGAGACCCATTCTCGAGTACATATTACTCGTATATTTTGTTCGAGTACTCGGGTACTAATTCCGACGAAAAGATGTGAAAAACATATCAAATGTGATATTATTAACATCGATTCCCCCTCTTACTGAAAACCGCAGATGTTACAGATTTCCAATCAGAAACGCTGGTCGTTTTAGGGGACATGCCTAAAGGACTTCAACGCGGGTAAATTTCTGTCATAAAATACGTTAGCATTTCTCTAAAACCGTAAAGTTTACCACGGAATAAGTAAGACGGAAGGCATTTTCTCACATACGAAAGGAGACAATATAGTAATAAGCAGAGATTATTCTACAGCTGTCGGAAAGGTATAACAATGTGTTTACGATACCGGGAAATCAGTAGGACGCCGGGAAAACCCTCGATCTCGTGCTGAAGACAATGAATTCAGGTACCTTTTAAGCGCTCAACTAAGTTCGCGGAATTTCGAGTCTTAACCCTTTAGAATTCTCTCGAAATAACCAGTGCCTTTTGGAGAATTTCAACGCGCGACATTCATACACAGCTGTATTCGTGTTTCATTACGATCAACAACTCAACTGTCAAAATAATAATTTAACATACTTGCGAATCCTATGGAATTGCTTATGCCTCTGTACGATATATTAGTGATATTTCTCCAACGATGTACCTTAACACTAACTTTTCAAGATATCCCTTCTACATTAGTTAAAACCACAGAGCCATCTGTGATTGGAATGCAGAGACTTTTACTGGATTGAATAATATCAAATTGATGTTTATTAAGAAAATTACTTATGCTTGGATCATTCTATTGCTCTTTATTTTATTCATTTAATGATGATTCGATCAGTCTAAGGAATTCTTATTCAAAATGTGAATTACAATACACGTACACAGAAATTGTATTGTAAGATTAGGATTAAAAACCAGTGTGTTGATATTGAGAAGCTATAGAAATAAAAAGTTAAAAGCGAAAGGAAAAAGGTATGAAGAACAAATGGTTATATCTTTGTGAAACTATTAATGATATTAATTAATTATACAAATTGCAAAGATTTTATCTTCCCTACAAAGCTAATTATTTCACTTGATATATCGAAGCCCAGAATTGTATGAAGTAGATAAAATTTCCGATTCCAGAAACTAAATCGCAACTTTATTACCTCTCACACAATTTCAGAAGCAATTATACGAGAAGGAAATTTTCAAACGATAATTTTGAAAAGAAAATTATAAAACTTGTGTTTTAAATTAAAACGATTCATTATCGACTAATCGTAAATAATTTATTATAGTTAATTTATAAAATTAAGAAATACTTGTTAATTGACCAATAGAAGATTGATGTATATTGTTCTGTTAGCGTTTCCGTATAAGCGATAATAACGTATAATGAGCAATAGACGCGGCAATGTAATATCTACAAGGATTGAGTCGTAATCTTATAAGAGAAATATAGGTCAGTTTGGTGAAAAAAGGTTTCAGCATATTGCCGAGGGGCTTTGTTAAAAACGTATGCACTCCTCGTATATAGGATGATACTCAATTTAAAGATATAATTACGGAATATCAATGTAGATTAATAGAAACCGCTATTGATTTTTGTATTTAAACGTAGATTATTGACTCTTTAAACATTTCTTCCGATTTGCATGCATGAAAGGAGTGTTGCCAATCGTTAAAGCATTTTCAGAGATAAAAGTCGTTGATTATCAACATACATCATTTAATAAAAACAACTTTGTAAATTTTTACAAAGTTGTTTTTATTACTATGGCATTCCACGAAGTCACGCCTTCTCACATTGATTTCAATACGTCATTTAATTAAAAATTTCTTACGATTAATATCACAAAGAAAGTATCACCTTAAAGATGACTATATCAACAAATGCTTCAGAAGGAAATTAAATAATTATATGCATTAAATTGCGTATTAAGTACTCCCACTTCGTCTTAACTCATTAAAATTTTTACCTTAGGCATTATTACTTTTTAAATTGCGTAATTCAAATTAAGTTGAATAACGGAATGCGAAGTTAGAAGGGAAAGACACCGAAGATGAATAATTTGGAATGGACCTTAAGAATAAAGACTCCTTCCACATTTACTCGTTACCTTTTGCTTGGTTACACTTATCCCGATGGATTATCGCAATGTATTCCGAAAAAAAACTTATCAAAATATTGAAAATCCTTATACGCTTGAATTTTAAGAGGATATCGATTTAGATTAACCACTTGCGTCGTTAAAATTCCCATCAAACAACGCTGATATAATAGTAAACGCCTAGTATTTCGACACTAATGAAGGCAATACATGCGAGTGTGCTAATGCGAATTCATACTTTCGCTTGCTGGTTTCACAGCATCCTTCAATAGAGCGACGCAGAGATAAATACCTTGTGGTGAACACGGAGGGTGCGTCTGGAGACGGGCAATGAACCGACAAAATGCACACTCACCTGTGGAGAGAAGACAAAGAAATTAATAACAAGCCTTGATTATTCCAGCATCAATAATTCACAAAAAAGAGAGCAATATTTTTCAGCGCACATTAGCTCGATTTTAAGTGAAATATCACGGGAAATATAGTGGGGAAAAAGATCAATTTTCAATAAAACACAGTTTTGCACCGGATATCCGAATCGATTCGTTTCCTAATTCAAACGGGACAATTAATTGGCTCAAATTCAGTGGTGAGACCAGATGCTTGCCTACTAAAATCTAAGGGAATAATCTAATAAAAATAGCGACATTATATTGACTCGAACCCAGGAATCTAGGCAGCTATTCCAACCTAGGAGATACAATTCCACGTGGTTGTTTAATGGTCCCATAACCTGCCAGGAAAGTGGGGGACCTAGATACGAGTCCAAGTCATGTCGCTATTTTTCACTTCTTTCTCCTTTGGCTATTCGACGCACGACTCCTTACGCATTGTTAACAAGAACGACCTCATCCCAATAAAAATAATGAGCTTAGACGGCAGGAGTAAGGATGTGAGAGAAGCAACCAAATTTCACAATTATTACGCGGATTGGAAGATCAACAGGTTCCTCCCGAGTTCAAATATGGGAAAATAAAACCTTGAAAGGAGAATCTCGTCTTATGCTTAAACTACGCCATTAGCATGAATGAATTAAATGAAATCATTCGTAGTAAATCATAATTAACCTACGTCCTCGATAGTCGTAAGAACTTTTTTGTGTTTTCTAATCCGAGCCTAATCCAAGTCTCTAACAACGCATTGTTTAAACGTATTTGCGTCTTAGAATAGAATAATCTTCGACGACCTTCGTCCACGTAAACAAGTGAGTCAGAATTGTGTCAAATTATAAGAGGCGAGAAACATCCCATCGTTTAGCAAAAAAAGTGTGAATTTTTCACGCAACAAATTTAGTAACATCTCAGCATTAATTGTAATACACATCAAAGAAACCAATAATAAACAATCAATAGCATTTACAAAAATGAATTTTATCGAATAATCTATCATAAACGTAACACCTGATAAAAGTTTATTTTGATTTTATGCTGAAAACAGTGTGAAGTAAACGTTATTGCAGAAATAAGTGTCTATTTCGCTAGAATGATGTAATCATATAAAAATCAAAAATAAATCAAATACCTCAAACTCCTTTTTTGCATCTTCCAATTATTACATTTATTCAATAAAAAAATAATAAGGTTCATAATTCAATTCCACTGTGTTTTCAAGTCTTCGTATTTCTCGAAGCTAGAATAACCTAAATTTCCCTCTGTTAGTTCGCTTAAGCCTCATTTAAGCTCCGCAAACATTATGGAGAGACTTTCTTTCTGATGATATTTTTCCAGTTACGCCCTTGGAGTCTAAAACCTTTCTTGCGTGATATCAGACTATCTGGACACCACCATATTTGTTTTCTGCCTTATCCATATCATCTTGGAATAACTTTTCTTCACCAAAATGACATTTCATGTCCCTCAATCAGCAGTATATTTGGTGGATTCGTATGCAATCAATTACCTATTCTTCTATAATTATAGTGGCACATTATTTGCCGCATACAATCAAAACTACCAGAATCTACTAAACATATTTCTATGGATATAATTTGTCTCGAACGATGTCAACAACTAACTTCTAGATTCGATTTCAGGGCGTAAACGATAGTTGCCATCGCTGTTCCGTAGCGAACCTTGGGAAGAGAACCTGATCTGGGAACGTTTCTAGCAACGCAACAGGTGGAAGGAATCCGCTAATATTTGGCCGTTGGGCACTCCCAAACTAGCGATTCCCGCCACAAGCTTCGAGAATATTTCCAGCTCGCGGAGGGGCTAGTATTGCCTAATGATCATCGTTGGAAGAAAAAAACTTTGAAAGAATCCACAAATCAAATAATCCATAAGCTGCCTTCAAATTCCACAGTTGCTAAGAGTCTCTCCGCATCTTTTGCGAGGTTACCTTCAGGTTCGTTACGACGTACGCGGTGTCAAGAACCGCGCCGCATCCAAAAGTCGCAACATACAAACGAAACAAATAACATTACTTTCACGCGTGAAAACTTTCCCGCATGACAGCAAATAAAACGAAAAATGGCGACTTATGAATTGAGCTTTCAAAAGTGAATCTGCTCAAAAGCGTCTTTTAAAATTATCTTGGGATTTGGTCCATTACAAATTCTCGAATAAGGAGTGATTTGCGATGATTATGAAAGCTTTGGAGCACTTAGAACTTAGCTCAATGTAGCTGATTTCCACTTCGCTAATGACAATCCACATATCACAATAATCACTCTTATTACTTTGATTCACTTCCAATTTAATCCTCGGTTGAAACGAGTATAAACTCTAAAGATGGATCGATCTTAGACCAGGATCGGCGACATAAACGTCCAATTAAATATTAGGTCGTAAAACATAGATAACATAGCTAAATTTAAAGTATTCGGCGGTTATAGTGGCTAAACAACTCTGGAATGTGTTTTGTGTTCTATTTAGCAAATCCGTCGATAAGATAGGAGATGAAAAAGGAAGGAAGTATATGTACCCTCGGATTAGATCAAGCCGTATCCACTTATTTCAGGGAGAAGGAATGCGTTGGAAAACAAGCCCGTCTCTCAAACGACTTCGAATGAATACTCAAGGTCCTGGCGTAAGGCGCAGCCGATGAAACGGAGTTGATTCATTGGCGCTCAAATCCAGCAAGTTTGCGGATGACGTCACCCAGCTCGAATTTGTGTCGCTTGGCAGAATATTTCCCTTGGAAACGGAGAAAGCAGGAGGTGTCAATGCAGTCGCTAATGACAACACCTGCCGAGCGACAATGGCCGGAGAGATTCGGGTTTAAACACTGATTCGATGGAGTGCAACGAACTTGGGCGGGAATGAATCGTTACAATGCGATGACACCATCGAAGACGCCTCTTCAAGCCATACAACGATTTCGATTCTGAAGAATTCCGAGCGTAATGGTCGGTTGCACATACACGTTTCGCTGAAACCGCATTTACGCGTGGATGGGGGGAACCAATATTTCGAATCTGGGACGTCTGGACAGCGTTATGCTATCCATAAAAAAAGTCCGTTGCAAATTGAATAACTAGAATGAGGAGTATAAATTCTGTCTAATTCAACAAAGAAACCATCGTCATTCCCGTTGGAGGATTCAGTTCTTGGCATGTTCCGGAATCTAAAGCTTAGTGACCTCCATATTTGCCTTAGTCTCTCGCTGTTTCTTTTGCCCTTCGATTAGTATGGAAGGCCTTCCTTAGGATGCCTCCTTTCTTACTTCCGTTCCACATGAGCCTGCAGTTCCTTCTGATTCACGTATAAATTCCAGTTGTCACACAGTTATAATCTGAATTTTATTCACTCATTATTATCACCTTTCCGAACCCCTAAAAATATTGATTAGCGAAATTCAGCTACACTTTCACTTTCCACTTTATGTAATTACACATATTTTGTTTAAAAATAAATTAAAAGGGTAATTCTTATTTTCTACGGGTACATTTTTCATCGAATCCTGCTTCAAAAATCTATAAGCTGAAATTCTATAAACCGATTTTTTAAAGAATATTAGATCTTTTCTGTGTAAAAAATGTATTTGGCTAGCCATTTACTAATTAACTTTTATTTAAATTAAACTTTTTCGTGAATTATGTAATATTGTTTCATTAAAATTCCCAAGAATGAGGAGAATTAGTGCTATTCTGAAAAAATACGGAGACAGAAAAAAATCTGAGTTATGAAATCATTTGAATGGAAGGTCCATTGTTAAGCTTTTCAAGCAAAACAAACTCGGTTCCCATACTATGTCTTCAAATATACATCAAATTACACTGTGCACATTACCGACGAGTGTTTACAAAAGTTTCGTGAAGTGATTTCTTGATATCGACAGCGGATAACTACTGTATATAGCACTTCCAAAATTAAACTAGATTGGTATGTTACTATATTTAGACAGTGAAAACAAAGAAGATATTTATGAGAATGAACTTGGTCGACCGTCCTCCAGATAATTTTAACCATTAACTTCGATCTATTCAGATCTTTGATGAATTAGATTAGAGCTAAGCAATTTATAATATTTAATGATGAGATGCGTAGACGTGGCTCAGAATTTTTCTTCCTATATCGCAGGATCAAACGTCTTGAAATAGGTACTTTACGAGAAGAACATTAAATCGGAGAAGTAAATTAAACATATGAATTAAAATTTTCATGTGAATATCGATTGAAGAGTTTGAAAAATTAATTTTACACAATAGTATTGCAAAACTGTTTATTCATATCCGCGAAGATAAGTTAGTAACCGTAGTGAAGGTAATTTCTACACTACAAGGGAAAAGAACTTATGGATTAATCTCATTATATAATGACATAAACCTTTGAATTACTTGAATAGCGTAATATGTCGTATCTTGCGAGACTTCAGAGCACGAGTCCTAAATAATTTGAAAAGCAGAAGGCGGGATATTGCCTGCAGCTAGTTGATTTGAGGACCGCCGCGGCGCACCTTGCCGGGGTAGACGTTTCGACGTTCTTTCGCTAGATGTCACGAACGTGTGAGTACGCCCTAATGTCGCGGGTTTCGTTTTCTGACGTATGAAGGCTTTGAATGCTGAGGTATGCAGAGAGAAGGAACCACCGCCTTAATCTTGAGAGGAAGCTGTGTATGGCACTAAGAAGCACCGACCGTGGGAGCTGAGGAGGTGATTTAATCCTGCAGTGGGCATGATACATGGAATTTTATCATTTTTATGAGCTGAAATCCTTGTCAGTTGTACATACTTTTAGGAAAATGTTATATTTAACGAATAAATACGTAAGATTTTGAATTACTAAATTAATTTTAATCAAATTTCACTGCTTTCATTTAAGTCGAATTTTATTTCGTAAATAAGTCAAAAAACTACCCTTGAATTGAACTTGCTTGTATAGTCTCCACAGTAAGATTTTATGGGTAGACTGCCTTAACCTAACATGTTTTAGAAATTCATTCTCCGAATATAGAAATATAAAAGTATATAACTTGGTGAACTTAAACAATTAAGTAAATTTAAAATTGGGAAAATGGTGAATTTTTGAGAATTACATCACCTTAATTCAAGCGAACAAAAAATTAAATTCATAATAGAAGCATCTAGAAATAAAAAATTAAATCGTAGCTACTGCTTAGAGGAACTCGTACTTAAAGAAAATGTTGGTGAAACGCGATATAAAAATCTTAAGGATCAAAAAATTTATTATTATCATACAATAAACACGAATAATTTTTATGGAAACTATATGAGACTGATAAATTCAAGGGTTTCTTTCCCGATTATCTTATGTGGAAGAGCATCTCTTCTTTTCCATTGCCTGAAACATTTGAGGAAATGATTAATCATTTCTAAAGCGTTACGGAAATTTTTTTCTAACGAAATGTTTTGATTTGGATGATAATTTAGGATCACGTTTACAAATGAAATAGCAATGAAAGATTACATTGAAAAAATTTCCAGCAAATTCTTACCCTGAAGTGGGAAGTGATTAGGAATATGATGAGGATGAGCAATGATTATGAATTACAACAATTTTATGACCGAAATTAACGTTCAGCTTCAAGTAACGAAGTTCGATACAGTATATGATAGCTAACAGTATTCAGTTCGATACAGTAAATGAAAGCCAACAGAAAATTCAACTGCAAAATTAATCAAAGAGAATATACGTACATAGATTAATCGCCTAAAATAGTAATGTCTTAAAAAACCTTTACATTTACAACCTTTTACTTCAAATATTCACTTCGATGTCTCTTATATTAGCTATAAGCGCTAATTGGTAGCTCACTGATTAAAAAAAAATAATTTCGATCGATCGGTATGACTTTTTGTAAACCGAGCCTTTGACATTACCGCTACGCACGCTCATTCTTTCTAAACTCGCAATTGACCGTTTAAAATGCGCGTTGTGGAGATGCGGTGGAGTCAGCGGATAGGACTTCATGACCACCGCTGTAGTGCGGTGTGGAATCCGCACGAGATGGGTTTCATGATTGAGAAAAGGCGCGTGGCATCATTCGTTAAGGGATAGATGGTCGCACTCATCCGCTTGGAGTGGTTTAGAAAAGAAATACACAAACACGGAGACAAAACGTTCGGGATTTTTGAAAGAGTGATTGTAAAAAAGAAAATTCGTGCTCGGCTTATTTGAGCACGAGAGAGGGTTGAATTAAATCACGGACAACAAATAAATCTCACAGTTCTCTAATTCCAGGGAAAATAATGATCAAAAAGTCAAATTAAAAAGGTATTAAAGTATTTTACATTAACGTGCGACCTATTAAAAAACTAAATCAGCTTCAAAAGCATAACAAACGAATGCTTATTACAATCTGCAACGAGATCTTATCTCTATGCCATTTTTTCCTCTATAATTACTCCTTACTGAATTTTCATGCGCAAAAAATGATACATTTTTATTATTAATCACCGATTGAACATGTCTTGATAGAGTGTTTTGATCTAAAGTAAGATCCGGTCTTCCACCGGCGAAACGTAAATACCAACGGCGTAAACGTTAAATAGCGGTAAACTAGATACCGAGTACTGGATTATCTTCTCACAATATCTATTATAAAAAATGGACGATGACCAGCTTCGAAAATAGGTGAAGTGGGGCATGGGAATAAAGGTAACAGAGTCGTGAGAATGTAGTGCAGGAAATGAGAAGTGGAAGAGTTTTTAAGCGTGAGAAACCGCAAAATACTATTCCCCGAAACGAGAAATCAGCTTAATTACATCACATTTATCGAGTTTTCGCCGACTTTCCTCTCTTCAAAAAGAAACAAACTGAGGTTCTCTTGACCGACAAGAAGTTGTAACTGGTCAACGCTCTTTATCGACACGTTTTTTCGACAGCGGAAGAGCGAACTGCGCGAACATAATGCGTCCCGAATTTCCAAAATCTTTTTTTTATCAAATTGAATGCTTACTCACTATTATTATCACTACACTGATATAAATTAAGAGAAGTCTATATTAATATACGATGTATTTAATAGCCATTAAAAGAACTTACATATTTCGGGGGATCTATTGGATGACTGATAAATGATCAACCCCTACTTCCCACCTTCGAAATGTTAGTCTGACTTTCCATCTTTCCCTTCCTTGAGATCTTAATTCAACATAGAAGTCATCATCATCATCTTTTGTATTAGTAAACCTCCCATTTTCAGTCCACCACATTACCCCCAATATCTCACTTAAGTGATCCATATACAGTCTATTAGCGAAGAAGCTTAATTTTTTTTCTGTTGACGCTTGATTGCCTCGTAAAAAATCCGATCTCTAGCACCCAATTCTTTATATCTCTGTCAAACAGACTTCCTTTTCTCATTAGACGTCACACACATAAATGGCTATGATAGTAAGATTTCTTTGTTTTTAAGAACGTCACTCAAAAATCCAGCAAAGTACTTTGAGTATATATGGGGAAAAAATAATTATTCCTTTTTTGTTCACATCCACGACCACTAACTTAATCCCTTAGTGAATCTCACTTTGAATACAAATATTTGAATGCATACTTAGTTATCCATCATCAGTTTTCTCCTAAATTGGCTTTCTTTATCGTGACATATGCTGTAAACTGCGATTGCTTTCAAAATATTACACAATAGTTTTGATGCTCACACAACTGACGTGCTCACTGATTTCCCTCAGCAACTCCATTTCTTCTTCCCATGCCTATTACCACATTCCTCAGAATGTTAAAAGATGGTGATGATTATCCTGACACTGCCAACTCACATACCCCATCGGGTTTCTCAACACCTACACTTAAATTTCAACGTAATTTTTCACTCGACTCAATTCTTCCCGATAACCCTCATTTCCCAAATTAATTGACAAATTATTGCTCTGCGAATAAAATTAAAATTAATCGAACATCCCTGCATATGAACTAACTCTTTAGGGAACGAAAACTATTGCTTTGGCACGATTTATTTAAGTATCCCGCTATTTATAAAATGAGGCAAAAAATATGAGAACAATTTTCTAGAGATATAATTGAATGCGATAGTATTGTGCGATATTACAATCAAATAAGATCTTTGTAAATCAGTTAATTTTAATGTAAAGAAAATGAATAAAAATATCCATTAACGATCTCCCTATCGCTGGAAGCAAACAAAACGAATTCGTGCTCGTACTAAAAGTCGTAAAACCCATAACCTTCACACTAACCCCTTGTAGGGGCTTATTTTTAAGTTCCGAAATATCGTTCGACTTCGAGCAAGCATCATAGTCGTAATTAACTTGAAACTTGTAAAAGACCAACAGAACTCTACGACAATAATACTGATGCATTATTTATCAAGTAAAAACTTGGTTATTTCAATAGCGGAAAATATAATTTTCTCGTGGGTGCTTTTACAGATCATGACCAAAACTTAATCACTTTGGTGTAAAGTATTATGAGGGATCAGCAAGTCAAACAAATTACTTTTGACAGCGAGATAAGTTTCAAGAAAATTGGAATACGTAATAAAAAAGGGGAACATAATTAGGTGGCGACTGCGTTGAAGTTTACAGCCTCGAGATATAATTAAAAGCATGTTTCAACGGAATTTGTTTATGGCGTCACCCTATGATGACTCGAGGGTCGAAACCATGCATCTAGAATAAACACATTCCATTTTAGACGTGAAAGTCTGCTTTTTACTATTCTTCGACGGAAGAGGTTGGACACGTGCTTTTATACGAGAGTGATGGAAATAAACTGGCGCTGCAGAGTAAATATTGAAGGAGTTTAGATTGAACTATAAAGGAGAAATAAACATGTGAGAAACTGAGGGAAACACACATGAAATAATGGCAGAAAATAAATGGAAACGAATACCACTCTAAAGCGATTAACTACTAAACTTTAATGTAAACGATGACATTTACGACAAATACCGAGATTATGAGCAAAAAACGTGAGGATTTCGATGTAATAGATACCATTATGACTCAAACTCATTTTCTTTACGGATTCAATACGCCATTGACTGCTACTTTAGAAAGAGAGGAACTTCGTAATAGAAACGCATTAGAAAGAGAGCTTAGATCCATGAAAGGTTGATTTATCATCACTTTCTTGGTTTCATCCGACTGGGTTTAATTAAGCGGGAAATCGATCGCTGATGCTGATAATTTAATTACTCATCCGTGATTCACAATACACTCACTTTAGGATCAATATTGGATTTAATCAGATAATAATTGGGAAGGGAATTAATGAATTTAAAACTACTTTTACTCTCTTAAATTTAAAAATACTGAATTTCAATAATGGTAAATGAAGTGTTGGCCTCTAGAATAGATAGACGAAAGAATATCTTTGTAACTATTATATCGTTAAAATAAATAATGAAGCTCTAAATTATGTATAGTAACATTTCAACAATATAACCTGTTTGAAAATTGTATGAATTATTTAGTAATTTTTTCACATGGTTAGTGGCACTACAAAACTAGTCTATATAGACAAAATAATCATTATTTCGGAAATGTTTCGAAATGAATTTTCACGCTCTCTAAATTATAATATAACTATAACGAATTATAATATTATTATAATTAGTTCGAATTATTATAATAATTATTGGCAATTATTCTCAGATTCCTTGCGTATAGTTGACATGGAAACATCAGGAACATAAAAAAAGTTCAACGAGCAATGGTAAATAATTGTTTCAATAAAATACTACGAGCAGATCTTGATCCGTTGAACCAGGACGAGCACTCTTTGGCAAAAAAACACTGAATCAGCCACTTCGTTAGACGAGAGACTTTCTATACATATCCAACTTCCTTTCTATCCGTGGAACTCATTTTATGCATCTATATGCATGAAATTCCTTTAAAACTTCCTGCGGATTATAGATACACTTACAGAGGTTATCATAAACTGTCAAAGTAATACATTCATTGTTTTAATTTCCCATAGAAAAAGTGGGAACTTTTACTTGCGTGTGATTCATCGAAACGTACATTTCTTACGGACAATTCCAACCGCGAATGCTATTTTCTGTGAAAGTATGTAAATGAAGCGGCCAATGGAAGGATTTCGCGAACGGAACTCGCTTTGGTATGAATGTGACGTTGGAAAACAGAGAACTCAAATTGTTTGGGCGTGTGAAGGGATGGGACACCGGATCCAATCACGGGACTGTTCCAAAAATCCCATGTCCCTCATCTTCATGTAAATCGTTTCCGCGTTTTCCTTCGATTGTAAGCATATGAGTTTCGAAATAATTCGGCGATATTCTCGTGAAATCCACGAAGCTTTTCCGTCGTTACCTTCCGTAAAAGTTTCGAGAATTCGACTTCGCTCCGCAATCCGCGAAGTAAATGTACTTAACGGAGATCTGACATTAACTTCACCGAGCATGACTATTCGGGGAACAATGATCCACTGTTGAGAACTGGATGCGGAACAACGTCTGTACATTGTGTCGAAACATTGTTTCGGAACAAAGAACTGCTTGGAAGTCGTTGGGAAATTATATTCCATACTTTTCGGTGACATTGTTTGCAGTATGGACCAGCCCCAGTTGAGACAGAAGTGAGAAAAGTTTATCGCGAGTTGGAGAGATTGGGCAAAACAAAAAAGGGGTTTGACCAGAACGAACTTCTACGTCTAACACATCCGACAAACAGCCCTTGCCACACGCTCTGAGCTATGAAGCACGATGCGTATGGCGAATAGAATAAGGATGGCAAAATTAATATTCTCCCTGTAATCTCCAACGACCACATTCCTTTAGGTTATAGCCATCTCGAAAGAACTCTTCCCAGTTCCTCTCGTGCCTTCACACATGGCCACGCCTCCACCCACGCCTACGAGCCGCGAAAATTCGTTAGCCAACTCCCGCTTGACTCACTTTTGAAAGAACACGTGTTCGTGAAGTGCCCGAATCCACGCGCGTGGCTTAAGAACTCACCTCACGAATGTCTCTACGGAGACTCATTAGCAAGCGGTGCGGGGGGAGCGCGACCTGAGGCTCTCTGTCGGTAGGTCGCCGCTGGAATGCATAACGTACGAGTGATTTATCGTCCCGAATAGAAATGCAATGATTAACTACGGATCATGCCTCGAAATTACGATATTCGGGTTTGATTTCGGGGTGACATGGTTTAACTGACCTCCAAAACAAATGAAGGAACATAGTCGGCAACCACTGGAGTGTACAACGACCACCAGTGGCTGGTGAAATTCGTCCTACTGGCCCCCAATTGCAGAGACGGACGTGGAGAAGTGCCCAGTGTAACTTTGGCTACGATTTCCATACTTTATTTACATCAGATATTGATTTTCCCTCAATTCTGACTTTTTGAATCGATTGTATACTGAAAACTAAAAATCCTTCGAAGATGCGATGAATGTTTCGTGTTTCATTTTCAATCTTCATTTAATATATATATTTTGCCCTCATTATGTCTTTTAGATTCACATGACTTCACCCTAGAATAGATGCTTATATGGTAAGTTCCTTTGAGTCATACCTTGAGTATTTATACCACAGATTTCTGTCCCAACACTGCACGAAGACTGTACTGGAAAGCGTATAGATGCATACCGCTTTATGAATCTCAATAAATTTACAATAGCGTTGATAAATCGAAAACAAATGCTTATAGCAGCGTGCTCACAGAAAATATCAGTGAAGTTGACTTCACGTTAATGCAACGGAGTAGATTTTGACTACGTAACTTAAACGATTGCCTGAATAATTTAACTCCTACTTGAAACTAAGCTTATATCTTTTATTAGGGATTATTGGATTTATTTTTATATATTTTTTGGATAAAAAAATTCGACTTGAATATATTTTGTCGAATGCCCTTTATAAAACAAAATTTTATCGTGAATTTTTTTAAAAGAAATCCACGAATAAACAAACAAAAATACTTAAACTAGAAGACGCCTTTTTTGTCAATGGTAGATCACTGCCTCCTTAAAATTCTTTACACAAAATTACTTGACAATTGATGTTTCCATTTATACGAAGGAAATTATAGATCGAAGATTTTCATTCAGGAGAGAGATCAAGGAGCAACATAGCTCGAAGGAAGCCAAGGTTTGGGAACTGTAATCGTATCTCTTCCATTTCAGATGAATATCAGAGACTTGAGCGACGTAAAGAACGGATGTGCGTTCGGATGACCCGGTAATACAAACAGAAATGTCAAATTTGGTATATTGTTAACTTCATCGAAGATTAATATAAACTACCCCGACTCGGTGTCACTTCGCCTGTATCTACACAAAATGACAAAAATTAGACTAACCATCTACATATGAACTAAAGTATATCTAGTGTAGTAGTAAGAGTATGTAGTATGAACTAGAGTATATCTAGTGTAGTAAACCATTGGAATTTGGTTGTACTTGGATTCCATAAGTTTCGCACAGGAAATACCCCGAGAGAAAGATAGGGCCGACGTAGGTTGCATTGAGTATACCCCGAAAATCCAGATTTTTTCCGTAAGATTTCGTGGCACATTCTAAGAGAGAAATTTACGAAATAACTGCTGAAAGCGAATAAATCCCGAAACTGCGATACACTCATTATGCATTCTTTCCCTTATAAAAAAGGAAGGAGGGAAATTTGAAACTTTAAATGGGGCAGTTTTAACTCGGAAAACCAATTGTGAAGCAGAATGCAAGTAAGTTATTGAGTACAAGCGCAATTAAGTAGAATTATTATAAAAATATATAATACACGTGGATTAGGAAAGATTGTCTGACTCTACTCGAACGTAGATTGATTATTTAGTCATTCTTAAATTTAAAAATACTTCAATCAAATTAATCGCACTCAAAATACGAAAACATTTTCGTTGAAATACGATACACTTAACCTTACTCCGTTATGGTCCAATATCGCGAAGAGAGACGCATTTTTATTAACTTTGATTATTTTCAGGCGAATGTCTCCACTTCCTTTATACGTGCATTTAGCCGTTCTATCACTATCTGGATAAAACTGATTCCTGCGAATGTATAACTATATCACTCCGTCCTCTCGGGACATTATAACTGCCTCTGGATAAGCGAAGGAGAGAGGGAAGTGTGTCGAAATAGCCATTCCAAATGATTTTCAAGCGAGAACAGCATCACATTGGAATGAAGGAAGCAATAGGTACGTCGATGAATCACACACACCTTTCGTCACACATAGAGGAGAATTTGAGTGGGTTTGGATTGGAAATACATGTAAATGCCGCCTCTGGCTTCTCAGAAACGTCGACTGAGGGTACGTCATCGTTTTCGTAGATTAGGTAATGGATCGCAAACTGATTCCCAAATGAAAACTCCGATGGGGAAACTGGGAGTGGCGATTGAAGGGATTAAAATCGGAGGTGATGCATACATCATAGCCTTCAACAGTTCACCGTATCTTTCCGAACGTTTTTTTCGTGGAATTGGATATGATACGAATAAGATTGAGGCACGTATATGAGATTCGTATCTTTATAAACTCGAGAATCGTTATTAAAACCTTATTTTATAGACTTTAAAAACCATTCCTTAAAGATGAAATATAATGAATATTATTTTAAACGGAAGTAAAACTTTGATTAGCTTGAATGATTAGGAGTTTTCTACGGGCAAAAATTTTAGATTTTCAATAAATTTGAGCCATGAATTCCGCAATAATAACAAGTTTACCGCTTAACGTTTCGACGTCCTCAACGAATAAACTTTGACGAGAGATATTTTTCGGTACAATCGCGGTCGGAGCGGAGGTGCGGTAGGTGGGGTGTTGACTCGTTGCAGCATGCCAAGAAAAGTGTGACCATAGGGTCATCGTGCCGCTACTTTTTCGCACATAGCATTTGGTCTCCGTGTGGCGACGTGCCTCATCGCTCCCGAAGGCTTATTTTCGACCGAAAGAGTCGGAAAATCGGAAGACGCGCAATGCGACGTACCGGAGGCGTAAGGGCATAAGACTCCTGGTTATTCCATGTAGAATTCGTCATTAGCGATTGGTGAGCCTTGGATGAATCGTGGCGGAGGAATTTCCTCCTGTTATCCACGTTGGCGACCCGACAATTCCTTCTGGAGGTCATTGACTCGGGGCAAGGACGGTACAGCCAAGCACGGGGAAGGAGTCAAGGCGGGCTTCGTTAGAAGCGGAAGCCTAGTCTAGAGTACTTTTTTTATTCTTTCCAGTTTTTTACCTTTCCGCAATCGATGAAGATGAGACTGAGAATTTGGAAAATTTCCCCGAGTAACTGGCATCGGGCATCTCTCCGGGCTCCATTTTGCATACGTCACGTGGCGGGCGCATGCGCGTTGAATAGCCAACAGTTTTTTATTATCGGTGCGTAACTGGGATTTGAATAACACGACGTTCTTCGACGATAAACGCGATACTAAGCAGAAAGAATACGACTTTGACGGGTGTAATCCTATCCGAGGGGTGGAATTTTCACGCAGTAGATGGAATTATTTTTCCGGTATAGTAAGCGGGTATAGAGGATATGTTAATAGTTCATAAAGTATGGACAGATATTGTTGATCGCATGGATTCGTTTGAAATGTGCAAGACAATAGATAAAAATGCAGAAGAACGGATAATGTTCATAAATGGAAAATATAGCATAGAATTTAATTTACATAAGATGAGGGCGAACTCCTTAGCGATAACTTTTAGGAAGGGGTTGAAAAACGAGAAGAATGAAGTTATTGGAATGGGAATGGTCCTTTGTGAGATGAAAAGTCGTGAAAAAGGAATTTGAACCGAGTCGAAGGAGAGTACGCACAGAAACAGCAATGTGATGTAGTATACAACCATACTGCATTATGATATTACAGTCATAATTATTCATTAAGCAAAAATAAAGATAAAAAGATTTGGATTCGAAGCGTATACTTTATATTCGAAACAATTTTTTTTAATTAGGTGTATTTAATTAGCAAGATCAAAGTCTATATAAGATTTGTGCGTCAAAGCAAGATTTTAAGTGCACTATGAATTATTTTCAAAGTTTTCCGCTAGTCCGAGCTTAGACTTGAAAGACTTGGATCCTTACAGCATCTGTTTAAGCAGAATTGCAAACAAATTGAATATATGAATTTTATTTGGTTTCCGAAATAAATAAAAAGTAAAACCGCGGTGGATTCACATCTTGGAAATAATTTGTCAGCGTTTCGTAGATAATATGGCCCATAAAACGTAGCCAAAAGTTTACTGATCGAACAAATAAGTAATTAAATTCTATCAGGAAATTTTTACGCAAATGAAAAGGTTGAATGCTTGATTTATTGTTTTTTACACTTTAAATAATTTTTGATTTTTTAAAAAATTTTTAATTTTAGGTAGGGAAATTCAATTTCTTTTTTATGTCAAGGAGTGATATTTGAACTTTGCACTGTGATATTTTCCAATTTTTATGTTTTAAAGACATTTAATGTTTAAACTTGAAATAAATTGTTGCGTCATCTTTTCACTAAAGAACATATAAATTAATAACAATTAAAACCTCTCGCTATGAGATTAGGATATAACTAAGAATTCGTCATATTAGACTTCGAAACCACGAGCAACCTTCAATATTGTAAACCGATCTTTTTGTTCAATCATCAAGGTTCTACATTGCTTCATTCATCAATAGAAGAATTACAAAAAGATTATTTAAAATGCGCAATTTTAAATTAATAATTAATTTGACTAGTTTTAAAACGTTCTACCTAAATACTCTCTACAATTTTCAGATTATCAATAAAATAAATCTAAATCTAATATTTTCAAACTTATAAAGGAGGGAAAAATATAATACGAGAAATATATGATTAACGCAATGTTATTTTTTATAAACAGTCTACATTTCGCTTCTCCACTAAAAGTGTGAGGGAAGATTAGAATTTTAAATCGAATGCTAATTAAATAAATCGAAAGAACTGTACTTACAATGAAAGTTGTTATTTATAAATATATTATTTACATTCATTATTAAATATTTATATTTGAATTTTACAGCAATCTCTCCCGAATAACGACATTTATTATTATTGCTATTAGGATATTATTAGATAGCGGAATAAATTCCGTTGTTATTCATAGATTTACATAATAAATAAGTTTTATGCCTCCGGAAGGATTAAAAATTAGGAGTCGTGACACGTATGTGCGAAAAAATTTACAACGGACGATAAAAATATTCAGATAGGGTCCCGATATGTCATTATTCTGCTTGGACAAAGAAAGGAAAGGAAAATATAAAAATCGTGGATTGATTCAAAATATTTTCATCTTTTCGTTTTGACTACAAAATACTGTTGGAGACTATTCGATAATTTACTCGTATTCTACCAATTTCTGAGTATATATCAACTTATCCGCATAAAATTTTTCAATGTTAATTTATAATCTTTTCCAGTCGATAATTCTATGTTTTATATTAATAAAATAGTGATGAGTGATAATTTTATTAGATATGAGAGTAGCATAATTTATGAATCATCCGATACAAATTAATATACGTTAATGGAAGTGAGCTCAGAAAATATTACGATTAAAATAAAGCTACAAAAATACGATAAATAGGTTATCTGATTATTGTTAATGGAATCGTTTAACTATATTCTTCGTATAAAACTAGCTACGAAAAAAATTGCGCCAGTGAATGTCATACTAAGTTATTATCATGCCAGGACTTGGTATTTGATATTCTCTGATAAAACTACGTCCTTCCTTGTCAAACGAGCCGCAGCATATTGTCTCTAGCTTCCAGATCAATCTCCGGCACATTCCTTTCTGTGAATCAGTAGCAGAACGACAGTAAAAGCCCATCCTTGCTAAATGTTGCAGAATTTGCAGCAGTTTAACGTTCAGTAATTTATTGAATAAAATTTGATTACGCTGACTGTAAACTATTAAGAGTTCATTGCTAATAAAAACATGCTCTAAAATATTTTAACTTTACATATATTTTGATTATCCATATATTGTATATCTTCACATGAATGCCACAATACCACACAAATATTATATGATAAATTTTCTCATAAGACTGATAATAAAAGCTTTGATAGTTCCAACAAACTAACGAGTTTTCTTGTAAAATTACCTCATTAATTTGTTGTCTCTAGGATATGATCACTTACGTTCGGCGTGTTTCGTATTTTCAAACATTTCTACGGAAGTCCTCGACTTATTCCCATGCCCCTGAACCATTCGGCTACATTACGTTACATTACCGAGTTTACGGAGACCGTGATCGTAGGTTATTTCTGAAAATTGGTGCTTTTAAAGTTGACAGCAGGAAAATTACTCCTCGTTTATATTTAGCGAGCGTTTCTATTGCCCTCGACAGAGAGGAGAAAAGTAAAGGCCAAATGGGAAAATCCGTTAGAAACTGCGAGGAGCTACATAGAGAAAATTCTAATGAATGGAGCTCGAATTCTTGCCCTCATTTCAACAGCGAAAGTCAGAAAGAAATCAAGTTTGTCGCAGGAGGAATATTCGCAGTCTGCAATAGAGATATATCGGCAGGGGAAACACGGGTCGATATGGGAAAAGGAAGATGCTTATGGTATTAGTGAAGAAGAAGTAATATTTCTTACTCCTGTAAGCCTAGAGCAAAGCGAAAAAATACAGCTCGACATATGTACAAAAGTTGAAAATGAACTGCATGAGATATGGTCGAGGGATGCATCGAATGAAACGCGTGCCCACGAATGGTGACTACATCACGGAGAGATAATTTACTCTAAAAATCAAACGTAAAGTATATTGGCACTCAAGTTTAACTGGGAAAATCAAGCTATCCCGTCATAAATAATAATAGTCTTCTATTCCTTGGACAATTGAAAATAAACGTTATTGGAGGACGCGATCTCTAAACTCAACGCATCAAAAAACTGAGTCGGAATATCATCTAAAATGTAGAATCCCGTTGATAATTAATAATCAAGATCGAAAGATCAACATAGAGCGATTGGTAACACATCAACACACTTTGCCTTCCCTTCTGGAACTCAATCCACAAACGTATAGCAGGATACGATGAAGGAGTTTCTCGTCATACATCTTACAATTCAAAAATACTTCCAGCTCCGTAAATTGGGAATTTTCAGAATGAATATCTCCATATTAACAACCATAATTAGCAGAGATCGACTTTACAGTAGTGTTAAATTAAGAAAATAATTGGCAACTAGAAATCTGAAATTCCCCTATTGCACACGAGTGGGGTTTATAAAGTCAACTATCGATCGGTTACCAATTAATATCATTAACCCCATCACTCTTCAGTTTCGCTTATATGTTGACTATTGCATAAAGCGATCCACAGAGGGCATCGTCATGCTTCAAGAGCTGCACTTTTCGCATCGACATTCGCATATTCCCTTTGTGTCCGTGAATAGGAGAAGAGCAAAGAATGCGTCATCTGCGAACAAAGGGAAAAGGCCGGAAAGAGTCTTTGTGGACAGAAAGAGGCCGGATGTTGAGGGCGGGACAAAGGAGCGACACGGAAAGCAAAAAATCGCCCGAATAGTAAGCGCTGTTCGTTCTAATTGCTTCGGAAGTTGCGGAAGCGGCGACACATTGTGCGCGGGATCATTTCGAAATGGCTCCGGAGAGACCTTGCCGATCGTTTTATCGATTCGTTTACGAGATGATTCGATGGAAAATTCATTGCTTTACGCAAAAAACGTAGATTCCCCCCGATAAACCATTGGTTCAATAAAGACCGTACTAATGAAGATAAGTGGAGAAACGAGCTAGCAAAACAAGTCGCCATTAGTATAAAAGTACTAATAGTCTGTATTTTCTCTCTTCATCAATGTGGGCTTCCCTGAAGTAACGCCTTTGTACATAGACGATCGTATTAGTTTTCGATGCGTTTAGATTTTCAAGTTATAGCGAACTAAATTGAACTGTATTGAACAATTTTTTCAAACATCCCGTACAAATTAATCCAGTACCACTTAGATGCGTGTTATTATTGGAGAGTCCAAGCGTCCTACTCCGCCTAAACTGTAATGTAATAATGATAAGTTCCATTTTTTTCTTTCGATGCGCGATGAGTAATTATTAACTCATGCTTCCGCAAAAGTTTATCAAGCTTGTTCATAATTTTCGATATAGAAAGTGAGAAAGTGCGGGAATTCTGGGAGAATATTCGTATATCCACGGAAATAATTTCAGGATGTCGGTCGTCAAACTTGGAGATTAATCGGAAGCTATGAAATGCAAGCAGCGGTGAGCGGATATGGCTTCAGTGAGCGTGAAATCAAACAAGTGGCGAGTATATCAGAGAAGCGAGGGTGGTTGCATAAATGACCTCTCTTGCGTTTCTAAACGTATAGTCCACCATTATAAGCGAAGAGAGTTACTCCATTTCTGCCATTTCGCTTTTGAATCTAAAGATAACGAACTAAGATATAAGAAAGCCGTAGCAGAGCAATTTTAAAAACACGCCTTACTTATTACGGTGCCTAATATTTGATACTTTTCACGAAAAAGTGCTCCACCTATCTGCCAGTCCGTTAGCTAAAGTGATGTTTGGGCTCGTAACGCAACAACTTCTAACAGTAAAATCGCGATATCACGTCTTATATAAATACAGGGCGGAGTACAGGTATTATTTTTACGAACATCTCTTCCGCCCAAACAAACACGATCTACAAAGTTATTAATGCACGCTCTAATTTTCAATCTTAAAATTTTAGATTGAACAATAGGAAAATTACGGTCAAAATCGACTCACTCCACAATGGAATTCAGGGCTGTTTTGTAATTATGCTTCCATTTTACTATAATTTATGGCAAGAAGGTTTTATATATACAATTAAATTTCAACATAACTCTCATTTTATTTTCTTACATATTTTAGTGATATACTAGGAAACGCCGAATTCTGAAATACAATTTAATTACTTTGGTTGGAAAACAAAAAAAAAAAACAAAGGATAATGCTCGCAATTATAGATGAAATTTTATATTCTATCCTCTTTACACGCAGTGTATGTTTAGAACAAACAAATCAATTAAAATACGTTAAACGTATTGGTTTGAGAATATCGGAGCTTTCTTCCCTTTTATCAAACTCGTCGGGCACGGATTCGCATCAAATTTTTCGGTTTTGGCTTTGGTATAGCTTGGTCGTTAGAAGTTTGTGTTCGAGAAGTAGCTGGACCAGAGGATAGGATTCCCGGAAGATATAAGCGCGTTCTTAGCGTTGGAAGAGGTGATTTACTTTACAGCTTCATCCGCTGCTTGAGTGATGCTGCGGTAATCCACACAAGTGATTGTGAGCAACAGAACATGAAGAACGCAGAGGAAGCCACAGGTTTCGTTGGGAGTGCATCGGAAAGGATAAAAACCGACGGCAGATATCGTCAAATATGATAAAAACGACAGAAATAATAATGCGTAGAAACAAAGTATTTGATAATATATTTAAGTAGATAATTTAAACTCGAAAAACATGATGCATCTTCTAACGAACGCTTTATGGTTTTGATCAAGTCAAAAAAGTACGGATTTTATATAAGCTTTTTCATCTATAAGTCAAAGGATTTTCTTATCATTTTCGTATATAATAAACAACTATAATGCGCGAAAATAGGAGTGGAATATTGATAATATTGAATCTCCTTATTCTGCTACCTTTCCGTGAACTCGATCTTTAATTATTTCATTATTTTGAAGAGCCTACGAACTCCTGTCTCTGATTTAAAAAGAATCTCGAGGTAACTTAAATTTTCTACGTAAGAAAACCGGACTATCGGTCTATTCAACAACAGTATCAAATTAACCAACATATACAAATTATGAACTTAACTTTCTCGATGTCTTTGGTTCTGCTCAGAGTTATTTCTCAAACGTTTCTAAGATGAGTAAGGTGGATAACGACTCCACTCGATAAGTGGATGTTTAACTCATCTTTCCATCATTTACACTGAGTTAAACGCTCCCTCCTTAATTAGGTGTTTAACTCGGCGGTAACGGGAGGAGAAGACCTTTTCCAATTTCGAAGGAATCTGGAACTATAATTGAAGACTGTAATTCTTCCCTCGCCTTTTTGTTATCTTTCACACCTAAATCGTCGAAACGACCTGTAATTACGCGTTTCCTAAACGTTGTAAAAGAAGAAAATGTAATTGTACGTTCACTCGATGTAAAACTTGAATTACGTCAACCTTGTTTGTGCAGTCATTGCTCTGACTCTGAGAGCGCGAGGTTTATCCCTTGTATCCTCTAAATAACGAGCGATTTATATCTCGGAAACTCTTCAACTTGGTTCTCGTTCCTTTACTTTTGAGGGAATTTTATTTTCTAAGAAAGCTATCTGTTTACTCGCATTTTCCACCGCTTGACATTGCCGACGACCTTTCGTGAACGAAAGGAGCACCGGAACAGAACAATCATCCCACACGAGAGGAATAGTGTGTGCACTTATATTTGTGCTTAGAATCCATGCAAAAACAATACGAAAGGGGACCGTTAATCCTGGAGAAGCGTAACTGAGCATCATGAAACGAACACTACACACGCAGTTTGCTTGCACCTTACGGAATTCGTAGGTGCATCGAAGTGTGTCCGTTTTCCACAGTATTGGGGGAGTTTGAGACACGCGAGCATAAACACATTTACACATGATTTACTTCGCAAATATTTCACGAAATAACAAATCATACTCTTTAATCATTGTTGATAGAAGTACGTAAATTTAATCGAACTTTTAAGGGAGTATGAGTTATTTATTTGCTTCCCTCGAAATTTCCTTCGAGTTTAAGCGAAAGTTTACTTCAGTAATCCGTCTCAAAGCTACCAATTATCCCTCCTTGTTGCATGTTTATATCCTCACAATTAATAAAAATATCCGAAGGTAAATACTTCATGGAGACCAACTAAGAAGATATCGTATAATTAGCCAAATTAGGACTTGCAGGGTACTTACGTAGATGTGGCTTAGGACGATAAATATTTTTTCATTGGTATCTATTTATTTATTTACATATTTATATATTGGCATAATTTCTGATAAGATCTGAAAACTCCATTTTTGCAGTTTCTTAAAAATATCCAACAAGTAACTCGATTGAACAGTTTGAGAACCCAATAAATACTACATGAAAATTTAAAGGATTGAAAAAAGTTGATAATTATATCAAAACTTGCTTTTCATGGACCCTATCGGGGTATTAAGTATTGCCTCTATTAAAAGAAACCTGAGGTTCAAAGTTTCTTTAGATTAAAAGTTATTAAACTTCCTTAGGTAAAAAAGTTATTTAAAATAATCTTAGAACTAAACTTCTTTATAATTTTTGAAAATATTTCCCCTTTCATTGGATGAGATGAACCTAATTAGTTTTTAAATGACGGCAACCGAAAATGACTTGAAAACTAAATGACCCGAAACTTCACGTCTGACGTCATGGTGAGGAATACCAAGAGAATGAGTGTCTTTTAAACGGATGGCTCAACGTCTCTTCAGATACCTCCCCTAACATCCTCGTAAAAGAAATGAAGAAGGAAAGAGAAGTAGAGAAAAGCTCAAATCGTATGACACACTCTGAAAATTTGTTTCTTACCATTCCAAAGAGGAAATTCTATGAAGAATGATCTTATGGATGAAAGGAAATAAATGTTTATCAGATCTCATCCTAATATTATTGTTATTTTTACGATGCCCTTGCGAGTTGTTAGATTCCCTAAAGTGAGTCAAACGTTTTCGTGTTACTCACAGACAATCTACGTGTAAACAGTACCACTGAAAGTTTCCTCTAAGCATATTCATATCATTGTCAGTTTGTCTTTTTTTCTTAAATATTCCATTTAAGTGAATGCCCTTCGTTTTTGGGATTAAAGTCCATTCAGAATATATAAATCCTTTTCTTATATCAATTAAGTATATCACGATGGAAAATAAAGTAAAATACGGGGTAAAAAGATTAAGTAAAATCGCGTCAAATCGTAGTTATTAAAGGGAACATCTTAAAGTTCATGATTTTTATCTTGTCTTGAGGAGAACTGATAATAAATATTAATATTTTCCATTAAATAAAATTCAAAGTTAAAATGTATTCAAACTACGTTCTATTCCCTGCATAGGACAGCGCGGACATTCTATAATCTATTCTCCCGCCACTTACAGAAGATGATATTCGATTCATTGGAAGTAAAAAATTTGAGTGATTTCAGGCAGCGGGAAATGTTTTTTCCTTCAAAGTATAACCAAGTTATGGGGTTATATCATCTGATGATTTATGTTCTTTGAAGCTCCGTTTATCTCTACAGTGCACATAAAAAATACACATCTCCATAGAAAAAGGAAACATTCTATGAATTTTGAAACGATGATCACCCTAAAACCGATTCATAGAAAGTGAAGAATGCGATTGTAGATCATAGGAACGAACTCTACTTCGTATTCATCCCAAACCAAGGTCCCCGCGGAGGGCAGCATTGCTTTCTTAGAAATGTTGCGGAAAATTCAGTTCGTCATACGACGTCATAAGTTTTAACTGCAGATTATTCTCCGAAAAAACTTCCCATAACATAACGCTTTAATTTATTCCGTGCCCAGAGATGTCCTTAACGCTTTAAGAAGCTAGAAATAAATTCTAACTGAATGGGGATCCTTGAAAATGGATCTATCTGACAACGAAAGTAAATTGCTTAAAACCCGACCCAAACGCATCTTAGGAACGTAATATCACTCTGTGGAAATGTCTGAGGACGGCCACCAGATTATGACCCATGGATGGACCCTTTGTCCGAGAGAATGGAAAGCTTTGACCCTTCGGAAGGGCCTTCTGGAACGTGTTCAAAAACTTATCACTCTTGAAGTTTTTTCCTGCATTCCACTTTTTCTACCCCACAAATTCGAGTAGCCCTTCTTTGGACTCCGAGCCATTCCAGTCCAATTGAAAGTCTTTTAACTCAACAGTAATACTACTTATAGTAATAACATAAGATTCGAGTGCATTCAAGGTAAGTTGTAACGATTCGCGAGGAAATTACGTCTTTATCGTTGAAATAAAATACCGGTATATATAATACTCTCATTCGAAGTAAACGACGGAAGAGTAATTTCGTTTTCAAAAACAATATTAGGTACATTTTCTTGGGTCGTGTGCACGATGTATTTACGAGATTCACCCAAGTATGAAACATGGCAGAAATGATAAGGCTGCACATTGAAACGCGACAATGTTTCATAAACATTATTTCTTGAATCGCTGATAAACATCGCTTGTAAAATCGGTAGAGAATGGAGGACAAGATGAAAACGCAGCGATAGCGAGTAATGATGAGAAAAAAGATGGAGGAAGAAGTTCTTTGTCTAGCGAACGTTAACTTTGGAGGATCTTGCCGTAAAGACGAACAAAGTTAGAGACAGAAGACAATAGAGGGAGGGGATACATAAAGGTATACGTTAGATTAGGAGCGGCTGAATAAAACAGCGATGAATGGTGAGTAAACGACTGAATGACTGGCATCGCCGATGAAGGATGAAAAACAATAACCCATCGACCGATTTCGCACGCGCGCCTTTGAATATTTATGCTCGATTCGGGAAAAAAAGCGAGGAATGTCGAATTGCGTGCCACTTCGCGATAGCGCGCCTCTTTCCGTGAACTCGCTTATCTGGGATTGAAATTGTATCCGCCGAAGGATCGAAGATGGCCTCGGCGACAAATGCGCGTTGGACCTTCGCCAGGTGCCCAAGGAATTTCTCGCTGCACCCAAAGCGACGCCTTCGGAGACTTGGGCTTTTCGGAAACTCGGTCGGTCCCCGAATGCTCGAACTGGATGCGAACCAAGAGGTGATAACGTGACGTTCTTCGTGATGAGAACTCCGAAAGGATTCTCGAATGTCGATGGAGGTCAACGGAACGACACCCAGTCACCATCGCCTCTCACAATATGTAGGCGGTACGGATTCGCGAAAATTCGTCCACCGCATCGAAGTTGGACTCGATGCGAAAGTATCTATATAAAGTATTTTCTCCTTACGACGAAAGGTTATATTTCACATATATTTCATTCAGGGAGAATCATTTTTCGTGTATAATACTTAGGGAGGTATATTTTTACTCACATTATCGTTCTAAGTAAATATTTTAGCGATTTACTTATCGCGAATTCAATCTTTTAAGGGCATACTGAAGGCGCGGTGAGAATGGCACGAATAAGTCACGGAATCCGAGCGCTGTGACCGATTTCCACTGAATACATTTTCTTCGTAAAGCACCGTTTTTTATTCTTCTTTATCCTGTTTTCCTTGAGATCGACCTTTTAAATTTTTCAGCGAATAGTTAAAACAATTACCAGCATTTTTAGAATATATCTTAGCGAAAGGAGAAATTATCATCCGGCTTAATGTGAACTCAAGATACTATGATATCTTTGTATTGTCAAAGGGATCTCAGAAGTTTGGAGGGGAAAATTACTTGAAATTGGAAATTGATCGATTAAAAGCGATAGTTGGCCTTTCCATATATTTTTCCTGAGACTCTTTGGAGTAAAACGTCGTATCGTTCGAAACCGACCACGAATTTTATTTGATAAAAAGAAATACACCGATGTATTCGCGAGATGAAATGGCAAACGCGAGAATACAAAGAATTTGATAACTTGATACAGATTTCCACACAGAACAAAGAATATAAAGCGGATCTCCAAAATTCAAGAAATCGTTCAAAATACGGTTTTGAAAGAACCAAAAAAATCGCATTACGCAAAAGAATTTTAAAGTGGGATTTTTTAATTTTTGCTTCGTCCCAAGACAATCTTATTCCGAAAAAAGATATTGCAGTTTATCGATAAACCACCTTTAAAACAAAATCCTTTTTCAATATAATTCCTATTCAGTTTGGTTTCATTCAATCCAAGAGATTTCATTTTCTTTTAAAACGAGCGTGAATTCACAGCACCTAAAGCTCTAGATTGTAATGCCTAACTCATAGGATACACTCAACAACAATGATCTTTATCATAAGTAATGGAATGAAATAATCAAGTTTAAAACTATTGGCAAATTACTTCTGCTATTAAACAATGAGTTACTGTTTCTGTAGGTCCAACTATGAATCATTTCTCTCCCACCACAAATACTACGTTTTTCTCTGTTTCTCGTCTTTCTTGGAGACGCATCCCATCCCACGAGTCACAATAACAAAAACCTTAAGCGTTGCAGTGGAAGAGACATGTAACTTCTACAACGATGCCTTCGGAAAATGACCATTTTTTCATTCCGTCCAACATCTACACTTAGTCATCGGCAGAATCTTCCGCGTAAAGTGGAATGCTGAACGACGCCTTATCGAGCAGGAAGCCAACCTGATGCATTTGAATGCGTTGGGGAGGGCGCGCTGAATCCACAACTACCTTAAGTTGTTGGACATCTTCCATCCACCTCCACGGAATCATAAGTGGCAACTCTCGAGACGTAGATAAATGATTCTTTGGCCGAACGAAGGAGGAGTCCCTACGATGCCGGAATGTGTTTTACGAGGGAAAGAAAAAACAAAGGAATAACAAAGTCAGGAGGCCCGTTGGGGCTGCGAGAGGCGTGGAATGAAAACTAATAACGCCCTTTAGATGTCTAAAAATAAACGATGTTTGCTGACTCCGCTGCATGTTTCGTAGATTCCGCTGCACAGCGCAATTTGCCGCTCTCCGCGAAAATGAAACTTAACGATCTTTTTTATCGGACGAGCGATTGCTGAACACGAAGTCGTTTTGCGATGAATAATGGTGATCGGCCATTTTGTGGATACTGACTGAGCCTGAGGGATAGAAAACGTCGAAAACTACCCTCATTTTCAGATAAATATTTAGCAAATATAAATCGTAGGGCATCGTTGTTATCTCCCATACGTAGATCTCATTGTCAGATACACTTCAGAAGAATACTTCCATTTTCAACGAACCTCGCCGCTAAAAACTGAAATTCTCGTGCCCTGACAATTCGTCGTTCCAAAAAGACGTATCTTCCAACTCCAAGTATCCTAAATACCGTCTGCCTTACAGAAGTAATCGGAGGGTGAAAATATCTATCTTCTGAAAGGTTTGCTTCAAATTCGCCAAATTCTAACGAACGAGCAAACCATAGTTTTCTTCGCATTAAACGGAAAATGATTAGGAGCAAATGAGTGAATAGGCGACGTTGTAAGACCTCCGTTTTGGCGAAGGTTAAAGGGCAATTTAGGAATATGACTCGACCGGTGCGAGTACAATGACGCGGTGCACCTTCGCACCTCTTGAACGCCGTATTTCGCTCCCGTCCGTGGAGATGCATCCAATCACCTTCTTCTGGAACTCCTCCCATCCCGGCAAAATCCACCGACTCCACATTCCACCCCCAGTCGTCCTTGCAAAAGCGACCATCCACACGCATAACACATACCACTCCCTCTCCACTCTCTATTTTCTCTTCTTTGTCACTTTCTGGTTCCTGATAATGAGAGACTGAAAAGCTCCTACTTTGCCTTTTCCCCTCCTTTCGAAATCAAAAAAATCACCCTAAGATACCACGGGAAAAGCGTGCGAGCGAGTAATACGACGCGCGCACGATCATAGTACGCATATTACACCCTAATACGTAAGAAGGTATTTATATACGTCGATACATATAATGGTTGCATACATCCAGAGCACGTATATTCATTTATGAAGAGCTGAAAAAGCGCAACAGGTGTTAATTATTGGCTCAGAGGCGTGAGGGTTATTGTACCTAGCAACTCCAAGGTCTCCCGTTCAAATCCCGGTTGGGGTTGGCTCCAGTGACTTATGGTCGCCTTACGAGATTGGTCATCTACGAATAAAATTAGCTCCTTTACGTTCGACGTTATGATTAATACGATGCCATCGGCACGAGAGCATGCTGATCGAGTGAGAGACGTGATATTTCTGCCGCACCAACATGTTTCACTCACGAGGGAGAGGAGCTCTATCTTCCTCCACTCATAGCTTCCGCCCGAGTGCGGCTATCCCAATTAGTCCTCAAGAGGGGAGATCTGTTTCAGTGATATATGGCTCGGAGTCGGAGGAAAAAACCTCGATCGGTCATTTACAATGTTGAACGACAGCTGAGGAGCTTTTCTCGAGTTTATCGGAGGGAAAGAACAAATAATAAAGAAAAAGTAACACTTACAGTGTCGATAACGCTTAAGCAGTCGGTCCGGTTGAGTTTCACCGAATAGATAACTCAGCTTAAGAGAGTTCTGACGAGTGAGATATGCAACGAGTGGAGAATGCAAGGGGTTGGGGGAAATTCCACAGTCTCCGACTTAAGTGTGTGCGTGTGTGGATGCATGTACATACATGTTAGTGCATGAAAAGCGTTCGTGTGTAAGGTCCTATTTTACATCTGGAATACCTATTCATATATTTTCCTCTTTTACTTTTTTCTATTTCCTCGATCCCCCGAAAGATGCTACGCATACACAAAAACCATGCATGCGTAAAAGGGGAAACGGGTAGGGGGCGTCCGACCATCTCCTGGATGGCTTTCAGGGAAACACCCTACCCTAGGTAAGGAGGCGCAGAAGGCGTGGTATCTGCATGATCGATGGATGCTGTTTTCTGCAAAAAATAGGGTTCTTGAAAACGAGGCCTCCAATCCTCCGTGTCCAACTACGGAGGGAAATTCGGGGAGACTTCCAATATGTCGCAAACGTCAGGCTGAGGAAAGTGCTTCGACAGATCTCAAAACAAACCCAAAAAGTATATATTTTCCATTATTCCAATCTTGGATTCAAGAATACATCGCCTGAATTACCGAAGTTCCTTATAATTCCCTTCATTTTAAGTTCGAATTTTTTAAGTTCGAGCATTTTCCGTGAGCGAAATTTTCTGGAGATGAGATTCCCTTTCGTGTCGTGATGACATTTATAACCTAAGAGGGCAGAATCTAAAATCATTCCCATTTCGTTTTTCTTCCTTTAAACATACAAGCACACCTTTTTAGACTAGACTAATGGACCCTCAGGATGCATTCGGTTGAGATGCACCCGCATGTAATGGATTCGTTCAAAATATTCTTCCCCTATAACGAGTGTTCGTCCCGTATGCCATCCAAGAATCCCTCGTGTGAACGTGAGGATTATGTTTTGGAATGGCAGAAGCACAGAGAGGATCTTTGTGTGAGACGAGAAGAAAGGGCAACCGTTGTACATCAATATTTCTGAGCTGTGTTACAAGAGAAGCGGAAGAGATGGAAATGAAACACGATCAACTATTTAGGAGTAATGGGCAAATGGAGGCTCGTGATTGATAAAATTGGAGGAAACTTGAGAAGTCCTATGTTATATTGAAAATGGCTGATGTAAATACGCATTCTAAATACATAATGGCGACACGATGCTCTATTCTGAATCCTTCTGAATAAAATGTAAAAGAAACACGAGGATCTTTCAAATACAAAGACGTTGCCGAAAAAATTGTTGGGAACCACTTCAGAGTTATTAATTTTTTATAAACAACAATTTTTCAAAAAGCAAAACTTCTTCTTCTGTATTCTTCGACGCAAAATTTCACAAATCGCATAAATGTTTAACCTTTTCATTTCTACTTTCACGCATTCACATCTCCTCTTTTCCGAGTATTATTCCCGCGTTCAACATTTCCTCCCTCGCTTTCCCTTACATTCCCTCCAAATGAGTCGTCCTTCGGAGGGATGAGTAATGAATCGTGGAATATCGTGCAATGATGACCAATTTAGTCTCGCCTTGGGATAGTCACTTTTCAGGACAATCTATTAACCCCTGGCGACTGCAATACCAGCATACTGATCAATTATTGAACAATACATTTTTAAACATACGACAAATTTTAATATCATATTCTTCCCGCATTATTTAATAAGTTGAGTTGATATTTTTGATTAAAATATTCATGTAAAAAGAAATGTGTGAATAAGAGCGTATATATATTTTTCGAAATAATTCACGCTAAAACTTATGCGTAGTTTATGAGATATATATACTAATTGTAAGGAACAAATTTTAGGATTCGGGGAATTAATACCACGTTGATCGTAGCGAGAAGAGGAGGTTAGACATAAACGCAAAGCCGAAAATCGGATTTCCGTTGAATGGTTTCGACAAACAGGAACAAAGTGTATCACGGTTCGATGCACTGCTTGCCCCACCTTACGCTCATCAAAGCCGCTACATTCTCACGAATCACGTGTGCACTGGTATCGCAATACAGGAAATTCATATTCATAATAAACGGCCTTCCTCAACACCATTTTAACTCGATCGCTTTGAGGCACTTGGTAACAGCGACGCTGCTTCCATCACCTTCAGTCTGGCCCTCACATATTGGCCTTTCTGGGTTCGCTTCTGAGTACAGAGTTCCATCCAGTTCGACTCTTCGGGTCGTAAGAATGTCTAGGGAAATGGGGAAAAAGAGTGTCTAGAGAAAAACCCTCGTCTCTTGGGAATTTCTAGATGACTAAGTGGTATCGCGAGGAAATATTGTCGAAAGATAACTAAATGAATCGGTGTATAGGTTTATACACTGCCTCGAGACGTTATACAGATAGTATTTTTTAAGGACGGTGAACTAGTAGCAGAGAAGAAATTACAGAAAATTTTACTTTAAAAATTTACTTTCTTTTTACTAACTCTGAGAAATGTTGCCTCATTCACTTACGATACACTTCTACTGAAATGCATCGTTGTTGATGGAACTCCAGCCCATACTAACAGATGAAATTCGACCTCTTACGAACTCTCACGAATTTTTTTTTAAATTTTATTAATCAATACTAAAACTTATCGGAAGGATTCCTGAATTTCGGATTTATCGAACTATGTATTCTCGAATTCCACACTCCCTTTTTGATCAATGATTTAAATGGGGAAATTGTTAATAACAACTCCAAAGTTTACAGGAATACAAAAACTACTACCCGATCCAACGTCATGAAATCGACTCGTCCTTCAAAATCGGCAACGGGATATGAAAGTTCGGAATAATATTCTCCCTTACTCCTCAAAACCGCACTTACTCTAAGTACTCGATCTAACTATCTCACAAACATCCACCGATGCAAATACGGCCTATTAAATGGATGCTTCGCCCCTAAATTTCGGTACTTTTCCGGTTCCGGAAAAATGATGCGCGACTGTTTAAAAATCCGTGGAATTCTCGGCGTGTCTTAATAAAAGCCAGTTTTTACCACATGGATATAGAGGTGAGCACATCTGCGGGAGAAGTGGCAACGCCGCCCCCCGGAGCCTCTCCAGTTGTCTTCACAGAAGAATAACACACGTGAACCGACAAGAGCATCTCAAACGAACGCGTCTGCCATTTGGACGCCTCCTTGGGATAGTCCTAGCTGAAAATAGGATCCCGGCAATTTACTCTCTACGTAACTGTGCTTTCACGTCCTCGTCACATCCCGGCACACGATCTAACTCGTGTACGTGAGCTTCCTAAAACCGCTGAAATGTAGAAGCCGTAACGTGACCCGCACTCGTGGAGTTATTCCGGCAAATGAAGGCCTGTGGAAAGTTCGATGGGTCCGCACCCCCTGAGTCAAATGCACCCCAAACTATATAACCGCTCCACCGTGACGATATATGCGACATCTTCCCTCCCTTTCACGCTCGTATGTTTCGAACATAGGCTTCGCATACCTTCGCCTTCATCATTTTCGACGCGCCGTCATATTTGAGGCCGAATGCGATCCATCCACGACACGGACGGGTACACGCGTATGGAAGATGCTCCGATGGCATTTAAAAACTACCGAGATATCCATCGACTCCGTGCGTCCCGCAAAACATCGATGCTTACGTGCTTTAAAAACAATCACCGCGAAGTACAAAATACGTTCGTAAAAAATTACTTGCGGAAGGAAACGCGCTCGATCTGGATTGTTACAAGAAAAGGCTGCGTTGTTTTGCTGGAGATTGATGTTCCGAGAAAAAAAGGGACGACGTAAAAATTACGTACTTCCACAGTTTTCCTTGATTTATAAGTGAAAATTATAAACGAATGGGATACGATCCAGTGGATTCATGGAGAAAATCTGTTTGAAAATATGATTTCCCACTTCAGCACCGAATATGGGCTTAAGTACGAACTAAAAATCTAGCTGGAAAAAAAATGAAAATGTGCATCAGGGTCTTCAAAATCCAACTATAAAAATTTCATGGTCATAGATAAAATAACTTTCAACTGTCCTTTAACTTGATGAGAAAAAGAGAAGTTCTATTTCACAATATTATTACGATGCCACTTTAATTAGTTAATTAACACAATGAGAACATGTTGTGGAAAAATTCACTCTTTCTCGTCATACTTTTACTAAACATCGCCAGTGGATGTAAATTTTATCATCTAAATCATTAATACGTACTGAATTACAGAAACTGTATCCTAACTACATTCATGACTTCCTTTGCCTATTACAGCCGCCGGCGTCAGACATAACCCCTATGGCTACGTATGAATGAGAAAATGTGAAATCTATAATGCGAATCAAAGGATTTCGCATACAAATGTAGGCATGCCTCGAAGGCTAAACGATGAATTAAGAGGCAGAATAACGGCTTAAGGGAGGGCCGATGCAGTCACTGACGCTATCTGAGAATGGATTTTCGTAATTAGATTCGCCAAGTCTTAATTAATTTAACTCCGTAAACACGAACGGTAGGGCACGGGCATTTTTACTCTTCCCGTGCGTAGTTTTAATAGCATCGCATGTGGCCTCGCGTCATCCCTCACTTTGTCAACATATTATCCTCTACATCTCGGGCGTAAATTAGGGATTAAATCGATAGTAATGAGGAAATCCCACCCTGTTGTGAATGAAGGTCATCTATTTCCATTGTTACGCATAGTTACTGCAGAGCTTACTCTCTGCGACGCACTTCAGTTGCAGCACAGAAGGATATGCGCGCAACACGCTGCTTCTTAACCTCCGCTGCAAGGTTTCGGCACCTCGCACCTTTTGTTAGTACAATTATTTCGTAGTTTTTTGATGTTCCTTTCACTCCGCTGTTTTGGTAATTCTTTTTCACGAAATTAAGTAGAAAAAGAAACAGTTAAGCCCATCATACAAATCGAATCACGAATTTGATGCTAGATATCAAAAGGATTAAGGAGGAAAGATAGCAAAGGTATAACGTTCTTGCTTCACCAAAAATTCATTTCCATACAGAAGCGTGAATTCTCCGACGCCTTTTTGACACTTGTTGCGGTCTAATCAACTCCATTAGCTGTTCACAACAGAGATTCTCAACACAAAAACCGTGATTCACCTTAGCAAAGCTTTCGCGGGTTACAGCGTACCTGTAATATAACACGTTAACGGACCGTCGTGATCTTTTGGGAGCAAGCTTATGGATCCACACCGACAGACAACAAGTCTATTATACTGAGGAAATACACCCTCAAACGGGTAGATTACAATAAAGCAATGTTTCCTACGCTACGAACGAAACTTCCGTAAAATCTTGACAACGAATATATCGGAACTGAACGTTTCTTACGGATACCGAAAATTCATCGAATGTGATGTTGAACCTTAAAAATAAACATATATCCCTGTTTAGAACAACGGACTTTGTTCCAACGCGGATACACTGGGGTATTTACCCGAAGGTCGAACTTTGAAACTGGCGTCCTTTGGCGTGACAGAAACATTGTAATGAAAATGCCGCTCAATGACGCAATATCCTCCCTTTTCTATCCACGTTTTCCACTTCCGCTCCCCTCTAATTGTTTCCGCCGCCGCATTTATGTGACAACATATGTACTGAACACCTACACCTCAATCGAACTCAAGGAATTCAGAAACGAGAAGAGCAATTAAATGAATCAATATTTTCACTGCATTTTATGCAGCCCGAGAAATATTTACCTAATGGAATTCTGTGTGGGTAACAAATCCTCCAGAAACAGTTCGTACAGAAATTTAATTTTCACGAGAATAATAGAATAAAACGTACATTTCCTACGTGGATAAACTACCTTCGTCGTGAAAGCAATCCATTCATATTAAAATTTCATCCATTATCAGACAGTCTTGTAAGCAAGTAGCCCAAAATATATACAAATTATGGTTGTATCGAGAAATTTCCCTGAAAAATACCTCGAAATTTATCGATAATTTCTGAAATCACTTCGATTATCCTATCATTTTAAAGATCCCTTACTTCCTCTAAGACTTTCCCCTAATCTTTAAGGGTTGAATGTAAGAGTGGTCTTTACAGATTAATTTCGCCCTCATAAAATAAATGAATTTTATTATTAATATTTTTTTCGAGTAAGATTAAGATTTATTTTTAAAATGCAATATATGTATATGTGCCTCCTATTTTTACGTTCACTAGCATATGTAATACAGTTTCCCCATTCATGTTACGGCAATGATTATTTTCCTTACGTAAAGGAATATGGAATTCGTCCTAGGCAAGTAGCGCATTTTTCTATTCAAATTATTAAAACTTCGAGATTGCCTTCCGACTGTTTCTTTTACGAAAGGTAAAATCGACAAAATGTTAACGATCGTATTGGAGGTTAGATACTGAAAATAAGAAAACAGAAGATAGATTCGTCCGATTCGATAAGATTAACAACAAAAACAATGAACGTAAAATAGAAGATGCATTGTTAAAGATGATAATTCAGGAGTTCAAAAACTAAAGTCTTCGGTCAAACAACCCCTAAAAACAACTGACACGAATAAAACAATGAAAAATCGAAAACAAATCAAATCATGAAGTCAACCGTAAGACCGGTGAAGTGCTGAAGTCACTTCCATTTCCTCAATTCTTCACATCTCAGCTACATTCCGTCTGTTTACGTCTGTTCCATTCGTTACGTTCGACCCTTTATTGACATCCTAAGACGATCCTCACCCTCCCAAGCACACAAATATTTGCGTCGTCTTCACTACGGTCGATCTTTTCCTTTACAATTAAACAAAGAAGCGAAGGGCATTTGGTCGTCGTAAAGCGCGTGAGGACAGAGCCACTGAAAACGAGGTTCGTGCCTGAGAAGCCCTAAATCATGTGCGGGGTGCCGATACAGCCGCCGAGGGAAGGCTGAAAAAGATCCTTCCAAATCCCTTTCTTCCGTTATTCGAATTGTGGAGGGGGCAACGGAGCCAGACCGACTCCCTTTCCGTCTCATTCCCCCGGAAGGCGTCCCACACTTTTTACGCCATTATCCCGTAAAAATTACGTAATTGAAACGTGTCCGGATTCGTAGATGATCGAATACTACTTAGGCGACTCGTAGTACTTCTCAATACTGAGTATCAGTCAAGGTATCACCAGTACCTGTTTTCTTATGTTTTCATCTACAAGCATCGCCTTGACCTTGCATCAACAGAACCTAACTGAATCATTTGTGAATCTAATCGTGAATATATACGCTAGTTCCAAAGTCACGTCACGATTATTTTCAAAGACAATATCTACGTTTCCCAGGACATTGTTAAAACGAGAAGATAAGCTTCAAAATACGCTGAAGTATATTTAATAAAAAAAGATCGCTTGCGTTCACAGAGAGCAATCTATTGCATTCGTTGGATTTCAAATACTAAAAGAGTCATTTGTGTCCACTTTTGAATCGTATAGAAATATTCAAATAACCTCAAAAGCTGCATATGAGCTCCGAGGTCGCATTGCGACACTTATCCGTGGTCCTGTTCTGTACGCAAAATCAGCCGAAAACCAACGCTTTACTAAACTCTACCGAACCAACTTATCTCGTTTATCTTTCGAGGACCTATCGCCCCGCTTCCCTTAGCGTACCCTCGGGCGATTCCAACTATTGAGCAAGGGCTACTGCCTTCTTAACACTTTCCAATCCCAACGCGTCCCAGAAATATATACAAGAACTTTAATGTTTCAATGGGGAATGATAGAGATTGTTATGCATGACTTGGACAAGAACCAAAAATTATGACGCCACAAAATATCGAGTTGTATCAACGAGTGAACAAAAGCAATTACCGAAGTGCGCCTTGGTCAGGTTAAGGTGAAGGCGGCTGTGAATCCTTATTTACGGACGTGAAACTTGAAGTATGAACGTTTTGGAATGATTGCAACGAAAGATTGGAAAAGAATTCGAGACTGAAAATATATACGAGCACAAGAATAGGGACCTGACGTACGACGTTTTTTCAGGAATTCGATTTGGAACTTTCCTGAAACATACGCGCTTTTTAAAATAATGGCTTCCTTACCACTCTAATCACTCGAAGGAAAAGGAGGAAATATCTGGTTTCATTTCGTAGCTAAATTCGTTTTCCTCGGCGCAATATATGCGTACGCTTTGGAATGTACGCTATGATTCCGCGTGCGGTTTCTTGGGACGTAAAAGGAATGTAATTGCGTTAAATACGGCGAAGTAATAGAGCTTAGATGAAGAAATAGATTCATACTAAGCAGGCTTAATTTACTTCGTATAAATACACTTCTTGTATCTTAATAGAGATTTTCAATGATTATAATGCGCGAATCAGATTCGTCAACAGGATGTGAGATAAAATCCATTCAGATGTGGATAGTGGCTTGAATATAACATAACCGAAAAATCTGAGTGTGTCATTAAATTAATAAATACATTAATGAGGCAAACATTAATGCATATATAATTGATTGGGATTTGACAAAGGCCGCTTCTAATATTCAAACTGTTCGTCTAATAAATATATGTTTTAAGTTTCATAAAGCAGTTCTTTTCATTGATTGGTAGTTTAATTCTATTTACTTTGCAAATAAACTCGGAGAAAGAAAGTCTGGATGCACATCTCTGTATGATTCATTTTCGCATAGTAAAATACCTAATAAACTTACGATCACCTTTAATCAATTACGATTAGAGGAGAAACTCTCGTGATACCATCACAAGCAATTCCGCCGATCGAATGTTAAATGAAATCGTAATTCCGAAGACAATCGCGCATCCATTGGAGCGCCATTCGAGAGAATTATCGGCTGGCGATCTTCGCCTCGAAAGCTTTTCGCGTGTAATTGTGGAGATGACGAAAATCCGAACAGCCTTCGGGCGGGTGACTTTACTTAACTGGATGTGAACGGAGAGAAATACTTGCACCAAACGGATGTAACAGGATTATATATACGCGTCTCCAGAGAAATGTTGAAACGGTCCGGGGATAGGTTACCTTAACATGATTAAAATCGTCCTTGAGATTCCAGGAAATGTTGAAATCTTCGAGCCGAAGCGATGAGGGACGAGGCTATTATAACTTTTGCGTATTTTTTCATAAAACCTTCCGACGGTTTCCGTAAAAGCGAATACGCATGCATGCAAGCGGTGCTTCGTGCAAAATATGAGCACCAATACGCTAAAAAGATTCGGGGTATGGACATAAGAGGAAAAACGACCTCCAGTTAAGCCATAAACAGAAAGGAAATGCATTACTCTTTAAAGATAGCCTTCGATCGAAATTTCTATTTCCATTCCACTCTAGCGAAGCGAGTTTTGGGACGCTATTAAGTTTTTATACAACCTGTATTTCTACAAATATTTTTCAAAATTCCCTTAGGTTCCCACATTATGGCATTTTTCAATTACGGATGAACACTTGCCGTGTGAAAATTCGATTCTCTACAGGTTTTTTAGAGTCCGTTTCCGTTACAGAGAAGAATTTATCAGAGAAGAATACGGAGCAAAAAAACAGGAAAGGACTACGCAGATAAAAAGGCAAACACCATCCATTTCGGCTAAATCCGTACGGTACTGTACCAATTACCTGAAGATGCTGCTTTGGTCTGAAAATTCGAATTAAAGTACTAACGAAGGAGAGCTACCGACAACAACGGTCAAAAGTGAAGAAGAATTACATTTTAGAAGTGATTCAGAGGTGATATAAATGAAGAACACTTAGTAACTTCCACAGAGATGAGTAATACTCGAGGAGCTGGATCACATCGGATATATAATTAAGAGAGTTGCGTCAACTCAGGAGTCGCATAGAGAAGGGGAGATTTATTCCACCAAGGTAACATTCCTTCCATTCATGCCAACCACTACATCTAATACATGATAAACGCTAAGATTAAAAACATAAATCGAAATTTTTTTCTACTTGAGAAAATTGATAGGAATTAGTTAAGCGGATATTTGAATGACGAATTCTTTATACGACTTACAAGAATAAAATTTCTCAAAATAAATTTATGAAAAACAAATATTCCGAGATTAGAAACAGCAACTGTATTCGAGAGTTTCCCTAACACACGTATTCTCACGTACGTTTTACTTCGAGAAAACGGCGTAGACTGTTCTTAGGGAATCTAAGAAAACAACGAGCATTGCTGATCTAGAAAACGGACAATGATCTAAACGGACGGAGCAAATGAAGAAGAAATTTAATATAAGAGAAGGAGCAAATAATGGGAAACAAGGGAATTAGGTTGACGTACATTTAGGATAATTAATATCACTTCAAAGGTATTCGTTTCCAATGATCATTTACTTTCGTGGGATTTTGTCGGAATTCTCCTACTGATGAAGGGTGAGCGAGACTAAATCCATATCTCTCGCTCGACTTCATTTGTTTCTCGCCCGTTCATACTCTCGGACATTCGGCAGAAGCAAAGCAAATTTATCACTGGACCAGAATGTCGGCGGAGTATAGACGAGCTCTAAGATAGCAAATCTACTGCTATTTATTTCACTCGGGCACAGTATTAGCTTCCCTCGCGAACTTTTTCTAGTAAAAAATAGAATAAACGGCAAATAAAATAATTACCGAAAACGGATACAAAATTCAGGAATTCCTTTGAATCAACTTCTTGGTCTGTGAGTTCGTTTTAGGATTTTCTAAGAAATACAGGACGTCTATTAATTACCATATTATGAAAAGTCATCGTAAAAAATAAGGCAGGACTTGTGATCAATAACAAATATTACTTGGGTAGGAATAATTGCGAACGTTCTTGGTTCCGACAAATGGAAATCGGCAGTGGAATGAATAAATTTTCGGAAATTATATGCTATACATCTACTGGCTATGAAATATAATAATGAAATTCTGTAAAAAAGTTTAATTATATTATTCCTCGCTCAAACCTTCGAAGATATCTTTATTGGAGAGTCAGCGACGACTAAACACCAACAAAGTTCATTAACCAACTACATTTCTAAAACAGAGCGTACTTATTGCCATAATTAAGCCCACGGCGATGAAGACAAATTTAGGTGAAGAGATTTAGACATGGCTATTTTCGAGCGATAACCGGTCGTCGATAAAAGTGGTACAGTGGAAACTGGACATAGAAGTTATCTCCCCTTCACCTCCTCCACTCCCTCCCACATTTCTATCGATTCTTCAACACCAATATCGATTGCAGACGATTTTTCTCTATTACGAAATAACACATTTATTTCAGTTTCCGATTTACGCGCTCAATCTCCGTAAATTCCACGATCTCGGAGATGTGACGGTCTACAGTTAAAATATTCCTCCACGATCGCAAAAAGTATTCAATGATCCGCAAAATTAATATATATTCGCATTTCTTCGTTCCGATAGATGGATCAATAGTGAGAAACTCACTTTCCTCTGACTTACTTTCCTTCGACAAAAAAGAAACAGGTTATACAGCTCTAGGAAGGCAAAACTTTCAAAATAAGAGTCGGTAGAAATCGAGCAAGAATGCTACTTCACTCGGATACAAAGAGCCGTCCTTTTTACGTTTCTCGAACCATTTGCGCGAATGAGTGGCGAAGGAACAAACGGTGAAAAGTATTGCAATAGCAGGGATTTGAAGGGAAAAGTGAGAGGAGATATGAACGCGTGGCGGCATAAAAGTGGGTTGGAGATACCCTTCTCTTCTTGGAGAAACTCTTCCCAAGGACAGTGTCCCGATAGAGGGCCATTCAATACGTGTTACACTTTCAGAGGGAAACGACAGCCACTTGTGCGTCTGAGAGATAAATGCAACAGGTGGACGGCTGCGAATTCCCATGATTGATTCCCTCCCCGGATATCCCACGCACGACCCTTTGGTCAGTATGAAAACGATGCTCCCTTTGAAATGAACACTTTTTTAGACTTTTCCCTGTATCCAGAGAGATGAAGAAATCAATTCGATTGTTTACAAACAAAGAAACCACTTCCGTCCCAATTAGAAATCTGGCATATAGAATAATTGCATTCGTAATAATACCCAAAGATATGTCCCAGTTTTTAAATTTAACTTAAAATTTTTATAATTATAAATGTGCTACGCTTTTACGATTGTCGATTGTGCTCGAATATCTTCGCAGAGATCAGAAAAGAGTTTCGATCGGTTAATATTTAATAATAAATATATTTATTTATGAAAAAAGTTTGCGACACTTTATTAAATAATCCATACGAAGTCTTTAGGGGACTTTGCACATTAATCCGATTACAATAATGTCTATTTCTATGGTTAAAGAAGAATTTAAAATTAGCCGCCATTAAAGTACAATTACTGGCCGTAATGATTGCGATGTATTAATTTGGAATTAATTTCGGGATGAATTCACGAGGACATAGTTTGAGAGTAGTTCCACTGAAGTTTACAAAATCCACCCCTCATTGAGAAGTGCATGTTATCGATTAGGACCGGATGCAGAGAGCAATGGGCGTACACACAGATTACAAAACGTAGATATAATACAGAGCAAACTGAACTCAAAAGAATGCGAAGCGAATATTTGACTAGCCTTTAACTTTTGATGTAACTCTAGTTTGCTCTGTAAACATTTTTGTTTTTATTTGCAGCACATATTTTCCGTGAAATAAGTTCACTCCGAGAAATAAAAAATGTCTACACTTTTGAAAGAATGTGGAAAAAGAACTCCATAAGTGATATGTATCACTATATCCAATAGTGAGCTTTGCCCTGAAATGGCAACATTTGAGTAAACCAACAATCTCAAAACAAAACAAAGATAGAACAATCAGAGTATTTTGGAAGATCGTTGGAGTAACTAGCGAACGGCAGACAGACGAATAAATTGAATATGGAACGACTTGGCTGTAAATTAAGGATAAGTTGCGATCGAAGGTTTCTGGAAAATGAAACAAATAAAGAATGCTATACGATTTTATGAAAAATTCATTCATTCGACGGGTGAACAAACTGGTCAAGATAAGAGATTTAAAGGACTTTAGTACTGTAGAAGGCTGGGAGAACGAAAACCCTGAAGTGAGGAGAAATTGTGGCGCTTATTTTTCTTGGGAGGGGACAAAAAATTCGCACATAATTTCGATGATAAGTTTAACGACCGAAGATTAACTTCTATTTGAGTTTAATTTATTCAAATCCAAAAACCAACAGTATTTGATTTTAGAAATTGATAGAAATCAGAATAGCCAAACAGAACCTGTAAGGAATATCTTTGAATAGATTTGGTACATCGAAATGCAAATTCCATACACTTCAATACTCACGTGATCAATATCACGGGGACATATCATGGGGCTTAATTATCAAGAACAGAAATGAGAAAATAACAGCGGTAAGCTCCTTGTAATCAGGGAAATATGATGTAAAGGACATGTGAAGCTAAATTAGGAGTAATTTTCATTCATCGGTAGAATTTATCAATCCTGATCTTATATATAACGACAAACAAAACCATGATGATAAAATCATTCTTTATTACACAAGACAAACCAAAAAATCATTCTTTGGAAAGGGTAAAATTTTTGCAGACTTTAAGGAGTTAAATATCTTCTGTTCGAATAAGTCTTTTATTGTAAATTTAACCACATCGTGAGGCAATTTCTAATCTAAATTCGAAATTTTAAAACTCGAGAAATTAATAGACTGACCTCTTCTATAACATACAACGACAATATCTTTTGAAGAATCCTATTCAGTACTGAAAGGCAAATCTCATCGTTGTCCGATCTCTTCCACGGATCGCCTCGTCCACTGTCTCGATAGGCAATTCCCTGAATTTTCTCGTACTAAATATTCACATCACATCATTAGCACAGCCGTTGCATTCGGAATGTATCAGAAGGCGTTCGAATTCAAAACTTAAATTCTCCTACCGGTTGATTGCCGCCTCTTCTCTGATAGGTACAAAAATCGATTTCAATGACTGAAATTCGTTTTAGATATGAATATTTTACCAAACTGGGTCTTCTCATACGATTCTTCATCGAATCATCTTTCATATTACGCTATAAAAGAAACTTCATTGACTAAAACCAACATTTCTAAACGCTCATCCATCATGTTGAAGTGCATCGGAAAATATTCAAAGCACACGATTGAATTTTCAGGGAAAAGAATACAATCCGAACTAATGTTGAACTCGGGAAGAATTTTGATGAGTCAAGCTATAGCTATAAAGCATTGCATCGACTATAATTCACATTGTGAATGGCAGCCTGTTTTTCTCTGTGTAAATTAAAACACTGAACATCCTCAACCTTCTCTGGAAAGAGTTCGAGCCTATGACGTTAGTTTATTACAGAAGTAACTACAATAGCCAAAAACTGTGACAGTTTCTCGAGCGACAAGAAGAGGAGATAACCGAGGCAAAAATGACGGCAAACTCAAAAGAAAAAGCGGACCTGTACGCGAATGTAATCCCATTTAAGGATTGATAGATGTATCTTTGCACGGATTATTCAACTTAACGCACCAGTAGCGTGAGGTGGCGAAGGAGAAACAACTTCCTCCGGTCTGGAAGCACTCACTGTTCGTGATAAGAAGGACCACTACTATTAAGTCGTCATGGGTGATTTCAACGCTCGGGTAAGTAAGCAAGAAGTACACCGTCGCCTAGGGAAACTGAGGACTGGGCAAATGCGATAAAAGAGGTCACCGCCTCGAAGTAGAAGTGCGTACACTGCGATATTGCGTACGAACCTAAAACATACTTCAAGAATAATCCTATTAGAAAATGATTCCTATGCAGTATAGGTATTTTAACTGCACATTTGAACTACACATTTGTGATAAATCTGCACGACCACGAACTCGTAAATTGCAGAACTGAAAGTTATACGGTATATCGTATAGCTAAGCTCTACCGCAGGCTGATACTGGAGGTAGTTTTGTGTCGAAATAAGAAGATTAAAAAAGTTTCTATCATGGAACTGGGGAAAAGAGCTTGATCCAGAAGTGGTAGAAACGAGTAACAATAGACATGATTTTGGAGAAAAAATATTAAGAGGGATTAAAAGTGGGTTAACCATACGATGACGGCAAGTTTATCAAAACGACTTCATAAAATGATTTAACTTGGATAAAATGGTCTAAGAACTTCCGAAGTACGAAATTCCAACACCATTAGCTACGAAGATCTTCGAACAATGTATAGTAATTGATGTATGTAAATAAATCTGGGTTAACAAGCAGAGGCTATATGAAGCACATCTTCTTGGAATAGCACAAACAAGCATGGGACAGTGAATGTTTGGAATCGAAAGAAGAGGCAGGAAATGCTGGGTGAAGACGATGACAGGAGTGATGAACAAAATCCTAAAGGACGATCACTGAAATGAATGTGCGCAAGCAACGTGGCGAGAAAATACAAAACCGTTGGATGTCAGTAATTCTCAACAGGATTCGATGCGAAGGAAAGAGGCCAAGAAGAAGAGCGGGGAACAGAAAGATAAACGTAAAATGGCAACAAGAGGCTAACAACGAAGAGTAAAGACTCTCATTGGAGGACGAATTGATAAAGAATAACATGATAAATACGCGAGAGTGAACAACATACGTATGAGATCGTTGGCTAAATGTTTATATTTACATCCAAACAAAATTACTTAACCAACAAAAATTATACATAGCCTTTGTAGTGAAATATATTACTTCAAGAAGAGCATAATGCAGCTTAAATGTGTACAGGAGATTCCGATACCAACCAGATATCGGGATATGGATATTTCTGAAAATATCATTCAAATCCTTTTACGGAATGAACTGATAAAGTTATAAAAAAAGTTTTACGTTATAAATGAGAATTGCAAGTGAGCAATTCAAACAGAAGGAGAATTTTTACAAAAGAATAATTATCCCCCACAACCCTGGTACTAGGGAAGAAGATACGAAGGCGGTAACATAATAATATAAGGATTCTTATTTCTTCAATAAAGTTTAAAAAATTCGTGAATAAGCGAAAAAGTATGTACGTCATTATGACGAGCATTATAAGGTGATGATGTTTGAAAAATAAAAAAAAACACTTCGATTAAATTAACAAACCGAGGGCAAATTAAGAATATATCCTTGGAATTTAATTCGGAGAGCGATCTTTCGGCTTATTTCGACTTTAAAATCATGCAAGGAAGTCCCTCAAAAAAGTTGAAAGCTTCCCACATATTTCCCTTTTGGAAGGCCATTCGACGCGCTTCAGAATCCAATCCAGCGTAAATTTGCATGCTGTCGAGTTTGTTTGCCAAATCAATAGAGATTTAAATAAACCTGTCATATTCAGGTTATATATCTTCACGTAAAAACATTAAAAATGTGTTTTCTCCATTCATAGTGGGACAATGTAGATTGATACATTATCGAAAAAAGACAATTATAAGGGACGAAGTTGGTTTTCACTAAGAGATCATCTTCTCAAACTACCAATAACATACATAACGCCCAATTAATATCAATTTTCTACGCATTCTATCGTACAATAATTTTTACTTCAGCATTCGCTTTTATCGATGTTATTTGTTTCCGTGATTAGGTTTAGGACATGTTGCTCGAAAATAGCCCAATTTCGTGCTAACGTCTGGATTGTGACATAGTCGAGATCTGATAATCATAAACAACACTCGCTAGATTCCAGACAAAGCTATTTTCGTAGCCTTCACGCCCAAAATCACGGCGTGACGAAAACCAACCGAATTTCTCATCGCGACCAAGGATGAAAAAGTGACCGAAACGGCGACGGACGGACAGATAAACATGGACACGATCTTACGGTCGAAACGTTCGCGAGCGATCGAAGTGCGACCGAAAATCAGAAGTGATCTCTCGCCGTACAGAACAGTTACGGAAATCTGGAGCCAGAGATCGGCGCACGTCGAGCATTTTCGGAAGGCCAATGGCGAATTCCCCAAATCATGAACCCCTGTCTAACCTCTTTCAGGCCTTCCAGTCGGCCCAGTGACTTGGATTCCCGCAGAAGGCCGAAACTGATGGGTGCCGACGCCTGCTCCTCCTTCCTCTTCTGGTGATGATGGTTGTGGTGGTGGTGATGATGGTGATAGGTGCGATGGGTGGGATGATGAGCAGATCGGATATGTGCGGTAGGAGGCCCTATTCTGTTGGCGACGCGCTGCTCCGTTCTCTGGTGGTGCGGAGACCTCTTCCGCACCCTCCCGGCGCTAGCGCCCGATTCCTCCGGTTCCGACTGCACTTCCCTGTACTCCTCCCGGCGCCTCTGCGCCGCGCGTCTAGACGCCCTGGGGGACCCCGCAGGGCTCGTCACCGGCGAAGTTATGGGGCTCAGCGACTGGAGTTTCTGCACTATGTTACCCAACATATTCGAGGTCGCGGGAGGAAAATCGCACCAAGGCGTCCGCTGACACGCGCTGAAACTAAGCGAAAATCGGATTCTTCCGCTGGAACAGTCACTGCACTCGGTGCATTCACACGTTCACGAGTATCCCAGAAGAACCGATCGCTATTATCCCGGGGCCTTAGCGAACTCGGTACATTCCCGCCCACCGGACTCCGTGGAAACGGGCCGAAGTCTCGCAGACGCGCGAGGCACGGCCTCGTACACCGCAGGCACGCACTCCCGGATGCCAGCCACCCATCACAGAACACGCGGCGCCCCTTTCCGAGACGAAAAGATGAGATGGAACGCGTCGAACGTTAAAAACAGCGGCAGCGTCGTATCGGTCCGAGAGCCGAGCTCGAAGCTCTGTAACCCACTGGGTGAGAAGCACGCCGAGGCGGGAGAGGGGAAGGAAGGGGAAGTGGCAAGGACGCTGCGGTGAGGTTTTTCGACCAAACTGTTAATTCCTGCGACGGGGACTAGCAGTCGCTCAGTGCTAGCGAAATCTTCCATAGGAGGAGCAGCTACGTCAGATGATTAGTATCTCCTTCCGAAGACCGATGTGCAGCCAATGGAAAAGTACGACCTGTCTCAATTGTTGAAACGAATTAAACTTTTTAAGGAATTTGCCGAAACGGGATTCTGTTAATTTCACTTCTGTTGGACTTCAGCACGAACAAACGCTTACCTTAGACAAAATTATGATGTCGCATCTTGCTAAAAACATTCCTCCAGCTCCAAAATCCGCCGTTCTGAATATACGTGGAACCACCACGTAGAATAGACAGAAAATGCCAATAGGTTGACGATCATGAAAGAGAAAGCATAATTCCAAATTTAAAATTAAACTGACTCAGCCTAACCTTTTACCACTGCCGTGACTGCTGAAGCCCTCATCAAACCTTGGAAATCCCCTTTACGTAATGAAATGTCTCCCCTGTCTGCAATCGAATACCGAATAAACATTTGAAGCTACATTCAAAATATCGTCTTAGTTAAATAACTCAATAAAAGCATTCACAAAACATTGAAATCGGACAGTCAACTATTTCTCATTTTTAGAGTTAATAATGCAATGCTGATAACTCTGTACACGATGAAAGTTCAGTAGGTGCTCTATTTTTATCATTTACTGAAATTTTTTTTAGTTTCAATTTCACGTTATTCGGATATTAGTTCGTGTTTTGTGTTTAAAGAAGATGAGTCATGGATTATAAACTTTCCTTTCATGCACAAATGGAAGGCAAGTGATTATAGTCTTTTTCAATTATCTCGAATAAAATGAAAACCGGATTCCACGCAGTTTGACACCTACAATATATGGGAATAAAACCAAATTCCTATAAATTAGTCCAAGAACTTGAATTACATCATAAAATAAGACCAAAAACCCGAATCGAACAAGTAATACTTAATTTTTAATAACCTTAGAATTTATTCTTAAAAGTAAAACGAATATTTCGAGAAAAATAACTAAATGCTTTTGATATCATATATTATAAAATTTATTTTCTTTATCTTATCAACCCTAGATAGAGTCGTATTCCGAATTCTAAAATGTATTTATTTCAAATTAAAATTTTGATCATAGCTCAAATATATAGACGGCGTTTGAATTTAAAATATTTTATATCATTAAACCAGTTTCTATTCTTTAGCTGATAAGGGAAATTCAATTTAAAAAGCTACATCTCCACAGCGTCTGTGACACAGGACAGAGAAGACGACGTTTCAGATAAACGGAGGAGCGAGTTCGGTGGTGCTTACGAATATATGTCTCCTTACGTCATCAAGCGGAATAGCAAAATGGCCGTAGAATAGTGGTATAAATGGCGATACACAGCATTCTTTCCAGCACTTGGAATAGTACTCAAACACACATCTACCTAAAGGAATGTCTTTAACAAACCCCGAGTTACAAATCTACCAGAATTAAATGTTTACTCCATAGTACAATCTCCTCTCTTGTAAAAATAAGAATAATTTGTATTTAATCATTTTTGAAATCATATTTGTAGCGGATTCAAACTGGAGCTTCTCGCTTTCCGAGCAAACTTTTTCCTCCGTCCTCAAAAAATCCTATCGCTTCGCAATAACGAAATCTACATCATGATCTGTACCCAATTTTAGGACATGCAAACACTCGCTCTACATTTGAATTATAGCGAGTGACCACCGGGATCGAATTTGATTTTCCCATCCTATTTTTTATGCCGGAATGAAATAAATAAATCAAAAGATATCATCAGAATCTTGAAGTCCATGGTTAATCATCAAAACAATTTTAAAACTTATTACGAATGTAAAACTTTGTTTTTCTGGAAAATTATAAATGTAGCATATCAGTCCTCTTGTATTTAATTCAATTTTTAAGTAAAATAATAGATCGCGAAAGAAGATTGATTTTGCATGTTGTACTTCGCCACCACATTATAATATTACAGAAGGCATTCAATACAGATATTAAATCATCGTAATGGTGATACTCTTAGAGGAGAAGTGATTCCTTCGCAATAAATCCTCAGTATTTCCTCAGTAGTTGTATCTATATTGCACATTTTCATTGAGATTCATCGTAATATAAAATATATCAAAAGAGAAAAATTTAAAATTTTCCCAAATGACAATCTCGTTGATTAATTCTTTTCTGAAACTCATATTCACTGAAGTTACCACACAGTCAACCAAAATGTTTTGTTTTACTCGTTTATCGTTAACCCGCTTTCTACTGCGAATTCTTAGGCGAGAAATAACTACATATAAGGCAAAGGTTAGGTAAGCTAATTTCAGCGCGAAAAGATCATGCAAAGTATTTCCAGGAAATAGATAAGTTGCATAAAACTTTTCTATCTAAAAATATATATGTCATATAATCTATTTTCACGTGTCATATAATCGATTTACCATTTTTCAACTAATAAAAATAATTCGCTAAAACTGAAGGACACCCATCATCAAGTTTATTTTTACCTTAGTTTAATTTCTTTAAAAAAACCAAGTTTCAAAAAATTATTGCATTACAAGTATTAGTTATTTTTCTCGATAAAAGATCGCAAAATTTCTATCGATTTACTTATGATACTCGAAAACAGAAGTCGAATTCATTACGAACCATAAAGTGTACATTTTTTTTCGTATTCTTTAGTCCTTCTATCACACATCGCAAAAGAATTAACGCATATATTAATTAAGAATGCAAAATAGTCTTGGGAAAATTTAATACTGAATATTATCTACGTATTTTTAACAGCTAATTCTGATACTTATATAACGCGAAAACCGTTCGAACTAATTTTTGGATATTTGACTTAGCAATGATTATATATTATTGATATGTATATTGTGATCAATATTTTAGTCGAATTTAATTTGTTAACTATAGATTTCTGCATTGATTTTCCTCTTTTGAGAATTCTAATGGTAATCTGTTAATTTTGTACATCCTTCTTTGACAAAACAGTTTAAATAATTTTATTTCATTGAAAGGACCAACTAAACCTCTATGCATGCTATCCTTACAACATATTCCGTATTCCTGTGGCTAATTTTTAAAATAATAATGAAAATAGTATAATGAAAAAACGAAATGAATACTATTGAAAAGTCATAATACCAATGAAAAAGAAGATTGTAGAACTCTTCCTATCACCTTGAAGACCATAGATGTTTCAAGGAAGACAGGAAGAGACAAGATGCTTGTTACATCTATTCTAAGCTTTCACAAGATTCTGAGGCCATAACTAACATAACTATCACTGTACTTAAAATCGTCATTCAATGCACCAGATTTTGGCAGAACCTCATTCAGAGGATGATGTATATATCTGCTGAGAAATATTTTCAAACAGTATCCATGTAAGAAAAACAACATCCCTATGAGCATACTAGGGTTGTTGTTTTTCTTAGAAATGAAAAAAATATTTCTCACCTGTTGCACAAAGGAGGATATTTTATAAAGTAGAAATATTAAAGGGAAAAACTAGTGATTGTAACTCAATGTATCCATGTATAGAATTTAAATTTACATAACTAAAATTAATCTAATGTGGCTATATTTTTTAATACTAATATCTCTGGTTACTTCAACCTTCACCAATACAGGAAAATGAAGAAGAAATCCTGATCTGATCTTGAACTAAATCAGCGTGTTTTCTGAGATAAATTCCCTATTCCATTTTCCATTAGATGCTATTCACTTTAAAATATCATAATCAAGTACTTGCAAGTATAATAAAATATTTTTGTAACATTCATTGCATATTGCATTTTTTAAATGAAAATTATGATTTTATATGTATATTATAATGATTCTGTATAATATTTGAAGTCTGTGAGAGAATCAGTAGTCTAAAAATTATTATTTCACGGACAATTCATTTGATATCCATTAGGACCTTCCTCAATTCAAAAATCAATAATCTGAATAAGGTGTGTAAACTAAAACAGCACTTCATTATCTACAACTTTGAAAAGAATAGCCCTGAATCATATAAAAAGAAATCTATCAGATAATTCATTCAATACTGAAAATGCCTAGTTAGAAGTTTAAACTGAGTTGTATATATAAATGATATATGTGTTATAATTTAATTTTGAAATATTTCATCCTAATAAAAATTAAAAATCATGTTTTTATAGTTCATACATTTTCCTCAACTATGATCCTGAAATTGTGAATAATCTCAACAGGAGTGTTATCTACTTATGAAAAAAACATTTCCTTTTCAATAAAAATTGCTTCAAATAGAAATACAAGATATTGTTTTGAGTAGTTGTTTTTTCTAACATTAATTTAATAAAAAATAAGAAACTTACTCTCTCATTCCTATATGACTGAATTTATATTTAAATTAAGAATAAATTTACTAGGTCAAAATGATTCACTCTGGTAAGAAATTTAAGTATTGAATCCCCAGAGTATGTGTATTAATTTTTAAATTTTTAAACGATAAGCAATATGAATTAACAAATTTTATATAGGAAATTAAAGTTGATTATAAAACTGGATTTGATGATCAATCAACTAAACAATTCTAGCGATTCAGTTTTCAGCCTATGTGTAATAAGATATTTAAGCAATATATTATTATTATCAAATGTGAAAAAACCTTTCAACCGTTCATAATTCAAAAAGCGCAGCCATGATATATTATTTAACTGAAAGTTTGTATATACATGCAGATTACATATTATAAACCATAAAAAGATGAGATACGCGAGGTAGATTAGTGAATACATAATCGGCAATCTGCATTTATTTATTGAAATAAAAGATTAGACCTAAAATTCTTTATAGAAAACAGAAACAGATGCAATGAAACATATTTTGAGAGATTAAATATTGCCATTTAATATTGCTTAATCATTTACTACACTTCCAAAATTTTAAAATATTTTGACCAAAAATAAATTAATTATAATTTTAATACATTATTTTGAATTTTTAGATAACAATATACATGTTTCATAATTCGTAGAAGAATCTCTCGGAATATTATAAATAGGGTTTTTAAATTTTATTATATTTATTGTAGATTTCGCCTCACCTAAGATCTATGTATGTATGTAGTAGACGTGGGATGACGGGCTACAACAAGTATTTCGAAATATCAAACGTAGATACGACTGAAAAGGCTACGAGAAACGTCCCACATCGGATTGAAAAAATGACTATCATGAGAAAAATACATATGAAAAAGACTCCTTTAACAGACATATTTGATTATCAAAACTATACAGGGATGTTAGTAACAGAAGCGGGAAGGATCTTATTCTTTATAGATGACAACTTCGCCACGAGGCAATTAAGTCATTATATCAGATTTATAAAATGCATATGAAACTGATCTCTTTAGTTAGATATAAACGTTAGATGTGCGAGCTCTTCCTTCACTGAATTAGATATAGAAGACGCTCATAAGTGAATAATGAGTGAGAATGTCCTTCACTGAATGGTGGAATTCGATAGGAATTTGCAACGAAGGCTAAGCATGTGTGCATGGAAAAGGGATTTGGAATGCTGAATATTTAAGAAGGGTGGCTTCATGTAATACCCTTTGACTTAAGCCTGCGTATATGGAAATGCATTCCGTTCCTGCGATGGACATTCTCCGTTTTACAATAGATGATCAACTGATATTGCCTCATGGCGCACACATACCCAAAAATTTTAAATTCTCTTTTGAATTCGAACAATATTCTAAATCTGTCTTTAGTGCTTTCGGAAATGATAGGCTCGAGTTCTATTCTCGTTTGGTGGTGATTTCCGAAATATAGACCATATATACATTTAAAGCAAATGAAAAATAAAAGAAAATGTAGCTACGTTAGTATAACGAAGTGATGGAAAGAATCACTGTTTGGCTCAACGAAGAAAAAGGAAAGTAAACTGATCCGTGAATTTGTTTCGTTTGACCGTAGAATGCCTTTACGCGCTGCATAAATTCCGATGAAAAATAAGAGGATGCCGAACAATCGTAAAAATAGGGCGAGAATTAATTAGGGTGTCAAAACTACAAAGTGAATGAAACGCCGTCCCTCAAAATCCTATTTATTTTTTCAAAAGAGAAAACAAAGATTCGTCGTCCCTATAAATAGGGCGAAAGAGAAAGGGTTAAAAAAAAGTCGAGGAGAAGACCCTAATATGAAGGATGAAAGACCTCCCTCCTAGCCACTCCAACCCCGAAAGCCAATTTTCTTGAAATAATTTTCTAAGGATGCGTCTTGAAAAGGAGTATTACGGCTTTGGTGGGGAGAACAGCTTCTCATCACAGCGAAGGAGTTTCTCGCCTTTCCCCAGGTGAAACGTGGTGGCCAATCAAGGGTTGGATTTATGAAGGACGTGAAAAAGGTGAGAAAGGTTTGGAGGCATCGCTTTAAATCATTCTTTCGCTGCTCGATTAGGGTCCAGCCGCGAGGCTCACCAAATTTAATTACTGTACGAGTAGGCATCTCTTGAAATCTCATTAATTTTCTTTTAGGAGTGCAGATGGCGAGCATATTCGAAAGCGGATCAAGTATTTCCTCGAGCATCTTCTCTTCTTAGGCAACCAAGTAATCTGCTTTGAATTTAACAGACTCCCACGCACGCTTCCACTTAAAGTGATCAAAACATAGCTCGATTTCCCATGAGTCTCCTCCTATTATCCCCCGTGCCATATTAGGATTGACAGAGAACTTACGATGATCGAAATCACTTAACAGACGTTAATTGTCAAAGTTAGAAGTTAAAATAGTTTCCGCGACTTTAGGGAAGACGTTGATATGATCCTATCGCCCTGAAAATGTGAATACTGCAGATGAGATTAACATATATTGTTTACATGAAACTACTGTTTTTATCATCAACAACTGAAAATGTACATTAAATAGTATAAGAAATTACTTTGTAATTGGATATCTTTTCACTTTCACATGAAAATACACTTCGAAAGTCTGAATGAAAAGTATTTTTTTCACGTGACTAATTTATAGAAATTAAAATTTAAGTTTCATTACTTAGTCACCTGGCCAAAGACGCTAAGGTGTTCATCTTCGATAAAAGCGGTACTGAGTACATTTCATGGAAACGCGTGTAATAACCTAAAGAGAGTGAGCGGTTCTGCAAAAACATCCTCGCGAGTGTTGCGTTTGCTTTAAAGGTACCAAATCAAGGTATCTTCCCGGTATGTTAAAAAACACGCGAAAGCATCATAAAAAGTCAGGAAGAATAGAATTTAATTGAGATGTTAATTAAATCAAAATCAATCACTAAATTGCACGATATATCTTGCGTAAATCGTGATATCTGATCAAATATTTTAGTTGCTCGCATCAAATTTAAAGTTGATTTTAGGAACGCGAACTGAGAAGGGAGGGTTACAGTATCTTTCCAAATATATAACGAGTGTTAATATAGAACCAAATGATAATCTAAGATACCGAGGTTATTTGTTATCGCCTCAGTGATATATGAACCCTTTGATGAAATAAACTGACGTACATTTTATGAGCGGAAGTCAGGTTTATTTACTGAGAAAGTTTATTTTTTAAGTGACATGAATCGGAGTTACGCCTGCCTAAATAACTCGCACACGTGCAGCAGCAACCCCATTTAGGAATTCCTATATTCTCTTGAAATACGAGTCCATAAATTTCCAATTTAGATGAAATACTGAATCCGGGAGATAGAGAGACCAAACGTGGGCAGACTCCATTTTTCAATTATTCTGTGCATGATTTCAAAATATTTTCCGTTCGCATTTATTAGATGACTATTTACTACATCGAATCGAATGCGTGTTATTTATGCGCCCGTTTCTTGCATTTTCCAGTAATTAACTTGATGAATTCAAACGTTGAGAATTATTCAATCCATAAGTTTCCCCGTACAATCGTACACAACAGGTTCTTCTTAATCCGTGTTCACTCTTTAATTCCTGCATCGAATCAATCATGAATTTGAAGTTAGCAATATACAATCACAGCTGATGTACATTCCATATTATTTGGACTGTATATTTGCGGTATGTATCACTGAAAGTAAGGGATCGTTAAAATATTTTATATCGATAGTGAAATCTTCGCGTTTAATACTGATATACACTTATGCGTATAAAAGTACTTATCTTTAAAGTTGTGCGCATGGATATGTAGGATTTACTGCAAATATTTTTCTAGGATAAACAAAGGGTGTAAATAGACGATTTTGGGGAAAGACCGTTACAGAAGAGTGCGAGTAACAGTGAAACCTTAAGTATGCAAAAATACTGGGGCGAAATGAAAAACAAAAGAGCTTTTCCAGAAACCTACCTAAATCAGTAAACGAAAGTGAAATATAAATTTGACTAAATTACCAAATATTAACATCAAATACTGCTCGAAATTTTTGATTAGTATTTTTATTCCTTGGAATACAAATATATATCGTGATTTGAAGTTAGCATTGTACAATCATATATTTATGAATATTTGTATATATTTTCCTGAATGTATCAAGAACATAATAAATCAAGAAAGGCTTAATGCTCCCAAAAGCATGGTTATCGACCTAATATAGGCCAATCATAATAAACAAAAACAAATATTTCTATTCCAACGGGACATTCTAAAGGTCATCAACGAACACTAAATGCAGATATTAATTAAGAATAAAATTTTTCACTTTAAACGAATAATGAATCTTTAAAATTTTAAGGTTCTCATTTCAAATGAACGAAGAATATGCGAAAGAAATGTAGAAACAAGTCCATTCCATCCGCAAGAAAATATGAGATGAAAATGCCATATTTACACCCCCTACCTAGGGTGTCTTACATGAAGTCAGACATGGAGGTGGAAGTGATGTGAACTTAGGTTGCTCAGGTCTTGATCATAACTTTGAAACGTTCATTCATTCAAAAAGCGTCCATTCATGTTCAATTTAAATATAAATATTTAGAAGGTACTCTTTTTCAGATCCTCAGGACTTCAGATGTAACGAAATAAATAAGTATGAGAGGAAATATCTTTGCCATAAAAGATAAAACGTACCCTAAATTTCAAGAGAAAATATCCGTAATTATTGAAGTAGAACCTGAAGAAATTTCATAAACTTTTATAAGAGGAAAATAATTCATCCGGAATTTCCATAAGGATTTCTTATACGAGTCTATTGTATGTCTGTTCTTAAGCACAATTATAGACGAAGGAATCACAGAAAGTTAAGGAAATGCTTGTTGGTGTGTCTCTATGTCGAGTGAATGCCTGGCTTCGTCACGTGATGAAGAACTTCAAGTGTCACCCATTCGACGGAAATCAATATGCAAAAGACGAGGAATTATTTAAGAACTAATCACGGCTGATGAACTCGGTGACCTACCATCAATCGAACTCTTAATCTGCTTTTTATCATTCGATACATTTGGTTCAATGAGTTATTCTTGCACGTATTATTATAGAGCGTGAGCATTGACCTGTGCACGAATGTCATTGATACGTATTCATGTGAATTATTTAGGATCCTTAGATTTTTGGGGGTATTTCGATTCCATAAACCGCACATATGACTCATTGAGAACTTATGGCTCTAACTAGAACTATGACGATAAATCTTCTCAATCAGGATTTTCATTTGGGTGATCAAAGGCATATGATCGATGAACAGTGTGATATTTCGCGACCAACTAGTTGAGGGGTTCAAACGAATTCGCAACGTGTCTCCCAATTATCCCGATGGACAAAAGAGCCTTCTCTATTATGACGGCCTCAGCGTCAAATCATTCCTCAGTTCTCACGGATCCATAGGTCTTCCAACTCACTCACTAAGCTTTTATAAGACGTATAATTTTTCTTGGTCCTATTTCAAGAATTCTCCACCCCAATCATTAGATATTATATTAACATGTATCCATAAGACATTCATAAATTTATATATAATAAATAAATTTTGATGCGATCGATAATTATTAATGAATTTTTATATGATCGATGAATATTGCTGAAGAAAAATACTAAAAGTCATTTCAAATCCATATTAAGCTCTCAAATTGTAACCAACAATCCCTTTAGCTTAAGTCGAAATAATTTCGTGAATAATCTCAGAAAAAATCCAATTTGGCAATCTACATTACTCGACTCGAGTTTTATTAAATGTAGAAATAATTAAATAGAATTAAGAGAGTTAGAAATAATTCGTAGGCACACGAAATCAGCTCCATCGCAAACAATCAAACACAACTCCATCATAAGAGCTCTTGGTATCGCATACGTTGGTGGTGAACGAAGATCGTCGTTCAGTAAAAGCGTTATTAATTGCGCCAGCCTTCTGTAACACTCTAAAAGACCTAGATAATTATGAAATATGCAATTTAATAATTAACTGAGCATACCTAAGAGACAAGTGATCTTCGTTAATTCCCATATGCCTGGTGCTCAAGGATTTCAAGTTCACGCCTAAACAGGGTGGGAGCTTTTTGCACCTTGGAAGAGAAAATATTTTTATAATTAAAATGAGAGAAATAATTAGTGACAAATAATCTACGAATTTTATTGAGCGCAACAATAAATAAATAGCGCTATAAAATCGTCTCTTAACTGTTTAAATGTTGAGACATTGAGTTTTTATTCGCGAATTTATAGTTGCTAAGTTTCCTAACCTAAAGCACAATATTTAATGTCATCTCTTTTCTTTGATTTTAGGAAATTAATTTACAAGGCTTTGGTTTTTTGGGTATTAGTTAAAGTGAAAAAGCAATGAAATAAGAAAGATTCGAAGAATTAACAATTCAATGATAAGTGTGCCACCTTGATAATATCAAGTAGTAATGAGTCAAAGATGATGTCAGCCGCTCCTCTAAAGCGATTGAGTTCCTCGACAAGATCTCGGAAAGAATGCACCCCCGACATGTGCTACCATTGAGTAAAAGCAGATGTTTCTAAATTAGGTGGCCCGACTACCTGCTCTCCAGCACAATGCTTAGCCGAATCCACTAGGAAGGGCGAGCGCTTCAGGAAATTTTTGGATGGTTTTCTGAAAGTAGCAATGGAAATACAGAGAAAATGTATATTGTATCATTAAAAATTTTCTTTATTTATATATATCAACTTCATGCCACTGCTGGCATATCGACAGGTTTTGGAGGGGCAATTCTTACATGACTGAAATACCATTATTCACAAGCCCGAAAAGTTTCCATAAGAATAGAAGGATGATTAGGTGATTTGTGAAAGCGGAAAAAGTTGTTGGTAGCTAGGGAGCCTAAACTCTTTTGTTAAGTTACGGTCCTAAACTTTGGTTCTCCGTTTGTTTAGAACGAGATAGATACGAAAGAGTATCTCAAGATATTCGATTCATGTAAATAACATAGCGTAAAAGCGTGAAGAAAAATCTACGCTTTTCTTGAGGAGATGTTAGAATGATTCAATACATGGAAGGCAGCATATTACTAACATAGAACTGCTGCTGAAGTTTTCATATGCTTGGGAACGATTGTGCCAAAATCATTTTCAGTTTATTGGACAAAACCGCTGATTATTAAGTTTATCGTTTTCAAGCATAAAGTCTTTTGCATGTGTTTATTTAAAATGAATAATATACTTAAATTTCAAAACAAGTTATTAAGGATATGGAAAAATTCTATACTCAATATTTTTGAGTTGAGAACAGATTTTAAGCAAAAGTAATAATTTATTAATAATTATATTCATATTTTATAATTATATACATTTTCATTCATTCAGCTAGTTAATTATTAAGCAATATTTTAATATATTATTATTTGTAAATTGTTTGACTGTTCTTTCAAATCGCCACTTTGTGCCAGTAGCTGACACTCTATATCATAATGTAATTGGCTAACCTTTTATGTCCTATGCAGCATTGAAAGGAGAAAAATAAATATTATGATAAAATTCACTTATGTAGGTAAAGATATATTTTTAAAAAGTTATCAAGCCTCACTATATTTAAATTTTGCAGAAATCAAGGTAATTTCTTAAATGTAAGTAAATCAGTCATAACTAACTTTGAAAAGGTAAATAGTCAATGATTATTAATGGCTATATAATATTTTCTCTTTCATCATTTAAGCAGACAATCATCTCTATCAGATGAAGAAAAAGAAGAATGAACACTCTGAACCATTATTTCACTTGATAAACATGCATGACATTGCCCTTTGTAATTAATATACATAAAAGAAAATATATTTTGAAGTAAAAAAGGAGCATGTAACATCATAAAAATAGGTTTATAAATATACATATAAATGAAAATGAATGTATACAAATACATAAATTAAAATATGAAACATCACTACATATAAGCACTTTGTGAATATATGACGAAAACAAAATTTTTAGGAAGGGACATTTAAAAATAAGTTAAGTTTGACAAATAATTTTTTTCTCTATTATAAAAAGGCAGAAAATATGGTGAGTGAATTTTTTAACATCAGTAAAATATTTTCTAATGACTTCTAAATGTTGTGGCCTTGAAGATTTTATTTTTTGGAATCTCACTTTCAAAGTACTGCATTAATAAACCAGCATTTCCAGTCTCTTGGTTCATCAATATTACCAATGATTTCTTAATTGATTTGATTCTACAAAGACGAAATTTATATGAAGTGACATTTTTAAATTTACGTTAGATGTAGCATCCAAAGAAATATCATAGACACTATATTCTTTCAATGTTGAATCAGAACTAGAATTTTTTGGATTTGAATATTATAATTTTTATTAAATGATTATTGCAAATTCTGTCATACTTTTATCAGTTAGTTTGGCAACCTCCTGTTGCTTTCTAATTATAACATGCAGGTTCTTATTTTTAAAAATTATTTCATTTATAGATGGCTCATGTATTGTCTGCTAATAAATACAGTGATTTTATCATCCTACTTAATTTAAATTTTGGCTTCAAACAAAATGTATGTCAGCTTCTCTACACTATGTGAGAAATGATCTTGTTTTAGAAATGTCAACAATAGCGTATTCTACCAAAAATATGGTCAAGAATATTTCCAACAAAGTGAATAATTAATTAATAAATTCCTCATTAGTTTACTGGATTCTAATTTTTGACATAATGGTTTTGAATCATATTTTCTTGCAATCTGCAACAACAAATTAGATCTCCCTTTATGCTATTTTTAAGCTAACTAAATAGAATATTTCATAAATACTTGTATATATTTAGTTTTCTTATGATATATTGCATAGTAATATAGGATAAGTAGCAATAAAAAAGAAAATGATGTAAGAGTTACTTGGGTACAGGAGTTGGAACAATTAAAAAACAAATTATGATCATAAAATTTAACCTGTTACCTTGAATAATAGAATATGTAAAATATAATATTGTATATAATAGAATGTATGGAAATCTACTATATTCTCTTTCATGACTACAGAATGAGAAGTAATGAAAGGAATATTCTATAAATACAATATATTTATCCAGGATGGATGAATGGAAGAACAGCATTGATTTCTTTGACAACTTTCTCTCTCCTTTAATTTCCTATCCAAATGTAATTTGTACTTCGAAACACTGAGTCGACACATTATATAGTTAGGTATTGTTTAATATCAATTTTAAGAATTTTGGGGAAGTATTGATTTTTTTTCTTTGAACAGAATCTAACCAGAGATCTAACTGAATCTAACCTGAGAAGTCAATTTTCACTTCCTCAGCACCTTGCTGAATCTTGATTGTTTGCAGGTTTCTGTTCAGTAATTCTTCATATTGCTCCATTCCAAGATTTGCTTAGAATGAAACCTCATCACAATTGAAATTATTTATTTATTTCAATTTCAATTGCCTCCTTAGCTAACCCAGAAACCTATCCCTTTGGCAAGGATCATGGTTTCCTCGAAATTTATCCAATGGTTATTGATAATTGCATGTTCCACCGCTGCCAATTTGGAGGGGTACCTTAGGTGGATGAATCTAACACTCCTAGCTTAAAAAATTTTCAACTAATCGCTCACTTTTTACATTTATAGGAACTATGACATTTGATGATATAAATATTTGCATAGTTAGATACCTCTACTCCTGATATTATATTAACAAACCTCACGGTTGTATTTTTCCATGTTCTTATTTTGATATCCAATAATTTTCCAAGTTCATCTTAAATGCAGCAACTCTAATTCTTTCCAAAATTTTAAAATTATCTAAATATCTTGTATTTAAAATTTTGTGAGTATATTGACCTTTAAACTGTACTCATCTATTCAACTGAAATTCATTATTATTTTGTATGAATTTATGCGTGTTAATTTTTTGATATTGGAATTCTATAATCTCTTCAATTTACTATTTGACTCTTCTAATATAGACAATTTGTTTGGGATTTGATGCAAATCAAACAATATCATACCATATAGAGTGTGAAAACAATATTAGAGATAGTATTTCTTCTTTTTTTAATGGGTTAGTTACAATTTCATAATTGCTTAAATTAAGTAGTCATAAAATTGATAATTCATAAAAGAGATGAAACAACTAATCAACAATCTAATATTCCATTCTTTGTCAGACCATACGGCTAATAAAGCCAAGCAAAAAATGCCTTGATGCGGAAACCATTATCTACTTAGGATACTAATAAAAAATTCATATCATATATAAATATGTACTGTATTTTAAAGTGTATCACTTTATGTTGTTAACTTGCAATAAGGTACTCTTATCCAAAAACTCACTATAAGCAAATATTTTTTTCAAATCAAATAATTAATATAACTATATATATAGTAACAAAAAGCAGTGACTAATTATACAACGACATAAATAGCGTTTTAAAATGCGACTAAATACATCTTAAATTTATTATTTATACATTAATTATTTCTGGGAATTAATAAATCAGTTTATCACTGGTGTCATTTACGGTTCACTTCAAATGCAACCGAAACGAAAAATTAATGAAGTTAGAAAAATATTTAACGAAACACTTTAAATGTATCAGTTCTGATTATAGTGATTAGTATCGATAGTTCACTCTAAAAAACTGTCAAAGAGATGTTATAAAATTTTGCTAACCTTAAGAAAATAACAGAAAATATCCTATCGCATTACTTTCAGTGAATTATTCTTCATAATACTCCTTTGTCTATTAATGAATGATCGTAAAACTCATACCTTATACCCATGAAGGTATATAATCTTTCATCACTGGAATATTTTAAACGAGCGGGTTCCTTCGATTATTCAACGACAATCGCTCGTTTGATATCTTTCTAGCAATCGTATCGAAAGGATTACTTTCGTCTGCGAACGGGCCGGCGGCAAAGTGGTGCAGTGCTAGTAATTGTTGTGAATTGGGAAGAAGAGATGGATGATGAAGAAGAAATAGTGTTCGAAGTGAGTGTTTTGATAGCAATTCGTATTTATTCACATTTTATCTCTTGCACTATCAATTTAAATTTTCAGGGTACCCCTTTGGCACAGCATTTAGAAAGCCTTGGTGTCGAGTTTGATGCGGTACCAAGAGATCATTCTGACTTGGGAATGGAGTATCCAGTAAGAAAACGATTTCAATAGCCCTATGTAATGAAGTAAAATATGATTGCTAAGTGAGTGTATATTTTTTTAGGCATACACAACTACCAAAGAGACTGAAACAATAGAGATTCTTAATTCGAAGAATTCTACTATTATAGTAAGTAATTAATGCTAGTTAATACTATTCTACGTATAATTTACTGTTATTTACCTTAATGATGAGGGATATCTATCGTATTGCTGAAGATTGATGTGCCCAGTTGAACAAAGCTTTCATTTATTTTCTCTTATGATGACATGATATGAATACGTATGCCTTTCGTTATTCTGAAAATTGCAGATTTACAAACTGTTAAAAAATATAATCAATTTTATATTTGATCAAAAGGCTTTCAGATAAATAATAATTCTTACAGATTATTCAAATTTCCTTAAATTGTCATGGGGATTGGAGCATAATATTAAACCAGTTTATGTAAAAGATTCAGTCTTAAGTAATAGAAATTTCATGATTTAAAAAAAAATAAAAAGTTTTTATATAATTTAATTAATAACGTGGTAGTTTAATTACCTCTTAGATTTTTAGCAATTAGTCATTTATTGGGTCAATGATAATAACATAGTTGTACAGGATATGTTAAAAATGTAGCGCTTAATTTTGTAATAGATGAGGTGTTTCTAACTTAAGTAATAAGAACATCTCAGAGCTGTAACACAAAGTAATTGAACACTACCCATTTCATTCTGTTTATGATTATATTACATTTCTATTAAAAAAGTAATATATATGATTTATAAATTACAACTTTGTTTAATTTTCTAGGATATATATTATCGAAGATATTGTATGGAGCTTATAGTAAATTCTAACCTGCTGATCCAAGAAGATTCCACATTATTAAAAGAATTTCTTGATGAAGTAAATTCCAGTCACATTTCTGCAAGTTTCATGTAATCAATTTAATTTATTAGTTTTTCTGTTATTTTCTTATTGAAGCAATGTACTCTTATTAGCCCCAATTCACTCTTGACTTTTATTATGAATTTTATTTACCATTGACATCACTGAAAGAATATCTTAATGGGAATCTCACATCAAAAATTGATGAAATAACAGTATTTAATCCCCTGAAAATTAACTGAATCCATTGAAGGCTTTTTTCCTCTAAAATAGAAACTAAAGTTTACTTACTCTCTAGGAGTTACTCAAAGAGAGTAGTTAAATTTATTCAGAACAATTTCAAAAGATATTACATTACTATCTTACAATCTCAAATATTCTTCTGACCCTTGCTATTCTGAAATACCCATTATTGTTATTTAAGAAATCTATTTACCCTCTATATGGTGAAATAGCATTGTAATCCAGCCATGTTCTCTTCCTGTGAAGCATTATTTCATTTCATACTTACTTATATTCTACATAAATTATTTAATTTAGTTTGTACTTGAAAATAAAATTTTCCTCCTCTTATAATTTAAGTGCACATTTAGCCGAATGGAAAGTATGCTGGTATTGATATTATTTATTTTCAAATGTTTTCTTTTTTGCAGACGTACACTGAAGCGTGGAACTTTGGATGCTGTTATGATTGGCTTGATGTTCAAAAATTGGATTCCATTTCGCACACTACGTCAAGTATTGTCCATAAGTATTCCTGCTTTTGTAGCATGGAGATGGAGATCAATATGGTCAACTCCAGCCCAGGCTAGGAAACTTGAGACATTCCTAGGCATTGCCAAACAAGTTGATGGATGCATTAAGAAGGCTGTTTGCATGATTGTAGATTGTAGCCTCATAAACCGAGGGTACCTCCTGTAAGTTTACTGTTTGTGAAATAATGGGAATAGAATGAAATTTGAAAAATAATTTGTTTCTTTGTTATGAAAGGCAGAAAATAGGGTGAGTGAATTTTTAACTTCAGCAAATTAGTTATTAATGACATAATTGTTTATTCTTTTTCTTCAGTCTCTTGGTTCATCAATACTTCCAATGATTTTTCATTGTTTTAATTCTATAAATTGGAGTTATCTCCAATTAAAACCAATATGACAAATGTCAACCAATATGAAATTATAATTTACAGTTCTTAATTGGAGTTATATCTGAAAATATTTAATCACTTTTGTTGTTTTTTGAGTAATTATATTGTTTTCATCTAAGGAACATGGTGCTTTAACTGCAAAATATCTTCGATTAACTCTCATTTGTCCATGATGTCAACACAAAAGCTAACTTTGGTAATTATTTTGTCCTTTTTACATTTGCTAGAAGACAGCTAATGGGAGCTTAGTTATTACATAGGTTAAAAACACTTTAATCCAACCAGTTTATTTAGATATTGGCTTGAATAATAATAATTTATTACTATATTAATTTAGTGCAGGATATTTATGTAAGCAGAATCAAGGAAATTTTTACAGTGAATAATCATGAATAAACAACAATATTTTAATTTATTCTAATTTAGATCTACAATTTTCATCCTCTTAGCTTGTGCCTTGGCGCATATGTCAGTTTTTCCTTCATCAGAAGATATTATTGCAAGCACCTGAAAAGAATATTTTACATCCTATAAGGTTTTATGAAATTAGTGAAAATATTTTATTACTAACAAGAAATAAAATCAAATCCAAACAAATTCTCAAATAATAAACATAATATACTCAATAAATCTGCTCAGGCTTTGATTTTGGTAATTATATTTGATATATTTATTGTTATAGAATTATTTGCCTAATAGGTTTTACCGCATTGACCAGATAAATTTTGGGCTTTAGCATTATTCATACAATAACAATGAAATCCCCAAGACAAGGAGTTAAATCCTGGTGGATGAAGCCCCTTGAATATAACCTTATTGAGCAGAATTACTTTAGCAATGGAAGTTCTTTAATCATACTACTACTAACACAGGCCAACATATGATCAATTTTTTTGGAAAAATCCAACTTCAGGCAGGACAAAGTTGTTTCATACACTATTTGCTGTATTTTTATGAAGTCATTTTTACTTTCCTGTAAAGAAATGTGTATATATCAATCATACCTTCTTTAATTTCTTAATTCTTTTTATAGGGAATTAAGAATATATGAAATAAAATTGCATATTCAGAGCATGGAAAAATCATTATATAACTTAAAACTCAGCATTACTGATGTTCCTTTTAGATTATAAGAAAAAATAACTTCTTTTTATAATCACTGTTTTTATATAAATGTTCTACCTACTTAAATTAAAACCTAGATCACAAAGTAAGGAGACTTAGAATAATGACTCTTGGTTATGAGGAAACAATAATCTATGATGACATTGTTATGGGCAACTTAATTGCATATGGTTAAAGTTACACATTAGATTTTTCTTACCATATTTACAACTGATACTCCATGTACTATAAAGAAGAATAAAGTTTAAAGCTTTATTGAGCATTTAACCTCCTTGAAAATCTTTGATTATTTATTTTGACACATTTTTGCATTAGATAATGAAAGCTTATATTTTATGTTCATAGATAAACAGTCAGCATAGTTGTTTATTGCTAGAATGTCATAGGACATGTTGTGGCCTTGGATGACAAATTTGATGAATTATGACCTAACTTTAGGCTACTTAGAACATTTCAGAAAGTTATTAAAATTATTTTCCTTTAAATAATGACTACAATTTCTCTTCAGGCTGAAGCAAGGTCATTCTGCAGAGATAACTGATAAATCAAACATTTTAGAACTGTCCAAAAGATCAAAAGCCAATTTACCTGGATTAAGAAAAGCTGTTTTAAAGGCGTGTGAACGGTAAGATTAAAATATATAACATGCTGATTTTTTCCCAAGCATTGGAATCTAAAATACTATTATGCCTATACCTTAATACTCTATTCCATTTTATCTACCTATATTCTATCTATTTTACTAATTTTTTATAATAAAAAATTAAGTAAAATTACTTTTTTACTATGTAGAACTCAGATGTGTATACATTATATATATACTTATATGTATACATCACTCGTATACTCCAAGAAGGCTTGGAAAGATAGATATATAATGTAGCAGAAAGTTTTGTCAAAAATGTATGTTTTCTTACAATGGATGAAATCAATAAATTCTACCTTCAACTATCTTGTACATACCCTCTTCCACACAGTAGGAGGTGTTTTGGACAACATATGTAGAAGTATTTTTGTCATCTGTTGTTTTTTAATATCCTTTATATTCTTGATTCGATTTGAATGAACTATAGACATGCTACTTAAGCAATCTATTAAATTTTTCTAGAAGAATATTTGATTGATAATCATTTCTGTGTTGGAAGAAATTTATATTAATGGATAGATAGAATTCAAAGAACATCTTCAATATAATATGGTCAAATTTAAACATGATCGATGATAAAAGGTTGGAAAGAAAAAACCATAATACAAGGATTTGCTTGAGTATTTAATGATAGTAAAATATTCATAAATGCTTGTATTTATAAATGTATTCATTTATGTATTTCTAAAGGGCTCAAGTGTCTAAAAAAATGTAATCCTTAGAATATAAACCTAGAAAATCATTGTGTTAGGTAAGTGAAATTTTAGAGAGCACTTAAATTGTATTCATTGCCATTATTGGTTTTCTGTCTTTCAACAGGTCTATGGTTTAATATTAAAGTGAGCTTTCCATTGTTGCCTATTTTCTGCTTTAGGCTTGAGATCCTGTTGACTCTTTGTCATTCTTTGACTCTTTGTTTTTCTTATGGTTGTTGATTAATTGCCATCTATCCTCTTCTAGCTTTCTTTCTATTTCCTATTTGATGTCCATTCTCTTCTTACAATATTCCCAATGCAATTAGCTTCTCTCCATTTTATTCTCTGTGTTGACCTATTTTTTTACAATATCTATTCATTTCTGAACTTCTCTCACCATTTTATCTTTTGCGTATTGCTTCAAGTGCACAACTCAAAGCTTTTAAGATATTATTGGATATGTTTTTTCTATAGTGTCCACATCTTTGCTCCATGCAAGAAATTACTCCAGATGAAGCATAATCATTATTTCATCAATTTTTTCCTAAGTTTGCATTAGGTTAATGTGTTACTCTTTATGTTCAGCAACCCTGCAATACTCCTATCTCTATCTGCACACTTTTGGTACTATCCTGCTCCTTACCTTCACCATCTGATTAAAGTAGAGATTCCTCATCAGCCCTCTCTCTCTTTCAAGTTGGGTTGTCCTTCGGTATGCCTAATAATTTCCTCTAGTTCAAGTATATATTGTTATACAAAATTTTATATTGTGCATAACAAAATATTTTTTTTATTGGAAAATAAGCTTATATGAATTTCATGGAAAAATAATTAAATTATTCAGTGTTTTGACTTACATACTTCACAGAGGGATCATTTTCCAAGAAATAATGCAGAATTTAAAAAACTAGATTTTCTTACGGTAATCAGATGGAAATTCGTAGATTGACCAGAATTCTTTACATATAATATAATGTATTTTCAGGATATCTTAAATTCCTATGGCCAAGATATATTCTTGTAAAATTAGAACATGATCATTTAAAATATTTAAGATAAAATTTCTTTGTACCTCTGAATTATTAGTAACCTAAAATTTCCTTAAAACTTTAAATAGGTTTACAAGATCGGGCGGATTAGCTCTGTAACTGGAAAATAAAACTCAAAATTGTTCAGAATTGGTGAATGATCAATGAATCGGTATAGAAAATTTTTTGTGAAAAGCTTTCATATGCTAGGATCTGAAATATTTAATGTAATTCTGTTGACTAAGAATATGTATATTGCAAAGATTGCTGTTAAAATTCTGACTACTTTCATTCCATGAAAGGAATGTCATTTGAAATCCCTTGGATTCTTTTTTTAAGAAGAAAATTGAATTAAACATATTGTAAAATAAAATTATTTTCTCATTCATAGACTAGCCTTTGCCCTGAGATTTGCAACTTATGAGTTAAGAGGAAAGAGACCATTACCATTTCATTTAGATCACAAGAATCTTTACTTCCCGGAACTAGAAGTGAATATTAATGATGATGAGGATGATTATGATTATATTCCAACAATGGAGAATATAAAGGTAATCTTTGTACTTTTTGTTGTAAGAAAAAAAATTCACAAGTGCCATAAGTAATTATAAAAGTTGAAGATCCATGCATGAATTTCACTATCCACTTTGCCTTGATTATAATAATTTGAAAGTTTGACCAATAACTATATTATTATATGAGAATCAGATAAGATAGAGGAAAGAAGTGATTCTGGGATATATGAGGGATTAATTTTAAAGGAAAGTCAATTTGTCATTCCTATTCATTTCATGAAGAAAGTAAATTAGTTGCCAAAGTGTATTTTAAAGATTAAATATCTATTAGAGCAACCTAAATCCTCTAATATTGGTTTGGTTTTCCCAATGGTCAATATACTTGTAAACAAATTTTTTTATTTAATGGCAACTTTAAATGTTTGATTATCATTGCATGCCTATGCTGTTCCTACAAACAATTTCATAGATATCACTGGTTATAATAGTGATTTTTATTAAATTTTAGGTATTTGAAATGTATTCAAAATATATCTATATCATCGTTTATATGCATCATTTACTTTGTAGTAGAATGTTTTGTAACAGTAGCTATGGCTCTCTGTGTAATATGTTTCCTTGCCTTCCATCCTAAGTAGTATTGGTTTTGTATTATATTAAGTGTTTTATTTGTTGATTTTTTTTAATGATTGTAGATGATAATAAAATATCAATCCTGTACTGTTATCATTTCAGTCTGCAGCCAACAAACATGTACTCCTTAGGACAGAGTATCTTAGGAGACTCTTTCTGCATTTACTTTTCACTGAAACATCACCAATGGATGTAATGTGGAGCAAAAATTTGCAAAAGGAGATGATTAATTGCTTGCAAGCCATTGAAGGTGCTTTGTTGATTTACAAACCTTATGCTGTTAGTCTCGTAAAACCGAGAGAGATAACTGCTTATAAGTCCACATCATACTTAGGGGAATTAGTGACAAGTTGTCATAGTACAAGTGCTCATGTTCATGAGGCTCTTATATCTTCACTGGAACTTGAAAATAATGCTAAAGAATGTAAAGAATTTTCCGATTTAGACATTGAAAAAGTGGATGACCTGATAGGTAAAATGATATACCACTTGAAGTGTGCTGGATTGTGTATTGAGCACACTGTTAAAGCATGTGGTAGAAGAGGATTGAATAAGGATTCTTTAGCTTCTGCTAAAGCTGAACCGGAATCAGAAACCTCAGGTGGTCTTGAAAGTAAACCTGAAGTACGTAATGAAGAAAGAATAGATATTGCTCCTTGTGATGAGATATTTGAGTTCTACAACAGAGGGGGAAGAGAAAATAGTTTAGACAAAGAGGAGGGGTACAGTTCAAAATCTACGGACCACAGGGGGCATGATTTGGTGCTTCAAGAGCTGAAGAATGTTCTTGCAGTTAGAGCAGCTGATTGGAAAGAAAGGGAGAGAAATGCTAAGAAGCAGAGATTAGGTGATTTGAGTGATCTTGATATGGATGCCTTCCTAAGTGACACTGAGGATGATGAGGATAAAGAAAGCTCTGACACCCAATTAAAAAGCCATGTTGTAAGAAAAAAACACTTGAAGGAAATGAAGGAAGGGGTGTCTAACGAGGGTAATTTAACTAGTCAAGAAATTGTGAGAGATAAATGCATGGAATCTGTGATAAACGAAGTATGTGGAGGACTCAGAAATACAATGGCCTGTAATGTTGCAGCAGAAGCTGTTGCTAAGGCTAGAGAACAGCTCTCTATTGGGCTTATGTCAAATGTTAATTCTTATGGATCATCAGACTCTGAGGAAAATGACTGAAGAAAACTTAAATATCACACAAAATATATTTTTAAATTGTTGCTGGGAAAATTGAGATTTATTAATTTGCATGTTATCAGTTTTAAACCATGCAGTCTAGCATAAAGTTATTGAAATGTTTATGTAACTGTAATGCTCAATTTTTTAAGATTCATTTAAATTCAATTTAATGAGATTTTAGATTACCTTTTAACCAAAAGGTATGTAATTTAAATTTGCTTACTATAAATTATATCTTAATAAGTTAATTCATATTTAAAATAATTTTATTGTAAAGAGTCTTTAATAAAGCTTTTAGAAGAGTTCAAAACAATGTGTGTTTTATGTTTCTCTACAGTTTTGGGAAACAGGAAGAAGTCACAGGGGGCCAGGTCTGGGGAAAACCGTGGCTGCGGCACCATTACTGTGTTGTTTTCGGCCAAATATTCGCGCACAAGCAACGGTGTGTGAGCAGGGACGTGGTGCAAAAGCTAGTTTTTGTCCTTCCACAAATCCGGGCGTTTCTGGTAGATTGCTTCGCGCACATTGTGCATGACTTGCAGTTAATATTTCCTAGTGACCGTACTACTACGTGGCAAGAACTCATGATGCACCACGCCCCTGCTATCGAAGAAAACTGTTAGCAAAACCTTCACGTTCGACCGAACTTAGCGCGCTTTTTTCGGTCTTGGCTCATGAGACAGGTTCCATTGGGATTCGGTTTGCACATTATAACCATAAAGCCATGATTCGCCACCAGTAATGATTCGAACGAAAACTTTCGAAAGATAACTGGTCGAAATTGAGAAATTTTGGCACGAATTTCGCAGCGACCCGACTCATACCCAAACCTTTGATTAAAATCGAGTGACACAAGCCAATAGATATGTTTAGGTCCTTAGAAACTTCTCTGACGGTGATCCGACGATTGGCCAATACCACTTTCTATACTTCATCAATGTTTACGTCTGTTGTTGACGTGCTCGGGCGTCCGGCACGCTTTTAGTCGTTCGCATCTTCTCGGCCCTCGGAGAACATTTTGTGCCACCGGGAAACGTTAAATAAAATCCTTTATGATGGAAAAAATAAATTGTGTGATTTGCCTGTTTGTTATGAGCTTTATGGAGTAAAGTACATAATATACTACGTTAAGGCTTTTCTTCTTGAAGCCCATTTTTAAATTTGTTTTTGATTGCTTACTTATTTATTATATTAATATTACATAAATTCAAATCTTAACCCTACAAACTTCCTCCGCGTAATCGCGTAATGAGCTAAAAGATTTTTTCACAGACGACAACTGGACAACTTAATTTTTATGATTGTGGCTAGCCTGGCGAAGATGCACGGCGTGGTAATCAATTGAAACAACTCGTAAACAACCCGCGAATGTTGCAGGTCTGGAAGACGTATTCTCTTCATATTCTATATATGTTGCAGTTAATTTAAATAATTATCAATGATTTTACCTATACATTTCCATTAAAAGGTATAACACACTGATAAATTCAACTTACATATGTAGTCTCTATTTCTGAAATTTCAATCCTAAGAATAGGATATTTTGTTAGCATTAACCCGGTACTTGAGAGATTCTAGACTGAAAGAGATCTTTATGACTAGCGGATTGTATAGTATTTACTATAGTAAGTTTTAGTTAATTAGAAGTTATTTAGATGTTATGGTCTGCCTTGACGTTCCAGAAAGATGAATACGTATGAGCTGAAGGATTTAAAACCAGTACCGGATCCAGTGCAATCTTACACCTTGTATCGGGATACATCTCTGCCTATTGTCATTGATAATGGTTAGTTCATCTGCTTTACAATGTGCTCCTTATTTTCATTTCTTTTAAGCTGAATTTTTGTGAATTGCTTTAGGATCATACCACTGTAGAGTTGGATGGGCCACCCAACCGCACCCCTCAATGGTTTTCAAAAATTTAATTGCCAAGCAAAGGAAAGAACGGGGTAAGAAAGTAAGTGAATCGCGATATCATAAAACGACCCTTTTTTATGCATTTAATTCTTTTTCTATGCATGTACATTTAATAATGTTTACCTTGCTTATTTTTTCGAGCAGGATTTGTTACAAAGAATCATTTACAATTAATCGCAATACAACCCATTTATACTGCTTCTACAATTTTTACTTCTAAATTACCTCATTTTTAAAGAAGTTGATACTTAAATCGACTAAGAAGTGGCTATAAGATATCATTAATTTTAAGTCATAACTTTCTTGTTGAAACTGAATTGTTATTTGCAGGATGGAGAAACGCAAGTTGGGAATGATATTGTAAATATAGAAGCTTTACGATTCCAGTTGAAAACACAGTTTGACCGCAATGTTGTCACTCACTTTGAGGCCCAAGAAACTGTTTTTGACCATATATTCTCTCGGCTTGGAATAGATACTGATGGAGGAGTGTATCATCCTATTATCATGACAGAAACTTTTCAAAATCCCAACTATTCAAGAAATCGTGAGTACATTAAATACATTTTAAAGTTAATTACATCTAATTGTTAATGTAGAGAGGGAAGAAAACAAAGCAGTGTTAACAGTTTTCCATTTTCCGGAAAATGATAGTTATTAAATGATGCAGTGATAATTCAGATTCTCATGAAAATAGAATTTTTTGATTGGTCCAATGCTTTGCTTTTAATATACTACAGCATTAATGTTAAAAAGAAGCTTGTCAATGTTCATGCATACTTAGATGATAAGTATGACCACTTTACATTTAGCTTTAAAATTCATTTCATACAATACTTTAGTTTCTAGGATGTGAAAATCTAGAAAATAATAAATTCCAAAACTTAGAAAGGAAGGTAGAAGGGTAATGGATGACTACAGATGTTTATTGTTAATATTTAGTTATTTTGACAGAATATCCATCCAAAAAACATGTTTAAAGATGTATTTGTTGCCAATTGACCAAATTAAATTTTAAATAAATAAATAATGAATCATCGAGAAATGGTTAAAACAGTTCAATGTTCAAATCTCATTTTGTCTTTAATATTTAGGATTTAAAGGTGAAAAAGACAGAAATAGCAATATAACTGAGGAAACCTAGGAGGGTACTTGTATACTTATAAGTTATTGCCTCTATATAAAAAGTAGTGATCATTTTTTCAGTTCCATCTAAAGTGATTTTTTATATATTCATTTTGCTAAATCTAATTTTTCAGTGATGTCTGAATTATTATTCGAGTGTTATGGTGTGCCAGGAATTGCTTATGGAGTTGATTCCCTCTTCAGTTTTTGGAACAATAATGGATGTGGTGCTCAAGATTGGTCATTTGAATTTAGCAAAAGAACTGGGCTTGTGATATCAACTGGTTACAGGGCCTGCCATGTCATTCCCATTGTACATGGAGTGGTCAAGTATCATCAGGCCCGAAGGCTACCTCTTGGAGGGGCTCATATGGCACACTTTCTTCATCGTTTACTTCAGTTGAAATATCCTGCTCATTTTAATGCCATTACACTTAGTAGGGTTGAGGTGAGTTATTCCACTTTAACATTGGTATTTAATATTCTAAAATCAATGCTGTGCAGTTTTGTATGTACTTAAAAATATATACTACTATGATAGTAGATATTTAAGATATAGATTTAGTAAATATTTTATATTTATTTATATTTTTTTAAATATCTACTACTATGGAAGTATTGTTTGTTGTTTGTTTTTTATGCAAACCAACTTGTGTTCAACCCCAGAGTGGAATCTCTATAGAATTTCTGTTGAGTCAATGTTTATTGCATTACCACATGAATTATATTAGTTTTTTTAAGAGTTAATTTTAAAGAATAGCTGTACACAAATGAACTGGGTATGGAACCTGGAATATCAAAAATTACTTATAATTTTCACAGTTTAAAGTTGTTTCGAATGCAATAAAAGTAATATTTGTGGACATTTTGTTATTTATGTTTGAATCATTTTAAATTCATGTCTCAAGAACAGTTAAATCTGAGTTCGTATATTTGCTCATTAATTCAGCATTAAAGTTAACCATATTTGATCTAAAGTTAATGAAATGATTAAATTATGGAATGACCAAAATAATTTTTCTTCAAGTGAATCCTTATTAACGAATGTGTCTTTTATGTAAGTACCGTTAATCATTCTCTAGAGTGTGAATGCATATTGGTTTAGTATATATAATTAGTATTATAACTGTATTTTGTATGAAAGCAATGCAGCTACACATCCTTTTCTATTCTCTAATATCTTTTATTTGAAACCTGTGTACTTGACATCTATAAGTAATTTATATTAAAATTTAAATTAAAGTTTCTGTTCATTTATTCTTCTGTAATTGTGGTTAAGAATGCTATGTTAATTTTTGTCTAAGTTTTGAGAACCATAACTTATTGATATTTGTTTTGAAATCAAGGATGAATCATGATAAAAAAGCTTGAGTTTTGAAAGAAGGAATGATGAAAGACGAGCATCTGTTCTACTTTTTTTGTTTGCTTTTAGTTTCTATTAGTTACAAATCATTCTTGAACATCTTTATATGTGTGATGTTATCTTAAGCATCAGAGGACTTAGAATTTGTATAATAATATTTACAGATAATAATATAATACCAATCTTTGTTCATTTATTAAAAATTATAATTTTTATCGTTTTGATTGATTTATTTATCATATTCTTAGAGAAATAATGATGGCGAGGAAGAGAAAATTTACCTAACCTTTGAGCATGTTTAATGTTTGAAAATAAATATCTCCTGAATGATTTTCTCATTTTCAATCAAATTTTAGAAATACCTGCATTTTATTACCTTTGAAACAAGATAAAGTGGAAATTTTTAATTCATAATTTGTCTTATTTGAACTGGAATTATTCAAATTAATTATTAATAAATTGAATCATATTTCTATAAACAGGAGTTACTGCATGAACATACTTATGTAGCAAATAATTATGATGAAGAGCTGAGTAGATGGATGGAGGATGATGGTAATGAGGAAGGAGATTATATGAGTTACTATAACAAAAATGTTCATAGAATTCAGCTCCCGTATGTGCCAGTAAGCAATCCTATACTCTCTGTTGAACAACAGAAGGAAAGGAGAAGAGAATTGGCTCGGAGACTTGTAGAAATGAATGCTCGTAAAAGAGAAGAGAGGGTAAGTAGCCAATGAGTAAGAGATTTTTATATTAACTTTAGGTGATAGGATTTTTGTTTATATTTCTTAAAAGGTTAAATAACGATTAAGCATCAGCTTGAATCAAATTGACTGAAAGTAATATATTGTATAATATCATGTCACAGATTTTTTTAGATAGGGTAAATTTTGTGTGTGCAAATGTGTGCAAATTTATAATAAAATTGCATTCTCCTACTACAGTTTTTGAATAATTTAAAATAATCACCAATTAATCCATTACTGTTTTTGAGCTCTTTAACATCCCAGCCTACTTTTATTATAAAAACTCACATAAAAAGAAAGATTTGTCCAAAATGCACTCTAAATGTGAATGTGTTCATGTTGGTATGTAGATCTTCGTTGGAATCATTAGGTATTTTCCTCATATTTAGTATCTAAGTTTCAGATCAGAGAAAATTTCAGTTAGCTAGAGAACAGTTTTAGGATATCCCATGAATGTGCTCCTGAAGCAAAGTAAGGGGTCCTAGTTTATTCCTCTTCTATTTTAGCCTAGTTAACATTAATTGTGATAAATTTGTTACAAATTTTTTTTTGACCTCAGAAATTCATTGTTTTACCTTTCGATCGATCATTTTCAGTTAGCTGAAGATGAAGAAAGACTTCACCAATTGCTTGCAGCCCAAGATTTATTGGAGGAAGGTGATGAAGTTGAGTTTCTGGTTAGTTTTCCTCTTACTTGTTATGAAATATGTAGGAATAAATGAGAAAATTTAATTTTTATGAAATATTAGTTAAATTTTTAAGTTTAGATTTTATTTATTCTGAATTAATTGTATTCTGTGATACCATTGTATAATGCTATTAATAGATTTGCATGTTTGATTATTTAGATTATTTGATAGATGTGCCAACACATCTTATGTTGATAAATTTGTGAGTGTATTCATATTATGTATATGAAGATTAATGCGGGTTTTATTATATAAAATAACTTCACACTTTTATATAAAATAACTTCACTCGACACCAAAAAAATTGAAAATAGGTTGTGGAATACTATATTTAATTTAGAATTTGAAATGGATAAAGATTGAGTTCCTTTTACAGCTGTGGTAATTGAAGAATTTATGGTGATGAATCTATTTTTCTATTCTTCCTTAAATCTAAGAATACCTTGAAGGAATGTGGAATAAGCAATGAAGCTGAACTTACCAAAAACATAGGTATCCTTCAAGCTCGCATTGAAAAAACAAAGCAGAAGATTGCATCTCTCACCACAGCTGAAGAAACAGTTGTTGAAGTAAGTTATCTTAATTTTTTCTCTGGGTAAAAACTCTATTTCTAAAAGATCTAATTAGAAGCCCTAGTGAATGAAAAGATAAATGATATATGTAGGACATAATTAATTTAAAAGGAAGGAATTGTTAAATCTTCAATCTATTCATAGATCCTAGATACACCTATGAAATATGCTATTGACCTCTGTGAAAGAAATGTCTGGTTCAGTTCCTTGGTAGTTGACCAATTTATACTTCTAATGATGCAACATTAACTATCATAACATGTAAAAATAATTTTACATAATTGTGCATAAATATTAAAATCATATTACTGTAAGGTTAGGGCTCCCTGTTCAAATAGATCCAGGAAAATTTATTGCTTGTTTTTGTTAACTTTGGTCAATTGTAATTTTCTTCTTCAATTTTTCTTTCATGAGAAGATGTTATTTTTCTAATAAAATTATTCAAGATTATTATTTCAATAAAAATCCTGGTTTGTTAATCTATTGTTTTCCTGAAGGAACCCAAAGGGAAATATTTCAAGGAGTCAATGATGGATCCTAAAGACTTGGAGGAATGGATTGCAAATTTGAAGAAGCAGAGGTAAGTACTTTATAGTATCTTATTAAAATTGTATAATTTGAGTGCAATTAGAAAGGATATTGTTTTACTAAGCAAGAAATTTATTTTTATTCTCTGATAACTGTAGGAATCTCCCAAAAACTGTTTGATTATAAAAACTGGTTTTATGAATAATACATCATATCACATTATTATACATATTTAGCCATATGCTTGCATCTTATGTTCAAATTTTCTTTAAGATTGAATTTTATGTTGAGAATGAAAAAAATACAAGTAATCATATTAAAGGTTAGGAAGTTTAATTGAATTCAGTTGCATTAATATCAATATTGCATTAATATTAATATCACTGCCTTTTTATCATTTATCCTATACTTATATATATTGAGATTTCTCAAGTCATCATTAACTTAAACATAGTCACCTTTAAGAAGATTTGAACAGTATATTGTGCATCTGAAAAAACAAACAGCTAAGACAGAAGAAGATGACTTGGAGTTATAGTTATCTAATGAAGACGCCTCTCTCTTAGGAAAGAAATACTTGACAGACAGCATCAAAGACGTCAGAGAAGGCAAGATATGGCTAGGCGTAGAACAGCAGCAGCGCAAGAGAGGATGCGGCTGATAAGTGAGTTAGCTCGCAAAGATAAAACAAAGAAGCGTCCAGGAGGAGGTGGAGGTTGTAATATTTCAGGTGGAGACAGTGATACATTCGGAATGCGTGATGAAGATTGGGATGTTTACAAAGCTATAAATAGAGTAAGATTATGGTACCAAAATTTAGCATAAGATTTTAAACTTGCTTAATGCTAACAGTATGCTCTACAATTTGTGACTATCAATAGTGGCAACCAATTTAAACTTCAGGTGTGCTGCCAGGTAAATGAGTTATGCTGACTATTTGAATATATGAATATAATCATTACTTGAATAAACCCTATGGCTCTTATGATATTCTATATGTTGTGATCAAATAATTCAAAATCTGCACAAAAAATAGTAGAATGATTCTTCATATTTATTCTTTGTAGAGACCTAATTTTCAGAAATTATAATGTTATCATTGTAGAGGTCTAAATATTGATCACCAAGCTATGTTGACTATGTATTCTCATATCAACAATTCGTTATTAATTTTGTGAAGGCTGTCTGAGGCAGTTAGTTATTTTCGTACTATTTTTAATAAAGGTTAATGATCATATCTTAACTTTTTTGATAGGAAGGAGGAGATTCAGATAGTGAAGAAGAGCATGAAAGATTGACCGAAATAGAGGAAACTTTACGCCGTCATGATCCTGAACATTTGCGCTCCGGGGATGGTTATGCTAGATCTAGTGGACCTGGTGTGCAAATGGTAAACCTTTAAAACATAGGAGCTCATATATTTTCTCATAAAATATAAGGAATCAATGCACATTTAGTTTAAGCATGGAGAAGATTTTCTACATTAGTGGTTCTTGGATTTAAATTTATGGTACTCTGGTTGTTTATGTTTAATTTTATTTTGACTTTATAAAATGAATACAAACCATGTTCATATAATTGCATCAGTAGGATATAAGAGCATAATGGAAGATTAATACTTCTTATACAAAGCACCGAACATATCATGCATATTTCAAAAATATAGCAGAAAGTGAGTGAGGATGCTTGTTGCATATGTTTTGCCAAAATCTTTACCAGTAGATTTTTGCCAAAATCTTTACCAGTACATTTTAAAATTCTAAGGATACTATCCTTATTTGATAATCTGCAATAAAATTAAATTAATTCTTAGTCATTGAATAGAGTAAACCAAATTGGTTCAAAAGTCTTAACATTCAGAAATGTCTTCAAGTTAAATGGCAACATGTTATATCCTCAGTATTCAAAAAATGAGGAAATAGAAATTTTATTGTATAAAATTTAGCTTCACTAGAGGTCACTGGTTAATACTAACTTCCTATTTTATGTATGCCAGGACCCTGCTGAGGGCCATCAGCTTCATGTTGGAGTAGAAAGAATCCGAGCTGCAGAAATTTTGTTTCAACCTCACATGTTGGGAGTTGATCAAGGTGGTCTCTCAGAAGTTATAGAATGTGTCATCAGACAATTTACTCCTGAAATACAGCAGGAATTAGTGAATAACATATTTGTGACCGGTGGTCCTGCAGCATTGCCGGGATTAATTGATAGGTTGGTATGCTTAAGATAATTCAAACCTTCTACTCATACAGATACGTACATTATGTACTTTGAAAAAAATCAACACTTGCCTTTGTGTCATGGGTTTGATTCCAGAGCGACCTGAAATATCGATTTTTCCCGAAAGAAATACATTGACCATATTTCCAAAAGCTTTTTATGACACTTTCCAACCCCGCAGAGGTTCAAAATTTCACAAAGCCATTAAAGGGGTCATTCTCACATGAAAGGACCATAAGAATGTCGTAAATGGTCGTTGGTTCAATGCTAGGGGGCTTTTTCTATATCTTCATTAGAAATGCATAGGGAAATCGAAATATCATTTGAGGTATTTCCTACAAAAATTTCATTTTGAAATTTGTATTTTACATAAAGACAATCATACTCAAGCGAATTATTAAAGTATTCTAAGCAGGCTTTCCTTGGTTCGACGCTGGGGTGGGAATAATTCTGCCATAAGATATGCATGGGAAGACAATGTCAATGTGTACATGTGTAATGTGTATGTGTATGTCAATGTCATTGCTTGCTGTTATATATATGCATAGAAATGATAATTACAAATCATTTACCATGAACTACAAACTTTAAAGCACATTAAAGAGGTTGGGTTTGCTCAAAAATAGAACATGATCAATTTCAGGAAGAAGAACGTTTATTGTATGTCACATAAATCACAGAACAGCCTTAAATATTGGAATATTAACCTGTTAACCGGGGGCTTCCCTTTTTAATTGCACAGCTTACAAGGGCGTGAACTATTTTACTGGGATGTGTCAGTGTGTCACACCCGGAGGAAGTATTTTATATTATTATTCTTTTTATTTTTCACAAAATTGGACGGCATTCACATTTGTTTGCTCTGACATTAATTTGATTAGTTCCTCATCTAACAACTTCTCAAGATAAAACAAAGGAACTTTGGCCTTTCTGCATTTTGAGGTAGCCATTCTTAAGAAACAATGCTGTTGCTGGGACCGACTTCATCAACTTTTTCACCATCTTCATTCTCATTATCACTAAGTTCCGTGTTGTACTCAAAATTACTGTCAGAAAGCTCCAATGATAAACTCACAATATGTCTCCCCTTTCTACCTGCTAGTAAATTAATTTTGCCATCACTGATATCATTTTCATTCATTTGGATGGATACTTATTAAAATGTATTCTAAAATAAAAAGGGAGGAAATACAAGAAATATAAGTAAATAAAATGTAATAAGAGTATATGTATGTAAATGTAAGTACCTATCCCTCACTGCTCACCCTGAACACCTCCACCACTCTCAATGATAAAATGAAACTAATGCATGTTGAGGCATGCATGGATGACTAATACCTTTTTCGTTTGAAAATATACATCCCGCCCGTTCCAGGGTGCAACATATGTTTCAAGGACGTATTTATATGTCCTACCCCTACACAATATTGTTTACCTTGGATGTAATTACATGTCCCGCTCGGTTAACAGGTTAAAATAAAATATGAGATTTTTCATTTATTGCTATTGAAATTTCAAATTTATTTGCCCCAGAACTAAATTTTTAAAATCAGGACAAATTACACAAAACTGTTATTGTACCACTTAAGATTTATTTTACTTTTGAATTAACTAATAGTCCATAGCATGGCATTCCCCAATTTCACCTACTAAGTCTGTGAATTCATCTATCTCTAAGTCTGTGAATTCATCTATCTAGATAATAACTCTCTTTTCTTTTATGTTTCTTAGACTCAAGGTTGAATTACAACAGATGAGACCATTTGAATCTAAGTTTTCCATCAAGAAGGCTGTAAACCCAGCACTTGATGCATGGTATGGTGCAAGGAGATTTGCATTAGACCCAAGTTTCCCAAACTTCATGATGACCAAGATTGATTATGAAGAATTTGGAGGGGATTATCTAAAGGAACATGCTGCATCAAACCCTTTCATTCCATTATCAATCCTCTTTGAATCTCCATGTTCAACCACAGCATCACCATCATTTCGGATTGCCGGCTGTAACATTAATGAATCTACAATATTGTCTATAGATGATTCATTTGTTGGAGCAGAAAAAGAAGAAACGTCTCCTTTTAAAGTATCAGAATTTCCATCAATGATGTTTGACCTTCTTCCCGACACTGTCATATTGGTAGATGATGAATAAAATGTTCAAGAGGTAATATTTATTTAAATTTAGAATTAGAGAATGGTAAAGAAATTAATTTATGTATATTATACACTACATTTAATGAACTCTAAAATTTATTTTTAATGATCAACAAGTATTCTTAGTTTGTTCTATTTTATGTTGATATTTGTTGTTGCTAACATTTGAGTATCAAATTGTTAATAATATGAAGCTTTTTTGGCTCTTAGATCAACTGTTTAGTGCTATTTATAATATGAATTATTTACATAAGTATCTCAAATTTTATATTTAGATTGGCTTTTTCCTTTTTGCCACATAACAATTAATTAGTGTGTGCTTTTACAAAAAAGGAAGTTAATTCGCATATATCATGAACTAAATTTAATGAACTCTTAAATTAATTTCTAATTATTCATAATTATTCTTAGTTTATTGTTCAATTTTTTTGTTGACCTTTGGATGTGATTTGTCACAATGATGAATTTTGTTAGGTTTCTTATTTTTTGTAGCTTTGTAAGTAGCATTTTATTTGTATATATGAAATTAAATGTATCAAAATTAGTAAATGATAGATGCTGTTATTTATTATACATAGTTGTTTTCTTATAAGTAATGAATTATTTTGTAAGATAATAAAATGAATTTCTATCTGTATTTTCAAATGACAGATTTTTTTATGTTAATTTGATATTTTCAACTCTCTTAAGAATTATATCATTCTCAATGTTTGTATGATGATGGAATGTGTGTTATCAGTAATTATTGATGTCTCATACCTAAAGTATAAAAATATGAATTTGTTACCATTTGGAAAATCAGTGTTATGTGAATATAAAATGAAAGATCCTTGTTAACAAGCAATAACAAGGGTATTTTTTTACTAACTACATTTATCAATAAACTTTCATCCTAACTTCATATTTCTGCATTGTCTTTAATTTTCCTACAAAGTATCTTTTTTCCTGTCACTAGTAGGTAAACTGGAAAAAATATCCATTTTTGAAGATTCATAGGAGGATTAACCCTTACATATTTGGGAATATAAATTAGATCTATTTATAATCCATTTATATATATATAATTTTAAAATCATTATATATTATATTAATGTAAATATATATATATATATATAATTATTTTTTCTTAGTCTTTAATGAAATAAGGCTTTATCAAACTTATTTTCATACAACTAATCAATTTTTATAGAGAATATGCATGATGGCAAACTAAAAATGATTATAACATCATCCGGTAATTATCAAAATTTGATTAATCTCATTAAGGCATTCCATTATTCCCAAGATGATGTATTGCAGATAACAGGGATACGATTGTGGTTTACTGGAATTTATATATTACAATGCTACTCTAATCTTTAAACAAAGTTGATGAATATCTTAATAGTATAGTATAATAGTTAATGTAAAAGTTATGCACTCTGAGTAAAGGGCATCAAATTATTGGAAACATATATTTAGTGAGTCAAATTTAAATTTCACATTTAAGTTATTGTCTTACTAACAGATAATATGAGCACCGTAAAAGGATTAAGAAAATTATCCATTAATAAACTATTTACAATGTTTCTATTCTTTCCTGTTTGACCATACACAATACATGGTTTCTTTTGTAAATAAGTGAAAAAGTGTTAAGTTGAATTTTGACATCTGTTACATACTTTCTTTACTCCTTCAATAGGGTAAATAACCCATCCAAAAATTCTATTAAATGAATTTTCCATAAAATCGTTGCAGAAACAATGTAGCTGAAATAGTATCTCAGATACCTAAAACCTTAGTTATGTTGAATCAAATCCAACATGTATAACTTAAATGAAAAATTTCAAATGTAAACTCCAAATATCTGAGACATATTGAGTGTGGCTGAGAAAAAAATGGGATACTGATAGTAACCGGGAACTCTAAAATAACAATTGTTAGTGTCATACAATTTGAAAGTATCAAACTGAAATGCAGAATTTTAAAAGCAATAGTCGAATATTAGGAGGAAACTGAAAGCGTACTTGAAATAATTGCTTTTAAAATGCACGAAACAAAATCCTCCATAGAATAAACATGCAGGTGATGTGAATTTTCACGTATTACTAAGTGAAAGATTTTTATGACTTCTGTCACGTAGGATAAGGCATGGTGGGACATAAGGAAAATAATGTGAAAGTAGAAAACATATTAAGAAAATACCTATTACAAATTATTAAAATAGTTATTAATTTAATTTTTATAACTCTAGAAAATTATACCTATTCTTATCAATATATTCTTAAACTCTTCAATACTAAGGGATAATCAGTTGTGACAAAATCTCCTCATTAGTGAACTAGGAAAAGTTTTCACATATTTCGCGTATAATCCAAAGCTAAATCTACGAAGTTGGTATCAAAATGTAATGTCGATAGATCTACCATGTATATCCACCCGATATTTCGATAGAATCGAATATTTAAATATCGCATCTGTCGATATGTTTTAAGTGATTTGATTCAATGTGTTTATCATGTGATATTTATAAAAATTTTCGTTTAAAGGCTCGTATGCCTGTAAATAATTAGTCACATAGTCGTATGCACCTCTGTAGAAAGAATTTATGATGGCTTTTAGAGAAGTAAGTTTTTGATTAATGTATCTGATATTGTCAAACATTAGGTTTGTCATTCCTTTAAATCAGGGTATTTAATTTTGACAATTTGTGTTTGATCAGAAAATTTACTCCTTCCTTTATTGTTGCTATAGTGGAGAAGATTTAATTTTTTTGACTTAATCGATAATGTGGATAATGGAGCTTTGGCGGAGGCAATTCAGGTAAGTACTACGGCGGAATTCGTATAATTTTATTTTGGGAATTAAATTGAATTCTTTGAGACTTGAACTTTTAATTTTCAGGATGCAAAAATAACAGCCTCCTCTTGTGGTCATGGTCACTTGGTTTTTGCTGATTCTTCGGGAAACGTACATCTTCTCGACAGGGAGTTCCAGGTTACAAGTTTTCCAGCGTATGAGTATCAAGTTGACTTATGCGAGCAGATTCGCAATGCACCTTTGATGGTTACTGTAGGGGTGAGTAGTTTATCTAAAATATAGGACTCTTTGTTCAATCATAAAATTTTCTTTCGGTGTCGTTGATGGGTTAAAACTGGATTTTCAATAACCAAACAAAGTATATTAACGTCATTGGATGTAATATAACCATCTAAAAATATTAGCCGGAAATGAGACGGAAGAATGGGGAGCAGGGTTCGAGTCCCGGTATTGTCAGACTTTTTTCACATCTGTTATGATCTAAAGGGATCAAGCATTTTGTCCTATTTATTATATTAGATTTTATTTTGTAAGTGTGCACAAGAGTGACTTTAGTTTTCTAATTAAAACTTATGGAAAATGCTTATGACTATTTTTATCAATTTTTATTAGCAATTTCATCTAATTCTCAATTTTTTGATTGATTTTTCAGAGAGATGAGCCAGGAGCATACCCTGTAATAAAAGTATGGAGTCTTGAAAAGAGGGACAAAGGAGGATTGCCTGTATGTGTAAGAGCTTCCAGAGCTACCTCTGGATCTCACACAGCTCAGGCTACAGCCCTCTGTGTTCATAATAATTTAGAATTAATGGCCATTGGGTTTTCTGACTCAGCTGTTATCCTTTATCGAGGTCAGTAATTAACTTGATTATGTTGTGATTATTTTTGACAATATTTTTTAAGCTTAAAATTAATAGTTGTTATATTTCTATTTTCATATCAGTGTAGTATGATATGGAACTTTTCTTATAATGTTTATTTTATTATATTTATCTTTATGAAGTATACATTTTTAATAATCTTATTTTAACCTTATAACCTAACCTTTAATAAACTTATGTTTCATATGAACATAATCATTTCAGCTCCAGTTTAATTACCCAAGAAAGCTTTTTAAATGTACTTTGTTGTTGTTCATTCAATGTCTACCTTTCTGTCTTATATTTTAAGTTACATTCGTTATAACCAATCCAAGATCCCCAGTATCAGTTTTCTACTTATATGGTTAATTAATTTCTACCTTTATAATTAAATTTGATTAATACTCCATATGTTTATACTTATAATAAATTTATTCTGCAAGAATTCGGGAAAATTCTTATTTTTATTGCATGATATGTGTATTTTCCTTTGTTTTTTTTTCAGGTGACATCACTAGAGATCGTTCTGTCAAATCTAAGATGCTTGGAGAGAAAAAGAACAAACAACCAGTCAGTGGCCTTGCTTTCAGAGTCACTCAAGGGTTACGATGTGTGCACCTTTTTGTGGCCACTACTTCTGGAGTGTATATATACAATATTACTGTAAAGGATATGGAACAAATGGTATAAAATATATTTTAAGTATTTTGAAATTGATAGAAAAAATAATTAATAGTTTTTCATAACAAAATGTTGAAATTGCTGATTATATCTTTGGGTGGATGTAATCAAGGTTATTATGCCTGTATTCATCTCATAATTAAATGTATAGTATATTATCTCCCATGTTTTAGGTTGTTTATTTTGTATGATAATATACTACACAGTAATATACAACAAGAAGTGGTGGAAAAAATAATGAATTAGGATTAAAGAAATTTATTATAGAATGAATTTGATTAAGTGTTTAGATTTTAGATTATTTATATTTAATGCATAAATTAACATCAATTTTTATTTCAGGTGATGCTTGATGATAAAGGCTGTGAGAGGAATTGCTCTGTAATAGCTGAAAATGCTCAAGATGGTCACTTTATGATTGGACATACAGAGGTAATTTGCATTGTCTTAAAACAAATACAATATAAAGATTCAACGAATGTTGGCTCATAACTGGGATAGTTGAATTTATTAAGGAGAAGCATATGTTCATAATACTAAGGTCTTTAAGATGAAAATTAACCATTTTAGATGGAGCTGTGTTTGTCAAAAGCTTTGTCATCTTTTAAGGCTGGAAAATGAATTATCACAAACTCATATTGCCAGTGCATATAACAGTTTGGTATCTTCAGCTTCATCATTCAGTCAATGTAATTCTAGTTAATATTTTCATGTGATATAGATGTTAGACATTTAAATACTTTTAGGATATGATAATTTCTAAAGCATTCACCAAAACATAAGCTCTTGTTGCAAGAGTTACTCGGCACAATGCTTCAAAATTTACTTATTTTCTTACAGCTATTCCAAGCTTAATTTTTCCTACTAGAATTAAATAGCTTCTCAAAAAAATTCCTTGAGGAATCCCTCTCATATTCAAAAGATATTCTTTTACTTATTATTACCCTCGGGTATTAACGGATGAAATTTGTTTGCAATATTTTCCTTGTTTGTCACATTAAATTAGGTGAATTTGACTAATCAGATTGACTGACTACAGCAGCTAAAGGATTATAAAATTATCATGTATTCAATTTTTGAATGATTCTATTTGTGATTCATACGTTATAATCATTAATGGGAGATTATACTTTGAATATATAGTATTGAGCGTTCACATATCTCTCATAATGTTTATATTATTCAAACAAGAAGGTATTTCTGTATGTTCGGAAATCTTAACAAAGCATACTGTTAGGAGCCATTGTGGGTAGACATCAGAAATAGATTAAAAAAGCCAGGTTATTATATAGAAGTGACCTTAGGTATAAAATTGATTCCCTGTCTCAAAGGACAAATTTAGGACAATTTTCGTTTTGAAAGAGAATTGTAGAGCAATGGAAAGTGTTGCCTGCAAACATCTTCATGCCATTTCCTCCTCGTGTTCAAACCCTTAAGGTGAAGCAGAGAAATTAAGTGTAAATTGTGTATATAGCTTAGGTGTCAAGTAGTGTTAAAATGAGTGAATAGAAATAAGCTGAATGAGAATAATTTCCTACCTTGTTGCCAAATTGACTTTAATTGGGAGCCATAAAATTTTATTTAGAAAACAATAACTCTCTACAGAGTTTGAAGAACGAATTTCAATTTATTTATAAGTTTTTTGTGGGTGATATACTGTACCTTTATCATTTACCTCTGTGAATGATTTTATTAATTTTTCATATTTCATTTACAGACTTGAGAAGATTAGATTAATAAAACATGCTCATATTTAAAAATATTTAATCCTATCTAAAATATTCCACAATAAACAACTTATAGGTGTGAAACAAATTTTTTGTGACTGGAGTCTATTATTTGTGTTATTAACAGTAATTCTTCATTTTCGAAAATTTTTAGGTTGAATATTCTGTTATGTTATCATTTGTTTGATTTGTTCACTCCTTGATCCTTGTTTGAGAGCTCTCATATCTTGATAGATTTGCATTCAATTGTGTGAATCAAAATGATTAAATATAGGATGATTTTTTGCAAGAAAGTAATTAATTAGACGAATGTATAAATACAAGTAAAGGTTTGTTTCATTTTAAAATTTTTTATGAATTTCCATTTTTTTGTTGATAAATCAGTTTCAGTTTAGTAAGATTATATAGTAAGTGATTATGAATGTGAATATCATCAAATATCCTTAAAATTTGTGTGGCCCTTTCTCTAGTGTATCATTAAATTAGAATTTTGATGATTTCTTTATTATTGATATCATACAGGCCATATACTGCTACACACCTGATGGTCGTGGTCCATGCTATGTTATTGAAGGAGGAAAAATATTGTTGCAGTGGTTTCGCTCATATTTAGTTATAGTATCTAGAGAGGATAAGGGTGTAATAAATAGAATTGCAACAGCTAGCACTTCACTTCAGTCGTCTAAAACTACTCCTGAGTAAGTCAGAATTTTCTTTTTAAGCTCATAAATTTTAATTTTTTCATAGATTATGATTAGATTTATGACTTTGACAGGAAAGTAATAATATTATTATTAAATTCTTTGTTTTCAAATAGGAATTCTTCCAGATGTAAGGTTGATATCCTGGATATAACAAACAAATTCATTGTTCTGTCTGTTTCTATGAATAATGTCCAATCGGTTACAGCAGAATGGGGATCAATATATATTGTGTTGGGAAATGGAGGAGAGCAGTTGAGACTCTGCCATCTCTCTGAGAAAGATTTACAGTCCAAGTTGGCATTTCTTTTCAAGAAAAATCTGTACGATGTATCAATTAGGTAAGCTTTTTTTATTCTATGATTAAAAGTTCAATGTACATTTTTTTGATCATTTTAATTTAAGTCATTCAATTATGTTGTATCAAAGTTCTCAACTTTAATTTTGTCTTTTTACAAATCAGTAACTACAAGTTCTTGAATATGTTGTTAAATAGGAACCATTTGCTTCATACTAAGCTTTCTCCATAACATCTGGTTCCAGGTTTGTTATCTCCTCAATTGCATGTATCAATTATTCATCCTGGTCACATGTCCTCTGTTGCAGTTATCATTATATTTATTAACCCTCCCCTTATCATTAATAATTTTCTTATACTATCAGAATAGCCAAAAGCCAACAGTATGATATGGAAGGACTAGTTGATATCTTTCGTGAATATGGAGATCACCTCCACAGCAAAGGAGACCATAATGCAGCTATTGAACAATATATCAAGACAATTGGAAAACTGGAATCATCTTATGTCATAAGGAAGGTTGGAATATATTCTTATGATTCTGCTCTTCTAAATTATTATGAAAGGTTTTTATTTGAATTTGAATATATTTTGTAAAAAATATTGGTGTTAATTAATATAATGCATGATTAAAAATTAGAGTTAAGAATCAATGTATGATCAAATTATTCAACCCACTCTAACAAAAATTCAGAGAAGGTTTTTAGATTGTTCTGCATTAAAATTTACATAATTCCATCCCCTTGTATGTTTTGTACAAATAGCTTACTAAAATATATATTACTATATCTCTGTAGTCATTATCATGGTTAACTCTGTATTTAACTCCTGGTGATGCTAAACTTCAGTGAAAATTATCAAAAATAAGTCAAAACTTGCAAAGTTTTCATTTCTTCTTTAGACCTCTTCGGTTTTCTTTGTCAATTTAGCTTGGTTATCCCATTCAGTCCCTGTTTTGTGGAATTTGTGTGCGTATCAGTATTCTCCATGTAATAATAATAATTAATTGTCCTTATAAGGGGCTTATTCCTTTATCATATATGAGGGGACAGTTCCAAAAATTATAAATTTAAACCTGACTGGAAGAAAGGCTAAATGGAATGTGATTAAACTGTGTATGACATTAAATTGTATGTATGACATTATTGTAAAAATTAAACTATGAGAGGTTCCTTTTTCACATTCACAATAGCACAGATGGAGATGGATAATTTTTTAAAATCAAGTTCTCAGCAAGTATCAAAACATCAATTTTGCACATTGCACACATGATTGATGCACAGTCAAAGTATTTTTAAGACTTAAAAATAAATTTCATTTCATATATTCACATTTATATACTCATTCAACATTTTATCTCAGATTTTTATTGAAGTTAGGATTTATCTCAATCTCTTTGATTTTATAGCTAAACATATTGGTATAAACTTCACTATAAAATGGCCTTTTTTCTTTTACTTATACTAAGTACGAGTAAAGGTGCGCTTGCTTACAGCAAGCAATGTAATAATACATCTTATAATAAAGTGTAAAATTTTTCGGTATATTATTCTGAAAGGCCATGCTAAACATAACGTAAATGGACATTTCGTAGCGAGCTTTGCATAAATTTCGATTTCCCATGCATTTCTTACAATATTCCCGCCCCGGCGTCGAACCAAAGCCATCCTACGAAAATTACTGTTATCTTCCGCTTGAATATTATTGACTTTATAAACACTCCAAATATCAAAAAGAAATTCATTCAGGAAGTACCTCAAAATGTGTCCTAAGTTCCCTATGCACTTCAAATGGAGATATCGTTAACGCCCCCTAGCATCGAACCAACGACCTTTTACGACTATCTTTGGATAGCTTTTAAATGAGAATGGTCCCCTTAATGGCTGTGTGAAATTCTAAAAATCTGCGCTGTTTGGAAGTGTCATAAAAAGCTTTAGGAAATATGGCCAATGTATTTTAAACGGGAAAAATCGAGATTACGGGTCGCTCTGGAATCGAATCCGTGATACATAGGCAAGTGCTGATTTTTTTCTAATTACATTTTGTATGTATCTATATTTGTAGAAGGTTTGAATTATCTATGTACGATATTTAGGGAGCTACGATTTTTCAAAATCTGGAAATATTTCACCTCCTGGCATCGAACCCAGGACTGATTGTACGTAAAATACTACATTTTTCCGTAGACATATATATTAGCAATAGGTACATGAAATCTTATCGCTCTTACTCAATTGGAAGTATTTTTAAAATTATTTGAAAAACGGCCGCATGCATTCTTAATGGGGAAAATCAAGATTACGGGACACTCTGGAATCGAACCCGTGACACATAGGCAACTGTTGATTTTTTTCAAAGTACATTTTATATGTATCTATTAGTTTAAAAAGTGTGAATGATCTAAGTGTCATATTAAGGAAGCTAGGATTTTTTAAAATTCGAAAATATTTCACCTCCTGGCATCGAACCCATGACCAGTTGCACGTAAGCGATAGCATATTTCCGTAGATATATATAGTAGCAATAGCTAAATGAAATCTTATCCTTCTAGGTTAATGGGAAGTATTTTTAAAATCATTTGAAAAACGGCCCAATGCATTCTTAATGGGGAAAATCGATTTTTGGGGCCTCCTAGAATCGAACCCATGATAGGTAGGGTCGGTTTCCCAATTTTTCCTAGGTGAGATTTAGTTGGCCATTACGGAAAAAAATCGGCGGCTCCGTGGCCAAAGCGGTTTGGGCCTGACATTAATATCCTATATATATATATATATCTGTATATATATCCCCCCGAAGCGTCTATATATAATAGATATTTAAACGGTAATTCCTAGCAATAAAATTGTAGATAGAGTTAGAGCACGTTAATTTAAAAATAAGTTATTATGCACAAAATTGATATTACTTATAAATGATAAACAAATTGCTAATAAATGAATGTTTATCATATGGACACCTCAAATTTTATGGATTTTTATGTATGGATCAGGGACAAGAAATTCTTCATGTTCAGTTTTTCTTAACCTCATTTGGCCAACTCAAGTATATCTTTTTTTCTGAAATTTCATCTTGTCTTAGGATTTTGACAGAAAATCTGAACAGAGTTTCTCACTGGATAATATTTATAGTTACTTGCAATTTTTACAACTTTGTATTCTGTCAAATTTAGATCATTAGTCCTTTATATTTGTCTTATTTGTTTTCAGTTTTTAGACTCTCAGCATATTGGTCACTTGACAAAGTATCTTCAGGCTTTGCATAAGCAAGGGATGGCTTCAGAAGACCACACCACTCTTCTTCTAAATTGCTACACAAAGCAGGATTCAACAGAGAAATTAAAAGAATTTATCATGGTAAGTTGGAATATAGTTCTAAATTTTTCTATGTTGGAATATTTTTTAATTTTTATTTAAGCTACCTTGTTCCCCTTTGTAATATTGGCAAACTTTTTGACTTTTGAATTCCCATAAGGTATTGTTTTAAATTGAAGTTTTACCAAATTTTATCAATTTTTCTATCTTTCTTTATAAAAAGACTGTTTTAAAAGTATTTGCCCTTGGGAGAGATATTGTTTATCAAAACATATTTATATTCCAATGATGATTATTGAGAACCATATGATTTACCATGTACATAAATGTAGTTTTCAGTTGGTTTTGGTTTCTTTTGGCCTTCTTATTTTTAATTCAAATGAATTTCCCTCTAAGATATATTACATACATTCTAAGAATTACATTTCACTTGTCATAATCCTTTCAAGAAATGGAACTCTTTAGATGTCAGTTCTTCTTGAGTTCAGTCTCTTATAAATCTTGTTTTCTTCTTTTGGATAACCCATATTTATTTACATGTAATTAATAGTTTATCTACTTTATGAAAGTTTTTTATACTTTATCATAAGCTACTCTCTCTATATATCAATGTTCTTAAAATAAAATTTACCAGTGATATGATCCTTACTGATGAGAAGATGTGGGTCTTGAAAATAAATTGATTAAAATATTCAATTCTACATTTACAATAGCATTCTGAAGTATAATATTTTAAATTTAGTCCTACACACTAATTAAAAGTATACTATTGCCTTATAGTATGTACAAACGATAATGAATTTTTACCATGAACCATAAATTTCCAATCACTTCATGCAACTTTGAATTTATTTTATCAAACAGACTAAAGATAGAGAAGTGGATTTTGATGTTGAAATAGCTATCAAAGTATGTCGTGGAGCCTCTCCTGAAGATGCACTTCTTCTAGCTCGCAAACATGACCTGCACCATTGGCATTTGAAAATACTGATTGAAGATCAGCACAACTATGCTAATGCCTTGGATTATATAGCCCAACTTGAGTTTGATGAGGTATTTAAAATGTCCATATTTAATTATATTTTTTCTAGGATCAGGTTCATTTTTTAAAAATTAAGATTGACTTGGCTAGGTATGAGTGCATGATGATTTATTATGTTTAATACAAGTAATTTACTGCTGGATTTTAAAAATTAGATTCCTGTATTTCAAGATGTAAAAGTTTGAATTATGTCCATTATTTCTTTTTGTAAAATAAAAGACAAATTAATTGCCTAATTAGATATAGGTAAAGTCCTGCTGAATTTGTAGAACTTTTCAGCCAAGTGGGCAGATCAGAACCATGCACACATTCTGGTGAGGAAAAGCCATTTTACATGTTATTCATTTGATCGCTCTTCAATCATCAGCAACTTTCCTGATTCCCTAAATTTAGTATATGTGAAAAAAAAATTGACAGGACCAGGGGACTCAACTTTTTTCATGTCTGTTTAATTCCAGGTTGAGCTTATGGAATATTCTTGTTTATGAAAAGTCTACCTTTAACTTCCTTGAGTTGTGGAAATGTATTTTTTTGATGGAAAACCACTGTTCTCTTAAAGTAAATCTAGTGGATACATCGTATCTGTTTCCTTTATTATGGAGTTGTCATTGCTCTGTATTTTTCAAGAGAGATGAAATAGGCACCATTATGTCGAAATATTTAAATTGATTGAAAAAGAATACATAACTTCTTTACATGTAGAATGTGTACTTTTGAGTCAGTCTAAATAAAGTATTTATTTATCTTATCAGTTCATTTCAATAAAGGTAATCAAATATTAAGATGAAAAAATGTTAATTTACAGAATAAAGCATATTGTATATAAAATAAATAAATGGTTTTTTCCTTAAAATTTAATTTACTAGTTCATATGAATGATTTAATTTTATAAAAGCTCTTGTGATATTGAGTTACATACTCATTGTAAATAATTTTAATCATTTTAAGGTTAGATGTAAGAGGGGATGTAATTGGGACTTAAAAGTCCCAATATCACCCATATAAAAGCTATATTATTACAATTTTTATGTGAAAATAGTGGTATTTCATCTTTGTCTTTACAAAAAACTTTTCTAATGTAAATGATTTCAATTTTTATTACTAGGATAGGTGCATTGTTTATTATTTAATCTGTCTAATTTTAAAAATCAAATATGTACAGTTATCATGACAATCATATCATGTATTGATTCACAAAAACATTTATTTTAAATTTTTTTCTTTTGTTTTATTTTAATTATTTAATGAAAACTTATGAAATTTGGAGATTAAATTAGATTCTTCAAATGAATTTAATCCATAGAAGTTAATGCAGTGTAAATCTGGAAAAAATATTTTTGTATGCATTTCTTACTCTTAATATTGAAATGTTAATTTGATTTTGTCATTGTCTAAGTTAATTATGAATTTTAGGCTGAGGAAAGTATGAGAGAATATGGAAGTATCTTGGTTGATCATGCACCTGCTCAAGCTACTGAACTTCTGAAGAAATTATGCACTGATTATAGACCATCTAAGAAGCCTCTTGTTGATTTGGTATGTGATTCTTTCACCTTTTAAATGGGATCAGTAGTTAATGGTTTCTCGAAAGTTTTTTCTTATCTTTACTCTTTTACTAAGGTTTGTGACTTTTATTCTATTTAGTTGATACATCTATAAATCTGAAATATTTTAATTCATGTTCATAAATATTTGATTTTGATAAATGAACCTTTTTAAACATAGTTTATTCCTAACTTTTACAATGTTACCATTTTTGACCAATTATATAATAATATAACATAAGTATCAATATATGTGTTTTAAAGAAAACCCTTATTCAAATGAGAAATTGGGTCTTCCAGGGTATTATCACAAATAGTCAAACTATCCAATCCTAAAAAAATAATTAATTTTTGATGAGAAGTTCATAAAAGTGTGCTTCTTATAATATTCCACACATTTTATGAATAATAATTCACGATCTCATGCATGTTGTTAGGCTATGGTAGTCCAATTTCTTCTCAATACTTCTAAAAATAAAAAAAGTAACATTTACTTTTAGATAATATATGAAAATATATAGTCTCTCATTTTGAATCCTAATTATGATATGATATATATGGTATATGATATTTATCCAGTTTATCTTTTTCTGTTAGAATATGCTTGATGGGGCTGCTCCTGAAATCAAGGCTGCAAATGCTGAAGATTTTATTCATTTGTTTCTCAATAATTCGGAGAGACTAGTTCAGTTTTTGGAGCACATCATATTGGTTGGTTTATTTTTTAATCAGATTTTGATCATTATAACAGTATGCATTTTTCATTTCTTAATGGATAATTTTTCTGCAGATGTGTCCTAACTCATCTACTCAAGTTTACAATACACTGGTAGAGCATTATTTGCATGTTTGGTCTTCTATCAAAAAGAAAATAGAAGAAGAATCTCCTGAAGAAGAAAAGGCAAATGTGCACCTCATAGAGGAAAAAATTCAGTCGGAAAAAATGAAGTGGGAATCGAAGATAATGCATCTTCTTACAAATTCTGATGCAAAGTATGATAAAGATCAAACTTTAATCCTCTGCCGTGTCCATAAATTCAAAACAGGACTTATATATCTCTATGAAGATGCTAAGCTGTAAGTGCTTCATTATTAATTACATCATTTTTGTAATTAATAAAATTTTGATTTATTTTATAATAATAATATGTATCTGATAATCTCTCAACTTATTGATTCAAATTTGGTTTTTCATGGAAAAGATACCAAGAAATCTTTCAATATCATGCACAACATGGTGATTATTCATCAATTCTAAATTGTTGCCGAAAATTTGGGAACAAAAATTCAGATCTATGGATACAAGCTCTTTGGTTGTATGCAAGTGGGACAAATACACCTTCTTCTTTTCTAAGAGAAGTTCTTGATGTGATTGGTATGAGTTCCCTTTCTCTGTTCTATTTTCTCAAAACAAAATTATGACAATTTTAGAGTGTACTTGTTCATTCTAGTTAATGAATTGTTTAATCCTCTTTGAAAGAGTTTTTATATTTGAAAAGAGTTAAATGGTCTATAATTCTTTTAAAATTTACTATTTTTAATTAATTTCAATACTGTTTCATGCTTTTTACTATGGTAAAATTACAATTTTTTTTTTGCAGAATAACTTATTGCAAAGTAAACGTAATTGGTATTTAAGCCTATTTTCTTGATGTATTTCTATGATCTAAGGTTGACTTTTGTCATATATTGCAAGCACTTCCTTAAATTTTTAGAAAGTATTTGTCAATCTGTAAATTTCTCTTTTCAATCAATTTCAGCCAAAGGACAGCTTCTCTCCCCTCTTCTAGTTGTAGATACATTAACTTTTGGTGGTGGAGTTGCAGGAAGAAATATTAAGCTAGGTGACATTCGATCTTTCCTGATGTCTGCTCTTTCGGCCGAGACAGAAATAACTGAACAAGAAAAGGCTCGGGTGTCCAAGTATCAGAGTGAAACTAAGAAATTTAGGGAGCATATAAATGACATACAAAAGAGGTATATAACTAAGGTAGACTACTTATTATATCAAGATTAACCTATTCTGATTTTATAAAGATGTTTGGTTATTAAAAGAGTAAAAGACTGTAAAATGGTTTGTCCAATTTGTACATCAACATTTTTATTTCTAAAAGGAATTCATACAATAAAATTAATCAGAATAGGGTTTATGAATCATACACATTCCTTAAATATGTATTATTATTCGAAGTTTTATCTAGGTTTTAGTATAATAATATTTTTGTTATTCATTACTGATCAATTATGTTTTCCCTCCAGCACTATAATATTCCAAGGAGCTCGTTGTAGTGCGTGTGATAACCAACTTTACCTTCCATCAATTCACTTTCTTTGTCAGCATTCTTACCATCAGCAGTGAGTATATATATTTTTTGTTTATATTTAAAGTTATTCATGCTTATAAATAAGTTTTTTCTGTGATAAAGGGTTAATTAATTAAAAAATATTTAAAAAAACCTTTAACAGAACACCATTGTCTAAGTAAAATTGTTCATTAAAAACTGGCATTAAGTGTAGAGATTCTTGAATATTCTATTGCATAGAATGTATTTTGATCACAAAATTTAACAAATGAAAAATACAGCTGATTTTTTTCCTGCAATCGATCAAATTTAGAAGTATAAAAAATAAATGCTGAAAAATACTCCAAAGTGTCCCAACTACTCAAAGTTAAAAAGATAAGAGGTTCTTTTATTTCTAAAATTTCTATTTCCAAAATAATATTTGTTGGCAAGTTCTTATATCTGATAAGAATAGTGATGTGGATATAAATTCATAATATTTTAATGAATAGAAAATCAATGTAAGTGATAATATTTCTAACTAGGAATCAATTTTCCAAAAATAGTTGCTTTCAGAGTTTTTCAGAGCATGAAAATGAATGCCCAGCCTGTCAACCTGGAAATAGAGTGATTCAGGATATGATTGACTCACAGGTGAGTTTTTTTCATATTTAGTTTAGTATAATTTTCTATGCTCTAAAATGGGATTATCTTATGACTTTATCTTTCATGAAGACAGAAGGATACATAAGATATTTTATTTATTTAAAGTGTGAATGAAATAGTTATTAAAATGTATTCATTATTTATTGAAATTATGAATCTTTAAATTACAAATATAGATATTTTATTATAAGCCATGTTATATTAAACATACTCGACGTTTTTCTTTTAAGTCGTAATGTCCTTCTTGAGTGCATAAGATAGCAGATATTTTAAATGATTGGTTCCGCATTGTATATTCAAAACGTGGGCAAAAAATCTTAGGGACATAAGCGTATATTGCGTATCGTAAAGAAATAAAGAACTCATATCAACGAAACCATTTATTATCAGTGGAAAAGATATTTATAAAAAAGTTACGGAGTTGGGAAGTAATAAATCGAAGGGAACTGATGACATAGCTGTTGAAGTTCTTAAGTTGGGAGGAGTGGAGATAGTACCGTATTTAAAATTAATCTTTAACGCTAAATGGGGTATATTCAAATTTTATAGAAGTAACATCCGGAATCCCGCAAGGGAGTGTAATAGGACCCTTACTCTTCCTAATATATGTGAAGGATTCACCTGTTAATATAAAATCAAATATTTGATTGTTTGCAGACGACTGCATACTTAACAGAAGGATTAGGAACAAGGAAGATAGGGAAATAATGCAGCAAGATTTAATATTGATAGAAGAATGGGTAGCGAAGAATAGAATGAGTATTAACGTGAGTAAGAGTAGGTATGTCACCTTTTCAAATAAGAGGTCGCCTTATTGCCATAGCTATAGTTTAAACGGTAAAATTACAAAAAATTCAGATCACTGAATGTATTTAGGTGTAACTTTTGATAGGAACCTTAATTGGGAAAACAAATAAATTTAATCGTAGCTAAGGTGTACAAAATGTTATATTATGTGATGAGGAATCTAAGGGGCAGTAGCAGGAAAGCGAAAGAAAAGGAATATCTATCGCTTGTGAGGCCAATAGTTGAATATGTGACAACTGTGTAGGACGTCTATCATTGTAGTCAAATAAAGGAAATAGAAAAGGTACAAAGAAAAGCTGCTCGATATGTTATGGGAAGATTTAGAAAAAGGGACAGAGTTACAGCAATGTTAGCTACTCTTGGGTGGGATACTATGGAAAAAAGGAGAAAAATAAGTCGACTGGGTTGTATTTATAACATAATTACAAGTGAAGATGGTTGGGTATCCTTTAAAAATTTGATTGTGAAACCTCATTTTTGCAGTAAAGATAGCCACAAATTTAAAATTAAGCCTTGGTGGCAAAGAGTGGATGTAAAGAAGTATTCTTTTCTCAACAGGGGAATTTCAAATGGAATGGAACAAGTTACCTGTATCACTCTTAAGACCCTTGCCTAAAAATGTAAAATTCTTCAAAAAGAAAGGCTCCAACATATTGTAGAATTAATGTATGTATATTATTTTGGAATGGAGTGTTGCAATGTGGGAACTTATGGACAAAGTAAGGGATTGCTTGAGAGGGCGATGTACGGTGGGGTTTCACCCCGAGACCACTACAGTAGCTGTGAAGGCCTGTCATGAACCCCGTAAAGCTCCAGAAAAACTGTTAGTTATAATACTTAAATTTATTTGGTTATATTGAACTATTTAATAGAATATTATTTTACTTAGGATTATGTTTTTTATCAATTTATGTATTATAATTATTTTTCGCATATATTTTGCTGACCTCAGTGGCCGAGTGCATAGCGCATTGAGTGCTAGCTCTAAGTCTCGAGGACCCAGGTTTGAGTCCTGCGGATCGGAAAATTTTCTGGTCTGGGATGGGATGTATTTGTGTTCGTAGGGGCTAAATGTAAGAGTGGTCTATACAGACTAAATTTTGCCTTGATTCAATAAAGGCAGATTATTATTATTATGTTAATTGTATATGTATATATGTAGAAAATAACTGCCTCCAGGCTTACAGCCTACTTGCGGTTAACTTATATAATAATATTATATCAAAATATTTTTGATGGAATTTTTCTAATGTGTTGAGTTTTTAATGTAATGAGCAAACGTTTGAGTATGAAGAAGTTCAAATTTATTTGTGAGATTTTAACCATGTTATTTTGTACAAACTCTGTTTTATATTCAGGAGCAAAGCTGGGATATGCATGAATCATTCCACAGTCAACTGGAAAGGGCAGAAGATGGCTTTACTTGGGTGGCTGACTACTTTGGAAGAGGGATATTTAATCGTCTCACTCTTGTGACAGATACATCTCCTAAAACTAAAGTAATAGGTATGTCATCTGCATTGTTCATTCAATCCACAGAATGGTTGACTACAGCCCTCCATTCCATGAATTATAATTCTTCTACTTCTTGATAGAACATGTTTCCTTAGTCCTTTATTTGGTTTAAAAATAGATATAGATAAATAATTATTTTACAACTATTAAATGTTAAAGGAAATAACATGTTATTCATTTCAATAATCATAATATTTATGTAATATATTATAGAATTATATTTTTACTCAGCATTAAGGAAAGACTTTCAACACATTCAATATTGAAATAAGAAGATTTTATATAATGATTTATTAACTTATTAGTTTACAAAATGGTATAATTTTATCTACTATGAAAATGATATTCTTTTCTATCTCAATCTCCTTTTCTACTAAAAACTTTTTTCCATGAAATAAATTATCAATTTTGTTACTCTTGAAATAATATCCACAAAGACGAATCATGAAGTATATGAAAGTGTGAAAATGTTTCATAGGGATTTTAACCAACTGTAACATGCTATCTTATCTAATAAAATTATCTTACATGAAAGCTAACAGTATTTTATAAGCCGAGTCTGTGTATCTTATCTTATCTAGACAATCATTTTAAATTAAAACAGATAGCCTTTGAGCAGGATTGATTTTTTTATATAATTACTTTTCAGAACTCAATGCTTCTCAGTTTTTGGGACTAGACACATTGTAGTAGCAGTAGTGACTGTAAATAAAAAAGTACACTGAGGAAAATTTGCTCCTATATCTAAGGCAAAATTTTTATTTTTCTGAGCAATATTTGCTTTTCATTGCTGATATTTATAATAAATAGCTTTTACATTTGGGCCTTTGGAGAATTTATCAGTATCATTTTTCATTTATCAGATCATAATATAACTTGTGATTGTTTCTTTAAGATGTTAATTCAATACTATTATTACAGATTCAATGAAAGATTCAAACTTACCATCAGGAGAGCCAAGAAAAAGAGAAGAAGCCCATGGCGTTCAACTACCTCCTGTATTGGCAGTTAATCCTAGAATACCTTCAATTAATCTTGAGGAGAAGGTTTCATCGACTAAGAATTCAGCTTCCAACATCAATTCATTGACAAAAAGAACTCAATTAGGACTGAGCACTGGCCAAATTCAGTACAGTAGTTCTCTGGAAGCAAACATGACTCGTGGTGAAGATCAACCCTCAGTTCCATCTTACAAAGGAAAGGTAACTCATTCTACAAATCCATTTGGTGATGATGATATTTGTGAACAAGAGGGATTAAAACCAATTAGTCAGGGACCAGCATATGATGAAAGTAAAAACCCATTTGCTGAAGACTCCCTAAATCCTTTTGAAACAGATGATGACCTACCAGTTAGTCAAAAAAATATTAAAGTTGATAGTGATTATGACCGAAATCTTAATCCTTTTGCCTAGTGAAAAATTTCTTAAATTAATTTAGCTGAAATAATATTTTAATAAAATATAACTGTTATGTGCATTAATTTGCAGGAACAATGTTAATGTCACATTTTATATTTTTATTTGCTGTTCAATGAAATAAGAGTGAAAGGTTACTGAGATTAGTGCACCTCTGCAATTACATGAGTAATACTACTAAAGTTGCATGTCTAAATCTTTTGTGATCGGATTCAAATTACATAGTGAACATTGTTCATATGTATCCTATTTAAAAATTGAGCTCATAAAGAACTCAATCAAAAGTCCATAGAAGTTATTCATTTCTCATTATTGTTGTAGAATACAAGATAATTGTGACTGGTAGGTAGTATTATTGAGCCATGTGAAACTTTTAAACTTGATGGTATCCACAAGAATGTCAAATATTGTCATATACTTTCATGCATCAAGATGTAATTTGTTTTTCTATAATTAATGTATAAATGTAATAGGCTAACTTGAATTTATTTATCAAATTAGCGAGGAGAGAGCTTAGCCTAAAAATGTGATAAGTTTGTGTATAGTTCTGACATATTCCATGTAATGATTCCTGATGTTGTTAATAAACTGTGATTGTGTTTGTTTTATTGTATCATGTCTTTTAACTGGAGCACCTTTGACTATTTTATGCTAGATAGAAAACCAACTATTGAATGTGAAAAAATGCTATCATTATAATTTTAAGCTTTTTCATTAACATAATTTGTTCTAAATTAAAAACAAATTCATTGTGCTTGTTTTTAAATATTATAATTTATAATAAAAACCATATTTATATATTATCCAATCTTTTATTCTGCGTATAAATCTATCACACTTAAACCTTCTACATTTTCATACTTAAGAACCTCTCATTATTATAAGGCTTGGACTGTAATAAACAAGATATGGAAGATTAAGAGAAGGTGATTGTCTACCTTGATCAAGATGCGACAAAAAAATTGAAAATATCAACAATTTTAAGATATTAAATGATAAATTTTTGTTATCTGTTAGTTAAAAGAAGAAATTCTTGGCAGTTAATATACACCAAATTTTCTATGGAAATTTACAAAGTTGTTTCATTACTATGAATTTACATGTCTCAAGTATTAAAAGAATGAACTTTAAACGTTGTAGAGAAAATTTTCTAATCTAAGAATGGATTCTTCATTTAATCAAACTTACGTACTATAGTTGCTGAATATTAATCTCTTTCCTAATATATTTGGTTCAACAGGGCTTAAGGCTGTGTATTTCCTTGATGTGTAGTGAATCTGGGCCACAAATTATATATCTTCATAAGTCCAAAATAAATCCTTAATGTTTCCTATCATATTTTGAACTGAGTACATAGAGACTATGATGGAGTTCAGTAATGCATTGAATGTCTGCTTGAAAACTCAGTAATGCAAAGTATGCCAAAAAAAATCTTTAGATACATGTTTCTTTGTTTTATATTTCAATTCAAAGTAAGTATGCAACACTATTTTATGTATTTATTTCATTTGAAAGACACCCATCCACTCCAATGCTTAGAAATATTAATATTTATAATTACTCTAAAGAAAATATCTCATTTCTCACTCATGATTGAATTTTCATCCATAATCACTACCCTCTTCCTTCCATAACCATGCAATAATTTTTGAATTAGACCCTCTGATGCTTGCTGAAACTTAGATTCTCAGGAAGGGATATCTGATCAACTAGTTTAAAGGGTTAATAATTTAAAATTGTAAGTGGGAGGGCTTTTCATTAAAATTTAACTGCAAATTTTGTAAAGATATCTTTCAACTGAACTGAAGCGTCAAGGGCAGGAGTTAATATAAATGACAATTTAATGTTCATTAATTAATTCATTGCATTTAATATGAAGTAGTTATCATGTATGGAATGTCTTTACACAGTCCTCAGTGATTTGCTAAAAATAATTTTAATTTAATAAATATGATGGATGAAATAATGGATAGTCTGCAATAAATGCAATCTGGAATACCAATCAGTACACAAATCAATGACTTTGACTAGAGTTTGTTGCACCAAAAGATTATGCATGAAAATCTAGATCAAGAATTTAAATTAAATTTAAGTCGCATATATATTAAGGAAAGATGCAAACTAAATAACCACATCTTTCTGAAAATTGGTCCTAATAATCAAATAATTCCCCACATGCACTGAGCAAAAAAGCATTACATCTTTTGGGAGTTCATCAAAATATACCAGACTGATTCAACAACTGTCTTGAATAGCGTCTGTCATTGGAGAGATGTTGGTATTCATCTCAAAACAAGGTTATACTATACATGGTTGCTACTGAGATGGTGTTACAAGTTTAAACTTTACATTGAGGACTTAAATTAAGTCTTCAGATTATGAAAAAATGAAATAGATTCTTTTAAAAACCATGAATCAATAATACCAATACAATTACGAAATTATATATTCAAATTCCATAAAATCAACAATTGTCGAAGAATAGAGATAACTTCTTTTCCAATATCTATCGACTAGAAGAAATCAGATGGAAAACATTTCCTTCTAAGAAATAAGATCGGGTGACCATATGTTCCATGGGTTATTGACATAAGCAAAGGACATCCAAAATACCATTCAGACATCAGATTCTAGAGTTATTATGAAGATAGAACAGTTACGTAAATAATCGATTAAATCTACAAGCATTTTTAACGTATGATTTATTCAATAACACTTATTTCAAACTATACAGGATATAAATGCTAAAATACCGAAGTGAAAGTAATAACCAGACTCGTGTTTTCTTAGGTTAGATACCTTCTTCAAGTTCTATATAAAACTCAGTGCTATCTCAGTAACGTTTAAGTTAAATTTTTTGAATTATATCTTGTAAAAGCACTCCAGATCGAAGCACAAAAATAAAGCTTTCTCGTTCATAATTTCAAATTCTTCAGTTCTGTTGACTGAAAGAGATCACTGAGATTAATAATTTTCACCTACGAATATTGAAATAAACTTCGTTCTAATCCGGCAAATTTGTGGCAAACATGGCCCATTAATTGAAAGATAAATAAACAATCAACCGTAAAACAATACTCCATAACAGAGACTAACTAAAATCAAGATAGTAACACTAAGATAAGCAATTAAAAAGGGAATTTCCTTCTTTCAGCTTGCGCTTGCGCTTGTACAGTTTCAAGGTAAAGTGTCTATGTGCATTGTGGGTATATCTCTTGTGCGTTTGACGTCACTTCAGGCTAGGTCATGAACCCTCACCCTCGAAGGCCTTAACAGAAGTTGGGATCACAGGTAGATATTGCAGACTTGTATGGTTGTTAATAATATCGCACCTTGTTCACAAAGTCATACAATTACATTTCACATCGTTGAAAGGTCGATTTTACTATTGGCTATTTTGTCAAAACATATGAAAACAGTGACCAAGTATGGTCAGCCATGCATATCCTAGCACTGAAGTTCAGAATTTTTGTTCTTTCGCATCTGTTAGGCTTTGTTGCTTTCAGCTTTTTACATTGTCATATTTCAGAAATATGTAATGAAACTGTCACATTTTGAACTTGTTTCATCTAGATTGTAGTCTGATTTCATAGCTGTTGTATTCAATGCCATTGTATGTTTTCGAGTGTACGTTTTTTTGCGTTTTATGCCGCACTTTAGTATCTGACAGGATAAAGCGAATGCTAATCTCATTAAATTAGTTGATGTTTTGTTCGAAGTTTATTCAGCTTCTTTTTGTCTCATACAACTTATAATTATATAACTTTAATTTACATCTTAAAACTGTTTGACGGATTTTATATTTTAACGTTAGATTCATTGTTTTTGACCTACAATCCGAAACTATTGGTGTCTTAAAAATGACCCTGGAGTTATTTTTAAATATTACTTCATTTGTATACATTTTGGCGCGATATACTAGATTTAAAGTAATTGCTGGAAGATTGGTTCGATCTATTTTATGCTTTAAAACATGATGTCTCTCCAATCTAGTACATTTATTATTTTTAAATTCTCTACCACATATTTAGAATTTTGATTAGTCGTTGAGATCGTCAATAAAAAGCGAACGAAAGATATATTTTTTTGAATTACTTTTCGATTCTGTTGTTTTGTCTTATAGAGTGTAATATTTTATCCTTATTTTCCAGCGATGGCTGTTGCTTCCTGGACTACACTAAAATGGCATGAAGGTATGATAAAAATTTTCTACAATTTTGTGTGAATTTAATCTCTTTAATAGTAAAGCAGTTTTCATTCGAAATTCTGATGCTATATTATGAGACGAAGAATTTATTTGCGAAACATTTTGCACATACTCTAAGTTATACTTAGCCATTCTTCTCACAAGCTGTACTATATGTTAACCATTGGCGTAGCCAATATTTCTATTCATCACTAGATGCAAATTAGTTTGTCTTGGTAATTGGTCTTGGTTTTAATCTTTTTTACTTGAAGTTTTTATTTGTAGTATATAGTGCATAAAAGTTTTTAAGGAAATTGATTTGATGTGATATTAGCCTATTCAGCACAGATAGTCACAATTATGGATATCTGAAATACTATACTACATGTGCTTTTATGTTATTCTCCATTTCCCATAACATACTGTGGAAAGTAATTTGAAAATCATGTTAAAATTGTTAGTGGAGTGAAAAGTTAGTGAAATACTATAGTGATTGAGAGTCCTGAAATATAGGTTGGGCAAAATTAGATGTATATATCAATCAATTTTTTAAATAATGTGAATGAAAATATACATCATTTTCAAATATGATAAAAATTTACATCATGATCATAGAGAACATGTCTTTTTTTTACTTGAGCTTACAATATTCACTTAAAAACCTTCGTATCTTGTCCAACAACAGAGTTATGTTACGAGTTGGAGATTCACTTTTGCATATACCTATTTATTAGCATTTTGAATTATATCAGTTTATTGGAAATTGTTGCACAGTTTCTTTTGATCATCTAGAATTAGAGTGCCATTTTTGCAATTAAAAGAGAACACACATTTTTTGTGATGCTCAATATTAGAAATTGTTATTTTATTTTAATAATTTGCTAATAACTACTCCATTTGCTGCTTTTTATGTATCTAAATTATATATCTTGATTAACAAAAATTATGTATTATGACAAGAAAAAAGAATATTATTATTATTTGCTGGCCTCGTTGGCCGAGTGCGTAGCGCATTCTGTGCTCTAAGTCTTGAGGTCCCAGGTTTGGGTCCTGGCAGATCGGAATATTTTCTGGGATGGGAAGTATTTGTGTTCGTCCATAGGGGTTAAATGTAAGAGTGGTCCATATAGACTAAATTTTCCCCTGATTCAATAAATTATTATTATTATTGTTTATGTTGACTTGCTTACATCAAATCATTTGCTTATGATCTCAGAAAATATTGATATTGATGTTCATGATCATATTTAATAATTTATACAATTTTTGAAAGAGGAAACAATTATCAAGCATAAAAGATTTTGCCTTAAAAATTGTGAATATTTTACATAATTCCAGCTTAATATTTGCTTAAATTTTCAGAAATACGTAAATATGAAATGTGAATCAGCCTATTTTCCACTTTAATAATTCGTTAAGATTGTAATTTATATTTCATGATTCTTAAGTATAAATAAAATCTTCTCTACACTTTATTAATACTAATTACTGTTTTTCCATTAGTATCTAAATTGCCTAATAATAACATATGAGTGAAATTGCTCGTGGAAGAAGCAGATTTTATTGTGTAGAGAAAAATGCTAATGTAAGAAAGTATTAGTTAGGATTTATCGAAAAATGAGCTCATCTAACAAGGGAGCTTTAGTACTTCAGCATAGGATTTTTGATAAAATTGGTATGGGCATGCCACAACAACCATTTATGTAAATGGAAATGGTGGTGGAGTGCTAGCGAGTTAGATCGCTAATGTAATAATATTCGTAATAAGTAATAATGGTACTACCAAAGATCATTTATTAAAAAAAATGGAAGAGAAAATGAAAGGAAAAGTTGGCAGGTGCAGGGGATTTCCTGGCAGGATAGTATACACTAGAGACTTGTCCTCAGGACCACTATGTTATCCTTGAAGAGAACCCTGTTAAAACTTGTATTATGAGGGAAAAAGTTGAAATTGGTAGTAAATATTGGGTTTAAATATGTCCAAATAATCAATGTATAAAATTTATGAGCATATGTTGTCATTATGTATTACATGCTGCCATAGGATAATTAGTCTTACTTATAATAACAATGTCCTTTTGTTTCATATGAATTGGGTAATAATAACTAGCTGGTATTGTAAATTTGTTGAATTTTTCTAATTCATTTTTAAGAAGTAAAATTGGGATTTTAAATTGCTGATTTCTTCACAGCATGAATTCCATTTTGGTTGATGATGTTTATATTAGTCATATCCTTCAATCTTATCTGTCGTAGAAAATAATTTCAGTTTTTTTGGTTAGATATATAAGAGAGCTTTTGTTAAAACAAATACTTTTCTACGTATTAATAGTCCAAGTATAAAACAAATATTTCATAAAATCTAAAATAAATGGAATCTTTCAACTCTATAACTCAACCCTATAATTGTGTTTTGATTTTACTGTTGCTTCTTGATGTGTTTTATGTAGTTCAAATTGTAAGAGATTAAATGTTTGAGGAATGTTTTGTGATCAGGAGAATATTTATTGTTGAATGCAATGGATCTTTTTTTCTTGGAATTTACTTTTGTATGTCAAAACTTTTTCGTCTTATCTCTTTAATAGGACTTGAGGAGTGAGAGAGAGATAAGATATCTGGAAAGTTTCTGAAGTTAGAAATGAAGAAGGATCTATTTCATATATATGTATATTAATTTTCTTAACCGAAAACATCAAGGGGTTTGACCTTGATCCGAGTTCCTTTCAAATTATATATTTTGCGTAATTTGTGTTTTTCTTTGTTAGTAACAGCTCCAGTCAGTCCCGGCATAACATATCTGGTTTTAACTGTTTGCAAGTAATGTTGGATGAAATTAAGGGATGGCATTAAATTCTTCTTCCGTTGCCATAGATCCTCAAACTGGTCGTGTTTAGGCTATTGATAATAGTCTTACTCCATAGCCGTTGCTCACCTCATTTATCCGTATCGCCCGTTATCAGAGAGACCCCGATGTTTGTTTTATTACCTTTTCTCAAGTCTCCTGCAACTCTGACCGTCCTCGTGGACACTGGGAGTGAACCCGAAGCGTTATATTGTTACTGTGCTGTTAGTGACATGAAACCTTACTCAGTTCCCAGTTGTAAGTATATTTTCTCTAACACGGTGTAAAAATACCTTGAATCGCTGAAGTTAGGCTAACCGATAGATTAGTTCCTTAAATGGCACAAATAATACTGTTGTAGGCGAAATGGAATTGTTGTCTGATTATTATTTTCTGAAGCTTTTACCTAGTAGATGTTCAACTAACGTGTTTGAATTCGTTTTCTAAGGAGCATCGATTTTCACCTGAGTATTGTGTTATCGTTTACCAGAATTCTTTAACGTGCAGTTTTTCGGTAAATTTATTCTAGGCAATTTAATTTCTTAATTCCTTAACCTCCGCTTTTTCTTCGTTGATTGTTTTGCCGTCTGAGCTCAGACTATATGGGATTATTTATCCATCGACTCTAGCAACTTCTCAGCTTTCCGTTTTAAGCGAAGTTATTTTGCCGCTAAATTCGAAGCGAAGGCAATTCGAAGCTAAGGCAACCTATCTCAGATAGGTTGCCTTAGCTCAGTCGTTTCAATTGATAAAAGCGCATTCCATATCCTAATGCTAAATACTTCCCCTTCGATTTATTTTGCGGAGTTTTTACATTTTCATTTTGGACGTCGCATTATTTCATTAAATCGTTGCGTAGTACTCATTTACATAGCTTGGGAATGAAAAGTTTCCAAATAGGAAGGTTTCAACCTCTTTCGATTTTATACACAGCTTATTACTAGTTGGGAGGTAAATTTTTAAGCATAATTTTGTTTCATTTTGAGCCAAATTTGATTTTTTTATAATTAAGGAGAAAGAATAATCAAGATATATATTCTTCTTAATAATCAAGGTATTCTTCAAATAGCTTAAAATTGTTATTCAATAAATACTTGTATAAATTTGAATATTAAGAAAATACCTCAAATACCAAATATATCTCCATTTCAAAAGAATTCCCAAGTAAGTCACCCACCTGTGAGAGAAAATATATTTTTGCTATTGACAACTGTCTGTAGTAAAACAGGTTGTTCATTAGTTTCAAGTGGATATCAATACTATGTGTACTTTTATTATTGAGATGAATGGTTAGTAATACCATTTCAGTTTGAATTAGTTTAGAAATAATTGTATGTGATTGCCTATGTTACTTTATTTACTGTTCACAATGATAAATATCAATTTTTTTATTTTTTTTCGTCATTTTTCTTTGGCATGTCAGAGAGAAAGTGTGAGAGGATTATGCTTCACACTTGATGGATAGGATGGATGAATTCATGGATTTGGAAACCAGGGTTAGTGGTGATTTGCCACATCCCCTCAAGATGGAGAGTGGTGACGAAAGTCCGCAACAGAAACCACACCCAAGTTCCATCTCAGAGGTGGATATGGGCCTTAATGTGCCAGACAAAGTGAGGTCTATATGTTTGGCTGTGGAGCTGTGTGTGGTTTGTGGGGATAGAGCATCAGGTAAGATTCAAATTTAATTGTTTTACTATGATTCAAAATTAGTTCAATTGTAACTAAATTTCTCAGATGGGTAAAAAATTCTTCATGTTGAATGAATTTATTAAATTTCTCCCTTGAGTCCCTCCCTTGAAATGAAGAGCATTCTTCATAGTAATTCTATGGAAGATATTTGCTTATGAAATGTACATTTCATGTTCATTTTTTGCCTTTGAAGAAAGTAATGGGAAAATTATAAACATATCCCCCTCCTTCAGTAGTAGCAAGATTTAAGTTATATTTGATATTCAATTCTTTAGTAATTAAATTTTTGACTGAATTTAATAGATCTCCATTTCAAACATTGCTGTAAGTTGTTCAACATTGTTTAAATAATGTGTATTATATTAGTTGGAAAGTAAAGTTCACAGCTAATCTATTTAATATTCATTTCTTTTAGGGAGGCATTATGGGGCTATTAGCTGTGAGGGATGCAAGGGATTCTTCAAAAGGTCCATCAGGAAAAAATTAGGATATCAGTGCCGTGGTAGTAAAAACTGTGAAGTGACTAAGCATCATCGGAACCGTTGTCAATTTTGCCGCCTAAAGAAGTGCCTGGCCATGGGCATGAGAAGTGATTGTAAGGATCTCAAAAGTTCATTGGGTGGTTTGTGCTAATAGTTTATTATTGACCTATGTTTACTGATTCATAATTTGGTATTTGTTAAATATTATTCTGCTTATTGATGAAAGAATACATGCTTTGAATCGGTCTCACATGTAAAGGTTTTTTATTAAGGTTTAGATTATGTTCTAATTGAAATTCATTCAATGAAGATTGAATTTGTTGATGTTTAAGTATTGGATATTTTGAGAGTAATAGGATATGGTTATGAAAGAAATTTATTGATAGTCTTTTATTTAATATCATTCTTGTCATGAAATGAGATTTATCATAGGAATTATAATTTTTTTCCTGAATAATAAGTATTTAACTTCCCTTTCCAAGCGCTGACAAGTATCTTTAATCAAATTCATTTTCATTTCTATTCTATTGTTTAATAGTATTATATATTTTAGAAGTTAGGAAAAGTATAGAGTTAAATAAATTGTTACAACACAAAAGAGAATATTTTGGATTACATTGTAAAATAATTTGTGAGCTCATTTATTAGAAAATCTTGAGGGTCCGTATACCATTTGATGGAGGATTTTAGATTCATTTATTCTGAAAAAGGAAAGTTAAATATGTTTTGTGACTGTATCGTTGGTCTATCCGGAGATAAATTGCTGAGCATATTTTTAATGTTTACCATGCTACTCATTCTCAAAAACAGTTATGATCTGTTTTAAGATTCTTCAAGAACAAAATGTGATGTTCATTATTTAGTTTTTTTAATTCTCCTTGTCATGAATATCATTTACCTGCTACATTGAATTCTCATTGATCACTGTATATGCATTCTGTATAGCCAGCTTAATATGTTGTTTATATTTAAATTTAATTTAATATGAATATTATAATTAATATTCAACAATTAAGTGAATATTATTTTTTTAAATATTACTTATTTGAAAAAGGAATTTTTAATGAATAAGGTATTAATTACATTTATACTACTCATAGTTACTCCGATATTTTTTATTTACAATTTATTAAACTGGTCAGGTGTTTCTGTGGAGAATGAAAACTGTCAAAGCTACTTTTGGTAATTAGATTAATGAAGTTGCCCATTTCTGTCTAGGCTTAGAATGACCAGATAGGAATTGCCTAAGTAATTAACTTTTACAAATCATTTTACATTATCATTCTTAACATTATTATAATGGAAATTTTCATTGTGAGGAATTCCAGATTAGTACAAATTAAAAGTGCTAATGATGGAATTGACCAGTGTTTCCAGTCTTCATATAGAATTCGCCACCTAGGGATTTAGCTGAATTATTTATGAAAAATATGGTATTCTTTGTTCAAAAAATAGTACTTGAGCCTTTAATTTAGATTCAGTTGCGTGAAATTAATTGATTTGGGATGAGTCGGACAATGATACAGCCCTTAATATAATAGGATCAGTAATTGTGAGTTATTCTTCATTCTTCAATTTAAATTCTGATTAGATATAGTAAGGAAAACTTTTATCCCTTTCAAACCTTTCTCAATAAGTTTCCTCATAAAATTCATCCTGAATTAAAAGGAAGATAATTTTCTATTAGCTCTGTTTGTTAAGTAACTGAACTGCAATAAAACACTCAACAATCATGATGCTCAGCTCCATTTCCTAAAAAATTGGGACAAAATTTAATTATGTTGTTAATTCCTTTACATAATTGTGCTGTACCATACTTTTAAATTTTTTGCAATAACCAAGGAACCTTAACAGTTTAACATGATGCTTAAATCTCACTCAAAATAAAGGTGAATTACAGTCAAAAATAGAAAATTAGCCTGGAGCTTTTGAGTATAAAATATCCCTTGTAAATAATTGAGGGTTAACCTACAAAAAATTGTTACTCATAAATTTTCATATCAGTAAGATGTCTCTTATTATTTTGCTGTACTTGTTGTATAACTTAATTTTCCTCTCATAAAATCCCTTCTGTTCTTCATTTTTTGGAATTGTTATCTGTTATCATAATCATTAATCCCATGCTTCGAGTGGAAATTGAATTTGCTCCATTCATGAAACACATTTATTTAATACTCTGCCAGTTTTTGTTAGGATATATCTATTTTTGTATGCAGTCCTATGTTATTAGAGTTCTTGAAATATATAGACAATATGTATAATTTTTATTTAAAATAATATAAACTTTAATAGGTGGCATGTTAAAAATTACTCATGTTGTGTTGCTAAAGATTGTCCTTGAAATTATATGCTATGCCCAAATGAGAGGCTCCATTAAATTCTGAGTTTAAGTTATGTAAAACTCTTATTTGAATGAATATATAGCCTAAAAATTCTGAAATGCTAAATTACCTTGGCCAGGCAACAGAACATAGTTCTTTATGCATGTTGGAATTTTGATTAATATGAATTTTAGTGTTATAAAATATTTAATGTTATTCAAAGTGTTCCAAATAGAAGTGTTTTGTCAGAAGGCAATTAACTTCTCATTTAAGTATGTTTTTGTAATTCACTCCTTATTAGTATTTATTGCTCTGAAACTGAATGTGAAACAGACACGAGAAACATTCAAAGCTCCCCATGTTCTAGCCGTCCAACATGAACGGAAACCAATCACAGAGAAAAGAGAGTATTCGATGACACCAGGTGCTAATAACCATGGGAGCCCAGCTGCAGTTTTCTCTTCTACACCCGGAAGCAAGATTTTCATCCGAAAGGACTTAGGTGTAGAGGCGCATTCACCAGGTTGGCCTCCTTCATTCAGCCTAGCAGACCTTGGTATCATGAGTCACACAACTTTGGGAAAAACTAGTTGTATGTGTATATTTGATGTATTTATTCTTCTGATTTTTTTCTTTTCTAATGATTACACTTATTGGTAATCCTTCTTACAAATGGAAGGGATTTATGAATGCTTGTTTTGAAGATATCAGTTAAGTGTGCAAAAATCTACTGCTTTGTGTGTTACTGAGGCTTTTGATGTAATTTTGCTGCCACATCTTTATATTCGCTAAGTTAACTTACCTCTTTTCTCTCTTCTTGTTGAACTTCAAGTGGCAAACTTGAGTATTTCAGCCTATGCATGATTTCATTTTTATTTTTTGAGTGATAATAGTCAAATGAAGATTAATTAAATCAATTGATAGAACTGAAATTATTTTTATAAAAAAGAGAGAGAAAGAATTATTATTCTGGAAACTTTAATATTCTAAAGAAACATAAATTATTTGGAAAACAAGTCAATTTACATTTATAATCATTATTACGCACCTCTTTATTCAGAAAAGCTACTTGCAGATGACTTGTATTGGTCTGAATCTTCATAACTACTTTACTTTACTTCATGTAAAATTAGCAGTAAAGCTTAAGTGAATTGGAATAAAGCTAAATGAATGAAGAGCTTGTTAGGAAATGTAAGTAAAGGCAAACATTTTTTCAAATTAGGGATCAGTTAGTTAATTATTTAATCAAATTATATATCAGTTTTGTTGCAAATGGCTTTGGGATGTATTTTTAATGAAACTGAACTATTGATTTTTCTACATAGAGAATTGCATGGTTTTCAGAGTTTTTCTTCATAAGTAGGAGAAAAGGGCTTTAATTTTTTCTCTTGATAATTTTCTAATGATTACCTTCAACAAATGGTCACAAATGCCAGGAGTAAAACCTGACACTGTATCATTGAAAATACTGTAGCATTATATATTATGTTACATAATTTAGTAATTAGTTTAAGTTAGTCTGCTCAAATTAATATGGAATGCATACATTTGTGTCTTCCTTTAATTTTTAATAGCTTTATTAAGTTATGAAATTTACTATTTTAAATGTTACTTACTTTACACAGTCAACTGCAAGTAAAATCACATTTCTGTTTTTCTTATGGAGCCATTTATTCATGTATCGCCATTTGGATAGAATGTAATGTTATGTCTGAATATATGTTTAATGAATTCTTTTCCAGTACATAAGATGGATTTGGTTTATCTATGTGCTAATAAAATATCTAGTCATTCAGATCTGATTTTTTGCAGTACTCCTTAATTTGGTAGAAGAACTTCTATCAAAAATAGAGCATGCTATTTATTATTCAGTGTTGAGGGAAAAGGTAAAATTTGGAAATGAAAATAGTGTTCCCTTGCTTTTTGCTTATTTGTGAATAAGTTGCTGGAATTGCTTCATATTATAAATTTTGATGCCATTTTTTATATTTTATTCTTTGAAAAGGTATTTTCTGAAATTTTCAGCCGTATAGATTCCTTTGAAAATTTTAATCATCTACATTTTTAATATTCTTGCAACAATCAGTGTGTAATTTTTGTGATTAATTTTTCTCTCAGTTACTGTTTCTCAGTTATGAGAGATGAAATTACTTTTTAAAGTATAAAAGATTTTCATATTTCAATTGATTTTATGTAACATATATTTGCACAAGTTCTGAATTTCATTTTTATATTCTTTATTCTTTAAATATACTTATTAGGTGACCATATTTACTCTTCAATGGTTACCACCTTAATACAATGGTCTTCATGCACTCCAGGGACTTAAAGACAGAAATTGTGAATATTTTAAATCTAGTTAGTGGTTTAACTACTTGTTAAGCTCATCTGAACCTTACTTAGTATTCTTTCCTGAAAATCACTTTCCTCTGCCTCCAGCGATAGGTTTCCCAATTAGTAAATGGACTTTATTAGTATGTTAATGTGATTTATTCAAATTTGATTGTTCTCAGTAGAGTTGTAATTGTAAATCTGTATATCCATAATTATTTCCTTAAACTTATCCATGGATTATGCAAAAGGAAACAATTTTTGTGCTTATCAACCAAGATAAATGAACATCTTTCAGAATTATTTCTGTATACTAAGGCAACATAGACATGCTTTTGCATTCTTTGACCTTCTTTTAAACTTCTCTTCCCTTTAATTTGGTCCTCTGTGAATGTAACTGATATATATTTATGAAATGGGCCGATCATTAAATTTCTTGAAACAAGTGGCTATTCCTGGCCTCCAGTTGCTCATTTTGCTCTGCAGTGTCTTATTATCCTCATTCATGAACTCAGTGGACGATTTTCCTTTTAAATTTTATTTTTTTACTATTGATGCCTCTATTTTTAGTTTTGCTATGTTTCATGTGCAAGCCTGGCATGCAAACATATTTTGATTGTATCATCTCCGAAATATCTGCTGAAAATAATAAATATATTAATATAACACTTTATTTGACCATTATCAATTTAAAGTATATATTATAAAATTATTTTCAAAATCATGATTATCATATGTCAGAGTTGTTCTTAGGTTTCAGTTCTTGAAGGGAAATCTGTTTTTCTAATATGAGCAATGTATATCTTTTTTTAGGTGGTGGAGAATCAGGGATCCAGAGACATGTCTCACCAAGCCAGGCAAGCCTGGAAGAAGAAGGCTCTACCGATAGTTTTCCTACAAATGGAGAGCTCAGTGATGCATACACCTTAGCTCGGGATAAGAGTCTTATTTCTCGTGCCTTGGATACTATGGCAAAGGTAGTTGGTGATGTTGTAAGTTACCTAGTGAAATTTACACATTTATGTTATGTTTTAAGACTTAAAAAATATATCTTCATTCATTTGGTTGGGATTATAAAAATCTATAAATCCCTTGCTATTTAATTTTGGTTTGTTTCAATGTAAATTAAATTGAAATTAAGATCTATTTCAAGGGATTAAATGTATATGTATATATGCTGTTTTAAACATTGTTTATCTTGTTATATTAAAATGAAATCACTGATTATTTGAATTCACAAGTCATTCTATATTTTATTAGCTTGTATAAGTCGAACACCTTTGAATCAATTCATATTATTTATGTTTGTTTTATCTTGATTTTATTACAGAACCTCAATGGAAATGAGTCACTTGGTTTAGGAGTGGATTATGACAGTGAGGCAATCTTTGAATTCGAAGGACCAATCTTAATGGATCAGCATTTTAGCTTTAATCTCCAGACTCCTAGCCCTATGCCTGCCTACCTCAATGTACACTACATTTGTGAAAGTGCTTCACGATTATTATTTTTATCTGTTCATTGGGCAAGAAGCATTCCAGCCTTTCAACTTCTGAGGTAATTTTTTAATGCACTTAAACTTAACTAAAATCTATTTGGTATTTGTTTTCTGGTAATTGATAAAATATATGATGCTCTGAATTACATATTGATTGAATTATAAGTTTTGTAGTATTTGTTTTAGGTTAATGAAATTTATATCCAGAAGTCCTGTCATTAACTAGCCATAGAAATTTTTTTTTAAGTAGGCGAGTCACATAATGTCTTTCATGTTTAAGTTATTCAAATTCCTTATGCCTTAATTTAAAAAATATTTCCCAAATGCACATTATTAATTAAACCTTATTTGTTTATACAAACTTATATTTACATACATTTGTGCGCTACACTTAGCTTATGTATCCTAGGAAAATATAAGTACTCATTAGCTTTTAAATTGTAGGTTGTTTCATAATGTGGAGCATTAAAGTTTTTTTTTTGGGTTAGATCAATGAATGAACCAGAACTCAGAAATATTTTGCATAGGTTATACAGAAATATTAAGAGCTTTTGACTCTAATTTTATTTTATTTATTTGAGTCACTTGTTAGTTAACTTTCAAATTATTTATCTTTGTTCTTTCCTTTTTTGGTTTATATTGAATTTTTTTCTCATATTTAATTCCAACCCTTTTGAAAAGATTAGTTAGTACTTACCCACCCTATTTTCTGAGAAACAAGTAGATAATTAGCTTAAGTCTACTATGTTGCTTTGATGTTTTTATTTCTGGATTTGATTGTTCATTTGCCCAGATCATTCTTTGAAATAACTCAAAATTTTATCTTGGCTTGAGTTATTTCCTTCATTGTAATGGTGATAAGCCATCTTTGATGTAATTTAATCATCAAAGTTAGTTAAGCTAATAAATTCATGCATGAGATGCAAAACTGTCTCACAATATGTTATTATGGCAAAAATTTAATAAATGTATGAAGATTTTAATATGCTTACATATAAATTATGGTGTAGTTCTACAACAACAACATATATATATATATATATATATACACTTAATATTACTTAATATATATATGGTTATCCACTTCAGCGCGTCCTTACTCTCCTAGTTGTAGGCTTTAATATTTTGGAAATATATTATAAATCTGTAGAAGCAGGACCAGGTATAAAAGTATGACTTGTATTCCATTCAATACATTTAACGTGATTTTTATGTCATCTTGTTCAAGGTCAATTGAATCTGGCTAATGTTGAAACTTCTTGAGGCATAAACTGTCAGGATGAATGGTTCAATATTATTTTGTTTTATTATTAGCTTTCATCCTAAGTGACTTATTTAAATATCAAATCCTAAACGTATAATTAAAAATTCATGATTTTCAATTACACCTTTAGTACAAAGTTTTTTATGATGATTTAGAGATGAAATAATTTTATTGCTAATATTGAGAAGTGATAAATGACACAACAATTACTTTAAATCCAATATCTGTTAATATCTGATTTTCTGTCTGTAAATATCAGATTTCTTCAGCTCTGGTTCCAGACAGAGTGTTTGTCATTCCAGCAATATAGCGTATAAAAGTTTCCAGATGTTGACACAACATGTTGAAACTCAGGTTCCAAATAAAAAGTTTTAAAGTCGTATGGGTATTAGTTGTTAGTTTATCTCTCATTAATATTAAAATCAGTGGAATTCCTTTCTGTGTCCCACGTAAATAAATTAAAATAGGGCACCCACATCAGTAAGATATATGGACGAGCACTTAAGAAACTCAGTTTTGTCAAGATGTTTGTAAGAGCAAAGATAAAAGCCAAAGAAAATACATTTTGTAAAGAACTTTTATGATATATCAGTATGCATTACTCAGATGCTCAGGATGCAGGTTGGAATTTCCTTCAAAATAGAAGGTAAAGGTTAGGAGTAGTTGCTCGATAATTTCTGAGAAAGCTATTTCTTTGAAGATGTAGACAAATAATGTATCCTCCTGCTACATGTCCATTTGGATGCAGGGAGAAATGTTAAGGTGAGGATGATTGACTTTAAAATTCATTTTTCCTGCAAACAGAAAGTGAAAGTGATAAATTATATTAGTATAGTAAAAGTGATTTGACCCCCTGCTACGTGATGAAAGGCAGCTTGCAGGGTAACAATGTAGATATTTGATAATCATCATCAACTTCAACCATTTTAATTCTAATTTAATTTGAAATTAACTTAGCTTTTATTTGTTACTCAATACATTAATTTATATTTCATTCTTTAAGAAACTTGCATTTAATCGTTAACGTACGAACGGTCCCTTTAGGGACCACTAGAACACACTTCGTTTCAGATCTGCTTATTATCACTTTCTTAGCTCGGATTTGGCTGATTTTTTTTTAGGCTTTTGGAGTGGTCCTCGCTTTAAGCTCATAGGAAATCGTCTTACTTGATACAAGGTTTACATCCGTAATCGCTTTCGAAACTAGGCTCTTCTCATCACCTCGCTACCTACGCAAACAGTCCAGATATTCTCTTACACTTCATCCTACTTATTTTTGGTGGTTGTAAACACTCTTTGGTATCTCTTTAATCTTCTGTACAAGCAAGTAATCCATCCTTTTCCATATCTCAAAAAAATAAGATAAAAATTAAAATCTCTCAATGCTTTCCATTCCTTAGTTCTCTGCTCGGATTCTTACTGTGCATATTTCATAAAAAATATTTTTATTTCAAATAGAAAAGCAAACAGTGGCACTGTGGTATTGTCATGCATATACTTTTTGTTTTATTAAACTAACTTAAATAGTTTTCTAGTTATTTAGCTTTAACTAAAGAGCTGCAGTTTCCGTAATTTCGGCATTTAAATGCCCGGCCGTTCAGAGATGCATCTGAGATTGAGTCCCGTCTTTTAAAGGTTAATAATTAGTAAGTGTTTCTTTAATTTCATACTTTTCATACACCTCAGTTATAATTAAAGAATATCACCCATGATTCAATTAATATCTAATTTAAAATGCATAATAATCTAAATTATTTTTCTATAAATTTAAAATTAAATGAAAGTTCTATTGATTATCAAGAATAATTTGCTTATGACTTTTTCCCAGCTCTTATAAACTATTTTATTGAAAAATCTTTTAAAGGGCTTATCATTAACTTATTACCACTTGGCATGGTGACCACTTGTAGTCTTGTCAGAAATAAATAAATATTTCTGATATCGGTGCCCCATGTTAAGTTGTTACTCCAAGATATTTTACTGCTTCTACTGTAGATGGTGGTTCCACTCAATGACTGTACAAGTAGTCCCAGTCGTGTCACTACTTTCCACTTCTGTGTGACATTTGTAAACAAGTGCACGCTTTAACGAATAATTGATATCAATAGATTTTCTTTCAAAAAAATAATCTATGATCAATTACTTACTTAAAGCTCTAATTACCAATGTTTGCATCAATTCATGAATTTTTCAAAATCCTTTGAGAGAGTTAATTTATCATCTCCACCTCCTACTTCTGTAAATGACAGTATTGTCTGCAATTATTTTAACTTGTATATTTAAGTGATTATTAAGATTGTTATATAAATTTAAATTAAAATTTACTATGGTCCAATCATACTCCCTTGAAGGACACGTGAGGTCACTTTTTCAAGCTAGAATGTATTCTATCCAGAACCACTTCTTAGTTTCTGTCAGTAAGAAAGTTCTTCATCCAGTTTAGTGCATCGCAATTTATGCTTATAGCATTTATTTTATCAATGTGTTCAGTCCTAAAATGCATGACAAAATTATGTTCCTCAAAACATGTGGAAAAATGAGCAATTACATTATCTATTAATTATTTATTTATAACATATTATATAGTATAAATTATTATTTATTAATTGTTTACATTGTGAGACCATATCAAATACTTAAATACCAAAAGATGGAAAACTGTCTTATTTTATCTTTATATCGAATTTTAATGATATTAGGTTAAAATATAATATCAGTTGGACTTAGAAAATCATAAGTCAGTAAATAGTTAGTCGTAAACAGTTTCTGATTGTTTTTTACAGGGTTCTTATTCAAAGGATATATATAATAGTTTAACATAGTGATTCACAGATTACAATTTAAAAATATTTCAATGAAACTTTTGTTGAATTTAGATAATATTTTTGTTGTTAATTTCAAAATTTTGAATTTAATCTAATAAATCTAAATTTCTACTTTCTTCATTACAGTCCAGAAACTCAGGTAGGACTTGTTAGAAGTTGCTGGGCTGAGCTATTTGCACTTGGAATGGCCCAGTGTTCCCAAGTTCTTTCTCTAACGTGTATATTGTCTGCTATAATCAATCATCTTCAAGCATCAGTTGCTCAGGATAAGATTTCAGCTTTGAGAGTAAAACAGGTGGGTAGATGTTATATTTTATTGATTGGAATTTAAAAATCATCCTCTGCTTTTCATCTGCTCTGCATTTCATGTATTATATTTGCATTGACATCTATCTTTGACAGCATTCATGAAAGTTAGAAAGAATGATTTTGAAAGATCAAATGACAGTCATCCAGCCATAATTTAAGGGTTGCTCAGCAAGTAATGAACAATATTTTCTTCATTATAATTTATTCCAATAATGAGAATTACATTCACAAAAGAATGCTCAACACACCTTATTTTTCTGCATATTCCACTTTTCCATATATAGCCTTTATCTTGCTTGAAACAAGGGCTTACTGGTACCAATTGTTGTTCTGGTTCCAGGACTTATTTTGAGAATTCACTTTTGAGTATTCAAGTATGTGGATAATGGTTCCATGCATCCTCTGTTGATTAACAGATTGATTGCTGACTGCCAAGTTGTATGGCCTCAGTCCTCATGAATGACAACATTAGTTCATTTAAACATGTTCATCTTTGACAGTCACTGATGGTCTCCCCACTGGTGCAAATATTGCAGCTCTGCTGAACCATCTGATCATTTATGTCCTTATCCTAATCGTCCAATTACTTACTTCTATGAAAAGCAGATGCTCCACTACTCCATACTTGGAACTAATATTTGTGAATGTTCTCTACAGCTCCTTACTGCAGTTCAAGATTCGGTGAAAGCTTTACACTATCACTTAAAGATGCAATTTTGGAACAGTCTTGAATTTACACTATTTTTCAGCACAACCAAAAATTTTGCAAACACAAACATAATTAGAAATAATTTACATGTAATGTTCAATATTTGCGACATTATTGTTGGCAGAAAAATAATTTGCTGCACAACTTTCTGTGAAACCCATGTAGAAGTATTTTAAGAGAGTAAATAAAAATAAAATTCAGTTTTAAATCAAAGACTCAATTTTTTAAAAATCCCATATTATTTACTGTATTGCTTCGCTTATCCATTATTTGCGCATTAAACTAAAGAGAGAAAAAGATTTTGTGTGAATTTTAAAGATGTTCAACATGGTCTCCTTCAAACTTCTTTTTCAACAGTTAAACCTTCAACTTTTCTAAAAGTAAGATTTTTGATAATCATCAACATTTGCATTTGTTCATTGACATTATCATTTAACTTTAATAGTTGTCTCCCACATCCCATTCTCAATTTTATAAGTAAAAGGAAATCGCTGTAAGCTGAAAGCAATGGATTTTTTAATAAAAGTTTCTCTTTTTAAGTAATTAAGCGTATTAGAAATAGCCAGATGAGCATAAATATCTCTTAGTGTGATATAAGTTTATATTTCTTCTAAATTTTTCAAGTACTATAGCATTCTCATCATTGCTTCCATTCTTTAACATTTCAAAATATTCTTTTCAGGTAACTGATCATATTTGTAAACTCCAGGAGTATGTAAATTGTATGAATAGGTTACAAGTTGATGAGCATGAATATGCATACCTCAAAGCGATCATACTTTTTAGTGCTGGTAAGAAAGTTATTCTGAAATTGTTCTTTTATTGATATTGCTCTAAAATATCCATGCATTCAATTTTGTTTCTCTTTGATTTTGAATCTTTCCAATTCTTAGATCATCCAGGACTTCCTGGGCGTCGACAAGTGGACAAGTTTCAAGAAAAAGCATTTCAGGAACTAAGAGGATATACTAATCAAAGTTTTCCTGAGGATGGAGATAGATTTCCTAGACTCTTGTTACGTTTGCCACCTCTAAGAACTCTTCAACCTAATGTAATGGAAGAACTATTTTTTTCTGGATTAATTGGAAACGTTCAGATTGATAGTGTGATACCTTACATTCTAAGAATGGAAGCTGGTGAATACAACATACAGCTTGGTAAGTTTCTTGTAGGAAGGTAATTTGTGATGTACGTATTTGAAGTGAAACTGCTGTTGAAAGCTGTGAAGAATTGAAGAATTTTGTTTAAGAAATGTTTTTGACTTAGAGGGTGTTTTGTGGCGCCAGAAACCAGATTTTGTGGGAAAGTTATCATTTTGTACCTTTAATCCATGTTAATAAGAGGGAGCTACATGCCAAAATGAAAATCTGTGTTTACTGGAAATATCTTTGTCTGGGTCTATAGGATGTAAATGGCTCATTCACTCTCAATGTAATCCATTCCTACAGAATTTTGTTATCTTTCCCATTTTACGATTTAATTTTGTATGAGGCTTGTTTTGCATTTTTCTTTTAACTTTATTTTTTTCACTGTAAATAGTTAATATCAGTGAATTCACGTGCAGTTTGTCTCATATCAACATAACCTTTCAGGTAGTCCAAATAATTCTGGAGGAAGGGCTTTCAAGAATGAAGAGACTGAGGAGTCAAGCCAGTGACTTCATAAAGCGGTACCAGAGAAGTGATATCAAGATTTTGTTGCATAGGTATTCTATAAAGAGTGCTAGAATGCTGAAGCAGTGCTTGAGGTGGAAGAAAAGTAATAGAAGGCATAGGGTCTTCTCAAAACTAGTGTAGTTATGAATTTCTTAGGATGAGTGATGGTATGCAAGGTGGAATTTTAAAATAGGTTTATGAAAAGTGATGACATACTGCCTCATGCCAGCCTACCTCAAGCACTGTGTTAAAAAGCTGATGAAAGTAAATTGTGCCTAATAAGTTCTCCCCTCGTTGTTAATGGGAAACGAGATAGTAAATTAAATAATATATTGTTGTAAAATATACTCATCTTTAAGAATTGTCTGTAAGGAAGCAGACATCTCAGAGTCATTGTAAATACAGAGATAAATTTCAGAGATAATTTTCTAAGATAATTTGTCCATGAAAAAAGTTAAGAGGATGTTCCAATGCTTTAGGAAAAGTAGGAACAAAAATTGAGTTCAAATACTGAACATGGTTGTATGAAACGAAAGGATTTACAGATGGTGACATGGAGGGTTTTGGTGTAAGCTGCAACTAAATGCTGCTTTCTGAGAGTTGTCAGCTGTCAGCATCCTCAGTGGGGAGTGGTTGTGCATTCAATGTTAGCTATTCGAAAAAATTGGAGTTATTATATCAGAGACAACAAGCAGATAGTTAGCTGATTTATCAATTAGCTACTGTGAACCATCCATTGCTCATTTATGGGGACTGTCAGGTGAAAACTCTTGTAAAACAGTCTTTATGCATTGTTAAGAATCAACTTTTTATATTACCATTAAATTAAAGAATAATTCTAACTTTAATATCAATACATGCATAGTTCAGGTGCTTATTTTATATAAAAATTTATCTAAATGAAAACTTTGTGGAAATTTGGCTAATGAAGTTGAGGCATGTATATCACTAGACTGTAGCAGTATTATTCACTGGTTTTTGTACTCCACCAGTCCTAATGAAGGGCAGATTATATTTCCAAATAAGGATTCAATCAGTGTTCTAGTCTACTTGTTTGGTATTTTATATGGGATGTGTGCAGTTATCCTCAATTGCGTGTTCTTAATGATTTTTACTGGTTTGCTAAATGTTAAGTTTACATGGTACATACCCTGTGGTTAATTATGGTTTCACTTTCCAGTAAGGATTTTTCTATGATTTTTTTAGTTTCAATTAAAATAAGATCATGGATTCATAAGCACTGATGTTTATTGGTGTCAGTCATATTTGTCTGTCAGCATTTGTTTGCTGAGTGAATTTTCATTGTACATTAGTATTTTCTAGTCCCAATCGCCCACACAGCCTGTTCACCTCATCTGATTCTTTTGTTTCATGTCATAGGTTTTAAGTGAGCATAGAGAAAGTGAATTAATTACAGGTATTCTAATAAGATTGGCAGTATTAATGTTTTCTAATTAAGTTTCTTCAATTTCTGAATATATCTATCACAGCACCCATAGAACAGTTAGTTCATCTAAGCTGTTCAAAGAATATTCTTTTTATTTTTTTGTGAGAGTATGTTACAACTTAGCTACTCATTCCAATACTTTCAATCTTAAACATTGCATTCAAGGGAACATGTTCCAGTTAAGTTAACAAAATAGTTCTCAGTTGTTACTTATACCACAAAATAAGTAATGAAAATGTTTTTTAAAATTTACGAATCTTAGAGTATGTTGATTTTAAAAATTCTAAATTTAACTCTTAAAATTTCTTTCTTTACTCTGGGTCATATATCTTTAAAACTTAATTTTTGTCAATTGTTTTATTTAGAAGAAATTCTTCAATTTTAGAGGTATGTTTAGACCATTATGTTGGATATCATATAATTTTAGTTCAGTAACACTTGTATGTATTGGTATGAACGTAGATTTTTGCTCTATATCTTAAACATTCTTCTTTCCCTTAACAGAGCCTGTTACACTGCCTTAAAATTCTATTATGTATTGCCCATCATTCTCTCTCTAATCCCTCTTTGAAACAAAACTTTCTAAATTAAATTTAGGAATAATTTGTCTAATTACTTATCAAAACGTAAGTTGTTATGATCTTTTTGGGAGTCATAGAATTCTTTTAGCAATTGATAGCTTCTTAGTGACATTATAAACTTAAGGAACTTTCAATTTTTAATATTTTAATTATTTTCTTCTTTTACAGTTTTTATTTTTCATTTCATCAGTTAATAATTTCATTATTTCAAGGAAATGAAACCTAGCTATTCCCATGGGAAGAATTTCCTTAGAATTTTTCAGCCACTTTTAAAAGATTCTGAAATTAGATTCCTTACTTAAACAGTTTATGCTCTGCATGTAATGAGTACTTAGGTGAATTCTTTCTTATCCATTTGGCCTTGAACGCAGTTCCTTGATCTCATTTGTTATAAGCTAAACTCATTGTAAATTGTACAACCAACAAGTCATTCTCTTTCAGCATCACTTGTTGCATTACTTTATAATTCACAAGTAGTAGAGCATCTGTGTTGAGTTAGGTTCAGTCAGATAAGTTTGTGAGGCTTTATGTAATATCTCATTGAAATACTTATCTCTGGAGAAGGAAAAGGATTTCATGAATATGAATATATTAAAAGGATAAAGTGCATTAAGAATTAAAGCTGATAAAAAGTTTAAATATTTAAGCTCAAATGAATTTTTTGTATCTTATTAGTCTTTTTTGTAGAATATCATTACTGTTTAATATTTGAATTGATAAAAGGATCTGTTTCACAGAGGAAATTATTTCTCTAAAATGCATAGATACTTATGTGTACCTGTTTTCAACTCATTTTTAATTGGTTTTCAGTATTATTATTTTATGATTTTTGTTCTTTTAAAAGAGAGTGGGTGTTTCCATGTATATTGAGAAGTATACATTTTTTACTTCAATCATAATTCCAATCAAATTTGAATTGCCACTATTTAACTGAAATGAAAACTAGGAAAGGGATAAGTTGTTGGCTCCTCCGAGTGAAATTGTTCTTTACTATAAGTTTCTCATAATATATAATATTCCATTATGAAACTGTCTCCTTAAATTTCATTCAAATTAAAACTTGGTTTTTATGGATTCAAATTTTAAGTACCTTGATATTTACTTAGTTACCCTATTTACTTTTCTTTTGGATGTGCTGACCATTTGTTAATTAGAGACTTTGTCTGTGAAGTCAAGATACAAACTTAAACAAGGTATTGCAATTATATTGAAAATATAATTCTCTTGTGTAGAACAAGAACTGATTTCAGTTTCTGGTTCTTTTCAATTCAATTTATGCTAAAATCGCTTGGTATTTTTGGTTGTTTTGGAAAGAATTTTATTGAAGTTCGTTAATAATGGGAGGTGCCACATGGACTTTCACAATCAGGAAAATAATTTATCAAATAAGTTAAATGTTAAAATTGTAGGATTATTGGTTGAGGGATTTCAGTGTGTTAGTCAAGGGAAAGAGAACTATTATGTTAGCACACATTGAATTGAAAAGAACCAGAAATTGAAATAAAAGTATTAAATCAAACAGTATATTTACCCTAAAATTTTGAATTTGTAAGTGCAAAATATTTCATGCACACACTATTTTCTCATTGATTTTTCACAGAAGAAATCTATAAATAATAGAATGTGGTATACAACTTGGTATTATGATAAAGTGAAATCGGTAATCCTTTTCTTAATTAAAAGAAACAACTTGCAGAAGATCTCCTGGTAGATTTCTCCCTATAGTAGTGTATTTCCCTCTAATTAAGTCATTGTATTGAAGATAGAAAATCATGATCCTTGTGCCTTAAATATTTTAATTCGGGAAGATATCTTTTGGACTTTCAATATTAGCCCAAGATTAAACACAAATTTTTCCCATTGAAGTAGGCAATGATTTTAAACTATTTTAATAGCTAAAGTTTTATTTTACACAAAGAAAACTTTGTGAATGATATTTTGTGCAGATTTGATTGCAGATTTCTGTTATTTATATATCTGATAACTACATTCGAATCCGCAAATGTAGATAAATTACTTTAATTATAAGTTTATCTAGGATTTATATATATAGTTTCTTCTCCTCATGAAAAATTTGTTAATGAAATTCTTAACCTTTGTTTAGACAGCAATATTTTTGCATATTATTTGGCAATGAATAATGTTTAGGAAAGCAATGAAGAATGATCGACAAATGTAGATTTTTTGTACTTAATATTTTCCATTATATTTGATAACAATATTCTAGACTATTTAATCCATATATGGAAGATTACATGTGAGAAAATAGAATAAGCGGAGTAAAGTAAATTGTTACTTTATCTTATTTAAGGTTATAAATCTAGAGAATTGGTCAGTATTTCAGTTCTGATTAAGCTTATCCTTAGCATAAGCCTTATTTCAATATTAGTTCTATTATAACAGCTACTTAATCATCATAGACTCAAAGGAAAATTGGTTGTTAACACTATTTATAACAGCATTTCAAAAATATTTCCGCATCCTTAAGCTTTAGGATGATTAATTCGTACTTCAGTTATTTATGTATATAATCATTAAACTGGTATTTGCTTTATTTACATGGTTTCCTAACAAACTTCAATTTCTTTTTAATTTTTTGTGTATTTATTTATTTTTGAGGGTTTGATAAATTGTTCAATTTATGTTATCCCTATGATGTTAAGTTCATAAATTAAGAACTATATTTGTTAAGAAAATATATCTAATGTCTCTCAGATAACCAAGCTAATATAAACCAAGATAATATGTTTGGAATAAACAAACTGGTTTATTATATCAGCAACTACCCACATGCAAATGATCCTAGCTGTCAAAGCTTTTTAAAGAAAACACCAACTTAAAATTGTTATGCACTTGTTCTTTTAACTTTTTATCATGTGCAAAAGTTCTAACTCCAATTAAAAAGGCAAGAAATGAATTTAATTTACCTGTGTTTCTTATCACTTGGGATTTATACTTTCAAAATATTTCAATAGCGTTTGATATTTGCCTGTTAGTTTGACAGGTAATTTTATGTCCACAAGTTTTGTTAATGTTACTAATGACAGAGAATATGATTTGATGATTTACCTCAAAATTTCTTAGTGCTGAGTCAATATGTTGGTTCATGGGGGAAAAAACAGATTTCAGATGATTTGGGAAGGTGTTGTATTTCCTGCTATTAAATGACAAACCATATTACTCAAAGTTTCTTGTACTTATTTGTATCCCATTGGGGATGGGGATTTTCTAAAAATAGTCAAATAATTACTGAAAATTGTGAAATTGAACTTGCGTATCAATTTAAGTCTTACAAACGAATGCTAGACTTAGTATAGTTATGAATTTATGATTGTGTTATAGCTTTAAGGCAGCTATGTACCATGTATACTTTACAGTAAAAGGGCAAAACCTTTTAAACTATTGTAAACTTTATTCTTCATTCTACAAAACTCTTCAAGTTTTCATCATGATTTCTTAACATTAAGTAAATTCTGTTTGTTGAAAAATTTGCACACAACCTGAGCAAATTAGTGCAGAAAGGGCTCATTTTTAAATACCTTAAGTTACTTGTCATAATATGGTGTAAATAGTAGTTACGCAGAGTATCACTTGAGCCTTAAGCTGGAATAGATTCTGCTATGGTCTTCCTGCATACTGTACAATACATTATCTACTGGTGACTTGTGATGGAATCAATAATTAAGAGTGCTAAGAGATGACAGCTTAAGTATTTATTGACATTTTAGTAATAGGGATAATTAACAAATGGAAGAAATTAAGGTCAAACCAACAATCCCCGTACAGAGGTTTTAAATAAGAGTAAATAAATTGCACACAAGTCTAAAGTACAGAAATATTTGCATAACTTGTACAAAAATTTTCAAGTCAGATAACCAAAAGAAGCCAATTTTTCATTAATCATAGATGTATATATTTGGGAACACCAAATTTCTTGAAGTAATATCTTTACATGATGCATAATATTGTAATGGTGCCTATAAAATCTGCGCTAAATGATTTGCATATTCAGAAAATGATTGATGGGTGGACGAAAGGTTTGTCAAATCTGAAAAATTATTAGGAATCAAAATCAAAAAGATGTTTAATTCAATTCCATGTACATTTTCGTAAGAAAGCAGGCTTCAGTCTCAGAATTTTTGAGACATTAATTATTTACTCAGGTTTATTGGTTTAAGGATTGCATCAGATCATTTCAAGTGATTTATATTTTCTTTGAATATTTTTTAGTTTTCTGAAAGGCATGTGGTTTTGATAGAGGTTTTCGGTTTCTCCATTGTGATTAATCTTAATTACTGTAGTGTATAAATTTGTCTATGTTTTATAATTTTGCAAATGAAGTGATGGCTGTATTATGAATTATAAGAAAATTAGCTGAGGGTGAATGTACTTTGATAACATTCTCTGAATTATGTGCAATATCCCAGTTTGGTATATTGCTGGTGATTAGGTGATCGTTAAAAATATTTTTGAAATATTATCATGTTATTTGAATTTATTTGAACTGAAAAATGAACTGTATAATGAAGGATTATATTATTTAAAATTTTATATTTTGATAGTGAAATGATTTCTTTTAAAATACCTACAATTATCAATGTTTTGCAGAAAAGGGAATTAAGATCACAGTAAGTTGACTTACCAATATTTAGTAGTACTGGTTCAGAGTATCACCATTCCTGAGTTTTGCTTAAAACAAAATGATGTAACAATTGGGTAGGTTCACATTCCAATTAGTAAGGTTGCGCTCGGCAGTGCTTACTGCAAGATGCTGAATTTTAATATTCAGTCATGAGTGCAAAACTTAGTTTTATAATTTTTATTTGCACAAGATTACATTTTAAATCTTAGATTTTATTGATTTTATAGTAATTCCATCTGTTTAAATTGAACATTTGTTATTGTGAAGTTGGCATGTTTTAGCTACTTATCTGTTTATGGTTATTTTCTCAATACTTGTTATTTATTTGTCTCGTTTTCAGAAATGTGCAACTTCTCAATCTCTCAATAACTTATAGTTTTAGATTATTTCATGTATTTTAAATTTTGTGATTCTCCTAAGTGGTCAGTGGGTAGTTGAGCTTACTTGGAACTTGAGTGTGGCTATTGCTGTGGAGCAGTGTTAAATATAAGAAAAGTGACTATGTATTGGATAGATTTATATTTTTAGTCAGAATGAAGGTAATTTTGTGGCTAAGAATGAGGAGAAGTAATTCAATTTGGCTCTAATACAAGTGACTCAGGTAAGATGTATTTTTCGTTTGATCTAGAGCATAGTAGTTGTTTAAATTTAACCTTGTTTTGAAAGTTTAAATTTGATAAACTGCCATAAGAATTTAACATGTGGTAGCTCTACTTTTTGTTTCTGCAGTTAAAATCCATAAAATAAATGTACTTGTTAAATTTTGTGAATTCTTTTGTTAGAGGTTTTATTGTTAATAATCTGTGGAGAGTTATATTCCATAGATAACAACTTAGAGAAGGAGTTGAAAGGGATTCTGTGAAGTGAATTTCTGACCAAGTGAAATTATTTTTATTAATATTTGTAGTTTGCTGATGAGAAGTGAATTATTTTTGTTTCTGTATGGGATGTGTGCTTTTGTCACTTAAGTTGTGAACTCTTTGTGAATATATCCCTATGCATTTTTGTGCTGTGTGTGATGACTAAATGCATGTTGCATATTATTTGCAATGTCTCAAACATGCTAGTGATTGAGGTTTGAAGTGCTTGAATGAAATGCCAGATTATTGTATTGAAATTTTCTAGGTCGTTTTACATTTGCGGGAAATTTCTGTGATTAAAGACAGAAGTATTAGAACATTAAAAATCATTGAAATACTGTCTGTCATTGTATTACACATTTATTCTTGTAAAAACATTAGCAGTGAAAGAATTGCTGCTGATAATGGTCCAAATAGATTTCCTAGAATCTACAAAAGCAGGGTATTTTGTAACCTATTTGAAATGTAGTGTTTAATGCTGCTTTTAATTAAATCTTTTATTGAAATTGTTAGTGACAATAAAATGGCAATTCCACAGTTGAAAATTTTGAATTTCTAAGGGTTGTTATTTTGATAAGATTTGAAATGGATATGAATAATAGACAATCATCTGTATTGAAAAAGCTGTAATAAATTTTTGCTCATATCAATTGCCGTAGCCAAATTTATATTGTGTGCTCTGAGCTACTCTTCCATCTGTATTTTTGCAATTCCAATAGCTTGATTGTCTTGCTTTCAGTCCATATTTGTTTAATAGATTCTAGCTATTGAAAGTGAGAGATATTTTCTATGAGTATATATATATATATATAATTTGAAAACTTACCCTCAGATTAATGGCATGTTAATGGTTGTCTTATATTAACAATTACATAACAGCTTCCAATAACTAGATTTTTTATGTTTAAGTCCTGCATTAAAATTGGTAGTTACCTTAATAGCCTGCAAATCTCCTTAGAATCAGCTAAAGGTGAGTCAAGCTTCGACATTAAATTTAAAATTCTTTTTAGATTTCTACTATAGTTATGCATTGTTACATGAGGGTGATATCTTTTATATCCAAAATTGCAATATTGAATGTTAGGCATTCAGTGTCTTTATTCACACGGTTATCCATTTTAGGCCACCTTTGCAGTATTCTGTGTGTTTACATAACTATAAAGTATTGTTGTTCATTTGTAAATGAAAAAAACCTTCATTAAATCTGAAGAAAATAGATACAACACGTAAACTAGTGTTTGCATCTCACCAATTACTCAAGTTGAAATCAATAAAGTTATTAACAAACTTTAAAAGATATTTTTTCATATGGATCAAATGGCATTATTCATAGTGATATTTATTAAATGCATGCAAATAGAAAAGAGTGAAATATTTTTCTGCAAAGTATGTATTTCTACTAATGAAAATGGTTAGTAATTACCTCAATTTGACTTTAGTAATTTTAAGGTGAGCAAACTTAAATATCACTTTGTGGCCACAATTTTTAAAATTCATAAAATATTGTTCATAAATCATTTCCATAATCAAATAAAGTTGGAGTATACATCAGCACACACATTCATAACATTTTGATTACATAGTTTCACACTTCTACTGAATCATAGAAAAGTAAATTGCATGTGAAAATGGAAGTAGAAGAAGAGTATAAAGTAGAGAGCTATTTAATCAATGAATGAAAAATTGAGTGCTTATATAAGAGAGATTATGTATTCAATTTATATATCAGTTAGTACTGTGTTTTTTATGTTCCTAAGATTGAAGTATTTTTCCTAATTTTAATTCCTTAATGTCTAGCAATCTTTTTAATTACAAAACTTGAGCTAATTAGGAATATTTTTCCCTTTTTATCACATTTGGCTTATTTAAATTTGGAACAAAATAAAAATATTTGTAGAAGTGGAAAGTTGGTAACTTCAGTAAATTGAGGCATAATGCTAGCAGAGTTAAGTTAAAAAGCAATAAAGTTGTTTTTCCTAATTTTCACAGGATTCATTCAGAATAACTCGAGTGTAATTTTCTATTTATTGCTTTCTAACAAGTATTACTATACTAGTACGTTACTTAAAATGAATACATGATCAGTGCTATTGAAATCGATCGAAGCATTAAACTCAGGATTAAAGTTATTGATAATGAAAGTGAACTAAATTTACAGCATTTATATCATATTTCAGATTTATTATATACAATATTTATAAATGAATATTAAAAATTAATATGAATAATTCAAATATTTTATTTAAATATCTGCACAGCATAGCAAATTGTAATTATGACATGGATATTGAGGAGAATGTATGTTTCATTGCACTTATCTTTGAATATTATTTCTATGTTCCCTAGTTTAGGTCTGGTTTTATTTGGTATCTCCCCCTCTTTGATCAGTCAAGAAAAAATTGCATCCGAAAATTTTCATTTAAATCTAAATAAAATATCCAAAGGAAATTTTGCAATGAACAATTCGCTATACAGTTGCTCTAGTATTTCGAGCAAGAGTTAAACATATTTCCAATTTTAATAGAAGATTGTGTTTTTAATGTAACTCTACTGAAGTGTTAAAATTAAAAGAAATTCGGTACCACGCTTTTTAATTCGAATATTGTCTTTCTCCTATCTAGCTCTCCTGCGGTCTCGCACGTGTACCTCGAACATAAGGGTTAATTTTTCCCGAAGAAAACCCTGATAGTTTCTGAACATTCCAACGGCGAGTAAAGATCTTAGATAAATATTACCGATTGAAGAAAGAGATGGCTAAAAAGTATAAATTAAGGTATATAAGAGTACATTTAAATCAACTTTACTTGCCAGTAAAAAATTTCTCTGTTATTTGATGGGATATAAATAACCTTTATATATGAGGATATATTTTTATGTTTTATTAAATGCGGTACATCCTCATTATAAAGAATTCATGGCCATTCGGCTGGCTTTTCTTATTCGAAGATGCCTCTAACCACGAGAAAATTTCAGCTTGAAATAAGCCTTTCGCAAGTTATTTATTATAAAAAGCGTTCATTTACTAACGCGAGTGGGATATAATAGGCTGCCTGACACCATCATAAATTCTGCAATAAAACGTGCAAAATATTGCCAAGTTTTGTTAAGCGCTATATTTTCGGTCGACATATCTTTATGTGTGTATTTGGAACTTATCTCTTTCTTATTGATTTAGCTAAAAGCAGACATTTTAACTCATTAATTTACTCAAAGGGGAGGAAGCTAACTTAACAACGCTGATGTCGTGAAACTACCACTTCATATTCAAATTGACCGCGATATTCATTGTTGAAGTTAACACGTAAGTTAATCTAAATGCGGAATTGGCCACTAGGTGGCTATAATAAAGACGTGCCACTGGAGTTTCGTTCTCGTACCTCCGCAGTCGGTGTTCAGCAGCGGTGTCTTACAGTGCAGTGTTCCACGCAGCAACTTTTAGGTAAGCGGCTTTAGATATCTTACTTAACATATCACGCTGATAAATTTTTTTGTCGACCAAATTTCGTGATATGGGCGTCAAGTAATTATGATTTTATTCTCATTGGATAATGTTTGTATGTAAAATTATATTCGTAAGATTTAGTTAAGCGTTACCGAGCTATCAATCTCTGACAATAATCCCACATAATTTGGAAGTAAATAGTTATCAATCTTTGAAATGTTTGTTGAACCACAGTAAAGAGTAAATTCATTCTTACATAAAATATGAATGGGAGTTAAATGGAATGTTACGGAATACTCATTACTGATAATCATGATTGATAATCGTAGTAATTACGCCTGCAACTTGCGAGGATCGTTGCTCTACGATAGTTTAGCCCTGAAATGGGTTTTTGGTAATCATTAAATCTGGATTATGTGTAATATGGTTAAGTTTTATTGGTCTTTTGGGAGCACGGGTAAAGGAAAGATACTGTGCGTTTATTGCAGAAATTCTATTCATCCAGTTTCATTGAGATGACTTGCTCATATTTTTTTCCAACGCTGGATGGCAATTTTGTAGGTTTAGAATCCGTTTGAAATCTAGAATCTATAAATTGCAAGGAAATTGTATTGCAAAACCCCTTCTGTGTCCTTGGGTGATTCATTTACCTGTAAAATGACTTCCGGTAAGGGTTACATCAGCTAAAATTTCCCTTATGGAAATTTCTCAAATGCCGGTAAATTTCTGGTTGCCCTTGACACTGTGTAAAATTTGACATATTTATGCTTAAAAGATATCATATATTTTAATGCCGCTATAACCTGACGCAATTTGGATCATAAGGCAATTTGTTCCCGTGCGCAACGCTTGCCTTTCTCACCTTTATAAGATTAGATCCAATCAAAAAAATTTTACTGTATATGATAGGATTGGTATGGATTAACATTTTTCTGCCCCTTTAATTTCGGAGAATATCGCCGCAGCATCAAGCTTATTGTTAAGATCTTAAGACTTCACATACGGACGTAGTTCAATGGTCTACCGTTTTATATATATATCTAGAATGCGTGCAATTCTACCTAGTTCTCTCTTAGAGGAAAAATGTACATGGTACTCGTTTCTATGAGCTAAGGCAAACTAAAGTAAGTTTTGACATTTGCAGTTACATTCGAAACATGGGTGTTCCGGAATTGCAGAAATTAGCCCCTCACTTCGAGGGCACTGCCGTCGTCGGCGGGAAATTTCAAAACATAAAACTCTCCGACTATAAAGGGAAATATGTCGTTCTCTTCTTCTACCCGATGGATTTGTAAGTATTTTTCTTTCTATATTGACCAATAACAATATTTCATATAAAATTATCTTAAATGAGTTAAGTATAATAAGTTTTTAGGATAGTATTCTTCTATTGAAGAGTTTATGAATTCCTTTTCTCTTGTTTGGTAATGAATGATTTTTTGTTTCCAGCACTTTTGTGTGTCCAACTGAAATCATAGCATTTTCTGATAATGCTGAAAAATTTAAGAAGATTGGCTGTGAAGTGATTGGGGCCTCATGTGATAGCCACTTCTGCCATTTGGCATGGTAGGTTTTGAAAATATATTCATTATACCATCAATGTGATAGTAAGTTTTTTCCTTGGTGTAAACTCAAGTTTCTAATTTTTGAAGGATTGAGAAGCCACGTAAGCAAGGAGGCTTAGGAGAGATGAACATCCCATTGTTAGCTGATAAAAGTGGCAATATAGCTAGAAACTATGGAATCTATGATGAAAAGACAGGTGTTCCTTTCCGTGGATTGTTTATAATTGATAGGGATCAAAAGCTGAGGCAGATAACAATTAATGATCTCCCAGTTGGACGAAGTGTTGATGAAACGCTCAGATTAGTTCAAGCATTTCAGTATACTGATGAACATGGAGAAGGTAAATTTTCTTATTCATACTCATATTATTTTCCCATTGAATTTAACCTACAATTTTTTTTCTAACATTAAATTTTCTCTTAGTCTGCCCTGCTAATTGGAAACCAGGAGGCAAGACAATGGTGCCAAGTCCTCAAGATTCGAAGGAATATTTCAAATCTCAGCATTAAAAGCCTAATTAAGATTTTGGAGCAGGAGCTTGCTATCAAAATTATGAATTTCTTCAGGTTTGACTGAATATATATTGTATCATTTTCGTGCATCTATAGTTTTACAGAACACAATTTGATACTTAAAATTGTCCAGAAATCTCTTTTGGTGTTGACTATGGTGCTATTGATTTGGGAAGCATTTAAAATATATGAAAAAGCATTTAAACTTTTCCCTCCAAAAGTATGGTTTACTCCTTTTAAAGGATTTGTAATTTAATTATAAATTGTACTGAACATAAAATTCAATATTGATATTTGACCCTTATTTATAGATTATAAGTAGTGTTTTGCACAAGTTGTTACCTTATTAAAATATTTAAAATTCTGATACTAAAGTTTCCAATACTGTATAAACATGATTGTGTTTTCAGTTAAATGTTTTTGTAGTTTATCTCAATAAATTTTTGAAAATCATGTTTAATTTGTTTCAATGGTTGAACATATTTACATAAAATTCCTCAAATTTTAACAAAATCAATTTAAACTAAGAATTTTTCCATACTACATGATTAATTATGATTAATTTATCCATACTCTTTTGGGAATGATGAAGTTTTGAATGTTCAAATTTTGCGAAAAGAAGCACTTCTAGCAATTTTTGATGGATGGAAATAATTACAACATATAGATATGCTGTTGATGAATACTTCAAAGGCATAGGTAGTGTAGGTTTGTCCGATCTAGTCCTGTTCCTTTCAGACTTTTCATGCCAGTGAAAAACCTAGAATAGTTCCAGCAACTTTTTATCATTCCAAGTCAAGTCACCTAGCCAGTATGGTGGTTAGCTGCTCTAATCAGTTAAGCTAACATGCCACTTCATTCAGTCATGCTAATTAGCATTACTTAGAATGCAAGGCAGCCTTTTTTTTAGTTTTTGTTTGGATTAGAGTCTGTTCTGATCCATAAAAACTTACTATGTAATGAAAAGTAATTTGAATACGACATGTATTACAGAAAGGGAATTCTATCAGCAATCGAATTGAAAAATAAGTACACCAAGGTAATTTTGAAGCACAGCAGCAGCAAAGGCATAAGAAATCCAAGCGCTGATATAATTGCTTGCTGTTAATCTTTGTTGTATTAATTATGCAAAGATGGTCTTAATTACGTGAACTACGTTCAAATGTAAGATTACATTCACAGAATCTGAAGTTACTTATGAACGAAGCCAATATTCCGTTATCAAAACTTGAATATCGAAGAAAGACTTGAAGGAAAATGTATACTAGAGATGCATATTATTTAATAACTGCGCACCTCCGTTTGCGCATAGATTAATAAGTTATTCTTGACTAGGATAGCTCTCGAGTGCAAATAACAGATTGGGAAATTTGTATCCGAGCAGATTACCGATTAGTGTTATTTTGCGTTTAATTGCATCCACTTCTTTCTCGGCAGTAGTCCATTCAACCGCTTTCAAATCTTTCATTCACTCATTTTTTTGCTACATTTGTCAATTATTCACGCTCACACAGCGTGTTTTTTCAGGTTCCCTTACAAAATGAGTTATAGATACCTAAAATTATGATTCCAATCTTTATTACTCGATAACAAGTGAATCGCCGATCACCTTAATTTCCATTGGTCATGCGAAATCCGCTTTTAAGTGCAGCACCAGGAAATGCCTCGGGATGCGGGATTCCTAAGTTCCTGGTTCACATCCGTTTTCTCCTCGCTTTTATTGATGCTAAAGTTTATAATCAAAAGGCAGAATGATTAAGAAAGCAAGACGTTATCATCACTCACTGAAATATAAGGAATTATGTAAAATTTACTTCAAAACTCAACTGAAATTACGGCAGTTAACTTCAGATCTAGTTCAGTTCCTATTATATTAACACTAACCCAAATAGCCTAAACTGTTCGTGACAATAAATCGACAAAAAGAAATTGCAGCAGTTGATGAAAATGTGTAATAACTCTGGCCACAATACGATATTCTTCATTTAGGATGATTTTATTGAAGAACATGACAGAAGAGCATAATGAAAAAGAAATAATTTCGTCTTAGAATATCTGAAAACTACGATTCCCTTTTCGATGCGAACGAATCCTACTCTTAATAGAGCTTCTATAGTGCATTTCGTTTACTATCTTCTAGAAAATTATCCTCTTTATAATATAACTCATTCAACGTAACCTTGGACTCGTTACTTCCTGCTTCTATGGCAACCGTAGTTAATCAAGGGCATTGCTATCGTGACACTTACATCGGAATTTTTTCCAATAATCTCCGACCGCTCATTTGCCTCGCTCTTGCTTCATTCCAGTTAATGTTTAGAGCCGGTAGGGGCATTCCAAGAATTTATAGAGTCCTTCGTTAATCATAGCGAAAGGTATTTTCTGAGCGGGCGGATGACCTTGTTACACACGTGGGTGAGTAATTACATAATGCAGTCAAATTTGGTAAGTTCTCTCCGCATACTACTGCGGAAACGTACAATATGAGCAACCTGAACGAGTTCGGTCAGTTTTATGGAGACATAGGATTCTTAGGACAAAGAACGCGGTTGCAATTTCACTTGTTTTATGGAGTAATTAGATTAGATGACGGAACATACGAAATGATGTGCCCTCTTCGCTTCGTATCGTAAAGTCAGCGGTGTCCTATGAGAGGATTCTCATTGCAAACGAAGAATCGGAATTAACGGTTTGTCATTTAAAAAAATCGCAAGCTATCGGATGATACGTTGAAAAACCTATCGATAGTTACATACGTATCACACAAATTCTACTTGAGATTTGTGTCCTTAAATGAGCTTGAAATATATAGATCACAAGAACATTCAGTTCCCATCCTGCTCTTTTAGATCTTTTTCCGTCTAATATAATATATTGCAAGGGTAAAGCTCCACAAACAGAATAGCCACGGAAGACATAAGAAATATACGTACAGAAAATCTGCTTATGATCTACCGGTGAGTAATTAATCAGTTTTTTCGATGAATACCCAAGCTAACAAGACAAGAATTATTAGATTTCTGTTATAATAAGCTAGCATATGCTTATGCTTTGGATTTAATCAAAAAATACTTTCCTAATATTATCGCACGACAAGATATTTCTCTTAAGATTTCTTTCTCTGAAACTCGTTTCTTAAAAAATATTTCAGATTGTCATATTAGTATATCTGTCATTCAGTCTATACCTGTCAAGTAAAAATAAAAGAATTGACCCATGAATCATAAAATTGCGATCATTTCCGGAGATGAATTTCTGGAGGATAATTCTTGCAATTGAGGATGCAGACAACCCTCAATCGTTAAAATTGAGATGTCTAAGCGGGAGAACATGAACGCTCTACGTTCGATAAGAAATTCGATAATTCTTTACGACAAGGGAACGTGCCTTAAAAGTAAACGAGCTCTTATTCTATTTCTTGAAATAGCAGTTTAGCTAGTTAATATGTATTTCATTTATCGAAACGTATGATATCTAGGTATTTGAATGGGGATTCGCTGAATATCGTTTCATTTCGAGGGAAAATGAGGTATACCCGCTTCAAATTGCGAATATTTTATCTGTACGTGCGTTTCACTCGAGCAGAAAACGAAAGGTTTATTTTCACAGAGACCCATTACTGCTTATCTGTCAGATAAGGTGCTAGAATGTGCTCCGTGTAGGTTTGTGATATTATGGAATTGACTACCACTCTCTTATCTAAATCTTATATAAGTAGATTACCCGAGAACTTTCCCCCCGCTGTTTCGAGCTTTGGAAATTCCTTAGTCATTCTGAGGAAAATCAGGTAAAAGTACTGCAAGTTGAACCTTTCCCATCATAGGACGAGGTAAAAGCTCCAAATACCTACTTTAAACCCGTGTCTTAATGTACGGAGAGGCGACACCGAGTCGAGTGTTTCCGCTTCGCAAATCGAGTGTGATTCACTGCAGAGTGCTTATCGTGCGAAAGAGTACGCATAGTCCGATTGTGGGATCTTGGGAACTATAAAAAAGAGGTGATTGACGCCATCAGCGGAAGAAATAAAAAGGAAATGAGGAAAATAAGCCGTAAACAATCCCTTTTAAATTCATACCTCATGTCGAACTGGAAGAGAACATAGTAAATAGAATTGCTGTAGAAATGTTTCCTGTTCGAAATTAATGTTAATACAATAAACGAGTAGATAAATAAAATAAAACGTAAATTCATTGTCATTGCCATTTATGAGTTCTATTATCACGTATTTACGTAATATTTTTATTATAATACGTATATCAATCTTTGTATTCATCATGTTAATGCATAAATGAGATCATAAAGTGAACGTCTGCATCATTTATCCACATCTAACGTATCTATTGCGATGTACAGAAAGAAGATACTGATGATTGGCATCTCGTTCTACGGATTTCATTGCTTGATTCGATAAAAAGCGAACTAGAATCAATTTGGAAAATGATTTGGCACAAACTTTAACTGAATATCGGCATTTTTTAAGGGAAGGCCTCACGTATACTATACACCGGTTTTTGAATTAACCGATGATGAAGTAGCAAGGTAGATTGACTTGAAGGGTTCGATTTAATGAAATAACTACAGTTTTTGTATTAATTGCTGCTTAATTTCACCTAATCTTACTTTCCTTTAAATATTAAGCAGCACAGTTTGTTTGTTTCAATTATCATCTTCTTTTTGATTCATGAAATTAAAATGAGAGTTACTATAATACCAATTTTTATCAAAGGAGAAAATATTACGCAATGTACAACGTACGATCGAATGCACGTTCGAAGGCATAGAAAAATCATCAGTACTCCATCAAAGGCTCAAACGAGTCCATTGAGCGTGCGAAGTTACGGATCTTAGATGTCATTATCATCGTAAGAGTGAGATCATGTCGCTAGGTGCTTTTAAGTAGGAACACCTTTGAAAAAGAAGAGTGATGGTTTAATAAAAGTTCCTAACACTCTTGCGTTCTTGTATATTAATGGCTTCGAAGTAACTTTTCTGCTTCTCATGTTAACAATATTGACTTCAAAATCGCATTTATTATTTCGTTCTTTGGGAAGTGGAATTGATTTTTGTTGAAGTGACTTGGAGTTAGAAATTCTCACGAAAGCTACCCCGAAATTCTGATCGATTGTGTAAAATACGGCGCACTACTTTGATAACGATTTTCTTTTCCAATTCTTGCTTGGAGTTATACATTTTCGGGAAATATTACTCCATCTCACAAGAATCTTTCACTTTTTCACTCTGTCGCAACTTGTTTAATAAATCTCCTGTCCTTTCATAACTTACGCACTATCTTTAACATTTTTTTTATGATTTCCAAATTAAATTAGATGTTTTGAACCAAATTTCTATAAATTTAGACTCCTTAGATTTATATTATATTAATGCATTAACTACTGAAAGCACAATACAATAATCAAATAATAAATCGAGTCTTTGAGTCGATTCTCAAAGATTAGAATAGAAGATAGCAAAAGAAGAGATAGCGACATAAATGGTGTAATACGTAATAAGATACACTGATTGCTAGTGATAAAGGATTCAGTTTATGGCCAAAGTAACGAGTAACGTTTTAGCTCAGCCTGTGAAGATCTCGTGGTTTAACTAACATTGAGTCACAGCGTGAGAGAATCACGCTTACTCCGCTCGAAGCTGAAGGTCACGTTGTGGGAGTCACGAAAGAGTATTTCTGAAAGCACTTATTCCGCATTTTCTTGGTGCGAAAGAATACAATTATGCAGTGCGTATAATATCCGTCTAAAAGACTAACAAAGAAGCGAAATTATCATTAGAAAAAATCGAAAAATACACTTTTGAGGAGTTCAGTTCACTGAAGGAATAACGCTATTGATTAATTTAGTCGGTATCTCATTTGAATCTAGAAGATATTACAATAAAACGAATGCCAAAGAAAGAAATACGCGTTGCCCTTTAAGCATGATTTTACAGAACTCAATCTCGATAATGCGTTAAGTGGAAAATCACGCCATCACAAAGGGTAAAATTCTTAAAGCACGAACAAAGATTCGACTGAAGTTTGGGGACTATTCACGAATCCCAATTATCTGCTTGAAGTTAGCTGAAATGGAGTTCATGATCATCGTGTTCCACAAAAGGTTTCGGTGGAATAAATAGACGAATTTCAAGTGACGACCTAACGTTTGTTGCGGAAATCCGATACTGCGTGGACACCTGTTCAACGGAAGCCAAATCCAACAAAACCGCTCTCTGTTCCTTATTATTTCTTAGCTCTGGTTTTAGAGTAACGCTTATAAATACGATCTTCAGTAATGTCTACACAGCTTACGCTCTTATCAGCAGAAGTGTTGACCAAGAGGCGCAGAGAACTTCATTCGGCAACACATGTAACTCAGTTATCAAAGCATATCGGCAAATATCTTTTTCTTTTAGTGTGCGTAACTTTTAACTAATACATTTCGGTCCGACAATATTTTAATTGTTAAGCCTTTTTTTTTCAATCATCCATTGCATTTTAGGATAGCATGGACGAAGTGAAAACATTCTAGAAATGAGCCGCTTCGTAAATAAAAGGATTAGTGTTTCTGAGCTGAGAGATTTACTATAATTATTTTTGAAAAAATCCTCTTCTAATCGTGATTTCAAAAATTTTGCAAGTCATACCGGGATTCCTCATTCATTAGCAGTCATTGTCCATAAAAGGTAATTCCAAACGTCAGCATTTAGAAGCGATTTGAAACCCGTTAATGCATTTTACACTATTGAGCTGATTGTTTAGGAAGAATTTAGTAAGAATCGTATGCAGTTAAATTTTTAGTCTCAAAAAATCCCAGTGGGATCTTTCGAGGGCAGACGGAGCTTTACACCTTTAAGTTTATTTTAATTTCGATATCCATCGGAATCATAAACAAGACTCATGATAATTATTCATACGGAGTGAGAAATTCATTCCGCTTGACGTGGTGCATGTGATTCCTTATGTAAGATACTCTCTCGTAATATTTTCAGATCGGAATACTTCGAATCAAACTAGATTCACCGTCAGTGGAAATGATGACGCAGCACTCCCGGATACAATTTCGTATATTATTATAAACTTTTAAAAATTATCGGAAAATACTGAGGAGTTTTTTTCTTGCGAACTACGATCAGTTGCGTAGTCCCCACTTGGTTCTTAGAAAAAGAAATCGTGGGACCCATCCTTTCGAAAATGACGAAATACTGTTATATAAGAAGTTTCCATATTATCGTGCAATTGAAAGTATATCCAAAGGCGTCTTCGTCAGAAGCGTGACGGAACAGCAAAGAATTCTTCTAGAAATACGTAAATACCGAGGTCTAAGTGAAGCCTAAGTGATGACATATTTAACAATTCGACACTCACCTTCAAATGGTTGCGTTCTTATCTGATGAAATAACCTCGGGAAATTTTATTTTTCGACTTACAGTTTGCAAAGTCATTCCGGTATTCAACGCTCAGTTTGAATTTGGAAGCATGCTTATAAATAGGATGTTAATCATTTGAGTAAACTTTACTAAATGAGACTTAGTTTCCTGGAATTCCCTAATGCAAAAAATAAAAGTAAAACGTAATTTTTTTACAAGTTGTCCTTCAAAAGAAACAAATAAGTTTCGTCGTCAATTCATCAAAATTTATCATGGATTGTTGAATATTTTTAGAGAGTAAATAGTTTTTCTCGTACATAAGATTTGACACCGCGTTCTGTGAGATTCGAGTAAATATTAGCAAGAAATAGAAATCTCCGTTAATATGTCTCATTGTCAGCTAATATTGCGATACGATTTACTTTACTTAGCCCTTTTATTTAGTAGTTTACGTTTGATTAGCTATCATATTAACAAAGCAAATATCAAAATAAACACTGGATTGATAAAATTCAAGAAAATTGTTGTAAATGTTTTAGATACTGGAAAGCTTCGAGAATGTTCATGGCCTTTTCCCTCGTTCTGAGTTAGATCACCCTTCTCTTTCTTCTCGGAACGTCTTCTCTTCGGCGAAGCGGCGAAATACCTGTTGTAATCAGGAGATAAACGTGGATTGTACTGCTCAGCCATGTTGGTTGATGGCGTTCCGAGCGGAAACAAGTCATTATCGTCGAAAATACGAAACATTGCTCGCTGAAAAAAAAAACAAAACGTTCGGTAAAGGCACGGATGAAAACTGAGTTGCAAGAATAGAAAAAAATAAATTTTCCGAGAGCAAATCAGAGCGTTGTGAGTAGAACTTTAAGAGGATCGGAATTCATTTTGAAGAAGAAGAATTATTAAGACCATGAGAAGGTAATTCGAAGGATTGGGTGGATAATTAATTATAGACCCGAACATTATTTAGCCCATTTGAGATCCAAAATAGAGCGAAAAAGGTTCATAGACAACTTAGAGAATCAACGGGGGAAGAGAAAATTGTGTTTTAAGTCAATTTAGCGGTGGAAAGAGGATAACCATATTTCCTAGAAATGATGGTATTCACCACCTGCATATCGTTTCTATTCTTATGTACGAGAATTATGAATAAGGTATGATTTATTTGAACCGTAAATGAGAGCTGTGTCCACTGAGTCTATTCACTGAAAACTGGTGCCGATGGATTTAAGAGGGACGCGTTACCCTCGCGTCTATATGGAAACCGGGTTCAATCCAGTTTGCCCAATTATGTAACAAGCGTCGCATACCAGTGTCGGCACCGTCTTTTCATTCGATGATTTCCAGCGCCTTGACGGAAAAAATGTCCGTCATTATCAATTCACCTTCAAATAAGTCAGACGGAGGCTCGCCATAACAGTCGATTACAGAAAGAGCGTAACTTGATACAGTTCTCGCTCGAGTCCCTCAATCACCAGCTGAGGTTTCAGGATAAGAGCATTTTATCTGCAGACGTCCAGAAATAAGCGGCTCTATCGCAGTTTTTGTCGCCGTTTGGAAGCACGAACTCGTGCATTCTGCTAGGGACTCTATATTTGCTTCCCGTTTGCTCAACACATTCGGCAAACCTGATGACCGAAAGTTCCTCGGGCAAAATCCCATTGGTTTCCGGGGTCTGCCGCGTTAAGGTTTTTAGCTCGAGCATAACGGTTCTTCCAAACTAGAATTTCGCACGGAATTGTCCTCTAAGAAGCGGGATTTAGGCCCACCCAACGCAAGCGATGTTGCGTAGCCAGGTCATCCACAAATTGGGACTCTGCAAAGGATGTATGCTACCGATAGTATTAAAATTACATCCAGTAATACCAGTTCCACGAGAATTAAATAATATCTTTAGAAGTAACTACCCGATGAAGGATTCCTTCAATTTGCAAGACAAGAACTTCTTACGAACCTTTCATCCTTTAGCTATTTAATAATTAACTTAATATTAAAGTCATCTATTGGAAAAGCGTTCACTGTTTGAAACTTTGCATTGATGGATTTAGTAAAATTAACACGAAAAATTCTCCTGTAAGATTTACTCTGTGACCGAATTTAAGCGAACCTAGTTAACCATCGACCTTATGATATTTACATAATAAATTCACTCAACCTAGTTTCTTTTTCGACCGTAATTGAAAATTTGGCTCGCGTTATCAAACGTTTAAGTAAAGAAAGACTAATGACGAGATACAATAGGTAACAACGTATGTGTCGGGATGGAGGTCTCGGAAACTGAATAGAGGGAGAGAAAACGAGATGGAGAGGGGAAGGATGGAATGAGTTTTGAGTCATTCTAAGCCCACACAAAGGTTCCCAAGTGAGAGAGATCGGTATCTGTGATCCAGCCCAACATTCCAAACTAGGAATAAAAAACGTTCCATTTTCTGGGTCATCTTTCCTTTCCGATATTTATTATAGTCCGACAGTTTCCTGGACTCGGCGGATGTTTACTACCGTACTCGATCCTTTCAGGAAATATAACTAATGTTACGTTAAAATTATAGTGCCCGTATTTTGCAACTTATATATAATTAATCTATCTAATAAAGTACGAAAAGTCTTGAATCGAAATTACTCACGGAAAATTATTCTTCAATCAAGATTTTTTACTTGAATCCTTTTTACCCATATCTCAAGTCCATCTTTTGTATTTCATTGGCAGTTTTTAGAAAGTCGCCTCCGGAGCCAATTTTAAGTTTGTAAAGATCTAAAGCAGCTGATATACGATGTAGTCGTATTACCAATTTTTGTTTCTCCTGTATGTATACACACCAAATGTTTGGTAGGAGTGTTGCGTCTATTTCAATTAGTTATACAGTCTAATAAAAATTTTAATATTTTTTCAGTGTCATTTCGAACGTGTATTTTGCTTTAACTCAAACAACTTTGTGCTAATTGACCACTCCTTTGTGTTAATTGATCGTTTGAAAATAAACAAGGCCGAATGTATTAAATTTGTATTTACTTAAGATGACTACAAATTTTGGTTAAATGAAAGGTAGGAATCAATAGTCCCGATTTCGCTAAATAGAGTCTATTATTCATCTATCTATATATTTAGTTAATTTATAATTCAAGCCGATATTTTAAATATTGATGTATTTCAAGGTGAACGAAGGTTGGATCAAGTATTCGTTGAGATAGAATATTGTCCAGCTTTTCATCGGGTGGTTTACGAACACAAAAATCACCTTAAAATAAAGTATATCCGGCTGAGCTGAGCAGCGAACTTAATGGACGTTGGTTCATCGAATATAAAAATGAAGGATTTGATTGCATATCAGTTCTTGATAGAAAGTTTTTGGATTTTTGAAGATTCTTATGATATAATAAGTAATCCTTCATTTCCGAAGAGAGGGCGAATATTCTTGATAATCCCTTCCTAAAGTATCTCTGACAGTGAACTGTTAGGTACATCATGCTTCTTGTTTTTTGAGTTGGAGGCACATACTCATGAATATCCACACATCGCTGATCCAAGCATGAGCAGCTTTTTTCTTAGCACGCAACAATTTTACAGCACGTGAAACATTTCTTCTATGATTTTCATTTCTATTTCTTTGAGGCATACTGTTAAACTGATTTAATTGATACATGTTAGTTTGAGAATAATTATATAACCCTAATTAAACCTTAGTTTTGATTATTCCTAAGCAACTAAAATATACTTAAGTGCTGTGCAATTTTGTAGATGATAGACTCTTATGAAATCTCACTTTATCACAAAAGGATAACTAGTTATTCCTGATTTAGTTCGGATCATCAATTTTTCCATATTTTACCATTTCCACTGGATTATTCACATTTTTGACAGCAATTCCACTTCGATGAAGAATTTTTTAATAGATTTTTGACGTCTTTGGACTAAAAACATTAATTTAGACTTTATCTCAATTTTTACTGTTTTTGGACTTAAATTCCTTTTGTATTTAGCAATTTTAGTATATATTTTTCATGAATTCGATATAAATTATTATTAATAACTTTTGAAGTTTTGTGCTAAATGTCTTGCTGAATTCAGCAAATTTTTTAGACTTTTTATTTGAAAACTTAATCTCGAATGTTTTAGTATTTGAAATTATAGCTCTTCTGAATTTTAAAATTTTAATATATTATTAACATATTTTAAAGCAAATTGTTTCAGAATTACGACCTATTATTGGACTACATTTTGTGTTGAATGAAGATAGCACAACTCATAATCAAAGCTCCCGTAAAAGAGCGTGAAGGTCTGAGGACCAACTCTCAGATTTGTTCTCAATGTTCTTGAGGGAAATGAGAAAGAGGTTTTGTCCGCTTAAGACCTGGTTCCTATGAAATATCCTAAGAATGCTACTCTAAGAAATACATGGGAAATTGAACTTAATTCAAAATACACACACGTAATATTTTTTCAATTTAGATTGAAGTGTATGAACATTATTGTACTTACAGGAAAAAACTTTTGTTGGACGTTGGAATACTATTAGACGTATTACGCATTATCTTGATTGTTTGCTATATGAATTTACTCGTATTATGTACGGATGGATATAAATATTAGTAGGATAAATAAATATTTGTCTTTCTAATTATTTACAGCATTAATCAAAATACGCGAAAATTTCACGGTTTAACGAAAATAAGGAATGGAGCCGCCTGCAAAATTCTTCTATCATCCTGATATTAAGTGCACACGTATAATTTTTTTGATAATGTATGTTATATGAATTTAATGTAATAAAAATTGTTTATTCGAATTTATTGACTAATTTTATTTAAATATTTCTTGTTATTATTCCTTCTTTTAGGTTGATCAGTGTGTGAACATTATAAAACCCCTAGATTAACTTTATTTATTCATTATTAGAAGATATGAACGATTTACTTGCAGTTTGCAAGCTTAATTTTTCCCGTATCATGGACGGAATGAAATAAAATTTTTCTGTCAAATTCTTTAAAGAGTGAACCAAATCATTTACGATTAAACGAAGACCCTAGAGCCACCTACAAAACTCTTTGGATATCTATTTTGAATTTTGAATTTTCCCTCTTCATTATGACTTGGTAAGAATAACGTAGAAATGATCGCGAGATGGCACATGACATTTATTTGCAAAACATATACATTTATTACATTTTACTTGGAATTTAGAGAAAAATTCCTTCAAATATCGCCTCTGTTTGGACAAATTAGGTATATTTTATCGATTCACCATTTCATAATTTCGAATTTTAGCTTCGTATTCAAAATATCTCAAAATAAAACCCTTGGCCCTCTCTTGTAGACAGACCTCGCCGTAGCCTCCCTTGATTTTTCGCATTCACGGAAGATACCTTCTGGGTATATAAGGTCAAGGATGGGGACATAAATTTTGGGGAGGCATGGAGGAAATGCTACACCAACTCATATCGGTGTACATTTCTCCGCCATGCCGTCCTGTTCCAGAAAATGGAACAAACCAAATTTTGAACGTTGTAGAAGACACCCGCCAAATTTCGAAAATTATTTAAGACACATTACTAATCACCATTTCATCATAATTTCAAAGGCGTAATTTAAAACACATGGGGAATGAAAATTTTCATAAAATTTGAAAACGAATTTTTTAAATGAAGACGCAATTTTTAAAAGGAGTCGCCCCACCCTCATGCCCCTAAAGCCTAGGGGGTTCAGTATTATTCGGTCTATTACTGTATATATGGTATGTTCGATGACTAAAGACCAAAATTACAGAGACATCTATTCTACCAACACTCTAATTTCCAATTCTTCCCTCTTCGTTGTGTCCTTATACTCACCTCGAAAAATTTAGTTCTAGACGTTGCCGTTTCGGCGCTGATACCCAACAGTTTCAACTACCGGGTACATATACTCTCTTTGACCCTTAGTTCTCGACACTGCCGTTTCGGCGCTGATACCCACCAGTTTCAACTACCGGGTACATACACTCATCTTTGACCCTTCGGTCCGCGGCGCTGATACGCAAAAGGTCTATCCTGTTACACATCCTTTCGTTCCGATCTGTTCCCTTCATACTTGGGAGACCAAATAAGTAAAGAAAACCATGTGCTTTAAAATTCTTTAATATTTCGATTTCTTCTACATTCTCAGTCTTTACATCCCACACTTCCGATACGAATTTCGTTGAACGTGTTCCGCTTCCCGCTTCGGACCCATCTCCTTCCCGCCTGCGCTGCAACCCGCTTCAACCGAATCTCCATCCCCCTTTCTTCTTCTGCCTTCTACTCTGATGACCATCCTCCGTAACTTTTTTCCTGTCGAGAATAAAGATACCATTCAATATATAATATCGTCTTTTAAGCCGTCTTGCCACTTTTCATGGGGAAACCGTGCTAACCAAGGGCCATCTTACAAGGCAATTCCTTAAAACAGACGCCAAGAACGAGATAAATTTTATTTTATTCAGCTTATTATAAATTTACCACCTTATCTAACATAACTCTGGTCCTTGAAACAAAAAAAGTTCTTGAGGGCAAGCGTCCGAAGAGAGGCTGTTGCAGTCGAATTAATGCTATGTTAATTAATTAATTACTGTCAAATTTTGTTAATCGAATCTTCACCTCATGATCTATCTTATTCTTCCTACTGCTCCGATCATGATCCTCCATGTTTCTCATGACTATTTTCACAATGAAGAAAAAAGAAGATAGATAACAACAATATTAAATAAATAATCCGCATCCCATCTATGAAAGCGAATTCAAAAAGGCAAAAGGCTTTTTTTGGACCCCGGTTGTACCTTACTCAACAACGGGCATAACCGACGAACTCAAAAAGAATGTGATTACCATTAAATACATAAAAGGGTCTGTTTTAACCTGTCTACATACTTTGCACGAGGAACCGTGCTAACCAAGGCGAATCTCACAAGGCATTTCCTTCAAACAGACGGAATTAGAACCCGGGACCTCGGCGTTAGGTTAAAGGTTAGCACGCTAACCATTGAGGCCAAAGAATTGTATAAGGATATGTTACTTTTTATTGGAGTAAAAACCTAAATATACCTTAAATTTATTGTGTCCACTTCGACAATCGTGGCTACGACAATTAAATTCCCCTGCATCAACCTCATCACCTTTCTCAAAAACTTACTTCTGCCGGTACTTATTTCTATACAGAAGTTTATCCTAAAATACACCTTCACCTCCTTACACCATATATACACCCATTTTTATCTCCTTTTTTCATACACCATACATTCTTATCTTATGACAATTTTTCAGATGCAATTTTACCAAAGTAGAAAAAGTGTATTATTATTCTCAACCATACGGCTCTATCCAAACACCCCAGAGCGGTTCATTGGTTACCACTCGCTTCATTCTCTGTTCGGCTGCCGCCCAAAGCCCCCGCGCGCGGAGGTCTACGTTACGGTCGCAATAAAAATTCGTTATTAAAAATACAATTAAACATAGAATATCAGAATTCGAGGGTAAAATAATTCAATACTTTTTGCGAATATTTCTCGCTGTTTTTTTCTTATGTTAATAAAACGGAAAGAAGCATGCGACTTAATTTTTCAACTCATTTTGTCGAAAACACATAATATTCCACCAGATTTCTTCTCATAATTTCTCTCAAGCAAATTTAATTTAAAAGTTAACAACATTAATGGAAATAGAATATAACGAGGCAAATATTAATGGACCAAAGACGATGAGATGGACCAAAATCTTCGATTCTAAGAATATCGCAACAAATTCTTAGTATTTCTTGAAAGTTACGTTCTTCACATATTTTTTTTCCTTTATATTGAAAAGGTTCAGAAACTAAACCATCTCTGCTATAAAGCCACTGACAATAGATTCATTTATATCATGAGCAAAACTGGAGTGAATAAATAAAACCATACTATACTTCTAAACATTTTCATAATTCAAATTATTCAATATTCTCACTTTTACATCACACACTATAATATATTTTCAAAGTTTCACTTACTGTGCTTCATTTGTTATACATAATACACTTATTCGCTTCTCTAACGCTTACCTCAGCAGGCTATTTCTATACTATAATTTTTTCCAAAAAAATGTGTACACTCCTTACCTATATAATTTGCCTTTTCTCATACTGATTTAATTTTTACTTTAGGATCTTCTCCAGAAGTACTGTGCTGTTCTATTCAATTAGTATCTATTGCTTGTAGCTATGGTTATTATTTATTCCTTTAAAAAATTTCCCTTGGAAGAGGGGGATGGTTAATAGTCAATGGAGCATTGAATGAAACACTGCATATTTGTTGTTGTAGTATTGGGAGGATAATTTGGTCCATAAAATATATTCAGGCTTTCAGTATATTTAAATGTAGCCTTCCATCATCTAAGAGTATTAAGATATCTAGAAAGTTGATTTTTTGGTTTAGACTTATCTCCAATGTGAATTTCAGATTTGGGTTGAGGGAATTCAATTTGTTCATAAAGTTGCACAATTGTCTTGGACTACCTTCCAAAACACAAGATATCATTAATGCATTTTTCCAGTAAAGATTACGTTTTAGTTAGCATTCAGCAGAACCAAATAAAGTCTTTCTTCAAAAGGATTTAGTATTTTCCCACTGTATGAATGAATTCTTCATGGATTCTCAGCCAGGTAATGTGGGCTAAAGTCATCGATGTTGTGACTGCCAATTCCGTAGCCATCTTCAGGGTGTTATATATGGTTTTCAGGTGTGTCCTGATTGGACAAAACTCCCATGGTCTTATTATATTAAGTTTGCTTATTTTTTCATTTCATTCATCTGAAAAATCATGAAAAATTGTTTTAAACTCTCTCACCTTTAGCATCTGTAGATAGGAAAGAGAGCAATGCACCAACTCCTTTCTCCTAACCTCTACCCTTCCTTCCTCTCCAATATTCTATTTATTTTCTGAAAAACTATTTTTAATTGTTTAAAGATGTATTTTAAATTACAAAACTGGATGCCAATAAATTCTATATAGAATTTATCATGATTGTTATTCTAACAAGAGGAATAGTTTATACATTTCAGAATCATCTTTGTTGCTGAAGGGTTGGTGAGGTTCACTTGCTTGCAGGGGTTCACTTTTTTGTTTAGGGTTAGATTTTTCTGCAGTGTTGCCCGTTTCTTGAGCCATGCTTCATGTTCTAATGGGTAATCTAAATCATGTCTTGTAATGCTATTCATTTGTATACTGTTTGACTAACTCTGCAGAGTGGAACCTATTAGGGTGGCTTCTTTACTTCTGTTTTAGCATTATTATGTGTGTTCTTGTTTTATTTAATATACATAAACTTAATACTTCACTTGTGCATTTTCGTATTACATAGTCTGGCAAATTGAATTTGATGCACACCATCTCTTCAGCTCTTTCCTTATTAATGTAGTTGTGCCAACTAAAATTGTAAAAATCTCATTGAGATCCTGAAATTTGGAAAATTTTAAGGCTAAATGGTGCAAAAATTAGTAATGCAGAAATGTTTAGTGATAACAAGATTATATTAAAACATTAGTCTTTCAAATTCAGATACTATATTTTGGAAAAATTTTAATACCAAAAATTAGTTTTAGATAAATTTCAAATGATTTTATGGGGAACAATGGCGAAAATCAATATACCCTGTTCAAATTCAGAATAGTAAAGGTAAAGTACCTCGAATATGCTAGAATAAATAAAAATTTTAGTCTGTAATGGTAAAAAATTGAGTTAAATTACTAGAAATGACAACCATTTTTTAGTTTAAAATGCTACTTTCTATATATTTTTATGTATGATATTATTATATTATTGTATATAATAATTAGTTTAAATTAAGTTATAAAATGGAGATAAGAAATTTAATGCACAGTGCAAGAACTGCAAAATTTTTTCTATTAATTCAATTTCCAGTTCCATTCAACTTCTATAATTACAATGAAAATATTAAATTTCAGATGAAATTAAAAAAGAACTTAAAATATAAAAATACTATTATAATAATTGTACTATTTATTAAAGTGAAATATGCCAATTTCTACTATTTATTAGTATATATCTAAAAATTTCAGTACTATAACATGTTTCTAAAAGAATAATATAAACTGCTAATGATTATAGATGAAATGTTAATAAATTTGAGACTGGATTAGTATATATATTCTATATAATTTCTAGTACTATATAATTATAAGTATATAATTTAAGAGTACTATACAATTTCTAAATTTATCTCTAATTGGAGAAAAGAATTTATTTTTGCTGTTAATTATGAAAATATTAGAAAAAATGATATTTGATGACTGAAAAATATTCATACATATTTACTAAAAGTACTTTTATATTTTGTAGAATCCATTAAAAAGGTGATATAACAAAGAATTTAAAAAATCTGAATGAGGGATATTTAAAATAAAATTACAGAAAGAAACATAGATTTTCATTCAAACATTTAAATGTTCAACTAGAACTTAAGTTAAATTACCTCAAAAATGAATGTGTAATGCTATTAAACAGTTATTAATATCTTAAACATCAGTAAAAATATAAGAAAATTTATTTATCAGTTTAAATATGCAATTAGAAAACAAAATAAAAATTTATCACAAATAACAGGAAATATCACCTAACTACATAGAGATTGTTTTAAATAGTAGGGAAGATGAATGGTTTTCTAAGATAATGAAAAGAAAGAATGTAAAAATTGTTTTTTACTATAATTGATGTTAAATTGGAGAGTAATTTTATTTTTATATACTTAAAATAAAAAATAAATTAAACTTATTTTTTAAAAATTGTTCCAATACATAAGAATTAAATCTAATATTTATAATAATTAATTCAGTTAAGAATTTAATTTTTGCCATTCATTTGACTAATTGTTAAATGCTATATACTACATTGTAAAAGATATTGCCATGTAATTCCTGTTCTTTTTTCATATTCAACATTGTTAACTTCACCCAAAGCTTTCAAACAAATAAAATAAATAAATATCCCCTATAAGTTAAACAGAAATAGAAAAATAGGGACATGACTAGGACTAAAATTCAGGTCCCCTGATTACAAGGCCACAACACCACCATGCTGCGTCAATTCCACTTCTCTCTTTAACCATTTGAGTTTCTTCTGATGCTAAATTGTACAATTACGAGTCACACTCATCATCACATTTAAATTATTGTCATGCTATGTAAGAGCAATATATTAATATTTTGAGTGTTAGATAATGATAATCCATTTTGAATGCACTTAAATAAAGTATGATTAATCCAATTTGATGAAATGAAATGAATAAAATTTGTTTACAGTTGTCATGAAGTCTGAGAGAGATGGTTCCTTAGTTAACTTTTTGTGAAAAACATTTTTAAGCATATTATTTTTTAAAAATTGCTTTGAGAAAATGTGCATATATTTTCTTGGTGTGCTACCAATGGTAATATTTGTGACAGAAATTTAGAATTAGTGATTCTTATCACACTGCGTATCCGTTACCCCAACCTACTATCAAATCATTTTGCTTCTATAGTTCATACTGGAATCCTGCAAACACTTCTAAGGACCACTAATACCATTTAGTAATCATTAACTTATCCTTATCGATTGAATAATAATGCAAGATAAGTTTAAACATGGATAATTTCAATGTTATGTATAGATTTTTTCTGCACAATTTAGGAAAAATGTTTTTAGAAATATTTTATATTATTGTAAAGTAGAAAATTATTATTATTATTATTAAGAAGAAAATACTTATTCTTCCCAATAATAAATCAATGTTTTCAGTTGCTGCTAGTGTCTAAATTAGAAAATTAACTCACACATCTTTGTCAATGCTAGCGCATGAACTATTCTTTAAATTAGACAATTTAATGTGATAAGGAACATAGTTTCTTTCCAAACAGTGTTACACTGAATTAGCTTCCAAATTAGGGGCAAGAGTGTTCTAAATTAACATAATCTAAGTTAGTTTATACGTCTTCTTACTTCGGTACTGATCTTCTATTCCTAGAAACCCACCTTAATTTAGTTTCAATAGATCCCAATGGTGAAAATTATCTATTTCTATGAACTAACTACAAATTACTTAATGTTCAACATGAAATTTTATCTGCTAATATAAAGGCCTACCCAAAAGATGGGGGACCCTTGTCCCCAATCCTCTGAATTTATTTAGGAATCATTCAGAAGAAAAACTCCTCAGTTCTGGGAGTACCTTAATAAAGCATATATACTGAAGCATTCTTTGAAAACCATCTGTTGTTGACATTTCATTTCATATAGGGTGGCAGCTAAAGACTTTTGAATGTATTTCTGAATCAATTAAACTCCCATCACCCAAGCCTAAGCTTTACCAAGAAAATAAGAGAAAACCACAGAATAAATTACTTAGATATTATTATAGCCATAGAAGATGGAAAACTGATATTTGAGATTTAAAAAAACAATATATGTATGCCATCCCTAACTTTTCCTTTCACCACTACTCCCAAAAGCTTCCAAAAAACAGACTGCATTTTAGACCTGCATTCTGATTCCTAGCAATAAGCAGAGATTGTTAGGGAACTCAAAGGACAAAAGAGCCATTCAATCCACAAGTGGAAAGTATGAACTCTCCTGACACTATTACCTTACTACACACATTGAGAAGACCAGGATGAGCCTCAGCATCATAACACCACAGACTACAGCCTACAACCGTTATTGAACTTTGGCCTTTACCTTTTAGATAACAGACACTCCAGTGACTTTAGCCCATCATGCTTTCGTGAATTAAGTTGAAATTCAGAATTTTCCAAAGAACAGCATGTTATAACAACATTTTTACCACCAGTAGTTTTTCAAGAGTAACCCAAATAGGACAGATATCCTGATGCCCAAAGAGAAGTACATGAAACTAAAAATTATATACAATATACATTGGTAAATGAGACTCTACACCAGGGGTCTCAAACTCAATTTACCTGGGGGGCCGCAGGAGGCAATGTCTGGGTGAGGCCGGGCCGCATAAGGGATTTCACAAAAAAAGTCCTCAAATGTCATTATTAACAGTTTTAATTATTTCTTCTGAACATGAAGTGTCCTGAACATTAATAGAACATTGAGTGAAGATTATGAACAGTTCTTCTGAACATGGCATCTTTTGCCTACTCCTTGCTGCCAGAGACTTGACAGCGCCTCTTTTCACAAATCTGAACCACATTTGGCTTTAGAGCGGAAGCAGTTGAGACCCTCAGTATGGCTTGAAAATGATCATCATTACGCCTAGACCTGTACTTTGACTTACTGAAGTCTAAGGTGGAGAATAACTTCTCACACAAATATGTGCTCCCAAAACCGCTGTACACTGACAGAATCAGCGGAGCGAGGAGAGAGAGCGCTCCGCTGATTCCGTCAGTGTACAGCGGTCAGTGCAGGCCACAAAATATTGCACTGAGGGCCGCAAATAACCCGCGGGCCACGAGTTTGAGACCCCTGCTCTACACCATTACCATTTGTGATGAAATAAATTGCTTCAATCATGGATGAGTACTAGATAGTGGGAGGAAGAATCATGATCAATCCTGAAATGGAATGAAGGAAGTTTGTGTTACGTAGCTGAAATTAAAGCTAAAGTTACTTAGGAAGCCATAAAATAAGTTGGAATTTGCCAGAAATAGAAAATTCATTGTAAAACCCTGGAAGATCATGCATGGTAGAAAACACTGAGGAGTTCAGACAATACAAGTTTAACATAATGTCCTCTCATGGAATTATTGGCATAAATTGTCAATAAATTTCATAAATTTGAAGCATTGACCAGTTTATTGTGCTATATGGTTCAACTCTTTCTTCCTCAAGATGATCTGAAATTTTTGCCAATAAATTACGCATGGCAATCATCTAATTTGGTTGCAATATTTAAACCATGAACATTCGCATTACACACACCATTGACAAAAATTAGTGGTGGGAATGAATTTTTCTAGGATCTTTCACATTTCCAGGAGGTACGACTTGCATCCTTGATTATCATTATGAATCATTAAAAATACGGTAAAATTATTCAAATTTTGCAAACTAAAGGAGTATATAATAGAACTATGAGAGTTTTTGCTTTCCAACTTCACAAAAAATCCTTAGTCATAATATTAATTATTCTATTTCATTTGCTATTTTCCTTTATAATTGAACCCATAATCTGAATTAGTCATGCTAATACATATCAACATACAGGACTGGGCAACATAAAAATATTCAACTACTTGGCATACTTACATTACATCCATTTTAAGATCTCACTAAAGGATTTCTATGATAATTTAACTAACCTAAGCCTAATCACCTAGAGCAATTTTTATTTTCTCAACTAAAATGTTAGCTGTATGAAATGTCTCCACATTTTATTATTTCATAGTTTTTGTCTCATTAATATAAATTAATTGTAAAATAAATTAATAGGTATATTTTGAATTATTATTTTATGGAGCTTGACTGAACTATAAAATTTTTTTCGTATATATGATACAATGACAATGACTGTTTAAGAATGAATATTCACTATTATTAGTAATTTAGAGACAATTCACTCAGAGATTGATTGAAAAGTATTCAATGAATTCAGGTTTCCTTAATATCATTTGTGATGGAGTCTATATTTTAAATTCTTTGAAGATAAAATTGGTTACAGGACAACCAACTACTGAAGATGGGACCATAGGTCACAAAATGTACATTTAGTGCTCTTCTTGATTGTTGTTTCCTGGATTGTTTCCCCTGCAAAGCTGGACTCCCCTTTAGACAGCAGTGGAAACAACCCAGGGTGACTTTTTTTTTTAATTAAAATTTACCATGGTTAAAAATTTTATGGCTTAGGAGTTTTTAAAATTTAAATTATCAAAATTTCAAAGGACCATTAACTTTAAAGAAATGAGGGTAAGTTATTTTTCATACAATAGAGAAAAAAGGATGGTTGGTAATATATTTTTGTTTGGAAGCATAGTCTCTTGATAGTCCCAAGCCCAAGTACAGGTCAATGGAATAGGAAATGAGAAAAACTTTTATAGCTTCTACAGAATAAATTAATGATAAATTGTTTTGTATACATATACATCATTTTCTTTTTCAAGGCTACGTAAACAGATATTCAATCAATTCTTACCTGCTTCTTGGATAAAAACTCCTTTGATGTTCTGTTTACCTCAAAATAAAGTCATAACTAAAGAATATTCAGTTATACTGCATTTACTATTTAATCTTCATCCTTTTCATACAGAGCACTAGAAAGTAATATTTTTTCACATTCAATTCTGAGAGCTAATTTTTTAATTTGGGTTCATCATAAAATCATCCTTCATAAACAACCTTTTACCATCTTGGATAATTTTATCCTACATAGATATAAATCTGCTGGTGTAATGTTTTCCATGGTATATGTGAAGTCTAGACTAGCATTAATTTGTTTCAGAATATATCCTATCCTGTTGGTAATCACTAGTAACTTTTTAGTTAATGATTGATTTTTTGGTCTAATTTTTCATGGCAAAAGTTCTTTAGGTTTAAAGATAATCCAATTATGATATTGAGATATTTAAAATGAACAATCCCAGAAATACTTCACCAAATTAACAGAAGTGCCTTCTGGGAAGCATAAAATTGGCTCAGCTATATTTCTTGTTTTATTTGGATTGAACCAATTCTTTTTGGATAATCACAGTGTACTAATTTATCATTTAAAGGAATCAAATATGCTGCTAAAATAAAACTGCTAAAAGAGTTAGCTTTGTTTTCTTCAGAGGCACAAACCTAAACACCTGCTCTACCTGCATTACCAATGCATAAAATGTTCTTTAATTGTTGACCAAGGCTGGTTCAGTGTATTCAACAATTCCATGATTGCCTGATATGTATTTATTTCAACTTCTCCTCTAAACATGTAATTTTCAAAATTTTTCAGAATGATATGAATTGTAATTTTGTAAGTAATGGACAAGAGGATTCAAAACTAACTTTAGCATTTTTGAAAGTCAATGTTTGAATTTGAAAAAACTTCAAAAATATTTTTGGTTGCATTCATTCTCTTTGCTTAAAAAATATGATACTGAGTATGATCTTCTTATAATACATTGCAAGAAAGTCATTGCAATTTTCTTTTTTATTACAAAATATAAAAACAAATAAGGATTTACTAATTTGTAACAAGACATGTCATAACCTGTAAATGCCTAGGGAATAACTTAGAACCACACTATGAGCATAGAAATGATAACCATATGGAAAAATGTGAAATTCCTGGTCCCTCTAATAGTATTCCTTTGATTATTTTTTTTGTATATTTACCTGATGCAGTATTTAGCAAGTATACCTCATCCTTGAGAAAATTAATCTTCAGGGAGCTCATTCTTGACTGATCTAAATAATTAGTAACTTGTTTCTGTTCATAATGTATTGTGTATGAAATTAATGAGCAAAAATCAATTCTTAACATTTCCTTAATAGAATTATAATTCATAAACAGAAGAATTCTATCTAAGAGTAAACATATAAAAACATAATTTCACAATCATTTATAAATTGAATGATATCAAAAAGTTATTTAATGGTGATTTATTATCAACTGGAAAATTCACTATGACAAAATTTATGCAAAATAATTTTTAATCTATGACTACAGTATACTTCACTACAATATCTCAAGGAATGAAATTTGTTTCACTGATTTTTACTCACACTACACAATTTTTTTCCTTCTTTTTTGTAGATCAAGTTTGTAGACCCTATTCCAAAACTAGAACTGATACAATATTTCTATAAATGGACTTGAACTTAAGTAACCATTAGAATAAATCAATTTCAAGCATCAATATTGTTCATCTCAGTAACATTTGAATACAGCATTCAATAGGATTGAAATAATAGGTAAAATATTATTCACAATCAGTTAAAATTTTTCACAATGGATTACAAATCACAATTTTGAAATCCTTAACAATAACTTAATAAGGATAGTTGTTTAATACTAAATTCCAGTCTCTTCAATCTAAATCAACACCGGTCATACATAAGAAACCATTTCAAGATTTTTTGCCAACTTAAAATTATTTAAACTACAAAGGGAAAAGCGTCACACTAAATAAAAGAGATACAGTCTGAAGCTATAAATTTCATCAGAAAAAATTCCTGATACTGTCATTGAAAATGAAGATGACAAATGACTTAACTCTCAACAAGAGTGCTAAAACACACAAAATTTCACTTTTGGCACCAAATAGGCTGAACACCAACACTTGAAGCAAATTTAGATAATGGAGGGCCTGAAAAATAGACACACACAAATGAAAATACAGAGCAATAAATAGAGTGGATTGAAACAATGAAATGTCAATGAAAGTTTTAAAAAATCAGCAATAAAAAACAAAATTAATAAGGTATGATAATAATTAAAAATACACTGAGAGTAATATTTCAGAGAGTTATACAATATGTATAGAAAATGTTTTACCATGATACTAGTTCACTTTCAGAGATGTCAAAAATTTCTTTATTATAACTCTTCTAGTTCCTTTTAAGTTACTAAATAATGTTTCTTATCATATAATTGTAATTAAAATAATATGTGAATCCCAAATAGCATAAATGAGAGCAAAAATGTCTCTAACCTTTAATATGATGCAATATGAAGCCATTTAGAATTTTAATATTCTTAGCAATTGGCAGGCACTTGAGTTAAATGTTGAAGGGTAATACTGACAGGTAGGAATTGGTTTATAATCTAGGATAATCCAATGTCAGTCAAAAGTGCGATCTCTCAGCTCAGTATAGCCCCCAAACAGCTTAGGACAAAAAGATCTACTATCCATCTGGTTTCTTCTCCTATAATACATCATTCTGAAAAAACAGAGAAAATCAAATAAAAAACATGAAACTGAATGTCTCTTTCATCAATATAAAATTAAAAGGAAACATCAAATTCAGTTCATAGAAGCTAATACAAAAGATTATAGCTTTTTCCAGTAATCTTCAAACATATTTATACCAAACAAGTATTGCACTTAATCAATTAACACAGTAACATACTAATAATTAATCTTTAAACAACACAGTAACATACTAATAATTAATTTAATAACGCTTCTTTATGGTGTCAAGGAGAATAGAAGAACTCTCAAAAAATTTTTATTGCATAATTCATAATTTTTTTAAGTAAATAACCTATATAAATAAGTATATTTATGAAGAAGCAGGATTTCATATGCATCAAAGATCAGATGGAGTATGTGTGATTTACTAACTTGTAAATGGAATTATTTATTAATATTGATGCAATGTATATATTATGTATTAAATGTTACTTATTTCAACAATGGAAAATGCAAGCAAAATCATGCCTTGATAAGCACTTTTAATAGATCTTAATAGAAAAAATGAAGGATTTAGTCTAAAAAAATAAAATCATTAGATCACTAAACTATAGCATTTAAAATTTATCAGAGTACAAAATGCAAATATTTTTTTACAACTCAAATTTTCTCAAACAACAAATCATGAAATTTATGGTAACAAGATTTCCTTCAATACACCATAAATGAGAGATAAAAATTGAAAGTATTCGGGTACTTTAAAGCTTTTATGTATAAAGGTATTTAAATTTTATCAAATATAGAAAATTATGATAAGTTGTGAAGTGAGAATTACCTTGAAAATATATTTTTAAATCTAAAAATTCGGGTTAGGCAAAATTTAGAGTAAAGATTTGCATAATATGTAACCTGGGTTCACTAAGCATGAAACATTTTCCCGCAGTGCAATACATATTCATTCCAAACTTTATTAAAATTACTCCCTAATTATCATTTATGATATTTCTTGCTCAATTATCACCAGTTCATTGCTCTTTAGATGAATGCTACATTAAAAAGATAATATGAAATAATACAAATTTTATATTTTCAAGATAGTGCTCTAAATATACTTTAAATAATTTAACATAATTATCTGCAGATGGGTATCTCTGGAAATAGAGAGTGGCCCTAAGCTTATCTATAATCTAAAGTTAGCTGCTACATTTCATGGTGAGAGTCATATATCTCACACCCACTTCACAAAGGAATTGCAAATTTGAAATCGCTTTCAATTTATCAGAATTTTTAAAACCTTACATAATTCTCACATTAAAATAAAATTATCTTGAGAGAGATTTTTAGTTCTTTTAGATAATGTAAACCATAAAATAATCTACATGATTTCTTTTTGTAAATTAACTACTCATGGAATAATGATTCTAAAGAGTAGTTCTAAAGAAAATATTTACAAATAAAATTCTGTGAAATATTTTATGGATTATTAAGATATAGAAAAATTACAGTACCTCTACACTGCCATTAGTTTGCCATTATATACAAAAATAGGGGGATAATTAGTACAAATTGCTTCCTCTACTTGAAGTTTGAGCAAGACTTCTGGACTATGACAAGCGTTTTCGGTTATTTCCTCTTCTAATTTAGCTTTACATAATACATATGAAGTAACAACTTTTAGATTATGAAAATTATGACAATTTATTTGAATATTTACAACCACTTTGGATACTACATCTGATCCAAAATCAAGAACCCTAATTTTACACACACTCACAGGCATACATATGTCTAAAATTTTTTTATTGGGACAGGAAATAAAGAGAAACAATCTAAAAATTGGGCTTTCAAAAAATACACATGTACAGATTAAAAAGGTAAACTTTACTGATTCTTGATAGCAAATAATCTTCCAACTTTTAATATAACTCATGATTCTTAGAGAAGAAAGATAGGTATTTTCTCATCATATCAGTCTAATAATATTTAAAAATTTTAATTAATTTATTCAAGAATAATGTTTTTAAATCGATATAAATTTTATTTACATCCATAATGTGTGAAATGAATCAAAGAGAAAAAAATATTGATGAATAAATTTAACTTTTATCCAAAGAACCTCTTTATATCCTTTCATCTCTTGATGGCCAAAGTAAAGAGTGTCTTTAAATAAGTTTGTGTACTTGTTAAATAAAAGTGTTCATCTGTTTTGGATTAATATTAATAAATCTGGTGAAAGTAAAAAAATCTCCATATGCAAAGTTCCATCTCATTAGAAGAAAATGTAAACAATTAGTTATTGATATTGCAGTTTTTGAATTTCTTTAATATTACTGTGATATCCTAATATTGATATATATGAACGATTTACTTATATCATTACCATTTATCAAAATATGTTATACTTTTATCAAATTGTGAAATATTTAACTAATAGGGTTATAATCAATTCCTCTTGAAGTAAAAGATAATGAAGATTTATTTTCAGAAAATATGCAAATGAAAAGAAAAATTAAAATAGTATCTATAAAAGAACTTCAGAACTATTATTTCATTTCTTTGAAGGCTTTGATTTCAAACTGTTTTAGCAGAATGAATGTATTAGATAATTTCCTTTGTTTTTATATTATAATTTGTAATTAAAATAATAATAATCAAAGAAGCTAATAAAGACACTTGCATAAATTATGAGGATGCAATCTTTTTAAAGCACAATTAGTCATTGCAGACACACCAAAAATAAAATCAAATATGTTACTTGCATAAACTGACATTTGTTTAATAAATATGTAAATGTTTCACATGCTTATGAAATAAAATTACATCAAAACATAATGCTCCTACAGTAACATGAAGCTATTCTCACAACTTCTCATTAACAAGTCACAAAACTTCAACTTCATTAGATCTTTGGCACAGTCTTCAATATTTTACTAGGTAAGATATTCTCCATTCATGCATTATATAAAAATACCATTGAATATCTATTAAATTACATCATAGTAATACATTGCTTGACTTTCCATGTAGATCTGTGTAATTTATTTTTACAGAAATATACAAAATACAATACAGACTTATTTGTCTATTTATCTTAGACAATTTTAGACTTCAAGCCATATCTAAAATCACAAATGCACAAAAACTGAGATTTATGACATAATTTATAAACACTCCAGAGAGGTTTTTCATATTTATACAAAATTCATGTCATACTATTCTCCATTTGCTAACTAAAGCTGATTTACGATAATTCAACTTTCATTATCGACTCTTGTACGATGATTCTGCCCTCTTCTTTAGCCAGTTACATGCTGTAAAATCTGGATGAATTTGAAATAATATTGAGGCAACTGAGGTTGATAGATAGGCCAAATATCCTTTAAGATCAAAGTACCAATCAAGCAAGCAAATGATTATTTCACCTAGTGATATAACAATTACTCTGCCTGAAAAGCAATTCTAGTAACTTGAACTAAATACCAGCAAATGCCATCCAAACCCGGTGAAAATTTTTAAAACCTACCAAGGCCAAAAATTTTGATAACAAATTCTAAAGGTGTTTTAGTATTCTGTTTATAGGAAACCATAAATTACCTCTGATGAGGTTAGTTACAAGCTCTAAAAACTGTCTGAAATAATTGCTCTTAAAATTTTTTCTGCAAGCAAATAATGTGGATATAATTCATAAGAGATGACCTACCTTATACTTTCACCTTTATATTCTATGGATACATAAATACAATACAGTTAATCCATAGAGGCCATAGTGCATTAGCAGCTGTCTCATATAAATTTGTATTTTATCAATAAAATGATCTCTATAGCATACAGTCATGCTGGCAAGCTCAGACATGCAGATTCACTCCAAAACCTAGCGCACTAACCCATTCACACTCATTTTCAAAGCTGGAGAGGAAAAATATTTTCCTCGACCAAAACTGTTCACAGGCATTTCAACTTACCATAAATAGGTAAATGTCCTTGGAATCAATATCACTTGATGCCAACAAAGCATCATAACTATGATTTTACATATACATTAATATATACAAAAATGTACCACCACTGCAATAAACACGATAAAGATTTCTTAAACTCTTAATGGAACATCAAGCAAAAGTAACACAAAGTGCAATACTGTTTGGTAAGCAGTTCAAAGACCAAAATACATTTGACAATGGATATATTGCCAATATAGAATGAGATAAATATCAAAGAGTGCTCCACAACAAAATAATTCAACAAGTAAGCTTCCCCTGAGTTTGAGAGATGGATGAGCAATCTCTAGGCTGCAACCACATTTTGGACTTTCCCAAAAATGATTTCCTCCAAATACCCTTAAATAATTAAGAAAATATCTGAAAAGAAAGAAAAAATTCTGTGAGTAAAATAAAGTCTAACAACCTAAATGTATGTAATAAGTTCTATTCTGGCTATAACTAACTAAATATAAGAGACTGAAAGCTTAAAATAGCCTAATAGATGCAATGGAAAGCATTATCTACCAAATATACTCGATCAACGTACCTCACCCTATGCACCCTGCAGCAAATGTGACAAATAAAGCCAAAATTACTGTGCCTATTGGTTCTATGGTAGATACAGCTACTGTAGAAGATGCTTGATGCATCGTACTTTGAAACTTATCTTCCGCAGTTAGCTGATCACCATACTTCCACAACATGTCCATTATAACACCATTAGTCCATCCAAAGCCTATTTGGATGATGTACTCTCCTCCACCACCATGTCCTCCCGGTATTGTGGCATCATACTGTAACCAATTGAATATATTTTAAAATTACAAATAACACAACTGGAGTACTCAAAGTAAGGTTTTATAAAATACACTCCATGAATTTTAAGGACTTCATAGCTTTCTGGATTCATAACTTGGTTATTTTACTCACCTTTTCGTACATCGCGTTGGTCTTCTTGAAGGCAACGTAATTTGACCTAACCCATCTCTCCGTAATTTCATAAGCAAGCTCCTTGGCGTACACATCCCCTGTATTATCCAGTCCCACAGTGACTATGTGCTGAAGAGGAGGCCATGCATTTGGGTAGTCCCATTGTTCTCCTGAATGCTCAAATGTAGACGGAATACCTCCTTGGTTGATCATAATCTTCATTTTGATAAGGTATTCAAGAATTTTTTCCACAGTCTTCTTCATGTCTTTAAAATTATGACATCCAGTCCAGAGGGGTGAAATATTAGTAGGGTAAAAATAGTCCCTCTTTACTTCATTGAGCCTATCGTAATCCAGCCATGCTCCCACTTCTTCGTGCCACAGAATCTCTGTGACTGCTTCTACCCACTGTTCAGCAATTAGTCTGTATTTTTCTGATTTGTCTTGCATTCGAAGCTTTTTGAAAAATTCCGACATTATTTTTGCATTCCAATATATGATGGAATTCAAATCTACCGGGACAATACTTCTTGTTTTCAGGTTGGTAAGATTGCCTGGAAAGGTAAATGATGATTTAGCTCACAAACAATCCTGTGTAAATGTAAAGCATTGAAATAGTTACAAGTCTGACCCAATATCATAGAAATACAAAGACGGGTACCTTTATTTGTTCCATTGAGAATGAACCACCTTGTGGAAAAGTCCCACCCAGACTCAGCAGCTGCCTTCAGTTCAGAATAGTGTGCCTCCTTCTCCTCCTCTGTTTTGAAAACATGTGCACTCTCAATGTCTTCCCTGTGAATATCAAATATTTGCTTTTAAGGAACTCCAAACAGGGGATTAAATTTTGAATTTTTTGAAATATTTAGTAAAAAACCAAAAATTCATTTGTTTTACCTGTAGGACTCTGGCCTTGGTCCCGAAGAGAATTCTTGGTAAACAGCTAGAGTGTAATTCTTATTTCCCTTTGTAATTTGAACTGTTCTATTCTTCATCCAAAAATCAAACTCCTTTTCTAAGGTTGCTATATGTTCCCTCAAAAATTTATAATCATTCGTTTCATCAATGTAAGTCTTCACCATAGAAGTAAGCATGGGAGGTTGGGATCTCATAGCATAATATACACGCCCACCATTTGGAATAAATCCGTAAGTCTCTACAATTGACATAAAGTTAGTAAGCATTCCCTTTACAGTGTCATACATTTCTGACAACAGTAAACCTCTAACAATCCAGTATGAATCCCAATAGTAAAATTCCCTGAATCGACCCCCAGGCACAATAACTGGGTTAGGAACATAAATGATAGAATATCTTTCTGGATTTTCAGCCACTTCCTTTTTCACTTTCCTGCCTAATACCTTCCATAGATCATGTAGCTTACTACCCCAGTCTCTTAACACTGGATCTTTGATTCTATCCAAAAACTTAGGGTTGGGCTTCCAGTCGGTTGGCTCCCAATCCTCAAACTCACTACCAGGAGGATCAAACGTATCATTCACAAATTGTTTCACCTCTTGCTGCGATGGTTTCGAATTTGTGCTATTCATGAAGACATCGAATTGCCTCAACACTTCCTCTGGCGAGTATTTCATCTTCATATCAACAAATGTCTTTGAGTCTGGAAATATGTATGACATCTGAACAACGTCCAGAAGTCGCCCATGACAATAGATGTTGCTGAGGAATAAAGAAGTAACAATTTAGTATTCAATTGCCAATATTTTAAGGTGTTAGTAATATTAATCGATGCTACTAATTTTTCGCCAGCCTTTGTTTGGTTAAGTAAACGAATCAAAAACACAAATTTAAGTAAAAATTGTAACCGAACAGTTAGTGATTTTCAGTCAAACCGTAAGAAAATTTTGATTAAACGGTTCCTGAAGATAGAATTAAAGGTACATTTGGGAAATTCGAAAGCAATGAATCTCGAGCGAGTCCAATATAAAATCATCCCACTCGAGATTATCTGAAATAACCAAACATGACATTCAATTCGTGCATGCAAAACGAAGGCGAATAATAATTTACGAGGGGAACGCTCACGAAAAAGTATGAGCGCGCGGATTTCAAATTCCGCGACTATGCAAGCATTAATGATGATTGAAATAAAAACAAACCGTGGGAGGCAATAGCACCTGCTAGTCGACCTTACCTAGTAAACCAGGTTCAAAGAATTTAGAACTCACCTCTGACAGGTGGGCAATGTCACTCCTAAACTGAACGTGACAGATACGAGAATCACTATTCCAAACTGGCACTTATACATTTTCAAAGTTCACTTTCGTAACTTAACGAACAATAGAAACGAAGTTTCAAATTAATGAAACAATATTAATTATCTAGAATGCTGTTCTCAAATGTTACTATAAAACGTCACTCTCCACTAATGCCACACTATCCAGCGATGGAAGGATCCTTACTTCTTCGAAGCTCTCTTTCCTTCTCCTTTCTTTGTTGGACCTTTTCCTCGGAGTGCTCTCAACCTTTTCATCTCCTCCTTGAAATCTTCATGCTCGTCTCTGTCGGGAAGAGAAAGAGCGGTTTCTGAAACAGGACCTCGAACGGATACTATTACTCTCCGGACAACTTCGACTAGACTGAATTGGGTCTTCAGCAGTCATTCGTTTTGTACCTTCGAGGACGGGGGGTCAGTTTGTTACACGGGCAGCATTGAGAGCTACCATTGGCTGCAAAAGATTATCTTCCACTGCCATTGGTCGTTATCCGACACACCCCCAATAACTTTCCCCACCTCTCCCCTGCAACCTTGGCGACTTTCCCACTCCACTCCTTTCCAGAAATGAATGACAAAAGTGCAACTCCGATATTATTCAATGGTGATAAAGTTTACTTCGAGGGAAAAAAGCCATCGATCTTTGATTATGAACTCCCTCTTAAGAAGTACAAAGGTGATAAACAAGTCAAAGTACAATTCAACGTATGAATTTTGCGACGTGGTAAATAGAATAAACGCGAAAAAGAAAATAAATCGATTCGTGTTCTCGCGAGATAAATAGAGTTTTGGATCATAGAATAAAATTACAAGAAAAATGTTTGAGCTGATATTACAAAATATACTCGACTTCCCTCATCTCCTAGTGGATTCGATACAAAAAAATGAATAGGGGTGAAAAAATAGGGATGATAAAGTGGAATTCATAAAAAACCGTTTCATAGGAATTGGAGTATGTAATTACTGAGCTGACGCAATCCCATCAGCAATGATAAAAGGTGAATCCTTCACGTATTCGAAAGAAGATGGGAACAAACTTGAGTTAAACCTCCCTCACGAAAGAGAATGTGCTACACAATAGGTGAGGGTGGGAAGGAGAAAGTTAAGCGAGGTCATAACAGAAAGAACATTTCCTTTCTTAGTTTGCACTTTAGTAGCGCTGAATTTGCCTCGGAATCGGTCAAAGATGTTGGAATTAAATCGAAGGCGATCTTTTTCACCGTTTCTGCTTTGGGAGGAGAAAACAGCCAACGGGCTACTTTCGAAATAGCCGCAAAATCCATCGCCGGATGTTCTAAATTATTATTTTTTTTGGCTTTTCCCCTCTTCGGGGAAACACATCTACCGCAATTTCCCGCTCCTCGGTGGTGTCCTGCAGTCGCGTTTTACTTTCGCCTCTGGGGAATTTCACGAACAACTGTGACCTTTGCAGTTCGTCCCCGTAGCAGCTGATGGCGGTGCTCCCAATTTAGATACGTGGCTACCCCGCTAACTACCAGACGTCGCATAATGCAAGGAGAGTACGCCCACACGTAGCGACGTAAAATCAATGATTAAATAACTCGTGATTTAAATCCCTCGCAAAAGAAGAAATATTTCTAATTAAGGAAATAAAGGGGAAAGAATGGCAAAGCGATTGAGAGAAGCCAACAATCGTAACTTTTCGTTTTACGTGATACGCATCCAGAGCAAAAACCTCTCATTACGTAACGTTTCGCGAGAGAACATGCAACTTCTCCGGAATCATGCTGCGTTCGTGATAAAATTTCGTTGTTACGTATTGCCTCTCCGAGAGTGACATTTTACCAATTTAATTTAAAACTCCCGTAAAAATATTGAAATGGAGAATTTTGAACCGATTGCGAACTTTAACTAAGTCGGAAAGCAAAAAGTTTCGTAAGAAGAGAAGATAAAATTGGTCGAAATATTCGAGAAGAGGAACAAAATTGCATAAGAAGATTAGTACTCGTAAGAGGAGGTGGAGGAAGCCATAGTAAAGTGGACATACATATTTACCAATCGCAGAAGACGAACATTTAACATAAGGTAGGAAAACATTGAAGGGTGCTCACAAAGGACTTCGTAAAGATCTCTCCTTTTCGTAACACAAGTGTAACAAAGACGGGCTAAGATTTAACCCCCATTCAGATTGAAATATTTATTTGGAACAGGTATAATAAAGGAGGATATGATAATATTTGAGAATTTTACATTGACGGAAGATTTGTCAATTTTTAACTATTAAAATTCCCGGAACCTTCACGTTAAAGATACCTGAATCTCTGATCGACAATAAGATTCATTCCACAAAGGGAAGTGTTCTTTTTATTTCCATGGGCGAACCGTTGAAAACCGCAACCTTCCAAAACCGGTGTTTTGGGTCGATATCTAATTCAGGACCACCAAAATTTTTCGACTGGACACGTTTGTTTTTTCTTTTAAGTCTAGAAGTTTACGATTAGCATGTTACGACATATATGGCAGCTATTAAAATGCTTGATAATGGAAGTTACAAAACACTTGCTACACATAGATAATGCAAAGCCTTTTAGGTGCCACATTTCACTTTCTATCCACACTCACTTCTTAATGAGAGCAGCTTCGGAATTTCTTCATCCTGGACGATGATAATTCAACGAAGAAATAAGAATACGTTCTCCTGCTATTCTAATCATATTTTGGCCTTTCTTTGAAGGATTAAGTTTGTACAAACCTGACTGTCCGCTCGATGTTTTTAATTGATAACAATATTTTATCAGAAATATGTCCTTGGACGAGAATATTTATTCAAAACATCAACCATTTAAAGTAATATATATATATATAATATCGGTATTTTACTAATTAAAGAGTAAGGAAGAGAAAGTATAAAAGAAGAGGAGGAATAACTTCAAATATTTGATTGGATCTAAGAGCTAAAAAATATTAAATTTATTAATATCGATATCAAAGAACGATATTATGAAATGTGCTTTCAATCACAGCTAAAATAGGAAAATTAAAAAAATTAAATTTAGGCTTGTTGAATGTAAATAAATTATTTAACTGGATTTCATTAAATAGTCGTTAAAACAGTCCTAGCCTTGAGGCAATAACTTAATAACTTCGCCAAATTCATCCTCCTTTTAAAAGATCTTTGCTTCATTGAGAGTTTAAATTCATAATTTGGAACTCTCTCAGCTGAAAGAGAACTAACGTAACTTCTTCAAAATATATTTTTGCGAAGCTCTGCCATAACATCTATTTGGTGTTTTTATATTCTTTGGGATACTTCCGTGTTCGTTCTACCGAAATCTTACAACTGCCCTTTCAACTTATCGGCAAGACCTAACTTTCGCGCGTTCTCCGTTTATCTATCACAAATATACGCCTTAATTCGATAAAAAGAATTCCATATGCTAATTTTAAAGCAAATTGCGTAAAATGTATTTTTCATTACCCTATCTAATATGAATACCGTAGGAATAGACGTTCGACTTAAAATTCCGAAAATTATTCCAGAATGTCGGCATAGTGGTAATCTTATTAAACGCGAAAAAAACAAGTCTTTCACCCTGAAATAACATGATTTATTTTTAACGAGTCGATTATAAAACCAGAGAGGGTGGATACGTTAGGGATGAAGGTATACGACGATGATGCAATGAGATCATCAGATGCTATTATATCGAGTTACTCGTCAAAACCACATTACTACAACAATAGATCAACTGCCCACTATTGGTTTAAGATGATGAGAAATAAGGCGGGAAAGCCTGACGCAATCGGAAACGCACATTTTGATTGGCGCGAAAGGTTATTTTCCCCAGAAAGGGGTAACGTGATTCGTGGAAAAGTGGAGGCGTTGGCCACGTGACGTAAGAGAGCGCGCTCCTCTCTTGGAAAGAGCTCTACATGTCACGTGTGCATCGTCACGGAGGAGGGGACGTGTCTCCCCACACGCACCCGGTCACGCGGCTAGAAGACAAACGAGTCCAAGGAAAAGCACGTCAGAAATTCGCGAACTCCGCGAAATGCGTGAGAGGTGATGAGCTTCTTTGATGCAACTCGGCATTTTCGAAAATAAAGCATATTCGATGGAATACACATCGCTGCCAAAAATATTTTGCTAACTCCTTCGTGTCGAATTCGTTTGACGCAACAATTCGCATTGTGACGCAATCGCCGAACGAAAAGAGATCACCTTACAGCGGATATGCAACCCGCACGTACGGTCCAGCGAAAGTCTTGAATTATTCGACACAGAAAATCTAAATCTGAACACATCATTACTCATTCCCAAATATGAGCTTATTTATTTAACACACTAAAATCTATTAAATCATCTTGAGCTAAAATATGATGAAAACTCTTGACTTCTTTAAGTTGACCTATCTAACGTCTAATAATACATTCCATAAAAAATATTACAAGTCTCTCATGAAAGCAATGAGGAGATTTTTTACTTACAATTTTCTAATTCTAGAATTATTCATTCATATCCCTAATAATATACATATATATACACACGCACACAATAAATTCACGCGGATTTTAATCAGTATATGAAATTTTAAAGTAATAAAAACGGGCATATTTTTTTCATAGACTCTTACCGACCTAGAAAGAAAATATTAGACTGCAACTATTTTCCCTATAATTTTTCTTTTTTATTTTTCCATTTTGTTCTCTAGCAATCCCTCATTTCCCACCGGTGAAAAGTTAGGCACATGTGTTCCCTTCCATGAGGACATATCCGAGCACACGATGGGCTGACATATCCATAAACAATTTTCCTATACATTATAAACCTGAAAATTTCTATATATTTTTCTAAATAATTTATTTCCAAGAGATGATAAAATTTAATTCCATTCCTAATGATGTTTTTCTTCAGAAATCCCCCAACAAGACTAGTTTCGAACGTATATGAGTTGATCATACACCTTTCGAGGCAGTTTTCACTGATAAATTAAAATTACATTCGCCATACCATTAGGTAATTTAGTCAGCTTGTTAATTGAATATTTAAACTAGCACATACTGAACTGTAACTATACATACCAATAACGGATAGCTGGCGACAGCGACAGAAAAAATGAAAATCGAAAATATACATTTTCATACCATAAATAGATTAATACATTGTTCTATGGCAACATGTGAATGCCCTGACCAGTAATGAAAGAAAATTAAGGCAATCATTCTCACTGGTTGCCCAACAACTTCACAGTTATTTGTTGAGAAATCTAATTCGTCTTACATCGCTACTGTTTGTCATTCCAAAACGTTCTTTTATGAGCAATCATTAGAATACCTATACAATATCTTTCATGCTGGCAAGGCAAATTCGTAGAAAAATTTAAAACGTTGATTTTAATAAATAAAAAAGGGTACAAATATCATTCGAGTCCAAAGAACCCATGTAAAAATTCTAACAGAGATTGTTACATTAAAATTCCGTAGAAGAAAACTTGGGAACGGAAAACCGCGTGTTCGTTGAACAGGAATATTATCTTTCCTACGAACGCATGTCTGAGGTTGCAGTTAACCTTTTCAGTCACGTGTTAAAAAAATTCGCCTTCAATGCCGCTATCATTGTGTGAATACCTTCACGATAAATATAGAATATCAACACTCAGAGTTCAAATATTATTTGAAGAATTCATAGGTCTTCTGAATCTAATAAAAATCTATTTTTAAGGGCTTGGGAACTAAATCGAAATACTTGTAGTCCTATCTTAGAAGCTGTATTACAGTGAGGTAGGTCCTCAAAAAACCTCATTCATTTTCTTACAAGACAGAGCTTAGAAAACCTACATATTCCAGTGAACCTGAGATCTTTCACGTAGAAGTATTTTGAATGCTTGGAAGTTACGCACTCGTATTTGGTGCGTCATCGGAAGTTTCTTCGTCGAAGCATCTTCTCGGAATCCGTTCGGTGAGGCAGAGAAACTCATCCCGAAAGATGCTTAGCAATTTTCACCGGTAAATGACGAAATGAAATAACTTGTTGAGGCCATGGATGATTTGAAGGAGATAGTCTATCTAAATCATGACTACAACACTACGTGAAGTACAATAATAATTCTTTAGAGAACAATTGAAATCGAGCATCGGAAAGAAACTTCCATGTTAGGAGTGTATCGAAAAGAATCTGAAATACTTCTTCGAAGCTGTATCCGGAGGCAAACGAGGAGTGTTGGTTAGCAAAAAATTCTCACGAATGCCAATTCAATTCAAGGTGACGTCTGTCTACCTTCCTTGGAAATGCTCCAGAAACGGTCCAAAATATACTGATTAATCAAAGGGGAGTATAAAAACAACATAAGCGCATATTAATTGCTATTACTGAAAGGTTTATCTAGGTTTTTCCAAACAAACTTCAATAAAGAATGATAAACTTAAACCGAGGTCTAATTTAGGCTGTTTACGAGTTCCTGGCGTTTTATTGGGAAGCTTAACTAAAGCTGCTGTTCCCTTGTCTTGTAACAGCCTGTGATCTATTCGAGTAAATACATAATCGAATATCCTCGCAATGAATTCCTCCCTTACGAAGTTTTCAAGGATTTATCTTTTCCATAATGTACTTTAGTGATTTTAAGTTCGAATTACTGTTCCTTAACCATAACAAGTCTTGAAATTGACCATAAGCGCTTTCCGTGCCAGAAGTTAAAGTTTTGATCTTATACTTCGTTCCTTTATGTTCTCAAATTAAGTTCCCGCCGACTGAGATCTTCTCTTAGGAGAACGAGCTTATCAACACTATAAGGAAACGGCACCCTCGACTTGGTAGCCCATCAGTTTGTCAAGGGAAAGCTGCGACGTCGTGTTGGGCTAAGGAAAAGGAAAAACCCACCGGAGTACGCGGTGAAGGGGTACGTCGGCGAATGGGAACGAGACCATATGAAAGTTTTCCACGTAAGGAAAGGAGAGCTAATTTCCTGCAAGGGAGGAAAATTCGCCATCTGATGCGGCGAATTTTCCTCGACCAGACGCGATCGCCCATTGGCTGTCCGCTTGGAGGTGTGTCGGGGTAGAACTGGTTTCTGTGACTCACCCTTCGCACGGAGAAACAAGTCATGAACGCAAGGCCGTCCGAGTGAGATACGAAATGGCAGGAAAAGGCGATTCGTGTCCGTAAATCATTTATTTAAGCGGTTTCCGTGCGGAGGCTGCGTGGGCCTTTCCCCTGGACCAAGGATTGGAACCTGCTATCGAGCACAGGTGGCACAAATAAATGTCGCAAGAAATTATGCGTATTCGTTTCGGTAAGAAAAGCAAAGCGGCAGAAGTAGCCCTCCGCGCCAACCATGATACATAACCTCTATATGTATAATTGAATGTAATGTTGAATTAAATGCTTAGAGGAATTAATGAACTACACATTCGCAGGAGTTCATTCGCTGAATCTGTAATATTATTCAATGTGTACGCATCTATCAGATGGTGAAATTTTCAAACGAAATATACATTTGATGTATGTATGTATATATATATATATATATATATATATATATAATATAAAAGAAATATTTAAATACATAGTATCAAAATGAAGAATTTCGATGGTTTTATTACATTACATAAATATTTTATTTACCAGTCAATTCGGAGAAAAGAGAGAGATAAGGTAACTCAAAAATTAAATCAAATGACATTGATATGAGATTTTTGAGGAATACGTTCCAGCAGAAAAGAATTTATGCTTTACAATAATGAAAAATAATTCTAAGATAAAATAACAGTATTATTCAACAGAATATCTAATCTATTCAATAAATACGATATCTCAAACACAAAAAAGAGGCTACTTATAAAATAAAAATAGCAAGTTTTTAGAAAAATACACCGTCTTTTAGATTAAAGTAAACAATTTAATAATCAATACTACGTCAGCCATAATATTTACTACAAAAATGGATTGAATTAAAAACATTTAAGCTGATCCCTTCATAAAGATAAACCATACAAATGAAATCAATTTTTTGCGACAATAAAACCATAATATTTGGATTTCTCAAACACAATAAACTGAAGGTAAATTTATTTTTGCATTTAGGATTTTAAAAATATAATATTTAGCATGGAACCAGTTAATGGATTGTTGCATGAAAACTTTACGAAACTTTCAAGAAAACAATTAGGTATAATACGTTTCATGACGCTATTTATGCAGAATAAAACTCGTTGCTCAACTCTTAAACTTTACATTAGCGATACTTGGAAAAGGGAAGATGAACAGGCATTTTTCCAAACCTCTTTGAGTAGAAACAGGTATGATGAGCGAGTGAAGATTATGATTTCTCATCGAAACGTAAATACGATGAAATGCGCGAGTAATGATGAATGTGCGACTCTCGTGACCGGGGGAAGGTTTGAGTTCACGAGAGGAGAACTTGTTTCTAGGGGAACGGTGTCTGAAAAGATGCAACGTGAGACATTCGCACAGCTTCCGCCAACTTTTCCAATAAGAATCAAAGACTTTCAAGTACATCTTAGTATCGAAACATCCTCATGACGATTCAAACACTTTATTGGCTTTTAAAATAGATTTTACCGTAAAATAGATTTAAACAATCAGAAATCTTTTGAAAACGAAAACTACGTAATTCGCTTATAAAAAAAACAAAGATTCATAAAATTCATTCCTATAAGGACGAATACGTAAACAATACGCTCCGATGAGACGAAAATTATAGCGTTCGTTAGCTTTCGCTAATTCAAAAATCACCTTACTCTACGGCACGTGAAATTTATTTTCCAAGGGGAAAAAATTATAAATTCTAGCGGTTGCGATACAGCTTTCGCAAAAGAAAATTTGCACAAAAAAGTTGAAAACTCGATTCGCTATCGATCAGATTCGATATGCTCCGTTCGATAGAAATTCGATTTCTATTCAATTTCAACATCGACAACTTTTTCCCGTTCTCCCTACAGTTTATCCTTCTTTCCAAGACTCATGTACATATGATGTAGGCTACTCCTGGCAGACGCGATTTTTCCGCAAGAATTCTGGTTGCAGAAATGCGGACTTCGAATGGAGAGAATGCAAGATGAATGAAGGACACGGAGTCGGTCAATTACCTCCCATTCCCGCAAAAAGGTCGACAAAAAGCGACGTTACAGCCGAGCTATTTCGCTCCGACCGAAAAAAGCCGACTTTGCAAGAATTGTTCGGAATAACTATCTCTTTAGTCGCCAAACAGGTTCTCAAGAGACTACATTCCGGGAGCGGAACCAAGGGAACATTTTTCCTCATTGCGGTTGAAAACATCCTTTTAGCCTACGGAGTTGCACCGCTACTCTCTATCGCGAGATATCTATTCTCTATAACTGCATCCGGTTCACGAATAGGGTTGCAGATCGAGTTTCACCCAGACGATCTGCGAATCTACGAGTTGGAAGTATGATCTTGTCTGCGCCAGAATAGATCAAAACGTGTATTGAGCCCATGTCTCACTTTTATATCGCTCCAGACACTGCACGGCTATTTCAAGGTACACCTTAACCAGATCATTTCCTAACTAATATCCATAAGTTGTTTCACAGGTGCACTGAGCCCAGTTCATCCATAACCCGAAAGTAGAATAATGTAGATAATCCGGCTTGAAATTCAAACGCATGGTTATGTGAATATATTTTTCGAATCTGCTTCAAGATCCATCTGCTAAGTCCCTTCTCATTCTCAGAACATGTGTGCAACTTCAGCTCTCGTTTCTTGAGAATCTTAATATGTGGTTTCGGTCATCTGGTTCAAAGAAATATGTTCGCGAAGGCAAAGTTTCCATAGGAAATTAGCAAAGAAATAAAATCCTTATAATTAAAGGATACTGACATATAGACTGGATAAATTTAGCTAATCACATTAACTCTACAGTGTAATGAAGTTAAAATTCAGTAGGAGTAGAACAGTTTTAACTGCTTCGCGTAGCTTTCGAGAGATATACCTATCCATTGACACGAATTGCAGCAGTTAAAACACGAAACTATAAAGCCATTACAGAGTTCACACCAGCAAGCTCTTCCCTTTGTTTCCATTTTTTGCGAATTCGTATCTCAGATAGAAATCGAGTAAAACCAAGAGAATCTGCAGACTAGATTATGAAACCTTGGTGTCATCGTTTCTTATCTCGAGTAAATAAAGTTTCTGGGGAAATATCGCAGGTAAAATAATGACGCATCGGTCGCGAAAGACAGAAAATTTTTCTCGAAATTTTGATAAAAGATGAGAATCTACGGAACGCAATTCTTTTCATGCTTTTCATGATGATGATATCAGGTGCGACTGAAGATAAAAAGCGGTACAAAGTTCAGCCCGACTTAAAAATCCCATATCGTAAACATCACATGACGCAAGAACGTAGACTCAGCTCTTGGATTCCATTCCAATTTAATCAATAAAATTGTAGCGTAGCATATCGAACCTACATTTTTCCCGGTTCATATGAAGGAATTATCGGTGTGCCGATTTCTTAGATTAAGCTCGATTATCGGTATAAATAGAGCGAACTTTGCACCACCGTCATAGTTCGTACCTTGGACGTAAATATTTAGTCTCAAAGGGTATTCCAGGCATTCCTAGAACTGTGACCAGCCATAGATAACCTTAATGATGTCGGACCAAAGACCATCAAGCGCTGAGTGCTTTCTTCCTTATCCAGTCAATTAATTGTATACATCATCCATCAATTTTATATGTTGTTTATATACAAGAATCTTATCGGTTGTTATTCCACTACAAAGGGATACATTTGCAAAATCAGCACGTGTTTAGATTTGTGGAGGAAAGCTCTGACCGAGAATCGAACCAGGATGTTCCACTTGTAGGTAGGCTTTCCTAGAACGGGACTCAAAACGTATTCATTTCTATGTTACGACTAGACAGCTAAATTACTCAAGTGGAATTTACAAGAAGATCCTAGTTCGTGTCTCGGTCCTGTCAGACTTTCTCCTGTCTATTTCCCATTGAGTTTCCATGTGTTCCGAAATTTCTAAGACGTCCGGATTTGATATGGATGCTAATTCGCAAAAACCCTCACCGATACAAAACGCATTGATAAAATCAGTAACTGAGTTTCCTTGTAGGAATGATTTTAGCACTCGGTTACTCAACTCATATTGGAGTTTGATACGAGGAAAACTTGAAACACCTTTACTTCCCGATACTGTCATTCCAAGAAGTAATACCAACGTCTTTAAACTTTCATACGCTATGAATACGAGATAAAGTTTTCCCACTCATTCATCTTCAGAGAGGACCTGTTCAGCTTCTCACCGTTACATTCGGTGATTTGTGAGCAGGAAAAATACGCACTTCGGCAAGTATTTATTTCTTCGACCCGAAACGTTTTTGAGAAAAAAATTACGAAAAATTAGAATGGGAGTTCCAACGGGTTAAATGATGCATCGGCCGTGACTGACGATACTATGTTAATGACGTTCTTAAACGCGGCTAATTGGCTCAAATGAACGTTTAACAATTTTATCGCCGACGGAATAGATCTAATAGACGCACTTATTCAGAGTCGTTTAGCAGTCTTTCTTTCTATTCGTCTGTAGACGAATTTGACGTTAATGAGAGAACAATTGTTAATCCAATTTTAAGATTTGCATTTTGAAAATTACAATAAATTTCTGCCATTTATATATTTCACGTTAAGTCGTAATCTTATGCGTTAAAAATAATTTAATTCTGATAGTGTAGTTAAATGGGCGGCCAGTTTTTTCGGCATTATATCTCTCTTTTCATAACAAGTGTTTTTCAAACGTTTTCCGTTAGTTAAAATTCTTAATCGATTGAATTTACAATTCTTAGACACCGAAATGTAAAATATAAACGCAATTTTCTTCCGAGAGGAGTATTATACACATGGAATTCTATCATTTCATTAATATTAGTAATGGACTGTTGCCAATGGAAGATTTAGTTTCTGATGCAATGACTGTTTCAGATCATCCTTCATTTCACCTTTCAGAGATGCGAAATAGATGAATGCATTTCCTCTTCTTGCTATGTACTCCATGACAAGCAAGTAATCGAATAGAATGTATACGTTGCAAAATAAATGATATTTTTCGTGATTTTCCTCACTTAAGCCCGCAGTAACGCACTCGAAAGATGATCGTTCGCATTTAAAACATCGCATTTCGCAAACGAAGTGAATTAAAATCAGGTTCTTAGAACTGAAAAAAGCCAGTGCGTAAAGATATTTTTTAAAACGAGTTTGGAAAGATTAATTGAAGGGCAATGGTGGATTAAAATCAGACAGACATGATACGATGATCAATTTAAAATTTATATTCCTTCAGGGGCTACACCACGGCATTTTACCATTCCTTCTTAAATAAAATGAATATCATATAAAACGGTGACGGATAAAGAGGATATTTTTGACACCAATATAATCGAAAGTTGAATCGAGATAAATTGAAAATAAACTAGACAAGAGGTAGCGAAAATAAGGATAGAACACAACCAGTTGATAACATTTTCATTAACGTATAAGATGTTGCCATTTGATAAGTTATTCTTATAAGACATATCAATGCTTAATTCAATATAAGTCGAAAGCAATATATAACAAAAATGTTGGCACAGTTGCATAGGAAATGCGTGTACACGAATATTTTATTCAATAAGTCATTATTCTCCTCAAAATAAAGTAAATTATAAATAGAGTATTTTTTCTCCAATGAGAATTTATTTGTAATCAGAGCGCTCGACCAATTAGGACGAGGAATCGAATCAAAATATTTACGTAATGATCTTTCTAAATCGTTCAGCGTCATTGCTGGACCTTGAAAAGGTGTGCATTTATTGTTGACATAAGACAGGTAAATGTCACACTTGTTCCAAGCCGAAATTTTCACTATCAATTATTTGAAACAGGAAAACATGTGGCTAAGAAACGTGATGAAGAAATTATTTCTAGACCGCGAAATGACATCATGGAGATGAAGGTGATGGTCGAAGCCTTCGAGTTTTATAACTTTTAACCACATTTTACGAGCGAATAGAAAATAAAGATCCGAGACAATAGGATCCTTGGGAGATGAGTTTGATTGAAAAAGCTTAAGTACGGAGCTGTTTTGCAGTTAATTATAAAAAGAATATATATTCAAAGAGGATTCCTTGAAAATAAGTCTACGCTCTTTAGATATTGTGACATATACAGTAAGCTTTTTAAGTCTAAGAAGTAATTGAATGGAGAAGGAAAATGAGATTATAATAAGGGTGCCTCAGGTAGAATTGAATTGAGAACAGTTAATCTCCTACTATTCTAGTTTCCATCGTGACTCACAAGAACAATTACCCTACATTTTGTTCCGTTAAAGCTCTTATTTGTTGACGTCTCAGTTCTCGGATAGTTTCGAAAGCACCGAGAGCAATGCATCAAGCGGAGGTGGGAACACTTTAAACGCGATAAGAATGCATCGAGAATTCTTTGAAACACCGATGAAGCGAGAACTAATGTACCGTTTATAAACGCACTTATACATTTAAAAAGGAATTCATTCGTAAAAAAGTATTTCATACACGAATTACTCCCGCATTCTTGAAATACAACGGTGACTTTAATTTTACTTCGAGTAAATCAAGACCAGGTTCGCGTCATTTCAAAACTTCACATGAACATACGTCCTTTCTCGATTCTAAATTCTAAATCTTCCATAAACAACAGTTTTAAAATAGAAAACGACCTTTATAATTCCAATTTCTATACAAACTATAAATTACTAATTTATAATTGCGAAACAATAGACCTTCTGAGTAAGGTAACAGCGGATCCAAGGCGACATTATCCGAGGGTATTTACGTCTGAGAATGGAGACAATGTAAGGAAAAAACGATTCGAAATATCACGACTTGGAGAGAGAAGTATCTCGCTGAAATAAGTTCATAAGAGAGGCGAGCGAGGTTGTTCCTGGAAAGGCGGTTTATGGCCCATTATCACTAACGCCTATTTAAGAACGCCAATTATACCACGTTGATGGCATAGCCTCGGCTTATAAGCCACGGACGAGATACTTAACAAAGGTGAGAGACACAACGTAGAATTTTCCTCTCTTTACGAAAGTTACTGAGGAAAGTGACCTTGATAGTTAAGTGATTGAGAACATGAAAACTTTTTACGAATGTTACAGCCAGAAGTTAATTAAAGAATAAAATATAAAGAATTGTAATAAAGAAAAATAATATAAAAGACTCAAACCACGTGTGGAGCGATTATCTCAATTCTTAATAGTATGTTCGATAAGATAAGCAAATAAATCTACCAAGAAGCACAAGACAATTAATATCGTAAGCAACAATTCATATTATAATTAATTATGGAAAAAAATAACAAAATAGAAATAAAATGTATATATGGTAACACCTATAACTATATAGTTAACGCATAGACTTACTCAAACAGGTTTCTTGAACATTAACGAAGAAAAAACAAATAGAGTTATTATTACTATTATACGTACGCTGTAATCGATCATTCAAAAAAGAACAGTGTTTCATTTATAAAACAGTAGGAATTATTTATACTTAATTTTAGACTAATTTCAAGTCATTTGAAAACGGCATCGCTCAAATGTTTCTGTAAAAAAAAATCACAGGAGTTTAGAACGTTAGCTTCATCCACGCATTCGAATAAATTCCTTCGAACATGAACGATTTCCACCGAACATTCTCTCCAATCCAATCCGATTTCCCTACCAAACACCCACGACTTCCAATACTTCAATTGCATACGAGAATGAATCTCAAAGACCCGTGACTGCTCCGGACGGTGTACGATTCTCATAACGGTACGGCTGCTACGATGCAGAGCAGTGTTGCCGAATGTTTCGCAGATCCCTTTTCTCTTGTATCCCTAATCTTATGTTACCCGCATGGTTTTTTTTGCTGCAATTCACCCTGACTTCTGAAGCATGTTGTATATTCAGTCATTGGTGAGGGTGAAGATGATTAGCATACGTAAGCTTTCACTAATAAACGAAGCGTTGAAGATAAGTAATAATCAATGATTCAAGGATACAGCAGATTCTTTAAAGACAAAAAATTAAAAAATATGGAGAGAGATGGTTAATACCTATAAAAAAATAATATCCCAAAAAACATATCCAACATATAAAAACTAAATAGAAAATATCATAATTAAATAAAAGCATAGACAAATGATGAACTGTAACATGAAAAGGTACATTTAAAATTGTTGTACATACCAAAAACAATTGAACAAGGTATACCATACTCAATTAATACAAATTTTTTATGTCTGTCCCTTCTAATGATGTTAGCGAAAGTATCACAAACTGACTAGAATCATAAGAACGCGGAATCGTAATAAACCCTAAAAAAAAAGAAAATAAAAAGGAATGTGATGCCCATGTTCAATTTTAAAAATAAAACAACCTTTATTGCGTTTAAAACTCTTAGGGAGAAAATTAATATTTTTTACATATAATCGAAAATGTTTTCAAAGCTACACTTGTAACAAGTAAACAAATAACGAGAAAAATGAAGAACGCCATTAAAAGATATCGAGGGATTATCAAATGCCAAAAGAACGCATGAAATATTCTTTTAAGAATAAATATGAATTGTAAAAACCAACTTTTTCAAATGGAGTTCTGAATCGATAGACATTCAGAGAATACTTAAAGAATAACTTGTTACTTTGGTTCGATATCTCAGAGGAATCTGAATTCATGTAACCGAACAGCTGTAATAATGCTTCAACTGTTTTACAATTAAACTTAAGGGAAAGGTAAAAAAATGGAACTAAAAATAACTTCGATCTCGTATCACTACCATTGATTATAGAAAGGTGGGTTAGTAAACGTTAGGGGAACCCAAATCCATCTCAAATGTTAAGGAATGTTCTGTAATTGCGAAACGAGCGTACTAAGAGGTTGAGATATTACCACAAATTTGGAAAACAAAGAATGATTTCGTCATAGGAGACTGAATTATGACAGCGTTAACACCACTAACCTAAATAACACACTCCTAAAAACAAGGTAATTATTTAAGGATATGTTTCAACGTGACGAGTTGAACGATAAAGAACTAAAAAATAAAATGCGACGGGCACTATTTCTCGGGAGCTGAAGGATGTTAAAGACGTTTTGGGTCATTGGGCTCATTTTTCACGCAGATTAACGAATGCTATCGGCTGAAATGTGAAGGAAATACAAATGAGAAATCATATCAAGGAATAAACTGGACGACCAAGAACGAACCTCTCGTTAATCAGGAGAAAAACAAACTTTATTATTCACATTAACTTATTTTCGCTTTTTACCGGACAATACTCGTTTCTGCGCATTTTCACGGCCGGAAATGGAAATTCGTGCTGTAAAAAGGATTCCAATTCGATGATAGCGGATGCATGCTTCCGCTAATTTTTTTGCCAAATTGGGTATTCGAAGCGTAGGACAGCATCTCATTTCTGATTCGTTTCAGATAACAAAATGATATTGAAAAAAAATAATAATTGTGAAAAATGAATAAGAGACGAGGATGCAATGAAATCTTACAATAAGAGATGAGATTTTACAAAAGGGATCAAAATTGATGAAGAAATAGTAGAAATATTTGTTAGTGAAAAGAAAAGACGAAAGAAAATACTTGTCATTGAGTTACGGACTTGGTGGTTTCAAAACTATTTCTATACAATAAAATTTTAGTTAGTAGTCTTGTACGTAGAATTCTTCGAATCGAAGGTTCTCTCTTATTCACCAACGAGATATTTAATTCCATTCCCTTCATTAAAAATAAGATAAATTAGGAAGAGAAAAATCATTTTAAATAATGAGTAATTAAAATAAATGGCAACAAAAATCAAATCATTCGAGCTCATGTCAAAGAATTGAGATTCAAATTAAACTTAATGTTTATTTTAATTCCGACTATAAACGCATTCCATCGACAATTGCTGATAGATATCACACTGACATTGACTAATTACATTAATTGGAACATGGAATATCGCTTTAGATAAACTTCCTATGAGGGCATTCCTCTGATTTCATGTGTAATAGCGCTTTAGTTTTCCTTTAAACGATAGTTATGATTCACTAACATCCTGATTCGGTGTCATCCAAGTCTTTCACATTCCGAATAGTGCAGTTCAATTTTGTTGACTCAAACTTGAACCTTTAGGAACCGTACAGAGCATGATGCAATTTAATTGGAACGATTCCCAATAACTCAACCAATCGCAAAACCCAAAATTAATTTTAAACGTAAAAACACAAAAATTACTAACTAGGACACGTGTAAGAGGTTGACCGGAGCTTAAATAAAAAGAAATCGATTTCAAAAAGAGAAATATGCCTCCTGAGATTGAACAAGATGTTTGAAAATGCCATAAGTGTATAAAGTTAGGAGCTCTATACGGTTCGTGTACGAAAGAAAATTTTCTCGGAGATGTTAATAAGCGTGATAATAAGGTACGGAGTGCGCGTGACAAAAAAGTAAAATCTTCTCTATCATTGAGTTTAACGCGATGCTAATCTCAAATTAAAACGGCTAGAGTTGAATTAATATCACGAATCAAAGAGAGGAGGATAAAATCCAAACAAAATATCCAGCGATAAGCACATGCGAAGATAGCGTTTGTACTGCAATTTGTCGATAGTAAAATCGATTTGTTCAAATGAAAAAAAATGATCAAATTAGCCACAAAGATCTTAACAAGATAAATGTAAACATAAAAAAAATCAGACGGGATGAAAATGTAGCATGAAAATAATTGAGCACGGAAATATTGTAGATAATAAAATGCTTTCGGTTGATTTATTACGATTATCTAAATTCGATCCAACAAACTTGTGACCAGTAAAGAATTGAAATATTACTCTCTATGACCGCAGAAGAGAAATGAACAGAACGACTTTACGAGCTTTTGCGAGAGAATTTGTGCTTCGAAGGAAATAAAACTCCACCGTCAATCCTTTATTTCCTCCTTCCAACAGCTTTTTCTTTACGTAATATTAGACGGCTTAACCTTGTCACCGCCTCGGAAAGACTTCTTTTCCGTAACATTTGGCTGCGGAGCGTGTGAGAACGACGTCACCAAGTCGATTTTCAGCCGATGAAATGCCGGTTACCGTTCTACGCGACGGTGGCGTAATCATCAACACGTGAGCTACTCTATCAATATTTTCCCTGCTCTCTTACCCTCAAAAAACATACAAATTATAAACAAATACCGTACCCCAATGCCTCCATCTTATTCCACGAGTTAAAAAAATACCGATAATTTTAAAGCTGTATCAAATTACATTTTTCACGTACACCCATTCTGATTACACATTGATCTACTAAATCTAACATACATCATCATCTTTCGCATCAATTTTTAAGAATAAATAACCTTCTTTCGACCTTCCGACCCACCTAAGCTCCCGGTCGAATCGCTACGTACATTAAGTAATGAGTGCTTTATCTCTGGGATCGTCATCGCCTTGAATGTGTGATAAGGACATGAGCGAGGCCTCGTATGGAGTCCAACTGCTCTACGGCTTTCTTGTATTCTTACGAGGATAGCCGATACCGGCGATTCAAGGCTTATTAGGCACGTGCGATGGGAAAGCCAAGTTGATATCGGCACCGATGAAAGCGGCACGTAATAGCAATTCCAGCCGCACTGTTTAATTGAGCTTATCAAACGGACAAATGAACACAAAGTACTTTGTTTGTATTCGCTCCATTCACACACATATTTCTCATGAAAACAGAAAGATTTGGATGTCATTGTCCAGAAGAAGTACCTGGATACGAGAGCCGGCCTATTCATATTTTTTGATTTAAATGCTGTTGTTAAACAGTTGAAGTAATTATAATAATATCTTCTCATTTCTGGATGCAATCCACCCCACTACTTGAGGGATTACAAGTTAATAAATAATCAACAAAAATGTCCTTTTCTCAGATATCTTCGAAAAACTATATTGAGTTTCCGAGACAAAGATCTTTTAACGTGGTAGTTTAAGTATATCCCATCAAAATGAATAATGATCGCATTAGGAGGAATTAATATATTCACAAACGAAGTATACAAGTTCGATATTATCGCGATAAATTAGTAGTAAGATGCGGTAATGAATGAACTGATATATTACTTAATAAATGAACGTAATATATTATGATTGAGTAGAATATAATTGATTATAAAATTGTATAATTCATGAATGTCATGTGAATAGTAGCAAAAATTCTCGATCGTACGTTGTATGTATTTTAACCCAAAAATTATTGCGTCGTATTGATTTATTCCAAAGTGCTCAATGGAAATACTTGCCTAAACAACTAAAACTTCAGATTTTGAAGAATGAAGTGTCCTTCGATAAACTAATTAAAATTATTCCGTTTCTAGGCTTAAATTTGAGCAAAATACAGATCAGTAAGGGCGATCACATTATCACCGGCGAAATGGCCGATGTAACAATAGTATATTTAAATAACACAATGAATAGGCAATCTTAAATGGCTGTAAATAGTAAAATTTAATACTTCGATTGTTCGAAAGAGAAGAAATATTAGGAATCGATGCTCAATGAAAAATTAATTCGAAAAAAATTTAAAGAATTTTTCCATCAATAATGAATTCTTGCCGTTCACATGCTGTATCTTCGTGGATTCCAATCAAAAGATGACAACCATTCCAAAATAGTTAAAAAGTAAACTATGATAGATAGAAAATTATACGAAAGAGAAATATACACAGCCTGAAATCGCAAAAAATCTTCGTTTATTTTCTGGAACGACACCGAATTCGCGATGCGTCATCAAAAAATTTATAGCTCCAGTACGGCCTGAAGGGAAATAGCCATTTAAGAATTGCAACAACATTCGCCAAACCCGATTATGCGCAACGACCCGTGTGGACGAGAACCACTCCGATATCCTAAAAAGGTTTTTAATTAAAGCTCTACCTTGAGAGACTTGATTCATATCTGATCGTAGAAAGCTATGCCCCGGGATATTCTTCCAAATCCAAATTATAAGACGTGGGATATTTTTTACGTGGACAATTGAACCGGGTAACGAATTATGCGGATTCTATAGTTGATTATCTTTGGGTTGGAGTACTTAACGAATCGCATTGATTATCTTCTCTCCTTCGGCTGTATTTTTTACCTGCGAGGCCAGTTTGCAACCAACCGTCGCTGGCCAAGGTCAGCAAGGAGCAAATGAGCCTCGGCTGTTGCAAAACAATCCGTTCAGGAAAGTGTGCGAATGCACTGGGGGCCTGAGAAATAGTTCACACTGCTTTAGACGTGCAAACGTTATAAAATACTGGAATAACGTACTAGCGCTAACGATACTTTGATTGTGAGATATTCAAAACAACAAAATATTTCGCTCCAGCATTAATTAAACGTGGCTGTTGTACTACCTCTGAGGTTGTACAATACCTGTCTAGTCTGTCTGAAATATTTTACTGATTTAAATAGTTGTGTCAGCAATTATTGTGAATGAAGATGGGATTTTCAAACAATTCTAACCTTTATCCATGCTAAATTCCACATTTATATATTACACATTATAAAGAAAAGAGTATCCAAAACATAAGTAAACATAGGAGGTAGTATGAATACGAATGAAATGGATATTGAGGGATAAGATTCAACAATAACTTCACATGAAGATGGTTCATAGAGCGCAGTTTCTTTGTAAAACGTAAAATATTTCACTAGCACAGGAATACCCGCGAAATGAAAAAAATCAGAGAGATATATCAATTCCGATATCTGTGATGTGTTGCTAATTTATCGAAACGTCATTGAAATTCGGAAATTTATCAGAAGATGAGATTGGCACGTTGAGATGAACTGCTTTTTTGAGACACATCACGGAGACACAGATAAACATCGAAATTTCCCACTCATTCCGTGTGCTTATTAAGCCAAAATATATATCTTTTAAAACATTATGCTGACACTCAATTTTGCTAGAAACACGAAAACGAAAGTTCAATGTAGACTGGAGATGAATTGAGGATTAAAAGATAGCTCTCGATGTTAAAGCTCAAATTAAAATAATACATTGAAAGTATAAATATAAGGCCTAAGATTAAAATTAATCGATCGTAATTTCTCTTTACATAGATAAACTTAAATCATGGCTTTATATTATATTATAATTTAAGTTTGTGTTAAAGTTAAAGAGAGTCATATTTAACAATTTAAAATACGGTTGTGCATTACATAGGATGATTTTTTTAAATTTTAAATATAGTGTCCAATTCATTTTGTTTTATTACAGTCTAAATATATTGTCCAAGCGGAACGAATATTGAGGTTAAAAGAGTTAATAGAAAATTATGTTATCGAAAGATATTATTGCAGTAAATTGAGTAACAGAAGATTCGTAAAATGATAGATGAAATCAAAGGTATCGAGGGCAACTGGAATGAGTGAGTATGACGATTATTTTGAAAACAATCGACGAGATACAATATTTATGCGTCTTGTACCAAAGATCACTTCATACTGAAACGTAGCAGTTCAAAGGGTTCAGGAGACAGTACTTTGCACGGCGATTATCAAATACTACGAGAGCGTCTTCATAATAAACAATCAGTTACGACATATCATTGGACAAGCGACGACATGGACTTTAGTTCGAGATAAAATTCAGGTGTCAATGATGTGAAGATGCTAATGTAACATTAAGTAAACCTAAAAAATAAAACATGTGGCGATGGGAGAACATATTTCTTTCGGAATTCATGGAATGTTCTAAGTTGAAAAGTCAGACTTACGATGCGTTTGAAGCATCCATAATATACGTGTTCGGCTCTTAGTACGTCTGAACCACGGATTAAAACCATCAGAAAAATTAAAAAAGAATGAATATGCATGAAACAAAGAAGGCAAGGCAAAAATTGAAAGATATGGCGATTTTTTAATACACCCTTAGATTGAGTCTTGTGTTTAACTATTGGAAAGGCGACTCATAGAATTACTCTGAATCAGAAAGAAATCTTTATTTCAAGTGGTTTCACAGACAAAAATCGATAGGCCGATAATTTCGAAAGTAACTTCCATAAACGTACTTCATGATAATGAAATATGTCACAAATAATAGACAAATTTCTGCCAGGAAGTTTATCTTTGAACAAAAAGATATTAAAAATGGATGATTAATGGTATTAATGCCTACTTAATTCACTTGTAAGCAGCATTAAGTTAAGCTCGAGTAATTATCAAATGAAAATTATGAGTCATGATGGCCTATAAAGCTTTAACGATGGCTAAATTACCGTATATACACAATACAAGTTACAATTTAGATAGTTCGCAAATATAAAAGTTAACAAAATTCTGGATAGGACTTCATCCTCATACTTCAGCGAGGAAAATTAGATAAATTTTGAAGCAAACAATGAAATTGGTAACTTAAACAATTTATTTATTAACTACCAATTGCAAGTTCACCAAAAATTCAGAATTCGTTGATAAAACCGGACTTTAATAAAATACATTCCAGAACCAATTACTTTTCTCAACTTACTCCAAATTCCTTCTATATCCCACAATCTTCACAACTATAATTTTCTTTTTATACTAGTCCACTAATTTCATACGCCTGTGATCTAAAAACCTTCCTTGGATATCTTGACTCCAAAGGTCGCAAATGCAATAAACCGCGCAGTATAATTTTATGTGAAATTGCGAACAATTTCCACCGACAGATGGAAGCTTCGCGCAATTACCTCGTTTTATCGAGACAGAAAAACTTACGTAAGGAAATCGTTGGGTTTGAATTACCTAGGAACAAGTGACCATTACAGCCGCGCAACTTCGAAAATTTATCTCGATTGAGAATAATTGTAGTGGGAGCGTATGCGGCCTGAGAAAGTAGTTTCTTTGCACGATCGGCAGCCTCGGGAGCCATCTAGGGTTCCGAGATAAAGAATAATTATGCAGACGATAATTATAGGCGGAGAAAATCACCGCGAGGTTAATGATTCTTGAGTTGACTCGGAGGGTTCGAAACTTTAATGATCTGAAGCATAGGAATCCTCTGAGGAAAAACAAGCGATTCTTCTTTCGGAAGCATATATATAGCTCGAGAGAATTCTACTCACTAATCGCCGGCTGGTCTATTAAATATATCTTGGGAAGGTGACGTGTTTCAGAGTGGATGGAGACTAATCAAAGATAATTGCGTGAAAGCGACTTATCCGGAGGTGCTCTTTTTTCCGTGGAAAATCGTAATACAGCGTTTCCAGCTAAAATTGGTCTCTCTTCTTACAATACGTATATCGATTCCGAGAAGTAGAAATGGAATTTTTTCGGGTTTGAGGTCGATCGAACTGTTGGAATTTAAATTCACACACGCGGAGGTTATGTATATAATTACTAAATACCTTCTTATATAATGAACCACTTTCTGGAGATATCTGGTATCTTATATAGAACTGTTCGAATGGAAATAGAATAAAAAACATCTTTACTGAATGTGAAATTGAGACTCTTCCATTTCAACCTATCAATTGTAAATAATAATATAAAGATAATGCTCAATAACAAAAAGAAATTATTACTAAATATATCTCATTTGATGTAGACATAGCGTGCTTACAATTCCAAAAAGTCATTGGTGACCATTGAAGAACTAAATGAGTTTCGAGTGTTGACACGCGATCACAATGCATAATATGGTCAATCCGAGGATTTAAAATTATTGCGCATCAATATACAATTTAATAATATTTCATAAGGAGCCAATAGGTATCAAAGAAGGCATAACTCTTATTTCACCTCTGTTGAAAGTGATCCATACCTTACTAAATAAAAATATGGTGACACAAAATTACTATTTGATAAATTTTTAAATTCCGAATGAAATACTGGAATCGAAATCATTACGTAAATCTACAAAAATACCACACGGTGATCGTGAAAACCTGTTCTTTCGATACGCTTTTTCGCAATTAACTTCAACCATTATTATACTTTATTTATTATATATTATATATATTAAAGAATAAAGGAAGAATGGTAGACAAATAATACTAATGATTAAACAGAAATGTAAATTAGAGAAATGATAGGAACTCGAACGCAGGTCCTCCGTTGCCAGGCAGATACGCGAGTGAGGTACCTGGGTTCGACTCCCAGTCAACGTCGCTAATTTCACTTCTGTTTAACAATTGTGACTAAGTCGCACGACTCTCCACGCAAGTTAACATCTACCTTTCCTTATCCAGAAAATGTACTTCATGTGACAGGAAAAAGCGTATCTTATTGGCACGATCGTTGGATAAGACGGGCCTAAATTTGATCGAAACCCCTAAAATAAACGGAATTTCACATTCACCTGACATTCGTTCCGGGTGAAGAACTTGGAAGCGCACGAGAGCGCGTGAGAGGAAATAGTTGATCATTTTTCTAAAATTAAACGATTGACTCGAGTTGGCTCGTCAATGAAACGTGTCAGGTGAGCGACCAAGCGGCCAATTGAAACACACCGTGTGTCAATCGACATGCCGTTCATTAAAAGGAAGGCCGACCTCTGCTAATGTCATCTCTACGCCTTATATACAAACATTTCGCGAATCATCTTCCGACGAAGGGTACTCGTGGACCCGAGTTGTATGAGGACATCTTCATGTCCTAGGTCATACGACAACCTGTGCGTGACCTGGGTACGGGAATATGTCCCTTTTCCTTCCGTCCTTCATTCTCTCTCTAAGATATTAGAATGACCCTCATCGCTTCTATGTGGAGGGTCAAAGATATCACCCCAGACGTGCTACAAGCTCGTGGCAACTTTGAATCTGGATGAGATAATAAATCACTATGACATTTGTCATTCTCAAACATAGTCGCCTTAATCATGAGCCATTGAGAGGGTGACCACGTGCTCAGATCGTGAGCCATCTACCTCACATCCATTCACCGATGTCTCGCTTCCTTCACGCAAAGAATAGTCGGTATTCTGCACAGGAGGTTAACCGTACGTAACCTTTAAACAGTACCCTTCGTAGTTAGATTGCACCTAGAATGCGCAGATTGATTCTGTAGTGCGTTGCCATCTCTTTATCGTTTTGGTTCACGCGTACCGACTAACGTTATCTGGTTTCCCGCCAACCTGGTTGGAAACAGGACCTCCACAAAGTAAATATGGATTAAATAAATCTTCGAGTGACGGACGTGAGTAGCGACTCTATAGTTAGCTCGGAAAATATCGTACGATGGGAAAGTGAAGATGAGATTGGTGACGGACTGCATCGAGCCACACTGACGAAGAGCCTTGGAGGGAATGCAGTGGACGCATCTGTTCGTCTTTGGCTTCACCGACACGTTATTTCCGTAGCTCCCAATGGCGGAGTGGAACGCTTGCCAAAACAAAGGCGTGGTTTATTCTCGTTTTACAGCCACTGTCATCCTCCCCTATTCTTCTTTTTCTCCTAATTTCCCGTCATTAGCTATGAGTCTAAATATCGACATCGCTCTCTCAACTCGGAAAATATAGTAGCCGTATCGTTTTACTCTTTCAACGACAAAGCGCTTCGCGAATAATTCGACATTTTATAGCAATTTCACCGAATTAATGTGCGAAATGATAAACGACACCACCATCAGAAGCAGAAGCATACCACCAAATCTTAAGAATAAAGAAGGAAAATAAATTATAACGCATTCGGCGATAATTCATTTTTCAAAAGACCGCTCAATTACAGAATGAGCCTCGACAGCTAAAAGTGAAAACGTATCTAAAGGCCCATGATTATTGCGTTCTTTCAATAAACTTTCGGCTTCTCACTATAGCTTATCCAGATAGCTTTCAAAAAAGAAAGGTGCAGAGCCAGTTTTTTCCTATAAATCTCGCGAGTGATATCGGCTCAGAAGAGAGACCTGAAGCTGGACACTGGATTACGTAGGTATTGACGAAAATCTAATTCAATTACGTAATTGTGATCATTCGCAGCACATCGTAGAAACTAAATACATGAACCTAACTCAGGGCACCAATGAATGCCAAAAACTTGAATTTTAATTGTCAAAGTACAGGACTATACTTTGAATTGACCAACCTAAAAACGATCCAAATTCAAGTGAGATAAAATGATCACTCAATAATAAATAATTCACGAAATGCTATATTTAAATACTCAACTCTATAATCCGTATCACTCTAATCACCGTATTTCAAAGAATACAAATAAAGGATAAAATTTTAAAATTTACATAGGTTAAACAAAGGTGAAATCTAGTGACATTACTGGTACTCGAACCCAGGTCCTCCTAGGCTATGCGGTCCTTCTGCATTGCATACCTGCTCGTTAGTGGAGAGCATGGGTTCGAATACCAGACAAATCGCTAGTTTTCACTTTCATATTCGGTAGTTGCTCTCTTTAAGCTAGGTGATGAAGGAGTACGACTATACTTTAATATCTACCTTTTCTGTTACTAAAGTGTGTTACGATAAAAAATACAGGGGAATCCTATAAAGAATTTCAACTTGTATTTTCAACGAAAATTTTAATGGTAGGTCTTAAAAGTAAACCTTTTAAAACTTACATATAAATGGGACCAACTTTTGATACTTCCTTTAAATGCAAATTAGGAACTAACTGGATGTGCGAAAACGCTACCTTATTGAGGGATACTTTAATGGGAACGAATGAACTAAAAAAAGAAGTTTCCGTGATCAAATTTTATTCGGGGATATTTTTTACATGCAAGCCACCATCACCAACTTCTACTCTCGGTCCGTTAATAACTGCGAGCAAAAAGGAGATAGTTATAGCTTGAAATGAATATATAATATTCTTCAGGAAAAAGGATAAAAAAGTGGTCGGATTTGAAGGTCATCGGTGGGCTTTTACCTTGGGGAAAACCCAGAGGTTTAGTGTGGAGAGGTCTACAGTTCTTTCGGAAGGTTTGATACGGCTTGGGGAATCCATGACCGGAAATCTTCTAAGACAGGTTTTACAAACACTTTGGAATATACTCCGGGAATACCTCACAATAAAAAGACTATTATGAAATTAGAAACTCGTGGGTCGGAACTGCTACGTAAGATATATAGGAAAATGTGAAAAATTTTGACGGTTAGGATTGGCAGAGCACAAATAAGACTTCCGCCTTTCGATGTGGTTCATTAGTTAGCGTCTGTCATAGGAAAGCCGCTAGATACAGCAAACGTCATTATGTCCAGAGAAAGGGTTAGCAAATAGACTAAATGAAGCTCTCGGAAAAGCCAGTTTCGTTGATTTTTAATCATTACAATTCAGGATATACGAAAAGCTAAACGTTTCCGTTTTCTTTATGGACCAAATTTTTGCAAACTCAAAGGAAAGATAAGAAACGTAAAAGATGCAATTATTCACGAAGCATGTTATCAACTACATCGTATTTTTCTCATTTAAAATATTTCATATATTCAACGGTTTTCAGCGCCATCGACTTATGATTTCGAAACGAGGAAAATCACAGAAATTGAAAAACTTTCGCCAATTTTTTGTATAGCAGGATAGTAAATGGGATAGGTTGACAGATATAGATTCATCTTTAAGAGGATTAACTCAAAATAAATGGAGACGATGGGAGAAAAAATCATCGTTACTCATGCGGGACTTCGAGAAAGTTTTCTCTTTTCCAGATGCTGTAGTCCATTTGGCCTAACGACGATTTTCCTCAAAATAAATAATATTCGCGAACATAAAGTATCTAGAGAAAAAGGCAAATGGCCGGCAAGCCCTCAACTTAAGATCAAAATCAAACACTTGGCAACCTGAAAGAGAAACTAAATTTAGAATCACGGAATGCGGCCAAAATAAGATACGCAAGATTCTCAACAACGAATGATAAAAGTTCCTTTTAGAGCTCCTTTTAAATGTCACGAAAATCGAGTTTTATTTTTATGAAATGGCTTTTGGCCAATATGAAATATAACGCACCTTGAATCGCCCGTTTATATGTTCTCTTAATATGGAGTATCAAAAGGTGTTACTTCGGCATCTCACGTGAGTGAAACCGAAGGGAATTGAACCTGGGAAATCAAACTGTTTGAATCGGACTCGAGATTAAAATATATAGATAATACCTAACTAACTGTAATTAACCTTACCGGTGGCCAACGAGAAACGCAACGTATTACGTTGAACAAAATGTTTCGACACTAAAACTGGCCATGTATTACAAACAAAGTAATTGCTGTTAATTGATATACAACGATAAAATAAGGTTAAATTCAATAACTTCTTGAATAATTTTACTCTCTGAAGAATAGGATAAAATTTTAGCAAATTCTTGAGAATCATCGTCATAGACTTAATATACTAAAGAACAACTTGATGGAATGTAGCCATATTTAATAGTACTAAGTCAATAAAAAATATTAAAATTTCTTCTTCGCATTTTAAGTACTCTTCCTCTTACACAAGTATCTTTCCTCATAAACTTCACATGGTTTTCATCTAATTTAGTCTACGAAAAACGGATAAGTCAAAAAGGCACAGATTGACAATAAAAAATTAAAATACAATGCACTAGCCTAATATTGGGATCGAATCAAAGTGTCTCCAAAAATGTGCGCTTTCCCTTTCAAATACTTCGAAGGAACAGTCACATGGCTACAAACCACTTAAATCACAAAAGATGAACTTCTAATTGCAAAAATAACCATAAAACTTAACTTACGATCGATAAAATACGATAAAAGATCCAAGCTCAAAATAAAGAATCGCCTCTTTAAAAGAAACACTTCGACACTAATAACTTGTTTGATATAGAAATATATGCACATTGAGCTATAACGACTTAAGAAAATATACACTTAGATTACATAAATATTGAGTACAATCATATAAAATAACTTGTAACATTATTGGATTTAGAGATAAATCATTGAATGCTATTTTTATAAAACAATCTAATCTTAGAATTCGATGGATATTATCTAACAATAAGTATTAAGGTCTAAGATATTTCAATTGTTAAATGATGTTAGATTCTACTCTTCGAACAGAACAGTTTTCAGAAATTACTTAACAATGATAATCTATTTAAGAAGTCGTAAGCTCGCTTTTGAGTCGCATTAATTTACTCTTGGAGCCCACGAGTTTACGTTCCATCAACGAAATGGAAATTTTTGAAACGATCCTGGGCAAGAAATACGTGTTCAGAGAAGAAAAGGAAGTGAATACATGAATCTTAATGAATATTTCAGTACGAATTATCTTAATTATCTTCATGAATTTGGATTTCGAAATGATTACCATATACCGATACAACTCAACTTTTGTAGTAATTTTTGATTTTTTTGTGACTTTCGATAATTAATAATGCAGCAAAGCTCAAGATACTTCTCATCATAATAAATTATAGCGCGAAAGAAAAAAACTTTCCTGGAACCTAATTCATCAGATTCGAAGCACTTAAGTGCCACTCCTATTAATATCGAAGCTCTGGACTTGACCTTCACACAATTGCACAGTTTATTAGCAGCTGATAAGAGCGCTTTTCCCCCAAATTTCAACATCGTTCACTCCCTGAAACGTGAATATCACGGTCTACTCGGTGAAATAACGTGACGTCTTTCCCAATCTACGATATTACCACCATGATGGAGTAAGTAATAAACTTTTGGGTAGACATCATTATCGCATAGCGTCACATTGACAAAAATAACAAGACTTAATATTACGTTTGGACTAATCGTATATATTTTTCGCTAGAATCAAATGATACTCAGTATACGGATACTAAAACAATAGTGACGAAATGAAATTGACGCAATCCTTTAAAGGTCTGCCTTCTGCGGCCGAATCTAATCTGACAAAATGAATGACTTCGTCAAAAGTGGGTCACATATAATGGACAAAGTAGAAGAACGTAAATAAACTGATAGCATTAAGAGCTACCTTAGTGCGTCAACAAAGCGAGCTGTCACGGAAAATGGAAGATTTAAGAAAAAAGATTTAAATAGACGATGGAGCCGAAAAAATAGTTTACATGTCTAATATTAAGAGAAACGGATTCGGAAAGCAAATATATAAATGCACTATACGCTGACGATGAAGGCACCTGCTTCGTGACATTTTGTCTAGAAACGCGCAGTCAGGAGAATTCTAAGTATGATTACCGACTGGGCCAATATTCCATGCCTTTTTAACCTGTTTCATTAATTTACGTCAATTTTTTGAGATTTTACTTTGACTTTTGAAAGTCGAATACGAGAAATGATATTTTAAAAGAGATACGATAATAGTAATAATAATCCTTTAAACTAATAAGGTTTAGGTAACTCACAGTTCATAATAAACTTATAAACTAAAATATAAATAGAAAAAATAGTAATAGTAAAATAAATTTTAAAAAAAGGAGAGGTATTAAAGCTTCCGATTCTTCCTTATAGAAGCATCATATTATTGAGCCAACAAATGGGAAAAACGTTAAAAATTCTTAACTTGAGAAAGTTCTTTTATCATCATCATCGGTTTCGTTTCTTTTGATAGGTCTAGGAGTTAAAGCGAGCTCTTAATTTTATATTGCGGTCATAGTTCCTATTCTACACATTGCGTTTAAGGCAATTTCGACATTTATTTAAGATTAAATTACAAATGTAAATCATTTTCGATAATACCATAAGTCTAAAAAAGGTCTCTTGCCATCTCTCGATCGTGTGCCAATCCCATAAATGTGAGATGTCTGCATCTGTCATACGAACACTAAGAGACTCAACACTGTATTCTTGCGGTTTAAGGATCTTCAGAATGTTAACACAAAAGAAACATGATGTAGACAGAGTATGGTGACGTTCAAAAAAGATGAAATGCGACAAAGGCAATGGACGTAGAGTGGAATACAGGGATTCGATTTCTTACTTGGAAGTTTGCCTTAGTCCGAGAACTAGCAGAAGACGACAGTCTGAGTGAATTAAAAGTGACCTTATAACGTATCGCTTTAGAAAAAGAAGAATTTTGAAAAAAACGCAATTTCAAACTTTTTTGGGGACAGTTGATTTGTCATGAGCGGTAAAACTACCTCACTTGCGACGACATGAGTTCGTGAGCGATAACTAAAGAGACTAATACGTGACGAATAGAAGGTTGAATAGAAACAAATAGATGTACAAAACGTTGACATATGGCTTGATATTTATGCATAAATATTCTAGTAGGTACAAACGGCACAAAGTTATGTTTGTTTAAAAAACTACTAGAATTAAAACTGAGGAAGACAAAACTAGAAGAAGATGAATGCAGATTTATTAATCAATAATATACTTCTGCAAATAAAAATTTTGTGAATCAGCGAAGGTGGAAGGGTATGTGAGGATATTTATTTATTTAAAGAAGCCTACAGAAAAATTCACTTCCTGGATTATTAAAAAGGGGTTCACAACTTAACAATGGTCGTCCAGAAATATCCACACCCTGAAAGTTAAAGTTCCTCTTTATGAATTTGATTTGAACCTGTGACCTCAGCGTTAGAAGATTAGCATTCTAACCATTTCGCTACCGAGGCCGGCATTTGCCCCGAGGTATAATGGAAACTACGTACGTATTGATGATTATTTATTATATAATTTTGAGTTACGGAGCCCTGCCACTAAGTCCCGCCCGTAGCAACTGATAGAACTGCTCTCTCGTGGAAAGGCATCTTCGGAAACACAACTCATTCAGCGCACCGGAATATGCCCAAATAGGAACCAGTTTTGACCCGATAGGTGCAGAATGAATGAAGACAGCGACCTATCCATTAGGGACTATCGTTTGACGTAACGACTCAAAGAGCTCAAACATCGTTTTCCACGGCAATTCTCTTATAAATTGCCTTGACCTCGCACTGATGCCTTCATCGACTATAATAAGAAATAAACCCTCCGCAACGAGTTAAGTTGAACTTAAACGTCGCTATACAGACGTCCCTGTGATTTGAAACGGACCCGAGCTTGCAAATTGCGAAGAGGAAACGACACACGATTCCAATTGTTTGTTGGAGCATTGATCAGCACGTGTAACGCCATACATCCACATACGCCCACAGCAGAATATAATGAAAATAAATCGATGCTAATCTATGAATATACGATAAAATCAAAGCTGTTATTCATCCTATCAATAAGAAATTCCTTTGAAACTGCCGTTTGATTTGAGTTTAAGTTATATGGGACTATTTGTAAGTAGAATTCTAATAAAAATCCAAGTCGTTTAACGCTAATAGGAGTTGCGAAGGATTAAATAGATTTCTATTGACAATGGGTCATTTATCGTTGCTTTTCTAATCGATTTCTCGAAATAAACGAACCATTACTCGACTGATCACGGATCATATTTTAGGCTAATCGAAAAATTTAAGAAACAAATAGTAATTTAAAACTTTCGCTTAAAATTAATGATTGTACGACTTTGAAATCCTGGATAATCTTTGCTGGAAATCAAGTGATGAAACAAATATGTTTCCATTCACAAGTTAATCGAAACGAAAAGCTTTTTTTAGGAGAAGGGTTTGAATCATTCTTATTGTTGGAAGATAGGTAACTAATTTCTAGAATTCTTTCCACCTAATATTTTATAATCTCTTTTGAAAATCAATTCTATTTTTTAAGCTTCCAATTCTTGGAAATAATCCAATCACAGGTCCTTGACTTAGTAACCTTTAGGCAAGGACTACCACAGCTTCCAATGATGATGAAGAGAAATTTCCGATACAAATATGTACAGAGCAGGAGTATTTTTGGCATATTTGGAGTTTCTGTCCAAGATTCACAGGTACATAATAACTCTGATAGGAAAAAATCCATCACGATACAAAAATTCTTTCAGATATAGGAATTAGAAATTTGTAATAGTTTATAAAATCTTAACTTTTAAGTTAACTTCAAAGATCAATTTTAATTTCCCGATTTAAAATATATAGCCAAAACCATGCTCTAAAGTCTACTAAATGAAGTAAATTAAATTTATCAATAAATATCCCAATAATGATAGATAAAAATCATACGCATAGTGATAATATAACGTATTATTTATTATACGTGATTTAAAATATATGGAATTCTTATTTTCATTTTCAAAATCAGAGCTTGCTTTCGCCGTAAACTTGTGAGATCCAAGTGAAAACACAAATATGTAGAGCATTTTATCTCACGTGAAGAAGAATTGGAGTATTGGCTGTTAAGGAATGTAAGGTTTGATACCGACAAAAGCGCGGCATGTTCGACAGCAATAACCCATTCCGACAATATTTAGCACGTGACATTTCTAATCTACAAATATCTGTTCTCTTGAAAAGAACCACTAAATCGCGCAGCAGTTTCTCATTTTAATCATGACGAAAAACGGTTTTTCAATCTCACGTAAACCGAGGCGATTTTAATAGATTCTCTGGCGCCTTAATCACGTTCGGTTGAGTTACTAACGCTAATGGTAAACAAACATGAGTAATTCTGCTCGAACGGAGTTCAATACACTTCCACAACATTTTTCTCTCCTCTCGCTGAACGAAAACATCGCATGGATGCGATAATATCGGCGTGCGTCGGTGCGGGCACATCAAACGGCACTTCCGGGGCCTTCGGCGCCAATTGCGTAGGGCATGGTCATCGCAAGAAGGAATTGCTCGTCGGCTCTCAAGGCTGAGTCCTTGACGATGCAGATTCCAATTGAGAATCACAAATGGACGCGGTCGGAATAAGGGTCATCCGCCAACACGATAGACAGGAAAAACACTTTCTTCCGGTTCGACGAATCAGCAAGGATTTGAAGAGGAAAAGCACGTTGCGTTTCCTCCGACGATACACTCGAAAACTATGGAGATTCCGGCTGAAGCCGTCTGTTGCGAATTCACACCTCTCGATCCCGAATCCCGTTAGACGCTGTCGATCGAACATTGACGTAACTTTTGACGAAGATTAGAAATCTTTAATTTTTAGAACAGAGCGGCGTGCGGGCTATATATCTATTATTAGATACTGTACTTTAACGTAATCAAATTCTACGTATAAAGTACTACATTCTCACAAAATGTCATTCAGTACTTTAATTTTGTTTGATTACATCGATTACATTTTTGACACTTAAAAAGGATCCGAATCCATTAAACTCTCCATTCATTAGCATACAACTTGCTCTTAAATTAACAAAGAAAACTGTACTACAGCTATTTTTCGCATTAATAGCATTCCCACAGTTAATTCAACAGTGATTTCGACAAATTCTCATACATTTTAGCTAAAAAGGGCCTGAGAAACACGCAAATACTCTGCTAACAAAATGAACTCGTCGTACATTTGAATGTAATTTATCGTTTGTATAAATACACTTCGTTATTTAAGATTGTTTACAAAATAATTGTATCGATATATGAAAAAAGAATTATAGTATATACAGCAACTGTTTTCATCCCTCATTCAAAATTCGACATTTAACATGGCTCTAACATTAAAGAGACTGTTCAGAAATCCGATAAGTTAAATATTTACAGATAGATATACAAAGAAAAAATTGAAATAACTATCATCTATGGAAAACACTTGTTTCTCATATGTATCTCCGTTGAGAATAAATCAAGCGATTCTAAACAGAGAGTAAATCAAGAAAGGACATAATGATAAATTAAGAGAGATTTAATCAGAAGAAATCAGCATCAAGAAAAGGAAAATGAGCCATAACGTCAAGATTTAGGCAAACAGAATAGGTGGTTAGATCGACGGTGGTATGATACGCAGCATAACTTTTTCCGCAACATTCTGAGCATTTACTAACATTCACGACATAAACATCACCGACTTATAATTTATATACATTAACACAAAGAAGAATCTAAATTGTGATCAATTCATACACCAAACGTCTAAGTAGTGAGTGAGTATTGTTGGACTCCTGGCTCCAAAATAGCTTCCTATCTATTTCGTTGGCGTAAAATTGATTTCTTGGAGCGACTTGGACTGGTACCTATTTCCTTGACCTTCTTCGACGTCCATCTAACAAGGAACATGCATAATGCAGGCGTCAGATGTATATTTTACACATTCTTACCTTGCTCATAAAGAAATCTGAGTAACGACCGCTTAATCATTAGCCATGATAACTGTTTACTAACACTTGAATAGCATCTCTCGAGACTATGAATTAACGATACCAACCACGGCATTGTTTAAATTCTCCTTCTAATCCTTCGGAACAAAGAAGTTGAAGACGAGATATGCGAGCGTCCTCGCCGTCTAATTTATACGTATATCAACGAACGAACGGCATGTTCGTGAAGGTTACTAAGAAAAAATTTACTATGAATAATCAAAGTTTCTCTAACTTAGACAATGCAATTAATAGCTACATATTCCCTCATGAATAAATTGTAGTAGAAGAATTTTGGTACCAACAACTTTTCTACTATCCTCCATATCGGAATAATAATAATAAAGTTACAATTATAGCCGAACCACTTGGTTAAAATACGCTGCGTGTGTGTCTGCAACAAGCACGCAATGCGCAGACATAAAGAGGCCTTTGCAGTTTGATTTCATTCTAAACCACGAAATTTCGGAGCTTTTTTCGTCACTCGCGTTCCAATAGAGTATAAATATCGGTAACTGAACCAGACAACCAGGAGTTGTCCACCAATGAACCGACTTGCCATGACCTAATTTTCCACAGATTCACGGATGCAAACATATGAACGTAAAAAACTCAAAAGTTGCTACCCTTCGACAGCCACGTCGGGAATTCAACCCTTTTTGTAACCAACGAAACGACGCGATTTCGTATTTTGGCCATCGTTGCGTCCGAAGCATTTCTCAACGAATGCATATGTGTGAGAACGAAGTGGAAGATAGACCTCCGGTAAGAATCTATTTTCGAGTGTAATTAACTTTAAAGAAGACATATACTCCATCTAAAGCTATGACTACGTGAAAGGGAACAGAAGATAGATTTACAGAGGGCAGTTCTATCGCGCCACCTGACAGATGACATAACAGATCATCTGACCATATGGAATATATCTGTGCGTGGCAAGAGGAGCTGGATTCTATTTATAAACCTCATTACGATAGGAAATTGGTTTTCAAAACAAAGTCTACCTCCACGATGAGTTATAAAAAAAGCGGTTCCGCAATCTAACAATTGAATGGAACTCGAACAGATATGATAATAGCTAGAAGTAAAGATCGTTAGTTGACTACTTCGATGTTTAAATATTTCACAATAATAAATGTCTTTAATTCATGGCGAGACTGATATAAGTAAATCTATTTTTATATCTTACGCCACGGATTCAAGAAAGGTTATATACCTTTACAGGATAAGTTGGGAGAAAAGGTTAATGTGGAGTAAAAAATAGTAATATTTCGGGGACTCGAACCCAAGTCCAGATACCAGAAAGTTCGAGTTCCTGTCATGCTATTATACTTCACGTATATTTAACCCATCACTATTTGATCCAAACATTTTTTTAAATCCGAAAGATGAAGAAAAATAAAGCTTTAAATCCTGCGAAATATATAGAAAGGTTATTTTATGGAAAATCTAGCTTGATTTCTAATATGACCGAAAAATAATATCTAATACGCTGAGCAGTTAAAATGGCTACAGTTCTGCCCTTGATTGGGAATAGTCTCACTTTCACCGACAACACAGCTTCTGGAAGACATAAGGATCATATTCTCGGGCAAAATGTCAGCCTTTAATAGTACTTACAGCAATTGTAGGGATACTCGGTCGTGATACGAGTTAAGTACACGATAGATAACCTAAACAGTTTACTTTATTCGATAAGGACGAAAGCGTTCGCCGGCGTCGGAAGTAGTAAAAGATACCGATCGAAATAAATTTATCTGAGTCAATAGTAGGATTTTGAGCGCGATGAAATATTCCTAAGTAACTGTGGAAGATAAGAATCGCACGGGGTCTGATGAACGGGAAATTTCCACGCTTGGGGCTATAAATCGACGGAGTTTACATTCTGCGGAAATGTGAATTCAGCCGAATGCCTACGTAGCGAGCCAAGGATAACGAAACGCGAGGCCATTCGACGAAAAAAAAATCGAATTTTGCGGAACATTCGTACATTTGCGATGGACGGAAACGGAAGGTCTGCATACGAAGTGGAAGAAAAAAAAGTGGAAAATTGGAGGACGCGGGAAACGAAGGGTGACTGAGTGGCGAAATATGCGGTATCCATTGGGTATTCGCTTCTCTTCCGGATATTGATAAAGATACGCGACAGGGGAAATCACCCATAACATTGTCAACGAACACAATCGTATCGACATTATTGACAGCCTCCCTCGAGCTCAAAAACAAACATATCAATGAGGGTTTACTATTAATATTAGATGAATAATTACCAGTGGATTTTTACTTGGTTTTACTATTTTAACCACGATTCGAATAGAATGTAAGCAGCTATTCAGCTTACGAAATTTTCCAAAACAATCCTACGTATATTTCAATTAAATTTATTCATTTCCTTTGCATAAAAGGGCGAAACAAGCTAATTTTACCAAAAAATTCTTTTTTGAGTCACAAAGAGTGAAAACAATAGTGACAAAATTTAATTATTCAAGCAAAAGATAAAGATAAATTTTTACTTGACTCCCACAATTTAATTAGCTACTATCGTATCGTGGTTTTTCAGTCGATAATACAATGCATAAAATAAACGCGATGGGATGAATGTATGTAGGTAAACATGGCTACCGGATTCAAATTAATGTTTGCTCAAACGAATATGAGAACGAACCTAAACGTTATAACGTAAGCACAATGTAGAATATAACCTCCAACCTTGTAAATAACAAATGGTCATCTATAGAAAATATTATACCTTTTTCTCATGTACTTTCCGAAATCGAGGACTCTTTCAAGCCATTACGTAAAAGTAAGGGATACAACAAAATATGAAAAAGATTGAACTGAACAAATAGCGTTCAAATTTTATTTTTCTAAGTTTTCAGTTTATTTTCAACAATCAAATTAAGAATATCTCTATAATTATGCTACATAAATATTTTACTATATATGTTTCAACAAGGTTTTGATAGAAAAGAACTTGATATGGGAATTACTAGTAATTATACTGATTTACGTAGTAGTTATATTATTTTGTAAAACTCTAGGACCGATAGACTAAATAATTGATGCCAGACTGTTATGTCTGATCAAAGGACAAGTATTGCCGACACAGGCAAATATTTCGTACACAATAGTGTTCAAGAATTCAACTGATACAAAGCATAGGGGATTCCCCCGCCTCCATGACGAATTTGCATAACAAGCAACAGCCTTACGGTATATAGACCTTGAAAAAGAAAGGAAAAATTCATCCCTCGTAATACGAAAAAAATAATATAAAAAATGACAACCGAGAAAAAGAATTAGAAAATTGTTTGATAAAGTTGTTTGAAGCACTTGAGGAAATGGGGCAATTTTTCTTAAAGTCAAGTAGGTATAAATCGTACGAAGAATTTTCCGCATTACGAAGAATAGTAATTAAATAAAAATTACCAATTACTAACGCCATCCTTAAAATACGATTATCAGTGAAGTATTTATGACTGTAATTCTCTAAGCATTACATACAACATCCTCTTCTATACCGTTAAAAGCATGCTTGTGAAGAGAGAAATATAATTGTTAAAATAATATGAAAATTGTATATAGACTATCTTCAGTGAGTGCTAGAGAATCCCGCCATATATTCTAGGAAAAACATACACTATGTTATGAGCATTTCACTATCCATTATCATACTTAAATACTCTTATTTACAAATCTGTTACATATTTAATTAGATATATATGATATATTTGAGCGAATACGAATACAGTCTATTATAAAACACGAAGCCTTGGGGAATCACATCGGGTTTTTTACATGAGCACGAAAGGGTTAATAAATGTCCCGATATCGGAAACTAAATATTTGGAGGGCGCTTGAGGTCGACGGAAAGTGTTTCAAAAACACCCACGCAGACTAAATGAGCGACCCTAAATGTACGGACGAGAGATGTGTGCGCATCCTCCGAAAAAGCATGGGGAAGTGCGTCGGCGGCGGGGTCACCTTCAGCCGGTCACTTTTGCAACGGGTCGCGAAGGGATGATGAGAGAACGTGCTAATGCAAAAAATGGATAATGCGCCATTGCTCAACGGACAGTAATTTCATCTCCTGCGCGTGGGGTGTGAGTCCCTTCGAGAGGTCGGCACGTCTTTAAGATTTGAGATCATTCCAGCGGAGTTTTCGATCTAAAAAAGTCGGTATCGTCTTCGCGTCGATCTAAAATTACGAGTTCTCGTGATGTCCGTTTCCTTGAGAAAATAATGAAAGGAGCGTTTCTTACGACGGGGATGCTCATTTTCGTGCAGATAGAACGAACAACTGATGGAATGAGTGGAAACAAATTCAAATCTTTGGTTCCCGGTTTACGAATCGTATCGAAACGAATATAAGATAACGGAAAAATTCCCTCTTAAATTTTAATTTTATTACGATTAATTAATTACGAGCTCGAATAAAGTGTCAACAAGCGAAATACATTTCTCGTACTCTATTTCCTATAAACTGCATACAAAACTGTGTTTAAAGCAAGTAATATATTTCTTTAAAGAATGTTCCACCAATTCCGTTAAGGATGACATGCATGATCCTCTGCGGTTCTTTAAGATCTTGCACTCAACGAATACGAAACTTACGACATATTGTTTAATCACTTCGCTGTGAGCCCACACACGTTGGGATGATATTGCAAGATTTTAACGCTTTTCTGAAACCGATTATTGCGGAAAACTAACCAGTGAAGGTTACTTATGTCATAAGGAAAGTAAATGAAAAACAAACAGAAATAAATCGTGGATCGAGGAGCTCATGAGAAACTGTCAAAGTAAATAAAGAAATTTCCTGATATTTATTCTCTTCTAATTTTCAGAATTTAAGACGCTCTCAATTTATATCGATAGAAGCAATCTTTCAATTAAAAATTAGAAAATCTAAGAAATGGAATAAAATTTCAGCGAAGTTACCAAAAAATACAGTTCGCAATTAATGAAATTAGCTTAACAGAATTATTCTCCTAGGTTAATAAAATCCTTTGAACCTGATATTTCTGTAATTTTGAAGTACATAATTTATGCTAACCCTTCACCAAGTAACGTTCTTAGTTTATTTGATCAATGAAATCTCTAAGATCCGATCGGGAATCTGTTAAACGACAGTAGAAATAAGAAACATCAACGTTTTATCAAGCATCAAGAATTGATTCTTCATTGTGCAAGTGAATGAGACAGAAAATAACATCACTGCAGGGTTAACTAGAAAATTATGTAAAACATGATTACTTATTTAATCACGTATTATGGCAGATCATAATTATCAACTTCCACGAGACATTCTTTTCAAACAAAATTTGAGCTTTATTTTGTTAATAAGTGACTAAGTGCATGGATTTAGCGAAAAGACAATAGAGTGAACATTATTATTATCTAAAATTTCTAGTGTTTATGTTCTATTTTATAATCACCGTTTTTTGTACTATTTTCCTTTTCAGGTCAGGGTAATTAATATTAGATGTAACTTTTTCTCTTTTTTATATGACTAGCATCTAGCAGGTTTATCACACTCACATTTCGTGTGGGTGTTTTCCTGCTGTGGATAATTTTTTCCTAAGCTTCACTTAAGTTTATTTGTCCACACACTTTAATTGTAATTAGTAGTTAAATTTAGTATAATTGACTAGTTAAATGGAAGAGGAGACTCTTTAGTCTCAATTTCGCCCGAAATAAAGACAATTATTATTATTATTTTTATTATTAACATTCTAAATTGCATTATAAAAGCACTAGCCCCTTTCATTCTTATCCCTTTGAAATTTCCTGTTCGTCCCTAATGAACTCCATTTTCCTCATCGCTATGTCACCAAACAATTATAATCTTGAATTTCATTGGTGACTTCGCGGTTGAGCAAACAAAATATTAAAAAATTCTTACATAACACATAAGCGTTCACCTTGATAATTTTCGCGCTTTTAATTGTGTTTGTCAACAGTTACAGAAATTAAAAACCTCTTTCCTCGAAAGGGCAAACTGATAGGAACAGAGTAACTTCCTTTTGAGGGAAGACGGGGAATAACCGTTTAGCCACTTGTTTCATTCATAGTAAACATAACTTTTCCTTCTACGGTTCATTTTTCAACCTCTCCGTTGAGGAAAGAAACTGCATGTTATGAAACTGCACCTTTCTCTATTAATATGGCTTATTGATATCTATTCGAGGAATGGCACACATCATGCTTGGGTGAGCTCTTTCAAACCACTCTTTGTTGTAAGCTCCCAACCTACTTCTCATGGGCAATGCTATTCTTAAGGACATTTTTTCACCTTTTATGTAATAAATAGATAATGTGCACTATACCCATCCAACCCATTCACAACATAGATATTTGCGAATGTTAGACATAGGAAGAATCTATGTATAGTATACACAATAAATGTCTATACATATACATTTATATTTTCTTGTTTTCTTTCTTACCAATTGTTCTCAATAAATTTGAGAGAATAGTTGATAGCAATCAAGTTCTCAACAATGTTTTAGTTATACCAAATACCTAAATTATATTTTTCATCTTACAATCAAAGCTACCGTAATATCCCTGCTTATTGTATTGGGTTATTAAAAATAGAATTTCAAATGAGTAATCACAATCATTAACAATAACAAAAAAATAATAATAGTAAAAAAAAATCAATTGAGTTTTTTGAGTTGAATATTTGAGTAATAGATTGCGAACGTTAAGAATAAAACAAGTTACGGTATGCTGGATTTCAATGAAATAGGATTAACGTGCTTAGGTACTAAAATACGAAACGGAAGAAATATTTCAATAAATAAATGCATGTTTTAAAATGGTAGGAGCCTATGGAACGAGTATTAATATAACATAACTTACAAATCAATGCAATAAGCATTTCTAGTGACAAGAGCATCCAATGTAGACTATACGTAGTTTATTTAGATGGAGAGAGAAAGATGATGAAGGGTGCACATATCTGCATGATAGCCGTCGACGTCAATGCATAACTCCAAATGATAGACATGTGTATCCACAGGGTACAAAAACCATCGGTTAAGGTTCAATTCATACGTATGCACCACGTAAACTGAATTGTAAGTTTAAATATATAACTATCGAGAAGTATGATGCAGCAATAACTTGTTGTGTTATTCGTGAAATGCACTTTGACGTGGTCGTTGCATTCCTAGACTCATATCGCGTAAACATAGAGAACTTATAGTAAACTTATACTCCGTAAAGAAAGAGGGGGAAAAATTACGCGTCGAATCTACAGGAGAACGGGGAAAAGTTAAGCGGAGAGAAATTGCGGAATTTATGACCGAAAATGACCTACTCCATCTCTTCGTACGTGAAACAGTACACGTTCTTAGCGAAGATTTCTTACCTCGCATTTCTTTCGTTTATGCCTGAAATTCTCGGTCATTCGACATACACTTTCTAAACGCTAGTTTAATTCTATAAGGAAATAAAAACTCTTTCCAAATGAAAGCAAAAAATCTCCGATATTGAATGGTGATAAAAAATAAAACAAACAAAAAAGCGTCGCGAGTGATTTAGAAGAAATACGATCGATAGACACTTAAATTCGAAATACGAATATGATTGGCATAAGCTCATTATGTGAAGGTTTTACCTTGTGGAGGACCTTAATCATCAGAGTAAAAGTCTTAGAATGCTTTCTTACAAAATTACACGTCATGGAATTCAATTTTTGAAGAGGAATGTGCTAATTTCAAATCTTTTTAATTCATAGTACTTTTCATTGAATTTATCATAACAAAAGATAGTACCGAGGTATAAATATATTGGAGTAATAGTACACATTCCGGAAGTGGCGGAGACAACCCGAGGGCAGAAAAGTGGGATATCTTCGACCGTGATTCAGCATGAGCGCGCTATCTCGCGGCTATGGGCTGAACTAAGAAGAGCGCGGCTTGGCATCCTCTCCGTTAGAGAATTTAGCGACTAAAATAATATAAATTGAGAGAAGTACTGCGGTAGTATTCTGCATAAAAAGGAAATTCACTTTGCTCTGATTGCAATTATAAAGGTTTGAGGCGCAAGAATGACAGCGTAAAACAAGCTGATACCAAATTTCCCGCACACGGAAACTTGTTTCACATACCAGAACTGGACTTTAAAAAAGAACCGTTTTAATTAACGTTCCGTAGCAGTTATATAATGTAAGTACGTAAAAATATTTATTGAATCATGAACATTGTATCCTTAAACCAATTAGGGGATGCAAAAAGGAAGGAAGATTTTTTCACTATTGCGTACGTACAAGATATCTACGCGTGTGGACGAATTCACTATTATTTATGGACTAATAAAATCTACCCAAAAATTAAATAAGTATGTTAATCAACAGAGTTCGTAATAGACTTAACGTGTGGTGATGGCAGACAGGATGAAGTGGGCGGTGCATTGCACACAGCATCCCTACCCATTTAATCGCATTTTTTCATAAATGGAGCATCTAAAGCTCTCTTCCCGTCGAGTCTTCAGTTTCCTCAACTAAAATTAACTCGTATCCGCTTAAAAATAACAATAGCATATCCTCACGAAGAGAGAATTTTAATCATCCCGATTCGGAACTTCGACATTACGAACCTAAGCGACCAGATCGAATAACTCTCCGTAATAATATTAGAAAATAAGCAACGTATAATACTTTGAGACAGAAATTAAAAGTCGAAAACTAAGTAGTACACGAAGATATAACTAAGTTCTTTTCTTTGATTAAAAATGGCACTATTTCATGGCTTTTAAACAGTTATTAAGTATACTATAAGGGGACAAAAGAGGCGCAGAATATCTTCCATAGATAACAGATTTCGAGTGATTAAGTAATGAGCATGCGATTCTTTCACGAAACGAGTGCGATGCGTTAAAAGAGGACAAAAGGGAATCTGTATCACGTCCAATGGATGACCTTGAAGCTCAGTTTTGTGACCTCTGAATCTAAACTATGAATGGAGGAAAATAGTTAGTAGAACAAAACCTAAATGAATAAATTTGGACACTTATAAATTGAAAAAAGAACGCACGGGTTACGTACAATACTGTATGTGTCTGAAAGCGATTCTAAACGATAAAAATAGTACACGAAACTAAATAAATTATTCTATAGGTGACCTACAATTAATGTCGAACTACTAATATAATTTTATGAATTAAGGTAATTTTTATGCCTACCCAACAATTCGGAAATGAATAAACTGACTTGATTAGGTAACATAATCATGAGATATAAATGGAGCGACAGCTCTCAGAGGCTCAATGGAAAATTATTTACGATCTCTGCAGAGCATGGTTCGTCTTATAATGAAAACAGAAAATAAATACCCAGCCCTCTCTTAAGAGCATTTACGTAACAAACGGATATCTTTGGCTGTTTAATACTGCTATACATTCCGGGGCGCCAAGAAACTCTAAATAATAGAATCTTGGAAAATTTGCTTCAAATTGGTTTGATAGAAAATCAATCAAAAATGAGAATAATACAGAGTACAATAATTAATCTCATTTTTGAGAGTGATACAGAGATTATTTTTGTAGATATTTCTTGCTCTTCCTTTCATAAGCATGGTTAGCAGAATTTCTTCCGGAAAAGAATATATTGCAAGCTATATTGCGATTCGAAATGCTAAAGAAAATTCGGTGTATAAAAAACGAGAGTTTTTCTAATATAAGTTCGTTGCTTAGGATAACAAGAAAGAAAAAGGTTATAATTTGAGTCAACTCAAAAATGATACGATTCACTATATTTCAGTATCAATATCTTCTATACTACTCTTATTAGAAAAGTTTTTGAGTAAACAGTAAACTCTTAACATGCCATTCATCAGCTATTGAATAGTGTCTGTCTCAAGCATTAGCTTCCCAGATGCCATAAACACCTACGAATGACATCGAGGTTAAGATCCGAGAGCTCAAACGGGTTATACAAGAACGAGGCATAAAACGTTTGAGAGCAGCGCCGAACTCGTGAATGAAGAAGTGAAAGAAAACCTGTAAATAGCCGTTGGACAAATTCGAGACTTCCCAAAAGACGGCGAAATGCCTCCGAGGACTAATAAAACTACAAATAGAGAAATGATCCTCGTTAGGATAATTTAAGATGGAAATAACTTTCACTATTGGACGAGTGACCACATTCCACATGAGAGGAATGTGAAAAGAAAATGAATAATCCCGTCGCGGGAGTTAAGAAACTCAGCCTCAATTTCAGCACGATTTGCATCACTTGGGTTGATTATGCGTGTAAGGGACACGTTACTGAAAATTAAGAGAAAGAAAGACCATTACCTATTCTTTAGATAACTTCTTTACAAAAAAATTCTAATGAAAGTAAGATTTCGTAATGGCTAATATCGAATCCCAAAGTGGGAGAATTCTAAGGCGTCCTTGAATATAATAAGAACCTTCGATTCCTGATAATATCCAGAAATCCTTCTAGCAATTAGTATAATCTACGTAACGTAAACAAAGAATTGTAGGATATCGAAATCGTGAGTGAATTCTACGAACTGCATATTTTCTCTTCCTATTTGACTTATCGAACACAGTCGGCGTTTAAATGGGCACTCGAACATACATATATATTAGTACATATATCCCAACGTCCTTATGTATAAAGCACTTCTAACCACGATCGATTCTATTATTATGAAACCAAAAGAACCATACATTTACCAATTCATTATCTTTGATCCTTAGATGTCCAAAATAAGAGAGGGATCATCTCAGACATCGCACACTTGCAGAAATGAAAGATACCTGGTCTGGAAACCTGATGAAGGCGTCTTGAAAAACGAAAATGATCAGGAATCTTTTACGTCACCGACACCGCTAACGATAAGAAAACTTAACTTTCTGCCCACCCGTTCCGCTATCTTGATTTTATACGATTTCCGAAAACAATGAGAAATAAAACTTTATCGGTTCTGTGTCCAGATATCTCTGCTGCTTTATCTCCTATGGCAACTTCGAATTTCACGTCATGAAGTGGAGGACAAATTTTTAAAAAGATATGATTCGGAGTTTAATAAATAAATAAAAAAGGAAGTTAGTTAAATAAAAAATCTGATGATAAAACATAATTAGGAAGAAAGAATAATAAATCAGTTTGACGGATAGCAACTCATCTAAATCCGCCCGAAATGTACGACTGAATCAGCGATCGTTGACGGAATACCAATTTGCATGAACAATTTTTAGGGCGGTGACCTTGATCGCCACCGATAATTAAACGTTGGACTCGGAACTTTCAAAACGTTCTCTTTCCCGGGAATTTGAGCGATGAACTAATCGTGTTATAATCGAAGCAAATCACTGGGCGAGGTAACCTTGTGCGCGTAGACGGGCAATTAATGCGAAAAGAGCTACGAATAGAACGGCTTTCGTATTGTATGGGTGTGGTCGGGTGAAGGAGGTAGTGAAAATGGACACTTTGATAAATTAAAGCCAAGAAATGCACCGGTTTACCTACGATTCTCAACGCGAGAAAACATTGCTCGGAATGCGTTAATTCGAAAGAGAAGTTCTCTGATGATGAAAGGTAAGAACAGATGGAAAATGTGTTACAGGGACTCGAACCCAGGACACATCGATTTTGGATAGACGATCTGGCGGTTTGGATATCAAGAGAATTGTATTCGAATCCCTGCTACACTTTCACATCTCCTTGCTTTCCAATACGTCACAGATTTCGGTACATAATTATACGCTTTGCCCCCGTCCATATTAATGACGTCAAGGACCATTCCGTTTCGCCCGATAAAACGAATTATTCCTCCCCACCGAAAGATTTGATTATCTTTGACGTCCTTCACGGAATCAGAAATGAGAATGGAAGCAGCCTATAGCCGGAAGTAGAGATATTTTTTCGATCATTCTCATCATCTTCAGATTCATGCAGACTTCTATCGTCATGAATCTAAATTGTCTGACGTCTTAAAGTTGTATCGGAATTTCACAACCTCCCAAAAACATTTCTTTGGCTATTCGATACGATTATAATTTTGGGAGTTTCATCTCGTTAAATCCAGCACCATTTCCCGATACTTCCTTATGAGATTCGAATCTAATCAAATATAATAATGGAGTAATTCCCTTATTTTTTCATTTATTAAGTACAAATAAGATAGAAACATTGAAACCTAATTAACCGCCGTAGCAACATCATAGGTAATAAAATTAAATAATTTGTAAATCGCACTATTATCTGCGGTATAGAATAGGACTATTCTCGAAAATAAATTGAGTAATAAAGTATCGATCCGAGAAGAAAGTAAGTATAAGAAAAACAATGCAAAGGATGGAATGAGTAAGAGAAAAATAATTGAGAGAATTTAGGATATATTTATTGAATATGAGATTAGACAGTTATCAAATGAGGAAATAAGCCAACGTTTCTAAAAGATAAAGCTTTTTCTAGCAAAAATTCAAACGTTCCTCAAATAGATAAGCTAGTGTTCACTTTTCTTTTAGAAGATTCACCGATTCAGTTTCACGGTATTCAGTCTCTATGGAAAACTACTACATTCGCCAAAATTCTAGTCAAAATAAAAACAGAATGCATCCGTTACTAACAAAGGAAGCTTGGCTTACGAAATACTAGCGTATCCTCCTTCCGCTCATGTTGTCTCTTCACGCCGTCAGCAGTTCACTTGTTTTTTATCTTTCGCACTTCCTTTCTGATTACATTCGCAGTCGACCCATTAGTCCCTACTTTTATATTACAATTCACTAATCTTCATTACAAAAATAAAAAAATATTCCTTTATGATACAAGTAAACTTTAAAGAATTACACATCGGCAGCCGTTTGAGAGTAACGATATACTCAGGAATGGAAGAGTCCTATCCTGGAACTTACGATTCTGGGAGCACTGTCGAGTCATGCGTGTTGCCCTACTCCCCTTGAAAAAAATCTAAGCTGGACTCGATCTAGAATCCTTGGGAGTGAGTGCACGCTTGTCCTTCGAGCAACATTTGAGGAAACCTACGCCGATTTTCGTTCCAGCGCTACTTTCCATGATAGTACTGCTATTGGCGGGATTACATAATTTCATTCAGTAACTTTTAATGGTAACTGTCAATCCAAATACGGCAGTACGTAGCGTAATCTATGTAACTGGTTCGGATTGTATCTCGAACTGATAGAGGCCGGATAACGGGGGAACCGAATGCTTCCATAGGAACATTATCTTGTATGAGTACGATGTATGAATTATAATATATTGAAAATAATAAATTATTTAGAAGAAAAAGTAAAATGAACGTTTATAGAAATTTGATTTATTTCCTATATTCCCTAAAATTTGAAAGCTGGTATGACTGAAAGGGCTCCCTGCATGAACAATAATTAGTGTATAAAGGATAGATTTTAAAACTGCATATACCCACTATTAGCGCTTATTTACCCAAAAGCAAATAATATGGACCAAAATAGTCCAAGATCAAAACAGGTCAGACAAATATAAGAAATTAATTCACAATGAGATAAAACAGCATACTTGAGAACTATTTGATGGGAAAATATGCAATAGAAAGAATCTAAAAATCTCAACTCTTAAAGGAAGTTAATTCTCGTATAGAATGTGCATAGAGGAAATCAGAAGTATAAAGAAAAAAAAAACAGGAAAATAAGAAAAGACGGAATTTTCTCACAAACTTCCTTAATTCCTACCTTCTCGGTTTCCGTCGGAAACATGATATAACCACAGCCCACTTAATATTGGCGACCATACTCGTCGTTCTTTGGACCGCAAGGAATTTTTGACCTCGCTCGACTTCGGCAACCCTTGAAATTCCATTGATAACGATATCGGTCGACACGTTTCCTCAGAGTTTACTCCCTTTACTACAACGTTTACCTTTTATACGTGTGCAATGATACTTCTCGAAAATTTTACAACACTGAGTAACGATTATATAATTGGACTCACGAGTTACGTAAATGGATTTATCCTCTAAATAAATAGTGAAAAATCATAGATTCGTCCCACTTAGATTTGGCAATTATTCTATTTATATCGAAAGCATAACTTTTTACCATTCCATTTATAATTAATATTTCTGGGTAGGATATATACAGCTCAACAGCTAACAAGAATTCTATCTTAACTGCAATAGAAAACCTGAATATTTAATCGATACACTGGTTAAATATTATTAGCGCACGTACTCTATTATAAGACGCAGTTTTTTGCCTTCAAAATTTAACAAACGGCAAAAGCCTACGTATCTAAACCCATAAAGGGATAGGAATTGTAAATCATAAATTGATAAAAGAAAACCTCCTTTAAGTGAGGAGCAACGGAAAAATCTTAATGGTACTAAAAGAATAAAAAACAATTCAATAAATACCAGTAAAATAAAAGGGCCAAATTATAATTCTTCCTTTTAGCGCTGCGTGTAAATAATTAGTTATTAAGGTTATTAAAATGAATAATCGAACAGAATGCACACGTAATGGCCTGCGTAACCAAACTTAAAGTTTAGGCAGACCCAATTGCGATGTATCAGGCATGCGAGGGAAAATGCATAAGTGGCCCAAATGGCTTTACAAATCTCGTCAAAATTACGGATAGAAGACGAGTAAATAATGTCGCTCTAGATAACATCCATTAAAAGTGGATGCTAGAATGAGGTTAGCTTCTTCTTTTGAGAGGTTGTACCGAAATGTATCGCAAGATTTTGATCTACAATACAAATATCCGAAAAAGGAAGGAAAACGTTTCCAGAAGAATTTTCACATGATGAACAAAACACCCGTTAGATTTTTCCTGTTTTTATCTCATAAAAGACAATTACCAATCAGTTCCTTGCCCATAAAATTATGACAGATTAAGAGCAATATATATGGTATTCGTTCGAATTCAACATCCAAATGAAAATAGTCAGGATGTAAGCGAATGAGCTGGAATACGTACCCAAAAGTATTCTAAAAACAAATCATTACTGACAGGTTTCATTTCTCGTTTTTTATACTTACCAAGAATTATATGGGAATAACGACTTCAACTTTCACGATTTTGTTTACCGCAAAGTTAAAACATCGAATGACTCGAAGATCTTTAAGGGGGGAAAAAGATTTTTGATTCATTTTTTCTTACATTATTTTTCAGATCACCCTTTGCTATCTTCTTTATCCCTCAACTACATTATTCGGCTACCTTCTAATCCATCTTTAACATAAAGAGCAATTAAAATAAATTATATTATACATTTTTACGTACTCATATTTTGATTAACATCACCCGAGATCCAAATGTACCAGATTAATGATAATTAAAACGAGAAATATCCAAACCCAAAATACGAAAACTGTAGAGCTATCACGATATCTATTATATATAGACGCTTCGGGGGGGATATATAACATATATATATAGGATATTAATGTCAGGCCCAAACCGCTTTGGTCACGGAGTCGCCGATTTTTTTACGTAATGGCCCACTAAATCTCACTTAGAAAAAATTCGTAAATCCACTCTACCTATCATGGGTTCGATTCTAGGAGGCCCCAAAAATCGATTTTCCCCATTAAGAATGCATGGGGCCGTTTTTCAAATAATTTTAAAAATACTTCCCATTAAGCTAGAGAGATAAGATTTCATACTGTTATTAATTTTATATATATCTACGGAAAAATACTATTTTTTACGTCCAAATGGTCATGAGTTCGATGCCAGGAGGTGAAAAATTTCAAATTTTGAAAAATCGTAGCTCTCTCAATATGATACGTAGATCATTCAAACTTTCTAAAAGTATAGATACGTACATAGTATACTTTGAGAAAAATCAACATTTGCCTGTATGTCACGGGTTCGATTCCAGAGCGTCCCGTAATTTCGATATTTCTCATAAGGAAAGCATGGACCATATTTCCGAAAGCTTTTTATGACAATTCTCAATCACGCAGAGGTTCAAATTTTCACACAATCATAAAAGAGACCATTCTCATACAAAAGCATACCTAAGATTGTCCTAAAGTGTTGTTGGTTCGATTCCAGGTGGCGTTAACGGTAACTTCATAAGAAATGCATAGGGAATTAAGGACTCATTTTGAGGTACTTCCTTAAGGTATTTCCATTTGAAATTTGAAGAGTTTATAAAGATAATCATACTGAAGCGAAAGATGACAGAGATTTTCGTAGGATTGCCTTGGTTCGACGCCGGGGAGGGAATAATGCTGCCGTAAGAATTGCATGGGAAATCGAATTCAGTGCATTGTTAGCTGCGATAATGTCCTTTACTATATGTTTAGCAACAGTTGAGCAGAGTAATCTTTCGAAACATTTCATTTTTCACTAAGGTTAAATTATTGCATTGCTTGCTGTCAGCTAGCACACCTTTACTCGCGAAAGATGACAGTGATTTTCGTAGGATGGCCTTGGTTCGACGACGGGGTTGTAGTAATGCTGGCAAGAGAAAAGCATACGAAATCGAACTCAATGCAATTTACGCTGCAAAAACGTACATTAATTAAAGCTTAGCATGAATTATCCGATTAATCTTTCGAAAAATCGTAAGTTTTATTAAAAGATATATTTTCCGATTGCTTGCTGTCAGCAAGCACACCCTTACTCGTATACTATAAGACTATTAGGATCGTTTGGGGGATGTCAGAGATTTCATAGCTAGAATTCTACTTCGGTCCTCACCCTCTCGTGAACTATAATAAGACTTAATGAGTGATAGGAGAGATGAAGAAAGCTATACTGCGCTCCAGTTTCCTCGCTCACCCAAAGTAAGATGGATTTGCTTTTACTTGGCCAATGAGGGGGGATTTGGGGGTGAAAATTTAAGGGGTATTGTCCGCGACATGCTCTTTGCACACAGCCTCCCCTATTTTCTGAATTGGAATGGGCCCAAGTGCGCAGTGGGCTACAGAGTGTCCGCCAAGTTGACGCGGATGGGGGTGTACTATGAATGAAATAGCATCGTTTACACAATAATTATTACTTTTCTTGGCAGTCGACAGAGTCCGATGCACATCGGTAATCAGTTCTACTCACGGCATTCGAATAATTACAGCTATGTATGAGACCGAACGAAAGAAAAATGACTTTCTTACGTTCTCCATCTTAAAAATATCTTCGCGATTCAAATTCAAGACGATTACTGACCCTCGTTACCAACAGGTATTATAATTATCGTTAAGGATAATGATATCCATAGCTTTTAAAAATCATTCGTGTTTAGGATCATTACTTGGATCACAGCAGAAACGTTTATATAATAAACTATGTTGCTCCTGTGACACACATTTTCGCCATTGCGACATCTTGCGAGAACATCTCCAAGGTTTTCATTCCCTTTTACGTTTCCCCGCAGTAATCGAATTAATATGTGCGTTAAATTGTATATATGCCTAAAATCTATAAAAGGTATTCATACGATAAATGCAATATGGACTAAATATTGTGTAAAACCGATAAATATTTAAATAATAAGGGCTGTTTGAACGAATAGTACAAATTGTGATTTAAACAACAAAGGCTTTTCGAACGAATGAAATGAAAATATAATAAATCGTTTAAGTGTTGTCCAAATACAATATAACATTGTGCATCCAAATATAGTTATACTTAGTTTTAACATTGGATATCATTTTACTGATAATCTGAGATGCATCTTGATGACGGTGGATGAAAGATTTCGAGACACCGATGGACCACTTTGCCGATTCAGGCTTTCTGAATTTCCAGCTGTTGACCGTGAGTGGTCACAACTTCACCCACGAGCCGCTTCGCTTTGGCAGGTCGACCAACTTTTTATCGATGAACACGATTAAAAGCGATCCGTCGATTCGAAAGATCAGACGAAAACTGACGAAAAGGCGGAAGGAGCTAGGCTAAAACGGTGAAAGGAGAAAGTTTAGAAACGAAAAAGAAGGACGGATTACGTCGGAGAAGGAAAGCTGGATTGAAAAAGCCTTGGTCCATCGGTAGAAGGTTGTCTGTCGCCAAGGTTCGACACAACTCATTCAAAATACGGGGAATTCAAGCGTCGCTCGCAAATATAATAAAACCGAAACGAAGCAAACTGTTACAAAACGTTCTGTATTCTTCGAGTGAGTTGAAGGTCCTTTTCCAAATTCATAATTTTTCGAAACGACACCTCTCTGAAACTAGTATATAGTCTGGCCAGAGCTTCCATTGCTTTACGAATCTTGATTTTATTTTTAAATAGTTGCTTTTGTCGCGTTGTGAAGGAACTGAGCGAAAAGTCACCGCCTTCCCAGTTTATTCACATATCTAGAACAGATTGTTTTGGGATATAACACCCAAATGAACAAAATACTCCAATGAAGGACGCAGACAATGGTTTATCGATAAAAGAAGAAATCTTTAACGAAAACTTTGCAGATAGAAGATAAAACAGAACAGATTAGTCATTCAAGGTATAAATAAGCAACTTTCAAAAAGGAGTAGAACACACGTGGAAAAAAATGAGGTAAGGCGGCAGAGAACATTATAATAAATGAAGGTCATGTGGATGCTATAAAAAATAAGACTGAATTGATGCACTTACGCTTCTATATCGGTATCGTTGCAATCAAAAACTCGTAATTTCTGAATAGGAGGCCATCGCAACTAGTTGAAGGCTTCTGTGCACTTGAAAGAGCGATGTTTCGTCGGATGGCGATGGCACCAACGGAAATTAGAAAACTGATTTAAAGCAATTTTTTTCTAGCGATTGTGTCATTTCCCGAAGCGGTAGAACTTTGAGATAAATAAATAACTACGACGTAACATTGTCGCGCAATCTGCTGAAACGAAAATAGTAACTCTAGAGAAAACAAAGAGAAAAGTGTACCGCTGAGATCCTAAGAATCTTTAAGAATATTATTAACAAAGAAACGAGTGCAAAACGAGAAGAGATTATATTTTAAAAAGGTATTTATGATGTTTAGTATTTATTTAAAGATATCTGCTGAGCTACTTCTTAGATTAAAACCTTACTTGGTTTTTAGATCGTAGTAATGTTTCAGCACGAGTAAAATTTAATTTTAAAAAATAGTAATATATTTATCGGTAAAAAATATTATTAAACGAATATTTTTTCGATCAAAATATAATTAAGAAAATTATTTGACTTCAATAGCTCTACAGTAAGACAGTAGTTTTGCACATACTAAGAGGAAGAAAATATAATTTAGTCCAACATGCCCGGATTTCCTTGACGTATTTTTACTACTCAGTTTTAATGTGTGATGCTAAAGGCATATTTCATACTGTAGCACTTGGGCTTGGCTCAAAGCTTCCCATGCATTCAACACATACTGTCCTGGATATTTATTTTTCTATTTCGTTGAGAGCTGAAAATACAAAAATCATTTTCTTTTTCCCTATAATTTAAGTATCACCATCTGAACTTGAAATTTATTTTATTATAAACCACTGAGCATACGGACGGTCAAAGAAATAAATCGCAAAAAAGAGCATGACAATATGGAACAAACATATGTATACATTTTTCAGTACAGAAACAATATGTAACCAAAATCAAAAATATAAACATCGATTTAAGAAATGAGATAATGATGAGTTGCTGCATAGCAGTAGCGTCAGGCGTTTGGAAGAAAAGATAAATTCTTTTTTTTATATAGAACATAAATAATGTGAAAGAAGGACCATTTCAACAAAATTGAAATAAATTCCAGTAAAGAAAAGAACCAACTCAGAATATAATAAACGACGTTTTTACGTGGGATTTAACTTGAAGACGATATATCGGCATATATAGAATCTTAAGAGATTCTAATATTTAAACACTTTCTTCGCGTATCGCAAAAATCAAAGGGGAAGACTACGGTTCGAAGCACAGGTTCCAAACGAACGCATGTACACATTAATTGGCTCGACTATGTATAATGAAGCACGTGAGCCACGGAAATTTCGATGGAAGATATACGTGAACTATCGTTCTCGCTCTCATGATACGTAACATTTAGAAGGGAACCCACGTATGTCTGGAGCCTTTTAAAAATGCAATAGATTATGCAAGTAGGTCGCGAAAACGTCCCTTCGCTAATGCATACGAAAACTCTTCCGATAGAGACGAAAAAACACGCGATCGGAAGGAACATATCGGCGATTGTGATTGCATACGCGGACAACGAAATTCGAAGAGCGTACAGATTACGACTCCCCTTAGAAGCCAACTAGGAATATCCGCCTGTTGAGTAATTGACGATGGGAACACTTCCGACGGAGGTGAACGTTAATAAGGATTCATAACTTACGTGCACGACGAGGATGATGTAAAACTGCTAAAAGATCGCAGCGAAGAGATTCCGGAGTGAAATGGCTTCGTAATGTCAGAAAGACTAAAGCGAGGGAGCCGAAAATAGTTCAGGACCATATTGCGAGGGAAGGGGAAGTTCCCATTTAAACTCTCTCCGTATCTCTTCAATGGGTCGCTCTTTCACGCCCTTCGTGCATCTCCAGAGAAAGTCCCGATTACTGATTAATATGAATGCCCGAGCGATTCTTTAGATAACACTTCGATAAGTCAAAAATGGAGTCATCAATTATAAAAAACGACGTCATCATAAAAAAAATCGTGAAAAATTCCCTAAGATACAATAGTTCTATAGAAAGATGACTTGTATCATTTATACTATTACATATTACATATACAGTTAATGTATCATAGATCTTAAATTTTGATATCGCAAAAAATGGATACGTATTATGCAAAATTTACTATAAGTGACAGACCATACCGAAAAAACAAGGGAGTATCTTATTGATCAGTATTACCATCTCTAGATTTGCTATGTTCTTAAATATCTATTGGCACCAATAAATAAATAAATGTTTAAAAGAGAAGTAAAGTATTTGACTATTTTCTCTTCATCAAGGGCGTTCGAGAACATTAATGGACTACGATAAAAAGTAAAACGTTCAATTTGAACAGAACCACCACTTAAGTGCGATTTTATTTCGATATTTTAGTAGACTTATCCCTCAAAATTCCTTCCAAATATAAAGTTACTCCGAAACGAGTCTTCATACGTTCTTGCAGATGTAATTCAATTTCCATCCAAGAGAAATATACTTGGTCGTAGAACAGAAAGAATAGATACCATAACCTCGCGGGGTCACTGAACCTATGCACCGATAGGTTACTCGGACTAGTACTTGCAGGAAGGAAATTGCACGAAATCAAATTAAGTCGAAATGATAGATTAGAGCTGAGGCTGTCATGAAAAAATTCATGCTAGCATTAGGATAAACCTGTAAACTTTAGAGAGCAGAGAAATATAGAACGACAGGATTACTTTTCCAAAGATATCAATTCTACGGTGACATTCAGCACTTACACAATAAATGGAAGAATCCTAAGAGACGAAAAGAATTTGCTGGCAACGCTGCTGTACTTGGTATGGGTTCCTGCTATTTTTGATTACTTCCTCACCGAAAGAAAATTTTAACTGCATCGATCACTAAAAAACACCATTGCACTGCCATCCATCGAAAAACCTACATCGCACGTGAAAAATCACGTTCTCGAATCGACAAAATTAGCGAAACTTCGTGATTCGTGGCACCATTCTTGGATTCACCTCTCATTTCCATCGGTACGCCACCATGCTGAGGAGAACAGATTAAACAGGAAATTGAAGAGTTCTGAAGCGTAACTTTTTGAAGGAGAGAGATTTTGTGAGTGAAGGAGGAGGAATTCCCCTTTTTATAGGTTATGAAATCTTTCGGGAATGGAGATTTAGGCACAGGAGTCTTGTTCGTATTTTTTGTCAGATTTCTCATAACTTTACGCTTTTAATTTGGTGGATTTTGAAATGATTTTAGAGTGAATAGATTTGCTCCACACCTTGTAACAATTCTAATCGAATCCAAAATTCTAAAAAGGTATAAAATAATACATCTCTTTAAGCTAGGTAACTTAGCTTTAAATAAATCCATGACGGTTGTAGCGCTAGCGAATACAATCGGTCGAACTAATTAATGTTTATAGACCACTAACAATAAGATTTAAATATAAACTTCGTGTGAACGAGGACTGATTCGAAAAGAGCGCCAAATTTTTTCGTTATTTTTTAAACTCGTCGTCCGTGCAGAAGCGCGTCAATGCCTTCCATGACGTCTCCGGACCAGCGTTGACCAATTGGAGTCTTAATTGTGATTCGGTTGAGGCCAAAGAAATCAAGAGTGGCGTTATCCTTGAGATGCACTGCGTAGGAGACGCGGACAATTTACAACTACACGCGGCAATTCGAAAACATTCCGAGCAGTCGGCCACCGAAAGTGAGTTACGAACGCGCAGTTTTAGAAATCGGATGCGAATAACCGTCCGAGAATCGAGAAGACATCTGTTCTTCATTACACCTAACGAAACCCGGACAAACTAGAAAAATCCGATTGATAAAGAGCTATTGTTTTGGGACACCGTGGCTATTCAAGGTGACCTATTTTTTTCTCATCGTAAACACTTGATTTCTGATCAAAACACCGTTCGGATAAGAGCCACCTACTCGAGTTTGTTCCCCTTGAAAACGCGAGTTGATCGCAATAAATCGATCAAGAACTTCGTCGTGTTCTTTTTCCAGACTCCAATTCAGCGAATCAAAACCTTTATCTGCATCAAAAGTGGAGCGAAACCTTAAAATGACGAAGAGTCAACAATCGCCTAGTGAAGGGCACCGAAGTTAACGAGAAAAGAAAGAACGAGGGTCGTGGATGTGTGCGAGCCTAGAGAGTGCAGCCAAATGACCCTCCCGCTTCTTTCGGTTGCCCCCGTTAACCCACATTAACTCTTGACGTCACGCCGTACGTGCGAATTCAAGGAATTTTTCACGGGTATCTTAAGATTGAAATAATATCTTCGGAGATATTGCTAACATGCGGAGGTAAATACACGCCTCTGGATGTAAACCAATGAGGAGAAAATTTGCGGGACTCATTTCCAATAGGAATTTGATTAAATGACATTCTACGGAAAAGTTACTCCGGTCTTCCGTACCGCCGGGTCACCGTAATGACGGAATGCCGTGCAATCTGAAGTAAGATAGCGGAATGGTTCCTTGATTTTTCTCGCTGAATTATACTTGAGAAACAAACGAGTGCATTTAAACGAAGAGAACGTTTTACGAGTGTACTTATATAGCGGATATCGACCCTGAGAGGAAATAAAATCTAATCAAGTGATGAGAGGAAAATTGGCTTAATAGCGTGACTATTCCGTTAAAATTTGTTTTTAATGTCTTTCCCTTGCTTGAATTTGTCTGTAATGAGCAGTTTTCCTTTAAATTTTGAGCTATACTTATTTCAGCGAACTTCCCTTTCATTAATTCTAGTCAGAAGAAACAACAGAATTTTATATTACGTTATTACACAATACTTCGGAAACAATCGCCTTCTATTTATCAATAACTGCACCTTGATTTTAACTGATATATAATCCACTCGACGATTTCTTAAAATAATTCAAAAATTATTTTTTTTTTCAAACTTTATTTGGCCAATCGATTTCTATCAAAAGACTTTCAAATAATATTTGATAATTAGATGATGCGAATTCAACTCATAAAATAAAATACCATTAAAAAGTTTTAAATTGTTTTTCTTGGAAATTTCACCACTTCTACTCTAATATTTCAGCTTTAAATAATTTTTATTCTATCTCAAAGAAGTAGGGAAATTCGGCAAAAAGAATATTTATTTTTCCACGACTTTGCACAGTACTACGTAAGGGCGGGATTAATGTATTAAATTTCTAATAAGCCATTCTATTTTTAAGTCCCTTATATTTATTTTAAGTCCCTTTATTTCTATTTTAGAATTTGTCATTAAAAATCTCACTGAGATGGGGAAAGGAAGAGAGATTGGGGCTTTGAGAAAGAAAACATTTCTGGAAGACTCTCACTGGTTAACGCTACATCGTCCCACATTTACCTGTTTGAGTATTCAATTAATAAGCTCCGTATTGAACGCTCAGATACCTTTTTCTAAAGTGTATTTGCACCGTGTTTTTTTAAACGTTAGATTTTTCTCAGCATTCTACACAATTCAGACTAATCCCACACAAAGCTGAGAATTAGACATATGTCTGGGCATCATTTCATGTAATTTTGAGCATAATATTAAGTTAACCTTATTTAAGATCCGATCAATTACGTTAGTAGTTGATTGTAGAAGTGCTCCGACGAAGTTTTCTGAGTTTTTTTACTCTGTTCGACGGTATGCTATGATAAAATTTTACGGTTACAACATCATCAATAAAAATCTATGCAACCAAAAGGTAACTTATGGAGAGAGGAAAATATTTTATCCATTATTTGAAACCATTTAGTAAAAAATTATCTTTAAAGATGAGAATTAGCTTAGCTTAAAGAAAGAAAGTTCTATAAGTTCTGCTTATTAGAGTAAAAAAAAACTTAAAAGAGAAAAATATATATATATAGTTTTTATTTGGGACATTACAAAAACTTCTCTCTCCAATGAACTGTTGTTTATGTATTGCAAAATACGTGTTTTTTTATCTTTCCTTGATATTGCCAATGGTTATGATTTTGGTTCTTCAATAAGTACCACTTTACTTGGTTCCCTTCCATTAATCCGGGATAAGGTTACTAACACGAATGGCCATTTTAACTTCCATATCACCATATATTATATGCCTATACCAACCTACCAAACACCGCTTATCGATATCTTGACTTTCAAATAACATAACCATTCTTAAAAGTTTCCTAGCTCAGGTCTTTGAATCGCTCTACGGAGGGAGTGCGTTCAAATGGGGCTGCATCAGTCAAGGCGTCTATTTTGAACACTAGTTGCCATTGGATCTGCCCACACATTCATGGAGGTAACCTGGCTTGCGAAGCTGTTTTACCATTGTCCAAAGACAGTGCTCCCAGTGATTATTGACGATTTGCTTACGATAAGGGTGTGAACAGAATGATTCAGATGGAGCGCAAAAAGTCAACGTCTTTTTGAGACATGGAAGAAAAAGGTAAAGATATTCAATTATTCAGTAAAACTAGAAAATGAGAATATATTGATTCCTCGATTCGATCCACTCTGAGAAAATTCGAGTGAGATATTTAAGTACGAAGAACGTAACAGATGAGAATTGTATACGGCATAGTATTATAAGTACGATACTGCGTCCATTGATTGTAGTAAGATTTAACATCGAATGATCGGGGAAAAAGTTTTTTAGCTTCGTCAATTAAATCCATTCAAAACATCGTCAAAGAAGACCTTTTTCATCCTCTAGAACTATTATACGAACAGGAGTCCTAAGCAATCTCGCGGTTCGTCAGGTTTCTGTCTCGATCAACCCACGAGATAAGGCATCGGGCAACCGGTGAACACCTGTTCCTTCGGCGCTTATTGAGTCCGGCGCTAGATTCACTCACCAACGACTATAACAGACGCCGTCACCTTATTATGTAGTCTCTTTCACTACCTAAGCCGCCCAATACACGTTCCAATTTTTCATCATTTGTGTGGTGACCTCCGAAATCTGCGCGCCGTTCTTATAGTTTAAACGTCTATTTGGCATGCTTGAGCTTCGTCGCGAATGCGCCTACGTAGTGAGATACCTCAATGAACGCGTGCGCCAGCAGGAAGTTATGAAATCAATAACGGCTTATGAATGAACGAATCGCCCAGTTTCACGCATAGCTCGTAGACTTGATCGTGATCAACGGTTCACAAATCTTCCATTATTGTTGATTTAAATGATAATTGATTTAGATACTTATATATTAATAACCGTTGGATAGTGAATATAAAAGGAGGAAACTTATTTACTTCCGAAGGAGAACATAGAACCTTTCTATCCAACAAACCGTTGTCTCAACTTTCTTAGGGTGGTTTTGACTGTGGGACATACCAACATATTCGCTTCACTTCTATCCCGAAATTATGTTACGGTTTTGCGTTGGATTTTTTAAAAATATCTCTCGTGCTCATAATTAGAGAAAAATAATGGCTATCTTTTGTACGAATAGCAGATAGTAAAAATACCCAAGGTATACTGAGAGAACGAATTTGGGAGCTGAGGAAGAATAGCTGTATCAATTCCAGCTCTATTCTGGGAATTGGGGCGTGCGTAGTTTAAATATACTCTTAAGGCATAAAAGCCACCAAATATATATGTAAATATAGACAATACTTACGTAAGAAAAGCTTTCGCGACTCTTTCAAATTTAACAATTGCTCATTAGAGAAAAAAATTTTATTAATTTAGAACTGCCGTTTCTAGGGAAAAATTCTTTGGTATTGAGAAGTTGTTTTTCATTTATTTCATTATGAATATACAGCACAAATTTAAAGTGAAGTAGTGTAAGTTTTTAGTATAAATTTGGGATGTATGTAAAAGGTGGCACTATAATAATTTATTTGATACCTCATTCCCTTGAAACGGTTCCATTCTCCACCTCCCACATTCCTGCTACAAAGTTCTCAGTTCATTATACTCCTTCAAAATTTATGTTATCAGAGCTGTATTCATAGTAATTTGAAAAATAAAAATCAACCTTCAAAATGTCAAGAATTTCTCAAAACCAGGAAAGTTCGACACCACTAAGAATCTCAACCACTCAAACTGTTTTCAATAAAATTTAAAGTGAATTTGGATCTTTGCAAAAATATGTTTACTCTTATTTTACTTGAGATTTTTCACACCAAAATTTAATCATGTGCATTTCATCTAGAATTATTTATATATAATTTTAATAAATCTTCTTGATAATCCTAAATCTACTGTTGATCTCCTCCCAGAAGTTACCATGATTAAACCTGCTAAAAGTTTATTGTATAAAATCGTTTTCTTTTTAGTATTGACTTAAATAATAAGAGATAAAATGAGAAAAATTTATAAAAGAGATCAAGCATTTAACTAATTAGTGAGCAAAATTCATTTTTCATTTCTTTTCAGTAGATCATTAATAAAAATTTAATTTACTCAAACCTGAACAGACCTTTAGGCTTTTTAAATCCTTCCATAAGGCTCTAAGAAATCTTTACATATGTAATGATGAGAAAAATATTTGCATATTTTACCTAATAACGCCCTCCTCATCCAGATGAATTTCCTCTTAACCACCGAAAACTGTGAGTTTACTCTATTTACATTCTTAAGTTCAAATCTTCTAAATTAGTGTGGATAATTATATTTAATTATGCACTATTATAAATTAAGGCAAATGCAAACTAAAAGAATATTGATGGAACTGCATTCATTTATTTTGTTAGTTATTACATTTCCTTCCTCAATTATATCTTGTTGATTACTTAATATGGTACGTTGACCCACTAGGAGATGAAAACATATTGGTTAACATAAAACCTCGGGTAGGAAAGTAAAACAAGGGATGAATTAACCAAAGTATTTTAATAAATTTCAAGTGTTTTCCTTCCACATTGAACTTATCTCATGGTATGTTACATAATTCTCTAGTAAGACAATGGATAAATGAGGTTACTGAAGCATAGATTCTTAGAACTCTAATTAAATAATCACAATTCATTTTCTTTGTAAGAAAGCTTTAACATAAAATGATTTTTACCTACATATTTTAAATTTTCCCGAAATTTTTTACGCAGGGACAAACAATAAATGCACATCTTAAAAGAAAATTCATTCAAAGATATTATTCAGGTATTCCCTGGTAGATAAATTTATCCTTTCTCTAAAAAACAAGTCAACGCCAAATAATGATAAGAAAAACTAGAATTGGAAATGCAATATCCTAAACTATGAATTAATCAAATACAGTATGAATTTGTACACTTTAAGTTGAGGTTAAAAAGAACATTATCCAAAACATTATGAGAAACTGTTGAGATTATCTATTATGATATATATTCTAGTGAGCATATAACAGAATATAAAAATCATACCAATCACATCAGTCTCATTACAAAATAAGAAATGTACTACAAAACTTGTCATTTCAGAAGAGCTATCAAGGAAATAACTTTCAGAAAACATTAAAAAAGTAAGGGAAGAGAAGACTTTTGAAAATAACATTATATCTAGTAAAGAATCAAATTACATCAATGCATCAAAAATGCCTATAATCTTAAGACAAAAGCCAGATAATTATCATTACCCATTTGCAAGTAAATTAAGCATGCTGTTAAGACTTTGCAACTGATGTGCAGAATGAAAACTATTGACATTATGGCAGAAAGAAGGCAGAAATATTTTTCACTTATTATTCTTCATGTATACATAAAGAAATTCTTTGTAGCAACTATATTTTCCCTTTATTTTTAAAATTCACAATTATCATACAACGTCCATATGATTATTATGAACACTTATTTTACCTTGTAAAGATGTCAATCATTTCATATCGACAAGATTATAAAAAATATTAATAAATTGATTAAATTGACTGAAATTAATATGAAAACATGCTTACAAAAATAAATAAATTATTTGACAAAATTAAAGAGCAAAAGAGAAAATCGTCAACATAATCCTATGTATATAACATTGACCATGTGCCAATTAATATAAAATAATTGGATTCCAATCCATGTCCTTTACTTAACAAGAATAATCACATAAGAATATCATAATATGAAATACATGTAGCTGTGAGAAAAATAAGCAATTAATATGAATAATATTCATAAATAGCATTAAAATTCAGTTTTACAAATATGTTCAAAATATCGCACCAAATCAATTCAGGAATTCTAAGTTAAATCATTGAGCAAACAATAAAAAAGAATTTTCATATTCTTTCAAACACAACAAACCTAAATCCATATCGAACTTTCAATGATCTATTACATAAAAAGCAATTAATATACCACAGCAGTGAGTAATGAAATAATTTCATTGGGTAAATCTGAGTAAAGGAGAAATTCTTATGAAACTTCTTTTAATTAGAGAATATCATAAATAAGCATAATGCCATATGTTTCCTGTTAATTTTAACACCTGCTGGAATTTTGAAAATATTTGGCTATAGAGGGGCTTTATTGATATTAATTTCAAAGATATCTACCAAAATGGAATCTATCCTTATCCCAGACATCACTAAAGTAAACCACTGATATTATCTGTGAAACATTTCATGAGGAGATATCTGTCGCACAGAAGGTGGTTCCATATTATCTACATCTACATAAATACACTTCAAGTTATCTAATGGTGTATGGCAGGGAGTGTCTTATAATGAACATTATGTACATCTCCAATAATTTTATTATGCAATCTTGAATAAAGAAACTGAAAAGTTAAAGATCAAAAGGGGGTTGTTCAAGAGAGCTGTCTATCACCAATTAATTGAAATTTGCAAAATTTGTTAAAAGGAAATTTTACAATATATGAGTCATATCAGAATTCTGATTATAGATCACCTTTCCAAAAATAATAATATCAACTTGCTGCCATAAACAAAAACAAATAATAAAGACTTAATTAGATGTTTCATAATAATAAGTAAAAGAGGAAATTAAGGCTTTGGATGAATCAAGACAAAGAATAATAAATAAATAATCTATCATTGAACCTCTGTACAGTTAACATTTGATGATTTTAAAAGGGTCATTAAATGGGTCTGAACAAATATAGCCCACCACAGTACACACAATAGATTCATTAATTATTTCCAAGGGAATGAGTAAATTTGTAAAAATATACTTTTTCCTCCATATTATGGTCTTTTAATATGCATTTCTGCAATATTAAAAGTAATGATATCCATTTTCATGGTCATTAATCCTCCCAGAGGATTGAGGAATAAAATGTATTTGGATTAAACTATATATCCTCATGGAAAAATTGAATTTTACCCAGTTTTGAAGAACCTCTGAATCAAAAATGCCAACAATATTAATTCTAAGCATTCAAATTTCATCTTTAATTATTCTAATGGTGTGAAAAATCAATGTAAATTTGCTAAGATCAAGGTAATATTTTATACTAAGGAAATAATTTTTCATTAGGAAAAAACCATTCAATGTATATGAATGGATTACTACTAATTTAGTTTTTAATTTTATGAGCAATGAGACCAAATAAGGAAGGAGAATTGAAGTTAAAATGAAACTATGCAGCAATAAGTTTTTACTGCAGATGTAGTAGGAAAATTGTACAGAGCCTTTTATTAGAGAGAACCTAAGAAATGAGAGGAAAAGAGTGCTCTGGAGTATGTATACTTGAAATTACATTTGAAAAATACATTAAGATTATTCAGTAAACGAATGAGAACATGCGCGACAAAAATGTTTAAATTTGGAAAATATAAAGGACTTATGAAATAAATTTGTTTGTTTGCATATTCTAAACTTACAGCAACAAATGTTTCAAAAAATATGATCTCCCATTCAATAAAGTTTTGCACACTTACCGAAAGAGTCCGTAGTGACGAAGTTTCTTCATCAGCAGATGTGTTTCTACATGTCGAGGATAGTACTGAACTATCTCTGGACGTAGATGTAAAGGCTTTTCGCTGAACATGCTCACTACCTTAGCGGTCCGGCGAGTTTCAGGGCGAACAACTTCTCCAAATATGCGATTTCTAAGGCGGCCCATGCGACGTGCATAGTCAGTGGCCGCAGTAGTCAAAGCCAAGTACCGACTGGTTAAGGAATTCATCACTCTGAAGATAAAAACGCCAGAAAAATTTTAAAACAAGTAGAAAACTCTTTAACTGCCCATTTATACCCAATAATATAGCGTTTAAGTAATACTTTAACACCACAAACTAGAATTATGTCATCAGATGTTTATAATAAACGACACGGAAATTTTCGGATTAAATAATACATGACTTTAAAGAAAGCTTAAAAATTTTTATTCAGAAAAATTAATGAATAGCTAAATTGGAGTACAGTTTAAAACATTAATTTAAGCAAAATAAATACCAAATCGTTAAAGATGATCATTTACCATAACATAAAAATGTGAAAAGAAAAACGTTTGCAGCAAAAATTCAAATAATTTTTCATACCAAGATCAAATTATGATAAACGTAACGTGAATGATAAGAAATAATGAATAATTAACCTACTTACCTTCAAATTTTAACCGGTATTGGAAACATGTGTAGCTCACGACGTTTCGTGCACAATAACAAAGACGAAACGCCGAGAATTCTACTGCGCAACTTGAGTGGAAAAGTTATTGAGATGAACAATGAACAGTACTAATTTCTTTTATATATTTACATTAATGCAAATGATTAAATCTGGATTGCTAATTGTGATTCGGAAACCCTCATAGATAAGTAACTTTTTGCTAATATTGAAGAATCATAAATGAACAATTAAGCTCCTTACTATTATAAGCTCAAGTCGAAATACTTTTTAACATTATAAATATTTGTGGTTATTTTCTGTCAAACATGCAGTCCTCATAAGTGTATGACACATTTGTAGTTTTATAACTTTTATAGTAAGAGCAGATGAACACTAAGGATGTGCGATGTAGATGGTACTGCAAAAGCTACAACACTTTGAGAAAGAAATTCCAGGCCAGAATAATAATTTTATTCAACGAAGTTAACTGAAAGGAATAAAATATTGTTTTATGCCTATGATATTATTATTAATTACGATTCTGTAATCTAAAGATAAAAATTTCATCAAAAATCCACCTCTGAAATTGACATAGAATGCAAAACCAAGTTACGGCAATATGCTCTAGGCCTGATTGACATATCCATTCTAGTAGTCGCAGCGTTTCAAATTATCTGTACCCCATATCTTGAATTCTTCCAAATTATTTCTATTAAATGCAGCTCTATGGATTTTTGGAGAATATTCAATTATATCTCAATGAGATAATTTGGTTAGAAAAATTAAAGTAAGTCGTATACATGTGTGTGTGTGTGTATATATATATATATATATATATATATATATATATATATATATATATATATATATATATATATATATATATTAAAGAGTGCTCCAACAAGTCTACAAAGATTTAGATCAGCTTCTTCAGCAGAAAAATTATGTCCTTCCATTTAATGAAAGCTAGCTTATGTAGAATAAAATTCACAATGTGCGAAATTTTATCAAGAAGCATAGTGTCCACAAATTTTTTTTCACAGATTTTCTATAAAATGTATCATTGAAATATAATAGGAAAATCCAGATATTCTGTTACAACTATGGCTTAGATGGGAAATATAGAGCCATGAATAAAAAGAATTTTCTTTCCATGTAATGAGAGCTCTTAATTTTGTTCAAATTGTTAATTTTGAAAATTTCCTGATTCAGACATTATATACTGTGTGAAACAAGTTTAATGAAAATTTGAATATTAAACTGGCTTGGGAAGCTTTTTTATTAAAAAGGTTCCTATAAGAATTTGGATTGATTTAGATCAAATGCAATAAAATCATTATTTCTTGCATAATTCTCTTTATCATGATAAAGCACTGACAATTTTTAGGACCCCAAAGATTGAAATGCATACCGAGCTTTTCACAATTCTACTTGATAAAAAATAATTAAAAAGTAAATTACATTTGAAAACTTGATGAGTCTTAAATATTTGCCGATCTAATCAATTTCTACTTCATATTTCTGTTTAATGCATAGTGATGTAATGAGGAATTATAGCAAGTTGAGAAAATTTTTATGAGCACTTTTAATTTAATTTCAGTATAATAAGAGATAAGTATATGGATATACAATACAAAAAAGCAGTTGAAAGTGATTAAAATATTTTATTTTTAAAGGATATTTAAAAGTTAGCATACACACAAAATCTTATAAAGTATTAGATTTTGTAATATAATATAATTCTAATACGAGTATTAGTTTTTGTACATAAATACTTTGTTTTAATAAATGGTCAATAGGAAAAGGAGATAGAGAGTAGTATGAATCCATTTAATGTTGTAAGATCAAAATTAAAATAATTGAAATGAGAAGAATGTGCTGAAGATCTGGAAAAATGTATACTAAAATATAAAAGTAGAAAATTTCAAAATGAACTACTAAAAGTTCAACATTGGCATAAATTTCACAGACACATTATGAATATCAATATTTTATTGTGGTGTGAAACAAACAATTGCATAAAACTAATACTAGTATTCAAAGTATGGATTAAATATTTTTATGTATGATATATCTTGAATTTAGAACAATACACTCATTATTATATATACGAATGAACATTCTATATCTTTCAGACCAAATAATAGTAGTAAAATTTAACTTATGAATCAAATTTTTGTAATTAATAATTGAGTAAAAAGGGGTAAATAAAAATTCTTTAAAATTTATAGTAAATGTGTATTTTACAGCATTCTTAAATTTTTTACATAGAGCAAACACATGATTACTATAACAAGTTGTGATTATACAAAAACAACAGTGAAGAGTTTCAAAATACAGATGTACAAACACACTAATCTGCCAGTAAATATATATTTATTCCACAGCCACATATCCACTGGTTGCCAGTGATAACAGAACACTTTATGGAGATTTCCTGACTTCTATGGCCATCTGATTACCCAATGAATAATTCAGAATATCATTATGCTATCGTAATAACTAATTATTGGAAAATACCATTCAGAAGGGGTCACATTCAATTGAGATTCACAAAAAATGAAAGCAAGGATTTTGAAAGAAAAGACTTCTAAAAAAATTAGGAAGGCCACTAAATACAAGCAAGAATATTGGTCCAAAACACAGCCAGTACAATTTTTACAGGTAAAACATGAAAATTATGATTATTACAAAATAAGCAACTCTATTAAAGAATACTAATTTCTTTGACAGAAAGCACTTTTCTTTAAGAAAAAAAAGCAATTTAAAATTATAGATACGGTTTTAATAACATATTAAAAACCACAAATCAGCTCATTCTTAGTAAATTAATAAATATACTTTGTTTTGATATGATTGTTCAAAAAGACAATCATTGGCATTAAAATAACATTCATTGTAAACTAAACAGTCATTCCTGATCTACAACTTCACAACATATAAGCTTTAAAACCCCTCTTGTACAGCTAATTTGTAAAGATTATAGGACAACCACTACATTCATAAATGGGCTATCACAAAGAGTGGGTTATGTTGATATAATAATTTCAATTAAACTTGCCACTGTCAAGATATTTTGTACTATACCAGTGCTTTGTATACAAAAAAAATATGAAAAACAGCCAAACTGGCAATTAGTTCTGAGAGTAAATGATTCTACAGTTAAGCTTATGCATCAGCTAACATACTTATGTTACTCAACTGTAAAATCACTTTCTTCAAGTATAAATATTTTTCCCTATGCAATGCAAGGGATATTATGATGAATATGTTTCCAGTAAAAAATGCTCATCTTCAAATAAAAGCAAATGTTCACCATATGAAAATAATAAACAACTTCTCTCTATACTTTTATATTAACTGTAAAATATATGCAAAGAGAAAACAAATATGGTCATAGGTGAGTTATTTTGTACATTTAGCAAATAACATCATACTTGACTACAGGAAAAATAAGTTTCTAGACTTTCAGCACTATATTGCTAATAGAAAAGTCATTTATGGACATTATTATAATAAATACACAAAAATATTTTTAAAGGTTTTTTGTAAAGTCAACATACATGAGTGAAGCGGGAATGAAGTTCACCAAAGCACAAAACTACCAATACTATCCACTTAGTGCAAATGTATCAAAACTATTCAAAAATTTATTTGTAAGGATGGACTAATTTTATACAAGAAATGATTTCAATATTTACAAGTCTCACAGGAAACATAAGAAACTTCTCACAGTATTTATAACAACCATTTTTAATGGCACAGCACGTTATTCCAGCAGAGACGATACAATTGCACAATAAAAAATTATTTGACTATTTTTAGGTTGAAATGGAGATACAAGAACTTAATTAATTGACGTAACATGCAAAATGATAGCACATATATCACAAAAAATTTACATCATACAAAACTTATTTTCAAAAGTGGACCTAAGTGTGGAAAAATCATTCAATCTCAAGTGCAGGAAAAAATAGACATATGAAATCCACTAACACATTTGATTAAAAAATTTTCTTCTAGTTGATGAATTAAAGTAACTGTGCTTTGGGTCATCATCCCCACCTTATTTTATACACATTCAATCAGGAAGACTAACGCAAGTGAGTTATGCATTTGCATTTGGACAACTCATGCACGTTAGACATCAAGATTAACAGGATGGATAAAATACTTAAGTAGCCTACCTGACAAAGTGATCAGATAAACAGAAGACTATTTAACTAGTTCCCATGCTATTCCACCAGTAACACTCAAGTTACACAACAACCATTTAACTATGACTTAATTAACTTTCTCAATCAATGTTGATCATCCCATACCTCACACTCATGTTTAATCCATGAGAGATACACCATATCTCTTTTAGACTTCTAACATGTCTACACCCTGAGTATCAGTCTCAAATTTGCTAGGAGCAATCATATGATGATTAGATAAATATATCACTGAGATCATAAAGGCAGTAGAAAAGCAAATATTCTTCATCAAAATGCATTTTTATTTGAAAGTGTTGATGATGAGTGATAGCAGTTGAGCTGGCAGTCAAAGTTTGTTAATGGTGTCACATTAAAGCCTAACATGAATACATTTAAGTTTAGATAATTTAATCCTTATGTACTTAGAATATATCTTCCTTTACTTCTGTAGATAGATATCCTGTTAAAGTTTTCTTAATCATAAAAGAAACTGAATAGGAACCTGAACTTCATCAAAATGCAACTTATAGTCATTTAACATCAATTTTTGCATCACCTTAAACACAGAACACATATTACCTATGTACTATTCTAAAGGTAATAGATCTTTAGAGTGACAACTACCATTACAGAGCCTGTTTTACTTAGAGAAACTGGATTCTGTAAACAGTTGCGAAAAGTAACACTAAGTTATCTACCAAAAATCAAAGACAAATTTTGCCATACGATTGAGTTCCTAATTATAAAACTTGACAATCATGAAATACCATTCTAAGCTGAGCATTGATTAAATGGAATGACAATTTTTCACATGGCATTCCACTAATTGATCAGAATATTTAGCAAGATATAGAATTTAAGCCTTACATTAATTGACATGGAAAAAGTGACTTCATTGGTATTATTTCATTCAATAATTTCAAATACAAAACAAATATTAGAATATAAATAACAATAAGTAATTTGAGAACTAGATCAGAAATATTGCTATCTGAAACAAAGATAAATAAGATTCATTTTCAATATTTATTGAAAAGGCAAGCATTAGGTTAATTCAAGAATTTTTTGATATCAGAGGATGAATTTAATAATGATCAACGAACATATTACTATAAAATAATTTCAAGTGATTTATAAAATGGATTAATGAACCTACTGAATAAAATATAGTTAACTCTGATGCTTAAAACATAACTGAAATTGCAAGCATGAATTTCATTAAAGGATACAGATACATTTAGAAATAACCTAAGATCTGGATAAGTTGCAAGTGATGAGGTGTGCAAGTTTATATTAATATGCTCAAACCATATTAGACTCCCTCAGCATTTTACAATAATTTAAAACACCTATCTTTCAAGGTCTTAAATCAACAAAGGGCCAAACATTCATCTGATAACAACAAAAAGATATGTAGGAAAGACTAGACATACAACAGGGATACTTATAAAAATACAAAATCGGAAAAAAATGTCACTTCAATATAAACCTGAAAGAAATTTTGAATAATATGCCAACTATACTAAAAAAAATTAATATTGATAATATTTTAGGAACTAGATCCATAGCATAAGTGAAGCTATTTGATGTTGGCATACTCAGAATGATTTTACATACACTCTTTATGTAAAACAAAGTTTTCCTGAAACCTTTTCTATTGTGAGGTATTATGCTACATTTACAACAGATGATGATTTGTAACATGCTTAATGCTTAATTTAAAAACATGAGTGAGGGTGACATTAATATTCTTAAAATAACTAAAAATAAAAACAAGTAATTTAATTACTAGAATTTTAATAATTACAGAGTAAGAACTTTTAAGATAGTTTTAAAAATTGAGGAAAATGATTTATAATTTGTTTTCTCTAGCAAAAATTCAAGTTGTGTACTCTTTTTTACTTAAAGAGTTACACAATGCAGCAATGACACACAGAAATCAATTTTTAGGAATTGCATAAAAACTATAATTTATGGAAAATTTTAATTAAAATCATGAAATCAACATTTCACTATTACCATCCACCATTATACTTACAAAGATTCATTTGAAATAAGAGGTAAAATTTCATGGAAGATAATTTAAATTATTAATTTAACCTTCACATCATATAGCAAATTTTATCATTTGCATTATTTCAATAGAAGTGCGTAAGTATGAAACAAGTATAACTTATTTAGATATATATGAAATGGGGTAGCCTACCTCTATCAGAATATTTAAAGCTTAAGTTACATAAGAGAAGTTCGGACTGATACAGCCCAACATTTTACAGTTAATACCCTTTCCTATTAACATCTTCGAACCAAAATGATTCATTCATATAATTAGTCAACTAAGCCTGAGAATGATTTCTTAATAAGAGGTACAAACTGTTAGGTCAAAGTTGTCGAGTTCCATTGGTATTCATTGGCAAACAGTCTGAGTTTGTATACTTATGAGACAGATGTGAAATATCTGCAATAAAACATTGAATTATACCATGGTTCTTTAACATTAAAATCTTTTCAACAATATGTTGGTGCTATGTTGTAAAAAAATCATTCTCAGTCTTTATCAATTTTCCATTTTCAGTTCAATATCCTTCATGAATAAAAATTCACCAATAACTGCGTTATCAACCCTAATGGATGCTTAAATAATTCCAATGCCTTGCATTATATAAATATTTTTGCACATTTATCATATTTTTAACAGAATGCTATGGTTTTTCAAAACCATAGAATCATAAATTTTTTGCCTGTATCACAAACCATATTTCTCTTGATATTCAAAATTGCCAAGCGCAAGAAATTGGCTTTACACTCTTTCTTATACTTCATACTAATACTTCATCAAGAATCTTTAAAGAAATGAAGGTACCCTAACAATACAACTATCACTAACTTTGAAACAAATACAGTAATGGTGATGAACATATTAACACAAAATAAAAATTTTGGAATGTAAATATAAATATTAACTATCTCTAATTATGATTGGTAGAGTTGGTATTTCAACATAAACCAAGACACATTAAGCTGCCGCTAAACTCAAACAATAAAATACAAAAAATATCTGAAAGAAACAAAATTTTTGACAAGTTAACTAAATTTTACGAAAGAAATTATATCTAAACCATACTAATATATATACTATTCAAAATAATTAAGAAATCTCTGCTTAAAGCACCAGCACCAATAGCCACCTGAAATATAGAAATGTATGTAAGATAATAACTAAGAAAGAAAAGTAGATTGGATATTAAGAGGAAAGTAGGTGAACTAAATGAATGTCCAGCATTGATATATAAAGGAATGATCAAAAATATGTTTTGTTTTACACATGATCAGTTAATGTCAGAATTCATTAAAATCTACTCATTAAAACCTTTTTTAAATATTTATAGTGGATTGTAAATTAATAAGTTTTGGCATTTTTATATTGTATTGAATTTTTAAAGAAAAATATAGGAAAATCCAAAAAGAAAATTATATTGCCAAACATTAAACCCTTTTACCACAGCAGAATTCAAGGGATTTCCGATTTTAACAACGGCTCTTTTGAGAGTTCAGCTGAATTTTACAAAAGCAAAAATTGGGAAAGAGAAGAGATCTATAGAGCAGGACAATTACCAGATAATACCATTATATTCTTTGGTCTTGATCTAAAAGTATTTCTTATTTCAAGAATTTGAATGAAATATCAAATGAAAAGTTTGCGGTGAAATTGGCAACAAGAGAGCTATGAATTAACCATTGACCAATATGAAATATTTGAAGAAAAAGGAGAATAAATAACACATTCTTTAACTAATCATAGTATCAATACATATGCATATAATTGGGGTTAGAAATAACTTAAACATTTTATTAATACTCACAGACACATTATCAATGAATGGAGCGATGAATCCATCAAGGGGTCAACATCTTATGGATTTTAAGTATTTTACCCAGTCTCTGCTTTGCTGTAGCCATACCTTTCTTGGGTCTTTTCACAGCTAAAATGAACAGGTACATACATATCTAGTGAGCCAAAAGAAATAAATGCAACCCCTCACTCAAATTTAATTCTATGAAACTTTTTGACATGAAATTTTCTTTAAGTAATTTACAACATTACCTTAAAAATATATAAAAATGACATGCTCTATCAAACCTAGTTTTTAAGCATTTGTATCAAAGAAGGAATAAAAGAAAGTCAGTTTCTTAGTTCTATCAATTTTGCTTGTTCATCACTCACTTTTACGTTGATTTCCCCAGTTTCTTTATGATATTAATTTTAGGAAATAACTTGTGCTTTTGGTATTTTATCTTAAGGAGCACCTTGAAGTGTTTAATGTTCAAAAATTTTTAGACAATCAGCAATTTGCCTCAATATTTAAATAGGTGTTCAGATTTTTTGAGTGATAATTATACAAATACCTAATATTATAATATAATAAGCAGAACTAGGACAATCCAGCAGTAAAGTTATGCAATTTTTATAATGAAGTTAAATAAGAGGATAAGGAGCAATAACATAAATACTACCATCCAGAAAGATATCAATAAAAATTTAATGAGACAGCCTTTTCATTAAATCACACAAGAAAAAAAATAAAAACACTTACTTTTCACAGGTCTCACTGATGTCTCTGACCCAGGGAGTGAAGGTTTTGGCTCTGAAGGTTTTTTAACCTTTTTTTTTAAATATTGCCTCTTGGGAGTCTGAAAATTATTTAATGATATGTGCTTTACATATTATTATAATTTTAATCTTAAAAGTGATGATTAATATTTGTATATGTTTAACTACAAGTAGTTCCTAAATTCTAAGAATCTTTTTAAGTTCCATCTTAAACGGATAAAATTAAGATTTTCTGCTTAGTTTGGTCAATTTTTTCTGAAATTTTGATTAAATTTGGATAAGATAGTGTGATTCTACTAGGCATCTCAAAGTGATTGATTTAAAGATAGCTTACTGGTAAATTAGCTCTCTTGGCAGCAGCAGCTTCAAGTCCTTTCTCTACGGCTGTTTTTCTTTTACCTTCTCTAATAGGACGGTTAGTTTTTGGTGTAACAGGGCCAACACGGGCACGAGGACTCCATGCCTCATCAACCTTTTTACTGCTTGCTCTGGACTTGACATATCCATCTTCATCATCAGAGGCATCGAGGGCTGGATATACTAATGAAACAGAAAGAATTATCATTTACTAATGTCACACACCAGAAGGAAATGCAGAATCAAGTATAAAGGAACCCAGGTAGTCAGAAGGTTGGTATTGCTTGGATATGCCATGATATTTATGAGGTACATAATCTGTTATATATATATAACTAGGGGGTAAAAAAAATTTGAGGATACAAATGTCTGGCCCAAACCGCTGAGGCGACAGGCTGGCTGATTTTTTTGCGTAATGGCCATCTAAAACTAACCCAGGAAAAAATCTAAAACCCACGCTAACTATCATGGGTTTGATTCTAGGAGGCCACAAAAATCAACTTTCTCCCATAAGAATGCATGGGGTCATTTAAAAAAAATTTTTAAATAATACTTCCCATTAAGCTAGAGAGATAAGATTTCATGTACCTTCTGCTATCACATATTTCTACAGAAAAATAATATATTTTTGGTGTAACTGGTCATGGGTTCAATGCCAGGAGGTGAAATATTTTCAGATTTTGAAAAATTGTATCTCTCTTAATATGATACATAGACCATTCAAAATTTCTACACCCATAGATAAATACATGATGAAGTTTGGAATGAACCCGTCGATGTGTCACAGGTTCAATTCCAGAGTGACCTGTAATCTCGATTTTCCCCATAAGAAATACATTGACCATACTTCCAAAAACTTTTTAGGGCACTTCCCAACCAAGCAGAGGTTCAAAATTTCACACAGCCATAAAAGTGCCCCCTTCCCACATAAGAGTGACCGTAAGAATGTCGTAGGTGGTCATTGGTTCGATGCTAGGGGGTGTTTACTACCTCTCTATAAGAAATGCATAAGGACATAGGAACTCATTTTATGTCCCTTCCTAAACAAATTTCCTTTTGAAAATTGCAGTGTTTGTAAGGACAACGATAATCAAGCTAATTCTTTTAATCACTTCCCGCAGGATGCCTTAGGTTCAGAGCTGGAATATTTTTGCCTTAAGAAACGCATGAGATATCGAGTTCAATTCAATGTACGCTGCGATAATGTCATAGAGTTTATGTTTAGCATTCACTTATCCAAAAAACCTTTAGAAAAATCAAGCGTTTTATTAAAAGACATTTTCCGATTGCTTACTGTCAGCAAGCGCCCCTTTACTCTTATAACAATAAACATAAATCTTTGGTAGCTTGTTAGATCTTTACATAATTGAAAGCTCTAGGAATTGGATTTGGTCCACAATTATGGGTATAAAATGCAATGGTACACAAATATCATATGAGTTTGCAAAAGGAGCTACAATAGGTGTAAAATACCAAGAATAATTCCCTTAAAACTTAGTTTAAATAAGAAGTAAGATTACATAAAACCACAGGTACAGGGTAATAGTATGAAGATGAACAAAGAAAAAAGTTTCTCTTAACCATCTGAGCTATATATACTGAATTTATTAATCGCATGTATTGTAACTGTAAACTTAAATATTTTTTACAAAAACTAATTAATTTTCACATCTAGAATTCTTTCCTGGTCTTATATGATATAATATCATATTTAGATGTTTAATAATAGTAAAAAATAATTAAAACTTAAAATTTCAAAAGGATATAAATATTAAATTTTGATTTTTAATTACAGAAAAAAGTCACTTTAAATGTCGATCATCCAGGTTACAATATCAAATTTTTTAAAAATTATCAACATTATTTCAATTATTAGTCTTTTTGTGGATAAATCCCTATCACTGATATTTTTCTGGAGACAAATTCTAATATTTAAACCACAAATTTGCAATTCTATTGCAGGATTTGAAACTGCTTTATCAAAATTGACAGATAAATATTAAACACAAGATATCTGAGATATAATTCTCGAAGCATTTATATTCTGAATAATTCTTCTACTCTAAAAATAAGTGAGATGATTAACAAATAAATAATATGAAAGCTACATAAATCTATAATAAAATACTATATATAATACTCAAGTAAGACTGACAAGACCCCACCCTGGATCTCCCAGTTTGTGACTTGTGTGTGCTATTCCATCCAGCTATCAAGTCAAAACATTCAGGCATAAAACTAAGGAATACATGAAGTAAAAGGTGACATTACTTACTAAAGTCATCATCCTGATGAACATTATGGACTCTTTCTTCCTCATCATCAGCAGCTGTGCGAGTAGGTTGCTTGGTCTTAATTGTACTTGACTCAGCTTTGGGCATCCTAGGCTTGGGCAGCATAGCTCTACTGAAGGAAAGCATACCAGCAATTGCATCTCTAGTATCTGGTGAGTTTACACCTGCTTGGCTAGAACAATTCATTCAATTGTGTTTACCAAAAGCAATGAGGAAAATAGAAAGAATGAATAAGAACGAATGTAAAATAAAAATACTGATAAGAAAGATACTTATAGCAGGAATTTAATAAAGGAAATTTTCCTAAAATGTGTTATTTTAAATGAAAGCTCTAAATCATTCTGATAAATTCAATCTTTCCTCAGAATTCTCTTCAATTCTTAACTATAATTTCATGTACAAATTCCAACCAATTTCTGACTGGTTCTCAGATGTTTAGTGAAACACAATGTAAAATTTTGTATCTTTTAGTGATACATTATACATAAAAAAGGCCTTTGAATTACCAAGTTTTGATTGAAAAATAATTGATTAGAACCCTCTTATTTCAAAAGGTAAAAGTAAAAGATGTAAGTCACAAAAATATAAGGATTGAATCAGTGGTTCTAGAAGCAGGAGTCATTCCTTACTGAGGGACTACTTTATTTTAAGTTGCAAAATTGTCTGATATAATGATTGTTATAGTACATTTACATATTACTTTGTATAATTTAAGATGGAAAATTCTATTAAAAATTAATGTCATATATATAGTTTATATTTTCATGAAATGGTAAGGAAATTTTCAAAGCAAGGACCTTTTTTCTAACACTTTGTATACATTGTATAAAATTTCTTCTCGTAGGCTGATAAACAATTCTGTTATTTCCTGGTTTACTGATCAAAGGCACAGATTTGCTGACATTGAGTACTTTGTTGGGCCATGAGGTGGCCAAAAACTGAGTGATCACTTTACAGTTCTTAAATATTGAAATTACAACAGTTAACAATATTTAAGCCAATGATGATGATTTTCCCATGAGCCGATGTTCATGATAAACTCCTTTGAGAGTTGTGTTATGGAAACATTAATGATTTTAATTCTGTAAAATTATACATAGAAGTTGGTTGCTATCAAATAGCAATTATCAAAGTTACTAATATAATATTATTGACACTGTAAAGCACATTTTTGAAGTGGAAGATGCTCTTCTCATACCAACATTAAAGAGATTAAGAGAAACCTTGCAATTCTGTCTGAACTATTTAGTTAGGGATTGGAGCAAATAAATATAAAGCTAGTAGCACAAGTCTCAGGTCAGCTTAACTGCTAAATAGTTTTACGATAGGAACTAATAATGGGAGGTTCTTTCCACATAGTAACACTGAAATGAAGATTAATTTGTATTTGTATGCTGTTAAGTCTTCTAGCTCATTTTCCAATTATACCTCAGGACAAACATGAAACATCTGCTTAGGATGTAACTTTCATGAATAATAAGGAAAGTTTCATCATGTTAAGAGTCTTCTGCTTCATTCTCATTCTAACTCATCTACTAATTATCTAATTCCATCACATTCAATTTACTGAACAGAACATATTTTCATTTATTTTAAAAATTTTGATTAAAGAAACTCTTCAATCCGCCTAAAAGTCCTGAGATTTTGTGTAGGTCAAATCAAGCAACTTGGTGAAAAGAAAAACTGTGCAAGATCAAGCCTGGACTCACACTGAAAAATTTAATGCTTCCTTTACTTCCAACCAACTTTGTTAAGAAAAAGGAATTTATAATTACAATACCATTAAAATATAATTCAACAAAATACATAGTGGATTACCTTCCTTCTGGGATAACTGGTGAGGAATTATGTGACGTATTGTTCATAATTTCAACTTGATGATCCTCAGAACTGAGAGAAAAATGTAAAAAGATATTTAAAATAAGATACAAAAATAAACTAAAACAATTTGTGTACAAGACTGGGATATATCAAGGATTGCATACCCATCCTCCACGGAACTGCTCTTTGTTGAATCTGATGTTAATATAGAGGCTTTGAGGAGTTCTTCAATGCCATTTTTAGGAGCATCTGATATCACATCTACTTCTCCTGCAACCTCCATATCCATTATTGGGTCAGTGTCACTATTGATCAAAATTAAACCTGGAAGGAAAGAACGACTCTTGAAGGAACCATTTAAGTTTAAATTAACAGATAGAGAGAGATCCTTTATTCAAACCATCACTTCCAATACATACAAAGGTGTGATGCATGATAATAGTTTATTTTGCACCCAGAAAAAACTTTTAACATGTAATACAAAATTAACTAAAATGGAATTTAATTAAGGAAAATGGATTAAAGTTAATTTCTCACTAACTGAAAAGTAATAGAATTCTGCACATGGTTTGCAAGGTGACAACAAAAACAGATGATAACAGACATTAGTCTAAAAATATTTCCCAATATCATTTCTTATACATTGACTAAACTAGATTGGAATAATGTACATAATAAATACTCATATGAAATCTTCAACTAGAAAGATGTAGATGGGAAAAATCCTTATAACTCATAAGAATCCTTACAATAATAGAGATAGTACTTAAGGAAGGATACATCAAGAGCATGAACAAATATTTTATTCAAATGGAAGGATAAAACTTGAGGTTTTAGCAGACACTTACCATGAGATTTAGCTTTGTGCATAGCTACTCCATCGACAGAAAAATGTTTTCTGATTTTCCCAGGATTTTCGTCAATCATCAATGAATCCCCATCACTATCTTCATGGAAGTCATACACAGAATCATTCTGGTCAACTTTATCAGTCTTATGTCTAAAATATGAAAAAAGATCATGGAAGTTACTCAAAAGAAAAACACTAAAAAATCTCAATTTTTTTATCAAAATCAAATTATAATGCAGCCATTTTCTTCTTTTTTAAACTTAGACTAAAATTAGTTCCATTTTGTATAAAAAGAAAAGGTAGGATTAAAAGCTACTTACTCTAATTTCAGGCGTATAACAGTCTTTTCTTTTACAGGGATCATATTACTTGTCATCTTTGGTGTTGCTAATTTGGCTTTTATCTTCATTTGTAATGGAGAGTCACCACCAATGGATGACCATGGTTTTCTTAATGAATCTTTATTTTCGCTAAGTACATAGGAATCAACCCTTTTTTCTACTTTAGGAGATACTGTATAGTTAACAGCAGCACCTGGGATGCAGGATTGCATAGGGGGCTTCATCAATGTTAACTTAATAGGAGATTTAGGTTTATCTTTCACTGAATGCAATTCCTTCTTCTTCGAGGGTGCTTTTATGCTCAGTTTAACTGGTCCCTTCTCATTGAACTGAAACATTTAAGGAATAGAAATTGAAATTGTTCGCTTTCTTATACCAAAGTTGCTGAATAATGAAGGAATGCCTTATGAGGAAATTGACTTACTGTTCCAATTCTTTAAAAACTTTTATTTCTAAGAGGAATATCAATGATATCAAATTATTTAGAATTTGCATGTTTACAAATGTATATCATATACTACATTATTTGAATAACAACATATAAAAACATAACTATACGATAAATTGAATTTTAATTCATATTATGAAGCTACATATTTTGATAGCATATTAAGGAGAAATTTAAAAATAGATGTAGACAATTTTTGGTTTATAGAATTAGTTGCCTCACTAATATTTCAAAGGAGATTTTCTATTACCTTAAATACAAATCATTCTCATTCACTTTTTATTAGTCAAACACAATATAACTGATCTTCTAAAGAAAAAGTTCCAAGCAAATGAAGTAATCTATAGAACAATGTCTTTACACTCTTATGACCTCAAAAACATAGAAATTATAACCAGGCCTCCAAATACCAAAAAATAAATACTTTAGTCAAATGTTTATGATATTGAATCACCTCATTTAATCATGACGTCATTTTAGAATGTTTAAAAACAAACAAAATTTCTAATTAGCTATCAAAACAATGCTATAGTACATATCCCAAGATGAATTTATGAAAAGACATTATAATGAAAACTTAGATAGGCATATAAATTAGAGTTTTAAAAAACTGACTCTGAAACAAGCTTTGTTTATCATATAGCAGATAAAGAAAAAGCTTCACTTTATTATATGAATGAAACATAATGCAATAAATATAAAATCATGAAGATAGAAAAGACTGTGTGGTAATTACCTCCTCAAGTCCCGTTAATATCAGCGATTGTGATATATCCACAAAATCTTCATTTGCAGGTTTTCTTTTTTTACGTTTCGACTCCCTCTCTGGTTTGGGTGGATTGAGGGAATTGATAAAACGCTCTGCATGCCTTATTTCTTTATTGAGGTCTTTCAATAATTTTTGGTGGTCGATCCCTTCAGGAATCTCTTCTCTATTGTTTTTATACAGCTGTAATGAACAAGGCAAATCCAGCTATTACTAAACTTCAATGATTTTTCTTGAATGGATACAGTTGACTGGAAACACAATACAATGGAAACATTTCATGATATTCTCATCAGTATTTTATTAACAGTCTATCAAATGAAAAATATGGATATCTTATTTGTATCCTGAAAATTTTACAGCAGATGAGTGAATTACTCAAATAAGCCAATTTTTTTTAGTTTTTATCACGGAAATTATGAAATAATCCATTTCCATCCAACATGTTCGCAATTTGATGATGATGATGTTAAAGTAATACAAATTGCTCTTTTCATGTTACATCTTTGAAACATTATTTTAATCACAGATTATAATAAGGCTGAGTTTTATTTGAACAATTTTTCAAGGTTCATTTTTTTGAAGGTTGTTTTTGGGGAACTTTCAATTAATGAAATATGAACTTAACCATTTTAACTCTCAGGGTTCTTTGGATTGTAAACTGACAATTCTTGAGAGTGCAAATTATATACTAACGTCTTTCTCCTGGCTCCACTGCTTCAAGGTGACAACTAAGGCTTTTAATCCCTGAAGTAAGTATGGTGGACATTTGCAGCCCACGTCATTATTCTTCTTCAATTCTTCCAGCAAATTACAAGCTGCAAACCAATTTACCTTTTGGAAAGAGGGGTATAGAAACTTTTTCGCAATTTTCATGCTGTGCTCTATCTCATGAACTCTGGAAAATAATTAGCAATATAGGAAACACTTATATACAAAACTGTCTCTACAGCAATTTACTAAAATAATAATCATTTGCTTACTGTAACTGCAACATTAACTTACTGTAACTGTAGAGCAATATTTAAGGAGTGGAGGAAATTCCCCCCAAAGACTAACGAATCCTCTGGAGTGAGAACAGCATGAATCCATCCTGTAGGTATCAGCATTGTCTGTCCCTGTTTCAAAATACACTTGTAGCACATATCCACCTAAAATCAAATAAAAGATACAAGTTGAAAAATCTAAAATAGAACAGTTTAATGGTAGTCATATTAACTAATGGTAGTTATATTAACTCAAAAGCTTTTTAAAAGGAAAATTTTGTTGGTTTATAAACCAACAGAACTTGATTTTTTTCATCATAATATACAGAACTCCTTAATTAATGAATTCTAATCATAATAAAATTTCAATTTTTTTTTACAGAAATATAGCTTCAACCACAAGATTTTGTACTTGTAATATATTAAAAATAATTAACCATAAGATAATTGTTTTTTCTTTCAACTAAGTTAGGTAGAATAAGTGCCAAATTAAAATGCCCTTCAGTCTACAGTCACACATTAATACATAATCTCAACATAGCAAAGATCTTCATCATGACAACTAAACATATGTTTGAAAAATCTCATCAAGAACTTCAACCAAAAACCAAATGAATTAATTGTAGAGTTATTGGATTTATTAATGGGATATATTGATAATTATTCTCTATCTTGGAATCTTATCTTATTTGCAATGCAACAATAATAAATATTATAATAGTTTCAAAATATCCTAATTATTACTGGAATTATAAAATAATAATTTTGAAGGAGCTTCTTATTTCTAAAATAAAGACATAGGTTCATATAGGCTTAGCATGTCCCTCTTAAACATTTCCATTCCTTACAATTCCTAAAATAAACATAGATGTTAAGTAGAATTGATAAATATGAATGTATATTACGATTTCAGAACCAAATTTCATGACAACTCACAAGATTATTTATTTCTAGAAATTTTAAACGTTAATTTGTAAATTAAGTACAAAATCAGAACATAGTTAATTTGATGAATTATCTCTATCTATTCTAAGTATTACTAGCCTGATCCCCAAAGAATGTTTCACTCTGGGTTGTAGAGGAAGTCCAACGCTGATAAAGGGATAAGTTTGCCGGAGTTGGTTTTATAAGATAAAAGATCTTCTCACCCTAGAACATAAATTCATCTTACAATAACAAGATAGTTCCAAATTACATATAAATTTTAATTCAGAAATATTACGAACATTTTGGTGTTTCACATAACCAGAATTAACAAAGCATGTTTCAATTGTTGACCACAGTTTGTGACACAATATTTAGTGTAAGTGAACCATCAACATGTATATAAAGTGCCAATGTAGCTGAGTGTGACGTTGTTCATTCTGCTTTTACATTCCTATTCGTTAATTTTTCATTGAATATTCCCATTACTATTTCATTTTCCTTTACATTAAATGTTGAAACGCTATAATATTTTAATTATTATGAAACTTTTTCAAATTACTCTCTTTTACAACTGCCTGGTTTAGCATAATAATTAATTTCCTGTATCTTAGTAAGATATGTGTATTAATCTCGTAACTTTGGAGTAAATGAAAGACACTTTATCCCCTCCATAGTGTTTGTAGAAAACACACAAATAGTTTGAAAAAAGTATCAAATTTGATATCCATAGAGTCTCGTGCAATTTTCTTATTTTAATGTGAAGTATCAATTGTTAGTTCCCATAGAGTGAAGCCATTTTTTCATTGTCTGTACATCCAGGAGTTTTATTATTTTTGGCAAAATTTTATGCAATAATTACCATAATTTTAAACAATAAAAATTCATTTCTAAAAATAAAATGCATTCGATTAATAGTCTTTTGTGTAGAGAATTATTTATTTTTTTTCCTTCAAGAAATTTTTGTTGTAAACAAATTTTTTGCAATAACTTTCAGATTGAAGCTTATTATATTATTTTCGTTACCCATGAATTCTTATTTTGGCATTGAATTAGGCCTTTTAACCTTCATGAGGATTATATGATCAAATATCAATTAAATTTTAAAATTTTAGGGCAATAACTTTTTTAGATTTGTGTCAGAAATAGAGATGGCAAATAAAAATGGATGTTTTCTGTACTCAGTAAAATGTTCAGAAAATTATTCAGAATATTGTTGGCTTAATAACCATTTTTCAGTGAGCCTAGAATTCTCTGTAAAATAGCCTGGCAATTTTTGCATGATATTAGGCAATTCTACATAGCACTCTAAGGGTTAAGAAAAACATCTTAATACTAAGCAGCAAAGGATTTGCAAAATATTGCTACAATGAATATGAAAAACTGATCACCTATTACTCATGAAAAATATCCAAAATAAACAGGATTAAGTAATTCAAATATGCAAAAAAATGATCACAGAAAGTAGAATAACACATCTTCATAATGAATGTATTCAGTCTTATATACATCATCAACTGATTTTTTAAAAATCATTCCAAACTCCTTTTTTCACCAAAATGTTCACTTTTAAAAGAACAGAGGACATACCCAAAGTAGATGATACCATACTGATGTCCCACCAAAGTCCACATGAAAGTCAGTATAGGAGTCTTTCACACTCATCAAGCAGTATTTCTCAACTTGAGGCCTGATAAGGCTTCCATCTTCTGGTACATCTTTAGGCCACACATGGTTCAACCAATCTAATGATCGAGCTATGAAGGGAGCCTCTACTGATGAGCTAAGTCTGGATGAATAGAAAGAAAAAATTAAGAGGGAATTTGAAAGTATAGTGAATTAATTTTGTCTACCTTGTCTAAAATAATTACTAAATAAATGAACACAATGAGTGAAATTTTAATTTATCCCATATTTATCCTGTTTAATATACAGTTATAAAAATTAAAATGAGATAAGAACTATTTTAGGGATGAATGCATATCGAAATACTATAAATCCATATACATGCACAGGCAATAGAATATTAAAATACTTTCAAAAGTATTTTAAATTATTAAAAATTTGGAAAATCTTCATAGAATATCATATAAAGGAACAAACATGGAAGGGATTGAGGTTCAACACCCAGGAGGGAAGAATCATTATTAGATACATTAACTGATAGCTTGCTGTATGCAAGCAAACTTTTACTTATATATTAAAATGCACAAGTACATATTTAGTAGCTTAATGTTGAAATTTCCTAAATTTTAATAATTGAAACTAATGATGTAGATCTCAAATAATGCATGCATTTTATATTATTATTTTTATTTTATATTATTTTACTATCCTTATCAAAATGTTGTAAGCAGGTTCATTTGTCTTGTGCTATTTCTAAAATTTTTGATTTTTTACTTAGTTTTTAATCATTAGGCAAAAATTTCCATAACATCTATGGATGTATTTTTAAAAAACTAAGACAAAAAATAATGCATGTGTAAGTGAATATACTCACGGAGTCCCAGTAAACTCTAAACTGATTAGGTTTAGAACTCTATTTCTGGTTGGGTTTTTAAAATATTTTATGAAATCGCCTAATTTCATTCTAATACCTTCTTGTCGGGTGACATCAATTACATCAACCTTCCTATCAGCTCCTGAGAATAAAATTGAGTAATTGCAATAAATGTATTCAGAAAATATTAAAAGTTATTGAGTATACAATCTATAATATGAGTTACATGGAAATTTAATTTTCCATGTTAGATGATTAGCAGGTTTTTTTGCTTTCATTCCATAAACATTTATTGCAATAACTTTTTAGATTGAAGCTAATATTCTTTTTATTACCCATGAATTTTGGCATTGAATAAGGTCTTTTAACTTACACAAGGATTATATTTGATTAAAAATCAAATTTATGTCAAAATTTATAAAGGAAGAAAGTATGATACATGAGAGGAACTGTTTGGACAGACTTGAAACCCAAAAATGATTGATGTGGATAGCCTAATATTACCAGAAAAAATGTTAACTTACCAACATAGTACTCAACATCATCTACCGTAAATGTTTCAGGTGGGACTATCATGCCTAACCCATCTTTTTGTGTCACGAGAATAGGGTCATTAAACCCATTCCTCTGCAAAAATGGAACTGTAAGTTGTTGTCCAGCCATTTTCAGCATTATTTCATCAGCACTAAATAAATAAATACATGGATAGAGTAAGATCTGAGGCCTTAAGATTGAACAATAATAACAAAATACGCTATTATTATATTGGAAAAGTCTATATTCTGGTTTAATGTTTAATTATTTACTCTCATTTGATAATTTTGATGGCATAAAAAATGATCCTCACTGCAAGTGGATTAACTTCAGAAATGGTTCAAATTGTTGTTTCCTTATATTCTACCTGATATCCAAGGTTAGAGAGGTTTTACATAAACTCCAGATTGAGTGATTAACATCTTTGAAATAACAAGCAATAGTACACAATTATTTTTTTATATTAGAAAATTAGCTAAATTAGTAAAACAAATAGCTTTCCCTCACACACTTTGAAACAAAATAATATTATTTACCCATTATAAATATAAAACTAACCTAGGGAAGTGCCTTGAGCCTAATTCTTTGATGAATACTGAAGTGCCAGATTGAACGGGCTTATTATCAGGCTCCATCTCATACATGTCATGCCTATGCCAGTTTGTACGCTGTTTCACTGTAAAATTAATATAAATGATTAGAAAGTAAAATTAATTTACATACAAGTCAATAGTTTTATTCCTTAAGAATATTGGGCCCATTGATTAGCTAGAAGAGAAATGCTATAGAAGCATTCTACAGATAATTTCAACCTATTTTCATAAATTCATTACACTATATGAAACTTCTGAACACACTGTACTTCTGATGTACATTCCAGCAATGATTTTGGGTTGACTAAGCTGTATTCAGCAATATCTGTTCATATTAAAGAAGAATAAATGGTTATGATTTTCTTGCACATAAGTATCATCAAAAAAGCACATCATTGAGAATTTAATGAATAAATCTCTCTTGTGTAATTTTAAGCAGAAAAAGACAATTCAATTGGAATTACTGGTTTGAAATAGTTACTAAATACAACACAAAAATTCCATCACAGTTAGCATTAGCAGCAATATCAGAAATAAATATGACAGAAATAGAGAGAATGTATTGAAGAGAACAAAAACTTCCGTGATAGTTAAATCATGAGGGTGAGTGAAAAACATAATATTTTTATGATCTTCCTAGAACTAATGGAAATACAAGGAATATTTACAATGATCATCCTATTCCCTTATTTAAATTAAAAATCTTTAACAATTGAGACATTAGTTCAGGTAAGCTCAACAAGAATATTTCATTTCAACTGATGAATTCTTAAAGTTTGAGTACATTTCTATTGTAGTGAAAGACATACAAATAATTTTATTCTAACTAATATTACTATAAATAAAGAATGATAATAAATCTGGAGGAAGGTAAAGAATAAGAGAAGTAATGAGATGAGCTACAATGAACTGGTATTATACCAGTCTAGCATCATAATAAGATAATTTCAGAAAATTTTGGTAAGATAAAGTATGAAATCCAGCAAAATTTGATGAAACACTAAGTAGAAATTTCTGAACAATTTTCAATGTACGATACAAATGAAGACTAGGGATATTGACATATTTTATAAGATAAGTGCTAACATTTTATAGGAATATTATATGATTGGAGCTTTCATGCAGCATATCACTTTTAGTAACTGAAGGAGCTAAAAATTCAAAAACACTTAGTTCTCTTAACAATAAAAATTGGTCAAAAATAAATCAAAATCACTGGAACAAAGCAACAGTGCGGGAATTTTGTATTATGTTGCCTTAATTTGCTCAGAAATGCAGTGGCAATGCTGAATATTTGATTTATAAACAGGTGCAATCATAACCATTCAGGATATGGATATTGATTAAAATCTTGATGATGTAAAGTCACAAACGTATGTATCTCATTAAAGTTGCTTGTATATAGAAGACTTAACTATTTTCAAACAACAATTTTTATCAAAAAATTACATTTGCAGAAATGAAAATTATGCCAAATAATCACAGAATATCTCAAACAAACCAGGTAGCAGACTAACTGGGGGAGTTCAGATGTATCAACAATTTACTGTGATGATTATGTAGATATCAATACTGATTAATGGAAAAATAAATAAGTCAATAAAAATAGTTAAAAATAGAAAGTACTGGAAATTTATAAGTAAGTTTTAAAATATACATTAAAACAATAGATAATTAGGATCAAAGAATAGATCAAATTTCTTAAATGATTCTTAAGAACTTTGACAAAGTAGGCAATGAGAGTTTGTTGACCTAATGAAATGATACATGCAACAATTACTTCAAAATGATTTGTTTAAAATACATTATATCTATTAAAATAAGGGAAACAACAGAATACAATTTAAGATATATTTAACTGCCAACACAGAATACCTTAATTTGAAGATTAAGAAATAGGTTAAAATAAAAATTTAACGCTATTTAAGGTATAAATTTATGGATTTTCGGAGAGGTATAGAAAATAAAAAATTTTATAGGTCAGTGACAAGTAAATTTATCGATAATGAACCGAATGAACTAAATGCATCGATAACAGGAAAGTATATTTAGGACATGCACAAATTAATTTATTTTTATGTAATTTTAAATAATTATGATTCCGTAAATTTATCACCGCAAGAGAGTGAATTCGGTCTTTTCAGATTTTATTAACGACATAAAAACAGCGATACTTGTGTCCGATTGTATTCGAACAGAATAGATTTGACAGGAAATTTGAAATAAACTAGATAAATAAACGTCGATTGAATTAAAAATAAAAAAATGGTTCTGTGATTCAGAGAACGAGCTTAATATAAACAATTATTAAGTATTAAGTGACATATTTCGATGTAAACTAACGATTGCTAACGAGTGCTCACCTCATGGACATGTGGACCACAACACTCACGAGACAAGAAGAAAAGTCCGCGAAAAATGAAACGATAGTCAACTATCAATTCACCGGTTTCAAGTGTTTCAGTTTATGACACGGTAATACGAGTACAATAGCAAATTATGTATATGTATATATATATATATACCCAGATTTTACAAGGAAGATATATAAAGATACATAGGTAGAAATAGAACATCTGACGGCATAAGAAAGTTTTCGCCAGACACTCCATTAAAAAATGAAAAGGACCAAATTTAAGAGAATTATTGAAAATCAACAATGAAAAGAATTATATTCAGGAAGAAGATGAGTTAACTATGAATCAATACGCTGGAGTGGCAATAAGATAATATCTTACTAAAGTCAGTTAATTACGATTTTTAAACTAGAGGTTAACTTTTAATAAGTATCATAACGAGTAACCATAGTTAAATCTAAAAGACAATTTTACCCATTATTTAATGGTTAAATAGCAATAAATATTAGCAAATGGTTATAATTATTATCAACTCTTATTCTGATTTTAATCAACGCTATATTTATAAACATATACTTACTTCTAATGCTCTGAAATAGAAACGGTTTTATTGCACAGCATACAAATTAATACAGATGTATATCTATTTCTACTATATACATACATAATTACATAAGTATACCGCAGATCATGATAAGTTTAATTGCTTTTCCCAACGATTTAATAAAGCAAATATTTATCTTTTGTTAAGCTTAATACTTCACTGTGGTATATTTACTCACAGATGGAAGGTCCACGAAAATATGCACAGTTTGGACAGTGAAACTTGTCAACTTCTGGTGCAACAAAATCATCCAGGTCAACACAACTATAAAGTAAAAGCAAAAGAGAAAAAATTAGATTTATAATTCTCTGAAAAATTCTCGATACTAAATACGATTCAGTAAATTTCTTTTTTCGATAATTTTTCATAATTTCTTCGTTAAGTTCATTATCGGTAAAAATGCATTAAGCAATGCATTATTCAATATTCTTATTACTTATACAATTTTTAAATTAAAGAAATTCATTTAAACTCCCTTACTTTACATCACTGTAGTAAAACTACCAGCTTGAGTAATTATTTCAATCGGATTAATATTAGAGAAGAATCTGTTATATTAATTTCATATGAATCAGCAATATAATTTAATAGTACACAACAGCAATTATTTATTAAGTTAATGTAAGTATTTGTCAATGAAAATATACTCAAATATGGTGCATTTCAAAAGAAGTAACTAAGGCATTGTACCAGTGCTGAAATAGGTAATAAGTATGTCCACTAATCAAAAATATTAAAATTATTTGTAAAATTCTTCATCAATAGATATCGCTATTACCTATTTTAGCACTATTAAAATGCTTTAGTTACTTCCTTTTGAAAATATCAACTGATATCAATCAATCAATTTTAACATTTTTGATTAGTGGACATATCTACGAAGTCTCCATTTACATGATCATTGATAAAAAGTAAAACTCCTAAGGTACAGTAAATAACTGAAAATTACTCAAGTCAATTTTATTTATATTAATACTGTTAATTAGAATTATAAGATAATAGATAGTAATGGACATACTTGAAACTCATCAGTATTGCCAGAGAAATGCAAATTTTTGCGACAAAAATAATATACTTAATTATGGTTATATACATACAATAACACTGAGGAAAAATGTTAATCATCTCCTAAGAGAGTTTCTAAGAAAACATTCTATATGATAGCATTTTACTATCCAATCCAAAATTCAATTATACATCTCTTGATATAAAAATGTTACTACTTAGAATGCCGTTACTAGTACCAAAATTTGGGATACGTTTTGAAATAAAGTGAAACAGAACGGTATTCTTTTAAACTTCCCTTCTGTTTAGATACAGTATTGCATGAGATAGCATTTCTCAAATAACTCAAACTGATATCATTTCAGAAGTAATAACTTTTTAGATACGACTGCTCGTAGATCTTCATAATATAATTGTTCTTAAATCGCTTAAAGGGTGGTATAATTCGATATACTTTATGGAATAAGTATTTTAATAAAAGATTATATTAAAAATTAAAAGATCATTCTTCCATTTAATATTAACAATCCTGAACATATGATTCAACTCAAATATGTACACCTCATGCATTAATTTCACGATGCATTTCATTGTCCTCAATGTCCTAAAGTAGACAGGGCCTACATAGGAGAGAATAACAAAGTATATAGATATACTTTTTGGAGTTGATAACTTTCCCGTGATACAATTATCATCATGATATAAATGAAGATATTGAAATGATGCTGACTGGATTGCGTTTAAAACCATAACAAACCCACTGTATAAACGTTCCCTGCAACTGAACTAGCGTTTTAACTGTTTCTTTAATGCAAGAATCTAAGAATATCCTTAATTTTCGGAAAAAACGATAATTTTCCGACACCTTAGCTGCTCAAAAAGGTACCGATGATATAATTGTAATGAAGTATTACTCTTCCGCAAGAAATCATGAGATATCACTATCTAGGTATTTAAAACTACCGAAATTATACGCAAGGCAAAAAGTTAGAAAAACAGCAATATATTAACGTCAATAATAACAAACAAGGACCAAAGGAAGTATGGCATGACTTCAAATGGAACTCTGTCTAGAATAGACATTGCGAACGAAGATCTGTAACGTATTTCGGAAATGCTTTTGAGTAGAATGAACATACCTGCCATGAAACCAGTCATTGCAACCATCGCACTGTATCATGAACTGGTCACTGTCATAGGGTTGACCACAAATACAGTACGTCTCCTCCGCCATTTCAACAATTGAAATTTGTTGTCCACAAAATCGAGACGATCGCTCGAACCAATCGACCGTTCCGGGATGCGACTCCTCATTTGCTATAGGAGCGATTTCCCATACTAATACTTCGTTGTCCGAGATAGTTAAGACATTCTGAGATGATGGCGCTAACTGAAAGTACAAAAGCTCAAAAGAGCACATTCATATATTTTTATTTATTTAGCATAGCCTCCATAAACATCTAGATTTCGGCAAATAACTCCTTACCGTAGTAGTTTTTATACCATTGGTATAATTTCTGGAAGATAATTTTGTACAGAGACAAGACCTAACATTGGAAAATAGTGTTCACTCAGGGATTCCTTTAATGTAATGGTTAAATTAGTAATCTGAATTCCAAACAGAAACGGTAATTCATAACTTCACATTCAAATGTCCCCAACTTGATACATAGTTGTTTATAAAAATTCTCTGCTCTACTTCTCGCATAATTTATTATCATTATTTTTTTGAATAGTTTGAATGTAAATAAATCGAGTTTACAGACGAGTGCAAAGTATGATATATCTAATGAAAATACAAGAAATAGTATTTTCTGCACTAAATTGATTAAGGACAATTCTTCCGTTGAGCAGAGGCAGAGAACCTACCTTACAAAGTATGCACTACATTAACGCTTTCATCTAAATGCTGTATTTATCTCATATAGTTTCTTACATTTTGCCTTCCCCGCTCGTGAGATCATATATATTTGTTTTTAACTGTAAATGCAATCAACTATTCTGGTGGAATTAGTGACATAAGTGAATTCAGATAATAAACACCTTATTCATCTATATTCTTTCCTTTCTATTTATAATGGTTAATCACTCATTGATTCCAAAAGGTTAAACCTCCGAGATTTCATACTTTATATTTTTTTCCGAAAGTAGCGACTAAATATAATTCTCTAAATAACCTTACATTATTGCATGTCATATATTACCTTCAATTTCTGGTCTTTCAGATTCCAAAAATGATTATCTCAATCTCTCGTTCGAGAGATGGAGGGAAAACTTCAAAGGGTATCTCCATGATAACATAGTACTAGAAGTGCCAAACGATGTGTTTCACTATCTCAAAAGTGACGTGATGGTTCTTCCACAAGACCCGATGTCTTCTGGGGGGAATAAATCTGAAAAGAGCAGTATTTGGTCCGAAAATGAAGATGAATTGGAAGTGAGCAGCTCATTTTTAATTAGTCCTTATAAGAGGCTTCGTTCAAATTTTAATCATTATTTATAATTTTATAGGCCCCAATATTCTCTGAATTCGATGAAAAATTGAGAAATGCTATCGAAAGACTAGGAGGTAAAGTTTTTATCAAGTTGAATTGGAGTGCTCCGAAGGTGAGTTATTTTTGCTTAATGTCTTCTATTGAAATGGCGCTGTAGAAACCTCCCAAAATGAATCGTGTTTATTCTATATTCATATTCTCTTTATACTCCATTTAATGATATTTTTTACGTTTATAGGATGCAAGCTGGATAACATCTACTAGATCTTTATGCTGCTCCGATAAAGCTGATATATATCTTCTCTTGAAGAGCTCTTCATACATATCTGATGATCTTTCACAGTTAAGTTATGTAGGTATTTTCATTATAAAACGTATTTGAATAATCTTATTAAAATTCATAATGGCACGCTTTTAAATACATTAACTTATAACCTATATAGCCATTAGTTTTTTATTGTAGATTGTCATTAATTTTGTGAGTAAAATCGTGTATCACATTGATCTTTAGATACCCGTACTTCTTAGATCTTACTATGCTACGTACTACAACGTTGATAAAATAATGAGCATTATAATTTCGGCGAAATAGATTCATTCTTAAAATAATTAAGAATTCGTGTGTTATCCGTATATAGCATGTGTTTATAGACTATTGTATTTGATTTATTCATTAGTGTTCTATTTCTGGTCTATGGATTGCTTCTTTATTATATCCAGTTACAATACTGCAAAATAATTCCCTATTGGAAAAGTGTATGGCTCTCAGCTTAAGTCTTCCACTGAAAAAAAATCAGTTTGAACTTTATCTGTGTGCAACTTAATTTATTTTCGATACTGAGAATCAATCGAAAGATCATGATTTTTATCATATATACCTTTACTTCTTCCCCTAAATGGCCTTTTTTGTAAGCTGTTTTATCGTTGTATACATGTTTATTGTTGTTAACTCTAATTTTATTATTCTTATTTATTTTTGTTGTTTGTTTCATATCTATATATATATAGCAATTGTTATTAATTTTTTAATTATTGTTTATGATCCAATGTAATTGGCCTCAATGGCTGTTTTTGGATTAATGGATAGTAAATAATAAATTGATAATAAATAAATAAAATATATATACTTCAGCTGATTCACTATCAGTGACAATGATATTTAAATATTACAGCATTCACAATCTAAACAGTTTCATTTACTTTAACACTACCTAATTCATTTTCATGTTGGTCTTATTCACGTTATATCTACAGTTACTTGTTATTGATCTCACCCTCATCAATCATCTAGTTGTTAGACAATCAGAAAACATTAAATTGTGTCAAAATTCTCTTTCCTTTTTGAATTATTTTCCCATGTGAAGAACATTTTTCTAGATACTTGGTTTAAAGCTGAGAATTATTGAGCACCAGGATTTTTTCTTTTTATTCAATGCCTGTTCCGTTGACAATTTTCTGAATTTAACTTAATTATGGTTTATTGTATTTAACTCTTTTGATAATTCTCAGTTGTATTTCTGTACATTTCTTATTGCCAAATTTTTTCCTACCTGAAATCAAGAATATTAGTTTTAATTCATGACTTCAGCCTAGTGTAAATGGGATACAGGAAATCATCAACACTGACTTCAGAAATAAGATCTATTTTTTTAGAATCAAGTGTACCTTTTGAGCATGCATATTCTTTCATTCCATAGCTAATTTTTCAGGTTTACTGAATCTTAAATAAATTTTGGTTAATATATTCATATATTGCAATGAATAGGTTGGAATGCATAAAAGTACTGTGTATTTTATTTATTAACAAAGTTTGCGCAAACATTCACTTTTTGGATAGTGTGGTACTTAACATTGGATGTACTCAAAACATACTCAGTTGGGATTTGAACGTATGACATCTGCCTTAGAATGAGGCCAGTGAATCATTGATATAAAAAATAAGACAAATACAATGATCAAGAAGGGGTCGCTTGCAGGCTATGGTTTTTTCAAAACTGTGGTAAACTATTTATTACATATGCTAATAAACATGTATAGATCACATAACACTCACGTATTTGAATGAAATGGGTAATTACCATAATAAGAGCAGTATTTATCAGAAAAATAAAAGAAATTGAAAATAAATTAATCTAATTATGGCTATAGAATCATGTATGAAAATGAAGATGGGTGCAGATAATTAAAAGTAATATTTTGCCATAGCCTTGCTCTATATTTATCTAACACAAAGTGAATGCCATTATTTTTTAACTTTCATGTTTTAATTTCCCAGCTATTCTTAATTTTCTTGTAGTACTGCATCATTTAGGATTGTGTATGTCTATTGTATTTAATATAATGGAATATTTTTTTTTAATCCTTTCAAGGAGCCTGATAATGAAAAGAATACAAACAAATGTTACTTGGTCCTGAAAAAATGGGATGAGATACATCCTGGAACTGAATTTCGAGGTTTTACTCTCAGCAAAACCCTTGTTGGTGAGAGAAATAATTTATGTTAAATTTGAAAATGAAGAGTATACATTTTCTATGATGATACATAGATCAGGAATGTCAAATACAAAATTTTACATAGACCAATCTAGAAGTCAAGATTATCTGTGATTCCTATCCTTGGAGATAAATATAGTGATTTAGGAATCTGGCAACTAATTATGATATAAGGGAAATGTTTACTGGTTAAAAATATTTTTATTAAATACATGTTAATAGAAAACCTCAACTAATACTGATAATGAATAAATGATTTATTTTCAGGAGTTTGCCAACGTGATGGGTCCTCTTATTTCAAGTATATTAAAGAATCTAGAAGAGAGATAATAGAATTTATAAAATCCTTTTTCAACGATCATATTAAAGACAAGATTCCTATTGATGACTGTGAGTATTCACTGTGTTGATGATATGAAGAAAAAAATTTCTTCTGAATGATCTTGATTATTGATATTGTTTGATTAGATAATTTATCAAAATTATTATTTTTTCTGATTAAATGATTTGAATATTCCAGTCACTTTTGATTTAGTTGTCCTACCAAATAAGAAAATCATTCTCTTAGATTTTGGATTGTTAAATGAGGACTCCAAATGTTTAATGTTTAATTATGAGGATTTAAAAAGAAGGATTGGAAATCATAATAGTGAGGTTAGTGAAAAATGTATTGTAAAAATAAATACCTTTAGAGTCTTTTGAATGTAATTGTTCACTATGAAAATTCATCATTTTACAGGATTTTGATGAAGTAGAGTTCCGTTTTATAGATGAGGATACTACTGTTACTCAGAGCCAATGCAAGCATTATGGTGTTCCTATCGATGTGGTCAATTTCTATAGTGATAAGAAAACAGTTATGGATTTCATTGAAAATGTAAGTCATTGGGAATTGAAAGGAAGCTTAGTGAATTCAAATATTCATATGAATGTCTGTTTTTCTGCTTAGTTATGCTTTGTTCATTTACCCTTATAGTGATAGTTTATTTCTACTTCTATCTTTTCAGAGGATTATTAATAATAATTCATGATGAAAATACAAATGTATGATCCTGTAGTAGCGTTCAAAATTATTCCTTGGAATTGCTACCGATTATCCAGAAACAATTGTGAGCAAGTCTCTCATTCTTTGTAGATTTTGTCCGACATCTGGCAAGGTTTGCTATATGAAAGATCTTACAAGCATCTAATTCACTATAAGCACATAAATTAATGAAGTGATTCTTTTTAAGCAATGTGTATGGAAAATATATAATTCAAAAATATATAAATAAAAAATGTATCATTCCTCTTGTAAGAAAGCATCAATCTCTCATTTAAAAGATGGTCTATTAATTATAATAATTAAATCCTTGATTATTCAGGCATTAGTAGTGTATCAAGCATGCACGAGTTGTTTTTGTAACATCAAATTGTTGTCTTTAAGGTGTCCATAAGTTTTAAAATGATCCTTCAGAGATAATCTCTTTGATAAAATAATTTAAGATTGTTTGTTCTGGAGTGGGATGTCTTGTTTTGGATAGTTCATACCTATCCTCCTACAATAATATAAATTTTGCATCCATGATTTCTTTGTCAGTATTAAATATTATATCAGTAAATTATCAATGCTATATTTGAATGACTAACTCATGAACATGTAATATATTGAAATTCTTTTCATATTATCATTTTTGGATAATGATAATTAGCATCTATTTTAATTTTTTTAAGTGTCAATGATTTCTTTGGGAATAACAATGGCTTATTCCCTGCATATCCTGGGAGTATGTTATCTCTTTTTTGTGAGAAAATAAAGTATATTCAGAAAAATATTGGTGTTAGCTATGAAGAATGGTCTTAAGAAAATTTCATATGAAAATTAATTAAATAGCCTGATTATTTACCTATAGTAATCCATATTATGGTTTGTTCACGAGTATAGCATTTTTCTGGTATACCTTTCAAAGTAATAGAAAAAAATTACTATCTAAGGTTATGTGAATCAGGTGTAACATAATGATTGTTCGAAATATACTTTTGCAAAATCAGAATTATTGAGATTATATAAGAACCTTATTGAATCTAAAACCAGTAGTTAATACATTTAAATTGTTTTATTTATATAATATTTATTCATGAACTCTTCCAAAAAAGTTTATCAAATGTAAACTTGAGAATCAATTCAAGATTTCTATGAACCATCCTAATTTTGTAAGTCATACTTACTTAAAAGTAGAAATTACTTTTTATTATACTAGTATCAAAAATTTGACCAACTATTAGTTAATAGTAAAACCTGTGCCTCTTCTTATTTTAGGTCTACAATTTCCCCAATAAAAATTTATTTTCTCCATTGTTTGGAAATTTTTATCACAAAGTTTACTCCATTAAGGGTTTAAACTTTACTAATCTACTCTTAAAAAATAAAGACATGAACATGGATTTGAAGCTCACTGAAGTTACTGCTCAATCTGTATTGTTTAATTACCTAGTTCTTTCTTGAACATAGTAGTTTTAAAAGTATTATCATTAGAGAATAATTATTTGCAAAATTCAGAGACTAAGATGATTAAGAGAGAAAATTATAGAATAAATAATATCTATGATTTAAGGAATGAGAGGCAATTTTCAATCATCACAGACTATGGCTCAAACAATCAGTTCTATCTAAATTACATCAGCAGGTCTTTAATTACATAGCATGGATATTACAAGTGGAGGTTAATATTTATAGTATTTTCCTACTAAATATTAAGGCTATAAATACTAGGTTTTATAACCAAGAAAAATAAGGCTTCTAGAAATTACTGGATATACAATATATAATATATAGTAAATCAAAAATTCTAATATGATGATCATTTATCATAAATAATATGTTTAATTATTCTCATTCGTTTAGCAAATTAAATTCTCCTGGACATTTACCTTAAGCAAGTTTGATTGGTTGGTTTGTCAGATTCACTAGGCTGCTTAAATATAGCATCATTAATTTTCTTCTGGTGCAAATCATGGATACAATAGATGCAAATTTTCATGCGCAAGTTTATGCAAATCCAGCTTTAACTTATGTTAAAAATAAGTATTCATGAAAGAGTATTACTAAAACTTTATATTAAAGGAACAAGTATGAGTTTAGATGCATGGTTGTTAAGTTTTTAATTATCAAAGTGGGATTATCTAATGAATGATTTATGAGCAAATTGAAGCTCTTAGTGGTCGTAGAATCACATTGAGGCCAAAAATATTTTTAAACAAATAATTACCTATTTATGCCTATAAGTTGTGGTAAAAATTGTATATAAAAGGTAAGTAAGTTGTATATAAAATTTAAAGTTGTATTTAAAGTAGTTGTAAGTTGTCAGGATAACCTTATTACCATCACATGGAACAATATTAAGTCCTATATAGCATTTAATTACAGAAGATGCTAACAATGTACTCTTTTTTTATAACGCTGCAGAGACCATTGGAAGAAAGAATGATATTCTTAGCATAAGAGAATAATGTACGAAAAATTAATTTTCTATATTTAAGAGCAATATTCTATTATTAATTACAAAATTATAACAATGGTATGATACCGGCCAGCAGGGTATTATTATTCTTAGTAATTCATTCATACATAATCTCTAAAATAGAAAATACAACGCAAGAAGGATAAAAACGCTAAAATGTATAAAGCAATCACTATACAAGTTCCTAACACAAAAGCCTGTAGAGTATGTAAGATTTGTTTACATAAGATTGTGTAATACATATTATTGATGGATTAAAAAATAGAGATAGGGTAAGCATAATTAAATTTAAAATTTTTACTGCATTTGAAGCTATTAATTCTGATTTATTAGTCGCACGCTTACCTGGTCAGGGACTTAGCAAGATGTTACTTTCCGATACTTATCATCTGATGTACTGAGTTATTGGCAATTTCTTTCTAAGAGTTGATCATTATGGAATTAAAATCACAGGGTGTGTTCATAAGAATGTGGGTTATTAATGTATGCTACATTCATTTACCTAGATTTAATGAAAATATGCCACTGCAAATTTTCATTCCTTTTAAATAGCATTTTGGTTTGACATCTGATGAATTTCCCGAACAAACTCAAACCTGCTCCAATTACACCGTATGGCATGATGTTAACATGAATGAAGGTTTCAAATGCGATTCTATTGTTTTTACAGGTTAAACGAAACTACGTGTCGTGATAAAACTCGATTTTGTGGTCTACATCCAAACAAGCTAATTATTATTTGAAGTGGTAGTTTGCGTTACGAAGTACCTTTTTCAATCTCAAGAGGGAGTTACTTTACTGCGGAGACAGCGATCCTTTTCATGAAGTCCAAATTAAGTTGGAGCGTCTTCAGTACCCGTAATACATTTCGAAAATTGATTTCTGCGTGTATGTAAAATAGATTATTTGCTGCCGAACCCTCTTCGTTATAGATTCATCAATTCACGAACATTTTTGAGAAATCATTAGGATACATAAAGCTTATCTCATCGAAATACAATTATTCATGAGAAGATGAATCATACTTTATAATTATAAACGTAAGTTAGAGTAAGACATACTTAAACGTTCTGGTAAATATGTTGAAAACGAAGGTACTGTGCTATTTAATTCTGGCTACTACGAATGAATATTAAGAGCGTTATACTTGCTAAAGGCATAGTTAAGATTTGCGTAGTAGTTGATTTGCGGATCAGGGCCCCATTGTGCTTATTGGCGCCCGCTTGAAATGTAACATGCCCGTTTCACATTCAATTGTGCTTGAGCGGCAAAAATGAGCCATGGGAGTTGCATATTATCTTCCTATTAGAGTTTACATGACATTTGAAAATAATAAAAATATGATGATGCATCATGCATCATACAATATACATAATGCAATTTAGCGAAAATCTATAGAAAAATATATAAATTCTCTCATTGAGTGTGTTATCCTTATATTATGTGGAACGCTGAAGTTCTCTCAAACCCAATAGGAGTTGGTTATCAACATCCACCGTAAAAAGTCAAAATTACCGATAAAGCAAAGAAATTATCAAGTATATAGGTGATTTTTCAGCACCTTTGTTTGCATACCATTAAAACTGGGCTCTTCGACAATATCATTTTGTCTCTAGCAGTAGGTATTTTCTCTAATAGGTCTCTAACTTCGGTAACACAATTTCTAAGATTGGAGGTTTAACTAATAAACTGATTTTTAAAGTTATGGATAATTTATTCCAGATTTTCTTTTATTGGTAAACAGAATTTGTCTACAGTGACTTCATTTAGGGATGGTTATAAGCATTACATCACGATGATAGATTCACAATATTTCTATTTTTACTTTATTCATAATATTTTTTATTGTAAAAAATTAACTGTTGCATTGTTAAATCTTCACACATTCTCTGTTTTCTCATTGAGTGTGTTATCCCTATATTATGTGGAACGCTGAAGTTCTCTCAAACCCAATAGGAGTTGGTTATCAACATCCACCGTAAAAAGTCAAAATTACCGATAAAGCAAAGAAATTATCAAGTATATAGGTGATTTCTCAGCACCTTTGTTTGCAGACCATTAAAACTGGGCTCTTCGACAACAATTTCAAATAAAATTTTCATTAGTAACCAATGATAAATGAACTTTCTTTAATTGTTAATAGAGTTCCCTATTGAAAGTTTGTAGTTTCCGGAATTCAAATCGTGAAATTAGCTTGCTGTAAATATTTTCCATCCATAACTGTATGTTACTCTCCTTCTAATATAATTTGTATGAATAATTTGATCTCCGCCACTTGGTTACTGCACATCATATTCCTTCTTTAGAACTAAAAAATTTTTTCTTGGGATTCATTCGCTTAAAGTAATCATCTAAACAAACATTTCTTATTCTCCAAGGAAGTTATCAGGCTATTTTTCACTCAATAATTTTCCGAGAATTTAATACGGTATTAGTATCTTCATAAAATCCATCAAAATTGTGTCTGATTCAAATTGAAATTAATGTTGTCTCCTGTTAAAGTTCGTGACATCAATTATCCAATAACTAAAGTTTTGAAAACCTAAATGGATGCCCAATGTCGAAAATTCGCGCTTAATGGCTAAGTGTATAGTTGAATACCAATATATCGCATCTAATTTAACCGTAAAAGCTCTATGTTTTGACTTAAGAAGAAACTGTTTGATTTGACTAAAATAGTGCCCCCTGAGCCAATCGTACATGGCGGTACTGCGTGCTTGGTTCTTTGGGTAAGATGTCGGACGAAGAAGGAAGACGGGGTACTCACTGGAGTTCTTTAAAATCGTCGTCCACGAATCTGTTAGGGACCTCTAGTTATCTTTACCAGGTAATATAGATTCTAAGCAATCTGATGAACAACTGTGTGTCATCAGGTTCTAGATTATTGAGTTATTTTTTGTAAAGTGATAACATCACCGTACGCGTAACAATCCGCCATGTTCTATAAGTTTGAGTTCTTTAAATCATTTTGTTTCTGTTTTATTTTGTGTGGTAAGGATTGTTGTACGCGAAAGAGATAATTTATGATTTTTATACGGTTATGCTATCTCTTAGTGAGATCTGGTTGGTGATAGAGGTGAATTATTCTGCCTATTAAGAGAATGCCTTAATGTTGTCTCCGCCATGTATCTTAATATTATAGATTGAGACCATGCATTTGGCACTCCGTTGCCGGCCTTTGTGTTATAGGATCGAATTTCACGAAGTTTTCCATCCCATACAGTTTCGCCTCTATTTCCTGATTTGTTGCTTTCTTGTAAAACTAAGAGCTAATTGTTAGAAAAGCAATTCGTATAACAGAAGTTGTGTCGATTCTTAATTGTAGCGAATGAAAGGAGCTGTCAAATGTTAGTTCGTAAGAACTCGACGTGTAGCTAATTTTTGAAGCACAGATGTTTAGTATTCACTGAGAATATTTACAAAGAACGGTTTCTTAAGGTAATTGTCTTTTTATCTATGCGGCGTAGTGTTGTGAAGCTCTAGTAACTCAATCAGTGATGCTCCGTGGTAATAATATATGTTGCACCTCGGGGCAAACAAATCAGTCCGAGATATGTCTATATTATTAAAACCTATTTCGAAAAGCTGACATGTTTCATAGTATATGTTTTGTTAATGTTGTGAAGGAAAATCCTGCTGGTTCCTGTCGAATATAGTACTTTGCTTAGTACTTTTGAGAAGTACATAAGATCCCTGTTTTGTGTTTAAAGTGATACACGTTTTTATCGTGCGTTGTGCAATGCATTGTTTTACGAAGTGCTGTAGTTGGTGTGAATTATGAACTGAAGAAAATTTAGCTTGCTGATATATTTAGTGAGAGAAAGAAGCTGATTTCTGTGTTACTGCATTTTTGGATTATTGTGCATCAGAAATCGTCCGAGTTATGGATTCCATGGAAAAAATAAGGTAAATAAATGCTTTATTTTCGAGAGTACATTTTATTCATCGTGAAGAATCAAGGAATTCCTCAATATGCAACTTCTTCGCGATGTGAGACTTAGGATATAATTCTCATATTTCAATTGTCAATTAGTTCTGCGTTGCATACTCATTTTTCAAGAAATTCATTCGCTGCTGATTTCATCCATAATGTTTAACCCTCACGTCTCAACCGCACATGATCCATATATTTACTAGTTCAGCTATCTCTAGCTTCAGCTTCTTTAGGAGCTGCTTTAAATGAGGAATTAGTTATTCTTATAAACCCTTATAGAAATATATGGAGTTTTTCTTAGATTACGAAGTCTGAACTAACAATCCTTTGACTTTCCTCAAATAACTGCATGAATAGACCTAATGGATTATGTTGGTGGGTAAATTGGTTAATACTCTGAAAACAGATAATAGATATTCTTTGATGTTGGCAGTTGTAACACGCTTGTTTCTTTGTATTTCTTGCACTAATCAGACCTTACTATTTATGTTACTTCTGTATGCAACTTTTTTACTTGTATGTAATGGTTTCTCGATTGTTGTATGTTATAATATTCAACAGTTATATTCAAAATTTTGCTTGATAAGAATTTGCTTCATAACTGAATGTGAATTTAGATAAATGAATATAGTACTCCTCATGCATTTATTTGCTTATATATCTTATTCAGAGGAATACATTTCCCTATCAGTTGTGATTTTTGCTTTTGTTTTAACATTTGTTGTGTGATCTGATTTTTAATCAGACAAGTGTTTAATATCAATGGATATATTTTAATATCATGAGGTAGCTTACAAACATTGTTTTAAAACAGTTATGATTAGGAACAGCAGGCTAATGATCAGAGAGAAATCTATCAATTAGGTCTCATTTTTGTCTTTTATAGTCTGTTAGATCCATATTACTACTTTCCTCCCACATCTCTGATGCCATTTTCTCCATTTTTCTATTTTTGGTGACTATTTTTCTTGAATTTTCAGATTGTTGATCTAGTTTATAGTTATTCCGCTTTTAATTGGTGTTTAATAACCTTAGTACTGTTAAAGTAGAATTTTCAGTCTAGATTTTAAATTTCGTGTATGTTGGATGAAACAAGTTCCGTTAAATCTCATATCATAGTTTTCCTGCTGGATTTGAGAGTAAAGATACCATTTGTGATTTATCACATATACATGATTTCTTTGTAAAGTGTAGCAACCTCTGCTATATGTGCCTTATCTGAAATGCATCCTCAGTCTAATTTACAAACCCTTATATAATTAGTTTGTAAAAAGGGTATATTTAGTTCTAAAATACTTCATTAATGTTTTAGTAATGTTTTGCTACTTTTAGTACAGCCGTCAGTTATCCAATTAGCTCAAAAATACTTGAGATAAATCATGTATGATTTACTTTGTATTTACTATGAATTATTATAAATTTTTGTCTATCAGTATGACTTTCTATCGTTTCAATGGTCAGAAAAGGATTGTGTGGTTAATTGCTATTGATAGCAGGTAATGATATTATTTATTTATTTTTTTAAATTAGGTCATACTGTTTTTTAAGTTTGCTCAAAGATAGAAATTCACTTTAAGTGTTTAAGAGATAGGAATAAAATATCTTATTCAACTGCTATGATGTCTGTTAAAATATCTATTTATGCTTTAGTATCTTTGATAGAGGTATCAAAATCCACTGCATATTCACACCAAATGAGGTTTTTCATCACTTCTGTAGGAGAGGATTGTGTTAAAACATTCTTTTAATTGATTTATTTTGGAATTCAACGTAATTTATTCCTTTTTTTGTTTGTGATAATTAGGTTTAGGAAAATAGAATCTTAATTTGAGTTTCAACTAAAAAATTTCATCTTTGTTTTGTGTTGAAACTTGAGTTTTGATTCATTATTATTGTTTTTTTATTTTGTGACAAAACTATTATAAAAATTAAAAAGAGAGAGTATAAACATCAAGTTATAATTCAATGGCCCAATTTTACTATCTATCATAGGAGTATTAAGAATTAAAATAATTTCCAATATATGAACTACTTAATTGTAATTTTATTCTTTGAAGTTCTTATTATATATAAATGTTTGTAAGCATTATAAATTTGGTGAAACAATGGTATGGTGAATTTGCATTTTTAATCCACATTGTCTCAAAGAATTGTATTTCTTTTATAACTGAAAATGTAAAAATTCATGAAATTATATAGCCAAAAACTCTTCTGCTCTTATTTCTCCTCTATTTAATATTTTTTGTGGCAAAATATTCTAGGGGTACCCATTAAGTTTGTGCTTGGAAAGATATTTTTGTATCAAGTGATAGTGCAACAGCTATTTACTTCTTCTTGTACATTATCATAGGAAGAGATAGAAAAACCATTCTGTCTGTGGTCATTTATTAGTCAATATCTTAGGTTCTTCTGCAGTTTCATTATCATCCAAGCTTCCTAAGCGATTGATTCTTCAATTTTAATATTTTATTCAAAAGCACATCCCTTTCATGCTTATTGAGAATTTTTTCATATTTTTGACAGATAAGGATAACCTAGGGAGATGTAGCAAGGAGTTGTTGTGGCAATAGGTTTAGATTTTTCTTGTGTACTTAAAATTACATAGTATGATGTTATGTTTGAACAATAATTTAACTAATGATATATTCTAGTATGATAAATGATGTTGCCCAATATGATATTTCTGTCATGTCATTTCAAAAATTTCGATCAGTATTATAAATACATGATTTTTTCTGAAGACTTAACAAAATAGCTTCAGAGGCACATTTTTTCTGAAAAATATCTGTACTTCGTGGATATTGTTTAGAATTGCAGTTAGGAATGAAAAATGGATAAGAAAATCACTTTCCATATTCCATATATTGGAAAGCACTATGTGCTTATGCATTTGTAACTGCATTCTACAAGGTTAGGCATGAACACCTAGAGTTCATAAGGACTGTTGAATATTTCATTGAAATTCCTCAATAAATAGATGTACATGTACACACATATATATGTATGTATTATATATATGGTAAATATTCCAATTTTTATGTACATTTTTAGATTTTTTATTTGCATTCAAATCTTAAATCCCAAAACAAATTTACCATTGCTATATAATGAGTTGTATAATCAGGTTTTTAGATGGATGTTTTTGTTACCTCTTATGGGTTGAGAGAAATTCATTTCTAATTTTGCACCATCAGCAAGTTTTGAAAGATAATGAACTATTTCCTATTGGGGAAGGTGTTAGTTTTGTTATCGTATGAAGGGGCATGTTCAATTAATTGGCCATTGAGATATTTAAATATCTGACAGGGTTGGTGTTCAAACTTTACTTCTCCTTCTAGTTGATTGCTGTAGTGCTATCTCTGAAAAGAGGAAAATTTGTTATTGTATATACATTGCACCAGTAATTGTTATGTCAGACTTAATTTGCATTTGCAGATAACTATTAATTTGCCTATATTAATAAGATAAAAGGTTTACCAAAGTGTAGAATGATACACTCAGTATCCTTACTTAAGCCAAAAGTCATATTTGATATTAATAGGCTTTTTTCTATCTAGTAAAATGGGGAGAAAGTGAAGTTGTTCATTTTTTTCTTAGTGGACGCAGTCATCCTCTGCCTGATTTAAAAGGAACATCTCTCAGAGACTGTACATTAAAACTTTTCCCAATTGAAAGCTGCTGATTAAGAAGAATCTTGGCCATATGCAGGCAACTGCCATTGATGTGACTGCATCTCCAACATTAAAATTGGCACAAGCTGAATGTCGTCCCTGTACTCCGTCCAACCCCTGGTGAGCTTTATTCTTATTTAAGCATGTTGCCATGTTTTTTTGTAGAGGAGGCAATAATGTTGGTGGAGCATGTTAAAAGCAATTGCTGTTCATCATTTGTGTGTACCTCCATTATTTATTTGTGTGAATATCTATTGGATTTTAGTTAGTGTTAATATCTGCTGTTTTGGCCTCAACTTCTTGGTAGATCTGTATGATGAGTGAGAAATAAAACCACTAATTAGTGTCATAGCTGCTATATTTCTGTAGTATCTGAGAAATCTTAGCAGCAGAATAGTGATGATTTTATTCCTCTCTCATATGTGTTTGTTTGATTGGCTCAAGCCATTATTGTGTTTCTGTTTGCATTGGATTATTGTGGTGTAATTGAAAGCTTTTTTCAATGTTGAACCTTAAATGGATTAACCAAAGCCAATCGATTATCATCTATAGCTTAGTCTGATAAATTTTGCTCAATTACGAGAAAACTTTTGTTTGGATATCTATCAAATTATGAGAGTTTCAGATTGATTTGCTGCTTAGTGGATTGATAATCTTTTATAAAGAATTCATTCTACAAAATATGTTGATAATAAAGCTTAAGCATCATAAAAATAGGGATAATATTCTTTTTCTTAATGTCTAAATTGATATAGCCTCCTGGATTTTTATTAATATCTTCTGTAAACTAGAATCATATCCAAGGCCAAGTTCAAGTATAACATTTCCTTTTATTCAACAAGTAGCTCATGAAGGTAACTTATTTAATAAAAGGCTTTGGGGAGTATATCTTAAATCATGAATCAGGCCAGAGATCAGAAAGAAATCGTAAACATAAAAAAGATAATACTACTGCATTAAATGATTTCTTTAAAAACAGCTGTTAGTTATGTCAAACAATCCACATACTTCAATCAGTTTGCATAGACATCTGTTGTAAAACCTTACTTTCATTATATGTTTCTCAAGGTTTCAGTTATTGGCCTCAGTGGGCTTTTTTTACTCTCTACAAGTATGATTAAGTTTTGTTCAAGTTAAGCTATAAACAAAAAACTGAATGTTTTCTAAAAACACTACCATTAGAATATTTTTGTAGAATTTTATGTAAACATTAAATCCTCATCATCCCAGGAGTTAACAACAACTTATTTTAAATGTATACTTTAATATGTAAGGTAGTAATCTGAAATTTATAAAAGATTTATACTATTATTAAACTATATGCAAGTAAGATTAATAAGCAAGATTTTTGTCAAAAGGTATCATGTAAATATGCATCACAAATCTATTAAAAATTATCAATTGATATTCAATCTTCTGACATTGCTTTGTTGTGAAACCCTTTTTTTATAAGTAATAAGTAGTTTTTTGTGTGTAAAAGGTTTGTTATACACATATTGTGTATAACAAACAGTGTGCAGACTAGCTTTAATGCTATGTTTTGCTTTAATGTCAAAATTATTCAAAGTATCAGAGCTGTGATCTTGACTAATGCTTATACACATAAGCATTTTAAATTTTCAAATCATCTATGGGAAAACTCATTTTTCAAGACTATTGCTGTTTATTGCAGGTATAATGATGTTTATTTTTGATTTGATCACTTTGGAGTAAATCGTTAGATCTAAATTAAGGAAGGGTAAAATGTGACTTTTAGGCAGTTAGATTTTTAAAATTTTAATTTCATGAATCACTGGTTCAGATAAGAGTTACTGCTCTGTGAAACTATTTAAATTGTGTTTCTTTACTTCAGTCTTGTATTATCGGTATTGATATTTTGTGATTGTTGTTTTAAATCTGCAGCTTTGGTCAAATATGTTTTTCCTCACAGTGTTTAGTCTGCAATGTTTACAATCATTATTGTTGAAATACATTTTCTTTTTATACGTAGATCTTGTTTAAAGTATCTGCTTCAAAGTCTCTACAAAGGTATTTCTCTTCTTCGTCAATAACTCCAATATGGTTGTTAAAAATTAAAATATATCCAATATGTGTTTCTACCAAAAGTTAAACAAAGTTATGAAGATATTGTTTGAACTTAGTTCTTAGGCTAGAATTTCAAAGAAAAGTTAGAGGTACTTGTCAGTTTTATCATTAATAATGGTAAGGATGTTTAAAGGTACAATGGTTCGGTTAGAAAACCAACTTCTCTGATAATGGTTGATTTTAATTGTACTTAATGTCTTAATGTTTGTCTGAAACTCAAGTTTTGCAGAATAAATAGAAAGTGAAAAACTAGAACATATGTGCTGGTATATTTTTACAGTTTTTGCTGCAGAAATATTTTTGTTGGAAAATACTCCTATTTTGTTGGATTATACCTTGAGTGTTTATTTATTTATAATATATTCTAATTACGCTAGGTAAAACAAAATTATTTGTTGAAATTTTTTGAAATCATGTTAATAATTAATTGAATCAGTAAATAAAATGCTTTTTCTTTAAAATAATTATTGGACCTTCCTGATACATTCATGCATTGGGAAGAGCATGATGAGATAGGTCGATAGTTATATTGCTGGATGCATTGGCAGCATATCTATATCATCACTTAATTATTATATCGATTAAAATACGTGCCTGTCAATAGTATATATGGCGGTCTAATTGATTTTGTTTTTTACTAAAAATGTTAATATTCCATTAATATGTTTCTCACTTTCAATGCTATTAGGAGCAGCTGATCTACTTTATTTAATCTGAAAACTTTACAGCCTTGTTATGTTATTTCTTAATAGTGATGTTTCATTTGCCTAATTATTTTCATCTATCAGGTAGACGTATTAAATCAAATGAAACATTGTCTCTAAAGTAAGCAGGATTGATACTTGAGGCGACTGGATTTATTGATGATTTGATCAGTATTTCATAAGTGTATACTTATGTACTGTTGTAAAATTTTGTTCTTGTAAAGAGAGAATGAATATATAAATGATTTCTGTCCTTTTTATTTATTATGATATATTTCTATTCACTTAAATGTTTCCATTTATGAATTAAAACTTTGCTTTGTTAAAAACAAGTTGACCTATTCTCTCACTGTCGATAAAAATCTGTTACATTCTATGATGTCACTTTTTACCAATATTTTTATGTTTATGTAATTCAATGATCTGTGTTGATTTGGAGTTTAGTATGTTTGTGTATAGTCCTTAGAATTCTTCAGGTTAAAGTAGCATCCCAATTACTGAATTCTGCTTATTTTTGTTTGGCTCAACTGGTAGTACGTTTTCGGAAAATTAATGGTCTTATTAACATGAAGATTTACTAGCATGTTGACATTGGCGTGTCGATAAACCCGTGATGCAGTGGTATGATTTCAGTAGCCTGTGAGACATTATTCTTATGGTATTCTCATATTAAGAAGACTTGTACTCCTATTATTAAGACTTAAGAATTCATGAGTTTTATAATGATTTGTTTTTATTCATTATACTGATATACTAGGAAATGTTTGGATTATTTATACACCTTGACTTGGCTATAGTTTCAAGATCTGATTACCACCTCTAAGATTTATATATAGATAGAACATCACGATCATCACAATTCCTTTTGAAGAGTTTGGTGATTTATTTTGAAGGATTCATTGAAGAGATAATTTCTACTTAAAATAATACGGATGAAACTGCTCCACCATGCATTTTTTGCCTGTAGCAATAGATTTGTTAACAATCAGCTTCAAGATTATTCAAAAGAATTTTTAGTCAGTTGAATAAAGTTCTTGCCTCTTTAGAACTGTAGAAAATTTTCAAATTATATAATCTGTTTATAAAAAAATGAATTAATTGCTTACTTTATTTAGATTTATCAAATAATTAAATAGATATCAAATTCTTTGGCTTTGCATGAATTTGCTTTTCAGTACCCTGGAGTATCATCTAATATGTCAAATTGCTTCATTTTAATGTATTTAATATTGTAAAATGTTTTACAGTACATAAATGCTCAAGGAATAGAATTTTAAAAGATGTGGTTATGAATTAACAATTTATGATTATTTCAAGATTTTGGTTAAACTTCTGCATTAATGTAATCATTAGCGAGTTAGTTAAAAAACTGATGGAATTTTCCACTATTTAATTTCAGTTATAATTTGAAAGTTGAGTACAAGAAAGATTTGCTCATCTTCAAGGTGAAATATCTAGAATGTTGTGTGGGTTTGAACTATGTTGAATATGAAGTTATTTGTGTAAACAACCATCTTTTAGCTTCTTTATCTTCTGTTCTCTCTGTTAGAATGAGTTCTTTTACCAGTCTTAGCTATTATACCCTCTTGTGCACAATTTTGAGTTGACTGGAAAGGCTAAGTGGTTGTGTAATATTGATTTTAATTATATGTACCCTCTTTCCCTGAGATTATCAAGCAGTTGCAGCTCTCATGACTTTATGGACTTTCTTTCTAGGTATTATAGTAACGTAGTTGTTTAGGAAATGCAAACTGGATGTCAGGAAGTGACTACCTTAATATTTGCTGTATTAAAACATGCACTTCTTATAAATAAACAAAAAACATGGAAATCTGCATGGGGTTACTATTCAAAAATGCTTATTAAATTCTCTCAAAGTAATCAAGGTTACATGTCTTGAAGGTTTCTGAGTTTTTTAAATGTTTTCCATCAAGTTGAGAAATCGATGCTTCTTTTGTTACCTTCATCTTTGGATTAAAGCACCTACAACTGCCTAAGATATTCCTGCATGTTCCGAAAGAGTTTACATTATATCTTACAGATGCAACATATTTCTTTCATCAACTGAGTGTTTGTCTAATTTATGTCGGTAGACAAGTATTTTTTGTGCTGTTTATTTGTGGATTTATTTATTCATTGTGATGCTGTAGTCCGGGTTAACAAGTTTGTAAAGATTTTGATATTACTACTTTTTATTGTTAGATTAAATGGTTATGTGGTTATTAGTTAGTAGCAGATAGGATTAAGGGATATTTAGAATTATTTTTGATAATTGTCAAGTAGAAGATTACCAACATTCTCCGATTACTGTTTTGATGCAGAACCCTTCCAGAATGTCAGCTGACCATCCACAACAATCATCCCTTTCCTTAGAAGTGACCAGTGAACATGCAGTGGACAATCAGGTAATGGGGACATTGGTTATCTATAACCTCTCCATCAGTATCCGGCTTACTAACATCATTTAAATTCATTTTGATTAAAATACTCTGGTTTCTTTCAGTGCTTATATCCTGTTTATTAAAAATATTAGTTGAAAACAATTTTCCTGTAATGAATTATTGTTCTCTTTCTATGTTACAGGGTGAGGGATGTTTGAATTTATTATGTAGCTTCACTTTGGGTGCGGGCTTATTCAGAGTAGTATTATTTGTGGTAGTAATTTTTTTGAAGGTTATAGTTGGTAGGGTAATAATAATTTTCTTCAATTGAATAACACTTAGTTGCCAATTTAAGGTAAGAACTTGGATTCGATTCGAGATCAATCAATTTTATGCGAAATTTTACTAAAATTTAATCTAGTGTTATTTTTTTATCTTCATTTATCACACAGTTATTAAAAAAAATGCTCTCCACTGGTGGAAAGAACTATTGGCTTGTTTGGTTGTTATTAAGTAGTTTATCTTTAGGATGATTATGCTATGTTATTCAGGATTAATTGAAAATAGTAAGAAATCATCTTGGTGCTGAACACTGGAAGATGTATTAATCCTCTTTATATAAATTCATTTAAAAAATCAATGTATGAATAGGTAATTTTGTAGAATGTCATATCAAAAATTAATAATATCAAGTATTGCTCAGTAATTACCACAATTGATGATAGCTTTTGACATACACTATTCATTATCACGAATTATGTGAATTTCAATATATCATCCTGCATTACCTCTTATACTTCAAAATTTAAAATAAACTAGTTTTTCTCTTCTTTTTTCTGGCTTTTTACATAGATAGCTACTTTTGGATCAAGGCCTAAGTTTTATTATTTTTTTGGAAGTGAGGGTATAAAATGATATGTTTTAGGACTCTTGGAATGAAAGCCAATGATGTTTTGTATCCTATCATAGCCTTTGATCTACATCTGAATTGGTTCTTCTATATAAAACTGTTTAAAGAACTTCAGGACTAGAAAAAAGTTTTCTGATTTAAATCTCTATAAATTTTATAATCAGGTTTAAAACATCCTATGACCTTGTATTCTGTTATACATTTACGTTTTAAAGTTTTATCCAACAAAACATTTTATATTAATTATAAATATAATAAATAAAATAAACTAATAAATAAATAATGTAATATTTTATTGATAATGGCATGTGTTATGATAAATCCATCTTGAGCAATACTTGGCAATTTTTATTCTTTTTTATCTCATATGCCCAATAATCCTGCTTGTGTAATCCATTATCCTATATTTTTATATTAATTCTGCTTGCCTAAGTTTTCAGTGAATAATTTGCTAATAAGAAATGTTTAGACCAATACATTCTTGATTTGCAAGTAAGTAAAGATTTATTTGATATTTTATTATTGTATTCTTCCATTGAAAATAAAATTCAAATATATAGAGAAACCTTGTAAAATCTTAGTACCAATTCTAATCATTATTATCCAGCAGGTCTGATAGGATAAATATCTTTGTTATACAAATTAATATTCTATAATTCTTGTGAGTGTAGTGTATCCTTTATAATTCTTGATGATAAACTTCCTTCTATAAGACTTATCTTTGGTTTTGTAGATTTTTTTGTTATGGGTTCAACAGTGGGTAAGATGCTGGTGGGTATTGGCTCTCTTGTGCTGGATTTGAGAGGCAGCTCCAATAAAATTAAATGGATTAATATTGTATTATTTCTGTGAAGAAAACCTTCGCTTAAAATATCACCGCTCAGTTTGAATGCTGCAGGAAAAAGTCATTTTCATCTGAGGAACCAATTATTTTTGAATCAACAATTCTTATTGTTGCTGTTCGGAAATCTTTCCTTAACTTCTATTGAAGTATTTTTTTTATGTGCTTGAAAAAAAAAAAAGCTATTCCTGTTGATAAAATCATTTTTATTTTGAACCTATTTATATGTTGCTTTTGTTGCATTTATGATGTAAAAGCAAGCTGAAATGAATTAAGTAATTAAAACTATTAAGAATATAATGCTGCAAAATAAAAAAAAATTCAGATGCCCAATGCTTGAACACTCATTTTTAGCATCTTTTGATGATTTAATATTTATACAGCATAATAAGTTGTCCTATCATGTTTATGCAATTCCTCCATCAAAATTGGTTCTTATAAAATATTCACTTGATTCTTCTATTGACACACGTATATAATCTCCAACTGCTGACATAATCCTGAGGGGGGAAAAAAGATCCCAAAAAACTTATTAGTATGCATGAAATTTCTTGCTGATAGAAGTGATTCAGGGAACATAAAGTTACTACATGGAAGTAGAAAGGTTTTATCGATTTAAGTAAATGCTGTGTGGACATTTTCTGAGTGTTTTCATGTACAAGTATAGAGCTGCTCATGCTGTTACTGTTTCCTCTATTTAAATGTTTTTTTTTTGCCCTACTTAGTTGCTTTTCTCATACATCAGCATGGTTGTTATTTGCAAAATTCTATTTGAGAGGGAATGACGTGAATTAGAGAGAAGTGCAGTTTTGGGTAATATAAGATGAGAATACTTTGACAGGAGCATCTTTGGCAGTGTTCTCTCCGTATCCAGCCAAATTAATCTTTTGTGGCTAGATGAATAAAGAGTATCTGAATTAGAGTAAAATAATCAATAGCACCATTTAACTGAATTGTACATTATGATTAATTTTTATGAATCACAGTGATTATTTAAATATTGTTACATTTTGCCAATTATATCCATTTAACCTATGGCATTCCACGAAGTCACGCCTTCTCACATTGATTACAATATTAATGTATGTTGTGAATACCAGATATGCTTAATCACTTGATATTGTGGTCATTTATCACTCTTCTATTTCACCCTTATATATCCTGGCATGCTAGATGTTCCAATTATGATTTACCTGTATATGTTTGAGTTTTCTAAATTTTTTCATTAAGAAAATGCCTAGTTTTTTCCTCTTACTATTTTATTTCTTCTATAAAGGATAGGAATGAAGAAAATTTAAATTATCAGGCACATTTTCAAAATTTTATGATTGGCATTTTTGTGGTGAAGCCTTTTTGGCACGGAAGTCTGCATTTTCTCTCCAAAACGGAAATTTGCCTAAAGTAAGATTTTCTGCTTAGTTTGGTCGATTTTTTCTGAAATTTTGATGAAATTTGGATAAGATAGCATGATTTTATATGATCTTGAAGTTTTTTATAATTTAACAAGAAAAGAAATTTTGTAGTGGTTTAAAAAAAATTGGTTGCTTTAGCAACGGAGAACATTCTTAACACTGCCATTGCTTTCATCCTATCCAACATAAAATGCTAATTTTTTCTTAGATTACTCATTGTAACTTATGAATACATAAAAGTCAAACTTAAGTAATATTTAAGGTACCATATCTTAGTCAAAAATTATTTAAGTGGAACATAACCAACGAAAAATTGGATTGTGCTTTCAAATTTATACATCGCCTAAACTTCTTTGTTTCTTATATTAAAAAAAGTTGCTCATGAGAGAAATTGAGATAACTGTTATTTTCATTAATTTTTCTTTCCATATATCATCTCAATGTCAATACTTAAGGATTTAAGTAAGGTAGCTTAAAAACTCACGGAACCTAAGTTAGATTAAGATATCAAGAGTATTGATTATAAATTCTGAGAAATTTTCTTCCAACTTAACAGTAAAAAAATCATTACTCAACATTACTATATATCTACTACTATTTATCTAAGAATCATCATATGGCCCTTCAATCCTAAGATTTTGATTTTTGATCAGTAAAAAATGCCATTAGGTTAGAAATCGATTTAGAATAGCATCATTATTATTAAACAAAATTATTTGTAAAATGAGACTATCATAGAATAATATCTTGCATAATTATTATTTTTATCTGACTTCTGCCCTCCTGTCAGACCCTATTTTGAGCTCAAGATTTTTAAGGAAGTGTCAACTTAAATCTCACTTCAATAGAGAATTGCCCTTGAAATCAATCAGTCATAATAAATTAACATCTTTCAATAAACCATATACTTATCTAAAGATTCAGTTCAACTGTTTTGCTTTATTCCTTCAAAGCAACATTTAAAGTCAATTTATCATTTTGTAAAAGATATAAGTGAAGCATTTATAATCATTGAGCAGAGTGTAATCTATTCTAAGTAGCAGTTATCATTAACTGCTTATCAATAGTAATATGATGTGTATTTATTTTTTAAGATCGTGGATGAAAATGTGTCTGTTTAAATTGTTGTACTGCGCATATTTGATGTGTTCCTTTCCTCAAGAAGTCTCTCTCTTGTATGATGATATTATTTATCTTAAAGTTATTTCAGGAAATTAAAGTATTTAAAAGGCGTTCATTACCTACATTTTGCTACCGTATTTAATGGCATTTAAGATGCACTTTTTTTCCTAAATCGGTTCTCAAAAATTCTACCCTTGTCTTATACGTGAAGGTATCAGTATCGGTGCTTAAAACTATTTGTTTTTAAAAAATCCTCGGTAATATGACTAGAGTAACAAAAGATTATGCCACACCATTCAGTGTAGACTAGGAGTGTTAAATTACGCTAAATTGCATGGAAACAGAGCAGTAATAAGTCATTATGTTATTGTAGTACCACGCTATCGCACGAACTATTAAAACTTTTTTTCCTTGAGTGTGGCCTACTTAATGAGGGTGCGTCTTATATGCCATCAAATAAGGTAATTAATTATGAATTTGAATTTTATGAATTTTTTTAAAGCATAGGTACATTTTGTTGAATGCAGAAAAAGTTGATTTGCCAGATTCTTTTATCTATAGCCTTAAAGGTGCTGGGGTAGTTAGCACTGAAGATTCATAAGCCTGTCTTCTTTACTGGTAATCTAATTTTTTTTTCAAAATTAATAATATCATAGTAAATAGTGATCCATGATTTCTTCTGATCACTTTTAAGGAGGGATTGTCTTACCTGAAATTCTGCATTATAATTTTGAGGTAATATTTTAGCAGTGTTTCTAAAACATACTCTTCCCATTGTAAAAATGGCTCAGGAGCTATTTTAAAGATGTTTTATCTTTCTACAGTGTTGTTGAAAATCTCATGGTAGTTGAAATTAAATGAATAAAAATTGGTAACATAAAATTCATGAGATCATCATGGAAACCTAAGAATTGACAATGGTGACAACACGTTAAAGTTCTACTATACATCTAATTTGCAACTGTACATTGAGGACTTCATTTGTTTGTGTTGATCATTGAATGTTTGGTTGTATGAATTTCTTTTATGGTTATGTAATTTACAGTATTGGTTATAAAATCTACCCTTATAGATGTTCAATCTGACAGTCTGGTGTCTCAAGAAGTTTATTTTCCATCCTTTTTAAATGATATGACTGTTTAAAGTGGTTATGATTACCATTAAATAGTGATGTTTTTGGTTCTAATTTTCATCTTCAGATATCTTTCTCTTTATTGGTGATAACTCAATTTGGTGGTAATCATTTTGTGTTAAATATAATTTTCTTAAACAGGTATTAATTAATCTCTCTGTTGAGTACTTGAGTATATTTGTATCATCTCAGTTACTTGAAGTCTCCTGTTTCATTGAATGATATTTGATGTGGAAGAAATTCATTCTTTCATATTTATAACACATTACAATGTTTTGATGTGCACTCAGTTTTGATTTTTATAGTTTTGTCATATATTGTCATTTTGTTGCATGAACTAATTGTTATCCCGGTTTCCTGGAAGCCTGATTTCATAGTTTTATATAGTGAAAATTTTCATTTCAGACTTTGAAGCTCTCATTAATGATGTCTATTCCTCAGAAATTGCCAGTTGAAACGATGGCATAAAATATTTCACATGATTTCTGCAATTGGTAGATGATTATCAATTCCTGTAAATCTGCAGGTTATTGAAAATCTTTTGCATTGAATTTTATTGTATTTTTGTTGTTGTTGATGAATGTTTAATTTTAGGCATGCCATATACTTGAATAGAAGCTTCAGTATGGTGAAAAATATGTTTCCTGGGTGCAAAATAAAAATAGTTAAAGAGAAATCTAGTGTGGCAAAATATTGTTATCTAGAGGCAAAGTTGTCAATTTTTAGTGATCCAGTAGTGCATGTATGTTATTGATGGTATGGACATTTATGTTTTTCTCCTTTATTTGAAACTTTCTACTTCATTTTGCATGAGGTCTTAAGCTTACAATTTAATGTTTTTACTCTTTCCTTAAGTTCTTTTATTCTTGTTTTTTTTTTTAACTTATCTTATGCAACAGGTAACCTGTAAAATGCAGCTATATACTCTATCAAAACAATGAAGTCTCCTTATATTGGATTTAATAAAGGAAAATGAAGTTTTTAATAATGTCCATTATATTTATTCAGCAGACATGTTATTGAGGCAATTAATAATCATAGTTTCAAAATACCACTGTTGAACTTAATATTTAATAAGACTCATCAAAGCACTGCACTGAATTTGTTCATTGCATTCTTAAAGAGCTAGTTATGGACAATTTTTATGCTCCTCAACTTCATAAGTTAATAATTGATAATTTTGGATTGAAAATAGTGTATACCTTGTTCTTATTTCCTTAATTGGGCAGTCAAGATAAAATCTAAGAAGTCAAAGATTTTTTTCTATAAAACTTGTTAATAAAAAAAACATCAGGAAAGAACAAGAAGATTGTTATAAAATATGATATATACACAATGGAAATATCTATTTTCTAAGCTGAATATATTAGCCAAGTTAAAAGTTTATTTTTAAGGTTTATGCTTTGATGGAGGTTTTTATATGTAGTAGCGTTCAAAAGTAATAAGCCTCCTTTATTTTGATTCTTGCACACCTCATCACGTTATCTCCTTGTCAGCAACTATGATTGTGGGTGTTGGTATCTAAGAACAACAAAGCTAAACTGCCTATTAGGTTTCTTATCAGAAGGATCTGTTTTCACAGAAACTCCTGTATGGTGGTGAGTAACTTGATGGAATGGTAAGTTTAGTAGAAGTTTTTAATTGTAATTAGTCAAGTTTCTGGTTTAACAATTCTCCTAATCATGGTGTTATGATACTTCCTTGAGAATTTAAGCGCAACCATTGCTCAATTACAGCTGTTCTTGTCATCTCAGCACAGTTATTTTTGTTTTTATGGTTTAATTTTGTTTTCAGTCAAAACTCTGCTTTATAGCAAACTACTATACTGGGGTTCAGATCAAGCTGATCATACTGTTCCTAAATCTTGAAGGAATCTTAGCTTTGTTGTATTTTGACACCACTTACATTGTTAAAAAGGCTTTTAATAGCATAAATTATCATTTATTCTCATACTAATTTTTATGTATTATTCAATCTATCTTTTGAAATTATGTATTCTTTAATCATGGCTGCTTATATAATTGAATTTTTCTCAGAGATGGTCTGCACTATTTTCATTCCAAAATCACTTTTAATTGTACAGCTCTATCTAAATTTAAGATTTGGTTGGTCTATAAATTTTCTATTTTCTTGTTTTTATAAAGTGATCAATAAAAATCAAAATGATAAAAGGAGTTATCAGGGTTCAAATTCAATGAAGATTTTCTTCATATCATGAATTTCTATACTTGAAATTCTTTACAGCAATTGAGGATTGTTCTTCATATTTGATTGTTAATAAAGAAATTGGAAACCTAGATAGCTAGAACATAATATAGGGTTTGCATAATAAATGCTTTCTTGTTAGGTTAACAAATTTTAGCATTTACTCTGGGCGAGTATATTAATAGAGCTTTGTTACAGCAATATTTATATCCTAAAGGAAATAACAATTGATTAAATTATGATTTGAAAGTTTTACACCAATTTTAATGAATGAAAATGAATCTGGAAGTGTAGTAGTAGGTCTTCAGATTTAGGAATTAGAGCTTGCATATTACTGAAGAAATAATACCTGATGAACAAAATTATTACATGAAAATTCATTTCAAATAAAGTTAAAATAGGTAAGGTGAATTTTTTGTATGTTGGTGTTAGAATGCTTGTTGTGTGTTTCATGTAGGATGTTCTTTTTGGCTCTTCTTAGTAGCAGTCTTTTTTATGAGCAGTTTTCAGTTCAGTATTTTTTCATTGTAGTATTGTCGTTTTCTGTGTGAAATGGTAATTTTTTGAGGATATTGATTTGCTTTTCTTAATTTTAGTCCTTCTGCAGTATAGGTTAGCTTTTAAAGATTTCCCTACTATTTTCTGTAAATTTATATCCAAATCATTCTTTTCCCAATATCATAATGTTAAGTAACTTCTTTTCTAAAGTCAAAGTTATCTATTTGAAGTTATTTAAAGTAAATATTTAACAGTTAATGGATGAAATTGATTGAAAGCTATATAATATAAATTCATTCAATTATTCTTTAATATTTCATTAAAGCTTGGTATAATCTCACTTTTTCTGGATGTAATGTTCAAAACTTTCAGAATGTTGAAATTTCAGCTAAAATGTTTAATAGTAAAGATAGATTCTCTTGGTAGATGATTTTTGTGAAATATCATTACTAAATTTCATTTCAATCCCCAATGAAATAGAAGGACCCCAGAAGGAAACAACTCAATTTGATAGCAATCAACTCCTCATCAAATATAATGTCTGCTAGGTAAGTTCAGACGTAGGAATTCTCTGTCCTCTATTACTGTATTGATAAAATCTGAGGCTGAAAACAGGAATTCTGCTGTATGAACATCCATTAATGTGAATAAATACTATAATTAATACTATAGGAGAGTCAGGTAACTCTACAGAAAGGTTTATTTTATCATGGATCGAGTATCTATAATAACCCACATTATGAGGAAAACATAAGAAACAGTAATATATAATGGAGCAATATTATTAGGTTATTCTCTAATGATTTATTATATTTCATTGAATTTTAAAGAAATATGTACTTCTTTGGTAATGCATATTTTTTATGTGTAAGGTGGGTTACTTTTTATTATTAGTTTAAAAAATCACATTTTTTCTTTTGTTATTTCATTTATTAATCTGGTGATATAAAAATACTAATTTTAGCATAATGATTTTTTGAACTTTGTGGTGTTTGTAATCAGACAATCTAGAAGTAACAATAATTGTAATTTATCATACCATTGAAGTAATAACTGAGACATAATAAGCCAAGAAAAGGATAGGAATATTGAATAATTAGTAATTCTCAGTGAATATGCAAAAAGAATAAACTTTTTATTTTAATTTTTGAATGTATATGATAAATTATGTACTATCATTCAGTTCTTGATAAGTTAAATTTATATAGTTAAATAAAATAGTTATTTATTTTAGCCTTGCTATCAATAATGTGGAGATTCATCTTTAATATTACCAAAGAATAGGAGACTTAGAAATATTATCCTATAATTTATTCTCAGTGTAACTTTTAGCCTGATATTTGGTAATTAAATAAGCAATTTGTACAGGTATTATGGAGAAACTTGCAAATGTCACTTGAAATCTAACAATGTCATTAAGCTCATGAATTTTTGTTCATGAAACTTATATATACATGTATGTATATTTATATAAGTAAAAGTTTGTTTGCCTGCTGCAAGCAGTTGATTATATTCCCAAAAAATTACTCAATGAAACTTATCTAATGTCTATGTTAAAATACTTCCAAACCAAAATTAAATGACATTTTGTCAGATAATTTTAAATTAAGTTTGATTTCCCATGTATTTCTTAAGGCAGCTTTCTTACCACCTAGAGGTTGAACTGAGGATAATCTATGCCAAAATTTTTCATATTTTGGATGACTGTAATGACTATAAAATACTATCTGTATTCTGATTTTCCCATGTAATCCTTATGGAGGAACTGTAAATGGGACCTAGAATCGAATCTATTATCATTTACTACTAGCAAATAGTAGTTACAAATAGGGATTGCTTTCCATCTTTAGATGTGTGCATTTTGAATCTTCTACGCAATCTAAAAGTGCTTTAAAAAGATTAAGATTATCAGAACAATGTTTTTTTATTAAAAATATAGTGATTTTGAGGCTCTGGAATCAAACCCATAACATGTAGACCTGTATGGATTTTTTCCTTATTACTTATTTCCCTCTATAATTTTAGTCTTATTGATCATATAATGACCATAAAAATCTTTCGTAAAGATCTAAAAAACATTATTTAAATTTGAAAATATTTCAACACCTGGAATCAAACCCATGACTATTTTTGGATAAAAAGTAACATTTCTACCTAGAAATATGCTGTAGCTATAGGCTTATGAAATGGTGTCATTCTATTTGCTTGGGAAGTGATTTTATTCTTCAATTTCCGGAAATCGGACCAATGTATTTCTTATGGGGGAAAGTCCAATTTTGGAGCCTCCCAGAATCAAACTTAAGATTGGTAGGGTTGGTCTCCAATTATTATGGGCCATTACGCAAAAAAATCAGGGAACCCCTGGCCCCATAATTTAGGCTGGACATTTGTTTCCTACCATATCTACCTGAAGCAGATTTATAAAATATAATAGATATTAATATATATATTGTAATAGATGTACAAGCATGAAAGTATGTATATGGACATACTTCCCCAAGATACAAACCATTTGATCTACTAATCTTTCTGGTGGAATAAAATTCTGTAATGGTAAAATATTTCATTGATTTTAAGAGCTAAACAGAATAGGATCTCATTTCTTTTTCTCTCTTTATTAGCAGACATCTATTAATAATTAATAATATTCTCTCTAGGAAATATAAAATTTGTATGCATGTGTAGAATGTCATGTGTTAATATCATTAGGTTATAATGATATAAAGTCGGTAATTCTTCAAAATGAATGAAATGCATGAACATAGTATGTATTTTGATCATAGAATATTTGATTCGCATCCTTTGTTTATTTGTTATTGATGAAATAATTTACTGAAAATGTGAAATGGGTCACCTTCTTAATACAACTCTTAATTTTCTTCAACAGCGTTCTTTCACATGATTACAAATTTCATTATTTTTTGTTCTCAGCATTTGATACATTTTCCTGTTTTTTTCTTAAGGCAAAAAATATTCAATGTTCACTTGGAACATTTCTAAATCATAAGTAATGTTTTGTTTCCTAGAGTGTCTAGTTAGATTCAGGGAAATCACTAATTAATCTTTAAGTTTAAGAAGGTTTAAATATATCTTTTCAGGGCCCTGAACAGTAAAAGCAAATATTTCTTATTTATAAACATTTAAGCCAAAGCTATTGGCTGGTGTGTTTGTATCTTTTTGTTATTATTAGTGTGTTACTGGTAAGGTTTGTTGTGCTTCAATTTAAAAAGCTGTTCTAGAATTCATTTTGGATATTGTACAAGGTGTGATCAAAAGTAGAATACTTTTATTTTAAGACAGTAAATTGTTGCATCAAAATCGATCCTCAAGTACTCTTCATGCCCATTATATATTTCAATGTTGATCCATGACAGGAAGTACTTATTAAAATGTTCTTTTGCTTGCGTATTCTAGTAATGTGTTAAAGTTCTCTATAGATATATTAATTTGAGAGACTTGGTAATTTTCCTCTGGTTTTTATTCTAACGACTGGTTTTGTATAGAGTTCTTACATCTGCAATTATACGAATGCCTCAAATATAAGAACTTCTTATGAAAATGGTCATTAACATCAAAATCCATGAAAAATTAATAAGTCTCTCAAAGTATTATCATGACTTTCCACAAAGTCTCGCCTGATCATATTGATTCCCTTTAGACAAATACATCCTGATAAACTGATGGTGTGCAAAAACTTTCTTATTGGTTTATTAACCAATTAGGCAATTTTTTACTACAGGTATAATGTTAGAGGTGTATGCCAAAATTGTGGAGGTATTTTCTGCAAAAGCACAGGTTTATGTTATTGCTATTGAATTATAAAATTTTAATGAAAAAAATCACGATAGCTTATTCAAAACTTATGAAGTCTTTTCTTACATTTTGCACAAATGATGCATGTTCTTTTCCTCTTACCTCCTTTACTTATAATAATTGATAATTATTATAATTGGGGTAATTTTTTTAAAGCTTTACTGTCACCAAAAAGGGCTTCCTTTGATGCTCAAGGAGTTGCTTTTTTCTTGAAGCCACTCCTTGGAAAGATCATCAATAATACTAATTTTTAACAATGAGCATGTCATTGGTGTTATGCCTGCAGGTAGATTTTCTTTATAAAGAACATAACTACTCAAAACTATTGAGAAGAAAGGAGGAGAAAATGTTCAGACACTTTTTTTCCAGTATTTCACTGTATGCTGCTCATCCAGATAGGTATATTCAGATGAAAATTAAAATGAAAGATGCTTAATGCCTAACTGCACACATTTCCTTGAAAGGCACTATTTTGCTACTCATCCAAATTTGGCAAGTTCTTTTAAACCCATGGTTTGTGATGCTATTGGAAAACATCCCTTCAGATTCTAGAAACCCCTCAAAAATCCAGTACTTCTTCAATCTCTTAATTATGTGGATGATTAAATCAGCAAATGCTATTATGAAGATCATTTCAATTAACTTTGATCGCACCTTGTGCAGTGAACTATTTAATATCATCTGCTATTCAGTCTTGCTTACATTTTTAGTTATTTGTTTAGGCAATTTGTTAAAAAACTGTCCTCAAACCATTTGGTAAAATTATGAAATGTTGATGAAGGATGAAGTACTCAAACTGTTTGCTGTTCTCTTGTCATTTGTAGTAATACCAGAAATTATTGGCTGTATTTAATATATTATTCCACGAAGTTTTTGTGAAAAACACTATTTAAGGTGCTAGTTCTGTTCATAAAACATAAATCTTAATTATAATGATGTTTTATGAACATGAAAGAGATAAATTAATTGATACTGATATAGTCATCTAATTTTAAATGAAGATCGATTAATAACATTCAAAATGTAATGAAAATAGATTAATTAAGTATGGTAGAGTACTTCAAAATTATTTGTTATTCATTTAATGTTTTTCACTGAAACTATCAGAAATAGATGAAATACTTCTAGCAGTTTTTCGTAACTAATTTTTCTTTGTTTTCTAACATCCATTTACTTATCTTTTAGTATACATTTATCCCACTATGTAGAGAAAAGTGTGCAATTTTTTTAATGAATTCAGTTGCTGATGGAAGCTGTTTGTTTAATTTTACACATAGTGCATAAAGTTGTGATTCTATTTAATTAATTTATTATCCTTCCTTAGCTTTGGATATCCATACTTCACATTTTCACTGATTGTAAAAATGTGTAAATTAAGTCATTTCTATTTAATTTCCTCTTTATAATGGTTGGAATTCTGTCTTTTAGGGTTTGGAAGTGGCAATAAAAAATCCCAAGAAAAAATATCAGGACAAAGTAAGTGCCCTGTTATCAGGATGGGAAAGACTTGCATCACTTGCCAGTGGATCCCCTGCTGCAGTGAACAGTTTAGCAGAATGTCTGTACAGGTAAATGAAAGTTTATACACATTTTTATTTAAAACCAATTTTCAATCACTACTCTAGGAAGGAAGGGTAAACTTTTATAAAAAATTCCATATAATTGTTGGAATTAATTTAAATATTGAATCAAACTTACTTTAAAGAAAAAGAGGGTTCTTCCTTTTTTGCTCGTACACTTAATTTAATTTCTCTAATAAGCTAAATTATTGAAATTACATGAATTATTTCTCTGGTATGGTACTTCATATTTCAGCAAACTACTGAGTTTAGCAGAATGTCTTTATTTGGAAATTTATCACAAAACAATATCTACATTCTGTGTATGTTCATAAAATCATGACAAAATAATTTCTTACCTTGAGAGTAGTTATGATATATGGTTATAGTTTAGTATGTAAAATGTATGCTGATTTGGTTTTTATAGGATCATATCGGGGCATAGAAGGTTGAGATACTCTGAAAGTGTAATATGCATGTCATAACTCAGGAAATAGAGCAATTTATTTACCACAAACTCCTAAAATATAGAATTTCTTTACTTATATCTATAGATGTGCATAAAACTCTTAGTGTATTTAATAGCAAATTGAATTTATTCTTGTTTTATGTTCAGTTTCAATGCCTCTACTGCCTCAGTTGGTGAGTTGCCAATTGATTTTTGGATGAATAGCTTAAAGCTTGTTCCTTTGAAAGAAATTATACAATTTCTCTCATCTCTGTTTTGATTTGTTTCCAGGGACACCCTAACTCTGGTTTTAAAAGGCCACTGGCCAAAGCTGTCGCCAGCAACAAAAACTCATCTGAGTGTGACGCTGCAACGTTGCATTAGCTCATTAATTTCCCCTAGTGCTTTGAAAAAGTGTCGTGACTTGATTGGACTTGTACACAATCCTTGGGGTGACCCAACGCTAACTGAAATATTTAACAATCCTGAGGAAATAGAAGATGCCAAGGGTAAGTAGAAGAATTATAGTACATTGCTTTTAAACTAATTTAATGGCTGTTTTTTGTTTAGTCTAATTTAAAAGTATGAATTATGATATTAACCCTTTCGAGACGGAGACATTTTCTGAAAATCTTCCCTGTGATACGGAGCATTTTTGCTACTCTGAATTTGCCAGGTATAGAGCGTACCCATTTCTCAGTGGGGTGTCATAACCTATCCTCGATATACCCGATAAAATTTTGTTTAAAAATTGTACAAAGTTGTCAAATTACAAGGTTTTCTTTTCCAAAACAATATAAACAATTATTCCTTAATATAAATATTTAGCAAAACTATTGCAATATAAATTAATTTGCAGCGGCACCATGCTGGGAAAAGGGCTTAATTACCCCCGAGGCAAGGTTTCCTTTAAGGAAAAAGGTCTGAAACTCCCTAGAAAAAGGTCAGAAAGGTTAAACTATAATCCTTTGCATCAGCACCCTTGCACAATATGTTTGTATTCTGAGCCTGGAAAATTCCCGCCAGGTTTTTTCCGGCATTCATCTCGTAAGGGTTAAATAGGAAAGAGCGGTAGAGTACCACCTCTATGGTGAAGGGTTAAAGGTTAATAAACATATGAATGGAAATCTTCATAGGAGTTCATAAAGAGACTTCCAAATCTACTATTTGGATTTCTCTTATGATCGAGCATCATTAAAAAGTGATGAGGACCTCTTAGTAGTAATAGTCAGAAATCTGATGATTAATTTATCTGATAAGTTTAGATAGGACTATTTAGTTTCATCTCCCATTGTCTTTTTCAGTTGTTGAGTTTTGTCTCTCAGAGAAAGATTCTATGCTTTTTGTGAGACTGGAAACCTTATGTGACTCTAAGTGTGAGGATCTAGCTCTTAAATTGGCACGTGCTTGCATTCGTTGCCTCAAGTTATCTGATACTCGTTTCCGTGATCTGTGTACACCTGATGAACTTAACTACATTTTAGATTTGTACATATTTCTTTTGTACAAATTTAAAAATGTTCAGGAAATAATTAATGAGGTAAATATTTGTTTAAATTTATATATACTTATTTTACATGCTTATCAAATAAAATGAGGTAATGTAGACTAAACTTGAATAAATAATCAGTAATTAAACAACCTTATATATTTTCAGTTAAAGCATTTAGACTTGAAGGAAGGTCTTGAATTGATAAGAAGATATTCTGCAACAAAAAATGTCAACATTCCTCCTAGACTATGGAAGAATAGCCAGAAAGTAGCTGAGCTTGCTGCTCAGTATTTTTTGGCTGTAGCTATGGTTAAGCCTGTTACTGAAACGGTTGGACTTCTGAAAGAATTAATGACTGAATGGGCTATGCTTCATTCAAGAGATGAAGCAGTATCTGAAAATTTAGCTAACATGATACGTAAATTGATACAGCCAGCTGAGTCTGCCTTGCATGTTTACATATTTATTGAAGTGCTCGTTGATAAGGTTAGTACTTTGACATTCTCATAAATTCAACATTACTTATTTATTGAAGAAGAGACATGGTATTTATGTGATCAGTTACCAATATTCAATATGCAGGCAACAATTACAGTGACAAAGAGTTAGCACCAGTTGAAAAAACATTTTGAGTCGTTTAAGATAAAGGACATTGACATCCTAAAGAGGTTATAAATCATCTCACTCCTCAGGCTGAGACAACTTTTCAGGAGAAGCTCTGAAATTTGGTGGCATTAGGATTGTATCTTAGGGTCATTTTCTCTTTTCCCATAAATACCGAAAAATATGTTTGGATATGTACAGAGGTTGTTCCAAAGGGGAAAAGGGTCCACAAGGGGGATCTTGTGTAAAAGGGGGATCTTATTTCACGAACAAAGAATTACCTGTATGACTCACAATATAGTTTTTGTAAGGGATATTCTTGTGACTCTCAACTAGCTGTGTCCATGGCAGAATCAGACAGGGAAAGCAGACTGATGCTATAGTCATAGAAATTTCTTATGGGTTTGATAAGGTCAACCATTTATCGTTAATTAAAAAGTATAGGAAATGGGAATGGATCAAAGGGTGGTTAGATGAATTGAGGATTTCTTGTATCACCAAACCCTAAGAGTTAAAGTAGGTAATCACTCATCTAGCGAAGCAATGATAACATTGGGTGTCCCAGAAGGAAGATTTAGGGAGTCTTTATATTCTCGATTTGCATGAAGGACCTAATAGCAAATATTAAACATAGAATTAGACCTTTTTGTAGACTGCTACTTTTTATTTTATTTACAATGAAACATCGCACAAACGCAAGTACTTGCAAGCAGATCTTAAAGAAATTGTTTGCTTGGCTGAACAAGATATTCATTAATGTAGGTAAAACTAAACTCAATCTTACTTGCAGGAAGAGAAATATTGTAAACTCTGAATGTCCTGCATAATCAGGTTCTGGTGAAAAGCAATGGATGCAAATACTAGGAGTGACATTTACGAAAGATATGCTATATGCAATTTGCTGCATATTAGTAGCACAGTTAGAAAAGTATATAGGGTGCTGCATTTTATTATTAGGGTTTTAGTAGAAGGTTCCTTGAGCTTCAAGAAATTGGTGAGCCCAGGCCCATCTTAGAGCTAGAGGAACGGCAGTATGGGATCCATTTCATGTAAATAAAATTGAAATGATTCAGAGAATGGCAGTGTGATATGTTCAGAAGAATTTGAAATGGACTGCAAGCGTCTCACATATGCTACAAGTATTAGGGTGGGAGTCCTTAGAAACAAGGAGGTATTTAGGTGGGTTAGGAAATTTTTATAAAGTGTATATGGTGATAGATTATTAATTCAACTTATCAAAGAAGAAGTGACCACAATTATAAAATAGAACCCCTGTCTCAAAGGACAAATTTAGGTTAATTTTTGTTTTATTACTGAAGTAAAGAATAATGGAAGGTGTTGCCTGCAAATAAGCCATTCCCTCCTCTTGTGCTAAATTTTTAGATGTTATCAAGAAAGGTACCATAATATAATTGTATTTAGGTTATGTATGTAATTTAAATGACAAATAATGTTGTAGTGAGGTAAGAAGGTTTTAATCTTTAAATGCATATTTATGTAAATTAAGGGTAATGGTTTTAATTTGTTAGATATATTTTTTGTTGTATTTTGTTGCCACCAGACTGATTTCCAATCGCAACAACTGATATATATATATATATAATAATTTTTATAGTAATTGAAATGTTTCTGACTGAATTTTATAACTGTTCATAACTGATTTTTTGCTCTTCATTTTTATTCTTACAGTTTGGTTATGGATTGAAATCCTTATGTATAGAGTTGTATATTCGTGGTCTTACCATGGACATGAATGAATTAGAACATCAGAAAGTGGTTGGAGATGAAGAAAAGGTGAAAGAAACTGAAGTTCGGCTATCCTATGGCTTCCAGAAACTAGCAGATCTCCTCAAGGACAATCTTGGTGTGTCTCGTGAATGTATTCTTACAGCATTCTCCTTGTACCCTACTGAAAATAGCTATAAGCAGATACAAGAGATGGCATTGGCTAGTGGTAAGATGAGAAATTGCAGTCCTCAGTTGGTTTTGAGGAAGAGGAAGACTAAGATTCCCTCAAAAGGTAGGGAAGATCGTATAAGTAAGTCTGCTCATAGGAGGAAAGTGGCCCGAGCTCTAGAAAGTGAGTCAAGCAGCAATAGTCCTTCAAATATGAATAGTTCTTTGAAAAAAGGCTATATTGAAGCTAACAGTGGAATTGTTAATTCACAGACCCCAAGGAGAACAATTAATCAAAATGTTAGTTTGAGTGAAGGTAACTCACCAGTGTCTACTGATAATAATGATAGTGAATCTTTTGGACAATATTTATTCAAAGTATATGAAGGAGTGAATTCCAGTGCTAAAATTGATAAAGGTACTCTTATGGACGGTGATACTAGTCAAACTGAAAGGTCATCTCAAGGTTTAGGAGACTTGTGTACTCCTACTTCAGATGATGTGTTTGTTTCTTTGGATAGCTCTAATACAGTAGATAGTTGTCCAACATTGCGCTCAAGGTCTGGGGTTTTGAACTTTCTAGAAGGAGATGCAGACTTTGTGCCAGCTTCTGTTGATGTAAACAAACGTTCTAGGTCTAGGTATTTAAATGAAGAGTCATCTTTAGCTTTATCATCTAAGACAGACTTTGTGAGATGTAGGTATAGATCTGGTGATGCTGTATCTCAAAATAGCTATTTAGATTCTTCTGCTGAAAGTAGTGTAAAGAAAAGGCCTTTACATGTTACATGCTTCTGTAAAGGTTGTGAATTGGCTGTTAGAAAAGTAAGTTATCTTGTGAAGAGAAAAAGAAGTATTTCAAGTGAAGCTCGTGGGAATAATTCTTCCAAAAATCCATCAGATGGGATGATCAATGAAGCACAAATAATAGTTGATCCTCTTGGACCAAGGTCCATATCATCGCTGGTTGAACCTAGAGATCAGGTAGAAAACTCATCACTTCTTGAATTGAAGGGATTAAACATGGAAGAAAAATTGGAATTGGGAATGAGGAAAAAGGGTAGATCTAAGTCTCTTTCAGATTATGGAAACAATATGTACAGTAAAAATAAATTGAGAAGGACGAAGTCTAGTTCTAACCTAGAATTATCATGGTCATTAGAGAAAAGGAGAGAAGTGAGGTCTCAGGGTGCATCATTTGGAAAGGTTTACAAACAAATCAGTCTGGAAAAACACACAGAAAGATGTAGAGCATGTTTTAGCAATCTCAGTGACACAGGTGTCCCATCATCATCATCATCCTGTGATCATAAAGGAAAGGTTCTTGATTATATTTGTAAAAATTGTCCTCCTGTTTCAGCATGGGATGGAACTGATTTGGCATGTAAAGTTTGCAATCATCCTCATCAGGAAAATATTCCAAAATTGTTTTCAGACCAACATGAATCTCACAAGGGAGATGAGGTTATAGGCCAGTCAAGTGATATTTATAAGAAAGCATGTTTAAATTATGATGTTCTTTCAGCACCAAATGAAGTTTTGGATGCTGAGAAGTTAGGCCTTACTAGTCAACTATGTGATGACTTGGCTGTAGTACTCAGCAGTCCAAGGTGGCACATGCTTAGCTGGGTACTGGATTGGTCTCAGTTGAGTACTCTTTGTGAAAGGTACTTAAGAGATCGTGAAAGTATGAGAAATGTTACTAAAGAATTAAAATACTTGAATATAGATTATAATCAATTTAAGGATAGACCTAGTGCAATAGATACCAAGGATGAATATTGTGGAATTGAAAAAGGATATGAGCATTGGGTAGATATGGTTAGTGACCCATCAGACCAGGAATATGGGTACTCATCTCCTTATAAGAAATCATCCCAAAGTCAGGAAGACTCAGACTCGGATTCTTCAATTTTGTCTCAAAGGCAGAAGTCTGTAATCATCAGTCCTGATTCTTCTCAGTCAGAATTAGACTTCAAAATAAAGAAGGGAAGAAAGAAGTCTTTTAGGTTGTTATCAATGTCTGATTCTGATACTGGAACTCAAGATAGTAGAACCGACAGCTTGGGTAGTGATGGTTGTTATAAGGAAAAACCAAAACGCAAAGTACCTGACAGTAAAAGAAGAAAAACTCCCCTTGTGAAAAGGATTGCTGAGAAAAGGTTGAATGATCTTTCAAAAATCAGATTAATTGTAAATGAAGATTTATGCAAAGATAGTCATGATTCTAGGGATCTGCCTAACAATGCCAAAGAAGTTATGACTATATTCTCTCAGGTTGGTGATGGTGGGAAAAAGTCATCATCCAGACAGTATTGTCACAACTCCTACTCCTCTCCTTCATCAAATTTAGTCACAAATCCTGAAACTAGAAGAGATAAAGATTCAAAAACATTGAAGAGCCTGCGAATGTTTAGACCTAATCATTTGAAATCTGTTTTACGAGATAAATTATGTTTCTCATCAGCTAGTGACTCAACTCAATTGAAAACCAAAGGTAACGATGATGGTGTGAAATTTGCTCCAATGCTAAGCACCCTGAATCTAAACCCTAGGATTCTCCTTACTCGTGCAGATGTAAGTAGCCATTATTTGAAGTCAAATAATGTGAATTCAGTTATAGTGAAAAATTCCTCACAACAGGCAGTCAAATCGAATGGAATAAATTCTAAAAACAGCCAATGTCTCTCAGACAAGAGTGATTTGTTTTCAGCTAGTAAGAAAAGTACATTTGTTAAATCCCATAAAAGAGTTCTGAAAAAAATGGATGGTTTACGCTCTGACTTTGAACTTATCACTCAAGCAGTTATTGAGAGTCAACTTTTAGCGAGAACGGTTCCAGGATTGAATTCTTTAGATATGATGGTTCCTCCCCCCTCTGAACCTATGGTTCAAGTTATTCAACTTCCTCACAATCCTCCTTCAACCAGTGGTAGCCATGGGTCATCTACACCAGCTGCTCCTCAAAAAGTGACTGCCACTCAAGGTGTTCAAACATCAGCAAACTTAACTACTCAGAAAGTTACAGCTACTCAAGGAGTCCAAACATCCCCAATATCAGCTCCTCAAAAGTTGACAGTCACACAAGGGGTTCAAATTTCTCCTGGGCTGAATCCAGTTGGTGGAGAACCAGGCCCTTCATCCATATCCCATCACTCCGATGAACATTGGCAAACAGTGCATGTGGGAGCCTCCGAAAGTACCTCTCATAATGTTACTTTGTCTACCTCTTCAGGAGATTCAACTTTTACTGGAGTTGTAATGGAAGGCAGATTTTTCCCTCAGTCTGGCATTCCAAATACAGTTACAGCTGGTACCCCAGTCACTGCGCACATACAGAGAGTTGGACAACCTCCAGTTGGTCTTGATGGAGATAGTCTTCTTGCATCTTCATCTTTGAGAAGATTGCATCAATGTCCCCCTCAGTTATTGAGTGGAACTGCTATTCCAATAGTTAAAGGTGTTAGTCTAGATATTGTTGCAAACTTAAGAGCAGAAGCTCTGAGGAATGCAGATATGGCAGAATCATTATCAACAAGTGTTGGAACTCCTAGGAGCCTTCAACTTTCTGCGCCAATAGATGCACAGAAATTGCATATTGCTTCAAAGAAAGCCTCTGGCTCTCAGACAAACCTTACAGATTCTAAATTGAAGTTATCTAGAGTACAGAAGGTTGATGAAGATTCTCAGACTGAAAATGTTGTTCGCGGGTCTGTTTTAACTGCTGTTGAAGAGGGATCTGGGCAAGCATTTCTTTTAACAGAAGATGGTGTTTCAAAAATAGTGGGAACTGGGAAAAAGCCTACATGTGTGAAAGCAACGAAGAGTATATTAAGTCAGTTACCCTCTTTGCCTAAGTTTCAGCAGGCATTTGGTAAAACTATTTATCCATCAAATGCACCAACTTCTGTGGATTCTACCAACAGAACCCCATCTGCTGCTGTTGAGGAAGAACCTGGGACAAGTGGAATCAGTTCATCTGCAAATGCTTCTGAGAAATTGGAAATCCATCCTGCGCCAGGTACTTCGCTATCAAAAGGAATACAAACCAATAGTTTAGAAAATACTGCAATATCTAAGTCCCGCATTAATTTACAAACATCTAACTCTCCTTCGTCAGATTCAATAAAACCTGCTTCTAGTGATGTACTAAGTAGATCAGTAGTCTTATGCACAGTGGCGTCTGTTGCCACTCAGTCAGAAGCACCATCTTCTCTTTCATCATCTAATTTTCCATCTTCACCTTCAGGAACATCAGTATCTCATACTTCTGTTAGCTCAGACTCATCTCCTCCTCCACAAAAGATTCCAGTTGTTACGTCTCCTCAAGTAATTGGCACAATTGGTGAGGTTAATCAGCCTAACCAACCACAACAGCATCAAATAACGATACCCATGAAATTGAGCATGGTTTCACTTAATAGCAACCTCAGTGAAAAGGAAGTTATTTTACGTAACAAAATGACAGAATTGTTGAACAGAGCTTTGCAAAGGAATGTTATTTCTGGTAATTCGTGTTCAGGAACTATTACTCCCTCATCCACCGTTAGCAGTGTTATTCAAGAAAAAACTCAGGAAGATTATGCTTCTACTACTTCTGAAGAAATGGGAAGTGAATCCATAGAATCACCACCTGAGCCAGAAGAAGCGAGAGCTAACAATTCTGACAATATAAGATGTGTAATTCAATCACCTAGGGCAACTAGGCCGCTAATTGAAATAGCAGTTGAAGAAAATACTTCTTCGCCAGTTCCTAATCATTCAGTTGCTATTCAAACTCCTTTAAGATCGCGGCATGGTGTTGCAGCTCATGTACCTGCTGTATTATGCAATACATCATCCAATTCCCCAGTGATGTCCCCCCAAGTATCTCAGAATGTTGAGACAACTAATACTCTTATCCCACATAATGCAATGCATCCAAATGTTAGTTCAACTACGTTAGAACAGCTTAGAGAGTTTGAGTCTGTATTAGAACAAGTTACAAATACTTCTCAAATGATGGAGCGTAAATCTGTATTGACACCAACTGAAAGTGAGACAGCAAATGATTTGACTCAACAGCTTCTGTTGTCTCAAACTTCTACTCCATCAAATTCAACTGATTTTGATAGTTCAAATACCCCATCCACTTCTTTTTCTAGAGAGTCATTTCCTTCTTCCCCTCCAACAACTCCCCCCAAGGCAGGGAGTACTAGCTTTGCTGGCCAGTCAGCAGTTCTTCAAGGAAATTCCTCTTCTAGGATATCCTCAGCAACACCAGTAGTTGTAGTCACTAGTTACTCTCAGCCGATTGCATCACCTGCATTGAGTGTAACATCTCAAAGTTCATCTAGTCCAAATGTTACTCCAGCCTCAACTCCTGGAAAAACTCCACCTAAATCTTCTCCTAAAAATTCAAAATCAAAGTCGATGAAAACTACTCCTACTACTACCTCGAAAACTACTCCAGTTACTAAACCTCAGCAAAAACCTCAGGAAGATGAAGAAACAGCACAGCGAATATATGCTATTTTAGACCAGTATGCTGAACAGCTAAAAAATTCACCTGACTTGATTAACAAGCCTGCTCCAAGGAGGCGCTCTAATCCTCCTATCAATCCCATAGGCTCTTCCAAGCGGAAGAAGTCAACTCCCACAAAGCTAAGGCTTTCGGGACATCCACCAGTTCTTACAGAATCAAGTCCTGGAGCAGATGACCCTCGCACAGCTGGCAGTGAAGATAGTTCAAATGGTGTCACTCAGTTGCCTCAAATTCATGATTCTCCTGTTCCTAACTCAGAAGAAGCCATGAGGTCAACTCCTACTCATGAGAGCCCTACAACTTTTCAGCTTCGACGAAATTGTAATGTTGAAACTTGTGAATCAAGGGATACTAACCGCTCAACTCATACAATGACAGAAACCAGCAATACTCAGACTCAGTCTACAGATACCCCGACACAAGAAACATCATCAGTTGGCAGTGTTCCAGTTGCCACATCCTCTCAACCCACTAGTGGAACTGTTGTAGCTGGAAAATCTTTGGTTGTTGGAAGTACGACTACTTTGCCTTTATATGTACCTGGCAGTGTTCGCCAAGTTTTATTTCCTGTTGCTTCTGGTATCACTGCCTCAGTGCAGGGTCGTCCTGTGGTTGTTACTAAGGGATCCAAAGTAATTAGAGTTCATCAGGTGACAGTTGCAGGAGGATCACCTATGCTTGCTGGTGCCGTAGCTGGTACTAAACCTCTTCAAGTTACAACAGGAACTGCAGCAGTACAGGGAGCCCTTGTAGTCAGACAAATGTGTGTAAATAAATCAGGTGTGTCTTCTCCTTCTGTGTCCTCCCCACAAGTAAGTCCCCTTACAATGGTGGGTACAACCAACGCTGTGAAGCAACTTAAATTACCAGTCATGCAGGCTGTGGCTGGTGGGATATCATCCCAGACTCTGGCTGGGGTAACTGCTCAGCCACCTGTGGTCTTACCTCCAGGGAGCCATCCCCTTACAGCAGCCCCTATCCTACCTCCTAATTATACTAGTGGTGTGCAAGGAGTTCCTGTAGTTGATGACTCCAAAGAGACTTCTGGGACTTCTATGCAAGATGATGATCCTGTTTCTACTTCCTTAGATATGCTTCAATATAATGGTAACTCTTCCCAAGAAAAGACCTCTGAATCCATATCTTCTTCTGTTTCTCCATTAAATTCAAAGGTAGAAACTGTTGGAGATGTTTCAAGAGCAAGTGACAGTGAACGTATTTCTCCAAAGACTACTTCAGTGGTTAAGACATCAGTCGGTTGTGAAACAGATCCCCATCCTGATGGAAGCATACCAGCAATATCTAGGAACAGTATTCCATCTATATCAGTACTTGGTTGTGTAAGTTCCATTAAAAAAGAAGCAGAAACCAAGAAATTGGCAGAGCATCTTTCTCCTGTTAAGAATTTTGGTGGTAACAATGTTAAAGTCATCAGTTCCTTAGAAAATACATCAGTACAACCTGTGGAGCCTAGTAGCCTTAGCTCCCCTATTATCAATCCTCATTTTCAAGAGACTGTATTAGTAGAAAATTCTGCTGGGAAAGCTTCACCACATATTGTGAAAGAAGAAACATTAAGCGTATTGCAATGCATAGATCCCCTGAATACTGGAAAAGGTGGAATAATGGGTGGTACTAGTAATACCTTTCTTGAAAGTGTGGGTACTTGTTCTAGAACATGTTCAGAGCAGAATATCCTTCTTGGGTCATCTGTGATACAGAGTGGAAGTTCAAAGACTCCTGAAAATGCACCAGAGGTTTGCTGCAACGTATCACCATCTGTGATGCAAGTTCCAGGAAATGCAATTGACTGTAGCAGAGGAATTCCCAGAAATCAGTGCACCTTAACTTCCTCCACAGGTAAGAGCCTGAAAAATCATATTATCTGCTTTTCACTTGTTTTTTATTAACGTAGGTTTTTTATGTATGTGAATTAGATCATGCAGATGTATTTTTATATGTTTAGTAGCTTAGAAATGACTGATTTATCTCTTAGTTAGCAGAAATCATAATAAGGTAATTCCTGATCTATTAGAATTTATATATCTAGCATAAGGTTGAAGAAAGTATTTTAGATTAAATATGGTGAGTTAAGACTTTTTATGATTTTATTATAATTTTATTAAATTTTACATATACTCATTATTAATATTAAAAGCACTTCATTTAGTTTCAAAACCCTTATATATGCTCACTATAATGTATGATATTTGTATGCTCAGCCATATTCATATTTTATTTTGCGTACTTTATTTTATGGTTAAACAAAATTGTATTATAAACTTATATCTGACCACAATTGTTTTTGTACTGTTCTATCATGAGCTAAGAGTAGGTATGGAGTGTAGCTATTGGTTGTGGTGAAAGTAATGTCCTGAAGCTACAAGTATAGATGTGGGGATGGAAGTAAAAGCATTGACTAGCAAAACAAAGGAGCTTTTAATTAACTTCTTCATTATTACATGTATTGCTGACTCTTGACCTAGCTAATTGAAAATCTTCAGAATGTAATAAAAATTAATGCACCAAAAACTTTCTACCTGACCATTCATGATAATCACTAAAATATGGTATCTTTTGATGCATTATCCACTTGCTCATCACAGTGTATGTATAAAATTTTAATGAAGTCATAAAATATTTATGAAATAATCCTATGGAAGTTCAGGATCATTCAATATTTATTCACCAAAAATAATAATATTGTGAAAATTTCATTCATAGGATGAAATATTAAACATATAAGGAAAAATATTTTGGGCTTATGCATTAATATGTGCTAAGAAATGTAAAACCATTAAGTAACTTTGTCTGCACAGATTTAGAGCTATGTATACAAGGCTCTGTGTTATATTTTTGTTCCGAGTTTGAATGCATGTTTCAAATTATTTTGTCAATATTATATTATGATTCGATGAATTAAAAAACAATTACCAAATTTTTATTCATCTATTATGTTCTATATGATATTAGTGATATAATCTTTGCAAGGAATTGGTACCGACTACCTTAATGGTAGTAATGCTCTGTAAAATATTGAGCTACTTAAAAATTTTGTTGAAATTGTTTTAAATGTATTCAAAATACTTAAGCTCTTTGATTTTCTTATTTTTGAGATACTAAATGACAACATATATTTATAAAATGTAGAACACTATTTTATGAGGAAGTACTGGAAACTTATGGTTTGGTAATAAGGTAACATTTTGTAAGATTGTAAAAATTACTTTCTCGTTTTGACAGCTACGCAGACTTTATTTCTTTTTGGCTGTGGTAAGTAAATAGCGACCAAATAATGAATACTAGTATTTAAGCATGCCTGTTTTTTGGAATGTTTTTAATATTTAAGATTTGAATTATTAGTAAGGCTTTTTATTGAATTCTTCCAAATGTTGAAGTGAAATATGAGTAATGGGTTCATTGTACTGAAAAGAATTCTTTACAACATACAAGCCATATAAACAAGAAGGTACTAATTAACCCTTTAATTTAAACTGAGTCTCATCTGGGAAATGCAGCAGTAACTCTGAGAAAATGTAGCAACTTGGAAAATATAACAGTATAACGCTAATTTTTTACTTTGTGTAGTTTTTTAAATTGACCAAGTCCTACCAAGTTTTAATGAAACATTTTTATTTAGATTTACTCATGAATCAATGTTTTCATTTAATTTTTACAAAGTCAAATGAATTATTTTAAGAGTAATATTTTTACTTTTAGGCTCTTACATTAAGTATTTTTAGGTTTATGAATTTTGATTTTTCTATATATCATATTATGCTAGATATGATTTTTCAATTCAATTCACCACCTGGCATCACTATAAATGCAATACTTGAATGTGTGCATTGCGTATATCAATGCATCAGCTCGTTGTTCTTCAAGTCGAAGGTCATGCAGCCTACATAATGCTACATTACTGCTGAATCTTGTTAGAATGTTGCTGTTAGGAGTTGTACTTGCATCCTTTTCTCACCGCAGTGAGTGTTCATTTAAAAATTATAATCTAGACCAATTACATTACCATCTATTACATATATCTATAATCCAATACATCATCTTAAACATTTGGAAATGGTGTAAGTGAAGATTACAACTACCGCTTACGTAGATGTACTATACGGTAGCATTAGTGTAAAATTATATATTCTTTTTGTTCCAACTGAAAATACATGAGAGAAAGTAAATGATAATGTGAAACCTGTCACACTTATCCACAACATGAGGGATCGAAAAGGAAGAAAATATTTTATATAAATGACAGTTGCCTTACGAAAGAATCCTGCTTAGTATGGTAAGGAAAAGCAAAAGGGAAGAGTTTTCACAACACAATTTGGGTGGTTTCCCTTATATATATTTCCCCATCAGCTTTCCAAACTGACAGGTCGATTTGGAATGCACTATTGGATTGCGCCTTAAGATGAATTTGTAGAGACTTCTAAGACAAGCAGCGCTATATTCGCATTGTTTCCCGTCATATAGTGTTAAGAGATTTATGTTAACTTCGTGTATATGACAGGGTACGCGGTGCAAATTTACTTTAGAAATGCCAGAAGGTGCCAGAATGCGCTTCCGAAAGGTTTTAGTAGCAGTTAAAGATGTTTAAGAATTTCTTAAAAATTTTATAAATTTCTTAAAATATTTATGCATTATAGCCATATTGATACATGGAAGTGAAAAGCAAACAAAGTCGTCATTTTAGCGTACATGAAAGTTTGAAACAAAGAAAAGTGTGGCAAATGTTAATAATAATAATCTCTATTAAAATAGGTGGACGATGAAAAAGTTTTACCAATATTTCAAATGACTCTGTATCATCTTATTATTTTATAGTATAAAGTATATTATGATATTTATTGTCATCATAGAATAAACTATACTCCCTAACAACTTCTATTATTTTATCTTCATTCATGTCTTACGAGGTTAACTGTGCACAACTCAAGTCATGTAGCTTAACGCACTCTTCTTGACATTCATGGATCAGACTTGAAACAATATATCAAACAGTTTCAAAAACATTCTTTATATAAATGTTGGAAAGTGAGCCCCATGTGTGTGCGTTACCTCTGTAAATAGCATATACATTAGCTTTCAACTCGCTGCAAGAAAGTTTGTCTCCTCGGATAGGATCCGTGTCTGTTATAGAACAGTATAAATTTCAACCTTCAGTTGGAGGCATCGGTGGTCTGGCAACGTTTAGATAAATTCAAAGAAATAACTCCCTAAGCTTGTTCCAAAATTCTAGCCAGTTAGTAGACGGATTAAAACGGTTTCTACTTAAGTCATTTTCATTTACTTATTTTCCTACTTTACTTATTTATTTACTTAACTTAATTTCTGCAAAATCCACAAATTTTAGCAGATAACATTAAGATTTGTTGTTCAGTTGGGTCGATTTTTACTTAGATTCTGTTGAAATTTGTCAGACTACACATTAGTGAAGAATTTAAGACTTTAAAATAACATAAATAAATTTTAATGTGAAAAGTAAACGAATGGCTGCGTCTTCCCTGACCCGAGAACTTTGCTAAAAATGCTATTGATTTTATCCTATGCAACTTAAAGTATTAGTTTTTTCTTAGTTCTTATTTAGTTTTTATTAGTTCTTTGTTGAGAATATTTTAAAATTAAATTTGACTACTTCTTGAGTAACCACATCTAAGAAAAAATAATTAAAGTAGTACGTAACCCTCCAAAAAAATGATTGTGCAGTCCACTTTGTTCCGTCTAAGACTTTTTTGTTTCTGATGTTACAAAGAACTTATTTTGAGATAAAAAGAACTTAAATTTTTGACTCTTATATCCGAGAGAGTAATTGACTTAGCACTTTGATTGCTAATCGTTATTACTTCTATGCTCAAGAAACATAGACCCGATAGTTTTATTTAGTTTGATCCAAAACTTGCTCTAAAACTATCAAATTGTAGGTATATTTTGAAATTTACTTTTTAACTAAAGGAACTTTATTTGGGTTTATATTTTCTTTATGATGTAATTTGCAGTTATTAATCGTATGTGTGGATAGAAAAGGCATGAACTTTATTCAGATTGTAAAAGGAAAGCAAATGATCAAATGTTAGAGAATGCAATATAAGAAAATAATTGTGATTAAATGTGAAAGCATTTTAAATAACTATGATAAATTTATTATTTGAAACAAAGAAGTAGAAGTGAGAGTTCAGTTTTGATAGTTATTAATTCGGGTGTTAATATATATTTTTAAATATTTGACATAAAACTGAGCTTTATTTGTATTGTCTCATTAACTGCATTGTATGAGCATGAATACAGTAAACTTGCATGATTATTTTCATGGCCTGCTGCTTCAAATTTGCAGCTTGGTGAGTATGAGTTTCTAATGCACTATGAGAGAATTTGAGTTTTTGCTATAGCAAATGACATTCCATACTCATATTTCATTATTACTTCTTTTCATAGCTCTTAATTTTTAAATGCTCTAAAAGCTGCTTTAATAAATTGCTCAAGTATTGTGTGTTATTTTTTAATTCTTGAATCTGAACTAAAGACATTTTGGAGGACTTTATTCATTTCAATATTGCAATACAGCTCCAATTTAAAGCATGACATTAATTTTATGTACTGGTTAGTTAAAAAGGTTTAATTTATTTATAACTTAATGTTGATTTATCTTGTGGAGTATGATAATCATAATATTTTAAGGTTATTTTGATTTATTCTGACCTTTATGAGAGGCAAAATAATTTAAAGATAAAGGAAATATTTGAGTTTTACCTCATGCCATGTTTCATGCTAAATTCAAGAGTCCTGTCGGTGCATACTGTCCTTCTCATGTTCTTAGTTGTATCTGCACACCTATTACTTAGTATCTATGAAACTTTTGGACAAGTCAAATTAAATAAGTATCCCTTAACTATTTAAAAAGGTTGTGGAATATTTATATGTAAATTTATAACTCCATTAGCTGTATTTTTAATTCGTCTATGTCAAGTATAATTTGAGTAATGTACATTCTAATTTACAGGAGTATTCAGAGACTTTTTAGTCTTGAAAAGCTACATCAAATATCTATTTATACAGTCCATAATAGTTCAGTTATTGAAGTAGCTGATACATAATTAATTATGTTTATTACATTCAAGAAGAGAATTCTCTTTTTTGTGAGTGTTCATGTTCTATTGTAGACATTTCTGTAACTGGAAGAAAAGTGGAACAATTCAAATATTATATATATACTATACACAACTATTCAGAGGTTTTATATAAATATTATATTCATTCCAATTGATCTCACTGACTACTAATATTTGATGATTATTTAAATTAAAGATTTTATAATTCCTTTTCTGAGATAAGAGATAGTGTGTCTCAGAAGTTAAATTATTATAATTATAAATTATTATTCTAATTGGGCGTTATTCAAAGTATGAATATACTTGTGTGTGAATGAAGTGTATTTTATTGGATTAAGAAGTTCTATTTATTTTATTTAAAATATTTTAATTTATATTGAATAACCAGTAAATATGGTAATTACATTATTTGAATATATCTTGTATTCTTGTTGTCTTTCAATTAGGTCCTCCTTGCAGTACTTTCCTGCCTAAGGAAGATCCTGAAAAAATGGGCCTTCAGCAGTCAGCAATGTCTCCTACATTTAGAAGGGATGAGAAGAAGCCTGAAATATCATCTCAAGAGAATCTTTCCATGAAGCCACTGAAGCAAGAAACGGGTGATGATACTGCTCTAGGAACTAAAGAAAAAGTTATTTCTGCCTCTCTTAAATCAATTGGTGATTCTGCTTCTTTAGAAGGCACATCAATTGATGGAGGCAAGAATTTGGTATTAGATAGGGTGGGTATACCTCAGAAGATTCCCAAAACATTGGTACCTAGTGTTGATGATCTTACAAAAGTAATTCCACCAGAGGTTAAGTGTGAGGAAAGAAGTTCGGAAGACGAACTTGAAAAGGGGTTTACTAGAACTATTGCTGGTTCAAATCCAACAGATTATTGCTTTTCACTTAAGAGGCCTTCAAGTGATGGTAAAGCCACTGATTCTCCTTGGAGATATGTACCTGTAGTGAAAAGAGTGAGCGTAAGTCAAGGAAAGCCAGTACCAGTTGAATCTGCTTTAATGCGCTCACATGTGGAATCGGAAGCTTGTTTAAATTTACCTCGAATCACCGATACATTGCCTGATGAACTTAAGGGGGGAGAATCAGATGATGGCTGCAGGTCGAACTTCCCTACTTCAATAGGAACATCACATGCCACATCAAAGAGGAGAATGTTTTCTGATGAAGTGCTTGAGTTTAGTTCTTTCTCTGGTAGTAAGAAGCTGGAGAAAATTAAACAGCGAGTAGAAAAGATGAATAGAGCTCCTGATTCAATTGAAAGGGAATTTCGACAGACAAGGCTGGAATTAGAAAAGGAATTGAGATTACAGAAAAGTTTATCGGAAGAATGTGAAGATTTAGGAGTGGATGAGCCTAGCACAAGTGATCTTTTTCCTGAAGCTGACCTATTATTAGATCCTAACCCTTCCCCCTCTTTTGACCAAACTATGCCTGACACGCCTTGTGCTCAAACCATGGATTCTTCTGAACCTTTCTCCAGTTCAGATTTTAGATCAGTAGATTCATCATCAAGTGCAGAGGGAGTTCATGAAACTGCTGGATGCTCAAAGACCCTTAATGTTTCAGGAAATAAGTCTGTACATAAGAAGGAGAAGCTCATACTCGCTAGACCAAGGAAATATTTGCTAAGGCACCGTTCAGACAAAAAGAAATGGATATCTGTCAGGAATCATCATGGGACTTTAGAGTACCGTAAAGTATCAAAAGATGAAGATCAGCAAAAGCCCCCTCTTCCACGATCTCCCAGAACTAGCAAGAATGATGTTAGTTCCGAGCCATTAAATGGTTCAAATACCTTGTCCCAGACAAATTTGGAAATGTCCACTTTTACCAGCTCTTCTGGTGAGGATAGTCTATCTCAGCATTCGCTTTCTCTTATTAAAGCAGCAACCCACACAAGCCCCCCTACATTTTCTTCAGACATGACATATTCTCCCCCTCAGGATGAGACAGCTGCATCTCCCAAATCTCATACTTCTCAGGCTTTTGACTTATCATCAACAGCATCCACAACTCAAAGGACTAATATCACATATTCAAAGAAGGGTCAGTCATATGCCAAAGATTACTGCAACACGGGCCCAAAGCATCCCAGAGTTTACCAATTTCTGGACTACCTTTGTGAACAAGGAGACTCTAGAGACACCTGTGATAGTTGGGAATCATCAAACTCAATGGAGAAAGAGAGCACAAGTGAAAGCTCCAAATGTGGGAGAAGCTATCATGGAATGAAGGATGGTGGAAGTCCATCAAGCAGCCCTGAAGAAGATGATGACGATGATGGAAAATCTATACCTGATTATCAAGAAACCTCAGCCAATCATGCAAGCTTTAGTAACTTGTTACAGATTAGTAATCCTGCTAAATTGTCCAAAGAGATGGAGGAAACTGTTTTGGAAGGAATGGAAGATGATAACGCAATCCTCCCTTCTGCAAATGGGATAGAATGTGATGATGAAGATAAAACAGGTCAAAAGAGGAGCCAATTGGAAAAGTCATTGAGGAAACAGACCATGGAAAAGAATGCTAAGAAGCATGTACTGGATAAAATAGACCTTTATCCGAGAGTTTGTTTGAAGAAATGGAAAGGTAAAGATTCTATAACGTGCTCTAGGTATGCACTTGAACTGGAGAATGTATCTGCTATGCCCACAGGCAGCAAACACTTTACATGTGTTGAAAGACCCTTATTGGAAAGTGAATCCTCCGTTTCTTCAGAACCATCTAGTGAAAACTCCTCAAAGATAAGTATAGAGCAGAATATTGCGGTGGGACATTTGGAGTTGTCCAAGTCTATAGTGTTAGGAAAGGATGGGGAGTTTAACATTCAATCTGACTGCCCCAATCAGTCAAGTGTGCTTAACTCATCTCGAAGATCATCCCTTAGGGGTCATGTGAAGAAGGGTTGCCCCTGTTGTAATGGATCACCCGAACCAAAAAAATCACGTGCTTTTAAAGGTGACAAATTAAGTAAGAAAATACACTCAACTAGTAAACCTTGTTCAAAATTACACATGACAAAGAAGAGATAGTGGGGTTCCATTTTGCTGAAAATGGTGTGCTTTTGTGTACTTTAAAACATCATGATGATCCTTCTGTGTTGTGCACTTTGCAGCTTTAGCTGCTCTAAACTGCCAAATTAAGCCACTTTTGCTTAGATGAACTAGTTTGGTCATTCCACTTTCAGTGGTAATGGTCATGAGAAAGTGTTTTTGCTATTATGTCATCTCTGAATTTAAGGAGTTGTGAATAAGGCAGCAATTTATCATTTGTCTTGTTTTTTATGGATGTCTGAGCAAAAGCCAGAACTGCATGCAGTAATGTTGATTCGTTTTATAAAGTAAGCTACAATCTGAATTGTTCATGGCCTGACTATTCTACATCTAAATATTTAACCATTGTTGTAAATTATGGAGTTCGGTCTTCTTGCAGACAATTTGTAGAATTCAAAATGTCCTAATCAGTTAAGGAATATGACAGATGATTTACTTCTTTGCCATTGGCTAATCTTTGTATTGAAATTTACATGTATGTAAATAGTGGCAGCAGCTACATGTCAGACCACAAAGTTAATGAAGATCTCGATACCTAAAATGGTTCAAATATTGTTCTCAGTTGTTTGCTATAAAATGGCTGAATAGTTTATTTTCATTTGTATAATCTAATGGTTATCTGGATTGTCAATATTTTTAAGGCATATTTTAAATGCTGTGTGTGGGCTGATGACCTATGAAATTGCCTCCTAATTCTTTCTTTACACTACCTTTCATATTAAATTATATACTTTAATGGCCTGAACTTGTTACGGAGAAAATGTTTCAAAGGAGCCTTTTATGACTTACGAAATGTTGTGGTAACTCTATGTCACTATCATAGTAGAGATCAAAGAGTTAAATTATGATTAAAGTGGTCTTTTATTAGCTTTATCTTACATTCAGTCTGTAAATATAGAATGGTAAATGACTGGTGTAAAGTAAAATAAGGTTAATTGTGCATTTGGGGCTCAATTAAGGTGCCAAAACCAATCTTGCGACACACACTACTGCAATAGATGGCAAATGTGGGACAAAACCTGTTGAACAAGTTCCATTTTTGTGATATAGCACATGGGCATTTGCCCCAAAGCCATGTTGTAGGGAAAAGGATATTAAATGCAATTCAACTAACATTAATGAAAATTTTTTTTTTCAATTTTATTTTGTTATTGTATTTTTGCATAACTGAATTATCTGTTCCTTTTTGAGATGGTCCACTAGAGTTTGAATGAAAAGTTGTTCATTCATTAGATATTTATCTACAAACTTTTGTCATAATTTTTTGAAGAGTGGAAATGTTAATAAACTAATAGATTGTTTGTGTTACCTCAGTTTACATCTAGTCAGTGGCTAATACTGTCATTTCTACCAGAGGTATCACCAATCAAGCTGCACTTTAGTACAAAATAACTAGTGTGGATCACCATGCTTTTTTAAGTCTTTCATTAATGCATTTTTAATAACAGTGGATGTAAAATACAGCATATTAATATGCAATTGACTGTACATGCCATTGGTTTTGTGAAATTAGTATTGTTTGGTGTGTTAGATAGTAAATGATGATGGCCAGGCTTCACTTTGTTTAATATATGCAAGACTAAATGTATGTAATGTTAAACAGGCCCACTCAACCACATAAATAAAAACCAACTTTGAAAAGCGAATAGCTATTCCTGTTTATTTTTGATGAATGGGAGTGCAGAAAGTTTTGTCAGTGTTAAATGTATAACAATATTCACAATGGCACAACCTTTTTTCCGTCTAAATGATAATAATCCTAGAAAATGCTATTTGGTGACAGTACTCTAGACCTACACTTCTGGTGTTTTTACACGTAGGGGTAACAAGTAACATTACTGTTTTGTATTGATTGTGCTCGCAATCCCTTCATTTTTGCATTAATAATTTTTCAGAGGGTGTTGCAAAGAGCTGTCTGTTAATTGTCGTTAGTTTATATTGTTTGAGTGGAATTCCAAAGAGTTTTTGTTGGTAAAGTTTTTTGCAGTATCTAATTTTATGTATAATTATTCTGTGGTGAGGTAAATGTGGAGTGTTCACTTCATTGTACAGGTGCCTAAAGGCACAGATTGTTTCTTACTCATTGCTATTTTGTACATTTTGTATCAAACTGTGGACCTATTATACATTTCTTCTGTAAAAACAAGAGGTATGTTTACTCAAGTAAAATTTTGATACATAAAATGGCCCCATCATTTCCTAATATGTTTATTTTCTTTTCAGTTTAAAGTTTTTGGTATGTATAGGTTTTTATTTAATTTTAATGAAAGGTATTTTATTTAAAATTTAATTTATTAAGATCTTTCATACATAGGATTTAAAATTCTTTGTATTAGGAATATTTGCTTATAAAGTTTTTCTAGTTAAACGTTTTCCATGAAATTGAGTTACATTTCGGTTTTGAGTTATTTAGACTACAGAAAACTTTGTTACCATTGCAGTTGATGTAATGCGATTTATCCAGTGTCTGTAATCAGAAGTTTAACTTCATTTTGCTTAGTCAACTTTTTAGTCAATGGATTTTAAAAATGTATATCTTACTGAACACACCAATTACTCAGGGAAGAATCAATCCATTATCGGATTGGTAGGTTTATTAAAAACTCCAATATTCCAACACGTTATTTAATGTCATAGGCCCATAAATTATATTGTTTCGTATGTAAAACTTTTTTGGTATTAATTTGTTCTAAAATGTTTCTTAGTCTATACTACAAAGGACAATAAAAATAAAAGAACAAATGTTTGGGTATTCGTGTATTCAGTATCTCTTTGATGTTATCTCAGGATGTTGAAATACATATATTGACTAATTCAATCCTTATAAAATTTGGCATTATTACTATCTAAAGTATGAAATACTTGATAACCATATTTTCATAACATTGGAATACTCAGAATTGTTGAGAATGACTTCAGTAGAATAGTAATCTTAGAATACAAATCGTGCCTAAAAATTTTTTACACTGAAAAGTAGCTATCATTTCATGTATCTCCATTTTAAAATGTGTCATGACAGCTTTCCCAAATATATTATGATGGCTAAATTGGAAAATTTAGTATGAAATTTTGCTATGAAAAAATGCTTCCCTATCAAGTCTTCCTCGTGAAATTAATTTGAACTGATCATAAGAAAAGCAATGAATGAATGCTGATCAATCATGAAATAATTATAATTTATTCATTTTGATTAAATTTCTGTTGCCAACATGTTCAGAGGAAGCTAAATGGAAATGAATGTAACAGTAACATGACCTGTTTATAGATTTGATGTAATTCCTATAGTACTCTGTATTTGTTCTGTTTTCTATTTCACTCATTTATGCAGATAAAGATTCATATCTCCTTAAACAATATGGGTGATTATAGAAGATCAAGATACAGTTATCTAGCTTCATAAAGTCATACGAGTACAGAATGTAAATTAATTTAAAACTATTCTTTACTAATTTTTTATCGTGACCCAAAACAAATGTTAGAGAATAAAAAATTGAACTGCTACATTTCATACCAGTTAGAATGTTGGAATCTAAGTATTGGGCAGATGTTCTATAGGTAAGGCAATAAAAAATAAATTCTTGTGTCCACTCCATCTTTTAGAAAGAAACGTATCCTGAGTCCTTAATTGAGTATATGAGTTTTTCAAAGGTGTGTTTCATTATCTAATAGCTTCTAACAGTCGAGGCATATTTTTAATTCCAGTTATAACTCTCTAATATTCCAATATTTGGTTAAATTTGACTGAGAAAAGAATCTCTTAAAATTATTTGAAAATTAAATTGAACCTAGATTAAATAACTTCAAGTCAATATTTTAACAAATTATTTGATTCGTAAAAACATTAAGCAATGATTAGTATAACAAGTTGTATCATTGAAGAAGTAGGTAGTTCTGCAGTGCTCATTCAACATTTATTTTCATTTTCTTCATGTTGCTATGGAAGAAATTGAGAGCACATTTAGTTATCCCATGCAGATGTGTTCACTTTTTTCATCAGGATATGACTATATTTTAAAGATTATCAGTTTCTACGGATTACAAAACCATCTCCTTGAGTCTTCATTACAGAAAGATCTCTAAGTGCCAGATAAATTATCTTAGTTCTTAAGTTGTTTACTTTCTTACTTCTTGATTACCCTAAGTTGTTTTTATTCAGAGGATAATGATGCATTCTTTCTCAACTATTTCAAGGAAGTTATGTTGAATGACAATGGAACTATTTTTCAATATTTAATCAATATTGAACAAGTTGGAGCTTGCTTATGGTATCTAATATCATATTCTAAAGTCATGACCCTTTGTTAAATTTAATGTGAGCACGTAAGCAAATGTACCTGGTAATGAAGCTATTTTAAGAACCCAACTATTCATAATTTGTTACAAGATTATACTGTATTCAACCAATGGGATCTCTGAGTGGGTTTCCCTTACATCAAAGAATTCACAAGATATGCCTTTTTTTATTAAAAGCTGTAATTCTGACCCTTATATTAAGATGCAAGCTCATTGTATAGGGTGGTGGTTGTGAACAACGCAAAATGTGTATGACCTTTATGGAATTCTAATTATCAAGTATTCAACAGTCTACAAACAACCTGTTATTTCAACTTTCACTGGAAGCAAATGTTTCTTGCATTTAGCTGATTTCCTAAGAGTTTTATAATACTTGATACTCAAATCATGAAAAGTGGCTGCTAATACACTGATATTGTCTTAGTGGGGCAATAAATCACTTACGAACACAATTCATTGCTGGTGTTTGATAATCAATGACCTAGTATGTGATTGAATGTAAAACTGGCTTCAAGTTTTACTCTTTAAATAGTAATCATATATTGGAATTGGATTCCAAATCTAGTTTATAACCAATAATGTTGTTAGTTTAAGTTTAAAATCAGTCATGTTTCATACTTGATCATCCATTGTACCTGATTATGCTGTGTGTGAGTAAATTACTCCCAAAAATGCCAATGACTGGATAAAGATTATCCAATAAAACCTGAAGGATTTGAATGAAACTGTTAGTAAATTCAAAGAATGAAGTCAGGACCATTCAGCCTAAAATTTTTGTTAGTTCTGAATTTCTTAGTTCTGCTCTTGTACAGACGAAGTATAATTTTAATAAAACTACTCTAAGTTAAATAAAATATTTTCTAATTATTTCTCTCTATTAACCTCTCCCATTTGACATGTAGATATAAGCATTTTTAATTTGGCTTGGTTGACTATGTTATCCAGCCTTTAAGCTCCTAGCAAAAGTAGTTATTAATTCTTAAATATCCCTTAATATCTACTATTTTATATTTGTTAAGCAGAAGTGCTGGAAACCAGTGCACTTATTAGAAATATCACACAATCACTAAGATATATAAATGATTAACAGGAAAGGAAATTCTCAAAATTCAAACATCTTGATAATTAATTGGTTAATACATAATGTTAAGTATTTGATTGAGTCAATTAAAATGTACTATAGCTGTGAACTTAATTTTTCATAGATGGACTAAAATTTAGTCTAAATATAACCTTGAATAGCTTTACATTAAACACCTAATAATCTACCATCAAATCATAATCATCATCAGAGGTGTTCTAAATAGTATTCTCAATGAAAAATGGAACTTTGACAATCTTAAAATTATATAATAATAAAACCTGATTTCCAGCCTTACAGTAGGACTTAACCGTAGCTTAAGAAAGCAAGCAAATAAGCTTTGAACGAATTTAGAAAAAGGGAAATGCAAAATAGAACTGCTAGTAGAGATATAAAGTAAGTTTTAAACTAATTGATAAGCACCAATTGCACCAGCAATTTCAGCTAATTGAGAAAATTTAGGGAGTATTTTTGTAGTACATCATCTTCAGTGAATAATCTCTAATTAAAAGAAAAGCCTTATTTTAAATGACTGGTATTCCTTTGAGTTCAAAAAGTGTAATTCAAAATTTGTGGGGTGGGAAATCAAAGAGACATGTTTTTATGTACATTGATTAATTAAAGTAAAGGAGAAAATAAATTCATCATAATAATCAAAGGGATTAAGAACAAATATGAAAAACTGAACAGAAAATAACTAATGCTGCCTTACCTAGGAAGTATTTCAGGAGATTCATCTAAACCAGTGATTCCCTAAGTGGTCTATATTGACCCCCAGGGGTCTATGACAACCTGTAAGGGGTCTACAACAGCAAGAAAAATATTTGGGGGTCCATGAAATGAAAATAGGGGTCCAGAACAGTGGATCTCAAAGCAAATTGATAGTACACCTTATTACTTACATAATATTTCTAGATACGAGTTGAACATTCATGAACTTTTGGCAACATAAAATGTCATCCCTTACAGGATTGGTGTGAAATAAGATATTTGTGTGTATGTAACAATCCAAAGTTTCAGTTTGCTGCTTCATGGTTACAGTCACTCATGTGAAATGTGTGTAATTTGAATCGACGTGTTTATTGTAACCTGTAGTGGGCTAAAATAGTGCAAATATTATTAATATTGACCTCGGCCCCACTGGCAGCCCATATTCTTGAAAGACGGATTGAGTCCTTTATAAAATAATAGTGAATTCTAATGCTTTTTAATGGTTGCATGTTCGTACATATTTGCATACATTTATCAAAAAATATATGCATAGAACTTAATGTGTTTTTACTTTAAGTTTTTAACTCGAACCTTCACTATAGTTAGAAATTTACAAAAAGTTTATTTCAGTTATGTAGGGGGTCTACTCAAAACCAAAAAACATGGCAAGGGGTCTATGACACAAAAAGTTTGGGAACCTCTGATTAAAACCCTGACAAACTAGATTAGTCCATTACCCTTGAAGAGAGAAGGGGTACTTTTTCCAAAATGGTGTACTACAAACAATCATAGATGACTATTACTTGTAAAAACTGGTCATGTTTATCATAAATCATTGTGGAAAAAGTATCTCTTCTCTCTCCTTAACATCACATGAATTTTTACAATATATCACCTTTATCAGTGGATTTCATCACATACCCTTAAGTTTCACTTTAAGTCATCTTATACAAGTTATATGTAAGAAAAGGTAAAGGTTGTCCTGACTCAAATATTGCAGGAAAGATCAATACAAAAAGTAATGTTAACCAGACTGATTTTGGCAATAATTTAGATAATTTAAAAATAGTTTAATAGCTCATTAGATGAAATGATTTGGCACTATGCTAGACATATATGAAGCATCACCAAAAGTTCCAAAATATTGTGGCACAGGTAGTAAACAACAATGAATCCTATTTATGCTGGCAGTAGGTGATTGTTTATAAGCCCTTTACTATTTTGAAATTAATGTGTATACAATAATATTTCACACAAAGCATTTAGTTTTAAGCTGAAGTATGTATAATATTTACAGATATTCATCAATCTCCAGCCAGAATTAGCAAAGGTACTTAGATGTCCGCATCCAAAAATGGAGTATATTATTTACACTCTTGAATAGAAGGAAAGATGAGGTCAAATGTGAGTGTATGGAGAACGTTAACAAGAATTTGGATTGTCATATTGACAAGTCTCACTATAACATTAAAAAATCTGTTTAAAGGAATTAGTAACAAAGTAGAAATCAAAAATTTTGTACAAAAATACAAGAAAACTAGTTCATTACTTGGACAAATGAATGGTTTCTATCAGCTAAATAGTAATGGACATTGATACAATTAACAATAGATAAGTTCTCAATAACTTTTAAGATATCATCATGCAAAAACCTTTCACTGAATGCAAGCGATTATTCTCATCCTTTAAAGTCAGACAATTTAGAATGATTAATTAAAGAGAGGTACCATAGTTTCTCTTAGGTCCACCACAGATCACCCCAATCATCTCTTACAAGTAGAATACTCACCTGTTTCCCATTTGACTTTGACACTCTGACAAACTTAATAATTTGATGTTATCATTGTTATAATAAGTCATTCTCAAAACAAAAAGGATTTAGTTTTTGGTAGCTGACACAAGTACTTCACAAAAAATTGACTTTGGTATGTATTCCAACCAAACCTTGTCATTCTTGGAATTCCATGTTCATGATCACAAATTAGAGATTTGCCAAATTGGAATCTTCATGCATAAAAATTCAGTCAGCCAAAATTTGACTATTCTGTGTTAAATTCACTTCACAAAATGCAATTAATAGCACTTATAATTAAAATCATAATATTAGAAAGCCATATTTACAGCATGGTTAAAAAAATATCAGGTAATTTTTTGCAGAGAAATTTAGGTCTTAAGGGTTTCCAAGTGAGGAATGCTCAAATGCCATTTTACTCCTCACTTATTTCACAAATATTATCACGGGAGCCACAAATAATTCTTCTCCTTCAATACATATTTATATAATGTAAATGCATATTATGTGATAGGATTCTAAATTACGAGATGATAAAAGTTATGAATAAAGTGAAAACAGTATAGAAAACATTTCTCCTCATTTATTCAGAATTGAATTCATTCAGTCTTCATCTATTCGATACACAAGAGAATTGTAAAGGACTTGAGATACAATCTCAAAAGTTTCTTCATTCCACTGGGCAGAATTATAAATAAAGCATTTGATAGTATAAAAATTTATAAAACAATAACAATTTCATTTCATATTGAAACATTCTTAAATTTAACCGACCAAACTGTAGTGTGTGAATATAAAAATTTCCTTACTAGATAAAATGGATGATTCCAAAAACAAAAACCATACTTAAAAACAATGAGTAAAGAGGTATACCAATGTTTCCTCCTGCAAAAGAAAATGAATCATGTGTTCAATTATTTAAGCCATACATACCAAATCATTAGTTATTGTTAAAAATACTCAATTACAAAGATATTCGTTTTACCAACCTTATTTCTGTATCAAACAAGTCCAGTTACACTCACACAATCTTATGCTAAAAGTTTAGACTTCGCAGTGAATGCCAAATACCATACTAGAGCGGCTAGCATGACAGCCATAAACTCTGAGTTAACCCAAGGTCCCTGATATGCACCAGGATGATTTACAGTGATGGTCAACAAAGGTTTAGCACTTGAGGTATCTTCACCATTTCGGATCAGTTTTCGGAGGGTAGAATATCCATCTTCGTCAAATAAATGAACTGCAACATCGCCAGTGTGTGCCTTGCTTATTTCCTCCGTCCAACTTACCTAGAATGGAGATTTTTAAAAATAATGTAGCGATGTTCAGTCACCATGAGACATCCATCAGCGACCATGAATAGCAATATTAAGTCGATATAAGTCAACAAAATCATTTTACGCCAATAGAGATAGAATAAGGATTACGTTATGAGAATTCTAAAAATTGTAACAAAACAGATTTTCACAGAACAGAACAGAAAACAATCATGAATAAATTGAGAGCAAAATGAGTTGAAAATCATTATATTAGTCAGGCTTATTATCAAGAAGGTAAAGGATCGTGTTAAGAGAGCGAAAATTGTATTACGGAGAGTAAGATAATAATTTAAAATCTGAGAGTGCATATAATCCCATACCTGGGAAGTTCATACATGCACAATAAACTTCCTGCATTGAATCAAACATTCAGACACTAAAGTTAATAGTACTCATAACATTCAACCTCCTAATTTAGTTTAGAACTCACTTGATATCTTCCATTTCCAACGGCGCCGATCCGTGCTGTGGGCAATGTAACTCCTGTAATAGATAATTGATGGATTATCTGAATGAATAAAATTATGTGCCAAGATTTTCAGAAATTTTCCATAGATTACCATTGACTTCAGCATAAAGAGGTAGGCGATCTTTTTCTGCTCCGTTGGAGCACCTCAAAGTAAACTCTGAAACATAAGCGATGCTGGTAAGAACAGTAGCATCTTGCGTAGTGAATGTGGAAGCCTCTACATCAGGATTAGTGCATGTTTTACAATTCACAGTGCAAACTGTGAGACACAGAACAAAAATACATTTGTATAACATAATTCCAAATGAGATTAATCAGTGGAAAGGTTAAAACAACTGGTAATGCAGCAGAGTGCGACACGTCTAAGCAACTAGAATGCTACTGCCACATGTATGAGGACTGCCGAAACAAAAACGCCAACTTGCCAGCCTGTATCCAATCATCATCCACATCAAAATAAAAGACGCCAGAAATCCTGCTACGACCGCTACCATCAAATTGGGGCGCGAATGCGTATGAGAGATTTTTCTTTGGTGTTTTTAAGTTTTTTTTTTCCAGTGTGAAAGGGAAGTAAATAATCTATATATTAGAATTCATCTAACTACATCTTTTAGCTTGCCATCTGTTGCTTACAGTCTCCTGTGTTTCTGTTATAAAGAAATCTTTCATTTAGTTCGACTAATATAAGAAACACGATACTAAAAATCCATGATATTAAGATTTCCTACTGATTTTAATAACACATTTATTATATTACACCATATGTACTACATGTATGTATATTTTGATGGAGCCAGATGAAATTATTGTTATAGAAGCTCCGCCTTATGTACATTTCATAACCTATCTGATATTTTCTGCGATTCTATCTGTTCTACGATCAATCTCTTATCTTATATAGAATCATAGTTCAGGTCATCTTCTGTGTCATTTGTATTGTGTCCATGACCAAGTATTCGTTTCATCGCCATATATGCTTGGGTCAATAAAGTAACTTTTGGTGACATGGTAGCTTGTTACGGACAATTATTAAAGAACTTTCAATATCCTATTATAAGTTAGTATCATTAATATATCATATAACCACTTAATTAATTTTAATTAGGAACCTACATGAAAGCTTTATTTTTCGCTCAAAAATATTGAAAAAGTTTAAATTAACTTGGTACGTATCAATCAGAATTTAATTTGAATGCATAATTCACAATGTAAGTATGTAAATATGATAGCATTATGTTTAAGAATTAGAAGGTACCAGAGTGTTATACATGGAATAGAATATTTTTATTCTCATTATAAGTATTATAAATTATAATTACACATTCGGTCTGTATAAAAATGTACTATGTTATAGAAAAAGATGTGATATGAATTGAAGGTGGGGGAAATAATGGATGATGTAATTATTTTAACACTGTTTGCGATTGATTTCAGCAAGTCCTTGTATATACTTGATGAGGTTTGAAGAAATTTTGGTATCATGACTCCCAAGGAAACAGCATTAATCTGAAATATACAGCTACCTATCTACTATCAATAAAGTGTGTGTACCTAACAGGAAATGAACTCGTAAAACAGAGGTATTCCCAAGAAATAAATTTTAAAGATATTAAGTGGAATAAATATCTTTTTAAAATAACAATAAGAAAAGGTAAGCATATTATTATCAGAAACTTGTAGAATCTTTCTCAACCTGGAGAATTAAGAATACAACATGGTAAATTTTAACGATTGTTTTTTGCTTCATTTAATAGTAAGGAAATAATCAAGCTTAAAAACAGCTGTGAACAGGTAGAATAAGTTTACTTGTCTCATTATATCTTTCTCCATCATAATTTGATCTAGTACACCTAGTATAGAGTTACCTTCTATTATGATATTGATCAGTAAGCACAGGATGCCTATAAATTGTGTGTTATCAAAGCTACTGATGGAGGTGCAATTAATGCTGCTGATGTTTAATTTGATCAGTAAATTTTATGTTTAAACCAATATCTTTCATTGTATCCTTTTCCTATAATTACAAATAAGCTACTATGAAAGAAATGGTAGGATTTTAATATCTTAATTTTCATCATAGTGAATTATATTTATATTTTTGTATTCTGATCATCACTGAAATTTTACTCTATGTTGGTTTATTGAGTAGGGAATTTTAGTCTTGGTAATGCTCTGACATTTTTGATAAATTTTCCAATCGATTAAAGAATTTAAAAGTATTCAGATCCATAATCATTACTTGCAATTGCAATACTACTTCTTTCTTGTGTTATATGTAGTTTCACAAAATTCATATATATTTGTTTTAAGGATTCATTGCAACTTGTTGTTGCAATAAATCCTTAATGAATGAATGGTGGAAGTGTATTTCAGGGTGGGAAAATATTTGGAGTTCCAATATTTTTTAAGTTTTGCCTGACTGATATTTTTTGTAAATTTCATGTCACATTGTGTCTCTTTTGACATAATTTGTACCTTTATCTCTCTCTCTTCAGTGATTTCCTTATTTGAAATAAGTAAACTCATTTTACTTCAGTTTGAATGTCAGCATCAACAGTGTCTGTTGTATATAATCTGATTAGAAAATTAAGTGTTACATAATCGAAAATATTTTGATAAGTTATTTAGGTTAATGCTGATTAATGTCCTTTTTAGAGATTATACTGAAGTTCATTCCAATGTATGCATTTATAATTTCTTATATAACAATTTTGGTTGCATTACATTTCATTTCAATCTGATGAGAAATTAATCATTAAATGAAAATAAAAATTAATTTCCATTTTACCTAACATCTAATGAAGTTGATTTCTAATCTTTTATTTCATCAACTTAAAAATAATAAAATTAAGATATTATAGATCACAATGTCCCTCTGATGGCTACTATACTTTCCAAGTATTAGTTGGCATACTGTTTAATGTTTTGTAATAAGAATGGATGTCTTATATGATTTAAGAAACCTTATCTTATTAGATAAAGAAGGATTTTCATATTGACATCGACAATGTAAATATATTCTTTAATGATACTGAAATTCAGAATTGAACAGCAGAAGGCTATAAAGGATATGTATATCCAACTTATTAGTCAATCATCAACCTATTACCTATATTGTTGTTTCACACTTTTTCGTTCAAAGTAAAAAACTTATTCTTTATTTTATTCTTCTTTTCAAGTTATCCTTAAGGGGGGCCTCTCCTTAATAACAGCCTTTTGAGCATACCGTTGAGAAAGACTTCTGGTTTTGGTTGTTATCACAGTGTGGAGTAATACCTGTACTGGTCAGCATATCTTCCTAGCAAGTAGGGGATCTGAGTTCAAGTCCCAGTCATGTCACGATTATTCATTTCTATTCAATTCTGTGTTTCTCTTTGTGTAAAACTCTAATTGAAGTTTGAAATCCACCTATGTTACCTAAGATGTTGTACTTTATGGAATGTTGGAAGATGTAGGTCCCAATCATATTATATCCTATTTCTGGAAGATATTTTTCTCTGTATGTTTCTGTATAATTGTTTACTTTTTCATATTCCCCTGTTTGCAATAACTTCCTTGTTTTTCCCAAGGTAAAATGAACTTGAAAAAAGTCTCCTTGGCGCACAGCATATCTGAGTAACACTCTCCATGTTCCTCATTTAATTCCTTCCTTGTTCCTTCCTTGTTTTTGCCTTTAATATGAAACAGCCATGCAAATTCTTCTCATTTCGGAGTACCAGATGTATCCACAAATAGTAATGATTATAAATGTTTAAAGTACCAATAGTAATACTTTATAATGAAATATTATAAGGTATATGTAAAATCGGCACCACATGTGATTCTTAATGTCAAAATCTAGTGAGACTAAACTTGAAAGGCTAAAAAATGAACACAAGGCTCTGAAAACTAAAATTTCCATCCATTAATTTTTTTTGCTTATCTATTTAAAATAAAATTACCTTTAACTCTATTTTGGTTTTCAAATTTGCTTATAACTCTGAAAAATCTCCTCCTTAGATGAATTTAAAAAATGCTGCCTGTTATCCTTATTCACAGGAATTTAGTTCATTGTCAAAGTTCATAACCCAGATAACCTTTATCTAGAGTTTGATCTTTATCTAAGTTTTCATTTATTTAGAAATGAATGAAATGAAGAAATGAACTGGCAGAAAGGAATTTCAATATTTTCGTTAATTTTCCACGTTTAAAATATTTCTTTTGGTTTTATTCTTCATCCGAATTATTTTTACAGTGTTGAAGAAAGTCATTTGTTAATGTAAATGACTGTCTTAATGCTATATTCTGGTTATTTACGTGTCAAAAATCCCTATCACAACAGCAGATTTATCAAAGTAGGTTGTACTATTGCATTAATCTTTGTTGTATGGGAGGATGTTTCAGATTGGTTCTGAAATTCCTTTTTTATTTTATCTAATCACAGATACGGTTCTAGTGTGGGTTTTATTTCGATATGGTTAATGCTGGTCTTTTTTATGGCTTTAAACTGAGATAGTCATCGACAGACAAGAAACAGGAGTACTACTGTTGAATATATGTTGAGAAAAATTTTGTAGAATATGGACTTTTAGCTCCTATAATTACCATGAATAATTATTTTATGTATCTCAATATTTTAATAGATTTCGTAAATATCAAAAAATATTTTTTTTCATTCTTATCTACATACCCTCTTTCATCAGTTTTGCTTGATGAGGCTCTGGTTATGATTTTCTAAAGAAATTTTTATTCTGGCATTTTTTTAATTTAGAAAAATTAATCCACGAAACTCTTATAACAAACATTATAAATAACCTCTAATTATTTATGATTTAAATTTTTGTCACTTCGGTGAAGATCGAAAACGGTTTCATAGCTAATGCCTCATTTGAGAAATTCTTCTGTCAAAGGACCGAAATAATATCATAAATAGACGAATCTTAACTAGAATTTTTAATTATGAAACGTGCTCATCGTTTTTGATGAACCATTACTACTAAATCATGCATGGAAATATTCAAAAGTGTTTTATTTTTTTGATTCTAAATTTTACCATAGTAAATTTATTGAACCTAAGGAATTTCTCTGCTGTATAAATTATGATAAAGTTCCAGTTCAAACGGATTTTCTTCTGGTGGATTAGTCTAGAAATGCGTTTTTCCTCGTTACTCTTATTTTATTTTATTAATCCATTTTTTTAATATAGAGAATTAAGTATGATGCTGATTAACTTGATCCCACGATTCGGTTGCTTTTCAATATTTATTCGTTCTTCGTGAATATATCTGAAAGAATTTGTTGACTACATTCTTCAGTATTAGTTTAGACGTAAGATTTTCAATTCTCTTATTCGGGAATAATTTACACAGCTGCTTTTATAACTGTATGTTAGGAAGGAAAAACTTTTTCACTTCGCTTGTATAACAAATTACTTCGACATAATAGCGCTTTGTATTCCTTCTGTTTTGTTGAAAGTTTAAAAGTGGCCGATTCTCATAGATTTTTCTGAATTTTCCTTTTGGATTGTTGGAGTGAGTATCTTAGAACGGTAGTGCCGAGACAGCCAGAGATGGAACTGAAAGAAATTTTCTTTCACAAAATCCGATTTCTTGTTAAGAGGAGTTTATTACATCGATATTTAAATACATCCTCGTTTCACTTTTCTCTTCCCAGAAAATTGAATTTTAAAATTAATTAAAGTTTTAAATTACACCTCTCACACTAATGATGCGACTTCTTTACGAGAGCATTATCAGTGCTTCAGTCTTTCGATGCGCGCGCACTGCTTCATATGAATTGATTTTGCGTGTTCAATCAGACATTAGGTGGAGCACTGCTGTAGGCGCATCGCGTCTCTTTCCTTCAGCGGAATACTTACATGTTTCCAAATACATAGATTTTTAGCGATAAAATAATTAGTATCACAAGAAAGAAGAAAAACATGGTAAGGTTAATCTCGTTGAGCCTTCTCCCGGATTTCCCTCAGTCGTCCCCTCAAAATCGCAAGTAAGAATAACAGATTGAAGTGAGCAAACGAAAATAAAATATTAGAATTGATTATCCGTGTTATATGAATCCGTTCGAAAAACAATGTTGTTGACGTCGAAGGCAATACTTAAGGATGTTTTCGACCTCTCCCAGAGTTCTCTGCCATAAAATTCTTGGTAGGGTTTTCGCTGAAAAACAAACTGAAGTTTCCTTCCAACCCTTGGTTTTTCTTAAACATTTTCTATGGTAGTTTACAATTTTCCGCATTATGTGGAGATTAATTTAGTAACTAAGGGATAGTTTATGTAAATGTGGATTCTCTTTTATGATTCTTGCAAACTATATGAATCTAAAATTAGCTGTGAGCTAAATTTAAACAATAATGAACTCTTTCCATTTAGTGACATCGTCAGAGTACGTTATAATGACATCTGTGAGATGTCGTTTTAATTATCAACAGGCTCGGAGAGTTTTTTTTATTTTTCAACATAGTTGTATTGAGAGCTTCGAAATGAGGAATATAAGTTGCAGGTTAAAGTAGATGAGGATTCAGGATGTCCTAAAATGAATTTATGGAAATACACAGTTTTATTTTTATGAAACAAGAAGCTCGAGTAAGTTTTAGTGAAGTAAGAGCAATCAGCAAACTTACTGTTCTCCAAGGTGGATAGACAAAAACTTGAAAATAACGTCAATAATATAATTTCAGAGCGTAATTTGTAAGTAGTAATAACTAATAAGGGTCATAGACAAGTTTTGATCGTATACCTAGAGAATTAGTGATATATTTACAAATTATTCGATAGTGGAGATGGAGTGGATCGCATTGTCTGTCGAAAATAGATCGAAATAAGTTACATTTCGTATTCGAAGATGCTCGGATCTCATCATATTTTATACAAGTATGTGCATTAGGACCGATTAATTTTTAAGGTATCTTATCGGTCCGGTGATTTATCTTAATTTGTTGAGAAGATATAGACGTAGAACTGTTAATATAAATATAAATTTAATATCGTAAATTCTATAAAGCTTTAGTCGAAGTCCATAAAAAGAGCTCTGTTTGGCAGCAATTGTAGCTTTTGAGGTTATCGACCGGAACGATTCTCTTTGATATTGAACCAGATGGTTTTACAAAATAATCCAATTGTTTTCTAAATATTTTTGCACGAGGAATGTACGGGAAACTAGGACATGATATAAGACTATTTACAAAACGAAATCAACTTTTATATTCTTATGCGACGTGCTCTTCTCTTGACGAGATCCCGAGACTTTTAAATCCCGAATATAAATACTTCCCTGAAATATCTTTTATCTATAAGAAGTATTTTTCTTCTGCGGGCTATCATTATTATATGATCATCAAAATCCAGAGCGTTTTAACATTATTGTGAAAAAAATTTCTCTCATTAGGTCAATTAATCCTTTCCTCCTTTCTCGCAATATAATAAATTTTTGCCTATTGTTTGCCTGCCTTAAATAATAAAAAAACGCCCTAAGATATATTTTATACAAGACGTATTCTGTTTCCCTCACAAAACGACTTTCCTTCCCACGTCCACTTCTTTTCCGTTTCGCAAATAATATTTCAATACGAAACACCAAATCTCTTCTCCTACGCGTAGACAAAATGTCTCATCTCACTCTAGCAAAAGATGCAGAACGAAACTGGTGATGAAACTGGCGAAAATTTCAAAGTGTTTCTTTTTCTTCAGTCAAATTTTTCACATCTTATTTGAGTGTAAATTTGTACGAAACTGAAATCAAAAGCAATGCCTCTATAGAAAGATACTTAAGGCGTAAACTAATTAATTGAATGGGCACATTGAAAGATATGCATTGCAGCAAACCTTCATCTTGAAGTTCCATTGAGTACATTTGCCTCAAATATAGAGATTTTTATAAAATCAGAAATTTTATTTTTTAATATATCTAGTCCTTCGATGTATATATGAATCTTTTCTTAAGCTGAATTAATTGAATAATTTAACGTAACTTTCAAAATTAACTGCCAAAGGATTTGAGTACAAACATTTTTCTTTTTAAAATACTGTCAATAACTAGATCTCGAAATTGAACATAACTGTATTTTGTTATTCTCATTATCATTTGTCTTAATTTATTTCTTGGAGTTGTTTCTAATTAGATTTACTTTTATATCACGATATTTGATTGTTTTGCACATTCTATTGTAATAGACCGTAAGTAACATTTCATTAGACATATTTATTAAAAACTTTAAATTTATATATATCGGAAAGAAATATCATGCGAAATTAATCGTAAATAAGTTGACATACCCTTAGTTCCTCGCTATCGAGGCATATGTAAGCAACTATGCTATTTTAACAACTGCGGCAAATCTGTATCTAGAATTCACGTAATGCAGCGTTAATTAAATCAACCACTTTTATTTACTGTAAAATATTTTGGGTATAATCAATAAAATAAACAAAATTTCATTTGAATGATATACTTGATGGTACATACACATTATTCTAAAAATACATGTTCATATTCAAAAAGTGCGGACGGAAATGCAAAGACGCCTTGGTTGGTAAAACTTGCGCAGGCAGAAGAATATGATCTCTTTTTCACAAAATTTGTCATCAATGAAGATATTTAACAATTAATCAACTTAATTTTCGTGCCGCCGTGGCTACACCTTGGATCGATGTATCAAACGTTTTCCCACAAAAAAACCTCGTATTGCTATTATCGAGTGTGCATTCAGGAGTATTTGTGCATCAAGCTTATAACTTTATGCAGCATACTTGCAAAAAAGACGAATCTGAGGAACTTGAATCCTCTTTATAACGAGACGTAAATCTTCCAAATTAGTCGGGAATTCACCGATGAATAAAGCCTATTGTCTCGCATCCGAATATCATCATGAACTCTTTAAGTAAATGCGAGCGCACAGCGATATTCAGTAATATTTGAACGATTATAGACATAATTTTAGCTCTGCGTTAAATAAGGTCCTACGATTTCTAAAGGTATCTTTGCGATTAAGGGATATCAATCAATCGACCATTTGAGGCTGTTATTTTTATTTTCTTTTTCCACTTTTCCATCAACCTTGTAGCTCAACCACAAAACTATTCCTCCTGAATCAGAATCGTCGACCCGAATTTCAGAAATTACTTCTCGCTCGTTTGCCTGTCGACAGACTCTCAATGAACGAATTCACTAAAGCAGTTACAATTGCCGAGGAGCGTTAAAGCCTTAAAAAACTAATACAGTATCAGCTTCTCAATAACTCCCCTCACGATGCTATGAATGTCAGTATTTGCTCTAATTGGCTCTAAGAACTGTGCGTCTGTGCTAATCGTCAAATTACTCGAAAGCTATCTTCACTCATTTATGGTTATTGGTTAGCTGTCCTCTAGTGTTCGTTGGAGGAACGACAAAGCGATTCATACGCGATTTTTTTCAACCGCGATCATAGGCACTCGTTGGGCCGTACGTTCGAGTGGATTGCCTGGGGACAATGATTCTCGCTTATCCAGCTGGAGGCGCCAATTGGGACCTAGTCCCGTTTCTGTTTCTTCTCCACGCCCGACGTCTGTTCCCACCGCCGTAAAACTTGTAGAGATGCGTCGGTGCTCTGCCCCAACCGCGTTTCACCAACATGCGGTCCACGTCAGCGATTGCAGCATCCAGGATTCGGTGAAGCTCAGCCGAGAAAGGGTCTCTACACAACGGAAATAACGGTCATTAATTAACAAAACATGTCAGTATTTAATTAATACATCTATTGCATCCTTCTTCACTAAAAGATATCCATGATTATTGTGTTATTATACTTCCATCGATTCATACTCGTTTATAATTATTCATTCTTCGTCTTTTTTCTTATGTTTGCGCAGGTTTTCCACGCCCTTTTTGTCGTTATCTTCGTGTGCACTGAGATTTAAGTCTTTAATTTTTTAGTCGCAAAAGTTTCACCCCCACGATCTCGAGTCATTTAATACCCGAGCATTTCCCCTCTTTCGTAAATTTGCGTGATATCCAAGAATCCTATGTTAGGTAGAATGCCATCCACGATTAAATTCTGACCATACTACATTCCTATTACGTACGGAATTTGTGACGAGCTAAATAGATCAGACTCTAATGAAAGCGTTCACATTATTAGAAATAGAAACCATATAATGAACATTCGACCTCATTCCGTTCTTTCATATTTGTAACTTTTTAGAGTCCTCCCTAGAAAAGTGGGAGAATCATATCCAAGATATTGTCAAGATATACACCCCATCTACCAACCCTTACCTCGAAAAACAACCCTTTCACTACTCTCCTTGCTGTTCTAATTAAACAAACTAAGAGGAAGGATGCATAACATCTGCTCAAAGAAATTATAGAATAGGATATCGCAAATTTTTTCTTGGCGACAGTTTTTCTAGAAGAAAGATGGATCTGACAAATCTAGGTATTGGGTTGGTAGACCAGATTTATTTAGTTTCGAGCTCTAGACTGTTTTTTTAAACAAATTTTACGTAGACTTTTGTAAGCGTTGAGTATTTAGGACCGCTGGATGATGCGGAATCAAGCAACAATTTTAGACTACATATTTGGTTCCAAAGAGGGGGCTAATCAGTGAAACCCTTCTTTCTTATTTTCATATTATTCACATGAATATCACATGAAGTCTGTCGAAAGGAAACATAATTACAAAATCGAAGGGAACTCTTCATTATCAGAGGTAATCTAAAAATTTAAATAGAATTCCCAAACATTATACTGCGAGAATTGATTTGGAAAAAGGAGATGAAGGCAAGATAATGAAATAATGGAAAGATTATTGCCAAAAAACATGCGTAGCGTTTATGAGTGAGTTTTTGGGAATATCTTTACGTTACTTAGGTTTTTAGCCGAAATTCTTATCGTTTTATCGGTTATTATTTTGATTAGGTACGCTGATACATTTTTTTGCAATTTGCAAACAAATCATTCTCTTCTCTTCAAATTTCTAACACAGATATAAGGAATTTCTTTTTTTTCTCGTGCAGTAATTTTCTGTCTTCTGCCGCTTATTTTGTTATCCACTGATGTGAAGTAAATTTCAGAAAAAAGCAAAATCAATTCGCCAAAGCTCTCTCAAAGCGTGAAATAAATTATTTGCAAGCTTCACTAATCGTTTATCCGTGGATAACCCGGTCCGATACGTTTAACCGTCGAGGGCTCACCTGATTTGGAAGAAAGTCCTTTGAGGGGACCGAAGCGGCCTTCTGAAGGGCCCGTCCAGGTGGGATAAAGCGCACGCAATCCGCTCGGGATCTCTGGGAAGTCTGAGGAAAGCCAGAAGTCTCCGTAGACTGCCGCTGGGATCGAGTCGAAGTCTTTCGAAGTGCAGGACAGTAGCGGCTGGACGTTTGCCAATCGTGTCGGAAGGGATACTACCCCTGCTCACGTTGATCCACGTGGCAGCCAGTTCTCGCCAAACCACCGCCAAACGGCTGGCAAAGCGCTCCCATTCTGCAATTGATGCATCGATTAGAGGGAAAACTTGGGTCGCATCTCCACCGCGAAGGGGGTGGGGCTTAATTCGTGTACGTTTCCGATTACGCGCCGTTAAAAATATTTTTCCACCGTGCCACTAATTGTCGCTTGAAATCGTAGGGTGACCCAGAAACCAGTTTTCTATCCTCAAACCTCGTCATACTTTTCCAAGAATCGATCGCGGAATTCAATCGGATGATTAATGGAAATCAAATCGAGTCATAGCTTTTTATCCAATACATGCGGATAATTTGGACCCGATGAATTCTACGAGTTGATGAAATCATAGTTAAATAGGAACGACTTGATTAAAACTCCCGCTTGATTAAATTTGCTCATTTCTTTATTTGATCGAATAAGCCCATATTTTCGAGTAAAAATACTGATAGGATCTTTTAATTTATTTTGAAACGAAATATCAATGATATTGGTATTTTCAAAGAAGTGGTTGAGGTTGTGCGAATGGGAAATTTGGCCGTAAACAAGTTCGTTATTGAAATTCCCACGTTCGGTGCATGGAAATTTGATATGAATCTACTAAAACATATGTGTTGAGATTCACTGTTAAGGTATTTCATGGGATTGAAATTTTAATTTGAACACAATCAATTTGTAACTATAGCAAATAAAATAATATAAAACGTTAATAAGTATACTGGTAGAATTTAGAAATATAATATTAAATTCCCAGTTGAATTTAGAATTATTTTCATAGAACAAAAGAAGGAAATTATTCATTAGGGGATCCACTCTTACGTATTTCCCATCGTTTAGGATGCATGAAAGTATTTAAACTCTCTCGATTACTACTGAAATACTCAATACTTAATCACAATTACAAAATAAAACGTACGAAAATTCCAATAACCTAGAGAAGATGGTTGAAGTGATATAACGTTGACATACGTCACATATTATTTAGTAATTATTTTGTTAGGTTAGCAAGAAAAGCATTTTAAAACTCATATTTTAGACTTTATGACATAAAAATTAACAAAGACCTTAACCGAATTCTCCTGTAAAATATGTTGAGAAGCAAATCTCTTACCAGGACCTCTGAATCTGTCATTGGGGGCGAAACCAGTGTGCCCCGCGTAGAGAAAATTTCTATAAGATAGGAGAGCTTCATAGGGGTTTCGAAGCAAGAGCACAGCCCTCCCTCTGAAGAGCGCTACTTCTGCTGCTCTCTGTACAGCACCAGCAGGAACTCTGCCCGCCAACGCAAAACCATGCGTTTTCTGCACTGCCGTACAGCCGCAGTCAGCGGGAACTGCCTCTCCGTAGAAGCCTTGCCAAGAGAAATAATCGAAAGGATTTAGTCACAAAATACGTGCCTAGAAATTCTAATTCTAGCTGAAAATTAAACTCAACAATATTGAGGGATATTGAACTTCTTTTTAAGGTTATGTTCTCCGGAGAGTCCAGGATATGCATCGCGATATGTAATTGCAGGGTATTTTGTCGGAAATAAGTAAATTAGAAACTATGGAGAGTAAGAGAATTTTATTTCTTTTTGTCTTTATTTGTTTCTATTTTAATTACAAAAGTAGTTTTTCATTTTAAGGAAAACTTCGACGAAGATATAGGAGTAAAATCTGCAAATAAGCGGGAGAAACAGAAAATGTCTGTTGCAACATACACTAAGAAGCAAAGCATCAAATAGTTGCATTAAAAGCGGTTAAAAAGTATTTATATATGTATATAACCTACATACACATATTAATCGAACGCGCTCTCCTTCAAATTGATTACATCTACTATTCACTCACTTCTAAGCGAATAGGATTATTTTCTGTTCAGTTCTGAGATTATGACGATGAATTTAAAAAACTCAGCGCGTAATGAATCTCCCGAGTAATTGAAAGAGTCGGTGGGATTTGTAAATTTAAAGTGCTCTTGTTTTATCTGTGCAAACATGAGCGGAAAACTGCTGGATAAGTTCCGTAATTTTTATGACAGAATAAAATATCAGCGAACAGTATGTTCTCATATGAAGATCGATGGAGATAGATATTCAGGGAGAATATAATGAGATTTCAATCGATTATGTCTGGGTTTTTCGAGTTAAAATAAAGATTAATGTTCAACGCGAATGTATGCGAGCACTGATTTTACTCGGGGATTTTAGTTATTGCAGTAATTTATATCGTCACTTCGGGAGACAGATCTTAATGAGAATGGTATGATCGTCATGCATATTTGATTTGGAAACCAAACGACATGAGAATAAATGAAGAAGGAAAAAAGTTTAAATGAGTATAAGAGAAGCAGAAGATTTAGCAGGAAGTAGGTATTCTTAAATGTGGAATTTTCAAGTTCTGTGTATACTTCCTGATAAAACGTAAAGTCATGTTTTTCAGCCGTGAATATTAATAATGATTATATTAGCAAACGTCACTAATAGGTATTGAATATACACACATCTATTTTGAAAAGTGCAGAAGTAATAGATAGCACATTTCAAACGGTTTTCTATGATAATTTTTCTGTGTAGAAGGTATCATTTCGAATAATATTAGATTCTCACATTATTAGAAATAGCAGTATATGTGAAATGTCGATAATTTTATGGATTACATGAGAAAACGGATAATCTTAATGTTGTTGGAGTGTGGCGAAAGCTCATATCATTGATTTATTTTCATTAAGACGAGAAGAAAAGGAAAATTAGTTGATTTCGACTCGTTAATGTTGTATTTAGGTGCACTGTAAAGATTACTTTACATAATCAAGCATACGGTTAAATATTTTGGTGATCAAGGAGCATCATTTCAATACAGCCTCTTCTTTAACAGTTTTCATTAACATACGTTCGTTAAAATAATAATAAAATTTAAATTCAAATTTAAAATAACTACATCTACTGCTCTCTAAAATCTCTAGTCTCATGCATTGCACCAGGAAACGATTCATTTAGTTTATTTTACTGCCCATTCAAGTTAACCTTGCCGATAATTAATATTCAGGCGGCCAAGGAATGCGCCGTGGGGAGCAGGGGATAAAGCTTACCGAGTCGTAGGGTAGTAGCAGGTTAGCGACGTGGGAATAGAGCGATGCCATAAAAAAATAAACAAGTATTCGATTTCCTCACGGTTTATAATATAACACATATGTCTTCTTTTTCCACGGCAATAATAATTATAATATAATAATATAGCTGCGGAAAAAGTACACATCTGTGATATATCACGAATTCCCACCATATCACGGCCGCCTCCGTAGATTTTATCTTCCCGGTTTTATCATGGAAAGATTTTGCTATCTCAACTTACCCTTGCTAATTAGTTGCCGGTCCGTATATACACTTCCGGTGAAAATGCCCGAAGAAGCTTCGAGGAGGTATCTAACCCACGTGTTTCCACTCCCAGGAAAGGATACGAGAGCTGTCATTGGTAGAGACTTTTGTTTGGCGAAGTGCACGTGGAAGTGACCGCATTGCTCGGAACCAGGCCATAGGGCAAAAGATCTGCGACTCAGGTCCAGCTGGGGCCCTTCGGAAACAAATCTTTGATTATAAAGCTTATTCATAATCAGTAAGCCTATTCAGTAGGAGAAAACGTATTTTATGAAGACTAATAAAAATTGTTTGAATCAGTTTCCATTCCTTAAAACTCTATCATTAGATATTAAAAAATTGAAGAGAGAAGAGTGTACTATTACCTATTAGAGGTTAGAGTGTACTATTTCGTTATAGGCTTTTATGCCGATTTTCCCTCTTAAACCCTTAAAGATGTATGTTTCGAACACGATGTATCCAACCTTTTACGCGGTACGAGAATAGGCATCCCCTAATGGGTAAATATGACCTTTGCCGAAAAGTATAATAATGATTTCGTCCAAGAAAGTAAGATTTACATTATTGGTCTGGCAAACTTTACAGTATACTCTTTCCCAATTATTAATTCTGTGAAGGTAAGCGAAACGGTAGTTGTAATCGAAACTTTCTCGATACTTCGAGCCAGGTATTCATCATTTCAAGAGAATGAAGGATGTGGATTATTTTCACGGGCAATTCAAGTTTTTGTAAGAAACTGAATTATTTGAATTCAGATCTGAAGAAGTTTTTATAGTTCCTGAAAACTGCCGATAAAGTTTAATGAATCCGGAGAAGTCTGTTGTGTCGATTTTTATTGAAAAAGTATCCGAGTGACCTCTTCATCATTTGGATCGGAAGAATTTCAAATATTTAAGGGGAAAGGTTACTATGAAAAGGTTGCGATGATAAGGAATTCGAAAATATCAAATCAGTGGAGATTTTTCATTTCGATAATAATTTAGAGAAGATCATTTGCTAGGATAGGAAGGGATATTGTAGGTGGAAACCAAGTAAGAAGAGATAGAATTTGGTCTGTAAAATGATGTTTTGGGATTCGAAACAGGGAGGAATTATAGGTTTGAAATATGCAGTGAGTTTTTCGGAAATTTGAGGAGATTGATTGGATGATTTGGAGAAGTTCAGCTTTAAAGAAGCTGTTATATAGAATTACAAATATGTGAACATATATGTAATTTTAATCTCTTTATTATTCAGATCTTGATCGGTGAAGACTGAGAACAAATAACTGCTAAACTTAACTGAACCGATTTCGAATCAGTAGCAAAAATGTTTTAATATATATTATATAGAGATTTTATTTTAGCTTAAATAAAATTAACCTGTGTCTTAATAATAATGTTCATGGTTCTGCATAAAGAGTATAGAGTAATTTAAATACGAGAAAACACTTTTTTGTAGATTTGTGGATAAAATTAAGACATTATTGAATCTTTAGCTTACCTGCAACAAGATCAAATTTATCCTTCTCAGGAAATTCAACATCTTGGCCGACGTCAGTTTTTCCACCATCGTTCACGGATTCTATGATTCTAAATAAAAAAAATATGAATTAAATTTAATATCGGTATTCCTAAATTTTGTTGAATATTTCAAATCTTTTATTTTGAAATTTTATCTTTCATATTTCATCACATTTGAAAATATTCTGGACTGTTGTTTATAATAAATAAGCACTATGTGCGATTGAACTGCCATGAGTAACTTAATACGAAGTGCTTAAAACATTCGCAAATGAGAATCGTTCCGTCCCATAGCGATTACGTACAACTGCACAAATAAATGGACTAGGCACTTCTCTAATTTGTCGGGAGTTTTTCAATTTACCACAAGTGTGTGGGATATGGAAGCCACTTATGGAGCATTTACAAGGTTTCGTTAATAGAGCATCCCACAAACGCTGACAGCAGGTACGTTCATAACTTCTACGTAGATACTGAATATTTACCTCGTGTTATTACACCGATCTCATTATGCTCTATTAAAATGCTTAGTGCTCTGAGAGTCTTAAGACAAGAGTTAAACTTATGTTGAAAAAAGAATAAAAATATCGTATTGGTTTAATAAGAAAAATAGAATTTAGGCACCATATTTTTTCAAATTATGAGCATTTTAAGATTATTATTTTAGGATTTATTGCCCATTATATTGGTGTTTGAATGCGTCAATTATCCTTGACAAGGAAAAGATTATAAGGATCATGAGGAGGAGGTAATAGACTATCGAGTTTAAATTTGCATCTAATCTTTTAATTTCATCGGAATGGAGCAATATTTGGATGGAAAAGGGAAGCTGATTTTGTAATGATTGTACTTAAAGAGCATTCAAACTTTCATGCATCGTTCGAATTTATTTTCTTCCAAAATGTACGTATAAGTTCTCGGATTTAAAATTCGAAGAAGTTTCATCTCCCCTCAGCTTAATTAGTATTTTGGACTCCCATGGATACTACCGAAGGTTCTATTGTGCTTCACAGATATTAGTTCCTCGGAAGACGCGTATTTTCGGAAAATTCGGCTTTTCATATCCATTCAATCGTGATATTTTTGAATTTCCCGATAGTCCTGCAGAATTCACTCGTAGTCCCATTTCTTCTGATTTCAATTTCACGATTCAATCTCGAGAGATTCAAGTCTCAGAAGTTAATCATCTCAAGACTTCTTCGAACAACTTTTCTGATGATCATCCGATTGATTCGATGGGTCTTACTCGAACTCTTTGCGATAGATTTCGAGTGTTCACTTCGAGAGGCTGTGTATTTCGTCCAAGTGAGAAGATCATACTATCAAATGACACTGCACATTTATAGAAATCTCTACTAAGTATCGAATAGGTTTTTGTAAGCTTTGTCAATGACTCCAGAGTTCACATTGATATCCGAATGAGGAGTTAGTTTCGACGCGAAAGATACGAAGCATCGGTAAATAAGGATTAAGACAAAGAACCGCGGTTGCGAAACTGCAATAGAGTAAGAGTACTTAAAGAAGAAAGTATGGAAGCCACATTCGTGGAAGCCGTAAAGGAAGCGACAGAAGTGACAAGCGAACCTAAAATGCCGAAGGATAGACATTTCAGAGAGAAAACTCGGCAAATGATGGGATGACGTGAAGAGTAGAATGAGTCAGACACTCCGAGAGATAATATCGTATACGCCGAGATTTACGGGAGCTGTCAGGAGAGCAATTAAGGAAGATGTCAGAAATCAACGGCGAAGATTTGTACAAGAAGTCGACGGGAACAACTATAGTTGGAATAGCCGTGATGAAAGAGCAGATACGGTATTGTGGGAGAGTGAATCTCAATGTATTACTGAAGTAGATACACGAAGAATTTAATGCCAAAGGCTCTCCAAAACCGGGAATTCTCCAAAATTACGCTTTTAAGTTACGAATGATGGAAAAAGATGTTGAATTCATATCACCTACCTTCCTATTTTTTAATGCGGTGGATTTAAGTGGAGAAACACTAGATATCGAAGACTGAGGCATTACATCTGCGATTCGGGAATTCAAGAGCAAGACGAACGAATATGAGATGCCATCAGCACTTAGCTTTGTAGTCCAAGAAAGAGACCTGAAGTTATTTTTGCACTCACAATGTATGGAGATGATTGGATTTCAAGAACTTGATTCTGCGGGATGGAATCGAAAGATCTTTTCGAGTTATCAAACCACATAGAACCAATAAGCAGTGAAGGAAAACTTCTAAAAATACTGCATGTGAAATTCTAATAAAATTCGTCACTGCTGGAGAGAAAATAGAATCGATTTAAAAACTTAAATCGTATATTTACGTATAAACGTATATTTGTTATAGTTTACTTGTCTAATACAAAACTTTGAGCAACAAAAATATTTATCTATACGCTTTCCAAAGGCCAAAATCTGTTTTCTCAATCACAGCCAAAAATATAGCTTAGTCTTGAATTATTACCAGCTGACCCTTATTTTTAATTAAAATTATAAAAATCGATGGGACTAGTTACAATTTTTCGGAATATTTTTGGTGCTTGCCAGTCTAGGATCTGAATTACGGGTGAAAATAGTCCGTAACTCCTGAAAAAATCAAATTTTCGACCAATTGTGGATCGAATCCTTGCTGGTCATAATTTTACTGATTTACTTCTCGAGGAATACATAAGCGAAGTATTTAATATACATTTTAATAATTCAAAATTAACGTTCAGATTTGCGGAAATGAGTTTCAGATATACTGATAATCCGCGAAAATTAACGTAACCAAAGGTACTTAGCTCTAAATAACAGCGGGGATAAGGGAAGTCCGAGTTCTGTGCACTGCTGTCGATTTAATGGGTGAATTTTCTCACGAATTTATCGAGTGGTACTCCTTTCTGACTTTCATTGACCCCGAAAACTCGTGATCCCACACCGTCGAGAGCTTTTCCATGAATCAAAGGCCATAACACTTGACTTAGGAGCAATTTTTTTCTGCTCTTTCATCGTATTCATCCCTTAGAAGTCGAGTACTTTCCATACGTCCGATCTTATCGGCTCCAGTATAGTATCACTTATCGAAAGCAAAACGAGGTGACTGAATTTGGGTACAAGAAAATTTCAAGTTGGTGCTTTCAGAAAAAGAATGTATGAGGCTCAAATCTGATTTCGGTTATCTTTTAAAATGACGCCTGTAATTTCTTTCGTAGCCTATTTACAGCGGAATCGAAAACATCGAAAATGTGTTTCCAAAAACATTGGAGAATAAAGATGCTTTTGTACTAGTCAAACAAACGCTCTTGTTTTACAAACCAAGCGGTGACATTTACGTAATTGACGTTGGGAAAGGAATAAATTTTCTTCAGGAAACAGCTGTTTCGCTAAGTCCCCGAATAAGTGAACTTTAGTTTAAAGTAAATTTGTATTTCAATCTGATACTTCTTAAGACGATCTTTTCTTTGCCATTTGTGACAGAGCTTTTGTAGACCATTTTTAACTTAAGTTTGGCACAAGACGTTTAAAACATGACCGAAAAAAATCCTTCGGTAGGAACGCCTTCCGCTCAAACTCGTATCGACCTTTTTCAATGTGCGTGATTTAAACTTAGTGAGCAAAAGCCGTGTTCTCTCATCGATCGGCGACACGGAAGCACGCATATAACGAGTGTTTCTATTCCGTTGAGGGGCAAGTGCCGTGGCTTATTTATTTACGGAGGAACAGCGAAATCACTTCCCGTGATTCTTTCACTTTCAGTTGAATTTTACCGCAGCTGATTTTCTTCCTGTCTCTTTGATTCGAGAACTGTTTAAATATGCGTCTGATTTGATTTCTTCCTTGAAAGATAAGAATTAAATCGAGCAATATTCCCGTGTACTGTACTAAAAGTTTTCACTGTAATACTTTAAGATTGCTTTTTAATATATTGCAAGTTTAGTTCTATTTACATACGCTGAATTCCTATCTTTTAATCGATATTTTTTTGGTACATTGTCAGAATTCTAACAAAGAACCCCATCATTATTGAATATGTATATGAGAATAGGTATTGTGTTTCGTCGGAATTTTTAAAAATACTTTATCGTTTAATTAATACAATTTTGTGCAAAGAATATTAGAATGAATCGTACGGATTTGAAACACATTATCTTTTACTTACGTAAAAAAAAATTAAATTGAATTTATTGAAAACTTCATGAAGACACTTTTTGGAAATTGGATGCACGAAAACAAGCAATTTTTCTCTCCTTATGAATCTTTCCATAGAGAAGTCGGTAAATCAAAGTTATTGCACGTTGAAACCAACTTTGGAATACATTTTTTATGGATTTATATTTGACCGTTGCGCGCTCTTGGAGGAGACGCTGTGTTGACCCGTCTCTCGGGGATTCCCCACATATTCTTCTAAACCTTTCTCCATCACCTATTCTCACGGGATCCTCGGATATCAGTTTAAAAATGATATCCTCGGATGGGGCTCGTCAGCTTCGAAGCTTATGCATACAGAGGAACACGTCGCTGCATTAAATTTGCTGCGGAAGTTTTCAAAAAGTTTCATCCCATTATATTATGCTCTTCCGCAAGGTAACATGTTTTTCGACTTAAAAATTTCATTCTAAGAGGTCTATATAATTTGCTTTTATTAATACAATTTGAGACATAGGTTAAACAGACGTGAAAATAGTGACGTGACTGGGACTCGAAGCCAGATCAACCACTAATGCTAAACTTTACACCACCATGCCTCGTTATTCCACTCTGGAGGAATAAAATAATTGATGTTGTCTAGCGGTCAACAGTGGTGTAGGATCTGGGTTCGATTCCCAGTCATGTAGAATTTTTCACACGTTTTTAGCTTAATAACCAAGTCATATACACTTCCTCATCCAAGAAATTTGGAATAATTTCTCCGAAATTGGCTGATAGCAAAATCGTCGGCTTCGTTCAAAAACGTCGCCGCTTCGATTCCCGCTAAGAGATTTCGTGCATCGTGACGACTACGAGTGTCTAAAATCGATAGGTAACGTGTCCGAGCTATGTAGGGAAGCCAATTACAGAGGCGTCGTTGCGGTGAATGCCCTCAAAAGATTCTTTTACTCCGTATTTTAATCAGAAGTGCATCTGCTGTTATCCGGCAGAATTACGATCGGAGATAAATATGTCTATACGAGAGGATTCCGATATAAAATAGCGGAGTTACTTCCACGGAAGAGTCATCGAGAAAATCGTGGGAAAAGGAGCCAATATCCTCGGAACAACAAAGAGTTCGAAGAAAATCTGATGGACTTTGAGAAGGAAGAGCCTGGAACTCTTTGGCAACGAGGATATTTACTGGATGCCGATAAGGGGTAGAAAAAATGAACAAACGGGTGCTCGGCTGCCTCTAAAAACTAGAAATCTCTACCGCTTTTATAAAAGAAGTACGCACGAATCTTGCTGAGTTTACAAGGAAATCAAGAATTTTAGAAGACATTCCGAAACGGATTGAAAGTTCTAGAGGTTCCAATTTGATCAACCATACGATGACATAAAGCGCATGAATGCAAGAAAATTGGGGATTAAGGAACAATCGGGACAGTTAAAACCTAAAGAGATGACAATTTATAAATGCCAAAGAAAGTTTAAGATTTGCTAATCTCCCGGGAGAGCATTATTTGTTTTCTTTTTTGAGAGCGCTGAATCAAAAAATTAAGTATAAGGGATAGCTCTCTGTTAGTCAAAGTGATAGATAACACCTTCAGATGATGGCGTACATTCGATTTCTGTTGCAATTCATGTCGTTCCAGTATATTACTCGCATCATTAGGAAGAGAGTGAGGTGTTCCCATGTTGAAAGCCACCATTCCACGCTATTATATTAAACGCAAGGATAACTCCTACATTAGAAAACTTTTGAACGAGTTTAAAACAAAGCTACATATGAATCCTAATCCAGTTCTCATAATATTTTCGTAGAATTTTCTCATTATAATTTCATAACTCGTTTCTCGATCTTGGAGTCCCAATGAGTGCATTTTGTCCACTGAGGAATAATAGTGTAGAAAAACTATTCTTTGACCTTTTTCTGCGTATTTATGATAAGAATACGTTAAAAAAGTAGAGTTTTTTTAATGGAAGAAAAAAGAACAGTAAAATTTACTTTAGAACTGCATATAAAGCCTAAATCCTGCCATCGATGTCTTGTCTAAAACAGGTTAATTTACTAAAGGAATTATTAAGATTAAAAGTTCTGTGGTGACGGGTAAAAGTTGTTCATCCTTCTCCTGCCGAAGGGAGCTATCTCGAAGTTATGTAATCAGCGGCTTTCGTCATCATGAAATCAAATTGATATTAGAGCAATGGGATATACTTACCTGGATCTAAATCGAGATTATTTGGGTCTTTGAAAAGTGACGGGAGATAGGGAACAAAGTGGCGATATCTGAACAAAAATCGTTTTTATTTCTATCCTTAAACTTTTACCAGTAATTTGGCGAGTGATTACTCTATATAGATGATGGAATGCAAAATTTAGTCATCGAAGTCTTCAGAATTTTAGTCGAAAACCGTAGTTTCTAAGGTTGGATGAAAAACTTACCCGTCAGCTTCAGATGAAGTTTGCTGGTGACGTCGGTGATACCTTCTCACTGCCCTCAACATCGTATCCTCCAGGTCAGGGGTTACTAGCAGAAGAATAAGCATCCCAAGAACTGTTCCTGTCATCATCAGGAACAGTTGCATTACCTTCAGGAAGGGGCTCATGATGTTCCTTTGTACTGGAACGAGCTAACTGTTCAAATTAGACAAATCGAAGGTGTTGATATTTTACTTCTCCGGAAATATATTGACAACTCGAAACTACTTTGCAGAGTAAAGATTTTGTTAAAAATATTTTATACATATTCCAATGAACACTTCGTGAGTCCAGTTGAAAAAGTCTCAAAAATCGTTTCCACACAACCTCTAATTTCGTACTCTTTAAATAATTCAATATTTTCAATTATAATTGAAATTATTTTATAGCCTCTCTTTTAATCATGTAATAGAAATAAATTTTAAGGAGACCGTATGTTCCAACGTTTCCCCAAACCTCGCATTCTATGAAATAAATAAAAAGATATTCTTTGCTTTGGAATTTATCGATATCCTGAATGCTTTTTAATCCACAAAAAGGTTATTTTTTCGTCTAAACCCCTGTATGACAAATTAATGGTGAAGGAGACAGGAAAAATTTAAAAAAATATTTATGATTGAAGTTAATTTCCAAAGAAATCGGAATTTTTTGAGGTTTTTCGAATAAAATATTTCTTTGTCCTCTGGTTATTAATTAATTCCGTCTGAACTTAGCTGCGAACAACCGCAGAAAAAATTTGATTTATGTAGACTTGAAATGTACTCTTTTTAATCCCAGTTTAAAGGTATTTTATATGTATAGCCTCGTTAAAACTTTTCTCCGCAAATGGTGACTATTTTTAGTTGTAAATATTGCGTTAGGAGCGGATGTCAAACAAGCCTTTGGATATGAGGATTTTAAGTCAGCGGTTACGAAATCCTGACTCTAAGATTAGACTCCTTGAGTAAAAAGCAGCCAAAGCAATTACCGGGATGTGAGTTTTAACGCTTTTGAAAATTAGTCCTAGATTACGAATTGAAAAGAAGACTCGGGCTCTGCTATGGGATGAGGGGTCAATTGAGAGCGACAGAAGCGTAATGTAAACAGAACTGAAAGGGGTATTCTAGTCAATTAAAAGAGTGTGTCTATGAAAGTTTGCCATGTAGGTCGTAGCGATCGATGACCACAAGAAAAATAACTGCTTAAATGGCACGATTTCCTCAAAATAAATTCGGTCGCTTTAATTAATTTTCATATCTTTCTGGCGACGCGTTCTAAATACGGAATACCCTTGCCTCCTCATCGGTTCATATGGCCATTCATGCATTACGTATAAGGGCATAAGTTATTTCTGCATATCTTTGTCTAATCTAAGGACGAGATGTAACGAATTATTATTGACGTACAATAGGAAAAATATCTAAGCTGCGAAATGGACAAAATACACGGAAGAAAAGTCTTAATAAAATGTCTCTTTTACTAGGATAGCTTATTAATTCCTTAAAAGTTCAATGTATTGCGGATTCAGTATCGAAAATGTTTTATTTTGTATGTATCATTTATTTATCGTTATCATCATTCACAAAATTAATCGCGTAATTTTGTGAATAATGATGACGATAAATAAATGATGCATATATATATATATATATATATATATATACACACACATCCATACATAATTTATTATTAAATCATTAATTTAAATAATATTAACTTAAAATTACGCGATTAATTTTGTGAATGATGATGACGATAAATAAATGATGCATACAAAATAAAACATTTTCGATACTGAATCCGCAATACATATATATATATATATATATATATATATATATATATATATATATATATATATATATATATGTATATATATATGTAGCCATATTACAAAAGCTTACATAAAATGAAAAATTACTTCTCAAATTCATCTCTATCGCTGCTCACTCACAGTCAAACAATGGAGAATGAATATGTATGATAACGAACGAATAGGAAGAACGAGGCTTTGTTTGTAGGATTCGATCCCTTGTTTCCACTTCGAATACTTGGCATTCATTCTCGAAATTAATTTCTGGGAGTAAAAAAAATCTTCGACTTCAGCAGCCCGATTAAGTAAAGATCGGTCCGTAAATTAATAAAGGACTTTGCAATTTCCGTAAAAGTTTTAATCAAGTGACCGAGTTCGCTCTATACTCTAATCATAGGCATCATCGGATGACGAGCCCTCGCTCGATTAAAACTTTGGCGGAAATTACGAATTCCCTTTTTGATTCGTCGAATTGTGCTCCACGGTCATATCGATTGTGCAAATATCGGTTTTATAGATCTTCTTCGAGTTTAAGGGATGGAATAAAGTCGAAGAATCTTACGCGACCGCTTTCATTTGAAATCGCATCCTCGGATGATTGTTCCGACTGAATTAGTGTGAGTTTCTACGTCAGTGGCGAGGGATACTGCATTTTAGTCCGATGAATGCACCTGAATTAGATGCAATTATAATCAGGCGATGTTTACGCACCGTATCGGGAGCGGTCACGATTGAGTTAGGTGTGAACTGGAGAGACGAATTATAACCAACGAATAGAAGATCATGAAAAGGGGCTCAAGTGATATGAAAGCTATATTTAGGGTGAGAAAGGTTAAATCCTAAGAATACTGGACGGAGAGGGAGTAATTAAGGTATACAAATCATTTAAAAATATTAGGAATCAGCAAACTATTAGCAATGTAGAATTGTGACGAAAATTTGTTCACTGAATAAGGTACTAGAAGATAAAGTATATGAATTATATAAGCAAGGTATATGGCGTATCCAAAAGATGTTGATAGTTGCAATAGTTTTCCACAAACTTACTTTAGATAAAGAAGATAAAGTTTAGTACAATGACTGTTTTCAACTTATCTTATTTTATCTACGCTAAATTATTTTATGCAACTATATTATTTTATTTGAATGAATAGCCAACTCTATACTCTAAAGTAAACAATTGTCATATTTCAATAGGATTATGGGAAACGAGCAAAATATTTTACTGAGAAAAACTTAATTTCGAAAGAATTTGTGTAGAAATCGAAAAGAACCTATGAGAAGAAAATGAAAGTAAAGCATCTTTATATGTGTAAAATTAGTCAATTTCTCTAAAATTATGGAAATGGGACAGTAAAGTTTCATGGTTGTATATAGAAAATAGAGTTCTATAGAAGGAACGTAAGAAATTCCCTCTTATTTTGAAGAATAGAAGAAGTGAGAAATAAAAGTATAGCATATTTTAGGAAATATTATGAAGAAATTTTAGGAAAAAATAATAGAATGTAGATAGGATAGGCCATGGAAATTACGGGGTTTATTAACGAACAATTTTGTCGGATAGGTACAGGGTACAGAGAGAAAATTGCAGAAAAATACGTAACCCTGAATTTACTCACGAAAATATTTCGAAAGACAAGGGATTACGGCTGATAATCTGAGTGGGATTCTATTCTTATGGGAGTTGTTACGTGTCATTAAGTAAAATTTAGGAAATATGAAAAGAAATGAATGATATAAGATAATTTTCCGTTCTAAGGAGACGATATTTAGATAAGAAAGCTGTTTACCAAATAGGAGTACCTAATGCACAAACAAAGAAAATTATGCCCTTTCTTGGGGATAAAGGGTAAAGCAAAGAAGCGATGCGTTATTTTTCTTTCACTTTGACCCTCAACAAGGAGACCGAATGTATATTTATCAGAAAAAGACATTGAGTCGTCTCTGAGAAAAATATTATCATTAAGAGGTTGCGAGTGGGGTTATTCTTGAATGATACGTGCATTCATCGGGCGAAGCAATAATTACTACTTCTGATTGGTAGGAAAGAGTAAACAAATGGAGTGCACCATCAAAAAAAGGGCTTCAATATCATTTGATATTTTTGTCGAAGTAAAAGAAGTCAAGATATGAGGTAGAATGGCATAAAAAATCTATAGAAGCGTAAATATAATTTGACCTAAATCAGAGCCTGGTGAAACCCCTGAAGTACTTCTATAGCATTGAAATATTAAAGGTCGATTGAAATTTATGAAATTAAAATTTGAACTCTTATTTTCCAAATGGTATAACGTTAAAATTCTACAAATTTTAAAATCCAACGAGATATATATCTAATATCCAACTATTAAAAAGTAATTTATTTTATAATGGAAAGGAAGGAGTAACACAACTGGAAGCTATACCTGGTTAAAATATGTGGAATATTTAATGGTTCTTTTCTAGTAGAGGCTGAAGCTTTGAAGGAGATGCAAGAGGATCGTAAAGTAAATTTAATGGTTAACTATAGTTCTATGAATTTATCTTAATTAGAAGGAAAAGGGAACCGATATGCGGCATTCAAAGAACTCTCTCGGTAAAGTTAGTCACAAAGGAAAATTTATATTTCCCTCACCCTGATAATTGTTTACAATGGAATGGAACTGTATATAAGATACAAGGAGAGACACTTTTTGACTCTTTTGGAAGTATTTAGATTTTTACTTTGGAGCATATAATGTGAGATCTAAATTTCTGATAGATGATATGTCAGGTGTCACTGTGGAGTAGTCTTTGTTTGGATTTGTGAAATCTAATAATAAGGAAAGTTATTAATTTACTTTTACATAATTTATGTAAAAATATCTAACTTAATTGATTACGAAGAAAATTACATTTTTGCCCTGCTCGTTTGGTTTAACTCAAGTATTTAAGTATCACTCGAAGAAAATCCACTTAAAGGGAAAGAGAGATGTAAGTATATTCGTGTAAAAAGGATGGCTAAGTGATTCTAAAAATTGGAATTAAGTATTTAGGTAACTACCAAAGTATTGCTTTTAGGATTGATCTAAAATAGAACTAGCTGATAGGAAGGTCAATTTTGAAAGAAAATATAGTGCTCAACATTACCATGCGAAGACCTGCGATATTATGAAGTGGATACAGGGGAAGGCGCTTTTAAATCGTTAGTCCGTAGAATACGGGGTGTGCTAGTGGGATTCACGTCAGGGAGAACTGAGGAAAATCTCGTACGGCGGCTGGATTTCTTTTAAAAAGGCATGAAAAGGTAGCGGGGATTATTAAATAATTAGGTTGGGAAAACTTAGAATCGCATGAGGAGAGGAAAGATCACCCATATTCTTCGAAGAGTTTGTAAGGCATCATTCGTGCGAGGATGTGAACGACAGGATGAATTCTCAAAAGGCGTGGGCAAAATACGAAGTAAATCAAATAAAAGGAGAAAAGACAGCGTAAGTGAATTTGATTCCGTTAAACGAACGGACGGAAGTGGAACAGTTTGCCCGAGAAGCTTTAGAAAATCGCGCGAAATTTATGAAATATTCAGAAAAAAGTCTTGTTAACTCGCGGAGGATGGTAAGTCGAGGAGGGAATCGCTGTTTTGAGTGATGTATGACCAAGTGGCCGTAATTCCGAAAGGAATCCGAAACAAAATCGCTCGAAAAACTGCATTTTCGTGATTAATGCGGTTTTTTTGACCTTTACTGTGTTCTGCATGCATTCCTTCATCAGCAGTAATTACCTTTTAAAATTATATATCGACGTTTCATGCCTCACATCAATAATGTGGGTCGTCAAAAAGTAGGGAACTGAGTATTGTATGACCTGATTCGAATACTCTTTGCTGCAGCTTCTAATGGACATTTTTCTCGAGCTCGTACGTATTTTTTTGGCGCAGAAGATTTAAATACAAAATGTTCGGGACCTAATTATGAGAGATAGTAAACAATCACGTCTTCAGTGTGAAATTAGATTTTAATCATTGGAGAGATTACGGGTCGAACGCGTAGAATGTGCTAAAGGGTAGCTTTTTGGTGACAACACCGAGTTGGTCATTTGCGCAATCTCTGAAAGAAACTCACGTAAATAATCACTCCTACTGCCGCCACAAGCCTCCGTCATTACGTGCCCGTGTGTACTTTTAAACCCCCTTTTATTCAAAGTAACTTTGCTCACCCCTAATTCACGATTTATTCACTCACGCACATGTAAATTCATTCCTTTCTCTTTCTTCGTAAGCCCTTTCGAGAATCGTAATCCATTGGTACCTCAAAAATAATAAAATATATACTCAGCTAATGTATTGCCTCTTTTTTATATATATTATCATACTCATCAAATGAGTTTAAATATGGTGTGAAATCTTAAAAAAGGCGCTAAATTGCAGATTTCATTATATCGTATACATAATTTTACTAAGAAAAGGGGGATGTGTCCTTAACGAATGAAAAAAACAAAATAATTGACACCTAGCCTAGGATTTATGGAGGCGAAAAAAGAAATTATGAAGAGGGGTATTCGAACAGTAGGAAATTAGGTTGAATAAAAAATGTTAATTTTGTCAATTTAAATACTGGCAGTTCATTGTGATAAAACCAGGGTTCACAAACACGAAAGTAATAGGAATACTCAAAAGAATAAATCAAAATCGTCAAAGTATATTTTATTTTATTTAAATGATATTCAAAATAATAAAATAAAAGGTAAATTATGAAGAAACATACACTCATTTTTGGCTCGATTAGTAAAATTAGCAGATTATTATCTAAGCAATGGATGTATCAATATAAAATTTCTATAAAAGAATGTAAATACGATAGTTACAAGAGACCGTTACAAACTTGAGCAATTTTTTAGTCGAGGCAACGGAAAATAATCGAAATAAATTTTATTTAGTACTTTTATTTTGGTTTTGCAGCGAACGGTATTTTTGATGCATATCTTGAGAATAAGCATATAATCTCTTTCATTTTCTTATTTAAAAAAGAGCTACGAATAAAATACGGATTGCAATGAAGTATCCAAACTCTAAATTTGTGAATTTTATTATGTAACACGCTCGTTCGCTCGTAAACACGGGTGCATCATGTTCCGGATTAATGTTTTCATCTCAAATCACTCTTTCTTGCCGCTAATTACTTGCCCGTTCTCGTCCAATCTCTCATTGCTTTGTTTCTCGTAACGAGATGCATTAATTATCCAGCGTAAATGATTAAATCGGCGATCGGAAATCTCGGTGCTTCGGAAGGGATTAACGAACGCGTTGCGCCTTTGTGTCAAATCTTTGTCGAGTTAAAAACGTTTTGGAACGGCTGCGGAGTGGAGTTGCTCGGCTGCCCCACAGATGCGGCATTTTCCTTATTCTTTCCCTCGACGAAATGCGACACAGGCCGAGCTTCCGTGATTTGTAATCGATTCGTATATTTTCAGCGAGCTGCTGCAGAAACTTATAGTAAATTCCTTCCGTATGCATCGATAATGGCATGTAATCTAAGGAAGACCGATTTATGCAGCGATGAATGTTAATTTCATTACGTGCGAAGCGCTATTATTGCTCGAACAAAGAAAAACGAAACGTGAAACTAATATATCGCATTCAGAGAATGAATAATATTTTCACGGCGTGAATTTTGTTACTATAAATTTTGCATTATTTGTTGAGGGAAATTAAAGTCATCAACTAAACTAATTTTATTTTTTTCTTTGCGTGAAAGGATTTTATTTTTTATGTTTTTAATTATTTATCGAATTAAAATAATATAAAAATAATTTTGCGAGAGCATTCCGAGTAAAATGCTGTCGGATATTGAATAATGTTATAATTATTAAGTTATATGAATATTATGAAATCGAATCTACCAAAAAGAATTCTAGATGCACGAAAAATCCTCTATCGTCGAATATCGTGCTTGATTTCATAAATTATGAAATATCGTTTAAAATACCTCGATGGCACGGCCACTCGATTCTAAACAAACCATCCGAACAATCGAAATTTTAAGTCATCAACGTACTTCCGAAGCGAAAAAACACTCTGGTAGAAGAAACTGGTTCACGTCGAGATCTAAAATCCGAGCTGCAACCACTGTCCTCTGTTTCTGACTTACGGCAAGGTGCTATTAAATCGTACGTCAGAAATAGTTCCTCGTAATCAAAGAGTTTTCGCGTCGCACGCGGGTCGATTTCTCAAGAAACGGACGAATATTCCACGAAATACACGTGGATTCGGGTTAACGAACGAGACGTCCAGTCGGTTAAGGGGGAACCCTGTCACGGGGTAGTCCGCGGGTATCGCAATTGCGTGTGCACGAGTCGTACTTACCGACAGCGGCGTCAGGAGTCCAACATCCTACCAAGGCTCACGTGTCTCTCCGAATGCCGCAGATCTCTCTATTGATTCCGCCACGGGCCGCTATGGCGCCACGCCCCTTCTCTCCCCAACCTTCGCTAATGCCATATTTATTCCCCTGAATCCCGCTTATCTCGATTGCCGGTTGACCCTAACGACCCACTTCGACACCGAACGAATTTTTCCGACCCAAGTCGCGATCGTCACCAAAACAATGCAATTTCGTGTGATCCGATAGTTTACAACTCGCCCCCGGCTGGTTGACGGACCGCTTACGGCCGAATTGTGCCAGAACACTTTCCGGACGCTCCCGTCGCAAACCTGAGACTTTACTATAATTATATGAATTGCCGTCGACTAAAATTTGTTCGCTTCGAGTGGGGGACTTATTCTAATTCCGGGCGTTCTTGGTGGTTGGATTTATTTTTTCATGGAGAAGACTCTCCGAAAGGTCAACATTCCCGGTTTTCGCGAGCGTTTTCACATCCAATTTCGTACTATCATTCGATGATGGATTTCTGAGAGGAATAATATTATTCCCATATGCGTTACTTTCTTCCGGTACCAACATTCCAAAATAGCGCCCTAAAAGGCGTGATATTCATCGACTGCAACTTTTTCTCCTTTTCGTGACGGATGTGTGAGGGTAATTGGCCCAAGTTCGATCTCTGATTCTCCTCTCTTGATCAAATTGTGCGAAATGGATCGTAAATGATCTAAAAAGGTGTGGCGAAGTAAAACCACAGTTTAACTTTCAATTTCCCGCCCCCAGGATAAATCCAAAACTTCTATATCTTCTGTTCGTATCGAGTGGCTTTGGAAGCGCATCCCTGAAATAACAAAGGAAGGGGAAAGCAAGGAAGATACTAAAGAGCGATTCTTGATGATATAAATTGTTCACTATGATACATATTTTTCAAATATTTGAAATTCTTTTCCGACCAATTACCTGTATGAAGTTCCTGTGCAATTAATACGAAACGCAGTCTTATTTTGTAGCAATCGATAACCAAAGCTTAGCTTATTAAAATAGCATAATTTGTAACGATATGTGCAAGTTAATACTTTTCAATATTTTTATTCACGATGGGTAGTTTAGATAATCTTGTACATTTTACGTTTGTATTATAGCTACGTATTAGTATGTTTAGCTCTTTTTTACAGGAGGATGAATAATATATTTGTTTACATGGTTGATTCACTCATAAATTCTGTCCCGGTGAGGAAAGCTAGGGTAAAACTCCTCCACTTTAGCTTTAAGCATCAAGTCTTAATACATTCTGCAGGCTCTTGGTGTTTAATTGTTGAGAGATAGACATCATTCTGTATTCATGAACCATATTCAAGCAATGACATTTAACTATTTAACTATGTGGGAAGTCATTTTCAAAATGTACATATTTGATATAATGGTAAATAGAGTTATATAGAAAACTTGAATTAATGTAACCATAGCTCACTTCTTATTACATAAAATTTAAAGATCCTATATTGCTTGATGTACAAAACATTGAGAAATTTTGAGTGTCCAATGTAATGAAAAGTAGTATTCTCTCATTAAAACCAAAAATTTTAAACTGCGCAAACTTATGCGAATAGATTGTACTATACTTATAGTACGGTAATACTTATACTGCAATCAAAATATATATTTCATTTAAAATAATAATATGATGAGTTCCATACCCATAAATTTATTTGTTCAAATTCTTTAGAATTCATCTGTATCTTCTCAGCATTTTTAGCAAGAATTTTAGGTTCAATGAATAACAAAATTTGTGCTTCTAAATAACTTTCATGTTAAATTCAGTCTTTATTGAAATTAGGATGGAAAGAAAACAGCTGATCATTCCTCCACATTTTCAAATTTAGGAAAATTGATCAGATTTGTATTAGTGAAATATTGTGGAGTAAAGTCATTTTGTCTTCATTTAATGGTAAGGGCTATCTGTAGAGAACTTTAAGATTTTCTGATCAAAAAAAAATCCTTGTACTTGCAGAAGTGACCAATGAGATTTTATTTAATTATATGGTCAAATAAATATTTTTCGACATAAAAAATTTAAATGTTTATTCCTCCAAGTGTTCTAAATTTTCTCTTTTTTGATTTGTGCATCTAATTCACAGTTTAAATTTCTCCTCACTTTAGTCATCCTGTTATTTTTTTGTGTCATTATGAAAACTGAAAATTTCTGTCAGTGATTATTTTTCCATCTTCAGATGATCTGTCTACTAATTAGTCCACAGATTAGTAAACTTTAGTTAGTTCACTTTGAGCATTAGTCTTACTTAATAATTACTATCCATATTCTGTGATTTAGAATAAATCTTAAACTTAATAGGTCTTATAATTTAAAGCAAAGACTATTCAAACTAAATAATATTCTACAATCAAATTTGTTTTCAAGTTTCCTTTCCACGAATTGATTTTTTCTATTCAAGTTTTTATGTCTGTTTCTGATAATTCTGCTAGGAAACAGCTGACTGATTGATTTAATCAATGAATTTGTTATATTGCCCTTTCTTTCTCTAAAACATTTGTTTGTTGTGGTTATCACATCCTTCCTCTGAAATATGTTATATTTTGGTTCAAGTGTGATTTGAATACCATTTAAATTGATTGAAAACCCAAATTATTATCTCTCAGTGAGGAATGAGCATTTACTTGCCTTCTAAGTAGATTTTTTGATCAAAGTAATTCTATTAATATATAAATTAGAGCTGAGGGTTTTCTTTACCTCTTTCTTTATAACTCCAAATTATTGTAAGCTATTTCTCACATTTCTTTTATTTTATATAATAATTTTAAAAAATCCAATCATAAATCATTATTGTTCATCTAGCTGTGTCATGAATAGACAACTGGTGTTTGTAATTCTGAAAGAAGATATTCTGAGCTTTAAGTTACATTATGATTTTATTTTCTTTAAATTCCTCCAGAAACTGGTTTTAGGAAGTGAAAGCTTTAAAATGTTGCACAATAATCAAATATAATAAGGTTAATAACTATGGGCAATTAATTTTCAACTTATAAGTTGATTTTTAGGCTTGTAACAAGGCTATTCACAACCTCATATCTGATAACCAGCTGTTGTAAACCCTTATTGTAGTATTTTAAAAATGCATCTCTTCTCAACTGTAAGGATGGAGTTCAAAGCTAAATTGGTTGATTTTTTTGAGAGAGTAAAGAGAGAGTATATTAGCATCTAGTTTTCTTGTCAAGTCTTTGCTGACTATTTAGATAATAAATTAGAATTTAATATCAATTTAGAATAGAATTTAATATATCAAAATGTATTGAAAATTAATGTTTTTTTCAAAAAGATCTTCCATTGCAATTATCTTTGCTAATGAAAACCTAGAGAATAATTTTTAGCATTTAATGTAATTTATAATTATTTAAAAAATATATTTTCAATTAGATAAAAATGAAATACTTTTATTATTATTCATTTAATGTTATAACAATTTGAATCTCCCTGTTTCTTAAATTAACATTTTTTGAGGGATTAAACAGCATTAAATTCATAGAAAAATAGAAAGCCATTTCTATATTTTATTTATCAGAAGGATATAAGTATGATATACAAAGGTCTGTTATTGGTAGATTCAGCAAGAGTGAGATTGATCTAGAAAATCCATAAATATACTGTGATGCCTTTCTGTTGAATTGAATCTGAACTCATTATGGTCTTGTTTTGTAAGAAAATTAATCAGAGGATATTAACATTTCAATAAGTGGCAATTACTTCACTGGAATGAGATATTGTGTTTTAATAGTTGGACCGAATAAAAATATAGGCACTCTGACTGTAATAATAACACCCCAAATCTCCCTAATAAGTCCAAACATAATAAATTTACAACCTCTTTTATACTAGTTAATGATGCTGTAAATAATCTTATGCTTTGAAATGGTTACTAGATATGAAATTATGTTTAGTAGTCCTATGACAATTGTAAGTAATCTTACATCTATTGTCTCTGCTAAGGAAAGATGTTCAGAAGAACAGAAATTTGTGGTATTCATTTTCTGTTTTTCGTTTGAATTCCAAAAATTTTAAAATAATGGTCTGCTGTTGCTATTTCTAGAATGTTTCCTAATGAAGGCTTCTCAAGGTTAAATGATTAATTTTTAACTTTCCATTTGTCTGATTGTATATTAACAGTACAGTTTTCAGTATCCTTTTTATCATAAATTTTATTTTCTTCTATACTCTCATACAACATATTTAATATATGTTCAAAATATATAAATTGTTCTGGGTCTATTGTTTTATGCTCTACTGTCTCTGTTATACTTTTGTGGAAATTTGTCAAATTTAATTTAATTTTTAATTCAAAACAGTCTTTTTTAGAGTACTGAATAATTCTCAATAAAAACAATAATTTGGCAAAAATAGCATATTCATATTTTATGGAATTTATCGTTTACAGAGATATACTATTTTTCATCTACTAAAGTTGTTTTGCATTTCCTTTTCTTATGTCATTCAATACCTATGAGATGATAACATTAGTGTTCCTTGTATATTACTTCATTAATGAAATGATAGTATGTAAAATGCATTACTTACATTTGGAAGAAAGATGAGCCTTTCAAATTTGCTTTTAAAATATCTGAGCAATTTCCAAAATTTTAAGAGTAAATTTTCAGTGGTTAGATTCCTAGGTTTGCAAGCGAAAAATGAACATAAATTAGAATTCATACTGGGGAAAATTTTTTTGCACAACCATGGTTCTGCAGCAAAGCTGCATAATCAGGTGACATTTAGAGAGAAATTTTTTATTACAAAAACAGGCTACAAATCAAGGTGGGGTGTGGAAAGAGAGGGGAGACAAATTAAATAATTTCAACAGCTGTAGAAGAATTCATAGAGTTAACCTTTTAGCAGTTAAATGTTTAGTATAGATTTTAATTGTGTTTATAATAACCATAATGTGACCCCTTAATCTGTGTCATTTAAAATACACATCTTCTCCATTTATTTTCATGCTGCAAATATTTACTTTTTACTAGTATACTAATAACTTTCTTGTTTCTCATCTCACACTGTACAATATTAATTTTGATATTTGAAGCAGAAAATAATGCTCATAAGATAACATGAATTTAAGTCACTCATTTAAAAAAATTTAAATGGATAAATTCTAGAAATTATATTAGCAATAATAGTTAGCAATCTATCTATCTCATTTCCCTATCTTCAATCCCATTAGGTAGATTCAATTAATTTCTTTAGATATTATCAATGAAGTTCAATTCACATGTTTTATGATGAGAATGATAGAAACTAAATTGTTTTTGAATTATATTTGATGTATTCAAATGCATTCCATCCTCCTCCATAGATTTTGTTGCACCATTTGATGAAAATGCACTGTTATCTGTAAATCTGCTACTGTTTATATTTACTTTAAGTATGTGGGATGATTACATCACTGATTATTAAGGATTTAGTTATTTGTAATGACTAATTCTATCCCATTTCATGATTTTGGAATGAGAATTACCTACTTATTCTCAGGAAAATTGAGGTTTATTATTTTATTAACACATTGGTTAACGTAGTCTGTTTCTAAAGATGGAAATAATTTTTTAGCAAAATGAGAAGGTATATTTTTCAGAATTAAAATTTGCTTATCGCTTATGTATCCTATAGTTCAATTGTGTATTTTTTGCACTGCAATCAGAAAATTAATGGATTGAAAAATTTCAATAAAATATATTAGGTTTCAATTACCTCGATGCAGAATCTCTCCTTAATTTGTTTCCTTACTCAGGTGATTTGGAGACAGCAAATTTGAGATAATGTCCGATAAGATTGTGCTTCATCATGATGATAACCTTCTTCAGGACCCATTCAATGATTTTCAGCAAATGCCTGCTCCGTAAATACATATTGTTCGGTCAAGATCTTACAGGGATCGTATTTATGCTCCGAAGTTTGGTAAACGCCTAATTTTTTCGTTCATTTTAATAAATTAAATATTTTACATGAAATTTAGACATGAAAAAAGTCTGCTTGGTCGGTTGCTTCACTGAACTTATGAGGGAAACCAACCTAAAACTACTGGATACCTGGGTTCCAAGTCCATTCAGACGTTTTTAACGTCCGTTAAATCGTTCAATTTCCGCCTGCTGCGAGAGATTTTCACACAAAGTTCATCTATAGCCGTTACAGTCTATTTATTTTCACTCCAGAGCTAGAAATGGAACTGTTTAATACTAGGAATGGTGAACTCCTTAATACCCTCATTTATATAATACTGATATGATGTGTGCTGTAATAAGTAAGATATATAAAATCAAATCCCGTTCATAGTATGTCATGCTATTATACCATATTTGCTCTGTTAAACTATGCACGCAATAAGTACGTGCAATAATAGCGACAACTAACTACTAACAAAGACTGTGCAAATCAACTTGCAACAGAGAAGCGGCAATGTATTGGATAGAGGAACACGAAAAACGGTTCTTAGGCCTCTGTCGCCTTACGGCTCAGTATCTTTCTCTATGACGACGACTGTCGATTTATTTCCAATTATTTACAACAGCTTCGTCCCCGGTGTAATTTACCGGAGTATTAGATTTTTCATGCATTAATCTATCTTTTCCGACATGAAAATCGGATTCCTCATTGCGGCATGGTTACTCAAAGCATCGTTCACAAAAGGTTCAGATGACGAAATTTATTTAATGCTGGAGAATGAGTTTATCTCTTCGTGCATTTGAACCGAGCGTATTTGGTCGAATGCTCGTAACTCGACAGTTTAGCTTGCAACTTTACCATGCATGCAGATATTCCTTTCTCCCTATTCTCTGAAACCGGCCATCGAAAAAAATATCGTTGCATTTCATGGATAATAAAGCGCCTTTCACGTCATATATTCAAAAATAGAGGAACCACCGTTATTCATTCCTCACGCATCCAGCGAGTAATTAACCTTAGAAAGAAATCATTCCGAGCATGAATCTGTTCGCAGGAATTCCCTGTACGCTTCATGAGATCCCTCATCACGATCCGAAAATGGGGGATCGTATTCTTTAAATGATCTGCGGCATATATTTTCGACTTTTCTCACGGGATAAACGAGGCTTGCAATTCCATCCGAAGGAGCCTATGTCAGAGACGGGCGAAAATAATGTTCTAGCCGTTCTCGGTTGCTTATGAAGGCAGATTAACACTCGGAATCTGGTACTTTTAACGAACTCCTATGTCGAACTATATGCGCGAATTTTCCCCGGCGCCTAGCACAGTAGGAATACAATTGCGTCAAGTACTCACTCATTCCAAATGAATGGATGATTCATGGATTTTACAGGCTGCTTGTTGCGAGAGGAGCGAAAGTGGCGAGCGAAAACAGACGGCCCCGTTGGAAAAGAAACGCGACACCGCTTTCCAAACGGAGAGTTCCTTCCATGGAGAGTTCGTATTACAATGGACGCATCTTTGTCACCGTTCCGAAGACGAAGACGATTTGCGGTTATCAACGTCCTAAGCACATCGTTGCAGCGAATTGAGATACCGGGGTCGGTTGCGAAGACAAGAGGTACGTTTTCGAGACGGCAATCATTTGCACCGTTTAAATGACTGTATCGTCCGCAAAAATCCTAATCTTAGTATCAATGTCTCCTCCTAGGTCGTTGATATACGTACATGTAAAAAATAGGAGTTTCCCGATCATGATTTTATACGATTTATAAACGATGTAACGGGGATGGATGGAGCTTATGAAATAGTTCACGCGCCGGAACCGTGCCTGTCAGAAGGGGCAATGAGTGGAAATGAATATCTTTGCGATAGCCGCACGCGGTCCCCAAAAAATATTCTCCCGATATGAACAAAAGGGATTTTGGAGTTTAGAAATCTTGGACTTCGGAAACGTTTGTAATTCTTCGGAAATTTTTTAGATGCTCTTCGGGGTTTAATTCAGGTCCTTTAGTGTCGGAATGGGACCCGTCGCAACCAGGCAAGCGCCTTCTACGCTCACATCGCAAAGATTATATATTTTAAATGGTACTCTCAAGATCCTCGAATTTGTGTTCCGATCGAGGAGTCATTCCACTTCAGTATATCTTCGCGCTTAAGATCGAGCGTTCTCTAAGCTCGAATACGTTACAAGCAAATCTAACAGGCGTCATTCTAAATTCAATCATTCAGACCGAACAATGGCATCGCCGCTTCTTCTCGATGCACGTATACTCTTACGTGACAGCAAGTCGGTAGCGAAGGAGAGGCGCGATAGTACGCGTTTACGTGGTGGTTAATAAAACGAATGTTTTACCCACACTTGAACCGTGTTACTCGCTGCATGATTCCGGTACTTACCTTTAATCCTCCAAAACCGTAGCTCAATCCTCGTGTTCGCCTCAACCAAGCGTTTAAGCAAGATTTAGTTTCCGCTTTGATGGATACGGAATGGAATGGGTGGGAAATGGATACAGTTCTCTGAAAAGTCGTTGGAGCCATAACGATGGCCTCCACGTTTATTCCAAGTGCATCAGCTAGATCTTTGGATTTTTTTATTCGAATGCCACTCGAGTAACTGTAAATAGCTTACTTGTCGATCTATCACATCTCACCTGCGACTGTATAGAACGATCAGGTTCGACTGCTGGCACATGAATGTTCTACACGGGTGTGAGTTCAGATTCGTGTTAAAGTCGAACTGCCACTCGTTCTACATATTAGCTTGACGTTTCCGATGCGTATTTTAAACGACTACCTCTGGTATTCGAGAACATAAATGCAGATAGAGGATGCCGGGAGTTGGATGTGATGAGCGGAGAGGATATGAATCCGTTTGAAGGATGCACTCTTTAAAAATATTCTTTGATCGGTCGTTGATAGTAAGCGAATGCAAATTGATTCATAGATAAAGTTTATTCAAAAAGTAACATAAATTACATCTCGAGCATCATTTTTCCATCTGCGATTACATAAAATATTAGCCGGTGTTCTCCTTCCCACTTGCCGTCGTTCGTCCATGGGTGAGGAATGAAGCATCCAAATCTGGTAAACTTTTCTGGGCTCCTGAATCGAAATCCTCTCCCCAACGGTCGTCGGAGGTATCTGAAAAGAGAGTGAAAGAGATTATTCAAAGTCGGTCACCGAAAGAATTTCTTGCTCTACCGTCAGATTGAAACAGCGTTATCCTTTTGCCAAAACTTTGAATCCGGGATGTATATGATACGGTTCACTATTTCGAAATTATCAGCAACTATTCGATTAGTGAAAGATCCCATATCAAATTGCGATGGCTAAAGAATTCGGAATGAAAAAAGGAAGAATATATTCTTCTCTTCCTGTGGCACTTGTGGAATTGGGAAATGCATTGGGTTATAGTTGAGTGAAGGGGAATTTTCTGCCAAGAATCAGAAATGTAGTTTGTGAGGATTACTTACATCAAATGATCCTCCCTACTCTGAGGATGAATGAATGCAAGGAAGTAGAGAAAAGGTTGCTTAGAGGCCTAAAAAGATGGATTATGCCTGTAGCATTCAATGCCAACGTTTTCCTCTGGAACGCAGGAGAGCAGAATAAGGGATGAACTTTATTTTGGGAAGGGTTATCTCAGTGATTAGCCTTGGAGATAACAGGGATGTTAAATTGTAAAATGTGAAGTCATCCTTGCACCCACTGAATGAAGGCGGTAAGAAGGCACACAATAACAGGAATCATGAGAAATGGAAATTGTTAAAAATGAAGGAAAGAACACAGAGGTGCATGTGAAAATGATCGAGGAGTAAAGGTACTGAAATTTACTTTAATGCAGTGTCTTACAAGTAGCATAACGTACGTTGGAGGAGGCAAGAAATATTTGGTCCAAACCATTGAAATATTCGAAAAGAGCATGCCACTTCTGTGCTCCATGAACGAATGCTTGTAGCATAGGAAAGGATGAAGAAGTGAATGAAGTAATCAGCAGGACACTGCCGGGGTGCACAGAAAATAACTCGGAGGAAACACTCGAGACTTGGTTATGTATTGGCAGTTGATGACACTTGAAATAAGAGGATCAGATAGGGACTCACGATGGCGATGGGAGGTCCAAGAATACATCCAGAAAAGAAGATGAAAAGGGCGCCAGGTGAAAAGATGTGATTTTGCTCCCAATCTACTTCATAGCTTTGTGAATTACGAAGAAGTAACAAAAGTGTGAGGGGAGAAATAGAACGGTTTATCAAGAAAGAAAGACCCAACTGCAGGTTGAATGGAATATGAAGATGGCAAAGCTGAACGCTCATCTTGTTGCTCTTCATATCGATTTGCAACAATATGTTCTTCTTTCACAAGTATGAATCCGTCCATTGCATAACTAGGCTCATTTTCCATCAAATAACAGGTTCCATTCAATAGCAATGGAAGAGAAATATGACCGGTTCGAAGTCATACCTTGAAAAGGTAGTCTACTTACACATCCAAAGGTGTGAGCAATTTCTTCCATCATCTGAGAATAGGCTTGGCAATCCATTCCGTGAAGACTCTCCTCGTGGATAGGATGGCGAACGTTCTCGATTCGAAAGGCATCCTTGAATAGAAGTACGATGAATTCATTAAAGAAGGAAACCATTATCAAGAACCAAGGCTCACTTCCATCACACTAACACCGCCAAGGCTGTTTGGTGATTTATAAATACTATTTATAAAATATATCAATTCACGTGTTGTACTATTGAAAATAGTGAAAATTAAAATCTCGTATCAGAGAACGTTATTGCACGTTTATGCTTCAAAAACATATAAACTGATAGTGGCAACGATTGACATCGTAATAATAGGAATATAGAATCAGAAGATAGTAAAGCTTGACGTATCTTAGCTTCGGCACGTTCCGAAATGCTGAGAATAGTTTAGTTTACCTTTTTTTTAATTGAAACGTTGAAAATAAAAATGTATAAATTTTTGACTTACCGCTAAACATTTATCTCGCTTCTGATTGGCTGAGAGAAATACCACCGCTGCCAGTGCAGAGGCTGTATTGTTAAATTTCATGCCAAGTATTTCTTTATCTGATTGCCGAGAGAATATCATCAAAATTTCTCTTTTCTTTTATGTCGACCGCGAGCAATGGCGGTTTTCTCGAAAACTGAGGAAATACGTTGACGATACTTATGAATTCAGTCTTTTTGCACAGTAAGACTCACGTAGTAGGTAAAAAGTCATAATAAATACTAATCTTCATTAAATTTTAATCGGTTACGACTCACCTCAAGTTTATTTTCAATAATCCTTCTCGAATTTTAGATTCCCGCCGGTGACAATCGCGTCTCGAAATACCGCCGCGCGTTATTCACTTTCCATGGCGACCTCTCCGTGTCAACATCCTCCCTTTCACCAGTCATTCATTTTCCCTCTTTTCTAATTCAATGCACTCTATTGAGGATAAAATCATCCTCATTAAAACTACGAAGCTACGCCCGAGCCCCCTCTCCGAAGAAACGGCTTCGGAAACTTAATAAAGATCGCAATGTAACGATCAGTTACGAGCCCCTATGCACGATGCAGCCCAGAGATATTTAAGCCGTCGGTCAACAGTATTGTTATTAGTATTCATCTGGTCATGTTACAGCGGTAAAAATATCTTGAACTGCGATGAATAGGAATACGAAACGCTTCGCTCGGAAGCAATCGGTAAATGAAATTCCTGGGCACATTCTTGTCGTCGAGGGAAAAGAAATATCTTTCAACGGGACTTTTCTTACCTTACTTAGCTTTTCGACTGAATCTTGCATCCTCACTAATCGCTGTACTGCTTGGCCTGCACTGGGATGAGGTGAAACAATGCCGTCCTCTTCGAAGCTGCAGTCAATCTAATCAATCTTTTATGTGCACCGCTAACCACAGAACACAATGACATTGACACAATCACTTCATTTAGGTAGAAACTTCGAGATTTGGTAGCCATTCGATGGATAGAAAACGGCGTAACAAAAGCATGGGGAAACTCGATTCACTAATCACAACAACAAACTCTGCTCACCAGTGATAGCGGCCTACTGAGGCGACACCGGAACGATAACTTGGCCCTCTATGAATATTTTCCGTACGACGAAAAATGGCGATCTACTTCAACCTTTCCTCATTTCCGCGCAGAGGTTCTGTACGTTAAAAACTCTGTTCGGATTCGCTCTTTCGAGGACTGCAGTTGGATCGAGTTGCGCTAAAATACTTCTCAAGGAGATAGCTCGTTCCTTGGAGAAAGAACGAAATTAAACGACAATGACTGAATAAGTAAGAAAGAGATGAAGGACGTCGAATTACGAAAAGCTAACTTCCACGGAGTATCGACACAAATCATCGCTATCCCTTCGGGGAAGAGAAATATCGTGCAGCGGCTGATGACAGTGCTGAATCAACTCCATCGTGGACTTTCTCCTCGGGAGAGCTGCGAAAGCGTTGTATTCGCCCCTGCTTAGCACCGGGTAATCGTTCGCTGCAACCACCTTCGGTAGCAGCCGGAAGAAGTTCCCTGCAAAAGGGAATGAGCATTTGATATTTCGCCAGGAGGTTGATTATTTCTTTCGTCCCATCGCACGGGAACATAGTCTACAAATTGGGGGAGAAAGAGATGGTCAGGAAGGGCGAGAGATGAAAGTTTTCCATATGAGAATTTTCGGACGAAGACAGAGTGTTAATATTGGAGGCTATCGTTCTCATTCGGAGGCTTGTTCGAGCCATTTGAAATCTGGGTTTTCCGTCGAACTATACCCGTAAGTAATCGTCCGGTTCAGGCACCACTCACCGAAAGGTGACTCGCAGACACAGACGAAGAAATCGCACTTTGACCCGTATTCCCTTTCCTTGGCATCATTGCTGGAGAACTTCTCTCCGATCTTAATTTCTTCGTCTCAGGTTTGAGGAAATGACATGGCCGAAAGATTATACTGTCTATGTAGATACCCTGCCAGCCACCTTGTGGCAGTGCGTAAACGAACCTTGAATTTACTTCCCTTGACGGTTGCTCTCGCTTCTCGTTCGAAGTGGAAACGATGTATTGAATCTGTTAGCTTTCGCTTCTATTTCCCTTATTTTGTTCGCTGTATGTGATAGATTTTATAGCAGGGTAGGCGCATGATCTGTACTTCGCCTTCCTTGAACGTTCTTTCTCTGAATCTATTCCGTAAATCTACTCTACGCTGATACTCCCATCGCGAGCAGTTTAGTTACCCCTATCGATGAATCGTAGCAATATTTCACGAAACGTATCGTCTTACTTCGGAGCTTTTCTAATTCTCATCAGTTACTTTTATCGGCAGGGTCCCATACACCTCAAGCATATTCAAGGAGAGGTCGGACAATCGCAAAGTAACATCGCTCGCGAACTTTTCCTACGCTCCTACCGACTATCCTCTAACGAAACCGAATTTTTCTAAAGCTTTTCCTTTCCACATGTATTACGGATGTGGGTATTCCATGATAGGTTATTCGTCCGGGTCATTCCAAGATACTTTACAGATTCAACAATTTAAAAATATGCCCCGCGGAGTCTCCGGGTAAGATCGTTATTCAGAGTTTTCCGGTCAAAGAAGCTGACGCTCGTTATTGTTTTGATCAGATTTCCGCAACAGGTCTCAATATTATCTAAATCATCACTGAGAACAGATCTATCCTCACTGCTAGCCATTTCTCATGGTCCGGTGAGATTCCGTGTTTTAGACAGGCGTATCGAATCGTGAAACTTACCTCACGTTGATTTAAGCGGAAAGATGATGCGGGAGGGCATCGAGTTATGGGCGACGCTCCTGCTCCGCCTGAATCTTGAATCGTAAATATTAGTTGGCATAAGAAAGATACGTGATAGTGATTTGAGCGATCGTGATGCATGTGGAAGCAACAGGGAATCGACGGAGTTTGTTTCGTCGAAATGTATCCATTACGGAAAATCTCCCGAGCTCTTCAAATTACGAAATTTTTTCTCCGCCCAGAGTTCACCGGATACCCACCGTACCCGATTCCAAAGGTCTGGGGTTCAAGTCCAAGAGATTACGAAAGTTTTCCGAACTCCATAAATAATTTTCATTTTTGTAAGTGGTTAATTAATGACGTCTCCAGTGGCATTTCCCGAGGTTTTTAATTTTTCACGCATTTCTCTCCCGTTTACGCCATCCAAAATTATTGACGAACGAAAATAATATGAACGAAAGTTCATCTAAAGGACGCTTGCGCTCACGAGAATCGGATTCCTCATTGCGGCATGGTTGCTCAAAGCATCGTTTACTAAATATTCAGATGACGAAATTTATTTCGTGCTCGAGAATGAGTTAATCTCTTCGTGCATTTGAACCGAGCGTATTTGGTTCGACTGCTCCTAATTCAAACCTTTAGCTTGAAGACTTACCGTGCATGCAGATATTCCTTTCTCCGAAACCGGCCATCGAAAGAATTACCGTTGCATCTGATGGATAATGAACCGCCTTCATAAATTCCAAATTAGAGATTCCGCCGTTATTCATTCCTCACGCACGTAACCTTAGAAGGTAATCATTCCGAGCACATCGTTCGCAGGAACTCCCTGTACGTTTCATCCCTCATCACGATCCGAAAATGGGGGATCGTATTCTTTAAATGATCTGCGGCATATATTTTCGACTTTTCTCACGGGATAAACGAGGCTTGCAATTCCATCCGAAGGAGCCTATGTCAGAGACGGGCGAGGATAATGTTCAAGCCGTTCTCGGTTGCTTATGAAGGCAGATTAACACTCGGAATCTGGTACTTTTAACGAACTCCTATGTCGAACTATATGCGCGAATTTTCCCCGGCGCCTAGCAGAGTAGGAATACAATTGCGTCAAGTACTCACTCATTCCAAATGAATGGATGATTCATGGATTTTACGGGCTGCTTGTTGCGAGAGGAGCGAAAGTGGCGAGCGAAAACAGACGGCCCCGTTGGAAAAGAAACGCGACACCGCTTTCCAAACGGAGAGTTCCTTCCATGGAGAGTTCGTATTCCAATGAACGCATCTTTGTCACCGTTCCGAAGACGAGAATTATCAACGTCCTAAGCACATCGTTGCAGCGAATGGAGATACCGGGGTCGGTTACGAAGACAAGAGGTACGTTTTCGAGTCGGCAATCATTTGCACTGTTTAAATGACTGTATCGTCCGCAAAAATCCTAACCTTAGTATCAATGTCTCATCCTAGGTCGTTGATATACGTACATGTGAAAAATAGGAGTTTCCCGATCATGTTTTTATACGATTTATAAACGATGTAACGGGGATGGATGGAGCTTATGAAATAGTTCACGCGCCGGAACCGTGCCTGTCAGAAGGGGCAATGAGTGGAAATGAATATCTTTGCGATAGCCACACGCGGTCCCCAAAAAATATTCTCCCGATATGAACAAAAGGGATTTTGGAGCTTAGAAATCTTGGACTTCGGAAACGTTTGGAATTCTTCGGAAATTTTTAAGATGCTCTTCGGGGCTTAATTCAGGACCTTTAGTGTCGGAATGGGACCCGCCGCAACCAGGCAAGCGCCTTCTACGCTCACATCGCAAAGAGTAAATTTTAAATGTTACTCTCAAGATCCTCGAATTTGTGTTCCGATCGAGGAGTTATTCCACTTCAGTATATCTTCACGTTTAAGATCGAGCGTTCTCCAAGGTCGAATACGTTACAAGCAAATCTAGCAGGCGTCATTCTCAATTCAATCATTCAGACCGAACAATGGCATCGCCGCTTCTTCTCGATGCACGTATACTCTTACGTGACAGCAAGTCGGTAGCGAAGGAGAGGCGCGATAGTACGCGTTTACGTGGTGGTTAATAAAACGAATGTTTTACCCACACTTGAACCGTGTTACTCGCTGCATGATTCCAGTACTTACCTTTAATCCTCCAAAACCGTAGCTCAATCCTCGTGCTCGCCCCAACCAAGCGTTTAAGCAAGATTTAGTTTCCGCTTTGATGGATACGGAATGAAATGGGGGGGAAATGGATACAGTTCTCTGAAACGTCGTTGGAACCATAACGATGGCCTCCACGTTTATTCCAGGTGCATCAGCTAGATCTTTGGATTTTTTTTATTCGAAGGCCACTCGAGTAACTGTAAATAGCTTACTTGTCGATCTATCACATCTCACCTGCGACTGTATAGAACGATCGGGTTCGACTGCTGGCACATGCATGTTCTACACGGGTGTGAGTTCAGATTCGTCTTTAGGTCGAACTGCCACTCGTTCTACATATTAGCTTGACGTTTCCGATGCGTATTTTAAACGACTACCTCTGGTATTCGAGAACATAAATGCAGATAGAGGATGCCGGGAGTTGGATGTGATGAGCGGAGAGGATATGAATCCGTTTGAAGGATGTACTCTTTAAAAGTATTCTTTGATCGGTCTTTGATAGTAAGCGAATGCAAATTGATTCATAGATAAAGTTTATTCAAAAAGTAACATAAATTACATCTCGAGCATCATTTTTCCACCTGCGATTACATAAAATATTAGCCGGTGTTCTCCTTCCCACTTGCCGTCGTTCGTCCATGGGTGAGGAATGAAGCATCCAAATCTGGTAAACTTTTCTGGGCTCCTGAATCGAAATCCTCTCCCCAACGGTCGTCGGAGGTATCTGAAAAGAGAGTGAAAGAGATTATTCAAAGTCGGTCACGGAAAGAATTTCTTGCTCTACCGTCAGATTGAAACAGCGTTATCCTTTTTCCAAAACTTTGAATCCGGAATGTATATGATACGGTTCACTATTTCGAAATTATCAGCAACTATTCGATTAGCGAAAGATCCCATATCAAATTGCGACGGCTAAAGAATTCGGAATGAAATTAGGAAGAATATATTCTTCTCTTCCTGTGGCACTTGTGGAATTGGGAAATGCATTGGGTTATAGTTGAGTGAAGGGGAATTTTCTGCCAAGTATCAGAAATGTAGTTTGTGAGGATTACTTACATCAAATGATCCTCCCTACTCTGAGGATGAATGAATGCAAGGAAGTAGAGAAAAGGTTGCTTAGAGGCCTAAAAAGATGGATTATGCCTGTAGCATTCAATTCCAACGTTTTCCTCTGGAACGCAAGAGAGCAGAATAAGGGATGAACTTTATTTTGGGAAGGGTTATCCCAGTGATTAGCCTTGGAGATAACAGGGATGTTAAATTGTAAAATGTGGAGTCATCCTTGCACCCACTGAATGAAGGCGGTAAGAAGGCACACAATAACAGGAATCATGAGAAATGGAAATTGTTAAAAATGAAGGAAAGAACACAGAGGTGCATGTGAAACTGATCGAGGAGTAAAGGTACTGAAATTTACTTTAATGCAGTGTCTTCCAAGTAGCATAACGTACGTTGGAGGAGGCAAGAAATATTTGGTCCAAACCATTGAAATATTCGAAAAGAACATGCCACTTCTGTGCTCCGTGAGTGAATGCTTGTAGCATAGGAAAGGATGAAGAAGTGAATGAAGTAATCAGCAGGACACTGCCAGGGTGCACAGAAAATAACTCGGAGGAAACACTCGAGACTTGGTTATGTATTGGCAGTTGATGACACTTGAAATAAGAGGCTCAGATAGGGACTCACGATGGCGATGGGAGGTCCAAGAATACATCCAGAAAAGAAGATGAAAAGGGCGCCAGGTGAAAAGATGTGATTTTGCTCCCAATCTACTTCATAGCTTTGTGAAGTACGAAGAAGTAACAAAAGTGTGAGGGGAGAGATAGAACAGTTTATCAAGAAAGAAAGACCTAACTGCAGGTTGAATGGAATATGAAGATGGCAAAGCTGAACGCTCATCTTGTTGCTCTTCATATCGATTTGCAACAATATGTTCTTCTTTCACAAGTGTGAATCCGTCCATTGCATAACTAGGCTCATTTTCCATCAAATAACAGGTTCCATTCAATAGCAATGGAAGAGAAATATGACCAGTTCGAAGTCATACCTTGAAAAGGTAGTCAGTCTACTTACACATCCAAAGGTGTGAGCAATTTCTTCCATCATCTGAGAATAGGCTTGGCAATCCATTCCGTGAAGACTCTCCTCGTGGATAGGATGGCGAACGTTCTCGATTCAAAAGGCATCCTGGAATAGAAGTACGATGAATTCATTAAAGAAGGAAACCATTATCAAGAACCAAGGCTCACTTCCATCACACTAACACTGCCAAGGCTGTTTGGTGATTTATAAATATAATTTATAAAATATATCAATTCACGTGTTGTACTATTGAAAATAGTGAAAATTAAAATCTCGTATCAGAGAACGTTATTGCACGTTTATGCTTCAAAAACATATAAACTGATAGTGGCAACGATTGACATCTTAATAATAGGAATATAGAATCAGACGATAGTAAACCTTGACGTATCTTCGCTTCGGCACGTTCCGAAATGCTGAGAATAGTTTAGTTTACCTTTTTTTTAATTGAAACGTTGAAAATAAAAATGTATAAATTTTTGACTTACCGCTAAACATTTATCTCGCTTCTGATTGGCTGAGAGAAATACCACCGCTGTCAGTGTAGAGGCTGTATTGTTAAATTTTATGCCAAGTATTTCTTTATCTGATTGCCGAGAGAATATCATCAAAATTTCTCTTTTCTTTTATGTCGACCGCGAGCAATGGCGGTTTTCTCGAAAACTGAGGAAATACGTTGACGATACTTATGAATTCAGTCTTTTTGCACAGTAAGACTCACGTAGTAGGTAAAAAGTCATAATAAATACTAATCTTCATTAAATTTTAATCGGTTACGACTCACCTCAAGTTTATTTTCAATAATCCTTCTCGAATTTTAGATTCCCGCCGGTGACAATCGCGTCTCGAAATACCGCCGCGCGTTATTCACTTTCCATGGCGACCTCTCCGTGTCAACATCCTCCCTTTCACCAGTCATTCATTTTCCCTCTTTTCTAATTCAATGCACTCTATTGAGGATAAAATCATCCTCACTAAAACTATGAAGCTACGCCCGAGCCCCCTCTCCGAAGAAACGGCTTCGGAAACTTAATAAAGATCGCAATGTAATGATCAGTCACGAGCCCCTATGCACGATGCAGCCCAGAGATATTTAAGCCGTCGGTCAACAGTATTGTTATTAGTATTCATCTGGTCATGTTACAGCGGTAAAAATATCTTGAACTGCGATGAATAGGAATACGAAACGCTTCGCTCGGAAGCAATCGGTAAATGAAATTCCTGGGCACATTCTTGTCGTCGAGGGAAAAGAAATATCTTTCAACGGGACGTTTCTTACCTTACTTGGCTTTTCGACTGAATCTTGCATCCTCACTAATCGCTGTACTGCTTGACGTGCACTGGGATGAGGTGAAACAATGCCGTCCTCTTCGAAGCTGCAGTCAATCTAATCAATCTTTTATGTGCACCGCTAACCACAGAACACAATGACATTGACACAATCACTTCATTTAGGTAGAAACTTCGAGATTTGGTAGCCATTCGATGGATAGAAAACGGCGTAACGAAAGCATGGGGAAACTCGATTCACTAATCACAACAACGAACTCTGCTCACCAGTGATAGCCGCCTACTGAGGCGACACCGGAACGATAACTTGGCCCTCTATGAATATTTTCCGTACGACGAAAAATGGCGATCTACTTCAACCTTTCCTCATTTCCGCGCAGAGGTTCTGTACGTTAAAAACTCTGTTCGGATTCGCTCTTTCGAGGACTGCAGTTGGATCGAGTTGCGCTAAAATACTTCTCAAGGAGATAGCTCGTTCCTTGGAGAAAGAACGAAATTAAACGACAATGACTGAATAAGTAAGAAAGAGATGAAGGACGTCGAATTACGAAAAGCTAACTTCCACGGAGTATCGACACAAATCATCGCTATCCCTTCGGGGAAGAGAAATATCGTGCAGCGGCTGATGACAGTGCTGAATCAACTCCATCGTGGACTTTCTCCTCGGGAGAGCTGCGAAAGCGTTGTATTCGCCCTTCCTTAGCACCGGGTAATCGTTCGCTGCAACCACCTTCGGTAGCAGTCGGAAGAGGTTCCCTGCAAAAGGGAATGAGCATTTGATTTTTCGCCAGGAGGTTGATTTTTTCTTTCGTCCCATCGCACGGGAACATAGTCCACAGATTGGGAGAGAAAGAGATGGTCGGGAAGGGCGAGAGATGAAAATTTTCCATAGGAGAATTTTCGGACGAAGACAGAGTGTTAATATTGGAGGCTATCGTTCTCATTCGGAGGCTTGTTCGAGCCATTTGAAATCTGGGTTTTCCGTCGAACTATACCCGTAAGTAATCGTCCGGTTCAGGCACCACTCACCGAAAGGTGACTCGCAGACACAGACGAAGAAATCGCACTTTGACCCGTATTCCCTTTCCTTGGCATCATTGCTGGAGAACTTCTCTCCGATCTTAATTTCTTCGTCTCAGGTTTGAGGAAATGACATGGCCGAAAGATTATACCGTCTATGTAGATACCCTGCCAGCCACCTTGTGGCAGTGCGTAAACGAACCTTGAATTTACTTCCCTTGACGGTTGCTCTCGCTTCTCGTTCGAAGTGGAAACGATGTATTGAATCTGTTAGCTTTCGCTTCTATTTCCCTTATTTTGTTCGCTGTATGTGATAGATTTTATAGCAGGGTAGGCGCATGATCTGTACTTCGCCTTCCTTGAACGTTCTTTCTCTGAATCTATTCCGTAAATCTACTCTACGCTGATACTCCCATCGCGAGCAGTTTAGTTACCCCTATCGATGAATCGTAGCAATATTTCACGAAACGTATCGTCTTACTTCGGAGCTTTTCTAATTCTCATCAGTTACTTTTATCGGCAGGGTCCCATACACCTCAAGCATATTCAAGGAGAGGTCGGACAATCGCAAAGTAACATCGCTCGCGAACTTTTCCTAAGCTCCTACCGACTATCCTCTAACGAAACCGAATTTTTCTAAAGCTTTTCCTTTCCACATGTATTACGGATGTGGGTATTCCATGATAGGTTATTCGTCCGGGTCATTCCAAGATACTTTACAGATTCAACTATTTAAAAATATGCCCCGCGGAGTCTCCGGGTAAGATCGTTATTCAGAGTTTTCCGGTCAAAGAAGCTGACGCTCGTTATTGTTTTGATCAGATTTCCGCAACAGGTCTCAATATTATCTAAATCATCACTGAGAACAGATCTATCCTCACTGCTAGCCATTTCTCATGGTCCGGTGAGATTCCGTGTTTTAGACAGGCGTATCGAATCGTGAAACTTACTTCACGTTGATTTAAGCGGAAAGATGATGCGGGAGGGCATCGAGTTATGGGCGACGCTCCTGCTCCGCCTGAATCTTGAATCGTAAATATTAGTTGGCATAAGAAAGATACGTGATAGTGATTTGAGCGATCGTGATGCATGTGGAAGCAACAGGGAATCGACGGAGTTTGTTTCGTCGAAATGTATCCATTACGGAAAATCTCCCGAGCTCTTCAAATTACGAAATTTTTTCTCCGCCCAGAGTTCACCGGATACCCACCGTACCCGATTCCAAAGGTCTGGGGTTCAAGTCCAAGAGATTACGAAAGTTTTCCGAACTCCATAAATAATTTTCATTTTTGTAAGTGGTTAATTAATGACGTCTCCAGTGGCATTTCCCGAGGTTTTTAATTTTTCACGCATTTCTCTCCCGTTTACGCCATCCAAAATTATTGACGAACGAAAATAATATGAACGAAAGTTCATCTAAAGGACGCTTGCGCTCACGAGAATCGGATTCCTCATTGCGGCATGGTTGCTCAAAGCATCGTTTACTAAATATTCAGATGACGAAATTTATTTCGTGCTCGAGAATGAGTTAATCTCTTCGTGCATTTGAACCGAGCGTATTTGGTTCGACTGCTCCTAATTCAAACCTTTAGCTTGAAGACTTACCGTGCATGCAGATATTCCTTTCTCCGAAACCGGCCATCGAAAGAATTACCGTTGCATCTGATGGATAATGAACCGCCTTCATAAATTCCAAATTAGAGATTCCGCCGTTATTCATTCCTCACGCACGTAACCTTAGAAGGTAATCATTCCGAGCACATCGTTCGCAGGAACTCCCTGTACGTTTCATCCCTCATCACGATCCGAAAATGGGGGATCGTATTCTTTAAATGATCTGCGGCATATATTTTCGACTTTTCTCACGGGATAAACGAGGCTTGCAATTCCATCCGAAGGAGCCTATGTCAGAGACGGGCGAGGATAATGTTCAAGCCGTTCTCGGTTGCTTATGAAGGCAGATTAACACTCGGAATCTGGTACTTTTAACGAACTCCTATGTCGAACTATATGCGCGAATTTTCCCCGGCGCCTAGCAGAGTAGGAATACAATTGCGTCAAGTACTCACTCATTCCAAATGAATGGATGATTCATGGATTTTACGGGCTGCTTGTTGCGAGAGGAGCGAAAGTGGCGAGCGAAAACAGACGGCCCCGTTGGAAAAGAAACGCGACACCGCTTTCCAAACGGAGAGTTCCTTCCATGGAGAGTTCGTATTCCAATGAACGCATCTTTGTCACCGTTCCGAAGACGAGAATTATCAACGTCCTAAGCACATCGTTGCAGCGAATGGAGATACCGGGGTCGGTTACGAAGACAAGAGGTACGTTTTCGAGTCGGCAATCATTTGCACTGTTTAAATGACTGTATCGTCCGCAAAAATCCTAACCTTAGTATCAATGTCTCATCCTAGGTCGTTGATATACGTACATGTGAAAAATAGGAGTTTCCCGATCATGTTTTTATACGATTTATAAACGATGTAACGGGGATGGATGGAGCTTATGAAATAGTTCACGCGCCGGAACCGTGCCTGTCAGAAGGGGCAATCAGTGGAAATGAATATCTTTGCGATAGCCGCACGCGGTCCCCAAAAAATATTCTCCCGATATGAACAAAAGGGATTTTGGAGCTTAGAAATCTTGGACTTCGGAAACGTTTGGAATTCTTCGGAAATTTTTAAGATGCTCTTCGGGGCTTAATTCAGGACCTTTAGTGTCGGAATGGGACCCGCCGCAACCAGGCAAGCGCCTTCTACGCTCACATCGCAAAGAGTATATTTTAAATGTTACTCTCAAGATCCTCGAATTTGTGTTCCGATCGAGGAGTTATTCCACTTCAGTATGTCTTCACGTTTAAGATCGAGCGTTCTCCAAGCTCGAATACGTTACAAGCAAATCTAACAGGCGTCATTCTCAATTCAATCATTCAGACCGAACAATGGCATCGCCGCTTCTTCTCGATGCACGTATACTCTTACGTGACAGCAAGTCGGTAGCGAAGGAGAGGCGCGATAGTACGCGTTTACGTGGTGGTTAATAAAACGAATGTTTTACCCACACTTGAACCGTGTTACTCGCTGCATGATTCCAGTACTTACCTTTAATCCTCCAAAACCGTAGCTCAATCCTCGTGCTCGCCTCAACCAAGCAAGATTTAGTTTCCGCTTTGATGGATACGGAATGGAATGGGGGGGAAATGGATACAGTTCTCTGAAACGTCGTTGGAACCATAACGATGGCCTCCACGTTTATTCCAGGTGCATCAGCTAGATCTTTGGATTTTTTTTATTCGAAGGCCACTCGAGTAACTGTAAATAGCTTACTTGTCGATCTATCACATCTCACCTGCGACTGTATAGAACGATCGGGTTCGACTGCTGGCACATGAATGTTCTACACGGGTGTGAGTTCAGATTCGTCTTTAGGTCGAACTGCCACTCGTTCTACATATTAGCTTGACGTTTCCGATGCGTATTTTAAACGACTACCTCTGGTATTCGAGAACATAAATGCAGATAGAGGATGCCGGGAGTTGGATGTGATGAGCGGAGAGGATATGAATCCGTTTGAAGGATGTACTCTTTAAAAGTATTCTTTGATCGGTCGTTGATAGTAAGCGAATGCAAATTGATTCATAGATAAAGTTTATTCAAAAAGTAACATAAATTACATCTCGAGCATCATTTTTCCACCTGCGATTACATAAAATATTAGCCGGTGTTCTCCTTCCCACTTGCCGTCGTTCGTCCATGGGTGAGGAATGAAGCATCCAAATCTGGTAAACTTTTCTGGGCTCCTGAATCGAAATCCTCTCCCCAACGGTCGTCGGAGGTATCTGAAAAGAGAGTGAAAGAGATTATTCAAAGTCGGTCACTGAAAGAATTTCTTGCTCTACCGTCAGATTGAAACAGCATTATCCTTTTGCCAAAACTTTGAATCCGGAATGTATATGATACGGTTCACTATTTCGAAATTATCAGCAACTATTCGATTAGCGAAAGATCCCATATCAAATTGCGATGGCTAAAGAATTCGGAATGAAATTAGGAAGAATATATTCTTCTCTTCCTGTGGCACTTGTGGAATTGGGAAATGCATTGGGTTATAGTTGAGTGAAGGGGAATTTTCTGCCAAGAATCAGAAATGTAGTTTGTGAGGATTACTTACATCAAATGATCCTCCCTACTCTGAGGATGAATGAATGCAAGGAAGTAGAGAAAAGGTTGCTTAGAGGCCTAAAAAGATGGATTATGCCTGTAGCATTCAATTCCAACGTTTTCCTCTGGAACGCAAGAGAGCAGAATAAGGGATGAACTTTATTTTGGGAAGGGTTATCCCAGTGATTAGCCTTGGAGATAACAGGGATGTTAAATTGTAAAATGTGAAGTCATCCTTGCACCCACTGAATGAAGGCGGTAAGAAGGCACACAATAACAGGAATCATGAGAAATGGAAATTGTTAAAAATGAAGGAAAGAACACAGAGGTGCATGTGAAACTGATCGAGGAGTAAAGGTACTGAAATTTACTTTAATGCAGTGTCTTCCAAGTAGCATAACGTACGTTGGAGGAGGCAAGAAATATTTGGTCCAAACCATTGAAATATTCGAAAAGAACATGCCACTTCTGTGCTCCGTGAGTGAATGCTTGTAGCATAGGAAAGGATGAAGAAGTGAATGAAGTAATCAGCAGGACACTGCCAGGGTGCACAGAAAATAACTCGGAGGAAACACTCGAGACTTGGTTATGTATTGGCAGTTGATGACACTTGAAATAAGAGGCTCAGATAGGGACTCACGATGGCGATGGGAGGTCCAAGAATACATCCAGAAAAGAAGATGAAAAGGGCGCCAGGTGAAAAGATGTGATTTTGCTCCCAATCTACTTCATAGCTTTGTGAAGTACGAAGAAGTAACAAAAGTGTGAGGGGAGAGATAGAACAGTTTATCAAGAAAGAAAGACCTAACTGCAGGTTGAATGGAATATGAAGATGGCAAAGCTGAACGCTCATCTTGTTGCTCTTCATATCGATTTGCAACAATATGTTCTTCTTTCACAAGTGTGAATCCGTCCATTGCATAACTAGGCTCATTTTCCATCAAATAACAGGTTCCATTCAATAGCAATGGAAGAGAAATATGACCAGTTCGAAGTCATACCTTGAAAAGGTAGTCAGTCTACTTACACATCCAAAGGTGTGAGCAATTTCTTCCATCATCTGAGAATAGGCTTGGCAATCCATTCCGTGAAGACTCTCCTCGTGGATAGGATGGCGAACGTTCTCGATTCAAAAGGCATCCTGGAATAGAAGTACGATGAATTCATTAAAGAAGGAAACCATTATCAAGAAGCAAGGCTCACTTCCATCACACTAACACTGCCAAGGCTGTTTGGTGATTTATAAATATAATTTATAAAATATATCAATTCACGTGTTGTACTATTGAAAATAGTGAAAATTAAAATCTCGTATCAGAGAACGTTATTGCACGTTTATGCTTCAAAAACATATAAACTGATAGTGGCAACGATTGACATCTTAATAATAGGAATATAGAATCAGACGATAGTAAACCTTGACGTATCTTAGCTTCGGCACGTTCCGAAATGCTGAGAATAGTTTAGTTTACCTTTTTTTTAATTGAAACGTTGAAAATAAAAATGTATAAATTTTTGACTTACCGCTAAACATTTATCTCGCTTCTGATTGGCTGAGAGAAATACCACCGCTGTCAGTGTAGAGGCTGTATTGTTAAATTTTATGCCAAGTATTTCTTTATCTGATTGCCGAGAGAATATCATCAAAATTTCTCTTTTCTTTTATGTCGACCGCGAGCAATGGCGGTTTTCTCGAAAACTGAGGAAATACGTTGACGATACTTATGAATTCAGTCTTTTTGCACAGTAAGACTCACGTAGTAGGTAAAAAGTCATAATAAATACTAATCTTCATTAAATTTTAATCGGTTACGACTCACCTCAAGTTTATTTTCAATAATCCTTCTCGAATTTTAGATTCCCGCCGGTGACAATCGCGTCTCGAAATACCGCCGCGCGTTATTCACTTTCCATGGCGACCTCTCCGTGTCAACATCCTCCCTTTCACCAGTCATTCATTTTCCCTTTTTTCTAATTCAATGCACTCTATTGAGGATAAAATCATCCTCATTAAAACTATGAAGCTACGCCCGAGCCCCCTCTCCGAAGAAACGGCTTCGGAAACTTAATAAAGATCGCAATGTAATGATCAGTCACGAGCCCCTATGCACGATGCAGCCCAGAGATATTTAAGCCGTCGGTCAACAGTATTGTTATTAGTATTCATCTGGTCATGTTACAGCGGTAAAAATATCTTGAACTGCGATGAATAGGAATACGAAACGCTTCGCTCGGAAGCAATCGGTAAATGAAATTCCTGGGCACATTCTTGTCGTCGAGGGAAAAGAAATATCTTTCAACGGGACGTTTCTTACCTTACTTGGCTTTTCGACTGAATCTTGCATCCTCACTAATCGCTGTACTGCTTGACGTGCACTGGGATGAGGTGAAACAATGCCGTCCTCTTCGAAGCTGCAGTCAATCTAATCAATCTTTTATGTGCACCGCTAACCACAGAACACAATGACATTGACACAATCACTTCATTTAGGTAGAAACTTCGAGATTTGGTAGCCATTCGATGGATAGAAAACGGCGTAACGAAAGCATGGGGAAACTCGATTCACTAATCACAACAACGAACTCTGCTCACCAGTGATAGCCGCCTACTGAGGCGACACCGGAACGATAACTTGGCCCTCTATGAATATTTTCCGTACGACGAAAAATGGCGATCTACTTCAACCTTTCCTCATTTCCGCGCAGAGGTTCTGTACGTTAAAAACTCTGTTCGGATTCGCTCTTTCGAGGACTGCAGTTGGATCGAGTTGCGCTAAAATACTTCTCAAGGAGATAGCTCGTTCCTTGGAGAAAGAACGAAATTAAACGACAATGACTGAATAAGTAAGAAAGAGATGAAGGACGTCGAATTACGAAAAGCTAACTTCCACGGAGTATCGACACAAATCATCGCTATCCCTTCGGGGAAGAGAAATATCGTGCAGCGGCTGATGACAGTGCTGAATCAACTCCATCGTGGACTTTCTCCTCGGGAGAGCTGCGAAAGCGTTGTATTCGCCCCTGCTTAGCACCGGGTAATCGTTCGCTGCAACCACCTTCGGTAGCAGCCGGAAGAAGTTCCCTGCAAAAGGGAATGAGCATTTGATATTTCGCCAGGAGGTTGATTTTTTCTTTCGTCCCATCGCACGGGAACATAGTCTACAAATTGGGGGAGAAAGAGATGGTCAGGAAGGGCGAGAGATGAAAGTTTTCCATATGAGAATTTTCGGACGAAGACAGAGTGTTAATATTGGAGGCTATCGTTCTCATTCGGAGGCTTGTTCGAGCCATTTGAAATCTGGGTTTTCCGTCGAACTATACCCGTAAGTAATCGTCCGGTTCAGGCACCACTCACCGAAAGGTGACTCGCAGACACAGACGAAGAAATCGCACTTTGACCCGTATTCCCTTTCCTTGGCATCATTGCTGGAGAACTTCTCTCCGATCTTAATTTCTTCGTCTCAGGTTTGAGGAAATGACATGGCCGAAAGATTATACCGTCTATGTAGATACCCTGCCAGCCACCTTGTGGCAGTGCGTAAACGAACCTTGAATTTACTTCCCTTGACGGTTGCTCTCGCTTCTCGTTCGAAGTGGAAACGATGTATTGAATCTGTTAGCTTTCGCTTCTATTTCCCTTATTTTGTTCGCTGTATGTGATAGATTTTATAGCAGGGTAGGCGCATGATCTGTACTTCGCCTTCCTTGAACGTTCTTTCTCTGAATCTATTCCGTAAATCTACTCTACGCTGATACTCCCATCGCGAGCAGTTTAGTTACCCCTATCGATGAATCGTAGCAATATTTCACGAAACGTATCGTCTTACTTCGGAGCTTTTCTAATTCTCATCAGTTACTTTTATCGGCAGGGTCCCATACACCTCAAGCATATTCAAGGAGAGGTCGGACAATCGCAAAGTAACATCGCTCGCGAACTTTTCCTAAGCTCCTACCGACTATCCTCTAACGAAACCGAATTTTTCTAAAGCTTTTCCTTTCCACATGTATTACGGATGTGGGTATTCCATGATAGGTTATTCGTCCGGGTCATTCCAAGATACTTTACAGATTCAACTATTTAAAAATATGCCCCGCGGAGTCTCCGGGTAAGATCGTTATTCAGAGTTTTCCGGTCAAAGAAGCTGACGCTCGTTATTGTTTTGATCAGATTTCCGCAACAGGTCTCAATATTATCTAAATCATCACTGAGAACAGATCTATCCTCACTGCTAGCCATTTCTCATGGTCCGGTGAGATTCCGTGTTTTAGACAGGCGTATCGAATCGTGAAACTTACTTCACGTTGATTTAAGCGGAAAGATGATGCGGGAGGGCATCGAGTTATGGGCGACGCTCCTGCTCCGCCTGAATCTTGAATCGTAAATATTAGTTGGCATAAGAAAGATACGTGATAGTGATTTGAGCGATCGTGATGCATGTGGAAGCAACAGGGAATCGACGGAGTTTGTTTCGTCGAAATGTATCCATTACGGAAAATCTCCCGAGCTCTTCAAATTACGAAATTTTTTCTCCGCCCAGAGTTCACCGGATACCCACCGTACCCGATTCCAAAGGTCTGGGGTTCAAGTCCAAGAGATTACGAAAGTTTTCCGAACTCCATAAATAATTTTCATTTTTGTAAGTGGTTAATTAATGACGTCTCCAGTGGCATTTCCCGAGGTTTTTAATTTTTCACGCATTTCTCTCCCGTTTACGCCATCCAAAATTATTGACGAACGAAAATAATATGAACGAAAGTTCATCTAAAGGACGCTTGCGCTCACGAGAATCGGATTCCTCATTGCGGCATGGTTGCTCAAAGCATCGTTTACTAAATATTCAGATGACGAAATTTATTTCGTGCTCGAGAATGAGTTAATCTCTTCGTGCATTTGAACCGAGCGTATTTGGTTCGACTGCTCGTAATTCAAACCTTTAGCTTGAAGACTTACCGTGCATGCAGATATTCCTTTCTCCGAAACCGGCCATCGAAAGAATTACCGTTGCATCTGATGGATAATGAACCGCCTTCATAAATTCCAAATTAGAGATTCCGCCGTTATTCATTCCTCACGCACGTAACCTTAGAAGGTAATCATTCCGAGCACATCGTTCGCAGGAACTCCCTGTACGTTTCATCCCTCATCACGATCCGAAAATGGGGGATCGTATTCTTTAAATGATCTGCGGCATATATTTTCGACTTTTCTCACGGGATAAACGAGGCTTGCAATTCCATCCGAAGGAGCCTATGTCAGAGACGGGCGAGGATAATGTTCAAGCCGTTCTCGGTTGCTTATGAAGGCAGATTAACACTCGGAATCTGGTACTTTTAACGAACTCCTATGTCGAACTATATGCGCGAATTTTCCCCGGCGCCTAGCAGAGTAGGAATACAATTGCGTCAAGTACTCACTCATTCCAAATGAATGGATGATTCATGGATTTTACGGGCTGCTTGTTGCGAGAGGAGCGAAAGTGGCGAGCGAAAACAGACGGCCCCGTTGGAAAAGAAACGCGACACCGCTTTCCAAACGGAGAGTTCCTTCCATGGAGAGTTCGTATTCCAATGAACGCATCTTTGTCACCGTTCCGAAGACGAGAATTATCAACGTCCTAAGCACATCGTTGCAGCGAATGGAGATACCGGGGTCGGTTACGAAGACAAGAGGTACGTTTTCGAGTCGGCAATCATTTGCACTGTTTAAATGACTGTATCGTCCGCAAAAATCCTAACCTTAGTATCAATGTCTCATCCTAGGTCGTTGATATACGTACATGTGAAAAATAGGAGTTTCCCGATAATGTTTTTATACGATTTATAAACGATGTAACGGGGATGGATGGAGCTTATGAAATAGTTCACGCGCCGGAACCGTGCCTGTCAGAAGGGGCAATGAGTGGAAATGAATATCTTTGCGATAGCCACACGCGGTCCCCAAAAAATATTCTCCCGATATGAACAAAAGGGATTTTGGAGCTTAGAAATCTTGGACTTCGGAAACGTTTGGAATTCTTCGGAAATTTTTAAGATGCTCTTCGGGGCTTAATTCAGGACCTTTAGTGTCGGAATGGGACCCGCCGCAACCAGGCAAGCGCCTTCTACGCTCACATCGCAAAGAGTATATTTTAAATGTTACTCTCAAGATCCTCGAATTTGTGTTCCGATCGAGGAGTTATTCCACTTCAGTATATCTTCACGTTTAAGATCGAGCGTTCTCCAAGGTCGAATACGTTACAAGCAAATCTAACAGGCGTCATTCTCAATTCAATCATTCAGACCGAACAATGGCATCGCCGCTTCTTCTCGATGCACGTATACTCTTACGTGACAGCAAGTCGGTAGCGAAGGAGAGGCGCGATAGTACGCGTTTACGTGGTGGTTAATAAAACGAATGTTTTACCCACACTTGAACCGTGTTACTCGCTGCATGATTCCGGTACTTACCTTTAATCCTCCAAAACCGTAGCTCAATCCTCGTGCTCGCCCCAACCAAGCGTTTAAGCAAGATTTAGTTTCCGCTTTGATGGATACGGAATGGAATGGGGGGGAAATGGATACAGTTCTCTGAAACGTCGTTGGAACCATAACGATGGCCTCCACGTTTATTCCAGGTGCATCAGCTAGATCTTTGGATTTTTTTTATTCGAAGGCCACTCGAGTAACTGTAAATAGCTTACTTGTCGATCTATCACATCTCACCTGCGACTGTATAGAACGATCGGGTTCGACTGCTGGCACATGCATGTTCTACACGGGTGTGAGTTCAGATTCGTCTTTAGGTCGAACTGCCACTCGTTCTACATATTAGCTTGACGTTTCCGATGCGTATTTTAAACGACTACCTCTGGTATTCGAGAACATAAATGCAGATAGAGGATGCCGGGAGTTGGATGTGATGAGCGGAGAGGATATGAATCCGTTTGAAGGATGTACTCTTTAAAAGTATTCTTTGATCGGTCTTTGATAGTAAGCGAATGCAAATTGATTCATAGATAAAGTTTATTCAAAAAGTAACATAAATTACATCTCGAGCATCATTTTTCCACCTGCGATTACATAAAATATTAGCCGGTGTTCTCCTTCCCACTTGCCGTCGTTCGTCCATGGGTGAGGAATGAAGCATCCAAATCTGGTAAACTTTTCTGGGCTCCTGAATCGAAATCCTCTCCCCAACGGTCGTCGGAGGTATCTGAAAAGAGAGTGAAAGAGATTATTCAAAGTCGGTCACTGAAAGAATTTCTTGCTCTACCGTCAGATTGAAACAGCATTATCCTTTTGCCAAAACTTTGAATCCGGAATGTATATGATACGGTTCACTATTTCGAAATTATCAGCAACTATTCGATTAGCGAAAGATCCCATATCAAATTGCGACGGCTAAAGAATTCGGAATGAAATTAGGAAGAATATATTCTTCTCTTCCTGTGGCACTTGTGGAATTGGGAAATGCATTGGGTTATAGTTGAGTGAAGGGGAATTTTCTGCCAAGAATCAGAAATGTAGTTTGTGAGGATTACTTACATCAAATGATCCTCCCTACTCTGAGGATGAATGAATGCAAGGAAGTAGAGAAAAGGTTGCTTAGAGGCCTAAAAAGATGGATTATGCCTGTAGCATTCAATTCCAACGTTTTCCTCTGGAACGCAAGAGAGCAGAATAAGGGATGAACTTTATTTTGGGAAGGGTTATCCCAGTGATTAGCCTTGGAGATAACAGGGATGTTAAATTGTAAAATGTGAAGTCATCCTTGCACCCACTGAATGAAGGCGGTAAGAAGGCACACAATAACAGGAATCATGAGAAATGGAAATTGTTAAAAATGAAGGAAAGAACACAGAGGTGCATGTGAAACTGATCGAGGAGTAAAGGTACTGAAATTTACTTTAATGCAGTGTCTTCCAAGTAGCATAACGTACGTTGGAGGAGGCAAGAAATATTTGGTCCAAACCATTGAAATATTCGAAAAGAACATGCCACTTCTGTGCTCCGTGAGTGAATGCTTGTAGCATAGGAAAGGATGAAGAAGTGAATGAAGTAATCAGCAGGACACTGCCAGGGTGCACAGAAAATAACTCGGAGGAAACACTCGAGACTTGGTTATGTATTGGCAGTTGATGACACTTGAAATAAGAGGCTCAGATAGGGACTCACGATGGCGATGGGAGGTCCAAGAATACATCCAGAAAAGAAGATGAAAAGGGCGCCAGGTGAAAAGATGTGATTTTGCTCCCAATCTACTTCATAGCTTTGTGAAGTACGAAGAAGTAACAAAAGTGTGAGGGGAGAAATAGAACAGTTTATCAAGAAAGAAAGACCTAACTGCAGGTTGAATGGAATATGAAGATGGCAAAGCTGAACGCTCATCTTGTTGCTCTTCATATCGATTTGCAACAATATGTTCTTCTTTCACAAGTGTGAATCCGTCCATTGCATAACTAGGCTCATTTTCCATCAAATAACAGGTTCCATTCAATAGCAATGGAAGAGAAATATGACCAGTTCGAAGTCATACCTTGAAAAGGTAGTCAGTCTACTTACACATCCAAAGGTGTGAGCAATTTCTTCCATCATCTGAGAATAGGCTTGGCAATCCATTCCGTGAAGACTCTCCTCGTGGATAGGATGGCGAACGTTCTCGATTCAAAAGGCATCCTGGAATAGAAGTACGATGAATTCATTAAAGAAGGAAACCATTATCAAGAAGCAAGGCTCACTTCCATCACAGTAACACTGCCAAGGCTGTTTGGTGATTTATAAATATAATTTATAAAATATATCAATTCACGTGTTGTACTATTGAAAATAGTGAAAATTAAAATCTCGTATCAGAGAACGTTATTGCACGTTTATGCTTCAAAAACATATAAACTGATAGTGGCAACGATTGACATCTTAATAATAGGAATATAGAATCAGACGATAGTAAACCTTGACGTATCTTCGCTTCGGCACGTTCCGAAATGCTGAGAATAGTTTAGTTTACCTTTTTTTTAATTGAAACGTTGAAAATAAAAATGTATAAATTTTTGACTTACCGCTAAACATTTATCTCGCTTCTGATTGGCTGAGAGAAATACCACCGCTGTCAGTGTAGAGGCTGTATTGTTAAATTTTATGCCAAGTATTTCTTTATCTGATTGCAGAGAGAATATCATCAAAATTTCTCTTTTCTTTTATGTCGACCGCGAGCAATGGCGGTTTTCTCGAAAACTGAGGAAATACGTTGACGATACTTATGAATTCAGTCTTTTTGCACAGTAAGACTCACGTAGTAGGTAAAAAGTCATAATAAATACTAATCTTCATTAAATTTTAATCGGTTACGACTCACCTCAAGTTTATTTTCAATAATCCTTCTCGAATTTTAGATTCCCGCCGGTGACAATCGCGTCTCGAAATACCGCCGCGCGTTATTCACTTTCCATGGCGACCTCTCCGTGTCAACATCCTCCCTTTCACCAGTCATTCATTTTCCCTCTTTTCTAATTCAATGCACTCTATTGAGGATAAAATCATCCTCATTTAAACTATGAAGCTACGCCCGAGCCCCCTCTCCGAAGAAACGGCTTCGGAAACTTAATAAAGATCGCAATGTAATGATCAGTCACGAGCCCCTATGCACGATGCAGCCCAGAGATATTTAAGCCGTCGGTCAACAGTATTGTTATTAGTATTCATCTGGTCATGTTACAGCGGTAAAAATATCTTGAACTGCGATGAATAGGAATACGAAACGCTTCGCTCGGAAGCAATCGGTAAATGAAATTCCTGGGCACATTCTTGTCGTCGAGGGAAAAGAAATATCTTTCAACGGGACGTTTCTTACCTTACTTGGCTTTTCGACTGAATCTTGCATCCTCACTAATCGCTGTACTGCTTGACGTGCACTGGGATGAGGTGAAACAATGCCGTCCTCTTCGAAGCTGCAGTCAATCTAATCAATCTTTTATGTGCACCGCTAACCACAGAACACAATGACATTGACACAATCACTTCATTTAGGTAGAAACTTCGAGATTTGGTAGCCATTCGATGGATAGAAAACGGCGTAACGAAAGCATGGGGAAACTCGATTCACTAATCACAACAACGAACTCTGCTCACCAGTGATAGCCGCCTACTGAGGCGACACCGGAACGATAACTTGGCCCTCTATGAATATTTTCCGTACGACGAAAAATGGCGATCTACTTCAACCTTTCCTCATTTCCGCGCAGAGGTTCTGTACGTTAAAAACTCTGTTCGGATTCGCTCTTTCGAGGACTGCAGTTGGATCGAGTTGCGCTAAAATACTTCTCAAGGAGATAGCTCGTTCCTTGGAGAAAGAACGAAATTAAACGACAATGACTGAATAAGTAAGAAAGAGATGAAGGACGTCGAATTACGAAAAGCTAACTTCCACGGAGTATCGACACAAATCATCGCTATCCCTTCGGGGAAGAGAAATATCGTGCAGCGGCTGATGACAGTGCTGAATCAACTCCATCGTGGACTTTCTCCTCGGGAGAGCTGCGAAAGCGTTGTATTCGCCCTTCCTTAGCACCGGGTAATCGTTCGCTGCAACCACCTTCGGTAGCAGTCGGAAGAGGTTCCCTGCAAAAGGGAATGAGCATTTGATTTTTCGCCAGGAGGTTGATTTTTTCTTTCGTCCCATCGCACGGGAACATAGTCCACAGATTGGGAGAGAAAGAGATGGTCGGGAAGGGCGAGAGATGAAAATTTTCCATAGGAGAATTTTCGGACGAAGAGAGAGTGTTAATATTGGAGGCTATCGTTCTCATTCGGAGGCTTGTTCGAGCCATTTGAAATCTGGGTTTTCCGTCGAACTATACCCGTAAGTAATCGTCCGGTTCAGGCACCACTCACCGAAAGGTGACTCGCAGACACAGACGAAGAAATCGCACTTTGACCCGTATTCCCTTTCCTTGGCATCATTGCTGGAGAACTTCTCTCCGATCTTAATTTCTTCGTCTCAGGTTTGAGGAAATGACATGGCCGAAAGATTATACCGTCTATGTAGATACCCTGCCAGCCACCTTGTGGCAGTGCGTAAACGAACCTTGAATTTACTTCCCTTGACGGTTGCTCTCGCTTCTCGTTCGAAGTGGAAACGATGTATTGAATCTGTTAGCTTTCGCTTCTATTTCCCTTATTTTGTTCGCTGTATGTGATAGATTTTATAGCAGGGTAGGCGCATGATCTGTACTTCGCCTTCCTTGAACGTTCTTTCTCTGAATCTATTCCGTAAATCTACTCTACGCTGATACTCCCATCGCGAGCAGTTTAGTTACCCCTATCGATGAATCGTAGCAATATTTCACGAAACGTATCGTCTTACTTCGGAGCTTTTCTAATTCTCATCAGTTACTTTTATCGGCAGGGTCCCATACACCTCAAGCATATTCAAGGAGAGGTCGGACAATCGCAAAGTAACATCGCTCGCGAACTTTTCCTAAGCTCCTACCGACTATCCTCTAACGAAACCGAATTTTTCTAAAGCTTTTCCTTTCCACATGTATTACGGATGTGGGTATTCCATGATAGGTTATTCGTCCGGGTCATTCCAAGATACTTTACAGATTCAACTATTTAAAAATATGCCCCGCGGAGTCTCCGGGTAAGATCGTTATTCAGAGTTTTCCGGTCAAAGAAGCTGACGCTCGTTATTGTTTTGATCAGATTTCCGCAACAGGTCTCAATATTATCTAAATCATCACTGAGAACAGATCTATCCTCACTGCTAGCCATTTCTCATGGTCCGGTGAGATTCCGTGTTTTAGACAGGCGTATCGAATCGTGAAACTTACTTCACGTTGATTTAAGCGGAAAGATGATGCGGGAGGGCATCGAGTTATGGGCGACGCTCCTGCTCCGCCTGAATCTTGAATCGTAAATATTAGTTGGCATAAGAAAGATACGTGATAGTGATTTGAGCGATCGTGATGCATGTGGAAGCAACAGGGAATCGACGGAGTTTGTTTCGTCGAAATGTATCCATTACGGAAAATCTCCCGAGCTCTTCAAATTACGAAATTTTTTCTCCGCCCAGAGTTCACCGGATACCCACCGTACCCGATTCCAAAGGTCTGGGGTTCAAGTCCAAGAGATTACGAAAGTTTTCCGAACTCCATAAATAATTTTCATTTTTGTAAGTGGTTAATTAATGACGTCTCCAGTGGCATTTCCCGAGGTTTTTAATTTTTCACGCATTTCTCTCCCGTTTACGCCATCCAAAATTATTGACGAACGAAAATAATATGAACGAAAGTTCATCTAAAGGACGCTTGCGCTCACGAGAATCGGATTCCTCATTGCGGCATGGTTGCTCAAAGCATCGTTTACTAAATATTCAGATGACGAAATTTATTTCGTGCTCGAGAATGAGTTAATCTCTTCGTGCATTTGAACCGAGCGTATTTGGTTCGACTGCTCCTAATTCAAACCTTTAGCTTGAAGACTTACCGTGCATGCAGATATTCCTTTCTCCGAAACCGGCCATCGAAAGAATTACCGTTGCATCTGATGGATAATGAACCGCCTTCATAAATTCCAAATTAGAGATTCCGCCGTTATTCATTCCTCACGCACGTAACCTTAGAAGGTAATCATTCCGAGCACATCGTTCGCAGGAACTCCCTGTACGTTTCATCCCTCATCACGATCCGAAAATGGGGGATCGTATTCTTTAAATGATCTGCGGCATATATTTTCGACTTTTCTCACGGGATAAACGAGGCTTGCAATTCCATCCGAAGGAGCCTATGTCAGAGACGGGCGAGGATAATGTTCAAGCCGTTCTCGGTTGCTTATGAAGGCAGATTAACACTCGGAATCTGGTACTTTTAACGAACTCCTATGTCGAACTATATGCGCGAATTTTCCCCGGCGCCTAGCAGAGTAGGAATACAATTGCGTCAAGTACTCACTCATTCCAAATGAATGGATGATTCATGGATTTTACGGGCTGCTTGTTGCGAGAGGAGCGAAAGTGGCGAGCGAAAACAGACGGCCCCGTTGGAAAAGAAACGCGACACCGCTTTCCAAACGGAGAGTTCCTTCCATGGAGAGTTCGTATTCCAATGAACGCATCTTTGTCACCGTTCCGAAGACGAGAATTATCAACGTCCTAAGCACATCGTTGCAGCGAATGGAGATACCGGGGTCGGTTACGAAGACAAGAGGTACGTTTTCGAGTCGGCAATCATTTGCACTGTTTAAATGACTGTATCGTCCGCAAAAATCCTAACCTTAGTATCAATGTCTCATCCTAGGTCGTTGATATACGTACATGTGAAAAATAGGAGTTTCCCGATCATGTTTTTATACGATTTATAAACGATGTAACGGGGATGGATGGAGCTTATGAAATAGTTCACGCGCCGGAACCGTGCCTGTCAGAAGGGGCAATCAGTGGAAATGAATATCTTTGCGATAGCCGCACGCGGTCCCCAAAAAATATTCTCCCGATATGAACAAAAGGGATTTTGGAGCTTAGAAATCTTGGACTTCGGAAACGTTTGGAATTCTTCGGAAATTTTTAAGATGCTCTTCGGGGCTTAATTCAGGACCTTTAGTGTCGGAATGGGACCCGCCGCAACCAGGCAAGCGCCTTCTACGCTCACATCGCAAAGAGTATATTTTAAATGTTACTCTCAAGATCCTCGAATTTGTGTTCCGATCGAGGAGTTATTCCACTTCAGTATGTCTTCACGTTTAAGATCGAGCGTTCTCCAAGCTCGAATACGTTACAAGCAAATCTAACAGGCGTCATTCTCAATTCAATCATTCAGACCGAACAATGGCATCGCCGCTTCTTCTCGATGCACGTATACTCTTACGTGACAGCAAGTCGGTAGCGAAGGAGAGGCGCGATAGTACGCGTTTACGTGGTGGTTAATAAAACGAATGTTTTACCCACACTTGAACCGTGTTACTCGCTGCATGATTCCAGTACTTACCTTTAATCCTCCAAAACCGTAGCTCAATCCTCGTGCTCGCCTCAACCAAGCAAGATTTAGTTTCCGCTTTGATGGATACGGAATGGAATGGGGGGGAAATGGATACAGTTCTCTGAAACGTCGTTGGAACCATAACGATGGCCTCCACGTTTATTCCAGGTGCATCAGCTAGATCTTTGGATTTTTTTTATTCGAAGGCCACTCGAGTAACTGTAAATAGCTTACTTGTCGATCTATCACATCTCACCTGCGACTGTATAGAACGATCGGGTTCGACTGCTGGCACATGAATGTTCTACACGGGTGTGAGTTCAGATTCGTCTTTAGGTCGAACTGCCACTCGTTCTACATATTAGCTTGACGTTTCCGATGCGTATTTTAAACGACTACCTCTGGTATTCGAGAACATAAATGCAGATAGAGGATGCCGGGAGTTGGATGTGATGAGCGGAGAGGATATGAATCCGTTTGAAGGATGTACTCTTTAAAAGTATTCTTTGATCGGTCGTTGATAGTAAGCGAATGCAAATTGATTCATAGATAAAGTTTATTCAAAAAGTAACATAAATTACATCTCGAGCATCATTTTTCCACCTGCGATTACATAAAATATTAGCCGGTGTTCTCCTTCCCACTTGCCGTCGTTCGTCCATGGGTGAGGAATGAAGCATCCAAATCTGGTAAACTTTTCTGGGCTCCTGAATCGAAATCCTCTCCCCAACGGTCGTCGGAGGTATCTGAAAAGAGAGTGAAAGAGATTATTCAAAGTCGGTCACTGAAAGAATTTCTTGCTCTACCGTCAGATTGAAACAGCATTATCCTTTTGCCAAAACTTTGAATCCGGAATGTATATGATACGGTTCACTATTTCGAAATTATCAGCAACTATTCGATTAGCGAAAGATCCCATATCAAATTGCGATGGCTAAAGAATTCGGAATGAAATTAGGAAGAATATATTCTTCTCTTCCTGTGGCACTTGTGGAATTGGGAAATGCATTGGGTTATAGTTGAGTGAAGGGGAATTTTCTGCCAAGAATCAGAAATGTAGTTTGTGAGGATTACTTACATCAAATGATCCTCCCTACTCTGAGGATGAATGAATGCAAGGAAGTAGAGAAAAGGTTGCTTAGAGGCCTAAAAAGATGGATTATGCCTGTAGCATTCAATTCCAACGTTTTCCTCTGGAACGCAAGAGAGCAGAATAAGGGATGAACTTTATTTTGGGAAGGGTTATCCCAGTGATTAGCCTTGGAGATAACAGGGATGTTAAATTGTAAAATGTGAAGTCATCCTTGCACCCACTGAATGAAGGCGGTAAGAAGGCACACAATAACAGGAATCATGAGAAATGGAAATTGTTAAAAATGAAGGAAAGAACACAGAGGTGCATGTGAAACTGATCGAGGAGTAAAGGTACTGAAATTTACTTTAATGCAGTGTCTTCCAAGTAGCATAACGTACGTTGGAGGAGGCAAGAAATATTTGGTCCAAACCATTGAAATATTCGAAAAGAACATGCCACTTCTGTGCTCCGTGAGTGAATGCTTGTAGCATAGGAAAGGATGAAGAAGTGAATGAAGTAATCAGCAGGACACTGCCAGGGTGCACAGAAAATAACTCGGAGGAAACACTCGAGACTTGGTTATGTATTGGCAGTTGATGACACTTGAAATAAGAGGCTCAGATAGGGACTCACGATGGCGATGGGAGGTCCAAGAATACATCCAGAAAAGAAGATGAAAAGGGCGCCAGGTGAAAAGATGTGATTTTGCTCCCAATCTACTTCATAGCTTTGTGAAGTACGAAGAAGTAACAAAAGTGTGAGGGGAGAGATAGAACAGTTTATCAAGAAAGAAAGACCTAACTGCAGGTTGAATGGAATATGAAGATGGCAAAGCTGAACGCTCATCTTGTTGCTCTTCATATCGATTTGCAACAATATGTTCTTCTTTCACAAGTGTGAATCCGTCCATTGCATAACTAGGCTCATTTTCCATCAAATAACAGGTTCCATTCAATAGCAATGGAAGAGAAATATGACCAGTTCGAAGTCATACCTTGAAAAGGTAGTCAGTCTACTTACACATCCAAAGGTGTGAGCAATTTCTTCCATCATCTGAGAATAGGCTTGGCAATCCATTCCGTGAAGACTCTCCTCGTGGATAGGATGGCGAACGTTCTCGATTCAAAAGGCATCCTGGAATAGAAGTACGATGAATTCATTAAAGAAGGAAACCATTATCAAGAAGCAAGGCTCACTTCCATCACACTAACACTGCCAAGGCTGTTTGGTGATTTATAAATATAATTTATAAAATATATCAATTCACGTGTTGTACTATTGAAAATAGTGAAAATTAAAATCTCGTATCAGAGAACGTTATTGCACGTTTATGCTTCAAAAACATATAAACTGATAGTGGCAACGATTGACATCTTAATAATAGGAATATAGAATCAGACGATAGTAAACCTTGACGTATCTTAGCTTCGGCACGTTCCGAAATGCTGAGAATAGTTTAGTTTACCTTTTTTTTAATTGAAACGTTGAAAATAAAAATGTATAAATTTTTGACTTACCGCTAAACATTTATCTCGCTTCTGATTGGCTGAGAGAAATACCACCGCTGTCAGTGTAGAGGCTGTATTGTTAAATTTTATGCCAAGTATTTCTTTATCTGATTGCCGAGAGAATATCATCAAAATTTCTCTTTTCTTTTATGTCGACCGCGAGCAATGGCGGTTTTCTCGAAAACTGAGGAAATACGTTGACGATACTTATGAATTCAGTCTTTTTGCACAGTAAGACTCACGTAGTAGGTAAAAAGTCATAATAAATACTAATCTTCATTAAATTTTAATCGGTTACGACTCACCTCAAGTTTATTTTCAATAATCCTTCTCGAATTTTAGATTCCCGCCGGTGACAATCGCGTCTCGAAATACCGCCGCGCGTTATTCACTTTCCATGGCGACCTCTCCGTGTCAACATCCTCCCTTTCACCAGTCATTCATTTTCCCTTTTTTCTAATTCAATGCACTCTATTGAGGATAAAATCATCCTCATTAAAACTATGAAGCTACGCCCGAGCCCCCTCTCCGAAGAAACGGCTTCGGAAACTTAATAAAGATCGCAATGTAATGATCAGTCACGAGCCCCTATGCACGATGCAGCCCAGAGATATTTAAGCCGTCGGTCAACAGTATTGTTATTAGTATTCATCTGGTCATGTTACAGCGGTAAAAATATCTTGAACTGCGATGAATAGGAATACGAAACGCTTCGCTCGGAAGCAATCGGTAAATGAAATTCCTGGGCACATTCTTGTCGTCGAGGGAAAAGAAATATCTTTCAACGGGACGTTTCTTACCTTACTTGGCTTTTCGACTGAATCTTGCATCCTCACTAATCGCTGTACTGCTTGACGTGCACTGGGATGAGGTGAAACAATGCCGTCCTCTTCGAAGCTGCAGTCAATCTAATCAATCTTTTATGTGCACCGCTAACCACAGAACACAATGACATTGACACAATCACTTCATTTAGGTAGAAACTTCGAGATTTGGTAGCCATTCGATGGATAGAAAACGGCGTAACGAAAGCATGGGGAAACTCGATTCACTAATCACAACAACGAACTCTGCTCACCAGTGATAGCCGCCTACTGAGGCGACACCGGAACGATAACTTGGCCCTCTATGAATATTTTCCGTACGACGAAAAATGGCGATCTACTTCAACCTTTCCTCATTTCCGCGCAGAGGTTCTGTACGTTAAAAACTCTGTTCGGATTCGCTCTTTCGAGGACTGCAGTTGGATCGAGTTGCGCTAAAATACTTCTCAAGGAGATAGCTCGTTCCTTGGAGAAAGAACGAAATTAAACGACAATGACTGAATAAGTAAGAAAGAGATGAAGGACGTCGAATTACGAAAAGCTAACTTCCACGGAGTATCGACACAAATCATCGCTATCCCTTCGGGGAAGAGAAATATCGTGCAGCGGCTGATGACAGTGCTGAATCAACTCCATCGTGGACTTTCTCCTCGGGAGAGCTGCGAAAGCGTTGTATTCGCCCTTCCTTAGCACCGGGTAATCGTTCGCTGCAACCACCTTCGGTAGCAGTCGGAAGAGGTTCCCTGCAAAAGGGAATGAGCATTTGATTTTTCGCCAGGAGGTTGATTTTTTCTTTCGTCCCATCGCACGGGAACATAGTCCACAGATTGGGAGAGAAAGAGATGGTCGGGAAGGGCGAGAGATGAAAATTTTCCATAGGAGAATTTTCGGACGAAGAGAGAGTGTTAATATTGGAGGCTATCGTTCTCATTCGGAGGCTTGTTCGAGCCATTTGAAATCTGGGTTTTCCGTCGAACTATACCCGTAAGTAATCGTCCGGTTCAGGCACCACTCACCGAAAGGTGACTCGCAGACACAGACGAAGAAATCGCACTTTGACCCGTATTCCCTTTCCTTGGCATCATTGCTGGAGAACTTCTCTCCGATCTTAATTTCTTCGTCTCAGGTTTGAGGAAATGACATGGCCGAAAGATTATACCGTCTATGTAGATACCCTGCCAGCCACCTTGTGGCAGTGCGTAAACGAACCTTGAATTTACTTCCCTTGACGGTTGCTCTCGCTTCTCGTTCGAAGTGGAAACGATGTATTGAATCTGTTAGCTTTCGCTTCTATTTCCCTTATTTTGTTCGCTGTATGTGATAGATTTTATAGCAGGGTAGGCGCATGATCTGTACTTCGCCTTCCTTGAACGTTCTTTCTCTGAATCTATTCCGTAAATCTACTCTACGCTGATACTCCCATCGCGAGCAGTTTAGTTACCCCTATCGATGAATCGTAGCAATATTTCACGAAACGTATCGTCTTACTTCGGAGCTTTTCTAATTCTCATCAGTTACTTTTATCGGCAGGGTCCCATACACCTCAAGCATATTCAAGGAGAGGTCGGACAATCGCAAAGTAACATCGCTCGCGAACTTTTCCTAAGCTCCTACCGACTATCCTCTAACGAAACCGAATTTTTCTAAAGCTTTTCCTTTCCACATGTATTACGGATGTGGGTATTCCATGATAGGTTATTCGTCCGGGTCATTCCAAGATACTTTACAGATTCAACTATTTAAAAATATGCCCCGCGGAGTCTCCGGGTAAGATCGTTATTCAGAGTTTTCCGGTCAAAGAAGCTGACGCTCGTTATTGTTTTGATCAGATTTCCGCAACAGGTCTCAATATTATCTAAATCATCACTGAGAACAGATCTATCCTCACTGCTAGCCATTTCTCATGGTCCGGTGAGATTCCGTGTTTTAGACAGGCGTATCGAATCGTGAAACTTACTTCACGTTGATTTAAGCGGAAAGATGATGCGGGAGGGCATCGAGTTATGGGCGACGCTCCTGCTCCGCCTGAATCTTGAATCGTAAATATTAGTTGGCATAAGAAAGATACGTGATAGTGATTTGAGCGATCGTGATGCATGTGGAAGCAACAGGGAATCGACGGAGTTTGTTTCGTCGAAATGTATCCATTACGGAAAATCTCCCGAGCTCTTCAAATTACGAAATTTTTTCTCCGCCCAGAGTTCACCGGATACCCACCGTACCCGATTCCAAAGGTCTGGGGTTCAAGTCCAAGAGATTACGAAAGTTTTCCGAACTCCATAAATAATTTTCATTTTTGTAAGTGGTTAATTAATGACGTCTCCAGTGGCATTTCCCGAGGTTTTTAATTTTTCACGCATTTCTCTCCCGTTTACGCCATCCAAAATTATTGACGAACGAAAATAATATGAACGAAAGTTCATCTAAAGGACGCTTGCGCTCACGAGAATCGGATTCCTCATTGCGGCATGGTTGCTCAAAGCATCGTTTACTAAATATTCAGATGACGAAATTTATTTCGTGCTCGAGAATGAGTTAATCTCTTCGTGCATTTGAACCGAGCGTATTTGGTTCGACTGCTCGTAATTCAAACCTTTAGCTTGAAGACTTACCGTGCATGCAGATATTCCTTTCTCCGAAACCGGCCATCGAAAGAATTACCGTTGCATCTGATGGATAATGAACCGCCTTCATAAATTCCAAATTAGAGATTCCGCCGTTATTCATTCCTCACGCACGTAACCTTAGAAGGTAATCATTCCGAGCACATCGTTCGCAGGAACTCCCTGTACGTTTCATCCCTCATCACGATCCGAAAATGGGGGATCGTATTCTTTAAATGATCTGCGGCATATATTTTCGACTTTTCTCACGGGATAAACGAGGCTTGCAATTCCATCCGAAGGAGCCTATGTCAGAGACGGGCGAGGATAATGTTCAAGCCGTTCTCGGTTGCTTATGAAGGCAGATTAACACTCGGAATCTGGTACTTTTAACGAACTCCTATGTCGAACTATATGCGCGAATTTTCCCCGGCGCCTAGCAGAGTAGGAATACAATTGCGTCAAGTACTCACTCATTCCAAATGAATGGATGATTCATGGATTTTACGGGCTGCTTGTTGCGAGAGGAGCGAAAGTGGCGAGCGAAAACAGACGGCCCCGTTGGAAAAGAAACGCGACACCGCTTTCCAAACGGAGAGTTCCTTCCATGGAGAGTTCGTATTCCAATGAACGCATCTTTGTCACCGTTCCGAAGACGAGAATTATCAACGTCCTAAGCACATCGTTGCAGCGAATGGAGATACCGGGGTCGGTTACGAAGACAAGAGGTACGTTTTCGAGTCGGCAATCATTTGCACTGTTTAAATGACTGTATCGTCCGCAAAAATCCTAACCTTAGTATCAATGTCTCATCCTAGGTCGTTGATATACGTACATGTGAAAAATAGGAGTTTCCCGATAATGTTTTTATACGATTTATAAACGATGTAACGGGGATGGATGGAGCTTATGAAATAGTTCACGCGCCGGAACCGTGCCTGTCAGAAGGGGCAATGAGTGGAAATGAATATCTTTGCGATAGCCACACGCGGTCCCCAAAAAATATTCTCCCGATATGAACAAAAGGGATTTTGGAGCTTAGAAATCTTGGACTTCGGAAACGTTTGGAATTCTTCGGAAATTTTTAAGATGCTCTTCGGGGCTTAATTCAGGACCTTTAGTGTCGGAATGGGACCCGCCGCAACCAGGCAAGCGCCTTCTACGCTCACATCGCAAAGAGTATATTTTAAATGTTACTCTCAAGATCCTCGAATTTGTGTTCCGATCGAGGAGTTATTCCACTTCAGTATATCTTCACGTTTAAGATCGAGCGTTCTCCAAGGTCGAATACGTTACAAGCAAATCTAACAGGCGTCATTCTCAATTCAATCATTCAGACCGAACAATGGCATCGCCGCTTCTTCTCGATGCACGTATACTCTTACGTGACAGCAAGTCGGTAGCGAAGGAGAGGCGCGATAGTACGCGTTTACGTGGTGGTTAATAAAACGAATGTTTTACCCACACTTGAACCGTGTTACTCGCTGCATGATTCCGGTACTTACCTTTAATCCTCCAAAACCGTAGCTCAATCCTCGTGCTCGCCCCAACCAAGCGTTTAAGCAAGATTTAGTTTCCGCTTTGATGGATACGGAATGGAATGGGGGGGAAATGGATACAGTTCTCTGAAACGTCGTTGGAACCATAACGATGGCCTCCACGTTTATTCCAGGTGCATCAGCTAGATCTTTGGATTTTTTTTATTCGAAGGCCACTCGAGTAACTGTAAATAGCTTACTTGTCGATCTATCACATCTCACCTGCGACTGTATAGAACGATCGGGTTCGACTGCTGGCACATGCATGTTCTACACGGGTGTGAGTTCAGATTCGTCTTTAGGTCGAACTGCCACTCGTTCTACATATTAGCTTGACGTTTCCGATGCGTATTTTAAACGACTACCTCTGGTATTCGAGAACATAAATGCAGATAGAGGATGCCGGGAGTTGGATGTGATGAGCGGAGAGGATATGAATCCGTTTGAAGGATGTACTCTTTAAAAGTATTCTTTGATCGGTCTTTGATAGTAAGCGAATGCAAATTGATTCATAGATAAAGTTTATTCAAAAAGTAACATAAATTACATCTCGAGCATCATTTTTCCACCTGCGATTACATAAAATATTAGCCGGTGTTCTCCTTCCCACTTGCCGTCGTTCGTCCATGGGTGAGGAATGAAGCATCCAAATCTGGTAAACTTTTCTGGGCTCCTGAATCGAAATCCTCTCCCCAACGGTCGTCGGAGGTATCTGAAAAGAGAGTGAAAGAGATTATTCAAAGTCGGTCACTGAAAGAATTTCTTGCTCTACCGTCAGATTGAAACAGCATTATCCTTTTGCCAAAACTTTGAATCCGGAATGTATATGATACGGTTCACTATTTCGAAATTATCAGCAACTATTCGATTAGCGAAAGATCCCATATCAAATTGCGACGGCTAAAGAATTCGGAATGAAATTAGGAAGAATATATTCTTCTCTTCCTGTGGCACTTGTGGAATTGGGAAATGCATTGGGTTATAGTTGAGTGAAGGGGAATTTTCTGCCAAGAATCAGAAATGTAGTTTGTGAGGATTACTTACATCAAATGATCCTCCCTACTCTGAGGATGAATGAATGCAAGGAAGTAGAGAAAAGGTTGCTTAGAGGCCTAAAAAGATGGATTATGCCTGTAGCATTCAATTCCAACGTTTTCCTCTGGAACGCAAGAGAGCAGAATAAGGGATGAACTTTATTTTGGGAAGGGTTATCCCAGTGATTAGCCTTGGAGATAACAGGGATGTTAAATTGTAAAATGTGAAGTCATCCTTGCACCCACTGAATGAAGGCGGTAAGAAGGCACACAATAACAGGAATCATGAGAAATGGAAATTGTTAAAAATGAAGGAAAGAACACAGAGGTGCATGTGAAACTGATCGAGGAGTAAAGGTACTGAAATTTACTTTAATGCAGTGTCTTCCAAGTAGCATAACGTACGTTGGAGGAGGCAAGAAATATTTGGTCCAAACCATTGAAATATTCGAAAAGAACATGCCACTTCTGTGCTCCGTGAGTGAATGCTTGTAGCATAGGAAAGGATGAAGAAGTGAATGAAGTAATCAGCAGGACACTGCCAGGGTGCACAGAAAATAACTCGGAGGAAACACTCGAGACTTGGTTATGTATTGGCAGTTGATGACACTTGAAATAAGAGGCTCAGATAGGGACTCACGATGGCGATGGGAGGTCCAAGAATACATCCAGAAAAGAAGATGAAAAGGGCGCCAGGTGAAAAGATGTGATTTTGCTCCCAATCTACTTCATAGCTTTGTGAAGTACGAAGAAGTAACAAAAGTGTGAGGGGAGAAATAGAACAGTTTATCAAGAAAGAAAGACCTAACTGCAGGTTGAATGGAATATGAAGATGGCAAAGCTGAACGCTCATCTTGTTGCTCTTCATATCGATTTGCAACAATATGTTCTTCTTTCACAAGTGTGAATCCGTCCATTGCATAACTAGGCTCATTTTCCATCAAATAACAGGTTCCATTCAATAGCAATGGAAGAGAAATATGACCAGTTCGAAGTCATACCTTGAAAAGGTAGTCAGTCTACTTACACATCCAAAGGTGTGAGCAATTTCTTCCATCATCTGAGAATAGGCTTGGCAATCCATTCCGTGAAGACTCTCCTCGTGGATAGGATGGCGAACGTTCTCGATTCAAAAGGCATCCTGGAATAGAAGTACGATGAATTCATTAAAGAAGGAAACCATTATCAAGAAGCAAGGCTCACTTCCATCACACTAACACTGCCAAGGCTGTTTGGTGATTTATAAATATAATTTATAAAATATATCAATTCACGTGTTGTACTATTGAAAATAGTGAAAATTAAAATCTCGTATCAGAGAACGTTATTGCACGTTTATGCTTCAAAAACATATAAACTGATAGTGGCAACGATTGACATCTTAATAATAGGAATATAGAATCAGACGATAGTAAACCTTGACGTATCTTAGCTTCGGCACGTTCCGAAATGCTGAGAATAGTTTAGTTTACCTTTTTTTTAATTGAAACGTTGAAAATAAAAATGTATAAATTTTTGACTTACCGCTAAACATTTATCTCGCTTCTGATTGGCTGAGAGAAATACCACCGCTGTCAGTGTAGAGGCTGTATTGTTAAATTTTATGCCAAGTATTTCTTTATCTGATTGCAGAGAGAATATCATCAAAATTTCTCTTTTCTTTTATGTCGACCGCGAGCAATGGCGGTTTTCTCGAAAACTGAGGAAATACGTTGACGATACTTATGAATTCAGTCTTTTTGCACAGTAAGACTCACGTAGTAGGTAAAAAGTCATAATAAATACTAATCTTCATTAAATTTTAATCGGTTACGACTCACCTCAAGTTTATTTTCAATAATCCTTCTCGAATTTTAGATTCCCGCCGGTGACAATCGCGTCTCGAAATACCGCCGCGCGTTATTCACTTTCCATGGCGACCTCTCCGTGTCAACATCCTCCCTTTCACCAGTCATTCATTTTCCCTCTTTTCTAATTCAATGCACTCTATTGAGGATAAAATCATCCTCATTTAAACTATGAAGCTACGCCCGAGCCCCCTCTCCGAAGAAACGGCTTCGGAAACTTAATAAAGATCGCAATGTAATGATCAGTCACGAGCCCCTATGCACGATGCAGCCCAGAGATATTTAAGCCGTCGGTCAACAGTATTGTTATTAGTATTCATCTGGTCATGTTACAGCGGTAAAAATATCTTGAACTGCGATGAATAGGAATACGAAACGCTTCGCTCGGAAGCAATCGGTAAATGAAATTCCTGGGCACATTCTTGTCGTCGAGGGAAAAGAAATATCTTTCAACGGGACGTTTCTTACCTTACTTGGCTTTTCGACTGAATCTTGCATCCTCACTAATCGCTGTACTGCTTGACGTGCACTGGGATGAGGTGAAACAATGCCGTCCTCTTCGAAGCTGCAGTCAATCTAATCAATCTTTTATGTGCACCGCTAACCACAGAACACAATGACATTGACACAATCACTTCATTTAGGTAGAAACTTCGAGATTTGGTAGCCATTCGATGGATAGAAAACGGCGTAACGAAAGCATGGGGAAACTCGATTCACTAATCACAACAACGAACTCTGCTCACCAGTGATAGCCGCCTACTGAGGCGACACCGGAACGATAACTTGGCCCTCTATGAATATTTTCCGTACGACGAAAAATGGCGATCTACTTCAACCTTTCCTCATTTCCGCGCAGAGGTTCTGTACGTTAAAAACTCTGTTCGGATTCGCTCTTTCGAGGACTGCAGTTGGATCGAGTTGCGCTAAAATACTTCTCAAGGAGATAGCTCGTTCCTTGGAGAAAGAACGAAATTAAACGACAATGACTGAATAAGTAAGAAAGAGATGAAGGACGTCGAATTACGAAAAGCTAACTTCCACGGAGTATCGACACAAATCATCGCTATCCCTTCGGGGAAGAGAAATATCGTGCAGCGGCTGATGACAGTGCTGAATCAACTCCATCGTGGACTTTCTCCTCGGGAGAGCTGCGAAAGCGTTGTATTCGCCCCTGCTTAGCACCGGGTAATCGTTCGCTGCAACCACCTTCGGTAGCAGCCGGAAGAAGTTCCCTGCAAAAGGGAATGAGCATTTGATATTTCGCCAGGAGGTTGATTATTTCTTTCGTCCCATCGCACGGGAACATAGTCTACAAATTGGGGGAGAAAGAGATGGTCAGGAAGGGCGAGAGATGAAAGTTTTCCATATGAGAATTTTCGGACGAAGACAGAGTGTTAATATTGGAGGCTATCGTTCTCATTCGGAGGCTTGTTCGAGCCATTTGAAATCTGGGTTTTCCGTCGAACTATACCCGTAAGTAATCGTCCGGTTCAGGCACCACTCACCGAAAGGTGACTCGCAGACACAGACGAAGAAATCGCACTTTGACCCGTATTCCCTTTCCTTGGCATCATTGCTGGAGAACTTCTCTCCGATCTTAATTTCTTCGTCTCAGGTTTGAGGAAATGACATGGCCGAAAGATTATACTGTCTATGTAGATACCCTGCCAGCCACCTTGTGGCAGTGCGTAAACGAACCTTGAATTTACTTCCCTTGACGGTTGCTCTCGCTTCTCGTTCGAAGTGGAAACGATGTATTGAATCTGTTAGCTTTCGCTTCTATTTCCCTTATTTTGTTCGCTGTATGTGATAGATTTTATAGCAGGGTAGGCGCATGATCTGTACTTCGCCTTCCTTGAACGTTCTTTCTCTGAATCTATTCCGTAAATCTACTCTACGCTGATACTCCCATCGCGAGCAGTTTAGTTACCCCTATCGATGAATCGTAGCAATATTTCACGAAACGTATCGTCTTACTTCGGAGCTTTTCTAATTCTCATCAGTTACTTTTATCGGCAGGGTCCCATACACCTCAAGCATATTCAAGGAGAGGTCGGACAATCGCAAAGTAACATCGCTCGCGAACTTTTCCTAAGCTCCTACCGACTATCCTCTAACGAAACCGAATTTTTCTAAAGCTTTTCCTTTCCACATGTATTACGGATGTGGGTATTCCATGATAGGTTATTCGTCCGGGTCATTCCAAGATACTTTACAGATTCAACTATTTAAAAATATGCCCCGCGGAGTCTCCGGGTAAGATCGTTATTCAGAGTTTTCCGGTCAAAGAAGCTGACGCTCGTTATTGTTTTGATCAGATTTCCGCAACAGGTCTCAATATTATCTAAATCATCACTGAGAACAGATCTATCCTCACTGCTAGCCATTTCTCATGGTCCGGTGAGATTCCGTGTTTTAGACAGGCGTATCGAATCGTGAAACTTACTTCACGTTGATTTAAGCGGAAAGATGATGCGGGAGGGCATCGAGTTATGGGCGACGCTCCTGCTCCGCCTGAATCTTGAATCGTAAATATTAGTTGGCATAAGAAAGATACGTGATAGTGATTTGAGCGATCGTGATGCATGTGGAAGCAACAGGGAATCGACGGAGTTTGTTTCGTCGAAATGTATCCATTACGGAAAATCTCCCGAGCTCTTCAAATTACGAAATTTTTTCTCCGCCCAGAGTTCACCGGATACCCACCGTACCCGATTCCAAAGGTCTGGGGTTCAAGTCCAAGAGATTACGAAAGTTTTCCGAACTCCATAAATAATTTTCATTTTTGTAAGTGGTTAATTAATGACGTCTCCAGTGGCATTTCCCGAGGTTTTTAATTTTTCACACATTTCTCTCCCGTTTACGCCATCCAAAATTATTGACGAACGAAAATAATATGAACGAAAGTTCATCTAAAGGACGCTTGCGCTCACGAGAATCGGATTCCTCATTGCGGCATGGTTACTCAAAGCATCGTTTACTAAATATTCAGATGACGAAATTTATTTCGTGCTCGAGAATGAGTTAATCTCTTCGTGCATTTGAACCGAGCGTATTTGGTTCGACTGCTCCTAATTCAAACCTTTAGCTTGAAGACTTACCGTGCATGCAGATATTCCTTTCTCCGAAACCGGCCATCGAAAGAATTACCGTTGCATCTGATGGATAATGAACCGCCTTCATAAATTCCAAATTAGAGATTCCGCCGTTATTCATTCCTCACGCACGTAACCTTAGAAGGTAATCATTCCGAGCACATCGTTCGCAGGAACTCCCTGTACGTTTCATCCCTCATCACGATCCGAAAATGGGGGATCGTATTCTTTAAATGATCTGCGGCATATATTTTCGACTTTTCTCACGGGATAAACGAGGCTTGCAATTCCATCCGAAGGAGCCTATGTCAGAGACGGGCGAGGATAATGTTCAAGCCGTTCTCGGTTGCTTATGAAGGCAGATTAACACTCGGAATCTGGTACTTTTAACGAACTCCTATGTCGAACTATATGCGCGAATTTTCCCCGGCGCCTAGCAGAGTAGGAATACAATTGCGTCAAGTACTCACTCATTCCAAATGAATGGATGATTCATGGATTTTACGGGCTGCTTGTTGCGAGAGGAGCGAAAGTGGCGAGCGAAAACAGACGGCCCCGTTGGAAAAGAAACGCGACACCGCTTTCCAAACGGAGAGTTCCTTCCATGGAGAGTTCGTATTCCAATGAACGCATCTTTGTCACCGTTCCGAAGACGAGAATTATCAACGTCCTAAGCACATCGTTGCAGCGAATGGAGATACCGGGGTCGGTTACGAAGACAAGAGGTACGTTTTCGAGTCGGCAATCATTTGCACTGTTTAAATGACTGTATCGTCCGCAAAAATCCTAACCTTAGTATCAATGTCTCATCCTAGGTCGTTGATATACGTACATGTGAAAAATAGGAGTTTCCCGATAATGTTTTTATACGATTTATAAACGATGTAACGGGGATGGATGGAGCTTATGAAATAGTTCACGCGCCGGAACCGTGCCTGTCAGAAGGGGCAATGAGTGGAAATGAATATCTTTGCGATAGCCACACGCGGTCCCCAAAAAATATTCTCCCGATATGAACAAAAGGGATTTTGGAGCTTAGAAATCTTGGACTTCGGAAACGTTTGGAATTCTTCGGAAATTTTTAAGATGCTCTTCGGGGCTTAATTCAGGACCTTTAGTGTCGGAATGGGACCCGCCGCAACCAGGCAAGCGCCTTCTACGCTCACATCGCAAAGAGTATATTTTAAATGTTACTCTCAAGATCCTCGAATTTGTGTTCCGATCGAGGAGTTATTCCACTTCAGTATATCTTCACGTTTAAGATCGAGCGTTCTCCAAGGTCGAATACGTTACAAGCAAATCTAACAGGCGTCATTCTCAATTCAATCATTCAGACCGAACAATGGCATCGCCGCTTCTTCTCGATGCACGTATACTCTTACGTGACAGCAAGTCGGTAGCGAAGGAGAGGCGCGATAGTACGCGTTTACGTGGTGGTTAATAAAACGAATGTTTTACCCACACTTGAACCGTGTTACTCGCTGCATGATTCCAGTACTTACCTTTAATCCTCCAAAACCGTAGCTCAATCCTCGTGCTCGCCCCAACCAAGCGTTTAAGCAAGATTTAGTTTCCGCTTTGATGGATACGGAATGAAATGGGGGGGAAATGGATACAGTTCTCTGAAACGTCGTTGGAACCATAACGATGGCCTCCACGTTTATTCCAGGTGCATCAGCTAGATCTTTGGATTTTTTTTATTCGAAGGCCACTCGAGTAACTGTAAATAGCTTACTTGTCGATCTATCACATCTCACCTGCGACTGTATAGAACGATCGGGTTCGACTGCTGGCACATGAATGTTCTACACGGGTGTGAGTTCAGATTCGTCTTTAGGTCGAACTGCCACTCGTTCTACATATTAGCTTGACGTTTCCGATGCGTATTTTAAACGACTACCTCTGGTATTCGAGAACATAAATGCAGATAGAGGATGCCGGGAGTTGGATGTGATGAGCGGAGAGGATATGAATCCGTTTGAAGGATGTACTCTTTAAAAGTATTCTTTGATCGGTCGTTGATAGTAAGCGAATGCAAATTGATTCATAGATAAAGTTTATTCAAAAAGTAACATAAATTACATCTCGAGCATCATTTTTCCACCTGCGATTACATAAAATATTAGCCGGTGTTCTCCTTCCCACTTGCCGTCGTTCGTCCATGGGTGAGGAATGAAGCATCCAAATCTGGTAAACTTTTCTGGGCTCCTGAATCGAAATCCTCTCCCCAACGGTCGTCGGAGGTATCTGAAAAGAGAGTGAAAGAGATTATTCAAAGTCGGTCACGGAAAGAATTTCTTGCTCTACCGTCAGATTGAAACAGCGTTATCCTTTTTCCAAAACTTTGAATCCGGAATGTATATGATACGGTTCACTATTTCGAAATTATCAGCAACTATTCGATTAGCGAAAGATCCCATATCAAATTGCGACGGCTAAAGAATTCGGAATGAAATTAGGAAGAATATATTCTTCTCTTCCTGTGGCACTTGTGGAATTGGGAAATGCATTGGGTTATAGTTGAGTGAAGGGGAATTTTCTGCCAAGAATCAGAAATGTAGTTTGTGAGGATTACTTACATCAAATGATCCTCCCTACTCTGAGGATGAATGAATGCAAGGAAGTAGAGAAAAGGTTGCTTAGAGGCCTAAAAAGATGGATTATGCCTGTAGCATTCAATTCCAACGTTTTCCTCTGGAACGCAAGAGAGCAGAATAAGGGATGAACTTTATTTTGGGAAGGGTTATCCCAGTGATTAGCCTTGGAGATAACAGGGATGTTAAATTGTAAAATGTGAAGTCATCCTTGCACCCACTGAATGAAGGCGGTAAGAAGGCACACAATAACAGGAATCATGAGAAATGGAAATTGTTAAAAATGAAGGAAAGAACACAGAGGTGCATGTGAAACTGATCGAGGAGTAAAGGTACTGAAATTTACTTTAATGCAGTGTCTTCCAAGTAGCATAACGTACGTTGGAGGAGGCAAGAAATATTTGGTCCAAACCATTGAAATATTCGAAAAGAACATGCCACTTCTGTGCTCCGTGAGTGAATGCTTGTAGCATAGGAAAGGATGAAGAAGTGAATGAAGTAATCAGCAGGACACTGCCAGGGTGCACAGAAAATAACTCGGAGGAAACACTCGAGACTTGGTTATGTACTGGCAGTTGATGACACTTGAAATAAGAGGCTCAGATAGGGACTCACGATGGCGATGGGAGGTCCAAGAACACATCCAGAAAGGAAGATGAAAAGGGCGCCAGGTGAAAAGATGTGATTTTGCTCCCAATCTACTTCATAGCTTTGTGAAGTACGAAGAAGTAACAAAAGTGTGAGGGGAGAAATAGAACAGTTTATCAAGAAAGAAAGACCTAACTGCAGGTTGAATGGAATATGAAGATGGCAAAGCTGAACGCTCATCTTGTTGCTCTTCATATCGATTTGCAACAATATGTTCTTCTTTCACAAGTGTGAATCCGTCCATTGCATAACTAGGCTCATTTTCCATCAAATAACAGGTTCCATTCAATAGCAATGGAAGAGAAATATGACCAGTTCGAAGTCATACCTTGAAAAGGTAGTCAGTCTACTTACACATCCAAAGGTGTGAGCAATTTCTTCCATCATCTGAGAATAGGCTTGGCAATCCATTCCGTGAAGACTCTCCTCGTGGATAGGATGGCGAACGTTCTCGATTCAAAAGGCATCCTGGAATAGAAGTACGATGAATTCATTAAAGAAGGAAACCATTATCAAGAAGCAAGGCTCACTTCCATCACACTAACACTGCCAAGGCTGTTTGGTGATTTATAAATATAATTTATAAAATATATCAATTCACGTGTTGTACTATTGAAAGTAGTGAAAATTAAAATCTCGTATCAGAGAACGTTATTGCACGTTTATGCTTCAAAAACATATAAACTGATAGTGGCAACGATTGACATCGCAATAATAGGAATATAGAATCAGACGATAGTATAACTTGACGTATCTTAGCTTCGGCACGTTCCAAAATGCTGAGAATAGTTTAGTTTACCTTTTTTTTAATTGAAACGTTGAAAATAAAAATGTATAAATTTTTGACTTACCGCTAAAAATTTATCTCGCTTCTGATTGGCTGAGAGAAATACCACCGCTGTCAGTGTAGAGGCTGTATTGTTAAATTTTATGCCAAGTATTTCTTTATCTGATTGCCGAGAGAATATCATCAAAATTTCTCTTTTCTTTTATGTCGACCGCGAGCAATGGCGGTTTTCTCGAAAACTGAGGAAATACGTTGACGATACTTATGAATTCAGTCTTTTTGCACAGTAAGACTCACGTAGTAGGTAAAAAGTCATAATAAATACTAATCTTCATTAAATTTTAATCGGTTACGACTCACCTCAAGTTTATTTTCAATAATCCTTCTCGAATTTTAGATTCCCGCCGGTGACAATCGCGTCTCGAAATACCGCCGCGCGTTATTCACTTTCCATGGCGACCTCTCCGTGTCAACATCCTCCCTTTCACCAGTCATTCATTTTCCCTCTTCTCTAATTCAATGCACTCTATTGAGGATAAAATCATCCTCACTAAAACTATGAAGCTACGCCCGAGCCCCCTCTCCGAAGAAACGGCTTCGGAAACTTAATAAAGATCGCAATGTAATGATCAGTCACGAGCCCCTATGCACGATGCAGCCCAGAGATATTTAAGCCGTCGGTCAACAGTATTGTTATTAGTATTCATCTGGTCATGTTACAGCGGTAAAAATATCTTGAACTGCGATGAATAGGAATACGAAACGCTTCGCTCGGAAGCAATCGGTAAATGAAATTCCTGGGCACATTCTTGTCGTCGAGGGAAAAGAAATATCTTTCAACGGGACGTTTCTTACCTTACTTGGCTTTTCGACTGAATCTTGCATCCTCACTAATCGCTGTACTGCTTGACGTGCACTGGGATGAGGTGAAACAATGCCGTCCTCTTCGAAGCTGCAGTCAATCTAATCAATCTTTTATGTGCACCGCTAACCACAGAACACAATGACATTGACACAATCACTTCATTTAGGTAGAAACTTCGAGATTTGGTAGCCATTCGATGGATAGAAAACGGCGTAACGAAAGCATGGGGAAACTCGATTCACTAATCACAACAACGAACTCTGCTCACCAGTGATAGCCGCCTACTGAGGCGACACCGGAACGATAACTTGGCCCTCTATGAATATTTTCCGTACGACGAAAAATGGCGATCTACTTCAACCTTTCCTCATTTCCGCGCAGAGGTTCTGTACGTTAAAAACTCTGTTCGGATTCGCTCTTTCGAGGACTGCAGTTGGATCGAGTTGCGCTAAAATACTTCTCAAGGAGATAGCTCGTTCCTTGGAGAAAGAACGAAATTAAACGACAATGACTGAATAAGTAAGAAAGAGATGAAGGACGTCGAATTACGAAAAGCTAACTTCCACGGAGTATCGACACAAATCATCGCTATCCCTTCGGGGAAGAGAAATATCGTGCAGCGGCTGATGACAGTGCTGAATCAACTCCATCGTGGACTTTCTCCTCGGGAGAGCTGCGAAAGCGTTGTATTCGCCCCTGCTTAGCACCGGGTAATCGTTCGCTGCAACCACCTTCGGTAGCAGCCGGAAGAAGTTCCCTGCAAAAGGGAATGAGCATTTGATATTTCGCCAGGAGGTTGATTATTTCTTTCGTCCCATCGCACGGGAACATAGTCCACAGATTGGGAGAGAAAGAGATGGTCGGGAAGGGCGAGAGATGAAAATTTTCCATAGGAGAATTTTCGGACGAAGAGAGAGTGTTAATATTGGAGGCTATCGTTCTCATTCGGAGGCTTGTTCGAGCCATTTGAAATCTGGGTTTTCCGTCGAACTATACCCGTAAGTAATCGTCCGGTTCAGGCACCACTCACCGAAAGGTGACTCGCAGACACAGACGAAGAAATCGCACTTTGACCCGTATTCCCTTTCCTTGGCATCATTGCTGGAGAACTTCTCTCCGATCTTAATTTCTTCGTCTCAGGTTTGAGGAAATGACATGGCCGAAAGATTATACCGTCTATGTAGATACCCTGCCAGCCACCTTGTGGCAGTGCGTAAACGAACCTTGAATTTACTTCCCTTGACGGTTGCTCTCGCTTCTCGTTCGAAGTGGAAACGATGTATTGAATCTGTTAGCTTTCGCTTCTATTTCCCTTATTTTGTTCGCTGTATGTGATAGATTTTATAGCAGGGTAGGCGCATGATCTGTACTTCGCCTTCCTTGAACGTTCTTTCTCTGAATCTATTCCGTAAATCTACTCTACGCTGATACTCCCATCGCGAGCAGTTTAGTTACCCCTATCGATGAATCGTAGCAATATTTCACGAAACGTATCGTCTTACTTCGGAGCTTTTCTAATTCTCATCAGTTACTTTTATCGGCAGGGTCCCATACACCTCAAGCATATTCAAGGAGAGGTCGGACAATCGCAAAGTAACATCGCTCGCGAACTTTTCCTAAGCTCCTACCGACTATCCTCTAACGAAACCGAATTTTTCTAAAGCTTTTCCTTTCCACATGTATTACGGATGTGGGTATTCCATGATAGGTTATTCGTCCGGGTCATTCCAAGATACTTTACAGATTCAACTATTTAAAAATATGCCCCGCGGAGTCTCCGGGTAAGATCGTTATTCAGAGTTTTCCGGTCAAAGAAGCTGACGCTCGTTATTGTTTTGATCAGATTTCCGCAACAGGTCTCAATATTATCTAAATCATCACTGAGAACAGATCTATCCTCACTGCTAGCCATTTCTCATGGTCCGGTGAGATTCCGTGTTTTAGACAGGCGTATCGAATCGTGAAACTTACTTCACGTTGATTTAAGCGGAAAGATGATGCGGGAGGGCATCGAGTTATGGGCGACGCTCCTGCTCCGCCTGAATCTTGAATCGTAAATATTAGTTGGCATAAGAAAGATACGTGATAGTGATTTGAGCGATCGTGATGCATGTGGAAGCAACAGGGAATCGACGGAGTTTGTTTCGTCGAAATGTATCCATTACGGAAAATCTCCCGAGCTCTTCAAATTACGAAATTTTTTCTCCGCCCAGAGTTCACCGGATACCCACCGTACCCGATTCCAAAGGTCTGGGGTTCAAGTCCAAGAGATTACGAAAGTTTTCCGAACTCCATAAATAATTTTCATTTTTGTAAGTGGTTAATTAATGACGTCTCCAGTGGCATTTCCCGAGGTTTTTAATTTTTCACGCATTTCTCTCCCGTTTACGCCATCCAAAATTATTGACGAACGAAAATAATATGAACGAAAGTTCATCTAAAGGACGCTTGCGCTCACGAGAATCGGATTCCTCATTGCGGCATGGTTACTCAAAGCATCGTTTACTAAATATTCAGATGACGAAATTTATTTCGTGCTCGAGAATGAGTTAATCTCTTCGTGCATTTGAACCGAGCGTATTTGGTTCGACTGCTCCTAATTCAAACCTTTAGCTTGAAGACTTACCGTGCATGCAGATATTCCTTTCTCCGAAACCGGCCATCGAAAGAATTACCGTTGCATCTGATGGATAATGAACCGCCTTCATAAATTCCAAATTAGAGATTCCGCCGTTATTCATTCCTCACGCACGTAACCTTAGAAGGTAATCATTCCGAGCACATCGTTCGCAGGAACTCCCTGTACGTTTCATCCCTCATCACGATCCGAAAATGGGGGATCGTATTCTTTAAATGATCTGCGGCATATATTTTCGACTTTTCTCACGGGATAAACGAGGCTTGCAATTCCATCCGAAGGAGCCTATGTCAGAGACGGGCGAGGATAATGTTCAAGCCGTTCTCGGTTGCTTATGAAGGCAGATTAACACTCGGAATCTGGTACTTTTAACGAACTCCTATGTCGAACTATATGCGCGAATTTTCCCCGGCGCCTAGCAGAGTAGGAATACAATTGCGTCAAGTACTCACTCATTCCAAATGAATGGATGATTCATGGATTTTACGGGCTGCTTGTTGCGAGAGGAGCGAAAGTGGCGAGCGAAAACAGACGGCCCCGTTGGAAAAGAAACGCGACACCGCTTTCCAAACGGAGAGTTCCTTCCATGGAGAGTTCGTATTCCAATGAACGCATCTTTGTCACCGTTCCGAAGACGAGAATTATCAACGTCCTAAGCACATCGTTGCAGCGAATGGAGATACCGGGGTCGGTTACGAAGACAAGAGGTACGTTTTCGAGTCGGCAATCATTTGCACTGTTTAAATGACTGTATCGTCCGCAAAAATCCTAACCTTAGTATCAATGTCTCATCCTAGGTCGTTGATATACGTACATGTGAAAAATAGGAGTTTCCCGATCATGTTTTTATACGATTTATAAACGATGTAACGGGGATGGATGGAGCTTATGAAATAGTTCACGCGCCGGAACCGTGCCTGTCAGAAGGGGCAATGAGTGGAAATGAATATCTTTGCGATAGCCACACGCGGTCCCCAAAAAATATTCTCCCGATATGAACAAAAGGGATTTTGGAGCTTAGAAATCTTGGACTTCGGAAACGTTTGGAATTCTTCGGAAATTTTTAAGATGCTCTTCGGGGCTTAATTCAGGACCTTTAGTGTCGGAATGGGACCCGCCGCAACCAGGCAAGCGCCTTCTACGCTCACATCGCAAAGAGTATATTTTAAATGTTACTCTCAAGATCCTCGAATTTGTGTTCCGATCGAGGAGTTATTCCACTTCAGTATATCTTCACGTTTAAGATCGAGCGTTCTCCAAGGTCGAATACGTTACAAGCAAATCTAACAGGCGTCATTCTCAATTCAATCATTCAGACCGAACAATGGCATCGCCGCTTCTTCTCGATGCACGTATACTCTTACGTGACAGCAAGTCGGTAGCGAAGGAGAGGCGCGATAGTACGCGTTTACGTGGTGGTTAATAAAACGAATGTTTTACCCACACTTGAACCGTGTTACTCGCTGCATGATTCCAGTACTTACCTTTAATCCTCCAAAACCGTAGCTCAATCCTCGTGCTCGCCCCAACCAAGCGTTTAAGCAAGATTTAGTTTCCGCTTTGATGGATACGGAATGAAATGGGGGGGAAATGGATACAGTTCTCTGAAACGTCGTTGGAACCATAACGATGGCCTCCACGTTTATTCCAGGTGCATCAGCTAGATCTTTGGATTTTTTTTATTCGAAGGCCACTCGAGTAACTGTAAATAGCTTACTTGTCGATCTATCACATCTCACCTGCGACTGTATAGAACGATCGGGTTCGACTGCTGGCACATGAATGTTCTACACGGGTGTGAGTTCAGATTCGTCTTTAGGTCGAACTGCCACTCGTTCTACATATTAGCTTGACGTTTCCGATGCGTATTTTAAACGACTACCTCTGGTATTCGAGAACATAAATGCAGATAGAGGATGCCGGGAGTTGGATGTGATGAGCGGAGAGGATATGAATCCGTTTGAAGGATGTACTCTTTAAAAGTATTCTTTGATCGGTCGTTGATAGTAAGCGAATGCAAATTGATTCATAGATAAAGTTTATTCAAAAAGTAACATAAATTACATCTCGAGCATCATTTTTCCACCTGCGATTACATAAAATATTAGCCGGTGTTCTCCTTCCCACTTGCCGTCGTTCGTCCATGGGTGAGGAATGAAGCATCCAAATCTGGTAAACTTTTCTGGGCTCCTGAATCGAAATCCTCTCCCCAACGGTCGTCGGAGGTATCTGAAAAGAGAGTGAAAGAGATTATTCAAAGTCGGTCACGGAAAGAATTTCTTGCTCTACCGTCAGATTGAAACAGCGTTATCCTTTTTCCAAAACTTTGAATCCGGAATGTATATGATACGGTTCACTATTTCGAAATTATCAGCAACTATTCGATTAGCGAAAGATCCCATATCAAATTGCGACGGCTAAAGAATTCGGAATGAAATTAGGAAGAATATATTCTTCTCTTCCTGTGGCACTTGTGGAATTGGGAAATGCATTGGGTTATAGTTGAGTGAAGGGGAATTTTCTGCCAAGAATCAGAAATGTAGTTTGTGAGGATTACTTACATCAAATGATCCTCCCTACTCTGAGGATGAATGAATGCAAGGAAGTAGAGAAAAGGTTGCTTAGAGGCCTAAAAAGATGGATTATGCCTGTAGCATTCAATTCCAACGTTTTCCTCTGGAACGCAAGAGAGCAGAATAAGGGATGAACTTTATTTTGGGAAGGGTTATCCCAGTGATTAGCCTTGGAGATAACAGGGATGTTAAATTGTAAAATGTGAAGTCATCCTTGCACCCACTGAATGAAGGCGGTAAGAAGGCACACAATAACAGGAATCATGAGAAATGGAAATTGTTAAAAATGAAGGAAAGAACACAGAGGTGCATGTGAAACTGATCGAGGAGTAAAGGTACTGAAATTTACTTTAATGCAGTGTCTTCCAAGTAGCATAACGTACGTTGGAGGAGGCAAGAAATATTTGGTCCAAACCATTGAAATATTCGAAAAGAACATGCCACTTCTGTGCTCCGTGAGTGAATGCTTGTAGCATAGGAAAGGATGAAGAAGTGAATGAAGTAATCAGCAGGACACTGCCAGGGTGCACAGAAAATAACTCGGAGGAAACACTCGAGACTTGGTTATGTACTGGCAGTTGATGACACTTGAAATAAGAGGCTCAGATAGGGACTCACGATGGCGATGGGAGGTCCAAGAACACATCCAGAAAGGAAGATGAAAAGGGCGCCAGGTGAAAAGATGTGATTTTGCTCCCAATCTACTTCATAGCTTTGTGAAGTACGAAGAAGTAACAAAAGTGTGAGGGGAGAAATAGAACAGTTTATCAAGAAAGAAAGACCTAACTGCAGGTTGAATGGAATATGAAGATGGCAAAGCTGAACGCTCATCTTGTTGCTCTTCATATCGATTTGCAACAATATGTTCTTCTTTCACAAGTGTGAATCCGTCCATTGCATAACTAGGCTCATTTTCCATCAAATAACAGGTTCCATTCAATAGCAATGGAAGAGAAATATGACCAGTTCGAAGTCATACCTTGAAAAGGTAGTCAGTCTACTTACACATCCAAAGGTGTGAGCAATTTCTTCCATCATCTGAGAATAGGCTTGGCAATCCATTCCGTGAAGACTCTCCTCGTGGATAGGATGGCGAACGTTCTCGATTCAAAAGGCATCCTGGAATAGAAGTACGATGAATTCATTAAAGAAGGAAACCATTATCAAGAAGCAAGGCTCACTTCCATCACACTAACACTGCCAAGGCTGTTTGGTGATTTATAAATATAATTTATAAAATATATCAATTCACGTGTTGTACTATTGAAAGTAGTGAAAATTAAAATCTCGTATCAGAGAACGTTATTGCACGTTTATGCTTCAAAAACATATAAACTGATAGTGGCAACGATTGACATCGCAATAATAGGAATATAGAATCAGACGATAGTATAACTTGACGTATCTTAGCTTCGGCACGTTCCGAAATGCTGAGAATAGTTTAGTTTACCTTTTTTTTAATTGAAACGTTGAAAATAAAAATGTATAAATTTTTGACTTACCGCTAAAAATTTATCTCGCTTCTGATTGGCTGAGAGAAATACCACCGCTGTCAGTGTAGAGGCTGTATTGTTAAATTTTATGCCAAGTATTTCTTTATCTGATTGCCGAGAGAATATCATCAAAATTTCTCTTTTCTTTTATGTCGACCGCGAGCAATGGCGGTTTTCTCGAAAACTGAGGAAATACGTTGACGATACTTATGAATTCAGTCTTTTTGCACAGTAAGACTCACGTAGTAGGTAAAAAGTCATAATAAATACTAATCTTCATTAAATTTTAATCGGTTACGACTCACCTCAAGTTTATTTTCAATAATCCTTCTCGAATTTTAGATTCCCGCCGGTGACAATCGCGTCTCGAAATACCGCCGCGCGTTATTCACTTTCCATGGCGACCTCTCCGTGTCAACATCCTCCCTTTCACCAGTCATTCATTTTCCCTCTTTTCTAATTCAATGCACTCTATTGAGGATAAAATCATCCTCACTAAAACTACGAAGCTACGCCCGAGCCCCCTCTCCGAAGAAACGGCTTCGGAAACTTAATAAAGATCGCAATGTAACGATCAGTCACGAGCCCCTATGCACGATGCAGCCCAGAGATATTTAAGCCGTCGGTCAACAGTATTGTTATTAGTATTCATCTGGTCATGTTACAGCGGTAAAAATATCTTGAACTGCGATGAATAGGAATACGAAACGCTTCGCTCGGAAGCAATCGGTAAATGAAATTCCTGGGCACATTCTTGTCGTCGAGGGAAAAGAAATATCTTTCAACGGGACGTTTCTTACCTTACTTGGCTTTTCGACTGAATCTTGCATCCTCACTAATCGCTGTACTGCTTGACGTGCACTGGGATGAGGTGAAACAATGCCGTCCTCTTCGAAGCTGCAGTCAATCTAATCAATCTTTTATGTGCACCGCTAACCACAGAACACAATGACATTGACACAATCACTTCATTTAGGTAGAAACTTCGAGATTTGGTAGCCATTCGATGGATAGAAAACGGCGTAACGAAAGCATGGGGAAACTCGATTCACTAATCACAACAACGAACTCTGCTCACCAGTGATAGCCGCCTACTGAGGCGACACCGGAACGATAACTTGGCCCTCTATGAATATTTTCCGTACGACGAAAAATGGCGATCTACTTCAACCTTTCCTCATTTCCGCGCAGAGGTTCTGTACGTTAAAAACTCTGTTCGGATTCGCTCTTTCGAGGACTGCAGTTGGATCGAGTTGCGCTAAAATACTTCTCAAGGAGATAGCTCGTTCCTTGGAGAAAGAACGAAATTAAACGACAATGACTGAATAAGTAAGAAAGAGATGAAGGACGTCGAATTACGAAAAGCTAACTTCCACGGAGTATCGACACAAATCATCGCTATCCCTTCGGGGAAGAGAAATATCGTGCAGCGGCTGATGACAGTGCTGAATCAACTCCATCGTGGACTTTCTCCTCGGGAGAGCTGCGAAAGCGTTTTATTCGCACCGCCTTAGCACCGGGTAATCGTTCGCTGCAACCACCTTCGGTAGCAGCCGGAAGAAGTTCCCTGCAAAAGGGAATGAGCATTTGATTTTTCGCCAGGAGGTTGATTTTTTCTTTCGTCCCATCGCACGGGAACATAGTCCACAGATTGGGAGAGAAAGAGATGGTCGGGAAGGGCGAGAGATGAAAGTTTTCCATATGAGAATTTTCGGACGAAGACAGAGTGTTAATATTGGAGGCTATCGTTCTCATTCGGAGGCTTGTTCGAGCCATTTGAAATCTGGGTTTTCCGTCGAACTATACCCGTAAATAATCGTCCGGTTCAGGCACCGCTCACCGAAAGGTGACTCGCAGACACAGACGAAAAAATCGCACTTTGACCCGTATTCCCTTTCCTTGGCATCATTGCTGGAGAACTTCTCTCCGATCTTAATTTCTTCGTCTCAGGTTTGAGGAAATGACATGGCCGAAAGATTATACCGTCTATGTAGATACCCTGCCAGCCACCTTGTGGCAGTGCGTAAACGAACCTTGAATTTACTTCCCTTGACGGTTGCTCTCGCTTCTCGTTCGAAGTGGAAACGATGTATTGAATCTTTTTGATTTCGCTTCTATTTCCCTTATTTTGTTCGCTGTATGTGATAGACCTTTATAGCAGGGTAGGCGCACGATCTGTACTTCGCCTTCCTTGAACGTTCTTTCTCTGAATCTATTCCGTAAATCTACTCTACGCTGATACTCCCATCGCGAGCAGTTTAGTTACCCCTATCGATGAATCGTAGCAATATTTCACGAAACGTATCGTCTTACTTCGGAGCTTTTCTAATTTTCATCAGTTACTTTTATCGGCAGGGTCCCATACACCTCAAGCATATTCAAGGAGAGGTCGGACAATCGCAAAGTAACATCGCTCGCGAACTTTTCCTAAGCTCCTACCGACTATCCTCTAACGAAACCGAATTTTTCTAAAGCTTTTCCTTTCCACATGTATTACGGATGTGGGTATTCCATGATAGGTTATTCGTCCGGGTCATTCCAAGATACTTTACAGATTCAACTATTTAAAAATATGCCCCGCGGAGTCTCCGGGTAAGATCGTTATTCAGAGTTTTCCGGTCAAAGAAGCTGACGCTCGTTATTGTTTTGATCAGATTTCCGCAACAGGTCTCAATATTATCTAAATCATCACTGAGAACAGATCTATCCTCACTGCTAGCCATTTCTCATGGTCCGGTGAGATTCCGTGTTTTAGACAGGCGTATCGAATCGTGAAACTTACTTCACGTTGATTTAAGCGGAAAGATGATGCGGGAGGGCATCGAGTTATGGGCGACGCTCCTGCTCCGCCTGAATCTTGAATCGTAAATATTAGTTGGCATAAGAAAGATACGTGATAGTGATTTGAGCGATCGTGATGCATGTGGAAGCAACAGGGAATCGACGGAGTTTGTTTCGTCGAAATGTATCCATTACGGAAAATCTCCCGAGCTCTTCAAATTACGAAATTTTTTCTCCGCCCAGAGTTCACCGGATACCCACCGTACCCGATTCCAAAGGTCTGGGGTTCAAGTCCAAGAGATTACGAAAGTTTTCCGAACTCCATAAATAATTTTCATTTTTGTAAGTGGTTAATTAATGACGTCTCCAGTGGCATTTCCCGAGGTTTTTAATTTTTCACACATTTCTCTCCCGTTTACGCCATCCAAAATTATTGACGAACGAAAATAATATGAACGAAAGTTCATCTAAAGGACGCTTGCGCTCACGAGAATCGGATTCCTCATTGCGGCATGGTTACTCAAAGCATCGTTTACTAAATATTCAGATGACGAAATTTATTTCGTGCTCGAGAATGAGTTAATCTCTTCGTGCATTTGAACCGAGCGTATTTGGTTCGACTGCTCCTAATTCAAACCTTTAGCTTGAAGACTTACCGTGCATGCAGATATTCCTTTCTCCGAAACCGGCCATCGAAAGAATTACCGTTGCATCTGATGGATAATGAACCGCCTTCATAAATTCCAAATTAGAGATTCCGCCGTTATTCATTCCTCACGCACGTAACCTTAGAAGGTAATCATTCCGAGCACATCGTTCGCAGGAACTCCCTGTACGTTTCATCCCTCATCACGATCCGAAAATGGGGGATCGTATTCTTTAAATGATCTGCGGCATATATTTTCGACTTTTCTCACGGGATAAACGAGGCTTGCAATTCCATCCGAAGGAGCCTATGTCAGAGACGGGCGAGGATAATGTTCAAGCCGTTCTCGGTTGCTTATGAAGGCAGATTAACACTCGGAATCTGGTACTTTTAACGAACTCCTATGTCGAACTATATGCGCGAATTTTCCCCGGCGCCTAGCAGAGTAGGAATACAATTGCGTCAAGTACTCACTCATTCCAAATGAATGGATGATTCATGGATTTTACGGGCTGCTTGTTGCGAGAGGAGCGAAAGTGGCGAGCGAAAACAGACGGCCCCGTTGGAAAAGAAACGCGACACCGCTTTCCAAACGGAGAGTTCCTTCCATGGAGAGTTCGTATTCCAATGAACGCATCTTTGTCACCGTTCCGAAGACGAGAATTATCAACGTCCTAAGCACATCGTTGCAGCGAATGGAGATACCGGGGTCGGTTACGAAGACAAGAGGTACGTTTTCGAGTCGGCAATCATTTGCACTGTTTAAATGACTGTATCGTCCGCAAAAATCCTAACCTTAGTATCAATGTCTCATCCTAGGTCGTTGATATACGTACATGTGAAAAATAGGAGTTTCCCGATCATGTTTTTATACGATTTATAAACGATGTAACGGGGATGGATGGAGCTTATGAAATAGTTCACGCGCCGGAACCGTGCCTGTCAGAAGGGGCAATGAGTGGAAATGAATATCTTTGCGATAGCCACACGCGGTCCCCAAAAAATATTCTCCCGATATGAACAAAAGGGATTTTGGAGCTTAGAAATCTTGGACTTCGGAAACGTTTGGAATTCTTCGGAAATTTTTAAGATGCTCTTCGGGGCTTAATTCAGGACCTTTAGTGTCGGAATGGGACCCGCCGCAACCAGGCAAGCGCCTTCTACGCTCACATCGCAAAGAGTATATTTTAAATGTTACTCTCAAGATCCTCGAATTTGTGTTCCGATCGAGGAGTTATTCCACTTCAGTATATCTTCACGTTTAAGATCGAGCGTTCTCCAAGGTCGAATACGTTACAAGCAAATCTAACAGGCGTCATTCTCAATTCAATCATTCAGACCGAACAATGGCATCGCCGCTTCTTCTCGATGCACGTATACTCTTACGTGACAGCAAGTCGGTAGCGAAGGAGAGGCGCGATAGTACGCGTTTACGTGGTGGTTAATAAAACGAATGTTTTACCCACACTTGAACCGTGTTACTCGCTGCATGATTCCGGTACTTACCTTTAATCCTCCTAAACCGTAGCTCAATCCTCGTGCTCGCCCCAACCAAGCGTTTAAGCAAGATTTAGTTTCCGCTTTGATGGATACGGAATGGAATGGGGGGGAAATGGATACAGTTCTCTGAAACGTCGTTGGAACCATAACGATGGCCTCCACGTTTATTCCAGGTGCATCAGCTAGATCTTTGGATTTTTTTTATTCGAAGGCCACTCGAGTAACTGTAAATAGCTTACTTGTCGATCTATCACATCTCACCTGCGACTGTATAGAACGATCGGGTTCGACTGCTGGCACATGAATGTTCTACACGGGTGTGAGTTCAGATTCGTCTTTAGGTCGAACTGCCACTCGTTCTACATATTAGCTTGACGTTTCCGATGCGTATTTTAAACGACTACCTCTGGTATTCGAGAACATAAATGCAGATAGAGGATGCCGGGAGTTGGATGTGATGAGCGGAGAGGATATGAATCCGTTTGAAGGATGTACTCTTTAAAAGTATTCTTTGATCGGTCGTTGATAGTAAGCGAATGCAAATTGATTCATAGATAAAGTTTATTCAAAAAGTAACATAAATTACATCTCGAGCATCATTTTTCCACCTGCGATTACATAAAATATTAGCCGGTGTTCTCCTTCCCACTTGCCGTCGTTCGTCCATGGGTGAGGAATGAAGCATCCAAATCTGGTAAACTTTTCTGGGCTCCTGAATCGAAATCCTCTCCCCAACGGTCGTCGGAGGTATCTGAAAAGAGAGTGAAAGAGATTATTCAAAGTCGGTCACGGAAAGAATTTCTTGCTCTACCGTCAGATTGAAACAGCGTTATCCTTTTTCCAAAACTTTGAATCCGGAATGTATATGATACGGTTCACTATTTCGAAATTATCAGCAACTATTCGATTAGCGAAAGATCCCATATCAAATTGCGACGGCTAAAGAATTCGGAATGAAATTAGGAAGAATATATTCTTCTCTTCCTGTGGCACTTGTGGAATTGGGAAATGCATTGGGTTATAGTTGAGTGAAGGGGAATTTTCTGCCAAGAATCAGAAATGTAGTTTGTGAGGATTACTTACATCAAATGATCCTCCCTACTCTGAGGATGAATGAATGCAAGGAAGTAGAGAAAAGGTTGCTTAGAGGCCTAAAAAGATGGATTATGCCTGTAGCATTCAATTCCAACGTTTTCCTCTGGAACGCAAGAGAGCAGAATAAGGGATGAACTTTATTTTGGGAAGGGTTATCCCAGTGATTAGCCTTGGAGATAACAGGGATGTTAAATTGTAAAATGTGAAGTCATCCTTGCACCCACTGAATGAAGGCGGTAAGAAGGCACACAATAACAGGAATCATGAGAAATGGAAATTGTTAAAAATGAAGGAAAGAACACAGAGGTGCATGTGAAACTGATCGAGGAGTAAAGGTACTGAAATTTACTTTAATGCAGTGTCTTCCAAGTAGCATAACGTACGTTGGAGGAGGCAAGAAATATTTGGTCCAAACCATTGAAATATTCGAAAAGAACATGCCACTTCTGTGCTCCGTGAGTGAATGCTTGTAGCATAGGAAAGGATGAAGAAGTGAATGAAGTAATCAGCAGGACACTGCCAGGGTGCACAGAAAATAACTCGGAGGAAACACTCGAGACTTGGTTATGTACTGGCAGTTGATGACACTTGAAATAAGAGGCTCAGATAGGGACTCACGATGGCGATGGGAGGTCCAAGAACACATCCAGAAAGGAAGATGAAAAGGGCGCCAGGTGAAAAGATGTGATTTAGCTCCCAATCTACTTCATAGCTTTGTGAAGTACGAAGAAGTAACAAAAGTGTGAGGGGAGAAATAGAACAGTTTATCAAGAAAGAAAGACCTAACTGCAGGTTGAATGGAATATGAAGATGGCAAAGCTGAACGCTCATCTTGTTGCTCTTCATATCGATTTGCAACAATATGTTCTTCTTTCACAAGTGTGAATCCGTCCATTGCATAACTAGGCTCATTTTCCATCAAATAACAGGTTCCATTCAATAGCAATGGAAGAGAAATATGACCAGTTCGAAGTCATACCTTGAAAAGGTAGTCAGTCTACTTACACATCCAAAGGTGTGAGCAATTTCTTCCATCATCTGAGAATAGGCTTGGCAATCCATTCCGTGAAGACTCTCCTCGTGGATAGGATGGCGAACGTTCTCGATTCAAAAGGCATCCTGGAATAGAAGTACGATGAATTCATTAAAGAAGGAAACCATTATCAAGAAGCAAGGCTCACTTCCATCACACTAACACTGCCAAGGCTGTTTGGTGATTTATAAATATAATTTATAAAATATATCAATTCACGTGTTGTACCATTGAAAATAGTGAAAATTAAAATCTCGTATCTGAGAACGTTATTGCACGTTTATGCTTCAAAAACATATAAACTGATAGTGGCAACGATTGACATCGCAATAATAGGAATATAGAATCAGACGATAGTATAACTTGACGTATCTTAGCTTCGGCACGTTCCGAAATGCTGAGAATAGTTTAGTTTACCTTTTTTTTAATTGAAACGTTGAAAATAAAAATGTATAAATTTTTGACTTACCGCTAAACATTTATCTCGCTTCTGATTGGCTGAGAGAAATACCACCGCTGTCAGTGTAGAGGCTGTATTGTTAAATTTTATGCCAAGTATTTCTTTATCTGATTGCCGAGAGAATATCATCAAAATTTCTCTTTTCTTTTATGTCGACCGCGAGCAATGGCGGTTTTCTCGAAAACTGAGGAAATACGTTGACGATACTTATGAATTCAGTCTTTTTGCACAGTAAGACTCACGTAGTAGGTAAAAAGTCATAATAAATACTAATCTTCATTAAATTTTAATCGGTTACGACTCACCTCAAGTTTATTTTCAATAATCCTTCTCGAATTTTAGATTCCGGCCGGTGACAATCGCGTCTCGAAATACCGCCGCGCGTTATTCACTTTCCATGGCGACCTCTCCGTGTCAACATCCTCCCTTTCACCAGTCATTCATTTTCCCTCTTTTCTAATTCAATGCACTCTATTGAGGATAAAATCATCCTCACTAAAACTACGAAGCTACGCCCGAGCCCCCTCTCCGAAGAAACGGCTTCGGAAACTTAACAAAGATCGCAATGTAACGATCAGTCACGAGCCCCTATTCACGATGCAGCCCAGAGATATTTAAGCCGTCGGTCAACAGTATTGTTATTAGTATTCATCTGGTCATGTTACAGCGGTAAAAATATCTTGAACTGCGATGAATAGGAATACGAAACGCTTCGCTCGGAAGGAATCGGTAAATGAAATTCCTGGGCACATTCTTGTCGTCGAGGGAAAAGAAATATCTTTCAACGGGACGTTTCTTACCTTACTTAGCTTTTCGACTGAATCTTGCATCCTCACTAATCGCTGTACTGCTTGGCCTGCACTGGGATGAGGTGAAACAATGCCGTCCTCTTCGAAGCTGCAGTCAATCTAATCAATCTTTTATGTGCACCGCTAACCACAGAACACAATGACATTGACACAATCACTTCATTTAGGTAGAAACTTCGAGATTTGGTAGCCATTCGATGGATAGAAAACGGCGTAACGAAAGCATGGGGAAACTCGATTCACTAATCACAACAACGAACTCGGCTCACCAGTGATAGCGGCCTACTGAGGCGACACCGGAACGGTAACTTGGCCCTCTATGAATATTTTCCGTACGACGAAAAATGGCGATCTACTTCAACCTTTCCTCATTTCCGCGCAGAGGTTCTGTACGTTAAAAACTCTGTTCGGATTCGATTTTTCGAGGACTGCAGTTGGATCGAGTTGCGCTAAAATACTTCTCAAGGAGACAGCTCGTTCCTTGGAGAAAGAACGAAACTAAACGACAATGACTGAATAAGTAAGAAAGAGATTAAGGACGTCGAATTAGGAAAAGCTAACTTCCACGGAGTATCGACACAAATCATCGCTATCCCTTCGGGAAAGAGAAATATCGTGCAGCGGCTGATGACAGTGCTGAATCAACTCCATCGTGGACTTTCTCCTCGGGAGAGCTGCGAAAGCGTTGTATTCGCACCGCCTTAACACCGGGTAATCGTTCGCTGCAACCACCTTCGGTAGCAGCCGGAAGAAGTTCCCTGCAAATGGGAATGAGCATTTGATATTTCGCCAGGAGGTTGATTTTTTCTTTCGTCCCATCGCACGGGAACATAGTCTACAAATTGGGGGAGAAAGAGATGGTCAGGAAGGGCGAGAGATGAAAGTTTTCCATATGAGAATTTTCGGACGAAGACAGAGTGTTAATATTGGAGGCTATCGTTCTCATTCGGAGGCTTGTTCGAGCCATTTGAAATCTGGGTTTTCCGTCGAACTATACCCGTAAATAATCGTCCGGTTCAGGCACCGCTCACCGAAAGGTGACTCGCAGACACAGACGAAAAAATCGCACTTTGACCCGTATTCCCTTTCCTTGGCATCATTGCTGGAGAACTTCTCTCCGATCTTAATTTCTTCGTCTCAGGTTTGAGGAAATGACATGGCCGAAAGATTATACCGTCTATGTAGATACCCTGCCAGCCACCTTGTGGCAGTGCGTAAACGAACCTTGAATTTACTTCCCTTGACGGTTGCTCTCGCTTCTCGTTCGAAGGAGAAACGATGTATTGAATCTGTTAGCTTTCGCTTCTATTTCCCTTATTTTGTTCGCTGTATCTGATAGACCTTGATAGCAGGGTAGGCGCACGATCTGTACTTCGCCTTCCTTGAACGTTCTTTCTCTGAATCTATTCCGTAAATCTACTCTAAGCTGATACTCCCATCGCGAGCAGTTTAGTTACCCCTATCGATGAATCGTAGCAATATTTCACGAAACGTATCGTCTTACTTCGGAGCTTTTCTAATTCTCATCAGTTACTTTTATCGGCAGGGTCCCATACACCTCAAGCATATTCAAGGAGCGGTCTGACTATCGCATAGTAACATCGCTCGCGAACTTTTCCTACGATCCTACCGACTACCCTATAACGAAACCGAATTTTTCTAAAGCTTTTCCTTTCCACATGTATTACGGATGTGGGTATTCCATGATAGGTTATTCGTCCGGGTCATTCCAAGATACTTTACAGATTCAACTATTTAAAAATATGCCCCGCGGAGTCTCCGGGTAAGATCGTTATTCAGAGTTTTCCGGTCAAAGAAGCTGACACTCGTTATTGTTTTAATCAGATTTCCGCAAATGGTCATAATATTATCACTAAGAACAGATCCATCCTCACTGCTAGCCATTTCTCATGGTCCGGTGAGATTCCGTGTTTTAGACAGGCATATCGAATCGTGAAACTTACTTCACGTTGACATTAGCGGAAAGATGATGCGGGAGGGCATCGAGTTATGGGCGACGCTCATGCTCCGCCTGAATCTTGAATCGTAAATATTAGTTGGCATAAGAAAGATACGTGAAAGTGATTTGAGCGATCGTGATGCATGTGGAAGCAATCGACGGAGTTAGTTTCGTCGAAATGTATCCATTACGGAAAATCTCCCGAGCTCTTTAAATTACGAAATTTTTTCTCCGCCCAGAGTTCACCGGATACCCACCGTATCCGATTCCAATTCCAAAGGTCTGGGGTTCAAGAGATTACGAAAGTTTTCCGAACTCCATAAATAATTTTCATTTTTGTAAGTGGTTCATTAATGACAACTTCGTCTCCAGTGGCATTTCCCGAGGTTTTATATTTTTCACACATTTCTCTCCCGTTTACGCCATCCAAAATTATTGACGAACGAAAATAATATGAACGAAAGTTCATCTAAAGGACGCTTGCGCTCACGAGAATCGAATTCCTCATTGCGGCATGGTTACTCAAAGCATCGTTTACTAAATATTCAGATGACGAAATTTATTTCGTGCTCGAGAATGAGTTAATCTCTTCGTGCTTTTGAGCGGAGCGTATTTGGCTCGACTGCTCGTAACTCGAACCTTTAGCTTGAAGCTTTAACATGCATGCAGATATTCCTTTCTCCGAAACCGGCAATCGAAAGAATTACCGTTGCATCTGATGGATAATGAACCGCCTTCATAAATTCAAAATTAGAGATTCCGCCGTTATTCATTCCTCACGCACTTAACCTCAGAAGGTAATCATTCCGAGCACATCGTTCGCAGGAATTCCCTGTACGTTTCATCCCACATCACGATCTGAAAATTGGGGATCGTATTCTTTAAATGATCTGCGGCATATATTTTCCACATTTCTCACGGGATAAACGATGCTTGCAATTCCATCCGAAGGAGCCTATGTCAGAGACGGGCGAGGATAATGTTCAAGCCGTTCTCGGTTGCTTATGAAGGCAGATTAACACTCGGAATCTGGTACTTTCAACGAACTCCTATGTAGAACTATATGCGAGAATTTTCCCAGGCGCCTAGCAGAGTAGGAATACAATTGCGACACGTACTCACTCATTCCAGATGAATGGATGATTCATGGATTTTACAGGCTGCTTGTTGCGAGGGGAGCGAAAGTGGCGAGCGAAAACAGACGGCCCCGTTGGAAAAGAAACGCGACACCGCTTTCCAAACGGAGAGTTCCTTCCATGGAGAGTTCGTATTCCAATGAACGCATCTTTGTCACCGTTCCGAAGACGAGAACGATCTTCCGCAAATGCTACATTTGCGGTTATCAACGTCCTAAGCACATCGTTGCAGCGAATTGAGATACCGGGCTCGGTTACGAAGACAAGAGGTACGTTTTCGAGACGGCAATCATTTGCACTGTTTAAATGACTGTATCGTCCGCAAAAATCCTAACCTTAGTATCAATGTCTCCTCCTAGGTCGTTGATATACGCACATGTGAAAAATAGGAGTTTCCAGTTCATGCTTTTATACGATTCATTAACGATGTAACGGGGATGGATGGAGCTTATGAAATAGTTCACGCGCCGGAACCGTGCCTGTCAGAAGGGGCAATGAGTGGAAATGAATATCTTTGCGATAGCCGCACGCGGTCCCCAAAAAATATTCTCCCGATATGAACAAAAGGGATTTTGGAGCTTAGAAATCTTGGACTTCGGAAACGTTTGGAATTCTTCGGAAGTTTTTAAGATGCTCTTCGGGGCTTAATTCAGGACCTTTAGTGTCGGAATGGGACCCGCCGCAACCAGGCAAGCGCCTTCTACGCTCACATCGCAAAGAGTATATTTTAAATGTTACTCTCAAAATCCTCGAATTTGTGTACCGATCGAGGAGTTATTCCACTTAGTAATCGTCACGTTTAAGATTCTCCAAGCTCCAATACGTTACAAACAAATCTAACAGGCAGTATTCTCAATTCAATCATTCAGACCGAACAATGGCATCGCCGCTTCTTCTCGATGCACGTATACTCTTACGTGACAGCAAGTCGGTAGCATAGGAGAGGCGCGATAGTACGTGTTTACGTGGTGGTTAATAAAACGAATGTTTTACCCACACTTGAACCGTGTTACTCGCTGCATGATTCCAGTACGTACCTTTAATCCTCCTAAACCGTAGCTCAATCCTCGCGTTTGCCTCAACCAAGCGTTTAAGCAAGATTTAGTTTCCGCTTTGATGGATACGGAATGGAATGGGTGGGAAATGGATACTGTTCTCCGAAAAGTCGTTGGAACCATAACGATGGCCTCCACGTTTATTCCAATGCATCAGCTAGATCTTTGGATTTTTTTATTCGAAGGCCACTGGAGTAACTGTAAATAGCTTACTTGTCGATCTATCACATCTCACTTGCGACTGTATTGAACGATCAGGTTCGACTGCTGGCACATGAATGTTCTACACGGGTGTGAGTACAGATTCGTCTTAAAGTCGAACTGCCACCCGTTCTACATATTAGCTTGACGTTTCCGATGCGTATTTTAAACGACTACCTCTGGTATTCGAGAACATAAATGCAGATAGAGGATGCCGGGAGTTGGATGTGATGAGCGGAGAGGATATGAATCCGTTTGAAGGATGCACTCTTTAAAAATATTCTTTGATCGGTCGTTGATAGTAAGCGAATGCAAATTGATTCATAGATAAAGTTTATTCAAAAAGTAACATAAATTACATCTCGAGCATCATTTTTCCACCTGCGATTACATAAAATATTAGCCGGTGTTCTCCTTCCCACTTGCCGTCGTTCGTCCATGGGTGAGGAATGAAGCATCCAAATCTGGTAAACTTTTCTGGGCTCCTGAATCGAAATCCTCTCCCCAACGGTCGTCGGAGGTATCTGAAAAGAGACTGAAAGAGAATATTCAAAGTCGGTCACTGAAAGAATTTCTTGCTCTACCGTCAGATTGAAACAGCATTATCCTTTTGCCAAAACTTTGAATCCGGAATGTATATGATACGGTTCACTATTTCGAAATTATCCTCAACTATTCGAGTAGCGAAAGATCCCATATCAAATTGCGATGGCTAAAGAATTCGGAATGAAATTAGGAAGAATATATTCTTCTCTTCCTGTGGCACTTGTGGAATTAGGAAATGCATTGGGTCATAGTTGAGTGAAGGGGAATTTTCTGCCAAAAATCAGAAATGTAGTTTGTGAGGATTACTTACATCAAATGATCCTCCCTACTCTGAGGATGAATGAATGCAAGGAAGTAGAGAAAAGGTTGCTTAGAGGCCTAAAAAGATGGATTATGCCTGTAGCATTCAATGCCAACGTTTTCCTCTGGAACGCAAGAGAGCAGAATAAGGGGTGAACTTTATTTTGGGAAGGGTTATCTCAGTGATTAGCCTTGGAGATAACAGGGATGTTAAATTGTAAAATGTGGAGTCATCCTTGCACTCACTGAATGAAGGCACACAATTACAGGAATCATGAGAAATGGAAATCGTTAAAAATGAAGGAAAGAACACAGGGGTGCTTATGAAACTGATCGAGGAGTAAAGGTACTGAAATTCACTTTAATGCAGTGTCTTCCAATGAGCATAACGTACGTTGGAGGAGGCAAGAAATATTTGGTCCAAACCATTGAAGTATTCGAAAAGAACATACCACTCCTGTGCTCCATGAATGAATGCTTGTAGCATAGGAGAGGATGAAGAAGTGAATGAAGTAATCAGCAGGACACTGCCAGGGTGCACAGAAAATAACTCGGAGGAAACACTCGAGACTTGGTTATGTATTGGCAGTTGATGACACTTGAAATAAGAGGCTCAGATAGGGACTCACGATGGCGATGGGAGGTCCAAGAACACATCCAGAAAGGAAAATGAAAAGGGCGCCAGGTGAAAAGATGTGATTTTGCTCCCAATCTACTTCATAGCTTTTTGAAGTACGAAGAAGTAACAAAAGTGTGAGGGGAGAAATAGAACGGTTTATCAAGAAAGAAAGACCTAACTGCAGGTTGAATGGAATATGAAGATGGCAAAGCTGAACGCTCATCTTGTTGCTCTTCATATAGATTTGCAACAATTTGTTCTTCTTTCACAAGTGTGAATCCGTCCATTGCATAACTAGGCTCATTTTCCATCAAATAACAGGTTCCATTCAATAGCAATGGAAGAGAAATATGACCGGTTCGAAGTCATACCTTGAAAAGGTAGTCTACTTACACATCCAAAGGTGTGAGCGATTTCTTCCATCATCTGAGAATAGGCTTGGCAATCCATTCCGTGAAGCCTCTCCTCGTGGATAGGATGGCGAACGTTTTCGATTCGAAAGGCATCCTGGAATAGAAGTACGATGAATTCATTAAAGAAGGAAACCATTGTCAAGAACCAAGGCTCACCTCCATCACACTAACACTGCCAAGGCTGTTTGGTGATTTATAAATATAATTTATAAAATATATCAATTCACGTGTTGTTCTATTGAAAATAGTGATAATTAAAATCTCGGAGCAGAGAACGTTATTGCACGTTTATGCTTCAAAAACATATAAACTGATAGTGGCAACGATTGACATCGTAATAATAGGAATATAGAATCAGACGATAGTAAAACTTGACGTATCTTCGCTTCGGCACGTTCCGAAATGCTGAGAATAGTTTAGTTTACCTTTTTTTTAATTGAAACGTTGAAAATAAAAATGTATAAATTTTTGACTTACCGCTAAAAATTTATCTCGCTTCTGATTGGCTGAGAGAAATACCACCGCTGTCAGTGTAGAGGCTGTATTGTTAAATTTTATGCCAAGTATTTCTTTATCTGATTGCCGAGAGAATATCATCAAAATTTCTCTTTTCTTTTATGTCGACCGCGAGCAATGGCGGTTTTCTCGAAAACTGAGGAAATACGTTGACGATACTTATGAATTCAGTCTTTTTGCACAGTAAGACTCACGTAGTAGGTAAAAAGTCATAATAAATACTAATCTTCATTAAATTTTAATCGGTTACGACTCACCTCAAGTTTATTTTCAATAATCCTTCTCGAATTTTAGATTCCCGCCGGTGACAATCGCGTCTCGAAATACCGCCGCGCGTTATTCACTTTCCATGGCGACCTCTCCGTGTCAACATCCTCCCTTTCACCAGTCATTCATTTTCCCTCTTTTCTAATTCAATGCACTCTATTGAGGATAAAATCATCCTCACTAAAACTACGAAGCTACGCCCGAGCCCCCTCTCCGAAGAAACGGCTTCGGAAACTTAATAAAGATCGCAATGTAACGATCAGTCACGAGCCCCTATGCACGATGCAGCCCAGAGATATTTAAGCCGTCGGTCAACAGTATTGTTATTAGTATTCATCTGGTCATGTTACAGCGGTAAAAATATCTTGAACTGCGATGAATAGGAATACGAAACGCTTCGCTCGGAAGCAATCGGTAAATGAAATTCCTGGGCACATTCTTGTCGTCGAGGGAAAAGAAATATCTTTCAACGGGACGTTTCTTACCTTACTTGGCTTTTCGACTGAATCTTGCATCCTCACTAATCGCTGTACTGCTTGACGTGCACTGGGATGAGGTGAAACAATGCCGTCCTCTTCGAAGCTGCAGTCAATCTAATCAATCTTTTATGTGCACCGCTAACCACAGAACACAATGACATTGACACAATCACTTCATTTAGGTAGAAACTTCGAGATTTGGTAGCCATTCGATGGATAGAAAACGGCGTAACGAAAGCATGGGGAAACTCGATTCACTAATCACAACAACGAACTCTGCTCACCAGTGATAGCCGCCTACTGAGGCGACACCGGAACGATAACTTGGCCCTCTATGAATATTTTCCGTACGACGAAAAATGGCGATCTACTTCAACCTTTCCTCATTTCCGCGCAGAGGTTCTGTACGTTAAAAACTCTGTTCGGATTCGCTCTTTCGAGGACTGCAGTTGGATCGAGTTGCGCTAAAATACTTCTCAAGGAGATAGCTCGTTCCTTGGAGAAAGAACGAAATTAAACGACAATGACTGAATAAGTAAGAAAGAGATGAAGGACGTCGAATTACGAAAAGCTAACTTCCACGGAGTATCGACACAAATCATCGCTATCCCTTCGGGGAAGAGAAATATCGTGCAGCGGCTGATGACAGTGCTGAATCAACTCCATCGTGGACTTTCTCCTCGGGAGAGCTGCGAAAGCGTTTTATTCGCACCGCCTTAGCACCGGGTAATCGTTCGCTGCAACCACCTTCGGTAGCAGCCGGAAGAAGTTCCCTGCAAAAGGGAATGAGCATTTGATTTTTCGCCAGGAGGTTGATTTTTTCTTTCGTCCCATCGCACGGGAACATAGTCCACAGATTGGGAGAGAAAGAGATGGTCGGGAAGGGCGAGAGATGAAAGTTTTCCATATGAGAATTTTCGGACGAAGACAGAGTGTTAATATTGGAGGCTATCGTTCTCATTCGGAGGCTTGTTCGAGCCATTTGAAATCTGGGTTTTCCGTCGAACTATACCCGTAAATAATCGTCCGGTTCAGGCACCACTCACCGAAAGGTGACTCGCAGACACAGACGAAGAAATCGCACTTTGACCCGTATTCCCTTTCCTTGGCATCATTGCTGGAGAACTTCTCTCCGATCTTAATTTCTTCGTCTCAGGTTTGAGGAAATGACATGGCCGAAAGATTATACTGTCTATGCAGATACCCTGCCAGCCACCTTGTGGCAGTGCGTAAACGAACCTTGAATTTACTTCCCTTGACGGTTGCTCTCGCTTCTCGTTCGAAGGAGAAACGATGTATTGAATCTGTTAGCTTTCGCTTCTATTTCCCTTATTTTGTTCGCTGTATCTGATAGACCTTTATAGCAGGGTAGGCGCACGATCTGTACTTCGCCTTCCTTGAACGTTCTTTCTCTGAATCTATTCCGTAAATCTACTCTACGCAGTTCTATCGATTCCCATCGCGAGCAGTTTAGTTACCCCTATCGATGAATCGTAGCAATATTTCACGAAACGTATCGCCTTACGTCGGAGCTTTTCTAATTCTCATCAGTTACTTTTATCGGCAGGGTCCCATACACCTCAAGCATATTCAAGGAGAGGTCGGACAATCGCAAAGTAACATCGCTCGCGAACTTTTCCTACGCTCCTACCGACTATCCTCTAACGAAACCGAATTTTTCTAAAGCTTTTCCTTTCCACATGTATTACGGATGTGGGTATTCCATGATAGGTTATTCGTCCGGGTCGTTCCAAGATACTTTACAGATTCAACTATTTAAAAATATGCCCCGCGGAGTCTCCGGGTAAGATCGTTATTCAGAGTTTTCCGGTCAAAGAAGCTGACGCTCGTTATTGTTTTAATCAGATTTCCGCAACAGGTCTTAATATTATCTAAATCATCACTGAGAACAGATCTATCCTCACTGCTAGCCATTTCTCATGGTCCGGTGAGATTCCGTGTTTTAGACAGGCATATCGAATCGTGAAACTTACCTCACGTTGACATTAGCGGAAAGATGATGCGGGAGGGCATCGAGTTATGGGCGACGCTCCTGCTCCGCCTGAATCTTGAATCGTAAATATTAGTTGGCATAAGAAAGATACGTGATAGTGTTTGGGCGATCGTGATGCATGTGGAAGCAACAGGGAATCGACGGAGTTTGTTTCGTCGAAATGTATCCATTACGGAAAATCTCCCGAGCTCTATAATTACGAAATTTTTTCTCCGCCCAGAGTTCACCGGATACCCACCGTACCCGATTCCAAAGGTCTGGGGTTCAAGTCCAAGAGATTACGAAAGTTTTCCGAACTCCATAAATAATTTTCATTTTTGTAAGTGGTTAATTAATGACAGCTTCGTCTCCAGTGGCATTTCCCGAGGTTTTTAATTTTTCACACATTTCTCTCCCGTTTACGCCATCCAAAATTATTGGCGAACGAAAATAATATGAACGAAAGTTCATCTAAAGGACGCTTGCGCTCACGAGAATCGGATTCCTCATTGCGGCATGGTTACTCAAAGCATCGTTTACTAAATATTCAGATGACGAAATTTATTTCGTGCTCGAGAATGAGTTAATCTCTTCGTGCATTTGAACCGAGCGTATTTGGTTCGACTGCTCCTAATTCAAACCTTTAGCTTGAAGACTTACCGTGCATGCAGATATTCCTTTCTCCGAAACCGGCCATCGAAAGAATTACCGTTGCATCTGATGGATAATGAACCGCCTTCATAAATTCCAAATTAGAGATTCCGCCGTTATTCATTCCTCACGCACGTAACCTTAGAAGGTAATCATTCCGAGCACATCGTTCGCAGGAACTCCCTGTACGTTTCATCCCTCATCACGATCCGAAAATGGGGGATCGTATTCTTTAAATGATCTGCGGCATATATTTTCGACTTTTCTCACGGGATAAACGAGGCTTGCAATTCCATCCGAAGGAGCCTATGTCAGAGACGGGCGAGGATAATGTTCAAGCCGTTCTCGGTTGCTTATGAAGGCAGATTAACACTCGGAATCTGGTACTTTTAACGAACTCCTATGTCGAACTATATGCGCGAATTTTCCCCGGCGCCTAGCAGAGTAGGAATACAATTGCGTCAAGTACTCACTCATTCCAAATGAATGGATGATTCATGGATTTTACGGGCTGCTTGTTGCGAGAGGAGCGAAAGTGGCGAGCGAAAACAGACGGCCCCGTTGGAAAAGAAACGCGACACCGCTTTCCAAACGGAGAGTTCCTTCCATGGAGAGTTCGTATTCCAATGAACGCATCTTTGTCACCGTTCAAAAGACGAGAATTATCAACGTCCTAAGCACATCGTTGCAGCGAATGGAGATACCGGGGTTGGTTACGAAGACAAGAGGTACGTTTTCGAGACGGCAATCATTTGCACTGTTTAAATGACTGTATCGTCCGCAAAAATCCTAACCTTAGTATCAATGTCTCCTCCTAGGTCGTTGATATACGTACATGTGAAAAATGGGAGTTTCCCGATCATGTTTTTATACTATTTATAAACGATGTAACGGGGATGGATGGAGCTTATGAAATAGTTCACGCGCCGGAACCGTGCCTGTCAGAAGGGGCAATCAGTGGAAATGAATATCTTTGCGATAGCCGCACGCGGTCCCCAAAAAATATTCTCCCGATATGAACAAAAGGGATTTTGGAGCTTAGAAATCTTGGACTTCGGAAACGTTTGGAATTCTTCGGAAATTTTTAAGATGCTCTTCGGGGCTTAATTCAGGACCTTTAGTGTCGGAATGGGACCCGCCGCAACCAGGCAAGCGCCTTCTACGCTCACATCGCAAAGAGTATATTTTAAATGTTACTCTCAAGATCCTCGAATTTGTGTTCCGATCGAGGAGTTATTCCACTTCAGTATGTCTTCACGTTTAAGATCGAGCGTTCTCCAAGCTCGAATACGTTACAAGCAAATCTAACAGGCGTCATTCTCAATTCAATCATTCAGACCGAACAATGGCATCGCCGCTTCTTCTCGATGCACGTATACTCTTACGTGACAGCAAGTCGGTAGCGAAGGAGAGGCGCGATAGTACGCGTTTACGTGGTGGTTAATAAAACGAATGTTTTACCCACACTTGAACCGTGTTACTCGCTGCATGATTCCAGTACTTACCTTTAATCCTCCAAAACCGTAGCTCAATCCTCGTGCTCGCCTCAACCAAGCAAGATTTAGTTTCCGCTTTGATGGATACGGAATGGAATGGGGGGGAAATGGATACAGTTCTCTGAAACGTCGTTGGAACCATAACGATGGCCTCCACGTTTATTCCAGGTGCATCAGCTAGATCTTTGGATTTTTTTTATTCGAAGGCCACTCGAGTAACTGTAAATAGCTTACTTGTTGATCTATCACATCTCACCTGCGACTGTATAGAACGATCAGGTTCGACTGCTGGCACATGAATGTTCTACACGGGTGTGAGTTCAGATTCGTCTTAAGGTCGAACTGCCACTCGTTCTACATATTAGCTTGACGTTTCCGATGCGTATTTTAAACGACTACCTCTGGTATTCGAGAACATAAATGCAGATAGAGGATGCCGGGAGTTGGATGTGATGAGCGGCGAGGATATGAATCCGTTTGAAGGATGTACTCTTTAAAAATATTCTTTGATCGGTCGTTGATAGGAAGCGAATGCAAATTGATTCATAGATAAAGTTTATTCAAAAAGTAACATAAATTACATCTCGAGCATCATTTTTCCACCTGCGATTACATAAAATATTAGCCGGTGTTCTCCTTCCCACTTGCCGTCGTTCGTCCATGGGTGAGGAATGAAGCATCCAAATCTGGTAAACTTTTCTGGGCTCCTGAATCGAAATCCTCTCCCCAACGGTCGTCGGAGGTATCTGAAAAGAGAGTGAAAGAGATTATTCAAAGTCGGTCACTGAAAGAATTTCTTGCTCTACCGTCAGATTGAAACAGCATTATCCTTTTGCCAAAACTTTGAATCCGGAATGTATATGATACGGTTCACTATTTCGAAATTATCAGCAACTATTCGATTAGCGAAAGATCCCATATCAAATTGCGATGGCTAAAGAATTCGGAATGAAATTAGGAAGAATATATTCTTCTCTTCCTGTGGCACTTGTGGAATTGGGAAATGCATTGGGTTATAGTTGAGTGAAGGGGAATTTTCTGCCAAATATCAGAAATGTAGTTTGTGAGGATTACTTACATCAAATGATCCTCCCTACTCTGAGGATGAATGAATGCAAGGAAGTAGAGAAAAGGTTGCTTAGAGGCCTAAAAAGATGGATTATGCCTGTAGCATTCAATGCCAACGTTTTCCTCTGGAACGCAAGAGAGCAGAATAAGGAATGAACTTCATTTTGGGAAGGGTTATCCCAGTGATTAGCCTTGGAGATAACAGGGATGTTAAATTGTAAAATGTGGAGTCATCCTTGCACCCACTGAATGAAGGCGGTAAGAAGGCACACAATAACAGGAATCATGAGAAATGGAAATTGTTAAAAATGAAGGAAAGAACACAGAGGTGCATGTGAAACTGATCGAGGAGTAAAGGTACTGAAATTTACTTTAATGCAGTGTCTTCCAAGTAGCATAACGTACGTTGGAGGAGGCAAGAAATATTTGGTCCAAACCATTGAAATATTCGAAAAGAACATGCCACTTCTGTGCTCCATGAGTGAATGCTTGTAGCATAGGAAAGGATGAAGAAGTGAATGAAGTAATCAGCAGGACACTGCCAGGGTGCACAGAAAATAACTCGGAGGAAGCACTCGAGACTTGGTTATGTATTGGCAGTTGATGACACTTGAAATAAGAGGCTCAGATAGGGACTCACGATGGCGATGGGAGGTCCAAGAATACATCCAGAAAAGAAGATGAAAAGGGCGCCGGGTGAAAAGATGTGATTTTGCTCCCAATCTACTTCATAGCTTTGTGAAGTACGAAGAAGTAACAAAAGTGTGAGGGGAGAAATAGAACAGTTTATCAAGAAAGAAAGACCTAACTGCAGGTTGAATGGAATATGAAGATGGCAAAGCTGAACGCTCATCTTGTTGCTCTTCATATCGATTTGCAGCAATATGTTCTTCTTTCACAAGTGTGAATCCGTCCATTGCATAACTAGGCTCATTTTCCATCAAATAACAGGTTCCATTCAATAGCAATGGAAGAGAAATATGACCGGTTCGAAGTCATACCTTGAAAAGGTAGTCAGTTTACTTACACATCCAAAGGTGTGAGCAATTTCTTCCATCATCTGAGAATAGGCTTGGCAATCCATTCCGTGAAGACTCTCCTCGTGGACAGGATGGCGAACGTTCTCGATTCAAAAGGCATCCTGGAATAGAAGTACGATGAATTCATTAAAGAAGGTAACCATTATCAAAAAGCAAGGCTCACTTCCATCACACTAACACTGCCAAGGCTGTTTGGTGATTTATAAATATAATTTATAAAATATATCAATTCACGTGTTGTACTATTGAAAATAGTGAAAATTAAAATCTCGTATCAGAGAACGTTATTGCACGTTTATGCTTCAAAAACATATAAACTGATAGTGGCAACGATTGACATCTTAATAATAGGAATATAGAATCAGACGATAGTAAACCTTGACGTATCTTAGCTTCGGCACGTTCCGAAATGCTGAGAATAGTTTAGTTTACCTTTTTTTTAATTAAAACGTTGAAAATAAAAATGTATAAATTTTTGACTTACCGCTAAACATTTATCTCGCTTCTGATTGGCTGAGAGAAATACCACCGCTGCCAGTGCAGAGGCTGTATTGTTAAATTTCATGCCAAGTATTTCTTTATCTGATTGCCGAGAGAATATCATCAAAATTTCTCTTTTCTTTTATGTCGACCGCGAGCAATGGCGGTTTTCTCGAAAACTGAGGAAATACGTTGACGATACTTATGAATTCAGTCTTTTTGCACAGTAAGACTCACGTAGTAGGTAAAAAGTCATAATAAACACTAATCTTCATTAAATTTTAATCGGTTACGACTCACCTCAAGTTTATTTTCAATAATCCTTCTCGAATTTTAGATTCCCGCCGGGGACAATCGCGTCTCGAAATACCGCCGCGCGTTATTCACTTTCCATGGCGACCTCTCCGTGTCAACATCCTCCCTTTCACCAGTCATTCATTTTCCCTTTTTTCTAATTCAATGCACTCTATTGAGGATAAAATCATCCTCATTAAAACTATGAAGCTACGCCCGAGCCCCCTCTCCGAAGAAACGGCTTCGGAAACTTAACAAAGATCGCAATGTAACGATCAGTCACGAGCCCCTATGCACGATGCAGCCCAGAGATATTTAAGCCGTCGGTCAACAGTATTGTTATTAGTATTCATCTGGTCATGTTACAGCGGTAAAAATATCTTGAACTGCGATGAATAGGAATACGAAACGCTTCGCTCGGAAGCAATCGGTAAATGAAATTCCTGGGCACATTCTTGTCGTCGAGGGAAAAGAAATATCTTTCAACGGGACGTTTCTTACCTTACTTGGCTTTTCGACTGAATCTTGCATCCTCACTAATCGCTGTGCTGCTTGACCTGCACTGGGATGAGGTGAAACAATGCCGTCCTCTTCGAAGCTGCAGTCAATCTAATCAATCTTTTATGTGCACCGCTAACCACAGAACACAATGACATTGACACAATCACTTCATTTAGGTAGAAACTTCGAGATTTGGTAGCCATTCGATGGATAGAAAACGGCGTAACGAAAGCATGGGGAAACTCGATTCACTAATCACAACAACGAACTCTGCTCACCAGTGTTAGCCGCCTACTGAGGCGACACCGGAACGATAACTTGGCCCTCTATGAATATTTTCCGTACGACGAAAAATGGCGATCTACTTCAACCTTTCCTCATTTCCGCGCAGAGGTTCTGTACGTTAAAAACTCTGTTCGGATTCGCTCTTTCGAGGACTGAAGTTGGATCGAGTTGCGCTAAAATACTTCTCAAGGAGATAGCTCGTTCCTTGGAGAAAGAACGAAATTAAACGACAATGACTGAATAAGTAAGAAAGAGATTAAGGACGTCGAATTACGAAAAGCTAACTTCCACGGAGTATCGACACAAATCATCGCTATCCCTTCGGGGAAGAGAAATATCGTGCAGCGGCTGATGACAGTGCTGAATCAACTCCATCGTGGACTTTCTCCTCGGGAGAGCTGCGAAAGCGTTGTATTCGCCCTTCCTTAGCACCGGGTAATCGTTCGCTGCAACCACCTTCGGTAGCAGTCGGAAGAGGTTCCCTGCAAAAGGGAATGAGCATTTGATTTTTCGCCAGGAGGTTGATTTTTTCTTTCGTCCCATCGCACGGGAACATAGTCCACAGATTGGGAGAGAAAGAGATGGTCGGGAAGGGCGAGAGATGAAAGTTTTCCATATGAGAATTTTCGGACGAAGACAGAGTGTTAATATTGGAGGCTATCGTTCTCATTCGGAGGCTTGTTCGAGCCATTTGAAATCTGGGTTTTCCGTCGAACTATACCCGTAAATAATCGTCCGGTTCAGGCACCACTCACCGAAAGGTGACTCGCAGACACAGACGAAGAAATCGCACTTTGACCCGTATTCCCTTTCCTTGGCATCATTGCTGGAGAACTTCTCTCCGATCTTAATTTCTTCGTCTCAGGTTTGAGGAAATGACATGGCCGAAAGATTATACTGTCTATGCAGATACCCTGCCAGCCACCTTGTGGCAGTGCGTAAACGAACCTTGAATTTACTTCCCTTGACGGTTGCTCTCGCTTCTCGTTCGAAGTGGAAACGATGTATTGAATCTGTTAGCTTTCGCTTCTATTTCCCTTATTTTGTTCGCTGTATCTGATAGACCTTTATAGCAGGGTAGGCGCACGATCTGTACTTCGCCTTCCTTGAACGTTCTTTCTCTGAATCTATTCCGTAAATCAACTCTACGCTGATACTCCCATCGCGAGCAGTTTAGTTACCCCTATCGATGAATCGTAGCAATATTTCACGAAACGTATCGCCTTACGTCGGAGCTTTTCTAATTCTCATCAGTTACTTTTATCGGCAGGGTCCCATACACCTCAAGCATATTCAAGGAGTGGTCTGACAATCGCAAAGTAACATCGCTCGCGAACTTTTCCTACGCTCCTACCGACTATCCTCTAACGAAACCGAATTTTTCTGAAGCTTTTCCTTTCCACATGTATTACGGATGTGGGTATTCCATGATAGGTTATTCGTCCGGGTCGTTCCAAGATACTTTACAGATTCAACTATTTAAAAATATGCCCCGCGGAGTCTCCGGGTAAGATCGTTATTCAGAGTTTTCCGGTCAAAGAAGCTGACGCTCGTTATTGTTTTAATCAGATTTCCGCAACAGGTCTTAATATTATCTAAATCATCACTGAGAACAGATCTATCCTCACTGCTAGCCATTTCTCATGGTCCGGTGAGATTCCGTGTTTTAGACAGGCGTATCGAATCGTGAAACTTACCTCACGTTGACATTAGCGGAAAGATGATGCGGGAGGGCATCGAGTTATGGGCGACGCTCCTGCTCCGCCTGAATCTTGAATCGTAAATATTAGTTGGCATAAGAAAGATACGTGATAGTGATTTGAGCGATCGTGATGCATGTGGAAGCAACAGGGAATCGACGGAGTTTGTTTCGTCGAAATGTATCCATTACGGAAAATCTCCCGAGCTCTTTAAATTACGAAATTTTTTCTCCGCCCAGAGTTCACCGGATACCCAGCGTACCCGATTCCAAAGGTCTGGGGTTCAAGTCCAAGAGATTACGAAAGTTTTCCGAACTCCATAAATAATTTTCATTTTTGTAAGTGGTTAATTAATGACGTCTCCAGTGGCATTTCCCGAGGTTTTTAATTTTTCACACATTTCTCTCCCGTTTACGCCATCCAAAATTATTGACGAACGAAAATAATATGAACGAAAGTTCATCTAAAGGACGCTTGCGCTCACGAGAATCGGATTCCTCATTGCGGCATGGTTACTCAAAGCATCGTTTACTAAATATTCAGATGACGAAATTTATTTCGTGCTCGAGAATGAGTTAATCTCTTCGTGCATTTGAACCGAGCGTATTTGGTTCGACTGCTCGTAATTCAAACCTTTAGCTTGAAGACTTACCGTGCATGCAGATATTCCTTTCTCCGAAACCGGCCATCGAAAGAATTACCGTTGCATCTGATGGATAATGAACCGCCTTCATAAATTCCAAATTAGAGATTCCGCCGTTATTCATTCCTCACGCACTTAACCTCAGAAGGTAATCATTCCGAGCACATCGTTCGCAGGAATTCCCTGTACGTTTCATCCCTCATCACGAGCCGAAAATGGGGGATCGTATTCTTTAAATGATCTGCGGCATATATTTTCGACTTTTCTCACGGGATAAACGAGGCTTGCAATTCCATCCGAAGGAGCCTATGTCAGAGACGGGCGAGGATAATGTTCAAGCCGTTCTCGGTTGCTTATGAAGGCAGATTAACACTCGGAATCTGGTACTTTTAACGAACTCCTATGTCGAACTATATGCGCGAATTTTCCCCGGCGCCTAGCAGAGTAGGAATACAATTGCGTCAAGTACTCACTCATTCCAAATGAATGGATGATTCATGGATTTTACGGGCTGCTTGTTGCGAGAGGAGCGAAAGTGGCGAGCGAAAACAGACGGCCCCGTTGGAAAAGAAACGCGACACCGCTTTCCAAACGGAGAGTTCCTTCCATGGAGAGTTCGTATTCCAATGAACGCATCTTTGTCACCGTTCCGAAGACGAGAATTATCAACGTCCTAAGCACATCGTTGCAGCGAATGGAGATACCGGGGTCGGTTACGAAGACAAGAGGTACATTTTCGAGACGGCAATCATTTGCACTGTTTAAATGACTGTATCGTCCGCAAAAATCCTAACCTTAGTATCAATGTCTCCTCCTAGGTCGTTGATATACGTACATGTGAAAAATAGGAGTTTCCCGATCATGTTTTTATACTATTTATAAACGATGTAACGGGGATGGATGGAGCTTATGAAATAGTTCACGCGCCGGAACCGTGCCTGTCAGAAGGGGCAATCAGTGGAAATGAATATCTTTGCGATAGCCGCACGCGGTCCCCAAAAAATATTCTCCCGATATGAACAAAAGGGATTTTGGAGCTTAGAAATCTTGGACTTCGGAAACGTTTGGAATTCTTCGGAAATTTTTAAGATGCTCTTCGGGGCTTAATTCAGGACCTTTAGTGTCGGAATGGGACCCGCCGCAACCAGGCAAGCGCCTTCTACGCTCACATCGCAAAGAGTATATTTTAAATGTTACTCTCAAGATCCTCGAATTTGTGTTCCGATCGAGGAGTTATTCCACTTCAGTATGTCTTCACGTTTAAGATCGAGCGTTCTCCAAGCTCGAATACGTTACAAGCAAATCTAACAGGCGTCATTCTCAATTCAATCATTCAGACCGAACAATGGCATCGCCGCTTCTTCTCGATGCACGTATACTCTTACGTGACAGCAAGTCGGTAGCGAAGGAGAGGCGCGATAGTACGCGTTTACGTGGTGGTTAATAAAACGAATGTTTTACCCACACTTGAACCGTGTTACTCGCTGCATGATTCCAGTACTTACCTTTAATCCTCCAAAACCGTAGCTCAATCCTCGTGCTCGCCTCAACCAAGCAAGATTTAGTTTCCGCTTTGATGGATACGGAATGGAATGGGGGGGAAATGGATACAGTTCTCTGAAACGTCGTTGGAACCATAACGATGGCCTCCACGTTTATTCCAGGTGCATCAGCTAGATCTTTGGATTTTTTTTATTCGAAGGCCACTCGAGTAACTGTAAATAGCTTACTTGTTGATCTATCACATCTCACCTGCGACTGTATAGAACGATCAGGTTCGACTGCTGGCACATGAATGTTCTACACGGGTGTGAGTTCAGATTCGTCTTAAGGTCGAACTGCCACTCGTTCTACATATTAGCTTGACGTTTCCGATGCGTATTTTAAACGACTACCTCTGGTATTCGAGAACATAAATGCAGATAGAGGATGCCGGGAGTTGGATGTGATGAGCGGCGAGGATATGAATCCGTTTGAAGGATGTACTCTTTAAAAATATTCTTTGATCGGTCGTTGATAGGAAGCGAATGCAAATTGATTCATAGATAAAGTTTATTCAAAAAGTAACATAAATTACATCTCGAGCATCATTTTTCCACCTGCGATTACATAAAATATTAGCCGGTGTTCTCCTTCCCACTTGCCGTCGTTCGTCCATGGGTGAGGAATGAAGCATCCAAATCTGGTAAACTTTTCTGGGCTCCTGAATCGAAATCCTCTCCCCAACGGTCGTCGGAGGTATCTGAAAAGAGAGTGAAAGAGATTATTCAAAGTCGGTCACTGAAAGAATTTCTTGCTCTACCGTCAGATTGAAACAGCATTATCCTTTTGCCAAAACTTTGAATCCGGAATGTATATGATACGGTTCACTATTTCGAAATTATCAGCAACTATTCGATTAGCGAAAGATCCCATATCAAATTGCGATGGCTAAAGAATTCGGAATGAAATTAGGAAGAATATATTCATCTCTTCCTGTGGCACTTGTGGAATTGGGAAATGCTTTGGGATATAGTTGAGTGAAGGGGAATTTTCTGCCAAATATCAGAAATGTAGTTTGTGAGGATTACTTACATCAAATGATCCTCCCTACTCTGAGGATGAATGAATGCAAGGAAGTAGAGAAAAGGTTGCTTAGAGGCCTAAAAAGATGGATTATGCCTGTAGCATTCAATGCCAACGTTTTCCTCTGGAACGCAAGAGAGCAGAATAAGGGATGAACTTTATTTTGGGAAGGGTTATCCCAGTGATTAGCCTTGGAGATAACAGGGATGTTAAATTGTAAAATGTGGAGTCATCCTTGCACCCACTGAATGAAGGCGGTAAGAAGGCACACAATAACAGGAATCATGAGAAATGGAAATTGTTAAAAATGAAGGAAAGAACACAGAGGTGCATGTGAAACTGATCGAGGAGTAAAGGTACTGAAATTTACTTTAATGCAGTGTCTTCCAAGTAGCATAACGTACGTTGGAGGAGGCAAGAAATATTTGGTCCAAACCATTGAAATATTCGAAAAGAACATGCCACTTCTGTGCTCCATGAGTGAATGCTTGTAGCATAGGAAAGGATGAAGAAGTGAATGAAGTAATCAGCAGGACACTGCCAGGGTGCACAGAAAATAACTCGGAGGAAGCACTCGAGACTTGGTTATGTATTGGCAGTTGATGACACTTGAAATAAGAGGCTCAGATAGGGACTCACGATGGCGATGGGAGGTCCAAGAATACATCCAGAAAAGAAGATGAAAAGGGCGCCAGGTGAAAAGATGTGATTTTGCTCCCAATCTACTTCATAGCTTTGTGAAGTACGAAGAAGTAACAAAAGTGTGAGGGGAGAAATAGAACGGTTTATCAAGAAAGAAAGACCTAACTGCAGGTTGAATGGAATATGAAGATGGCAAAGCTGAACGCGCATCTTGTTGCTCTTCATATCGATTTGCAACAATATGTTCTTCTTTCACAAGTGTGAATCCGTCCATTGCATAACTAGGCTCATTTTCCATCAAATAACAGGTTCCATTCAATAGCAATGGAAGAGAAATATGACCAGTTCGAAGTCATACCTTGAAAAGGTAGTCAGTCTACTTACACATCCAAAGGTGTGAGCAATTTCTTCCATCATCTGAGAATAGGCTTGGCAATCCATTCCGTGAAGACTCTCCTCGTGGATAGGATGGCGAACGTTTTCGATTCGAAAGGCATCCTGGAATAGAAGTACGATGAATTCATTAAAGAAGGAAACCATTATCAAGAAGCAAGGCTCACTTCCATCACACTAACACTGCCAAGGCTGTTTGGTGATTTATAAAAATAATTTATAAAATATATCAATTCACGTGTTGTACCATTGAAAATAGTGCAAATTAAAATCTCGTATCAGAGAACGTTATTGCACGTTTATGCTTCAAAAACATATAAACTGATAGTGGCAACGATTGACATCTTAATAATAGGAATATAGAATCAGACGATAGTAAACCTTGACGTACCTTAGCTTCGGCACGTTCCGAAATGCTGAGAATAGTTTAGTTTACCTTTTTTCTAATTAAAACGTTGAAAATAAAAATGTATAAATTTTTGACTTACCGCTAAACATTTATCTCGCTTCTGATTGGCTGAGAGAAATACCACCGCTGTCAGTGTAGAGGCTGTATTGTTAAATTTTATGCCAAGTATTTCTTTATCTGATTGCCGAGAGAATATCATCAAAATTCCTCTTTTCTTTTATGTCGACCGCGAGCAATGGCGGTTTTCTCGAAAACTGAGGAAATACGTTGACGATACTTATGAATTCAGTCTTTTTGCACAGTAAGACTCACGTAGTAGGTAAAAAGTCATAATAAATACTAATCTTCATTAAATTTTAATCGGTTACGACTCACCTCAAGTTTATTTTCAATAATCCTTCTCGAATTTTAGATTCCCGCCGGTGACAATCGCGTCTCGAAATACCGCCGCGCGTTATTCACTTTCCATGGCGACCTCTCCGTGTCAACATCCTCCCTTTCACCAGTCATTCATTTTCCCTTTTTTCTAATTCAATGCACTCTATTGAGGATAAAATCATCCTCATTAAAACTATGAAGCTACGCCCGAGCCCCCTCTCCGAAGAAACGGCTTCGGAAACTTAACAAAGATCGCAATGTAACGATCAGTTACGAGCCCCTATGCACGATGCAGCCCAGAGATATTTAAGCCGTCGGTCACCAGTATTGTTATTAGTATTCATCTGGTCATGTTACAGCGGTAAAAATATCTTGAACTGCGATGAATAGGAATACGAAACGCTTCGCTCGGAAGCAATCGGTAAATGAAATTCCTGGGCACATTCTTGTCGTCGAGGGAAAAGAAATATCTTTGAACGGGATTTTTCTTACCTTACTTGGCTTTTCGACTGAATCTTGCATCCTCACTAATCGCTGTACTGCTTGACCTGCACTGGGATGAGGTGAAACAATGCCGTCCTCTTCGAAGCTGCAGTCAATCTAATCAATCTTTTATGTGCACCGCTAACCACAGAACACAATGACATTGACACAATCACTTCATTTAGGTAGAAACTACGAGATTTGGTAGCCATTCGATGGATAGAAAACGGCGTAACGAAAGCATGGGGAAACTCGATTCACTAATCACAACAACGAACTCTGCTCACCAGTGATAGCCGCCTACTGAGGCGACACCGGAACGATAACTTGGCCCTCTATGAATATTTTCCGTACGACGAAAAATGGCGATCTACTTCAACCTTTCCTCATTTCCGCGCAGAGGTTCTGTACGTTAAAAACTCTGTTCGGATTCGCTCTTTCGAGGACTGAAGTTGGATCGAGTTGCGCTAAAATACTTCTCAAGGAGATAGCTCGTTCCTTGGAGAAAGAACGAAATTAAACGACAATGACTGAATAAGTAAGAAAGAGATTAAGGACGTCGAATTACGAAAAGCTAACTTCCACGGAGTATCGACACAAATCATCGCTATCCCTTCGGGGAAGAGAAATATCGTGCAGCGGCTGATGACAGTGCTGAATCAACTCCATCGTGGACTTTCTCCTCGGGAGAGCTGCGAAAGCGTTGTATTCGCCCTTCCTTAGCACCGGGTAATCGTTCGCTGCAACCACCTTCGGTAGCAGTCGGAAGAGGTTCCCTGCAAAAGGGAATGAGCATTTGATTTTTCGCCAGGAGGTTGATTTTTTCTTTCGTCCCATCGCACGGGAACATAGTCCACAGATTGGGAGAGAAAGAGATGGTCAGGAAGGGCGAGAGATGAAAGTTTTCCATATGAGAATTTTCGGACGAAGACAGAGTGTTAATATTGGAGGCTATCGTTCTCATTCGGAGGCTTGTTCGAGCCATTTGAAATCTGGGTTTTCCGTCGAACTATACCCGTAAATAATCGTCCGGTTCAGGCACCACTCACCGAAAGGTGACTCGCAGACACAGACGAAGAAATCGCACTTTGACCCGTATTCCCTTTCCTTGGCATCATTGCTGGAGAACTTCTCTCCGATCTTAATTTCTTCGTCTCAGGTTTGAGGAAATGACATGGCCGAAAGATTATACTGTCTATGCAGATACCCTGCCAGCCACCTTGTGGCAGTGCGTAAACGAACCTTGAATTGACTTCCCTTGACGGTTGCTCTCGCTTCTCGTTCGAAGGAGAAACGATGTATTGAATCTGTTAGCTTTCGCTTCTATTTCCCTTATTTTGTTCGCTGTATCTGATAGACCCTTATAGCAGGGTAGGCGCACGATCTGTACTTCGCCTTCCTTGAACGTTCTTTCTCTGAATCTATTCCGTAAATCTACTCTACGCAGTTCTATCGATTCCCATCGCGAGCAGTTTAGTTACCCCTATCGATGAATCGTAGCAATATTTCACGAAACGTATCGCCTTACGTCGGAGCTTTTCTAATTCTCATCAGTTACTTTTATCGGCAGGGTCCCATACACCTCAAGCATATTCAAGGAGTGGTCTGACAATCGCAAAGTAACATCGCTCGCGAACTTTTCCTACGCTCCTACCGACTATCCTCTAACGAAACCGAATTTTTCTGAAGCTTTTCCTTTCCACATGTATTACGGATGTGGGTATTCCATGATAGGTTATTCGTCCGGGTCGTTCCAAGATACTTTACAGATTCAACTATTTAAAAATATGCCCCGCGGAGTCTCCGGGTAAGATCGTTATTCAGAGTTTTCCGGTCAAAGAAGCTGACGCTCGTTATTGTTTTGATCAGATTTCCGCAACAGGTCTTAATATTATCTAAATCATCACTGAGAACAGATCTATCCTCACTGCTAGCCATTTCTCATGGTCCGGTGAGATTCCGTGTTTTAGACAGGCATATCGAATCGTGAAACTTACCTCACGTTGACATTAGCGGAAAGATGATGCGGGAGGGCATCGAGTTATGGGCGACGCTCCTGCTCCGCCTGAATCTTGAATCGTAAATATTAGTTGGCATAAGAAAGATACGTGATAGTGATTTGAGCGATCGTGATGCATGTGGAAGCAACAGGGAATCGACGGAGTTTGTTTCGTCGAAATGTATCCATTACGGAAAATCTCCCGAGCTCTTTAAATTACGAAATTTTTTCTCCGCCCAGAGTTCACCGGATACCCACCGTACCCGATTCCAAAGGTCTGGGGTCCAAGTCCAAGAGATTACGAAAGTTTTCCGAACTCCATAAATAATTTTCATTTTTGTAAGTGGTTAATTAATGACAGCTTCGTCTCCAGTGGCATTTCCCGAGGTTTTTAATTTTCCACAACATTTCTCTCCCGTTTACGCCATCCAAAATTATTGACGAACGAAAATAATATGAACGAAAGTTCATCTAAAGGACGCTTGCGCTCACGAGAATCGGATTCCTCATTGCGGCATGGTTACTGAAAGCATCGTTTACTAAATATTCAGATGACGGAATTTATTTCGTGCTCGAGAATGAGTTAATCTCTTCGTGCATTTGAACCGAGCGTATTTGGTTCGACTGCTCGTAATTCAAACCTTTAGCTTGAAGACTTACCGTGCATGCAGATATTCCTTTCTCCGAAACCGGCCATCGAAAGAATTACCGTTGCATCTGATGGATAATGAACCGCCTTCATAAATTCCAAATTAGAGATTCCGCCGTTATTCATTCCTCACGCACGTAACCTTAGAAGGTAATCATTCCGAGCACATCGTTCGCAGGAACTCCCTGTACGTTTCATCCCTCATCACGATCCGAAAATGGGGGATCGTATTCTTTAAATGATCTGCGGCATATATTTTCGACTTTTCTCACGGGATAAACGAGGCTTGCAATTCCATCCGAAGGAGCCTATGTCAGAGACGGGCGAGGATAATGTTCAAGCCGTTCTCGGTTGCTTATGAAGGCAGATTAACACTCGGAATCTGGTACTTTTAACGAACTCCTATGTCGAACTATATGCGCGAATTTTCCCCGGCGCCTAGCAGAGTAGGAATACAATTGCGTCAAGTACTCACTCATTCCAAATGAATGGATGATTCATGGATTTTACGGGCTGCTTGTTGCGAGAGGAGCGAAAGTGGCGAGCGAAAACAGACGGCCCCGTTGGAAAAGAAACGCGACACCGCTTTCCAAACGGAGAGTTCCTTCCATGGAGAGTTCGTATTACAATTGACGCATCTTTGTCACCGTTCCGAAGACGAGAATTATCAACGTCCTAAGCACATCGTTGCAGCGAATGGAGATACCGGGGTCGGTTACGAAGACAAGAGGTACATTTTCGAGACGGCAATCATTTGCACTGTTTAAATGACTGTATCGTCCGCAAAAATCCTAACCTTAGTATCAATGTCTCCTCCTAGGTCGTTGATATACGTACATGTGAAAAATAGGAGTTTCCCGATCATGTTTTTATACTATTTATAAACGATGTAACGGGGATGGATGGAGCTTATGAAATAGTTCACGCGCCGGAACCGTGCCTGTCAGAAGGGGCAATCAGTGGAAATGAATATCTTTGCGATAGCCGCACGCGGTCCCCAAAAAATATTCTCCCGATATGAACAAAAGGGATTTTGGAGCTTAGAAATCTTGGACTTCGGAAACGTTTGGAATTCTTCGGAAATTTTTAAGATGCTCTTCGGGGCTTAATTCAGGACCTTTAGTGTCGGAATGGGACCCGCCGCAACCAGGCAAGCGCCTTCTACGCTCACATCGCAAAGAGTATATTTTAAATGTTACTCTCAAGATCCTCGAATTTGTGTTCCGATCGAGGAGTTATTCCACTTCAGTATGTCTTCACGTTTAAGATCGAGCGTTCTCCAAGCTCGAATACGTTACAAGCAAATCTAACAGGCGTCATTCTCAATTCAATCATTCAGACCGAACAATGGCATCGCCGCTTCTTCTCGATGCACGTATACTCTTACGTGACAGCAAGTCGGTAGCGAAGGAGAGGCGCGATAGTACGCGTTTACGTGGTGGTTAATAAAACGAATGTTTTACCCACACTTGAACCGTGTTACTCGCTGCATGATTCCAGTACTTACCTTTAATCCTCCAAAACCGTAGCTCAATCCTCGTGCTCGCCTCAACCAAGCAAGATTTAGTTTCCGCTTTGATGGATACGGAATGGAATGGGGGGGAAATGGATACAGTTCTCTGAAACGTCGTTGGAACCATAACGATGGCCTCCACGTTTATTCCAGGTGCATCAGCTAGATCTTTGGATTTTTTTTATTCGAAGGCCACTCGAGTAACTGTAAATAGCTTACTTGTTGATCTATCACATCTCACCTGCGACTGTATAGAACGATCAGGTTCGACTGCTGGCACATGAATGTTCTACACGGGTGTGAGTTCAGATTCGTCTTAAGGTCGAACTGCCACTCGTTCTACATATTAGCTTGACGTTTCCGATGCGTATTTTAAACGACTACCTCTGGTATTCGAGAACATAAATGCAGATAGAGGATGCCGGGAGTTGGATGTGATGAGCGGCGAGGATATGAATCCGTTTGAAGGATGTACTCTTTAAAAATATTCTTTGATCGGTCATTGATAGGAAGCGAATGCAAATTGATTCATAGATAAAGTTTATTCAAAAAGTAACATAAATTACATCTCGAGCATCATTTTTCCACCTGCGATTACATAAAATATTAGCCGGTGTTCTCCTTCCCACTTGCCGTCGTTCGTCCATGGGTGAGGAATGAAGCATCCAAATCTGGTAAACTTTTCTGGGCTCCTGAATCGAAATCCTCTCCCCAACGGTCGTCGGAGGTATCTGAAAAGAGAGTGAAAGAGATTATTCAAAGTCGGTCACTGAAAGAATTTCTTGCTCTACCGTCAGATTGAAACAGCATTATCCTTTTGCCAAAACTTTGAATCCGGAATGTATATGATACGGTTCACTATTTCGAAATTATCAGCAACTATTCGATTAGCGAAAGATCCCATATCAAATTGCGATGGCTAAAGAATTCGGAATGAAATTAGGAAGAATATATTCTTCTCTTCCTGTGGCACTTGTGGAATTGGGAAATGCATTGGGTTATAGTTGAGTGAAGGGGAATTTTCTGCCAAATATCAGAAATGTAGTTTGTGAGGATCACTTACATCAAATGATCCTCCCTACTCTGAGGATGAATGAATGCAAGGAAGTAGAGAAAAGGTTGCTTAGAGGCCTAAAAAGATGGATTATGCCTGTAGCATTCAATGCCAACGTTTTCCTCTGGAACGCAAGAGAGCAGAATAAGGGATGAACTTTATTTTGGGAAGGGTTATCCCAGTGATTAGCCTTGGAGATAACAGGGATGTTAAATTGTAAAATGTGGAGTCATCCTTGCACCCACTGAATGAAGGCGGTAAGAAGGCACACAATAACAGGAATCATGAGAAATGGAAATTGTTAAAAATGAAGGAAAGAACACAGAGGTGCATGTGAAACTGATCGAGGAGTAAAGGTACTGAAATTTACTTTAATGCAGTGTCTTCCAAGTAGCATAACGTACGTTGGAGGAGGCAAGAAATATTTGGTCCAAACCATTGAAATATTCGAAAAGAACATGCCACTTCTGTGCTCCATGAACGAATGCTTGTAGCATAGGAAAGGATGAAGAAGTGAATGAAGTAATCAGCAGGACACTGCCAGGGTGCACAGAAAATAACTCGGAGGAAACACTCGAGACTTGGTTATGTATTGGCAGTTGATGACACTTGAAATAAGAGGCTCAGATAGGGACTCACGATGGCGATGGGAGGTCCAAGAATACATCCAGAAAAGAAGATGAAAAGGGCGCCAGGTGAAAAGATGTGATTTTGCTCCCAATCTACTTCATAGCTTTGTGAAGTACGAAGAAGTAACAAAAGTGTGAGGGGAGAAATAGAACGGTTTATCAAGAAAGAAAGACCTAACTGCAGGTTGAATGGAATATGAAGATGGCAAAGCTGAACGCGCATCTTGTTGCTCTTCATATCGATTTGCAGCAATATGTTCTTCTTTCACAAGTGTGAATCCGTCCATTGCATAACTAGGCTCATTTTCCATCAAATAACAGGTTCCATTCAATAGCAATGGAAGAGAAATATGACCGGTTCGAAGTCATACCTTGAAAAGGTAGTCAGTTTACTTACACATCCAAAGGTGTGAGCAATTTCTTCCATCATCTGAGAATAGGCTTGGCAATCCATTCCGTGAAGACTCTCCTCGTGGACAGGATGGCGAACGTTCTCGATTCAAAAGGCATCCTGGAATAGAAGTACGATGAATTCATTAAAGAAGGTAACCATTATCAAAAAGCAAGGCTCACTTCCATCACACTAACACTGCCAAGGCTGTTTGGTGATTTATAAATATAATTTATAAAATATATCAATTCACGTGTTGTACTATTGAAAATAGTGAAAATTAAAATCTCGTATCAGAGAACGTTATTGCACGTTTATGCTTCAAAAACATATAAACTGATAGTGGCAACGATTGACATCTTAATAATAGGAATATAGAATCAGACGATAGTAAACCTTGACGTATCTTAGCTTCGGCACGTTCCGAAATGCTGAGAATAGTTTAGTTTACCTTTTTTTTAATTAAAACGTTGAAAATAAAAATGTATAAATTTTTGACTTACCGCTAAACATTTATCTCGCTTCTGATTGGCTGAGAGAAATACCACCGCTGTCAGTGTAGAGGCTGTATTGTTAAATTTTATGCCAAGTATTTCTTTATCTGATTGCCGAGAGAATATCATCAAAATTTCTCTTTTCTTTTATGTCGACCGCGAGCAATGGCGGTTTTCTCGAAAACTGAGGAAATACGTTGACGATACTTATGAATTCAGTCTTTTTGCACAGTAAGACTCACGTAGTAGGTAAAAAGTCATAATAAATACTAATCTTCATTAAATTTTAATCGGTTACGACTCACCTCAAGTTTATTTTCAATAATCCTTCTCGAATTTTAGATTCCCGCCGGTGACAATCGCGTCTCGAAATACCGCCGCGCGTTATTCACTTTCCATGGCGACCTCTCCGTGTCAACATCCTCCCTTTCACCAGTCATTCATTTTCCCTTTTTTCTAATTCAATGCACTCTATTGAGGATAAAATCATCCTCATTAAAACTATGAAGCTACGCCCGAGCCCCCTCTCCGAAGAAACGGCTTCGGAAACTTAACAAAGATCGCAATGTAACGATCAGTTACGAGCCCCTATGCACGATGCAGCCCAGAGATATTTAAGCCGTCGGTCAACAGTATTGTTATTAGTATTCATCTGGTCATGTTACAGCGGTAAAAATATCTTGAACTGCGATGAATAGGAATACGAAACGCTTCGCTCGGAAGCAATCGGTAAATGAAATTCCTGGGCACATTCTTGTCGTCGAGGGAAAAGAAATATCTTTCAACGGAACGTTTCTTACCTTACTTGGCTTTTCGACTGAATCTTGCATCCTCACTAATCGCTGTACTGCTTGACCTGCACTGGGATGAGGTGAAACAATGCCGTCCTCTTCGAAGCTGCAGTCAATCTAATCAATCTTTTATGTGCACCGCTAACCACAGAACACAATGACATTGACACAATCACTTCATTTAGGTAGAAACTACGAGATTTGGTAGCCATTCGATGGATAGAAAACGGCGTAACGAAAGCATGGGGAAACTCGATTCACTAATCACAACAACGAACTCTGCTCACCAGTGATAGCCGCCTACTGAGGCGACACCGGAACGATAACTTGGCCCTCTATGAATATTTTCCGTACGACGAAAAATGGCGATCTACTTCAACCTTTCCTCATTTCCGCGCAGAGGTTCTGTACGTTAAAAACTCTGTTCGGATTCGCTCTTTCGAGGACTGAAGTTGGATCGAGTTGCGCTAAAATACTTCTCAAGGAGATAGCTCGTTCCTTGGAGAAAGAACGAAATTAAACGACAATGACTGAATAAGTAAGAAAGAGATTAAGGACGTCGAATTACGAAAAGCTAACTTCCACGGAGTATCGACACAAATCATCGCTATCCCTTCGGGGAAGAGAAATATCGTGCAGCGGCTGATGACAGTGCTGAATCAACTCCATCGTGGACTTTCTCCTCGGGAGAGCTGCGAAAGCGTTGTATTCGCCCTTCCTTAGCACCGGGTAATCGTTCGCTGCAACCACCTTCGGTAGCAGTCGGAAGAGGTTCCCTGCAAAAGGGAATGAGCATTTGATTTTTCGCCAGGAGGTTGATTTTTTCTTTCGTCCCATCGCACGGGAACATAGTCCACAGATTGGGAGAGAAAGAGATGGTCAGGAAGGGCGAGAGATGAAAGTTTTCCATATGAGAATTTTCGGACGAAGACAGAGTGTTAATATTGGAGGCTATCGTTCTCATTCGGAGGCTTGTTCGAGCCATTTGAAATCTGGGTTTTCCGTCGAACTATACCCGTAAATAATCGTCCGGTTCAGGCACCACTCACCGAAAGGTGACTCGCAGACACAGACGAAGAAATCGCACTTTGACCCGTATTCCCTTTCCTTGGCATCATTGCTGGAGAACTTCTCTCCGATCTTAATTTCTTCGTCTCAGGTTTGAGGAAATGACATGGCCGAAAGATTATACTGTCTATGCAGATACCCTGCCAGCCACCTTACAGCGTGTGGCAGTGCGTAAACGAACCTTGAATTTACTTCCCGTGACGGTTGCTCTCGCTTCTCGTTCGAAGGAGAAACGATGTATTGAATCTGTTAGCTTTCGCTTCTATTTCCCTTATTTTGTTCGCTGTATCTGATAGACCTTTATAGCAGGGTAGGCGCACGATCTGTACTTCGCCTTCCTTGAACGTTCTTTCTCTGAATCTATTCCGTAAATCTACTCTACGCAGTTCTATCGATTCCCATCGCGAGCAGTTTAGTTACCCCTATCGATGAATCGTAGCAATATTTCACGAAACGTATCGCCTTACGTCGGAGCTTTTCTAATTCTCATCAGTTACTTTTATCGGCAGGGTCCCATACACCTCAAGCATATTCAAGGAGAGGTCGGACAATCGCAAAGTAACATCGCTCGCGAACTTTTCCTAAGCTCCTACCGACTATCCTCTAACGAAACCGAATTTTTCTAAAGCTTTTCCTTTCCACATGTATTACGGATGTGGGTATTCCATGATAGGTTATTCGTCCGGGTCGTTCCAAGATACTTTACAGATTCAACTATTTAAAAATATGCCCCGCGGAGTCTCCGGGTAAGATCGTTATTCAGAGTTTTCCGGTCAAAGAAGCTGACGCTCGTTATTGTTTTAATCAGATTTCCGCAACAGGTCTTAATATTATCTAAATCATCACTGAGAACAGATCTATCCTCACTGCTAGCCATTTCTCATGGTCCGGTGAGATTCCGTGTTTTAGACAGGCATATCGAATCGTGAAACTTACCTCACGTTGACATTAGCGGAAAGATGATGCGGGAGGGCATCGAGTTATGGGCGACGCTCCTGCTCCGCCTGAATCTTGAATCGTAAATATTAGTTGGCATAAGAAAGATACGTGATAGTGATTTGAGCGATCGTGATGCATGTGGAAGCAACAGGGAATCGACGGAGTTTGTTTCGTCGAAATGTATCCATTACGGAAAATCTCCCGAGCTCTTTAAATTACGAAATTTTTTCTCCGCCCAGAGTTCACCGGATACCCACCGTACCCGATTCCAAAGGTCTGGGGTTCAAGTCCAAGAGATTACGAAAGTTTTCCGAACTCCATAAATAATTTTCATTTTTGTAAGTGGTTAATTAATGACAGCTTCGTCTCCAGTGGCATTTCCCGAGGTTTTTAATTTTTCACACATTTCTCTCCCGTTTACGCCATCCAAAATTATTGGCGAACGAAAATAATATGAACGAAAGTTCATCTAAAGGACGCTTGCGCTCACGAGAATCGGATTCCTCATTGCGGCATGGTTACTCAAAGCATCGTTTACTAAATATTCAGATGACGAAATTTATTTCGTGCTCGAGAATGAGTTAATCTCTTCGTGCATTTGAACCGAGCGTATTTGGTTCGACTGCTCGTAATTCAAACCTTTAGCTTGAAGACTTACCGTGCATGCAGATATTCCTTTCTCCGAAACCGGCCATCGAAAGAATTACCGTTGCATCTGATGGATAATGAACCGCCTTCATAAATTCCAAATTAGATATTCCGCCGTTATTCATTCCTCACGCACTTAACCTCAGAAGGTAATCATTCCGAGCACATCGTTCGCAGGAATTCCCTGTACGTTTCATCCCTCATCACGAGCCGAAAATGGGGGATCGTATTCTTTAAATGATCTGCGGCATATATTTTCGACTTTTCTCACGGGATAAACGAGGCTTGCAATTCCATCCGAAGGAGCCTATGTCAGAGACGGGCGAGGATAATGTTCAAGCCGTTCTCGGTTGCTTATGAAGGCAGATTAACACTCGGAATCTGGTACTTTTAACGAACTCCTATGTCGAACTATATGCGCGAATTTTCCCCGGCGCCTAGCAGAGTAGGAATACAATTGCGTCAAGTACTCACTCATTCCAAATGAATGGATGATTCATGGATTTTACGGGCTGCTTGTTGCGAGAGGAGCGAAAGTGGCGAGCGAAAACAGACGGCCCCGTTGGAAAAGAAACGCGACACCGCTTTCCAAACGGAGAGTTCCTTCCATGGAGAGTTCGTATTACAATTGACGCATCTTTGTCACCGTTCCGAAGACGAGAATTATCAACGTCCTAAGCACATCGTTGCAGCGAATGGAGATACCGGGGTCGGTTACGAAGACAAGAGGTACGTTTTCGAGACGGCAATCATTTGCACTGTTTAAATGACTGTATCGTCCGCAAAAATCCTAACCTTAGTATCAATGTCTCCTCCTAGGTCGTTGATATACGTACATGTGAAAAATAGGAGTTTCCCGATCATGTTTTTATACTATTTATAAACGATGTAACGGGGATGGATGGAGCTTATGAAATAGTTCACGCGCCGGAACCGTGCCTGTCAGAAGGGGCAATCAGTGGAAATGAATATCTTTGCGATAGCCGCACGCGGTCCCCAAAAAATATTCTCCCGATATGAACAAAAGGGATTTTGGAGCTTAGAAATCTTGGACTTCGGAAACGTTTGGAATTCTTCGGAAATTTTTAAGATGCTCTTCGGGGCTTAATTCAGGACCTTTAGTGTCGGAATGGGACCCGCCGCAACCAGGCAAGCGCCTTCTACGCTCACATCGCAAAGAGTATATTTTAAATGTTACTCTCAAGATCCTCGAATTTGTGTTCCGATCGAGGAGTTATTCCACTTCAGTATATCTTCACGTTTAAGATCGAGCGTTCTCCAAGCTCGAATACGTTACAAGCAAATCTAACAGGCGTCATTCTCAATTCAATCATTCAGACCGAACAATGGCATCGCCGCTTCTTCTCGATGCACGTATACTCTTACGTGACAGCAAGTCGGTAGCGAAGGAGAGGCGCGATAGTACGCGTTTACGTGGTGGTTAATAAAACGAATGTTTTACCCACACTTGAACCGTGTTACTCGCTGCATGATTCCAGTACTTACCTTTAATCCTCCAAAACCGTAGCTCAATCCTCGTGCTCGCCCCAACCAAGCGTTTAAGCAAGATTTAGTTTCCGCTTTGATGGATACGGAATGAAATGGGGGGGAAATGGATACAGTTCTCTGAAACGTCGTTGGAACCATAACGATGGCCTCCACGTTTATTCCAGGTGCATCAGCTAGATCTTTGGATTTTTTTTATTCGAAGGCCACTCGAGTAACTGTAAATAGCTTACTTGTTGATCTATCACATCTCACCTGCGACTGTATAGAACGATCAGGTTCGACTGCTGGCACATGAATGTTCTACACGGGTGTGAGTTCAGATTCGTCTTAAGGTCGAACTGCCACTCGTTCTACATATTAGCTTGACGTTTCCGATGCGTATTTTAAACGACTACCTCTGGTATTCGAGAACATAAATGCAGATAGAGGATGCCGGGAGTTGGATGTGATGAGCGGCGAGGATATGAATCCGTTTGAAGGATGTACTCTTTAAAAATATTCTTTGATCGGTCGTTGATAGGAAGCGAATGCAAATTGATTCATAGATAAAGTTTATTCAAAAAGTAACATTAATTACATCTCGAGCATCATTTTTCCACCTGCGATTACATAAAATATTAGCCGGTGTTCTCCTTCCCACTTGCCGTCGTTCGTCCATGGGTGAGGAATGAAGCATCCAAATCTGGTAAACTTTTCTGGGCTCCTGAATCGAAATCCTCTCCCCAACGGTCGTCGGAGGTATCTGAAAAGAGAGTGAAAGAGATTATTCAAAGTCGGTCACTGAAAGAATTTCTTGCTCTACCGTCAGATTGAAACAGCATTATCCTTTTGCCAAAACTTTGAATCCGGAATGTATATGATACGGTTCACTATTTCGAAATTATCAGCAACTATTCGATTAGCGAAAGATCCCATATCAAATTGCGATGGCTAAAGAATTCGGAATGAAATTAGGAAGAATATATTCTTCTCTTCCTGTGGCACTTGTGGAATTGGGAAATGCATTGGGTTATAGTTGAGTGAAGGGGAATTTTCTGCCAAATATCAGAAATGTAGTTTGTGAGGATCACTTACATCAAATGATCCTCCCTACTCTGAGGATGAATGAATGCAAGGAAGTAGAGAAAAGGTTGCTTAGAGGCCTAAAAAGATGGATTATGCCTGTAGCATTCAATGCCAACGTTTTCCTCTGGAACGCAAGAGAGCAGAATAAGGGATGAACTTTATTTTGGGAAGGGTTATCCCAGTGATTAGCCTTGGAGATAACAGGGATGTTAAATTGTAAAATGTGGAGTCATCCTTGCACCCACTGAATGAAGGCGGTAAGAAGGCACACAATAACAGGAATCATGAGAAATGGAAATTGTTAAAAATGAAGGAAAGAACACAGAGGTGCATGTGAAACTGATCGAGGAGTAAAGGTACTGAAATTTACTTTAATGCAGTGTCTTCCAAGTAGCATAACGTACGTTGGAGGAGGCAAGAAATATTTGGTCCAAACCATTGAAATATTCGAAAAGAACATGCCACTTCTGTGCTCCATGAACGAATGCTTGTAGCATAGGAAAGGATGAAGAAGTGAATGAAGTAATCAGCAGGACACTGCCAGGGTGCACAGAAAATAACTCGGAGGAAACACTCGAGACTTGGTTATGTATTGGCAGTTGATGACACTTGAAATAAGAGGCTCAGATAGGGACTCACGATGGCGATGGGAGGTCCAAGAATACATCCAGAAAAGAAGATGAAAAGGGCGCCAGGTGAAAAGATGTGATTTTGCTCCCAATCTACTTCATAGCTTTGTGAAGTACGAAGAAGTAACAAAAGTGTGAGGGGAGAAATAGAACGGTTTATCAAGAAAGAAAGACCTAACTGCAGGTTGAATGGAATATGAAGATGGCAAAGCTGAACGCGCATCTTGTTGCTCTTCATATCGATTTGCAGCAATATGTTCTTCTTTCACAAGTGTGAATCCGTCCATTGCATAACTAGGCTCATTTTCCATCAAATAACAGGTTCCATTCAATAGCAATGGAAGAGAAATATGACCGGTTCGAAGTCATACCTTGAAAAGGTAGTCTACTTACACATCCAAAGGTGTGAGCAATTTCTTCCATCATCTGAGAATAGGCTTGGCAATCCATTCCGTGAAGACTCTCCTCGTGGATAGGATGGCGAACGTTCTCGATTCAAAAGGCATCCTGGAATAGAAGTACGATGAATTCATTAAAGAAGGAAACCATTATCAAGAAGCAAGGCTCACTTCCATCACACTAACACTGCCAAGGCTGTTTGGTGATTTATAAATATAATTTATAAAATATATCAATTCACGTGTTGTACTATTGAAATTAGTGAAAATTAAAATCTCGTATCAGAGAACGTTATTGCACGTTTTTGCTTCAAAAACATATAAACTGATAGTGGCAACGATTGACATCTTAATAATAGGAATATAGAATCAGACGATAGTAAACCTTGACGTATCTTAGCTTCGGCACGTTCCGAAATGCTGAGAATAGTTTAGTTTACCTTTTTTTTAATTAAAACGTTGAAAATAAAAATGTATAAATTTTTGACTTACCGCTAAACATTTATCTCGCTTCTGATTGGCTGAGAGAAATACCACCGCTGTCAGTGTAGAGGCTGTATTGTTAAATTTTATGCCAAGTATTTCTTTATCTGATTGCCGAGAGAATATCATCAAAATTCCTCTTTTCTTTTATGTCGACCGCGAGCAATGGCGGTTTTCTCGAAAACTGAGGAAATACGTTGACGATACTTATGAATTCAGTCTTTTTGCACAGTAAGACTCACGTAGTAGGTAAAAAGTCATAATAAATACTAATCTTCATTAAATTTTAATCGGTTACGACTCACCTCAAGTTTATTTTCAATAATCCTTCTCGAATTTTAGATTCCCGCCGGTGACAATCGCGTCTCGAAATACCGCCGCGCGTTATTCACTTTCCATGGCGACCTCTCCGTGTCAACATCCTCCCTTTCACCAGTCATTCATTTTCCCTTTTTTCTAATTCAATGCACTCTATTGAGGATAAAATCATCCTCATTAAAACTATGAAGCTACGCCCGAGCCCCCTCTCCGAAGAAACGGCTTCGGAAACTTAACAAAGATCGCAATGTAACGATCAGTCACGAGCCCCTATGCACGATGCAACCCAGAGATATTTAAGCCGTCGGTCAACAGTATTGTTATTAGTATTCATCTGGTCATGTTACAGCGGTAAAAATATCTTGAACTGCGATGAATAGGAATACGAAACGCTTCGCTCGGAAGCAATCGGTAAATGAAATTCCTGGGCACATTCTTGTCGTCGAGGGAAAAGAAATATCTTTGAACGGGATTTTTCTTACCTTACTTGGCTTTTCGACTGAATCTTGCATCCTCACTAATCGCTGTACTGCTTGACCTGCACTGGGATGAGGTGAAACAATGCCGTCCTCTTCGAAGCTGCAGTCAATCTAATCAATCTTTTATGTGCACCGCTAACCACAGAACACAATGACATTGACACAATCACTTCATTTAGGTAGAAACTTCGAGATTTGGTAGCCATTCGATGGATAGAAAACGGCGTAACGAAAGCATGGGGAAACTCGATTCACTAATCACAACAACGAACTCTGCTCACCAGTGATAGCCGCCTACTGAGGCGACACCGGAACGATAACTTGGCCCTCTATGAATATTTTCCGTACGACGAAAAATGGCGATCTACTTCAACCTTTCCTCATTTCCGCGCAGAGGTTCTGTACGTTAAAAACTCTGTTCGGATTCGCTCTTTCGAGGACTGAAGTTGGATCGAGTTGCGCTAAAATACCTCTCAAGGAGATAGCTCGTTCCTTGGAGAAAGAACGAAATTAAACGACAATGACTGAATAAGTAAGAAAGAGATTAAGGACGTCGAATTACGAAAAGCTAACTTCCACGGAGTATCGACACAAATCATCGCTATCCCTTCGGGGAAGAGAAATATCGTGCAGCGGCTGATGACAGTGCTGAATCAACTCCATCGTGGACTTTCTCCTCGGGAGAGCTGCGAAAGCGTTGTATTCGCCCTTCCTTAGCACCGGGTAATCGTTCGCTGCAACCACCTTCGGTAGCAGACGGAAGAAGTTCCCTGCAATTGGGAATGAGCATTTGACATTTCCCCAGGAGGTTGATTTTTTCTTTCGTCCAAACGCACGGGAACATAGTCCACAGATTGGGAGAGAAAGAGATGGTCAGGAAGGGCGAGAGATGAAAATTTTCCATAGGAGAATTTTCGGACGAAGAGAGAGTGTTAATATTGGAGGCTATCGTTCTCATTCTTAGGATCGTTCGAGCCATTTGAAATCTGGGTTTTCCGTCGAACTATACCCGTAAATAATCGTCCGGTTCAGGCACCACTCACCGAAAGGTGACTCGCAGACACAGACGAAGAAATCGCACTTTGATCCGTATTCCCTTTCCTTGGCATCATTGCTGGAGAACTTCTCTCCGATCTTAATTTCTTCGTCTCAGGTTTGAGGAAATGACATGGCCGAAAGATCATACTGTCTATGCAGATACCCTGCCAGCCACCTTGTGGCAGTGCGTAAACGAACCTTGAATTTACTTCCCTTGACGGTTGCTCTCGCTTCTCGTTCGAAGGAGAAACGATGTATTGAATCTGTTAGCTTTCGCTTCTATTTCCCTTATTTTGTTCGCTGTATCTGATAGACCTTTATAGCAGGGTAGGCGCACGATCTGTACTTCGCCTTCCTTGAACGTTCTTTCTCTGAATCTATTCCGTAAATCTACTCTACGCAGTTCTATCGATTCCCATCGCGAGCAGTTTAGTTACCCCTATCGATGAATCGTAGCAATATTTCACGAAACGTATCGCCTTACGTCGGAGCTTTTCTAATTCTCATCAGTTACTTTTATCGGCAGGGTCCCATACACCTCAAGCATATTCAAGGAGTGGTCTGACAATCGCAAAGTAACATCGCTCGCGAACTTTTCCTACGCTCCTACCGACTATCCTCTAACGAAACCGAATTTTTCTGAAGCTTTTCCTTTCCACATGTATTACGGATGTGGGTATTCCATGATAGGTTATTCGTCCGGGTCGTTCCAAGATACTTTACAGATTCAACTATTTAAAAATATGCCCCGCGGAGTCTCCGGGTAAGATCGTTATTCAGAGTTTTCCGGTCAAAGAAGCTGACGCTCGTTATTGTTTTAATCAGATTTCCGCAACAGGTCTCAATATTATCTAAATCATCACTGAGAACAGATCTACCCTCACTGCTAGCCATTTCTCATGGTCCGGTGAGATTCCGTGTTTTAGACAGGCAAATCGAATCGTGAAACTTACCTCACGTTGACATTAGCGGAAAGATGATGCGGGAGGGCATCGAGTTATGGGCGACGCTCCTGCTCCGCCTGAATCTTGAATCGTAAATATTAGTTGGCATAAGAAAGATACGTGATAGTGATTTGAGCGATCGTGATGCATGTGGAAGCAACAGGGAATCGACGGAGTTTGTTTCGTCGAAATGTATCCATTACGGAAAATCTCCCGAGCTCTTTAAATTACGAAATTTTTTCTCCGCCCAGAGTTCACCGGATACCCACCGTACCCGATTCCAAAGGTCTGGGGTTCAAGTCCAAGAGATTACGAAAGTTTTCCGAACTCCATAAATAATTTTCATTTTTGTAAGTGGTTAATTAATGACAGCTTCGTCTCCAGTGGCATTTCCCGAGGTTTTTAATTTTCCACAACATTTCTCTCCCGTTTACGCCATCCAAAATTATTGACGAACGAAAATAATATGAACGAAAGTTCATCTAAAGGACGCTTGCGCTCACGAGAATCGGATTCCTCATTGCGGCATGGTTACTCAAAGCATCGTTCACTAAATATTCAGATGACGGAATTTATTTCGTGCTCGAGAATGAGTTAATCTCTTCGTGCATTTGAACCGAGCGTATTTGGTTCGACTGCTCGTAATTCAAACCTTTAGCTTGAAGACTTACCGTGCATGCAGATATTCCTTTCTCCGAAACCGGCCATCGAAAGAATTACCGTTGCATCTGATGGATAATGAACCGCCTTCATAAATTCCAAATTAGAGATTCCGCCGTTATTCATTCCTCACGCACGTAACCTTAGAAGGTAATCATTCCGAGCACATCGTTCGCAGGAATTCCCTGTACGTTTCATCCCTCATCACGAGCCGAAAATGGGGGATCGTATTCTTTAAATGATCTGCGGCATATATTTTCGACTTTTCTCACGGGATAAACGAGGCTTGCAATTCCATCCGAAGGAGCCTATGTCAGAGACGGGCGAGGATAATGTTCAAGCCGTTCTCGGTTGCTTATGAAGGCAGATTAACACTCGGAATCTGGTACTTTTAACGAACTCCTATGTCGAACTATATGCGCGAATTTTCCCCGGCGCCTAGCAGAGTAGGAATACAATTGCGTCAAGTACTCACTCATTCCAAATGAATGGATGATTCATGGATTTTACAGGCTGCTTGTTGCGAGAGGAGCGAAAGTGGCGAGCGAAAACAGACGGCCCCGTTGGAAAAGAAACGCGACACCGCTTTCCAAACGGAGAGTTCCTTCCATGGAGAGTTCGTATTACAATTGACGCATCTTTGTCACCGTTCCGAAGACGAGAATTATCAACGTCCTAAGCACATCGTTGCAGCGAATGGAGATACCGGGGTCGGTTGCGAAGACAAGAGGTACGTTTTCGAGTCGGCAATCATTCGCACCGTTTAAATGACTGTATCGTCCGCAAAAATCCTAACCTTAGTATCAATATCTCCTCCTAAGTCGTTGATATACGTACATGTGAAAAATAGGAGTTTCCCGATCATGTTTTTATACGATTTATAAACGATGTAACGGGGATGGATGGAGCTTATGAAATAGTTCACGCGCCGGAACCGTGCCTGTCAGAAGGGGCAATCAGTGGAAATGAATATCTTTGCGATAGCCGCACGCGGTCCCCAAAAAATATTCTCCCGATATGAACAAAAGGGATTTTGGAGCTTAGAAATCTTGGACTTCGGAAACGTTTGGAATTCTTCGGAAATTTTTAAGATGCTCTTCGGGGCTTAATTCAGGACCTTTAGTGTCGGAATGGGACCCGCCGCAACCAGGCAAGCGCCTTCTACGCTCACATCGCGAAGAGTATATTTTAAATGTTACTCTCAAGATCCTCGAATTTGTGTTCCGATCGAGGAGTTATTCCACTTCAGTATATCTTCACGTTTAAGATCGAGCGTTCTCCAAGCTCGAATACGTTACAACCAATCTAACAGGCGTCATTCTCAATTCAATCATTCAGACCGAACAATGGCATCGCCGCTTCTTCTCGATGCACGTATACTCTTACGTGACAGCAAGTCGGTAGCGAAGGAGAGGCGCGATAGTACGCGTTTACGTGGTGGTTAATAAAACGAATGTTTTACCCACACTTGAACCGTGTTACTCGCTGCATGATTCCAGTACTTACCTTTAATCCTCCAAAACCGTAGCTCAATCCTCGTGCTCGCCTCAACCAAGCGTTTAAGCAAGATTTAGTTTCCGCTTTGATGGATACGGAATGGAATGGGGAGGAAATGGATACAGTTCTCTGAAACGTCGTTGGAACCATAACGATGGCCTCCACGTTTATTCCAGGTGCATCAGCTAGATCTTTGGATTTTATTTTATTCGAAGGCCACTCGAGTAACTGTAAATAGCTTACTTGTTGATCTATCACATCTCACCTGCGACTGTATAGAACGATCAGGTTCGACTGCTGGCACATGAATGTTCTACACGGGTGTGAGTTCAGATTCGTCTTAAGGTCGAACTGCAACTCGTTCTACATATTAGCTTGACGTTTCCGATGCGTATTTTAAACGACTACCTCTGGTATTCGAGAACATAAATGCAGATAGAGGATGCCGGGAGTTGGATGTGATGAGCGGAGAGGATATGAATCCGTTTGAAGGATGTACTCTTTAAAAATATTCTTTGATCGGTCGTTTATAGGAAGCGAATGCAAATTGATTCATAGATAAAGTTTATTCAAAAAGTAACATAAATTACATCTCGAGCATCATTTTTCCATCTGCGATTACATAAAATATTAGCCGATGTTCTCCTTCCCACTTGCCGTCGTTCGTCCATGGGTGAGGAATGAAGCATCCAAATCTGGTAAACTTTTCTGGGCTCCTGAATCGAAATCCTCTCCCCAACGGTCGTCGGAGGTATCTGAAAAGAGAGTGAAAGAGATTATTCAAAGTCGGTCACTGAAAGAATTTCTTGCTCTACCGTCAGATTGAAACAGCATTATCCTTTTGCCAAAACTTTGAATCCGGAATGTATATGATACGGTTCACTATTTCGAAATTATCAGCAACTATTCGATTAGCGAAAGATCCCATATCAAATTGCGATGGCTAAAGAATTCGGAATGAAATTAGGAAGAATATATTCTTCTCTTCCTGTGGCACTTGTGGAATTGGGAAATGCATTGGGTTATAGTTGAGTGAAGGGGAATTTTCTGCCAAATATCAGAAATGTAGTTTGTGAGGATTACTTACATCAAATGATCCTCCCTACTCTGAGGATGAATGAATGCAAGGAAGTAGAGAAAAGGTTGCTTAGAGGCCTAAAAAGATGGATTATGCCTGTAGCATTCAATGCCAACGTTTTCCTCTGGAACGCAAGAGAGCAGAATAAGGGATGAACTTTATTTTGGGAAGGGTTATCCCAGTGATTAGCCTTGGAGATAACAGGGATGTTAAATTGTAAAATGTGGAGTCATCCTTGCACCCACTGAATGAAGGCGGTAAGAAGGCACACAATAACAGGAATCATGAGAAATGGAAATTGTTAAAAATGAAGGAAAGAACACAGAGGTGCATGTGAAACTGATCGAGGAGTAAAGGTACTGAAATTTACTTTAATGCAGTGTCTTCCAAGTAGCATAACGTACGTTGGAGGAGGCAAGAAATATTTGGTCCAAACCATTGAAATATTCGAAAAGAACATGCCACTTCTGTGCTCCATGAACGAATGCTTGTAGCATAGGAAAGGATGAAGAAGTGAATGAAGTAATCAGCAGGACACTGCCAGGGTGCACAGAAAATAACTCGGAGGAAACACTCGAGACTTGGTTATGTATTGGCAGTTGATGACACTTGAAATAAGAGGCTCAGATAGGGACTCACGATGGCGATGGGAGGTCCAAGAATACATCCAGAAAAGAAGATGAAAAGGGCGCCAGGTGAAAAGATGTGATTTTGCTCCCAATCTACTTCATAGCTTTGTGAAGTACGAAGAAGTAACAAAAGTGTGAGGGGAGAAATAGAACAGTTTATCAAGAAAGAAAGACCTAACTGCAGGTTGAATGGAATATGAAGATGGCAAAGCTGAACGCTCATCTTGTTGCTCTTCATATCGATTTGCAACAATATGTTCTTCTTTCACAAGTGTGAATCCGTCCATTGCATAACTAGGCTCATTTTCCATCAAATAACAGGTTCCATTCAATAGCAATGGAAGAGAAATATGACCGGTTCGAAGTCATACCTTGAAAAGGTAGTCTACTTACACATCCAAAGGTGTGAGCAATTTCTTCCATCATCTGAGAATAGGCTTGGCAATCCATTCCGTGAAGACTCCCCTCGTGGATAGGATGGCGAACGTTCTCGATTCAAAAGGCATCCTGGAATAGAAGTACGATGAATTCATTAAAGAAGGAAACCATTATCAAGAAGCAAGGCTCACTTCCATCACACTAACACTGCCAAGGCTGTTTGGTGATTTATAAATATAATTTATAAAATATATCAATTCACGTGTTGTACTATTGAAAATAGTGAAAATTAAAATCTCGTATCAGAGAACGTTATTGCACGTTTTTGCTTCAAAAACATATAAACTGATAGTGGCAACGATTGACATCTTAATAATAGGAATATAGAATCAGACGATAGTAAACCTTGACGTACCTTAGCTTCGGCACGTTCCGAAATGCTGAGAATAGTTTAGTTTACCTTTTTTCTAATTAAAACGTTGAAAATAAAAATGTATAAATTTTTGACTTACCGCTAAACATTTATCTCGCTTCTGATTGGCTGAGAGAAATACCACCGCTGTCAGTGTAGAGGCTGTATTGTTAAATTTTATGCCAAGTATTTCTTTATCTGATTGCCGAGAGAATATCATCAAAATTTCTCTTTTCTTTTATGTCGACCGCGAGCAATGGCGGTTTTCTCGAAAACTGAGGAAATACGTTGACGATACTTATGAATTCAGTCTTTTTGCACAGTAAGACTCACGTAGTAGGTAAAAAGTCATAATAAATACTAATCTTCATTAAATTTTAATCGGTTACGACTCACCTCAAGTTTATTTTCAATAATCCTTCTCGAATTTTAGATTCCCGCCGGTGACAATCGCGTCTCGAAATACCGCCGCGCGTTATTCACTTTCCATGGCGACCTCTCCGTGTCAACATCCTCCCTTTCACCAGTCATTCATTTTCCCTTTTTTCTAATTCAATGCACTCTATTGAGGATAAAATCATCCTCATTAAAACTATGAAGCTACGCCCGAGCCCCCTCTCCGAAGAAACGGCTTCGGAAACTTAACAAAGATCGCAATGTAACGATCAGTTACGAGCCCCTATGCACGATGCAGCCCAGAGATATTTAAGCCGTCGGTCAACAGTATTGTTATTAGTATTCATCTGGTCATGTTACAGCGGTAAAAATATCTTGAACTGCGATGAATAGGAATACGAAACGCTTCGCTCGGAAGCAATCGGTAAATGAAATTCCTGGGCACATTCTTGTCGTCGAGGGAAAAGAAATATCTTTGAACGGGATTTTTCTTACCTTACTTGGCTTTTCGACTGAATCTTGCATCCTCACTAATCGCTGTACTGCTTGACCTGCACTGGGATGAGGTGAAACAATGCCGTCCTCTTCGAAGCTGCAGTCAATCTAATCAATCTTTTATGTGCACCGCTAACCACAGAACACAATGACATTGACACAATCACTTCATTTAGGTAGAAACTTCGAGATTTGGTAGCCATTCGATGGATAGAAAACGGCGTAACGAAAGCATGGGGAAACTCGATTCACTAATCACAACAACGAACTCTGCTCACCAGTGATAGCCGCCTACTGAGGCGACACCGGAACGATAACTTGGCCCTCTATGAATATTTTCCGTACGACGAAAGTGGCGATCTACTTCAACCTTTCCTCATTTCCGCGCAGAGGTTCTGTACGTTAAAAACTCTGTTCGGATTCGCTCTTTCGAGGACTGCAGTTGGATCGAGTTGCGCTAAAATACTTCTCAAGGAGATAGCTCGTTCCTTGGAGAAAGAACGAAATTAAACGACAATGACTGAATAAGTAAGAAAGAAATTAAGGACGTCGAATTACGAAAAGCTAACTTCCACGGAGTATCGACACAAATCATCGCTATCCCTTCGGGGAAGAGAAATATCGTGCAGCGGCTGACGACAGTGCTGAATCAACTCCATCGTGGACTTTCTCCTCGGGAGAGCTGCGAAAGCGTTGTATTCGCCCTTCCTAAGCACCGGGTAATCGTTCGCTGCAACCACCTTCGGTAGCAGACGGAAGAAGTTCCCTGCAATTGGGAATGAGCATTTGACCTTTCGCCAGGAGGTTGATTTTTTCTTTCGTCCCATCGCACGGGAACATAGTCCACAGATTGGGAGAGAAAGAGATGGTCAGGAAGGGCGAGAGATGAAAATTTTCCATAGGAGAATTTTCGGACGAAGAGAGAGTGTTAATATTGGAGGCTATCGTTCTCATTCTTAGGATCGTTCGAGCCATTTGAAATCTGGGTTTTCCGTCGAACTATACCCGTAAATAATCGTCCGGTTCAGGCACCACTCACCGAAAGGTGACTCGCAGACACAGACGAAAAAATCGCACTTTGACCCGTATTCCCTTTCCTTGGCATCATTGCTGGAGAACTTCTCTCCGATCTTAATTTCTTCTTCTCAGGTTTGAGGAAATGACATGGCCGAAAGATTATACTGTCTATGCAGATACCCTGCCAGCCACCTTACAGCGTGTGGCAGTGCGTAAACGAACCTTGAATTTACTTCCCTTGACGGTTGCTCTCGCTTCTCGTTCGAAGGAGAAACGATGTATTGAATCTGTTAGCTTTCGCTTCTATTTCCCTTATTTTGTTCGCTGTATCTGATAGACCTTTATAGCAGGGTAGGCGCACGATCTGTACTTCTTCGCCTTCCTTGAAAGTTCTTTCTCTGAATCTATTCCGTAAATCTACTCTACGCTGATACTCCCATCGCGAGCAGTTTAGTTACCCCTATCGATGAATCGTAGCAATATTTCACCAAACGTATCGCCTTACTTCGGAGCTTTTCTAATTCTCATCAGTTACTTTTATCGGCAGGGTCCCATACACCTCAAGCATATTCAAGGAGAGGTCGGACAATCGCAAAGTAACATCGCTCGCGAACTTTTCCTAAGCTCCTACCGACTATCCTCTAACGAAACCGAATTTTTCTAAAGCTTTTCCTTTCCACATGTATTACGGATGTGGGTATTCCATGATAGGTTATTCTTCCGGGTCATTCCAAGGTGCTTTACAGATTCAACTATTTAAAAATATGCCCCGCGGAGTCTCCGGGTAAGATCGTTATTCAGAGTTTTCCGGTCAAAGAAGCTGACACTCGTTATTGTTTTAATCAGATTTCCGCACCAGGTCATAATATTATCACTAAGAACAGATCTATCCTCACTGCCAGCCATTTCTCATGGTCCGGTGAGATTCCGTGTTTTAGACAGGCATATCGAATCGTGAAACTTACTTCACGTTGACATTAGCGGAAAGATGATGCGGGAGGGCATCGAGTTATGGGCGACGCTCCTGCTCTGCCTGAATCTTGAATCGTAAATATTAGTTGGCATAAGAAAGATACGTGAAAGTGATTTGAGCGATCGTGATGCATGTGGAAGCAATCGACGGAGTTAGTTTCGTCGTAATGTATCCATTACGGAAAATCTCCCGAGCTTCCATGATAGGTTATTCGTCTGGGTCATTCCCTAACAGATTCAACTATTTAAAAAATTTTCCCGCTCCAGGTAAGATCGTTATTCAGAGATTTCCAGTCAAAGAAGCTGACAACTGCACACTCGTTATTATTTTAATCTGATTCCCAATTTCCGCATCAGGTCGTAATATTATCTAAATCATTACCAAGAACAAATCTATCCTCACTGCTAGCCATTTCCCACGGTCCTGTGAGATTTCGACAGGAATATCGAATAGGGTTTTCGTGAAACTCACTTCCCGTTGACATAAGCGGAAAGATGATGCGTGAGAGTTATGTTTTGACGTACTTGCTCCGCCTGAATCTTGTATCGTAAATATCAGTTGGCATAAGAAAGGTACGTGAAAGTGATTTGAGCGATCGTGATGCATGTGAAAGCAACAGGAAATTGACGGAGTTTGTTTCGTCGATTGCCGTCGAAATGTATCCGTTACGGAAAATCTCCCGAGCTCTTTATATTACGTAATATTTTTCCTTGCCCAGAGTTGACCGTATACCCACCGTATCCGATACGAATTCAAAAGTTTTTGAGTTCAAGTCCAAGAGATTACGAAAGTTTTCCGAATTCCATATAATTTAATTTTTTTAAGTGAATAATTAATAACAGCTTCGTCTCCAGCGGCATTTCCCGAGGTATTTAAATTTTCACACATTTCTCTCCCGTTTACGCCATCTAAAGTTATTGACGAACGAAAATAATATGAACGAAAGTTCATCTGAAGGACTTTTGCGCCCACGAAAATCGGAATAACATTTAACGAATCCATCTCCACTGCTTCGCTTAATGTCGTCGACACACCCTTATATTCAAGATATCCTGCGAGAGGACAAAAGGTCCTCTCGCTTCGACACAAGGAGTGGGTCTCTCGAAGCAAATATATGTAAACACGGAAAAAGAGCTTTCGAAATTATTTCCAATGGGGCGACTGCCTTTCTTACCTTTTTCTCGCTTGAACCTCCTATCCTCGCTCACAGCTCTACTGCTTCTTCCCCTGCGATCGCATGGCTAAACCACAATGCCCCGCTCGCCGTCTAGTCTTGAACGTTCTCCGATAACCACTTAACACAACATATTTGTTTAACAAACACTTCCTCCAGGAGTATTCCTCGAGTTTTTATATCCATAAGACAGATTCGACATGGTGTAAACACAACCAAAAAGGCTGACCGATTCACAGGCTGCGAGAACGAATGTTGTCCGCAAAAGAATGAGCTGGAAAAGCGACGCGGGAAATGTTTCTTCGCCCTCCGTCGGCTTAGAATCGTTCTTGTGACAGTCGATTTATTTCCACTTCTCCACATTCAGCCTTTCGAGATTTAAGTACCGAATAAATAAGTTCAACATGTTCTAAAGTCTCTTAGAATCGTATGTGTCAAGTAACCGTAATCCGAAACATGGATTCGTCGATCGCCGGAAGATTGGAGGTCTTTCGTCAAAAAGAATAAAGGCAAACGAAATGGATGCTATTTGTTCTATCTTTTTTCATCATCGAGCTAACTGCCGAACGCCACTTTATAATACGCGGTTCTTGAGAATTGAACTTCAAAATTTCTTTTTATCTGTCCAGAGTGTTATATTGGAGATGCAAACCATTCGGTCGGTCGGTCATAATACGCGAAGAACTTTCATTGCAGATCTATCATTTCACTTAGGTTAAGAGTACCTTCGTAACTCTAAATTCGCTTTAAATATAAGCAGTGACTTACTTATGCGTGCATCTAACTTCAGTGTGAAGCCAACATGACTAGCAGAGATGAATTATCCTAGTTAAGATCTTTCTTTAAAAATTACTGCTTTAACGTTGGCTATTTAGAGAGAATAAAGTTTGAAGAAATATAAGTAACCTTAGGACAAATTAATTGAACCTTACCATTATTTCCCCCTAATCTATCGTAGAAAGCTTTTATTCGGATAATAATCTCAAATGTCAATTACTTTAAGAGCTTTACGTTCGAAATAGAATCTTGGCGATGTTGCATGTAACGAAAAATAATATAATATGCATCATTTCATTTCAAAATTTTTTTTAGTTCCGTCTTATGCTTGAACTATCCTGTGCTATTCTTTCTTTATTTGAAATTTTTTTACGATTATTTATGTTTTAAGATATTTTTGTATCATTAGCTGTTTCATCAGACTTATTTGCGCTATATTTTTACTATTATAATTCAGTTTTTTCTCAATTGCGAAGGTAATTTACATTACATTACATGATACATAGTTGTGCTTTCTTGAATTTCATTGCATCCTAAATCGGTAAAATAAAAGTTACTATAAAAAGGCAAGACTTAATCATATTTCGCATGTATTTTTTATATCCTTTTCCTCCTTATTATTTAAAAAGATTCTCGTTTCTTTTAGAAGTTAAAGCTGAATATAGTCTCTAGTAAAAGTATCAATAGTTTCATTATTTATTCGCGACTTGATCATGCATTGCACTCAGCCTGCCCCCCTGATCGACTAACTCATGACTCTATTAATGTCCTTATATAATCACAATTGCTCTTCAAGATATGTAGTTTCATCTGCTCGAGATAAGGATAATACGTAATTACGTAAAACCTCTCTGAACCCCTGAAGTTCTATACTCAATATACTTTGGGTGTAAATTTTAATGAAACTGAATTTGATTATGGCTGATATATACAAGTTTATGGCTTTAAAAAGTTCGCTCCATGATGAAATAATTATTACGATTAATTCAAAATCATACTGTTAATAAAATTGTTATTCCGAAATTAAAATTTTATTTATCGAATAATCTTTTCAAATTTACCATTATAATAATCATATCTGTTCTCGCTTGGAACTCTTTTAATTTAACAATTTTCTGACCTGAATTGAAACGTTACATACATCGTTATATACATCGTTTGAGCGACATCAGAAATAATTATTTATTTCAAAGTTATTACTGAATCACTATTATACGATTTTCAATACCGTGATTTTACAACACAGGCAGTTCTCGTATTTTCGGAGACCTGCGCTTTCGAAGTATATTTCTAACTCTCCTATTTTATTAATTTAGTTTGCATTCCTGTTTCGAGTTTTTAGACAGTTAAATGTCTATGTGTTTAAATATGACATGCAAAATCAATATTTGTGCACTATCGTTAAATTTGATGTAGAAAATAAAAATTGTTTTTCGTTGAAATTCTCTGAAGTCGTGGTTAATTCGGGAGACATAAATTTGGCTATTGCATATCATATTACACCGTTATATATGCGCAGTCAAGTTTGCCGATACCACAATACGACTCGTCAATTGAATCCTCTTCAGGCAGGCTCATAAATGAAATGTTTAGAATATTTTTAAACTTATTCGCAGTATGAATTCTTACATTATTAAATTTTTAGGTAATACATTACATTATTTTTTAATTCCATAGCGAAATTCAGTTTCTACCATATATAGCATATACATTTAAACATTAAGTTATTATTAAGGGGAAATAAAAAATAAAATACTTTCATACTTATGAATACTTCATTATATTATCTCCATTCAGAGAGAAACAAACGTACGAAACCTTCCTAAGGAACTGCATTTTAAAATGTATTGCATAATCATATTTTTGTTTATTTATTATATATACATTATATAATTGAATTAAAAACAATGATTGCAAATATTTCGGTATAATTCCAAAATGTAACGCCAAATTAATGTTTACTTTTCTTTATTCAATAAGTATATCTTTTCAGCGGAATAAGGCTCGAAAAATTCTTCATTACGATATCGATTACGTTCATATCCACTTAGGAAAAGAGTAAACTATGTAAATATGTGATACATCATCCTATATACATTACAAAATTATGTCTTAAAGAAACTCGTATAGGTTAACAGGATAGCGAAAATGAGCTAAGAAAAAGTACGTGAGAGTTATTAATTTGGGCAAATCAGGACTAGCCTTATTGAGTGAAAACCTAGTGTATGGTACCATACTGTTAGAAGTAGAACTGAACAGGAAAGTGCACAACGTAAAGCGACACGTTTCTTGAAAATTGCTCTGGTTAATCAGTAAGCGTAACTCAAAGGATGTGCGATTGTAATCGATATAATATATGAGATCAGCCCCAAGGGTAGACTTACTGAATGAATTCCTAGAAGGAACGTTCTTGGAAGACGCGTATCTTACGTGCCTTCACTTTAATAGACTCTTCGTTTCCAGCTAATAAGATAAGAGAAATATATGCTAAAAGCAGATTTAAGAATTAACTTTCTTTTCAAATGCACGCGAAAGTAATTGATTTAGTAAGTTAAGTTTTAATTGTGCTTGAACCGAATGACTAACGCCGAAAGTTGGTTTGCATTGTGTTTTCACACACAACCTTTCATCAATATTACAATTATCAGTTGGTGTATAAATATAAAAAAGAAACAGCTCTTTAACAAATGTGTACCCTCTCAAATATGATTTTGGAATGAAAGATTTATTAACTGTTTAAAGCGGATTTTTTAGAGACATCAGAATTTAGTTCGTTTGGATTTTCAACATCGGTATGCAATCCTATAAAAGAATAAATTCTGCGTGGACCAGATCGATGAGTCGCGAATTTGATTCCAAGTAAAGAATTTGAATAGCGTCCGTAATTTGACTATTCCTCTGTCATCAACCTAAATCAAGGGATACACTCTTGTCATCGGGCGTAAGACAATTTGTAGCGGTTCGATCATGCATTGCCAATAAAGCCAACTCCGGTGGTGATTAGCTCTCTCTTGGACCAATTTCCACTGATAAAGAAACAGTAGTCCATAAAGTTCCATCGATCTGTTGGTAGCAAAGAGTGAATGAACAGTTACATACAAGAATGGAAAAATCAAAAGGTAAATTCACACTTTGATATCGTTTCTTCGTGCAAAAATTAACAAACTTTAAAAACATCGTAATGGTAAAAAGGATAATTCTATTATTACTCTCGCTCCCTCCGATTGATGACAACGAATTTTAACTTTGTCATTTATTCTCGGAAAACTTTTACGGAGGGTTTTCTGCCTAATTTTTTCCTCGTGGGAGGAATGTGGAGCTAGTTTTAACATTTTTGGTAAAAATACGACAGATATTGGCGTAGTCTCCTTTGAGAACTGTAGCCCCTTTTACGATATTGGTTCCACGCTCTCGTACAGCGATATCCTATCGATACCAAAACGACACAAAACCGTTATCGGGGAGAGGTTTCAGCTCTTAGTAGCTACAATATCTTTTCACCTTCCAGATGAGCTACCTTCATCTTCACTCCATTTCCAAATTGCAACTAGGTCATCCAGTGAATGCTCCATAATGTCATGTAATACAAATACGTTTTGATCATTTTAAAGTTTCCTATTCATATACTTATAATTCAAAAACTGCGGACTTAGTACAGTACTTCGTTCATTTGAATTTATAATGAAATCGGCATGATGACAATGCCCTAAGGGACACCCAACGACAGCTTTAATTCGTTCGAAAATGGTGTAATAAAACAAAGCGGTAGACATCCGCGGAAAGCTATTTTGGCGAATGATTTGATCGTGGAAGCCATTAAAGTCGATTTTACGAAGTGACTTTGAGTATGATATAGAATCGAATGCTCTCGTAAAGGAACTTGGATCTCGTCACTCAACCGGATTCTAGTATCATGAGGTTGTTATATTAGCGCTAACTCTCATTATAACATATCTTTCCAATACATATACTCCCATCCAAAAATACTACTGCAGTAATTGGAATTTACGTAGTTTAACAATCTTAGGAATTTAGAATGCATTCAATAGTAAAATATATGCTTAATTTTTCAAATAAATAATGCGTTTTTTCAGCATACAAATGTTCAAAATGGAATTTTTCAACATATATATATATATATTCATAACGGTGGACCGAAAGAATTCATTCACTGAAAAATCTGTTACGATTCTTCTATTGCTATACATGTACGAACTGGTCTATTCGTAGCCTCAATTCTTAGGAGCGTATAAACTGAATTCTTAAGGATTGTTTTCATGCTATTCCCGTAACGTACGACCTGTAAACATCGAATTCATTTCCCGCCTCGATCTCAGCTTCGTTCGTAATATTCTTCCCATTTTATTCGTATTCATTGCTGTTTCGTAGAAAACTTTTCATATGGGAATGTCACGCCGCGTGTTTTCTTTTCAGATGACGTAGTTTCGGTGCCATAAATGGACATCCTGACGATATCGTTCTCCAAATCTAGAGTATCATCCTCTACGCGTACGTTAAGCGAAACTTAAGCTGTCGTTTATCTAACTAAACTGAATGAGACATGTGGAGAGATATTTTCATTTTTACCCCTTAACTGCAAAAAATGTATTTATAAAAAGACATAAGATAGAAGTGGGGAAAGGAAAAACTAAATATAAATATAAACGTATAGAATGTCAATCTAATATATATAGGATTGATTTTATTTGTAGGGAAATCATGTATAGAAGTTAGATGGTTGGTTGTGGATAAAAAATTTGTGTATTGTATTCTTAGTGAGATAATTTATTGTTACATAGTATAAAGGTAATAATACAGAAGTGGGAAACAATAGAAATTAAAGGATTATAAAGAATAAAGAAACGGCTAATGCTCCTTTGAAAAAAATCTATATTCCTTTTTTCATTTAAAATTTATTTCCATATTATAAAAATTAAACTTTTCATTTGATTAAAATTTGATATCTCAAAACGACAGAAACGTTTTTACTTTTAAAATTTAAATCCATGGTAATTATATGCAATTTTGTTGTAAAGTTTACTGGAAAGTCGGAATTGTAGTCATAAAACGCAAGTATAAATCATCATACACAAGGATTTATAGTATGAAATTAGCTGTAAAAAAGATAGTGTCCGACTTCCGGTATTCAAATATGCATCAGCGGTCAATCTAAATTAGCCTCCACATTATTAATACATCGTCCCTCACATATAAATATATATTTATTCCTATCCTTGATTACCAAACAGGCAGTTGCTTCTTTGACGAATCTCCGATTATTACGTAAGTATCCTGAATCTTATGTTACCCACTTTGACATATCTCTGCAATGCGTGGAACCCATCTCATAGCATTGCTCACCTCCACCGAGAACACAACTAACCCGCATTCCACGACCTTACAAAAGCTTTATTATCACCAAAAATCGAAGGGGTCCTATGGAATCCATTTGTTTGTTTGAGAGATTACTCATCGTGAAATTCTTTGTCACCTACACCTTCACACATGCCACTTCTCCTTAAAAGGAATTCCCTCCATAATTACCCTTTTTAGCCTCATTGTTATTAGCACCGCCCTTACGTACAAGTGCATAATGACGGTACAGTGAAAGGAAAGAGAGCGTTTAAATTGTGCGGAAATTTAACGCAGCACCATTCATTCCGTAGCCGAGGAATAAATCGGAGTGAAACAACGAAGTCCGAACTCGTATCTTCCAATTACCGAGAAAGTGAAAGACCCGGTTTTTTTAAGACAGAGTTTCCATTAACTTTTGGGTAATTGGTGCTTTATTTTAGAGAGTGGTTAGTCGCCGAGTCGCTCTGCTTGTGAGGATTGTGGCAATTTATGATTGTACAATTCATTTCTAAGCGGTTTTTCTTTTTTGATCTTCACTCTGTCGACGAATCATGTTAAAATGTAAAAAATACCATTATTGCGCTAAATACCCTTAAACTTGACGTTCCATAGTTAAATCGAATGTTCACTGCATTGTAAAGAATTTTCTTTGAAAGGTCAATCTAAGCAAACGAAAGTGAAAATAGAGTATAACAGAAAATTGCTCAAAATGTATTTAAAGAAGGATTGAAACTTCGGTGAACAGCTGGTTTTAGTACTATAAGACCTGCTAAATTAAGGAAGAGGATATTTTTGTAGAGCAGTTCAGATTTCTAATACGATTTTTGTTTAATGGGATATCTGATTTCTCCTTCCCAAATCATCAGTCTAAATATTTATCTTCTTTACGATGAAAGATGCCCTTCATTGGAAGTAAAAAAAACATCTAAATAAGCAGTCGATTCTTTTGGTATCAGACGTTTATCTAAAGTAAATTAACGAAAACCAGATATCCTCGGAGCGTGTTTTATGATTATTCAACACACCTCTGCTTGAATTCTCGTTTTTCTGCTACGCTAAGGCCTGAATTAGGTGAGGGTAGCGATGTCTTACATTTCCAGCAGTTTACAGAAGTGTTAGACTATTTACGTTGACTTATATTTGCGAGAGATATATATTTACTCCAACTGTATACCATTATAAGAAGAAATACTATTTTTAAAGAGGTATAAAAATAACAGCAAGTGGTAGAAATTGAGTCAAATCTCAGAACTGTGTCCAATATGAAAGAAATTTTACAAAAGCTTGTAATCGAGTGTGATTTGGCGAACAGAAATACAGCTCCTTTTACGTTGGTTTTTGTAATTTAACTCATTATAGACTCTAAGATAGACATTAAACATTATCATTTATTATTAAATTACATTAAAGCTTATCATCTTTTAACTATGGAACATAACTCGTAAAATATGATTCAACAAACTAATAAGAATCTTTAAAAATTATAATGATTGAGCGCAGTTATTTCGGGACCTATGTATTCCCAATGATTCAATGTACTCTCGCGCATGAATATCTTATTATACGATATGTATTTCATTATATATAATGAAATCATACACATAATAATAAATTTAAATATATAAATTAAATAAATATGTAAATTAATAATAATAAGTATATATTTATATATAGTTTGAATAAAATCTATTTGTTTGACCTGAGATTTGTTCAAATGATATTAATAATGTTTCGGGCGGAATTTCATATAGTGAATTTATATAACTTCTCATTTCGGATTAGATTCTAAAATCTTTCCTTTGATGCGGAATAGGAATCCGCTGGATAAGGGATACGTCATTTTTAATGAAACATCCACAGCAGACGCTGTATCATCGCATCGATTCCCCACACACAATCACTTTAATGCGAAACGAGTCCATTTGAAAAAGAAGCGCGAAGCGGTTGGGAAACGTATCCAAAAAGGAAGTGTTCCCTTTCTAATGATGGCCTTTTAAATTTCTGATTAGCGCAAATAAGACTGGTGGAATCTAATTACTCATCGCTGCCAGGATGGATTTTTGTTCCGCGAAATGCCTTTATAGTTAAGCGTCGGAGCTAATGAGGGAAAAGAGATATCCTTGATCTTTTCCGTTTTTACCTTTCGCGTTTATCGTTTGAAATTCCGGTGACCGCAACTGGAAAATTAGCTGTCTTTTTCCGAAATCAGCTCTTATATTCCCGTTTACGTCACCCGTGGACGTATAACGTGATTCCGCCCGAATTTACATCGCCCGTTTCCGGTGTAGCGATTAAAAGTTACTTTTGGTGCGCGTGTTTTATTTCACGGGCGCGTATACGGCTCACCGTCCGTCCGAACGGAATCGAAATAAATACTTTCACGATGTTCCCACTCCTTCCCTTCGAACTCCACGATGAATTAATTAAATTTTCTTCACGAATGTATTCTCGAGCTGCGGACTTAATTAACTCATTAAAAAATACGATCGCGTTACCCTAATTGGTCTGAACTTTTTAATCTTCCTCAATTAGCCCTATCGTGTCGTTTAAAAAGGGATAAGTGACCGTTGCGGAGTTTAGTTTGGTAAATCAACTTAGTTGATTATCTACTGAAAATGCAGGGTTCGTATTAAGGTATTGAAATGCGTCTAATAAGAAGAACTGTGCATCTATTTAACATTGGTATTTATTCCTATAGGATATATAATACCTATTGATAGTCCATAGGTATACTCTATATACTCTTACATATGGAGAACACATAGATCTGTTCATATGAAAAATGTATTTCTTAAATTAACTTTTACTCTTCCAATTATTTGAATGGTGCTAAGTTGTTAATTCTATTGGCAACTGAAATATGTCTAAAAATTGAATTTTCATAAACGTCATTTTTTGGACGAATTACACAAAATTTTCTCACCGATGATCTCAGATTTAAAATTATTATTTTCGACCAGAAATTAATTGCGTGAAATTAGAATTGATTTTTTTTATATTTCACTCTCAGTTTTAAATTAATTTAAAGATAAAGTATTTTAATTACACATATTAAAATACAAAATTTGACGAGAAAAGGGAACTAATAGTACAATTTCATCAACATAGACGGATGGTTTTTGCATCGAATGGTTGAAGCTCTTTCCATTCATATTTTATCGAACAAAAATTAAGTGGAATTGAAGGACACTTTAGAAGAAGAATTGCGTTGAGGAAAACCCACCGTGAAGGGGGGGCGTGGAAATCTGCGAAATATTTTGAGTTTGGCAGCTAAAGTATTAAAAGAAAGGAAAAGGAAGGAAATATAGCTTCGAAAGAATAAATGTTGAATTTCTATTCTCGTATGGAGATAAAAAAGGAGTGCGATTGATTAAAACAATTTAAACGATAATTTCAAGAAAAGACCAAATAGAGACCAAATTAAAGAAATATTATTTAGAATAGATTAAAAGTCTAATCAATACTGTTTAAATGAGTGTGATATTCAATACATAATTTCATGTAAAATTCACATTCTTAGCAAATCGAAAAAATAGAATTATCAAAATAATAATTAAGTGTAATTGAAGTATCAAATTCAAATGCGAGCTTGGAAAAATGTTAAGCTCAGCTTCTGAATAACTACCTTTAGTATATGAAAGAATTAAACGAAAGATAAGCCACGAGGATGAATTATTTTACTATTTTGCTACATTCTATAAATCAAAGTAATTCTTTCAATCTTTATAAAGTAATATACGTCTGTGTTAAATCGCCAGAACGGATTTATCAACTTCACGATTCCTGTGACGATATATATAATTAGAACACGAGTGACTGTTAGACACTACAGCACCCACAATGTACCGAAAGATGGGTGAATAATGTTTCATTCATGGTGTAGCTACAAGTCGTCCACCTACTATCCGCAAAAGTATAGATGTTTCCAAGGACTCTGACACTCATTTAACCCAAAAGGTTATGGCATTCTTGCCACTTGCTTGAGTAGGAGTTAGGCAGCCCTCGTAAAAGGATACTTAATCTGCCGAAGCGTCTCCATTTATGTCTGCTCAACTCTTAAGAAAATAAAGCCCCATCCAACAATCATACTACAGTTATTTTACGACTTTAAAACAAAAATATGTGTTATATCGCGATAAAACCGAACCTAGACCACTATTATTCTTCCTTTAACTCATTCTTGGTCCCTCATCGGATATCCATCTCAAAGCAGTTTCAATGCAACTTCACGAGAAAATTGAATCCTAATTCACAAATTAATAACTATAGTCTATTCTTAAATGCGGATGTTTTTGAATGATTAATGTAAATTTATATGGCTATTGCTCGGAATTTTCAGTTTTCCTCGTGGTACGCAAATTTATAGCAAAGGTTCTAACAAATGTTGGTATATCAAAAGCTATAGGATATTTAACAATGATGTTAGTTTGAGATAAATAACATTTTCTTTAAACTGGCATATCATCTTATATTTCAGTATTTTATTGTCCATACGTTCTAAAAATTAGCGCGCATGTTCTGCATAATGGTGATTTTTTACTCGTAAATCCTTGGCTTCGTAGACTAACAAAAAACCAACCGTCATGTTTAGAAACAAGAGAAGCTCTTGATGCAGGATTAAGTCTAGTTTTACTCCGATTTCGTAATAGTACAGAGCTGCGGTGTCCGGTGCTTTAGAGCTCTAATGGTTCAGCCGTCATTAGCTCTTTCCGCATGGTCACGGCTTTCCCCATTGTCATAACGGAGGAATAGGATTAGAAGCTTTTTTTAGTATTAAAATGCCTAGTGGCGGCTTAGGGTACATCGGCATCCCGGTAAAGATGTAATGCAGCCCTTCCACAGGCTTTGTCTTTAGCGCCTTTATGGGGTGCCAAGGGTATGTTTTGTGCTACCAATTCCATGAGACAGAGCCAAGGTAAAGTGAACCGGACATAATGTCTTTCTCTCGAAAAGGATGAGCTTTTGGGTTGGGGAAGATGACGAAAATCAGCACTAAAACATCGGATGATCGGAAATCCTGATGTTGTAAAGATGAGGTATTCCATACAGTTGTGGAAAATGGGAGTTGCCAACTCCTATATCGAAACAGAAACGTTATGATAATATGCTGATTATGGTATGATTCAAAATTAAATGAATAAATATAATAATTATAGTAAAAGTGATATAAATATAATAAGTAAATATAAAATACAATAAAAAATCATTGTGATGAATACCTTAAAAAAGTAGAGCATCAATTTCAAAATTTAAAGTGACTGTTTCTGTCTCATAATGATCCCCAGATTAGGCCATCTTCGCTGAAGATCGTAATTCACAATGGATTTTCATGAAAGGTGCGTGATTGCATTCAAGAACAGGTGTTCATAGACTGGGAAACTCGTAACTTTTGGCGGTGTGCAGAGCTTGTTCATGCGGTACGTGAATGGAAGTTAATTAGCGGCGATTTTTGGATTTGATTCCAAAAGTTCTCTTTTCTGGTGTATTACCGAACTATTCCGTGTTACCAACTAGTTATCCCATCTATGAAAGTATTGCAGCTGAAACCAGAAAGTTATTCTCTAGTTTGTCGGTTACGGGATAGCTCGCTCAAAATCAAATAAAAATACGATTAAAGGTTGTGCAACTTTGCTCTATATAATACTGATTTGCTGATAATTCTGTATGATACCAATCGATTTTCAACGCTGTATTTATACATATCCGTTAATTAAATTAATTCACGCATCAATTGTGTCGAATGATATGCAGTATTAAAAGTTTTATTTGGTCGCACGGATATTCGGATGAACAAATATTTTAAAATTGATTTTTTTCTACACTCTACACTCATCTCACTCATATTGTGATTATGAGTTATTTGGGTTGAAATTCCATTTAAAAACTCATGATAATTATTCTATTAGTTCTCATTTCTTGAATTTAGAATATCTTTTCCTTCTATTTTTATTTTCTGTTGACACTTTATCTGTAATATATTTTATAAATAACGTGCTAGGATAATGACAACATCTCATCAAAGAAGAGTTATATTTCCTGGAAACACGATATAAATCTCCCACAAGCTGATTCGCTGAAGGGAACAAAATAAGATATAAAAATTTCCTTTTTCCATTCATCAAAGAGAAATAATCCCTAATACTCTATCTTCTTACTTTCCATGATCCGTATTTTTGTATTCTTTTCACAATGTCTGATTTGAGAGATGGTGGTTTTGTGCTCAAATGATTTTCAACGCGTGTTCACTTTTCCCGTGACAAATACAAATGAAAACACGGAGGCGATTTCTTAATTCGAGAATCTCTGGTCGAATGAAAAATGATGAAACCAGCAGAATAAAAACCTTAAGTTAGCGTTACTATACGGATGATGTCAATATTGCGATATGCCCATTCTTTATTTCAGTTTTTAAATAGATTTTAATAACGGATTTTTATCGATTATCCCCAATTAGCTGCAAAATCAACTGCATCGCGTATAGTAATCTATAGAAATGTTTGCGTACCTAATAAATAAGATTATTGCTTTAATATTTGAGGTATCCGATTTATGAAAGTTAAATTTGTAAAAACGTTCGCATAAAAGACCTACGCATTCCAAAATAAGGTCAACAGTTTAGAATATTTATTCTTTTATTCGATTAAAACGCTTTAGTAACCTACGAATGAGGAATGTAGCGCTACGTTATTTTTAAAATTTCGCTGCATTGTCTGGGCATGAAATAACTCATTCTACAAAAATATATCTGAAAAAAGAGTACTATCCGCGGTCGAGTATCTTTTAAAAGTTATCATGCAGAACTTATCCATCTAAGGTCCACGTGGGCAGCATGCGTGGACGTACACCACAAATCTCACCGCCGAAGTAAACTCCTGCGTATTTCACCGGATAGAGTACGCGGAGCAACACCACACGAGGATATTTCATGAGTAAACACGTACATTTCATCCGTGAACCGAACGTAAATTGGTAATATTTTTCAAACATTTCAAACATAGGGATTCCATCAAGCGGCGTCGTCACGTTTCGTACCGCAAAGTTTCACGCAAAATTAATAAAAATCGCCTTATAATTCTGGGGATTTAAAGTCTCTCTTCGAGTTGTTTGACCCTTGCTGGCATGATCTCCTTTAGTCCCCTTCGATATCTCTCTTTGCCCATTGTTTCGTACACTTTCCCTGCGTCCATTCCATTGCAGCCACTCATCAAAAGACCCTCTCCACGCACATCTGGAATAGACATAAATATTCTTCTCTCATATGTCGATGGATTTCCAAATCAATACATGCCTTTGATGCGTAAAATAAAGTGGAAAATGTTCAATCGCCGCGCATCCTATTTAACTTGGTTATTCTATACGAGGGAAAAACAAGGCCTCACAAACATTTGATTGATTTTTCACTCGGCTATTGGTCCAGCACAATTACGAGGCATCTCGTGATTCCGTTCATTCTCTTTTTCCAGCGGAATTGAAATTAACGGCCGTATTCCATTTTTTTAATTCCTACGGATTCCAATTGATGTGTCAATCTCTTTGGATGTAGATCTCTCCAGAGTTACTGAAACAATAAATCAAGAAAAATGATGACATATATCTTATCTCGCGCGTGATCGTAGGTTATTTTTTATCGATAATTAAAAATACGTCCTTAATGTGATGACGCTCATGTAATCGATATTCGCATTCACTCAAAAAAATCGATTTTTTAATTCGCTTGAATTAAGAGGAAATTCTTTTGAGTTAAGAATCAGTAATGCTAAGGGATGAATGTATTTTACTGTTTGCGGAGAAGTTTTTATAATGAAAATCAAAGAGAAATAATGTGGAAAATCTCAAAATGGTTGTACCGTTTTCGAAGATCATGTATATTGGGGTTCAATAACCGAGTTTATTCTACCTTCTCAGTTAGTTTTCCAATTTATAAAATCTATCCCTGTGTGCTAATTTCGCCAGGTATAATCTCATTTTTATTTTTCAATTTTAAGAGGGAACCTCGCATTTTCGATTCAATTTCAGTTTCTTTCTGTTATAAGAATTTATTCGTTCATTTAGGCTACGAAAACAGGTTAATATATCAAAGGTACTTTGCGTTTTTAATTTTCATTTTTCAACATCTTTTTTTATATATGCACTTAACAAAAATATCTAGGGATAAAATATATAACTAACCAATATTCCTATTTAAATTTCATCGTAAAGTTATCGGAATACTAATTTCCTACGTCAATATCTCGGGCTGGATGGTAAAAGTATTATTGTTTACAAACTGTAGCTTTTGGGATCAAATTTTCAACGAGTATACGTGATGATTGGAAATATAAATCCAAAACGGCGCTCTGTTGTACTTATGCACGAGGAGCGCAGATTCTGTCGAAAAGCGCTCCGTATATTTTGAGATAACCCGAAAGCATCTCAAATGCTTGATAAAATGCTTATTATGAGCGGAGCGTTGGGTGTTACCCATAATCTCTGCAAACGGGTCGTTAAGGTGTGTCGACCTCAAAGAATACTAGAGATTGCGCCATTAATAGCTATACTAGAGCTTTCATTGAATTTTATTGCTGTGTCTGCCATAATCATAAATTGCGTGCTTGAAGTAGTGACATGATGGGCGCTTTGATTTATGGACAAAGAAAGATTCTTATGAGAAACGATTTGAAGCGAGAGCTTTTTGCCGGAAAAAGTTTTCCTTTTAAGGCGATGCGACTTATTCGCCATCAAATTAAGACACGCGGGGGAAGAAAGATTACTTCATCCGATTTGTAATTTCCTCGAAGGAAATCCGCGACCGCTTTCGAAGGCACGAGACGAAATCATATCCACGTTAAGGCGTTAGATTAATGTTTACGAAAAACATCTTCGCCAGCTTCTTGCTAAGGACGACGTTATGGATTGGCCATATTCCCTTTGTTTGGATAGAGCGTGAGTGGGTGTTTGCTGTGATTGTTTCGATTCAAAACTCATTGCTTACAGAAAATGGGAAAATCCTTGTTTACACAGATTCCAAATCACCTCTGTACTTATTTCAGACAAACCGTCTAATGCTTCTAAGCTAACCGGAGCCGATCACTGCTTTTCCGTGAATCTCGCTTTGGAGGAAGAAACGTCACTATGAAAACGCTGTTTTTGATGAAACGACCGGAAAAATCTATTTCTTTATATACTTACTATATTTTAGCTGCATTATCTAGATAATTACGAAACCCTTTATTTATGGCATGATTACTTCTCCATTCCAAGGTAAAATGAGTACCTAGATAGTTAAAGATCGACGCAAAATAACGTTTTTTTCAATGTTTATACGTAATAAATAAATTTTTATAAATATTCTCCTATTGTTATTGAACATAAGTCACCTTATTTACAAGGAAATTATTATTATGCTTCAAAAAATTGTGGAAAGAAGTAGTGTAAAACTAAAAGTCTCATATTTTCGATGGAATATACTGGAATCGACTGCATAAATTATAAAATTTACATTCTATTAAAATTAAGACAATTTAAAATCTACTATGTTATATTGGTGCGGTGACATTATTTGTAGTAAAAGGGTACATCCCGCTGAATAAATAAATTAATAAATAAAGTTTGAGTTCTTCCCTTTAAACGAGGTACTGAACCGGAAAAGCGAAGTTTAAATTTATTTTTATATAGAAAAATAATTAAAAAGAAATAGATTTTTGGCAAAACAAAAGCTAAAACTATTAGCTATTTTCCATAATATTCCTCTTTAATGTCTCCTAATTTATAATAATATACAATACATCATGCTAAACTTCGCCCTCTTTTAAGCCGATTGGTTTTCGCTTCATTGATCAACGAAATTAACACTTCACTAGGTAAACGCAACGGTTTTAGAACTTTCCCTTCCTTTCCAGTGGCAATTTTATATCCAGAATTTGCCAATTTCTTACGATGGTACTCGAGCCAAGTTTCATTCCTTTGTTCAAATCATTACTCCTGTCTTTTATGAATACACATCCTGAGTACGGATCCTGCTTCTTTACCAGAATTTCCTCATAAAATGCAAAATAATCTTAATTTCCTTCTATTTATTAAGTACATCATCGCTCTGGATTTAGTTCCTCATACCAATTGTTCTTAATCGTTCTGCTTTCTCTCCCCAAAGAAATTTAAAATATACAAAACAGTAATTTTAAGCGCGAATGATTCTTGGTCATAAAACATACGACAGAATAAATGTTGCTTGAAAAAGAGCCATCTTGAAGCATCATCCTAAATCGCGGTGAGAACTCTCAATCCAACCACACAAGTGCAGATAACATTCCTTGCTGGTGCGGAGTCCTCCTTTTCTATTACTTCCCCACCCTTTTGTGTACCTTCATTCACTACTTTCATTTCCCCTCTACTCCGAATTAGTTTTCCTGTGAGGGTATTAACTCTTCCGTGTAATCCATTCCTTAAACTCTTCCATGCATGCATAGATTTGTTGTTTCATTTCGGATAATAGTTTCTAAGTAATCTTCGTGTTTCATCTAGTGCAAATATTTTCTTTTTCTTTGGTAGTTTAACTTGGTCCTAAAAGTTTGATTTTCCATATTTTTCGTGGAAATTAATGCACTTTAAAAGGTTTATATTTATGTATTTTGCCGCTAAATTTTAAGATATAAAGATAAAGGAGAAAGATATACTAGGTTAAAGTTTTGGATAAAGGCAATATTTTAATATGATAGTCACTTTAACTATGTAGATTTTATGATTATTATGAATTATTTCGTCATATTTGTATGCTTTATGATTTTCGTATCTTCTTTTTCAGGGGGTTCATCATGTTTAATAACCATGAACTGCTAGTGAGCGAACTTTTTAGCTCCGTGAATCCCACGTGCTGTTCCATCAAAGATGACAGACAGCTGGACACCCGTCCAGCGCAACACCTCATACACGTGAAGAAGCTAGTCAATACTAGTCCACAAAAGCGGAACCGAATCCTATTACAATACAGCTATAAATTTAGTGTAATTAAGGTAAGGAATTTTTATTCGTAACATACAGATTCATGATACCGTTTTGGTATGGAACTGATAAACATGAAACAATTTTTTACATACGATGTCCAAGCAACGTAAAAGAGTGATAAAAGTTTCTCAGGTAAATGTTTACGTACGAGAAAAGCTTAAGTAGAGAGGCTTATGGAAGAAGTACCTTTTCCCAGGTAGCATTTCTAGTCACTATCTCTCCATTTGTGTGCCTGTGTCATACGGCATATGCAGTTCGATAGCTGTCGCCAGAAATCGGATACTCCGGGAGCCGATCCCGTAAGACGTTTTTAACGTCCTATTCCCAAGAGGAATCCTAGGGAACAGAATCGTCTCCCACAGAACTCGTACATCTCGTCTCAAATTATTTATTTTCTTCCCCAAAAGAAAAACGATAAATATTATAGTCGCGAGGTGCTTCAACTTATCAAATAAAAATAGTGGCGTCGGTTTCGCATGCGAATAAAGGAGAGCGATTCGATCTCGTAAGGTATCAAGGGAGTTATCTCGATAGGAAGGCAATAAATCATGCTCCCATCCTCCCCTTAATCCCATCTCCGTACTTTCTCACCTTATTCCAAATCCCTTCCATTCCCATTACGCTTGAACTCGCGTTTCCTTCCATTCGCCTCTTTCATTAAATATCTCCTTTCCATATGGAGATGCGAACTCGAGCAAAATGAAATCAGGAGGCGAATTGAATTAATTTAGAAAATTACCAATTTATTTTATTCCTGAATGAAAAGCGACTCCGTGTATAGAATGGTATCGGATTCCGAGATTCCGGAAACCGCGATTAGTTCCCGGTTCCGTTATTATACATCCCGATTATTCAACTGTCTACGGAGAGATTTTAGAAGTACGAATCGGATCACATTTCAATTCGATATATCAAATTTTTCCGCTAAAATTAATGGTTTCAATATTAAAATACAATTGTTTCGTCAAATTATATTATATAGCACTATATCGCTCAGTTTATTTAAAATAATCGCTTTCAAAACCGGTAAACCGCAATTCTATCACTCGTGGAACCGGGTCGAAAACCGGGTGGTAGAATAGGATTCGATTCCTTATTGGTTCTTCCATTTTTCTTTTGTCCCATTTCTTCCTCCTTATCTATTTTCTCTAATCCTTAACCCCTTTTCCCGCTAATTCTACCACATCCTTTTCTTTAATCCGCCCCTTTATCCCCATTTCGTATCATTCCTCACCTTTTCCTATTCTCTCTCGTTTTACGGCTGAAACACATCGACCAAGTCGATTTCATAGTGTTTACGTTTAGGGTTTTAAAGGAGGCGTCTTTTTTGATTGTTGAACGCATAAATTTCCCTCGGCCCTCCATCCACTCGTATTTCTTCGGAAATGTTCGGAATCCGACCGCCCCCCGTTTCCTCTGAGCCGAGTCTTCCATTCCCGATGCTACTCCGTCGGGACTCAGTCGACCGAACGTGAGTTTGGGATTCCGTCGACACTTCCCGTGGATCCACAGCGCACCTTACGATCTTCGCTGGATTTCGTCGTTCGAGGTAAAAGATGTTTTGTCATTTCCATGGAAAAATGACGGCACGCCGTGCGCGACACTTTCGCACCAATTTCACTAAATTTCCGCACAAAACGCGGTACGCGATTAAATTTCTGCGTGTCTTCGAGGAGATGTTGGTCGGAGGAGTGTCCTCACGCCGGTGTATTCCCGTCACGTGCCGTGATTGTGACACGGCATAAGAGGCTCGAATATGTAAACATTTCCACGTTCGCGAATTCTCATTTCCCGTCATCACGCGCGCGGAAGACTTTCGCAAAAAGTGGAGAATATTTAGCGGATAAATCAAAGCGCCAGACAATTGCCAATTTATCGTTTTCCATTTATTAATACGATTCTCGTAGAATGTCACTTTTATTTTATAAGCCCCGCGGAGAAACTTCGTGTCACAATTACAAAAAGGGTGAAAGTGTGTTAAGTTGCTCTCAGTTCTAAATTACGCGAGTTCATCCTATGGGGAACGTGTCGGCGAAGTTTGGTGCGCGGAGTTACCCGTTTCTCTTTCAAAGGTAGTTTAAGGTAACTCATGTATAATTTTCGCAGAGTGATATCTTAAAGTAGAAGCAGAGCCGAGTTTCGGTGCACAGGTGTCCCGTAGAGGATCATTTTTTTGTTGCTTTCAGACTAATTAATCTCGTACATCCAGAGAAATTCGTACGGGTGAAGAAGGATATTTAAAAGTTTCCACTTTCGTTGAAAAAGGCTGCGTTGAAGGATTAGAAAGTTGAATTCCTTTGGAAGATTAATTTTATTTTTGTGTGTTATGACGTTTGTTTCCCTTTTTTATTGATATACGAACAGATACTTATCTATTCAAGTTCTTTGCTCAAAAATTATTCGGAAAATATGATACAATGAGTTTACTTAGAGTGTTTATTTATTTATTTTCTTTATCATATTACGCCAAATTTTTCTCAGTAGAACTATCCAAAAATTAGGATATGAGGAGAAAAGTAATTCTGTATTAAACATCAACAAGCATATTCCTATTATATATTAATGAAATTTTTCTATATCCTATTATTTACAAATGAAAATTTATGAGCACTATTGAGAAGTCAGTTTTAAAAAAAGCAGTAACTTATGATTTTAAAATTCATATTATTTTTCATCTAACTTTCCAAATACCGATAAATAAGATTGGAAATCGCTCAATTTAAATTAACCTTGAATCCAACTAAAATAGTTTACAAGTAAAACATAACCTTCCATCATGCTAAAGCATTCATTTACCAGTTAGTAGAGAGATTACTGTATTTTGCTATTGTCGTGTATCATCCGCAAAATATACCTGGTACGATATGAATTGCTATCTGTTTCTCTAATTTATGCTCGTATTAAGATCAAGGATGAATTAATGATGAATCATCTATTACGCCTTTCTTTGTTGCATTACTAGTGTCTTTATTGGCCAATATTGCCTTGAATTAGATCTCTTATGAGTGCAGTACTCTCCAATACATGTATGGAAGAATTCTCACGATTTTTAATAATCATATTTCACAAGACAAAGTATTTTCTTGACTTCTACTTATCGATTACATGTTAAATTTGCATGATTTTATATGCGCTACCTATTCTACTAGAAGTGGTAGTCCAACTAATTTAAAACCCTTTCTAATAATATTATATGAAAGATTGATGAAAATAAAATAGTTTGGCTTATTATTATCACAAAACCATCGCATAGTTCCAATTAATTACACTGAATGGAGGGATTACAGATATCAAAACATTCCTGTCCGTTGATTTAAATTTTCAGAGAATAAAATAAACAACTTGCCTAATATTTGAATATGATACTTGTTTTTGTAAACATCGGAGGATTGTATTTCCGATTTAATTAATGATGGTTCGAGTCTTTTTCATCTAGAATGTAAATCTCCCAACTGGCGATCTCCAATTAAATGAAATGGCTGGAGCCCTAGATTGGGACAACAACGCTCTCAAATTGTTAAATGAAAGGCGTTGTGAATAAATAACTAAATCTATGAAAAATTTTAAGCGCCGAAGTTTAAATTTTCGTGTGCTGAGAATGAAAAAAATGTTAATGCTTCCAGAGGGCGATATCCTTCCTCTCTTTTTCAAGTTTTACAATATTCAAACCAATCGATGTGTCCTTTGAAATGAAGGAGCTGTAGTAACGAGAGATTTCACCTCCCATAAGGATGATAAACAATGCGAGATAAGGAATGTGTTCATGTAGCAAACTCATAACTCATACCATTTCCGACTCAACGTTGTGATATCCCAAATTTGTGGGACGGTTGATTTTTCCCTCGTCACGATTCATGGATCTCATATTTTGATACTCGCCCAGATTATCCTTTCTTGGAGGATACACGAGTAGACATATAAATTGAATTGTGCGTCAAAATTCGAAACAGAGCACGGGCGTTCCCTTATGATCTATTTGGAATCGATGTGTTTCGAATATAGAAAATTCCCCTTAAATTTTGATCATAATGGTCGACACATTTTCTCGCCAAAGATTAATAAAAGTACTTATTGCTCTATTTAGGTGCATTTGCATCCAAATGAACGCACCTTGAGCGTTGTGTGTTGACGTACGGCTGAGGTTAGAGATCGCGCCGCTTCCTTAGCCTCTTGTCCCGTTCACTGAATGTTTATTCCATTTTCGTGGAATAGTACCAAAAGCTTTTAGGAAATGAAATAGTCTCAACCTCCTATTTACTCTTAGCACATTTTGAAATGCGAACCAATTGGCGAAGGTAGGATCCGCAGGAACTTTCGAGAGCCACTTTAGTTTTTAGTGAGTATATGATTCTATTAATCGTGGAAAAGTAAAGATTGGCTACGTTACTCGGCCATGGGCTCAAAGTCTATGAGAGCCCTAAATTTCCGGGCGATACGCTTACCTTTGATACGCTTCTATTAACTGGAGTTATATTCAATCACTTCTAATCTTTTGGCTCGATACCTGTTTTGATTGAATTATTGACCCTTCACTTGACGAGACGAAGCACAAGTACTCCTCTCGTACACTAGCCACCTATTTGCTACAACAAAGAGTACTGAGGGGTTACTCAATGATGCGAACGGGACCAATCTGGTTCAAAAGTAAACAAAATTGACTGAAAAGGGGTAAAAAAATCGCGAATTCATTCCCAAATAAATAAAATAATAGAAAGATGACTGATATATATTTAAGAGTAAAAAATACTTAATAAATAGAAAGTGTTTTTCGCGTATGAATACTTTATTGTAAATCTCTTCTCTAGTTCTGTTATGGCTTTTACATTACTTTTATGACTCTTACATGAATAATTCTGAAGTTATTGTTTTATTAGTGAATAATTTTCTAAGCTATTCCAATGATTCAAACTTTAAAGGATTAAGCATGATATAAACACAGACGTATTTACCCTCGAAAGTGTATATTTACTTCATTTTAGCCTCGAATGGGTTCGGGTAAAAGTCGCCCGGGATGTCCCCATCGGATCGCAAGTTATGTTAACATCCCTATCCTTTGATGAGCTAACCGTTGGTATATTTCCCTGAACCTCTGTAACGTACGGCCATAAAGGTTTAAGGTTCTTTAAGGATTAACCAAGAAATTTCTGCTTTGAGATACGGAGGGCACTCTGTTGGGCTTGATTGGAGCTGGATTTAACAATCGTGATTCTACAGATATAATCATCTTCTTCGACTTAAACGAAGACAATGTTTTCTCTTAAACCTTACAGGCGCACATCTTTCTTTTCTGTGATTGTATTTATCGTTATTTATTTATCTTTAGAACTCTATGTTACCTAATCTAGGCTAATCGTGCTCCGAATATGTGTGTTAAATTTCGTTTCCAATTCACATATTATTATCTATATTATCAAAATATCTATATTATTATATAAGAACTCTTTTATTTGGAAAAAAATCTGTTATGCAATGTATAAGTGAATTGAAAGAGACGTCAGTTTTATTCATTTTCGTTTTTTCACAATTTGCCTCAAAAGATAGGTCATCTTTCCCTGAGATTTACATGCTATATTCGTTCTGTCGTGGGCTTCTATGAATTTTTCTTTGTGGCCACTTCCTCATTTCGGATGCTCTGTGTTCCCTAAGTAGAGTCAGCTCATAAGAGATCGTTATCAACTCTAATTGGCCACTTTATAGCTCAGGTGCGTGATATTTCCGAAAACATTTTCAATTTTCTTTGACATCAGACAGTTTCTCTTCCATACGAAGCGATTAACCGCGTTCATCTATTTAGAATTACAACTCTCACTGCGATCGTAATGTCTCGCAACTGCGGGAATTCATCTCATCATTAAGATTTCGCAAAACTTGTCGAATGAATTTAGGCGATTCGTAAGACGTTCGTGTTTGGTTTACTTGTTTGGGTTATCGAGAACCAGACGCTTCCTATGTCGATATCACTCGACATCTGCACACACGTATAAAAAGGTTGTTTTAACCGCAGTAAAAACTCTAGACCTGGGTTTATAACTCGATCTTGGCGGCAAATACCGAAATATTTATAAAGCAAATCTTTTTTTCTCCCATACGAGTTCTAATCGCACAAAAATATCTACGCTGGATCGCGAACGAAATATCAAATATTAATACCAATTTTTAACGTTCCAGAAATTAATTATCGCGGGTGAAACTTTACGTTCGCTCTCCGACAGGGCTTCCTTTTATTGCTACTCGCATTTCTCATTTTTCCATTAGAAGCTCTGCCGTGAATTTCATTACCCTAAACCCGCTATCGGCCCTCCTTATCCTTAAAAATACCTGCGGTGCTCATAAATCCTATGAGCCGCCCTTCCCGGTGCTGGACCCTCGCACCACGATCCCCGAAAAGTTCTTCAGACGTCCCTGCAGAGCGCCTCTCCCCTTAACGCGCCATTGATACGCTGCTCAATTTATTTCAGCAATTTTTCATTGAAAATTTTATAAAAGAGTGGCTAAATTGAAACCTTTTCTGGCTGATGAAAAAGACTCATATCAGATGGATCGTATATGAAAGAGATTGTTAATTGCGATGCCAAATTGTATAAGAGGACGGCTATGTACGATCCCACTGATTGAGATTCGTCATATAATATGGGATTGACGCGTACAATAATGTGAGATGGAGAGATTAGGGTGTTCTATCCACGATCAAACATCTGTGTGCTCGTAAAAAGAGACTCCTTTTTTTGTTTTTGTAGAATGTCATCGAAGCGTACTTTTTACGAATATTTAATTGTTACTGTGCATTCTAAACCATAATTCTTCAAATAAATTCTATAAATACCAAGCGAGGTCGAAATGAAACGTCCGAAGAGTCAGATTTTCAGAATCAAATTGGTCATTTACCTCAAAAAACTTCTCGGACTTAAATTCGTGGTATATATTGGACAACACTTTATGGTAAAAAGTGTTCAAGGATTTTGAGATGTTTTCCTCAATTTTTTAAAAATTACGTTTTTTTACATCTAATTCTGAAAAAAATTGATAAGTTGTGTTCTTATTAACTTAAAAAATTCAAATTTGAAATCAGATTCTATTTTCAATATGCTTAATTTTCTCCAAAAACTTCTTGTTACTCACTTTTCTAAAATTCCCAAATAAGAAAATGATTGTTATGTTTGGATATATAATGATACTACACAAACCCAAGTGCACATTTTATGTAAGTGCATCTCATCTTTCATTTTTCTTGGAAAACTATCCATTAGCTTGGCACATCGGATGTGTAATATTCTCATCTATCTGCACCAGATTTATGGATAAAATAAAGCTGAAAGAATAACTTATTAATCTACTAAAATGTGAAGATCTCTTTAGACAGTTATAAATTCTTCAAATATAAATGAAGAATTTCATTTATTAAAAACTTAAATTATCAACAAATCTGTTCCTGTCCACAGATAGAAATTTCAAAATTTAGGGCGAACATGTTTTCAATGAATCCCTTGAGAAAGAACGCACAAGCAGGACTTTTAATATTAACCAGAAAGTATTATAACTTAAATATTAGAATACTGAAATTATATATTTCTCGAAACTTGTCAATGAATATTGGGATCTTTATTGGCGAAAATACAACTCGGGAATAGGCCTTCGATGACAATTGAAGTTCGCGAATCTTTCGAATAAAGATTTGAATGGTGTTATTATGAGAAAATGAATATCTACGAAATCATTAAGATTTCTTTGATTCTCAGGTAGCAAAATTGAAAACCGCATTGAACGAGGAATTCTATTCAAACGAGAAGTTTTCTACGTAGGAGTTCCGTGAGGAATACGCTCGTTGAATTTATTCAAATTAGCCAATGGGCGGCTTTTTCTCATTCAAATCAGCGCACAGCTCCAAACACGCAACAAAAAGTCTCTTTTGTTCCGACTTTCCCCTTTTAAATATGTTCTCTCCACATTCATTCCTTCGAATCCTTTCTCTTTCGCAAATTCAACATTCTCTTGACTAATTAATAGCAGTTGGCGAACCACAGAACTCTTAACGACGACTGTACAAAGTAATAGCGACAGGTCAACATTCGCCTCAACGATCGACCTTTCATGGAAATTGGAATTTTTGAAAAGCAAATGACGTAATGAATAGAGAAAAGATCAAGGGAAAGTGTTTTCTTAGTGTATACACGCTTCGATAACATATTTCAGCGTTCCCCTAATCACGTGCACATAAATTCTTAATTACGCGCTGTTTAGAACTCCTCTTTCATTTAAGAATTGATTCAGTCCATTATTTTGTGGCTTGCGTATTTATATACTTTGCACATCCGAACTAGAGATGAACTTAGTATTTTAAGGGAAGTGGATAAATAACCGTATTTAATACGGGTTGTATTTATAACATAATTACAAGTAAAGATGGTTGGGTACCCTTTAAACATTCGATTGTGAAACCTGATTTTTGCGGTAAAGATACCAATGAATTTAAAATTAAGCCCCGGCGGCAAAGAACGGATATAAAGAAGTATTCTTTTCTCAACAAGAGAATTTCAGAATGGAACAAGTTACCTGTATCACTCTTAAGACCCTTGCCTAAAAATGTAAAATTCTTCAAACAGAAATGCTCCAAAATTTTTTAGAATTAATGTATGTATACTATAAGGGAATTGGGGATGTTGCAATGTGGGGACTTCTGGACGAAGTAAGGGATTGCTTGACAGGGCGATGTACGGTGGGGTTTCACCCCGCGATCGCTACGGTAGCCGTGAAGGCCATTCATGAACCCCGAAAAACTCCAGTAAAGACTGTTAGGTGTAGTATTTAAATTTATTTAGTTGTATGAAGCATTTAAGGAAATGTTATTTTAATGGATATTATGTTTTCAATTTATGTATTATAATATATTTTTTCGAATATTGTATGTTAATTGTATATACATGTATATGTAGAAAATAACTGCCACCAGGCTTACAGCCTACTAGCAGTTTACTTCTTATAATATTATGACTTTTAATTTATATGATTTGATTACTGTAGAGCCGATATAATCTGCTGATAATTTAATTGAAAAGAGTGAAGAGAATAAAAGAAAATGTTATTGATACCAAAAAAATTCAAATGCAACATTAAGTAGAAAATTCAGAAATATCAGAGAATAAATCCACTGTGAATTTAGAATATGACTAGAGAAAGAATGAATCGGACGGATTGAGTTTTGATATTGGTAAATAAAAGATGACAATTAATCTTAGAAACTGGTGGTGTTAATAATAAACCATTTTGGAAAAATTACCTCTTCTATTCCGTTCATTCAGAAATCTGAGAGGAAATCCGACACCAAATACTGAAATCGAAAAGATAAATCAAGTGTTAAATCGATTACTGTAACCAAATGCTGAAATTGGAGACAGTAAAACGGAGTACTGAAACTGAATCCTGAAACAGAATTAATTTTCAATACCGGAAAGACAACTGAGCTTAAATAGAAGAAAATATGTAGGTTAAATCGAATGAAAAAAACGTATATAGTTGTCACTCATTTCCGTATGATAGCTCAGAATGATTCTTTAAAAACAAAACGTACGTTAAATATGGTTATATGATACTATGCTCTTTATAAGCGTAACTTAGACTCTCAAATAATTACACATATGTTTGCGTAATTATCTTCAGTTAGAGGGTGTGAAAACTCTATTTCATTAAATAATACCATTTCTTGAAATATATCAACACTGTAATTGAAGCTAAAGTAATTCAGTTTCCAGTCAGTTAGGCGTCAGCAATAGAGAATTCGATACGGAACATAATCCGCATTTCCATCTAGTGCTGGGAAAAGGCTGCGAAAAACATGAGAATTCAGTGCTCGTTGGATTGCGTGGGTGCCTCCCCCGGCAATCGGAAGATCACCTCGGGATCCATTCGCCACTTCGGGTCTTAAAGATCAATCGGTTTTCGGTGCCAATTTTTGGTCGGTCGCCGGACTCCTTGTCTTCGGAGAACCCATTGGCGTGACTAAGTGCAGTATGGTGGAGACTCCTTCTGGAATTCTCTCCGAAAAGGGGGAATTAAGAAGAGCCTGCGGGTGATGTATGGAAAGGGAGAAGTGAGCAAATTTTGAGAGAAAACCAAAGGGAAAATGGGAATTTTCTTATGGTTATTTTACTTATCACGAAGTACTTTTGTGGTGTAGAATCAGCGGAAGGAATTATTACGCGAAAGATGTCTGTTCCCAGTTTCCATTTGGACTGAATTTCTCGTTGAGAAGCGGCATTTTAAGTTGGTCTTGTTTGTTCGACCCACCACAGGGAGCATATGTAAATGCAAATGAATTTGAATGTTCGTTACGGGAGAAAAGGGCAAACCCTTACAATTTGACAAAGCCGTGGTTACAGGGCGTTTAATGTGAAAACCGTTTAGGGGATTAACAAAAGGAAAATGACGGAGAGTGACGAGATGAGGGATATAGAATTATGCTCTGTACGGTCTTGAATCCGCGCCAGAAGTGTTTGATCTAGGAGCGCTTACATCGCAGATCGTTTCGTTAAGGGAAACTGCGGATTTGACATCGGTGTATCGGAGTGGATCTGATACCTCGGCTGGGAATAAAACGAGCTATTGGAGGCACGAATATCGATGATTTACGTGTTGAAATACGTGAATTCGTGATTTCTATTCCCAAGAGATATCGCGACATCGTACGGAGAACTCCAATAAAGTCTGAAGAACGAGATATTTGTTATTATATTAAGGTGTTCCGGAGCACGCCTCAGCGCGCCATATGGCATCTCCAAATGTATTAATGCAAATATGAAAAGATAAAGGCGATGGTGCAGATAAAAGGACGGCTGTAGGAAATATCATCTTATTTTTAAAGTAGCCACCGAAGATGAGGACTACCGAAGGAGTAGATTGAGATGAGGTCTTTGGAGATCTCTTGATATACAGATTCGAGTTGAAAGGCAAGGAGTTAAAGTAGCGTGTTTTCCGAGAGTAAAGGAGGAACGGTTAGAATGGCAAATACGAGAAATGAAAGGCGATAAGAAGTAAAAATAGTTGAGAAGCATGTGAGAACTGTATTAAGGCTGCTTGTAAGGAAGAATTCGACTCTTTTGAGGTCTCAAAGACCTAAAATGCGTGTGTCATTTGAAGAAGAGGCGAATTTAAGAAACGTGTGAGCCATGTAGCGATTGCGATACTTGGAAAGTTGACTTTCGTCGACGAAAAGGGTCGAAGGATAATATCAAAAGGGACACTTTTAATTTGAATATAAAGGGATTTGAAAAAGTGGGGAAATAATTTTCTGAGAAGAGCGATTCGGGGAAACATTAACGAAGTAAGGGTTTGGGATTAGTATGATTAATTCATGGGTGTTCATGGGCGAGGGAGAATATGGTGGGAATTAAAAGATGGGGAAGGAGATCTTGATGTGCGAAGGAAGTGCGGAGTTGATGAGCTGAAGAATTAACGTGGAAAGGGGAGGACTTGATGACGGGAAAGTTTGAACAAAAAACAAGGCAAAGATTAGAGTGTAGTTACCGAAAAAATTGACCCAAAAGTGAGTGTAAGATGCTGGATGAGTTAAAAATAGAATCAACAGGCAAGAGTGGAAAGGTTTCTTCAGATTAACTGTAGAAGTATTGTAAATAGAAGGGGAATTTCGGGGAACAACGATGGATTCAAATGATCATCATGTAGCCACTGGCACGGAATCTTGGAGGAATTTTTCTCGAAATCTTTCGGAGATACTTCGCAGTTTGTAGATCGGGATACAATGGAGAAGAATGTTTGGGGGAGTTGAAGGGGAAATATCAAGTACCTTTCGCCGGTGAAAGATGACTGCACGAGAATAGATACAGAAAAATCGATAATTTTCGAAATAGTTGCAACTTATCTCATACCCGGGAAAGCGTTTGGAAAAGCAAAGTTTTCTCAATTCTCGAAGAGAACTAAGAATTCAGGAGATCATTACTCTGTTCAGTAAACGATATAAATTTAAGCGTTTATACGAAAAGCGACTAAAAATATATGCACAAGATAGGAATGGAATGATGTGTATAAATTATTTCATGATTATTTCGTAATTGGAAAATCCGTAAATGAAATTAAGTTCGGCTATAAGAATATGTATTCAGCGTAAAAACTCTCTATGTATTGCAGATAACTTTATGTTTTACATTTATTAAGTTTTCATTTTAATATGTCCATGTAAATCAAATATTCAGTTGCTGCGGAATTGAAATAATATTTCCATAGTAATACCATTTGAAATTGATCGCGGTTCCCACCCTCAGTATTTCTTTATATCAATAAAGAGCGTTTCATGGTGAAGATATTTAAAGATCATTTCATGGTGAAGATATTTCACTTAATTAACTTAATATACCTTCAAAGATACATCCATAATTTATCAAACCAGGCAGTTAAGCACAAAAAACACGCAACAGTGTAAAATATTGATTTAATTTTTTAATTTAAGAAATATTTTGGCCTAAAAATCAGATAAATACAATTTTCGCTTGAATAAGAGTGATGAATAGGTTTTTCTAGAGCATTTCAAATACAGAAATATAAACTCGAAGGATTATACCGCACGAAAAATCAAATGCTGTGGGTTTATGTGACACGCAAATGTCGTGATACGCGTTAAATTATTCATGTAAGCTATTTATGAATATGTGATCTAAGAGCGCATTATGCACTGCATTAATTCGCACTGATTAGTGGATTAGAGCCACTGTAACCTTTTTAGAACAAGTGACGGAACTAACAACTCAATTTTTTACTAGAAAATGTTGAAATACGAAATTATATCGGAAATAATTGTGGGATATTTCCTTAAATATGTTTAACATAAATGAAAAAATATTGCTAATAGTTTTATTTTAACTGTAATCTTTAGATAAAGGTTAATTTTATTTTTTATTTCGAATTTAGTGAACAGATATATATTATATTATATATATAGAAAAATTCAAATATTTTGTACACGCTATTATTTAAAGTTAATTGTGTTTGAAAGATAAGGTTCTACTCAGTTTTCAGCAACATAAATTAAATTTAGTTGAATACGTATTATTAAAGAATGAATAGAATGAGGCTATATATGTATAAAAATATATATCTTTATATGTATATATACGAGTAAAGGTGCGCTTGCTTACAGCAAGCAATGCAATAATTTATCTTTAGTGAATAATAAAATTTTTCGAAAGATTACTCTGCTCAAACGTTGCTTAACATTAAGTAAAGGGCATTAACGCAGCTGAAAATGCACTGAATACGATTTCCGATGCATTTCTTTCGGCAGGTAAAATCCCGCCCCGGCGTCGAACCAAGGTCATCCTGCTAAAATTACTGTAATCTTTCGCTTGAGTATGGTGGACTTTATAAACACCCCGAATTGCAAAAGGAAATTCATTCAGGAAGTACCTTAAAATGAGTCCTAAATTCCCTATGTATTTCACATGGAGTATTAATTAACGCCCCCTAGCATCGAACCAACGATCTTTATGATAATCTTAGGATAGCTTTTATATGAGAATTGTCCCCTAATGGCTGTGTGAAATTTTGAACCTCTGCGCGGTTGGGAAGTGTTGTAAAAAGCATTCGGAAATATGGCCAATGTATTTTAAACGGGAAAAATCGAGATTACGGGTCGCTCTGGAATCGAACCCGTGATACATAGGCAAGTGCTGATTTTTTTCTAATTACATTCTGTATGTATCTATACTTGTAGTAGATTTGAATAATCTATGTAGGATATTAAGGGAGCTACGATTTTTCAAAATCTGAAAATATTTCACCTCCTGGCATCGAACCCAGGACCGATTGTACGTAAAATACTACATTTTTCCGTAGACATATATATTAGCAATAGCTACATGAAATCTTATTATTTTAACTTAATGGAAAGTATTTTTAAAATTATTTGAAAAACGGCCCCATGCATTCCTAACGGGAAAAATCGAGATTACGGGACGCTCTGGAATCGAACTCGTGACACGTAGGCAAATATTGATTTTTTTCAAAGTACATTAGATACGTATCTATACGTGTAAAAAGTTTCAATGATCTATATATCATATTAAGAGAGCTACGATTTTTCGAATTTTGAAACTTTTTCACCTCCTGGCATCGAACCCATGACCAGTTACACGTAAGCGATAGCATTTTTCCGTAGATATATATAGTAGCAATAGCTACATGAAATCATATCCTTCTAGGTTAATGGGAAGTATTTTTAAAATCATTTGAAAAACGGCCCTATGCATTCTAAATGGGGAAAGTCGATTTTTTGGGCCTCCTAGAATCGAACCCATGATAGGTAGGGTCGGTTTCCCAATTTTTCCTAAGTGAGATTTAGTTGGCCATTACGGAAAAAAATCGGCGGCTCCGTGGCCAAAGCGGTTTGGGCCTGACATTAATATCCTATATATATATATCCCCTATATATATATACGAGTAAAGGTGTGCTTGCTGACAGCAAGCAGTCGGAAAATATATCTTTTAATAAAACGTAACAATTTACCAAAGATTATTCGGATAATTCATGCTAAGTAAAGGACATTTTCGCAGCGGAAAATGCACTGAATTCGTTTTCCCATGCATTTCTGACGGCAGCTTTATTCCCGCCCCGGCGTCGAACCAAGGCCATCTTACGAAAATTACTATAATGTTTCGCTTGAATATGATTGACTTTACAAACATCTCGAATTTCAAAAGGAAAATCATTTAGGAAGTACCTTAAAATGAGTCCTTAATTCCCTATGCATTTCTTACGAAGGTTTGCCCCCTAGAATCGAACCAACGACCATTTACGACAATCTTTGGGATGCCTTAATGCGGGAATGGTCCCTTTTTTGCCTGAGTGAAATATTGAACCTCTGCGCGGTTGGGAAGTGTTATAAAAAGCTTTCGCAAATATTGCCAATGCATTCCTTATGACCAAAATCGAGATTACGGGACGCTCTGGAATCGAACCCGTGGCACATAGGCAAATGCTGATTTTTTTCCAAGTACATTTTGTAAGTATCTATACGTGTTAAACGTTTGAATGAACTATGTACGATATTAAGGGAGCTACAATTTTTCAAAATCTGAAAATATTTCACCTCCTGGCATCGAACCCAGGACCGATTGTACGTAAAATACTACATTTTTCCGTAGACATATATATTAGCAATAGCTACACGAAATCTTATTCTTTTAACTTAATGGGAAGTATTTTTAAAATTATTTGAAAAAAGGCCCCATGCATTCCTAACGGAGAAAATCGAGATTACGGGACGCTCTGGAATCGAACCTGTGACACGTAGGCAACTGTTGATTTTTTTCGAGGTATATAATATATTTTCCTATTAGTGTAAAAAATTTGAATGATCTATGTATCATATTAAGAGAGCTAGGATTTTTCGAAATTTGAAAATATTTCACCTCCTGGCATCGAACCCATGACCGGTTGCGCGTAAACAAAAGAATTTTTCCGTAGATATATATAATTGCAATAGCCATATGAAATTTCATTGTTCTATCTCAATGGAAAGTATTTTTTTAAATTGTTTGAAAAACGGCCCCATGCATTCTTACGGGGGAAAGTCGATTTTTGGGGCCTCCTAGAATCGAACCCATGATAGGTAGGGTGGATTTCCCAATTTTTCCTGAGTAAGATTTAGTGGGGCATTACGGAAAAAAATCGGCGCCTCCGTGGCCGAAGCGGTATGGGCCTGACATTAATATCCTATATATATATATATATATGTTATATATATATATCCCCCCGAAGCGTCTATATATAATAGATATCCCCCCGAAGCGTCTATATGTATAGATATATATATATATATATATATATATATATATATATATATATATATATATATATATATATATATATATATATATATATACATATATATAAATAGAAAAATTCAAATATTTTGTACACGCTATTATTTAAAGTTAATAGTGTTTGAAAGATAAGGTTCTACTCAGTTTTCAGCAACATAAATTAAATTTAGTTGAATACGTATTATTAAAGAATGAATAGAATGAGGCTATATATGTATAAAAATATATATTTTACCTTAAAATTTTTATTAAATCACGTATTACTCTCCTATGAAACTCCTAGAAACAGAATAATTCAAAGTATCGATTGGAATTTGAGATTAAAAAGTTGCTTTTTAATTTGATCATCTATGGCAAATCTTTGTGAATACCAATTTTCATCTACTCGACCGATTTTAGAAATTTTTGAACGAAAGGATTGTAAGAGATAAGCAAATCTATAGATCTGTGAGATTGGACTCAGCAGATTTCGAATGAGTAGTGGGCAAACAAATTTTTTAACGAAGATAACGAGTAAGATGATTAAGAATATCGTTGGCATCCAATAATCTCCAGTTTCAAAAACACGTACCATCTGAATAGGCACACCCCTTATTCCCAACGTTTAAATCGTGGCGTGGAATAACGATTCACATCTTTAACGAGATAGTGCAATGGATGGAGGAGTAGTCTTTAGCGGAGATTAAACGTGTACAGCTTCTTAAACAGGATGAATTGATAATGGGAACATTTGGTTATTCGATTAATGGTGATAAAATCGCGAGGAATCTCCTTGCACCGAGGTGAATGTATCAGTTTAAATAGGGTGGCGGAGATGTGATTATCCTATGGAGTATTTGCTAAAGATTAATTCGGCAAATAGCACCCACGCACTCTATAGCAACTGTATAGCAGTGTGTGGAGATGGAGTTGCAGCAATCGATTACAGGCACGGCGGATCAGTGGTAATAAAACCAAATAAGGAGGAATCAACGCTAGCACTCAGCTCTGTGATAGCTATTTGCGATGGATCTTCATTGGGTGTTATAATATCACATCGCTGAAAATGTACGACGAACGCTTTAATAGCGAATCGGTTTCTGAAATATTTCTTACTATATAAATATTGTGAAAATAAATGCTAGGAAACTGGATCTAAAATAATATATTTGCGCATCTCACCGTTCACAAAAAAAATTTATTCACTCATAAGTAACTATATATAAATGGAAGAAAATAAATTTAAAATTTCTCTCCTAAACAGACTTTAAATCCCGAATAATATTCATATTATAAATTATTTTATTTTCATATACTTTGATACTAATTTGTATTAAATACCGCTACTTTCATTTTCGGTAAAATTTACTGCTTTATCCGTCAGCATTTTTTAATAAATATGTCATAATGTTTTGGATTCGTAGTAATAAATAGATGTTGTATATTTATTATAGTGATTTTAGGATTCATAACGTCCGTACACTCCGGATGTATCTCGGAGCAATGTGGGACGCCCGAGCATTTAAAATCACCAGACTCCGTGTAATTCTGCAGTTGGTTTCTATTGAGAGATTCCTACGGCGGAGAGCGAATTCCTCGTTCCATTTCCTTGTGTCACAGGAAAGAGAGATGGAAACGCTACAGAATCAACTATTTAGGACGTAACCTTTAGGTAGGATTCCCTTGAGGTACGAGTAAAATTACGATAATTTTCCTAACGCAATATTGGCTTCAAATGAAGCACGATTTTGAATCGCGTTCATCTAACGAGGAGTCAAGAACCTAAAAAATTGGATGAATTTAAAATAATCTTGAATATATTAGAATTTTATTTCTTTTTCTTAATAGCAGAAAAAGTAAGTCCGAAAATTATCGGTAATATCGATACATATTTACAATTCACATCGATCACTATAAGAAATATAAAACTTTAGATGACTCTAAAGGTTAAAATGTGTATTATATTCAGTATTACAGTAATTTAAAGATTTGTGCTTCACTCATTTCTGTTTTTTATTTTATAAATCGATCTTATAGTTAAATCGATCGTTTGTATCGCTCTGGTAAACATTCTATCGAATCTGTTAGGATCTCCTAAAGATATCACTGCATTCTAAGGGCTTCAAATGCATAAAGTAGGAAGAGAAAACAAATTGGAAAGTCCTTGCTATTGCCTCAATGGTTTACTAGCCCTCTTCGGCGTGCTCGGAATACATTTGTATCCGTGTAAAATGGACCGACAGTAGAGCACGTAGAACCTGACGGTTGCCTATATTCGAGGAAAAAACCTCCGTCCGTGCGTCGATGCATAGAGCATCTCGGAAAAAGACCGTGCGTGAATGCTCTATTTGAGGTTTGGTAAAGTTTTTTATGACTTTCTCCATTGTTCTTCAAGATTCTACTTACTCCTCGTAAACCTTTTATTCGGTGAAGAAATCGTTGATAGTCTTCCATTATAAATTATTCGGAATGGTTCAATATAAAATAATGGAATAACTTTCTTATTAAAGAACAAAACTGCTGCATTCTGGACCCTCATCGATTTTAAATTCTCTCTTTTCCAGCAAGGCAATTATTTATATCTATAGATACGTATTTCACCATTCGAAAAACCACAACATGCCAAGCGTGCTGTTTGGCATTGGTTGAACAGCAAAACCAGCGCCAAGGGGGTTTTGTGTACTTAGCGAAGAACATGGGAACGAGCAATGGGCGATGGGGTAAAATTGGCAGCCCCTCTTTTGGGAACATTGTCGTTGAGTGACGAAAGCGCGAGGAATGATGAATGCCATCGCAAACGATGGCTGTATCGACGCAGTACGTAGGAATCCCTGTGCAACGGTCGATGCGTACGTTGGGTTTCAAACCGCTAAACCTCAAAGCGTCAAAGGCATCGGTTCAAACGACGATCTATAGTTGTGCTTCACGGAATGGTTTTCTTACCATCACCGGTTGCATCAGTCGAGCGCCATTTGAGATACGTGTATTTTATGCTGCAGATGTCTCCTCACTGAGATTCCATACGCGTCGGGGCTGGTGGGTGGGAACTAAACAACTTTTAGGTGGTACTTGAGATCGACTTATATGGTTGCTTATCCGAATCATTTGTTGCACGAAGACTAGACTGAGTATGCAGTGTAATGATAATGGATTGATATTAAATCCGAGCTACTTTGATCTCAAAAACAAATTTGAACTATTTCAAGGTTATTCTTTTGAATTGTAAAGTCACGTTACTAAAAAGAATATCAGCTAATGACTTCTCTTAATATCTTGGATGCTGAATTGAGGAAATATTTTTCAAGATATTCGCCAGGAGAGCAACAACTATTTAAGAAAGAAAATACGTAAAAATCTGACCTTTGTTTAATGAAATTTTATTTATTTTCTTAATTACTCTCAAAATATCTTTCTTCTACGATGATGATCCTTTAAAATTCGGTAATGCGAAAACGTTACACGACAGTGATCTATGCGATGAGAGCATTTAAGTAATCTATGAAAACAGTAAATTCTCTCACCATAATCGCCACTTTAAACTCGCAAATTTTCAAGTAAATTCCGGGGAAATGAAGTAACTCCCACCCCCTAAAATTGGGGACGGAAGGACGTATCTTTTTCAACCCTTTATTAACACGCGACTGGTTTCACCGAGTAATTGCCATCATCATGACAGCGATTACACGCTGATGAAGGGGATTACTCTACGAAACCAGTCGCGTGTTCATGAAGTGTGGAAAACACACACTTGTGTTTCCTTTCCGCGATTTGATGGATCTTCCCTGCACAACGCTTCCCACACTGCATTTTTTTACGCGAGATTCTGTGTGGTTTGCTCGTAACTAGATCCAGCACGTACTTAATTACGTAACCATTATAGTTAATGAAAAATAGCGTTTCCACAATTAGATTTATTGCTTTGGAGTGTATCTATGTGGACACGTGGACGTATTAGAGAAGGTTCAATGGACGAATAGAATTTTGTAATATCTTTATTATCATTCGATCTGACGTCATGTAAATGGTCGCATTCACACATGTTAATCTAGAAGAAAAGATGTGTTACTCATTGTTTTATAGTTTCATAATTTGTTTTCTAAATTGGCGCATCATTCAGGGGAAATTACGTATGATTTTTATAAGCGAAATATATTTAAGGGCTAAAGAAAGAAACAAGGAAGGAAAAAATATAAAGGAAGAGGTGACTTGCTACTCCCAATATCACCAGAGCTAAACACAATTCTATATACTATAACAATTCATTCACACTGCAAATCTATGAATATAATCTCTCCATGTCCTCCTTGACTTCTCTTACTCCGCAAAAGAGTGTATAAACTGTTCATGTTCTCGTGTAGTCTTCTAGAAAGAACTGAAATGAATTTACCTTCTTCTTGTTGATTAACAAAGCATTCGGTTGCTTGAAAGAGGTAATTCCCAACCGCTGTGACGTGTGGTATGCAGTGAATAACCCCTTGCATGCCGCATGATATCCCACCGTGACGCGTTCTTAAATTTATGTATTACGAACGCCGTTATTTTCCACGACATTTTCTTTCGTGGGAAAGAACAGTCGTCCATTAAGCCCCCGATTTCGAACTCATTTCCGATATTTAAGTACAATTAAACCATTTAATGAATATGAATGTGAGACGCGAGGTGACACTTCGGTGCACCGGGCAGAAGGGAAGGATTCATACACAGAATCCTCACTCTTTTTTTCGCTCAATAAATTGAAATTTGCACAGTCCAAAATGCCAAAAATTCACACGATTGATTTACGCGAGGAATTTTCGCATCATTGCCAAGAGAATTAATTACCTTTTTAAGCTATCGATGCAGAAGGTCGAAGCCGAAGAAGTATCCAAAATATTCAACGAAGATATTTTGAAATATGATTTATCCGCTATGTAATCCGTCGGAGAATTCCAAATATTCGTAATTAACATTTTAATCTTTGGTTTACCCGTTTGAAACTAACATATCGCCTCCATGGTGGTCCTTGCTTTGGCATTTAATGCCTCCAATGCATTCTTGTTCACTTATTAATTATTACGTGAGAGGAATCTGTCAAAACGTATTTGTGAGCTAAGTGATAAATTATCGATAAAATATGATTGCGCTTCACCGATTGGAAAGAGTTCGTAGCTACGGAGGGATGGGTTTGTTTGGAAGAAAACCTGCTCCAAGGGCGAGGAGTAAATTTTGTTTGTGTCCAGAGTTATATAAATCGATTTTCCTAGGATGACTGGGGACTACAGTGTCGGAAGCTTGACGGTCCATTAGGTAGAGATCACTTCCTTACATCTCCTGCTACTCACGGAAGTGGTAAATTATACAGCGTTGCGCTGGCAACGCAGTGGGGTAAAACAAGCTGGAGACGAGCCAAGGTGCATGAAAAAACTATCGACCGAGTTGTTGTATTTCATTAACATTTACCGATTCGACATTGAAAACGCGCTCAACTTATGATTCCGTTCGTAAATATATGAAATTCGAAATATGTTCAACGTAAGCTGGGTCGCTTATCGGACGGAAGTAAGCAGTTGACCTTATTGGGTGCATTCCAACTCAATTTGTGAAATCGGCGTTTATCAGAAGAAAATAGACTCCGAATTTATGAACTACGGAGGGAATTATTATGACGTAAAAACAATCTTATGTCGACTTCAGTTAGAAACCTTAATGCAATCGGTACGTTTAGTAACTCACGTAATTTCTGTTTCCTGACATCCTCTGATATAACTAGACTTTCTTTTGGATTCATAATATCCAAATAAGGGGTTCGTTTAATCTCAAATTCAGTAAATTTTTAAGGAATTTCTGTTGAATTTGCTCCCTTTATTACGGTTATATTATGTCTGCAGGCAAAGATCTATTTACACCACCGGAATTGGCTGTAAACTGCAAACATTTTTCTCGCACATGAAATTACCTACGAAGGAAGCTTTTATTCAAAGAAATATCTGGAATATTCAGATCATCTTATCTTTCTAATACTAAATTAAAATTAATGATCTAGTATGAATTTATTTCAGCATCAGATATCGATTCTTCTTGGCTAAATTTTATCTCCGAATCAGTTAATGGTAATATTTAAGTATTCCCAATGCTTGGACAATTGTTAAAATGAGGAATTATTTTACGTAATGAGATTCATTTTCACCCAAAATTCTCGTATTAAAATCGATTTTCCGAATCAGGCCCCTTAATTTACTGCAGCTTTAGTCCAATTTCGTCTTTCACTGTATTTATAATACCTAACACAACAGCCATAATTAACATTTATGAACTTAAAATTATAATTATGGTACTATTTTAAGTTAATAGTTGTTAGCTGTTCAGAGAAACCCATTTTTATTTAAAAGACTTTTAGACTCATTCAATCCGGAATCCTTTTCCTTCTATAGAAAGGATTGTTTTAATTATGATAATGGTCAGGTTTGAGGTAAGCAACTTTGATGGAGTAAAGGAAAACGTAATGGGGTGGATTATCAAGGAAGAGAAGGCAGAAGAGGTCTCTTATTTATTAGCTGTGCTAATGCGAAACCCACCGAAACTCGGCCCATAAAGAATGGAGCTTGTTCATAATTCACAGATTATAAGATATGTCCGAGATTAGGTGTTAATCTTCGGAATTTCTCTTCCTGCGAAAGGACAAACTTATAAATTTTATTCTTTCCCAACTGAAATCTGTGTCCCTCCAGCTCAGATAATAATGATCAAGATTTAATTCTTCCCTAAATTGTGAACTCGGGCTATTCTCTGTTCCTATTCTTTTTTCCGATAGTATTATTGCGATAACACATTTTACAAGTGGAGTATTCCGAGGTAACATCGAATCACCGAGTTAGAGGTAACATCGAAAAATTGTTATTTTTTAAGCGAAGATATACCATCCTAAATTGAGTGATGTTCAAGTAAAACTTTCCAACGTCTATGTACTAAACTCTCGAACGGAAAATTTCGCTTCTCAAAAGATGTAACAAGCATTTTACCGACCGATCTCTACACAGCTATATATATGAAATACGTTTATTTATTATACATACATACATAGGTCTTTATTCCGCGAAATTGGGACTAAAAAGTCCCATCTTCCATTTAATTTAAATTATAATATGTCTTGTTTGTATCGTTTGCTATTCGAAGTTCGAGAATTCGAAATAAAAAGAACAAAAAATCGGTAAATAGATCAATCCGTCTTAAATTACTCCGTACTTAATTTTATGCAGCGTTGCATGTATGATGAAAACCATTAATGAATATTTATTGTCTCATTTATTAACTTATGTTAATATAAATGTAACGAGTGATTTATTATTCCACTCGGGACTACTGTATCATAGTCAATGAAATGTAGAAGCGCTTAACAGACATTCTTCATCCTCCTCGTAAGTTTCGACATTCAGAGACCGGCATTGTTTGAAAAAACGCGTTCCCAATTTGGAGAGAAATTGTGTTCCCCTTTTAGACCCCACCCAAGGCACTTCGGAAACGTTCTTGCATTAATTGAAAGCTGTCGTTCACCGAAAATTGTACACTTCCGCGGGTGGGTTCGGAAATTGCGAAGAACAAGGGTTAGTGGCGAATGCCCAAATAGCGCGTGGATATAATAGCGAAAGAAATTCGGGGGCGGGTCGAGAGAGCATCGGGAAGATGTTTTCGGGGGAATTTTCCTCTTCGGACGAAAAGAATATTAAATAAACGAAAAGGTTGAGTAGCGGGGATATTCCAATTTAATATCCAGCGTGGGGTGAATTCCTGCTGGGGTTTCCTATTCCAGTCGGGAGATAAAAATAGAAGGGGAAAACAATGAACTAGAGCGGAATGGCACGATGTGGCTCTTTTACGATTTTTGGGGCCGTGGAGATCGGTCGTCCACACGTTAGAAACGCAAGGGATTGAGACCCGTTGAGAATGGAGCCGACAGACAATGGCGGATCGACTGAATTAGGGGAGAGTGCCATGGGAGAAAAATTCGGAGTGGACGGAAGCTGTGGTCCTCCAACTATCCTTTCTTGTTTCGGTTACTGCCTTTAAGACGCTACCTATGCTTCGCCAAAGATATCATAATATGCGGTCTCTTCGTTTTTCTAAGTCCCTCGTATTCGATTCAACTTTCTTCTTTCGGCATATTCGACTCGATTTTATTTCATACGCATTCACTCATTCAAGGTCACGATTGTTTGTTTGTGGCCTAACGCTTTCATTCGTCCAAAATAAATAATAGTAAAATTTTTTCGGAGTGGCGCGACTCAAGTGTAAACCATCTGTAAGCGATGGTTCTGAACTCGTAAAAATGAGAAGTAGATCTATTGTGAATAGACGTGTATTTCCTAACACCAATTTGGCAAAGATTGCATGCGTACGTTTCGTGGTTTGGGATTAAGAACTCCTGGTTTCCAAAATAACAGTCTGAATTCGTTAGATTTATTCATGTTTACGACTTCGGTTTGCTTCTCGGAACCCGATTTCAAGATTTAGTAAATGTGAGCCTTACAGAATTGAGCAATGGGAAGTGCTTTTATACAAATAATGGATAACTTTTAAAGAAATATAAATTGTTTTTCTATTTAAAAGTAAAAGCGTATGAGTATACGCACTCGAACATGCATACGAAATTAATTCCCTGCGTTTAACAGATTAAAATAATGTTTTCGATGAAAAATATGAACGCACATGTGAAAGAATATTTTAAATAAAATGCCAAAAGATTTAATTCTACGATGAATAATCTCGAATAATTCGTTACAAATTCTATAACGTATTTAATTTGATTAGACGCTTCATTCGATTCAATTGCTATTGCGGAGCTGGAAAGAAGTTCCACCTCCGTAGCATCGACTCAGCTTTAATTCAGATAGAAAAGGGTGCGTCCATGCTCAGTATGAAAATGAAAGCGGTCCCCTTATGCAAGCAAATGCGCTCCTAGATGACTTTGTAACGCGAATAGGAGCATGAATTTACATCGGATAACGAAGCTTTCAACCATTACTACATATCCATCCCTAACAGTTTCTGGATCCAATCCACGGTCTGAATAGGAATGCATATTTGAGCGGAGGATTATGGCGCCACGTAATCAGAACCCAGGGGAAAACGGGTTTTAAATAACAATTCTTCTCGTGCGGAAACCTTCCTCCACTCAGGTGCGTGGAGCCAAATCATTGCGTCTATAACAGAGCCATTTCTGAGACACGCGTGAAATGATACGGTGCCTTTCTTTCCAACGGGTCATTTACGACTCTGATTTATCGCCACGTATGGTATCAATGGTGTCTAAGAGTGCGTTGTTTTCATTAAGGGCGAGGGATTGTGAGGACGTGGGTAGCCATCAAGGAAAAAGGGGGAAATCATTTCATTTGCCTGTTTATCGATGAGGAAAAGCTTAATGGGACTTCCATCTCATATAATATATTTTCGCTCGCCCACGCACCCCGAGGTCGGTCATCGTTAAAATGCAAGATTTTGACGGTAACAGATTTCCAGGGTCTGCGGTGTTTGTTTCCTTTGTCTTTTCCTCTGTCACAATGATACTCACGCAAATTGAACTATATTTCAAATGCTTTTTAAAGAGGATAAATGGCGTCAGATACATCCAATAGAAAAAGGCAACGGAATTTAATCAATAATAGAACGTATTTTTTGTATTATCATTTTCTCGTAAAGACAATCAATAATTCTTTATCTATAAATAATGCATTTTTTATAGGATAATACGTAATATAATAACATCTTTACTTCTTGTTCTTCAGCTATAGTTCGTTAACATCTATAATAAAATACGTGATATATATCTAGACAACTTAAGAATAGAGAAGGATAAATTTTAAATTAGCACAAGAGGTCATACAACTTTTCACAGCGTTAAAGAAAAGTGAAAAATAGTAACATGATTGGGACTCGAACCCTATTTTCACTTCTGTTCAACTCTACAAAAATCTTCCACAAGGTTGTACAGCTTAAACCAATTTATTCCACTGTATATTCTAATGCTAAGAAATGCCAAGAAACAAATCCTTCAATAAACAGCATTAAACTCGGTACATTACGGATTCGTTGAAATGGTCGTTAAGGAGTTTATATCCGACATTCCCCTTTCCTCAGCTTCCCACCCTCGTGCCTCCACTGAGTCCCTTCCTTAAAAATTTTACGGCTTTGATTATAAAACAAAATAAAGTTTTCCATTTACATCCCGTAGTGAGATCTTTCTATTTCCAAGCGATATTTGTAATCGTCGAAATGCCATTCCTTCGGGAGTATTTGGCACAACCCGAACTGATATCAATTTAGGACCTTTTTGATAAGTCTACGGAACCTCGGACTCTATAGCATCGGATGAAATTTATATTTGGTCGGTTTTGAAAAAATTCATCCCTCCGTGGAATTCGAATGAAAGGATATTTAACACATCACGGCATCGAACTGAAAATATCTTCGAAGGCAGACGGATTTGTTATTTTAATACATTGGTTCGACGCCAGATCGGTGCAGATATTATTTGTGATTTTCAATATATTTTGGAGCGTTTCCCAATGGCCGCAAGTGAATAGGAACCGTTATTATATTTCACCACCGACTGCCTTCGAGGTTTTTCTTGCCAAATAGACGCTTTGAATATAGTATAATGATATTATAATGTATCGTGGTTCACTCAGTAATACTTACTGTTATTTCAAGATAAAGCCTATTTATTAATTGAGATATTGAAGCTGGAAATGTCTATAATTAAAAAAAAATTAATATTTGGTAACAAACGATATAAAATTAAGCAATAATTGAGACTGTTACGGTATTAAGAAAAATGTTATGTTGAATTATTACAATATTTTAATATTTTGTTTATTTTACGTTTAAAATCTAACCGAATGACCTATTACCTCTGAGTTCCACACACCACAACATGTCAATTGAAGTAAACTTGCCACACGCTGTTCCATTCGGGACCCTTACGTATAACTGAATGAAACGTTCTTATGCGCGGGCAATCAAGATTCGGGAGGATTCTGGTCCTAGTTCCGTGTAGTATTCCTATTGCTCTTAATGCGATTTTCGGCTCGCTTCTAGGTTTCCATTACTCCGTAATTAAAGCGGAGAGCCCGTTCGCACGATAACCCGATAGAGGTAAACCTAAACAAAATCACAAAAACGGTCCTTTGATCAATATTAAGTCTACCGAGATGATTGCAAAAAGCTGAACGCGGTAAATGCGAGACTATCCCGCAATCTCGGAATTCATTCTCGTCCACTTCGTCATTTTCAAACACGCGGTTGACGTCACACGACACGATTTCGGACGTCAACTTCGAAAGACTTCCGGTAATTCGGCTCCGTATTCATAGCTCCCGAGTGATAAAGGTTCCGATTCCATTTAGGTGAAACTACTAATTACGAAACCGAGCGATCGAAGCGTATTTTACGAGAGTACGTAGTCTATCGCTTCGAGGAATCTTTCTCGGTCTTTTTTCCTGTTTCGGGGAACAAGGAGAGCGTGATTCGTGTTTTCTTGAACGGATGCCGCCTCAGTTATCTCCAATGCGTCTCTGTCACTCTCATTCTCCCGCAAAAAGCTCATTTCGAAGAAAAAATATTCGGTGGAGTTGGCGTTCACAAAGCGCGTCTGAACTCACGAGGCCTCTTCTTCGTAAAAGGACGAAGTGGCGCGCTTTGTCAATTTAGAAGCCACCCACGCGTCCAAAGTTTATTAAGACGAAGCAGTTTATCTGTAGGATCGGTGACAAAACAGGCGAAGGAGGCACAAAAAGGAAAGGCAGCTCAGAATCACGGGAATGTTTGTGGAGATTGGTTTAAAATGGGTTTCTAAGGTAGAAGCTTTGATGATTCCTCATAGGATTCTTTCCTTTGATCTCTACGGAGCACTAATGAGCTGGAAAAGCTCTGCGAAAATCCGGAATAGATGATTCTCGTACGCTACAAAGAATGGACATATCGTATTAAGTAACTCATTCAACACAAAAGTTTATATCGCCGTATTTATCATTGTTTGCGTACGTCGAAATTAAACGAGTCATTTTTAATCCGTTTACAGTCTGCTTATGAGAGAACGTCCCTTCAATATATTCGTATGTGCTTACGACCGTGAAAGGTGCTCGAAATAAAAGTGTTACAAATTCACATTTATAAACCATCATTCTATCGTCATATAAACCATCACTATCTGTTACCAAGAAAATAAATTATCATCGACTTTCATACATGCTTGTTAATATTCGAGTCAATTAATATGTCAATTCATACGCACGAGTACTTCATATCGCGAAAACAATATCGAATCTTTCAAAACTCGTTATCCGTCAAAAATAGTCCAAAAGTGAAAAAGCCGATGCAAAATAGAGCATTACAATTAAAATTAAATTTTTGATTCCAATCTCTACAGCTGCCTACCTGTGCTCTGATTTACCTGGTGGGTGTTTTTGAAAATTCAATATCCCGAACAAAGCAATTTGTATCACGCTATGCATTCTGCGCCGAAAAAATTTATCCCTGCGCTTTACGACCCTTACGTATCTCGTCACCGAATGTGCAGTCAACGTTTTTCCGGAATTTATCTCGGATTCCTCAATAAGTTCCGATTTGGATTATATTTCGCGTTTCTAAATGTTTTATGGGGTGATAAGGCTTCATTGGAAAACCGGCGGACGAGGAATTTTTGGCACTTCAATAAAGTCTACTTGCGGATATGTAAAAATACTAGATTTTGAGTCTGTTACATTTTTTCAACCGTAAAACGTATAATATTTTCTTGATAATATAAAATAAATGTTCAGTAAAATTTAATTATCAATTAACCGATTTATCGCGTACGGTATATTAATATATGTTTATCGTCGTATTTTAAGGTATTAAGATGAAAACTGGATTAGGATACGTATTCGTTAGAAAGAGTTTAATGGATAAGAGAACTTATGAAGGTTTTCGAATTCATGATTAATTGCTGCAATATTTCCTCACATTCACTTTTACCTTAGATACAATTTCATAATTATCGTATCTATTTCTTGAGCTTAAATAAAAGAAAAGTGTGCAAGCAGTTGGATAGTGTAATAAAAACAACTTTGCAAATTTCCACAGAAAATATGTTATATTTGACGCCTTCTCAAATTGATATCAGTTGGATAAACTTAAAGATTTCGAAGCATTCGTAATTAATGGAAGAAGAAAGTGTACAAGAAAAATGATTGATATTGAATTTGCTTGAGAATCCCTACTTATTCCTTCCACTGTTATCCGAACCCAATTTATTTTACTAGCCTAAATATGTCACTAAACTTGTAGTTTCGTCGTTCAGTCAATAAAAATTATAAACCCCACGAAAGAATAGGAAACATATTTATAAAGTTATAAATTTGCCACGTGGAAGAGTTCTATTCAAATTGTGGAATATTTTTTCCAACTAAAATAGTGCAAATTCATTACTGAACTCTCATTTGAATGAAGAAATCCCGAATGATTTCAGAGCATTGATAGGGAACTGATTTCCCCGTCAATATTGGGTAAATCCGCGTAAGACGCTTAGCTGAATGCGGGAGTGCGGTCTTCTCGGATTATTCCACCCCAAATGGGAAAAAGTTTGCTTTCCCTGCGAATGCCATTTAAAAAAAATTCGAATTCCGTGTTTGGTGGGTATCCACCTCTAACGCGAGAGTTTTTGAAAACCCATATCTTTGCCGCGAAAGTTGATTTACCGCCCCCACCGACGTCATCTAAATCTTTGTTAGGAGACTGTTGCGCTCGAAGGGTAATAGCTATAAATTCCATCTCTCGTACGGACATTCGTATTTGGACATTTTCGAAGGAAAATATATATAAAAAGAGGAGCCCTTTAGTCGCAATCGATGAAGGAATACGCGACTTTTGTTCCCTAATTTTGGAACGATTGAGGGTTTACGAATCTGAGATGCGGATTCCAAATGATTTCCCGCCTTTGAATCGAGAAAACGAAAGGTAAAAAAGCAAGACTTCTATAGTTGAAACTGAAGCAAGCTCGTATGAATTCATGTGCACGAATTAATAGCTAAATTTGTGGAGTGTTCTTTTTAAAGCAGATAATTCATAAAAAGTATCGTGTTGTAATTTTTTGCAGATTAAAACTATTGGAGCTGTTATCATAAATGCGATTGTATTGTTCACAATATGCAATTGTATTTATTGTGATTGTTCGATTGTTAGAATAGCTATCAAGGCATTTCTCGCAAATAAAGGGAAACCAATTATTGTTAGTTGATGAACATTTCAAGATGATACGTTTTTCTAATAGTTCGATGTATTAAATATATTGCAATCACGAAAGCAGTTTTTATTGATTATGTTTAAAGATAATTTTCAAAATTAGGATATATATCATTAATATAATAATAATTATTAAGACTCTTATACTATATAAATATTTACATAGTGATACGTACAAGGTATTAAAAAAATAGTTAACGCATAATCAAATTTTAACATTTTTATAATTGTTCGTTCGTTTGAATGTATCGTCAATTATTGTTCTTTAAGTTTGATAACAACTTAATTGGATAACGGCATCTTCCAATCTCAGTTTCTTCAAATAAACTTTTCTGTCTGCGTGTGATTCTTTCCCATAAGTTTTCTTATCTCCAACAGTTTCCGTTCTCACAACCTTTTCCGTTAATGTTATCAATAAACCCTTTCTCCTTCTTCCTCCTCTCCTTTATATTTCAGTCGATATCCTTTCTCATCCTTTGTTTACTTTGTTCTCTGTCCAACTTACTTTCTCTAAGCCGTCTCCTATCCCTCATTTCTAATCACCTCCTTATATTTAACGGGACCCTCATCTTTGTCAAACCTACGTAAGGATCTGTTACACTAAGAAAGCCATATATTTCCTCGTATCCTTGTCTCGGGTCACTTACCTTTTCCAAAATTCTTACGAAAAACCTTCGTGACATAGCTCGACTGCAATTTAGAACCCAATTTTGATTTATCATTGAGAGCATTTTCGTGTACGAATTTAACTGATTTTTGTGCCACGCATGCCATATTTCTTTACGATTCTTTAATCGTTTGGTATTCTCATTTTTACCGAGTATTACATCGCGAAATTGTTCTAATTTTTCACTCTACTGCATCCTTTTGTGTCTGCAGAAGCACTGATATAATACGCACTATTTCATGTCATTTACGTTCTTTGTATTAATGATGAATACACCGATTTTTAATTACCTAACCACCGAAACATAACCGGTTGTCTACATCCAATAACACGATAAAATTTATAATTGAGTGAATAAAAACTGATATATTAAGCATTTCTACCTCCAAACATTTCCATAGTAATGATTAGGACTCAATCCAAGTCTGAATATACATGTAAATTTAGTAAGATGAGATAAATGTCTCCCTTAAATAAACCTAATTTTTCATACCTTATTTACATATTTACCATAATTTATAATAATTTGTTATAAATATATATTTAGAAGTGAATTTTACAACTATATACGCATGTACGTATGTATACGTATTTTTATATTTACGTATTATGAAAATAAATAAATAACAGACGAAAAAAACAATAAATTAAAATAATAAACACAATTATTCGTATATATCTAAACGAATCTATCATGTTTACGAAAATTTATTAAATTCTGTTGTCTAATACGAAGAAGAGTAAACATCGCATAAATTCGCTCAGTGTTCAGTATGCTCCGCGTACTTGGAAACTCATTTTGGGTGATTTTCATTTGACAAAGCAAATGGTGCAATGCTAACGACACGACAAAATTGGTGACGAAAAGCGAAGTGCTAGTAAAGCAAACATTTCCCTCTTTCCGAGAGAGAAATGATGGTTTCCCTTCTCGGTACATAATTCTTACTCGCTTTCATTAGCAACAGTAATTTAACCTTAATGATATATTTAGAAGAGATGGGACTTCTTTTCCTCCGACAAGACAATCCTGATTTCTTCCGTAACTACACGGGACTCATCCTTTGACGACGATAAATGCCATACATTCTCCAGCAGAAAGAGATTTCCTTTTTTCCGGTAAAAGTGAGAGAAGGGACCGAGGAAGATGCCTTTTTTGGGAAATTAACCTGCTTTAAAGGGGAGGACACGGAATGGGCGTGACATTATAAAGCAATTAGTTCGGACTGTGGTCGAGCAGTTCTCTTTAATTAATTTTGATTGCGGTCGGTGGATAGCGGGAGCTTGACTTTGGACACTGAAACTTTCTTCTCTTTTCGAGACTGAAAATTTAATACCCCTTTCAGATGGAGACGAATCGATCCGTGATTGAGCTTTGCGAAGATGAGGATATGGGACCTTAAGCAGGAATCAAACTCGAAGTGGTATTAAGCGCCGTACGTCTGAGGATGATGTTTCGTTGAAATTGATAGCATGCAAGATCAAAAAGATCCTTAAACATGAGTGCGAGGTAGTGGAGAAGTGGTTTTAGAACGATTCTGTATCACTCCATGTCTCTTTTAAGGAGAATCATTTTGCAGGATGATGGATTAGTGCAACGGATGTCCAATTCAAATGCGATTCCTCTTTGGCACGATTTTAGCTATCTTATGCACAGCTAATGTATATGCACTTGGAAAGAAGAAACGGGAATTTTGGAATTGGCTTGAGTTTAGAAATCAAGGCTATCGTTGATGATAAAAGCTCCGACGGAATTAGAATAGGAGAATAGAGGGAAATGGAGCCGAAAGCATCTTGTTTTATTTTTAAAAAAACATCAAGAAGTTGTTCCTTAGGCCTTACGTAGAAGGTTTTATAGCATTCGTTTCTTTAATGACTGTAGTTGCGTGTGTCAGCTGAACACGTCAAAGATTCATATTTATGATAATTAAAGCATATTTTAAGGTTCAGTTGAGGTGGATTATCTTTATACGATCTGCTCTGGCGACAGAAACACTAGGTGAAACAGAAGAGAAGAATGAAGACATCACTGGGACTCGAACCCATGTTATTGTGTACTATCGATGGTAATGTCTACAGCGATGAACCTATCTGTCTAGAGGGTGGGGGACTTGGGTTCGAGTCCCAGTTATATCTTAATTTTCTCCTCGGCTAAATTTTATAAATCACAATTATTTTGTATATACAGTAAATCTCATAACCAATAAATGTCATAAATGGCGCATCTATCACATCATTACTTTCAGTCAGTGCTTTTAAAACTATCTTGGCGGAATAGTTTTCATTCTATCGCAGGAAAATTATGATTAAATTCGTAACTTCAAATGGGTACACATTTCGTGTTATATGTAGTCGTAGATGTTAACGAAAATTGCCCTGAAAATTTCCTTTTTTTAAGTATTCAATCGCATTTTAATTCAATGATAAGTTTCATCGGGTGCGGCGAACCTTGTTATTGCAACGTCATAATGTCCCCGATTACGGTAAATTGAACATGAAATTTTATGATTGCATCCTGAGAAATTTTACAGCTAAGAGCATCATATTTAAGTAGTCGGAAAGGACTATTCCTAAGTGTTTTGTATAAAACTGAAGTGCAGCAAAGGACGTTGTCGTAAAACCCGGCATTTATCTAACATTGGTATTATAAACACCGTTAAGTCGGTAGTAAAGGGCGGATCTGAAGAATAAATATCTCCACTGAGAACGTAAATTCGATATAAATTATAGGTCAAATATTTATTTGGGCGTGAAAGAGTGGAGCGTGATTTTATTTCCACGAAAAATTGTAAACAATTAACGAAGGAAGAGAAAATAGGGAAATCTGCTGTGGAGGAGGTGTTTGTCGGAATATTTTTGAGGAAAGCGGATTCTTTTAATACTTTTCTCGCTGAAATGAAATTCCTCGATTCGAACGCTCCGTGGTTGGAAATAACAAATAAGTTTGAGTTTTTCCTCAAATTTATTAAGAACTCCAATTCGTAGGTACGATTCTAGATCAAGAAACCTCAATATTTACACCTCGAAATTTATGGGCAAAATTCGTATTGTATTTGTCTTTATTTTATATCTGTGCTTACCAACTATTCTGGTCAAATCTAAGTACATTTCTAATGTATGTTTGTCGTAATTAACATTTACATTAAATATTTGTTAGAATTATGATAATTTAATTACTAAGTATACTAAGCGTGTTCCATGAGAAAGAAGCATAATTTATACTTCTCCTTACGGATTCGTTTACGGAATGAATTACGCACTCCTCCAATTTCCTGTTTCATAGTCGAGATGTTCCTTTGTAGTGTGCCAGTTTTCTACTCTGATTGTCACATCCCTACACTTACGCGTCTGTAGAATTATCGTAGAGTCTGTGCTCCGCATATGCCGCTGCACCGTCATATAAGAGACCGCATCGATCTAAATTTTGCACTAAAAAGCCTTCGCACATACCGCGGATGTAACATATGAACGCGATTGCGTTATCGCTTTAGTAAGTCTCAAGTAGTGCTCGAGGACTCTTTATGAGCAACTTCTGTAAACGCGAGACCCTTGGACCAAGTTTCTATGACGATGTTGCCTTATCTGATGCATGCTAGTGAAATTCTCTCTTAACTAACTCTGCATGGAAAAAGTCTTTAGGGACTTCTTAGTAAAGCAGATATTGCTCTTTTACTCATTGAGGTACGTAATTGATAGTTAGGCACGAGTTTTAATTAATTTTAGAGAGGTAATTGCGAATAAACGGATTTAAAATCTAACAGCTTTGGCGTAATGTCTCACCTCCCATCATTTGTTTATGCTGAAGTTTCAAAATTTGCTATTTATAGGACGGTTCTCATCAAACGAACGATTTTTGGTTATGAAAATCGTTCACATATTAATGAATAGAAGCGGTATCTTAAGGAGTCATTTGTTGTTTTTAACGTAGTTTAAAATGAATCCGTTAGAGTTCTGTTGATATGGAATAATATAATATTTTTAATTATTATAGGTTAAATAAGATTGGGTGCAATTTAACAATACTGAATTGAAATAGGATTGATTTTCATTGTTATCAAAAACATTGAGCTCCCATTGAGAGGTACAATTCATCCCTTACTTATTTAAAAAATTTAATAAAACTCTCAGAGGTTTTATCGAATACAATTACTTAATGAAGTTATCACTTTTCCTAATAGATTCGTACAACTATAAAAAACAACCTGGCAGTAATGGTAAAATGCGTGATTTTAACGTTTTTTTACTGAATCAGAAGTATTTTGTCTTCTATTTTTAATATATGTATTAAGCATATCATTATACTAGCAAGAAGCATTTGCTGAAACAATGATATAGTTAATAATATAGATATTAGTAGGACAGTTATTAGATTCAAAGATTTACTTTTAACACATATAAGTATCTATAGTGTTATCCAATATATGGCAATACAAATTCAAATTATGTGTCAGATTGCTAGTGGTTACAGATTATGATGTGTAGGAAACCTTTTTCGTTGGACAGAATGTTTCTGGAACATGAATATTCCACAGAAGATTAAAATACAAAAATTGGTGATTGATCACCAACCGTTTTCTCCGCATTCAACTCCCAAAATTGAAATTGCTAATGAACGGAAAACGTGTCGACACAATCTTAAATATTCAGAAATTTCTAAGCGGGATTTTTAGGGCAGCGATATGAAAACTGTTTCGTGAATACTTCAAATATTTCAGTGCCTCTTCCGCCATCTTATCGAGTCGCAACTTAACCATAAATCAGCTAATATTTGGAGTAAAATCAATATTGTACTAAATTTTATCGCTCATTGCTCAAGAGTTTGGGATATTTGTACCGCTTCTTCTTCTTCTAACGGTTATTTTCCATCCAACGATGCACGATTATTTTGAAACGTTCCTCAAATTCCTCTGCTTTTGTTCGTTAATCTAGTAAATTACCTCTTGTGATTTATTGGATATTTACCTCATGGAGCTCGAACACCTTTTCTAGGTTTGCTTCTCTTTCGTATAAAATGATTATTACATCTATCGGTGATGGCAATTTCCTCAGAGTGGTTTCAGGAATTTTCTCCTCATTATCGAGATATTTATGATGCACGGAAGGTCGTATTTCTAAATATATTAAACTTAAAATCATCCTATTACACCGATGTTAGAGCATAATTTGTTAGGAGTGTTATAAGTATTATGAGTTATATATATATAATATAACTATAATATATATATCTATTATATATAGATGCTTCGGGGGGATATATATATATATATATATAGGATATATATATATAGGATATTAATGTCAGGCCCAAACCGCTTTGGACACGGAGCCGCCGATTTTTTTCCGTAATGGCCAACTAAATCTCACTTAGGAAAAATTGGGAAACCGACCCTACCTATCATGGGTTCGATTCTAGGAGGCCCCAAAAATCGACTTTCCTCATTTAGAATGCATTGGGACGTTTTTCAAATGATTTTAAAAATACTTCCCATTAACCTAGAAGGATAAGATTTCATGTAGCTATTGCTACTATACATATCTATATATATATATATATATATACATATATAATTTCGAAAAATCCTAGCATCCTTAATATGATACTTAGATCATTCAAACTTTTTAAACAAATAGATACGTATGAAGTGTACTTTAAAAAAAATCAACAGTTTCCTATGTGTCACGGGTTCGATTCCAGAGCGTCCCGTAATCTCGATTTTCCCCGTTAAGAATGCATGGGGCCGTTTTTCAAATAATTTTAAAAATACTTCCCATTACGTTAAAAGAATAAGATTTCGTGCAGCTATTGCTAATATATATGTCTACCGAAAAATGTAGTATTTTACGTACAATCGGTCCTGGGTTCGATGCCAGGAGGTGAAGTATTTTCGAATTTTAAAAAATCGTAGCGCCCTTAATGTCGTACGTAGAAAATTCATACTTACAACACGTATAGATACTTACAAAATGCAATTGGAAAAAAATCAACATTAGCCTATGTGTCACGGGTTCGATTCCAGAGCGTCCCATAAACTCGATTTTTCCCGTTTAAATACATTGACCATATTTCCGAAAACATTTTATGACACTTCCCAACCGCGCAGAGGTTCAGAATTTCACACAGCCATAAAAGGGACCGTTCTCACTTAAAAGCGACCGTATTTATGTCGCAAATGGTCGTTGGTTCGATTCTAGGGGGCGTTAACAATAACTTCGTAAGAAATGCATAGGGAATTAAGGACTCATTTAATGGTACTTCCTGAATGATTTTCCATTTGAAATTCGGGGTGTTTATTTACTTAGGGGAAACATAACAGTGATTTTTGCAGGATGACCTTGGTTCGACGCCGGGGCGGGAATAATGCGGCCGATAGAAATGCATGGGAAATCGAATTCGGTGCATTTTCAGCTGCGTTAAGGTCCTTTACTTTATGTTTAAAATTTTTTTTTTACTAAAGATAAATTATTACATTGCTTGCTGTAAGCAAGCGCACCTTTACTCGTATATATATATATATATATATATATATATATATATATATATAATTATATATATAATATATTTCAAAAGAGATGAGATGAATGTTTTATATCAGACTTATTCCTCGACATTTTATTTAAATGTTGAAAGCAGAACTACAGGATATGATACTCCGCCTCGAAATAAGTATGCGTTGAGAATCATTTATCGGAAATAAATTCAAAACTGGATTCAAAGGAACGTGGATGGAACACGTATCTTCTACAGTTTTCCTAGCCCCCCAATGCAGAATTCAATTTAGAGTACCTCGATTTGAATCAGATTTAAGAGAGAAATTAATATTTTATAAAATTGCTATCAGCTGCTTTTGTCCCATACTGTCATTGCTTCTTGTGCGTTGGATACGTTCAATCGGGAGTCTAAAATTGACTAAAAATGAACGCACTTCAGAATGAAATGCAAAGGTTGTCTGTTTATATAATCATCTCGATCGTTAAAAGAACTGCGTTGGGTGAAACGAGCCCCGTGTGAGGCTTCAAGTAGATTGTGGAGGTATTTATGTTCCGACCACGGAAATGATAATCTTCGTGAAACGAAGGTTCTCATAAACATTCATATATACGATGATCCTCCAACGAAAAGAAGCGAGGATTTGTGAAACCTCTTCAAAGCTCCTTTTTTCCCCACGTTTTCGTGAAAAGATAACATAATAGCCGCAAAAACGAGATCGGAATTAAATGATGATAGGTCTAAGCAAAGATTTCTTTGAAGCCAACTTATCCTCGGACGCTGAGGCAAAAATAAATGCTGGACTATGAATATAAATGAGCACCGCATCCTTGATACATTGATTCCGCATCAACAGTTCCATCCCGAAAAGTAAAACAAACCTCGCATCCCTCTACCATTTCTATGCCACTCTCTCGTTTTCTTTCTATAAAGAATACATCGCCCCGCTTTTCCCTCTGAAGTCTGAATCGAAGACATAAACAATCTAATAATAGGTGGAACTGGAGTGATATCAACTTGGAGAAGGGGGGAGTATCAGGTTTGAAGAAATACACGGGATATCTTCTCCAAATATATTTGCCTTCGCAACAAGCTTATTCTATATATACTATATTTAATATATTCTATACTGCTACTCCTACATTAGAGTTGCACTGTTGCGTATGTGAAAATACGAAGTCTGCGTATTTAAATTTTTCCTGCGATAAGGATGAAAGTTTCAATGATAATCCATAAAAGCATTTGAAAGCAAACCGAACATAAATATTTCATCTCTGCTTCTGTCACCCAAAAGGGATTTTCGTTTAAAAAATGTTTATATTACCCAATTTTGAGTATCTTTCTCCCAAATACGGTGTGAGATCGAACAGGATTTAAATCAAAATAAAAGTGACAATTTCAAACGAAGAAAAACCATATTTTCACAACGGTTCAAAAAATAGATCAGTGTTTTCGGGTGGGATTTCTGAGGCTTGTTATTTTCAAAGGGGAGATGGAATGCGATGAGAGAATTGCATCTCAGCTGAGATTCACGTATGGATTTCGAAAGTTTGAATATTCAAAACATTTTCTTCGTATGTTGAATTTATGACGCATCTTATATCACATCTTCGTCTCTCTTACTATAAAAAAGATAGTTGGAGGAGACAAAAATATATAAATCTGAGGAATAACAAACGAGGAAAAAGTCTGACAGTCTTGATCCTATCAGACCAGTCACATTTGGGTTCTTCTCGTGTGACATTTCACGCTAAGTTATCTTAACCTTAAAAAAATACGTGCAATGTTTAGGAGAATATTTTTTATCCAACCCTATCAGCCACATCCTGTGTCGGGAAGATATCTCATTTGCTTCTGAAAAATATTATCATTTTTCTAGTAAATAAAAAATAATGGTTCACAAAAAACAGAAAAGATAAACATTTCAAATGTTGTTCTTAGCCCAGCATATAATGTACTAGGTGTCCCATGGATATTTTAGTTCTTTTATTTATTTATTTCAGTATCTCACGAACAAATTTAAACATCGCGGCGCAGATTATGAATGTAATGTAAATGAATATAATAAGCCAAGAATTTAAATATCGTGTAACCATTATGCGATGAGATCCTAATAAAACACTCAAGCTATTTCAGTTAAAGTATCACAGTATCAGGTAGTAATTTTATCATTGAAGAACATCTACATTCATTTAAACAAACGTAATTCTATTTAATTATAAATCGTGAGAAGTGTACAATCGGTACGTACTCCTACAACGATGTTTCAAGTTAATTCGTTGGAAAATCGTTCGAATAAAATTTGTGCTGACAATTGCGTTAGTGTCGTGGAAATATCCGAATCGATCACCAATTGCGGGAATTTTTAAAGTTGTTGCGATTGTTGACGTTGCAATTTTTTCGGACGTTCGTTCTACTTCGCGAGAAATATCTTCACGAGGCCTCTGCTACTTCAGCGAGTTTAACGTTGAAATATGGTACAATTAACTGCCGTAGCATCGGAAATATCCCACGCACTGGATACGCCGCTATCCACCAAGAGCGTCCGTTTTTATCGGGGAAAGAAAACTAATTAATTGGAAGAAGTGAGCCGAGGGAATCCACTCCTCCATTATATGGGGATTTTGTTGGCAGACAGGAATTTTCGGTCCGTCCGGGCATCGCGAAGTATTCCTCATCATACTCGTTCTGTTATGCTATGGAGTATAGATCAGGAAGCTATGGAGTAGTCGAGCGTTAGACGGCATATAGAAGAGGCATATAGAAAGGAGAGGTCCCCCGCCTTCTTTCCATTCCAGAACGGGAAAAAACAACTTTCGAAATCTTCGATGCGAAGGTTCCCCGCGAGCAACAATAGTTTTTGAGCGAACCCTGTGCCTCAAAATAAACCGAAACTTTTCCAGAAGATGGAAAACTCGGTGGAATAGAAGAGAGCAAATGGGTTTTGCTGATCCTATTAGACGAATCCGCAACTTATCATCTTTAATTGAATGAACGAGTTCGATAATCGGTCGTAGATATCGGATGGAGAAAACAGTTCGTACGAAAATTTCTATTCACAGCGTTTGAGCGCATTTATTCTATCATGAATTACTCGATTTGGTGCAAAGTGTCTGTCAGTTTGCCATTCTTTGATTCAAATTCAAAGTTCAAATATTAACGTACGAAGTAGAGGGATTTATAAGAAGGATTATTTATTGAATAAAATAACGAAACTTCGTTCATACGTAGCGTACTAACAAACTCAATTTGGGACCGTAATGATGTTTTTAATGCGATACGTATCGTATATTCTGTCGAAATGCAGGAGGTCACATTATGACAGGTATACATGGTGGAAAATACAGCGTCACAGGAATGTTGCTTGGGTTGGAGCATCTAGCAAAAAAGAGGAGAATATATAGGTCAGGGAGTTTTACTGCGTATATAGTGGCAAAGGAGCATAGAAAGACTTTGTTTCGATACTGGAATATCCAACGTGTTTTAGGGCAAACGATCGCAGTTACACGGTTCTATTTCATACCGTGAGAAAAGATGTCGCTAGAATTTCTTCTATAAGAAGATACGTATTGCAGTGGAATGCGTTGCACGAAATAGTTTACAATCGCTTTAGAATAAATGGGAAAACTATATTAGTTATTCATTTTAAAAGAACCAACTGACTAACAATATGTTTCATTAAGGGAAATATACTAAGAACTCTAATTATGGAGGGACATTCTGGTGCATATTTAAAACTCCAAACACATCTATTTACTTAAGAATTTATTTTCGTATGAAAATAAATTGATGTATATATTATATTAAAGTCTGGATATTCTTTTCTTATGCATAGAATAGAGTGATGCAGTAATTTTTTTAGAAAATACTTCAAGATAAGCAGCAAATGGGAGCTTTACTGTTCGCAGTCCGTAGAAACTAAAGAAAATATAAAACCCTTGACTTTACGATCCTGAGAATTTGTTTGTTTTTGAACTATTTCTCTCGCTCTTCGAGGAGCAGCGAAAACATTTTCTTAAAGGGAGGACACTCCCTTTCTTCTCGAGACTTCCTCAAGAGATTGGACGTTTTCGATGCAAATATCTCTTAATCGGCAAAGCCCACTCTTGAATATAAGTGGTCTCTCCTATTAAACTCAACTTTGGTGTCGTTGTTGCGGGTGAAGAGTGACAGCTTTCCTTTACGGAAACTTCATAACACGAACAGGAGACAGCGCAAGATGTCTTTCAGCGCATAATAATGGAGTGTGTATAAATAGCTGTCGTATGGAAATCCAGGCTTTTGTACCAAGAGGCGGTATATTCAACTGGAAGTTTGATACGATTAATGCTCTTTGGAATGCTTCTGGTTTATGAAATTTATGTTACGTGTTATGCGTCTTTGAATAAATAGAAAATGTATCCGTATGTTCTTACTTTGCTTGTATATAACGCCGTAAGATTATGCAACCTGCGGCACGAGATTCATATCGTTATAACTGGGATCTTACCGTGAAATATTGTTTTCGCTTTTTCTCTATTTATGATAATTTGCATTGCATTAAATTGGTCTTACTTATAGATATTAAATATGCGAATTATTTCGTTATTTAAACTTTCTACGTACTCTAAATATTACGCAATTATTAAGGTGATTTAGTTAGAAATTATAGCCATATATTTATAGCTGTAGTAATACATAGAAGTGATAGTCATATTTCTTCTTACATGAGCCAGCAATACTTATTCAGAAGTTTTAAAATTATCTAAGAGGTTTTATATTGTCCAACTCCACTCCAGGGGGTCTACTTTTCTCTGCCTAGCAATTCGTTTCCACAAAGTTTGAATCGTCTTTATTTTTCTTCATCTAAATTCAACTGCTCATGAGTGGCGTTTCATCTACATTTTCTATCCGTTATGTTTCATTTTAAACTTTAAAAAATATTACTCTTCGAAATAACGTTAAAGAATTTTTCGATCGATAGTTGTTTCCTTATTTATTTTCCCTCTTTCACTATGAAATTCCGAATTAGCTTACGTCCTTTTAACCTCTTCCATTTATATTCTCTGATCCATTCTTCTCTTCGTATCTTTTTTTTCGACTTCCATTATCAACTTTAGCCTTTTCAGCACAGAATATAATTATTTGATGCGGAGAATACAATATTATAAGACAACTGGAAAGATCGACGAATTCGCGAAAATTCTCGAAATCGATTTATTCTTTTTCCTGAAAAAGAGAAGTGGTACTTAATTATTCTCCAGCGCTTCTTATCATTTGGTTTGGGACTGGCTTCAATCCGATCTTAATAAATATCATTTGGTTTGGGACTGGCTTCAATCCGATCTTAATAAAAGATCCATCTAGCTCCCAAAAAAGGAAACATTTTAATCACAGGAAGGTATTTCGGATGGCTGATTAGAGCGCAAATTCTAAAGCCCACTATAGAGCTTCAACTGAAACAGTGAGGAATTACGTATGTTCGTGGTTTTAAAATTTATAATTGGTATAAACACCTTAAAGTAACACCGAAAACTACAGAACGATCATGGAGTACCAATTTTTAGTACTAGTACTTTTAAACATCGTGGCCAAATAATAGTAATTGGCTTAACAGTGGTATCCAAGAACGCATAATACCATACAAAATATACTTACTCGCCCCCATTATATGCTATTGAGATAGAAAAGGCAGTCTTAATTTGAACGCAGCCTCATGATCCTCCCAATCCTTGGCGAGAGAGAAGACAATCCAAAAAAATTAACGACTAACATTTCGGAGAATCAAGATACTCATCCATGAAAATTTTACGTCTATTTTAATATCCGCTACTCAAAAAAAGGCCCTCCAAAATTCCTCGTTAAATCCACCTCCAAAGGCGTATGAACGTAATTTTCTCTTTTCCTAATCAGAGTGTTGGCAGTCTCCGCCTTTTGCTTCCGTATGTCCTTTTCTGACCACAGCTCGCTAAGCGAGGAAAACAAACTTCCTGTGGGGAGCTAATGCATTTTTAAAACGCTAAAACAAGTCCCGGCCAAAATGAACATTCCGCTCCCGGCGGTTTGCAACTTACGGAGGAGCAACATCTTGGAAGCATCGAGGGTTCAAGTTTTGGATTCGAGGGGGCGCCTCGATTCACACTTCATTTCCCCCATTAAACTGATCCTCGGAATCTTTATCCGCTGCTGTATCATTGTGCGCTCTTCGACATAATTCTCCACTAACGCCATCTCTTTTTAGGCCTTCGAGAAACTCCACGAAGATAAACAGATACAGCAGCTAATGACTATATTTTTGTACGAACGTTATATTGCTGCCAGCGTATTCCACATTCTTACGAATTATTGTTTCGACGAACCTTCCAAAGAAATTTATTTTAATTCTAACTTAAATATATTACTATGATTTCAAGCTGTATGTATGTATTAACCTCAAACGTAATTATTCTATTCTATCAACCTATATTAGGTTTAGTTAACATAACTCACTGACCTATAAATGATATTGAGAGACAGTTATTCCATCATAAAATTGCAAATATTGAATTAAAATCGACTAATTGTTTAGGTATTATCATATTATAGCGTATTTTCTAAGTATTAGCATTTCTCTTCTATAAGCTTTAGATGTGTAATTCTGGATCATTATTTTTCGCTTTGTTTTCAAACAATTCATAAAAATATCTTCTGTTATGACATAATTCAGGTAGAATTATGAGAATAAACTCCTCTAAATAAAAAAATGAATTTGTAGACGGCAAGAGAAGCATCAAAATATACGAATCTCGGGGATAAAGGGAGATCATCATAAATTATCAATGGAGACGGGTTATTAAAGAAAATTCGTAGCGTGGAGGTTTTATTTAGAATTAGATGTGTAATATATGGACAATACTTTCATTACTATTCAAAAGAATATTTTCTTAATAATCCTACTGATTAGCTTAATTACTTTTCAAAACCTCATTTATAGAATTCTATGTCGTCCCTCAAATAAAATATTGGAATATGCTAAAGGTCAATAATACTTATGTAAAATGAATTTTTCATAAAGAAATACGGTGAAAAATTCAAAAGCCGGTTTCATTGTGAAAAATTGTTAAGTAAAAATTCTTTCAATTGAAATATAGGTTCGCAGTTTTATATTTCCGAGACCATAAAATTTGAACTTTAATTGGAGATTAGCCTAGTTCTCTAAGTTCTATCTTCTAAAGTTTCATTGATCTTGATAAAATATTTCCCTTTACGTTTTTCCTCCTAAGAATTAAGGCCTCTAAGTCGCTGATCTCAGCAGGGCTATTAGTGGTCTTTTCTGTCCAGAAGTTCTCCTTTTGCGGCAATAACTTCTTACGCTACTCGCCTCTTGAGGAATTCCCGGGGCACCATTTATTCGCTTTACCCATTTACTCTGTCGAAATCTTAATCACTTTTCATTACGACAAAGTGGAAGCTGTTTGTTTTGATCAAAATACTAATATTGTAATGAAATTCCACGTCGAGCATTTTCATTAATATACCATTACTTTTGTCGTACTTCTGGTTTAATGATGCATTTACTGTAAAATAATAAAAATTGATCGTTATCTGTTCTAAGATTCGATAGAATAACATGGTTAATAGTTTAAAGGTAAATATTGCAGAGTAAAATTGCGCAACACGGTTCTGCGTATGATAGTACGTATAACGATAACTGCGTATAGACCTTAACATGGACTCTATTTCTAATGTTCATACCTCGTATCTAATTAAATTCCTTGAAAGTGTTCCATTTAAATCGTTCATTGTTTGATTCAGCGATCAAGAGCTTCTCAATGACAGAAACGCACGTTTCCTTTTCTCAGAATCCATAACAAAATTAAATCGTTCGAACTTGTATCCAAAAGCGCAGCTTTTGTCTGAGAGTAAATTGAATTCAATCTAATTACTAACGGGAATGATGTATAGAGCACTAAGTTCATTATCTTTTCAGCCGATGAGGTAACGTAATATCGGAGAACCTTTGCGCCGCTTCGCTTTAATTCTAAATTTTTGGTTTCGTAAGCCAGCGATTCGGTTAACTATTAGAGATTAGCCGAAATATTAGGCATAAAATTTACGCCCCGGAATCCTTACTTAATGATAGTTGGATGTATTATTGGATTTAAAATCATATATGTGCGACAGACGGAAATGCTAAATCTATCTTTTAATCCATGTCTTTTTACTAATCCTCGGCTCAAATGAATTAAATTCACTAATTCGAGGATCGACTGGGTATCACGAGCGGGCTAATCTCGCAGGTTTCGATAAAATCGACGTGGGAAGACGTAATTTAATGGAAAGCTATGCCAGGAATGAATGAATATTAGTAGTTTCATCTCTCAGATCATTTCTGTGACCGGTTTTGCCTCCGTTGAAGGTTATATAGGCACTTCATGATCCATGATTTTGACTCATCGTGTGATACCTTGAATTTATTATTATCAATTATTCGTGACCTAACGAATTAATTTACCAGCTTGTTTGTCAAGAAGTTACTTCAATAAAAACATATATGTTACTATTTATTTATCCATTCACAACGTGTAATTGAGCATTTAATTCAATGGACGTGTGGGAATATTAAATACCCATAGAAGTTAGCTCAGATAAAATCTCCTTAAAGTGCACTTTGCATTTCCAATTTCCTTTCCAGATGCATTAATATTTACCCTATTTTCATTATCACCATATCAGTGCCATTCTTCTATCGTGACATCTCTTATCTTAGCGTCTCCTTGGCCATATGCCGTTTGCACCGATATTAATGATTGATGATCGTCACTGATTTTCGAGTCCCCGTTAATCGCCAGAATTAATATCTCTCGCTCCATCATGTTTTATAACTCGGGAAGTTTGGATGAATTATTTCACGCTTTCCTTTTGGACCAAACGGAAACTTTTTCCCCCGTTGATTTGTTATGCGCTCAATCATCCCAAAGCACTTTAACGTAAAAAAAAGACTTTAGCAAACATAATGAGGCATAGTTTTTCGCTTATCACAATCAACTGGACTGAACTCAAATGAAATATTGATTATCTCTCTTAAAAGATATCTAATCGAAGAATTTTTCGATCGAAGATTTTTTTCGATTCATTTCTTCCTATTTTTATTGCCTGTCTTTAAGCATCTCACCAGAAACTTGTAAAAGGAAGACGATGAAAATCATAAAGCTACGTATTTAGGATCGATATAGATGATACTGATTGATAATAAGTAGTCTCTCTCAGTTCTCCTTCACATCAAGCCTCTCAATTCAGACGAAGATGAGTCGTAATTGACGCAAATTCCAAATTAGAAGCGTCGGAGATACGATGTCTCCCGTTGCTGTTTGATATTCATGGTATCTCAGAATTCCACCGCTTTATGATCGAAAGCAATTGAACGTCATGTACAATTTCTTAGAGACGTAATGGAGACGTGAATTTAGCAATATTAAGGTATTAGGTGCGCGCGTGTTTTAATCGCTTTCGGACACAATGCGAATTCAACTTTACCTGTATAGTCATTGTGAACTAAATTAGTCTTTTGAAACGTTAATTTAATTTTAATATTTATAGTTATAGAACATTTCAGAACAAAGTCAACTTTGTAGTTACACACGCATATGAATAAAAGAGAAATATTCGGAAACTTGCAGAATATAAGCTAAAATTTCACGGTAAGGATATTTTCTTAACGTATTTCAAAGTCATTTCAAGTTGTAGATAGACCCGATTCCCAGGTCGGTATGAGGTAACGCATAACTTCGACATGAATACAAGCATCTCTATTTGTAGAGGAGATGCGAATACGAACAATTTCATGCATCCATAAAATAGTTGAATCTTGAATCGATATTTTTTTGGATTGCGTTCTCTGTGATTTCGTATTTCTTATATTCAGTGGCTAAACTCTTTGCAATATTACATTTTACGATTTGGAATCCAGACTCGGTTGAATATTCCCGTAATAATTCACTGTACCGTAAATGATGGCACAGGACTATTTCCAATCCTCCTAAGAGAGTAGTTATAGCTGCGTACTCAAAGAATCGGTCTCGTTAATTCAAAGCCCGCATCGCAAAGGCGACAGGACTAATTTAAGATGAACAAAGCGTAAATGATTCGAGACTGGGCGCCGATGTAACTACTATACGAGTGATAAATTTTTATCCCTCCAAAAACTTATGAACTGTTTTCTTTAGTTTACGGCCGAAGAAGAGTAGCTGAAGTAGGCCGTCCGATTTTGATTCTTCATGCAGAAGAAGATCATGCATCACTTCATGTTCGCCTGATTGTATACAAATCCGAGTGTTATAACTCATCGAAAGGGACGTATTTCTTCATATTTTACGGTTATCCAACCGTCATCTTTTACTTATCTTTATTTTTAACCGGAGTTTGAGTGCTCCATCACTTTCGGCAGCCACCTCATTGACGATGTTTTCTCTCCTCTCCCACATATGTATTTTCCTTCGGCCGCAGTTTATTATTTTTTTGGACGATCGGCAAAACGTTTATCGCTCAATTTCATTGAAGCTCCCCTCCGTTGAAGAGAAAGTGTGTCCATCTCGAATGCAAATCGTACGCAGAGAAACAGGAATATAGGTTTCGCATTTCATCTATCTTCATTCATTCTTTAATGTATAATAAACACGTGCGTTATGTTTTTTCCTTTTCAAGCTTAAAGCATAACCTATTACAATTGTGGTATCGTAGTAGTGTATTGAAATACATATACCATACCCTCATACCACTCTTGACGTCTTATAAGTTTGATTATTAGAGAAAGAAGTAATCAATCAAAGAAAACACTGTTAAATGAAAGAATTACGTAAACGTATACATTCCAACAACTTTAAACAGGTCGTAATATATAGTTCTTGAAGGACCGGCCTAGATTTCTGAGTCGTCTTGTGATGGAACCCACTGAGATATGATTTTTCCCATTGAAATCGTGCGCGATAGTATATCACTCAAATAGTGAGTCAAGCGATGAAAAAGATTTCGGAGAGAATTTTCGGAGGTGACGATGTAAATATTAGGCGTCGAGCGCATCTGTCGACACGAACGAGAGGAGACGAGAAAAAAGGAACGTTTCTAAGGATGAATTCAGTAGCCGCCTCCGATACGGAATTTCTAAGAAATTACGTTTATGTCTCACTCCCTCCCGTGGGTGATTGTTTGGAATATTGATCATCGGAAGGTTTCAAAGAAACTCCGTAAAATAGCAGATTTTATTGGAAGAGACTCTCCATTTCGCCGTGGACATGGTTGCTTATATGACTCAACTGCCCATACGTTTTGCCGCTTCTTCAATTCCAACCAATCGAAGGCACCTTCGTCTCTTCCTATCAAATTCCTTCCCCTTTATGCCTCCACATCAACGAGACGAAGCCCACAATATCATTTTACGACGTGGCCCGTTTCGGAAAAAGTAATAAAATAGATATTTCCACGAATTTCTTCTCTATTTGTTACATCGATATAATTATCTGTTAAATTCGAGAGGTGAAGTAAAATCATCGTGTGAGGAATTTCCGAAAGGATATCGACGTTCAGTTTTGTTATAATTTGAACATCAACAACAACTGTTGCTAACGCGAAGGAGACCTGATTTTCATCAAATGGAAAGATGTAAGCAATAGCTTGTTTATACCAACGTACGTTCGCCTTTGTTTAACATCAGTACGAGAAGTGTAACATAAAATGGGAGGATTCCAATCAGATGATAATCTTCTAATCTCTCTCCGTTCATACGTCTGTCGTAAACCATTTTCTGCGGAAGCATGTTCGCTCTATATTACAGATCAGATTACACTCTGTCTTCGCATGGAGGTTTCATATGGGCGGGAACAAAACATATCCCTTTCGGAAGGTAATCTACAAAATTGTCGGGAAAACCATAAGAAACAGTTTTATTACAAGGTATATATTTATTTGAGAGGTTATTCGCGAAGGGGTTCTATTATAGAATTATTTTCTTGGCAATACATTATTAAAGGATATCCTTGATAAATATTTTATAATCGATTACTAACTGACGTTTGGTATCAACGTGAATCATCATCAAAATTTCATAAGATTTCGAAGCATATCAACAGGTAGCATTCTCGTACATTCGTATTACCCCTACTGCGTCCATTATTCGGAGAAAATAACTATCTAAATATTTTTGTATATTTATCTTGAGAATCTTTCACGTATTGTTGAGAGCTCCTTTTGCTCTTCGTCGTGGGAGTACGTGCATCGCAACGCCATTTCCACGTTACTGCCGTATCTTTCGCGTGAGTTGATGAAAGATGATAAATGACACTTTTTTGATAGTTCGTTCGCAGAATTTCCGGAGGATCACTATATAAGCGATGTGTTCCTCGGAATACTGAAGGCAGATTTTCACGAAAAGGAGATAACGGATTGCACATGCATATGGATGCTGAAGTTTAATACGTTTCGTGAACTCTGCTCCAAATTTTAATTATTCAAATTGAAAATGTAAATTTTTCGAGCTAAAATTAAACGGAAATAACAACGCTGGTTGGAATAGAATCTCTTACAATACTTTTCTGGTTGCTGCTCTAACTTTGAATTTGTTGAATTTCTCGTGAAAAATTGGTTTAAATATAGATTAGTCTTATCCAGTTTCTCAGAATTAATATTAATAGATTCCTGTGATTATACATTTATATATATGTCAATTTTTGTAAAAGGACCTAAATCATGATAAGGTTTCCCTAATAAATTTTGAACGTCTCCGAGCTTTTTTCTTAGCTACTTAAAGTTAATACAATTTATCCTATGAATAATAAACTCGAATATATTAAGTAAATAAGATCAGTTATGTAATAGATTATTAATAAGGGAAGCAGATATTTGTTAATTGAACAAATAATAGCAGAATATTATTCCTCACAAATATTCAACGAAGAAAATGCTCGAATACAGTTGTCTCTCTCGTAAATTTATGGAAGAAAAATATCACCGTTAAATATATTCGTGTTCTGTTGGCGGACGTGACTTACTTATCCTATTATTTGGTCCTCTCAAGTCAGCACGGAAGTTCATTACGGAATGCAAATCCTGGAGCTTAACATGGTGAGACATGTTGGTCCGTAGTTTGTGTCCAAAGCTACATTGTCGTCGTGGACTGCAGCCAGATTTGGTCATTAGAACGTTGCGAAAAATTCGGTGGGTCACAGAATTTCATGTAAGGTTCTCTTTACCATGCTCATTGCAATGAAATGAAGTAAATAAGCTGGAATGGAGTAGCCTAGTGGAGTTATTTAGAGTGATACATTTCCTTCACTACTCTTTCATTTATTTTGAGCTTATCTGCTGTCAATTAATGATACAACGTTACTCAAATGCAGCAAATATTGAACAAGATTCTTATAATCCTAATTAAAAATAGATAACTATCATAATCATCAATATTTAATCACATTTTTTGATAATTTCCTAGATAATATGGTCGAAGTTAGAATTAATTAGAATTTCACGTAAAATTTAATAAAAATTGACCTCATCTAAGTTTTATTTAATGAAATCAAAGCAAATCCTTACCTTAATTTCTATTCATATTTATTCAAATTTATGCATTTGAGGTTTTAGTATGCAAAGGAAACAAATTTAGTTTGTTGTCCACTGTTTTCTTTATTTATTTGATTAAAATTGAAATACTCATTGCATATTTCGAAGTTGTTCAGGAATAACTTTAATATTTTAGCTTTTGTAGTTCTATTCGTCAAGCATATCGATCATTTTCGTAAATCTCGCCGCAGTACATCAATATTTTCAGAATCACTCCCCCTCGCTATCAGTTGGTGGAATGGTTTGCGTTCGCCAGCTCAGGATAACCGTGAAGATATGGGAGTGATATTAGCGGGTAACAATATGCTAGTTTCATTAGATATGCCATCAACTAGAGTCGAACTTTATTGCAACGTCAGTTGAAATATAGGGAGCTGATAGAAAAGGGGGACTGATTTATCGCTTCTTTGCGTATTTGGACGTTTAATTTAGATAATGGAAGGGGGATATTGCACCGGAAACTTATGCAAAGAGATTGGAAGTTTCGAGAAAAATTCTTGGAGACAGGAGGGAGGGCGCTCACGAGTGCAGCTCTCGTTGAGATGTTTGAAGAAGGAAATGATACGAAAAGGGAAGAACTTGAGGCTATTTAGGTGGGTCCCTCAGGTGGAATCCTTCTAGATAGCGGAAGGACTCCAACGAAGGCATCACTCTTTTCAGAACTTCAATATTTTCCAGTTATTTTACGTATTTGATGTCCTTCCACGCAAGCACTTTATCTTACTTAAGTTTAATCTTACCAAAGTTTGCGTGATCTAATATGTATCTTACGTCAACAATTTCTCGACTTTTTATCTATTTTTAAATTCACTTACGTTATATTTACCTGATTGTCAGCATACAAAGTACAATCGTAATCGAACTTCTCTAATTAAGTTATTTCCTTATTTGTTACCGAAAGGATATTCAAATCACAACTACAATTAATTTCTTTTAATATATTTTTCTTCCGAATATATCCGTTTTACAGTTGATTTTATCCTTTCTAAAAGATGAATTGCCATCGATAGAAGTTATTATTATGAGTTATAACAAGATGCGACCATTATTGTCGATAATTATATATTATAGTGCATAGGCACATGATACGAGATACGTTTTTCCTAGAACATTGTCAAAAATGATTGATTTATCGGTAACAGTGTCGTAGTTCCTCACGCGTCTGATAGCTCTACTCTTCAGGCGATAATGATGAAATGTACTACGTGAAAATGAGCATAAAAATGCGCTCTTGTTAAGCGTAAAAAAATCTTTCCTCCATAAAGGAAGTGAATCACTATACACGTTAGGTATACGCGGATGAGCTCCATAGGTTCCGAAGTTAAATTGTCGGCTTTAAAAAACGCCATATGGAAGAGAAAAGCAGAATTATTGAAGGAGAGCGATGAACCACATCTGGCCTCACAGTGCACGGATGTCAGGAGTTCGTGATTTGAAGTTATCAGTTTATTAACACGTTCGGATGTTTCCGTATCACACGGATGATATCAAGATGAAAGAGAGACCACCAGTTGGTGAAGAATATTTTAAAATTGCGTAAAATTTAAGTATTCGCACCTTGAAAGAGAATGAAGATAATGTTTAAGTTTAAAATTTTTGGCTACTACAGTAAATTCGTCGTTTTAATATCTGAGAGGGTACTGGAAAATTTTATGAGCAGTTTGATAGCTCCAAAGTTTAAGACTGGAACTTCAAAACAAACTTACACCTTCAAGAAAAGATTTGTAAGCTTTTTAAAGTAGCAAGTGGGTTTTATACATATATATTTATAGGTTAAAATAAAGTTTGCAATTTTTTACCAAAAAATTGCTAACTTATGTGGTGAATTACTTAAATAGTAATTATTTCAGTAAAAAGAGAAAAATATCCATTACATAATCTTGTACTATTTAATGCATCATTATACTCGTTCGGTTGCTAAGAAATAAAAGCTGTAATTTAGCTAAAGTCTTGACTATTCCAACGAGCAATAAAACCGTCGATTGCTAAACCATCTTCGACACCATATATTCTCTTCCAAATGTGTTTATACATATTATAACTGTGTAGTAACTCTAATCTAATTTCGGAACTCCAAAGTTGACCCCTGCTGATAAATCATCCGTATAATTCTGAGGAGCCGTATGCGTGTATGTGTATATTATAGAATATATTGAGTCCCCAATAAACTGTTTTGTTTGGTGAGCGTTCTCGCTGTTTCTCGTTCAATCGCTTTCTATTACATGAGGGAAAAACCATAAATCTTCCAAAGCTCATCTATATTCCCGCTCTTTGATCTTTCGTATGCCGCTCGCCTCCTATTATAAGCTATAGCATATCCCGCCGAGAAATAATCTGATCTCGTCTTGCGATAGTACTGAGTTAAATTGTATCTTGAGGATTATAAAGAAACGTGTTGCTTGAAAAATTCGATATAATACGAAGGAATTAAGTGCAGTAAAATAACCAACCATTAGATTCATGCTAAATACTCGTTGAAAAAATTCGATAAGATGCTAAAATTCCTTGATATGTGTTGTGACTCAATTTAATCCAGTTAAAACGGGAAAAATTTAAGTTATCTGAATTACATTTCACGTTTACTAATCAAAAATGACCAGTCGATTTCCAGTGATCCAATTCTCCTTTATCTTTAAGATAAATAATTTTATTTATATTTATTCCTATATAAAATACCTACTTCGTTTGGAATACGTCTCTTTTAGGATATAAGTTAAAAAAATCGTTCTTCATTAATATAATTTCAAGGAAAATACTAAGTTCACGATAGAGACAATATGCAAATAAATTTATGTATCATCAAAATATGAAACGATCTTTTTGTTAGATTTTCACTATCCATGGTATTGGTATCTATAAGCTTATAAATATAAAATTATAATAGGCCTTATATTGTACACTAAAGTACAATAGGCCTTATCTTACAATACTTCCATATTTATAGGCTATGTGAAAATAAGCTCGTATAAGGTTACAGAGATAGAGTATCTCATAATAGCGTTCTACTATCCTCTTCCTATCCTATAAATTTACCCTTTACACTTCTTTTGTTTGTTTTCTTTGGCACGAAACTTATCTAGATACACATCAACGGTCTGAACTACTCTTAAATTTACGACGTTCGAACGATATCAAGAGCAGGTATCTAGATTTTAGGTGTTCGAACCGTTTGTTATGGTTTGAATATTGTCTTCGTTTAAAATTCGTCACTTGTGCGCCAAACGATTTTTGCCTCGTCCTCTAAAATTTTTATTTTCGCGATGCTTTCTCTTGTCTCCATTGTCTCCTGAAGATGAATGACTTGGTTTCCTCAAACACAATATGTCCGGTGATAAATGTTGACGGTGAGAAATGAACAGGGTATTAATGTTTCCTTACGTCAGTTTTTATTTAAATGGATTCCTAACTCGTTATAATGTACGGTAAACCTAGATAATTATGCTCTCAATTTATTTATCATATTTAAAATAGCTCATAATATATAAATTCCACTGCAAATGATGGTTATCCACTCCAATAACTTCGTAACATACCCTTAGAAAGTTTTTCCATAGGACATATATGCCAGTACATGAATCAAAAATCGAAAAAACTATGTCGTTGCTCGGCTACAAATACCCGATCTAATTTAACTGTGTAACTTTCGTCTATTCCAAAATGTAACTTTCCAATAAAGAGAGGGCAATGCAAAACAACTAAAATGTTTAACCGCAATTCTCATGACAGTTCGCGGGGATGAGTTTCATCGGTGCTTTAAAAAAATCACGCTCTCCAACGGCCGTATTGACTCACCAAGTGTGCTCTGCGAATAAAAGCTTACTCAAGTTAAAAATTAACATTTTCATTCACCGAATCTCTCTCCCTTTCCATCAGGCAATGCATTGTGTCCCTAACTGAGTTACTGATATTTTTTTAAATATACAGAGATTTCCCTTCTAAGACCGCTTAATTGCCAGCACTAAAGTTTGTATGAATGAAATGAATAACATTCTCCTAGTTTTAAATTCTTATTATAAAAGCTCTCCAATTAAATTCTTTAAATCAAAGAGTTTTGAAAGATCTTTTTTTCTTATATATAAGCAAATTTTTTATTCACTTCGAATTTTTTCTGTCCAATTCTGGAATTTATTAATTATTAAATGATTCCTCTTCTGCTATCATCTAAGGCATCCAAATGTGTCAAGAAATTTAATAATACAATCTTAGTCGTATATGTGATCTGTGCTTCAGATGTTTGAATAATGATGTAATAATCCATCTATCTACCGAGAGAAGTCGGTTGTCTGCATTCAGGAGTATGTCTGAGACTTGTTGTCTAAGAGTGATACTTTTTTTTCTTTGTATTATTGTTATTAATATTCCGATAGTCGTGTAGTCGTGCAAATTAGAAAATAATAGATATATAACCAGAAATCAAAGGAAATGTATCTACATATTTTAATATGCAGAAATAAAAGTTTACTTAATTAAGAATACCATGTTTAAGAATTGTAGATTTTTCACTTACTTTTACCTTGTCTCATTAATACCGAAAATCAGTGGGATTTAGTGAATTCAACTCGTAAACCGTGTTTTCGGATGAGAGCTATCAAAAAGCTATGATATATTATCAGTTTTAAAGCTTTAATATATTGGCAACTCTAGATATTAATGAAATGAATTGAGTTGAGTATTTGTCGCAAAAATGTATTACTGGCTTTTTAAGAACTACTTCAATCACAATTGATACTGTTTTTGTATCTATAATCATATTCGAATATAAATAGATACTAATCTTTTTCTGTGCCTAGACGAAGATAATTTTAGAGCTCTATTCATACAGTTATATCATCGGGTATGTAATAGAAATTTTAATTGTATTTGCTATTCATTTCACGTCATAATATTTGTATTCAAACGGACAACGGACGCTAGGATTTTCGGGATAAATTCAATATGCATCATCGAAAAATATCCCATGCTTTCGAAAAACCCTCTCTTTTTTAAGGGAAAGATTAATTTGGTCTCTCATTGATACGCTATTCACATCCCGTTTGATTTGAATTGATTTCGCTTTCGAAATCTCTCGATCACCCAAGCAGTCTATTCATGAAAGTTCCGCAAGAATTACATCGTTAATTTGATTGATGTGCAATCCAAGAGGTCGACGTGGGGCTTTTTTATTCTGTGTCTTCTTTTAAATCGATCTTCCTTCGAAAGCCCTTGTCCATGAGGAATCGGACATCCGCACCCAAACACTGCTCGAGACATGTTCCGGAAACCTACTAATTTATCATTACTTCATTTCTTTCCCTTCATCTTGAATGGTTTCTTTTATCCACCGTTTGATTATCTCTCTCTCGGAGTCTTTTCTCTTTTTTAGATAGACCTTAACCTCCAATGACCATTTGAAAACCCTGGGATTAATGTCATCCAATTAAAGCTTAAGTAACGTATCTAAAATTGGAGAGTAACTACGCCTAAGTTACACCTTAACTTTTTGCCTTATAAAGATCCTGATATAATAATGGAAGATATTTTAACTTTCCAAGCTTTTTGTCTTTTCATACATAGCATCGTACGTAGGCCATGTTGAAACATACTGCTTGTAATTTATGCTTAGAGTACCCTTCACATTTCTATTAAACATGTATATAGTACAACGAAAAGTCACTGACAATTACTGAACTCTAGGAGTAAAAAGAATAGAAATACTGAAAAAATACAGAGAATCTTCATTTTAAATTTTATCGAAGAAGGGAAAGTTAACTAATTGGTTATGGTGTGCGGGGTGGGATTGGAATGAAGAGTTTAACGGAAGAATTATTGGGGATTTAAAAGAAAATTAATGACTGTTCACGAAGTTGTAGCTGCAGTGCACGTGATAGATTATTTTAGCACTCATAAATCCTCCAATCCATTTCCTCAAACAGGATTATGTGGATAGAATGAATAGAATGTTAATGAATCTAATAACATAATAATTACGATAAAATGCATTGAAAAATGGGAAAGAATTCATTTAGCGATAGTAAGAGCTATATTCGATGAGTATAAACATAGAATGCAAATTTTTACGCTTATAAGTAATTAAATATAGATAAATGTAATGAAAGTTGTCTAAGTATATAAAGATATGCTATATGAACAAATTTTTTGGTACAAATGTCAAAATGGTTCAAGTTATCACCTTGCTTGCGTTACACACTGAATTTTACAGAAGAATGGATGGAAATAAGAAAAATAAGGAAACTTGTCGCTTCTTATGGGAGCTATTCTATAAATGAACACCATCAACCACATAACTGATTCAGTCGTCGAAAACTCAGCAGGCAAAAAAGCATTCCCTTGTCAAGAATTCGTGAAAATATCTTTGAGAATAATATATAAAGGACACCTAATCCTGAACCACTTCATACAAAACATGAAATGAACAATGGAACACAATATAAATTCCTATACATTTACATTTCAGTCAATAACATTTATTGGAAGTATTAAACATCTACCTAATGCTGCGGGAAGGGATTTGTTGAAATAAATTGATGATTTGATGAACCAAAACGTGCTGTCAGGAATGGATCATATGCGAACTTTATGAATTATTAACTTTAAAAATAGAGTTTTTTCTAAACGCAGCTATATTTTTTAAGATTCCGTAACTGGAAACAGTTCCGCTAAGTTCTTTGAATCCGAAAGATCACTTCCATTTGATATACGATCGGTTTTCTTCATTAAGACAGCAAACTTGGCTTGTCGGCTTTCGCAAAGACTGGTCGGATCACAGTTCTTTGCAAATGTGGCTCAAAACATCGATTGTGGACCAGGTGTGGGAGAGAGACGGCGTGGGCGAGGAGATAGAATGAGGCATAGCACTGGGAGGACCTGCAAGTGCTAACTTTCACCATCCACGATAAAGTTGTTTAGGCCCTTTAGAGAGGGTACTGATACCTGTGGGTTTAAATTCGACCTTTTTATCAGAACGATCCCTGTCCGGCGAAAAGGTTATAGAGGATCTAAACTTTTGGGTCTAACAGATGAGGGGGGGCTCAGGATGGACTTTGGCGTACGAGAGAAAGATTGCATATTTTCTTCTCTTTAGATCGCTACATCTGGTTCACGGTCACCGTCTTCTAGGCCTCTCATACGGATGAAGGGATCACAGAGGAGTATGATAATATCTTAGATTTTCCCTAACGGCAAATAACTATTTCATCTCCATTCTTCTTTGCGCATGTTATGCTGGGAGCGAAGCGGATTTTCGTGTGATGAAGTTTGCTCCTAAACCTTTCTACAAACGACATCCTAAAAAATATTCAAGGATTTTTTCGTCAATATTCCGTTTTATTTCGTCACTTTAGATATTCGCCTTAAGAGATAAATTTTACCCTCTGCTCCTTCACTTCTGGAAATTTTTTGAGAGAATTTTTGAAAATAGATCAATATTATGATAGTATCATATTTAGTGGTATAAAATGTTTGGTTAATTGATTCCTTATTGAATGGTATTAAATTTAAGGGGGTGAATGGAAATTGTGGTTATCGTAACTATGCTGAAAGTAAGGGAACTGGGTTCGAGTCCAAGTAACTTTGTTATTTTCCACTTCTATTTAACCATTAATTAGAAATCAATGTTTGGAAACAAGTCTTGCTATAATTTCTCTCGCATTTGATTTCGGGAACGCATTAGTTTTCCGAGTAATTTTAAGAAACCGTCCAATGCGGTCCAATAACCAACTTTCTTCCCTCTTCTGGCAACATTTCAATCACGACAATGAGCAAAACGTTCCAGAAAATCTTTCTCAAACCACACTTCAATGAGTATCACATTGATTTCAAAAGAATCCCACGCGGTTACGGAGCCAAAACCCAGCCGATGATATCTACGTAGATTTATCTGCTTCCTGAGATTAAATTAGATTTGGACCCAATCCCAGAAACACATATCTCGTTTAGAAGCGATTATTATGTCCATGGTGAATAATGAATGCTAAACTGAGAGCGAAACCACACTTTTCCTTTTCCGAAGATAACAGAATTTTCTCTAGCATGCATCTTCTGAGCATGTTTACGTAAATCTCATATTCTCATGTGTAGTCATAAGGATTAAGTTTTATCTCCGATGACATTACAGTTACTATATTAACTTGTGCGTACTGATAGATGTATGCCTTTTTGATCATCTCCTTTAATACATTAGAAGACTTGAGATTTTAGGATTTTTCTAGAACCCTTCCATTGGATTTTCACATTCTTCAAGTCATCGACATTATTTTAAATTGTCTCTAAAAAGATGTCAGCAAAGACATTTTCCAGCGATTTATGGCTTTCTCATCGGCTTCTTTGTTACTAGGACATCGAGAAACGCTTACGTGCCTCTTTAATACGATTTTAGAAAATACTTTACCAAGATATTATATTAATTCTTTACTCAGTTCTTGATTCACGCTTGCTCAAAACTTTTCGCAGATAATATTTTTGGTGAAAAAATGCATCTAAATGTTTCTTATGTATTGGTAGACTGTACTTAGGTGGCGGAACGATGCAACATTCTCTCATTACGTATACTTACAAACTTTTTTCAATTTCGTTCCAAATTAAAGTATATCTTTCCTTTTCTTTAGTAATTACTTTTAATTATAAATTAATAGTGTCCAGATTATCATTTTAGGCTGCTAATCGTTCTTTAAATTCCTTTCATCTTGGTAATTATATTAAATTACTCAGAGTTATCTTAGGTATACGCTTATCCTAGGTATATCTTGCGAATAAAATGGATTGAAGAAATGTAAAATACTTCTAAGTAAATCATTCATAGAAAGTTAAAGGAAATAGTGTTAAATTCTACGACTTTTAGCTTTTAAGCATTAGATTTATGTTTCAAAAGCTTAAAATCATTTTTAGATGATGAGGGAATGTTATATTTCCTTGTGAAAGAAAATTAGGATATAATATTAACCGATTTTCAAATAGCTATGCTAAAATATTCGGACCATATTTTTAATTAACCGAATATTTGGTTCAAAGTTTTAAAGGTTTGCGAAGATTTCGGAGAAATCCTAAATTCCCTTTCCATTGCTTTACAGCGGATTCTCCAGAATGTAGTTCAACGCACTGATGTTTGCAGAACATTCGAGGTCATTCACAAGGTTTTCTTTATTCACGAGATCCCAACTCTTAACCTTACCATTCCGTATCCTGGGAATACGCAGAACTTTCACCATTAACACTTGCTTTACCCTCTTCAGCCTGTCTCGAGGGAATAAGATTTTGTAGAGAAAAACGCCTCAAAATTTAATCTTCGCGCCTTATAAACTCGCTTAATTTGCTAAAAATATCTTCCTTTTCTTCTTAGCTGTCTCAAAACTCGTTGATTTATGAGTAATAAAGACTGATGAGAGCGATAAAAAAGATTTAACGCTCCTTCTCAAAAAGGTCGCATTAAGGAACTGTTAGGAAAGATACACATAGAACGCGTTACACGTAGGATTATTGCAGTGTAGATATATTAAGAGAATTTCCTAGATATGAATAGGTGTTGTTAACAGGTGATGAAAGGAATTGCCTTTTACCGCTCGGAACTAAAAGTTTCGTTAAAAAAACTGTAATCATCATTAGGTTTATGGGTACTTTAACGTCATAATGCCGTTTAAGAAAGCTAAATTTCTTTGTTATATTTCTGGATATTTTCAGGAATATACTTAATGCTCTTATAAATACTCTTTGTCAAAATATATTTAACATTAATTACAGAAAGAGAATTATTCGGTTCAAACACAAACTGTGAGATTAGTATGGCACTGGTTGTTTTAGTGATGCTATACTATCGTGTTCTCCTCAGAAATATGAAATAGTTACCTTAGTATGTTAATATTTTTCTTATCTTTGAATGTCTGAGTTTATTTCAAAATTCCTCCAGACCTTGAATTAAGAATAGGAATTTTTATCGTGCTTGATATGGCATACTGAAGTGCACTTTATTTATCCAAATTCAAACTGTAGAATAAAAAATTTATTCTTTATTATAATAGAGCAGTAAATTAGTATTTAAATCATAATAATGTTACCTGTGTTTATAAATATATAAATCATTTACATTACAGTAACACTACTTAATAATTTTCCTTAATTTCTGCCTGCTTTAGGTATTTAAAAAGTGAGGAAACTCCAGAAGAATTTCCTTAGAATTAAAATTTTTTCCTATTTAATTGAGTATCAATTTTATTTCAAAAAACACGGAAGAAAATTTTTAGAATACACGAACAAAAAATTCAGTAAGCAACTTATCCTTCAATATACTCTATATTACATTCTGCACAGGAATAAATACGTCACTTGTATAATTTATTTCTTTCTTTCGAAAACCATGTCACAGGTGTGCAATGCATAAAAAATCAACGATTTCTTCACTTTATTACTTACCGTCCATTGCCATATATCTCTAAGATCTTTCAAGATTAGAATAAAATGGTTCTTTAATGCAAAAGCGCGACCGCAAAAGAATAAATTTATTTTCTGATCGAATTTGACGAGTCATATATAATAAAATAAGCGAAATTCGTGCCTTAAAATAACTGCGCTGTTAATTTTTCAAGGCTGTGAGGATATCTTTAAGGATATTAACAGCATGTGAAGAGAAAATGTTAACATAATTACTTAAATTACATCAATATGCAATTATTTCACTCTTACTACCTCGTATTCTGAATTACTATAAATAATACTATAGAAAATTACGTTCACATAATTCTAGCTTTAATATTTTATTTAAGGCATATACCAACACCAAACTATTTACAATCAATACTTCGTTTTGAATAATCTTAATTCAGAATGTTTTATGTATAGTTTTTGGCTCTAAGATTGGCAAAATTGATTTTATAGCAAGGAGCAGGTTGCTCAATAGTTGAACTTTTAATTCATTTTTTTGTCATTGATACCTTTTTTGAAGGTCATAGAAGCGATATATCATTGCTTTCGGGCTTATGTAACGCAGGATGTTCGTAGTTATTTGTTATTGTATATATATCGGTCTATCGCAATAACGATAAAAAAAGTTTCGTGACACTTTCAACCCCTTTTTTCATTAAATACATTTTCGTTGTGAAGATATCTGAAGAATCCAATTTCGTTGAAGACGAGCGCAACCGAAATGTGAATTTCTCCATTTTCTCGAAGAAGAGCGTAATACAATACGCAGAATTCGCTCGACGTATTCTCGCGCGCAGAGTACAAGAAAACGTGCGGTAGCGAATTTCTCCAATTTCCAAATGGATAACGATACCCTCGATGTCCATGGGCCTCTGCTGAGACAGCTCGATTCTGAATGTGGCATCGGACTCAGCTCTCGGAAATTCGGACTTACGCAGTAATCGGGATGGAAACGGGAGAGGATTTTCCGAGATATCGTTGGCTCGTTTTTTCTCCCGAGAATAGAATTGAATGGACGCGCCTTATCCGCACCAGATTCTACGAGATGTAAGTCCGAAACCTGGTTTGAGTGTATATCCAACTGTAGATAGTTTAAATTAGAATTCATCTCTTATATGAATAGGATTTCGGGCTCATATCTGTCTATTTCGAAAGAGAGAGTTTACGTATCCGTTGAAATGGACATCGGTTGTCTTCCTGTGGAGTGCTTCGAGATATTTCGATTATTTTCTTAACTCGAGCTTTATTTTCTTTCCTCATTTGTGCCAATTTTCGGAAAACAGATCCGCCTTTTGTTCTCGATAGGGGCATAAATACGAGGGGTTAGTCATCGAATGCCTTTGCAGAGAAGTTTTGCGAATGCACTCTGTAAACTTTATTAAGCAAGTGCTTGTCCATCCCCTCGTGCGAGGGCCAATTCTTTCCCCTAATGGTTCGCCCCTATCGCTTACCCTTTTCTTCTTCTTAACAACGTAACACTTCCTCCTATATTCCTCCATTCTCTCTCATTCTTTTCTTCGTAATGGATTCTGATGCCATTTTCTCTCTCATCAATCTCCAGACCTGAAATCATTTCTAAACTTTCCAGATTTTTCCCGTCGCACTAAATAATGCGGCTTTTCATTAGCGATAAAGTTCGCAGTTTTTTCAAGATACTTTTCCCACATAAATCTATATTTATGCCCTGATTTAAGTTTTATACTCTACCTCCGAGATTCTTTTCTGTTATTCTCTTTGTTTACCCTCAGTTCTCTTCCTTTCTTGAGTATTTAATTATTATTCTTGATTTACGACCTCTGCCGAAATCTTTTTAAACGATCACGAGTAAGAATGTCATCGGCCTTTGATAATTTATGTTCAACATTTCCTTTATTTCCGACTCTTCCAATCTCTTTTATTTTATTTCTTAAGTTAATCATAAAATAGAGAAACGCAAACATACCTCATTTTTCTCACGATAATGAGTTTATTGAATGAGTAGTCAATCATATAGAAAAACGTGAATTATATATTCCAAATCTCTTCCACCTTCTTCATCGAACACAATTTGATGCTTTCAATTAACGCTACGTCCACATAACTGACATCTCCTTTGACCGACAGCTCGTCATTGCTTGTTTAGCTCCATCAATTTTCCATCGAGAATTATTCATTATAGGATTAATTCACGTATTTTCGTTTAATTAATATTTTTCAGATAATACACAGTATAATCGGTGTCATTATTACGTTCAAGGGATATTAAATACTTTGATTAATTATTATACAAACCATTCGAATGATATTCCGTATAAATTTCCGATATCCACTCACTAAACTTACCTTCAGAATAATTGTCAATTTTAAAATTATTAATATTTTATCTGTTGATATGAAGCTCAATATTTATGTTAATGATTCCACAGTAATTTGGAAATGAGTAAAAATTGGATATTCACTTGACATTCATTTGTATTGATATTCATTATAAATAATTTATGTGAAATATATTTATTAAAATTCTGTATTTCGAATTTAATATTCGAATAATTCGGTATTTTGAAAATGTTATTTGAACGTAGAATAGTGTTGGAGAAATATTTCATGGCATAAAATACTTCCTTATTATGTACGCACCATGTAATTTCAATCACCATTTTTATATTTTTATTAATCGAATATTTGGCCTAGATTCATCCATTCAATTCATGTAATTAAATTCGTTTCCTGTGACCGATTCCATTGAACAGGAAGATTCATACTTTCACGAGAAACTTTGTTGTCGTCACTATTGTCCTACAGAAGCGAAATGTGAAAGCGAATATTTCTGAATGAATTTCCCCGAATTTTATTGATATTCCCTGTGACTCCTCTGGAACATTTGAATCCATTCAAGATTTTAATTTAAAATTTATCAAATAATAGAAAGTTCCATTTCCACCTCCTCCTTTGAAAAGAAATTCCATGTAGTATCTCTTCTTTTACTTTATCTGTCACTAATTGTTTAGAATTTTATATTTGTGACAATCCAACGCTGAATTAAACAGACTGAAATCGCTCTCCTCTGTATTCGCTTGAAACGCGTTTATTTAGTACTGATTAAACACGGTTTCGATGAGTCCAGTAAATGTGGGGATTATGAAACATCACGTGAAATTGAGTTATTTTCTTTCGTGTGCCTGTGAACTTTTTGCACATGGTTCTTGTTGCGCTTATGTTTGATGAGTCTCTACCAGCGTTCTATCTTTTGATAGAATATTTTTGAATATACCGCATAAATCAGTTTTTATCGCGAATATCCTGTTAATTTTAGCGATCAGTTTGTTCTACGAATCCCTTTCATTCATTTGATTATAGTTTTCTAATTATTTTCGATTGTGTATCGGTAATACTCAAAATATTCCAGCGTTAGCGTTAATTTTCATTTCTACTTCATAGCGTATATTCTATGGCAACCTTTCTCTCTTGAATATGAGCTGACGGCAATGATTTTGCGGTTTAATGGAATAAGAACGTAGTTAATTGAATAATCATTTTATGGCGGATAACCCTTATTGAGAACGGATAAACTAATAAACGGCCCCGATTTCAAATCAAAAGCTTTTATATTCAATAGAAACTTCTTCAAAATTTCCTTCGATAACTTTCCCATCGGGAATTTCGGACGGTTTTCCTACTGACTGCTGTGAATGCCAGGCGGAATATTTATCCCCGTATGAATACCCTGGATCGAGACTTAATTTACTTAAAGAAAATAAATAAATAATCAAAACTTCCATAATGTAAAGGTACATGAAATTTCAATTATGAGTATATCAATTCAAATAGAATAACATCAAATTTATCATAGGCACATGAAACAGAAATTTAAATTATTATTATTATTATTTAAACGTTGCAGTTGGACGACTGTCCGGTGGCAACAAATATACAGTGAAATAATTACAGAGGATCAATCATATACACTACATTACATATACATTATTACTATTATTACATATATAATACACTAAGTTAAACACTATGATCTACTATATTTCTATTCACAATCTTTTTTAACTTTGCCTTAAAAGTTTGCACACGAGGAGGGAATGGCTCAAAGATTTTCGCAGGTAAAGCGTTCCACTGCTCTATACTATAATTACAAAAGGAAAATTTCCCTAAATTCGTCTTCTGAGTCAGGGGTTCGATTTTATAACTATGGTCCATCCTACTATAATATACTGGCTCCTTTAATCTATCGCCGATCTCAACCCACGACGGTTCCCTACAATATGATTTATAGAGATTCCCTAATCTACCTAAATGCCGTCTAGTTTCTAATGAGTCCCACCCTAATACTTCTAACATGTGTGAGACGCTTGCAGTCCTTTTAAAATTTCTGTGAACATATCGCGCTGCCGTTCTCTGTACCATTTCGATTTCGTTTATGCGTCCTAACTGATGTGGATCCCATACTGTTGTCCCGTACTCTAAGATGGGCCGGACTAAAGCTTTGTACGCTAATTCTTTGGAGCTCGAGCTACCTTCTCCTATAACTCTCATTACGAAATGCAGCGCCCTATATGCTTTGCTAACTATGCTACTAATGTGAGGCCCCCATTGTAAATCTTTAGTAAAAGTTACTCCTAAGTATTTGCATTCATTGCTTTCTACTAGCACCTGATTACCCAGAAGATATTCCCAGCTTATGATGTTTCTCTTTCTGTTAAAACGTATGAGTTTAGTTTTTCCTGCATTAATTAACATCTTATTCTGTTCAGCCCATCGAAACCCATAAATATCGTTTTCCATTCAATTACGTATTTTAAGAATAACGAAAAATAAATGTTTATACCATTTTTAAAAAGTGTATTCCGAATACACTTCTATAACAAATCACATCTACTTATCGGATTTTCTTAATTTTTAATTTCTCCATAGTATTTTATGCCTAACATGTATTGATTCTCACGCCAAATTGTTGTTCCCATTCTTCCCTTGAAATTCATCTCAGAATCACTGTATGGAGTAACCATTTTCAATGATTTTGGCTTCTACTTATCCCATGTACTTCAATAAATGATATATCAAACTTTAATCCTTTACATTTAGACACTCTATTTAAAAAATATTATTTCTATATTTTTAAAGGATTATGTACACTAAAAAGTTACTTCACAAAATTTTAAAACAACCCTTTACTCTATGTTTTTAGCGTATCCCTTTCGTACTTGAAATATTCCCGCTTTTCAATTCCCAGCTAATGATTTTATCGACGCATGCATGCCTCTCCTAGCAAATCCGAACAGCTCCGCAGCTACCTTAAGAATCGTTAAACAATTTATGACGCGCTGTAAATTTTTGCTGGTTTTTCGTTTCAGAGAGAGAGCACTTCCATCGTGTCCCGGAAGGTCGTCCGAGGTTTTCCATTCTCTTCTCGAGGATTTCTCAACAAGGGGAGGAATCGTGCTAAGAGACATTACCCATTTAAAGGATGGGCATCGTAGAGGCAAGCGGTGTGCAGCCGTGCTGAGAGATAGGTTCGTGATGTGGTGCCATTCCTCGGTGTGCGCAACTCAGCATGTAAACAACCGCTTGATCCAATGCCAAAAGGTATCCGTTGCTTGTAGGCGTTCACCGCTAAGATGCTCCATACTTAGCAAGTATCGAAGGATATTCATCAGAGTTGCCACTCGCCTTTTTCGTGTGTCCAAAGTGTCTGCAATCGGATGGATACGAACAAGGTCACGGTTACTTCGAGTTACACTCATTCAGTACCCATGAATTTGAATTCGCAATTGATAAATAGATATCAAGACATTAGGATAGATTGCCCATACATAATAGCCAATAATTTTGGCGCATTTTAATTTAATTAATCAATCTCTTATATTATATCAAAGAAAATACGTCTACGATTGATGAAGCATTGCTTTTTAATTCGATGTACGAGAATGGGTGTTTATACTAATATTCGTTATTTGATCTATAATATTAAATAATTTGTGCAAATTTTTACCTGAAATCTCTTCAGCCCTGTATTCCATAAACAGAAATATGCCAAAAAATGATTTTATCGTAACAAATAATTCTTAATCCAAAAAAGCTTTCAATGTGAATAAATTTTAAGAGATCTCCAGTTATTCTCTGAAAGCAGCTGATTTTGTTCATGAATTCAAATTCTGTACGAAGGAGTGTGGTACAGACTGTTGACTTCTTGTACAAGAAATTTATATCTCGTATACTTACAAACGGAAAATAGTTCGTTATCAACCGTAACGGTTAACATGAGTTGAAAACCTATCATCATAATATAAGCCTAAAATTTGTGAGAAGGTGTAGCGCAATATACCACAATTCCGATTCTATTAATAATAACCATAGCGTCATTATATAGTTTAAAAGATAGTTGAATGGGCGTGAGGTGGTATACACTATCCGAAATGTTAACCCAAATGACCAGGCTCGAGTCCCAGTCATGTCGCATTTTTCAGTTCTAACGTCCATAAAAGTCGCACGACTTTTCGTCCAAAGTAAAATCATCACCTTTCACTTACGCCTTTGTTCGGAGCCCATTTTGCAGGGATATTATTCATCAAAGTTGCCCCTTAATATACGTACCCTGACGTCTCTCCTGTTATTCGATATTTTTGGAAAATTTTAGGAAAGAATAAGTTTAAATTGTATTCCACTGATGAATGCGTTATGTTGTCGGAGCCAATTACCACGATACAAAATAAAAACATGGATGTATTTTTCCGCAAGTTTATTTGTACAGGAGCGAACTTGTGGAATAAGTCTCTACTGTCTCTCATTTTATTCTGTTAACCTAAAAATCTGCGAGACAGAGACGATCAAATATACGTGCGGGTCGCACAGAATTCGCTTTTCATCCCAAGTTTCATTGTCAATTGTGATTTAATTTGGCCTTGGTTAGCTTTACTATGTAGCTATATACATGTATAACTAACATTATAATAATAACTGTGACCTACATGTATGTTAAGGAAGCTTTCGGGATTATCAAAGTTTAATTCTTCAAATGTAAATTTAAAGAAACTTAGCTCAAAAATTTCTTGAATAAAACATATCTTAGTTCTTTTAAAATGTCACAAATCAGAAAAATTTGTCCTGGAATACTCTGTCAAAAGTAATGAGACATACAACTGAGCTGAAATATTTACTGGATGTTATTGCTCAAATTTCTTTACGTAAGATTTGGTTATTTCATTTGTATGTATTTTTATATACACCAGACCGCCATCAGATCGAATCTGCAACTGTTTTTATCGGAGTAGACAGAAAAATACACGAGGAAAATAAAAATTTAAATTTCTCGAAGACCAATCCTCGAATATTATTTTCGAAAATAATCCATTTCATGGGCATGTGTTTTTAGCAAAAAGTGCAAATAAATCGGCCATAGGTAGCGGATCAGTTTCCAATCACGTCTTTCGGAACACAAGCAATAAATCAACAGAAAAACTGATGCGTGCCTAACGTAAATATCGTTAGAGTTATCCAGAAACCTCGTAAATAAAAACGGACGCGGATACTACTGCATCCGTCTCTGGAATTCATCATATTCCTCACGGAAAAGCAACGAAGATTGACGGTCTGGACCGTGAGATATTCTGAATGATACGTCCACGCTCGAGTCACCCCTTTTCAAATATTTTGACATGGAAACATGGGAGACGAATCTAACGCCGAGTTAGCTAAGGAAGGTATTTTTATTTCGCAGACGGGGACTGTGACCTAGTCTGACTGTTTCCCGGTCTCTTATCTGCTCCCTTCGACATGAACCTTGTAAAGCTCAAGGGATTGTAGGAGGCGAGCTGCCTGAATGCACGGAACTGTAATCTGTGTCCACCTTCACCAAGTCACGAATTCATTGATATGTGTAACCCCAACGCATGAAATTCCCCGCAGTTTCGTTATCTATAAACTTACTTAATAATTCAAATTCGTTTCAGAAGCTTCAGTATTGAGAAAAATTCGCACAAACAACGAAAACTTTTTTAGCTTAAGCTAATTTAGATTCGTTAGAGTTTAAAGATTCCATCCAAAATCCTTAATACAAGAAGCAGCTCGTAGAATAACAATGCCGCCCAATTGCTTAGTATACAATATATTGCCCTTCATATACTTAACGAGCTTCTTAAATACCATTAACGTACGTACATTTATTATTACAGAAACTACAGATTTCCTGTAGCTTATTTTGGTCCACATCACATATCTGGGTGTTGTAGATATCGTATCTTTTTCGCGTACTTTCCATGTTTTGAATGTGGTAACGGAGTAAGGTACACAACATCCCAAATCGCGCGCACTTGTTGACTCTGAATAAAGATAATGAAGACTACTGCGGTTTGAAACTTCGCCCGGTTTAATGTTCTTCTCGTACTTTAAGGGTAAATATTTGTTGTGTGACGACTTTGACCAACGATTCGGTGAAAGTCTGTCTATGGGGTGGCTTCATCTCACTTCTGGAAATGTTGCTCGCGGGCTATTTACTCTAAACGTGCGGATTAACCGTGCTCCGTGTTTCGGGGCGTTGTTCTAATATTTGAGCCCAACCCTTCATCCTGCAAGAATGCGGAGTTGTGCGTCTCTATGTGAATATTCTCTCGCTATCATTTGAAAATCGGTCCTTTCGCCGAGAAACATAGAGTCCTCCGATGGTTTATCGCTTTGGCAAACGTGGATAGAACGCCTTCTCTCCAAGATCTAATCATTCGCTGACTATTCGATTTTATTCCCAATCGATGGCAAATAAATCGAAAAATTTCCCATGGGTTTGTTATCTCTTTTACATCGTGGGGCTATCGTAAATCAGAGATGAATAAATTCGCTTTTCGCAGGAAATATATTCATGAGAACAAGGATTATAATCAATAGTTGGGTCCAGAGAATATGAATATAATTTTAATGATAATTATACAGTCTGATTATATAGCAGTCTGAACATTTCTTTATGTCATTGTTTGCTGCATTTGAGAAGCACCATTTGCTGAAAGGGAACATTCGGGCAAATTTACCCTTACTCTTGGGCTCATAATTCTTATGGCAACATTTTTAAATGTTTATACAAGAGGAAACATTCATATTTGTACGAAATTAAAGGTATTTTTAGTTATATTTTACCTTAAAAATGTCTCAAATAACCTTCAGGTGCATTGCTAAAAGTTAATCACTCTCAAAATATTCCTATTCTTCTAGATTCACTGTTCAAGTACATGGGGAATGAATTCATTGCATGAAAAAAATATTTTTGAAATATATAACGAAACAATGAAAAATTTAAACAAATTGAATTGGATTCATCCTCTTTACTTGAAAATTCAATCGGTCATCTGTAAGATTGATTTTAATTCTTAATCAATTTCGATAACTATTTTATCTTGATTGGATATTCGCAGGAATTTTTTAGTTGTATAAAAAAGATAGGCGCGCTTCCAATTTATAGTTATCGTGTAATTATTTTCGTTAATTTTTAGCTGACCCCTCATAAACGATGTATGTTCATATCTTACAGAAAATCATACTATAGTAGTGACTTATTTGATATCTTTTAAATTGTGATGCTAAAAGTAAAGAAAAATTCGCTCTTCTTCTCAAACCAGGGATAATAGGAGAATGAAAAATTAATGAAGAAAGGAAGAATAAAATATTTGCCTATTCTGAATTATAAATCATAATTTCCGAAAATAGCTTCCTAGTTCAGGAGTGCAGGTTTTCCTTATCTGGGAAGGAAATAAAAGTCCTTCTCAAGTACTCTCACAAACGGATCCGTCTTCGAGATATTATCTCGGGGACGTTTTATTTAAATGAAAAACGAATAAGTTCCACGGAGTATCGCTTGATCCATTTAATTATGTTCAGAACGTTTCTTTTCTCTAATGAAATATTCCTGAATTTCGGAGAAATTACAAGTGGATCCTTATACTGTATATTTCGAGTGGCATTTTTAATCTTACAAATTCATACACCGGTTATAAGTTCATTGTAAATTAAATCTTGGAAATTAACAAAATAATTCGATCTATTTTAATAAAATGTATTATTAAATAAGTAAAATTGCTTCACTAAATGAATATCACGTGATTGTGTGGGTAGCTTTTGAAAGAGGCCAGAAACAGAAACTGACATAATGAAAAGAAAATGAGTTTTTAAATTGTTTGTTATTGAAAGGTTACTGAAATGTAGACATGGAGGACTGATATAGGTTAAGGAGTGAGCATATAATGAGATTAATAGTAGAAATTAAATGAAATAAGAATACTTTATACGTTCGAGGAAAAAGGACTGTCTCATTCTGAGGAAGCAACGTCCGATTTCTGCTCAGGGCATCTTGGGAATGATGGAAGTGAAAGGAAGAAGATGTTTGGCCGATAAGTAGATGGAAATTGGCAGTTTCAATGACTTGAAGAAGTGAACTGAAGGTGGCGGATATAACTAGATTTATCGCCGAATGACAGATGATATTTATGGATCCCTGAGTCGACCGACTGGATATGCCGGACGGATTCATTTATCCAGAAATATCATTCATCCGCTTTTCCTCAAACAATTATAATCGAACGTAGCTAAATTACGTGTTGCATTAGTAAATAGTTTCCTTCTTTTACTTTTAACTAATGCATTTTATATATCTTCTTAGGACTTCAAATAATCAACCTATCTTATGAAACAATTCTTTGTTCAAACTTTTCATGTTTATATTTCCAAATATTTTAACATCCGTATAGGAAAATGTAGCGATTTACGATCATAGTTACTTGTGTTCTTTTTATTTCGATTAATTAGTAATTTTTGAAACATTTTAAAACGCTCATCGAATGAAGTCTATACAACTAAAGGTTTGAGCATCGCAATAAATTAAGACAGTTTCAATCGCTTTCAACGTTATTTTTGAGGGTTCAGGGCTCTTCGATATTAATTGTTCTGCGGTTTCACAATTTCATTATTAAGTTTGTAGACTTCTTTTTTAAATTTTAATATATTAATTAGTTTTTTAAAAATTTTGTTTATCCAGAAAATAGTTTTTTGAAGAATTTAATAAAATCGTGAATTAACAACTGAGACTATTTTAGTATGGTGATTGATGTGAGCTTTTTCCCCATACTGATGATACAGAATATTACTGAAAAATTTAATATTTAATACATTCATAAGCTTCTTATCTCGGAAGATACGAATTACTCTGTGAATAACATAAATATTCAATGCGGCAAGATTCTTTGGCATCTTGATTTTCTCTGCGACGCTCCACTATGAACAACTTCGCAATCGTCAAAATAGTGCGAAATAAACCCAAGGGTTTCATCTTTTAATTCAGTTAACTCGATGAGTTTTCAGTTACAACTCAAATTTTCGCCGCGGGAATCCTATTTAATACTGCATGAGCCGAGCGGGTTACGATGAGCTTCCGCGTTTCTCAGTCCTCTCCAAAAAGTACATGCATTAATAAATAAAGTATCTCTGTTCGCGAAGAAGTCAGTTACGACTCTCAACGGATGGCATTTTGAAGCCAATTAAAGTTCGTGTGACGTACAGGAGTTCATTAAAATTAAAGACTAAAGGAAATATTAGCGGACGGGAAAAAATACTTTATATGAACATATAAACTCACTAAACATTTATATACATACGATATATGTATACATATGCATTAATATTTCCTTTTGTATCCAAATTAAATAGTAATATATATTACTTACGAATGAATAATAATTACCATATACGTTTATTTAAACATCATAGATTTATTGAAGCCAATATTGCTTTACTACAATGTACTTTATATTAATATTTTATAATTGCAATACCCTATGAAATAGTTAGAAAATATTTCGAGGAATCTGTTTAACAGAATAAATTTTAATTATTTAAAAAAACGAGAAAACATTCTAATATTTTTACAGACTATTAGATGAAGTTTGTCTTCAGTTTTATCCTAAATAAAGACTACTTTTCTCAGCACAGAGAACTTAATTCTTTCACATGTCTACGAAGTACGTTTGGGGATTAAAAGGCAGCTTTTAATAGTTTTTCACCGGAAATTCTTATAAAATTTGGAAGGGGCGCCATCTTAAGGATTCCAATTAATCTCGGTGAGATGTTTACCATCTGTTTGAAGCGGACAGTTTGGCAGGGTCCGATACCCCCTGTGTCGTCTTGCTATTGATTCCCTCATCTGCAACTGGCAGATATTGTGCTTGAGAAGCAGACAAAATTCCCTTAATGCTGTCTCTATTTCCAAGACGGGCGACGGTAGCTTCTAATTAATGCCCACGGAATAAGAAGTGATCGAAAATTATGAAAACGAAACGAGAAATAAGTTTCAGCGGCTCAGTCATCATTTTGATTTCCATCTTTTCCTCGGAGTCTATCCTTCCGGTCTTTATTCGTAATGTGTTATTATATAATTCATGATTTATTATAAAAATTATTTATATAATTTTAAATATCTGCAGCAATCTATTCATATTATAATAGATTGCTTTTGATTGATGTATTGCTAAATATAAGGGCATACACCTCGTGCGTATGCGAACTACATATAAATACATATATAGTTCACCATTTTAAATCAGAATGTACGCATTCCCAGGCATTCTCCAATATACTCGAATTAGAGCCCCCCTTAGCCACGTTTCCCCTGAATACTTGATTAAATACTCAGCTCCTTCTTAGATCTATCCATTCATATCTCTTGATATCAGGTTCAGAAAGATTGACCTACAATAATTATCATCTTTCATCCTTTCTTCTTCCCACAAGCATATTTCATGATCTCACCTTATTTATGATATTATTAACTCCTGTCATTATCCTCACTATTTTTTGCATTTCTATACCTCCTTATGATTCCTAGCTTACATTATTTCACAGGATTTTTTTAATAATCGAAAACAAAATTTAGTATCCTTTATATTTTATAAAAGTCATTAAGTAGTTAGTCTGTTAAGTAGTTAGCTTTTAATAATTTCCGAGGCTTCCGTATAATGTATAATTACTGCTAAACCCTCAAAATAAAATTTTACTTCAATTATTATAATTCCATAGTTTCCCTTTTTTAAAATCTATGGCCAAGATATTCTCACGTCCTACGTAGGATAAAGCCACAAAGGGTAGAATCGGTGAACTATGTTGCAGAATCCCTTTAGAATAACTTAGTATGGAGTAGCACACTCGTAATGTATGCGGACGTGGTTTCCAGAAGCTGTGCTTTGGCTGCAGAGTATGCATTAAGACCATCTGTTATTTAGCGTATGTTATTTAGAACATGTCATTTAGCACATGTTATTCCTAACCTTGAAACCGAGCGAATATTATGGAATTGAGCCAAAAAAAAGATCTTCCTTGTACATTGTGAAAATTTAAACGAAAGCGTTGTGTAAACACTCATCCTCAGACATTAAGAGATTCTCAGTTACCTTTGAGACGAGGGGTCTTTTAAAGATTCAGAAAGGGAAGGTTCTTCTAAGTCGCAGAAAGTTATATAGGCTGTTCGGATACTGTGAGGAAGATTAAGGGAAAAGATGATGGACGAATCGTTACAAGATTCCATTTTCCTCGAGAAAGACATGTAAAAGTAATCTATCATAACTCAAAATGCACACACGCCTGAAGCCGACAAACATGGTGTGGTATACGTATCCATTTTCTCACTTAACTTGATTACCACAATGTGGCAATACTTATCAATATCACCGCATTAAGTCATAAAAATTTCATTGTTTACTGGGAATCCCATTGCTCATCGACGTATGGCCTAGCCTAGGCCTAGCCCTCTAAAAATTTATATATAATTTGCAGCTCCTATCTCTGGTACGATTAAAAAATCTGTCGTGTCGAGCCTTCTACGAGGGAAAATCGAGTTTATTGGATACTTCGATAGGCCTTTTCTATTCAATACGCTCGAGTTATCGAAATCTTTGGTGTATATGGATAAGAGAAATTAAAATCTTTCCTATTCAGAGTCCTTTACGATAAATGGAGAGTGTTTTGGACCAGAATTAGTCCGTAGGACGTTCTCTCATTTGCCTCAAAAAACTTGCAAAGAAGGAAAATGAGGAAAGGACTTTGTATCCTTTGGATATTATTTACATCGCGAAAGAAAATAAACAAGTTGGCATAATTTCACGCATATCTTTAAATCGGAAAGCTCTCTTTGATTGCACACATCGAATTACTCTAGATCCATTACCTATTCGCGGATATTTCAAAAAGCAGGATAAAATCTGACGAGATCCAACTGAACTCCGGAAAAGTATAAACCGACGCGTAATATTCTTGATAAATTACATAATCAAGTATTAAAATACCCAGTAATTATCGTGAAAGCAATCATTTTATCATTAAGCATATCTTTTCCGATCCAGAATTTCTGAGACAAGGAAACGTTAGCGAATATTTTAATCTCAGTGCCACAAATTTCAGTGGCTCTCGTTCTACAATTGAGTTAGATCTATTTACTTCCTCTTTTTACTGTGGACATACATATCATTATTGCTGATTAGGATTACGTGAAAAAGGAGTTCTACCGCTGTCTTCCCGTCCACCCAACTAATTATCCATGTCTATGCACCTTCATGAACACTTAGGCGATATCTCTGCGTGAGCAGTCATCGACAGAAGTGCTCTTGGCAGAGACTTGTCTCACAACGGGGGGTTTCTCGCATTGGGGGACATCATCGATCAAAATTAGCTGCTTTCTTGAGGTCTATTCCACGCGGTGGGGGTTTCCTCACTTGATCAGACGTTGAATGAACAGACATAAACAGCGGTCTTGTTTTTATTTCTTGCTAGATTCTTGGATTCTCATGGATATTGATATTGAAAATGAATTACCTGAGACCCTAAATCCGTTGTCATGTGGTCCATCGAATAAACTGAAGCGTATGTAATAAATTAACTAAAATTGAAATGCTCACGAGAAACAACTTCTCAACTAACATTATGAGTTGTCATCTGAGGAAAGATTTCTATCCTATTCGTGCTTAAAAATTGTGAGAATTGTTAATTATTCTTTATTTCGAAAGGTGAAGCTAATTGTAGACGATAAAGATTCTCGAAGCTATTAATTTCGATGATATTTTAGATATAAAATTCGTAAAAACTGCTCGAATTGCGAATCATACCCCCTATAAGATTAAACAAATAATCCAGCTGTGCGCAACCTGCGGCCGTACGGCCGCATGCGGCCGTGGGCAAGGACTTTGGCGGCCGTGGACGTCTATATTAAAGTGTACGTAGTGGCGGCCGTGCCGGTGTAGGGTCTCTGGACCCCAGCGAGTACGGGGTCTCAACGCTGCGGAATCTTACCTCTATCTATCTTATCTCTTACTCCGGGTGTTTTCAAACCCAGGAGTAGATTAGAAGTCACGTTACTAGCGGCTAGCTCGGCTTTAACGCGAACGAAGACCAAGACTTCCTGAAACAATTGCTATAACGGTTTTTTGTCCTATATGACGTTACGTAGATATATTTTACATATGTAGACCAGTTAATAGAATATTGTCATATACATCATACTCGTTTTAGTGTATAATCTATAAATTTTTACATAAATTATAAAAAATTATTAAGTGTACTTGGACTTATTGGCGGCCGTTATTAAAGTAAAAAGTCTGTAGTGCGGCCGTTATTAAAGTAAAAAGTCTGTAGTGCGGCCGTCAATAGCGGAAAGGTTGCGCATCCCTGAAATAATCTGTAAGGAGGGTTACAGTTATGGTCGAGATCCTTTTAAAAGATTAGATATCATAAAGGTCTAAAGTGAGACAATGTAATTTTTTATATTTGATACAAATATTTGATGAATAGAGAAATTTTTTTGTATGTTCCGCTCTATAGATGTTCAGGAAGATGTACAAGATAACCCAAAACTAAGCTCAAAGAGTGGTTTAAAGATAAGGGTCCAATTCATCTGACATGACAGATTGAATTATACGCGAATGTAACCAATCGTACTCGTTTATACTCAAAATTAATATCCGACAGAAAAGAATAAGTATCTCTACATAAGTCATCTTCATATCTGATGTCTTACACTAAGAGTTCTTGATATTTCATTATTTTTCATGTGATTTTTATGATTTTACATCCACAATGTTCTCTTTTTTGCAACTGAAGTTTTCAATTGAGATCACAAAAATTTGCCTTTTAAAATTCGAATATAATTGAAGAGGAATGAAAATCCTTAGAGGTATAGAATCTTTTTATTAAAAAAATTAATCAACTATTTATGAATAAATTAATATCAATAATGTTTAAGGTTGAATTCATTTACAGCAATAGAGTCAAGTTTAAATGATATGTCTAACAATAAATGACATCTAAAGTGAACGTATAATATTTCAATCTATTAGGCAGTTTTATCGTATCATGAAATAATCTCATTATTTAATTATTTCATATTCTTTATTTACAAGTAATTATATTCAGCTTAGCTAAAGAAAAGCAGGCTCTAAATATTTTAATTACGAAACGAGAAATGCAATGAATTGGTGTTTCTGAAGTTTAATTGAATAAAATATTCTTGTAACAAAAAAGCAAGTGAAATATGGCATTGAAGCTCTTACAATTTTCAAAACAAATATATATGAGATAAAAATGATGGTTCCAAACGCAATCACAAGATGAACTCCAAAATTGGATGTTTGTCTTATCTGGGAGTGAGAAGCGGTTATCTCGAGAGAGATTTTGTGCTCCTTTTCGTGCGTAACGAACGGCAAAAAATTATTCAGAAAGTTCCTTACGACGTCTTCTCCTACTCTTAGGCATGGCGCCAAAGAGATTGATCTATTCAAGAAACCACAACATTGATCAAGGCTTCTTTTAGAGGTACCCATTGCGGTCAATATCGACTCATCAGCAAGTTAGAGCACACTCAAAAAAAAACGATCTGATTTACGAAGGAAGCATTAGAAGAGATGGACTCGTAAATCTTTCCATTAATTCCTTGATTTTTGGACGAATGCAGATTTTAGTGTCACCTCCACGCTGATCATTAGCATATCCAGTTGATATTAGTAAGTACGAGAATAATTTAGACAATTTGATACTTATTCTGTCGGCATACAGGACGCTCATCGCATGTATATAGCCTCGTGCGGAAGCCAAGTATGTGTCAGTTTAGTAGTATTGTATTAAGTAAGCTATTCCAATAAAACAGCGAGTATATCATCCCATTCATTGTTCTCAGGTTATGAAAATCGCTCTCGTTAGATAATACCGTTACTTACTTAACACCGCACTTTCGTATTTGAAATTCTATTTTGAAGGAGAGAGAGACTAGATCATTTTAATGTTTAACGTAAATTCAGAATATTACTAAAAGGTCAAATGTATTAAGCTCATAAATATTTCATAAAAATATTTTGGGTACACTTTTAGTTAACGGTTTTAATTTATTGCCGCTTAATCGCAAACTTAAGAAACTCGAAAGACGCCAGAATATTTCAGTTTCTTTATTTCTGATGACCACAAATATTTGAAGTGAATTAATGGAACATAATCAAACAGTAGAGAGCCGAGAAGCGCATTGCTGGGAGAGCTTTTAGCTCGAAAATATAAGCTACACAAACGCTGAAATTTTATTGTATATTAATGGAAAATAACTTGGAGATGCAATATTCATTTGTCTTAACTAGAGGTAAGGTCTGAGCCGGAAGGAAAACTTAACGTTATATAGCAACATTCTCATGTAAATTAAAGGTCAACTCATTCGAATGAAACAATTTCTATTGACATACAGAACATATAAAACTGCACTTATTCGAGAGAAAAACTTCTCTGAAGGAAATATTTTCCCTCGTAATTATAAATAACATATAAGAATCTTTTCAAGTAGCAAAATATTTTTCCCTTCAGAAAACTATTTTTAACATAGAAAGGAATTTATTTTGATTCAATAAACCAATGGCTACCTACAAAAAATTGATCATTTGTAATAATGCTTTAAATCATTTGTAATGGCGACATATATGATTTTATTCCTTTGACGATACGAAAATTTAAACTTACTTAAATTCCGTTATTACATCCTGTATTAGATCGATTTGATGGGTCGTCTCATTATAATACTTTTCTTAGTAGGTAGCCATGATTTTACTGAGTCAAAATAATCTCCTTTCTGTTTTAAAAATATATGGAAAAATATTTTCTTCCTTTGATCGCAATGAAATACTGAGACGTGTGAAAGTTTAAATGATGCGATCTTCCTCAGTTGGATAGAAAATATGTGGAGAGACGAATGGTAGAGCAAACATGAGGCAATCTGGGACTCCAAAATAACCGCTTATGTCCCAATGAAGAGTATTTTATGACCATCGAGTCCAGAGGTGTCTACGACATTGGAACGGCCAATTCAAGCCTCTTTAATCCCGAAGTTTTAGCGTAAAAATTATTAATAATCATTCTGAGACCGCTACGTATGACGAAATTTAAGGTTTGCATGATACGTATCAGCTATTTTTTATCAGTAAAATTTTATATACACTCATAAAAATTAATATTTAAACCTTTCAATCAAATAAAGTTTCAGCGACCAGTTTCGTCATCGTCATAAACTTCACTTGGAATAGGATCAGTATCTTTTCTGAGAAAACGAGCCCAAAATACAACCAAATCACTCTGGGACTTATTGGTTTTATAACATTACAACCATAATACTACATATTCTATTCTTTTCTCAGTTGAGGATGCATCTTATGATGCTTCCCATAGATATCCAGAGAACTCATATGAAGGAAGGAAAATGAGAAACTAAAAATATCTAGGAAAAAAATTGAATCCATCTAAAACGTAATTAAGAAACTCTCGAGTTTCCTCGAGTCATTAGTAAATATATAAAGCATTCTTTTTACATCTTGATTAAAGTTTTTTAAATAAATCGCTACAATTTAGGCATAGTTATGAGAAAAGTTTCTACTGGCAACTCGAGCACCACTCGAAACTTCTTTTCGTGAGGTTACGATTCCAGACCATTTTATCACTATCATTCAGGATATTAACGCAGCTGATTTCTCGGAATTGAGTAACACCAAGGCAAAAGAACTGCTTGACAAAATACCTTTACAATCCCTCGTGAAGATTGGAAAATTACATACTCGTTATATGTTTGTTTTGGAAAGCTAACTTCCCTATATTCGAGGGGTTGAAAACTTTGAATAAGTTTATTAAAACTCAAGAATTTTATTTGAGCGTTTTACTCAGATTACAATGAGGTATTTGGCGGACGACAATTATCCCATATTTTCCAATCCTTGGTTGCGATATCTTAGAATCCGCTCCGACGACAATAATTCAACATAGCCTAGAGATGGGGTTGGTTGAAACCATAACTACGCTCGTTCCAAAGAAAACAAAAATGTCCAAACTCCCACATGGTCTTACCCGCGTAACAGCAATGAATGCGTCTACTGCATAAATATTTATACGATTTGAGAGAGGCTATATTCAGACCTGAATTGAATTCGTTCCTTTATAAACGCGGCACTTTAATCTATCGCGAATTGCTAGAATGCAGTCCTCATGAATTTTACTAACATTTCTTATCTCTGGATTTATTAAACATGTATAACATCACTTACAGAAAAAAATTTAGCGATATAAACAACTTTTGAAAAATCAATACATAAGAAAACCTTAAACTTGGATTTAAATTAAAGATTCAAATTTTACACCATGAAATAGCTGTAAATAAAACAAGAAAAATAATGGAAAAGTTTCAACTCATTATTGTAACTAACAAATTATAAAAAATTTTAATTTAATAATATTTTAATATATCAACCATCACTAATAACATTAATTAGACAAAGAAAAAATCAAGGTAGAATGAGAATAACCAAAGAAGGAAATTCATCCAAATTTTTTGTAGTGAGCAAGAATAAGGAGGCAAACTTCTTTAAGATAAATATGGGCGATTTCAATGCTCGAGTAGGTAGTAAAGGAGCTAATGACAATATTGCAGGAAGTGGTTCAACAATATCAATTCTAGGAATTAATTTATTCATAATGTTATGATGTAATTATGATCTATGCCAACTTTGGACGAATATGATATCTTACATAAGAAATTCTTCTCGGAAATGAATTATCTTATATCTATTTAAAGGGATCAATAAATTTACAATTTGAAATGTACAAAAAGATATAGTGATTTTTTTTAATTAACATAAAAGAATATTACTATTTAATTTCTAGGTTATTTAATCACATCTCTAAATTGTTTAACTTCTTCTCTTCAACAAATCCTTTACTTGAACTTTTCTCTCCCATCGAATCCCTTCTATCTTCATAAAATTAACTTCTTCCCCCACCCTCTTTATTCTTCCCCTAAATGGCCCCTTGTTACTATTTTATTGTTGTAACCTCAATTATCATGATATATATTTATCGTTTTTATCTCTTATGTTATTATTTTTATTCACTGTTGTTGTTTGTTTCATTTATATATACAGTTGTTATTAATTTTTAAAATAGTGTTTATGATCCAATGTAACTGGCTTTAATAACTGTTTTTGGATCAATTGATAATAAATAAATTTTTAAAATTGATAATGAATTAATTTATTATATGGTCTAACTTTATTGCCTGTCACATGAAAATTGTTTTTGCATCAGTATCTAATGAAATTTATTTAATGTGATATTAATGCTGAGATGGCTCTTATCATAAAGTAACTTATTATTTTTATATGCTATTCTTTTTCAGGTGAATTGAAATTGGCCTCTACATCCATGCTTCACCCAGCACCGTGAAATTTAAGAAGAATGGTTTCATCACTATAAATCATATGATTATAATTTTCTCAGAGTATTATAAGATTTTAAATTTTCTTCAGATTCCATTTTCAATGATATCTCCACTGAACAAATTTTGTGGAACCTACCAGTCACTTTTGCATTGTAATCAACTTTAGGATTTATTTGTTATTTTTTCTTATGAAAATGGATGAAACAGTTTTGGCTGACTTCAAAGAAACCTTGGAGTCAAATACATCAACAACATTTACAAATGAAATGAACATGACAGTAAATTTTACAGAAAATTCAATAGACTATATACCATATGTGCAGAGACCTGAGACATATATTGTGCCAATATTATTTGCAGCCATATTTATTGTAGGAGTTATTGGCAATGGTACTCTTGTGCTAATCTTTCTGAGGAATCCTAACATGAGGAACATCCCTAACACATATATTTTCAGTTTGGCACTCGGTGATTTGTTGGTGATCATTACATGTGTGCCATTTACCTCAACAGTTTATACTGTAGATTCATGGCCGTATGGAGAGCTTATATGCAAGCTTTCAGAATGTGCCAAAGACATATCGATTGGTGTATCAGTATTCACTTTGACAGCACTCTCTGCAGACCGATTTTTTGCTATTGTAGACCCAATGAGGACTCACACTAGTAGTAGAAGAGCCACTGGACGCACTGTAGCCATTGCTGTTGGTATATGGGGACTGGCTATACTCTGTGCTCTCCCAGCTGCCATAGCCTCCTATATTGCCCATTTTGTTGTAGACAAAGACACATCCTTTGATGCATGCTATCCTTATCCTGAGCAATGGGGCATAAAATATGCTCGCGCCATTGTGATTTCAAAGTTTTTTCTTTATTATGCAGCTCCACTTACTATTATTGCATTTTTTTATATTTTGATGGCTCGTCATCTTGTCTTGAGCACAAGAAATATGCCAGGTGAAGGTATTGTACAAGGTCATCACCAACAAGCAAAGCAAGTCAGAGCTAGAAAAAAAGTTGCATGTATGGTCCTTGCATTTGTCATAATCTTTGCTGTGTGTTTCCTCCCACAGCACATCTTTATGCTTTGGTTCTATAACCATCCTAATGCGGAGCATAATTATAATGGATTCTGGCATGCTCTAAGAATTATTGGATTCTGTCTTGGTTTCATCAACTCCTGCATCAACCCAATTGCATTGTATTTGGTTAGTGGTGCTTTCAGAATGCATTTCAAAAGATATCTGTTTTGCTGTTGTAGCAACAAAAGTGTGAATCATCAAGGCCGCCGAGGCCTTCCTAGCCGTGGCCGTTCTTCCAAGTCAACATGGGAATCGTCTCAATATATTACCCATTACAACTCAACTCTCAGACCTGCTGAAGAGTATACATTGACCACCATGAATGGTAGTGGTACTGCTGCAGTTGCAGTTGATCTGAATCGGAAACCAGCTGGGGAAAACCTCTGTGGTGAAAATGCATCACTAGCAGAACTCTGTTCAGAAAACATTTAATTAATGAGTATTAGCTACTAGATGAACATTTCTTTCAAGAAATAATAACTTGATCTGTAGCAGCTTTTTTTGTACTCATGTACCATTCTAACCTATTTACAATTAATGAGTATGCTTTAACTTGTAATATGCATCCATAAATAAATTTTCATAAGGTGAATGTATGAAATTTCTTACATCCTTACAAAGTTTAATGATTATCTGACTCAACCATACCATCAATATTAATTATATGGACCCCATGGACTTATCCAGCAGGGATGTACCTACATTATAAATTTGGGAATCAGCTCAATTGTATGTCCCAATTGTCAAAGAAAGGTTTTACTCGTGAATAGTAATAGACTTTCATCAACATATCAAATTCTCAATAAATCTAAATACCTCATCTATTTCCAAAGAAGAGATAGACACCATTGAAAATAAGTGTATATCACCTATTATATTGGTTATAATATGTGTGAAAAAATCATGTACAATTTTTGCCATAAATTAAAATATTGGATAAATTAATTTTTTGCTCATTCTTCATCCAGATTGACTTATAATGAGTGAATATAATTGATGAATTATAAGTCTTATGTATAAAATCATAAAATTTTGATTAAATATTAGTTATTTTACTTGTATACCAAAAGTGAAATTGATATTTTATAATGAGAATAAATTAGAAAACTCTATATCTGATGAAGCTATTTTCTTTTAATAAAATAAATTGTAAGTCAAATATTTTCAAATTGGATTCATATGCAAAACTTCAAGTTTAAATTTTTATTTGCTCTTTATTTCATTTGAATTCCTTAATATTACAGTACATGTGAATGCACAATGACCAAAAATGGAGGAATATGAATATATCAGTAATTTGCATTAACATTCACTATAAGCATAAGTATACAATCACCCTGAATTTTCAATAAAAATAATAATCTATGATTCTATTGAAATAATAAAATATACTTTATGTTCATACATCTTGTTTCAGTGCTATGGGAAATTTGTTAAAGGTAATCTGACCATGAGTGAGATCTGACAGATAAATTATAATAATTTATAATATTCTCTCTAAAATAAATCTCTAAAACTGATTTTCATGAAGATGGAAATTATTTTTTTTTTCACTGGCCAAAAAGAAATTATTTGGCTTGAGGATGAATAATGATATGAATTGCATACATAAAATTGCACATAAATTTTATTTTAAGCCAAGAGATTTTAACATTATGAAATATACAATTTTAAATTTACAAAATATATTCAGCATGTATGACTATCAACATATTTTCAAGTAAATTAGAACTAAAACAAAATATGGAAAAACATCAAAAAAGGAACTGATTCACGCTTTATAAATGTAGAAATTGATTAGGAAGAAAGGAGTCAATCATAGATCATACACATAAACTAACTGGTTTGTCAGGATTAAAATAAATTTTTTACTTTCCCATTTCATCCCATAACTTAATGCTTATGTACCAAATTTTTAGATATCTTTTGAATATAACTTTTCAAAACCAATTTAAAATTTATTGAATGGTTTGAATATTTTTCCACTCTTTCACTGTTTTGATTTCTTTATTATTTGATAAGCATGAAGGAATACATTTTTATTGGAAATGTTACTCTCTTCATAAGACATATACAATTTTAAAAATCTTTTGAAGATGTTGGAACTTTGAATAATATTAATTTAGAGAAAATTTTGAGTCAATATCCATTAGGGAATTTCATCAAGTAATTTGATTGGAAGATGACAGATCATAAGGAGCTTTAATATAAATTGATTTTATGAAGCTAGATTAGAAATATTATGGCTGCAGAATATTGTATCTCTATAAAAGAAAAATGAGGAGAGTATTTAGCAAACATGAAGGTGAGAAAAAGGATGTTGGGTAAAGCATCTTTTGTTGACTTATCAACTGATGTTATTTAAAATAATTGTTAACTAAAAATGATTGATCAACAATTTTAAAAGAGAAAGAATAAAAACACATGGGATTCACTTAGATGGAATATTTTCTTTACTTTACAATAAAACGTATTTAATGACGATAATTAAATATTCATTGATGCAACTATTGGGAAAGTGGGTCAATTTAAATATCATTATTTAAAAAATAGCAATAACGGAAAATACCAAAGAAAGTTGTGAACACCAGAGAGATTCTATCTCATGCATTTCAAGTCTTGAGCAATTAGTGTTACCAATGAACAGAGTGAATGGTGTTCCACATTGTTGTCAAAAACACACTCAGAGATCTTTGTGAAGTTATCTTGCTCTCAAAGTATTGGAACAATGAGAAATCCTCCAAATGGATATTTCATGAGAAAGATTCAAATTCTGTTCTTACGTATAAGAGGGGAGAACGGAAGTGGTGTAATGATAAGGATTTTAACTATAATTTCATTAACATTATTTCGTAAATTGGAAATAATTTGTTACGATCGTAAAGGAATGGCAGAAATTTACATTGTTAACGTTAAATAACACAATGAGATACTTATGACTGCGCATTAGCTCTTTCTTCGTGAATTATTAAATTTGTTTTGCTTCAATGTTTACATTTTTCGAGGTAAAAATTTCGCAGATTTCACAGCGATCACATGGTGCTATCGAATCGTCGATACTAAGGTCGACCTTCATGAATTGATCTCTCGATGTAGAAGTTGGAATTTTCAACGAGAGGAGTGTTTATAATTGTGTGATATTTATGTCTGATTGAAGCATGTATCGTTTATTAATGTCTCGCGGAATTTCAGCTCATGTTACGTCAAATTTTAGTTCAAATGTTAATTTATATCCCTCAAAAGTTATTTGCGCTTGTGGTAATTATATCTGCAAACCGAAAGGCATGTAGCATTTGTGTGTGAGATGTATGTGTGTCGGCACAATTTTATTTCTGAATTAAACATTAAGAAATTTATATATTACAGCTCCAACAGTTACCGCTGCCCCTAACTGTAATCAGAACACGCATACAAATGTTGCCATTTTAAATGCTTTGAAAAAGAAGAGGAAGATTAAGAAGAGTAAAAAGTACACTGAGCTTATTGAAGGTTTGTCATTATTCACTTTTTCGAATTTTACCCCTATTTTTTATGAAACTTAAAGCTCCGTAACGTGGTTTGAATTGAATCGCTTGACATTTTAAAAATAAGTTTTGAGTTAACGTAAAGATTCAGCACCGTTTTCGAAGTGAAAGTAATGATGCTAAGTGCTTGAATGAGTCTTCTTTTTTGTTTTCACAAATTTCATTTTATTACTTAGTCACAGGAAATTCTAGCTGCGAAAAACGAGCTGCAGTCAGTAAACTGAAAGCCAAAGACTTGAATAGGTTGGTTCATCCTACTGAAGCTGCCAGTATCATACCAATCAATAAAAGGAAGCAAGTACCTTTAGAACAAATGCCTCTATCCAGTGAGGAAGTTTTGGAGACAAAGAATGGTTAGGTTTATATAAATTGTCATATTAATTAAAATAGTCTGACCTTGGATTTCTGATAGAAATACTCATTATGGTTAATAGAAAGATTTTGGTGCTCATTTACATGAGAGCAGAGATTCCACAATCATAAGAAAATATGTTCTGAATATTTAGTTTTATCTACTCATTCATTACATTCTAATTTCTTCTAATCATGCTATGTATTTTACCATATTAGATGAAGAAGGAATTGCATTATTGAATGAGCTAGCTGGAGAGGATGTTGATGCAGAGGTAATTCTTGTTTTTTTTATGTTCATATCAGTTTATGATTATCACTGAGCTTAATATATATATTTAAGTGTAATCGTATTTTATGAATGTATGAATTTTTCTAACAGCAATCACAGATCATGGAATACACACAACTGCTTGAAGATCCTATTGAAAGAATTCACGATGAGACTGCAACTGATACTCCCTCAAAGTCTGATGTTTACCTTCCAGTGGATTCTGCCACTAAAAAGTCGGATTTGAAAAGGTTAGCTCATTCTATTCTATTACCTATCAAAAGCTTAATTATTTTTTCAACTGCTCTAAAAAATATAATGCTGTTTTATTTTTATCTTTTTGTTAAAATTTTCAGTGATAAGAAGAAAATAAAGGGAGTTGCTTTCTCTCCAAATAAGTGGAAACTTATGATGAAAAATAATGCCTCCAAGACTAAAGATACCTTGATGAAATCTTCCAATCAGAGTGAATCGGTCAAACCAAGGTCTCGTAATATGGATGAAAAGTCCTTCGAAGAAAATTTTCTTTCATATTTGGATGCTTGTGTGAGTTTCCAATTTTCTTCATTTGAAAGTGAACTAGATCTGTTTAGAAGGGAAATTTTATCAATATTTATAACATTCTAAATGCTTTCAGTATTGAATAATTCAGAAGTTTTCTATGAGATGTTCTAAGTCCTTCATAAATTAGCTCATTCAATGAACTTTTTAAAGAACTTGGTTTGTTTTAATATATTCTATTTTATTTCACATAACTGTCATAATTTTTTGGAATTTCATTCACAGGTTTATAATGGGTTGTTGAATCGTGCTATGAGTGCTTTATCATATGTTAGATTACGTGGGAGGCGTGACAATTTGCGGAACCTAGACTTGAAATTTTATGAAGTTCTTCTCCAAGCTTTTGCTGGAAAGGTTAGTTCAAATTTATGTTGCATATAATTCAAAGATTTTTGTTTTATAGAATTTAAATCTTCATTCTTGTTTGAGTAAATAAAACTTAAGAGTAAAATTATTATACTCGAAATATCTTTATCTGGAGGAATATTTGCCGCGTACATTTTAGTTTATTGTAGCAATTAAAAGTTAAACTTCATACATTTTAGGTACTGATTATTTTTAAATAAAAGTAAACTGACTTTATTTTACTATGAATTACAAAAGCAATTAAAGCATTAAGCAATATTTTAATAGTATTTCTACATGGAAAATAGTAATGGCTTTCAGAATTTTTTTCAACTTATTGATAGTTTCTCTGAAATACTAGGGTGAGTGTATACTCTTACTTAATTCATTGCACCAATATTTTGATCCTTGAGTTTAATGTTTTAATATGTTCATGGAAATCTAATTGGAGCACAAAATATGTTTCTTAATTTTGGACATTATTTTGCAACTATTCTAAGAATTCGTAGGTAATTTATATTTTTAGTTGACATAAATTTTAAATAAATATAATTAAAGAAATAGAAAGGATAAGTTTTAACATGAAATTCTGTTCAACTTAATTTATGAACAATAACAAACTTTCTTTTTTTTACCCACCATCTTTTGAAAATGATTATTTGCTTTACGTTTGTAATATTATTCATAGTCGGGTTTTATAACATTTTTACAATTTTTCTTTTTAAGCATTGTTTTTTTTAATGTAATTAGATAATAAGCTTCACGCAATAAACTTTCACCAATTCTTGTCTTAATTTAAATATGCATGCATGAGTTTTATGTACAGATTTATTAACAATTGTAAATTTATAATCAGTTACATAATCTCCAAGATCTTGCAAATTAATAAATGGACATGTAGCACCATTTACCTTTACAAAACTTGGTTTGTTCCTGAAAATCAAAATCATTGTAATCTAATTATATGGAAAAATATTCATATAATGAAATTTATTTATTTGGAATGTTAGTCAAAAATTTCAAATTTTTTAGCTAATTGAATCTAAAACTGAAAAAGAAATCAGTCGTATTCATTGTATATTTCTAAAATAAATGAAAGAAGTTGCAGGAAAATTTGCATAAGATACTTATATGTATACTTACATTATAATAGGATGTAAGTTTTACTTAAAGTATGCTGAGTTCCTTTATATCATTGAAATATATGACAATGTTTGCAAAATATATATTAGATTTTATTCATAGAATGTATATTGCATTAAATCCTTTGAATCCTCAGGTTAGTTTTAAATTAGTTAGAGTAGTAAATTGTTGATGTTTTGCAAATTTTGATATTCCATTGATTGTTATTTGCTTTGTTTGTAGATGAACTTATCAAAAGTAGATGATTTAATGAAAATGATCCGTGAAGACAATTCCACCCCAACTCCAGATTGTTATGCAGCTATTTTTGAATGCATTGGAAGGAAGCTAAGAAGAATTGCTGAACAGGGAGATGTTGATTTTAAATTTTCAAAGGAGTCCAAAATTCAATTGTTAAGAAGGTTGAAAGCAGTACATAATGAAATGCAAGAAAAGGTACATTTTATATAATATATATTACCCTGAAATTTAGGCCTGAATACCTATGCTTCATTAGAGTAGGGATGAAAATTGAAGAGAATATTTTAATGCAATATAATATGAATGAATCCAAATTATTTTGTCTCTCTTTATGATTGAAAATCTTTTTTCTGTATTTCTCCGCTATTGCAGGGAGTGAGTTTGAATGACCTGTTTGCAAAGACCAGCTTACTATCTGACAGAAAAGAGATGGTCATGGATGCAGTTTTACAACTAGATCCAGATTTCACTCCAGTGTGGCCACCATGCCCTGATTTTGGTTACAGCTGTAGACTTCTCCAAAGTTTAAATGAGAATGAGGTACGTTGTTGTGCATTACAAAGCAAAGGTAGCTTTGAAATGCAAATCTCTCAAAATACTTCATATACTTCTGGCAATTTGCTACAAATTTACCTCTACCTGGAATTTTATTGTATGGGAATAAATTTTTCTACTCTGAATCAATTCTATTGAATTTTACAGTGTTTGTTTTTAAGTAGTTATGTATTATGATGGTCTAAAAATAATATTTATCATTGGAAATTTCAGTTATTCTTTGTGTGTTTTAACTAACTTCATGAAAATACCATGAACAGTACAAAGAATCAAACAAATCGTAATATTCTTTCAGGAAGAAAATACCTACCTCTCTACGGTATCAGGGATATTAAATTCTGAGCAGCTTAAACAATTCACTCAAGAGCAACTTGAAACAGAACTGAAGGATTGCTTGGAAGTCAAATCTATTGAAGTTAGGGATGAACCAAAGGAAAATAATTTGTTATATGTAAGTATAATATCTAACCCCTCCGTTTGATGTAATTCCGATTTTCTGATTATATTTTATTATTTACCATTTTCTAAAATTCATTTTATTAGCAATTAGCACTACTGAAATAAACTTTAGAATATATCTTTGCTTTGAATTCATTTTTAAAATGCTGTTGGAATCTCTTTAGAATCAAATATCTCATAATTTTTCTTGTTGTACCTGAAAAAACTGTAAAACATGAGATTTATTGTAAGAGCAATGTTACATCCTTAAATAAATACCTGCATTATTGAATAAGTCACTTAACCTTTTGCATGACACCATTTGATGCAGAAATGTTGAAATAAGTACTTGCAGGTCCTGTAAGGTTTATTCTTATCAATGCTTAATATTACAGCTTGAAAGGTTGAAAGAAACTCAAGAACAATGGAGGAATGTTATTAGAAGTGCCTTGGAACGTGACATCCAATCTTTACTTCATCGTAACCAGTTAGGTAGTCGTTCAATCAATCTTTATCCTTTCCTCATATCCTTGAGTAAAGACGAACTTGTGGAGTTAGTACTTCAGGTAAGCTTTGTTTCAGACTTTAGAAGTTTGATTTTTTTCTGTACTATAACTAAAGTGTATATATAGATGAAATCTAAATATAATCTGAAATTGTCATCTTGATGACATATTATCTAATCAAAAAGACAAATTAATCATTGCTGTAAAGATATTTAATCATAAGGAGATAAATTTCAATAAATTATGAAAAACAGCAAAGAAAAAGTTCTATTTCTGAATAATTTTTTGAGTTATAAGAAGTTAATCTTCTAAGTACTTAAAAAATGAGAGTCATCTTTTTGGGTGAGAGGTTTTTTAGAGATATTATTTATAATTTGCAAACAGTGTTGTACAAGTAACAAATATGTAACAAACTACTCCATAGTAAAAGTTGAGTTTATAACTAAACTTTGAACTGAAGAAACACTAATCCTTTTATTACAATCAATTAATAATTAACAAAATAGGAATAAAACTGACTATGAAGATCGGAAATCTTCATATATTCTTTTTGGAAAAATGAATTATTGTAAAACATTATTGAAAATTATTTTCATTTTTTGAGGTATTAAATGATTTTTGTTTTTAGTTTTATTATATTTTTATTAGTTGAGCACTTAATCTGTCTTTTGATTCCATCCTCCCCTCTATTCGTCTTCTCTTCTTGCATAGTAGACTAAGACGTTTTGATTACAAACATAAACATCCCAGTTAGCATAGTACATATCTTATTATTCACCTGTACTATCATTAATCATCATTACGAGAGAACATTCTTGTCCTAATGGTCTGTGAAAGTGTTTTATTTTACAAATATTATCATTACTGAGTTAACTATTTATTATACTTGAATATTTAAAAAGTATGAATGATACTTGTCAACTAAATATCCAGAAGTAAAGATGCTTTGTAATTGCATATAATGCCTTTTACTCATGTATGTAGGAAATCAGGAAACTAGCGGAAGGTTCAGAAACTTTCAGCCCCACTACTGGTCAACTCTATAGGGAGTTGGGTGCTCGAGTTTTAGAAAGGTATAACTTATTGCAAAAATTATTCCTATTCCTATATTTTTCAAAATGTCATTGTTAGAAGTTTTACATAGTATTAGTTTTAGTAACTATAAGCTCATACATGTCTCTTCCAAATAAGGTTTTACTTTTTTCAACTTGATCTTACATGCATTTTAAGTCATAATACACTAAAATTAGCCATCCTTTGAATTTAGATGTAAGGTTAATGGAAAAGTTGTGTGTTATCTATTTTCAATTTCTTCTAGATATCAAGTTCGCTGGAAAGAGAAAAATGGTGTTCTTGACAAAGTTAAGTATTTGTATGAGAAATATTGTGAATGGTTTTCTAATCCTGACCAGAACAAGTTAGCATCACAGCCTATTACTTGTACAAGGCAAGCATGGCAAGCCTTAGTCTATTCTCATCAAAAGGAAGGAGCATCTTTGGTAACGATCAATTTTTAGTCAATGTTTGTTTACTAATAGTCTTGAAATATTATTCAACTTAATAATAACTTTAAATTTTAATGAGCATTGAAATAAAAAACTTTAACCCTTTTACTGCCAGCCCATTTCGGGTGGGATGTACGAAGTCTGCCAAGGCTATTTTCCAGAATATGCAAGATTTCAGATTTTAAATGATTTCAGTTTCTTAATTTTATTTAATACATCTAGATGTTTTCCCAATGCTATAGATATATTTATAGCTTAGAATCATAGATGGATTATGGGATTTACTTAAATTTTTATAAAGAAAAATAATAACAAAGAAATTATATATAAAAACCCAAAATCCTCTGTTTCTTTCACATAATGATGTATAAAATATTGTATATGTGGAAAGAAAGGGTTAGTTTTTGATCTATATCAGTTTTCTCACCCATGGTTCAGTATTTTAGTGATCAAACTATTTTTGCCAGAGATATAAATATTTTATCTGACTCTATACGCACAGTCCTGTCAGCTGACGCACTTATACTTATGGAAGCATTTGCCATGATGTCCTTTTTTTGCATTTTCCGTACACAGTTCTGATCTTTTTCTTTATTTTCTTCCCCTTTTCCCTCTTACACTGCACAGACAACAGTTCTTTTTTTTATTTGGCAATTTTATAAGTTTTTCGAGATATATCTCTGGTGATCCGGCTTGCATATCTCGGTTTTGCTTATATAAAATAAAGGCGGGCCAAAACAGAATATTTGCTTATCTAGCTGGAAAATGACACTCTAAGACAAATACTTAAGAGCCACAAGAAAACAGTTCAGCATGACTTCCAACAAACACGAAAGATGATACTATGCAGGATGACTCTGGCCCGAAGTAACGAAATAATCCGGACGAATTTACGAGGAAAGATCACTGTAAAATATCAAAATATATCACAAGGAAAGATAAAACAATATAAGTAAGATAAATAAAGTAGCAGAGATAAAGCACATGTTTATGAATGAGACGGCAGCCGTTGAAAAAGGTCACAATTACAAAATAAATAATGTCAAATAAGTCGAGCCAATATATCGGCCCGCTGGCAGTAAGAGGGTTAATTAATCAAATACTTGCAGTAATATATTCAAATATTATAAGGAAAGAATTTAATTTTAATTTGCATCTAATTAATAAATAAATTGTATTGTATTTAACTTATTGAACAGTCTTTATAAACTTCAAAAAATCATCGTAAGTAGAATTTGATACTTCAGATATTTGAAAAAAATTCTTATTTACCTAATTTGGTATGATACCAAGCAAATAATTTTCTCTTTAAATTTTTTTGGATTCCAGAATTTTCAAGAGAAAAATTGGCCTGTCAATATTCAAATGGGCATTGGAAAGTTCTTATATGAAATAATTCTTCGGGAAATACGGATAGATGTTAATATATCTCGTGCTGGTTCCAAGAAAAGGTAAATACCAATGATTTAAGTTTAAAGCTGTTATCCTCATAAATAAATTAAAAAACTTTTTTGAATGATTTCATCTGTTTAACGTGTGTATATTCATTAATTTTAAAATTAGCTAGTAGCAGTTATAAAAAAGTGATGAATGTAAATTATTGATAGTACATTCACCAATCCCTAAAATTGAATCAGAACTGAAGGCAGCTGGTATACCTGTCTTTTTTATGAATGAATTCCTTTGATGTGATTAAGTTGTAAAATGTGCCTTTTATGTTGAAAAATGATATTAGAAGAGGGATTTGCTATTAATTATGTCTTACAGTTTCTTTGAATTTTTTAAAATTAGTATTAGTTCTAATAAAGTAATATATTAATAAAATTAGTATTAGTTCTAATAGTTTTGTATTCCTCGATATATCCATTTATAGCGATTTATAAATATTTTCTTAATATTGTATTACCAAAACCTTTTGTCAGTATATTACTCTAGGATCGAAATTAGACAAAATCAATGTCATTAATTTTGTATTTACATCACTGATGACCTATACGTACCTCTCAGATAATAAAACCTTCTTTATTCTTTTCAGTCACCTTCTGCCAGCATTCTATACATTATTTAGGTCACAACAGCATGGAAAAATTTTGAAGGAAGAAGTCAAACCTCATCCTGCACTAGCTAGACTGTTTAGAGCTGCTGCAGGAAACACATTGCAGTTCCCTGCCAGATGTGTACCCATGCTCTGTCCTCCCACTCCATGGACAACTGTTCAGTCTGGTGGCTATCTTCTAACTAAAGTTGAAGTGATAAGGTGAGGAATACCATCAGGTTTAATGAAATTATTTAATATTCATAATTGATTATAAATCATCAATTATGAATATTGAATTAAAGAATTTCAATATCTATATTTTTGAAGTATCATCTTGATGGATTTATATTGTAAAATGAAAGAATTATAGTGAGTGCCGAGCCATAAAATTTAATGTTAATTTCCTATTTATCAGCTGCTGCCAAAATTAATTAAAATTTTAAAATCTATAATAAAATAAATATTGTATAATATTTCAATTCATATGTTTCTCTGAAATTATTTCCTACCCTTTTTTCTTTATAGACTTCCAATTCAGGCAAAATTGCAATGGAATAGGCTAGTGAATTGCCCCACACAACAAATCTATCCGGCTCTTGATTCTCTTAATCAGCTGGGAGCTGTTCCTTGGAAAGTGAATCAATCGGTAAGGTTTAATTTTTGAACAAAATCATGAAATCCTCTCTTACTTTAAAGATTAATATTTACATACTATCTATGTTTTTGTATTAAATTTTTGATATTGTCTATCTATTCTTAGGTTCTTGATGTTGTGATAGAAGTATTTAATTCTGGTGGATCTTCTCAATTATCCATTCCACCTCCTCCTTCTTCATTTGTTCCAACTCATTCTTCTGTGATAGAAACTGAAGGTCTGTCTGAAGAAAATATTGCTGAGCTGAAAGCAGAAGCTCAGAGACAGAATAGGGAGCGTTTATATTTGCGGAGAAAAAGAGCTGAAGCATACAGTCTTTGGTGTGATATGCTCTACAGGTTATCCCTAGCTAATCATGTAAGAGCTCTGTAGCAGACTTTACATTTAGCAATCAATACTTTTCATAATTGTGTCATTCTCAAATTTCCAAAGAGATTGAATGCATTTGCAAGCTTCTCTTATGCTCTTCCTCATAATCTTATGAGCTTTAAATTAATATGATAAATTGGTCAAATTCTTATTGCAGCAATTCTAATAATAAAAAAACTAATTCCCATTAAATATTTTAATTTTTATTTAAAATATCAATTTGATCTTAATGTTTGATTCCAATGTTTGTTTGCTGTTCGGTTCTAATAAAATGAACTTTTCTTTCTAGTTCCGTGACAGAATATTTTGGCTTCCACATAATATGGATTTTCGTGGAAGGGTATATCCATGTCCGCCTCACCTGAATCACTTGGGCTCTGATGTGGCTCGTTCTCTTCTTTGTTTTGCTCGTGGAAAGCCCCTTGGGCCAAATGGTCTTAACTGGTTAAAGCTTCATCTAGTCAACCTAACTGGTAAAATGAAGCATAATCCAATCAGTGAGAGAATGGTTTTTGCAGAAGAGATCATGCCAGAGATTTTGGATTCTGCTGAAAAACCTCTCACAGTATGTGAGATTTACTTTTTTGTTTTCATTCATTTGACCAACCTATAGGAATAGCTCAAATAATTTCCCATGTATCTATATGGAAATTATGGAAACATCAGTAATATCCTCCATTATTATTTAAGAGAGGATATTCAAAAACTAAATTATCAGAAAGAGAAACTTTATGTTACTATCAATTTTTGAATTTGTGAGTATAGGGTGAATAATTTGGTCTAACATTTTACAAAGATTGAATATGCATTCAGAATCTCTTTTGTTGATCAAATTCTGTTACCTATAATTCACTATTTCCTGATTACTGTATTATCTGAGTGTTACATTCCACTGTCATTAAATATTTTATATTTTCAACTTGAAAAAGGATGTGGATTTAATTGAGTTTTCATTTTATTAGGGTCGTATGTGGTGGAGTAAATCAGAAGAACCATGGCAAACTCTAGCAGCATGTATAGAAATCAAGAATGCCTTGGCTGCTGAAGGTGGGCCAGAAAATTATATCTGCCACTTTCCTGTCCATCAAGATGGTTCCTGCAATGGCCTGCAACATTATGCCGCCCTTGGAAGGGATGCTGCTGGCGCTGCAAGCGTCAGTATGGCCCCGTCAGAGTGTCCTCAAGATGTTTATGGTGTTGTAGCATCCATGGTCTGTTTATTTCATTAATATATTTGTTGAATGTAATGTTTATCTTATGATAATGGAAACATTTTTAAGGATACTAGAATTGTTTTTTGAGTAATAATTAATTCTAGGTATCCATAGTTTTAATTCTTGTGCAAAGATTTCATGAGTTTTCATCAATAGGTAGAGCGTGAGAGAGCAGCTGATGAAGAACTTGGAATAGAAGTAGCTCAGGTGCTAAAGGGATTTGTTAGAAGAAAGGTTATAAAGCAGACAGTTATGACCACCGTTTATGGTGTAACACGATTTGGTGCTAGACTTCAAATTGCACGGCAGTTAAGAGGTAACATTCTAGTACAAATAAAAATTAAGGAATCTTTCCATAAACTTTTTTTTAATTTAGAATATAATTTGGTATCTTTATCATTAAAGGAAGTGAAATTAATGGAGGTATTTGTGATGATAAAAATGAAACATGTGCCTTTAGATTATACAATATCCTCTTGGATATTTCTGAGAAGTCTTTCTGCATCTTTTAGAACTTGATTACATTTACATTTTTTAGTAAATATAGTACAGTTTAATTATTTCTGAAGAAGGATTTTTGTGAGTATAATTTTTAGTAGCAAGATAATCAGTTATATTTAGAAACAAAAAGCTTTGTTGAAGCCTGCTATTTTCATATAGGAACGAGGAGCTCGGAAGGAAGTGTATTGAATGTTTGGTATGAAAATTGATTTATTGATTCCCTTTATTTTTTCTATGTCTATGTAGATACCCTTTTTATTTCCACCATTTTTTGTAAATTTTTTAATTGTCAAATATGTATTCAAAAGCAGAATATTCTATAGGGAAAAAATTATTTTTAATGGGATATTTTTAAATCTTAAATTTATGAAAAATTGTTAATTTTGCTTGAATTACCAAAGAGGTAATAATTTTTATAAAGTGAATAAAACTGTTGAATATGTTATTCTGGAACTGAAAAATATTTTGCATACTTTCTTTTAAAGATATTGAAGAATTTCCAAAGGAACATGTCTGGCGTGCATCTGCTTACCTAGTAGGGAAAACGTTTGGCTGCTTAAGAGAAATGTTTACTTCTACAAAGGAAATACAGGTAAATAGAATATTACATAGCAAAAATTTTAATAAAGGAAGTTAAAAATGAAAATAGAGATTGATATTTAATATTTAAATATTATAGAGAGTTCTTAAAATGATGGCTTGTTTATGGTAGAAAAATTATCCTATTCAAGCTATTAGAATAGATATATATAGTTAAACTCATTGAATATTGTGGAATATTTTCTCTTTCTTTATATTATAATTCTATCATTTTCTCAGGATTGGTTCACTGAATGTGCAAGGTTGATATCCCAAGTACGTGGCCATAGTGTTGAATGGGTGACTCCATTGGGACTTCCTGTTGTTCAGCCTTATAATAAAATTATTGGTCCAAAACGTCATGGGACCGCTGATCCACTTTCAGCTGGCTATTATAAATTTGCTACAGGCCTTTCAAACAAAAATGAGTAAGTTCAATTTTTTGCATGAACTGTTTTTGTCTTCAGTTTATTCATTCAGTTTAATTTATTGTATATAATTCACTCAACTGTAACCAAGGATGACTATTTTAATAATTTTCTTTAACTTCTGTAACTTAGGCGTCCAAATGTAATGAAACAGAAGAATGCTTTTCCTCCAAATTTCATTCATTCGATTGATTCCAGTCATATGATGCTTACTTCACTTTTCTGTGAGCGGAAAGGGCTTACATTTGTGTCTGTCCACGACTGCTATTGGACTCACCCTTCGACTGTAGAAATAATGAATCAGGTATTTAACATGGCTCTTCATTTTCTAATATATTTTTTGTCATACTATAACTATCATATGATTTTAGGTTTGCCGGGAGCAATTTGTTTTACTTCATTCGGAGCCAATATTGGAGGATCTCTCTGCGTTTTTAGTAGAAAATTATGGTTATTCTGAAAGGTAAGAGTTATTGTACTTCAGTAATGTTCTAAAATTACTTTATGAAATTTTTGCATGCTTAATTCTATCTAAACAACTCAGTGTGTGATGAATTACAAAAGGAAACTCAAAATTTTCTTCGATAGTGAACTTGGTGAAACTGAGGACTCAGCCAAGAGAAAATTGAATGAAGTCCTGAGACAGGTGCCCAAGAAAGGAGACTTTGACCTTAGGAGTGTTCTCGATTCTGTCTACTTTTTCAGTTGAATGGTTTAATTTTGAACAGAAAGATCAGAATTCGTGGAATTCTCATGGTTTCGAAATTTGATGCTATGATGAAATTCTTTTCAAGTGTTTATAGATCTAAGAATTCGTTTATATAGATGTTCTTACTGATCTTGAAAGAAAATAATCAACTGAAAAGATAATGCCTCTCGAAATGGCAAAATAACTTGTAGAAGGTTAAATGGTTTATCATCTGTCATTATTGTGTGAATGAGAAGAAGATTGAATGATTCAATTATCATCCACTTTTATGTCATACAATTTCTGTAGAATAAAATGTACAGAATAATTATACCGTATAGTGTTTATTCACCTTGATTTGATTATATTTTCTTATAAATCCTTTAACCTAGATGTCTGATAATTATAATAATCATGCTTAATCAGTATATTTTTCCAAATCAATAAAATATCGATTATCAAATCAAACTGACTGATGTCAACTTTGAACCAACATATTGTTCAAGACTAATTATTGTAAGAAAATTGTATCAAATTCCCTAGGATAAGGAAACTTATTTAAATCTCAAGTTTAGGAAATGACCATGCATATTACCTTAAAGCTATATCAGTATCCTTTTTAGTATGTTTCCATGAAATCCTGTTCTTTACAGATCTGATCAAGAAGAAGGTATTGCCAATCAGAATAAATACATCTATTCAGAAATGAGCTTTTAAATAGTATAATTTGACTATAATATATGGTACTCAATGTATTACATAATAATATAAAATATACTGAACATCTCTCCTTGTCACATGATTTGGGATAAAATGTGGTATTTACTCTCAAGAGTATAAAAATAAGTCTACTTGAAGATTTTTGAGGAAATGAGTGGGTAACACTACAAACCTCATTGTTAATTTAATTTGCTGCTGGAGTGAAGTGAAAGTTATTTATTAGTATTACTAAGATGCTTGCAAGTCCAGAGTTTTCGATCAGGACTGAATCGGAGTTTAAAAATGGGCATTTTTAAAAGTTAATTAAGTTAATTTAGAAGTTGACGAGACTCAATACAAATAAAATTATTCTTTGGGTGCAGTTGTATAACTAATAAGTAATTTATTTATGCCCTGTTGGATATTATTTCCATAAAATACTGGTGACATCATACATGGTTCGTATTTATATATCATTTATTTCGTAAGTTTGAATCAATTAATTTAATGAAAATTATTAATTAATTATTAGTGAATTATACAATCGACGTTTAATTAAAGCAATCACAAAGAGAAATAAAAAACCTATAGCACAACCAATAACATCTCGCGATCATTATTTGTACCATATAAATCTGTAAATAAACAACATTGCGTATTTAAATTGCTCACTTTTAAGTAATACTGGGGCATAATTAAACGGCATACGCACATTCAAAAAGATTGTTTGAAAGCTATAACTCTGTCGGTAAATACTATCCTTATTAATTAATTCAACAAAGAGCAATTTAAATTACCCTAATTAGGTTACAAGTAGAAGAAACCTACAATTATAGTAAAATACGTATTTTTAATACGCAAAGGTTTTTGAACTATGATTACTTATTTTGTATTATTATTTAATTATGTATCTTGGCAGGTGCCGAGAACCAGAAACCGAACGGGTATCATTGCTTTGGTCTATAACTGAGGTATTCGTATTGTTTATCGTAATCTACTAACGGAGTACAACCGTTAATTTATCGCTGGATTTTCGGTATAGGATGATGTCATGGACTGCACCATCCCTGAATCCAACAATGGGAGGCTACCGTGGAAGAGGGATAGCGAGATGACGTTTCCTGAGTCGTAGTCTCCCGCTGGATTCTATAGGTACCGGTGATATGTGAACATCACATACTGACGCAAGTCCGGCACGTGTTTTATGAAGGTTGTGCCCAGTTATCAGAGTTATAATTTTTTGAAAGAAGCTCTAAGAAATACATTCGAACTCGCCTCTAAACGCACACACGGAATCTATTTCTAGCTGAAAGTGATTTAGGATGGAGGCGGGATAGGACTGAAAACTCTCTCTGCAAAATCGGTGTCTCTTCATTAAAGCTATAAAGTGATAAACAGTGAGAAATTAAAGAGAGAAAATTTTTTAGAATTATTGTGCATTAGAAAATATTGAAAAATAGGCGAAAAATTAATTTTTTAAAACATTTTTCAACAATTTCATTTTTCAAGTTTCAATGAAAGGAATTTATATTTCTGATGAAGAAACGTTATTTAAGATTATTTAAACCTTAATAAGATTTATTTATTTTTGAAAGTAAAATCATCCCTCATTTTCTTTCATTGGTTTTCTCTTATGGATTTATTTTCTGCTTCTCATGACTGATATCATTTATAGACCTAAGCTTGCATAGAAATTAGGCTGTCATTGAGAATCTATTTGGATCGTAATCAGGTTCACTACGTACCAACCGTAGTCTACAATTATCGGTTTCCGCTGCAAAAAAATTAACAAGAATTTTTTCTGCTAGTAAGAATATATCAGACGCATTTCTAAAATCAAATGATGAATTAAGGAGCTTTATCGGATAATTTTAAAGATTAAAGACGCAAATGGGATCATCCAATGACGAAGGAACTTTTTTATTATTATTTATTTATTTATATCGTTTGATTGCGTTTGTTTACTTGTACTATTCTGATTTTGTACTTAGTTGCGAAATTATTTCTTGACTTGTAAGTGTATCAATTATAATGTATATACTTTCAGGCTTCTGTATTGAATGGAACGAATTGAAAATATTGCAATAAACTGTTATCTATTATGCTGTCCCAATTATCTATAACCCTTCCTTTCTATTTAAGTATTTAATTTTAATTTATAATGATACTAAAACAATCAACAAAAAAATTAGCAGTAATTAACTCATTGAATTACGTAATCAACTTTTACTTAAAGCAACTGCAAAAAGACATGAAAAACCTCTAGCTCTGTCAATAACAGCTCGCAATCATCATAAGCACTTTACAAATCAATAAACAAAGATTCCGTACTGTACAGTACTTAAACTGCTTACTCTTACATAATAACATGACGTAATTACGCGGCAATACGAAATTCAAAAAGGTTCTAATTGTAAGTCACAAAGAGGTCTCTGTAGGTAAATCAATACAACAAAGAGCGAGTTTAATGTTTATAATGACTCTAACTAGGTTAACAATACAAGCCTACCTAGCAATTACTTCAACATACGTACTTTAATACCCAATTGTCTCTGATTTATGATTGATGCCTGGGTAAGTACCGAAATACAGTGACCTTCCTTGATTCATCGCGTTGATCCATAACAGTGTTTATAAGAAGAGGTCCTCAAAATCTGCTTTGACATCATTAAGGAGTGATGAGCTTGTCCTTCAAGACCCACATGGCTCACGGAACCCGAGCTCAACTATCGGGATCTGTAACATCTTCTCTTTCAAAGGTTAGTGAATACAAATTCCGGCTAGTATCTAACCTTGGTATTTACTTATAGGAATAGACGTACTGACTATACTCCGGCGCCTTTTGTATAACGAGTACCCCGCTGAGATCCTAGAAATGACAGCTTAAGTATGTAGTATATTGAGGATGGAACTGTTAACAATAATGCTTTTCAGATAAATTTAAATATTGTTTCATAAGACGCTTAGAAATTTTTATTTACTCTTTAAAAGACCACTTGCTTGTCTATCCTTATAAGTAACATACCTTTCGATATTTGGTTGCGGGTGCAAGCACCATGTCTCTACTTACATAATCGGTTATTCTAGAGTAACGTTTGCGGGAAGATCGAATTTTTTATCGAATAGTTCGGGCATCTAATTCCCTGATCTTTTCCTTATTGTCAGAGCAGCCTATAGAACAGGGAGGACGGATATTAGCAGTAACATCTTCCGAGTAGGTACCTTCTCTGAATTTATCTAATAGGTTTAGCCTTTTTAAACAAATTTTTACGTTACGCTCACCGAATTATCGTACCAGTTCTTTGCAAAACGGATCGCCTTCCGCAGACCCTTATCTAAGTCGCTGATGTAACGTTTTTCCGCAGGGTCCCATATACTGTTCTTGTATCATCATTAAGGTGTATAGCCTGATGTTTGCCGGTTCGGTTTTTAGGTTCGCTTGATGACTCATAAGGCTCACTAAACTTGAATTCCGCAATAGGTATCCGTGAGGTCTACTCATTAAAGATGGTTAGCGAGCACAGATTCTGTTCTCTAATCCCGGTGATTACTTTTTGGCGTCGCGTATTTGGTGACTGTTGTAACCCGCTAAGATCCAAGAAATGAGTTTTTAAAAGGATAATGCACTAGAATTACATGGAAGAGGGTACTATAAACACACACACGGAATGTTTATTATTTAAGTTTGAGCGGTGTGTGAGTTTCATAAACCTTGAAGTTTCCATTGTTTTAAAAAGTAATTCATTGTATTTAAGTGTATTTCAATTTTTAAAAACGTGTGTATGTATGTATTTTCTATTTAATGTATATCATATGAATCTAATGGAATAAATAAATTATTTCGAGTTTATTAGTGTATTATTTTCGTGAATTAAAATACATCCTGTTATTTATCCTGTTAGATTGAGCAATGTGTGAACCTAATAAAACTTTCGGCAAAACTTTCTTTATTCAAGATTAGATATATCAACCATTTACTTGCAGTTTACAAGCTTAACTTTACTCGTACTTTATACGGACGGATATAAATATAAAATTTTTCTGTTTAATTCATGAATTCAAAGAATTTACGATTAAACGAAGACTTAAGAGCCACCTACAAAACTTCTATCGTATCCATTTTGAATTTTGAATTTTCCCTCTTCATTATGACTTGGTAAGAATAACGTAGAAATGATCGCGAGATGGCTCATGACATTTATTTGCAAAACATACACATTTATTACATTTTACTTGGAATTTAGAGAAAAATTCCTTCAAATATCACCTCACTTTGGACAAGTTAGGTATGTTTTTTCGATTCACCGTTTCATAATTTCGAATTTTAGCTTCGCATTCATAATATCTCAAAATAAAACCCTTGGCCCTCTCGTGTAGACAGACCTCGCCGTAGCCTCCCTTGATTTCTCGCATTCACGGAGGATACCTTCTGGGTATATAAGGTCAAGGATGGGGACACATATTTTGGGGGGGCATGGAGGAAATGCTACACCTACTCATATCGGTGTACATTTCTCCGCCATGCCGTCCCGTTCCAGAAAATGGAACAAACCAAATTTTGAACGTAATAGAAGACACCCGCCAAATTTCGAAAATTATTTAAGACACATGACTAATCACCATTTCATCATAATTTCAAAGACGTAATTTAAAACACATGGGGAATGAAAATTTTTATAATATTTGGAAATGGATTTTTTTTAATGAAAACGCAATTTTTAAAAGGAGTCGCCCCACCCTCATGCCCCTAAAGCCAAGGGGGTTCAGTTTTATTCGGTCTATTACTGTCTCTATGGTATCCACGATGACTAAAGACCAAAATTACAGAGACATCTATTCTACCAACCCTCTAATTTCCAATTCTTCCCTCTTCGTCGTGTCCTCATACTCACCTCGAAAAATTTAGTTCCTGACATTGCCGTTTCGGCGCTGATACCCACCAATTTCAACGACCGGGTACATATACTCTCTTTGACCCTTAGTTCTCGACACTGCCGTTTCGGCGCTGATACCCATAGTTTCAACTACCGGGTACATACACTCATCTTTGACCCTTCGGTCCGCAGCGCTGATACGCAAAGTCTTGTAACATCCTTTCGTTCAGATCCGTTCCCATAATACTTGGGAGACCAAATAAGTAAATGAAACCATGTGCTTCAAAATTCTTTAATATTACGATTTCTTCTACATTCTTTACTTTACTACAGTCTTTACATCCCACACTTCCGATACGAATGTCGTTGTAATTGTTCCGCTTCCCGCTTCGGACACATCTCCTCCCCGCCTGCGCTGCAACCCGCTTCAACCGAATCTTCATCTCCCTTTCTTCTTCTGCCTTCTACTCTGATGACCATCCTCTGTAACTTTTTTCCTGTCGAGAATAAAGATACCATTCAATATATAATATCGTCTTTTAAGCCGTCTTGCCACTTTGCATGGGGAAACCGTGCTAACCAAGGCATTCCCTTGAAACAGACGGAATTTGAACCCGGGAATTGAAAATGAATGGTATCAGGATATGTTACTTTTTATTGGAGTAAAAACCTGAACATACCTTAAATTTATTGTGGCTAACACTTCGACGATCGTGGCTACGACAATTAAATTCCCCTGCATCAACCTCATCACCTTTCTCAAAAACTTATTTCTATACAAAAGTTTATCCTAAAATACACCTACACCTCCGCAGATTGAAATCCGCGGATATATGTTCGGAATATTTCTGTGAATTCCTTTTTCCTAAAGTTGTGAGGAATTTTTCTGGGTCCAAAGTTTTTCTGAATTACGAAAAGTTGCAGTAATTCATGTATTTAATTAAATAGTTAGGTATGGTAAATGTATGATTCGGACTTTCTCCTGCAATTTCTATAAAGATACTATAAAAAGCCAGTTCCGACCACGGCCATCATCCACAGAAATCCTCATCCAGGAAGTACCTAAGCTTCATATATCATATTGCCTTCCACCGAGTAAGGTAGTATGATATCATGCAAGTAATTGGACTTAATGACTTAAGGTGCATGATTTATAACGTAATTGTCATTCTTGTGATAAAGAGAGAGAAAAACCTAAAAAAAGAGAGGATGTTCGGCACATCAAAGGAACACAGAGATCAGCAGACTATGGAGTAAATCTCTTTTAAATAGAGATGCTATTATCAAATGTTATATATGCTATATAGCAAATTGCTATAAATCTCTTTTAAATAGATATACGTATAGAGTTAATATCTATACACCTATTATCTATTACTTCTTTTAATTTTTTCCTCTCTGAATTAATTTTAATCTATTCAATCTCATGAATGGTATTTCTGCTTAACTTTAAATTACCTCAAAGTGATATTTCACTTTACCTATTATGATTGTGTGACTCACTCTGATAGACTTGGAGGTGGTATGGCTCTTTCAAACTATTCTTCTTACAAACTTCAAAATCTTTTCAATAGTTTCTTTTCCATGGTTCTCTTTGCACAAAGAAAAATCTCTACAACATATATATGTTAAGCTTCATTCTTCTCTAAGAGAAGGATAAAATATGTAAGAGCTCTACATCTTTTAGCATTCATTTTGCAAGAGAAAGAAGAATTTATTCTCATATTATAAAAATTTGTTTGCAAATTTATGTTATTATAACTCATAATACTTTTTTTATGTACTTACCTCATTCATATTTCACAAAAATTACTATCAATATGTTGCAATATTAACTTCATTCTTAATTTTTCAAGACCGTAGTTTTAATCATTAATTAATTATAATCAACTCAGGATGGAATAGAAGACTTTTAGTCTCTATCTCACTAGAAATAGAAGAAAAAAGACTGAAAGAAGATTCTAATGTTTCTTTGTTAGAATCAAATTGTAATAAAAAAGAACAGACCATGCCTTTCATGGTCCAACCCACATTCAGTTGTGGAAGCTAGGAAATATCTTATTCTATCTTCCATTACGAAAAAAAAAACATGAAATGTAAAGTATCGAAAAGACATTCAGTTTTATATAAAATTCTTAATCTTAAAATACTTGGACACAGTTTTTTACCTCTTTAATATCAAACATTTTCAGACCTCCAACATTTTATAGGATGATTAATGGACTTGAGGAAAGAAAGAAATTTCTTATATAATAATAAAGAGAGAATAATGATGTTTACAATTTAGTGTAGTGTTCATCCTTAACAATAATAGTTGTGATATTTATTACATAATAATAAATATATTTAAATTACATAAAAATTATTAATTATTATCATGTAATGACACTACCATGATATACAATTTTTTAAAGAATTTGGAAAGGATAATCATCAACTGAGAAGGAATTCTTCTGCACTCTAAAATTGTGGAATAAATGAGGTAGAAAAATTGAGATTTAAGTAAATACTAAATTCATTTCTTAAAAAAACTCTTGCATACGGCTCAAAATATATGAACTGCAAATATTCTGGGTGGAGATAGCTATAGCATAAAGTCTTCAAAACTTTTAAAACACATTACAGGGTTTTTCTATTAATAATCTAAATATATCTATTTATCAAGACATTCATGATAAATAAAATATATCCTTTTCAATTTAAACTTAAGTTACATTTTAACTTAAATTAGCATTTTAAAAATGGATTTCACAGCATTTATATTTATTCAATCTTTTGAGAATTTCTTTAGTGACTTAAATGTTTATTGAAGGATTTAAATAGGATAATACCGCAATCTTTCTAAATTTATCTATCTAAATATTAGCCATTGAAATCTTAGTAGAGATTAGATGTACATATAAGTGATTAAATAAATGCAGTAGGGTCTTCATAATTTAATTTGTGATATGTACATATAGTATATACAAGTGTTTACAGGTCCCCATATTACAAAGTTTCCAGATGATGTCTAAAATATTGAACTTAAAATATATTCATGCATAAACGATCAAAAGAAAATAATTCTCATGAACATTAAAAAGGTTACCATTAAATTTGACAGATATGCTGTTCAGGACCTCAACCTTGTTACTTAACATCCTACTTTCTTTAATTTCCAAAGCATACATTTCACTCAAAATCTAATAATTCTAGAGAAGCTCAGAGATGAACTCGTGTTCTAAATATAATTTAAACAGTTTTTTACAAATCATCCATAATTTTTCTTACAATGATGTAAAATATACATGGGTTGTAATTAATATAAATAAATATTTATATATATAAATGTTTTTGAATACCAAAAATATTTTTGCAAAGGAAGAACTTGTTAAGCATTCTCTATAAAGCAAGTGAGTTATTTAATTATTTAGCTGATATAATATACTCTATCCATGTAATTTAATAACTCATGTACTGAATAATAATTATAATAAGCTTAGGTATAATAATATTATTTTGTACACAAATTCGTTATATTTCAGGCAAATATTTTTGTAAAATAATGCTTTTAGGAAACATCCAACAATGTTAGTTTCCATAAAGACATTGTTGCAGGCTTCCAGCAAAATTATTACATATACAGTATAGTACAATAGTCTTGGGTTATTTTTTAGATTTAATATGATCATAAGAATGTTTGGAATAATCAGAAGAATGTCATAAAACTATTCCAAATCTATTTAACTCAAAGCAAAAAAAGACAAAATTTTACTCTTCCTTCACAATGATAAAGGAATCCTTGTTTTTCATTTGCTAGAATCAACAAGCTAGTTTCTCTAAAAATACATTAGATTCCTATAACTTTGATATTTTAACATGACAACTTTGATTTGTGCTAATTCTACTAAATGATTGAAAGATAGAGCTACAAGACATCTGATGAAAATCACCATAACAGTTGCGTGCATGGAAGTGAATTTATCTAAGGCAACAGATTAAAAATAAATAAGCTTATTCATTTTGCTCAAATATTTTATGATATATCAAGAATACTATGCAAATATTATGTTTAATAGCATTCAGGTACAGTAATAGAAAGTATTATTCAATGTGTTGTAATTTCATTGGGGTAATCATAGAGTTGTTTTGTGTTTCATTTTGTAAAAATATATATTATTTCCAATTATATTACCAATAGTCAACAGTGATAAAAATGAGATACTCTTAATCAACTTTCAAATTCTAAAAGGTTTGAATAGCAACTAACCTTTGCAAAATATTCTGAAACATTATACACACCATCTCAAGTAGCAAGCGCAAATACAAAATAGAGTTTTAATTTTGTCTCAGAAAACTGGATGAGGAAGGATCCACTTAGTGATACACAGTACACAAGAATATGGGCCTTTTCCACATTCAAGAATGAGATATCAGACATCAAATCAATTTTTTAGAATTTATATAATAATTTAAGCACCTCTTGTCTACACTATTGAAATGCATTATTTCAAATTTTATAAAAACAAAAGCCATATAAGAAGAGAAATTATGACTAGAAGAATTTTGATGAAAACTACTTTTTCAACTTTTTACTTGCATAAAAATTTAAAACTCCTTAACAGTGAAAAATGGCAGAATCTTAAAGAAATTAAATCCTTTGGAGTGTAACAAGTTTGCTACTTGAGATACAATGATATATTTATATTTTTATACGGTGTTACTTTTTGAGAATGCAGAAATGATTATTTCGGTATGCCTTTTCTTCAGAATCTACAGCATATGAGTTATTTTTACTATTAATGTATACTTTGCAACAAAATTATGCTTTTGCTTACATACATTGGTGCATTTATTCTAATTCTTGATCAGAGTTATACTGATTCAGACTAAACATACATTTATACATCAAAAGCTCTTGTTGAAGAGCTCTCACGGTAATGAAATCCAAAAATACAGCTTTTTAAGAAAGTAGGAGACTTTGATCGTTAAAACATTATCTTCAGTGTGAAAGACAACAGGATATTCTTACAGTATTAGGCATTGAGTGAACCCCAAATAAGAAAACTAAAAATTCAGAACATTTTTTTTACAAACATAATGCATTTAATACACAAGAACTGATGACAATCACAAAAAAGTGAAAGTACATTTGCCTTTTTCTTTGTACTGCTTCAAATAAGGCAGAACAATTTTGCCAAAAACAATGGAAATAAATATTACAACATACTAAATTTTGAATTAAATACCAATATTTCTGTACAATAGAAATGATACAGAGTATATTTTACCATAAATTTGCTAAATAATGTTTTTACAAAGGGTGCATTACAATGTTGAAATGGAGAAAACAAGTATCTATTTCACCAACAGTTAAATAATCAGTCAAATTAATTCAGCAACATGCATATTAGGCCTTTTCTATGATAAATGTAAATAAACTGTTAATCATTAGAAGTTTAGCTATGTGGATTGATTTAGAGATAAATACCTAAGTATGAGAAAGTTTTGTAATTATTACTGCTCTCTATTAAAACATGACCAAGAAAGTTGAATTTCAAAGAAGGAAGAAATGGTAACTATATCTGGGACCCCTTCATTTTGCAACAAATAATCAGGAGAACATTATATATTAATTGCTGCTTTTCAGATACACCTAGCATGAAATCACTTCAGAATGATTAAATAAAAGATAAATATTAAAATATCATTTTTTGGTATGCCTAGCAATAATCCTTCAAATAATCTACACAATGTATAAGCACCGTACTTACTTCATTTAAGATTTGTCATTTTCTGTGAAAATTTTTCTTTTTGCTACAAGTTATTTCTTCCTATATATAGTTGGATTTCAATGAAATGTTGGGCTAATACACACAGGAAGGCAGTTTATTTTGAAATAATATAAATCCTCATTTTAAAATCTGGGTAACTTATGAACAGTGTATAATAAGAAAAGAGGAAGAAAAAATGAGATTATATGAGTGAAAGCATCTCAAATTACATGAAATAAGGAATATTCAAATAGAGCTTCAATTTTAAAAATAATTTAACTTCACACATAATTCCATGATTTTCTATAGATAATGAGTGAATACTGTCATTGCAGTATTTTTTCCTATACCATGGATATATAAACAAGCAAGAAATTTCATAAATCCTTTGAGAAAATTAATGATTAATGCCATTCCAATAGATGCTGAAACATTTAAATGTAACTGTAGTACTTTCAATACTGGACTAACGAAACAAAATACCTATGGATATTATTGAATATTACTGACTAGAAAAAACCCTGATATTTTAGTTTGGCTTTTAGTTAGAAGGTTTAAGAAACACATCAGCCAAGTTCTGATATTCAGGGTTAGAAAAAGTAATTAAGTAAATACTACCAAAATAATGATTTTTAGTCTAATAATGAAATGAAAAATACATGCAATAACCAAAACATCCAATAAAACAATAATACAAAAGTGTGTGCTTTAGTACAGAGTTACTTAAAATTTTGCTATCAAGTGAAAACAAGTAACAAAGATATTAATACTAGAGGGAAAGTGGTACTTAATTATTATCATTGAATAATTCATAAAGATGTTTAACATTGGTGACATATCTATGAGATATTTGAAAAGTTAATTATCTGCCAATTTAAAATTAAACTAATTTAAGTGTCCAGTGACTAGTAGAATATATAAATTACAACAATGGCTATTGATGGAAAGACCAAACCTATGTCAAATAAGACAATGTACAACTGCAATTCAATTTGGATAAAATGGTAACCAATAAGGAAAAAAGCTAGATAGAGAATTAACATTTACACTGGCCAAGTTTGATTTTTTGGGCCTCAGTAACATATTAATAAGTCAACTGACTTTCCTCAAAAACTATGGGATTTAAAGTCATGATTAGTTGAAAATGATTTGTTTCCAAAGCATTATCAAACATTAAATTACCCAGTATATTATTTGCATCACTGTTACCAATTGTAATTTTTAAGCACCTCATTCTAATAATTACCTCAAAATATTTAATTGGAGTAATTTTTCTACCACAAATATTATAATTTTCTTGTCTCAGAAGATACAAGCGTGCAAGAGAATAAAAGGAACTATTCACTTAAGGAGAAGGCCATTTAAATTTTTGGACTCTAAATTTTGCTTTATTAATTTATTCCTCTGTCTAATATTTTCAAAACTTGAATTCTAAAATATTTTAATTACATTATAGGTCTAACAGGATGTGAAAACAAAGGCATAAGGTAGAAGTTCTAATTTATATACTGAGAATTGTGTATTTATTATGGTAAAATGTGATGAATTAATTTGAAGTATCTTTATCTTAGCACAAATCATCTAGTTGATTAAATTCCAATCTCTAATGTCCATAGAAAAGAATAGAAAATAAATGTAAATAAAACAATCAAAAACAACTAATTTCTTCTCACAAGGTCTGAGAAAAGAAAATCTCTTCAATTTTTTCCAGAGTTTCAATATTAATCCATTAACAATGACTAAGAATTTATCAGATGTTAGAATTCAATGTATCCTCATTGTTAGCCTGATAAATATTATTAATAGTATAGAAAGCATTATATAAGCCTACTAAAGTGAGTAGACAAACAATATTTTATGATTGAGCGCTAGGTTGCTTTTTTCATACTAAATCATTTCTTTCAGTGTATAATTAATGTCTAAGTAATTTCCTATTCTCTTGATGATATGATATAAATATAGAACAATATTAAATAATAGTTTGTGAATTGTGTAAATATGCTTTCATGATCAATTATAATTTATGTATAGTCAGAGTTTTGACGGATGTTTACCTTCCTTATGGTTCAATTGAATGCATTAAATTTTAAACAAAGTCACTATAAACAATAACCAGAATTTAAAGTGACAATTAGAAACACTCACATGTAAATTTAGTATATTTCACAACATCTAATCATACCAAAAATTATTTTTGGCATCAAATTAAATAAAAAAATTATTTTATAAAACCTATTAACTATAATACTAAAGATATGAAATATAACAGTGAGATTTTGAAGTTTCAAATTTTTACTTTAATAACTGTCTCATAAAGAATAACTTCTAGTTTATCAAGCAAGGGATATTTGTTTTTGAATCACATAATAATAATATCAATATCAGAGAATATGAACATGTTATAAATTAGCAAATTCAACAAAATGGCCTTCCTTAATGACAAAGTAATTACTAAATGTTCTAGCTTTGGATAACTGGAATACTTTTACGTAAACCATCATGCAAATGAAATATAGGGTAATTAGTAGCATCATTTGACTTTTGCTTAGAAATCAACCCTGAGAGATTGAAACATGCAAATAATAATCTAAGCAATCCAAAGTAAATTCTGGATTATATTAATAATTTAATGCTTTCCATTGGTTGTATTTTGCAATTTCTTCCTTTAGAAAGCACTTTTTATTCTTTGGCATTCTATAAGAATTGTAAGCTAATGCCAAAAATTCCTATTTCACCATTAAAGAATGGTGTAAGACAGTTCAAGGAACACAATTAAAAAATATGTTACATATCTCTTTCATTGGAATAGCAGGAAATCAATACTTAAGGAAAATAGCCAACTCTTGCCTAAAGATGAAACATTCATTAATTTTTCATCAGCTTCCAATTATTCAACCTTCTCCATTGAAACCAGGATCATTTGTAACCCCTAGAACACCCACACTTCCCCCATACTCTTTGATCAAATGCCTGAGACGGTAAACTTCTTTTGATGCTGATGCCAAATCAGATGACAATTCAAGCTCTCTTTCTCGAAGATCTTTCAAATCACGCTGACACGACTGTAAAATAAATAAATTTCTTCAAAATGTTGAATATTATTTTATTGAAAAATAAAATAATTATTATTCATTGAAAATCCATCTCATCTGGGATATGATACATGAAGGTACCAATTTTTTTTCAACAAAATGATAATAAAACATAGTTACATAATTAGCTATAAATAAATATTTTGCTGAAAGCAAACATACAAAGTATTTGAGTAATGAAGCTGATTAAACTTTACTCTTATCAGAGCTTATGTGCCACATTTATATTATCGTAGTTTACTAATTTAACTTTGCTTGTTTCCTGGGATTAATATTCTTCCAAATTATACTTTTAAAAGTAAGAATAAAAACATGTTCATCAAATATTGCTAAAATACCCAGATGTTATATGCAATGTGAATATTCAGTGAACCACTGTGAAGCAAGTTTACAATACAGAAAAATACAGGGTTGACTAATGATTGTTAGAAAATATTATGAGTTGATCTTGAACCTAATTGTTTTGAAAATAAATAGCTCATACTGATAACGATATCATTTACTATATTAATAATAACGTATAACAATAATATGAAACTATATCCATTGCAACCAGCAAGGGGAAACAAATATCCCAACAATTCTTGAATTTTTTTTTCAATGTTAAACACTATTTAGAAGTTATAAATTAAGTTCAGGAGTTTTTTCCCAAGAAGTAAACTTTTTCCCCTAAAAGGATTATCAGGGGACAGATGTATTACATACTTAAAAAGTAAAAACTTAATTGAAATATAACAGCAATTTGAATGATACCTATATTTTCATAAGTCTATTTTTATTATATATAACAGAAAAGTTATGGAGTAAAATGTTTGGAGTTACCACTTTAGTTTGCTAAGATATAATTCTTTAAACTTAAAATAAAAATTTAAGAGTAAGAGCAGCTATAAATTTTAAAATGAGGTAATTATATAAAAATAGTTTCAATTTTCACTCTCCAAAGTTTATGTAAGTTTTAATGAAATGTTTAAGAGTAAATATCAATTTTAAAACTATAGTCAGTACATCACAATAAATTACAATTTTTTTGGAAAAATATTGAAAAATTCTTTTAAAATGTACTTACCACATTCTGTCTTAATAAATCAAGCTTATCATTCTTCAGCCTTGTTACTTGCTCCCTCAAATTGTCAATTATCAATTGTCTTCTGGCACTTCTATGGTCATCACTGCCATCACCTCCAATATCACTATCATCAGGTCCCATGATTCTCCGATGATTATGATGCCCATCACAGTTTTCTTGGACTGATCGCTCCTCTTCTCCTCTTAAATGAGCGGAAATATCTGAGACTCCACTATGATCAACCCCCCCTTCCCTCTCATAAAGACAATACTTGCAGGAATAACACACGTGCTTGGGAGGTATATCTGTCGAAGACATACTTTCCAACCCTGTATCACTATCCCCTCCACCATTTCCTCCACCAGCTCCTCCTACTCCACCAACCTCTACCACAGAGATGCCTGACCCATGACGACACACACTGCCATCAAGATCCATGCTGTTTAAGGAGGAGTCATCACTTTCCGACAGGGCAATCCTAGAGAATCGATTTAAAAAAGTTGAATTATGAAACAATTCTATTAAAACAGCCATTATCAATTCTTAATAAAATATAAAAGGAAATTAAATAGTAAAGTATTGATCATTTGGAATTCAAAGGATAAAATTCTTTTTAACATAAGGGTTTGAAATGACAAAATCACAAATACTGAATATATTGATACCTGCCATATAAAAATTAAAATATCTAATTCACTTCAGAAAATTGGAAATAAATAGAGTCAATCCTCTTGGAGCCTGATCATGATAAATCATAGTTTAAAAAACCTGCAGTAAGTTCCAACATAGTTTAAATCCTGATGCATATTATTCTTTCCATTGGAAAGGGTAAAACACTAAAATACACTATTTATACTCAAGCTATTAGACAGACTTGGCACTGGTTAGTTCTCTAAGACCATTCAAATCTTGTCAAAAATCATAGGAAATACAAAGTACACATAGAATAACATAGGGTAAAGGAAGATATTATTAAATGATGTTTTTTATGTGGAAGTATATTCTCTATAAAAATAACCCTTTGTGAGTTGCATAAGGTTTTTTTCATTTGTTCTTCCCTTCTTCCTACTTTTTGCTTGTTGAATTGGGTAAATACCACAGTATGTTTGGATTTTTGAGCTTTTTTCCAAACATTAAAAAACTTGGCAGACTTTTTAATCAGATTTATTTTGTTAGATTTAAAATTTAATAAAGGAACATGGAGTATAAAAATGAAGAATTGTAAAACGGTTTTGAATAAAATTTGATGAAGTCAGTATAATCTGAGAACTCAAGAGTATCATTGATTTTTAATATAACTAAACAGTAAGGAAATATTACAGGAGATTATTTTATTTGTCTCTTATAAATTTATAAATACATAATCCACCACTGAAGTATTTCAATAAAAGAAGTAGTGATGACCACTATTATGTATGTATAAAATTTTCTAACTCTGTGATAAAAATTATAAGATTTTTCTAAGGGAAAAAATTAAATTTTAATTGATGAAAAATTTAACAGAATAACATCAATAAATAAAATAATTTTTAAAATAATAATTAAATTAAAAGAAGTTGCCATATCATTACTTAATAAATTTACTTATGACTTGAATTTTTGCAGCAAATTTTTTGATAAGATAATAAAAAGATAATTTTTAATAAGATAATAATTAATAATCTCCCTTGACAGTAAGCCATGCTAACAGTTTAAGAATATCTCTTATAAAGTAAAAAAAAAGATATGAAGTTTACCGTTGTTGGTTAGCCTGCGAAGCTTGCCCTCCAGAGAAATGGTTACTGTGATGAGCAGGAATATCTGGACTAGAAACTGGTGAAGAAGGATTACTACCCCACCGACCATCTCTCTCATCTCCACTTTTTCTTCGACTGCCATTCCTACATCCATGGCTCGAGTTCTGTAGAATGAAACCATTAATTAAGACAATGCATTAACAGCCACTTGTACTTTATATGCAATACAAAAAAAAATTTTATCTAGAAAAAAACTTTAAAATAATTGGCAGAGCAACACTACCTTATAAATTCTGAGGGTCCAAGATTAAAATATTGCTAGGATATATTTTAATTCTAATAATTAAGAGATTCAGAGATTTAAACCAGAACATTGCCATTATTGGTAACATTATTATTTTTTACAAGCCAGTAATTACAGGATAGAAAAAATATTATCAAGCATAAATATTTTAAAATGAAAGGATTAATATCAAGATGAAGAGAAAACTACTTACACTAAAACTGTTCTCAGATATTGTAGGAGGAGGAGTTGATTGGCTACTTTTCCCTTTCCCACCGCTGTATGAACTTCCACTTCCCCCAGAAGAAAACACATTTGAATCTGTACTCCGCACTTTTGCAGTCCACACTTTACGAACTGTATCAATGAATCGACTTCCTGCTCCTCCACTGGTACCCACACCACTCTCACATTTAGCACCATTACCAGAATTTACAGTAACATTGCATTCTCCACCAAGAAACTCTTGAGACTTTTGACGAAGTTCTTCTACTAATGAAGAAAGAAGAGATGAACGCGTTCGCAGCTGTAAAACAAATCATTCAGAGAGAAAATTACTCAAATGAAATATTTATTTTATAGCATCATAGACTTATAATGTAATAATGAAAAAGCTGAAGTATAAACTTAATGAAAATAATCTAGTAACCAATTTATGTAGATTATTACAGGTGATCAGACAATTCATGCTTAGAAATCTAATATCTTATGCCAAAAGTGAGAAAACTGTTATTAATATTTAATAATAATACTTAACCTACCCCTAATTTAGCAAATTTTGCTGCCTTATAACAGGCAGATTCAGCATTAATAAGCTTGGTGAGAAGGAATTCCTTGAATTCTGGACCTTTCCGAAAAACTGCTGGTTTAGGAAGAGGAGGACCAAAGTCAGGGACATCATCACGTGCAGTTACACAAACTTTATACCTGTAATCCATATAAAAGAACAATTTAAGGTCAAGAAAATTTTGGAACAACACCTTCATTAAAATAGTATTTTATAACCAGGATAACATGAATATCTGGTATGTTTTCAGAGTATTAATACAAACTTAAGAGCATATGGAATACTTTTAAGGTACGTATCAAACAAAAACTATGGAAATACAAACCGGGTATTTTGGCTACAAGGATCTATCACTTGCACAACAATGAATGCATGAAGAAAATGTGAAGCAATCATATCAGGAGTGAAGGGAGTATTTGATTCTTGGAAAACAACTGCCACTATATCATTACCTGTAAAATAACAAAGAATATTAAAGTAATTTATGCATAATAGTAATAGGTGTAACTATAAATTTTACGATATTCATTCGCTTAATTAATTTATAACCTAGGAGAATGTCTGCTTGCACAGAATCTAAAATGACATTCTGTGATAATTTGTCAAAAAGAACTTTTTATCATCTCCTGTGCATAGCTAGTATACCTCTTTTGAATGAAAATTAGTTTAACAATTAGGTTTTACTTAATCTTCTTTAAATAGTATGTAAATACATTTAATATAGCATTAAAAGCGGCTATAAATTATGACAATTTATCTTTGTCTAATGAAGTCACAATATGCAAGTCATCATATAAATCAGTACTAAATTATTATCAAAAATGAAGAGTTGCAGCAATATAGATGTCAAAGTATTGAAAATATTCATGAAAAACTTTATTAATCAATTATTTGACTTTGAAATTATTTTATTAGTATAATTATGTATAACGTAACTTACCAATATGCCTTTTTCTTTGTAGCTGTTGGGGATCATTATCAGTGTAAGGGAGTAAAGTAGAGACATGAAACATAATTTCACGATCTTTGAAAACTTCATAAACTGCTTCCTCTCCAGTTTGACCATGCTGTGTGTCCAAACCACCACGATATCTAAAATGAAATTTTCATTGGTTAAAATTTTATAATATGTGAATGAACGAAATTTAGATGGCAATTTGACAAATTTTAAAGCTTCACTTGACTTCATAGGTATTAAAAATTCTGTATTAACGTCTTTATTGTCAGTAATGCACCAACTTGTTCCATGAGCAGAAATATCTTAACTTATTATATAATTAATTATTTAATACACTCACTTATTCTTTAACAGACTTCAAATTCATAGAAAAATGATTCTGAATACAGATTCATCCATTTATTTCTAAATCTGCCTTCAAATCTATAATTTGCAAAAATATCCCTTCAAAAAATTTGTACATTGAAACTAAATTTCCCCTTCAATTGCTGAAAATCTTGAAGCTTATAACTAGAAAATTTTCTCTAAAGTATACTAAGAATCAAATACATCTATATTCAAAAGCTTTAGTATTTAAAAAATATTTTCAACTTTCAAAGTCAAATAACTTTGAATTCAACCTCAAGTTTATTTAGGATTGTCAATTTCAGGAAATCATTCTAACTTTTTAGGAATACCTCATAAGTTAATTTAAAAATTATCCTAAATACACTCAAATTCCAACAACAGAAATGCAAAAGTAAATAAGAAGAAATCAACAAAAACATATTTTATTATATCTCAATTTCTACTTATATACATGAAGAAAAGTTTTAAAATATTATCAATTATTAAGAAAAAGGAGTTAATAATATTTCACACTCACCCTGTATGTTCCAATAACCTAATCCGTGATCCTAGGAGCTGTAAGAATTCATTAAAGGCAGGAGATGTCTCACAATTAGCAAATAGTTGCTCTTCTGCAGTTTGACCAAACCTTTGATATAAAACTCCAAATTTGAATGTTGTTACAACTCCTTGCTCATCATAGGCAGCAATTAGTTCTGAAGATCGAGGAGAAACTGCTGGTACATATCTGTCAGTTGTTAGCTCCTCATTCAATTCCTAAAAGTGAATAATAAAATATAAATTTATGTCATAACAGATGTTTCATAAATTATTCCAAAATCCATGTTCTATTCCAAGATTTTGTTATTCTATGATATTTATCAATTTTTCTATAAGTAATTATAACCTTTTTATTAGTGATTCTAAAATCATCAAATTGAATCCATGAATAATAATTTTAAAAATGTTTATACATTATTCATACACTGGTAATGTAAGTTATAAAATTAGGTCAAATAAATAAGGTTATACCCTGATGACAGAAAAAGCCAACTTTGGATTATAACAATTAAAGATCTTTGGTCAAACAAATATTTAGTAATATTCAAATTCCAGATTTAGTGTACAGTAAAGCTCGATGAAAAGTGGAAAAATACTAAAATGCTTGCACAACCCTTCTTATTTTCTGAGTATGTATATTATTTCTACTCAGATTATTTATAGAAATGTTTTTGGCACTAGGTAGGTCATTTAATATTAAGTATTAACATAGAACTTATTTTCTTATAAATACTTCAAAACTTGCATTTTTACTTATTTCAATCTCAAGACATTTTAAGTCATCTACATTCTAAGTCATTAAGCTAAATTAATTGAATTACTTAAAAATTGGATAAATCATACTTTGGAAACTGAGTTATTTGCACTGTCATTCATTGACCACCTTCAGAGGAATGAAGTTCAAGATTTACTTTGGATTAAATATTCACTTTATTGACATTTAAACATCAGGTATTAATTAAAAAACAGCTGAGAATCTAAATAAAAATAAATACCGTATTTTTCGGACCATAAGACGCACTTTTTCTTCACCAAAAAGTGGGGAGAAAAGTGCCTGCGTCTTATGGTCCGAATAGAAGACTGACACTGACGCTGTACTAAGACGCTGACACTAATGCCGGGCATTCGTATCAGAGCTGCAGCGGGACCCACTGCAGCCGATCCGCTGGATCAAATATCATTCTGTTATACATTATTAAATTCTGTTATACAATATTTTAGTAAAGCCTTCGACTCAGTAGACTAGTAAATTCATTGATCATGCCCCACTTTGATTACGGTGACATTGTTTACCAAGATCTATCAAGAGATCTAGCCAATAAGCTCCAACGCATCCAGAATGTGTCCGTTCGATTTATATTTAATTTGAGAAAATTCGACCATATTTCCGGTGCATTTGAAAAATTAGATTGGATAAAACTCGACACTCGCAAACAACTACACATTCTAACGTTTTCATGCACTGTTTCGCGAACGCAATCTCCTGAATATCTCTTTTCCGAATTTGTAAGATTTGAGTCCGTCCATAATTTTAATACTAGAGGGAGATTCAATTTACTAATACCGAACCACAGAACGGAGACATATCACAAATCATTTATTATAACTGCTACCACGCTCTGGAATACCATTCCCTCCCACATAAAGTCTTCCATATCCACCCGATCTTTCAGAAGAAAATGTCTTACTTATCTTAATCATATATCCAATTTATCTCCTGTATCAACAGTCATCACATCTTTACAGCACTGATCAACGCTCTCTCTACTGCTCCTTTCACTCTTAACCTCCAATTCATTTAACTAGGCATCTGTCCTGAAACATTCTTTTTTTTGCAGCTCAGTCCAATATCTTATAATTTTATTATCTACACTTTGCCTCTCTTTTTGGCAATCATCTTAAATATACCATTGAATGTTTTTAATTACCTGTTTAGTTATAAGATATGTTTTCAACTTTAACATGATCTGACTCATTGATTATCTTGTAAAATTGAAATTTTAGTATTCTGTTTTTAGATAATTCTATCAGTAGGTTTGTGCAGGTTTTTCACACACCCCTTCATTGTGGGTGTTTTCCTGCAGTGGATTTTTTTTCTAAGAATTTTCTTAGGTTTTTATATCCACTTAAATCTCTCTTATAATCATTATTTTTCTCTTTCTAATTCTTTTGGTACTTTAAACTTTTTAAAGAGGTTAGATGGAAGAAGAGACTTTTTAGTCTCAATCTCGCCTCCAAAATAAAGACTATTAAATATTTTATTACACTATTTGGTTCAGAATATTTTTTGTCCTATTTTTCTCCTCTAAAAACCAGGTGCGTCTTATGGTCAGGTGCGTCTTATGGTCCGAAAAATACGGTAATTCAAAATATTTTTATTTAGTGCTACAATCTTTATTAAATATATGCATAAAAGAAAACTAAATTCTCACTTTCTTGATGCGGATTTGAAAAGATTCTGAGATAATTAGTTATATTGACTAGCTTCTGTTCTTGAAATACTTTCAATTTAGTTTGTTTCTGCATAGATAAATTGATAGGCAATGTACTATTGTGGAATAATTGATACATAGAGTAAGACCTAACATTCCAAAATTTTACATTTACAAAATATCTTGTATACATATCATACTAATGATGTTAAATAATAATTAAGAATTGGTTGAGAGATTATAAGCATAAAATGCTCAAATTCAATGACAGAAACAAAAATATTGAAAAGATTTATCTTGTTCTGATTTTCCTATACATATAATTTAAGATGACAAATGACACAGAATAATATCAAAACAAGTAAACAATAGTATACAAGAGGAATACAGGACTAAAAAGAATATTTTCTTTTTTCTAAATATATTAAGTATTCTGGATAGGAAAATTACTGGATGAAAAATAACAAAGCTATCAACTTACAGTAAGCTCCATATTCATTAGTTAAACAATTTAGAGTAAAATACCTAGTAAAATTGGTTTCAGAAAATGTACTACCACCACGATTCAGAATAAAGGATCAGGGAAAGATAGTTTAGCTTAAATCAGTTATTATTAATCCATTGATAGGGAAATAACAAGGAATGCAACTCTGTTTAATCTGAACTTCTATCTTGATGGCTTTTAGGCTTTCTCTGTGCCATTATACTACAATGAAAAAACAACTTTGCAGATTCTAAAGCATTTTCAAGAAATAAAAATATGCTGTTTTGTTAATCTCTTTTAACAGTTTTTAGCAGTTTTTAACATATCTTTGGAAAAAATTTTGGGAGATGAATTCATAATGATAATTACAGGCTATTTTTATATTGCCCAAATTATATGCTTTTTTTGTATTTTTTTCGGAGAGTATAATCAAGAACAAGTACAGCACCAAAAATCTTTAAGCAACTCATAAGCACGATTTTTTCATTATTTTAAATTTACAAGTATTAAGAATATTATAGATTCTTCAACATTAATTTAACTAAAAATTTATAAATTGATCATATCTGTATGATGTATGATTATAGGTAGATCAATTGGATATACTGAGCATTGTGAATTATTTTCTACTTAAAAATCATAAAAATAGGCCATAACATACATCCATAAAAAAGAAATGTCAATCTGTGCAGATACTAACAAGAGTTTATACCTGCCAAATAACATTTAAAAGGGAATATTATTATATAGGGAATAATTACCACATTCTGGCTGGTCTGTGACAAAAAAAGTTTTCACAGAATTTCCAGAAGGCAGAAGTATACTATCTTAATCGATCTCTTCACAGTGAAAATGTTTTTTTTTCAAATACTTATTCTGCATGAAGTTAGTGAAGGTTACGATTTTAATTCTTAAAATGAAAATTTTATACAATATTATATTGTTATTATTTTATTATATTTATTTTAATATATAATTATTATATTATTTTATTTATTATTATTATACATTTTCATTTTAAAATTTTGAAATTTGAAAAATGGAATTTGCAAAGTTCTATTACTGATCATACAAATGTAATTAAATGTATTTACCTTTGCAAGAGTAGCTGGAGATGGAAACCCATTTTCATAGCGAGAAGTCGGTAATGTTCTGTGTACAGTGGCAGATTTGGTCCGAAGAATAACTTGAACTTGCTCCTGCAATGATGAGTTGGAAGGAGAAATGCTACTGGATACTGGCTTGGTTTCCAATTTCAAAGACAAAACTACTGGCCCTAATGAAGGATCCTCAGCCCAAAGATTACAATGTTCCTGGAAAAAGAAAAACAAAATACTTTATTATTTTAAATAATATTAATGCAAGATTTCAAGATACCCTTTTCTAAAGCAACAAATAGACAATTAAGACACTTGTCTATGGATATATAAAATTTCACTACGGATGAATATAATCTAACAAGCACATGACCATAAAGTAACTTTGTATGGTTTTGGAGTGTGATTATAGCTTTATCTATCTTTATAGATTTTAGACAGATTTCTCTCTGGTCTTCAATCCTCATTATTTAAAATTTCGTCTTCGAAAATACGCCACATATTTTTACTTTAGCGTAAATGTCCTCCAACGATAAAATACCTGTAAAGGTACCAGAAGATAGGACACGAAGGCAGTTATCAAGTTGCCGTATTCTTTGTCGTCAGCTTATCTTACTTAATAAAGGAGAGTTTTTCATGGATAAAGAATGCGCTTATCATCCTAAATTCGTTTGTGGAATTAGAGAAATATGTACATACAAAGCTATGCTAAGCTAAGCTAGTACGTAAAAACCTAGATAGGGTAATTTCATCACTTTTGGCTCACAATAAGATAAGTTTGACAAAGCGTAAATACGTTCGGAGAGAATACATATCATGAATTGTACGGAGAGCGTCTTGCCTTAGTGTATTTTAACAATCCGCGCCCCACTGGGATGGGAAAAAATATTTTTCACTTCATTATCGTGAACCTTCATGACTATAATAGAACACACATTGCTGATAAACATCTGATTAAATTCCATCCGTATTATAGTTTTACGGAGAATATTCATTCTGAATGTAATGTATGATATATTTATATCAAAGTAACTTATAAGTAGAATCGATTAGATTTTGACAGATCTATATATATTCGACGAACAAGACTAGAGAGATTGGAAACGTAAAATACAATTCGATCAATGAAGAATGTGCAAATAATTTACGGGTAGAGGGGGCACTGGGTTCGATCCAGCCCAATGAACACAATTGACGGCAAAGTGGGCATCGGGTCAATGACATTACTTAAAGAAAGGACCATAAATATTATTATTCGACTCCATAAAAGGAAAATATTCCAGAAGCTAAAATAAGTATTCCCTCTCTCAAAACCATGATACATCATTAAATTAGAGCAAAAGGAGAATTTTCATTTATTGGCATTCATATTCACTTGGCCCTCAACCCCAATCAGATACCAAAATGCAAGTAGAATTCCCAACGATATACGGACATGACAAGGTCCGGGATGCAAATTTGGATCTTCCAAGTCTGAAGTTCATCTTAGAGGATATATTAAGCAAAAAAAGACGTTGGTTCCCCTACTAAACCGGTGAAATTTAACTAATTCCTTGCGATTTAAGGATTCAGTTGTTAGAGTGAAACGTAATGCGGCATGTTAATGCTGATCTTAAATTTCCTGTTCGTCACGTTGACAATGCTTAATCGTCGTTTTTTCCTGTTATGAAATCTCTCCAGCGTGGAAGTTAAATCGTTCAGCTGCCAATGCACTTCATTGAGGTTTAATCCTCGCAGAGTTTAATCCGAGTGGTGATCAGTCTGCAATCAACCTGTACTCTACCTCCGAATCGTAAAAAACTTATGATGCACGGCAATAAATATTGAATGAACATTTACGACAGTTCTACAGCAAACGTTTTTTTTCGCACAATTGTCCTTCGTTAATATATTTTGCGCGTCGTAAATACGAAATGCTTTCCACTGTCTGACGGAGTTTCAGCAAAGAGCGGTGCTTAATGAGACAAGAAACACACGCCAAACTCTCTTTAGAATTCTTAAGCCCAACGATCTCGTCGTAATGCCGCTAGTCCACTCTTATTCCACCTGACTATCATTCCAAATGATTCCCATTCCAAACAACTCTCATTCCAAAAAAAATCATTCTCCCGGGAAACAATGGTGAAGTACACGCCCTAAATGTCTAAGAATAGAATAAAAAATGTACACTCTCCGCGATGGAGGCATGTATGTTGAGGGTCAACCTATTCAAATGTACGATGAGGAGACGAAACCAAATGTTTTCCAATGATTCGACTAATTTGAAAAATGATTGACAATCGAGCAGATGGCGGTTGTAAAAGTCTGGATTGAGGCGAAACCAAAGAACTACGTCGGCGAAATATTACCCAAATACTTAATTAGATATAAAAAACATCTCATCTATAGTTTTCTTTCTTTTGGTATTAGTTCTTTTACTTTTTCATCGTGAGTTGAAGGAGAAACGGGTCAGAAAAAATTAAGACCTTAAAATAACATTACTATGAGAAATAGTTACGAAACCAAAAATACAGAACGAGAGGACTTGAACATTCAGAGAAGCATGCGACAGTAAAAACACGATGCACTCATAGCCAGTTGAACTTGTGACATATCAACTCAATTTCATATGAAGGTCGCACCGAGACACGAATTATCCGCCCGTGAGGCGGTATGCGAGCCCAGAAGGCTGTCCTCGGATGGCGCTCTGCATTTCAATTGAGAAATATCGAAACCGAGCGAGAACGAAATACTTCTCCCAAAATCGGTGACGTCACCCACGCGTTTTTGCTGATTTTGGAATCGGCAGGTTGGGCGTGAATTATTGCTGAGCGTACAATACGTGGCTGATACAGGAGAAAGTGGAAGGGCGTTAGCGAGGAAACCCGAAAATATAACGTAAACAAAACAATGGAAATCAAGACGATAACAAAAGAATTCCTCCAAAGGTAGGAATGATAACGTAGGTAGAGTCAATAAAATCCAGGCAAATACACTGAAGTTTCTTCCAAAATGTGCCGTGAATTCATCTCATTCTCAAGACATAAATTATCAATTACGAACGTTGAATGGAACCGAAAGAGCCTTACGCTGAGCGTATTTTAAACACCGACATCATACTTTTATAATCAGGCTCGCACTGGCTTTCGGTTAAAAGGCAGACAATGCAGGAGGACGGTGTATTCGGCGGTTTAGGGACTCGTTTTTTACGAGAAAAAACCGGTTGGGCCCGAGGTATACTAAATAGCGACCTCACCCATTCAGTGCTCTTCTTCCGCGACAATACCTGGGCCGCCCACTTCCTTTCGCCCACACTTCCGGTGGAGACCCCAATTATTCACGCCGTTTCCGCTCGCGACGCATACCCATTGCGCTCACCTATTCTCTCGTTTCATCTTCGCCGATAGCGCCACCTTTTGATGTGAAGAAGATGGCGCCATTGGAGAACATAATAGAAAATTAATCGGCTGACACGAATCGAGCGGGTCCGCGGGGAAAGCATCGATTGCCCTCTTTCGCTCCCTCTCCATTAGGTTTTCCACTACGAATTGGATGTAGCGCCCTTCTGCACGCCCCCGCACGGCGCCCATGCGAACAAATGGGGCGGAAAATAACGCGTGATGTGATTTATTTACGATGAACCTACTTAATCTCAATTCACATGCTCGATAGGAGCTATTTAGATAAATTTTCGTGGATAAAAAGAGGAATTGAGGATATGTTCCCTGAAAGGGTCTTCTGAGCCATCCAAGAACCAAAAAGACTTAAAAGGGTAAAGGTGAACCTTGCGTGAATAGTTCACGCGCCAGGAATGAATACGAAGATTTTATAAGAGTGAAAAAATTCTGGCAGGACCGGGACTCGATCCTAGATCTCTACGAAACTAATAACCAATCTATTTTCGTACTTTCAAAGACTGCTAGATGATTCCGTCCATTAAAACCAAATAATGGGGTGAACAAAGAGGGGTTTTAATAAATTACATTTTCAAAAGATGTCACGACATCTATCGTCGTTCAGACATGCGACAATAATTCATTTCTTTTTTGATTACCAATGTTCGATTCCATGAATAAAGAGAAGAATGTAGTACTATTCTAACGTTATGCCAATGCTATGCGCTTCTGAATGTCGGAATTGCGTAAGTTGAATAAATATGCAAGAGTGACCGAATCTTAGGCAACTGTCATTATGCAATGCAAAAGAGAATGCGAAATTAGCAATTAAATGGACGTGTTCGTTCACTGGCGATCCATATATTCTAAACACGTACGCACGATCTTAATTCACGAAAGCGAGTTTTCAAGAAAAAATACACAAGAGAAGGTTCTATCTTTTCGTGCTTTGACGCTATTCAAATCAGAATTCAAAGTAAATTAATAATAAATGACGTAATCGGGCCGTGAAAAATCGATATTAGCCCCAAAACACTTTTTAGATTAAGAAATAATTCCTTCTTTCCGAATGAAAACAACGGAAGTACCTCTCGCCATTGTATTATTCTCTTCAACTTCCTACCATTCTTGCGGTTCTGTTATAACCTCGCATAGCCAACGTTACGAGCGCTCTCAAAGTAGTTTCGCACGAACAAATAGAGGTTAATATTTAGCATAAGTGATTCCGTCCCACATCGAAATACATTCCTCCACTGCCAACTGAAGGTCTCGCGTAAGTTCTACTTCAGCTAAGACGCGAACATCGTTCTAAACGCACACAATGATAAATGGTGTCACTTTCATGAAACCCTTTGATTTTATTCGGACCGATTCCTTCAAAGCGGATATAAAAAGTCTTTTTCTTTCGCGAGTTTTGAGAAGATGTCAGAATTGTGTACACCGTGTAGATGACAGTCCCAAAAAATGTAGCTTTAACAATTCATTCCTGTCCTCGATATGAAAATATAGAGCATTTTAGGATGTCGAGGGCAGTTTTCCAACTCCGAGAAAGGAATTTTTAATGCCTAAGTGGATCAGCGCATTATTCTTCGACTGAAGGATTGCTCGTTCAATGCGAAAATTATAAAAAAAATTACTTCGGATTTTCTGTTCCGTGGAGAGCAATTCAGGCTGCCAAGAAAGGAACTTAAAAGGCCGGCTTACATTAAAAAGATTGTGGGGAAACGTGGCCTACAAATAAATACATCAAACGAAAAGTACAATCGGTGAGCGGTTCAAAAACCTTTTTCCATTCAACACAAAGATTACAGGATTAAGGGCAAGTGAAAATAACTTAACAAGTGGAGTACGAGCGCCTTGAACACTAAGGTTAATAGAAGTGAAAAATAGCCACATCTCTGATATAACCCATGTTTCTGAGGTGTGCCATATTTCATAGTGCAGCGTCAATTTCACTAACTTAAGGAAGAAATGCACGAGCACACGCGGTGTCACCAACCACCGCCAGAGGTCCTCGTGAAGGAAAGTAGAGGTCCCAGTCATGTCCCTATTTTCACTACGGTTTAACTTTAATTTAAAGTAAAGGCATTTTGGCAAGCGATGGTTTCCGGATAAATTCTCTTTTTCTTTACGAAAAAAATAAGAAGAGCAAATAGAGACGTCAGCATTAATTATTAAAACAGTTCAGGAAGTTACGGCTGTGATAATTACCATCGAACCCTACGAAGTACCGTAATATATCGTAATAATGTGAGACAAGGCGTGGTGATATTAAACCGATTCGTTGAGTGGCAGAAGAGAGATGATGAATAAATACTGGCGGCCATTACGCTGCAATTATGTGCTCCAAAAGAAGGCATTCTTTCGTTTATTCCGGCGAGCGCGTACTTGACTTCTGTGGCCACTGATTGCGCTAACACGGCTGACGAAGCTGCTATTAAAGAAGTTCTGTGAGGAACAAAGACGGTCCAATATGAGAAGGCAAAGGGCATCAATTAGGCGCGACTATCTCCTGAGGAGTTTAGAAATGGTGGTCACGAGATGGGCGACTCCTTCTGACAATTGCATTCTTCTCTTAATCTATCGCGTCAGACAAATAAAACAAACCGTATGGATACGATGACAAAATAGGGTTATGTTTTACATCTTTCGATTTTGATGCAGAACGATTTCGAAGTATTTCATTACGCGATATTACAACAGATAAACGCTCATGGTGTGATAGTGGTGAATGGACGTGTAAGAGCGGCTGTATACAAATTTGGGAAAAATTAATTTTTTTATCTTTCTCATCTTATCCGATGAGAGATAAGGTAGAATTCGGCAGCATTGAAAAGCCGAGACGAAAATATTTCCCGAGTAAAAAAGGTTAAGGTTACAGCGAAAAGTCGCGCGGCTGGGAAATTTCCTTGAAAGAAACATGAGAAAATAGAAAGACAACTGGGACTCGAAGCCTGATCCACCCATTCCCGTCCGAATACTGCAAGCAAATAACCATCGCGTCCATTTTGTGGTCTAATCCCGAAAACGTACCGATATTTCACGTCCCTTTCTCCTTGGGAAAAAATCCCTCTGACCGGACAATGGCCTTCCGAGAGTTAATTAGGATTTAATTATTATTATATAATGGCCCATGAGATTGATTGTATCTTCCATTAGGAGGCAATCTGAATTTATGGGAGATAAAAGTGCGTTTCTCCAAATCCCACACAAATGAGTTGACGTTCACTGGGTTCTCCGAAGAAGCGGAAAAACAACCGGTCGAAAGGTTTGTAATGAAACTGGCTAAATGACGGTGAGGAAGAGAGGAATAAAAGAGGAAATTTACATAGGGCGAGTAAGTAATAAGATGGGAGAGGAGATAAATAACGGGGAAGTAGACAAAAGGAGGATTGAGGCTGTGAGAAGATGCAACCTTGGATAAAGAGCGTCTATTATTCTTCCCGAATTAATTTGCCTTTTCCGGATGTGAAAATACGACCAACTCCCACGATCCCCTATCTGGATTAAATGAGCGAAACAGTTTTTTGTGAGGGTACCATTAATTCATTCCTAACATTTCCCGTTAATTACGATTACATTACTCGTCTCGGTAACATAAGAGAAGTTTTTACTCGCAATATGAATTGTCGAGGGCTGTGATTTAAGGGGTTGGGAGATACTTTTTCCTTACATCACGCATCAACATAGATGAGTGATGTAAATCGACATCCGATTGTCTGAGAATATTTCAAGGGAAAAAGCTAAACTAAACGAACCTGAATACTTCAACGAAAAATACACACGTATACCCATAGTGACAATTCAGGTGACTTGATATGGATAAAATTTTTCTCGATTTTGTATAACAACCGTTTCGTTAAGCTATTTTGAAATCATACTTTACGAAATAATATAACTATGAAATATTCAAAATATTCAATCTTAGCCTATGATATTATAGAAAAGATATATTAGCATTAAAAATTCTTTCAGTCAATATAAAACCATAATAAGAATACATAAATAGAATTTGGAGTATAATATTAGTCCTTATAACAGTAAACAATTAAAAAATCTGGAGTAAAGTATGTTATAACGATTGGAATTATTACACCGAAGTTTCTAACGTAAACAACGGTTTATTCACAACTTTCGAGGCATTGATACTCTTACAAAATGAACGCATCAATAAATACTATCGATCAAAATTAGTTTTTCAATTCTATGTTCACGCTCGACAAGAGCCAATCGTTGGAATATGTCCTTAGAAAGATCCCCTTAAATATTCTTCGGCGTCATGTGTCTTTTTAAAGCTGTGTCATGGAATTTCTTAGCTGTGAAGGGACGCCCACAGCCATCGCCCGCACATGAAATCACAACTTTCGATTCGTACTCAAACATGAAGCGTGAGATTCGTGCGTTAGTCATTCCTATATCAATTATCGATGATCAAAGAAGGAGAGCCCTTTGGAAAGCTCGAATTGAACGAGAATACGCAGCTGAGCGAAATGAAGTTTTCAGACGCCATACATCTCACGATCTGAGCACCAGAAAAACAATTCGTTAAAACATCGCGAGCATGAACGGCCATCATACTCGTTTAAAGTTTAAATAATCAAACTTGAGCAAATCTATGAATAGTGTTGTAATATTTTTTATTTAAGTTAGCAAAATATTGCTGCAATTTAGATTAAAATGTAACAACTAAAACAATTCGGTCGAAGAATTTTTTGGTCGAACCTCGCCGAAAGGGTAAATAATTGTTTAAACGCAGATTTGAAAAGACTTTAACCACGTGTGATGCACCGCTAATTAGGATACATCGCCATCTATTTTGCTTTATAATAATACTCCCCAAAACAATCGAAAAACGCGTAGCAAAGTTTAGACACTGATAAAAATCCCTGGACTAAATAATCAATAATTCCAGAGAAATTTTTAAAGTAAACGAGAAATCAAAAGAAAACAGCCACTTTCTCTAATAATTCATTTTCATTCCTGATATTTTCACGTAAAGGTTAAGTTGCACGAACTATTTCCTATAATTGAGGCGTATATTATTACTTGCATGAACATTTCCACACATACGTATCCATCGAGGGATTAAAGCGCTTCCTTGAAGACTTTACGCGAAAGGATTTGATTAAAACGCCGGATTACGTCTTCACTCATTCATGTGCTATCGAATAGAGCCATGGAGCGAGGTTTCGAAAAAGTTTCATAAGGTTCGAAACCTCGGTTTAGACAACATTCGATCAGCCATAAAAAGAGATACTGAAATATTCACTTTAAGGTTGAAGCGAGAGCTCAAAGAGAGAAGAGGTATTCCCACAAATATTATTGAAACACGAGCTGCATCGACGCCATCTGGTGACGGATGACTACGATAAACATAGTTTAAAAGCTCTTCTAGGGAAACCCTTCCGAGGAGAGCTTCCTTCACCGCTCTCGACGAAGTTCCACTCACCTTTCCGACGAAGTTCTTCCGGTAGAGTCTAGGGGTGTCATCCGTCTCTATCTTGGGCTTCGGCAAAGAAGATAGGATGAGTGACGAAGGTCGGGAAGAAGCAGGCGACCCTTGATCCGCTAATTCTGCCCAATAGCCGCCGCCAGGGGGCAGGACGACCATGGGGTAAGGAGGCCCTCCGCACTTGCTCAGGGTCTCTTCCAGGAGCCTCTGGGAAGCAGACGGAGACTCTGGTTGGCTCTTGGAGGCGTTGGTGGAGGCCACGGTGGAATCATCGCGGGCGGACTGGAAAGAAAAGATGGCGTGATGAGGGACGGCGCGACGCGTGCTTGAGGACACGGCGGTCCGTCCATTACTTTACGTCGTCTTTTCAGCGTGAACGAAGCGAGGCGCGAGAGATTGCAGTGGAACGCCCTCGACGACTCCATTCGAGCGGCCATCGGAACCGACTGATGAGAGCTGGAACTCTTCGTTCCGGGCCGCTGCTCATTCTCGCCCACCCCGTCTCTCCTTTTCCCATTCCTCGATTGTCTGCCCCTAAGAGGTTGATAATTGCGCATCCGTCACTCCCAGATACACGGATATTCATAATCCGACACCGGTCAAACTTACGACCTGCGCGGATCCCACGGTTTTGTGTCGGCTTCCTGGGCCATTGTGAGTCGGGTTTCCACGCTCCGAAGGTGTTACGTATCTGCGTAAGGGTGGCGTCCGCGTAGACCACCGGATAAACGAATTCAACTACTCCCGTACGCGTCTCTATGAGTTCGTTCGTCCGTTTTGGAGTTCTCCGAATCAAAGGGATGAAGAGAGAAGAAAGGTCAAGGATGAGAGGCTGCTAAATCGCACGAAGAAAAAGGAAAATAAATTTTCCTCGCTCATTAAACGCGGAATGTGGAACGATAAGTTCCCCGGAAGACGAGACGAAATGACGCATGCCGATAATTAACGAAAACCGTTGATGAAACTTTATTGCTTTGACTCTTCGTTCTCGGACGGAAACAGTTAACCCCGCCGCCGCATCGGTTTTGATAGTTCGCCACGAACGTAAATATCCATAATCGTGACAGAATGAAAGGGTTGAAACGATCTCCGAGTGTAAGAAGCTTGTTAGCCGCGACCGACGGAACGCCGTTAAACCTCAAGAACAAAGGCGAAACTTAAGCGGATTAATTTTTTCTAGAATTAACAACCTGTTCCGGAGGGCAATAACCGTTATCAGGACTCCAAAAATAATCCACGAAAATAACGCTGACAGTAAACTTCGTTACGAGTTGCCAGTGCACCAGCTAGTACCTCAAGAAACGCATTCCTTGCTCTGGAAAGGATTCGAGGTCATCCCGTTCACCTATTTATACAAAATAAATACATTTAACGACCGTAACCACGCCTTCACGCACGAGTAAACACTCATACATCAATATTTATACTACAGCGACAATGTACTATGAATACGTTAAAATAACGAAACGGACGCGAAATTTTTCGAGGAGAATTTTCCGATGCTAGATTTGGAAGCTGTCGAGTATCTTTCTGCAAGCAAGCTGAGCCCTTAAAAATTCCGATATATCTCTCGGATAATAATGAGGAAGTTCGATTCCGATATCTAGAAGAGATATTCCATTCGAATCTCAACGCCTTCGGATGCAAAGCCGAGGATTTCGCGTCGCACATTGCGCCTAGAAACGGAATTATCAAAGCGAAGAGCGCGATCGGCCATCCGTGGCGGCTGTCGAACCACCACTTCGTAGACACAAGAAATGACTCAACCTATTTAATTTAGGGCCGATCCTCGAACAGATACGCTCCGAAAAAGCGAACGTGGGTGTGAGTCGAAAAGTGCTCATTTAGTCGCGTATGAAATCATCGCTTCGCACTTAACTGACGCCTACGATTGATTTCGCAGGGCGACGGATTCGAGGCCAAAATAAATACACGAATATTTCCCATAAAAGTCCTTGTGACTCACAGTCGCTGTTTGGGCACAATTTTCGTCTGTGTTTCAGGATGAAAGGTGTACTCCATAGAATCATATTCGCCTTATTCCATCGCTCATCTAAGGAATCGAATTGATATTAAATTAATATTCTCGCCTAAAATTTACTTACGAAATCATTAGAATAAAACTATGTTTTATTGTCTCAATTTTATTGATTCTGAAATCATAGTCGATAACTTCAGACCTAAAATTCACGAACATTATAAAACAGCATCTTCCCAATTCGTTGAAAGGGAAGTTTACGATATTTTATTACTTCCTTTGCATTGAACACCCACCACCACATCCTGGAAATGAATCGTAACTTTCTGTGAATGTACCTACAAACGCCGAATAAATTTAATACTTGCGTGGGATGCGATGGAATTATATAATCTTACTCGTAATGTTTAATTATGAGAAAAACTTGCGAGGATTCTAAATAAAATTTTGCGATTAATTCGTTATTATAATGAAGATCGTTATTGGGTTCTCTCGCATGAAAGGAAGAATGAAATACTTTGAGCTCGTTTTCATAGATCCTGAAAGCATCTGTCCAATTCGCAAACTCCTCCTCCTTCCCTTTTCGTTTTATTTCGTTGCCTTCTCTACAACACGCTAATCAGGTACTATAAAATCGTGATATATCGAGCGTTAACTCACAAAACTCTATTTTTTGAGTCCACCTGAACTCTTTCCTTTGAAGTTCTCTTTTATTAGCAGTACGTGCATCCGAGTGCGTGCACTTGTTGTGGCGAAAGCTATCCAATAAATACGCTAACTATCGCCGTAATGAAGACTAATGCTCGGGTCGAAGAGAAGAAAGTGAGGAGGCCTTAATTAATTTCCTAGCTTTCGTTTTCGACACATCTGTTGAACTTAATCATCGCATCTAAACCGAATCTCTTCGGCGTAAAACGTTGAAAATAACCGCTGAACCGACCCGTGATTCCGTGATTAACTCCTCGTATCCTAATATTGTAAACATATGAAAATCTTCGCCTCTATTTCAATGATCAAACGCTCGTGGAGAGGATAAAATATGAGGAACATCTGCTCTTCAAAGGAAAATCTAGAAACTTCCATTGAGTGAGCTCTCATCCAATTACCCCTTTCCGCATCGAAGATCATCTGAGACGTAGCAAAGAGGAATCGATGTGACGAAGACATAACAGACGAAGAAATGTTATAGACAAGTTGATTTGAGCTACGACTGCGCCCATCGATTTGCATACGCCGTCCATTGCTGTGACACGATTCGATGTGTGACGCATTAGAAAGTATCAATTAGAAAAAGAAGCACCGAGATGCATGAATTACGTACGTCCCTGAGATATAAAAAAGGATAATCTCGAACATAAGATGCGAACAGTTACTTGGAAAACGCATCCGCATTTCAATGACGAAACTTTTACAGAATAAATAAGTCGGCAGTCAATAGAGACATGCAAATCCGAACCTTAAATATTTAAACAAATTAACTGACAAAGGCATTAAAAAACCTCGTGAGCAACTGTTTACTCTTGGCAATGTTTACTAACAAGGAGACGTCAAAAGGCTGGTGAATAATAGAAGGACAAATAAGATTTTATACTATAAACAAACACGAAGGATGCAACTTAGATTAATGGGATATGACAGCCGTATTCTTCTGAAGCTTGACCTATTGGTGTGGGGCTCTTGGAGCGTAATAACTTCTTCGAGAAAATTCGCGTTCAAAAGGCAATAAAGGTGCGTGGAGTGAAAACGGAGGATATACCTGAAACCCTACGAAAGGAAAAAGGCGATTAAAGAAAACGCAGGTGCCGGAAGTGGAGGCAGGGGCTGACAAAGGAAACACGGCTCACACGACTCTATAAAAAATGACACAAACCAACCGAAGAGTGAACAGAGAAACGACGAACCACGTTTTACTTTGTATATATACGCTAACAAGTTTCGTAAATACGTGCCCGTGGTTCGATCTGCCGTATTTGTCGAACCCGAATTTTCGCGTCAAACCAACTCTTTTCGCAGCTGGTTCGCAGCTCGACCTCATGTTTTTTCCGTTATTATTTAAATCGATCGACGGTTCCGGTGCTTTTTCCCTTTATTGCGGTATATTTGAGGTCGTGCTCTCATGAAATAAGGCGTGAAGGAGGAATAATGAAATAAGTAAACCTTAATTTTTGAGACCAATTTGTCAGTTGTTTGAGTCTCGGATAATTTAAAGCAATAATTATATTCGCGTTCTGTATTCTGTATAAGTTAATTTATGCATACTTTTTCGTCTCGAAGATTCGTTACATTTATACGTAACTATAGATACAAGGAGACTTCAATTCTAATCCTGGATTCGTAAACTTAAATTCTCCACTGACTGAAATGAAACAGATTGGCTACTAATATAATTAAAATTAGTAAAAAATTTAAATACTCTGCCCAAAAATATTTCCGAAGGAGTTGATGACACCCGAAAGATAGAAAAAGGCAACATTATATAGGATGCGGGATCCAAAGCCTTGGAATAAAACCGGACATGATATTCTTTCAAGCTGAAATCCTGATGGGGGTGCCTGTATCGTTCTCAAGAGAAACACAAAAGAATTTCCGTCGAAGCAAGTCATTCACTCCTTCATTGGCAACGCACAGTATTGAAATCACCATTGCCATCGCTTGTCGTAATACCGACACGAGAGCGCTTCATCATTACATTGTTTCCATACCGATCTTTGATGTAAGCACACAGGTACTCCCGATGAATTCGCGATTAAGACGGCGTTTTCGACATCCTTTTCTAGCGTATGTAAATGGGGCCGTGGGAAACCACTCACTCTAAGACTAAAATTCTTAGCGAATATTCTGAAGAGTTCTTTTCTAACGGTTGCTGACTAAAGCGAACCTACTTTTTGGAAAACGGGGTTACTGCTTGGTTTTCAGAGCCCCGACGCTGGGGTAGGCAATCCAGCTCTCCCGTTGAGAATGTCGTTCCTAGAATGGCTTTATAAAGCACAAGATTCACTGAACATGAATGTTTCGCATCCCTATATGAAAGTCGCCGACCCTAACGTTTGCGATTGATATTCCGTGGGCTACGAACACCACACGCTTTCGCATTCACGTAAGATGCTTTTCCATGACGATAAAACAAGAAAAAGTATACATTTATATAATTATACTTAATAAATGTAAGTAGTTTTATCGAGGCTTTCTTACTGCATTGATACCGAGCAAAATATATCCGTAATTTATATTTAAAATCTATTGGAAAACAGCATCTTTTGTCATTCCTTTTGTGGGATCCGTGAGTCCTTGGAAACTGCAGACAAACAAGGATTTCTTCGAGACATGCCAAAATAAAGCATCATCACGTTCTCTGCACCTTTCTCATTCAAGTTGAAATACGTGCACCTGTGCGCAAATCCTTTATTATTGGTACATACCGAATTATCTTGTCTCCAACGCAGCACACCCATCGCTTCAACAGTCCACAGAAGGGGCAGTTTGACGACGAATATCTCCGATTCTTCACGAAACTGAACGGAATCTTCGTTTTTCCTCGTCAAAGGCAACGGTTTACTTCTCTCATCATATGTCAAGAGAGACGGATTGCGTCCGACAAGTTTCTCGAACTCGATAAATTTCTCTTACGAAAGAGTCTAACGAAAGAAAAATTTTGCCGCAACTGTTTACTTGCATCCGTCACTTAACACTTCACATGGATATACTTTATCGGCACGAAATAGAGGTCGCTTAGACTTCTATTTAGTTTTAATCTCTCCGGTATTAAGCGCAGCTTCTGTAGCAGAAAAGAAAGGAAAAGGCCATCTCACACCGTTCACAGCCTACGACCTCTCTCAGAGGCGACCGCGAGGTAACTAACTGCTCAAAAAAGTGATACCGTGATACGGTGTCAGGCATAAGCACCACGGACACAACGTTGCCAAGCATTTACCTCTAGCATTTTTCCGCTTGTTCTGCGAGGGCAGCACTAGCCTTCAAGAAAGTATGAAAGACGCCTGGGACGCAATTTTAAACCGGAGGCAGGGAAAATATGAGAATAATGTAGCTCAAACACTAGCCGAGAAACAACAAACATATGAATGCGCTCCATTTATTTATAAAGATTAATTTCCTCGATAAACGATCATTAACATAACTCAAACACGATGTTGACGTACACAGGAACTAGTTGATGCATCAACAAGTTAACTACCAAGATTCAAATTATTCCCTTCACATTTGAAACTTTTTAACTTAAGATACTTCTAGCATTCTGTTTTTTGAACCGATCGGTGATTTCAACGATGCTCACTCGCTTCTCCCAATTCATTCACATACTTTCACCGTAAGTTTATTTATTTTCTATACAGCAACTAGCCTTTCGAGCGATGTATTTTCATGAAAACAAGGAAGGAGCAAAGCATGATAGGAGAAACTTTTACGGACAACAAACTATATTATTTTCACTTGCGCAGCTGGCAAGTAATGTTGTCGTATCAGAACTGCAACATTTCTGAATTGAATTCAACATACTGAGACTTCATCACAGATATGAAAATGTTAATTTTCTGATAATGAAACATCGTTTTAATGGATAAGTAATCCGCTATCGCATCGTATATTACATACTGTTTTAGTAAGAGAAATCGCATAAAATTTTGACAATACGTAAATATGTACACATCGATACATAAATTGTAAAGAAAAGAGAGTCGAAGTATCCAAAAGACATAATTTTCTCCGTTAAGCGTGGATGTATATGAACGCTAAAGAAGAGAGAGAAAGTAAATATTGACCTTATTCTAAGTGATGACTTCATGAGAAATTCAATGGTGCGCAATAAGTAAAAGGAGCGTTGTCTTCATAATGCGTGACTATCAAATACTAAACTTTTATCAAATACCTACAGCGATATTCCTCCATTTCCGACTCGGATCGAATCAAATTCAAAAAAAAGGAAACAATTGAACGTCATTATTAAGTCAACAATAGCGTGCTTTGATTCATTCCGTATCTCGGAAATAAATAACAGCCACTGAACGTTTTGAAATTCACTAATTCGCAATAAACTCACGAGGAACGAATGTGAAAATGACTGCTAATGTGCATACTTCCTAAGAGAGAACCATAGCGTACATTTCGAGTCAAGAGAAAGACTGTAACACGAAGTTGTCAATTGATAGAAAAGAGCACGACTTTTCAGTAAATATAAAGGTATCCAGTGTGGCGAAAAATTGCTCATTTATAATGGCAATGTGTGAGTTCAACGTCTTCGATAGATTTACGGGTGTTTCAGAGTTATCGGTTTGCATATATTTACAAGACATAACGTTATGTTAGAAAACACACAAATGCGTATTCGGTTACAAACACAGTAAATTAATGACACTAGACATTTTAATAAAAATTTTAAAATAATTTCTGAAGAAAAGTATGAAAAAATTGAATGCACGAATGTGAACAATATTAACTTTAGAAAATTTGGCTACAATTCTAATATTAAAACCGAAAATAAATGTTCGATTCAAAATAACTTACTCCCACCAATCACCATCTTCTTCTAATAATATATAGGAAGTTCGCAATTTAAATTACTATATTTCGAACCTTTTTCCGTTAAATTTCGATCCTACATCGATCGCAAAATAAGAAATAAGAAAAGAGCTGCTTTTTTGAGAAAATGGCCTTCAATAACTACAATACCAATAGAATTACTACTAAAAAATCATCTGAACAATTTGGTTATGCATGAAAAAAAGAATATATAGACAAGGTGTTCGGTGTACTTTTTTACGTAACTCTTTGCTCAAAATTAACTACTATCTTTGCCCATCAATTGCGTTTTTATCTCTTTACGGAGGAATTTTTTAGAGTTAATAAGACGTTTTATCAATAAAAAGCTCACGGTGAAATTTAGAGGATATAATAGTGGATATTTTCAAAAATTGTATGCTAATGCTGTTGTCAGGTTATTTAGACCACAAAATTATCCGTCTGGTAGGGAATCGTCAGGTTTAGAAATTTAACTGGACATCACAAACTTCTAAACACTGAATTGAAGGGAACATTTATTTCATGAAAATCGATTTACCCGGGTAATTCACTTTAGCATCTAAGGGAACGATGTAAGGTTGAAAGGAATTCATTCCCATTGAAGGAGTTCATTGATAAAAGAAATGCGATGGTGTAGATTACGAAATTTTTCCAAGGAATATCCGTTTTGTAATTAGAACAAGAGAAGAGGTTTTTAGATAAAAAACTAGAACACCTGTTTTTATCAGAAAAGAACAGGGCGTAAGACGTGGGATATCGTTAGGCGTTGCTCGTGAAAGATAATAATTTATTATTTATTTTATGGCTCATTTATCTTATAAAGATATTTTCATTATTTGGCATTGCGCACACCAAATTTAATTCTGGAATTAAGAAATTTTAAATTATTTTTAAAACGTGGAATTCGTCCAAATAGGAGGAATCTTAGGCAATTAGAATTTCGGTCGTCGTATTTCATCTGTTTTGAAACAAGTAAAAATTGATAAGTATAAGACTGCGGATGATGTATCGGCATGCATTTATATCATGATGGAAGAGGAAAATTTTCAGTCTCAATTCCGCCCTTAATAAAGACATTATTTTCAATATATTCTTATTCAAATTGAGGTTATTTGCAAAGAAAGAGGTACCAAGTACCGTCAATGTTGACAATTTTCTTCTTATTCCCCTTTCTAAAATTTCTAACGAGATTAATAAAAATTTCTGTTCCTCCACAATTCCATTTCTCCAGCAAATGAATTCTTTTTCAACGTTATTCACCCTCCACCTAATTTAGTATTTCCTGATTCATTTCCCCTTAGTTAATCCTCATAATGTACATTTTCCTCAGAATTCTTCCTTAGCGTAACATGTTCAGATGTAACTTGTGAAACCAAGGATAGAGTAACCTCAGATATGATGGCATTTTAAATAATCACTTTCTTTGTTTATTGGAGAATATTTCAGTTTCCTAACGGTAAGACAAAAAAACAGAAGCTGCTTATCCCGCTAAAGATTATAGATCCGTTTAATCTTTTGGTATTTAATGGAATATTTTCGTGAAGATATCTTAATTACGAAAAGTAATCAAGCTCTATCTTTAATGAAAGTCCTTTCTTAAGAGCGATGAGAAATCCCATGCTAAAATGATAAATGGCATCTCAATCTCTATCTCAATGGTTTAAATGAGATAATAAGAATATTCTAAGTTTATAACAAAGTAGAGAGAAGGGATGCCGCGAGATTTCAACAAATTAACTTTAAAAAGAATTTCTACTGCTACTAAACGGGTCTTTTTCTATAAACTACTGGTTTGATTACCGATTTAGTAATGCTAATATATTTTTTTCTTTCCAGCTTAATTTATATAAATATACTCAAACATAATTATTTATTCTTTTACAAAGGAAACGCGAAAAGAGTTCAAGATCAAAAGGGAACATAAATTACTTAGTTAAAGGAAAGGTAGAAACATAAATATTTATTTTATAATTTGATTGAATAATGAATGCTTTTTAAATACATATCTATTACTGTATAGATCATATCATTCAATTTGAATATTCAGTTTAACTATTAAGATTAAATATATACCTTAAATGAGACGATAAATATATCCAGTAGATGATTACAGAGGTCATTGTGAATCACAATGTACTCCCTACTAAAGTTTCAATTAATTTAAATTATTAAGGTCGTATGACAATAAAATACTCAATTCAGCCTCCTTTCTTTTAGACTCGTTCCTCGGGACATCTCTCCTAATTTCGTTCCGTAAAATTAATGAACTCCGCAAGAAAAGAAAACGAAAACTTAAGGTGCCCTTAGAGCAAATGGAGACATACTATATCTACGGAGTTTCATTTAGCTTTGTTAGTTTTGTTATCCCGTCGCAGCTTCATTTCTCCCACTGCAAAGGTCAAGCGAAGTTTGGTTTAAATCGATGAAATGGTCTCACCCACTTCAGATGGAGGTTATCAGAGGGTGTGAAGCGAACGGTGTCACTCGCTCCAAATTATTCTCATTACGAAAGGTTGAACAGTGGCTTAAATCTTTCCGTAATCCTGGCAAAAGAAACGCGAAGAAGACTTCGTGCAAACTACTGAAGAATGTAAAAAGAAGGAGTTAAACGCTCGGAAAATAGATCGCGTCTCTCTAGAGGAAACATTGATCTTTCGCAACGCGATTTAAATTGCCACTTTAGCAGAGACTAGAGAGAGACGGAATCGATTTAAAAACTTCGTTAGAAAAAAGATACGATCGAAAAAAATGATACATCACGGATAACTTCGAACGTAGAAAATAAATTGGAAATCTGACTATGAAGGCAGATAGCAATAACTGAATAAACGAAGCTTTTTTCTCCGAAACAGCGCTGGAGGGCGTAAGATTACCGACATAATGAGAGAATTGAGTTGGAAAATTAGAAGACTACAGGTGAAGCCATTTTTCTCGAGTTAAGGGCTTCGCAGTTCAATTTTTCTCCGACTTCGTAATTTTAGTAGAAACAAACTTTTAGCGTGACCTTTACGTTGACGTAATGATGGAGAAAAGATATTTCGCAGAATCAATTTAAAGAATAATTCATCTCACGATATTCCCTTGAGAACATTATTAAATATTTTCAGGTAGATCCTATTAGTCTCTTTTAGTGTTAAATTACAGAATAGATACTGAAATAGTTTTTTAATGATCAGATAATCTCGAAAATAAAAACTGTAATAAGGAATTTGAGCCCTAAAACTAAAATTCCTTTAGTAAATGATTAACTCAGGTATAATGAGGAATTATAGATCCTTAAATCTTATTTTATCTAATAATATTGAAAATGCCACGAATAAAATAATTTGAAAATTAATGAGCGTTTTACATATATTTATATAAAATACGCAATACTTTCCATTATCGACCTCATTTCTCTCTTAGTAAATTTAATTAGCCCATGAATATTATCAGTAATAAACTTGACCGAATGTAAACGAGAAAAGCGAATTAAATGTACAAAAAATGTAATTAAATTTTAATATTTTGTAAAAGGTCATTTATGCGAGGAAACGCGTTTACCTTTTAATTAAAATTCTAATTAAATTTAATTATTCAATCCGCGAATCCTAGCGTTAAACCCGCAAATACGAACACCTCAAATTGAAATGAAATTTCCCATTTTTACGTCTCGTACGCTTTTTTTTATTACTCAACGGTTCATTTCGACGAATTACGTTCCTCGAAATTAAAATCTCGTATCCTCGAAAGATGAGACCTACGGAATAAACTTAATTAAATTTCGAATGCGCAACACCGTTTTTCGTAAGTTGACGATATTCGCTGGAAGCAAAGAGAGAACTCCACTATACATTTGCTTCATTCGCATCGTATCCGGAAATGAGCTAACATCGACCTATCATTAGCAATGATCATTATCGCGACATTTCATCTCGAATTCTCGATTAAGTCGTTTTTATGTGATACATCGATCGTCGAATACCTTTCTGATTATTACGTCGAGAGTCGACATCTCTAATTAAAATATCGTAATTAGCAGCTCACTCATATTCGTCACAAAACAGTCGTACACTAACGAAAAGAAAAACATATATATATAAGGCATTTTTCGTGCTTTATGATCCCAGCTGCTCTTTCTATTCGAATAAATATAGACATCCTTCCGTATTGTATTGAAACGTATTGACAGTTGAGAGAGTAGCGTACACTGAACCCAAAACTTATCGAAAATAAGGGTGATTATTTACGAGGGGAATGTTTAACAACCTCATCCTGAAACACAAGAGCCATTTCCGCTGTCACTGAGGTGAATGCACCGACCGCTCATCTGGTTCCAAAGACTACGTCATTGATGCATGATCGTGTCATTCTGCTCCCTCATCACTTCTCGGATGAAACTAAGTGGAGAGCATCCACGGAAGTCTATGTCCCCATTGATTGTAGAAAGACACTTATCACGCATTACCCGTAATGTATACGACCGTTCGGATCTGAAAGGGTTCTTTCTGAAGACAAACTTGCGAAGCAACGAGAACTTTCTTGCGTTTCTTTGGTATTTACGCTTAAAAGATCCGCTTGGTTTACGGTCTTATTACATCCAAACTCTCGAAAATTATTTCTATACAAAAATATGGATGATTTATATTCCTCTCAAAGGAGATGTTTTTCACAATAAAACGCATTTCTCCTTCCATTACTTGATTACGAAACAATTTTCCTGAGTAATTTTTAACGAATTGCAAAACTTGTTTCTTACTTTAAACAACATCACGCAAACATATGGCTTTCGTGATATTAAACAGCAATGGAAATAATTTTGTACATATTGTACATACGTAAGGTGTTCATCATACAACTACATTTACTTTATTGAGGTTTATAGAGATCTTTCCTTGTTATTATTTTCAGAGGAATGGATCCGAAGCGAGATAAAACTACTAGTCCAGAACAACACGTAGTTCACAACCAATTTGAGTTTTTCTAAAGGAAGAGACCATGTTAAGAAGTATAATTCCCCAACCACAGCGTGGAAAAACAAAATAATAACGATTAACCTAAAAAAATTGAAAATCACGCCATAGTGACGTAAATGTGTATAGGTACGGGTGGCAGAAAGTTATCGATTGGTCTTCTGAAGAAACAGGAACCCACTAACTCGTAAAAATGAAGATTGATTAAGCTGTAATACTGGACTAATATACAGCAAACTTCGGGTGCGTTCGGTAGAAAAAATATCATCGCATTAAAGCGGAGAAAAAAGTAGTGCAACGGGTGAAGAAGTGTGGGAAAGGCGCAACATGTGTGGAAGCGGAAAAAAAAGACGTCGGCTATGACGAATGTGGCATCTGAGCACGCCGTTCCCAAAAGCAGCATCTGAGGGTTTACTTAATCGTTATTTTTATTCTTTCTTGCGCGAACGAACGGATATTTTTAATGCGAACGCCATGAATTGAATTAGTTTGAATTAACATTAATTTTTCCGGTGTTTAGAAGCCCAGATTTACGGAAAACTTCGTGGAATTTAATTATTTCTCCCCTAACATTCCAGAGAACATTCTCGTGGACCATAAACGTTCCGATTTCTGCCAACCAGATTTATTTTCCGAGCCCATTCATAAACTCCGCAGTTTTACCACAAATCTCTCCGATTAATGGAAAACATGAACGTTAAACTGGCACTAGAGTTGTTAACATAAAGAGCTATGGCTCAATAAACAAAACTCATAGAAAACGAGCATTAGCTGATGGATTCTAACTCGTAGGAACCATGATAATAATATAATAATAAGAATAGGTTTCCTACTCAATTTATTATACTAATAAAATTCAACAATAACGTTCTCATCTCAAATATTTCATAAATATATACTTAATCGTTAGAGGTATAAAAATATCACTGGTACTCACTTTAAATTTGAGAAAGTATTAAATTATTGCACTAAGTTATATAAAACAATGTAAGAATATTATTTAAAGTCAATCCCTAACTCATTACGGTATGAAGATACTACTCTCAAGAGATAATTTATCTACCCCTCCTTCTTCTTTATTTGAATATTTTCCATTCCTATCAGCGAAGAAGATTCGCACTTAACAAATTAACCAAATACCAGTCACCAATATTGTTTTATTTGCCATGTATTCATCACGCATCCGTAAGAGGCATACCGTTGGACAAAATAATGCAACGACAATGCACCTTCGGTATAACTTCACATAATACATCCGCAAATGCCTTCACATTTCTGACCGACCCGTTGCTTAAGTCACCGCTATGCATCAGAAATGAGAGAGGTGCAATTACGCTGCCCTGATGTAACTCTGCCTCAGTTCGAGCTAACGCCACCAAGTAGTACTTCTCTTTCGCAAAGAGAGAATCTTTGACCCAGACGACTTCAGTAAGGAAGCTCATTAAATATATTTCCATGTCGTGACTTTAGATGAGCATCCGTGATATTTCTCGGCTCCCAGGGTACCATTAGGAATCGATGCTCAACATTAGCGTTCTATATACACCATTTACAGAATCAGGGTACGTTTTTCAAAAAGCTTTCTCCCCTCTTTCCCTCGAAAAAAAAAACGGAATAAAAACTGCTAAATTAGTCATAAATTAAATGGATATTTTAAAATAATAAACATCAATGAAATTGGATTTAATTATTATTGGATGAAAAATTCAATAATTTAAAATTAGTAATTGATTTAAATTAAAATCCAATTTGTTACAACCACTGAATATACGATATTAAATGAAAATTAATCTATTAATTTATTTATGTTTAAATTTTAATGTACAAAAACAGCACAATATTAATTTAAAATTAATTACTTTCTGATCTCTAATTAGACAAATTTTACATCAAACGGGCACGAATATTATAATTGAATCCCGATAATACAAATATGAAATAAAAATGATACATATTAATTAATCTACGAATTTTCGACATACATTTATGATTCAATTATGAATGGAAAATGAAATTATAGTGAGAGAGAATGAAGATATGATATTATTAAAGAAATTTCAACAGAAGTGAAAAGAATAAAGAATGCAATTAGAGGGTAAAGTGGATTAAAAGAAAAAGTGAAGAGGAAAGGAAAGGAGAAATGAGGAGAAAAGGTTTGATAAGGAACGAAACCTTTATTTTAATGAAATAAACTTCTTAATCTCCTAAAAACTGCGAATTTTAAGACCAAATTGAGGCCAACAGTCACCGGATTTTCTGGACTATTTTAATGATTCTATTTATTCTCAAACAGAGCTACGATTATGAAGAAAATTAACGAATATTAGCTTTATAATCATTTAAATAAAAACATAAAAAAGATTCCACACAATCTGAATATGTGTCACATCAATATTAACAACTTCTGCATAAAATAATAACAAAAAATATTGTTAACGAGCTTTTATTCCTGAAAACTAGCACAGCAAAGGGAAGAGACGAAACGGCGATTCCAATGCGATTGAATTTCCACTTGATAAATATGATATAGGGATATTACTAACCAATAAACATTAAAATATTTTCAATAGTGCTTCTTTAATTTAGAATGGTTATTATAAGTACGTTGAATTTGGCAAAATCGTGGTCATTCTATCCAACAAAGGTGAGAGTTTCCCTTAATTTTCATTCTCTCGGAACAAAATCTAAATTTTCAAGTCGATATCACGAAGAGAAGCACAATAAATTTCTTGTGGATTACTTACGGATTAACACTAACCTCTCCCTCACGCTAGAATGAATTACGGGGCACACAGTTTCGGTTATAAATCATAACTAAAACCCCAGCTTGCATGAAGCTCTCTCGATGACTATATTTACCAGAAAGTTTTGAGGAGTAAAAATCGCCCCTTTTAATTTTCAATTCGCAGATTTGTCTCGCGTACCACCAGGCATCGAATTCACAAGCGAGTTCATCAAAGCTGTAACCTTAACTATATACAGTTTCGATAATACCGAGAAGAACCTGATATTTAATGCCAATAATACAACATAAAGTTTGGTAAAATATTAAAGACCAAGACGAGGGTTCGAACACAGGAAAAACGAGAAGGTTCCGTAACCTATTAGGATCCCACTACATTTTCAAAACCTTCACTACTATAAATTAGAAAGGAGAAACATTAAAGGATGTTTACCAGCCCCTGGCCTCTGATAGAATTTCTCGGCGACTGGCATACGTTAAAAAGACGTTGAATAATTCTCCCTATGCTTGGTTCTACCCCCGTAACCTCACCTCCATAAAACATTTCGAAAATCGAAAAACCTAGGAAGATTTCCCATAAACCTGAACGAACGTTCATAAAGTTCGCCACAAACTTTTCAAAAGCGTTAGACTCATCACTATAAATTGCTCTTAGCTTGCAGTTTTCGCACGATGTTTAACCGCATAATTTACCATAATTCGGGAATCATTCCGTGATGGAATAGCGCTGGATAATCGATTTTGATAAATAGCACACGAATAGGTCTATTGGGCGAGGAAAAGCAAGCAGGTTTGTCCGCTGCCGGGAACTATGTCTGCAAGGCAGCTTCTGCAGCTCACCTCGGTGGCCACCGCTTTGGGGTAAAGAGAAGGTTTAGAGAGAAAGGAAAGAAACAGCGAGAGATAGACAGGGTTTGAGGATGGCCATATTCCGGAGGCCTTCTGACCTGGGTGAAGTACGGTGGCAGAGGGCAGCGCTGGTCGTCCAATCTGTTGCTCTGGGCCTTCTCCAACAGCTCGAACAGGTCGGGTGCTGGTGCGATGGAGGGGGGAGTGGAAGGCTGCAGCAGCGGTCAACGGCGATAAGGGGGTGGGGAAAAAAACAAAAACAAAAAAGGGGGTTTATAATTTGAAAATATTGCAGCAATTAAACAGCGTCGCGTTGAAAATAATAATAATAAGAATAATAATAATATAATAATAACTGAGCCATGGCTTGAAAAAATCAGTGAAAATATAGAGGCTCAAACTTGTTAAGGTACAAAAATGTTGGAATGCCGGTGATTCGGCTGAGCAAATACATAAGAGTCACCGTACACGTTGGTATAGCATAATTAACAGTGACGAGTGAAAAAATAATAAAATAAAAATATAAGATATTATGTTTACTTTTTTGAAATTTCGTAGCACAAAATAGACTCAAGGAGTAACGAATGAGTGAAAAGCCAGACAGGATCGGGATTCGAACCCGGGTTTCCCAATAACTTTCAGTTGCTCTAGCACTTGAGCTACTCATGTATCAGAGTATCACATGTATGTATAATGTTCTGGAAATATAGCTCAGTTACTAGAAAAACCGTCCGGAATTGGGGATATTCGAGTGCGAATCCTGGTAATGTCAGTTTTTGCGTCCGTAACACCCCGAGTTTAATCGCAATAGAATAAAAAAAGAAAAGTGAGAGAAAATTTAGTGGCGCATAATTTAAACTATACAAATAATGTTCAATTTTCGGTGGCATTTTGCAGACCAAATTCGTGACATTTACTGAAAGCGCATATGTAGCGTAAATATTGCAAAAAAATTAAATGCCGGGAATGTAATAAGCGAAATCATGCAGCTGAGTGGGTGCTCTCTTGGTCGATGGAGAAGGTCAAATGCTGAAGTGTGACGAGTGTTCTGGTGTGTGGAAAAATCTCGGTTGATGTGACTCATCGTCCACTTCTTTCATAAATAAAGATTGGCACAGGCTATCGATTTCTCCACTGGTTCACTTCTGTTCGTGACATGGATGAGAAATTAAATAGCGAGCTGCAGTATTTAACCGCACGCCAATTATCCGAAGACCTGAAACAAGGATGGGGACGAAATAAAAATTAAATATTAAGAGCTCTTTTGTTCGAAGTGAAGAGGCTGGGCCGGGCGAGATACGTGGATAGGGTACGGCTATGTATGGGACCACTGAATAGACATTTTATGTTACGCTGTATTACCTCCAAACGGAAGCAATCGTGAAATTCTGCTCTGAGAATTTTCCACAGCTCCCTATTATGTTCTTTATCTGTTTCTTTCTCGAACACAAAGGCTTAAGATCCCCCAATTTAAAAAATATACTTCTTTGACATGAATATATATCTTTAACAACGATACGTCATGCCTGGCCTGACCTGAATTTCATAATAACCACTTTAGGGAAACTCGGGTGGTTGAAAAGCTGGACAGAAGGCTCTGTTAAGAAGAAAAGAGGTTTCTCAAATGAAAATGTCCAAAGTTAAAATAAATTAAAATCTAAATAAATGAGATGTCGTAAGCTAACTTTATAGTAAGACTGATATTTAAAATGATACGTTTTTCATAAAGAACACACCATGAAAGTTCGAAATAAGTATTCAGGGACTGGTTATGTTTCGTTTTATAAAAGGAACAGACAAATTACGTTTACACGAAAACCTAAGAGATTAAAGTTAGTACATATTATCGGATCAAATATACGTGTTAAGTGTAACAAAGTTTCGTTCCTGAGAAACGAAATTTCAAATATTTAAGTAGTTCAAGTATTTAATTAAGAAATGAAATTTAATTTGCAGGAAAATTTAATATTGGGTACAATTTGTGATCTTCATTTAAAAAGAAGTGGGGTAAATATAAAAAAATCTATAGAAATAATTCATTCAAATACCCTTGACGCATTTCCTCGAGTAGTAAAAATTAATTCCTCAACGATCGACGATCCTTGAAACTAGAGGTCGCTACGTAAATTAATTTCTTAAACGAAGATTAAAAAATTAGCACATTTCAAATAGGTTTCCATTACTATGATCGTTAAGATACTAAGTTTACCACTCTTGCTCATTTCATTATTGCATTAACACATTTCCGCGTGAATTGAAAACTCTTATATTCGATCCAAAATCATACCTTTTCATCTGTTCAGTGATCACATTCTTTGAATGATATTCTCAGAGCAATAAATTTTAAACATCTCAGCTCAGAAGGCGGAGTAAGCGTTAAAGTGGTCTTTAAACTACAAGAATTCGTACAATCTAATCGTGCGCACAGGCGCGGCTTATATGGGAAAATTGAAAGAACCAAATGGGTGAAGATGATTCGATTACACGCATCACCGACTCCTTTTCACCATTCACGACACTTTTACGCTTCGGGCCAATCTCATTTCAAACACTCTCCTTTAAAAATATATGGAAGGGTTCGGTAAGTGGAGACGCTGGAATCTGCGATAGAAGTCGGAAGTTCTAGAGCCGTACCACGTGACAGGGACTCGAACCAAGGTTTCTCATTCTCCCGTCTTGTTATGTGAAGTTTATACGGATCACGACTGTGAGCATAAAAGATCACCGTAAATTATAGGTTAACTCTTTCAGTAATAAGCGTTTATTTACCTACATTTAAGTTCTAGTAATATTACCTATTCTCATCTCTTATTCTTCTTTCGATATATCTTCCAAAGCTTTCTTTTGATAAGCTGGAACAATTCAATATCAATTTTTATACGAGGTTTCTAAAAAATCTTTCACCTGTCGACTGATGCCTAACGAAGGAAGACTATCAAACTATCAAGGTACTACTTTAACTTCCTTATTGATGAATCTCTTTCTTTCCTGCTCATTTAATTCTCTAATTCATTAATCGGAGCTAAGCTTCATTATAAACTAGTAGCTGCTACACTCTTAACTATTGTCGCGATTTATTTGCAGTTTGTTATCAAGCCATTTCAAATATTTTCGAGAGACTTGTTCAATCGATTTGAAAAAGAAGGTACCAATATAAATTCCACCTGTAACTTGCTGAATAAGGAGTTCTTAATACTGCAACTTCTCAAATTCCCGCACCTATTGTATCGTGACATATCAAAGATGTCGAAACATCTTTCTGAATTCTCTCTCAGTAGATTAAAGCTCGTTTTTTGTTCCCGATGTTGATTATTTTTCTGCAATTGTTATTTTCCTCATTCGTCTGTTTATTGATTCTCAGTTAACACACAACTAATTTTATCTCGTCAAATCAAATTTTCTTTGCCATAAAAATTCTTTAGACTTTAACTGGGTTGAATATAAAACGAGACTTTAATGTACTAATTTCGCAAATGGGGACCAGGGTTCGAGTCCCAGTAATGTCTTTATCTTTCACCTCGGTTCAATCTTTTACTACGACAAAATATGAAATGAAAGATGTATTTCTTTATCGGGAAACCGCTTTAGCATATGGATTAGAAAGGGAAACAATGAAAGACGAAGGGGAAATGAAGAATGATGTTCTCGGTGTTAAAAATAGCGGAACCACTCCAAAACTTATAAGTCAAACCGGAAGTTTAAACTTTCAGATTAGATTACCCTCATAGTAGAGCGGTACGCCTTTTTCAAACATTTCCACCGACTTTCGACGGAAGAATTGCATCTCTATAGCGATTACAAAGCTCTCTTTTCGGAGAGTACTTGTTTTATACGGAAACAGCTCTATGGGTGCTTAGGAAAAACGATTTCAGAAGACTACGTTCCCAGATGTCTCTCTAAGATGAGATTCAATTAAACGCTTCCATCCACTCGTTTATTGTACAACGCTGATTAAATTTTAAGTCGCTCTCTAGCGGAAAATCCGCTAAATACGTTTGAAAAGGTACTAAAAAATAAATGGGAATCAAAAACCCAATGAGCTTTGAAATGCACATGGATACATAGAGTCACGCACGAGTGCCTACAATGATTATCTTAAAAAATAAACAGCTATTTCTCAGCTTAAAGTTGAAAGTCGCCAATTAATTTTCGTTCCTTTTGTTTTGCGAGCGAAAGGTGAAATTTTAAAAATAATTCTACTAATCCAATTGGACTTGGGTTAAAAGATCTCCACTGCGCTGATTTTCATGGAACTTTTACAGATGAAACTCGCTTCTATTACTCGAAATCTTTTTCTGTAACGGTAAATATCAGCGCTCGATCGATGACCAAGAAGTCAAAAAGGTTCTTTCAGGTGTGAGAATAGAAAGAAAAGTAATTAAATACTTACGGAACGAACATTTATTCTTTATATCAAATTATTAGCTCGGAGCAATTGATTCACTGTTCAATTACGATTCGTTTTTTTAGAAGGGAATTTATATAGTGAAAAACTGAATGGATACGAAAATAAAAAAGTTGAAAAGAGAAATTACCACAGATGGTACTTGGAAATAAAGATTTCCCATTGTGGAATCAAAAGAGGAGAGTAAACATAAAAAGCCACTCATGCTGAAAAATGTATCTTTCAAAATGGTACTGGAAATTAAAAAAAGACATTATTTTATATTGCTAAAGAATATATATAAAAAGAAATATTTTCATATTACTAAACAAAAAAGAAAAGAAATCGCTAAATTCCCATTGATTAGATATTTCCTATTAGTAAAGAATTAAAACAGGTCTTGCCTTTAAATAAGAATATAATTTTTAATGCATACCTAAATAAACTAAAGAATCCATTCTCATTATTCAAAATTTAATCTACGGTAATTAATCAAAGTACAATTAAAGTGCAAGAGTTATTACCCTAATTATAATCACGTTTTAAAAGTAAAAAGTTTTAGAACATAAAACTGAAGGCTAATTCGAACACCGGCAAATTAAAGTTGAGTAAAGCGAAGAAAGAAAGGGAAAATTGTGAGTCGAGAAGCAGAAATTTCGTTTAGGATCACTTGAATATGAGCCTACGTATAGTTCAAAGGAAGCACTTTAAACTTCAAACGGCCGAGTGAAAATTGACGTTAAATGGACTCTTCATAGAAAGACCCTACTTCTTTTTAAGTAAATCGAAATTTCTGAACTTTTCTCATCACAGAAATGATTTCCAAGAGAAAAAAGTAAAAAAAACTGAAGCAGGCATCAAAGCATGTCAAGCCGATTTTACGTAACGCTCAACTTTTAGGGGGAATATTTCGCCAAGTTTTTCTCCGTCAATATCTTACGTGCCCCCTATCGGCATTTAGCGGAAGTTTAATCGCTGAGAAATCGTCCTACTGCTGGATACACGTACATCGATCGTGAAAAGAATGAATTATTAGTACGATCCATCCTACTTAAGCCCTTCGTAACATCAAAGGAGCCGCTTTGTAACGACTCCACCCCCGCGAAATTACATTCGAGGAATTCGACGAATAGCTCATTCTAGCCTCAAATTTCCTCTCTTTAGAGCACTGCCGAGGTGTTTCAAAGGGAATAAAAGATGTTTCGACGTTTATTATTCACAATTTCCGACGATATACAACATATTGATTTATTTCAAGATATTTTAGTTACGAGCTTTATTATTATATCAGTATACTACATCTAACTGGCGCATTCCTTGACGTGTCCTATATATTAACTCTAATTCTCTATCACTCAATCATAATAAAATGATAATGTGCCTGGTTCATCTAGCTCACATAATGAGTTCACAGCTCGTTTTCATTTCTACGATATTTCCGTGAGCAAAAATAAGTTGTTAACTACACATCCCTAAAATTTTATTTCACAAATTAGAAATTTCGATTACAAAGTTTACGACGCCATATTAATTATTTCGTTAGTCATCTTTTCGTGCAATTAGGTCTTCATCGTCCGATATGTACCTCGCCCTTTCTACATTCATTTACATTATGTACGATGGATCATCCTTACTTAACTCTACGTTCGACCCATTGACGTCAGATGCTTGCAAAGCAAAGTATCTCGTTTGCCCTCAACTGCCCCGTGTTTGATTCCCGGTGAGAGCCCATTCGTGCGAAATGACCTTGGCCTCGAAGCTATGCTAACAATCGATCGAACCATCAAGGTCTACTTGTAACTCGAATTTATTAGGGTACGACAAGTTGTGCGAATTAACATATAATTAAATTCCGCCAACTGACGGAATATTCACTAGCCCTATTTCGCCCGCTTTGTGTGCATTCTCGAATGCTGTTTTACATTGCGCTTTTTCGGCTAACAACTTGCCTTCGGTGCGAATTGTAAATTTTTTGTTCAACCTTTCTAAAACAGCTGAATTTGAAAAATAAGATGGCTACGAACTTTCGGTAGAATAATAAACAGGATTGGGTAGCTTAAGAGATAAATTTTGATAACGTGCACAAAAAAATTACAGGTTTAAGTTGAGTTCCAGTAGAATACTAAACGAGTTGGCAAAAAATTTAATTCGTATACAGGATTATGGAAAGAAAAAGTTAAGGCATCACAGCATGTAATGCATGATAATTAATCAATTAAATTATAATCTCATTATTTAAATACAGAAAAATTATCATTTTCATCGTTGCAATTCCTCATTTATAATTTAAAATATAAATTTTTCAACTGCTACATTTCATCAAAAACAAGGCAAGAAAGAGAAACTGCAATTAAAGTCAAACTCTAATGGAAAATTAACTCTAAAGGAATCCATATATAACATATATATTCATAAAATATTCTTTCAAAAAATTATTATTTATGAACGAAGGAAATGATTCAACAGTCGCGATCTAACTCCCTGATTATTATTATCGATTACAAAATTGCAAAATTGAACTGGTCAGATAGAATGAATATTATCCACCTAAAATGTCTTATTGTAATAGTGTCCTACGAGACTGTGATTCGATTAGTAATTTACCACCAATGTTTCTATTCGGGACAAATTGAAATTTCGAATCACAAGTTTCATTGAGAAGTGCCAGTAACAGCTTTGCTGAAAGAACTCAGGTGCATTCACTGGCAAAACAACTTATCGCTGATCCAAAAACTCTTCCAGATGGATTTTTGAGACTTTTTCATTCTAAACTTTTCCTTGATAATCCATCATGATTTTCCCATACTCATAAAAATCACGAAGATTCACAATTCATTCATACGTAAACACCTTCCTTATCTGTATGTTTAGAAAACTTATGAAGGTACGAATAAAGAATCCAAACACATAAATGTTAAAGGTCAGTGTTTAATGTATAAACATGTATGAACTTAGTTTACCTGTTATGGTGGAAAGAATAGAAGTTTATTAATACAGTAGTAACAATAATGTAGATCACAATTTAAATTGGAGGAGAATAGATTCACATTAAACATCAAGTTATATACGTATTTAATTTCCATATTTACCGAATTGTATTCGACTATAATAGTAAGAGTTTTTACTTCATTTAGAAATACATTCATATTAGTCGTAACATCACTATATATGTATATCAAATAATTTAAATCGACTTACTTTTAGCAAAAAATGGCAAATGGAAATCATAAACAAATAAATTGAGAATATATTACCTTTATGAAGAATTTTGTTATAGACGACTTATTATACCCAGAATGAAAATTTCAAGAGTATTTATTTCTGCAAGATGCACTATTTGATAGAAAAGTCTAAATCTATTATTTTGACATGTATTAAATAATTAATAGAAAATATTCCAAGATATTTAGTACATCACATAAATGAAAACACACATTGAAATTTTGTAAAGAACATTTTCTATTTGAAACAATAACAAGGAGTGTATAGGAAGTGGGCTATTCGCAGATAAGGAGATGCTTGCACAAGAGGAACACAGTCAAAAGTACGAGATGGGCTATCTTGTTTGAGAACCGCCACATTGGGACCCGGAAGATTTCCTTGGCGATTTAAAGAGACTGAGAACGAATTCTGATCTTTGCGACGGCACTTACCGGTTGATAGTGTACCCGCGGTGAAGACGTGTGGTCAGACGATAGCGGTCCAAAGGAGTTCCGACTGCCGTCCGTTTCGCTAGAGGGACAAAGGACCTGCTGTTGAATACCATCCATGGGCTGTCTCCTGGAAAGAAAAAGATACGGTTCATGAAAATTCTGTATTATTATTCGCGACAAGAGATGCAAAATCAATTGAGACCTATTTTCAATTAAATCATCAAATTTATTTGAGTTCATTAACACATTTTTCCGTAACAACAAAACCACCTGCAGGGATTATCGATTGAATTCGATTATCCGTGGGCGAAATTATCTCTCGTGGCAAAACCGTGGAAAGACGTCTTCGCAAAAAAACTAGAATACGTACTCAAATAATGTTTTTACTGTGCCGATTTATTAATGTGATACGGTACGTCACCAAACAGCATTCATTTGATTTCAACTGAAACTTGTCATTAGATCCACGAAAAAATTCCAAAAGTTTCTAATCAGAATATGACTTCGCTGCGGATAAATAATATGAATCCAACCTGAGTAATATAGAGGGAAGAGTAATTAAAATGTAGCAACTATGTTTACCAGCAGATACTTAGATATTCAGGCTCTAGGTGCGGCAGATTCATACAAAGTGGAATAAACCGAATCAGGTCAAATTTAACGAGGCTAAATTATCACGCGCGAAACTTTAAGAACATATTTTCGCTCGATGTAAATTTTAACGTGAAATTCCGCAAAAATGTCCCTTCTAGGCGAGGATTAAACCATATAGCAGCGCCGCCGGATTAAGGCATCATAACCAGGATATTTATTCATATGTAGAGCGCAAGATAATCTGCACGTTTCCTAGAAAACATGCGATTTTTAAAGAGTAAACAAACGGGAGAATAAGCGACTTTACACTCGTGAATTATCGTCATTACTTCAGAAATACAGGGCACACTACTTCTAGTGTATAAACAAGCAGAAGTATAATTCCGTCCTCTTGGACAAGTTCAGCAATGACGACAATTAGGAAATTTCGAAATGGAGGCTCGACATCGTAATATAAATTAAGTAAGACCTCCATGAAGAGGACATGTTAGGCTCTGAAAAATGCTGGTACCGCTAATCCACTTATCATTTTCGAGAGTTTTTTTGGCGGTCGATGATATCTCTAACGAAGTGAGATTTGCGGTCGTATACAAGAGTGGGTATTAGCAGTGCGATATTTTTGACAAAAGGAAACATGACATCTAGAGGTAACAATAAGATTGACTGCCTTTCATCGAACGATTCCACGTGTTTTACTTGTACACAGTATCTTAGGTTTTGATATTAAGCTCTTCATACATTGAGCGTAACAAATTAGCAGATGAAGGCGAGAGAGAATAAATACTCGTAAGAATAGTAATTGGAATTTGAGATAAAGAAGGAGCGCATTCGCTGAATTTATACATGTAAGGTTTACTGTAAATATTACTAAGAAAATTTATAAAAACCTGCTCTTGCTCACTTATAAACTGAATTAGCTAAATTACGGGCTTTAATTTTAAATAAGCATGCATCACAATGAGAAAATGGTTACGATGAACTAAAGATTACCTAATAAAAATTATTTATATGCGTCACGCTTGAATTAATTGGATGCATTTTGAATGAATAAGTCATTTTTAAAATTTAAACATTTTAATTAAATAAGTGCATTTTTCTTATTTCAGAGCTCTTTGAATTTAAATTGTTGCGAATAAGTTTTGATCGTGACATTTTAATGCACTTGTATGGACTTAAACCTTGAATAAATATTGCCGGCATTCCGAAACAGAAGAGGGATGATATCATTTCTTTAGATAGAAACAAATTCGCCTCATTACGTGTGCGGCCTGTTTTGCATCGCCTTGTGCACAAGCGCATTGTTAACCTTCCGTCAAGCGGTCCAAAGATGTGCAAGACGCAAGGTCAGTCGAGGGACACTTCTAGTGCACATCCAACGTGGATGCAGCACGAATCGTAGTGTCGCAACACAAAACAGAAAGAAATACAACGATGCTTTGATCGTCCTATACTACCCCTTCACGGGATCACGGGGTTCAATTCACCGATTTTTTACAATCGTACCAACGTTAAGGGTAAACTGATTGGTTCCAAAGCCTTAACCCTTCGATGGAGATGATATAATTTACCTTCGTCTTCTGAACTTACGACGATGAACGAGTTCAAGAAGAACAACGCATCTATGAATAACACATTTCGTATAATTGAAGGACGTATGAATTCTAGATCCATCAGTGTACGATCAAAGGCAAGAGGGCAAATGTAAGGCAAATTATATATTTTTCCTTTAATTGAGATACAGAAAGTTTCACTGGCGATACTTTCTTTCAGATAAAATAAAAAAAGAGCATAGGTTCGTGGGGAGAGCCAGAGAAGTGAAAAATTTCAATAACTTACAAAACTAAATAATTATAAACAAGCTTCATCTAGCCCGGAGGAAAAATATTTTATATGACATGACGAAAAATTTCAGCGAAAAATTTACGAACTTTAAAAACATATTAACTACTATATTTAGGATCAACGAAATATATTCGGAGGAAATTGAATGAAATGAGCACGCTGATAGCATCATAACTTAGCGAAATACGTATAGTTTATCTATCAGGTCGAGAAAAAGACACCATATCGTAGCATTTATCGCCATCGACAATTTTACATATACATACCATCCTAGGGAATTTGAGGAATTCTAGAAGGCAGACTAAGGGATTTATCAGAAAACATAGACTACGCCGTATCGCTCACACAAGCGAAGAATTTTCCCAGCGTTACATATTGAAGTGTCACAATAGCATTCTCGTGTGAAATTAGTGCCTCTGAAGATGAAACTTCGAAGATGCGTTACGCAGCCGACGTTATACAAGTATTGTTTGTCGAGTGATGTAACGAGACAGTCCAGAAAGTGCTCTTAACCACGGCATTCCCCCATGCGGTTATTTTTGATTTTCACACCTCTTACGAATTCTTAATATCAGCCGTGGATTGCAAGGTCGCATTCTCGATAAGTATTTGAGGAACCAATTTGTCGCGTTCGGAAAACAGACGACTTACAGGTTATCCTTTCAAGTACGAGTTGGAAATTAAACGTTGCAATAGCAGATCCACGGGCAGTAGGGCTTAAAAATTGGTTTCCACGCCACTAGCGTCATATTTGAAGCTTCTCGACCGCTTTCTTCGCACCTTCGTAGATTTAGCTGTTTCCATTATTATTATCCGTCCGATGTGTATCTCAGATGTCACTAGTTTCCGAGATACATTCTCGGGAATGAACCGAGTCCCGAGTCTTACTTTTTTATCCGTCCGTGGAAATGGATATTGCGCTGCATTCAATCGAAGTTGCGATTCTTTCACGGTCAAACGAATCGATGAAATTAGGATGAACCTTTGGAATTTCTCTCATCGAGATATAATAAAATCTTGATTCATCTGATGACGATCTATTGAGCGCTGTAAAACAATGAAATTGCTATCTATTAAACATAATACAAATATTACTCTATCCAGAGTGACGGCTTTAAAGTTTTTTTACAGTTTTATTTCAACAATTCTTTTTCAACACGATAGTTAATCTAACTTCGCAAATATTTCATCCGTTTTAAATATCAGACGGCAAAGCCGAAAATAAAAATGGAAAGCGCAGCAAAATGGCTATTTCTGTGCTCCCAATGTGTATCTTACTCTAGACTCTCTCAGACCTTCAATGCAACGAAACAGAGAGACCACATCTGGCGTTGTTTAGTTGACCACCGCTGAGTCCCTAAGTATAATGTCTGTTAATGGCTTTCCGATGTTCAGCTGCGCTTATTCTGGATTAACTGATACCATTTACATTGTGTTTTGGTGATTTATGATAGAAATACAGTTCGACTTTCAGTATAACTTGGTGGCGATTACGTGTGGTTGCGCTCGACTCCTGAATTGGTTTCGATCGCTAATTATTAAAGGAACCCGATGAAATTACTGAAAAATAAATCTCGAGTCTTTTGAAAACTTTCAAACTTCGATAACGTAATAGCTTCTCCCAAGAAGTAAGCTATTTAATAAGAAGCAAACATGAAATAACGAGCTTCTGTCACTGAAAATTGATAAAAAGACAGAGAAAAAATATCTTTTGTTAAAAAAATATGGTTCTATAAATTTAAAATTTGAAACCATATTTAAAAACAAATAGCAGACGAACGAGATCCGCTCATATCGCCATCCAAATGTTATAAAAGAAAACGGGATGAAGGTCTCGGACGATGTATGCTACGATGCAGTCATTAATTTGCCTTTATATTAATTAATATATATATATATATATATATATATATATATATATATATATATATATATATACTATTATCTTATTTAATGCGTAGATTATACTCATACCGTCATTTATATGCTTTTAGATATAAAAAAGTATTTTATTATTTTTTTAAACGAACAATTTTACTTTTTAATCGACGATACAGAATCAAAAAATTGGCATTGAAACGTTTCCTTTTAAAATCTACAAGACGAGTTATATTACAGGATTGTTTATTTATATTTAAGGATATGTTTATTCAATACTTAATTTTAAGTAAAGTCAGAGTATAGAACATTTCGATAACAGAGATTTATCGCATCAAAAAACATCGATTCCAATTTTCTGCGAGTAAGATATACGCGACAGTAAATCTGAAAGTACTAACACTTTACTTCTCCAGCGTAGAACACTTTACTATTCCCGAGAAGAGGTCTAATACAAAAGGAGTCGATAAAAAAATAAAAGAGGCTGGGAACGAGTCTTAAGGGGGATAGGAAACTACAACGATGGAAATGAAGAGCTTATGAAGAGAACGTTCAATGCGTGGCAGCTGAAGTAACAGGTGTGAAAGTGAAATTAGTTTCCCTCGTATTTGCTCTTGTATGAAAGGAAGGCACGAAGGAGATGAAATCCATGGATGACATTTGAAAAGAGAAAAACTCGCGCGAGATGACTTTGAATGCGTAAGACTAACATCAATTAGCAAAGCTCCATTTAAAAAGGATTAAAATTGTTACCGATCGCGGGATTCAGAGGGGATTCGAACGAAAATTAGATTTTGAGACGTTTTACTTTGAAAGAGTGAGCGATGGAGTAAATGAGTGTCAGAGGCCATTCATACCGTTCTGATACTCGTAGCTGCGAAAGAGCAATTTCTCCATTACGGCAATTCTCGGCGGATGAAAGTCTGAGATAAAAGAAGAATATCGAGTAAGCTCCGTAAAGAATCTCCCCAGAGAGTATGGCCGAGGAGATTACATCACATCCAGCGAGTAAGCAGCACTTTACAGCTAAGGAAACATCCAGAATTAGAAGAAGAGACGGACTCATTAATTGCGATGAGGAAACGGCGATTGAAGACAAAGATTTTCCTTTCGAATGCACTTAACGGCAAAATGTCCCAAATTCAATTGCATGAATATCCAAAAGCCAATGCACGTTTCCAAGAACAAAATAAAAACAGTAATACGAATTAAAATATGGGAAAATAGTCATAAGCTTTATTTTTATTAAAAAGTAATATTTCGAAAATAAATGAGAAATTAAACTTGGATTTCATCCCACGATTTTGAAACGAATATTAATAAAAATAAAAAAGGAACAAGTAAAATGATTATGTATGAGGCACATGAATGACTCGAAAAGTATTTTATTTTATATTTCGACTAGGGTTTCGAAAACTATTCTCGATTCTCCGTTCAACCGATTAATTCGATATATTTATCATATTCATTTAAGTACAAAACGAAATTAGAGTTTTCTCATAGAATACTCGGGTGTATTTTAACAATATTATTAACAGTTTATTGATTAATCTTAGAAACAAACTTCACCAACTGAATTAATTTGAATTTGTTTTCAATACCCTTATAATTCCATAATAGCGAATTTTTGTTCTCGATCATAGAAAATTTAACTCAAATTTTAAGTTTTTCCAAGAACCGAATTTTCGTGCAGCAGCCTTAACTACGCACTATCGTAACTCAAGGGTAGAGGAGAAAAGTTACTTTAAGACTTCGAAAGCTATAATTCAATATTCTCGTTGCATTTTAGCATCCTTACGGTAGTGAATCATGAAAGGTCGCTTTGTCTTCCGTAGGTGCGTCAGCGGGTGACGATAACTAATAAGCCCACGCGCTCCTCAAAACCTCTTCCTTTGTCCAAGGATTAGTGACAATAAGTACAGTAAAGAGGAAATGAAACTTTCCGAATAACGTCACTCTTCCTATGTTAATTGTAGAAACCTCACTTTGTCTTCTTCTCGAAATGAACATTTAGAATTATATTTTGCCTTTTCACCTCGAAATTATTTATTTTCTAGAACAAAATATACAGTTACAGTCCATACAGTTTTGTGAACTATATACATCGTAGAGATATCTACACAGATCGTAAAACGTCTACAGGAATTTTAGGCTATTCGTGGAAATTCAATTTTATCAAATATGCCGTCAAAATTCCCAGCTCAAGAGGCTATTCGTAATTATTTGTTCGATTTAACGTTCCGAAACACATTCTAAGAAATAAATTAAGGGAATCTACGATTTAGAGGGATAATAAATATATAACAAAACAATGAAAAGATAGCGGTGAGTTATAAAATGATTTACGAACCTATTATTTGGTAATAGCAATTTTTATCTCGTACAAATACGATTCTAGAGGATGCCGATTTTATCATAGCGATATCCTTCCATAAATGTCTCGAAATTACAAGCAACAACCTCCGAATTTGAGCCATGAATAATTTATGCGAAGCATGGCTTACAGACATTTCCCCGCTCAAATGGTAATAAGGGACACAGGGCTATTAGACTGCTAGACTTGGAGCGTCTCGGGTTCACAGTAGAAACACTAAGTAGAGATTCTATTTTTGCTCCCGTCCGATTTAATGATTCAAATGATTGAGCAGTTGGTACTAGAATAGCTTAGAAAAGCGACGTTCCAATAATCCGCGTTTATTGACTTTCTTTACAATATCTCGGAGAAACGATCGGTTCCTAAGCTGAGAAATTCGAAATAAACAGAAATAGCCGATTCTGACATGCAAAGATGAAGATTTCTCAGAGTTTCTCAGAGTCTCAGAGGAAACTGTACCTAAATCACATTTGCAGGCGTCTTAACTTCTAAATTCCTCGTACATCTAGTTCCGATAATCAATCCCACACAAATTCACGACCTGGTTAACAACTTAAGAGAGTTGCAAGGAAAAAGCGAGACAGAATTATGAGCTACTTTTTTCGAGAGAGAGATTTTTTCATCCTCAACAAGGCGTATGTGCAATTAATCTTTCCTCAGAAAAAGCTTTCAATATTTCGAGAGTTGACAGTTTTTAAGTAATAGGATCCAGTTTTTACGTACTTCTCATTTTATTCTTTGTTACGAAATAGATTTTATATACTTTTTTATGATTTCTACGTCGCTGATGATAATCGTACAGTAGGTGAGCGTAAAAAAGCGATAACCCCCCGAAACAGTGTCGTGGATATATTTTCCGTCTTAATTCTTTACTCTGATTAGGGTTTAAGCGCTTTCAACAACGGGGAAATGTACTTTGTGTGGAGATGAGGGTCGGAGAGGAAGTAATTAATCGTCGAGTTTATAATTGGCAACCACCGCGTACTTCCATGATATCCCATTTTATGGAGGATAAAGTCGCACTTTGAGACGAAAAAATACGATACTATCTCACTACTTCTTAGCTAACCTTGACATTTAAAAGGATGGAGCGTTTCTCGACGTTTCATTAAGTATAAATTGTAAATACAAACTCGAGGAGAAAAATCATGTACTCGAGTGCGAAATGGATAAGAAATCAAAGAAGATAATTGGAAGAGTGTCGGTTTTACTTGGACGGCGGTCAAGAAGGCGAAAACCATGCACAAGAAAACTCTTAAATGGAATAAATTGAAAGACGCTTGGATTGATTTATATGAACGTCAAAATTAAATAAACCTTCGGCATCAATTATTGTCGACAAGTTGACCACTCGATATGATCAATAAGATGCGATATTCACTCGTATTTTGATCGAATGACGAGGAATTTTCCTTCGCGAATTCTGTTGAAATGGATGAGAAACCGGGAAAGGCAATTACTACAAACGTCTAGTTCTTGAGAAAGCTTAATCAGCCGACACTGGAGCGCAATTCGTTCACGAATGCCTAATGGGAAAGTACAGACTTTTTGCGTAAGGAAAACTACAGGAATATATCAAATTAACCACCAAATTATACCGATTGATATTTTTCGTATTTTCTTGCACGTTCCGGTAGTAATGTGTACTTCATTCGAAATGACAACTGAATTGATGATTCGGTGTCGCCATTTCCGCTCTGATTCATTTTTTTCACGACCCGTATGTTGATGAAATGTTGCAGGGATGAAATGAAATATTATGGGGTTTATATCCGAGACTCCGTGATGGAAATCAAGGATGAAAGAAATATAAACATTAAACCGTAGACCTGGGTCCGTGCTTCTTTGCACGGATCGGGTGACGCGTACTTCAAATCTGTTCGTAAATCACGGCTTAAAACTTTTGTCATTCGTAAATAAACGTCTATTTGACTCATTTGCGTTTTGAAGTGCTACTTTGTAACAGAATATTACTTCAAAAACGCATAGGTTAAACCGTCTGGGATTTTCATCAACCGCAGGCGTATCAATTATCTCTTTTTGGAAAACTTCATAGAGACGGAAGAACCTTCGAGGTAAATAGGCGAACACCCACGTAATAAAATCGATAATAGAAGCCTAGGTTGATGTCATCTTTGTAGCACTCCACCTTGAGTGGAAGATGGAAACATAGAACCGAGAAATTATAGTTTAGCCGAGTGGTCGTGTTAGCATGCTACTCTTCCACCGGCCTTGAGATTACACTCATTCATTTAAACACACCTCTCTCTCGAGAAAAACACCGAGTATAAGGTTTTCGCCGAGGAACGAACATTATGCTCGTGTGCGCATTATTTGCAGGAATCGAGTTCCGACACGGTAGTAACGCGTTGTTTTACGTACATTCGACGTATATTACATCGCGTCAGGTTCGTAAAATACGAAAAGGACAGGAATAAGAAGTTTACGAAAGCAAATTCGGTCGAATCCAGATCGTGGGAGCGAAATTGAAGCATTCCCGAAGTTTTGTTCGCAGTTGGCGGACGGCTCACCCCGAATTCGGAAAGGGCTTGCACGGTGGAGTCCCGTCTGCGACGGTAAACAACGCAGATGGGAACAAATAAATCTGGAGGAAAACAAGACGTGGAGGAAACAAACAGTTCGCCTCTACGTCACGGAAAACGTCTCACGAACCTCTGGGCGAGTTCGCCGAGTCATTCTCGCATTCACCTGGTCAGTTATCGACGGATATGTGTCACTGGAAAGAGAGCCTTTCCCGCTGCTTATGGTCATCGAAAGGTGCTGGGCGGGTCCCACGTGGGTCTACGCGCCCCCGACAGTCGCCCCAAAAGCACGCGCACGGGGGCCGCGGTATGGATCGGATGACCACCGGTACGTCACCCAAGACACCTGACCTCGCCTCCTTTACCACGTAACGGCCCGCCCCGAACTGGCACACGCTCGCACGTGACGTTCACTCACCATTTCCTCCTGATGATCCTCATGACAGGCCAGGAACCATTCTAGGCTCCGTTATGATCGCCGAATGGGACTCGATCATATCCCGTCCCACGCGAAGGCGGCACTGTTACACTCACGCACGGCAGCGGACGTCGAAGATACAAAGACATACTCAGTAGCAGCGATCGACCCCGTTCTTCAGACACGTAATTGGGAGGTTAGCCGAGAGAGGTCACCCCAACGGCACCGCTGCCGACGGCGATAAGGCGAACTAGCGCTGGCGATCTCTCCAGGAGAACCAAATAAGACGTTTTATCTCATTAATCGCTCTACGATCATTGGTCAACGACGTACGTTCGGAGGCACGAATAACGCGGCTCTCGGGCGCGTTTCGGAGGAAAACGCGTGACACGCAAATCGTCTCGAAGCAAGACGAGATATCGAGCGAGATCGGGATGTCGGCGTAAGAAACTACGAAACGATCGATTTCCCGTCCGATCGAATGAGAATATAAGTCATAATTTCGTGCTCAAGCACGACACGCACGAACAACGATAAGTTCCAACGCCCTTAAGGAGTTTGAGTACCTAACGATCTCAAATGGAAACATGCTTCGTAACTTCCACATAACGTGTCTACTCCGGTTCCGCAAATGAATCGAAATCTTTTATTCTTACGTTAACGTTCATTCTTTAAAAAAGCGGTCGTAAGGGAACATATATTGTACTCACTAAGATCGATTGCATTCAAAAGGGCAAGGGAACCATTCCACGATGTTATGATCGAAGACAATAATTTTATTTTAGTTTCAGAATTGGATGGCATGATTTCCTAGTCATATTTCCACGTCAAACTTTATTCTAGTACCTTTTCTGATTGCTACATCAAAGTTTCCCTTCCTTCATTACGATTCATCAAAACTCTTTGATCTAATTCCAGCTGCTTTTCATGTGATTTACAGTCGTGGATTCTCCTTTTCTTCACATAACTTTGTCATTATAAGAGTTTTCGCTAAGTAGGGCGATACGAAGTTGGACGAAAAGTAGTTTGCATGACTTGCTAAGAGTACGGCGTAGAATGTCAACTAGCAAGTGGCGGTAAAGCACGTCCGTGACTAAGATTGCTCTAGCGTTTTCTTTCTTGCGATACTCAACTTTTTACAAGAAATACGATTTCAAAGTCTTACGTTGTCAACACGGCAGTTATTTTACTCCTACCTTAACAATAAAATGTAGGAAGAAAAATTAATAAAACCAGAAAGACCGGTCTTTATATTCTCACATGGAAGTACCGGTAACTTAAATTCTGGAATTACGCTTGTGATTAGCATGTACTGCTTGTGTTTTTTTTATATATTGCGCGTCTCGAGTTCCACAGCAATTCTTGAGTCGAGATATAAACAAATTAAATAATTAAAAGATTCTAAATGAAAATATGTATCCTTGCTTGTTTTTTTATTTATCCTTTTTTATTTTTAAAATCAAGAATAAATGATTATTAAATCAACCCTTAACGTTTATTACACTGTTATAAAGGCTTATTATCTTTGAATAGTTTATACAATATTCTTCCTTAAATCAAATAAAAACTGCTAAATTTTGACAATATTTAATTATTCAAGATGTTTTCTCGACTATTACAAGCATAGAGTATATTACATGCATAGAGAAAATATTGGTCTCGTAAAACTCAGGGCTTTTAAAAAGCGGCACATTAATTATTATTGTCAACACAAAAATTTATATGAAGAACATTCATTGATATTTTGGTTTTTCAGTAGTAGAAAGAGTAACGAAAAGAAACGACAAATGATAATTTCAACATGTTCTTAATCATGAAGCATATTACATTCTCAATTACTTTAAGAACGGTCCAAATACCATGGAGCTAAATTTGAATGCGGAATACTAGATTTGAGTAATGTTTCCGCACCAAAAATTTCATCAATAAGAATTTAGTCCATCATAGAAAGAGCGTTGCTTTAGTTTGCAAAAACTTGTACTTAAACATTTCGAAAAATTTTTCCTGTCTAAATCATACGACGCAAAATCTTTCGAGTCATCGAAGACTTAGTCAACGGATAGTGTTCTAAAAGTAGCCAAATGGTTTCTTAAGAGGGTTAACAAACCCTATTACACGCAAATTCACAAAAGAAATTCTATAGAATTTACGCGCTTTAAAATACGCAATTTCTTCTTGACACGCGCATAATATTTCAAACGCAGAAAAGAAATCAATGGAACCAGGATTTCGGGAATGGATTTCGTGCCCTCATCAGATTTGATCAATCCACGCAAGGTGACGATGGTTGGCGGAAATCGACTTGGTTTCAAACTACATCCAGGATAAACCTTATAGACAAACGGATGTAGAAGGTGGGAAAAATTGGACGGGAGCGGGTTTTGAACCCAGATCTCCCCCTAGTGCTCTCGACAGTGAAGCTGTCGGCCGTCGAGTGTGAAATCCGGGCTCAAGTTTCACTTTCATCCGAGTTTTCGAGCAACCTCAAGGATCGCTCTAAGTTTTATGGGTTCTTACGATCATAGACAAGTAGAGCACATCGACGCGGTAGGTAATGATTTACGCACACAGGATTACATTAAAAGTAAAGCGTTAAAATTTGTAAATATTTACGAACGTAAAATATTAGCGACGCGAAATCTATGAAATATAAACGATAGGATTAGAAATTCAATCAAGTTCGACTCCCTTTTCGGCCATAAATTGTTACTTCCAGGACGATTTGGGATCATGAAATATTTCGAAAGGAAATAATCAATAAGAGTCGAATAAATCCCCAATCCGGTGACTCTCATTTCGCCAGCGGCGGTAAATTTAGACCCATATTTGCAATTGCTTCCCGAACAAATGGATGCCCAGAGATGGGCTAATAGAAGACCCTTTCGTACGCAATCTCCGGTCGAAATGTGCGCACGCAAAATCGATTCGTGGCTACCTTCCGCGAAACAGGAAATGAAGATTTTTTTCGATGGGATATCGTCCCCAAGAAATCGGAAATTTGAGGGAATCGTTTCATTCAATGTCCGTGAAAAGGGAAAAAATCCCTTCGATAAATAGCCACGGGATTCTTTTGAGCCTCAATACCTGTGCGAATGCCACTTGAATACCAAGAAGTGGTCGATTAAATGCACGGAAAATTGAAATGCGATTATCTCTCGCTGAATTCAATACGGATTAGACATTTCCTCCTTAAGCGATTCGAACCGAACTTTCAGATCCCGAAAAATTCAATTTAAATGTTAAAGTTTTGTCGAGTAAGACGGTTTAAATTCTTCTATATTGTATAAACTAGACAATCAAGGCATCCAAAGGCATTCGATTTCATTCCGAATGAATTTGGATTTCATTCCGAAAATTTCACTTCTTTCTCAGAAAATTCTTCGCATGAGATTTTCCGGGATTACGTTCGATTGCAACGAAAGTTATTTATCGATAAAATCTCATCCAGATCTCGCAGATCGATATCTCGAAGAGGATTTAAAAACGGAAACGAGGAAGCGTATTTTTCCGAAAGCCGGATTTTTCCTCTTTTCAAAAGGCGTGTTGAAAGAAACTGCTTCGGGATGTGCGCACTGAAAAGTATCAATAGGAAGTCAAATTTGCGTAAAAATATAATTACTTGTAGACAACTTGATAGCATAATATGGCGTTATTTCATCACTACTAGTACTAACCTCTTAAATAATTTACAAGAAACGAAGAATATTTTTCCAAATTCATTAAAATTTCGCTTGAATGTAAAGAGATTTCACTGTACATATCCGTTTAAATTATATGCATACATTCTGCCATAAATTCATTTCCGTTTTCAAACTTAATCAATAAAATAACGCAACATAGAAACAATAATTAAGGGCTCATATATTTAAGTCATGTTTATACATTATTCATACAGTATTTCTTTATGTAAAGAAATTAAATAAAGAAATTCATACAGTATTTCTTTACATAAAGAATTACTGTATGAATTTACTGAATGAATTTACTTTCATTAATTAATTTCCATGAACAAAAATTATGAGGTGTGCTGCAATTCAAAATGGTTACGAGAACCGGAAAAGCGGAAATTTTTCATTAAAAACGGAGAATGAAAATTTATTTAGGAAAAAACAATAATTTCTCATAATAATATATGCATATGCTTCAAAGCATACTATGAAATTTGCCAGAAATCGTAATTTGCGGTAACTTTAGTATTATTGGATAAATCTCTAGATGATAATGCATTCAATACAAGTAATAATTGTAATTTATCGATGTTCCGCAAATATGCACATGCATAATAGGGAGTTTTCATTTTGGGGCGAAGTTTAATAAATTTATTCCTCTAATATCAAACTCGAATATGGGAATGCGCCTGAATGTAATGTTACGCCGAGGCGCACATATACAACCATTTCGCAGTATTCAATTTTGATACGAATTAATTAATAAAGTACTGCCTTTTTCTCTTCGAAACGAAAAAATTAATATCCAGTCCATTGTAAGACTCGGACGAGCTATTTCCGCCTCATAATTCAGTTCGTCTTCATCTTTGTCTGAAACGCTCTACTAGTATCTTTCACATTGCAGTCATGGAGTGCAATGAGGAGGAAAGCTTAACAGAAATAAACTTCGGTGTGACATAACGCAGGACACCAGACACAGTAATCATCTCCGCAACATTTTTCGGAAAAAAATGCGTGTTGAAAGAAATCGCGGGGCATGTCGGGAGGTCGGTGGGAGATTCTGAGAAGAAGATACGTTATCTTTGGTCAGCTTTCGAAAGAGAGGAAATGAAAACTAGGAAGAGCAGCGGCAATGGAGAATGCAGGTGACGTAGGTCATGTTCCCTTGGCATTAAATCCCATCTTGAAAGGATTCCAATATTTATTCAGGAAGTGATACAGATATGTACATGATAAATAAATAGATTCAGATTTATTTTACATTTTATCTTTATGAATTACTAATTTCTAGGCCAAGGTTGGAGGAAATTAGGATGTCATCGCAAGTGCTACGAGTTGAGATGGGAATCCCGTGCAGATGACGTATCCGCTGACAGCTATTGAACATGGGCTACGATTCCATTGAAACGAAGCAGCGCTGAAACTTGAATTCATCCTCGAGCTTCGGTTTTATCATCACTTTTCACTCTTCTATGATCTGCAACGAAATAAAGTTTCAACTTCGTCGTAATTTCAAACTCAATTTCGAAATAACCGCATTTTAAGAATCAAAAACGTAGCAATTATCTCAAAATCGCGTTTGGGTACATTTTTCCGGTCGAATTAGAGTTCTTTTATTTCATTTTCATCCGGAGAAAAGCAGGAAGAAGAACTTTTGAGAACCAGGAAGAGAGCAAGTGAGCGATGAAGACGTCGCGGGATTGAAGTTCCCGAAAGCGCCCGTCGACGCTCATTCCCTCAAAAGAAAAAAGACGAGCGAAATACGTTGATAAGGTCTCGGAGATGTAGCAGAGTTGGTCGGAAGGAGACGTTAATCATGTCGGCTGATTCTGTGGCTTCTGAATTGCGCGTCAACGGATTGCCCGTTGTGCCGTCGAATTACGGAATAAATTTTGCTCGCGTAATTGCTGCAGGGAGACAAACTCAATCCCCGCAACTCGAATAAAACCTAATATCCGCTGAGACGCCCCACAAAACACCGAACGTGAGTCCCAATTTACAGGAAATGGGAAAGAAAATGTCACCTTGAAAAACAAACGTGGATGCGTTCTTAATTGCTTATTGGATTTACGAATTGGAAGGAAAAATCTATCAATTAAAGAAGAAATAGTTGAAGTAAACATATATGTTTTCCCGTAAGAAATTATTGATCAATGAAAGGAAATATATAATTTAGGATAATTTACGAGCAAAATTAAAGGAACCCAAGGCGAATTTTCTTCATTTTTATATTCCAATTCAGAGACTTCGGTACTTGAATTAAATTAAGATCCGGAAAAATGGTTAACATTTTAAGGACGATAATAAAGTTTTAAAGATAATATTTTAAATTTTTCGTCATAATTTTTCTTGCATTCATGAAACTCTTCGTATTAAACAAGGCGATTGGTTTAGAAAAAGATTAAATGCAAATTACTCACGATTTTTACGAGTACATGAAGAGCAAACATATTGATAAATGAATATTTGCAATATTAAAAATTACATATGATCACGAATCGAATGTGTTCATCGTTATTTATGATAATTTTTTTTTGAATTATGGAACGAGACGTTCCCTCAAAAGAATGGATCTTCTTCATTTCGGTCTCTCATCTTTTTCCGAACTCCTCCTCAAAGACGTCTCACGTGTACTACTTTAGCCCTTTGAAAATGTCTCTTCCCTGAATTTCTTTGATCTTCCCTCGAATTATCTCCGAGTAGAGCCATTAGCAAAGTTTCCCAAAACTAAAGTTCAAAGTTCTTTACGCTCATTTACTTACATTATCAGCGATTTATACAGAGAAAGTAACCGTTTCGGGAAATAAATTCAGACTGTAACATCTAGGTTAGCTGAAAAATTGATGGAAGCTGTCTCCTAAAACCTAAATATTCTTCATACAATATAAACCGTATTAATAAAATATAAATTGTCTTTTTTCATTTAATTGTTTTATATATTTTTTATTTTAAATTTGATTTTTATCGTTAATTTAAGCTAAAGTTGCACGATCAATAGTAAAACTACCGATAAAAATACTCAAATTAATAAACATAAAATAAAAACTCATTTCCAATATTTTTGAACGAAAATATCGTTTTCAGAATATCTAATTCCTCTTTTCCTCATCTTAGACTCTACTGGAGGAATTTTTCATCAAAATAAATGAATAATCAAGTAATAATATCTTCCAGATCCAATCTAACAACAATTTCTTCCACCTCACGTCTTTTTAAAGTAAAATATTTTCACACTCTTCACTACTATTTCTTAAAACTCGTGTTTATTAGGAATTTAGAATTTGATCCGCCTCTTCTACTAAATGAGACGAAAAACGTATGCTTCTATATTCAGTTCCTTATCAACGTCAATTTAAACGAAAATTTCGATCAAATTACCCCTGACTCGTCCGTACAGTTCCGCGGAATCCTTGTTGGCGAATGAGTTTATCAAAGTTATCGCAGTAATATCTCTCATCGCCGTCGGATATTCTAAAGCCTTATATATTCCTCTTATTCGCCCTAGTTTAGGAGAGAGATAGAGTTACGTAAACACTCCGACGGCAAGCTTAATTGCGAGGAATCCTTTTATTTCCACTACTTTTATTGTTTACTAGTCCCTAATTGTTTTGCTCTCTGCTTAATCTATTTTCCGGGTCATGTCTGAGAATTCAATGAAATAAAGATGAAATTCACTTCTCCACTTCGATTCCTGGATTTCAAGCGTTAAAGTAACTTTGCTCTCGAAGTATCATTTAATATGATACTTTGCAATACTCCCATTGTGAATCTGGCTTAAAAACTAGCGAAGAAGAAAATAGAAAATTCATTTTCAGAAGTGTTTAAAAGATTTATGCAAGAAATAAAGAAGTTTGTAATGGATAAAGCGATGTATCTGTTCGTTCACAATCACGTGTGTAATAACATTAGTTCAGAAATGAATAGTCAAAGAAATTAAGATTCAATCAGCGGAGACTGTTCACAGAAAATTACATAGCAAGAATTGTATTCGAGTATACAAATAGTACTCGGTATCAGACATTATGGCGTTTAAAGGTATCGTTTAACTTACCTGAATATTTCAATGCTTCAACCGGAGCCCCGTCTTCTGGGATGATGCCATTTGCTTGCATACAAATTGGATGAAGATGACTGGTGTGCAAATCGCCATTGGCGTAGAACGCAAACATCTTCGGGGCATGAACGTCTCTCCAAATGAAACCTACGGTTTCATCGAAACCAATTTACAATATTCTGTATGAGCCCTAACGAATTTCTGCAATATCCGATCATGGTTTCCCTATTGTATACTTATTTCGCAATCAATATTTCCTATTTGTTACGACGTATTCGCTGTTCGAGATAGTATTAAGCAGACAAATGAATTTTCATGCAGCGCACCACCTAAATCGAAGATATATAAAATGAATATCCATTCCAAAAGTTCCATTTGTAAAACAGCGAATGCCTCGAAACATCGAGAATAGAAACGTGTTTGAGATTATATTATATTTCGCGAAAATAAGAGTACGACAGGTCCCGAGGAATAAAAAAATTGAACGTCTCTGAGAGTTGACGGTTGAATGCTTTTGACATGAGCTACCTCTGAAACGGACGCAAAAAATATACGTGTGTGTGTACCAAATAATATGAGCTGAGATTGAACTACAGGAACGATGAAAATTGTTATTTTCGGAACCTCGAAGTATTTTTAACTTCTAATTAATAACACATTTCGCTATAAATACTGCAAAGTATTGCGTGATTATAATAATATGTAATTTAAAGAATTAATATAATCTTATCTTTAAAAATATTTAGAGAGAAGAAGGTCTAAGCGATGGGTATTTCACCACAGCACGTAAAATTTCATTTATGTACTATATACTATATATATATTGTCTAATATATACCTATAGGAAGGAAATAGAAAACCATCATACAGTAGCGCATGAGTGAATAAAATATGAGGAAATATATTTCCATGATTATAATTTATTTTAGTAACACAAAGAGCTTTGATACTTCCTAATCCTGCCCGCCAGGCATTTGAAACATATGGCGCATTACAAAGGATGCATAGAAGTTCCTATAATTTTTTAACATTATATGAAAATGTATATAAAATAATAATACGCTGTACCATTGTTATAATAAAATTAAAATGAATTATAAACTCATGATAAATAATAATTATTTAAAGACGTGTATTATTACAACTACGTATTCAATTCAGTTCAAAAATTCTCATTATAAGTAATACGATTTGCTGATCAACAATGTAGATTAATTAGCTATCACTGCATGGTAATGCAATAACAAGGAGGTTATTACGAGAACTCTACCAAATTTAGTAAACACAGTAGACTGAAAACGAATCGGGGAACCCTAGTCCTATAGGAATTTCGTAACAGGATGTATGACGAGTTGACTTTGCCTAATATTCCTCGGGGATTCACGCACGTTATTTCACCACGCTTCCTGCAATGCTTCATTCATTTAATATCCGCAATTTCTCCGTATGTGCGTTGAACACATGTACATGGACGACTCACGCCATTCAATATGAAAAATAGCGGTGAAAATAGATTCCAAATAAATACAAATTGAGACAAGTACGTATTATTCATTCATTACGGATTATGGTTTATTTTCGGGCGATAATATCTGCAGCATCGGGCGATCTTCGTCGAAAGGGTTATAAAATGTAATATCGTCTCTTTTGAGAGAAATACTGGAGTCTAAATTAGAGTTATTCTCAGAGAGATCGACTCTCTCATTCTAATTATGTTAAGCTTTGAGCGTGAGACGAGAACGGTAAGATGAATTATTCACACGTCAACTCCACATGTTTGCTAATTCCATTTGCTAAATCGAGGCTAAGAGCAAATCCAACCTCAGCAGCGATTTCAGATGAGATAACATTTAAATATTAACTTGATCCCTTAATTTGGAGAAAAGGCTTTAATTAAGAAGAGGGATTCGTAAAACGTTTTTTTTATTCAGAATATATTTTATCTTGAATTTCTCAACGGATTACGAGATATCGCTCACAAGTCAGCATGCTCATAAACACTTTAACTCTAACAAAAGGAACGATCCATTCACAATAATTACATGCACAAAATACATACACAAAAATGCGAGAACTACGAATAACCGGAAAATTACTATCGTAAACCAGAAAAAATAACAATGAAAATTAGATCTAATACGTGAGGATACAGTGAGGATTGTATAAAAATAAATATTCCTGCATTACGAAAGTATATAACCGTTTATAAATAAGGTTTATGATTTACAGAGGTGAAACTACGAACTTTGACACGCAGGATATGCATTGAAAGGTGATTGATCCAAAACAAACACGAAGTTTCATACAAAATTCAAACAGAAAGTGGTGATTGAAGTTAAAAATTACATTCGCCAATCATGACTTTTCCTGCCGATGAAATGAGTGATTAAGAATTGCGGTTCAAATGAAAAAAAAATCATCGATATTTCCGGTAGCGCTTTTTAATTGGGTCGCTTGAAAATTAATCCAACATCCTTTTCCTCATATGCTTTTTCCGAAGCCCTCACACACAGTCCCTTGTTCATCCTCATCCGGTAATATTCTACCTCCACGAAGATCCGTACTCACATTTTTAAAACCGCCTTACGTAACAGGGCGAATAAATAAACTTTGCTTGGCCGTTTTCTGTTTACTTCAGCACTGATGTGCCAGAAATAACTTCACGGTCCCATTAACCAGAGTTTATTAGCGAGTGATGATACGAAAACAGATGTAAACGTATATGACGCTGAGTGTGTAATTAAGGGAAATAAAAAACAAAAACCGATCGAAAATTTTCTACGGGTTTAAGCTCCGTCATGCTAATAATGTATTCATGCCTCATAAAAGATTTAAGGATGATATAAAGATGTATCGCATCATTTACCAAGAGTAGTTCCCGCGGTCCTTGTACAATCACTGTGTTATTTGCCCAATTTAACACGATCATATTATACTCATGTCTTTTATAGCTTCGATAATAGATCGAAGAACATTAAGTTTAAAATATACGTCACTCAATCGCACACTGAAAGAATTTTCCAATGATTGATTCGTAGATTACGCTAAACTCGTACCACTAGTTCCGCTAGAACATGCCCCCTTCCAATACGAAAGACCACACGAACTGCCAAACATCTGAAAATATTGAAAACCGAGCGGAATTCATCGCGTCCGCAGATGATATTTCCGTTCGTCGTTAAAACACGACGGCGCTGTGACGCTCAAAAATGCAAACTGAGTCGTCGGGAAAGAGTACAAAAGATTCTAAAAAGGACATAAATGAACGATGGGCTGACGAAAACTCTTCTCCAGAGACGTAGGTACTCACCTCCCGAAGGGCACCATCAGTCTGCACAATCTACATCGGACTGAGGCTTCGCCACCGCTTCCATCCAATTAATGTCGTTTCCCTTAGCCCAGTAGCAATTTCCTGTGCTCATCCATCTGCTCTAATTCTCGAAAAAGTTGACATAGCTCACGAAGGCGAATTGTTGATCCTCATAGATTGTTTCTTTCCCGATGTGCAACGGCTTCGTGTGTTTGCACAACGAGCGTTCGTTCCCATTGAGAAATACGTCCAGAGATGAGTTTCGGTAAACGATTTCTTTCCGCACGTCGCAAGCCGTTTACTCACGGAATCTATCTATTCCGGAATGAGTTTTTTCGATGCCTTTTTCAGTGCTATAAATGGAATGATTTCAACCGGAGCAATCAGATCCATTTGTACCCAATTTCGTATATTTACGCAGAAACGAACGTAAACGTTTCGAACGCTATAGTTATTGCTATGGATCAAAGTTTCGTATTTCGTTTCGTCTACGCTAAAAAGCTACGTAAAACAAGATGGTTCGCGGATATTCCCTACGACAACAACAAAATATTTTGCATCGAAGGCTCCGTGAGAATTAAGTCTATGTTTTGAAAAATGATAAACAAAGACGAAAGGTTAGCTCTTTCTTGAAGGGAATGAAACTTAGAGCTTATTCGAATTTATTATTTGCCTCTCTCGATATGAGTTGAATTGGAATCGGTACAAGGTTATTCTTAATATAATATTAAGCATTGTATCATTGTAAAACATTACGCAACATTCAGTTTCAGGCCTAAATGGGTTTAAAATTTATGTCTTTCTTTTATTTTCATGAATAGCGCCAAAACAACTAAAACGAAAATTTAAACCTGAGTTATTCTTGTTTTACCTTCGATTTCGCGAGAAACATTTTAAGACATCTGGAGACGTCTTATCTTAACATCATTTTCTTATTTATGTATTGTGAATCGGGTTATGCGGTATTAATGTGTTAATAAAAGTTTCTAGAATATATCGATCTCCGCAGTAGCGTTTTATCTTCTCCTAACACAATTTTTCACGCGTACAACGAATTATATAGATAGCATCAATGCGATACACGAGAAATATACGGTAAACGATAACTGGCATTGAACATTTGCATTGGCAGATTCCGAAAAAATCGCGACTATAAATTTCTTATTAGCCAATTAACCGAGTTCTCCATTGAAACAACGATTACAAAAACAGCCAATATAAATACAGCAATAGTGGAGCTCTATGTCAGTTTAATTTGAAATTTTCATAAATTGAAAGTAATGTTATTTAATCTGCTAGAATTTTCCATTATAAGAATGATGTATATTTTATTGCAACGTTTCAGCTGATAATTATTAATAAATCGACATCGCGCATGGGGTCGGACGAAAAATTTATTAATGAATTACCTCGTACATACTTTGAAAATTTATGGAATGGCTGCCAAACGAATTCACAGAGCCGACTACCGGTTTATCCTGCTTCACATATTTTTTCGTTCACGAAACAAAATGACTGTATAATCGGTAGTAATGGCTTAGTTTGACATTTTGATAAAACACAGGATCGTAAAAAAGAAATTTGAAAGCAATTTTGGGTAACATATTTAAATGAGAACACTAGATATTGATAATGTAAAGTTACCGAAAGCAAATTTTATAGGATAAAATTTCAGAAATTTTTGTTTCATTTATATCGAAATGTGAAGATACCATTGAAAAATCAAGAGAGATAAATCTTTTTGAATCCCATTTTTAAACGAAATGATCTAAAAAAAACGATGCCATGAATAATTCCATTAAATTACAGATTAAATGGACTCGCATTGTGCAGATTACGATATATACTGATCGAAATAAAAATATCCCTCATAATGAATTTTTTCCGCAGTGATCTTTATAAGGTACACTTCGTCCACTATATTTTATTTAACTAAAAATCCCTTCATCAAATTTATCCATCCTTTGCAACACGTTTAATGTTAACGGTTTTATCTTTACTTCAACGGCTAAATTATTGAATTTGAGTTTATTATTCAGCATGATATTATAAATTTTATTGAGCGTTTTCCGGAATAAATATATACGAGTTTATATAAGAGGTTTGAAGTAAGTACCTAATAAGAATGTTCTTCAAAATCTTTTTTAAGATTTTACGAAGAGCAAAATCTTCATTAAAACTATATCAAAGAGACCAACAGAGTAAGTTAATTTGACAGTTCGGGTCATGCTAGACAAGTTTCATTCGAAACATTAGAATACTGGTATTGTTCTGTGAAACCCTTCTTAATTCATCCCATAAAAATTACATCTTAATTTACCACTACAGTATTCTTATGGACTGGTTTAAGAAAATCGATGGCATCCTCTTTCAGTTAAACAAACAAAAACAAAACTATTTACACAAATTGCGAATAAATACGAAACTGTTCCTTTGATTACCTTTCTGATTTGGATTCTCTGTTTGAATTTCTAATGATATTTTTATAGATGTCTGTGGAATTAAGACGCGGCACTGAAATACTCGATAATCAAAGAGAGAAAATATTTAAACATGATGGCAGAATATAGTGAGGCTTAGGTGAACAAAGTGTGCCTTTAGCATTTGCAGAAGATCGCCAGCTCAAACACACGAGAAAATTTCACAACAATTCCGAACTCGCACATTACAACGGGGACTGTATTTTATAGCTTTGTCACGAAGTGCGAAGGAATATTCAAATTAGAAAAGGGAAAACTTTGGTCGACTCGAGCTGTAGTTTAGTTAGAGAAATGCGTGTAAACAAAATTAAGATTCATTCGAGTCGTGAATCAGTCCCTTAATTCCCTCCTTTGATTATTCCAATCACACGTTTAGAAATCAATCGACAACCGGATTCCGTAATGATGAAATGAATAAACGGGAAGTTATTCCCGCATCTCGTTCGTAAGCATATTGACTGTTTCGCCAAACGTTAGGGTGTAAATGATTAGTATGTTATAATAAAAAACATATAGAATTTTCGCAACTAACGAGATTCACAAATATCTTAAATTAAGAAGGAATAATGTATTGCAATATCTCTCTGGTTTCATATTCGCGTAAAACGCTTGAGTGATTATTCCTAGCAAAGGACATTCGAACACCACTTTCCGTATGTATGCACGCTGAAAACGCCAGATAAAAAATAGGGTAAAATGCCGGTTTGTAGTCAAATAGAATTTTACTTTTTCAAAAATAAATTTTAATACAAATTAAGCAGTTATTTCGACATTAATTATACGTATTTTCTATAGAAATAAGCAAAAAAGTTGAACTTGCATATTTTTAATACATTGATGTACTCAAACTAACTATATTCAGTTCATGAAATTTATAATTTGAAACGGCAAAAAGTGAATACATTATTATTATCGTTAATACGATTTCAATCCTCACGTGGGGACACTAGCTAAGCTAAATAATTTTAGTATTATTGAAAAGAACTTCAACGGTTGAGGTCATAGCGAACATATCAACACCTACATGGAATCAAAGCAGGGCAAACTAGTTATCCATATGGAGATAGAGAAGTCTTAACACTTAAATTCAGGTTAATATTTTCCTTGAAAGACGATGGTTTGGTTTTCACGGAAGTATGAAAACAAACATCTTAAGGTCGAATAACAATCATTTCTAACGACTGCAAAACATGTTAACCTCAAATTTAGCTTTCATTCGACTATAATTAACCAATTCCTACGCATTTTATTACTATCTGTAAAGAAGAGAAGGGAAAATATGTCTTTATAATTCATAATGCAATATTTTACATGAATTCGAGGTTTGATGGTGTATCGTTTCTCCAAAATGGGTAAAAAGTCATGATAAGAACGCACTACAAATTCTACGTAAAAGAGAATCAAAATTGAGCTTTGACACGTCAAATACGTTTCCAAAAGGCCCTTACTTCGCATTAAAAGCCGAACAAGATAATAGGAACCCATGAGCGAACGATATATCTTTAGAACACCTGAAAATACTATCCAGACTTCAAACAACGTTTCTTCGCCTGGAAAATTTTTGGAAGTTGTTCCTCAACTGATCGCCTGAATCAATATAGCAGCGCTTACTCCCAGAGTTCCACTTTAACGAGAGAAATCTACCGAAAAGGAGAAAAATGTAGTGACAAAGGTTAATTGGCTATATTTTTGGTGGTTGGATGAGTTTCCAATCGATACCACCAAATTGCCCTCAATTTAGCTGTTTAAGAGGGGTAGGTTTACCCCAAATATACACCTAAAAGTAAACGTTGTCGCGTAAAAGAACACACCACCGATTTGGGAATCGCGATAAAGGTGTTTTACAATTTAATTTACCCTTTTCATCCTCCATTTCCACTTCACTGAATTACGTAACTTCCGAACGCGTTTTTCAAATGTTTTCATTTCCAAAATCCTCAGCTATTCGATTAAAATTGGAAAATTTCAGTTCGCAGGCGCCGCCAAACACTCCTCCAACTTTTTGAACTTTGTAAAATCAATCAGAGGGCAAACATCGACCGCCCTCCGTTTTCACCTGAAATATGATGTTTGTGCGATTCGCGTTTCACGGCGAAATTAAACAAAGACACGAATTCACTCGGCTAATTAGTTTCACCTGTTTCGTCGAGATAACATTATTATCAGCGCAGACGTATCGGGAGTGGCAACATATGGGCACGTTGAGTGATAACGTGTCCTAATTAAGGATACACCGTAGCGAGCATTCTAAGGCTCTCTTGAATAACAAACACATCGATTTTCCAACTGCCCTAGGCCGGCTATTTATGCCCTTTGCAACAGTAAAAGCATTTGAGGAAACATGTAAACGCCGACCGCGATATGATGTCATACCTTCCGAACGGTAAAATTTATTTCCAAAACAGAATGAAACTCTAGCATACGTACAATATTGATAATGTAATCGGCAAATACGTCATGTCCGAGTTTCTTTCACTATTCTGAAAACGCTTTGAAAATAATGATCACCATTTTTTAAAGGCTAAATTATTTACTGATTTGCCACACGGACTTTCTTTCGATAAAATACTTTTTCATTTTCAGAAAGGCTTTAAGAATAAAATACATACAAATCTCTACGTAGAAAACATCCTGGACAACTCGGCGACAGTTAATTAACGATAAAATATAGAACAGTAGTTCTATTATGAATATTCAAAATAGTCTTATTTAATACAAAATATTCGAACTTTTATAACTGAAATCATTTGGTCAAATATATTTCTATAAAATTCATATTATATCCACATATCGATTTTATACCGGAGTCCATTTACAACTCTACTTCACCTGCAGATATAAAGCGAGCATTATACAACATTTATTACGTTGAATCCCTCCACATATACTCTAAGTCGGATACTTCGAGGAGCATCAAAAAGGTTGAGGATAATGCGACGTAATGATGGCAAAGATTAAACGAGATTCAAGCTTTACTCAGCATGTCGCCGAGGAAAAATCTTCTACGTAAAACCCTCGCTCTACCCAGCGAAAGGTTACGCTTGCTCTGCCTTTATTCTAACCAGGGACGCCGCCATGGGAGAGTCCCTATGAATTAATAATTCGACCGTGTAGGAAACGATCCGAAAGCGGGGCCTGGACCGCTTCTCAGAGCCCCTCTTGTACGCCACGCGTCGCCCAAATGTAGATAGGCCGAGTAATTAGGCGACCTTAAATGCAATTCCGTCCGCGCATCAACTGGTACAGGAATTTATGCTCGAGGTCCCTCATATAATATGCGATCGCCCACCTCCTTTGCCACCTACGCGGGTTCTTTGGGTTCCCTCGGCGATCGATTCACCAAGAAGGCCAGATCTTGGAAGTCGGTAATTTCTTCCAGAAAGTGCATGAATAGAAAGCATATCTGGTGGAGCTGTGGGTAGATTGGATGCTGCATAAAAGAACGGCTGTGATGAACGGGGAGCTTAACCGTGCGTCCGTAAAGCCTTCCGAATGGTCAATCCCCAACAGTGGTCAACTGGGCTTCCGGAGAGCGGAACATGGCTAACGAAGGAATTTCCCCGAACAGCTCGAAATTTAGAAGCCCATTTCCTCCCCACGGACCCCTAATTTCGACAGCCACCCATCCCTCATCAACCCTCGACAAGAATTTCATCCCTGGCCGACGGTTTTCGATTCCCCATCCCAAAAATGCCCGCATCTGTTGCGCTGATAGCAATCGTGGAACATTTTCATACGATATAATGCTCGAGAGAGGGATGCCAAAGTAACTTTCCGACGAATAACTGGATGCGTGTTTGGCGATTTAAAGTGTCTACATCTGCGAATACATTGGAACAGGAGCAGTCGATGTTTCCTCTTACATTTTACTCGCTTTGAGAAGAGAGAGTTGAGTTTCGAGGGATACTTAACACAAACGCAGAATTGATATGATGGAAATAGTGGTTAAATCTGTATGAAATGAGTAGAATCAATTTTCCCTGGGGATGATTTAAAATTAATTTAACACATGTAATGTTAGGATGACGTATTTCAAACCAAGTAACATCGTCCTGCCATAACCTTTGGGAACATACATTGGAGGTTTTAATAACTTCCCTCAAACGATGAGAGTTTAATGAAATCAAAATGAGAAGGCGTGACATCGTGGAATGCCATATTATGCCTGAAAATGTAATTTATATTACGAAACCGGTCGCGAATATACAAATTTTTCTGTGGAAATTTACTAAGTTGTTTTTATTATTATGAGATTTTAAGCTTTTCGTTTTTTCAGCTAAAGCCTAGATTAAACATGAAAGACTTGAATGAGAGAGAGAAATGTGCAATAATTCGGGAACGTGTTTCGCACAATATGATTACTTTTTAAATCGCAACATTGTGCGATGGCGTTATCAGAGAAAAATTAGTGCAATGTTTACCGACAGCTTCATCGTCTCTCTGAAGGTCTTCTCACACTCATCCGACACTCCCTTCGTCAATTTTATTATCATCATTAATCCGTAGCACCGGATCTCTCTATTGCTCTATCTTATCTCTGATGCCGCTCCACAAATACACTCAAATTATAAAATCATATCAGAGCAATAAAAGCGAAAGAAACAAGATGGCGGAGAGTTTCGTTTCATTTATACACCTACAATAAAGGGAATTACGAGTATTCACCCCAGAATAAATTCCAAGCTTGTATTATGCTAAAAATAAAAATCTTAATGAAACTTTGAAAATTTAATAAAACCCTGATTGCGCTTCCAAGTAGTGTTTGCATTTTACACATCATTAACACGTAGTTTCAGTGATAGACCCTGGAATTCTATTCATTAAATTATGATAATGAAATAAAACGATTGCTGGAACAAAAACTAAAACTCGTTCGACAATTTTTCATTCGTAAAAGTTTTACTTTTACATGCTCGATAAAGTAACATGACATTCTTCTATATATAATTCTGTGTCTATTAATTCAATTCATTCAAATGCTGTTGGAATTAAGGTCTTATAAATTCTCCGAGAGATATGTAGAATGATTCTTAGTGAACAGAGCAGTCAAATTGTCTATCGATTGTAACGATAGTTCAAGTGAGGAAATTTAGAAAAAAATTTCGTAAACATATGTTAAGTAATATTTCTGAAAATATTTATCGACGAAAGGAACGAGAGCACATTCATGTAAGGTAACCTGCAACACATTTCTCAGATCAAATGACGTCGACCTCTACAACTGTTAAATATCTATCAAATACCTCATATCTTGTACTTTGTTTCAATTACTGAACTATACTAAATGATTCACTGAATGGTAAGCTGTAACTAATTCGAAGCCACACATTATCTATTATGACACCTTTTCCCCGCATAGTTGGTGCATTGGATTCTTAACTTGCTACAAAAAATTATGCACAATAAGAACCGACAGTAACGTGTACTCGTATAGTCTGTTTGAAACACTTCTTGCGGCGAAATACCAGATGTGATTCCCGTTGTATTGTTAAAAATGATAACGAGAGTAGAAGAAACAAGGCGGAAAAATAGTGCATTGAAAAGAAGAATGAAAGTTGCTTTCAATATTCTTATGTATAGTTTTTATTGGTCAACTATCTATTTACGACAAAGAAAAGGAAAATATAGTTGCGGAATTCAATCACTATTGGTGGACCTTCCAGCGAAAAAACATGTTTTATTTTCCTGCTTTTGATATTTCAGTAAAACTGAAAACTTGATAGCTAAGTGTGTCACGCATGACCAGTGAAATGAAGAAAGACAAGAAGAGCATAGCAGAAATTAAACGCTCATTCAGTAATAATTCAAAAATTCATTTACCAATTAATTAACTATTTACTACAAATTAATCGTGAAACGATCCTTTTTATTAAACAGTTGTGAAGGCAAAATAACATATATATTAATGATGACCGTGAATTTAGAAATAGCCAAGAAATCTTATACTGTTTCACACAACCGAAACTTAAAAATATATATTCGTATTTGTGATGCCTGTTAACAATCAATGATGATAAAATAATTTTTATATGAAAGGCATCCAGAAATTTCTTCAAGTAAAGTCGCAAATTAAATTACTGTTTTTCGCCTTCTTAATATAATATCTGATAGGGTAAGCAGCTTAATACAAAGTTCCATCCGGACAGAATTAGAATTTAGTTTCAATGTTTCAAAAATATCATCAGAAACTTAAGCAACAATTTTTACATCGATAAAACGAAGCGAATTGAAATTAAAACATAACAGAGAACAGAATGCAGCAAATATTATGGTAAAATCATCATTTAAGTTCAAAAACCACGAGGGACACCGAGAGCATAAGAAAAATCAATCCAAAATACGCTATGGTCTAAAAGTTTGTGTACGCATAATGTACGATGATAGGGGTTTCGTATATTATTATATATCATTTCGTATATTATATACATTTCGAGTGACGGACACGAAGAGGTAATTTTCAGTCTTAAATTCGCCAAATGAAGCTTTGTCCATCCGTTTGAAATCTCCGTTGTGGACAGTATTTATTAGGTTAGAAACCGTGGCAGAGGGTAAAACGACCAAACATAGATAATGGTCGCGATAAAAGCCATACCCGGAGTCTATGTCATTGCTCCGTCAGATATCCTTCGATTCATGCCCTATCTGTAGAGGAGTTCGGAGAAAATATCCAAATTCAATTGATCCATGGAATCGCTTCTGAATAACCTAATTATTTCGGTAGAGGTAACCCTTTATCGCAAGAATGAGCAGAAATTGGGCTTATAACCCCTGCCACACGCCGAAGGGCACCTCATAGGGTCAATAAGTAAGATAATAAAAATGGTTACCCTAGAAAGGTTACGCTTTAAACGAATTAACCTGTCATCACAAAAATCTTAAGCTGAGTTAATCCTGTATTATTTATGTCCATTACTTAATTGTTATCTTCTCATGATAGAGAATTTATTTCTCCTGGATCATTGTTACATGAATAAAATCACCTATCTGACCATCATCACTTGAATTTAACATAAAAGGTTAACAAATACAGATTATTCTTTCGAGATACATCGCATTTTCTGATTTAAATTCGTTTAGCCATGTACTATCGTAAATATTGCTAGGTTATGATGAGCAGGATATATAAGAATAGTCTTTAGGAAACCTAGTACTAACAGTGCCGTTATTCGGATATACACAAGACGATAACGTGAGTTGAGATCATGACTTCAGTTCCTTCTCAAATAATTCCATATACGTGAGCCTTCATTCGTAAAAGGAATGCAAAATTTTGATAGCTTATAGAACGATTATAAGTTATCTCGTTACGTCTGTGATCATTCATAGGGGAGATCAATCTTTTCGCAATATTACCGATTTAATTTCCTCAACGCGTAACGCTCAAATTTGTAATTATTCGCGGCTCTTCGCTACGATGATTCCGCATTTACGCTACGAGGCATATCCGCGGCGTATAAAATTTCCGCTACTTCTTCACCATAGAGAATTTTGGCTACCCAACCCAATCTTATTTCCGGAGCCAAAACGCTTTGTAGCGAAATGCTTCGAAGCAAAAACGCTTGCAGGCGAAAATTCTCTGTAGCGAAGTATATATCTTGAGAAGGGAAAATGTCACCGAAGCAAAAATCTACGTGGCGAATTTTTCGAATCCCTTAATACTCTCCCAGAAGCTTATTTTACCGTACCGTATTTTACTCATCTTCCTATTTTATTTGGCAATAAATAATAAAGGAGAGGGATAATCTTCTCAGCGTTAAATTGACAAAGAGGCGAGGATTATGAAGCTGGTTACAACTCACGGTAAATTCATGAGTAATATTTCTCTCATCCATAGTCAACAATGGGTTACGAAAAGAAACCGTAGAGCCGAATTGATGTTTAGATTGACAATTGATGACCTCATTAACCATCCGTTCGGTGATAGACTCCTAGATATTTCCGTTATCTCCCTTTGCATTTACGGATTTGGAAACTGGTTTATCTACGGAGTGCGCCTCGACGCATCGGGATCGAAATTTTCGATTCGAACGGATCGTCGTTCCTTTTAGGAGATCCGAAGCGTTTTAATTTGGGTCATCCGAGCATTCGAAAGCGTCATTTACGGTTCCCATCGAAGATCGGAAATTATCGCGCGACCAATGCAATTTAGACGCCATTTATACATTTCCGATGGCGAAAATATATCTCCGATCGGCGCTCATGAGCCGGAATTCGTAGAACGATAACGGGGGAGCAATAAACGTTCGGGACGATGTGAACTTTAAAGCCGACGAACGCGTGGACACAATGGGGTAAGGATTAGAGGTCCAATTATGGAAGGCGAGTGAAGAAAACAGACGTGCTCGGCCGATTGAATGGCGTGAGGGTATGGGAAAGGAAAGAGCCATTGTTAGAGCGTCTAACCTCTCGAAAGAACGATCACCTTCGAAAGAATAAAAAGAGACGATGAAAAAGTGATAGTTTAATAAAAGCCAGAGGCATTAAAAAACTTCATGCTTTCCTCTTTTCCCCAGTACTCTAAGTTCGAGCAATCAACGGAGGGAAATCCTATTTCTCTCTTTTACGGATAAACATTTCCAGCACTTTTAACTTACGAACGTGATGCAACGCCGTGAAGGAAACTACAGAGTCCAATCTCGATTAAGTTGTGCTCTATTCTAATCAAAGTGACTGCGGCGTGACATTTACGCTCAAAGCTGCTAATTGAGAGGGATTCGTAATCACAGAGCTCCATTTTAATTAAATTAACTGCAGGAAAGGAAAAGGACGTCGGATCCAGTAGCACGAAGGGGCCTGGGTTTCTTTCCGGACAGAGAAAGGTTTACTTCTCACGTGAACAGCTGCAAATCCAGCGTTTTTAGTAGTTTTAAGGGAATTCTGAATCAATTATCCACGGAAAGAGATTATCTTCTTTCATAGGAGTAAAATCCGCAGTAAATTGAGCTTCGGAAAGTATTTGACGTTATTGCGATATTTTATTCGAGAATTTTAGCCTGGCTGAGGATGGAAACAGTCCTTCCTGCCAACCAATGAATGCCTGCGGAAGAGAGCCGAAAAGGGATGAAATGCGCAGGGAATAACAAGTATTGACGTCACAGAGCGAATCTAATGATGATTCACCAAACTTAACGACATAATTAGAGGAGATTTTTTAAGCGAAAGGTTTCGGGGAACAACCGTGCGGTTTTGATGTTGAGGGCATTTCAACGTTTCAATGTTCATATATGCGAGTTGCGCTTTTCTCATTACTGCAGCTCGATGGTAGATGGTTATTTTTATTCCGTTCGTTAAATAACACAATAATTTCAAGAAACAAAACGAACAAATTTAGCTGATACAGTTTTCTTAAATAGGCGGCTAGTTACGCCTAATGGTTACAATCTTTACGGCTTGAAAACATATTATTAGTCTAACCTCATTGCCTTTGTGAAAAATTGTGGATCAGTTAAGTTTGTTTGCTTAGTTTCTTAAAACATCTGTTCCATTTAGCAATTGGAGTATGATGTGATTCAATAAAGGAACGGACTCCTCTGAGAACTTTTTACATCATATTCACACAAGAAAAGTATATAATCTTCCACTCTATTATCTCGTGCCCAGATAACATCCTGATTAACCCGCGATGCTAAATAAAAAGACGATCACATCGTTTGTTCCACCTCAATGAGATTGCGAGTTATATTTTACGTAAACTTCTTCACCATAGGGTCATTCACGGCGATATTTCTGTTCGCGGGGCTAAAAAGGCAAGGAAACTACCTCATACTTCATCAACCCTTGTTAACCTCATTCTCAACGTTCAAGACGAAGGGTTTGTGCGCCGATTTTTCCGAAAGCGCCACAGTGGTTCGCTCACCGAGAGGAAATGCGGCAAGTGAAGTAGTCCCAACTTTCGCATCAAACGACACCCGACGAATTGGACTGATATGAGGAAGGAAGCGGCGACAGAATGAAGGGTATATTACCATCCGGCATCGCAACTATGGCTGGGATTGCGTCACCGTAGAATATATACCACGGGAATTATAGAGCCCTTTTTCAGCTAAATTGTTCGCTCAGACGAGGGGACGCGCTGCAGCAAAAAAACGCCCACTGCGAGTAGCAACCGAATTTCATCCCTTGCGAGTTGGGCTCTGTGAAACACGAGAGCGGGGAATTTTCCCGTAATGATGTATCTCAAGGCATCCGTGCACTCATCAAGTTTATCAGTGTCAACTGAAGCGATTTGTGAGCTGGATGAAAGCGTTAAAGGATGAGACTCCCTTCGAAGTCGGAAACGTGTTGCAAGAAGAAACTTGAAGCGTAAAAATATTCGTTGGAATCTAAGAAATACCGAGCATCCGAGGAGAATAGTTTCAAAGAATGTCCGCTCTTCCAGCAAATTTCAGTGCTGAAAACTCAATTCTCTTAAAGTTGATGAGAATACCGGATGACTTTAGGGAACTATTCGAGAGTATATAACCTAGAAACTTCCAAAGAAAAGTATTTCGGAGAGATATCGTTGCTTTTTCATACATAATATCCACGTGGAAACTTACTAATCCTTTATATGTACGACATTCAAATGCAGATTGTTTACAGATGAGGTATTTTTCCTCTGTATGTGGTTTGATTTTGTTCTGAAACGAAAGGAAATTATTTGAAAGATGAGAAGAATTCGATAACGTGTTTTTAGCGACAGCTTTCTTCACTTCTCTTACTCTTTAATGTGCTTCTTCGCCGGGTAATAGTGAGAAACGAGAATAAAACCCAAACTAAATAAAGAAACCTAGAGAAAACAATATTAAAAAACTTATATTTCATATATCTTTTTAACGTTCTTTTTAATTAATCAGAATGAGATGGTTAATAATACAACATAATTTTACATTTACTATGGCAAAAATACTGTCAGCTTCAGAAAATAGATTGAACTTCTTTTGATGATAATATTTTTCACTAGACCCAAAATTTATTTCAATGTTTTCCTATTTAACTATAATTTTTACATCACGTATATAATTCCATATTAATCTGAAAAAATTTTTTAAAAACTGACGAACCGCATATCTTTTTCTAATCCTCTTCACAATCCAACCTCAGTGAATTGAGGAGTCGAATCGGGGTATTTTCCTTTGAAGTAGGATTTTGCGCTCAGGATTTATAGTAAAACATTTGAACACTATCTTAAAATAATTATCTAATTCCAATCAATATGGTCCGAAGGGCTAACTTGGAAGAATGAAAGGCGATACCAAAATTAAGTAATGGTTAGGTAAGAAACATATCCCCGTATACTATATAAGTTATCTCTCACGAATCGAATAACATTAAATGATTCATTAGATATCAGGTTATCAGGTTAAAAACCGTCCAGCATTTAATGATGAATGAAACAAAATTAAGCAGTAAAATAAAACAAGTTAGTAATCAAGATAAACGAATTAATTGTGGTATCATTTTAACTTTAGGAAATAAACTCAAAATTGTCGATAGCAATAACTAAATTATGCTACGTAAGGATAAGAACGTACACTTTTAATGATACAATTACGCACCGTATAATATAAATCCAAATAGTTACAATAAATTTTATAATTTTATAAATTATATAAATGCATTAGAGGCGATATATCAGCATGCGGACTATAAGGGTTGAACATTACACGTTTTGAAAGAGCGTCATACCGTTCAGGATTCCAAAGCATTTGCCAAAACAGGCTACAACACTCGCCAAAAAATCGGAGACCGGATTTCGAGTCTTATTTTTCCTCTCGATCTTTTTATTTCAGTTTCTGCTGGGATTTACTGTTATCCGCTTTACTTTTCAGTGAAATATACGCTGATCCCTTAGCGCAGTATAAATGGTACGTCCTGATTTTTAGTACTATATTAACATTTAGAGATCGCGTACAATTGGAATTAAGGGAATTGAATGGGAATTCAAAGAGAGAGAAAAATTGCGAAAAGAGACTTTTTTTAAGCCTTCGTGTCGTTCAATTATTTTGGTTTACATTCGGCCGTTTCAACTTCTAATCAATTCGTTCGTTCAAATCCTTCTCATGAAATACGCCTCGTGAATTCAATAGTTGCCGTTTTTCATCGACACAAGCAAAAAGAGCTTAAATGTAATGGAAAAGATTGGAATTTTATCCGTACCAACATGAGTGGAACACTGGAGTTTCTCTACTCCTACCACAACGTCTTGTATGAAGCAATTGAAAGTAAAAAAGAGCTTTTCTTTGTGTGAGTAGTTAATCCTACATCTGGTTAGTCATAACAACCTTCGCCCGTTATACCCAGAGACTCGTTAGTTAATATGAATTAAAGTTTTGGATGGAAAAAATCGCAATATAAGAAGGATTATAATAAAGTCTTATATTCGTCGGAGATTACGTTCAGTTTCGAAAATTGCAAAAGATTATAAAAACGCAAACGTAAGCTTCTAAGATAAAAACTATAAAAAATACTTGAAATTGTATCTAGATATATTTCAGGTAGATAAGAAAAAATTCGACTTTTTTCACGTCAGACTTAGTCCGCATGCAAGACGGGCTTTTCAGATTTCTCGTAACTCATGGCCTATAAAATTTAGATTTATTCCACTTCTATATACAAATAAAAAATTCAGATGGAAGTTGTTTCAAGAAGCGCGAATTAAAAGATAAAATTCGAATTAAATCACAAGCATAATTTTCACGAAAATAAGCCCATGACGCCTGAATTACGTACAAGAATCCTGGATTGTTCCAGAAACTTTAATTATTTACGTTTCTTCAGGGCGAGGCGATTTTTACCTTAATTCTTTACTTTTAGTTGTGAGGCAGTGAATAGAGAAATCTCACAAATTACGTGCAAAAATATCACCATAAACTTTATTAAACTTGGCTCGAAGAGAAGTACTTCGTTTTTGCGATAAATGGATATAGATAGTGTACAACGTGTCACTAGAAATTTAAAAAATTTTAACTTAGCGAAAGTTTTTGGCACATAAAATATTATTTCTAGTGAAAATTCCGAAGAAAACACGATACAATTTTCACCCGAACTTTTTTTATTTATTGATTATTTTTTCGTGATCCAAATGGAAAGATACGTAACCCCTGCAATGTATAAGAAATTTAGTAAATTTTTCACGCAATTTTCAGAAAAAAATAGAGTTTACATCGTTCCTTATTCTGCAATGGCTTTCTACGAAGTCGCGCCTTCATATTTTTCGATTTGAAATGTGTCATTATACGCAAAATTAAATCCGTTCACGAAATCGGCGCGAAGTTGGAAATAGCACTCACTTTCTTTCCCTTGGGGATAACGCATCTTTCGCGCAGTCTCATTCTGCTTATCTGACTCACTATTCGTTTTCGTACAGCATTATAACCGCCATTTTCCAAGCTCATGTCAATTAGTTTGTTCCCCTTTTCTTATCTACACGTGAGCAGACCGGTGCGTTTCGGCATAAGAACTGATTTCCGACGGAAATAAAACCGAATTTCCCGAGTGTTACACGGAAAAGAGTAAATTCCGGGCGAAAATATTGTGCAAATTCGAGAAATTTGCACCCATTAAAAGTTAAAAACATGCCTCTAAGAGAACCATGAAAATAATTGAATGAGCGATTAAATTTATGAGCTGCTAAATTCGGAGTAATCTTTCGCAAATAGATTTAACGAGACGTTTTCCCGTTGAGAATTTAATCTCTCTTTAATAGAACGGCAATGTGAGAAGATGAAGACGTGTTCTTCATCGAACAGAATGAGAAATTTAATATCAACGATCGATTTGGATTTGGTGAAACTAATTGTCGAAAATAAGGAAAATCTAACCAAATGTTACTCATTAAATTAGAATATTTTATTTAGGCATAAATTTGGTAGGGATATGTGAGCCGTTTCAGTAATGCATTTTTTGACAAATGGTATGGAGAAACGAATTGGAGTGCTTTTTCTTGATCAACCTTCGCACCAAATCGGCGATTACATCCAACCTAATCAAATTGGCAAATAAGAGCCAGAAAATTCGAAAGAAAAGGGTTAAAACATAACTTGGAGGGTTCAGCTACATGCAGGAACCCGGAAAGACGTTCAGCCTGGTGTTTTTCTTTATCCGTGCTACTGAAACGATCCTTATCCCATGAATGACTCTCTTACGAACAGGATAATTTTACAGTCCGCATCATCACGGATTCATTTCCGCAAATTGATCCAACTGAAGGCTGATTGCATCCTGTATTACTTCATTAATGCCAAATTTATGCATTGGAGAGTTAATGAGGCGTGAGGGACTAGTAAGAGAATGATGAATTGTATCTTAGCTTTCGACTCAGGAAATCGATTTGCTGTATAAGAGCTGTATTTAATGATCGGAATACAATCATCATGGTTTTTACTTCGATTTAACAGGAAAAGATAAAATACATATTAATCTTTGACGTCCGTATTTTTTAGTTTGACATTTTCAACTTACGACAGCCTTGACGAAGACTAGAATAGAAGTGAGTACGTAATACCGTAATCTGTACCAATCAAGATATCAATGAAGGAGCAGGGACGTCATATCGCTTAGAATATAACGGGTGATACATTCTTGTTGTCGCTGTTACCAATGCAGAGCTTACTACGAGCAAATATATCTCGTAGTTTTATTCGAAACCCCCTGGAATCGTGATACGAAAGTCGAGGGTACATCTGGACAAGGTTTGACACATATGTTGTGACACTTTACCATGAGGAATACAGCTCTAACGTTTTCTTGTCGACGACAGAGATATATCGAAGACGGGTGAATAAACGACATGATCTCAGAGACCATTCGTCCCCTTCAGCGGAATATGAAAACGCACGGGTCTCGATGCATTTATTTCCACCATCCCCACTTGGCAACTTTGGTTGCCGCCCTCTGTGCCTTCCATTCATTCGAATCCCATTCATTGCGGCCGCTCTTTACATAAAAAGCAGTTTGTCTGTCACTTCGCATGCGCCCACGGCAGACATGTTGTCCCGCTAAAGCGACCAAACTTTTCGAGAGGCGGGACGCACGATTTTGCACATACATAGAGACGTACCGAGTACACCCGTCCTGAAACGCGGGACGAACGAACCTCTCGAGATGGTCTCGTACGCAACACGCGTGATCCAAACAAGACGGATCGAAAAAGGTTCGAGAATATTAATCGGCCAACCATGAGGCCTTCCGCCCGAGGGCCTCGTAAAAGACCTTCCGATTAAAAAATGCAAACCCATTTCGCCGAGCGGTCGCAGGGGCGTTACTCCCGGCGTCGCGGATTTTAAACCAAATCGCTCATTCCCCGAGATAACGGTATCGACTAAGAGGGACGGAAATTAACGTGGATGGTCGCCGTCGAGAGAGAAAAAGCTATCGCTGGCTCGCTGACGTTTCTCGTCGTCGTCTGACGAGACAGCGACCGCAAACCGGGAACTGGCAAAGGAGCTAAAAAACATTTGGCAGCGACGGAGAGCTTTCGAAACTCCCTCCTCAACTGCGCCTTACCTGCGGCGGCAAGTCTTTCGAAATGCGAACGGTAACGCGGTGGACGGCCACCGTCCCCGCCTACGACGTCTTCCGAACCAAAATACGCCGGACCAAAATAAGGCGGGGAAGGGAGGTTAGGGTCCGTGACAGTGACACGAAACAACCATCCGACGTCTTGCATATCGATCGTGCCATGGAACGAGAGGGAAGGTAGTTCAAAAGCGGCGTGCGACAGACCTTTCGGAAAGACGAGTCCTGGAGAAGAGGGTGGTGGAAGAGCGGCGCACGGCATCGGAGCCAGAGAGGGCGTCGTGGCCCTCGGAAAGGTACCGCTGCAGCTGCGGGCGATGCCTTCTGTCAGCCATAGATGCGTGCTCAGGAGTCGTCCCCGCTCATGGCACGCGATGTTCACCCGAGGCGCTGCTACGGAAGCCTCGCGCTTCGTAGGCGAGGCGTTGCTTTGCTGTTGTGTCACCGGAGATTGCACCGCCCTCTCCCAGCACTCAGCGGGGCTCTATCTCCTCGCATTGAAGAGCACGAGACTGTTGCGAGGCGACGGACAGAGCGGAGGAGGCTGGGCGTTGAGAGCGACCGCCGCGCCGCTGTTGAGATGGCGGCGAGCCTAAGCACTGTTTGAGCTCGTGAGCACGCGTTCCTACCGCTCACGCCGTCGCCATCTGTTACGGACGGCGTGGACTCGCTTCGTGCGTTCCCGTGTGAGCGAACCACGATAAATGTCAACTTCAAATTAGTTTTATGTCGACACGAATCGCTCAACCAGAGCTATGCGACTATTTAAATCTTTTCCATGCGTAAAAATCTTCTTTCGTTCAATACGAGGCGCATATTTGTAGAAATACATGAGAAAAGTAAAAGTAGTAAAAGAAGCGATGTAATTTTATACGAGATTTTTTTCGCATCTTTTTCACTTCCGGAAAAGCATCTTAGAGTGACAGAAAAAAATTGTGGAAGATTACAAAGCTTCCTTTACTTGTTTTTCTAATAAACGCATTTTTTGTCTCCAAACGACTACATAATAGATACATTTAACATTCAGTCATCTATTCACTCGATGATATATGCTTCTCTTAACATGGAATAAGGCACGCTCTTTCTGTATATGGCACATTTCCATAAAACTTCTTACTTCTCCTCGTTTCGTATCGTCGGTAACTTCCTCTTGCACTCTCATCTTCAATTGTCCCATTTCAATAAAACTGTCAGTCGATGATCTAGGCGCTCGCTTGGATGCATGCCATGTTTCATGTACGTATGTAAAGCACGAGCCATTGGGTTCAAGAGGGAATTTAGTATTAAAACCCCGCGTTCTGTTTAAGGATGTCACACTTGGATTTTAGCCGTCCGTTTTTCTCGCCTGACTGAGTGATTTCACCCACGCGCTGTCGAGCGATTTTAACGAACCATATTTTCCAATTAGAATGAATGTGGGACAACGTTTTTACATGTGATATATCTTACATTGACGGGAAACAAAAAATTATAACATCAACAGAAACCAGACATAGATTTTTTTCAGAATATAAGACTATTTCTCGATATACGTGCTTTTTTTCCCTTTTCTCTTTTTCGTCAAACATCGCTCATCCAAGTATCTTTGGATCGATTAAATTACGTTTTCACTAATGAAGTGAAAAACAGTGAAAGTTTTTCGTTAAATGGCAGATTTTGCAAATGAATATCTTTCTTAAACGTATATTTAATAGACTGAGATTAAAGTATGCAAATTAAGAAGTTCATACTACGGAAAATTAAGTTGATTAATAAATTAATTTATATTTCTCCAGCCTTATATAGAATGATGAGAAATAATAAGGAATTTAGAAGATCCTTCAACTTTTTATCTAAAGATATACAAATTTTTAAAATGAATAATTACCACTACCGTAAATATAGATTTTTAATGTTAAATTTCTAGGTCTAACTCATCAAGATTTGTTATGTACTTTTTGCGTATTAATTTTACTATATTTCCTATTCATAATTCTATTTAAACTCATGTGTCTTGGACCATTACAACTTCATACATTCGCTTCATTATCTGTAATTTGTTATCTCATTCTTATCTTAGCTTTCCTTCTTTCCGCCTGTGAATTTCTTCAACGTCTCATCCTTTGACATTGTCTCCTTATATAAAACAGGCTGATGATCCCTGTGCAAAGTTATTACTGTCTTCTTTACATATATTTATCGGTTAATGTTGGCTCATAAATTTTCTTTTGTAGATCATGAATCACCTTAAACGATAAAGTATTTCTGTTATTTAAAAATCCATCGGTTTCTTTTAATAAAATAAAATTTATAATTTATTTTAGAATCCCTTTACCGATAAATATGACCCTCTTACTAGATTATAATCTATTGATCAATCCTTAACATTGTAAAATTCATTTCAATGATTTATTTTCATACAATTTTTTCGACTTAAAATTTATTTAAAATATTTTTAATACGTTACGCATTTTACAGTTAACTTTTATTACTTCGTTTATTTTTATTATTTTTTTATTATTTCGTATATAACTTGTACGAAATCGTCTGCGTCTATATTTTAGTGCACAAGATTCCACAAAATGGAGGAGACATTCCAAGAAAGTGGTAAGAATGGAAACTTATGTATTGTTTAATAGTGCTCTTTTTTGGAAATGGATATATAGTGTGGACAAAAAGTGTTACCGTGTTTCCATTCTCTCATATGCACCAGAATTCCACAATGTTTCCCTAAACAACTCGCTTTTCTGCGGTGAGCGTGAAGGAATGCAACTTTCCGAGGAATTTAATAGGAAACGTCTTCCAACACTCGAAAGGAAGTTTTGAAGTTTTTTTTTGAGTACGGAAACTTTTACTTTGGAATGAAAGAACACCCGCCAAGGGTTTTCTATCCACAGAACGAGATATTCACTTTTACAAAAAACTCTCAAAATCTGAAGATCAAGATCTGTTGTACTGTTTCAAATCTTTCGATAAGAATAAGGAATTATTTTATTTATTAATTTATATTAATGCCATAATATGCATTTTATCCATTCCCTCAGTTTCGAGGATGTATATCACCAGATTTCACGATTCCATTAGAGGATATATATAGAACTTTAAAATATATTTTATCTGTCTAACTCTTTACCAATCTAGCTAGTTTTTATTTTACGCTAAAATGCTGAATCAGGTAGACTGAATGTAGTATAGTTTTTCGTAGGAGACATCACTGCGTGATTCAGTGAGAGAGATACCTTTAACAGCCTTAATTAAGAAGCATATTTCAAGGATATGAATGATTGATTATATTTTCGTATTTCCTCATAAAAATTAGGATTATTAATTTTCGAGAAAATTTGCGACTCATTGATCAAAATCATTTTACCAAATACGGTCAGACTATATTTATTACACAAATTTAGCAGATATTTCTGTAGTATACATACATAAACTTCTATTTCTCATTCTATTTATTTGTTTCTATAAAATGTATATTTCAATTCGATTCATTAGAATAGTTTGGTGTTATTAACGTTTAACTTTGATGAACGAAGGACATTATCATGATAAAAATTATACAAGATATTATTGATTGTAATCAAATATGGTAAAAGTAAAGATCTAAGAAATAGTTTTATTTGCATCTGTATGTATAATTATTCACCAATAAATATTCCATAAGTGTTTTCAGATATATGATTAAGAACATCGTAAACCTCCATTTTTCGGCCACATTAAATTAATATTCTATACCAATGCTAAAATATTGATTACGCTGATATTATAAAAGAACACATAGTATCCACTTAATGATTACCCTTTTTCCTCATTCCTCTCGATAATAACGTATTTTCCTTCGATAGAAAGGAAAGGAGTTGTAGACGCATTAATGTATACAAACTGTTTGATTGGAGTAAACACTCCGTTGGAGTGAGCTTGTCTCTTGCGGCCATATAATGGAACTGTGTGGTACACCTTCTCCCAAAGGGATGACTCCCCTAGAAGAAGTTAGGTACACACCACGGGCGGGTATAACTCCCTGCAGACATGTTTCGAAACAATACACTCCTTGTCCATATAAACCGAATCAAAAGGTATCATATGTGAATTGCGTAAGATAATCGTAGATTGCCAATCCTTACGATCGAATTCGAATTGAGTTATGGAACGAAAATGGCTTTCCATTTTTCTGATAGAATTTCTGAAAACCTAAGAAATATCTTAATAATACTGATATAAAATTCCATTTACATTGAATACAGTTTTGACAAAGCTTTAATTTGGAAAAGGATCATTACAACCTTTATAAATGATTCAATCCTGATGGGGAATTAATAGTTCTTAAAGACCGTAGACGCTGCGACTCCAATGCAGAGTAACTAGTTCCTTTTTATGCGATTAGTTGATTCATCAATCTGAGTTCTTGACGCTTGAATTACAGTATCGTATTTCATAGATTTTTTCCATTTTTTTTTGTTCAGGAAACCAAATATCTTTGAAAACGCCACTGATGATGCATTACAATTCCTGAAGGATGAACTTCCAATATCCGAGATAAAAATCTTTTTTCATCATTCCTTCAATACAATTTTCGTGAATGGAATTAGAATGATACTTTTTAAGATATTCAAAGAAATTTGTATTCCAGAATGTACCAGGCAACGATCTGATGATTTTTCCAGCAAGAAAATATAAAAATAAACCAATTCATAGCCAATTAATTTGAGAAACAATGTATAAATGGAAGGAAGATGATTTCTATTTCAATTTCCAGATGTTTCGCGAAGTGAATTCCAGATATAATCGAGTCTAAAAATCGAAATTGGAATGAATCTGATCAAAATAATTTTCAGTTCACGACTTGGATTCATTCAATGAAAAAGATAAACATAGATAATCTGCCATACCAATTTAATGTTTGATCAACAACAATTTGCTAGAATACGTGTAAGAATAGTTCTTTTATTTGTATTTCTAAAAATTTCACTAACGATTGTAAGAAGAAGTTATAATGATCCTTGATGATTTTCTTATCACCATGTCTCTCTTCTTTCACAGTTATAAAAATCGTCCAAAATTTGGTTGTACGATTTTTTGTAAGTTCGATTTCCACACATAGAACGTTCCAATTTGAATCTACTCAAGAATGAATATTAATAATAACATTTTATGGCTCTGAATAGCCAAAAGAAAAATATATACTCAATATTTTACATTATACATATAAATCAAAATCCATTTGGATAATTCCGCGGATTGATAGTTTATTTCCTCATCACTATCTGCTTTTCAACTCAATTTTTGTAACTATTCAGTATTAAATGATATGAAGACAATAACAAACTGGAGATTAATACTCTGCAAAAGCAATACTGTTCTATCTAATCCTAAGTTTGCCCACTCAGGTCAGAAAATTCTGAAGGACCGTATAAAAATAGACGTTCAACAAAGAAAAACATCAAATCAGAAAAAGGCATGGGGAGAAAATCTTCTTGTATTTTATTAGTGATGGAGAGGTTGGAATTAAGAGAAGACAGATAATAGATAATTTCAAGTCAACAATAAGTTTATTCTCCCGATTATTAGGAAGGAGAAGCTCCCTCGTCTACTTCATAACAACACATCAAACCAGAAAAATAATTGTATTGCATGCATTTGGTGTATATGAGCATATATACAAATACACATACATTTACATATATTTATATATACACCCATGCAATTTTACGCTATATATTTATGTATACATATTTGCAAGATAAATATACACATGTATATGTCTTATGTACAAGACACACGCATAGATTCAACTATCGTTCAAGGTAATTTCTCTGAACATGAAATGGAGTTTGTAATATTAATCAAAATACTTTACCTCGAAAGACTTATATAATTTGATATTTAAGGAATTTGATATATTTTCTTATCTCCGTTTTGTAAGATTGAGAAAAGTGAAGGTTTGGAAGAAAACAATCAAAACCTGTGTACAATGTTACAAATAATTTCTAAAATGATAAAAATACATTCGCCTTTTACATTAAAATTTCATTGTGTAAATTTTCGTCGATACAAAGAAATGTTTATGGCTCCGTTTAATCATATTTTGATTTGAACACATAGAGAAGAAACCATGTGATGAGGATTTTGAGAAGAATTCAGCGGAATTGAACGTATAAATGCACTCGAGACGTAAAAACCAAGGATAATCCGAAAGTTATTTTCCCCACGTCAAATATAAAGGCCACGGAAGACATAGTTCATTTTTAATTCGATTAGAATTTGTGCTTAGACTGTTGTTAATGTAAAAGGGAAGACTTGGCAAGAATTGTAAAATCAGGTTCTTTAGTTTTACGAATGCATTCATAGTATCGATATTAATGATTTAATATAATCTAGAAAAACAAACGTAAGCTACAAGAGTTCGATATTAGAGATTCGTATTTGAAACCATTTGAGAATTATTGATCTCCGAACATCGATGCAAAACGATATATGCAGTAAGAATTATACGTCTAAATTCACTTTAACTTTGCGTAAATGTCGATTCACTATTTTAATCGTTAATATTGTCATTAAATTTGGGCGAATATTTATTACTTCTTATAGCGCCGCTTAGGATACAGAAAAGTAATCTTATTCGATTCTCAATCGCAGTAAAAGAGGATTTAATATTATTGCTTTAATAGTTGGCACGGTTCGAAAACGTACGTAAAAGATGATATAGTAAAGCATCGAAGTCCCTTGCCTCCTCATGCAACCTGGTTCCGCGAGCCAATGGATTCGTACGGAATGCAAAACAACGAATGCCACATCTGTGAAAATAAACTATTTCATCATCTTCTTTAGTGCTACGTGCCTCGAGACCGCGCATCCGTTTAAAACGGATAAAATACGGCTCGATAAACCAATCACTATCGGTCATAATTAATAATTTCTACTAGCCTATTCCAGTGGTTCTAAAACTTGACGAGATGAATCATCAAGATCCTCTGTGTCGAAGAGGTAATAATTTGGAAGGTCGTAATGGGTCTAGAGCTGGGACAGAATGCAGGTGGAGGAACTCGACGATCGCGTTAACTAGCAGGTACGTAAACGCAAGTTTCAGAGCCACTGGGCTACTGCCGCATAGTACTGAGGAATATCGCCGAGTCTCCGGTGATCACGGACTGCGGCGAAGTCCGCGGGCAGCCATGGACTCAGCAAGAAGTCTCCAGAAGAAGTTTGGCAAGCCGGAAGATTCGAGGCCAGGAGGATGGCTGCGCAGGAAGGGCCTCAGGGGCTTCCTGGGATCCCTCGACCGGGGCCGCCTTTTTCTTGGGCCGCCACAACTCCAGACGGGGCATTGCCGGGCCTTTTGGTACCACGGAAGAATGAATTGGGTGCAGAGGACAATGGTAAACATTGGTCAGTCACGGGATTAACATCGTTATCTCCCCAAACACCGCGTCGTGAGTTACATGCACGTACAATGCGGACGGTTCGTTCGATATTGGTTGGTAATTGAAGCAATGGATTAGAGTTTGGGATGAGAAATACAAAGAGGATGACATTATCGACGAATATGATCATCGTTACCAGCTAGGTTGTTCGGATGCACTGATTGTTGGGAGTAAGGCTTATTTTAAGACCATGAAGTAATTCTGTACATTTAATCATTGTGACAGTGTGTATTAATATTATTTTACTAAGAAATTTGTTGAAAAGATTGAGGATTCTTTCAGACATTTTGGAATGCAACCTGTTTCAGTAAAAATCAGAAAGATATTTGATATACAGGGATGGGAGAAGTTTCAGTTATGTGCTTATTATAATATAAATATATTGATGTAAAGAAGAAATGAAACAGGCTGATATAGATGCGCGTAGGCATTTGTATGGAAATTGGGAAATTTTTTTTCTCGGAAGGGATTTTCCGCAATTAAATTTTGCATCGCACGAAGTGAACTGAACGAGAAGATAGAATATATGAGATATATCGAAGCGTAGAGATGTTTATAGTGCTAAATAAAGTGAATGCACGAAAAATAAATAGGAGTGAAATATTTGTTTTGTTTCTCACTAGCTGAAATTGAAAATTCAAATCTGAAGAAATTGACACAAATCCGAATGAACTTCTAGCTTTAAATTGATTCTCTTACTTCCTCGCAACATTTGAAACGGTTTTTGACGACATAGAACTTTGAGAATGTAAAAAATATTTTCATAAACATTCGATATATCATGATGAATAGAAAACTATGGAAATATTTACTGGAAAGATTTCAATGATACGGAATTAAAATGTGCGGGGAAATTTCTCACTCGTGCGTAAAAGAATACTCAAGATTTAAGTATTGAAGAAAAATGGCTCTAACAGGATAAGGTAAGTTCCTTCCTCGCTGAATATGGATATATGGTACATGTATCGATTCAAATAGAGGATGTCAAGATATGGGGTGAAAGCAGCGGGAGGTAAACTGACTAGAAATAAGCGAAGGGGAGAAAGCTTTGGCCGTGAGAATTCATCACACAAGTGGGATTCGAGGGCTGAAATGACACATATTGAGCTATGGCGGTAACGAGGAAATGATACCTGAATAGAAGCCGAAGATATTACGATATGCCACGTAATTTCCGGCTTTTGTGTTATCGTACATAACTTGGCAGTGGAATGTTTTCCATGAAATTTAAATGTAATTCCTCGAGCGTTGTATGTTATGTAATTACGTAGCGCCTTTTAATAAGGCTCGAGGAAATAATCTATTGGAAACAAAATTGAAGGATATTTTATGCAATTGCTAAAACTACGAACTACACCTAAAATATGAGCATGTATATTTTTATGGATATTTATTTAGAATTAGATTATTATAATTTAAAGAATAATTTATCATATTTTAAAATGTCATCTTGTAAACATAAACTTTTATCTTTAAATATTTTAATATTACCTTTTTAAACTGTTCTTATTAGGGATATTAGAGACGTAAACTTCTATGCTGTTACGATTTTAGGAATAAAATTAGTAAATTAACATTAATAGGGAAATTAAGACATGATTAAATTTAAGTTTAAATGAGTCATTACGCAAATAAGCATTTTTAAGATGACTGCAATTTGGAAACCCAAGCCGGACTCGTTTTTAAAATGTGTTGCTCCAGAAAAATGACGTAGAAAGGAAAATCGGGGGCCGAAAAAAATCCCACACAAAACAAGCAAATATTGAAATGCGAACACCATCTGTCTCTGCTTTCGGACGCTTGAAAAATTCGTGTCGTTTGAAACGCTAAGTCATCTTCGATTGTAGAGAGCCGTCCACGCCGATGCTTGGTTGATGATGCGATGGAAACGTTTTCACGGGCTAAATCCTCTCTATTGTAGACAAAATTCTTCACTCGTCGATAGAGAAAACTCCATCGAGATCGGGAACTTCCATTTCGAAGGAACAAATGATGTTTCCATTATGATTTCAGAGAAGTGTTGTTCTATTCACCGTGGATCGACTTTTTTACAATGAAGGTTAAATCACTTGTTTCTATATACAATTTTTATCAAAAATAATATTTAAAATCGGGGAGAATTTAAATTAAACCCACGTAAGATCATAATTGTGAGAGACCAACTATGATTGGAATCGTTTCCTCTATTTGGTCAATGAACGATATCATTAAAGCTTTTGTGGATTTGAAAGCAGCAATGATACTTCCACGACGAATGGGATACCTTCAATTTGACGACTGATTTAGAAAGATATATAAACATCGTGCCTTGTTACTTTCTGATTTACATTGTTGGGATAATCTAGTAAGTTATACTCGTACTTGAGTTATGCATCCATGTCACTCCTAATCGAATTCTATGATTCTTCCGTTCAAGTACCCCAAATTTACACATAAAACACTATCATAATCTATTCATTCACTATCAGACTACACACTAACGTAAAAGCTTTGTAGAAGATCTATCTATGAGCTTTTTGAAGGAAAAAATAACAAAAAACTTTCATCTATGGGTTATTACAAATAAAAAGTTTATTGAATGTATTATTCTGACGTAAGCCCAAAGCCGATCAATTCGCGCAACATTCTTTCCCGTGGCAACAATTTAGTGAGACGGTCAGAATTAGCGCATGACCTGCTATCACTGGAAATAGACACGTTCGTGCATTGCTAAGCAGTGAATTGTCAGCTAGAACGAAATATCGGGTGAAAGTCAGTTGACAAGAAGTGGCGGGGTTACAAGCTTCAATGAGATTCCGAGCAGAGAACTTGATCTAAGGAATTCAGGATGTAAAGTAAACGTCAGAACAAAGAAGATTTTCAATGTTCGAAATGTCCATCGGACAAATTAAAAATGTATAGTCAAAATTTAACGATTAAAAATTATATGTTGACAAAAAGGTCAAGCTTAGGATCTATGATATTCAAATAGCCCCTAATCTAGCAAAAGGCTCTTCATATTAAAGACACGTGGAAATAAATCTCCGTGGAAGAATAGTCATGAACTTTGTATTGAGTGACCATACCAGTGAACGCGTCCTTCTGACCTGGAAATTTACATACCTATCGGATATTATGCAACCATCATTACTTATATGACGCCTCATACATTGCCTCGTTCTTTAATAACGAATTTCTGCAAAGATATTCGAAAAAATTATCCAAACATTACCAAACAAATGAAATTTTATTTTTAATAGAGACAGAATTTTTTTCCTCCAGAAATATTATAAAAAGGTAAAATATTAGATGTGCGAGAACTTTAGCGTGAAATTTAATTCATAAGTTTCACCAATATTTACTGTTAGATCGTGCTAATATTCATTTTCAACCAATTCTTCAATATCTAAGACTAACTCTAGGGTAACACAATGAAATCGATTCATATTTGCCCGTATAGTATATTTTATAAAGATAATGACTGCAACTGGATGAATGGTTCACCAGGAATATAACGGAGAATAGCTACGGAGTAACAGTGAAATTCTAGCATCTACCTTGAAACGTAGACAATGACAGTCGTCCGAAACGGCTGTGACATTAAGCCACAGATGACGCGTTGTTGACATTTGGAAATTAATAGTCCGGAAAATGGAATGGCCTCGCTGTACTTGGAACGACCTACTTCCTCAACAGAAATATCGTCAGAAAAATCGTTAAACAACATTTTACTCTCGAGATTTCACTCTGATTCATTATGCTAACATCTCCGAATGGGAGAATGTCTCGAGTAAAGGTGAATGTGAGAATTGGGAAATAGGTGTTCGCGTGCTGCAGATTAGGAGTTATTCGTGACGATCGTCTGATACATAAATTCCCCATTCACTCCTGATAATTCGATAAATATACGCTGTCATTTTGGAGAAATCAATCTCTTGATTGAAATATACACCTTTCAACTAATTTTGTTTTAAAAGTTTCCATGATAAACTATTTAACTCTTTATTATAATGTTCGATTTACCGTGATGATTTAGATGGGACATTACGTATCCTCCAAATTAACGAATATGGTTCAAACAGATATTGGATCGCTAAAGTATGGAAAGCATTTCGTAAAAAGTCTCCTTCTGATAGAACTTTTAGCGCTTTAAAAGATTTCAATCATGCACATCGATCTAAATGATTAATACATTCGATTGCATGCGACGAGGAAATAACTGCGAAGAATTTGACAAGGTTGCGGAAAATAAGTTACTCGGATAGGCAAAGTGCGTAAAGTGCGTTTTAACAATTCCTCTGCGTTTGAATCAGATACCTGATTTCGATCCATGAAACCCTGTCTCAATTAAGGGCCGTCCTTAAAGAAAATCAAATTATTTGCGTTCATCAAATTCGCGTAGGATTATTCTTTCATCCTTGATAGAAACATTTACGTCAACATCGTGCTTCAAAAAGGATAACGTTTAGTCGTCTAAGCTCATCGTGAAAATATTTAATATTTTATCCCGCTGTTTTCCTCTGTAAAAGAAGAAAATATCGATCGGGAGGTACGCGGTGTAGGTGTGAAGTATCATCGAGTGCCCTTGACGGTTGCCGCTTTCATTAAGACTCTCCTTGCTTTCTCGAAGCTTTTGACAGTTACCTCCACTCTTTTTACGTAGTGATTTCATTGTGTGATAATGTTCAAAGAAAAAGCTCGCATAGTACCATTCATTGTGGAAGGCGACGTTCCGTGACCCTTGACCCGAGGGAAATGTGTCAAAAATGTCCTCAAGTCAACGAACTACGCACCAAAGCGTGTTAGAATTTTAAAGGCGTCGATGTACAAGCAAAGATAAGCCCTTATCTTTTCCTTTTTTATTTCATTTCGTTAGATAGACCGTGAAGAGATACGTTTCCAGCAATGCGGAAAAATCATCTGCAATTAAGCGTGAAAATACAAGAAAAGGTCATATCATACGAAAAATTAAGTGAATTTAAATAAAATATTACTCGTATTAAATAAGAATGATTCTAGATATGGAAAGTAACGAATTTGGCGTAAGAATTTCAAATTATGAAAGCGATAAGGAATCTAGTGGTAAAGTTGTACAAGAATGACTATTTTCCTTTTAAAAAATTATCACCAAAGTCAGGCGTATTTTCGATTCTATATATTCAGAAGAGTTGTATGAAAATTATTATTCTACCCTAAAACCAGATATTATTCCAACAAATTTGGAAGAAGGCCGCGTTGAATTAATCCCGAGCTATGACCGTAAATACATCTGACTACGCTGCCAAAACTATTTTACTTCGATGAAAGACATCCTGGACTCGAATTTCTATGGAAATAAACGTCGGGAAATGACAATTGCGATAGAAGAAATTTAGAAAACATATCAAATAACTGAATTTAATATTTTCAACGTAATATTTTTTGATATTGTTCGAATTAATTACTTGAGGACTTTCCTACGCATCTAATAGACCATGAAATAAAACGATTTATTTATTTCAGTATATTTCCCAAATCGATCAAAATACACATTAGTTTCTAATCGATTCCTCGAATAGTAGCTCCTTTGATCGCGACTATTACTCACTGCGTTAGATGTCTCTAATTTATTCGCGGAAGGAAGTGACTAATTAGGATCACTTAATTTATCCATTCAAAAATCAATAATAATCAGCTATTTAGGCGAATCAAAAACAATAATAGTATTCCAAATATTCGCGATACAATTAAAACAAAAGAGATGAATCTAAATTTCATACGATTACTTCCGTGTCTCCGTAGAACATTCCGCAACGAAGAAAGGCACTCTGAATCTCCCCACGAAAAAATTAGATTCTAGGATTAAATACGCAACGACGAGGTAAAATTCGCAATTATATGACCCCGCGAAAAATATCCGCAAAATTATTCGGAACCGAAGATATCAATTTAAAATGCACGACATGCATGTGAATCGGAGCAGGTCCACTCTTTAAGTCCCCGCAATCGTAAATAAATTCCCGCTCTGGCAACGGAGTCTAAATCGCTACAACCCTATCACAACCACTGGAGCAACACACTTGCAACAATCGAAACGAATTGGGACACCGAGAAATCGTCTTGAAATTATTCTCCTCTCGTCTCGAATGAATTACCGACACACGCACTGCATTTTCGTCTCTATCGTGAACTTCACCTTTCTGCCTGCTGTCCTCGCGAACGGGAGATGCGTTTGCTGCAGCCAGCTTGTCTGCTTTTCGGACTTCTTGGGAAGAAAGCGAGTTCCAGATGAGAATACGAAGTCAGCTGGGCGAGGGAAAAGCGGGCTTGCTATCGGGGGCGGGTGAGGGTCTGCTTAAAAAGAGAGAAGGGAATGAGTAGCGTAGCTATGGTTAGGAAGCAGAGTTGCCCATTTTATGAGCAGGCGGTAATACGTCAAGTGCCAAGATTGCCCGAGCTGCCGCCAGGAGTCTCCCCGATCGCTGGCCTACATTTCCTGCTTATCGAACGCTCGATGCAGTGTCCTGCGCTCACCCCTTCAACCCCCACAATTCTTTAACCTTTACTAGGACCAACATACGTCCCCTTCTGACCAATTAGTAGGTAAAATTTCGACCACGAGGGAAGTAATTCTCAGGGGACGAATATATCAAACCCTGGAATTAAATTACTTCGATTCTGCTGTAGAGAGGAATGGTTATTCAACGTACATTTTTCCTCACGTCGAATTCCCCGCAGATACCACGGAATTTTCGGGGAACTCACCTACAACATAAAAAAAGCCTAACTATGACTACATAATTATTATTGGAAATTAATTCCGTCCAAATGAGCGTTTAAACTTTAGGATGACGCAGAATAATGCAGCAACTATCGCAGGTGTGTTAAAAAAATTGAGATTCAAAGTCTCCTCCAAATACGTTTCCGCGGTAAATTAATTCGTATCCCTTAACAGTTGAGACTTAATGGTTGAGGAAATAGCTCCGAGATATCAAATAATGTAAATTAAGATACCTGAAATTCGTTGCACGTGATGACCTGGGTTAAGGTCAAGTTCTCGCCTGTCTTAAAACACGATCTGAATCGATACGGAGGCCAGGGTAAGGACGCATTTAAAATTCAGCCGCGCGAGAAAGGTCCGACGTGGGTTCCTCGTTAACTTATAATTCAATTAAAATATAAATAGAAGACCCGAATTAATTTGTCGAATGAATAAATAGATTTAATTTTCTGTCTCCTTCGGCGGGAAGATGGAAGGATCTTATTTTCCGACACTTGTTTCTGTGACTCATGTTCACAATAGGTAACTGCAGGTACAACGCCGTCCTAGAACATGCCGTAATATGAAAGGGATTTCGCAATGCGAACAGCACAATTTCTTGAGCGTCTTGGGTAATACACTAAAACACTTTTATGGACATTCAAGGTGGTTCTCTTGTCTTGAAAAATCCAGGATTAAGGAGAGGTGATTTAACTTTACGCGATCACTTCGTACGACTGGATTACCAGGTTAAATGAAGTGGAAAATAGCGACATGACTGGGACTCTGACCCAGGTCTCCCACTTTCAAGCAGGTGTGGATAACACAGATAAACTTGGAATAAGCAGAGGAAATGAAGTCAATTATTTTATTAAAAGGTGAATTGATAACACAACGTACGCATAAGGGTTCAGGCATAACTTTAAGTGGAGATCTTAGAAGAAAATACTAGGAGACAATAATTCTCTCGAGAGGTTAAATAACACGTTAACGTAAATCTACGAAATCTCTTTCGTCGACCTGAACGGTCGATAAATCGAAAAGTAATTGTTCTCATGCATTCTTCGATAACGACCGTGATTTATACAAGGCAGAATATAATTGCATGTTCTTTGTTGAGAGAAATCGATCGATGCTCGACATTGGGAGATAAAAAGCTCCTGTCGTAAAAAAATGCCTCAAAAATTCTATACTATCTTTGAGAGCAAGAGAACTTTTCGAATCACCCTCACACTTACTATAATCATCGCACGAAGGCCATGTTACTAAGGAGCTATTATCTAAGCAAATATCGATCGGAACAACCGTTAGGGATAAAGGGCAGAAAATTTCGAAAGGAAAGGACGGCAAATGTCTGGAAAACTTCGAAGGTCGGTTTATACAGGGGACGTGAAATGAAAGCATTTAAGATGCTAGAATCACTGAGATCACTAATCAAAAAGAATCAAAATATGTTTAATGGTCATGATAACACTTCCTCTGATCAATATTCCTAAAGGAAGAGGAGAGAAATTTAACTACGTATTCCGGATGTATTCGTCTTATAATACACGTGGATTATTTCAGAATTCTCTAAATAAACACGTTTCGAATAGAAAAAAGTAAATCCTCGCTTATTTAACTTCTTCTTTTTTTAGCTGTGACTTGGAATAGACTTAATTCTTCCGCTGAACTTACTTAATTGATGGAAGTGGTATCTGAGAACTTTTTTCTTCCCTCAGAAAATAAATTCCAATATCGGAGTGTTTCGAATCGATCTCTTTTCATATTGGAGAGACTTAATATCCGAAAGTACATGGAAATGTAGGTCGACCTCCATTAGTAATTAATTAATGAATATGGGAAAACCATGTTGTTACCATTACAACTTCATTTTTATAACAGACAGTAAAATTTATGAAGGAAAATCAGGTACGGTTTTATCGTGAACATAAATAGGATTAAAAAATTTCGATTCAGCCCAAGTAACTTTTCTACTTTCTTTTATTATATAGAATCATTTAACAGAGAAAGGAACTTAATAATATTTAAACAAAATTTCCTTTGGTTAAATCACTTTATGCCTTAAATGAAAACTATTCCTTTGTTTTTTCAGCATCTTTCAATTTTTAAAATGTTTTGTTACGTAAGATCATTACTTATATAACGTATGCTAAATAAATGTTATTTTAGTGCCAACTTCATGTTTTCCAGAGTCAAATAATTTAAGATATGTTTGCATGTGGTAAAGCTCTATATTTTAATTAATTTTTATTTCACAACTAGCGAAGGTTGGATGAATCTAAATCTGGCATAATCCATTGAGAAATTGATAGATTGATATACATTCACGCATACGATTTAAATACAAACAGCTTCATTTAAAAATGCAATTAATATTAGCGTATTCTAACTTATGTACTACTGCGACCTGTATAGCAATATCGTACTCTTAATTCCTGTTAATGGTAATTTTCGTTGTTATAAAATATGTATATTTTATTATTACTATTCTTTCCCATCTTAAACTATACCCATATATACATAATTTATAATATATAATAAAAATCGATACAGGTCGAGGTAATATAAGTTAGAATACGCTAATATAGTTAAACCCAAATACTTTAAACAAAGAACTATATCTAATAGTTGCGTGAATGGTAGATATTATTGGTGCTTGAATCTGAAATTTCAATTGTGAAAACATTCCAATATCTTCAACATTTTAGATCGTTTTAGTTTTTTTGAAGAATGGTATTACTGGATTGAATGAAAATTGATGGAAAACCTGGGATTGATTAGAATCTCTCCTCGTGTTGTTATGAAAATATTGAATTCCCTAACTTGGAGGAGTTAAGATTGAAAAATGAAAGCGGGAGCGAATTTGCATAAACCACGAAGCAATCTGCTGTCAATTAAAAGCATTCGAATAATTTGAAAGGAGAGTTGGAAAACAACTTCGCCCATCATTCTGTGAAGGACTTCAAAGAACTTCGTTTATTTTCGATCAATCATTAAACTATGGTTAAAGAGTTGGCTAATGTGTTCAGTAGGGGTTTTGCTAGAAAAATAGAATTGGCCTTTTTACTCTATGAACCCTCTACTTTACTCCTTTATCTTCAATAATCCATAAAAATGCGATTCATCGGATCCTCAAAATGTGAAAAATAAATAATTCTCGAGATATATTTATCTTAGCCTTGTCTGTATGTATGTCTATCTCTATGTATAGTATGAATTAAAAAATATCGCGATTTGAGTTTCTTTCAATCAGATTATTCCAATTCTCTTGGTTAGTTAGACGTACACACGCCAAAATTCATCATCAGTCGGTGGAGAGTAATATTGGTTGGTAAACTTCATCTGATCTCGACTCAAATCGATTATAACTTCATAAAACATCGTTTCAGGGACCAATCAGGAAAATAACGTCGTTTTGAAAGGTCATTCGATGGGGAAATTTCTGCGGAGATTGAAATTCTATTTGAGTTTTTGATCGGAACGATTTCTCGAATAAATGAAATGACGTGTTATCCAAAATTTTGTTCTGGAATTCTCGGAAATAGAGACATTGTTCCAAACGTTGTCCAATTTTGCTCTAGAGTAATCGTAATTGTAAACATTAGCAAAAATATTTACGCTTTTTTAATGTGTTTTAGTTTTTGCGAAGAAAAAAAATATTACGATGAATCGCCGATTATGAATACAAGCCAATGAGAATAAATTAAAAAAAACAAAGTCCTTAACTAGATGTAAGTTTCCGAATCTACTACGTGAAATGTTTAATCCTCTTTTCTTTGATTAATTGATGCTCTTAAATAGTGATTTGATGATGAATATTTTCACAGAATTTAAGATCTCCTGATTTACTCATACATGGCATTCTTTCTTACATGACAGTAGTTTTCAAACTTTTTGCTATTTTAGTAGACGTAGATTCAAATTTTAATGTATTTAACAGTTTTGCGAACATCAACGGTTGAACTGATATTTTAATTAAACGCAATAAATCATATAAATGTAAATTTTCATAATTTCCCACCTTTTCTTACGTTTGTACGAAAATGTAGTTCATGAACTCATTGAAATGAACGGTATTTCACAAAAAATTGTAACTTATGCAGCACTCCATTATGGTAAAAATAGAATCATCATCTAAAGTATAGATTCACTCTATAAACAGACATTCGTAACCTCTATTATTCAAAGTGAACCGTATTGTAAAATAATTATTGCTCCAATAACTATTTTCTCCGAAAGATACGAGTGGAAACTATATAAAAGTGAAACGAAGGAAAATTCGAAGCAGGGATTATTGATCCTGACAAATGCCTTGTCTATGCGGGTGAAATATACGTATTAAAGATTAGTACCTCTTATCTCTCTACACACGTTTACATTAGATAGTTTCTATCATGATTCTTGACATCTTTGTGCCGTTTTCTCCTTGCGGGACAGAGTGAGATGTTCACAGTCTCGCCTAAGGGCCGAACGATTGATAAATAGCCGCTGCGTCTCGTTTTCTATTGTCTCAATCTCGAGTTGAATACAAATCGAATAAACCAGAAGGATATCGTAATTTCGTTGGTTTATTGAGTGCACTTCTCAAGACTCGTACGGTTAAGCAATACGTTACTCTACCAAATTGAAATTGTACGTTTGCGGAAACGCATTCAACAATATTTTCGAATAAGCTTTCGCATCATCAAACTTTTCGTTTAATAATATTATACCTGATCCAACTTTAATATTTGTTTATAAGCGTTTTGGATACCTCATCCTCCAATACTATCACGCCAAACAATAAATCATTTCGATTGAAAGGGAATACATATCAATAAAGTCTTAACAATCTTTTTGCTTTTCCCTAGAGAGTAAATATTTGCTTCAAATTAAGAAATTGGTTGGTTCATAAAGTGCTTTTGAATCCTTGTCCTGTACAGCATCTTGAACGGAATTCATCGAGTATTCTTAGGCCGTAATCCTCAATTGAGACACGCAGTAGAATCTCTGAAACTTGAATACAAAGGATTATAGAACAAAAGAAATTAATACATTTTCTCTATATATTTTCAGAAATATAAACGAATACACATACATATAATTCGCATTACGGTGTTAGCAAGGGTCCAATTTTTCAGTTTTAATTTGTGAAATTGTCGTCGATTTTTCTTTTTTCTGATAATCACTAAATCTCTCCAAACCAGTATATCTTAGGGAGAAAATTTTCAATCGCACATATTTGACAGAAAAGGCAATCTCCATGATATTCTTTCCTAACAAAAATCATCATGTGATCGACACGTTACAAAATCAAACATGGTGTTGATGTGTGTTGGAACCATCCGACTTTACCATCATAGTATAGTGCGATAAGTTCTAGGTTTGATAAAGAAAGAAAAAACAAGATTCTCTGGATATTTCATCACCATAAACACCTTTTCGTCACATTCGGACAGACGACTCTATTATTTTTTTGATATCCTCGACGAAATGCAATTTTTCAATCTCCTCGAAATACGCTGCTATCTCAGCTTCGACCAAATTATTTTAAGTGAATTCTGCGCAGCTAAGGATGGATACTAAGATCGTGGAAAGGTAAAGCATTCGTCATGAGACAATAGAATAAGATTTTCGAAAAAAAAGTTTCGAAGGGTTTTGATGAAGATTCTCGGTAACCACTCAAGACGAGTTTCATGTTTGCCATTATGTAAGATTATGCAAAATCTTATCAAACTCAAGGACCCGCAGCAATGAATAAATGCGATTAAAAGTGTGAAAAACGATGTTCAGCTCCCTAATAACTCTCTTCGAATCAAGTAAAATTCAATATTGTCTTTTGGTAGCGGCTGCAATTTTTCCATTTGAAACTGCGCTTCAACTTTTTTTCATCTAATGTAGTGTTAGAAAAAAAGAATGGATTTTGGTAAAAATAAATTGCTTTCGTTCGTTTACTTTGACTCTTGAAGAATAATTTGTATTCTTCTCGAACATTTCAATTTTCCAGCCTATACCGATATGGAATCGTTACATCATTAAGATACAAGCTTGAACAATGTTTAAAATCTATTACTTATTTCTCATAATTACTCGTTTATTTTTTGAGTCTATACGTTTAAGCTGAACGGTGCGTAGTTATATGCAAAAACATGGGAACTGGAAACAATAGACTGAAATGTCCCATGGAATATTTTTATATTTATTTATATATATTTTACAACTTATTGATTATTATATTTAACAGCCGAATTTTATTACGATTTGAATTATAATAAAACAAACATTTATTGCCTACAATTTCAACATTCACAGCATTTCTACTATAATTCTTCTTGAAAGATACTTGGAGTAGTGCCCAAGCTCACCGGATACAATCATATAGTTCGTTTAACAATTTCAAATGACCTAGTTCATTTTATACACCACGACACGTTTCAAATGCTTAAAATATTTATACAAAAAGACAATGAAGAACACTCTATCACACGATATAATCGTAATTATTGAAATATTTCATGCAATAATTACATACACGATATTCATTAAAAACTATTGCAGCATCCATTGGAACTTCCATAAAAATACGCAAAATTGTGCCAAAAAAAGATTCCATACCGTTTATTGAATGCTTATAGAAGTATCTACGAATAGTATTTATTTCGCTTGAGTAACAAAAGAGACTTGGTAAGACGTTCAGTAATTTAGTCAAGTCAGTAAGATTAAGTGAGTTGGTAGAGCATTTCTTAGTTCAAAAATTTGCATCTATTTTGATGTCAATACTAAATATTTTTGACATTAATATTTTGCATCAACCACGTTAAGTTACTACTTATTTGAGTTTTTAGTCCCTAATGCAACAAATGAGAATATGGTAAGTTTAAACGTATGTAGACATCCAGTAACTTTTTGATTGAAAATGTGATACGAATACATCAACGAAGGAGCAGAATTAAACCCTCCGTTATCTTGGAGGTTACTGGTGTTCCGCAATGAAGGAAGGAAGTTGAATAACCACATTGGTATACTTCCTGTAACTAGCAGAAGATGAAATAACTTTATGGATCTTTCGCCATGGTAGATACGTGCGAAGTGGAAGGTGCTGTTGACACATCCCTTTGATTTTGCGACTGTTACCTACCACAATCAGAAGCACGTACATAATATCGTTATTTTTTTTGGAGGCTCTTTTAATACGGTTTCTTACGTGCTACTGATTTAATCCACGGTAAATAATTCGATCATTTGAATGAACCTTCGCAAAAGGAACTTGGAGACAGATTGTGTAATGGGAATCCATTATTGCGATGGGAGAAAATGGAAACGTTAAAAGAACGAGTTATTAATCTTTCTCCGAAGCTAATTGACCCCAAAGTGCGGTTCTGTAATCATCTCGTTTTCGTTAGCCTCAAATTCGGGATGTCGTCCATCAAAATGCTCATCTTTATCATTTCCCTAACGACGATGTCTCCACACTTATTTCAAGGACAATCTAGGTAGGAGTGACGCAATATTAACACTGTTTTAGTTTTCAACGCCACGAAAAAATACATTAGCTGACATAACCATTTTAATGATAGCCTATTTCAGTTTACAATGAAATAATTTGATATATATCATGAATGGAATTTTTAGAAAAAATGTCATCCCTCGCCATACAGTAGGTACATTTTCAATACATTTAAATCTTATTCTTTTTTAAATTTTTAACATAAACATCGAAACGAAGATTCTCTATAAGAAATTTTTAAAATATTCAAGAAGTGATTAACGCCGATAGAGATCAAATCTTAGAAGCTGTTAACACATGTATTATTATATTATTAAATGTTAAAAACCGGAGCAAAAGCAAACGAATGTGGCTGTACATGGGTCTGAAATTTTTCCGTTATTTCGCCATTCCTCGACTTCTTTTCAGAATATTTCCCGAAGACTTCTGCAAATCGTGGGTCGGATACTTTTCAGACCCTTCTTGTATACTTACAATAGATTAAGATCATTCGAGACGTCTACTGGAAGAGATTACCTTTAAAATTGTTCAATATCCAAGGTATTATTTTCACTTATGGACGAATTAAAATTCGCTTATGTCCAAGATATCGAGCAAATATTTCAATCAGACAAATATGTCAATTCTAAACGGAATCGTTTAAAAAAATTAATTCAGGTTATTGTACCCTGAGTAAACTAATTCAGTGTTTTATTTTTCAATTCGGAAACTTCTCTTTAACAGTCTTATTTCAGTTATTATATTTTAGGCGTAAATGAAATAGTTCGAATGCCTAAACTCTGAGTAGTCATTCAGCGGACTGTTCTACTTAACAGAGATACGCCGCCAATATGACTTCATCATCGAGTTTTTTCACATTTCATAATCGTTATTATCATAAGTACCCCCTGAATTGCAGGTAAGAATTTTCATTCCTACAATGCAGGAGATACTCTATCCATTTAATAATAAATACATTTCAACAAATATTATCTCAAATAACTATTTTATCCTGAAATCATATTTGGAACATTTGCGATCGTGTGAAATTTTTGGATGGATACTTTTATGAGATGGAAAAGGTAGAATTAATAATTCTCTTGATTATAAATAAAGTTATGCAAGTTTCTATTTTGCATTGTTTGTAATTGGTTCAAAGCATGTATTTATCGGCATTAAGTTTCTAGGAATCTTTTACTTTCATTAACAGAAGTTCCTTTTTTGCAAAAAGTAGTAGATTCATTATATATGAATCGATTAAATGATTTTCATCATTATGTATTAATCAAAACATCAATTGAAAAATGATTTAATGCAATTTTTGTAAGTAGCGGAACTACAAAATTCCAATCGTAGAAATTCTTTTTTGCAAGTTTTCTGTAAGAGAGCTCGAAAGCGAAATTTTATCTTGTTATATTAGCGATACTATTCTGTATAATTGCCTTCAACTCCAGTAATTTATTTTAGATTCCATTGAATGGTGTATTTAATTTTTTTCTATATTTGCTGGCTACAAGAATATCAAATTATAATATAGATATTATCAATTTAAGTTTGAAGATACTCATTTTATTCTCAAATCATATTTACTGATTATTAAGATGAGAAAGATTTGTTTCTACACTTTACGATTATATTTACTTAGTATTTAACATCCAGCTTACTTTCTTCTTACATCGTAACATAAAGTTTTTTCGGGAAAATAATAAATTCATAATAAATAATTGCATATAAATGGGAACCGAAAAAAAGTTCCATTTACATTAATCAAATCTACATCGGAAATGCTCCGTTTTTTGCTTAGAAAACTGCACCTTTCTACAAAGTTGTTTGACTTTATAAATTTAGTAAATCTCGCTATAGTATGAAATGTGAATTTGTATTCTTGGTCATTTTATCAGATAAGATTAAATTTGTATATAATTTAGTATTCTTTTCAATTGACTAATCCAAAAAGTATGTAAGTAATTAGTTTTGTCCTTCACATTTGAAAAACGCTTGCTTTGAAAATATAAATGTAGTAAATTTATTTCTAAAATAAAAAGTACATGATTATTTTCTTCTTTCTGTAAAATCTCAACTATCCCTCACTCTCAGTAGAACCGATTTGATTTTTAATCGAAAAATTTTTAATTGAGGTAGGGAATAAACTGCTTTTGATAAACTATTTTTAAAATATCACAACGGTTTGTTTTCTAATTTGAATGCCAAATGCTGTGATTATTGATTTTCCATGCGATTAATAAAATTAACCTTTATTATTATTATTATTGTTTCTTCGTTGAGATAGTAAAGAAGATGAACAATAAATTAAAGTTGTATCATACTATTCTAGAGAATGAAGTGTCTCTATATTAGGGTTACACCAATTCTTAGGCATTTTTACTTTGAGCGTGATTGATATTTATTGATTTATAAGCATCTCTCATTTTGATGCCTGAAGAATCATATGGAAATTTTTTCATTAAATATTAATTTGAATATGTATTATTATTCATTTTTGGTAGTAATCAGTAAAAATAAATTCAGCCATTTCCTAGTTCTTTGATTCAAAAAATTAGCCGATTGACATTTATATCTTTTAATAGTGGTCAATCATTTTATAGAAAATTAAGTTGATATTGTTCGGTTTAATTAGCAATAATAAGAAATTTACTAATTTAGTAATAATGCTGATGCCAATAATGCAATTAATGATATTGGGATGTTACGTTGACGAGACGTGCTGACAAATATATTTCCTTTAAGCCTCACTAATCAGACTATATATTCTTGTAGATGACAGCTTTCCTTCTAAAATAACGCGTTATCATTATTAGGAAGTACATCTACTTAGTGAAGTTCTGGAATGACGAATAATAAATAACTTGAAAAATAAGTGCACGCTTTTTAAAGATATAGCATTAAAATGTATATGTTAATTCTATACCCGCGATTTGGATTAATTTTCTTAGGATTACTCGCTTTAATAATGAACCAGTTTCTCTTGAATAGATATTTTAATTATTATTCCTGTAAAAATAATCGGAATAAAACGTAATTTAACTGATTATCATAACCATTGACCGCGATACCCTGAACGAAAAATATTTTTGTATAACATAAATTGTTTATGCCGTATCCGGGGATGGGCAGTTACAGTACCAGAGATTCTTTCAATTGATAATAAGTGCGTAAGTTTCCAACTTTGTAGGACTTCATATAATAGGTTCGTTTGATTTCGCGGCAGTGAGAAACTGTTACGTTCATAATCATATTTCTACACCAGAGTATAGAAGCATACAAGACCTGGGTTTCATAGAGTTAGTGCATCATCGGGTTGGAAAAAAAGAAAAAAAAATTGTGCACCAAGAAGTTAAAGATTTAAACCTTATCACAGAAGATTGAAGGCTCGTCTCAACTCAAGGACACCCTAATATTAAGACAAGAGGTACAGACCGACACTTCTCAAGCATCAGTACTTCAGAAAAAAACACTTATGTACCTAGAAGGAGAAGATTTACACGATATTTTCTATCATAGGAGACAGGAAGGACATCTTAACTTCAAGACGTTCCTTCACATCAAAACGAGGGCGTGCTGCATATCCTCTTCTCTGGCAACAAAACATTCACCGTCATGCATCGCATAGTATTTCATTTCGTTTCTGGATCTTACCTTTCATTGAGGATTTCGGATGTAATGAGAAATGTATGCAATACTCACGGCCCAACCCTCGGGTGACTGCTCCGGAGGGACTCTGGCACGAGGCTTGGAGGCAGGGAACGGTAGGGTGAAGTGGGGCTGGCGGGCTCGCTACTGCTTCTACTTGACGTGCCTCCCACCGAGAACACCCTCGCAAGGCGGTGCTTCAGAGAGAGAGGTGAAGAGGCCGGGGAGGACGCCGCCGATGAGGCTGTTGGAGACGTTGGCGTCTTAGGCTCCGGTGTAAAACCTTTCCTCTTGAGGCTGAGCCCCGGAGGCTTTGGGGGAGGCTTCGGTTTGTCGGTTCCATCGCCGCCCTTAAGAGCCGTGCGCGGTAAGTAGAAGCGTGTTACTCCTCCGCAGGATTCCGCGGTGGACATGGACGTGAGATGCGCTACCCGAGGTGCGAGAGATCGATGGAAGCATTAAGGCGTCCAGTTTGCATTTGATAGCAAAAGAAACGAGCACAGGAAGCGCTTCCGCTGATGCCACTTCCCGCTTCCTTCTCCTCATCCTCCTAGTGGAGGTTTCCGTATCGAAGAGAGTCGAAAACGGACAAGGAAAATCCTTTCCTGACTCCTGGAGGATGTTTAGGAGGCGGGATTTTGAAAATCGTCTCTTTCTGTCATATTTGTTGTGGTGCTGGATCTGAAGGCCGCTCCTTATGAAATCGGCGCGCTCTGCTGCTCCTCTGCATTCACTCGTATCCTTGTACAGTTAATTAGCGAAAACCTGGGTAAAATCTTTTGTTGTGCATCATTCCGAGTGGTATTCATATCTGCTTCTCTCTTTATCTACTATTGGAAACACTCATAGTACTAAATGACACGGTCATTTCTTTAATGCGGAGAAAGCATGTGATACATAACCAGTATCTACTATGAATAGTCTGATTCTAAGAAATCAATCCATTATCATTCTCTTTCATTAAACAATTTTACTTTCTTAATATTTGAATGTATTCTGAAAGCCCTCAATCTTTAGACCCTTTATGTACACTACCTTATTCAGAACTGGTTTGAGGATAATTCTCTCTCGAATTTCAGGGAACATAAAGTATCTCACAAGAAATAATTGGGCACATATGAATCTATCAGAGAGGACTTATGTTCTCTACCATCCACACAATATCCAATAATAGTCAAACAGTAATAATAGGAGAAGAAAAATTAAAAGCTAAATGAACAAGAATTGAATTCTTCCTATTTAGTCCCCACTTTTGAAAAATAAGGCTTGGATAAAAAATATCCAAAATACAAGGGCATGAACAAGGAATTGGGAGAAGCAAAAAGGAAAACCATTACGGTCAAATTCACCATGGCAACAACAACATACGTTCTCTACAATGGCTGTACTTCCACTCATTTAACTTTTTTCTCCATCTGTGCAAGAGTATATTCAAGGCAATGGAAAAAATTAGTGCATATAAGCTTAACATTTATATTTTATGATACAGCAAATTTTGATTCATCAAATCGTTTTCAAGCCCTAAGTATAATCAGCGAAGGAGTTTTACCAAATTGAAATCACTAGTCTTAAGTTTACATTCCTGTTTACTTTCATTAGCTATTAACATTTAAGAGAATTTTTCAAATTTTGTATATTGAAATTCTTTATATTTTTATCTTTAACCACTTTTACAGCAACATAGATGACTTTTGTAAAGCATTTTTTAAGAGTTTCTCAGAAAATTAAAAAAAATAAATTCTTAATCCCTAATCTAAATACTAGAAAGTATTAATTACTTATTATTATTTCCAGTATCACTCTCATATCTTTATCTTTTTTGACGAGATATCTTCATTTTCTAAATTTTATTTAAACGTCTTCTCTCACCATTTTGATGGTCTTCATTATATTCTCATATTCTCACAAAGTTTGCCCCACTCAATATTCAAAGATTTAGAAATTTGGTGAATAATAAAGATTTTAGATTACACTCTTTGTAGATATGGACATCTGGAGAAAAGAAAAAGAGTCAAACTAATGAGAAAATACTATATCATCAATTACAATGTGGCTGTATATAAGGATTGTTCTAGCATTTAAGGAATAGGTAGAGCAGCAAATTGGAGCAGCATGATAGATGAGGGTGTTAGAAAAAGATAACAAAAACTCTGGTTATTGTTTCAGTGATTCTTAAATGATATAGAAAAGTTTTAATCTAAATCCTTAACTTAAATTAGTTTAATTAGTAGTATGTGTAGGCTTTCCATCATAGAAGGCCATAATTTTGAAGAGAGAACTATGTACAATTTAAAGGATTGATGATTTTCCAATCGTCATTAAATTAAGTAAGGTTATTACAATAAATAAATTGTTTTCATATCAAATTGATTTGTTGAATTATTTACTTGTTGGTCCACTTTCATACTGATTTGAAATTTTTCCCATGTCCTACTTGGTTCAATAAATCTGTATTCTCCTCAATAATACTAAAAAATACTACCTCAGTATTTCTGAATTGAGATTAAAATGCTTCTGACAACAGGTATGAAAAATGAAAATAATTAGACCTTAATTACTATTCAAGTAGGAATTTTCCTTAAATTACATTCCAATACTCAATCACTATTTTCATATCCATTACTAAACATTGCCTTTTCCTTTAATTTAGGGTTTCATTAGTTTGATATAAAATAGTGAACTTGATATGAGCTATAGAAGTTAACTTAATTTATGCAAATTCAATATATATCATCATATTTGAAGTTTTTCCACATACTAAATCATTATGAGTTATTAAATAAAAGAATTCCATTTAATCCAGTTACATACAATTCATGTTAAGATGATTTTGTGTTTTCTCATTTTCTCTGAATGGGCATTCTTTTTATAATATCACTCGGTAACTAGTCATAAACTTTTATGACCGATTTATTCACTGTAATTATAAGCAGCACATTTTAAAGAGGTTCTTTTCTTTTTTTATTTCAATAATTTTATTTTTAAATTAAAATTAAATAAAATTTAAATTTTATTTGATAAAAAATAATAAAATATGCATAGGTAGTAATAGTTTATTTGATAGAATACTTTGATAGATTACCTTTGTATTACAGTTTACTGTTAGTATCCTAATCTACCATGCATAATTATTTACACCGAAAGAAAATTGAAAGAATAATATTATCATGCAAATAAATTTATTGAATGTTTTACCAAAGTAAATTATGATACTCAAAATAATAATTAATAAGAAGAGATAATAGCATGTAATCAATTATTCGGAGTAGTTTCTAAGAATAACAAGAAAGGTAATCATTCTTTCAATTTCAAATATTGAAAATCAGTAATAAAATTAAAAATATAAATTGGTATTACAGCTAAAAAATGTAAGTATGTATACTTATAATAGATGGTTACCTTTCTAGGTCGTTGAATCATCTATTAAAATACAACAGCATGTAAAATTTTTCAGGATGAAGACAAATTTGGCTCTAAAACAGATAGTTCTCAAGCGAAAAAATTATATTCTAAACTAGGAAACAATGAGGTAAAATAGAAACCTTTCAGTTTCAGCAACGCTAGGAAATAATCCGTTTATCTGAAGGTTGCTCACAAAATTACGCGGGAGAATTACCGGTTCTCTCACTATTGGTCGAAAACGGCAGTTCCAATAACGAAATGCTGAACGTGCGGTGTTGCCGAAAAGTATAGTATTAATCTGTGAATGATGGTGCTGAGTTCGTTAGACAGGGGAAAAATCATTTGCTTAGCAAGATGCCAGTGATTCGTTGTAGTTGGATTTTCTCGCGTGCTTCCATACATTCCATTCAGCAAGTTTCAAACATTTTATAAACTCGAATTTGAATGTGAAAATTGGAAATGGCAGATCATCGTAGTGATATTGAAGTGTTGAATGAGGGATCGATTTGGTGGCCTATAGACCCTCGGTTAGTGTTGCTTTTCGTCTAAAAAAATATGGAAAGGTTTGAATTAGCACACGTTACTTATGTGTGTTGACTAATCTGTTAAAGTATTTATCAGAGCAAAGCGTTGGTGAATGTATATTTGGTGACATTAGTTTTCTTACTTGTTGTCAATTAATTTTGTAAACTCTTTCAATTGTTCATATTAATTTGTGATAACCTTATCATATTGCACGGTATTTTATTCATAGAACGTTATTATTTTAGAGCTTTAATTGATTATTCGAGCCAAATTTTTCGATCCGTAATATTAAACTATCTTGTTTGTTTAGCGTGATGATTCGCTGTGACAGTGAGAATTCTCTTGATGAAAGTTCTCAAAAACTACCCTCTGATCGGGATAAATCCAACACTTCAGTTTATACGAACTGGCAGCATACTCAAAAAGCGTTTGAAATGATGCTTTCAATGAGGAAGTAAGTGAAGTAATTTGAGTGTTTCTCTTCTGTATAACTAATTCGAAAATGGTAGAGTTGCATTCAACAGATTTTTGCCATTTTCAGTCAGAAACTTCTTTGTGATGTTGTTCTTGTTGCTGGATCTGAGGAGATTTATGCTCACAAAATGGTATTGGCTGCATGTAGTCCTTACTTTTACGCTATGTTTCATAGATTTGATGAAAAGAAACGAGGAAGAATACATCTGAAGGATTTTGACCCTCTTGCACTGAAACTTATAATTGATTATGTCTACACCTCAGAAATCAGGGTCACTGAAGATAATGTTCAGGTGAGATTTCATTAATAAATCAATTATTTAATATATACTAATCATTGTTTGTTCTACTATTTTTGAATTTCTTTAACCTACTTCTTATACATTGCTCCATTCATTGGCTACTTACAGTCCCTTTTACCTGCTGCAAATCTTCTACAATTGACTGATATTCGAGATGCATGCTGTGTTTTTTTGGAGTCACAACTTCATCCTACAAACTGCCTGGGTATTCGAGCATTTGCAGATCTACATAATTGCACCAATCTTTTTAACAAATCAGAAAACTTCATTGAAAGATATTTTAAGTATGTGTTTTATAATCATCAGCTCGAGTATGACTGAAAAATAGTATCTAATTTAATTTGCTCTAACTTCAGGGATGTTGTGGAATCGGAAGAATTTTTAGCTTTATCTCACCAACAAGTAAAGAAATTGGTATCATGTGACCAGCTTGGAATTTCAGAAGAAATTGTAAGCCATTGTGTAAAGGCACATATCTATCACTTTTCAAAAATAGACATCTGAGAGTAATGTATCCTTATATTATAGGTATTTGAGAGTGTGATATCTTGGACCTTGCATGACAAGAGTCGGCTTCAGCATTTGCCTGAACTAATGGAGAATGTTAGATTCCCTTTTATGCATTATAAATATCTTGTTGAACGAGTCAGTAGTCATCCATTGATGAAGAAGGATTTGAAATGTAAGCTCCTCACTGCATTATTAACCTCTAAATTTAATTTTACAATAAATTATCTTCAATGAGCTGCTTCATCCGATATATTCAGACTATCTAAACACCATTCTTGATATTTAACATTTCTTGTATTTTGAAATTCATAATTATTGATTTGACTACCCATCATGATATGTTTTGCTAACTAACATGTGTTGTGCCTGAAGTGAATGACATTAAGTTGACTTAGTTCTTTCTTTGCATATGGATTGCAGTAAACTCCCATGGATAATCAACCTAAAGTTTGGTTGATTATCTGTAAGAGTTATGTGCAATGCAAATTTTTGTTTAATTGATTTGAATTTCACAAAAAATTTCTTAAAAATAATGCTTTGTTTTAGGATATGCTTCTTGAGCTATGCATCAATTTGAAATAAATTAAATACTTTACTTCCATTTTTGGTGCAATTTGAAGCATTTATTTGACAATTTAAGCAATTTTTGTTAATAGTTATTTTAAGACTTTCATATCATAATCATTCAATTTTAAAATTAAGCATTCTTTAAATTTCTATGTCCCAACTTTGTTCATCATATAATAATTCCACACAGGATAATTTCACTAATTACTTGATCAAATCAAAATTTACCTATGATCACCATGAAATATGGTGGACATTATGCTTCCTCATTTAATAATGCTCTGCAAACAACGAATAAGAAGAATAATGCTTTGAACTTGATTTCTGTGTCTTCTTTCCTTCTTAATTGGAATATTTGTTAAATAAGAGGATAAAGCATGCTCTTTTCTTGTAATGAAGAATTTGAATATATAAATAATTATATATAAATATATATATTTATATAATTTATATATTTATATATATTTATAAGCCTGAAGGCTTATAAAACAAAAAAATATATTCAAATTATATATAATTAATTATATAAAAATATATATATTTATAGAAAATAAAATTGTTAGCAAAACTTAATTCATCCTTTTTTAGGTGTAGAGCTTGTGATTGAAGCATTAACATTCCAGTTATTGAAGGCAAAAGGAGAGAAAGAAATTCCAATAGAAATAAGGAACATAAATCCCAGGAAACCAGACAGCTCTAAGGTAATATTTATTTAAATCTTTTTGATTCCTTTTGAATCCTACTTTTTATTAATCTTGTCTTATTTACAATATATCTTATTTACTCAGTTATTACTAGTGTTAGGCGGACAAGCGCCCAAAGCTGTTCGTAGTGTTGAATGCTATGACTTTGAGAAAGATAGGTGGTATAATTTAGTGGAAATGCCTTCTAGACGATGCAGGTATGCTTATTTTGCTTATTCCAAGATAGAATGGAAGTGATGCTTCAAGCTTGTTTAGTGTCTATGAGCATTAAGAAATATTCTTTTGAGATTTATATTTTGGCAATCTCTAGTTTAGAATTTCTTAAGAGTTCTGCACTATATTTGTGCACATTACTTTTCAGATTTCTTTTTCATACTAAAATGTAAAGTAGAATTAAATGAAATTCTTGTTAGATGAACTTTCCATAACTTAACAATATTAACATGACATAATGTTTGTTAGCTTAATAGGACTGTTTGTTTGTATCAGTTTTTAAATCTACTCATATACTATTATGTTAATTAGGGGGGGAGTATCTGTGATAAACAATCAAGTATATTCAGTTGGTGGATTTAATGGAGTCAATAGAGTGCGCACCCTTGAAAAATATGATGCTTTGAAAGACCAGTGGGAGACTTTACCTAGCATGCAAACAAGGCGATCTACTGTTGGTGTTGGAGAACTTAAGGGACTAATTTATGCTGTAAGTATTAGATTTGTGTTTTTACGTAATTAATATTTAATTTGTTGAGTTGGAAAAACAAGACAACATTTCCACTGGAATTATATTTCATTTTACTTTGATTCTCAAAGATATATCGATTATGATAAAAGTGTTTTATTAATGGCATGAAGTTCTGAATTACTGAAGTACTACTTTTCTTAAGTTAAAGGAAATTTTACTCTTCTCAGATATTTATCCAGTTGATTGTGATATTTTAATGGAAGAATGGAAGTTCAGTTTCAATACAGCGAAAAGTGTCTTATTTTTGATTTCTATGGATGAAATATTATTTAGTCATCCAGTGAAATGAATTTCCTGTATTATTGTAAAAGTAAATGATAATTCATGTACAACATATGTGTGTACCTTTCTAGAGACTATTTTCTTTGATTATCATTTTATCTACACAGTATTATAATTTACGATTTTTGAGCATGTTTTACTCTTTAAACTTTAATAACCATCATGGAATGAGATACTAAATCGTGTCATCCTGAAATTGAATTATAACTATCATAGTAAAGAGATCATATATCCTATGAAAGGTGAATGAATTCTATAAAGAAGGTGTCTGCTAAAATTTTCTTGGAACTGCACCTTCTACTTTTAAGTTTTTATACAATCAGTATTCATAGAGCCTTTTTCATTAAGGTCATATATCTTCTTTAAGTAACTAAATTAACTCTATACATAACCCAGGATTATTGTTTCGTATTGTGATGATGAAAAGTATTATTGAACTGGACAGTGCCCTCTTTACACCTGTGTTTAGTTATATGGAGAGATTTTTGGAAATAAATTATTTTGCAAAATATATTGCAATGATCTATAGCTCATCTAGTGTGCTGGAAAAAAATTTATAACGTAAGTTATGTGGTTACTGTGTGGAAATGAAATGCTTCATTTTTATTAGTTTAATTCTTCTATTCGATAGTTTTTAATAAAACAATGGGATGCAAGAGTTATATATCTAAGATTTGCTCAAAATTTTTCATAATTTATATTAGTATTTTGACTGACTGAAGTTGAAAGTTTATGAAATACTAATCTATTGAAATTGTATGAATGCCATTTGCCCTCATAGTTTTATGATAAACAACATTGATAAAAAGGAAGATTTTGGTATAAAGAACAGGTAGCAAAGTTAATTTATTTAAACATTTTTACAAATCATCCTGTACAATGTAGAATATTTTTTTTAAATTTTGGAAAATATTTTCATATTTACTTTTGAGTTGTTAAGCTAAAGTAGATGGATTTAATTTTATTTAGTTAACTCTATGTGAAATGTACTTACTAAAAGTTGTAAAAGTATCCATAAAATTTATGATTTAATATTATTTGGCATTTTGATGGAACTAATCATTGTGAACATATGTTAAATACCCCTGGAGATTTATGTTTTGTGCTTAATTGAGTTGTATTATCATTTGAATCAAAGAGGGTGTGTGGTATTTTTTATTACTAGGGAGATATATAAGTACATAAGAGGAATGCACATTTAATTCTTTACTAATAATAAGTAAAATTAGGTTTTATGTATTGCCATTTAATGTTTTTTTCTATATTGTGTAGAATTTTTATGTTTGGGGTGTATATGTTATCTGATGCAGGGGTATGTGAAAAGATAAGAATGGAACATGATTTTTGTCTCAAAATGCTGGTTTAGATAAGGATTTCTAAAAATATATATTTTAACTTATAAATATATTAAAATATGCTGGTAGATATTACTATGAACCAAAAATTCTTCTTCTATAGGTTGGTGGTTTTGATGGTAGTACAGGGTTGAGTTCTGTTGAAGTATATGATCCTGCCTCTGAGAAGTGGCGCATGATTACACCCATGCCAAGCAAAAGAAGCAGTGTTGGAGTTGGAGTGTTAAACAACCTTCTTTATGCAGTAAGTCTCATTGTTTGTATATAAACTTTGTTTTTTAGAATTTATGAAAAACTTATGCATTCCATGATTAGACCTGTATTAATCAACTGTTATGCAAGCTACTCTTAGTAATGAAGCAGCTAAGTGCATGACTCATTATGCAGGATTAAATTTGTTACTGTTTTGATGCCGAGAGTGACATTTATTTAATAATGACCTAAGTCCTTGAATGTATTTATATGTAAAGGCGTAAGATCTCTTATCTGGGTTTCTTGTTCTAAATGAATTCTGAGAGTAAATCAAAGCTTGTGGTGAAAACTCTTCCTGCATCATGCTGTTTCTTAGGCTAAATTTTAAGTGTGGTGCCACCTAATCCTGAACTGCAGATCTATACTAACATAGCTTTAGATGCATACCATTCTTTTCTAAAGAGTCTTAAAATATGTTTAACCCTTCGAGTGTTATGCAGATTTTACTTATCTTATGCAAACATTGCCAGGCTCTTTTACAGAGAAACACAGACCTTTTAAAAATATTTATTAAACTCATAAAATTCTGAATAATTTGTTAAAAATTTTCTTGGTTGTAGAAAGAAGTTAGTTCTCTATTATGCAATCTCTATCTCAAAAATTTGTCAAAAGAAACTATTACAAAAATTTTTTTCATAACAAACGTTTTTGAAAAGAAAAAAGTTCTCTACAAGAGAAATATAAGTCCAGCAAATATCATTTGTTGTAACATACTTTCTTATATACGTAAAAATTATAAAGTATGGTATTTATTGCATTAATGTTTGAAAGAATAATATTACTGCAGAGCATATTACCAGAGTGAAAAAAGACTGTCTCCCTGTAGACATATATAAACTTATGTATGTAGGGAGAAGAATTTTTAATCAAAAGCTTAATGCATGAACATAATGATGCCTTATTTATATTTGTGTCAATTGACACATCTTGTCCATAGCCCTTTGTTCCATCTGGAATACACTGTTTGCAATATTGAGATATGATTAATTGGAAAATCATTATTACACTTAACTAGTTGTTTAAACCAGATTTATTTGAGAAGCATGTTTATAATTAAAACGTAATATCATTTCAATTAATCTTGAGAAGGAAAATGAAGTTGAAATAGTCATATAAATTGAAGGAAACAGTCATAATTGCAGATGACCTTGGAAAAAAGCAATGAAAATTAAAAATTTTTTAAATCAATAAAATTCATTAATTATTAATGAAATATAACCTAAAATTAATAGCATGGGAGTAAAATATAAAGTTATTTGTCACTTAATTTTATATTACTTTAAAAAGCTTTTGAAATAAGAGTTTCTCAATGTGATAGTTACACTTTTACAAGTGTCATTGTGAATGGCATTGGTTCCTTAAAGGTTAATTAGAAGTATTCTATTTCTCAATAGCTAAGAAGGAAAGTTATATGACTCCATCAATTGAGGCTTAGTTGCATTTATAATCAGGTCTTTAAAGAGTTGTTGAGTGAAAAGTATATTTTCTCAAGAGTAAATGAAACTTTTGTTACTTTTCCCAGGTTGGCGGTTATGATGGAACTTCAAGGCAATGTCTAAACTCGGTTATTTGTTACAATCCAGACACCGAGATCTGGACCAGGGTAGCTGACATGTCTGAAAACAGAAGTGGAGCTGGTTAGTATAATACTTTTAATGAAAAAGTTTTGATTTTTCTGCAAAAATTGGCTCAAGTTTTTTCAAAATTGTCATATCTGAACGCACATTTATTAAGCAATGTTTTTTTAAGTATCTTGCTGTTTTAACACAATCATCATTTTCTGACTGAAACAATATGGGATCTAGGAATAAAAGATGTCACAACTATATAAAAGTATCTAAACTTGTTTGTGATTTAATTACATGTGTGTGTGTTTTTTTTTTTCAAGTATATTTGTTTATTGGTCAATATCAAATTAATTTTTGAAGCTTATGTTCTAATTTAGAACACAATTGTTAGTACTTTAATGGGATTACTCTTACTACTCTTAGGACTTGCTACTTTTCTAATAATGTTCTGTGAATATTGAAGTTATCAAAGTATTCATATCTATTAAATATATGAATTATTTTGATATAACGATTTCCATGATTTGTTTTCTGATTTTTTTTACTTTTTAAAGAGATTTGTTGAATTATTTTAAGGTAAAGTTCATTCCCCAAGTGGCATCAATTTGTTTTATTGCCTTATGAAAATATAATCTGCTGTCTAAAAATATGCTTTTAATGTGATGGAGTCATTTAATGCCTCTGTTGTTCTTCAAAGCATTTAATTTTTGAGTGAATAGCCTATTTGTAATAATAAATTCCTATCTTTGACAGTCCTATCCCAGTCATATTCCTTTCTTGCTCACCCACAGATGTATTGAACTTTAATTTATTTTATTGTATTTAGAGTTTTTATGTTTTAATTACTAATTTGAAGTATCAAATATCCCCATCTATAAAGAAATATGTGAGAATTTTATTGTACATAAACTTATTTTGGAATATCTTATTCCAGCCATTGGTGTTGTTGATGGAATCATGTATGCTATTGGTGGCCATGATGGACCTGTTGCCAGTAAAAGTGTAGAAGCCTATAATCCTAAAACTAACACTTGGTCTCCAGTTGCAGATATGACTGTCTGCCGAAGGAATGCAGGTCAGAAGTTTTATAATGAGCATGAGGTTATCTTTTTTAGGAGTTCATTATTCTTTTCTGCATATTCTTTTTACACAGTGTTGCATATGATTTTTTTCTGTATTAAGTGGAGAAGATTCTGTTTGCCAAAATAGGTGTTTATCTAGTAGTTTATACAAGGATTAATTTTTATATCTTTATTATTATTTTACACCCAGACTGTTATGATTGGTAATTTCTATTAATCTTTTTTTTAAATCAAGAATGATGTGTACTAATAATGTAATATGAATAGTAAATGTAAAATGATGGTCAACCTCTTTATGGAATCTTAAAAGTTGGTGTCATGTCTTCAACATGTTGTAAGTCTCAGAAAATGATGATCAAGAAATAGGAAGTTTATTGGAAATAACTGGGTTTAATTTGATCAAGAGATCATATTAAATAAGGAGTGACAGAACCTTATGAGCAATTAAGGAAGATGTAAGTTGTGATAAATTTGTACCAATTTTTAAAGGAAATTGCAAATAGCATGAAGAATACATGACTGAACTTAATTGTGGCATGTTAACTACTCTAAGGATAAGGAGACAGGGCCGCATTCAGCAGTTAACAAGCAATTTTAGAATCTTATAAAAATTAGCTGAAACTTATAAAAAATAAGACTATACTAAGACAAACTCAAAGTATGCCTTCATTCTTCTAATTTAAATAGTGATCATTCTAGTGAATAATAGATATGTACAAACCCATAATTGTTTTTCTTCATGATGCTTGCATTATGTAAGTAAATTTTTAAGTTTTCATGTCAGTCATTGATAATGTAACTTTAACTGGTAGACCAAAATTTAATAGATTACTATTATAATTAAACAAGTTTTTACTGAGCTTCTTTATTTGACATTTTGGTGGTAATGATAAAGGAAGTATCTAACTCTGTGAGGCAATGGTTAAACAAAATTTTATTTTTCAGTTATACTATAGGTTACTGTTATGTTAATATAAATTTTTTGTCTTCACAAGAGTGAGTGTTCATTTGATGCTAAAGGAACTAAAAGAAGAAAATTAATATTTAGGTTCTTAACTATGTAAACCTTACCCATACAATTCTTCTTATTTTAAATTTCTCTATTTATTTCAGCTGTGGTGTGTATCAGCAACATGTTGTATGTTGTTGGAGGAGATGATGGTAAAACAAATTTTGCATTTGTTGAATACTATCATCCAAAGTCTGACACATGGTCAACTCTTCCATCAGTTATGAGCATTGGGCGAAGTTACCCTGGAGTAGCAGTCATTGAAAAACCTGCATGAATGTTGAATTAAGCTACATAGTGAAAATTTATGTATCAAACCTGGTTGATCTACCATGAATCTTTAGCCAGAGGAGTTAATAAAGAAAATTATTGAATTCAGGTTCAGCCTAGGTGCTCTTAATGAGGAGTGATTTTCGGTTAAGTGAGATGTTGCTCATAGGTGGTATTTGTTCATAAAGACCTTCATATAAATATGTTTTTCCTTCTTTATGTTCATATTTGAGCATGAATTTGTGAAGCATATTAAATTAATATATATATATATGGAATGTAGATTTCCAGCATCAGTCATTGTATTTGAAATTTTATTGATGTTGACAGCTATTTAACAAGTAAGATATGCTGAAGGTAATGCTGCAAAAGCATTAGAAATTTGGGGATATAAACTTTTTCATCACTTATTCTGTGGATATTTCCCTTTTGCTGCAATACTTAGATTTATCCTATCGGATAGGTAAATCCTCTGACTGACATATGGATTCAACCCAATGCCTCCACAAACATTCTCTTTTATAGAGATAGGGTATTTCCCTTATATATCCATTCCCATGCCTAAAGACTGTTAGTGATGCAAATCACAGTAGAATATTTAAACTATAACTCCATAAACTAATGCAAACTTAAAGAAATAACTTAATTTTCACATAATTGATTCGATATTTCTCCGAAAACTTGGCACATTTAGGTAGTCGTTCTTGAAATGACTAGTATGGTGAAAGGGCTATGAACTTTTATTGATCTCTTTTTATTATGATAGATTATTAGTAGCGATAATGTGACCAATTATCATGAAATATGAAATCAAAAATTGTGAATTTTAAAACTACCTATTTTTTATTTGTCTCGAGGACTAGTGATATGAAGTACTTTAAAAGTCTATATTTTGATTCTCTCATTGTCCTTACAAATTTTATTTGATTACATTTGGGTATGCATTCTGAAATTATTGTTACAAATTTCATACTTTTGATATTAAAGTTTTTAAAATCTGTAAACAGTGGTGTTCTTTTTTTATCAATTAACATGATACCCTTTTTAATAAACCCTTCTATAGATATATATTACTCTTTAAAATATGAAAATATTTGATAAAGTATATTTTAGCAGTTACAACTGCAATTTATGATGTCTTTCCAGAATTCGGCGTCAGTGGAACTTGATGTCTGCTATGTTACAGATAGTACATTCCATGATTGATAAAGGTTTTCCCTGAAAACTAACAATCTGGCTTATGAAGTTATTTGAAGTAACAAATAATTCTGATCCATTTCTATGTGTTTTTAATTTTTGTTAGAGAATTTTCATGTTAAAATATCTCTATAGTCAATCAGTTTTCATATTTTTGCTCTATCAAGGCATAATTTTTGTAATGCTTAAGTTAATTGATCAGATAAATCTTCTACAGATAGCTGGTTTAAGTTTCATTAAGTCATTCACCTTCTCCTATTATAAAAAAGTACTTTTCCTAAGCAACCTTAGAAATTTGAATTATCTTTATGAAAAAGAGAAATGTTTCTGAACCACCTTTTTTTTAAATGAATCATCTCCATCTTTAATAGAGAAAATAATTTGCTTCTATCTTCTATTTTATATAATTAACGCACTCTTTTTTCATAGATTAAGTTAAAAATGGACATCATTAGTATTTGTAATTATAAATCCTATTCATATAAATAATAAAAAAATTTAGGGGATGATAAAAATATGCATATCATATTCAATTATTAAACATCTACTTTTATTTTTATGAGTTACTTCTGGATTGGAAATTGTAATATTAATTCATCAATGATGCTTTATTTAGGCAAGTGACTATTTTAACCCAAGTGCATACTGCAACAACTCAATGCACTTTTTGTTTTGATAAAATCCAAAGCTGATTTTTGCCACATTATCAATGTGACACATTTTAAGTTAGTTCAAGTATACGTATGATACCTTTTCACCCAGTGTCTCAATCACCATAATATTTTGAAATTTTAAATTACATGCTATTTATTTATCATGTAGTGATGAATGGAAAGAAGTAATAATAACTTAAGTATATGTGTCTTCACTACACTTCATATGAGAAAATAAAAATCTGCTTTTTGATATTATTTCCAATCTTATTATATTTTATAAGTGATTATATATACAAATATATTATTAGCATCTAAGTTGAAACTACCAAAGCCTATGAATATATCCAGATAAAATATCAAGTTTCATGAGTTCCAATTACTAAAACAGTCAAATTTTCTTTAATTATTTCGTCTGCTTTCCAACACATATGTATTAAAACAAAATTATAATATATATATTTTTGATTTGCCTTTATTGAACATTATTTTGTCTTTCATGTTTGAGTGTATAAAATAGATGAGATAATAAGACTGGTTAAGATAGGTTCAGGTGAAAATAAGGCTAAGTTTTCCAATCTGTAACTTTAGAATACAATGTGAAGTAATAAATAATTTCATTTACTTTAATTTGTTTTCGGCATTTTCAACAACATATGCTGGTTCAGCGTATGAGATGCATTCTAACTTCAATTCAAAACTGATGATCATCCATTTATACTATTATTTTTGAAAATGTGTATTTTTCCACCTTTTAACAAGAAATTGTTGAGTGCTTTTTATTTTGCAAAATATAAAAATTTTCTGAATCTCTTAATCTTGAAATGAATTTAATGCATTGTTTTACTGTGTATGTAATATTACGCATTTCTTGTGAGTTTTTAAAGTTGTAGAACTAGCATTTCAAAAGCCTTAACATAGTATTTGGATATTAAATAGGTCACGTTATTCACGTTTATGAACATATCGACTATGGAAAAAAGTGATAGCTGAGCCAAAACACGTAAAAAATTATTCTGGAAATAATTTAAGTAATTTGTATTTAGGCAATTATATTAATAAAGAACGACTAAGCATCCAGTGGCCCCCAACTCTTGTACTACACGCATTTGAGTAAATAAAACAGTTAAACGGCCGAAAATCATTTTCTAATGTGTGACTTAATCGTAAGTTTTATTTTCTATAAAACTGATGTTTCAATGGTACATTAGGAAAAATATTAGTTACTTTAACATTTGAAATTAGAATAATTATTGAATTTTCTTAATCCATTTCATCTACTTTCTTGCTTGAGTAACAAAAGCTTGTGTAAGAAGGCGTATCTATAACTCAAGATATTAGAAAGGCTTGAAATATTTGTCAATCCTAAGTTAATATGGTATGCAAGGAGGTATGAGTGATAATGCACACATCGAGGTGTTTCGTATAGAGAAATTATTTGAACCTCGGCGCTTTTTTAAGATCACATACGCATGACAGGCTTTCTTTTGAGATGTTTTTTTATTCATATTTCAATCAGATTGCGATATGAGAATAAATATAGAGTTGACTTTCATTGGTGATTCTTTAATTTTTGTAAAATATTGGTATCGTAACACAGTGTTGTTAATAGTTACTAATCGCAACCGTGATCCCCGTGCACTTACAACAATGTTTAAGAGCAATGTATCTAAGACAAGGATTATAATGATAACGCTATAGTCATCGTTCCATCATATGTTTATTTTTTCATCATTTTGATGAAGTGCCTCTCTCTCATTCCCATGGCCTCGCTCCAGCATGCGCAGTTGTCAGATTTTCACAAGTTCCCGTCAACTCCAACCTCTACCATCAGGAATAGACTAGACAACGGGCTAACGTCGTCGAATGTTTGTGCTGTGAACATACCGTGATCCTGGTGTGAACGTTGAAATTTTGTGCGGTCAATTGCAACGAATTGCTCATAGAAGAAAACGAAGCTCGGGAGGGGAAAAGAGGTGACTAATACCTCTTCTTAGTAACTCTTTCCTCGAAAGGTGAGGAATTTTCGAAAAACGTTGTTATCTTCCTTAGAAACTCTTTGTTAGACGCATTTTATACCGAAAGTGCCATAACATATCTATCAAAGGTTTCTATGCATGCACTGAAAAGCAAAACTGATTGTTCACACTCCTCATGTCAACATTATCTTAACAGTTTATACTTTAATTTGTGTTATGCCTGCCGGAGTTTATTTATTATAGAGATAGTAGATGAAAAATAAGATTTCTTCGTTACTGTTGCTAGAGTAACCAGTGTGCCTTTTTATTTATATTTACTGTGAATGAAAATTAATGCTTAATATTACGATTTCTGGTGACATTTATGCTCGAAGAATGTGTACATGGGAAGGATATATAATTTATTGTTTTCAGAACGTTATGTTAAGATTGGCAGCTTCATTTTGCTAATCGTTTTAAATGGGTCAATAATAACTCACATTATATGGGCTACAGTATTATATCATAAAGCCATTTGTTTCTATTCTAGTTGTTTGTAAATTATATATTGCCCTTAATCAATCATTTTATGAATTAGCCAGAAAGAACTCTCTAATATTCTATGTTAACTGTCAATATTATGACATAGACATCCATTGAGATTAAATTTGCGGTTTGTCTATGGAGAATGGTTTATTGTATTTCGTTATTTACCTTCATTCGTGTAAGTGTTTTGGAAGGGCGATCAAAAACTGCTTCTGCACCTTCTCTTCTCTAGTTATTAAGTCTTAATTCAAGTCTTGTTCGAGGATTGTAATTTTTTGCCTTGTCGAGAGATTGCACAGTTAAGTAAAGATTGTTTTCCGTCTGACATCAAGTGATGAGGGCTTTTTTATTGGTATAATATTTATCGTGTATTGTTTTAATTATTCTCGAATAATTTTTACTATCAAAATGTTTGGTACCGTTTGATGATTTATTGTTCTGTTTATAATTATTGTATGACTATTAAATATTTTATTTGAAACGTGATTTTTTATTTATTATATTCCATGATTACCAATCATCTGTTTAAGTGACGCCAACTACGAGGAAATAGTCTCTATGTATTCGGCTTTTCGGAGGCACCGGATTTCATTTCATCGTTATTTGCAGTGCCTGGTGAGTTATACACCCACCGAAGTTAAGCTACTATATAGTTAAATTCACTACACGATCCATATTACATCTATCAATGAAACAAAAATCTAAAGGCATTGCCGAACTTCATTTTTGAGCAAGTGTCCTAATGAAGATTATGCCCCACGTAAAATATCGTCGGCACAGTTGGGGCTCTACCATCTTCTTAATAATTTACAACATTTTTAGGAACTTGCATTCTCTTACTCACCTTCTTTTGTGTTGAAACGATTATTAAATAATTCTTCAAACTATTCATTTATTTTGAAATATTTTTTTGGCTCTTTTCCATAGTAAATAGAGGAGAATCGATGAATTTTTGGAACCCTCTCGCAGAAAATGATGTAATTTTTCTGAACATCGGCTTCTTGAATACTTGAGAAATTGAGTTGCCTATCAATTGATTTCTGATGGTTACTCATTACGGAATAATTTTGGATCATTATCTCCAGTGTCCTCCTTCATTTGAGTCCCGAAATAAGGCAAGTTTTGCCATAAAAGTGATGTGAAAGAGGATATCAATTAATCTCGACTCTATGGAAATTAAGTTAAGCAACCTCAAAGTGATAAGGTGCTTATTTTGGTTGAAATTGGAGTCAATTAACTGCTTCAAATGTAATTGGACTGAGACTCAAGTACACGGTATTGTAAGAAGTCCTGGTTTACTTGTTATTGTGAACTACGCTATTATTCTGTTTTATTCGAAAGACATTTTTACGTAACTGCTTTTTGATCGATTCAGCAGTTTTTCAACTCCATTTGCAAAAATATAAATTGATCAGAAAATACTCACCGCTTGTCCGTCTCATCTACGCGCCATACTTAGCCATTGTTAAAAATTGTAATATCGACCAATATACGATTTAACTGACTCATTCGTATGTTTTTTTTTTTTAATTTCACGTAGAAATGTATTACGGATATATGTGGAAAAATTGCCTTTACTCTTAGACCTGAAAAATCTAATCCCTGATAAGTAATTAGAGTATTTCTACATCACTTACTTGCGATTTTCCTCTCGAAATTTCTAATAGTCGGGATGGTATCCTCATATTCTTCTTCGACTCAGTTCGTTCAGTTACCTAAATAATTTTTTCCTTGTTCCTTTTGTATTCATGCGTTAAGGGAAGGTTTAGTATACTCATTGTACGATTTGTTAATGGAGAAATGTACTCGAAGATAATTGGGGTATAGTTCAATTTACCATATTGGTCTTTGCTCTTTTTAAGTAATAAAATATGAAATATTTATAATTAGGTAGTTCAATTCTGAGACCAGATCCTGTAATTTACAATTGTCGATTCTGTGGCGTAAGAATTTGAAATCGAGTGAAGACGTACCGTAAGAATATATGTACTTTAACATTGATAGTTTTTCACGAAAGATGGGATTTGTTTGTTCGAAACGATAATTATACGTACGCATAGAAGAAAGAATTTTATAATTCATTCCTAAAGTATCTCGGATTATAGCCGTTAAAGAGGCATACTTTTCATTATCTGTGAGAGATAAATACGCTCCAATACAGCCGCTTTGGAAGTTATTGCAAACATTTATTATTAATCGTAACGATTTTATTGCTCTAACAAGCTTTAAAGCACATTTTATCGAAGAAGTAATATCTGTTTAATTTTCTAACAACTCTACGGAAACAATTTGCCGATGAGGCATTTGTTGGCCGCTCAGTTTGTTGAGTTTAATTTGATTTCAATGATATTTAACCTCTGCAATTACAACGTTCATTTGCCGTCAACGCGTTTGAGAAAGGAAATGGCAATTGAAGCATCAAGATGCTTCGTAAGTATAGATTTTTGATGGGAAAAGTTCATCTTCGCGAGGTTTTTGCTTTTCGGATCACCAGATATCGAAAATCCCAAATAATCCAACGAATCTTATCATCCATTCCGAGCAAAGTGTGTTCAACGTAAATATTGACATAGAAATCAGTCAAAACCAAGCTGTCTTAAGTAATAAACGCATCCTAGAGAAACCACTGTCTCAGTGTTTTATTTCAGCCCAATTTTTCAATTCTATTTATCACGTTTGTTCTATGTATTAGTACATTTATTTTTACTTATATCGTTAAGGATAGATAGAATATCCCTTCAGATTCCACATATGGTCTTCACGTCAACATTTTACTTAACCAATTCATAACTTTTCTTTCTTCTATGAAGGACCACATTGATTTTTCTCGAAAAAACACCTCGGTATTCCACCTGTAATCGGTGAATTTCGCTGATGTCAGTGCAAGATTCCTGCGTGCATACAGTCGAAATCGCGGTTGCTGTATTTATCCTGAATTCTCCATCGGATGTGGAACGCAGGTCTCTGCATCCATTTTTTCCACATCACAGGGACTTATTGGGTATCCGCTCAACGCAATGCTCTTTTTATATGAAATTTATAGCCTTGTTTATCTATACCATTTTTAACGTTCCACGAACTGTTCAAAAGCGGCTTTCTAATCATCGTCGAATCTCTTGTAACTCACGAGATTACGGTGTGTCGACGATGTTTTTGTTCCATCACATTTCACCCTATCAGGCTTCCTTTCCGTAAAATAGGCCATCAGAATACATCGTGAAGCTGTAATTCATAGGGCGTAGGAAATTACGTACTAGAATTCCGTTGGTCAGAACTGTCGCACCGTCCCATTACCGAGCATGCTCAAATTAATTAATCTATTGAATTGGTACAAAATTGAAAGTGTTCGTAACTCGAAACAGTATCGTGTGACAATCGTCTATGATTACAGTAAATGTTGATAAAATGTGAAATTAAACTATTTTTGTTATATATTGTCGCGGGATAACGCGTGTTACATACACTTCAGATCAAGTTTCTGATAACTTTGAAAATTATATTCAAACGCGTCTAAGATATTAAAATTGCGTCCTTAATTAGTGTAACTTTTTCATTTCTCTCTCACAGAAGTACTATAAAATTTTTCAGGAAATTTAATTAAAATCCATCGAATCAGTCTATTTTATGCCGAAATTTTTACCTCAAAGTATTTAAACATATTAGTAGAAAAATTTGATTCAGTTTTGGTATAAGAAGTAGCATTAACGGTAAAAAGAATTGAAGAAGGAACGCTATAATCTCATTATTATAGACACAGTTTTACTGTATTCGTCTCAGAATAGTTTCAAATGATAATTCTCGCGAAATACGTTTCATTCGTTCATTTCATCCGATTGTTATTACTCAGAGCGCTTCCGCGTCCGTCACTTAAAAATCAATATTTTTTAGTGCGCTCGGGTAATTACGCATGAAATAATCGATGCGTAATTAGTAATGCGATTCCCAGAATGTTCGGCGCAAGAAAAGTCGGCCGAAGTATCGATCAAATGCTTTCGTGAGAACGTTGTTAAAATAGATTTGGGCGTGCGGAGTCGAGCAACTTTTCTCATGATTTCGATCGATTCCCTCTTCGACCGCTTCACAAATAACCAATGTTCCGAATGTATTAGTTGTGGAAACAACCGAGACGTGTATTCGATTCCAAATCCGAGCTGGATTCGCGATACGTCTCGAATTCGGGTTCTCTCTCTTGTGTATTCAAGCAACACTCATTTCACCTCGTTTTCCGATCATCGCGAATGGAATAAATGAAATATTTTCCGCTCCCGGACAGCGACCACTCATTCCCAAATACATCGATAATTATTTCGCCCTTCGAGAAGGTTAAAATACGCCGAATTTATAATCGAGCTCGAGCTTTCTTTTTGTTTTTTTTTCCTTTGAATAGACGCGCGGAATCCTCCTCGAACACTCGCTCATCTATTTGTAATGGCAAAACGACTCCTTTTCTTCAATAGAAGTTCGTCGGCGCATAAATTTCGTTAGCGGCACCGCCTTCTCCTTCTGGCATCCGAAAAATGGGGACGAACCTTCCTTATTAGTTGTCTTAGAAGGTTACATTCTCCGAAGCAAAGAGAATCTTTGAAACCGAGTAATTGTCGGATCGCTACGGAAGCGCGCAATGTTCATTTTAATAAAGACGCGAAAATCGATTCTATTTTAGGCGATATTCTTCGATTATGATTATTTGCGATGCTAAATGCTGAATTACTTCCCGACCAGGACGTAACAGTTTGATTCGGAGATTGTGGTTTGATTTGAGCCTACAACCTGATACTTTTATATATATCCCACAGAATTTCTTTTATTAATGAATTTATTTTAAAAGAGAGGTAAACTTTTTCTCGACTACCAAGCATGGTAAGGTATCAAAACGTTAGGCAACCAATCCAGAGAAAAACTGAGTAATTTCGATCAATCAAATCGAATCGAATTCCTTATAGATTTGGTTGAAGATAAGAGAAATATTTGTATTATTTGAATAAGTTCATTGCTTTTCACGACTTCTTGTTTACAGATTTTTTTGCCTCAATAAAATCACGTTTATAAACTGACGATCAACTCGAGCTGCTCGTATCTGATTTTCCAAGCGCATTTTGCAATTTAATGTCGATAGTTCTCGTGGGAAAGGGAGAGGGTACGCAACATGTACTCTCTTCTACGCCTTCTTTAATGATTCTTTTGGTAAAGCATCGGCTCTTCTATTTCTGGAACTAACGACCTTAAAATTGCTGAGATCGATAGGTGGAAGGATCAAAGATCTTAAATTAGAACCTTTGAGCTCCTGCTTACCTCTTGATTTTCCTGATTAGTAGGATTTTAACAATTTGTTCGGCTCATAAAAACTCAGAGATTATTGACTTAAAACTTTATTCAAAAATCCCCGCGAATAAAGTAGTACATTCACAATATTTTATATTTGAAATATAAAGCGTATTTACCCTTAAAATCACGAACACAATTCTTGGAAATTTATCTCATTGTTCATTTTGGATCCTTCACTCGTACAAATGGAAAATATAGGAAATGTTGCTTTACAAATGGAAAACAGCCATGAAACGGGTCGAAAATAGTACTAGCGGTTATTTCTGCTGCAAACGACTGATTTTATCAACTGCGAAGGCATGGAAAGCACGTACGGAAATCGGAATGGAATGGGTAGCTTCTCCATCCCTTTTGTACCTGTGTCACATCCGCACTCCTGTCAAAAGCAAGAGAAATATAAGTTTCCACAAAATAACCGTAAGAAATGAAATCAGGAAACCCTGGACAGGTACATACTTTAGAGATTTGGCGTCACAGTGACCGTATCGAGACAGTTAGCTCCACGATTGTTGATTTTACAGTCGTACACAAAGAGCTCGTTGCATGATCCAGGTCCTACTTCGCTGAAATCCACATTGACGCTTCCTCCGGGGCCCAAGGTGTACGTTTGATCTGCGTAGTTCTGTCCCGGACGTCCACACCTGGACAACCATTTGCCCACTTTGAAGGCGACTTCAGTGCCGGCTCTGTTTCGGATCGCAACGGTGTCTGCACCGTAGTCGTCTTTACCACATCGGAACTCCTTGTCACCCTTCCACCGTTCGCAATGGGTGGGCCTGCCATCAGCCAAAGACGTAATGGCTATCACCACGAACAACAGTGCAACCTTGGAGAACATGTCGGTATTTTCGAACCACCTAATGAACCTCCTGAATGCGTCTAGTTGCAGAGTTATCGGAGTGAAATTAGATCGCGGCTTTTATACATATGATCTTCTCTATGTTTTCCTGGTTACGCAATTGCATGCATGCACTTTGTGGTAATCATATAGTATTTTCCTAGAGCGGCAACCAATCCCTTGCCTAGGAGGAAAACGTTGGTTTCCTTGTTTACTGTTTTCATGTCTTTTATCTACGGCGTAAATGTTTATTTTTATTCCGATCCTCAGTTTATTCCAACTTCACGTTAAACGCCTAATTTAATCATTTTTTAGTTGCAACTGGGTATAACTAGCTCATAAAATCAAGGCAGTTTTGAAAACACTTGTTGCCCCATCAATGGGAGATGGATTTCCAGAGAAATTGGAAGGGAATCAGAAAAACTGTTTTCATTGCTTGAATATAAATTGTTTTCCAAGGAGAAACGGACATGGAAAGAGACTGACATGACATTTTCACGTCCGTTCTACCTTGGCAGTATTCCTAGCCGCAAGACTTTTCACGCTAAGAAAAGCTTAACCCTCTATTATCTCTTTATTTTACCAAAAGATCAGCCCGAGAATTTGTTCTCAAATCGCCGTTTTACGTATTTGCCCCCAGAGGAAACTCCATCGTTTTAGACGGTTTGATTCAATTAACTGGATGTTGAAAGTTCAATCTGTTTTAAAATTCAACAAATCAAAAAAGAAATTAGTTCTTAGAGGTTCGAATAGGTACGTACACCTGTCCGCCGAAATTCTACTAGTTTGTTTTGCTTCGATTGGGAACAACTCTCCCTCGCATGCAAACGGAGATCATTTCCGTGTCAGCAAATCATTTAACAGAAAGAATCGAGCTCGTTAAAACGTAATATTCGCTTCTATGATCGAAGAGTCTCGAAGATTGAGGTCATCGCGTATTTCTTCGCCTCATCACCGCAAATGTATGCTAACATGAGGTATAAAATAGCGATTGGGTCCTCGCGCAAATTGTCAGGATAATATAATGGATGGCATATACGGTCTGTGAACTCTCTTAATGAATTGAAGTGCCTTCATTCAATAACTGGCTCACACCGAAAAGGGCTTGCAGAGCGCTTCGAATGTGATGATGGGCAAGAACATCCGAAACGCCATGTATGTCCCTCCGATTTATAGCATCGTTACACTCGCCGATTATTATTGTCTCAAGACTCTCAGAAGCAATCAAGATAAATTGGTAATTATTAGCCGTCTTCGGTGTGAATGTGCGATGACCAAAGATGTTTCTACGTGTCGTGTTTATTTTTGACGCGCAGAAGTTTTTGCCGTGAATCTTTCCAACCCAATACGAGTCGACATTCTGCAAGTCAGCTTACGAAAATTGGCAGAGGCTGTAAATTCATGAAATTAACAGGTGATTTTAATTTTATTTCTCGTGCTCAATTATTCAGCCCAACTTCAGAGCTCATAATTATGCCTAAACGGTGTCGATACCCTGAAATTCACATTTCGGCAATGGCTGTTTTTAACGAGATTAATATTTAAATATTATTCTTTTCTCTTCTTACTAAGTTGATAGATTTTGTCTGCTTTTTCATTTCCATCACTCTATGAATACTCAGAATTTTTTCTGTAAATTTTCTTAAGTTTGTATAAGGTTAAATAGGTTAAACGGGAGAGTTTCAGTTCCGACGCTAAATACGATATGAACCCACGCGCCAAATATTCTTCTTCTATTTCCTTATAAATATCGAGTAAACTTTGTTTTATCGCCTTCCGAATTTTCAAAATACTTCGCACTAATAGTTAAGCGCAAATGAAGATAAAGTTTAATTAGTCGTTTGAAAAAATAACGAAAAACGGTTCATATTCAAATTATTTTTTCTTTCCATTTTAGCTCACGGAGCATTTACATCTGTAACGAAACGCTCTATAGCATCATTTACTTTTACTCCTAAACCTAGCGCTCCATTGTCGTGGACATCCTAATCGAGACAGAATAACGGTGGGTCCGCAGTTGACTCAAGCCTTTCGAAAGATTTTTCTGCAATGGTCTTCATTGGTGGAGTGCGGTGGAGGCGTGAAGCTAATAAGCAGCGGGACAACCGCTACGAATGAATCGAGGACTTTTTCGTGGGTGGCACGATAGTGGTGTCTTCCGTACCTCCGCACAGTAGATAATCAGAAGCAGTTATTTGCCGGACGCGCGTAGAATACGATATGGCTCGGATAAGAGGGAAGGAGGACCACGCAGTTTTGCATTCATTATTACAGTCGCCCATCGTCATAACCGCGAGATTCAGATATTGGAGACCTTCGCCGCGTATTACGCATCGGTTTAATCACTTCTCGTGTGGGAAAGCCACATCGACCAATTGCTACTGCGGGTCCGTCCGTCATTCGATGTGCAGTTTTCCGGGGGACGTACGAACGACGGGAAATGAAATTCGCCTCCTTAATCGCATCCGAATCCGAGACGTGAAACGTCAACAGGTTGCCTTAATGGATCGATTGTCTGTGAAGTTGCTGGAAGTTCGCGCCGGGGTTGGAATCATAATAAAGTTAATTTTTTTCGCGGGGAAATGAAATCGCGAAATTGAATCGTGTTTATAAATGATCCAGTTTCGAGTTTTTTTGTTAATAATAAGTTACTTTTTATCGCAACCATATGTAATTACCAAATAACGCGTGACATAATATACAAACGTATGCAAATCCATTCTCTAACGGGAAAAATTCTCCATTAGTCGTAATCTGAACCCGGGACCTTTGCATCGGTATGTTCTTATTCTAACCACTGCGCCACCGAGGTCGGTTATGATATCTTTTTATGTAATTGCTTTATCTAGAGTTCCAACCGTTAAATTGGTTGTTTAGTTTACTTCAATATGATCGCCAAATGCACTGAAATAGTTTCGTTCGAAATTTATTAAAATTATTTCACCCGCGAAAGTATATTATCAATTGGATTGGATTGGATATTATCAAACGGAGTTTGATAATATTGTCATCCAATAGAAATCAGGATGCAAAATACCGCTAGAACCTGTTTTGTAATAGAGTGAGATTGTATCGGAACTCCGGCTATGTATACTATAATTAATCATATTCATATTAATATTAATATATAAAATTAAAAATATTTATTTATATTTACATATATAAATATATAATAATATAAAAATATATATAAATTTATATATATATATAAATTATATAATAAATAATATAATATATATATTATATAATAAAAATAATATATATATATTATGTATTTTATTTTTTGCTTATTGGCTACCTTTTAATTGCAACTGAAACATGATACTATTTTCTTAACCCGAGTCTATCTACTTCGAGTATACCAAAATCGGTACAATCCGTTTGTGTTCCCATCTAATGCGAAATATTAGAATCACCCAAATCTCGTGATGCCACGAACACGTTTCACGGACGATAGTCTCTGAATCACGGGCGTTAATGAGAATGGCAAATGGACCAAATTGTGCCGCATTCCCATCTCCTCGATCCCTCGTCGTAGATATCGTCTTCACCAAGTGCGTTCACTCCGTTTTAAATCGATCACCCGTATTGGTTCAGATGTCAACTACATTTCCGCGTTCTTTCCCTCCAGAACATATTAGTTTGAGTGTCTTAACAAATGCGTTTTGCTCAATATTAATCGGAAATTTGTATTCATTGCCGTTCGTCTTTGAAGGTTAAGCGCGTAGGCAACTTTTCCCTCCTCTGTCGTCATTCACACTATCTGAAACGTATCTTCCTTCACTTTCCCGCACCCTCCAGTCGTGTTACTTTTAATCGACTAGTTTTGTGGCAGTATGCGAAGAACTGGATGACTTCCCGTCCCTATTCCCTTCACCGGTTGCCGAGGAGAGTAAATAATTGATTTAGTGTGTGTATACGGGTATTCTTTCCTCAGCGAGGTTTGAGTGCTGCATTATGATCGTATAAATAACATTTCGTAGCAGACCCTCTCGATTCTAAATGCTGCTTTCAAGAGGTCTATTTGGAGAATCCCGCAGACGCAGTACACAAAGACAGAAGTTTAGTGACGAATGTGATGAAGGACCCACGGATTTGAAGTATCTGCCTGTCTGAGTCTTTTCTAGAGAGGAAAACTAATGAGACGATGGTAAAGTTCGACGATAATTCATGAACTATCATAACTTATTCTCACATCGTGATAATAAAATGATTTTAATGAGAAAATACGTAAGGTTGGTTTTTATATTGTTTTCTATCGTTCAGAATTAATACTATATTTCTTTCAAATTGGGTTAATATTTTTTGAACCATTTTTGATCAAGAATGATATTTATAATTAATTATTTTTGTATTACTGTATTTATTTTATTATTTAAAGTTATATCGTATTCAACCGGGTATTTTATACGAGTAATTTTTACCGAGTTCCGATATAGATATATAGAAAGAGGCTACCCCTCTCTCTGTAAGTTTTCTCTCTTCTTAACATTTTAGTAAATTTACTCTCTCAATGTAAACGAGTTGTAACTCGTTCTAAGTATTGCTCGTTGCATTCATATGATTTGAACTTCAATAGTATGCAAAAGGATACAATGTAAAGATCACGTCTATTCTGAAGTATACGTACATAAAACCAAGTTTAGTTCTCAAACTTTCGGACCAGATAACAGTAGAGAATGAATAAAGAACACTTTTGTGAACTTCTTCAACAATTTGAATGGTTTCGTCGAATATTCGTTATCTTCAGGCACCGGGCATATTACGGAATATGAAATTGTGCGAGTTTTTTTATTCCCTTATTATGGCTCCATTACAAAAATTTGCTCTTAATCTTATCAAATTCATATTTGAGAGGATCGATGTTTAGAAAAGGAGGTAAAATGTCGATAAAGGGCGTTAACTCCCTTTCGTCCATAAACCTTATCTAGAGTAAAGTGAAATTATTGTACTCGCAAATTTAAAACTGTCGATATTTTCCGTAATTTCAAAATCTGGCCATCTCGAGATTTATTCAGCATTCGTTAATTTTTCGAGCGGAACTATTTTGAAATGTGTTTGGAAAGTGGAAAGCTCTAATTAAATTAACGTGATAAAACTATTAAATAGCTATTAAAAATATTTACTAAAACTATATATTTTAAATAAAAATTATATATGTTTACTATAATGTATAATATCAAAGGAGTATGGAGAAAGAGTGGATTAAAGAGAGTTATTTAAAATAGAGTTAACATCAGCAATAGGAAAGGGTTGTGCAACTCTTATAAATATCGCTTAGCCGCACCCAAAGCAAGTTATGATTACTGTTCGCAAAGTATGACGAAGACGTCAAGATAAGGCCACACGAGTAAGAAAAAGGAGGTTTTGTGGAGGATCGACTGAGTAAACGTTATTCGGGAATTGAGGGAATCCATAAAAAGATTTGCGCTATCATCTCCTCCAAGTTATTTGAAAGAAAAACGGTGTCATTCTAATTGGGCCCATCTAAAATACGCGACAGGTATAAGGTTATCGGCTGATGAAATTCACACCGGCGAATTCAGGAATATGTTACGCAATGCGAGGAATCCTTGAAAGGGAGGGGTAAAGGATTGTTCGATAAATTCAGAGGAATTACGTTTGCGGAAGACGTAATCGATATTATGCGACCGTAGTGCGGTTTCCGACAATAAGCGTAGCTGAAATATACTCGAAGAAAAGCCGTTTTTAAGAACCGAGTCTTATTCGCGAGATAACAACAAGATAAATAAATTTATTGCCCGATGTTTTCACCTCCTGCCACACGCCGAAAGGCGGTTAGTAGGGTATTGATGTTGATGTAGAAAGAATAGGAAAACATAGAGCAACCGTCGTCCGCAATGGAAGTTTTCGGTTCGAAAGAAAAGCTCGTTTCGTCGGACGCCAGTCGATCGGTGAAATATCTTTCATTTCATTTGAAAAATTATGTCCGAATACTTGTCGGGCATGGTGAAACTGCGTAATTGAACAAAAACTGCGGTCGTCCTTCGTTTCGGAGCGTGACCATTTTACGAAACACATAAATCGCCATCTTCGAGTCGGAAATTTTTTAAACAAATTACCGATCCCGAGCGAAGGAGTAAAAAGGAGAAGAAAAGGTAAAAAAAGACAGGACATATTTATTCCGCGCGCGTGAAATCGTGCAAAACTTCTTCTTCCAGTCCGTCTTCTCGTTCCTTTCTTAGATCGAATCAAAAAGTGAATTGTCCTTTATAACCTTGCTTATATCGACCGTAGTCTCTCTTGACCCTTATGTCCTTCGCCGTCTTATCAAAAGCCATTTAGCTAATTCTTAGGCTAGTTTAAGTGACGGAAAATTAGTTTCTCTGGAAAACGCTCGTTCATTTCCTCTCTTCGTTTTCTCAGCTTTTCCTTCCTTTTTTCTTCCCATTCGCCTGAGTTTCACCTGTGAAAATATTTATTATTCGTTTCGCAATGCTAAACAAAGGAAATAACTATGATTCAGTACATTTTCTTCGCTTTAAAAATTAAATATATCGATTTCTCCCCCAGTTTTATCAGTTTCTTAAGTTCTTATTGCAGTGAACGCAATTGAAAATTTGTTTAGGGTTCGTTTATCTAAGTTCTCAAAATTTTGCTCCATTTTTCAAAGTAAGCTTTGTAAATTATTAAATATCGGATCCTTCGTAGCGTCAAACCCTTGAGAGCTCTGCCGTAAGCTTTGGAGGGACGAATCGGTAGCACGCGCACCTTTCATATTTAAGCAATCGATCGGATGGGAAATGCGCGCCAAATTGTGGAGTTAACCTATAAAATTCGACGAATCGCATTATGAAAAAATCGTCTCCTTTAATCGAGTAAATGAAATTTCACTGTCACATCGACCTTAGGTTACACAAGGAAAATGAGTTTCCATCGTCTCAGCAAATAGAAACGGCTCGCATTCACGAGATGTGCTGGAGTAGCGTTTTCTCGAATTGCTGTCAGTGCAGCACTGTGGCCCAATCAATAACACTTCCCATTGCTACCAAAGAAGGAACTGGGGCGAATGTTAGTGCCTCGCTTTGTTCCTTATCTGCCCTCGTAATTGGATAGAAAACGCCGAAGATATGAAAGGTATATTTTTCTTCATTCTAACGCAAAGAAATGTCAAAATTTTCTGTCAATAAAGGAGTTGTTGGTTTAAGAGGTTTATCGGTACGGCTGGGGTGTGACAATCGAAGTTTTTGTACTCTTAAGTTTCAATCACTCAAACATTCATATGCTAAAGAATTTAATCTTTTTCAACATCAATTAAAGAAGCTATCGTGAATTTTGAATAAGTTTTCCATTATTTACTCCTTTTCGTTTAATGAAAACTCTTGTATTGTTTTAAAATAGTTACTGTTTTATCATTCATTGCTCTATAGCTCACAGTTATTTAATTTTTGATAGTTCGAATCCTGGATATCCTTAAAATGTTTATCAATAATAATTGGTTAAATATCATATAATATATAAACTAATATAAACGCAAATCACACTAAGCCATTATTTTTTGTAAGTATTTTTACAATTATAGAGAATAACAAGAAGATTTTATTCGATCTTCAAAATGACAATGAAATCGCTTTTTCGGTCCTCAGGATGCTTGATATTTCCGACTTTATTTTCCGTTCAGTATTTTTGATCTTTGCACTCTTTACGCTATTAATTGGGAAGATAATGATTTATATCGTACTTTTTCCTTGTTTATACTGCAAATTCAAGTAATTCTGGGCGTAATTTTCCAGCACATCCGAATCACTGAAAGATCGAAAGCAAAAATGCTATCCCATTAACGGTACTCAAATCTCGATTTGTTTTTGACAGATAGAATATTTTTTTTCACAATTAGATTATATATATATATATATATATATATATATATATATATATATATATATATATATATATATATATATATCTCATTTTTTATCAACCTATTCTTTAGGCACGTATATATCGAAATCTTGAAAAAAATTATTCAATTTTGTAATTATAAAATGTTTGAAAACCAGTTTCCTTTTTGAAGTTGTTCAAAAATCTTTGGTTTCATTGATGATTGCCGAGCTCTTGAGTTAATTAGCGAGTTAACTTTTTAATGCGAAGGTCTCGGCTTCGAATCCCGGCCGAGGAGGAAATTTTACTCTCGTGATATGGTTGTTAGTGGTCTTTCATTGTTGATATAAATAACCCGCTGTAATATTCTAGGAGGTGTGGATTTTTATGGAGAAATTTCATTTTAAAATTATTTATAAATTATCTTGTGGTGATATTATTTTTATTTTATTATTTTATGATATTTTATTTAATAGATAAAAAATCGATGCTTAGAAATGAGACATACAGCTGTAAAAGTAAATATCGTAATCGTTCTTAAGAATGGATGGTGCTTCACTCCATAAGCGAGTGATTGGGATTTTTTAAATTCTAATCTGGGATAATATTCGTCATTCCGTATTTTCCAAGGGCTCTTTTAATGAATACCACTCACATATGCCGCAGATAATGCAACCGATTCGCTCGCCGACCTCGGTTTGCTCACTTTCTCAAAAATCGTGAGAGGAAAATAAGGATGATAGTTTCTGGTGAATATTTAGTAATCACGTTAATTGAATTGTATCATCATTTCGTGTACAGCTGATTGCAACTTTGTCAAGCGATAATCAAAACCCTTTCGAAATGCTCATCAATGAATAGAATTTTAGCAAGGAAATAAGCTTGAAACTTCAGAACATGATTTTTAATCTCACGAATATCCGATGGGAAAATCATAGATAATGGAGCAAGGCCATGAGATATTGAATCTCGTATGATGCTGTGAAATGTGACGGGAAAAATTCGTACAGCGTGGTAATAAAATCTCTTTACAAGGGCGGAAATGTTCTCTGTCACTGAAAGGGCTTCACTTGTATCTGAAGAGCATTTTGAATGAAGAGGGACTTGGCAAGCACACAGGAGTATTCATAGATTTTGATGTAATATAAAACAAGCACACGAAACTTAAACGTCAAAATCTGTCTCCGTTCCAAGGGAAATTTCGAAACGGAAAGATGAATACCGATTTTAATGCTGCGCTCAACTCCAGGGAGACAAAAATCCAACTCTCAGAAGCCGGAAATTTTCATAGTGCAATGATTAAAATGTACCCTTTTATCGATCTAAACTATGATAATGAACCTATGTACCATAATAATGATTTTATAATGGTTCTTTGAAATATATATTTACTTTGAAGATGTTGAAAGTTTCAACCGAATGCAAATAAAGGAAATTTCTTAATTGCTATAGATACGGAATTATATTTAAAAAAGAACATCTCCTTCGCGAGTATAAACAAAATTTCGCGGGATAAGCGAAGATGCGAGCAGTAAAACGTTCAGGTGTGGGAAGGAAACAGACAGCTCGGAATGGAATAGCTTAGAATTTAAATAGATAAAGATCGACTTTCAAAGAAACGGGAAGAACGTGGATGCAATTCCGATTCGGGAAGTGCAGGAGCGATACGTTTCGTTTAGAAAAAATGCAACTATAAATGAGCTAACGACACCGAACTGCTCTCTTATGCTACTTCGGAATTCTTTTCGAAGAAAGCAGATCAGTCTGCGAAGATAGTGCTCCGTAAATTTAAAGCAAATACGTTCGTAGGAGACATTGATTTTATTGCTCTTAAATGGAATTTGATTAGAGTGAAGAACGAGCCGAAGTTACGATAGCAAGCGATCGTGTGGGAGTAAGTTTTTAATTATGTAATAATTGGTCGGAGAAAACCTGTGTAAAATGGAGCCCATAAGGGAATCTGTATGGTCAACCGTTTTTATATTTCATATTATTATTCTAGTCGTATTTCTAGAAAGTCAGTCAATTATTTTGATCGGAGTTTATGATAGGCAGCCGCTGGCATTTCTGGATCAATTTCTTAGCAAGACATATTTCTCATCTTCAGGTTATAAGAAGAAACCTCTTAGAAGATTTATTGGTGATTTAGGATCGCCCAAGGTAAGAGTCATTTTAGTTAAATGATGATAATTGCTTGATAATTTATTTAAGTTTCCTTGTGTTTTCACGCCCTTAATTCCTCATTCCGTTTTCCTGTTTGGTTGCGTTCTTCGTGAGTGATCGTTTTCCGTTCAGTCTCTTTCCAATTCTTACAGTGCATTTTGTTCATGAAATTAAATACGACTAAAAATTGATTTATGGAAGAGAATACTTTCATTATATCTTGTTTCTGTGAACTCGTATACTTGTCGATTTAAATTGAAGAAGCGCACGTTGAGTCGGCGAAAGATTTTGTTTTTCAACTCTGGACGCTGTATTTCCAAAAGTATTTTCTATTTTGGTCGTTTAATTGTAGTTAGGAGCAAGCAGCCCTGCTAGGTGAAGTATAACGGCGAAAAAGTATAATTATGCGTTTACTATCCTAATAAAGAAGGATTTGCCTACGAAACATGGCTAAATTATTTCCTTGTCGAAATTTTTGTATATTTTATTTTAATTATTGATATTTATCGTTGTACAAATTTTAGGACGTCATAATACTATACTTTGATAAAGGCAAAAAACAAATATTTTACTGATATAGTTTGAACGAGTGCCTTAAAGTGCTCCGTTTCAAGGATTTAGAAATATTTAACGTTTAAATGAGGTAATGTATTCTATTTCGTGTCAGAAATTTTTAATATTATTATTATATTATTGATTAATATAAAGTTACGTAAGGGAGAGATAATAGTAAGGAGGATGGATAAAAGTACAGGATAATAGTCCTTAACTGTTTTCGACCAATAATCCTGCAAAAGTTTGCCATAAGAATAATTTCGGAGGGATTTTCAATTGTAGTTAGATCGGAAATTATTCTTAAACTATTTCATTATCAATCAATAAGAGTCTACGGGATTTCTCGAGCAAAGGAACATGGTGTCTTTATTTTACGCAGTATTTAAAAAAATCACCGCATTCGTCCTCGAAGCCTACGTCACCGTTATTATTTACTTACGTATTTGTTTTCCTTAGTATACTGGAAACAGGAAGTCGTATCTGTCGTAAAATTCGTTCCATCTCCGCTCCTCTAGAGCTTCCCATAGCGCGATAACGAACCATTCTGCTCGGAGCGGGAATAATGGACGTTTTTTCTCAATCCTTCGGAATCGCGAGTGTCATATAAAATCCTAAATGAGCTCCGAACTAGTATTTTCTCGTGAGAGAAGAGCGTCGATGAATTGGTTCGGTTGATTAAATTGCCTCGGGGAAATGGTCGCCTCGCCGAATACTAATCGAACGAGACGAGGGAATTTTAAGCGATTCACTTGTCAACTTTCCGTAAGATACGATGCTCTCTTTGACTCGTCCGATGCCTCCCATTATTGAACGCTAATCACCCGCAATTAGCGCCGTTTGATTCCGTCATTGTAATTCCTCCGTCAGCAACATTAACCGTGTGATGGTTTAATTGAAATACGTCGATGCCTTCATTGCAGCGCTCGATTTGCACCAGAGCGCCTTCCGTAGGAGAAGTCCTATTTCGTGGCGAGTCACCAGTCGTTAGTACTAATTAAACGAAACGCGGAGAAATCCGTAAAAAAGAAGCGTAGAAGAAGAAAATAAATGAATAGCTTTCCTTAAAAGGGCTAATTTCCTGTTCATTTTACGTTTTAGAGGAGGATTTATCGCGTAGATTTTCCCGCCCTTTTTCGTTTTAATTAAAACTCGCAAGTAATATGGAGACGTGATAAGTTGGAAAACCCTATTGGGCTTAAACAAACTATTTATTTTCAACATATCTATCTATATCGTACGCCTTAGAATAGTATACATGTATGCATAATGTTTAGGTTCTCTGTTAATAATTATTGCAACGAATGTATGGAGATGTAAAAATATGCTATACATATTTTCATTGGATATGAGCATCGTAAGTGAACAAATATAATGGTAAGATTTTTTTATGTAAAATCGGTTTCTTCACACCAGGGATGGTATATTTACGTTCAGAAAGACGAATTTAATCTTTCTTTCGTGAGTTAGAGTATTCGTTTCAAAAATTGCGAAAATTACCATTATTACAGAAGTAGGACATTAAAATAGTATATTTAAAATATCTACTATTCTATGTATTTAATATTGTCCTCGAAATACCTCAATTCATTAAGCAATGTGCGTGAAATCATTTCAGCTTTTGCGTATACATTTGTTGTTAAGACAATTAAAAGATAATCTGATAAAGTTCTATTTGGTTTAGACATTTTCTTCGTATTATTTTAGTCCCAAAATGTCCTTGATTTAACTCGTAACAGAGAATCGTTATAGTATAGTTATTAGTTATATAAATTCGTTGCAATATGAATTCATCCATTTGGGAAGGAATTTTTCATACTCGTAGAAATTTGTCATCAAAACATTTGTTAGCCGAATAAAAAATAAGTCGAAAAATGAAAGTATTAGTGGGGTGAAAAAACCATGTCCGTTCTCTGAAAAGTATTCGGAACCATCTGGAAAACACCCGCAATAACAGGTGCATAAAGGATCTCTTACATAATGAAAAACTGGAATTCAGAATGAAAAAAGAAGGGGAAATAAGTATAAAAAGTTGAGACAACTCACGGAAAAAACCTTCACGCATTTAGCCTAACAAATACTAAAAGTTATATAAAATTTGAATGATAACTATATTTGAAATATACTATAATGAATGTAACTTATACGTTGTGTTACGGCCAAAACAAATATTTTCGTAGATTTCTTAAAGTGGTGCTGAAATACGCTGTTTTAGCCGCTTTTACTTTCTTTCGAAATCAATAGTTCACTCGAGTATTTTTAATTTTCAGTTAAATTTTAGAGCATATTATTTTTACCTTTTTTCGAGAACGATTTTTTCAGAGTTACTATTAAAGAACGTATTTTAATACTTGATACCGCAATCCCGTTATAAAGATTAAAAATTATTCATTGGCTCCTCTACTTACAGTTAATTTTTAATCATACTTTCGTTTCATGTTTATTACCTTCCCTTTCCCGGGAAACGGCCTTAGATAGTTTTCATTCGTTTAAATGTTAATGTTAGCCTTGTATTCGAGAAATGATAGGACGGATACAAGTGAAGCAGTCCAAGAATTAAAACCTGTTGCGCTAAACATCATCGAGGAAAAATTAAAAACACGATTTGCATTATTGCTCGGGATATATGTATATTTTTGCGGAGCATGTTACGTGTGTTCAATAAAGTGAACTCGCTTCTCAAGCGGAACAAACAGCGATCTTTTAAAGCATCTTATGTTACTCCTGAGTCACCATTTCCGAACCGAATGACGTAGTATATAATTTGTAGCTTCTCGAAAATTGTTTTTCTCGCGAAAGTGTTTGGCACCGAAGTGAAGCATTTCGCAGCTAATGATCCCTCGACATTCTCTAAATTCTTTAGCAGCAGTTGCCGAAGGAAAGTATCAGAGCTCGATAATTCGGTGGTCCATTACGTCGGATGCTGGGAAATAACGGTTCGATCCATTGTGATTCTTTCGGCTGCTCAAGTGACGAAATGATGCCAGGAACTTCGTTTTTCCTTTTCTAGAAAACTTTATGTAAAAAGAAAAAGAAAGCTTGTTGTTAACTATAACCAGAATTTTGTTTATCTGAAAGATATTTATATTTAAGCGTGCAAAATGTATCAAAAGCTTTAACAGTATTGAGCCTCGTATTGAGAGATAAACTAGGCCCTAAGTAAAATTGGTACGATTACATTGAAGTTTTTCGTACACACGTACCCTGTATAAACCTGTTTAAAATCTCAAAATAGATTTTTCGTATTTTTCATTCTACCGCATAGCTATGTAGGTCCTTCTCCAATTCTTCTCAATTGTGTGATTCCATGTAAAACGTATGAAATCACCTTCTGTGGTTGAATCACTTTCTAATTCTATCACCGACACACCTCCATAACCAATAACTTTTCATAATTGATTCGTTCCGTAAGCAGTTACCTCTGGTAAAGGAACTCAATGTTCGCTCTCACAAGTCATCAAAAATAAGACACTAATTATAAACCTATTAAAGCTCCTAACATTTTCTCCTGGAGTGACAGTGATTTATGGAGTCGTACTTTTATCATCACTCATCTATCCTTTGTTAGCGTATGTCGATACCTTTTATCATGGCTGAATCGCAAGGAACGATGAATTCAGAACCTTTTCGGTTGAATCCAAAAATAATTTAAGGCAAACGTGAAAGAATGAAGCAAAAGCATCTTTAGGAAACACGGATGCTAAAAGTGCACCTGAATGGACCCTTAGGCTCGGACTGGGGGTGGGAAATCTATGGCTGGCATAATTCTGTCAAGAACTCTATCTTGGCATAGAGTTCGTGACAGAGCCCGATCTAGTTCTCGATAGGCTGAGGAGAGTTTACTCTTGGAAATGATCCCAAGACTGTGTTGGCGACATCCTGAAGAGCCAAATTGATTACGTCACAATTAAAATTACCGGATTAACAGAGCGCTACTTGTTGCACGATATGGTCGAAGGCGTGACCGAATCGTATTCTTGTGAGATTATCGTCTGACTAAAAGTTAGGAAACAAAACAAAGACCTTAGTTAAAAGTACTATGTAAATAACATTTCCTGTTCTAAAATAGATCTGCAAAATCTAGTGCACGATGCAATGGACTTCAAAGACCAAAAACTGTTTTGAAACAAACCAGCCAATTGAAAAAGAAACAGATGGTTAATTTAGTAAAGGAGCAACAATGCAAATCCTTTAAAAATTATTCTCCGCATTGAAGAGTACCGACTTTCGAAGAACTGAGCATCATCTTTTTTACATTTCATTCCGATAATTATTTTATATTTTTCCACTGTTGTCGTTTGATGGGATTCATATTTCATAGCTTCTGTATACTCCAAGTTTCCTAAGTCGGTCGTGCCTTATTTGGAATCGTGCTTCCTCGAATTGCAGATCAAGCACATCTACTTTTTTCTACATCATGCTGACACTGCACCCCCATATTACGAAGCCTTTGTTCTAAAGCTGCATTATTTTCCCCCTAATTTCAGCTTATAGTTACTCAGAAAAAGTTTTAGATAGCAATGAAGGAATTGAACCAGGACGAAACGATAAGGCGATTAAAGAGGCGCCCATCGAACTTCTTTTCCGAAGCCATTGAGGTTCTACTGGAATCGCCCAGACAAAAGGTTAAATAACCAAAGCTAGGTTTATTTTTGGTTGGAAATTACATGTAAGTATCTTACGGCTGTACGGGAGGTGGGCATTGTTGCCTAGAAGAAGTCATATCTTTACGGAGAAGAGAATCGGCCATACAGCAATCGTACCTTCTAAGCTACTTCGGTGATTCTTCTATTCCAGAGGAATTCTTCTTGAAGGAGCTCAAGAAACGTTTAAAAATATTGCATCCTCTTTGTTCTGGACATGGTGATTTGACATCCTTAAACAGTGAGTTAAAAATCCAATCCAAAGACGTTTTTAGTGCAGATAAGTTTGTCGATGGAGGTATGATGATTAGGTAGATATTTTGTAGTAGTTTCTCACCAAGATATCAAGTCTAATATATATTATTAGACATTTAATCTAATCATAGGTTCACTCAAGAACTGAGGACGTTCAATAACAGACATTCCAAACTTTATTATGGTAGTTGTTGTTGATATTGTCTCAATAGTTAACAACTCTCACAAACTACGAAAGGAAATACAAGCGTTACAAGGAAAATATTCCGAGACCATTTGCTTCTTCTGTTATTTCATCGAAGAAGCTTTAGTGGAGCTAATGGTGTTATGAGTTAGATGGTTTACACCCCGTGCCTCTCACTGTTGACAGCTCGTAGAATCAACTGAAGAGATGATCCACTAAACCAAGTTACTTCCTACTTCGTACCTCTAATCGTCTACTTTAACAATGTATTCTTTCTATATTAAGCTGATGACAAATATAATTGGTGTTTGCTAACTAAATCAAAGATTAAACTCTGGCGTTTGTAATGTAGAAGTACTTAGAATCCTATAACAATAATGATTTTGCTGAGAGAACCATGGGAAAGTCCAACAAATAAGAAAATTCTCTCTCACAGAAGGTGATAATACTTTAATGGTACTGGAATTGAATAATCTTCTTTTATGTTTGATTTTTGGTGATTCTATTGTATGCGGAAAGTGGATTTGTAGATATAGATCTATATATTTCTGATACAACTGTCAGTACGCTATTACTGTAGGTAATACTTACTCTCCTTATCAATAACAAAGTATGTACAAAATATTACAGTACAAACGCTAAACACTTAAGAAAACGATGCCTCAATTATTCTTCTGCCGAAATTGCTTTATATTTAGTGAGCACTTACTGAGCTAAAAGGCCAATTATAACCGTAGGAGTTGTCAATTACCCTTAATAAATCGTATACATGCGTAAGGAGAAGAAAGGAAGCTGTAAATCTGGTATGGAAGTCTTAACATAGTTACACTTGCGAGTAAGCTCACTCTCCGACACTTAACGTAAATATTCCAGTTTTTACGATCGTCTGGTGTGATTAAGTGCCAGTTATCTCTTTGAAAGGCTGCGAAACTAATCCGTTTGGATTAGTTCGCATTCAGACGTACTAGCGTTCTAAAAATTTAATTCTCTCGTTTTCACTTTTTCTGGCAATAAAAGTTGAGAGAGGTATATTTTAACGCTTTTTTGAGTTGGGAATATGAGTAGACTTGCGTTTACTTCGCTCGATTATGCGGTGCATAAATCATTTTATAACCTTCATGTACAGGAAGTTTTCTGCAATTCAATGTCTGGTAATAGTGTAATAAAAATTGCCTCTATGGCTAAGGTCATCTCGTTCAACAACCGGTTATCGATGTTGAGAAGTTACTTAACCCTCTCTCCGGCTGAACATGATCCTGAATATACATTCTTGCAATTTACTATCTACAGACATTTTCGCATTCACAATTTTTGCATATCCTGCGAAATTCATTTCACGTGAGAGTTGTTCACAAATAAGTAATATAAGTATTAGATTTGTCGTTCTTTGTCCCCTATTTTATAGGTTGATGACACTTTTGGACTTTGTAGAATATCTAACCGGTCTTTTGCTAAATGTATTGGTGTCGTAGTTCAGGTTTCGTCTCGAAATATTCGTCCCACCCGAATAATTAAATCATTCAGCTCCTTATTGAAATGTCAATGCTTACGATGTTCCGTAATTTGAACTAGATTAGTTTTTAAACGAACTTTTTATAATTGAAGCATTTTTCTCAAAGAGTTTGAGTTAAACCTGATTTTTCAATGAAAATCATCGCTCTTGATTCGCTTTGGAATAGTCTAAGTACTTTATTCATTATAATTTCTACCGAGCTTAGGCCCTTTGCGGTGAAGTTGAAGCCTTTGTTCATTGATTTAAAAAAATATTAAAATCCCGGTAAAAATTTTACGAATGCCAATGAAAAAATATGAAATAAATATACAGGTAAGTATTCGTGAGGATTAAATGCAACTTATTCTTTGAAGCCATATGGTAGCAAGTGAATCTTACGGCAAGAGTACGTGATATTGACTCATGACAAAGAGATGATGTGAAATTCGATCTTACAACTTCACGGAAAGACATGAGAAGAGAGTGATGAGTAGGCGATGCGTAGGAGTAAGTTATTATGGCAAATTTCATCCGGTCTGGACCGAGTTTCTGTAGATATTTTCGACGTGAAATGAGGGAAACCCACGGCACGATATCCTTAATAGCTTTTGCTAGGAAAGACGAAATCTCCACCTTGGAATGAATCATAGCTAATTGTGCCTTTTACGTACATTATCCGCTTACACAACCCTCTCTATCGGACTGAGACTATACTTCACAGCGGGGAATCCAGGTGATTTTATTCCCTTTCCCCGAACTCTTATGCCATCGGTGGTAAATGCCGCTTGATTAATTCCACCTTGGCGCAAGAATCGATTCAATAACGTTATCCGTGCCGTGGAAGTGTGAATTACCATCTCCGAAACGAAAAGAAACCTACATTTTTTGATTGCGTGCGAACATTCGCTAAGCACATCGACAGTGGGTGGTTGTAACGGGCAAATTATTACCGACCGTAATGAGATGGTCTCTGTGAACGTGAATCCAGTTCACATTCTCTCGGTTCCCCTCATACTACCGCCCTTAGTGTTGCCTTCGCTGCGACACACTTCCGAGCGATACGAAATTTTCCAATTCCATCTCGGCCGTGGGTAAGAGCGCTTCCGTGGACGGCGAAGGAATCGGAAGGAGCGGACGGCGATCCCGGGCAATCCGCGGACACTGTCGGGCATGTTTTATAAGTCGCTTCCCGCATAGTGAAAGTGTGCGGGGGATGAGAGGGAGTTGTTCTCCCGTCTATTTTTAGTGGAGGCGTTGTGGGATAAATGGGGAGATGGTGGTTCGCCGCGTGGAAGGAAAGTGATTTGCGGGCAAGAATAACACGGCGGTGGGCTGTTGCTCGATCCGGCATCGCCATTGCTTCGCTGACGCCTCTTCCCGAACGTGCTTTCCACCTTTCGATTGGAGCGAATGTTCCCAAAGTGAGTACACCCCTTCCGGCGACTTTTTTAAGCCCGCGCTCCGTGCAGACGAGGGCGTCTCACGTGGTCATTAGACGCACCTCCGTGTTTGTTGTGGAGCGGAGGAAGTTTTGGGCGCCCGCAGAGTGCGTTTTTTTATCAGCGTCTCCCTGTCTCCTTTCCCGTCAAACTCCTCCTTTTGGGTACCTTTTTTGTTTCGTCGAAATAAACATGTTTACAGTGTCGGTTTCTACGTCTCCTCTACGGGATCCAGAGCTCACATCGCTGCAAGCATACTGGCGTCATAAGACCTAAATAATAATTATGGGAGTGGTGATCGTAGTGAAAGATCGAAACCTATGCTGGAATGCCCTTTCGATAGGTTCGTATGTTTTCTTACTCGAATATGATCCCAAATATTTGGTGTTCCGGAAGGTGGGAATTCAAAATTCCTGTCGTTGTATATCTAAGTGGTGGGAATCGAGGTAAACACCTCTTTCAATAGCCTAAACCACGCTCCAGAATCGCTCGATCCTTATTTTCGTAGCATTTGTTTTCGTCTTTCGTTACGGTCGTGTTTAATTCCGCGTTCCCTCGCCTAATCTCTCAATCCCGACCTTTTATTTTCACGGCGAACGCATTCCTCTCGTTATTTGCGTTCCGATCATTACGGAGGCGTGGTACATTACGCACGCGTGGTATCGGCGAGGTTTTGCGCCCGATTTCTTTTCTCGGAGTAGCGAAATGTTCAGAACGCATTTTGCGTTGTTACCTTTTGGTCGACAGCGCTCGCTCCTTTCTATAGTGAATTCCAAAAATTTTAAATACGCACGAAATGTCCGTTCAACTTTTTCCACCGTCACTTCTTTCATATTACAGCTACCAATTCATGAGAAACGAAAGCCCTTCTGACGTCAGCGGGCACAAAAGAACGAGACGCTGGGAAGAACCTATTTACTTTTTCTATGTTTTGATCCCTTTGGGGACGTGAATCACGTTATTCTCGCGCGGATTGCGATGAATGGCCTTCTCTCCCGTAGTTCATGCGAAGGAAGGAAGAGAGAGAAGTTTTTTACATCTTTTCATAGCAATTTCCGTGGACTGTTACCGAAAAGTTCGTACCAAATGGACTTAAACTACATTTTATACAAGACAAAAGTTAATGTTAAATGTTTTCCAAAATGTTACCTTATTCCGTATCAAGCTTCTTAAAGAATTTTTCCTTCAAAGTAGACTTAAGAGGCTTAAGGAAAATATTTTGACAAGTTGGAATTTCCGCACGAACGGAATAACCAGATCGCAACTTTCTGTGAAGAACTCTTAACGCTTAGAAGTTCGTAAAGACTTCATCTTCTCGAGAAAGCGGTAATCCGATTCAAATATTTCTCAGAAATAGGTAATCCGATTCAGATAAATTCCTATTGACCACATGCTGCTTTCGAGCGTGGGTGAAGTTCTTCAAAACTCGCGTTCCAATTTCTCTTTTGTCCAAGAAGAGATTTAATTTATACTTTTTATGCTTCGACCTTTTATGTTGGGGCAAAAGTCGATCTTTTAGTGCACAATCCTCTTTGAAGTGTTAATCTGGCTCTTAAGAGGGAAAAGTTCCCATTTTTGGAGAAATATTTCATTTTAACCATTTGAAACGCGAGTAAATGTTTCAGAAAATAGTTTTTGAGAATCGTACCTTGCTATTTCTCGAAAATAGCATCAATCGATATTTTCGATTATGTCGAGATAATCGATAGTCATTGATCTCACGTCTGTGATAATTTTAAGGCTATTTATGCTTCCTTATTAGTTTATATGCTCTTATCCAAACTGGTGCTCTTTATTATACATCTAGTTTTTAATACATTTATCTGAAATCGACCGTCTCGTTTAATGCTTGAGATAGCAATAAGATAGGTCAGTGCGGTCTGATGACCGCCTTTCTAGATCGCCTTGTGCTGTTGATTTAAGGAAACGTTACTGCGATGATGATTTTTAGCTGTTATATGCACAATGGTTTCCATCAGTCACCTTGCCACGATGTTAAGCCCTAGAGCGCGAAATCATGTTCCCAATCGGAAGCCCTGAATGAATTCTGCCGTCTCAAAGATCATCATCGTAAGCTTTAGATATTTTCCTTCCAACTCAGAAGAATTCCAATTTCATTTTAATTTTGCCCTATGATTATATGTATACCTATTTTATCCGCTATGTTGAAATTAATTACAACTTGCATACAAAATAGCCCAAAGATTTATTCTTCCAAAAATTAACTCGTCATCACTTGACATTATTCGCTATTTCTCACAAGATATGTTTTCGTTTAGGGTTTCATTAATGCTTTGTCGTTATTATTTGTGTATCTCCTTTGCCAAAAAGTGCCATATCACTATAATTATATTTCCTCATGAATTTAGCAGCTCTGATATGGAGTTGTCCTTTACTCTTGAGAGTCTATAGGCGTCAAAATTGGAAGCATTTGCTTAGAATTCCAACTTCCAGCTAAAATAAATTCTTTTCATCTCATGCCAGAGGAAATCGTTAGAATCGAGGTTCTAATTTGAAATGAAATAAAATTACATTGAATTCCATATAATTTTAGTGATGCTAAATTCAGAAGGTAAACTAATAAGAAGTCAATACTTTAGAAATTAATACAACGTTGGAAAACTCTCTTTGGAGATGTTATTTTGAAATTGAGTTGTGTATTATTTATCCAGATTAGATTTAAATGATTATTAGAAATTTTGTTATAACTAAGCTCCGATATTATAAAAATAATTTCCTTCTTTTTAACGTATCTTTTACTTAATTTGGAAAGAGGTGTTTATTAATTAGGCATCATCACACTCCAAGGATAGTACCTTAAATATAATTTTCGATTTGAAATAGAAAATAGTTATTTTTATAACAAGCGTATCTTCAGTTGGTAAGTCTTAGTTGCTTAAATCTCCACTATTTTCCACTCTTTGGTTAGTGTTCCAAAATTGAGTTGTAAAATTGCTTCTGCACAAATTCACTTCAACAAATAGCTATTTCGATAAAAGATTATGTTTCTTATAAAAATATCGCAACTCAGGGCCAGGGTGCGAAATTATCTCTATAATTTACCGTAAACTATCCGCGCATTGTAAATACCCTTACGAAACAGAACCCTTGGAACTCGGGACTTCGGTGCTATTCGCCACTCCCTTTGGTCGGCCTTCTGGACGCGCTAAAAAATTGCCTTCTTTAGATCAGGTTGAGGTTAAGAGATGAGAAGCCTTGGCAGTTTTCTACTCGGTCAAACAACACAGTTCTTTTTATATTCCATCGCTCATATACACAAAGAGTGAATCGGCACCGAAGCATCCAGGGAAACGAAAATAACGTCTGGTGTTCCTCAAGGAAGAATTCTCGGGCCTTAGCAGTTTTTGATCCACGGTAACGATCTAACAGAAAAAGAAAAGTTTAAAATTAGACTGTTGGCTAAGTCTAATTTAAAGTAAGTAGATGAAGTAGTTTAAATGATTGACATCCTTTGCAAAGTAGATTGAAATTAAAATTTTGCTTGTTTCTTGTCGACTCAGAATTATTTGCCGTGAATTATAAACCGAATTAATGAGTGTTAATGAAAATTTGGATGCGTTTGTGACTTATTATATGTTAAATGTCATTTAACGGAGAATTAAAATAGAAAATGCGTAGTAGCAATATCTTCATCGATTTTTAATGAGGGCCGAATATTAACTAAGAATTTAGTAAAGAAATATTCATCATGTGGCTATTTGGAGAAAGCATCTACTGTTCCAAATAAATAGTGCACAGTCATTAGCAAGGAATCTTTTAGATCCAAATCGAACTTCTTCCTTGGTGGAATAGCGTGAGAAAACACTCCTTTTGTAATCATACCATTGAGCAATGGAACACCTCACCTGCAACTATCTCTGAGCCATTCCCTCGGCCAGTGCTACCTTTAAGGAGAAGTTGAGGATAGTGTCGTGAAAAAAATGGTGTGACTACGTGTCTTGAATAGCACTTGATTTGTAGACTTCAATTTTATTTTCTATTTTGAATAAATTTTATCTCAAATTATTTTACACGAATTAATTATAGTAATAGTGGAACGCTTAGGATAAAGTAACTTATTGTATGCTGACTATAGAGGTTGGTTTACGATCGTTTTCTGTAAAAAGCTCATTTTTTAAAGTGGGAATTCTTATTGTGGTTCTGAAAGTTATCGTACGTTTATAAACTACCTTCTGTATCTTGTTTACTTCCCAAAGGATGTCTCGTCGGAATTTTTATTTTCTAAGAAAACCTCCCTTCCAGTTGCTGCCCTCAAATTAAAATTTAATCGTAATTTAACATTTTCAACAATTTAGCTGTTTACGAGTAGTGAAATTTACTGAGAATCGTAATCCTTCCGTCAGGTAATGGTCTTAATTGTAGATATAAATTTGAATACTAACTAAGTTATTTTTGGACGGTGGCTTGTTGCCGAAACTGGTCGTTGTAATAAGTTTTGTTTCTAATAATATAATTTTTATTTTCCCCTGTTTGTCTTTTCCCGAAATCCGGCAAAATAAGGTAGAATTCATCAATTATTTTATTTTTCGTCGATCTTGCATTTTGAATACTAAGTAAGAGCTAAATCTTTTATCAAATCTTATACATACTTTTTCATCTTTCGGTCTGTGAATATCCGTGTGTAAATATACCCCGTTGAGGATGAGACGGAATGTCGTAACTCTAATACACATATTGATTCTGAGTTACCATTATACAATCCATCGGACACGAAGAGCTGAAATCACGTTGGCTCGGAATAAACTCTTGTGGTACGGCGTTGGTATTCCTATCGTGGAGAAAAACTATCACCGAGTGGAGCCGGAAGGAATTTATAACGTCTGATTCGGTCGATTTGATTTAAAGACGTTTATAAATATCAAAAAGCAAATTTTTCGTTTTTAGGTAATTGCTGATTCATAACATTATCTTCACCTAATTTTACCTTGTTTGATCTCTCTTCGCCGAGGTTAAGGGTTCAAATACACTCCTTAAATCTTAAACGTTATTCAGTTTGATTACTTATTTTTCCATCGTCGACATATGTATTTCCCAGTGATTACGTTATTTCTCCCGTTTATCTTCGATGGATATATTATAGATTTATAGTACTTGAAAACTACCTTGGCCATTTCTCAATGCTATGATTGATTATATGGAAACATCTTCTGTAAAATTCGCCGACCGAAGTTAGTCGTAGAGCAAGGTTGTATGTTTACACTCCATAATCGTCCGTAATAGATGCTAATTTTTTATTCGTGAATAATTGTTTGAGATTCAAAAATAGAAGAAAAGATTCGTACGTGTTCATATCATTAAAAAGCAAACTAATTGATATTCATACGAATGAAGGAGAAAGATTTTGACGGAGATGTTATACTATGCTATGATTGAAATTGGAAACTCACACGTTGTTATCTTATAGTTCGTTCCAGTTTTGCAAACGAATCAATTTGATATTCTGTAAATTTTTGTTTTTATAAGAACTTGATTTTTTATTATTTTCGAATATAATTTCATATAAAATATCGAATATAGTACTATATTTATATATTATAAAAAATTTCGAATGTGGTTTCATATATATTTATATTAGGAACTTAATTTGATTTTTTTCTCTCGAATTATAAGGACGATCTTTATGTTCTCTTTAAAATGAAGCTAATGTTACACCTTTATCCTACTAACACTGGTAAAGAAAATATTCTTTCTCCTCTTCTCCTTTATAGTCTCAAAAATAGTTATCCATGAATGAATATGTTTTTGAGGTTCAACTAGTGAAAACATACCTCTCCCAATCTACATATTTTACGTTATGTCGCCTTTTCTTGACTGGTCAACATAATAGAGCAATTCTAAGACAGTTGTAGCGCTCCTATGATTTGCACGATGGCAAAACAGCTTTATTTGCTCTTCATTAGAATGATTTTTAGAGGTTTGTTGGCACTAACAACTCTTGGAGGTGCTGTGGTGAGGCCTCTAACCAAATTGGAGCGGATGAGAGAGATTCACTTCCGTTAAAAAAGGAGAGCTACTATATGCCTTTGGAACCCTTGAATCGAAAGATATAGAGAATCCGTTTGAGTGCTTGTCTTCGGCTATTTTAAAACAGAATGTGTAATTGACGTCTTCCGTGGAACGATTCTGTAAGATAGAGAAATATTATTTTGCTGGATGTATGAGTGAGATTAACACGATTTCCGTCAATGGCTGAAGTCATTTGAAACTAGGTCCGGAAGATAATATTCAATGGGTTTTCCACATCCCCTGCTTCTTTGATCAGCTATTTTTAATAGTGAAATAAGTTTTCGTGCCGGAATGTTTCAACATCTTTCAGATAAAAACGTAACTTTTACGATGTCATGCTTTTACACGTATGTTTAGACTAGCCTCGACGTTAGTGATTAAATTTTATGTTCCGTAGAATTTTCAACAATATTCATGTTATACTCAAGTGTCAAAACTTCTGTAACCACGAAATTGCGCTCATTAATTTTTATCTTAATATTTCGTTTTATGGTGGATACGTGCCATTTTTCACTTAGAGTCACGTACAACACGTCGAGCATTTCCGTAGAGAAGCTCGAACAATTGTGGATGTAACTTTTCATCGTAAAGTTCTGGCAGATGAGACTGAGCCTTCGTCGTGGGTAGTTGATTTATCTTACACAGCGAAATTTCGATAAAGTCAGTTGTTGTGTACTGTTCAGTGCTCTTCCTTCATTTGTTCATTTGATAATGTAAATTTATTTCTGTACTTTTCATGCTGTGTCTCGTAGTTTTGAGTGCATTCATATTACATAAAGTAATTTCCAAATTACCAGTAGCGAAAGAATTCCTCTGAGATATAATTCTTCAGTATTTTCAGCTCTAATAAAGACAGTGTGCTTCAAAGTTTCGTAAATAAATGAGGTTCATCTATACCGTAAATATAATGTCTGTGATTCATCGATTGATGTAAGTAAAGCTGTGGTCTTTTTTATGTTTAAATCATTGATTGTCGCTATTTTATAATCATTGCCTGGCCTTTCTTCTCTTACTTGGGCCAAGAGCGAATTTCAGAATACATCCCAAATTTTTGCCGTTAAAAATTATTTAACAATATTTAGTCGATAACCTACCACTCACTGGCTTATTATTATTTATTGATTGTATCATTTCTTTAGGTATAGCTCATGTTCTATGCAGCTCACTTTGCTACGTGGTTTAGCTCCCTGTAATCCGTGAACAGTTTAAATGGAACAGGCATGATCTTTTCCCATTTTCGCAGCTATATGCTCCGTGCAATCGAGTGAAGTGTGTTCTTTCTGTTTTCGTAGTATTTTCCCAATAGACATTTATGCCCTCGCGTTGCTTTGGAAGCACTTGGCTCTGATTCCTCACAAACATTTGCTGCTAATGCACCTGTATTTGTTGCTTTCTAAGGATCACTATCTTTTTACTTTTTCTGCTAAAATGTTGACCGTAAGAATTTTTCTGATTTAGCTGTTGAATAACTTTTCTAAAAATATGTGATTTTCATTCAGGACAAGAGATAAATGAACGAATTTTAAAAATATCGCATCGCATTTAATCATCGAAGAAAAGCATTTAAAATATGCATTACGTTCTGTAGAAGGAAACGGGACTTCCTAGCGTTAGATAATGTCAATTTATCTATTATTGTCAATCTATTTATTAATCAGAGTATGATTTTATAAAGTATAATCATCGTTTATAAATCTAGATTGTTGCCCCATCGATTGCATGAAATTCTAAATAAATCTTTAAATAAATTTTAAAACACTCAAATTACGCAAAATTCTGTTCCTTTGTAATTAATGTTTCGTTTTTATATTACGCCTCTTTAGAATATGAATTGCCGCCTTCGATTGTTTTTTAGCTATGGACCGGATATTGGGAGTTCTGAGTTTGATAGACTTTTTCAAGTCAATCAATTCTCGGATTTTATCAATTTTCATTTATTATGATTGCAGAACATTTCTATTGTATTTAGGTGTTATATTACACGCAATTTCTTCATTATAGTCACTTATATGAATTCATAATTCAATGAAATGTTGAATTGAACAAATTTTATTTTATTATTACCAGTTTTCCTTCATTTTTGAGGAAAATAACAAATATCCTTTTAGTTTGACTTTTATTGTTTGTCAGCGTGAAATTATTCATTCCGAAACTGAACTGTTGCTTCTCTATCTCGAATTTGACGACTTTTGGAATCTTCGGGTTAATTTGTTCTCTATTATTTACACTATTCCGAAATTATGGGTTTAAATCACTGATAAATATTTACTTTTCGTATTTATGCATCTCGTAACCAACCCATCCTTCGGAACGCGCATTTTAAGGAAACTACAATCGGAACGGAACGAATTACTGTTTTCAGTTTCACGGGTTGCTGTTTCCTAGTCCTGGATTAGGTTTTCACCGCAATAGTAACGCTAGTCCGTGTTCCCGTTCGATGCCGAAACCCTCTCGCGTGAAAAAGGTCCGTTTTGCCTCGAATTCCGTGCTTTTCGGTGCACGTGGACTGCTTGCGTGAGGTAAAGTGGTCAACACGGCGGAGTGAGCGCTGAATGTTTTGTCGGCTTCCGGATTCGTCAACCAGCGCCTCTGTTCCATCAATTCCGCTTTCAATTACGGACGAACCACCGCTACCGCCTTTCATTCCGTTTCCGACTTCCAGAGACGGCACCCGCACGTAATAAAACGCATCTCTCACGTATCGAACTCTTCTGAGGACGTAGAGAAGCTCGTCGTTTCGTAGTTTCTCGGATATTGTTCCAAAACGGTCAATATTAGGTTTGATCGGCGCATTGGCGATAAATTACAGTCCTCCAGTGTTTGTTCAAGAGTTTTCTCGAAGTAAACGAGCGTAATTTTCGTTCCGCCACCAGTCGATATCTAAACCACCCTCGGCGCGTTACGCTTTCCCGATTTTGGTCTTCCGCTTTGCACAGTTGGGATGCATTCGGCGAATCGTCGTGCCGCTGCACTCGCCCAATGCGGCTGAGAAATGTAAACGAAAGAGTGTTTCGAGTGGTTGTTTATGAATTTGTTTGTGTTAACACCTCTGATTTGCTTCGTTTCAGGATTGTGGGCGGGAGTCAAGCTGGCTGCCGTCACTGATAACTGCCCCTGCCCCCCGGTACTGTGGAGCGCTAGAAGGAAGCCGGGCAAGTGGAATTCACCGGAAGCCTAACTCTATCCGCTTCCGTACATCCCTTCATTTTCCTCGCTATAGCATTCGTATTCACCCCGCGCGCACGGCTCTCTCCGCTGTTTCCCATTGTCTACGTCTATAAGATTTGTCGCAGATACTATATTCGATTTGCACGTGTGCTATTTCCGATGTGCTTAGATTTGGTAGCATCCATGCATCCTATCTTTATTTCATCGCGAATGCTGAATACGCGTGTCTTTAAACAAGCTCCACGCTTGATTTTCTCTCTACCCGTGATTAAATTTTGCTCGCGTATTGCATTATGTGCCCATAACGTTAATCTGTACACTTTCACGTAATCTTTTGCCTCATATCTACAAAATTGTATATATTGGCTATTTGCTGTCGTTTGATTCATAAATTATTGTCGATATCGCAAAAATGCATATTTGGCGATTGTAAATATATATTTTTCGTTCTGTTCAAATATTTCCAAACCTATTTTTCATTCATGACATCCTCAGAAAAGTAGGAACCGAATAATTTTATTTTATTCCTCATTTGCTGTTCTTTTAGAATAGTTAGTGTTTAAGTATACTAATATTGTAATTTTAAGCTAAATATTTATTATTTAAGTTTGTTTTTCTTGTAGATAAATTCTTAAATCTTATCACCACTTTCTCCTAAAGTGAGGTTGGGTTCAATTATGTGCTGCATGAAATTTCTAAATTACCTCAGATTAATATGAAAAGTTGGTAAAATAATCTCCTCTGTAATGGAATCGTAGTAAAAATCTAAACGCTGTTAATCATTTCCAGTTGTACAATGAAGGTGCACGAAGGGAAAGGGTTTCCGAGTTCGCATGTGATTTACCGACAGCGCATCTTCTATTGCCCGCAGAATCATACAGGTGCGCTTTTATCTTCAGTGTTCTCACTATTTTGTCTCCTTTTCGCTCCTTGTCATTTAATTCATACGAAAATCGGAGTTAATTTTCTATTCACGTGCATTTCCATACGTACAAAGCCACGTTCCAATCATAGAAGTTTCTTTCATCGCGTCGAAACGGTTTCTCGCGAATTGCAATGACTAATCACACACGTGGCGAATGGACCGTTAAAGTATGATCATCCTCAGTCTTACTCACATTTCACAGATATGCGAGCTAAGTGTGAGTGTTACGAATAAATAACGGTTCGTCTTCCACTTTATATCACGCCCTTCAACATTACTATAACGATCTTTGCCTGCTTACGTATTCATTTCCTCTTTTAACACGCGATAACGTGAGCGCTTATAATGATAGTGCCAGATTTAATGCGGCTACTGTTCGAACTACTCATGGAGAACAGTTTTATAGCTGCACGCGTCTCTTTCATTCAAGCCTCCATTCGTTACACTTTGATACGAGTTGAATCAGATTTTCTTATCGCGGATGATGTAATCTTTCTACTATCGTTCGGCAAGAGATTGACCTTGGAGTATGAGTTCTAGATGGTCCAAGAGCGGGGAAAAGCGCGTTGAAAATATTTTAAAAGCAGCGATGAGTGGGCGATAAATAATCTAAGAGAGTCAATTAACTCGGCCATGTAGGCGATGGATGATTGTCGATAAGGAAATGAGAAGAAAGAGGGTCTGTTTCATTCAGAGAATCGCTTTTTTACCTTTTGTCGAACTCGAGGAACTTCGAGAAATAGTTTTTCAGACGAGATAAAAGTCTACGCGCACTCGCCATCGGAAGATAGGCGTAATCGTGTGATCTTTCATGTCGTAAACTCTCGCTTTTATTGGGTCCCGAATTGTTGGCTCAAGGGTGGATTATGCGCGCGGCATCGCACAAACTTCTAAATTTGTCAAGGACTCGCTCCCTTTCTTCGCAAACGAACAGTTAAATTAAATTAGAGGGATTCGAATATAAATGGGTTGAAATCTCGAGTCCCGTGATTTCCCACACTTAAGCGGAAGCAGACGTGTGATGAAATCCATGGTTTATACATTCCGCGCATTTTTCTTACTTCTATCGCTACTTGGCCTCGGAGGAGATGTTAAATAATCACTCACTTCTCGCTGTAATTTCATTCGGCTATAATTTTAAAATTCTCCTCACGATGGCGTACATTAATGGAAGTTTATGGAAGGCTTTAATGTCCAAACCCTTCGGACTCATTCATTCACGTGTGAGTTTATGTGTTCAGAAGAAGATGTGTGGAGTGTATTCCGAGTTTACGAGGGTATAAACCACTTCACTCCGTAATAGAATATTAATTTAACCGATATTGTGTATTAGTTCTCGCCAGAGTTCCTTTATTTTATACGCACTCAATTCTTCCACAGAGAAGACAAGCTCGATTATTCATAAAAAACTAATTCTATTATTCTTTTAAGGAATGAATCCTGAATTCTCTATCTTTAGTACATTAAATCGTAATATATGGATAGAAGTTAGGTTTCAAACACATCGTATTTAATTTTCGACCGATTTATTGATAAAAATATCAGTTATTAGGAAAAAATTGAGATTTGTTTAATTTTTGAGAGAGTAAATCATTTGGAAAATTATTATTCACGTACAGTTATAAATGGAGTTGTATGCATTGCTTTATTAATTGTTAGTGCACGCACATTTTGACAAATATCACTACTTTTTATTTAATGCTTACTCATTTTTTATTACGTGCGAGTAGGAAAGTGTCACTCATCCCAACGGATAAAAGAGTGGTCAATGCATTTTTGTGTGGAAAAACCGGTTCAAAACATATCAAAGAATGGGAAATTCTCGTTTACATTCGGAGAAAGGATATGGAAAGTCCATATCGATCGAAACCGATCACCAATTTAGGAAAGTTTATGGAGATGAGGGTAGTCTTTTTAGGGTTGTCAAGTTTGGTTCCGTTTGTGAACCCAAAGTTGATTTTCGTCGCAGAATTTCAATGGCAAGTGGCAGCTGTTCTTTTACGAGCAACGTGCGGGCACGACGCACCAAACGCGCCAGGGTATTTATGGGAAAGGGTTGGGCGACCCCAAGGAGGTCAGTGTCCTTACAGGCGACAAACCCTTCTAATATCATCTAAAAACTGAGAATTAAGTATCGGAATCGTTCCAAATGCAACCGAGAAAGCATGTAAGGTCACTAAAATCAAATAAAGACCTATTAGAATGGTTTCAAATTCAAATTAACGTAATTTATCTTCAATCTATCTTGCAGTGATAATATGTCTAAAGTCTAATTTTAGTTGTTCATAGCAATCCTGAGAATAGCTGAAGTACAAACATTTATTTACTTCATCCATACACACATATTAATGATCACTAACAGTGGAAATATTAAAATATTTTAAAATATATTTTGCGCCGATGTAAAGAAAGAGAAATGAAAGATCTAGTAGCACTAATCGTACTATAGTGTATTGTCCCACGAATAATTTTTGCAGATCAGTTTTCTAAATTCCGGCGTGAGACATATTTTTCTTTAATTAAATCGATATTTCTAAGTCATTATTTCTTGATGAGAAATTACAGAATAAAAATAAATTGGAAAATTTCTTTTGTGACTAATTTTCTCAGTAGACATATTAAACTTTTAACTCTTGAAGAATATTTTATTAGGGTAGAATACGTGAACAATTTGAAGTGCTAGGAGAAAAAATTATTTTCTTCCTCCAGTATCCTTTTTCCTTTATTTACTTTTAAAAACTTCGAATCTTCGTTGAAAATATGCGCAGTAGGATTTGAATGATATTGCTTAACAGTTTCGTCATCGTGTCATTTAGGACTTCTCTCAGTTTTCACCATTCTGTTTCGTCTTTCCTCATCATATTCATTAGCGAATGATTAGAAAACCTGTTTAACAGCTCACGCATATGGAATATCCTATATTGAAACAAATAATATTTAAATATTACAATCCCTTTGTCCTCAACTTTACATTCATTTCTTGTTAACAGTTAATTTAGCCTGAGTTGCTTATTAACTAACTTCACAGTTGGACTTCATCTACTATCTGCTATGTATTATTTATATAACTAGAGTACTTAAACAATTAATGATATTAATAATGACAATAAATTTAAAATGAAGTCAAGCATTGACGTTAAAGTCAACACATACATTTATAAATTAGAATGAATTATTGAATATTTTTATAAATATTTTTGCATTTTGTAATATCTGTCATAATTATCTCGTTTGGATAGATTTTTTACGTATATTTCGTTCAAAAATAAAAACCTATTCCGTAAGACCGAGTAAGTAATCTATCCATCTTGATGGTGTTTATTTTGTTTTTTAAAATGTGGTGAATCAAATGTTCTCAATTTTTTATTTCCTCTTAGATCTCATTATCAGTCATTGGACGGGTTTTCAGTTTATTGGGACATTTTGCAGTAGTTAAGTTGTCGAACTTATAGCCCTTGAATTGTAGATGAAAATTAATAATGCGTTAGCGTTAAGAGAGTACTAATGAAGAATTACCCCGTACTATTCTTTGAGTGTCGTAGAAATGCTTCCCTTGAGGAAATAGGAAATGATGGTGAAACTATGATAAAACGTACGGAAGTGATAAAAGTGCAGCTAGATTTGATCACACTATCGAAGCATGAGTTGCATCATTAAGTAACTATTTTAATGACTGAAAGCACTTGCGGAGTCTCTTACTTAATAGCCATTGCTTTGAATTATACTCTTTGTTTTGAAAATTCAAAGCACTCATCGGATAAATGAGAAAATCAATGGAAAAATTGTGACTTCTTTCCTAAGAGCTTTTTTTTACCACGATTTCATTAATTGTAAAGTGTCAATTTTATTATTACCCTGAACATTCTCATGTTTTTCCCCTTGTGTCCCATGAAGACTATCATTTAAAATTCCAATTTATATGATTTTCCTTAAAGTTCCTTCATTCATCAACTGATTCATTCAATAAGCAAAATATTTTCGTCTATTGTTCGTGTAAACTCGTTACGTTCACTGAAAGTGCGTCAAACGTAAATTAAAATCGTTAAGAATACGTGCAACGGGCGTCTTACGAGTGAAACCTTTTGAGCCACGCACTTGTTGATTCTCTCGAAAGAAGATTTGTTCATTTCATAACTTTTATGATAATGTCGGGAAAAGGTGGGCGCGGGTTGCAGCTTGTATGTGCCGATAACCTACTTTAAGGCCAGTTGCTCTCATTCTGTACGTAACCAAAATCTTTGAAACAATTAAAACAAAGCTAACACGTGTTCAGTAGAAAAAAAGCTCAAATCGTAATTGAATTTTTGTGGACCAATTTGGCTCACTCGGCGAAGAAATCTTCGTCGGGGCTTTTAAATCCTTAGAGTTTTTTTTTTTTAGGGGAAAAGGGTTTGTAAACAAACACCCTCGGAAAATTAAATTTGAATTCGTTAAGGAGAAGCGTGAAGTAAAGCGTGAAATGAGCTGGTTTTAACTTTCGGCACGTATATAGTCATCTGAGTTCAGCTGGAAATTAGATTTGACGCACAGTCATTGCAATTAGCGCTGCTTACGTATTTATAAGTCTGATGCACTTTAACCTTGCAATTCATCGTTTAAAATTGTTGGTTACAGCAATAGTTTTCATCCCACAATGCCCCAATAGTCCCCTCCATAAAATCTAATTCAAACGAAATTTATATTAACTATCATTGAGAAAATCCATAGCAATCACGATCTACTTAATACTCATCATAAGTATAATTTATTGTGTCTGATATTAAATAATAATAAACATTTCTATTCACAGTGGAGAAGTTGAGAAATAGTGGGAACTTTTATTATAAAACCATTGTTACGTCCCTAACCTTGTCTCTCGAAGTGATTACATTACAATGCATTTATTATGATTATTGTCAGTGCAGGAACTAAACATACTTAATGGACCCATGAGTTCATGTAAAGGCAAAACTTGACCGTTGGATAAGGTTAAATTTACTCTTTATTAAATGCAAAACACTTAACTGTCACACGGTGCACCGATATCAGATCATGTAGTTAAGTTAGCCGAGTTAGTTAGTGAGTTTAGATGAAGTTTTGTAATACGTCTTCTCTTACTATTTTCCTAGTATTTTTTACGATACTGTGTTCTTATTCTAAGGCCAATTTATTATCTCTAGGCAATATTCATGTCAGTGTTTCTGGAACTCGGAAAATTTACATTATCGAGCTTAGTGTTAATGAACTTATTCAACTTAGGCGCAGTAAAATTCTCAATCTTAGTTCCACGAACGCTTGTTTAGAATTTAGTACTATCCTGAAGCGTATCGTTTTGTTTGTGGATGTATGTTTAAGGTCTTGAAGATTTTTTTTATCGTTTTCATTCACCTTGGCCCATTTTCCTCTTCCTAAACTCATCGCACAATTGCCATCGTTCGGCGGTTTTCCTTCGATTATATTTCATCTATAACATTCATTTAATACAAAATAACACTATCGCTCATATTTACGTATATTTTTGCACACTATAGCGAAGCGGCGTGCATCGTACGTGAATAAATAATGTAAATATGCGTACATACGTTCGGTGCTTATCAAAACTACACATTGTTGGGTGAAACATCCCCGTGATGTATAGGAGCACAATTATTCGACATGCAATCCATATTCTAAGCAATGAAATAACTCCGGTGACAACGGGGAAAACTTACAGAATCGTTAATTCCTGACATTTCGTAAGATTCTTCTCTTACAATATAATATGTCAACTTCATTATTGGTGCAAGCATTTAGATGGATTATTTTCTCGTTATTGAAGCTGAAATGTCACCGTGCCGCTAATCTTTTAAACAGCTAAACAGCTTAGGAAAGAAGGAAAGAAAGAGAGGATGTGGGATCAATCATCACATGCAGTTATTGGCCATCGATGATATCTTACGATGGGGGAATTACCTAATGGCTCATTCTTAGAAATTCCGTTACGGGTGTTCACTGAGAATCGAGAGCCCAGTTCTCAGTAGTGGCACATCAAGAAGGAAGCACAAAATCTCAAATTCGTATCGGGAATTCCACGAATCTGCTACTTGGTAATTCCATCGACGCTTTAGAGCATCGACGACTGATAGCAGCATTGGACGATTTGATAGCATTTCTATAATTCATTAGGGGTTCAAATTTTCTGTATTACATATAAATATAACTGAAAATACACTATTAATAACATCCCAATAATAAGATGCATTCCCATATATATTTATTTAGAGGAATGCAAATTTATATGATAACGTATATAAATATATGCATTTAAGATAAATAAATTATATTTGCTAATTTGTATATATAAATAAGATGAATAATTTAGATTTATATGTTCATATATTACTAATAGATTATTGTATTCTTATAGATTATTTTCTGTTGTTTTCCTGAGCCTTTTATTTGCACGGAAAAGGTACAATAATGCTTCTGATAAAATCTAAAGTATTTGTTTGATTAGTATTGGAAATTTCCCAATGAATTCTCTTAATTGGACGACCGCATCGTTTTTCTCTGTTACATTTCATACCTTTACTCGTAATTAACGTCACACGCAGTCGGCGCAATTAAAATTGAGGTCTTTTAGGAAGAGATCGGTAATAACGCTCATTGTCGATATCGGTGAAAACAAGTTTAATGTAAGCGAAAATGATTTTGATAGCTCCTTTAATGTGATTCTTACCTGTTTTTACTTTCATTTGAGTGACTGATAGGTACAATTCGGGGTATACAACCAGCGTTCGTATGACTTTAGCGAAAATTATACATGATGTGGAATTGAATTTTTATTATCATACCTACAAAAATGTTTTAGTTTATAAAATAAATGTTTATAATCATAAAATTACTCAAATCTGAATCAGGTAAATAAAAAATAATAATCCAAACTTATTTTTGACTCGTGGTTTCAACCCTTTCATTCATAGATTCGAAATTGTGATCGGAGTATTTCTTTTGATCCGTACATTACTAACAAATTATAATCAGAAAAAATGGTCACCAAATGATCTGAAGGGAAAGTGAATTTCCTGCAGACTATGTCTGGATGCGTTTGTCTAATTTCGAATCTTTTTTTAAGGAAATTGGAAAAGATTTATTCACCGATTAAAAATAACGCATCAAGTTATTTAGGTTCAGCATTATTCCTGTTTTCCCTTCCATTGTATAATCGTACCGATTGCGATGGAAATTTTTCTGGGTTAAAAATAGCGCATAAATATTTTATAAGAATTTGATTTCCTGTTTTTGGTGTCAGATTGGAAATCAGGAAATTAAAATCGTCAGTTTGTTTTCATTTTCATACCCGAAAATTCATATTTTTTGTTTCGGTTTGCGGCTCGTTTCCCAAGGATTTTTAAATTTCACCAGTAATGTGTCAAACATCTCTAACATTAGGATGACCTTCACATTACAACATATCGATGTATTATTATTATTATCTTGTTTGTTCGAAAAAGAATGTTGTCACCCGGAAAATTTGAATTTTCCGAATAAGGTCATTTTTTATACTTGAATATGCCAATCGACGTGCGTCACGAGCGGACAAATTTTCCATCAAAGTTAACCTCGCGCAGCCAATGGCGACCGATTTGGGGTTTGTTTTGTAACAAAAACTCCACCGAAGAGATCGATAAAAGCGTAAATTATTGCTTTGGGAAGATACGGGTGTTGAGAAGGGAAATATAGGCTCCTGTTTGCGTTGGACGGAAGCAAGGCGACGACGGCCAGACTTCCATCTTATCTATTTAGGTCTAAATAGTGAACAGATTACCATGGCTGGATATAGTGCAAGGTTTTCCAGAAAAGAAGACGACGACTTTTAAGTTCTTCTACTTCGATAATTCGTAAACAATCGTGAATTACCGGAGATATTCTTCGGACGTTCTCGTTTGTATTCATTCCGCCGATAATTGGATGAAACGCGCCTTAATTCCACTTTAATTTCTTCATTTCGGTGCTAATGCTATGGAAGTTCGCGCCTTTTTGGAATGAATGACTTCGGAAGTGCAAGATGTTCCATTAACGTGTTTAGGAACGTGTGATTATAGACTCCTACGTGATTGGGACACGCAAATCGTGTTTGGGATAATGAATGATGAAGACTTTGATTCGTAAGTTGTGAATATTTAACCCTCGTATTGCATGGTTCTAATTCTTATCTATATTTACCATCTCCCTTCTTGGTTCACAGATTTACATTTCTTTATTATTAATTTTTTCAAATCGTTACTTGAGTTGATGAAGTATGAATAGTAATTTTTCTTTCGACTCAATGATAAAATTTTCTTTGTTGGTAGTTTCTCGATATATCCGTGTATTTTCTCTCGCTATGTTGACTTTATAGATTACTTTACCTTATCAGTCATTTGATTTTGATATTTTCTGCTACTCACGTTCAGAAAAGTTTCCATCTCGGGAGTCGTTCTGCGCTTGAGACATCCTGGTACTCCATAGCGATTTTATCAAATGTAAGAAATTTCAATTCACCGATTAACTGCATAAATTATACTACATTATCATTATTTATATTCGAATCGTTTCTTTGGAACAAGAAATTAGAAACCAAGACATTTTTGTCACTTGCTAAAAAAAATCTCGTATGTAAGATATATATCACTTAACTTGACTAGTACTATCTAGTGTCTACGGAGAAAATAGATGGAAAGCATTTTACATGGGAATTACCTCGAAGCGATAGCCTTTTTCCTAAAATTTACGAAGTTTTAAGAATGCCTGGTGGTCATGTATGCTTCCAATTTTGACCATGAGAATCTTTCCTATTTCAAACTAAAGCCAAGGAAACACCCCTACTTGTACGTGCATCCTCATCCAATTTTTCCTTTTCGTTCGTCTGGTATTTAGTGATAAGATATCAAATAAAGTGCTTACGGAAACCTCAATTCGGCAATTTTAATTTCTCAATCGTACCTAATATTCTCAGATTTTCGTACTTCGCAGACGTCTGCAGCTGTAAAAAGAGCGGTTGACTCGCTCTATTTTATTTACTCTTTCCATTTATGACCTTTTTTTAAGTACGTCGTAATTTCAGAGAACGCTATTTTAATGTCCGCTTTTGTTGCTCTTTGGGATCCAGACTCAAGTTGCAAAGAGCACGTTTTCCCTTTCTGTCGAGACGTCTTAAAACGAGACGCATTCCATTTTGTTTTAGTAATTCACCAGTCTAAGCCACTCATCTTCATAAACGGACTATTTCGTTAACCCCAAGGAATTCTCTCCTTCACTGATATTGCACGCACTACTTCGAGGTTGCTTGAGTAACGGTTATTTGAGCGTGGGACGCTCAACACACGTTTGCATCGTTTTTAGATCACTTAAATATTTCTCAGTCGCTTTACTTTTGCGAAGCTCATCCGGTTATTCGCAAATTTCTGCGTAGTTTTTTGATTCATTACGCGGTAGTTTGAGTCGCAGGGTCTCAGCCAGGATAAGTTGTGAAAAGCGATCATACTCCCAACTTTCAGCCTTATATATTCGCACGAGACATGATATTTTTATGGATTGACAACGCTGCTCACAGGTATTTCAAATGTATACTTTGAAACTTCACCAGCTATGTTGTTAAATGTTTTTCGAATATTCTGACTCTTATAGTAATTTGAATGGGGAATCGGAAAGTGTAATATTACGTTTCGACTTTCATTCCGGTTTGAAGAAAGTATCATATTTCGATTCAGATCGGTTTTCGTCCATTCGTTGTCGAACCGGTTCAAAGAAGAAATGGTCCTATCGCTCAAATATTGCATCCTTATTAATCCTTTGTCTCTGATTGTTCATTTTTATGGCATAATTGTGGGTTAACTAACTGTGAGTTAATTTATGTAAAGTGTAATTTTCATATTAGTCTTCGGTTTTGATTTTAGAAGAATTCATCATTTAGAATTTTGGCTGATGCTGATTCCGGAATAGAAAGTTTTTTTCATCGCGTTCAATTTTAGCTTCGGGAAAAATAATTTTCTCTATTCAACCCCTTAGAAATCGATTGAAATTACGGATTGATCTCTAAGTACTCAATTCTAATATGATAAACTTAACTCTAAACTGAATCTCCGAAGTGTTCTATTAATCTTTAATCAAGTACGAATCTTGGAATGTAAACAAAGGTACAAGTGTTCAAGATTGTCATTGTTATCATATCGAAGAGAATGCTGCTTTTTGATCTCTATCAGAACTATCAATTTCGTATGTACATCCAATCCGAAAACCGTTGTACAACGAATTCCCATCATTAGGTTTAGATACAATAAGAAAATCGCTTTCGTGGATAATTGACTAAGATTTAGTGCTTAATATCACCTACTCAGAGATTATATAACTTAATTCAGTTTATTATCAACATCAATATTTTTTGTTAATTGAATTTAAATGCACTCAATCGGAGAGCATTTCACGTAATATTTTATATTTGTAATTTTGATGACATAAACTCAGTAATCATAGCATACCATATTTTTCATTGTTCATCCCCATGTCTTACTTAACATTCGTTTCAGAAAGTTAAATCTCTGATTAAAATTCTTTCCTTCATTTATATATCACTGAAACGTTTACGTTTTTGTATTCCATTGTTTGAAATTTAATCTATTCATCTTATGAATGTTTTCGGTTGCTAAAAAAGTTTGATTTGTGAGCTGCACGATTTCGCTAGGTGATGAAAATTTCATAGGGGAAAAATTTTACTATTTTTGTCGAAATTCGCGATTTATATTTGGATACATATTCACTATCCATTTGTTCTTTACTAAGATTATTTTATGTGTGATTAGAAATTTTCCATTGTTTGAATGCTGCATATGATTTTTAATTATTTACTAAGAAATTAATCTTAATTACGTCCTCGTCAGTTAGTGTATCTAGAGATGCATAGATTTTATTTATTTTGGTACATTACATTTGGTTTAATTCAAAATAAATAACGTTATTTTTGATCTAGCTTGTCTTCTATTTTTTCTTAGAAGTTTGTAATTATCTCTTTTTGTCTGCTTTGCATTTATCCAGAAGCTTGATCTGTTGTTAAATAATTTATTTGTTTCCCTCGCAGCAAGGATGCTTTGTTTGGGAAACAATTCTTCCCTCAGCTTCTTCGCGATGTATGTATAGTATCTAATCACTCTTCTATATCTTTCTGATGAACGAAATAATCAAGTCTTATCTTCTGTCGAGTTGTACACACATTTATATCTTTGAACGTCGTGGCCGATTTTTATCTCAAGGCATACTCAGAAAGCGTCTTGGCTACTTAACCATTAATTATACACGTGCTGACGATTGTGGAAAAATTTCATCTGCCGCAAAGTAATATCTTGGGCTGGCATGAAGTTAGCCCATGGCACTCGATATTTTCATTTTAATGCAGTCGTGCCTCAGAATGCATTTCTTGAAAAGGTACGACTCCATTTCTCTTTCCTGTTCTAGATCTAGGTGTTCATATTATTCTGCAGATTTGGAATATTATGAGTATTCTAAGAGATCGATGTATTTAAATCTTAGAGCTCCTTCAAAAACGAACGTATATTAAAGGCTATTCTATCTTATTCTCTGAGATATCTTGCTAGATTCGTCATTCTATCAATCTTCAATTTCTTGATTATCTAGATTCTATGAAATGTAATCTTACTTCGAGTTTATCTCTGATATCGAAGTCAGTTTCCGTTCTTTCTCAGAATCTTCTCTAGATTTATCATTTAGTTGTCGTTCCTGGACACTCTTATGCGTATTTCGTAATATTCACTCCGCATCATTGAGTCTAGTACACCTTTGGACCCACTTCCTACAAATTTTTCATTTAATACGAGAGTGATCAACGACCGGGAAGCGCTGAGTCAATATAAATTTGAGATTATTTCCAAAGATGCGGAAGCATTTTCAATGAAATTTCATCATCGATGCGCTACATTGTATATCGCGATCCAATCCACATCAGTGAATCTCAGATAGAAATTCGCGATAGACTTCAGATGTCAATCACTTTTCATTCCTACTTATTATAAATATTGCCAACGTATTTTTATCAGTATTGAGTAATTTTGGGCTTTTGTGAGATATTTAGTTTAAAAGGTATGTAAATGTTTCAAACTCATCCATGGAGAGTTTCAGTAGAAAATTTCGTGTTTTTATTTTCTAGAAAACATAGAACACAGTTTTTTCAATTTTATTCCTCTCTCTAGCTATTCAGAGTCAATTCAAATAATGTAAAGAAAAGTCGGAGGAAGAAAAATCTTTCCTAAACGAATTAACTAGAGAAAGAAGTAGTTTGTTCGTACAATGCTAAAATTCCTTGTCGAAATGTTACAAGTTATGGATCCTTAATTCAATCCTTATGGATCCTTAATTAAAATCCATCCTTAATTTGTAAACACTAAATTACCTCTCCCAAAGATCGCAGTTTGGAAGTTGTCGGAATGAATGATGAAATAATTGTAGTAATATACAGCAGATCAACACATTTCTAATTTGATTTCAATATTCGTTATAAGGCACTAGACAACTAATTGTTATAGCTTCATCGGCCCCTTGTGATGTCAGTTTTGTAACAATGTGCGATTTTTATTTAATATTAATTCTTCCCCAGTCATCTTTTAATATTTTTATATACCTTATACCTTATAAGGCATTGCAGAAAATCAAAATAATCGCTTTTTTATCCATCAGTACATGGAGGAAAGTGGTATAATGCAGCGTTTTACCAGTTCGATTTGCCCTCTGAATTTTAAGTAAAATTAATGTCTTCTAATTATCTCGTCTGTGAAATAACCCTGGATTTTTCCCTTGCGCATCTGAGATAATTCAAATGGAAAAATATCGATGGTATTTTGAAATTCCTTTTCCGAGGTGACATGATTCTCAAATATAATTTACGATTTATCCCTCATAGATGGAGTAATTCTCATGTTTGTTCGTTTTAGGTTCACAATGAAGTATATTTCGTTAAAAAAATCGTATTTTTATGATGAATTCACGTAGATAGAAATTTTCTGTTCAATTAACTTCCTTTGCGGATGAAATTATCAATGCTTCTTAAGTGACTCATAAGTGCACGAGTTGTTGGATAAATAATGGACACTCCTATGTTTGTTATGACACCTACCTCTAAATATTTTCCAAACATTACTTTGTGTAAGACTTTTTCAATGTGGAGAATATTGCATATAAGCGGCGAAGTTTTTAAAGAAAGAAACAATATATTCCTTGAAATTCAGATTTTATTAATTGAAATCAAAGTAGAAAATGCTGAATGTTTGCAGTGTATAATCGCGGCATAATTGTGTTAATTGTGCTGACAATTCAGAACCAAACGAGTTAAAAACGAAAGCATATATTAGATAAATTGAAAGCGGTCAAAGATATATTAAGTTTAATTTTCTTAACGAAATATATGGAAAGTATTTACAACATAGTTATTTACATACTTCGATACGTAGAAATTTTTAACACAATAGAGGTATCGATTTTAATTTGAACGAAGATCATTAAATTTATTTGTAAATTAATTTTACCGATTTTATTTTATCTTATTTTATCGATTTTAATTTGAACTAAGATCATCAAATTTATTTGTAAATTAATAATAACATTCGTATTTGATCATATTAAAACATGTTAAAAGCGCATATTTTTTTCTCAGTAATTTTCAATAAAAATTTTTCGTATGAATCATTTTTAATAAATGTATAAATCGCACGCTCTATGACCACGAATACTCGAACATTTCCACAGTCCGCAGTCAAGTACACGGCACAGGTTACAGTGAACCATAGGATAGACTATTTGTAACAAGCATAGCATAGATTATTTGTAACAAGCTCGTAAATGTAGTCGCATCGAAGGTGTCAACCCAAATATCAGCGTAAGTGTCGAATTCCCGCCACCTTAATCCCTCCTCCACGTGGGCGGGTCTAACAAGAACCGAGGAACGGTAATTTGGACGCAATTGGACACTTTTTTTGCCTCAAAGCGAGAGTTACGGTACTCGGGTGCGAGAAAAAAATCATATCTAGGCGCGCTTTCTTACGTCAGCGAAATCGCTCTCCATCGCTGATAAGGAGCTGGCAAGGAGCGCATAATTTCGCATCGTCCAATAGCAGTGGGAGCGCCGCCGCTTTCCACACGCCGCCCAATGGTCCGGTGGGACAGGAGCAATAAGGCGCCGCCGAGTGCGTGCTCCAGCGCGGCTCATTCGCTCCCCACGGCACCACTCATACGCGCTTTATTTGCAGGGCTGCACCTTCGCGGTGGAGGCGAGGAAAACCAGAGGATGACAGCGGAAACGCTACCCAGTTCGCCGCCAGTGGGCGAAGCGGCTGGAGAGTGCCACTACGATCCAGAGTGTGCGCGGATGGAAGCGTGGCTAGACGAGCACCCCAACTTCGTCCAGGATTACTTCCTAAGGTAAGGAGGCCTCTTTCGGGAATACTTGCGCCATGACGCATCCTCGTCAAATGGAGGAAACGTCCGATTTGTGCTCGGAATGGAAAGTTGGCACGAGATAGAAGAACGTGCGACTCGCATGACTCAATTTCGGCGAGACTTAACACCTCCGCACGGCGATCACGGTTTCCAGGAATTTTCTTTCGCTCCGATCGGTTTTTGTGCGATGGGCGTTCTTCTCGGAGCACCTTTAGAAAGCGGGCAAGGGTTTCGCGGTTGATGCCGGTAGGAGTTATCAAGAGGCGCGGGAAGTATTTCCTCATTCTGTGAAGCATTCCGAACACAGATTTATCTTCGTCTCTAATCGTTTAACGAAAGAATCCGATAAGAGTAAATATCTTTTGTTTATTATTTCTAGAAACGCGAATGTTCGTATCGTGTGATCGCGCCTTCGAGAATTTGATCTGATCGTGATATTTTATAATTTTTACAGCGATCTTTTGCTCGGTTAGGAAGGAGTTTGGTTGCAATTCTCGCAAATAAATCGCGGTTTATTTTAGAAGAGTAGTTTCCTCTACCGAAAATATACGTGATCCTGCTGAAAACCAAACCGTCCTACCAAACTATATTTCCTGCAGTTTTCCGAACGGAAGGCAAAAATGTATTGCTTTATATGTTGATGTATAGAATGATCCAGCACTAATTGTTAGATTCTAATTCGAATCCAGTGCCTAGGAGACCGGGTTGTTTTCTCGTCGGAAAACATCCTTACACCCTGGCGTAAGATATCTCCATCCCAAGTTTCCTTTTCCTTACGCTACCTTTTTACGATAATAAATGAAGTTTAACTTAACCATGTTACGGTCTCAACAAACAACACGCGTCTACATCATTCGCGTAAAAATATGTTCGCGTACTTTGACATAATCCTTCCTTTACATGTCCTTTCATTTAGAATTTAAAACATTTTATTTTTTCGAAATGTTTACTTTCCATAGATTTTTTAATTTTCATGCGTTAGTTTCACGCAGCATTTTTTTTTCTTTATGTATCGTTTAAATAAATCTAGGAACTTCGTTCGCAGCGCTTCCTTTTTCCATGTCGGATCATATAGTTTGAACAATATCCCAGCTGAAAAGTAGAATAAAATATCACTGTGAACTACCACACTATATGTGATTCCACTGTTCAATAGTGTTGAAGTTTACAGTGTTTTTATTCTACCCTTCCAAATGTCCTTCCACGAAGTCGAATGCGTTAGAAATATGTTAGCTATTCTGTTTCCGAACTTCACCCATCGAAGTGTCTCGTCAATATTATCACGATTTTTGACTTTTTCAGCTTTTGGGCACACGATATTGGTATCGACTCACACGGTCCATTTCTTATACCAGCCACAATTCACGTGGTCAATTTGCTGGAAACAATTTCTGGTCCGGCATTCGCGTATCTACGTACCCTAGAGGAGGAGATACCGCGCTCCCAAATCTCGAAAAACATTTGGCCGAGAATTCGGGGCTCGCTATGGCATGCGTATAGATTCACGAATATTTCTTAAGAACAATTGTTGTCATTAATTACTCTTATACTCATTAATCGTCACATTGACGAGAAGAATATCCTACATACATATACGCGTTGGTAGCGCTGTGACATTTCAATATTTATTTTCGATATATTTATCAGTGTTCTACTAATACGCTTAATATACTTCTACAAGCAAATATCTTTAATTAAGAAACGCACATACGCGTACAAGGTAGGTGATGGTAGAACAAATACCATTTACGATCTAAATCGTGATTAACTATTAAGGAGCGGAATGAATGCAAGAGAATGAAACATACTGAGTTGACAAATATTTCGGCAAATTGGTTCGAATTCCAGTTTAAACATCTGTCCGAATGACCTGATGATTAGGAGATCTGGGCTCGAGTTCTGGACCAGTGAAGTTCTTTGTGAATTTCTCATTGCAAATTCTCGGAGAAATATTACCTTAATCCTTCTTCTGAATCTATCAATGGAGTTTGTATATAAAATATAAATTATTTCATATGAATTGTATAAAGTTTCATCTAATATCGGCATAAGGAAAATCAATCCTCCCCCTAAAATTAGCCTAGGATAGAGAATATTTTTATATTTTATAATTTTTTTCCTAAAACATGGACCGTAGTTGGTAGCAAATTTTATCATCGTAGCATAACATCTGGCGTTAGTTATAAAGCTCTAAATTCCGAGAAGGGAACAACAAAATATTTTATTAATCTGTAGTATACTTTTCATGTCAAATATGCCGTCATATTTTATCTTAATATTGTCAGAGAAGTCTATTGGTTTACCAGATAAACCGCTCTGTTTATTTTCCTTCATTTAATCAGTCTGTTTATTTAAATTCTTCATTTAAACACCTGAAAATACTACTCTTTTTTTAAATTGAAAACGATAATGCAGTAGTTGTGATATATCTTTTAACGATTGTAGTCTGCGTTCGGATTATTTTGAAACGTATTATGGTATTGCTATTCGGAGAAATATTATCGTGTTTGATAATACATGTTTAAGTAATAAAAGTTTATCTGAAGGCTAAGGGAAAAGAAGTTTCTCACAAATCAATTAAATCTCTATTATCCAGGGAAAGAAATCAGAATGGTCACAAAAATGCGAATCTCAGATTACTTGCATTTTCGTTTTATGTGGATCAAGTAGATGATATTATTGCAAACGTATTTGGAGTCGCTTTTGCGTAAATCCTAAACACAACGCAACGTTACCTTCGGTCTTTAAAGCCGTGTTTTAACTATAGAAAAGACATAACGTCATAAATGATGGTAGTCTATTGTAACTTAAGTCTGACAGTCACCGTTTGCAAGGGAGATTTTGTACAATTATCTACGTTTTCAGTATGTTATTCGGAAGAGTATAATATAATGTTAGGAAAGAGTATACTTTATTTTTATCGTTTATTTCATTTCAACTCACCTACGGAACATTACTTATGACGGAACGGAATAAATAAAGTATACTCTCCAAAATATCATCAGGTACGTTGCAGTAGGCAATGTAGCTGCACATCTTCCGAACCAGGGGTTTAGATTCAAGTAAATCTTGCTAAAATTGCTTTTTAGATTCAACTCTTCGTATGCCATTATCCCTTAATAATTGTCGCAAACTTCGCAAGATTCACGCATTCCAACAGATTGGCATCACTCGTGTTACTCCCGTTGAGAAGCTACATGAATCATTGGAAAAATGCTGAGATAAGGTCTGAAAATGGTTATTTTCACGCTTTGGAAAGATTTATCGGAGTTCTTGTGGATCAATTTTTGACAATGATGGTTTTGGGTTCTTTGAAGTGATATCCTAATTCGTTAAAACTTCGATGAGGGTAATGATTGTGAATACAGCGGAAATTTTTCCACTATATGCGGATCAAGTAGATGATATATTGTCGCTAATTTATGTGTTAAATATTGGAAATTTTCTTTTGTAGTTTCATTAATGAATGTCTACAGAAAATTCGGACTAGAAAATAGCAGTGATTGCTGAATGAAATGCTCAAATACAAAAAAAATTTTGGAAATCAGATAGTATGTGCCTTACGTATATCAAAACTTTAATAAGTTTTTAATCTTTCAATTTCTGTTAGATATGTGTAAACTTAAGGTAATATAAGATAGAATACAGTAGAGAGATGATGCCCACAATTGGAACTGTCTTAATAAAATCACGGTTTATGAAATCAAATGCAACGATAGGTGTACTGACAAATATGAGATACCATAATCATCGGATAAATCAAATATTAATTCTCCCAAGGTTTAGATGTCGGAAATAGTCCATTTGTGGATGTTCTAGAGATATATATGTATTTGAATTTTTTCCGGCAACTTACGGAAATCGTGGTAGGGTCAGATATGATCATTCGCGCATTTCTAGACATGTAGAATATTTTAGGAAAGAAGAAGGATTCCTACTATTATTTCCTGTAAATTATCAAGTCATAGTCCTGCGAGTGAATTGATTCTCCTGTAATTAATGTATAGTCAATCATGTTAAAAATCAGTGTGTCGACATACCCCAAATGTTATGAATTAAATAAGGTTTGAATTTTAGAAATTTTGAATATGATAAGTATTGATAAAAGCACACTGATATTTATATGAATTCAATTAGGAAAAATTTGGAATTAAATTTTAGAAAATTGGAAAACCAAGTTTTCAATATTTTTCTAATTACTAACTAAGTTTTTTTATATGAATTCTACTGTTAAGTTATAGTAGAATTTGTTAGCATACTAATCTTCTAACACTGAGGTCTCGGGGTCAAATCCTAACTGAGGAGGAAATATTCCCCTCAGGGTTTGGATCTTTGTGTCCATCCATTGTTAAGTTAAGTTCTACACTGTAAATCTCCAGGAAGTGGATGTTTGTGTCAACTATGTTAGATAAATAAAAGAATCATTTAATTTTTACAGGAAGGCCACGAGACAATTAGTGGATGCATGGCTGGTGGCACATGCTATGCCTGCTTCTTCTGCTGTCACGGGACTGGATTCTCCTGCAAGTCAAGGCTCATCCACAGTGCCCTGTGCTTCCCGCGGAGGATCAGGAGCTGCCACTCCTGTCCGCAAGATCTCTGCTCACGAGTTTGAGCGTGGAGGACTCCTCAGACCCCTTGTCAACACTATAGATGGTACTCCAACTTTCCTAAGCCCCAGTAACGAAATGAACAGTGTTGTGTGTGGTGGTGGTGGGAATTCTGGTGACACTGGTATGGTGAATCAAGGGGGTGTATGTGATGGAGCATCTGCAAGCCGCAGTCTGAGACGATCCCGTAATGAACTACAACAACTAGACGAGAAGGAATTAATATTTGAATTGGTCAAAGACATCTGCAATGATTTGGATGTTCGCTCGTTATGTCACAAAATTTTACAAAATGTGAGCATGTTGTTGAGAGCTGACAGGGGTTCCCTATTCTTAGTCCAGGGCAGCACAAGTGGTTGTACAGGTGTTGAGGGAAGGTATCTTGTATCGAAACTGTTCGATGTGTGCTCCAAGAGTACTTTGCAAGAGATGGAAAAGAGAGAAGAAATACGCATACCTTGGGGCACCGGAATTGTTGGTTTCGTGGCAGAGAGTGGTGAACCTGTAAACATCCCTGATGCTTATAAGGTAAACTTGATTTTAATCATTTATATTATTTGTTACTATCATCTCTCCTTCCTTGATGATTTGTTTGCCAGAAATTTAGTTTTGAATTCAAATTTAAGCCAAACATTATTTGTTTGTTAAGAGGTACTGATGTAGTATCTATTAGAGGAAAATTTAAAACTTTTTCTGGTTAAGTGTAACTAATTTTTCTTTGATATTACTATTAATATTGATAGTTAAAATTAAATGAAGTCTTAAAGAGTATGGAATAATTTTGTTGTACATTTTGGCTTAGGTATTTTGTAATTTGAATTTTGTTTAAACAGGATTTTATTGACTGCAAAGATTTTTTTCTCTTTATTTTCCTTTTTTTTAAAGCATAGAATAATGATGTGTATCCTGATTCATATTACCATGTAGTAGTTCTATTAATTTTCTTCTGAAATGATTTTCCCTCTGTTCTTAGTTGATGGAATAAAATTTTCTTTGTTTGTTGAGAAGATCACATTATTATCTACAGTTTTTGTGGAATTATTTACCTTTTGATTCAACACTTGCTTGTATTTTTCTAAATTCCCCACTTACATAAAAACTTCAGATAGTATTGATGAAATTTAGTTGCATGGTTGAACTATTTTTCAACCTGGAATTGGATCAGCTTCTTAATATAGAATGGGTTTTACCATTTTTATAGTTTATCTATATTCATCTAACTAAGGGGGAGCTCTCAATTTTCATTATATCTCTATGCAAGATTAAGTCTTCTTACATCTATCTATCCTATAAAACCTTTTCCAGAAATACCTCTTACGATATAGAGACCTCTGGCAGCTTGCCTTACAAGATCATTTGCTCGACAGAGTATTATAGAATTGGCATGCTGGTTTAGTTGTTTCAATATCTTCCTGGAGAAATATAGAGGGACATTGATATAGGTCCAAGTAATTTTGCTATACCTCGTACCTCTTATATTTGAGTTAGGATTTTTGAAAAGGAAATCCTTATATCTTTAGTTTTATCATCAATATCATGTGAGAGAGAGGTTCATTCATCTTTCTGGATGATAAGTAGACTTATTGAGTTGCAGTGTTTTTTCATATAGCTCTCTCAAATAAATTTTTAGATTTGTTGATAAAATAATTTAAACCTTGCGGTTTACTTGTAGACTTCATTAGATTGTTGAGGAATATATGTAAATTTAATAATAATAATAGTAAATTTAATTAAAATGGTTTCAGGATGACCGCTTCAACCATGATATTGATGCCATGACTGGATACAAAACTAGAACACTATTGTGTATGCCAATTAAGGATCTCAGTGGAAATGTTATTGGGGTAGCTCAGGTAAATATTTTGTTTGCATTTGAGTTGATTCTGTGTGTATAATTGTCTATTGATGGTGCTTGATAATGCTAGAAGTTAATTAGAGATGATTAACTTTATTTTACTTCCTTCTTTATGCAATATAATATTGCTCCTCTCACATCTCTGAATATAATACATTATCTTATCAGCATTTAGTTGCTAAAATGCATATTTTTTTATTTACATATTTTTTCCAATTAATCATCATAGAGGAAAATTATGCAGAATATACATAGAAAAGTTACATGTGAAATAGAAACTCAGTATGGCTTGGCTGTAGAGATTTGATGGGCAAAGTATGAAAAAACTTGATTGCAGAAGTTTAAACATTTTTCTGTGTGGAATATTTCTATTTAATTTTATTGTGAAACAATTGCATCAAATTTTAAGTTGATGCCAAAGAATTTAATGTATTTATAAGTTATATCATATTTTAGTGTTCTTTAAAAATTCATTCTGATTACTTCTAATTGAATATGCATAGATTATTATCAGTTTTCCTGAGTATTAAAATTTAGTGTAGTTAATCTGTGCTAATTAATTCAGTTTTGGTGTAATGAATTTAATTGATTCTTTTCAAGGTAATAAACAAACATGGTGAAACAATATTTACTCCCAATGATGAAAAAATTTTCTCCAGTTATCTACAATTTTGTGGGATTGGTCTACGAAATGCCCAATTATATGAAAAAAGTCAGCTAGAAGTTAAAAGAAACCAGGCAAGTTCATATCCATGACTCTGTATGTAAAGCTACTAGATTAAAGTTTTTCAAATATCATGAGCTTAAATTCATATTGTAGGTCCTTCTAGATTTGGCTAGGATAATATTTGAAGAGCAGAGCACAATAGAGCATATGGTTTACAGGATACTTACCCATACACAATCATTAATTCAGTGTCAGCGTCTTCAGGTAACTATATTACCCCACTTATTTTTACCTTCATTTCTCATGGATTATAAATGTATTCTTTGAGCTTTCCTCATTTCCATTTAGTTTTGATTTGAATATTTTAGGTACTTTTAGTTCACCAAGCTTCTAAAGGTAGTTTCTCCAGAGTATTTGATCTAGAAGCTAGTGACCTTAATGCAGAGGAATTAGATTCTCAGCTAAGGTAAGCCCTAGTCATATTTTCATTGAATAGCTCTCTTATGCTTTAGTTTTTCATATACAGGCTTACTTTTCCGTTCACTCTAACACTTATGATACTTTCAAATTTCATTTATGTACACCAGTATAGTAAGTATAACAGCAACTGCTGTCTGTAGTAGTAGATATTCAAATGTTTTTATGATATTATTGATTAGTCAATAGAGTAGCTAGATTATGATTCAATTCCTCTAGTACATCTGATATTTATCATTGCTAGGAAGATCAGTAGAGGTAAATTAAAAATACTTTTTTTCCCTTAATCCTGTAACATTATACATATAAGGAGGTTCTCCATCCTTCATCAGATTATGAATGGTACCTATTTGAGGTAATTGGTATTAGCATTGGAGTTGAAACAGGTAAAAAAATCACACAACCTTTCCTTTACCATCCTGTATATTTTTTAATATCGTATGCTTAAATGTTCTGTCAGGTTTTTTAGTATCATCCTTGGATGTTTTTACATATTTTTGATAATTTTGGATTTGGGACAAAGAATTTTGGTGATAAATATATTTTTTAATTTTAATTTCTGTATAATGTAGTTTTGATCGCCTTTCCTAATCTTAATCTTAACTGTATTCAAAGTCGATCAAAACTACATTTTACAGAAATTAAAATATAAAAATATGTTTATATATATTTATTTATTTATTTATTTTTATGCTTATAATGCTGCTTTCTTAAAAATTTACAGATCATTTTATCAGCTGCCTTGAAAGATTTCTTCTTTTAAGATAATCCTCTTTCTAGGCAGATCTTTCTCTATCTTATGCATAAGCTATTTTTTCTTTCAAGTTATAATAATATAACAGAATAGTAACAATTCGATGTCTTGATTTGAATTGAAACTTGTTAGACTTATATGCAGGTTATTTTTTAATCAAGAATATATTATTTATCAGAGTCACTCAATTAAGTGAATTTATCATTATTTATTTTATATTTCAGCCCATTTGAAAATAGATTCCCAATAAATATTGGAATAACAGGTCATGTTGCCACTACAGGTGAGGTATGTATTATACATTGATGTGTATGTTGTTTAATTTACTTATTTATATAACTCTTATTTTAATAATATTTTAGTGATTATCATTTTTTTATATATTATATGTTCTAATTTGTTCAAAATAAATTTTTAAGTAATAATATAATTAATTTTTAAAAATTTATATGAAATATTCCTCTTTTCATCCTCATGCAATTCAGTATTATACTTCTTTTTCAGACAGTCAATATACCAGATGCTTACCTGGATGATAGATTTGATAAATTAGTTGATGAAGGGACAGGTTTTAAACACAAAAGCATTCTTTGCATGCCAATAAAAAACTCATCTGGCCAGATTATAGGTGTTATACAGGTAAGAAGAAAAATTGATTATAGACATTCATGATAAATGCAAATAATTTTATGATGTGGAATATTTTCGGTGCTGCTCTAGCATATACTGTTTCTTTCAGCTTATAAATAAATTTGATAATTTGATATTTACCAAAAATGATGAAAATTTTGTTGAGGCCTTTGCAATATTCTGTGGTATGGGAATTCATAACACCCACATGTAAGTATGAGATTCATGCATATTTTTTAGAAAATCAAATTTAAAAAACATCATGTTAACCATATAACTTAAACTATACATTACTTAATTCTTTCAGGTATGAAAAGGCAGTGATAGCTATGGCAAAACAAAGTGTAACATTAGAAGTTTTGAGTTATCATGCATCTGCATCTTTGCAAGATGCAAGAAGACTTAAGGTTTGTTGTCTGTTGTGCTTCTATCTGAAATTTATGTTATATTAAATAGAATGAAATGCATTTTACATTAGAATTTATTATAGCATTTTTTTTTTGTTTAACCACAACAAAATTTGAACATATACTCTCAAACTTTTTTAAATTTCTAATTTTAATTCATGTATCATAAATCTACGAATTCAAAATCTTTTTTTAATTCCTTGATTCCAGAATATGCTGATCCCATCCGCACAAAGTTTGATGCTCCACGATTTTAAATTTGATGATATACATTTTACTGATGATGATACACTTAAGGTTTGTTTTACAGCTTTCAAAAGGTTTTTAAAAAGAATTTTATAACAATTACTGTTGAACTATATGTGTTTCTTTTCCTATTTCAGGCTTGTATAAGAATGTTTTTTGATTTAGATTTTATAGAAAGATTTCATATAGACTACGAAGTTTTATGCAGGTGGTTGTTAAGTGTAAAGAAAAATTATCGAAATGTAACATATCATAATTGGAGGCATGCTTTCAATGTTGCCCAAATGATGTTTTCCATTATTACGGTAAGTTATCAATAGTCATATACATTGTCATACTCTAGCCATAATTTTATTCCAAGGATATCACTATCACCTTGAATATATTTACTCCCAGGCAACTCAATGGTGGAAAATATTTGGAGAAATTGAGTGCCTAGGATTGATGATCGCCTGCTTGTGTCACGATTTGGATCATAGAGGAACTAACAATTCCTTTCAGATCAAGTAAGTAAATAATTCTAAATTTCTTGTAAAGTTCAGGATAATTATTCTATACATCCATTATACAAGTATTTTTTTATAAATGATAACTTCAAATTCAATTTTTTTGTTGATATTTGAATATGGCGTTATATTTGAATATTCTGGAAAAATTCAGATTCCTTTGGCACTAGTTAACTTGGCTCTTTTTGTAGTATCACAAGTTTATTCTGTAGAGAAAATGAAAATAAAATGTAGCTATATGATCACATTTACCATAGGTCTTACCCAGCATATAATTAGGAAGAGGCATACTAATCAATGTGTTCTTAGCTTAGCATAAGCTTAGTCAGGTAGATAATATTTAGAAACATTACAAGATTAGAATATTTAGCCTAATTTAAAAGTTTCAAACCTTACAAAGTATTTGTGACACCCTTCAGGCATAACAACATAAAAAGTGGCCTTTTAAAGAAATTTTAGGATCCTAATTTCCTACAATAGTTCTAAGGTGGTTTAATTGTTGAGTAAGTTGATTGTTTATGTATTTCCAGACCATTCATGCATTTTGAAATTCAACCTTATTTTATGCAAAAATCTATGAGAGATAGTGTGAATACATGTATTTATTTATTAATTTTTCATTATAGTGCTGTGTATATGTTTGTTTGTATGCATATTAGATTCACATTCATGTATATATTCAGGAATAAACATCTCATTAATTCAAAAGATGATTAATGAAAGAAAACTATAAATCCAGTGAAGTAATTAAATAGAAGTATATTTTCTATTACTGAGGATATAGGTCAAAAGGCAATATTTAGGTCCAATATAGTGTAAAATATATTTACTATGGTGAACATAATATTTAAGCCTATTCTCCAACTGAAGATATTTTACAATAATTGAATTACAAATGTAAAGTATTTCTCTAGATAAAATAACAGTATTTCTATATTTTTTTCTTTGATGTCTTGTAAATATACACAAATTTTCCAGGGAAACACTCTACTAAGAAATTGAATATCATAATCTAAATAACAAGATTAGAAAAACTATTCTAACGCATGCATTAACATTGTCAATGCAAATAAAGAGCTGATGGTTTTTTTCATAAGTAACAACTAATACCCTCTCCTTTTTTATGGTTGGTATCATACAAAAGACTAAGAAGTGCTTGAAAGATTTTAAATGGTAAAAAGAATTTAGTTTATTTTTCTTCTCAGGAATGATAAGATGGCACAAACAAAATGAAATATATTATATGAGAATTTATGCTACAGAGTGACTAATTAACTTGCCTCTGACAAAATTTGGTGTATTCTAATTGCTTGCCTGTTCTTTAATTGCCATTATTTTAATAAAATCATACATTTTGAGATAATTGTTTTGTATAAAAAGAAATTATAAATTAATATTGATTATCTATGTATGAAAAACATTTTTGTAGCTATAGTTCCCAGCATTTTATACTAAGACATACTGGGCCACATCTCACTGAAACGAACAAATAAAATTAAATCCTAGTTTGATAGGTTATTTGATCATTTGAAAGGCGGATTTTTGTAATTATTAGAGTGAAAATAGCCAAATCATTGCTATAGTCTAACACTCTATTTGAAAATTTTCAAAAATTGTATCAAGAGTGAGCAGATATAGATACAGCAGATTAAGAAGATGGGCTATCTTAATAAAATTTCAAAAGATTTTTATTAGTGGAAACAAAACATAGAAGAAAATATATCTCTTGATCAGTCCAAAGCTAAATTTTGATAAACTCAATACAGTAAAATGTTATCTTCCTCACTGGCGTTTTTTTTTTTTAAAGTGGGTTGATTCTGCCGTAGGTGCCTCTCAATTCAAGTGTAATTTTATTTTACCTATTCCTATAAATTAGATTTAAATAAGATCTTATTATTCATAAATATTTTAAGGGTGCTTATATTAAATGGGGTACAGAAAGAAAATTAAAATTTCATGTACATGATTCTCTGTCATTATATTACTGAATTCAGGTCTCACTCATCAGATATCTTATATACACTTATTGATTGATTGGATTGTTATAAATTTACACCTTGTATGTATTCAGACTTAGTTATGTATATTTTCTTCTTTAGTGGGACATGTTGGACAGAAGTTAAACTAATTATTGGAAGCTGAAGTTTTTCAAATATTTTATGGATTAGTTATTTTGAAGATTTCAATCAATTGAAGACAAAATTACCATTTACATAAAGTTTATTTCAAGATGTGATGCACCATTTTTATTTATAGGGCCTCTTCACCACTCGCCCAACTATACTCCACTTCCACAATGGAACATCATCACTTTGATCAGTGTATTATGATTCTGAACAGCCAGGTAAGAAGTGAAATGGTGTAGTTGACCTAGTAAAGCTTTTCTTGTATTTGTTTTATATATTTCAGCAACCAATGATTAGACAACTTCTGTTATTTTCACATTTACTTTCCTCTGCATGTCCTACTCATTAGTAATGCATGGTATCTGTGTGGACCATATTGCTCTACAGATTGCTGTATGTTTTTAGGAGGAATTTATTCAACATTACTGAAAATATAATGCTGCATTAAAAATTTAAAGCCCATAGTTGATAATTTTTACTGTTATAATTTTAGTAGAATGTTTTTCTTAAAGTAGCTGGATATGCTTTCTTCTTCAAAAATATGATTTTACTATTTATCTAAAAAATTAGTGAACCTTCATTCTCTTACCAATAGGAGCTGTCTGAAAGTAATAGAAGTAAACTTTTAGTTATTTAATTTACAAATGTTTTTGCAGGGTAACCAAATACTGAGCAACATATCATCAGAGGAGTATTCAAGAATCATCAAAGTATTGGAAGATGCAATCCTTTCTACAGATCTGGCTGTGTACTTTAGGTTGTATTCGAGTTTATAACTTAGTTCATTTTGGTTTTTGTATCAATAAATTCATTAATCATCATTATTTATTCATTGCGATCTTCTAAGAATCATTCCCAAATCATATTTTATTTAAATATTTAAGAAACCATTTTATCATTCTTTATTCTCTTACATGTAGTTATAGATTATCAGTCAATGTATGTATTTTACTCCAAATTGGTAAGAATGAAAATAGCATACAGTTCTTTTCAAATGTGTTAGAAGTTTCATTTTTGTCCATCTTAGACAGTCATGGGTGTTTGCATTTTGTGTATAACTGCCTGAGGCTCATAAGAGCTCTTCTGGAAGGATTGTGACAGTTTTTATGGCTAGCTACATTTCTAAGCTATAGTCTTTTCTGTAATTGGTAAACAAGCTACCTAAGAATGTTGGGAAATTTGATTTCAAATTTGAAAAAATTCATAGTTTATAGTTAATTATGTTCTTCAATGTTAATCTAATCCAGTATTTCTTATTTCTAGTATAATAAAAATGGATTCCTACTATTTAAGTCCAGCAATTCTGCTTAATACATCCTAGGGAAATTTATTTGAGATATTTTTCCACTTTCCACTATAAATATATACTAGTTTTCAGGGGCTAATTTGGCAATAAAATAAATAAATAAAAATATTTCCTTTTAACTGTTAGAGCCAATATTTGCAATAAATTATGTGTATTGATGTATATTTTACATGTATCTCATTTCATAGCAGAGCATTGCAGTTAATGATCATTTAATCATGTTTCATTATCACATCCTAAATAAATTTCTGTGCCTCTCATATAGCTGTTTTAGTAATTTCCAGTTATCTAAATATAATCTTAATAATATTATAATTTTAAATCAAATACTGATAAATTTCAGAAATATTATCATCTATATTTGGGAAATTTTGAAATGAAAGATTTTTGTTTCTGTTAAGCATGTATAATATTATTGTAATTATATTGTTTCAAAAAAGGTATTTATTTAGTTTAAGCATAATTTTTTCAGCTATAAAGTTTGCTTAATCTGATGAAAAGTGATTTCTTCTAAGGAAGCGAGGTGCCTTCTTCAATTTGGTGCGATCTGACACTTACAATTGGTTATGGGAAGATCATAGGGAACTTCTCAGGGCAATGACAATGACAGTTTGTGATCTGGCAGCCATTACTAAACCATGGGAAGTGGAAAGGAGGGTAAATACTTATCATTTTCATAGAATTTTGAACTTCAAGTCCTTATTTATTTTCAAATTTGTTTTAATCTTGTTGGTATACAGTTTGATCCTCCAGATTAAAAGTAGCTTACCGGTCTGCTTCTGATGGCAGATTTTTGAAGATGGGGATTATATTTTTATTGAAAATGTAGTAATCAACTACAAACAATGAATAATAGTTTAGTATTATTATTATTTTTACTATTCAAAAATTTACTTTGTTTGTTTAAATATTAATGCTTTTAAACATGAATGTATATTACTTGACAAAATGATTAACGAAGAAATTTTATTTTTTATATTGATTTATAATGGTATGAGTTGAAGTGAATCATTGATATAGTGTTTTGTGCTAAAAATTTTATCATATCTGTTTCCTCATTGTCATATACACAATATTATTGTAAATGTTAAAAATGCCAATATTGAGAGTCAATTTAGTAATAATAAAAATTGTTATTTATTTTGAAAATTTGGTTAAAAAAGAATTTAAACTATTTCATTGTAAATTGATTAACACTTGCAATGAAATGGGTCTGAGATATTTAAAAAATTTTGTTGGAATTAAATGCTCGAACAAATAAGCATGATAATATCTGATTGAATCAGCAAAAAGACTAAGAAATCTCAAATTTCAATTAGGATAGATTAATAGTTTGGGCAACCCACTTGAAATCCAGGATTGTACCCTATTCTTCTCATTTTTTTCTAATGTTAATTTTCCGTGAGATACAAAATATCTTAAACATTTTGATTTATAACCAAGTTTTGCAATCACTTTGTATGCCAGAATTAATTGAACTCCTACTATTTAATTAAATGTTTATGATTTTCTCTAATTTGGCATATTTATCTTGTTTGATGGAGATATGCAAGTTTGCTGCTGTGTCATTCCCTAAAAATCCCAAAGTAGACCATAATAATAAATCAGTTTTTAATTCACCTTGATTCAAATCATATTTTGTTTTTCAGGTTGCCGAATTAGTTTCAAGTGAATTTTTTGAACAAGGAGACATAGAAAGAGAAGAGCTTAACATTACTCCTATTGTAAGTAGTTTTTCATTTGCTGCTCTTTTTAATTGAAATCATATATAAAATTATTATTATATTTATAATTTCTTATTATTTTTATCAGGACATGATGAACAGAGAAAAGGAAGATCAGCTACCATTAATGCAAGTTGGCTTTATCGATTCAATTTGCCTTCCTATTTATGAAGTGAGTGTTTGATCACAATACACAATTTTGAATATTGTCAATCAATATTCTTTTTAAAAATTGTTATTTTAAGTGATGAAGTATCACTGGGTAGCAGTATTCTTGTAATTTCATGTTAATAATTAAGTATTGTGACAAAACAGGGTTCATTTTATAATCTTACTTTAATGATATCCTTTTTTGTTCGTAATTTGGTTCTTTTAAGTACTACCCCTTTTTTCAACCTTTGTTTGTACTTTTGTTTAGTTTGTTGCCTAGTTTACCCAATTTTCTTATCGATTTCCTGAACATATCTTTTCCTTTCCAAGGATTTCTTATAGATTGGGACAATATTAAATAGCAAATCCATAATAATTTTAGAAAATTAATTTAAATGGTCACCAAATCCATATGTAAATATAAACAATTTCAAATTATTATCCCTGCCTATTGATGATGAGGAGAGAAAGAAAGAACAGGCAAAAAATGTAACTTTATTAAAATATATTATACTCTTTTCATTAAGATCACTGTAATGTGTGGATTAATCATTTTGTAATGAATTTTCATGTAAATAACACCAATGACACACCACTATTTACTTTCTTGTGTAGACTTGAACTTTTAAAGCTATCATTGAAATATGTTATGTATGATATAATTATTTCTTTTGTAAAAATACGTTTGAATAAGTCTTAAGGTTAAACTTATCTCTTTTTATTGAAAGGCCTTTGCAATGCTGTCAGATAAACTATCTCCTTTGGAAGAGCGTGTACGTCAGAACAAAGATCATTGGTTGGAGCTAGCTGCATCAAGGGCTAAGAGTCGGCAACAGGAAGGGAAGAAAAAGACTGACATAAATGTACCTGGTGTATGAAGTTTACTCAGCTTTTACTCACAGAAAAAATTCAACAATTGAATGAGCAAATTTTGGATAGTTGCGGAAACAGAGCATCTATGGAAGTTTGGAAAATCTTCCCTCAAAGTTGGAGGAAATTTCCTTGCATGTATTTCCATTCTCACAATCCCACAGTTTGTTCTACCCTCTTTGCTGTGGTGGTTTTAAATTTGAAATGAGGTTTCACTCTAATTCTTCACAGAATAATTTTTAGTAATTTTAAGTTGAATTCCACTAATTTTGAACAAAAGAAAATAGATTAAGATTCAATTACTTAGTTACTTTTGCATTAATTTAGGAAGTTTCTTGCCATAATCTCATGCATTCTTCTTCGATCTCACTCCTCACATATATATTTAGTTACCTTAAAATTTACCTCCATTTCCGTAGGACATCACATGTTTTCCTCCTACTTCTAAGCAGTCCTTTAAAACTCCTTTTAAAGTGAAGGAAAAGGTGACCAATTGGAGGTAAAGCTGAAACAAATTATTCTCTAGAAACTAATTTCAAGGTAAATGTTCATCAATCATCATCCTAACCACCGACATCACCTTTTCATTTTTATCGGCTGCTCTCCTTTAAGACATTTTCTATATCAAAGAGTAGATTATTTACTAATGATTTATAGCTGCTTCTTATTCAACAAACGTAGTAAATTATCAAGTCATTATCTTTCACATTGAGAGACTGACATGACTATATAGATTGTTCCTCTTTTTATTTTAAATATTTGATTCTTCCAAAGAATTAATGTCGTTGGAACAAAGTAAAATGATTAGTATATTTAGCAACACACTGCTATATTTTGAGACTCTCAGAATGGAATGATAAAGTAAGGATACTCTAGGAACTATTCACATGATTCTGGAGGTACCATTCTTCATACTTAATATCTAATTGATTATCAGTATATGTATAAGACAGTCAAAATATCCCATCTTTGCATTTTGTCTGGAATTCAACAAATATGAAACAAAGGGAGCAATTAGTTTCTCTGGAACCCATTCTGAACAATTAAATTACTGTCTATCAAAATTGCATGGACTCTGAATTTTATGTAAATTACCTTTAATGTGGCTTATTACTTTATTGAATGTATCTCTCTTCATTCCTATAGATAATCACATCACATTTAATGCATTCAGATTATTCCAGAATCACAGTTTTAGAACTTGATGTCATATCTGTAATGTTCAATGGCCTTCTATGGTATCCCTTAGCTTGAATCTTTTTCACTACACTCTTGGTGTCTCCAGTGGTTAAGGACAGAGGTGTCCTTCCACCTATCACTTATGTGTATAATTAGAATGGTGCAAAACATTTTTTATTAGAGTTCTACTGCAGCTGTACTATAAAATTTACTTTTGAAAACTTCAATGTTTGTGCAGATTGTTCACGCTAAAAAATAACCTCTGAGAGTTAACCTAAAATATAAAAAATTGTATAAGTATGATCTCCACGAAGAAATGGACTTTATAAGTACCTAAAATAGATCCTCCAACATATAATTCAACCCCGTATCAGCAGGACAAACAGAAGTAAATTATTTATAGCAGTATGACACCATTAAAAATGTCACTCATAGTTCCAGCTTGTAAATTCTTCATTATATTTATTTTGGTAATATTCTCTAACTAATTGATATTTTGGTCATAATTTTCTGAGCAATGCAAAAAAATTGGCTAGTGAGTATGTTATCCGTGCTGATTTTTTTCCATTACGTGTGGAAAACATTGTCATTTTATTTTATAGTTACATGTTAAAAAATTTGTTAGTACTTCATGTTAAAAATTCCATTAATTTCTTATTCAAATATTTTTTTTGCTATTCTTCCAACAAGTCTCCCTTCTTAAAGCTAATACAAAATTCTGGACTTAAAATACTCTCAAGGATCATAATTAATAGGTGTTGTTTTAGATTTTACTCGTTATAGCTGAATGAATCATGTAACTACGAGGTATCATACCTGGACATAAGGGCTACATATGTACATGTGTGGACATATGTGCTATTTTAAAATCAAAACTACAATTTTGATAATGTAGTATTTATTTATTTATTTTTAATTATGACATTTAAGAGGAATGCCTTCCAATAACAGTCTATTGTAACTTATATTTTAAAGAAGCTGGAGGATTATTTCCAAAAATACAATAGATGGAAACTTTACAATCAATAATGCTCTAAATATCTGTAACTATTCTCTGGATTTTGATTAAATATAATTTTCAAAATCTTTTGTAAATGTATACCACCCAAGTTTGCTTGGAAATACCACCAAAAAGAAGACAATTTCTTCATGCTTCAAAATACATCCAAAACCTAAGAAGTATTTGATGAAGACAATGGACCACTAGTGAGTGTGATAATTAAAACAAAAATGTTGTATATATGTAAATCTTTTGAAAAATATTGAATTATATGTAATATATATTTTTTAATTTGCCTAACTGTAATAAAGAACACAGAAAATAGTTCTTTAATTATTTTTAATTTAAGTGAGAAATTAAAAAGTTGCCTTAATCATCTCAGTATTGAATGCTGATGTATTGTAAATATTCTACCTATCAACCAGTAAGTAAGTTGGTGAATGTTCTTGTTCTTTGATTACTCAATCTGAAAAACTCTGATTCAACTGATGTGAACAATTTTTAGACATGCAATGCTGATATTTCATTTTTAAATGCAATTGAAAGTATTTGAAATAGGTATTGGTATGAGCTGAGCTTGAACATATAAGTATCTATCCATCTATATGTATCCAGCAAGCCATCTATTGTATGTGCCTGGGAATGCAAGCACCATGATTCTATTTACGCAAAGGATTATTTCACATATCATTCGCAGATATGCAAATTTCTGAATCGATAAGTTCTGTCATCTAATTCCCTAATTTTACACTTGTTGTCAGAGCAGACTGTATAATATGGAGGACAGATAGTAATATTTTCTTTAGAATCGACAGAAATGGATCCTGAGGGAGCCTGCAATAATTAATTAACCTACAGTTATTTTATTTAAATTCAAGAACGTTATATTGGATGTAAAGTAATAATCAGTAAAATTGAGTAAGTGCTTTGTGATGTGACTGAGAGTAAATTTTAAAATTTTCTACAATATCTAGTGGATCTAATTTTAGTATCAATAATATTTATCAACCACTTTATTAGTCATCATGTTATGAACAGGACTTCAAATGCATTTTTCAATTGGCATCTTTGCATCACAAATTTATCTAATTAAAAACTATAGTTTTTAGTATATATTGTTGATATTCTTCAGCATAAGTCTGCATTGCATAAGGTCTTATTCTATCAGGGTGCAATTTAAGACCTCTATTATTGGATGTAAAGGTATTAAACCTACAATTATTTAGTTAATCTCTTTCAGTTGTCTATCTGTTTTGGTTCTAAGAGATTAGGGAATAAAATAGTAAAAGTCTAAAGCTTTTACAAAAGTTGGTGAGGAAAAAAAATTAAATTCATCTTGACTTAATGTACTGCTGTTTTCATGTAAAACTATTTTCCTATGCCAATGTAGTGAAAAATCACTTTTATTCCAAGTCTAAAGATATTTTTGATGAATGTTTGATTGTTACTCAACATGAATAAATAGTTTTACCGAGCCTCCCAGATATTTTCCAGTGCTATACTCTTCTGCTCTTGGCCTTAACTTGTAGCAAAAGAAAAAGGAAGACTAGAAGAGAATCCTTAATGAAAGAAAACGTGGCTTTTATTACCAATAATCTAATTTTTCTCAGTTTTTATCAGAGAAAATAAGTTTTCATTATGAAGGTAAGACCTCGATAATAAAAACAGAATTATACTTTAATTTGGTGGAATATAAATTGGCCATTTTCGGAGAGGATTTATCTCCTAAGGATTTATAATTATTAAAAATCTAATTTAAACTAATGTTAGTATGAAGCTCAGAGAAAGGATCAGCTTCTAAGGATGAGCACTCTAGCCTGTTCGGTAGAGAAAAGTTGACTTTAACACAAAGCGGTATTTGCTATTTTTTCGTACAACTCGTAATTAGTATTCGATGCACAAAATGAAAAAAATTGTATTTTTTTCATCAATCAATATATAATTTAGATATTTAATGGTCTAAATGTATTTCATAAAGCCTATTTGTATCGCATCCTTACAAGAAGTGTTTCTGCGTTAGCTGAAATGTTTGGTTGCTGGCCCATAATCTAGGAGCGGAAATTAAGTAATATTTCACGTATTGCCATGGAACTATATACGATAATTAATTACCTTTTATCTATTCAATCTCGCTGGTTGGTTGTCTAGACACTCTGAAGGCCATTTATTGGAAATGCATGGAAACGTTCGCATTATCACCTTGGGAAAACTTTCCCCGGCTGTGCAATCGGGTTAAACGCTCAACCTATATTTTTCTCTATGGTCACAGCACAGGGCTTAAAACAACGGAGGATATACGTTTTGATTGGCCGTCATTGGGCATAAGAAGAAGGACCTGAGAGCGAGAATGATATCAAATATTTGAAAGTGTATAATGTGTGAGGCGGAGTCTGCTTCACCTCCAAGCTATGAATTATGTTTCAATCAACTAATGTATTGTAAATTCTTACCTTAAAAATAATATTTTTCAGATATATTGGTCGTGTTGATTTAGATGTGTTTCCGAGAATGGTAGGGGCATGAGTATAGATATATAGTCAGTCGTTATTGTCTATAGGGTGAGTACTAAAGGTTTTAACATAAAAATCTTAGATAATTCACTTGGGTGATACGTTATCCTCGAAAAAGAAATACATTTTACGGAAAGATTAAAGTATTTCTAAAAGTTATACTTAATATTAAGAACAGTTCTGTTGGTTGCGACTCTGGTTATACCAAAAGGAAGTAGGTGACGATGTTTTTTAGTTTATTAATTAGTTTTCCGTGCATCTATATTGCAAGATAGTTGTCGCGACCAAAAACGTAACCCCGAATCATATGAGAAAGCTTAGGGGATTCCGTGATTATAATATTACAAAGATCGCTATTTGCAAAGCAACTGATTATAGAAATAAAAATTTTCCGTTTCCGTTGAAAATAGCGCATGCTTAGAAATGCTTCAATCCTTTTTTTAGAGAATTACTCGAAGAATGTTTCGGATAATCCGCACAACGCTATCTTATGAATTATTCTGTAATTAAGTCTGATACATATAGGGTTTAGTTTATTTTGATAATATATTCAAGAATAGCGCCAAGATAATTTTATGAAACTTATTAATAAAAACAGCAGATTTTTTATATACCGTACATTAAAATATGAAATGTACTCGACGCAGATGAATGGAAATTCTTCAATCTTTGTACATTTTAAGACTAGTTAGTCAATTTAAGGGGAGAAATTTTTTCGTGGTAGGGACTTAATAAGTTTTTATTGTGACACAATGACCTAAGGGTAGTGTTTTCATAGCTCTAATAACTTCGATTGTGAAAGCCGCGTTTTTGATGCTTTAAATCTCCGGATCACTGTTGCCCTCTGGTCGTTTTTATTAAGAAGGACGGAATGGGACCAAAATGTGGGGCGTTTCTATGGTAGCAATATGGAAAACAAATGACAATCCTGCCGGGACATAGCCGAAATCTAAAATATTATAGTGAGCTGGAATTTCCATATGGCCATTGCCTGATCGACTTTGCGATTAAATTTTTGCTCTATGTTACATGGTGATTGAAAGATAGCATCATAATATTATCGCGAATTTTTGTCTTATCAAAAGATATAGATACTTAAATTTTTATGAGTTGAAAGTGTTTTTTTAGAACAAGGAAATTGGCTCCTTCACTGTCCTTGATACATCGTGGAACGTAAGGAAGCCAAGAGTCAAGAGAAGGTTACATCACCGAGCACTGAATGGACTTGTATTCATGCTATTGAGAATCACAACTCCGATGTTGGAAGGAAAAAGAGTTCGTGTACAGAAGAATGGCATCGAAAGGTACGAATATTAGCCAAAATCTCGATTATGTAAATGGTTAGATGATAATGGATGTAATGTTTACCTTGTATACATATACGTAAAACGTTTTATCTTGCGCATGAAACATACACTGAAGTCGCAGATTAGCTTTACGATATCTCAGCTGAATTGAGTTATGTTCCCTGCTAAATTATTCTTGAATTTTATGTGCTTTGTTATCAGTGGGTTTCCATGATTTTAAACTTACACATTGAAAGTTGTGGTTGGACGATGAATATCTTGTAGTACGTATCATATGGAAAAGTCATCAGACCTTTTTATTCGTATAATATTCTTGTGAATCTCAATTCTCAAGTACTTGTAATACAAGATAAGATATGAGGGTTGATTCCGAAGTAAGTATTGACAAGGTATGATAGATAATGATATTGCGCGAAAAGTATAAATATTGAATACGTCCGAGTTTATCTTATCAACGTATTTTATTTCTGACAGATCATTTTTATAATTCTCGAAGATATTTTCCTTCTTTCCTCATAAATAATATCAATATTTTGTAATTGTAACGAGCATTCGACGGGACATTGCTGTTTTATTTATCAAACTTGATTGAAAAGTTATTTAAATTATAACACTACCTTCTCTAAATTTGTATCTGAGTACCATATTAATTTTCGTCATTTGGAAAATTCATCCTAATATTGAATCAATAATGAGTGTAATTCAATAGTGACTTTTGGAATGTTATGATCTTATCTTGAATTTTACTGAAACTTATGGTTTGAAATCAGTGTAGGTAGTTGATAGTGTTTCATTCAGTAATTACGAAATTATCTTTAGATATATCAGTGAAATCAATTGTTGAAGATTAACATAGATTTAACAGTTCAAATCCAATCTTTCTCTTAATCGTTATTTAAACAGTGGTGGGATTTAGATCTAGATTTGTAAACAAGTAAAGTATTTAGGAGGAAATACACTATTAAAAACACTTTTATACGTAGGTAATAGTTGCAGTATGGATCTAAATTTTGAGAAAGGTGATGAAGTTCAAGGGAGTGATGAAGCAGCTCAGCTTAGGTTACTTGCCCAAACCAAGTTTGATGAAATGTACATGTACAGAAAGCCGTCAAAACATGGTGAGTTTTGTTTTATGTATGTAATGTACAGAGTGAATGTTTCCCTGATTCACCTATGTGAAGTATCACAGTTATTGAATTTTTATTTTTCAGGCTTCTTTCATAAAGTGCAAACATTTCAGAAAGACATGTCATTAAAGAAAACATGTACTTCATTTTTTCCTATTTTCGTTTGGATACAAAATTATAGCTGGAAGAAAGATCTTTTACATGATCTCATCTCTGGATTTACTGTTGCAATAATGCATATTCCTCAAGGTAAAATAGTCCTCTCTTCTACTCATACATTTTAATTTATATAAACCTTTCTGATAAAGAAGTTATTAAAATAATACAAATTAAAACCTTATATATTGAAAATTTTCTCCTAAGGTATGGCATATGCACTGTTGGGAGGAGTCCCTCCTATTGTTGGAATTTATATGGCTTTTTTTCCTGTTTTAATTTATGTACTTATGGGAACATCAAGGCATGTTTCAATGGGTAAGTAAAAGTTGGATTTATGCATTTTCTCTAGTAAAAATTAGTTTCCCTATAATGTTAATTGCTATACTGATGTTTGCCACTTTAGACCATTACAAGTCAATTATTTTTCTTCATATATTAAGCAAATAAGATATATTTTAGCCAAAAAGAATTTTTATCAACTGTGACTGCAATTTTCCTATCTCTCGATTGTCTCTGTTAAATAGGAACTTTTGCTGTTGTTTGTATGATGACAGGGGTGGTGGTTGCTGATTATTCTAATCCTTATTTATCATCAAGTGCCAATAATTCTACCATGGAAGATCCATATAGCAATGATACAAATACACTGATACAAGTCGCTTCAACGGGAGGATATACTCCTGTTGAAGTGGCATCTTGTGTTTGCTTTGTGGTAGGACTTTGGCAGGTCAGTATTTGTTTTTCTCATTTTCACAAAAGATATAGTAATTTTATCAATAAACAATGATAGAAACTAAGAAGTATATTTCCAGATTTTTTATTAGAGTGGTTATTAAATTTTATGCTGAGTATTCCCTCATTTGTATTGATCATTCTCCAAATCTAAGTAGTTCATTGTTATCACTATGGTAACGGAAAGCTGATTCAATTGTTTTTTTCTTATAATTGTGGTTATTAAATTTAATTTACCATGGTTCAATTGGAAATATTTCATAATTTTCCTACTATGGATCATAAGAATAATTTTATCTTTATAAAAGTGGCTCTCTAACACAGCTTAAGAGTATTCTTGAATGATAAAATTTTTGCTTTGAATACTCTTTATAGTTGTTTTTAGGTATCTTCAAGCTTGGAGGTTTGAGTGTATTATTATCAGAAACTCTGGTCAGTGGTTTCAGTACTGGTGCTGCAGTTCATGTTATGACTAGTCAGTTGAAACATATTTTTGGACTAAAAATCAAAAGTTTCAGTGGACCACTGAAGATAATTTATGTAAGTTTTCCTACTATTTTGAAAATAATAGAATGTTGAAAGATATTCTCGTCTTAATGCTGAAAAAATTATTCACTTGTTACTTTTATGCATATTACATACTTACAGACATACATAGAAATATTCCAGAACATCACTTCTACAAATTTAATTTCTCTGGCTGTTTCCTTTGTTACAATGATCTGTCTTGCCATTTTCAACGAGTGTATTAAGGTATGTTAATGCTTTAAAATTTGATTCCAATATTTCTATATTTATCATGAAATAAAATTATAGAATGTAGAACAATGTCATGGGTAGTCATTAAATGGTGTGCGCTTTTTCTGAGTTCTATCTCCCTCTGTTGTGAAATGGAAGTTTTAGGAAATATTACTATTTAGTAAAATACCTGATTATCTATTTATGATATAACTGTACATATTTTTAAAAACAAAATCTATAATTTTAATTTTATATAAGAATTTTCTGAACACTATTTTCTCTTTATTCTTAGCCATATGCTCGGAAAGTCATACCAGTTCCTATACCAATTGAATTAATAGCAGTGATCGTTGGAACTCTTGCTTCAATGTATGGAGATTTTAACTCTAATTATAATATTACTGTGGTTGGGGAGATTCCAACTGGGTAAGTTACTTTATAGTAATCATCATTATATAATTAATGTAAATAATTTTATTAGTTTTACACAATATTTCATGTTTCAACATTTTAGGCTTCCAGCACCATCTCTACCTGCTTTACCGTTGTTACCTAAAGTTTTGGTCCCATCACTTGTTATAGCAATAATTGCTTTCTCTATTACTATATCCATGGCATCCATATTTGCAAGAAAGCAAAATTATGACATTGATGGAACTCAGGAGCTGTTGGCTTGTGTAAGTTCTGTGAATGTTGAAGATTGAAGTAGAGGTTTTTCAGCTCTAGTTCAGCAACACTTTTATTTATTACAGGGGGTGTCAAATATTTTTGGATCTTTCTTCATGTGCATACCATTTGCTGCATCCTTGTCGAGAAGTTTAATACAAGAGGATGTTGGTGGTAAAACTCAGATTGCCAGTATTATTTCTTGCTCTTTCCTTTTATTAATATTGCTCTGGATTGGGCCATTTTTTGAGCCTTTACCAAATGTGAGTTCAAATTTGCTCCAAGATTGGTTATTAGTCTGTACAGTTCCACTCTCATTATCTTTGGAATTGGTTTCTATCTTTGGAGGTATTATATTGTTTTTTCTTTGTATGTTCTAAGATTAATTTTCTGAAATTCCAGTGTGTGTTAGCAGGCATTGTTCTAGTTTCTTTGAAAGGAATGTTTGTCCAGATTAAAGATGTATACTCAATTTGGCATCATTCTAAAATGGATGGTCTTGTATGGCTCCTCACTTTCTTTAGTGTCGTTGTCATAGATATTGACATTGGTCTGGCCATTGGCATTGCACTTTCAATATTAACTGTAGTAATGCTTGGACAAAAGGTAAAAATTTTTGTCTTTGGAAATATTCCTGGAACAGATATATACCTTGATGTGAGCAGATACAAAGCAGTAAGTTATTTATTTCATTTTCCTATGCATGATTTAATTCAAATTGATATTTTTTATGAAATAATACCTTTTTATTCTGGGATTGAAATACTGAAAATTAAATTGAAGATGGAAAAAACTTAAACATGATATGGTCACCATATTCAAAGTTTTGTGTATAGTTTGAGAATTTTAACAGATGTTATTCTGCAAAACTTCATAAAATACTAAGTGAATGAATATAAAATATCATTAGTATTTAGAAATTTAGTTATATTGTCTCAATATTTATAGTCCATGGAAATCCCTGGAATATCTATTCTACAAATAGCTGGAGGAGTTCATTTTGCTAATATTGATTATGTCAAGAAAAAAATTTTTGCAATACTTGATAGACAAATAACATCAGAGGAAAATAAGGTACTGGTGAAAATTTCTGATTTCAACAATTCATTTTATTTATAGCTCTCTAGTAGCTCTTCCTTAAAATTTCTGATTTTATTGATGTAATTGAAAATATTTTACAAACTTTTGGTACATTTTAGAATTAGTAACTGCTTATTTAATTTATCTAGATGAGTTTATGAATGTATTTCTATCAACTAAGATTAAGTTTTTTAAAATATTCAATCACTGTTAAACTATGATTATTCAAAACTAATGTTTTGAGAATCAGTTTGATGTATTTTAATATCATTATGATTATACTTTTTCAGTTGTCTTATGTAATTTTAGACATGGCTTGCATATCTTTTGTTGATCCAGTTGCTTCTAAACATCTAAAGAACATGTATAAAGAATTGAAGGAAAAGAAAACAGAATTATATCTAGCCACTTGCTCAGGTAATTTGAAAGATTTTTATGAATTTTTTTCATTACTTTCTTGGAAAACATTAATCATCATTTTATTAAGCATACTTTGTGGTTTTTCTTCAGTTTTTTACTGTTAATATATTTTTCTTCTCTTCCTATGAATACATATTATAAATTCCATTCCATAAAATAAGTTCCATTTTGTAGCAAAAGTAACATTTTACTTTGCGTAATAAAATATTCTTTTAACTTGTACGTATCTTAACATATATATTTCAGACTGCTATATGTCATAAGTTAAGTATTGAATAGCATAAAATTTAAAAAAAATCAATTGTGGGATTGAAAATTCTCAAACTATTAAGTAAAGATTGCTGAAAGTAATTTAGAAACAAAATTCAGTTGAACACTTGAGTAAATTTTCCAAGAATGCCATAATCCATTAAAGCCTAATATTGGGCTGTCTATTTTTCTTGTCTATAATATCAGGTAGATTAATGAGGATGACTGGAAAATTAGCCTGTTAGGAAATAATTTCTCCTTGTAGGGAAAAAATTCTGTGCTGTAAGTCATTGCTGGTAGCATAAGATTAAGGATAGATAAATCAGAAGAGATATCAGGTGGTAATTTAACCTATTGCAACCCATGAACTAGCTGCACATTTAAGAAATAAATCTATTTTGTGATTGAATCAATCTAGTAAAATATCGGTAAATATATAATTTATGTGATTGAATTTTATATTCATAACCTCATATTTACTGAATTACAAGTTTTGTCAAAAACTATTCATATTACCTGGATGCTAGATATGCAGAAAAATTCAAGTAAACTTCCTTTTATAAAGTTAGAAATTCATTTTGTTAGGTTTGCATAATTTGTTTTGAAAGATTTCCTACTTCCTTTAAAATGCTGTTAATAGATAGTGTCTTTGAAGGGAGGATATAGTGTGCCAATCTGAAGGTACTGTTCCATAGATGCCATAAGACATGCTTGCAAATGGATGTATTCTTTTTATCTTCCTGATAATCAATGAAATTTGGTTTGATGGTACAAATGAGTCAAATCTAGCTTTGCTTATTTTTTTGCAACAACTTATTCTAAGATAACTGATAATTTATGGATATTTTATTTTTAAATTCAGTTTATAAAAAAGGGATTTAACAGCTTTATATTCCTCTTATGGGTAACAGAATCAGAATATCATTTTACATTTTTATGGGTGTAGTTTTTTTGCTCATTTTATAGACCTTATGTAGATTCTTTCAGCTATATTTGATAATTCTCAATTTTATAGCAAATCAAATATCTTCTGGTGGTCTATGTCTATGTAGATACCCTGCAAACCACCTTTGTGTGTGGCAGGGGGTGCATGCACTGTGAATTTACTTCCCTAGACAGTTATTTTTGCGTATTGTTCGATATGATGTGGTTGAAATTCCTGTTGCTTTCTTTGATGAATAATTTTCAATATTTTGATGCATTTGGATAGAACTATAATTTAAACTTATGTATAATTTTTAGTAATGAAGAGCATTGATTGCTGAAAGGATTATTTCATGTGTTTAAGAACATTGTTTGACTGTAAAAATTTGTTCCCATGGACTGGCGTTTTACATAAATTTCTGTTTATGGCTGAAGGATTTATTTCAAATTATGCTTGTGAAAGTAATGAACAATAATTTATAAACACTTTTTCAGGTTCAGTTAGAGAATCATTGATACATCAAGGATTCTTTGAAGAATTTCCTGAAAATCAAGTATTTCCTTTTATTCATCATGCTGTAATGGATGCTCAAGGGAAATAGCTAATATTTTCTTAACTTAAATTTTATTTTTATACATAAAAGTTTTCAACACTTTTATGAAATTAGAGCCAAAGTGTATTTTTCCTGAAGGAATATTTTAAGAGTAGATAATCAATGATACAGATATTGTGTATCATTTGAAATGAGTACTTATTATTTAATTTTATACAATTTTTAGTCTTGTAGATATGGAGGATACTTACATTGAGCAAGACAATACTCATCGAAGAACAATTATAATTTTTTGTTAATTGTTATTGTTTGTACTTGTTAACATATTTTCTATTAAAATACTTTGGTGTTTTCATATTATTTTCTTTCAAAATTAAACAACATTGAAAAATCTTTTTTTGCGTTGCAGTTAAAACATAAATTTTAAATTATCCTTTTTACTAAAAGTAATTTGTGATGACATCCCCTCGAATAGATTTCACTTTCCCATAATAATATGATTAAGGAAAATAAATTAAGATATTTTTATAAATATTTATAATATTATTCACACAAATTATTTTAAAATTTTAAAACAATTTCAGATTATACCAATTCCAGATAAAAAATCCTGATGTTTTTTCTAGTTGGCTTGAACTTTCCTTGGAAATTGAAGGATTAATTAAAAGATAAGTTTTAAAATTTAAGTTAAGTTACATCATACACTTTAATTTAAGTAGATATTTTCCATTGTTTGTTGAATTTCTGTAAAATCTATCCTTACACCTGATTTTGACAGATAAAGTCTTAGAACTGAAGTCAACATTGGCACACTTCATAACAGACAAATTGGTTTGTTAAGTCAATGAATGAATGATTTAACAAACAAAATTTGATTGTACAGATAAAAAAATAATTAAATCTATTTAATGTTCTTACTGGGAGGTAAGGAGGTAAAAGATATTTGTGAAACTCTGCACAAAATTTAGGTCCAGTTTTAGATTCATTTTCATGTTAAAGTAGGTAATGTACATGATAAATAATTACATTATTAATTTGTAAATATAATAATTTAAAAATCACATTCTAAGTCAAGGCTGATGATAAATAAAAAATAATAATAGTTAATAGCATCGAGTGGCCCTAATTTTTCCCATTCTACTGTCTTATTCCACTCATAATTATAGCATCCTTTGATAACTCAAAAGTAATAATTAAGGTAAATTTTTAATTATAAATTATTGCTTAATATATAATTATTCTCCATTATCTAGGTGCCCAAGAAAGGTCGTAATATGATTCACAATAAGAATAGATGGGAAATTGGTTGTTAAGACTCAGATGATGAGAACTTCAGTTTATTATGTTAAATGAAATTACAATCGTAACAAAACTCTTATGATGAACTCACTAATGCATAATGGAAAACAAGCACTAGTAAAGAATAACAACTGATCAAGATAAAAAAGTAAAACAGTACACATATTAAATAATAAATTAATTTATAATTCAATAACAAACTTGAAATAATAACTGTACAATCTGTTACAAAACATTTCTCTGAAATTTGGAGAAAGAAATACCTAAGGAGTGTCTTCAACACTTTTCTAGTCATTTTCAAGTTCTACTTGTCACTGCTAAGATTGGGCTTAGATTCATAACATGGTTGAATGTAATTCTTTGACTAAAGTAATAGAATTTTAACATCTCTGAATATGATATCTGCTCATACCAATCACAATTTTCTATAAACATTCCTAACATGCCTGTCATAATTATAATTAGAGCAAATTATTTCTATTTTAGTTATTAAGTTAACGGAATTTTTTGAGTTCTTATATTCACAGAGTGAGGTATACTTTTACATTTGTGAACTATCTCAAGTATCTCATATCTGATCTAATATGTTGTCTTCAAACTTTTCTGATTTTCAAAACCACAACAACCTTTTATATACTTCTGCTCCTAATAATTCTAAAACAATATGCTTTTTTATTATTCTGAATATTCGAAGTTTATATTTAAATGTTCTACAAGTGATAATAATATTTAAGTTAATAGATGAGGCAATAAAAATGCTCTGTGAGTATCCATCTCTTATTCTTTCTGTTTGCTAATGGTTTACAAACATTGAGACTTGGAATATTACAGAAAAACATCAATATGATTATAGACACTTGAAATCTATTGAAAGTATATTTCAAATTTAATCTGCTGTAACACATTTAAAGGAGAATAAAAGTTTATTCTATTCTTACTGGTGGTGATTCAGTCATACTCTGCACCGATGGTGATACTCATATCTTTGGATGTGATCAATGTTGAATGATACCATCTATTTGTATCAAGGACAACTGAAAAGAAGATTCAGTATTTTAGTACATAGATCATTATTTTTGAAGTTAAGAGTAGCTTAGTGTGAGTAGCATCAAAATTTACCATATGTATTGGTCTGCGGTCAATGCTGCACTAAAATTTGTGTAATCATATATAAATTATGAAAATTATTTCTCTAGAATATTAAAAGACATTGGATATTTAATACTTATTCAATATCATGAGTTAATATAATGTTCATCAATTCTGAATTATCTTATTGGTCATTTTTATAACCTTGAAATTAATCATACATCCAAAACCTAATGATAACTTTTTCTTGTGATGAGGAACTCAGTACTCACTTATCTCTCCCTTTTCTACAGTCACTTCCATTCGATTACAGTGATAGTAGCATTCTGGTGGTGGCTCCAAAACCCATTTCTTACTTCCCCTTAGCTGTGCCTGCCAAGATGGATGCTCCACATTGTCCACCTATTTCAACAGAATTTTTAATTCATATAAAACACAAACAATCTGAAGTGTAAGTAAGTACCAATAGTGTATTTTTGAGTCTACCACTCAGTATAATGAACAACAATTAGGCTGATGAAGGAGAAATTGGGTGAAAAAGTGAGTATTAGGTAGATGTATGCAGACAGAAGTACTGTTATCAATCCCTAGTATAATATCCCTTATTTATAGAATAATATATTATATATATTATAAGATTAAATTTGAATATATAATATATTATATATATTATTAATATATATACTTATGAATATCAGTGTATGCTATTATTGTTAGTGAGATAAATCCACTTGTGCTTTTCAATGTATTTAGAACCCACGTGCCGTATTCGACGTCATCTCAACAACTATCATTTATAGATGTTGGTAGTTGGGGCTTATAATTTTAGCGCGAGTTTTAACAACCGAATTATTATTTTACGGTGCTCTATTTAAAGGAAATAAATACATCGTTGAGATTACGTTAAAATGAAACGCCATATGAATGTTAAAAAAATAATGAAGAATAATAATATAAATGCAAGAATATGATTGACACGGAATTTAGTAACTCTTAGAATAATAATTTTCAGTGGTCAATCAATATCTCATGTATTAATTTACTTTAACTTAGTGTCCACTGCTCATAAACGGGCGCTATAATGAATTGCTTCAAATTCATTCGGCAGGTACAATATGACGCCTAATTTTATTTTTGCTGCATCCTTTCGAATCCAATAAAACCAGCAGAGCGTGAATAATCCGAGATTCATCCACAAGCTGTTTTTTATTTTCAGATCATTGATTCGCACGCTGATAGACAGCCACGCGCGAACAGCTTTTGAGAGTTCCTCACCCAAAACTAATCGAAATTTGAAAGACGAAGTCGGGGCTAGGGAGATAAACTCCTCTCGATAAATCTTTCCTCGTCGTGAAACTAGCTATCTGAGGCTGCAGAGAGGTATGCCTTAGCTCTGATCGGCGGAAAATAACTTACGATGCTATTGGGAGCGGGCTTGAGTTTGAACGAACTGCGACTGCAGGGCACGATATTATTTGAGGCGTGAAATTGAAATGAATCCACTCTTTCGCTGGCCACATCAAAGGAAAACAGGATAAGCCCTTAAAACCTTGAAGCAGGAAGACTCAATAATCCCGATTTTGTGTGATGTTTGAAAGTTAGTAAACAGAGAGATGGAAAAGATTTTATTTTGTTTATACAATTACTTATTCCATTTGAAAAAGTTAGGTTTATAAAGATAGGAAAGTTAAGGTGCAAAGAGTTTGATATAAATGGAAATATCTTTTAATCATAAACCTGCTTAAGGGAAAGGAGGAATACAAAATCTACGATTCGGTGCAATAAATCAAAAGTCATTCGAAACCGAAGGTTTTCCTCCTTTGTCGTCAGAGATTCAGTCACTCGGCTCTTCGAGATTCTGTTCGTCGTCTATCGGAAATCGTTGTGCGTGTGGATACTCTCCCAATTTCTTAGAAAAGGAAGCAACTCACTCCAATTCTTAGGAAATGACCTAGGCTACTGAAAAGAATATTCTAGCTGGATCAATATTGCGTTTCCTAGCTGATAAGCAGACAATTAGTTGATCACAACAAGGCCCTCGTGAAGGTAGGTCATGGGAGACAGCCCATTTCCTAAATGACGTAATTAAAGCATCTTATCGGGCTATTGGAAAAGAAGTTTGACTACTCGATTTTGAGAGACCGTACGACGGACTGCCTCCAGTTAAAAGGATGCAAATTTCGATGGCAGAAGAAGATCTTTTCCGAACAGAATTGGAACCTCTAGATACAGTGAAACTAACCGAAGCCAAGTACACAACCTTTTTTTAAGGATATTTTAGGTACGGTAGCTGTGTACCAGCTGTAATAGAAATGTAATCTCCAGATAGAGCAATAAATAAATGCGTAGAATAATAATAGAGGCTGTTTGAAAACTGTTAAGGTGTATTTGATAAGATGGTTCATCTTCCTATATTCTGGTAATGATCCGAGAGAATTTAGATCTCTTAATCATAAAATGATTCTCTTAAAAGGATTGCCGTTCCGATTCCTAACGTTTCAAACACATTATCCTATGCAGTTCGAAGATTTTCGAAGAGAATTCGCAAATATAATGGCAATAGATGCTTGTTGTAATTTTTGTACAAGATATATGTGTTACATAAATTATAAAACTGATTGGAGAGCTCGAATTTTACAAACGCTTTGCGAGATATCGGAAAACAGGATATGAATATTTTCGTAATTAAAAGTTGGAAATATGTAATATAGATATCGAAAAAGAACTTACATGCAGATGAGCTCCGTAACCAGGACTCCCCATGAATATCCAGTCTAATTTCTTGTTCTCAGCCGTGTCGGGAAGAAAATAAGGTCTCCCATAGTGACGTCTCAGTATTCTTGCCGTATGATCGTCACAGTTACTCCTGCAGAATCAGGTATTTTTATTTTTAATTGATATAAGTTTATAAAGGTTTCCATTTTTCAGGGCAGGTCCTAGGAATATGGCTGCCCATGGAGGGATCTATTGAGGAAAGTCTTATAAATTCTCTTAAAAGTTATTTATAATATGGAAGAACTGAAAATTATGGATCGTAAATGAAAGTAACTAAAACTTTTGCGAACGGTAGCCTCTCGAGGAAATTTTATCTGCTGTTTTTTTATTTCGCATTCTAGGAATTAATTTCTCAAGAATTTTTACTTAAAGAAAATCCCATAAATATTTATAAAAATTTCCAGAAGTTATCGCATTCTCTTATATTTTCTCCATCATCTGGAAGAAAATAAGATTCTGAAAATATTTTAGCGTATTTTCGAATGTTAATATGGTTAAATCTCGCAGGATATAATTTCAAAATTCGTGATTATTGGCTGTATTCATTTTACATTTTAGGCTATTGAAGATCACTTCGCCGTTATCTTATCACATCAAATTAAAAAAGGATTATATCAATTTTTTTATTCGTTTACAGTTTACGTTGTACAAGAGTTCCCATTGAGTATCCGATTGGTCAATTTGTAAAGAAATATCAACTGGTTGTTATTATTTATTGCTCATATCTTTCGATTTTGCTAGTGTGCGACCTTCCTGGATCAAAATGCGTTTCAAAATGATCCTGGCTTCTTGTCATCCTATCACGCCAAGCCGGTCAACTAAACTCCGTGGAATATATCGTAGTTATAAAAATCTAACATTGGTTACAAAGCACAGCGTTTTAAGGCAGCTATAGTAGGGAATTTTCAATTCATCATGAAATATACAATTCCTAATAACAAGGACAAAGCTACCATTCCAAAGTCAGTCTTTACTCCGTAAATCTACAGATTTTAAAGGAATTGACTCTAAAATTGACTGTTTTCGGTCTAATTTACATAACCACTTATGTTATTCATTAGGCTATGAAACCGTCTGTAACCCGTTACTGCCACAAATAAATCTCTTGGTGAAATATTTCGCCAACGACACCGCAGGCAAGGAAATAATAGCGGTTTATGAACACAACCCACTGAGTCGATAATTGAGAATTTTCTCACTTACCAACCGATATACCACGGCTTAGTTCCTTCACTCATATTTGCCCGATCTTCGCTCATGTTGAAAACTTCTCTAAGGCTTCTAAACTCCGTTTCGTACGGAAAGAACTGGCAGCCAGTGTTATAATTCCAGTAATCGAAGTTGTCCTGATACAAATTCTTGAAAAACTCAAAGCTAAATGTATGCTGGGCAGTCCAGTTCTCCATAGCGTCTTTAACTACAACTGGACGTCCATTGTAAGCGTACCTGATGATGAGAAGTATAAACGCTTTAGAGGAAATTAATAATAGTTTAAAGGAAATTAATTATATGTATGATAAAATTTATATTCACGAGAAGCGTTGGACACTTTTTAAAACCGCGTGGAACGAACTGGGAATTTATCGTTAAAAATCTTTGAACTGAATTACTTACTAAAGAAAATTTTAAAATATTAATAAAATAGGCTTTGATTTATACATATAGAGATATATTTCTCGAATGTTGAATAAATAGTATTTTCCAAATCAAGTGCTTTGAATTCGCGATATGTTTTTAAGATTAATAATCAATACATTACTATATTTCCATGATATTTAGCAATTCTCCGATGGTTATAATATAAATATAAAACTGACTTAAATCTGGACCCACTTTATGTATAAAATACTGTTTCGGAGAGAAAGCGGTTTTAAATGTCAAAGTGTTTTGTAACGGTTCCTCGGACAGCACTCGAGTTAATCACTAGCCACTGGACAACTTGTACAAATTTGGAAGTTGAATAATTGACTGGATTAATATTAGTTCCATCGTTAAAAAACGATTTGCTTCTTCGAATTTTGATGGCAAACTCTCCTTCGAGTCGCAAAAAGTTATCTACAAGAAGGATGTTTCAGTTATTCCTTGGCTTCATTGGAATTTTTCATTCGAATCCAACTCTCAAAAACCTAAAACTTTGTAATTAAATTAAAATGCAAAATAGAATTAATCGAAAGCTTTGGAATTTAATTTGAATTTCAGAGGTTCATTTATGAGAACGATGGTGGACAAGACGACTCCAAAATTCCGTCAGATAAAATTAGATCGAACAGATTTTTGGGATTGATAAATTGTGTATGATTAGTAATAATTGGTATCATATACATAAATTTATTTGCTAACTTCGACGCATTATTTTCAATAAAATGAACTTTTATCGCGACGCGATATTGTACACTGTCATTATTTACTTGCGTTATTAATATGTTTCAACTTGGAAAAAATGGAACACGATATGATTGTAAAAATAGAAGAAATACATTACCTTTCTTCGAATAGATCTGGAGAGATGTTGGATACCTTTTCCACATGAGTGAGTCCTTGGCACATAGAACAATCCTCGGGTGGGCGTAGAGCCTTCACGAGCTGGTCTGGCATGTATACGGCGCACTAGAACAACAATCGGATCGACAATTATCATAAATGAGCTCAGCCTCCTTCGTTTTACAGAGATTTATTTCCCGTTTTATAACATTGGAATGAAATTAAACCCGTTTTATTAATCTAAGAGAGTATTGGAATCGGACAATCAAGGATACAAAGTCTGCACAACTATAGAAGAAATAAGACCAATGAATTAAATGTTTCAATATGTTACCATATTGCATATATTCGCACGCAAACTCGAAAAGATATATATGCGAATATATATAGTATACGCGAGAAATACTGAAGAGGTAACTTCTCGCGGAATTTTGTAAAGGAATTCACTCGGGTAACATTCTCGGAAAATCCAAAAAATATTGAACAGAGGATAATAAAAAACATCAAAAATGATTTGGATGTGCATCACCTTTACTATGAAAGTAAGTGTATGTATAAAATGGGTGCTCTAAAAGAATTTTTCACGACTTTATCACCGGGAATGTAGCAAACAATCTCTAAAATTTTATTTCCACGTTTCTGCTCGCTAAAATAACAACTTTATATTTTCATGGAATGAATACTTAATTAATTGGGGGATGAGATTACCATCAATTCCCCGGGCATAATTAGGGAGTGCCATGATTGAATAGATGAGTTTCATTTGTTGTATTGATTACCACTTCCAAAGAATGAAATCCAGCGCAGCACAGGTAACAGGTGGTTCGTATGGAATTCAGAGGTTTTAATTCCTTTTCGTGATGCAATTAATTTTTCAGCTTGTTCAAATAAAAGGATAGACATCAAATTTAAAGGGATACCGTGTGATTATTACGGGATTTGAGGTGGTGAGAGGAGGGAGTATCTATTATAAGTTTCCGAAAGGGTTGCTGGACTACCTAAGGGAGCCGCGTTCCGATTTACCACATAGAGTTGGCCGTCTCTTTGCTCTTCTCATGTACTCATGTACACTTACGTAATGCTTAAAGTACTTTGCCGTTAAGTTTATAAATTATTGCCGATTTTACTTTTTAATTTACTTTTTGTAAATTCTTAAATGAAAGTAAAATAAACTAGAAAAGAGAGATAACATGACATGAACGTTATCATAATATAATTGTCTAATCATTAACTCTTAGACCACCTTGAGGATTAGATCCTTACTATGAACTTTTTTAAAGAACTATCCTCGAAATAATAACATACAAAATTTACTCGTATTATTAGTAGGTGATAATCGACATCTACGATATAAATATACATTAGTTTTTAAATTCATCTGATAATACGATCTTTTATTTGAAACAAATATTCTTCATAATTTAAAAGATCTCGGAAAAGAGTAATATTCATCGGGAACATTAAAAGATCTCTCTGTTTTGTTTCTTCAACTCTGAATTAAAGCAATCTTTGATTCGTTTTTTAACTCTTCCAAATCATATAATAATTTAATAACGCGGAAAGTATTTTTTCAGTTATTTCCATAATTGCCATTTTACTTTTGGAAGATAAATAGAATAAATATGTAAATAGATTACGATCGTATATATCCTCCGTAGATCAAAGATATCTGAGACAATATCCGAAATTAGGTTTGATATTGAGAATTTATTTTAACAAAAAATCTATCCATTTCCTAAACTTCTAAAAATACATATCAGGAAAGCTGAATCATTCTTTGTATGAACCTCGAAAACGACGAGCTTCATCATATCTGGACGCGTCGAAATCTCTTTTCCCCGGGAGACAAAATTACCCGCAAAAACCACGCGCAACAAATAAATACTTCGTCATCGAGCTAGAAAAACACGGGCGCTCAGGAATTCCCACAAAAACATCGCTTTTAAACTGTATCAAAGAATTTCCTACTCACCAACTCCTCGTAAATATCCACCCCCTGCCATTTGAGATACATCCTCGCGAATCCATCGTGGGTATAGAGACCCAAACAATACAAGAGCGCGATGGTTACGCTTATGACTCCCGCGAGGATCGGCACCAACGAGTTGAAGGCCTTCGGAGTCTTCGAAGTGCTTCGAAGCAGTTTCTTCACCCCATCGAGGCGAGAGAGACTGTCCACGTTGAGGGACAGTTTATTCGCCTTGAGTAAGATCCCTCGAAGTTTCTCTTGTGCATCTTCCGGGTTCGGATGACGGGCCATCGCCTCGGCACAGATTACCGCTACGTTATCCCGCCGTCGGTACTGGGCGCCCACGTTTCAGAACAACCCTTCGAAGCAGTGCGCGCGCCTCTCTACCCCACCCGCCCTCCTTCCTTCAATCTCTCCCTCGCATGATCGAAAAAGCCAAATACACTACGGCAATTGTGCGGCAATTCGGAACGTTTGCTGAAGTAAAAAAGTTAAAATAATTGGCTTTTCGAACTATTAAACCAGGGGCAAATTTGCGAATGGTAAGAATGCTTGGAACTGCACCGACTATATCTTCTTTTCTTAACTTTGGTAATATGATTGCTGCAAAGATGCAAGGAGTTTCACGAAAAGTGTTACTCATACAGTAACCCATTGCTACGTGAGCCCGTGCTGTGTCTGTGGCATTTACGAAAGGAAAGCAAGGCCGAACTTCATCATGCCGCCTCTTGCAGCCTTTGATTCAATGAAAACAAATTTCGAATGCATTCACTGAACACCGTCAATCTCTCATTGCCATGTGATAACTGCGGATGTTATTTGTTTTTTATTTTAAATTCAATTTATTTTAGGATGTAAAATTCTTTCCGATGCAACAGAGTGGCACAGATGTGTTGAAGAAATTCATAGTACAATAAAGAAATTATCGGTTCTCACGTTTTCTCTTTTAAATTCTTTCCCTTCTCTTAATTTCAATTAAAAATGGAACTGAATTATCATTTTTAATTCTCTGTTTGTTTCGAATAATCTAATTGTAAGAGACTTGGATGCAATATCCTTTGGTATATATTGAGAGTGTAATTAAAAGAAAGATACTTTCTACTTTTGATCGAATCCTCTAAATTCCAATTAGCTTTATTTCTCACATTCTCTCATATAATTTCAATCTTCATATAAATTATCCAGTAAATCACAGAGATGAACACTTCCTCACCGGATATCGTAGAGTATTAATTACAAACAGATTTCTGGTTAATTAAAAAGTCTTTTTCACTATTTCTCTCACTTAAAAGATTCCGTGATTCCTAAAACGAAAATTGATTACTTAATTCAATTAAAGCTATAATTTTTGAATCACGTATCGCTTATACGATTCCGGGTTAATTTCCTTTGGCTTAAACTTATAAAATTTTTGTCCTCGAATCTTTCCCAACAATCCAATTTCTATACTTCTTTATAGCATTCACGATCGCATGAATCTCTAATTCTTTGCAAGTTATCCCCTTTTCTCATCTAATAATCTTATATTTTCTGATGTTCTAATCCCGAAGATTGTATAATGTCATTTCAGTATCACCGAGGGTTTAAATTCTGAAGCTTCTTAAGATTTTATCGATATTTTTGTTGGTCCCCTTACTACATTTCATGAGCGACATTTTTTTCCGCATTTCAATTTTAAGTACTAGGAGTCGGTAGTCTGTTCATTCTGAGATTACTGGATAAAGATGCTCCGAGACGAAAATCTCAGTATTAATTCAGGGAGTCCTCGTCTATTCACGAGAGGTTAATTTCCGGGATCTTATATTTCTGATTACCCCGAGGAGATATTGATCAAGCAGATTGATGAACACGAATTCCAATTTCTATCCTCAAAACAGTTAATCGAGCGAACCTTTAAGGAAACTAATATGATCGGATCATTAATGGAGGATTCAGTTCGAAAAATTTCGAAGTTTCTTTCTTAAAGTAACGAAAATTATTTTTCAATCGTAAGATTTTTACCTAATGAAAGGATATCTGAGATTAACGGAGTATATGTACTTCGTAATATGCTTCTAACTTTTTCGAAAGGAAATTTACACTGATAATCTGATCAAATTAGTTTCTTTACATTCTGAAATGTTATGTAATACTTTGCAAAAACTTCATACGTATTTTAGAAGAGCATCTTTTCATATTTGTTTACCTCAGAATTTTCTTATCCTTAGGAAATTCTTTTGAAATGTACTGAATGGGGACATGCCAATAAATGAAATTCGATAAATACGATTATATTACAAATCTTTAAAAAGACTCACTTTAATGAATATATCATAGCTCTTATCGTTAAATATTACAGTCCAATTTTGTGCCACATCTCAAAAAAACTATCCAGTATTAAATTGACGTTACCTTAGTGTTTAGAAGTATGCGTAACAATAGATATTTACGCGATACCTAACAGATAGAAATTTGATGTTAATTTTACCTAATGCCTAATAATACCTTGGAGTATTAGAACGACCTATATCGACATTCAAGAGGAAAAATTAAAGACCAAAAACATCGTAAATTACTAATATACAGGACAATATTCATGTAAGCTAGTGACACCTGATGACATATAAAAAAGGAAACTATCAAAGAACCAGTTTCTCATTATGATGGATGATATGAAAATATAGCCATACAAATTAAAAACGACTACGAAAATATCCACGAGTTATACAATTAATTTCATTAAAACTCGAATAATTAGGAGGATACAAAAAAGAATTCTAGTTTAATTTATAGTTGCGCAAGACGCTAATGTAATGTTGAAATGATAAGGCAATGAAATAGGATTAATTATACTTTAATATCAGGATCAAAAAAATAATTTTTAATTATAAGTATAATCTAAAATGTAAATAAACGTGAATGAAAGTTTTAGAGCAAATAAATATCTCCAAAAGAGGGAACTAAAATTCGACGTTCCCGGTATGTTATAACATTTGGACCAAAATTAAACATAAAATCCCTTTCTACTTATATCGGTAAATTGAATGCTAAATAATTTAAGTAAAAATAAACAGAAAAGCTAAATCGTCTAGTTATTTATTTTCCACTAATGTGATTGGAATTTTATCCATGAGCAGTTCAATTACTTCTCAACTGGTTACTCTTCTGATTTACCTCGAATTTGTCATGCGCCTGTGCATCCAAGCGTGTTTATTGCATAATTTGATAGATTTTATTCAGTATTAAATAGTATCAATCTCATCAACTGTTTTCATCCATTTACAGATTTCAAATTTTGAAAATTCAAGCAAAATACTTCAAATAGGTATCCCGAGAGTTGATTAACGTTTTTCAATTCATGTATGACCTTAAAAGGATATTCAGATAATAAGGCTTTTTCTCGGAATACCCCGTTTACTCTCAAAAGACGTAATATTAGCTCGTAATCCTATATGCGGAAAAAATGGAAATTCTATCCAATTATGTTTTATAACCCTTAGAAGGATCCATCCGAAGAATAAGATTGAGGAGTAACTTTGTCATAGAATCATGGGAAGGTATAGAAACCACATTGAAAAGACTAGGCTTTATGTGGTTCGTATTAGTTCGTACATAAAGAGGAATTTTACCTTTATATAACAGTATTCAATGGTGAAACTACTCGTTAATGGCATCTATATACTCTTACAATCAGAGTAAAAGGTATACCAGAAAGTTTTTGAAAGAGTTTTAAAGGTCAGTCGATGCTAAGAAATCGAAAAAGGCAACGTATATGACCCAAAATATTAATTATTGTATGACCTTCTCTTTCAGCTCGTTCGTAAAGTTTTATTTCTCGTATTTAATTTTCCGAATCAACTAATATAGCCCTAATATAAAGGACTGCCATTATAATACACTATCTTAAACCATTAGCGTAATGTTACGCTAATTGAATATTTTTTTGGCCACAGATATTATTATGGAACAGAGTTTGCGGACGAGAGAGTTGTAATGCAAATGCAGATTCCTCGCTAAATTTGTTCTCTTCTGCATTATTTACTTGTTATTATTTTCGCTGCTGCACGTGGTGTTGAAATCGTTCTAGAAAGTAAGCATTCACTTTCAACGGGGGCGAGCACTTTCTTTAAAGACCCGTTCACTCCGAATTTTCTGGCATTTTTGGGGGAAGTTTTAGAGAAAGGACTGTGTGCGTACGGAGAAGTGAAATATGTACCGCACCGATCTGTAAATTTACACGAATTTGTCATCATCGAAGTTAATTCTACCTTTTTATAATATCCCTTTTATGCATCCTAACATCTTATTTATTCCTTTTACCTTGTGCAGAGTTTAATCAAATAGAGAAATCTATTGAGAGATATCTGCTATTGATTGATAACCTCATAGCGGGAAGTCGAGGCTTAGATGCAGAACCCATGGGGAATAGAATGTTATTAGAGGTCGGACCCTTAACCGATAACGCGCAAGATCTGAGGGTCTTCAACTAAGAAAAATTAGACCCAAGAGACGACACTGTATATAATAGTAGAGACGTCTGCGTTTATCACAAGCAAAAAGCGTAACTTTCTTTCAAAAAATCACCAATCCGTGGAAAGGACTTCAGTTTCCCTAATTATAAGAACGGGCACAACTTTTGAGTGAACTTCGGCTGGGAAGTTCTTCGAAAAAACCGTGATTCAAGTGGATTCGTCCTCGTCTTTTGATATCTTTACTCGAACTAATATAAAAACCCTCAAAGAGTGGTCTACAGCAAGATTCTTCTGCGGGTAAATCGGGAAAGAGCACATTGATGCAGTTATACGGCACGGGGAACTAGGGGTGCACTTGAAACTTCAACGTTCCAATGCAGTTTGAATAGGTAGAGAAAAACAAAAAAAAATAATGAAAGCTGCGTAGATTACGACTGAATTACCCTCTATGGTTGGGCTATTTTAAGGCTAGCAGAAAAAAATTACTCTGTGAAATTTCCGTAATTTGTGGGGAGTGGTAATAGAAAAAAAACTGTAACTAGCATTATTACGACTAAATGAGTGGTTGAATAATAAAAAGCTAGAGAGAAATGAATTAAATCACGCACAAAAACGATTATTTTTAGGATGGCTGAGAGAATTAAGTATTTTTTATAGCTTATTTATAGATATTCATCGGAAATATTCTATATGATAATAAAAAAGGAATAAAAAATTAAATAAATAATATACAGGATATAAAGCATGCCATAAAATAATTTTTTTATTTAAAAAACTAATAATTTTCTTTGATATTTCAAGAGGTAGCATTAAATTTCTATTACATTTTACTCAAGTATAGGAGAGACTATCCTCGATATAGGTTTAATAATCAGCTGTTTTAATCGGGATAATTTCTGCAAAATAAGAGAATTCAAAATATTTTTCATTTGAAATTGGTGATAATTGGAGTGTTGTATACTGCGATAGGAGTGTTGATAGGAAATTACCTTTTATTTCTAGTTGTTTAAATGGAAAGAGAAAGTGACAAACCTCTACGGAGCATGTTTTGGAACCTCACGTTTCCCTGACGAAGGTCGATTTTGGAAAAGAGACCCGTGTATATTGTTTTGTTCCTGGCGATATTTTATTCTTCCCCTCTTTAGATTTTCGGTAACGCTGCAATTCCAGCAGAATTCACTACGTCAGACTTGTTGGGCTTTTGGACATGTCGTTTTGGCAGCTATTAGTCGTTAGCTTCTACAAGCGAAGAAAGGACGAGTAACTGCGCTGTATATAATATAATATAATATAATATAATATAATATAATATAATATAATATAATATAATATAATATAATATAATATAATATAATATAATATAATATAATATAATATAATATAATATAATATAATATAATATAATATAATATAATATAATATAATATAATATAATATAATATAATATAATATAATATAATATAATATAATATAATATAATATAATATAATATAATATAATATAACATAACATAACATAATATAATATAATAAAATATAGCCTTATCATTTATAAGGTCAGAGGAAATTATTATTATTAAAATTATCATTTGAAATAGAAGCTCTTATCCATGGGGCATAATCGATTTATACATTCACCTTGTCAATTATATTTTTGTTTACGATTATAGACCCTCATCTTCTTTTTATACGATCGCTACGTAATGGTAATTTTCAGATTCTAAATACATCCACCGCTGAAAGAGTTCAGTAAAGCACGGTGATAGTGGCCAATGGGTTTGGATTCGAAACATTCGGAAGGGCTTAACCATTCACGGCCGTAACGTAACCGCATTCGAACCCAATCGGTGATACAATTTCCAGGGGTGATTACTTTTACCGAGTTTCCAATCCGTAGGTTGTCGCATTCTAATTCGCCCATCTCACGACCAACGGACTCTATTATCGGAAGTCCTCCTTTCGTGTGGGGCGTTTCATTATCGCGATCGGGTTCAGCTGCGTCTTCCACAGCTGCGGATATAATTCAGTATGAGATTGAGTCCGTCATCGGAATCTGGGTTCGGGTCCCATCGGGGCCACTGAAATGGCGTGGGAAATGAAGGTAATGACAAATATTGCGTCAGGAGAAAACCTGTATCACGCGCATATCAACAAGAATGGTCGTTTAAATTTATCAATGAAATAGTCCGTTAAGCAATTGTGACAGGGAAGCGAATCGAAATGAAACAAAATTTAACTTCAATACTTTCTTTCAACATAACGTTACTTGAGTGGAAACGATGCAATCATCAAGTTAATAATAAGGTTACTATATTTCGGTCCAATGTAAATATAAAACAATAAAAAAGAACCATTTTAAAGACATATAATGAGCAATACGCAATGAAACATAGTAATTATAATATCATTTTTAAGAAGTTGGCCCATAATTTGTTTTTAGAGATGGGCATTAAAATATTCACTCTTACGAAGAAAGATAACAACTGATTTTATTTAGCTTAATCGGCATACTAAAGACGACTGAGAATTTATTATATAATATATATATATAATTTGTAGCATTTATCAATGGCCAACTTCAAATGAATTTTAATGGAATTTATTTTATTTACTTTAAAATTGATAATTTCTTTATCTGTTTTTTCGATATATATCTATATTTTAAAATATTTACTATAAAGTTTCCTTAATTTGTTTTTGAATATCGATTTCTGAAATAAATATTGAAAAATTATAAGTATAATTATAATAAGTATTTAAAAATCTAGTTCAATTAAACTTCACACAAATATCAACCCTGATTAAGTTACATTAGATTTTATAAATATTAAAAGATAATTTGACGTACTTTGAACAGCAAGTTGTGTTTTCTGTTCGAAGATAATGTGAATGCGCTGCATCGAGTATATTTTGTATTAAGATACTGAAGCGCAGTCGGCTTTAGGTTATCCTTCAATTATTTGGGTAAAAATGTCTTGAGGAATATTTTCTTAGAAATAATGCATTACGTTTTTGAAAAGAATAAATATCTCTGCAGAGTAGCAAAAACGTCATACAATTATTCACCCACTTAAGCCTCGGTTTATTTTCACCTGTTGTTCTATCGTCAGCACTCATAGCTCATTCATAAAATTAATTAGAAATGTAGTCTCTAGTCTAGTCTCTTGTCCATAAGTAGATTACAAAAGAAGGTATCCAATCCAGTTCTACAAATATACATTGTGACATTAATACGTGTATGAATTGGCAAATTTTCATTAGTATAACAGAGAGGAAAATTTTTGCTAAACATTTAAATAAACATAGTCATTTACTGAAAAAGAAACATAAATTATATCGATGAATACAAACAAATAGCTTGAAGAAGTTTAAACCATGGAGAACATTTCCTTTTGTTTAGCAGTAGTGTAAATTTCAGGTTATTGCTATAATTTCTAAACACTAAAATTTTAGTATAAAAATACGACATAAAATTCCTTAACCAACTCCTTCTTCGACTGTTTAACACTAGAACAGCGGGAAACGGACACCCCCCTAGAACAGCGGAAGGTGTCCTCAGGACACCTACACTTGCGCTTCTTTTAAATTGAATGAGGCAGTCGTATTTAAGTTTATAGTCTTTCCTTATAAGCTTAAAAATTAATAACTAAGTATGGGTACATATTTATCGGCAGATCATGAGGTAAATAGTTGCTACATATTTAATATAGAAATTGTTGTTGAGTTCAATCAATTTCATGAGACTCATATTCCGATATAAAAATATACAGAACAGTAAAGCCAAAAATAAATTATATGAATAAATTAATATAAAGCCTTTTCGAGATAAAATAATTATTTGCTTGAATAAACTTTTGAAAATTACCCGATTTTATCAACAATTTACATGGGGTACAAGAAAAAATAAACTCGCGTAATAAAACTTTACCGCTTCACGTACCTTCCTTTGATTTTATTTCACAACAAAAAGACTAGAAATAAGGTTTAAGACGCAAACTGGACCTTAAATGTTATTTGCATACGCAATTATATTAATTTTTCTTTTTTAGCACAATGATGCTGTCACGAAATAATTACTCCACAGAATCCTACCACGAAGCTAATACATAAATCTTCTTGATGTTACAGTTTCTATTAACCTATTCCTTGCACTTCTTACACTTATCTGATGCTATATTTCACTTGTATTTTCTTTTGAACATATATCGGTGGCTTCATTGGATGATGTCTCGTGCATCTAGTGTTTACTTAGGTCCTTTTTGAGATCTCTTTAGACAGCTTAGGTTTTACTTTGTTTATCTGCGATTCGTTGCAAGAATCTATATCTGGTTATTTGGCGACCTCTTTTCTGCTTGCAAATAACCTATACATTGACTTCTGCTAGATAAATTTTTATGTAAAAAGAATGCATTAGGCCACATCGTGAGTCTGTCTCACCGTGTGCCTACGCGCCATTTGGTCCACTACGCCGCTTTTTGTACAATTATGGTACGGCACCGCGTCTGATTTTCTTTTACTAATACTGTCAAATACGACATTAGAAAGCATCTAAATCGCGAGAAGAACATGTTTATTCGGTTTAATTTTATAAACAAGGATTATTTTTCATTTTTCGACAACATCGGAATTCACTGCAGATTTTTGCTGGTTTTCAACTCCAGCGACTCTCATCACAATTTGTTCTATGTTCCAGAGAAAAAATACCTGCTTTCTTCAGCCTTTTAAATAGTTTCTTTAATTTAAAATAATTATCGGTCATTAGGTTAATTCCTTTTATATAGGAAAGGTCCCATCAAGGTCATGACCACATGGTTCAGGAAGATGGCCTATCCTCCAACTCGATAACTAATGGAAATCTATTCTATGCTTATTTGGAATTAAAATTCACTACTAACCGAAACTTAAGTACATATTTATCAGGTTTATCAAGAATAAATTGTGTGAATAGACATCTACACTTTCTGGGAGAAAGCTGATCATTCACCGTCACTTTTGTAACGGGATTGTAGCAAGCCTGGCAATATTCAATGAGTGAGTGTCACAAAAAGATATAAGACAAATTAGTCAATTGCGAAAATAGAAATGGGAAACGTATCTTATAAATGGAAATATTAGAAAATATAAGGCAAAATGTTTCCAACTCAAATCATCATTAGAATTGCCACCTCAAATTTTTATACATAACAATATAATTAATTAATTTTAGAGAACGGGGACAAAATAATAGCAAAAAGCAATATTATCTCAAAGTACATTCGTAAGAGCTTCTAATATAAAACAATGAAGGTTTTATCATAGGAAATAATACTAAATATTACGTAGGTGTCCTGAGGACACCTCCGCTGTTCTAGGGGGTATGTGGTAGGATCTCCTATGAAAATGTTCCAATAGTTATAAAACTTGGTAGAAATACGCAGAATATTAAATAATTAAAAGTCACGAAACGATTTTTTTCTATGATACAAATTACAAAAATGGTGCGTTTTTTTCATGGGCGAGGTGTCCTGAGGACACCCTCCGCTGTTCTAGTGTTAAGTTTAGAATCGCCAAAAATGTGAGTTTATTAACCTAAAGTAGCAAAAATAGGGGTTTTTGAACCGGTGATCGCAAATAAACATCCATGAAGCATCACTTCTTGATAGCAATGGTGTTTCTAATAGTCGATTCGTAACTTCTTTGTGGGTTTCCTCTTTTCTCTCAACTTTAAAGTATTGTAAGATATTGTTCTAGCCTAAACCAATTAAATTCCTTATTGAATCGAGACTTATTTGAACAGCAAATGCATGCAAAATTATCAGGTGGAGCAAATTAAGCGCATCAATTCGAAATTTTCTTGTTCATTTTCCAAATTAAATGCATCATAGATGATGATATGGATTATGGGATTGTTTGAGATTCATTCAAAATCGTTTCCCAATCCAAGCATTGATGGAATAAATATGTGAATGAAATTTATCGTGCACATCATAAAAGCAAAAGAATCATACATAATGATAAATCGGGAAGATCGAGCAATATAGTTAGAGTAAAATATGGGTAAGAAAAGAAGTAGATATCTATATGTATATTAATTGAAGTATTATCAGCTTAAGCTACTTCATAATTGGTTAATTCATCCGAACGTTAGGTCAAGTTAAATCTAGCCCTTTGTTGTTTGTCCTCTAAAAAATTCGCTGATATATTATTATTTAAAAGTTTAATGAAAAGTGGAAACTCCTAAAGATTGAAATATATAATACGATTATGTTTCTCGGAGTATTCCATTATTTTTAATTGTCCTTTCCTTTTAATAAAGCGTTGCTTAGTATTTCATTCTAGGTATGCTACTCTTTATGTAAAATTCGTCTTGTACTGGAAATAAACTTCATCGAATCGGTTAAATAAACTTAAAGTCTAGAGAAAATATTCCCGGACCACTGAGTCCTCAATTAATCTTCAAATTCCATTTTAAATTTTTCATTTTCAATATCATTGTATATTGGTGGTGATTAATTTTTCTCCTTTTACTTTCGAATGCTAGAAATAATATTTCAGTCATTACAGTGCTATCATAATATCCTTTATGGTTATTATCAATAACATCCAAGTTTTTGAGGGTGAATTTAGTGCCTTAGTTTATAAAAATATAATATCTAAATCATCGAAAATGATTTTAATATTTTTATTAATTTATATAGATCTAAATATTTATTTTTGATATATTATTTTGAAATTAAAACAAAGTGAAAATATTGCACTGAAGATATCTTTTTTTATGGTAAAATAATTCTAAATAGGTAAGATTTGAATTTTAGACGAATCTCAGATATTTTATTGAACTCGAACTTTAAATAATATCGTCTTACTAATTAATTTCATCTGACAAAATATGATTCAATATAGGCGACTATCATGTGAAGATCCGAGTGAAAAGTGGCTGTTAGCTTTGTTAATGCTTGTACAGCTTAGATTTTGTTACTTTTTATGTATCAATCGATTATCACATTCGACTGAACAACCGCTTGATATTTCAGTCTCTCTTTCTTCTCCTATTTAAGTAAAGACATCAATTGGATGAAAAGTAATCTTTTATCCACGGAAAGTTATACTCCGGAATTTTGAGATTATATCATTCCTTTTGGAAAAATCTCACGGCATTGATTTTAAACCTGTTTTGGATTGGAAATTAACCCTGAAAAATCAATAAACCCCAATTTAAGAATCGCTTGCGGTGATTCATGTACCACCTAAACTCCCGCTGACTCAAATCGTGAGAAGTTCCTGACACCGGTTTAAAAACACTTAAAAAAAACTATTTCACGAATCGTTTATTTGAAGTTAATATTCATAAATATCGATGAAAATCAGAATTCATCATTGGAGAACTTGAAAAAGGAGACCGCATAAGCTATGACCTAAAAGTTATCCATTGGATATTCAAATCCATGGATTTTGGATATCAAAAATGCAATATAGATTATTTTAAAATAATCTGACTGGAAAGTAAATTACATATAAAATGAGTAAGCTATTGATCTACATCTGTATTATTCCTGAAATATCGTCATAAATATACCAAAACGTGAAATAAAAGTGTATTAAAAAATCATTATTCTCAAATTTTATTTCATTTTCTCATTATTGGTTTTTATTAATTTGTTACGAAAATTACTTTAATAGTTTTTATTATATATGAGTACTTTAAGTTATAAATACTAAAACTTTGCTTCTATCGTAATAAGATTAGTTTTATTTACAATATAAATTTTATACAAGGCTTTAAGTAATAAATTTCCTCATTCAAGTAGAATAGTACAGAAATTAATTTCAAACCTTTTCAGTTTGATGGAAGCTCTCTAGAATATGATGAAAATTCATGTCAGTGAAATTAACTGATGATAATGTAGTAAAGTGGTATAGTTGATAACGCATTACGTACATAAATTATATTTTGACACCAGAAAATAAATTATGGGTAATATTCTCTGTTATTTGAAAATTATTGCTATGTTTATTTTTCCGATCTATTCATGGAAATGCAAGTGAAATAAATTTCCCCCCTTCTTTTCATAAAGTATACTTCAATGAAGAAAATATGAAATATTTGCTTAGCAAACACGAAGTCATCATAATCTCATCATTGTGAAAAGAACAATGTGTATTATTAGCAACTACTTAAGTTGATTGTTGATTGCTCGCATCAGTCGTATTATCTTGAATTTTATTTCACTTCTGACGCCTTTTCTCTTCTTCACACACCTATGTCAGTCCATTTAGTTTTTGAAGTTGCCGCAAGGTGGTACAGCTGTCTAAAACGGTAGAAGTTCATGCTAGTTTGAAGATTTACCAAAGGTGTCATGTCGGTCGATATTTTGTTCCCGCATGCTAGTAACGTATTTTTCCACATGGATGTCGCTATATCTTCTCAAGAGACTGGCGCAATCTTTACGAGTAAGGGTTTCCTCTCCGGGGTTCTGTGCATTAGAAAACGACATTGAATTTCTGTGAAACCTCAAAGAGATCTGTTATAATGACACCTCTAATGGACGCACCGCATTGCAGTTTCACAGCAACAACCACATGATACATAATTGTGTAAGGGTTACGTTTGGATAAGATATAGTTTGTTTGGTTCACCTGATGGCGGTGTCTTGTGAGGGGCAGACTGAGGAATGGGTGGTGATAATTCGTTATAGAAGAAATCTAGATCGATCCTGGGAGTACTCGCTGTACGTCGAATGCGATGGTCTACGACACATCGGTAAGTGAATAGAGGCTTAATAGAATACATGCTTTTTCCGAACCTAAGTTTACGGAAGGAGTAAGGGTTTGCCGGTATCGTTTTTCACGATCCCTGTCGCAGTTCTTTGCCAATGCAATTTTAAGTAGTCGTTTATGGTTTTGGTTATCTATAATGTCACTTTTGGTAGATGACCTACGCCATGCGAAGATGTCCTGAATAATTGGAAAATAATTTTCAGTTGTAGTTTTTGTAAGAATTTTCATAAAGATATTCCGTGGGAGAACAGGAATTTTATTCTCTGTAATTAGATTTTATATAATACTTTAAACTACTCAATAATGATCAATATGTTAATTTTATTATGAGTTATGTACATTATAGTCTTTAGTTACTCGCTCTAACCTATATCTTGTCCAATAAAAGAAAAATGACCGTTGAAGCAGCATTTCTCTGAAAGAAGTGCAGCATGTCGCATTTTTGTAGCACCCTTCCCTCTCGTCCTTGTAAGCTGGATTATTCCTTAGTAGTGAGTACAAGGGAAGCCCCAACGGTCACACGAAAATCTTCCGTCGATGGGGTGCTGCCGAGTAACTTGACTTTCCCTCAGAGATTCACAAAATGTGCAAATAGTGGGGGGAGTAGGGATTTTAGTCTCTCCAAATACCTATCGCCCTCAATTTCCGCAAGAAAGCCACGTGCTATGATATCCTAATTTCCTCTGCTATTAAACAAATAGTATGTTCAAAGGAATAAACGTGGTTCGAAATAATCAATCCGGAAAGAGTGCGTATCAATTTTAATCTCATTACCAATTTCTCTTTTTTTTATATTGTTATATACGATACGTCATATAGTATCACTTATTAAATTAATTGATATTAATTTACATTACTGCTTGCTCAAAGGTACATATGTCACTGCCAAATTTTAATTATCATACTTGTTAAGGAATACGACAGGCGTATATAACTTCATATAATTTATTCTGACGCAGAATTATTACGAGTTAATTATTTTATAATGTTTAGTCTAGGAAGCACCTTGCGTTACTTTCTCTTTAATAGTGACATTCACGTTGAGTTCCATCAGATATTTTCAGCTCTTGAGATATAATCGATTTTCTAGCTGAACTGTCATTGTTGGAATCACGTCTCTTGGTCTTTTGTAACCAAACTAGGACGTATTTTATTGTATAAAACCTTTTTTATTAGTCCACAATAAAATGAAGTATCCGTGGACGATATTAAAAAGTCGTTAGTATACTATTCATAGCATTTAAATTCGCACAATCCGTGGATTAATATTTTCTTCTGTGATAAAATTTGTTCCATATATCTCAACATATTAGGTATTCTACTATAGAAGTCGTTATGAACGAGTATAATTTACATCAGTGATTCCTTATACACGAACTATATTAAGAACATACCATCGTGTGCTACCTGGTACAGCAAAACATTTCGTAATTTTGTGCACAGGATATCTTTTATCTGTGATTTGATTTTTAGTTTATTGTAACGCAAAAAATATTTTGAACTGTATCACATGTATTTTCTCACGGTTAAGAGTTAATATACAAGAATAAGATGCACATATTTTGATTTTGTTTGTTTTGATAACTGTCGTACGTAGATGATACGAAGGACAATATAAATTCAGCTATCCTCTAAAACGAGCAATGAAAGATCTTTAAATCAAAACGCTTTGCATATAGAGTTAATAATAATTTCTCTTCGAATTTCCATGCTATGGCAGATCCTAATATTTGGATGAATGTCATTAACGTACTGTTAAGAGAGGAAAACAAACATAGGTTATTCCCGCACGAATCGCAAGAGTCTCATAGAAACAATAGCTTGACATCGCGACACGTTATACGTAGAAAAAAATATTCATTCTATTTGCTCGTCATAAGACAGTATCCGATTAGGGAAGTAGAGTCGTGTTACAAACACTGGTAAACTGTTTTTTGTATCGAAGTTCTGCTGAATTACTCGAGAGGTGGGCGTAAGCAAGACTATCATTAGGAGAATTAAGTTAATGTATATAGAAGAAAAAAAAATTATATGTAATGGTAGCAAATCGACTTTTTTAAAAAACAAAAATTTTCGGGAAGGAATGAATTCTAACTTTAGCCTAAAAATGTTTCATTTACAACGTATGTGTACTGACAATGTGCTTAAATTGAGGGTTGAAACTTAAATTATTCATAAAAATCGCGTATTCATGTAAATTTCCTTTTTTAATTCATGTCAATATCGGACATACTCTTTTTAATTGTTTCTATAGAAGTGATGTTCAAACAATCATAAATATCTTTTCCTGTTCTAACTGCGTAATGTTTTCTCTTCACATAAAGAGGTAGAGACCAATATTCCCCTGGAGATGAAATTTATAAGGCTTTCTTCATCAATGATGCAAAATTTATATACTTCTTCTGAATCCCGAGTTTTAGGCAACACACACAAACACTGATTAAAAATAGCCTTATCTCCCGTTCAAAATCAATGGGATGTTGAAGTACGATTGTAATTTACTAGAAGACACGATTCACGTAAACGATGTCACCGTAAGAATATGAGGCGTGGCTTTAGTCCATTATGACTCGATATACGATACTCTACCGTGACCAATTAGGGAAGTAGACTCGTGTATTATGCACCCTCAGCGAGGTTGTCTCTCGTGCTACGTGCTCAGGGAAGGACTTCCTACTCTCATGGCAAGTTGAAAGGTTTTTGTTTGTAAAAATTTGCTGAAATGAAATAGACTTCAAAGACTACTAAACGATGGTTCATTCCCTGTTACGGAAGTAGCTTAAATGATGTAAATTAAAAAATTCTCAAATTCTGTCGATAAATCTTGTAGCGTTATTTACTAAAAATAATTATTTTATAATTAATATTTAATTATTAATGTAAATTATAATTTTCTGTAATTTCCTTTGAATGCTAATAGAGATTAGATTCAATACTACACCTCAATTCATGATGTTCAAAGTTACCCTAAATTTCCTTCAAATTTTCGTTCTACATTGAATAAAATTGTTAAGATCACGGTAAATGATTGGGTTCAATATAATGCTAATATACAGGATAAAAAAAGTAATCCGTCCATTACATTCTATTACAGCTAATATTCTCAATTCTCCATTGTGATTGAATTCTTCAAAATAAATATATCTAGCACATATGTTGTCTTCGATACATTTGGAACCAAACCAGGTGCCTTTTAGAGAATGAAAGGGTAGCCTGTTATCTACACAGCGTCGATCTTATTTAATTTGTTGAGTTTGACAGTTGTCCAAACATTGTGCTTGGTTTAAGACGAGAGTTTTTTCACGTGCTGGTATTTATCATCATATTCTGCATGTTTACACACACAAAAACCCGCATAATTTTTTGAGGAGTACGGAAAATTCGCTACTTAAAATTCACCTCACATTTTCACCCCTTGAACATTTTCGCAATAAAGATCATTCGCTTTCAAGCAGTTTCTCTACGGAAGCATGGCTGGATGGCGAATTGCGCCCTAGAAAAAGTATTCCATTGAGATAATGACATCCTGTAGGGAATTCTTCGATGGGAAAGGTGCTCTGCTATCGTGTCGAGTAACCGCCGGCTGAAGGTTTGCGGCTTATAAAAAACATTCTGCTCAATGTACTGCAACGTTACGAGCAATGAGATACTCTTTCCCAAGAAAATATTCAATTATCTACTTGTTGGAATAAAACCAGTAAATACCAACGTTGAATTTTACTTCTTTGTTTTGATTTTTATTTTTTCTGATATCTTAATGTTAGATTTTACGAAAAATATATTAAAGTATCCATTGATTTAAGAGAGTGAGTGTAAATAACGCTTAGCGTAACTGGTGAAGGCTAAAATTGTAATTATTTCCATCGATTAATGAAAGCGGTGAACTATGAAAACGACTTATAGTATTATTAGGTCTATGTCCTTGAGAATTAAATCCAGAATAAGTCGATGAATGGAAAGTGAAAATAAAATAAAAGAAACTCTTTATCTCGGATTATCCACGGATACAATTGTGGTAATGTCTCTTTAGTTTTTTACCCTTCATTCATTACCGTTTTCATACAGTTCAGCGTGCTACACTCGATTTTCTTTATTACATACCAAGGTTGTAGAGTCATTTAAATATAATTATTGTCCCGCTGATATCACATTGCTTTAGATGAATGATAGAATAAACTTCGAAAAGGAAATTACTTATTTTTAAGTAGAATTAATTAATACATTTAATTCTGCGATATAACTGTTTAGATACAGCATTCACATGAATTTTTATACAATATCTTACACTTCCTTTTCACTTCACTCGCTTACTTAAATTACAATTTTAATTTTATATATATAATTAGAAGGATTTCAGAATTCGTGTAATATATTAAAATGGTATCAGCAATGGATTTCTCTTGGATAAATGCTAAATATTTATTATTTAGGTAAAAAGCGAAGATACCCTTTTAACTAACAGAATTAAATCTGATGTTTTCACTATATCCATAAAGATTTTATAAAGAAGGCTACGTTCATTCACTTTAGAAGAGTGCAAATTAGAAATACACATATGAGTTAAATAAGAGAATTGATAGTGGTGAAGATGTCTCGCATTTCAGTTTCGAGGAATCTTCATTATTTTGGAATTACGTCTCCAAAAGGTAACTTATTAATCAGAAGTCCATTCTTCGTTAACTTGAAGAAATAGATGTATAAAGAGGCTAACCGAAATTTGCAACTGAATCCATTATGAAAAGATTATTAATATATTCTTATAATCTTCCTTAATACAATTTGTAATTACATTAGCAAACTATCTCTCCGTAAGTCAAAAGATCAAGGAGAATATTTCTGTTTAAATGTCTTTTTGTTTTTTAAATTTCTATCCAGATGGAATATTGCAACCTCTTTAACGGATCGAGGAATTTATTTTTATAACTTCTCCATGGTCTCATCAGATATGTTCAAATTAAGCTCATAAATATGAATATAATTGTTAAAAGATTATATTTTAAGTTACCCAGTTACAAATCTTACATTTGTTTGTATACAATAAGTCACTTTGACCAAAATTTTATCGCAAAAACGGTAATTACCAATTTTTGATGACATCTATCTCAGGCGGAGAAGAATCGGAAACTTTTTACAGGTACATGTTGAGCATATGCTATAGTTTGAAACAATAAGAAGCTCGAACGCCGGCCTGCATTTTAATCGGACTTATTGAGAATTCTCTCTTAATTTTATATACTCTCGAAACTTAGCTTAGATAAGTGTATATGGATTCGTAAAGAGTACGCGAGCTTCAGAATTTTTAAATTTTTCGTCGTATTTACTCAGTTCCTCGGAGTTATCTGGACGGTTTCACAGCCGCGATAAGGACTGGGTTGAAGTCTCTTTATATTCCCTCGTGTTCACTTTCTCCGGTTTTTAAATCCTCATTCGCAATTTTACTTCTTTTGTTTTCGGTAGCGTCAAAGAAGAACCTATCTATTCCCATAGACATCTCATCGAATGCTAATATTTGCCCTCGTTGTAAATGTACCGTTGGTTGAAAAAAGAGGTTCAGTGCACCGCTTTTGCAAGACGGTTGCTCAACAAGTGGAACTAATTCTCACGATAGTTGCATTCCCCCTCTGCATCCTTCTCTCATATTCCATCTCCTACGATGCAGTTAGTTACTTTCGAAATGTAATTTGTACTCTCTCCTTTCTCGAGAATTGTGATGTTCTATATAAAGCAATGTTTTTTTTTCTCATACTGTTCTGTAACTTGGTCTACCGTTCCCTACCTCTAAAAGGTCAATCAGTTATCATAAGCAATACATTCAGCCAAATATGCCATCTTTTCCATTTTTTTACAATTTGTACAATGCAATGTCTGTCACTTTACCAGTCTGGTTTTCTGTTAAATTTCTTGTGGCATGTATATTTATCACCTCGAAATTATTTTTATTTAATCCCGTTACTATTATTCAATCATGTTTTGCTAACTTTCTTCCTTTTTGATTTTATATTATTCTCTGGGCTTCGTTTTCTGTACAAATTCATTGCTATTATTTCATTAAGTCATAAATATACGTATCTATACGTTCTATCTAGAATAAATTATTGAGCTATTATTCATTCTCTAGCTATTCCTGCATTATAGCTCAATTACATCAGTGCTACAGCTTTATCGTTCGCATAAGCTCCATTATCTCGATTGATTTGAGACGCGCAATAACTTTTTATTCCTTCCGATCACGTAATAAATTGAATCATCGTGTTGAACTCCGTAACGGTAAGGAGGAATAAATAACTGTCTGAGATCCGCAAGGAGTATATTTTGCGCGACCGGTTTCAGCCGAGCATCAGTCATCGTGTGCTACGATGCACATCATACGGAACAGCATTTTTATTTCCAACATTTCTCATCTGCTTTAATGGCACTAGCTGATTTGTCAAATCCTTCCAATGCGTTATCCACTCTAAAACGTTATCATCAGATCAAGCGATCGTATTTTAAGCTTATATTTGTATTCTCTACACTCAAAGTATTGATTGATGGCTTAATACAACACGGATTAAATGTCTCTTGGAAAGTATGTGCGGATTTATCGGTAAATGAGTCCCAAAGCGATTTTAATCTCGGATGCGACTCTCGAAACGAAAACAAAAGGGATTTTTATTTGTGAGATCTGAAAGTTGATTCCCCGAAGCGATTGTAGATCACACAGAGCTCTGGAAGAGAACGTATCCCATCGCAAAGAGAGAGAATTGAAATCGTGGAAACGAACTCTTCGCTATCGGAAAAACGGACTGTCAAGAGCGACTCGCAGAAACAAAACAACCAACGAGTTCTAAAATTCAAGGTTTCACAAGAATATGTGCGGAGTGAGATTTGGCAGTCAAAGAGTGTGATAGGTCAACAAGAAAATGGTGTATCCACAGCAATGTATTGTGTCTTTGGGGTCTTTTTTTGTCTCTTCGTTCTCCCCCTACTGTCTCCGTGTTGTGGTTCTTCATATTGATTTATCGATGGAAGTATACGCAGACTTCCTCAATCAATGCGTTGCGTAATTTTGGATCGATACTAATTGGAATTAAACTTTAGGATTACGACAAAATCCAATCAAATATAATTACTGGGTTTTTCCGCATTTTAGTCTATTTCGAGAGTTTTCTGCGTATTTATAGAACGATGGTGTTATTTTAGGTTTCGTCTACAATGTATGAATGGAAAATAATGTACGCAAACGTTATTATCGCGTAAGTTATTCCAGATCGGAAGTGTTTAAGTTCTTCATTTAAAGTCGAACGGCTTGAGAGTATGGGAGAAAGTGAAGCAACGAAATGAACTTGACGCTATAGCGAAGACCTTGATATTGTCTCCGAATCATTTGCGATTTTCCTCATTGTCGTCAATAAATCCACAACAATCGTAAATTTCGCAATCGATCCCAGGATCCGGCGTGTCTGATGCGCAGACGTGCATATCGTGCTGTTCGCAGCGTTATTGATCACAAGGGCAAAGAAGAAATTGAGATCTTCCTCTTAGAGGGTCCACAATTGCTAGGGAATTGACGCATATGAATAATAAAAAGCGGTACAGCGACACTCTCGGGCCGTGATCGACTACCATCCTCAATAAAGCGGGGTTGACTCGGCTGTACTGTATCTCATTACAATACATTTCCCCCATTAATGAGATGTATCTTATCCATTGAAATTTTTCCGTCGTACAAGTATGGTTTAAGACCAGAACTGATTAATAAATCCTCGTTGAATTTTAATCACGTATTATTATTATTCATATTTGTCAAATTTATCATCTGCCAGTTATAAAGAGTGCTTGTGGAGTTTTAACACTTTTTACAAGCTATCCTCGAAAATACCTCTCGTACGTACATGATTTATCATTCTCTAAAGTAACGACTATTTTCAAATTAGTTTTATTATGTTATATATTATTATGTATTAATATTTTAAGTCCAAATGTACTCCACACTGTTTATCACTTAGCGACATTCACCCAACCAAATGGATTAAACTCAAAATTGAGCTTAATATCCTTTTAACTGTCATATTGAAATAAAAATAATGTATTCATTTTCTACACAAAATTGCTGATATTTGCTACATTAGTTTCCACTGAACGAAATACATTCCTTGCTACATTCTGAACTACAGAAGTTGCGGTCTTGTTATGGCTAAACGTCCTTCTCCAATCAACATCATTTCGCATAGAACGTATTTCCGAGAATTGAACTTGGTAGCTCTTCTATCGTAGATGAACGAGTTAACATCGTTGTTTTCTTCAAAAGTTATTCATTCCTTTATTTATGTTCATGTTATGAATACCTCGAGTTTTTTAATTTCACATTTACCTTTATTTCTAGTTATCTCCTTGTTTAATGATTTTCCTCGCCTTTGATTTATGATTTTATTTGTTTGATTTTTTTTATTTTGATTTTTCATTTGTTCTGGTAAACTTTATTTTCAGCTTAGATGTAGCTGATGCTAGCGGAAGGGCAGTTTAGGAAGAAGAAGAACGAGAACATGAGGAAGCTGTTCACATTCAGGTTGTTTAGAATCAGCCATCAGCCACTAAGCGAATCTAGTTCAGCCAAGTGTTCAATGAGCGGAGAAAATAAATGTAGGTAACATTGGAAACGTCTTTCTTTTTGTGACTTAGGTTTCTCAGGAAAGAAGTTTTCTTAAACATCGCTCTAATTAGTGTTGTTTTAATAATTATGCTCCACGTTTTTGGACGAAGTATAGACTGTATTATTTCTATTCCACAAAGCTGCAGTGGTGCAACGACTGCGCTGTTTTTCAACAAGATTATCCATAATTCTCCTTTTTTCCTATGAGGGTGCATATTAATCTCTTTATCTTGATAATCCTGTCTCTCTATACTCAAGAATCATCTTTTATCTATCTCAGTCTTGTGATACGGAATAAAAACAACTTATTCTCCAATATCGACACGGTTTGTGTAACTTTTGCTTTATTCAAAAAGAGACCGGTAATTATGTTTTATCGTTCTAATTTTGGGATTTTGATCTGTTTTTAAAATGTCATTAGCCGAGATATGCGAATAATTCGATGGTTTATCCGAATTTATTCCTAACGGAATGTTTTTTGATTCTCATTCGAAATTTCTTACAGGCATTTAGAATCGTTATACAACCAAACTCGTAAACCACTTTACGCACATATTTCAACTGCTCTCATTGGGTGATCAAATGGATTCCGCAACTTAAAAGGTCGATCGACTTCCTTTGGGAACGCGGTTACATCGCACGATAAAGAATGACGGAAATAAGGGCCCGTTTTCCAACTGAATATTCGCGATTTCTAGGAAATCGAACTAGGATTGGCTCATCCCCAGAAATCGATGATCTTAATTTCCTGTTTCCACATTCAGTCCCACGTTTGTATATTTCCGAGTCTATTATTTGTAAACGGTATTTTTTCAATTTCCTTTTTTCCAACATCCTCAAAATACAATACGATTGCCCCAAAACCTTTCGAATATATAATTCAAACTGAGAATTTATTTTTAAAGGGCAACATCCATAAACGAATGCAGTTTTTCAGTATGAAATGATATGAGTGTTTTCCCAGTCTCCGTTGTCGAGAATGCTTCATCGTGCATTTTAAATTATGTAGAATCCATATCTTCAACATCTAAATTATTTGCAAGTAAGTTAGTTGGGATGCCATCTATAAGATTAGGCATATACATGTTTTAAGGTTTTTAATTACGATTGAAAATATTTTCAAAATTTTAATACCACGAAATTGATTTTAAAGAGGATCTCCTTACTTCATGCAGTTCTATCACATTCTAATTGAAAGTAAAACAAAAATTAAAGAAAGAAACCATTGAAGATGCTTAAAATCAATTGAAGATATTCTCCTACACGCACATTGTGTATCGGTAAAAGTTACACGTTTTTCTATGCATTAGTTTTATCTAAAATTGTAGAATTTTTCAAACTGTTTCGACTGTTTCTCAGATTTACTTTGTAACTTGTGTAGCAGCTTTGACGCAACGCTTCCGTGTAACTGTTTGCTATCCGATTTTTAGAATTGAATTCCTATTTTTATGAGTTACATCACTGCTGTACCTACGCCATGGTTGAGGGGCTGTGCAGTATCTTTTTTACTAGGAACGTAACATTTCAAGTTCTTATCCATTAAGAAATCTATTGCTGCGTATGATAGTTCAGAAGAGCCATAAAGATTCACATCAAATGGAAAATACATCCGTTAAATGTATGCTCTCAAATGTACAAGTTGATATCAATATATATAAAAATGTATAACCCAAGTGTATACATCTTCTTTGTGTGTGCAGCGTATAAATGCTTCAGTTGCAAAATCAAATCGATTCTACAATGAAATGATCAACTGAATCGCTTAATATGTCCGCATATGAATAGTATGCTAGTATAAACTACTAATTATGATTGCTTTTTGCTGGTATTTACAGATTGTATCGATCTATTCGTTTATTCGGGTTGTAAATGTCGAAGGGATCAAAGGCATGATAAATTTTATTATCCTTTCTGTACATCAAACCTTAACCGAATCAGTTAATCATTATTATTTCCTCATTGTATATTGTATTTACAGTTTTACTTATACCTCCAAATTTCCCAACCAGGACTCTATCTTCTTTCTTATCGTCATTAATTCGTTAGCGTATCCTTGTGTTTTACTGGCCAATTTCGGAGTCATAAAACGATGCACATATATTAGTCACCGTCGTGCGTCACACTCGATACAGAGGGCAGAGTGTGCGCCTTATATTAGTGGGTTTTAGCACCACGTGAGCTGTCAACTCAATTCTTTCTCACAACGTGATAATGGCATGGATACACGCAGATTCTAACCAGGGCAAAGTTTTGAGTCATGGTTTTCGGATACGCTAAGTGCCTACTTAGAAACTCAATTATCATTGATCTGGCCGATATTAATTGCATTATTGCCTATATTATCCCTTTCTTACCTTCATAAACAGCTTTCTAATCACCGTTGCCAATTACTTATAGTTCATAATTAGTCATTGAGACATTAATGTCCAGCGATGCATTTCATTTTGCCTTACGTTCCATCTAAATTTAGCGCACTGCAGGGGGACAAGTAATTATCACTTAGGTAATCCTATAAATTCTTTGGTTGCATGGAAAATCTTTCTTAATGCCAGTTGATTGTCTTTGCTAAAGGTGAAACTAACTAGTTTCTTTGGCCTTATGTGCGGTAGGAGTGAGTTCATTGATTCCGGAAACGTCTTATGTTAGATTCAGTGGTTATGCGAGGTAGCCATCCAGTTGATGCTCTTGGTTCTTGATTTGGAAATTTCTGCGCTCCTAATTTAGCAATCCAAGTGTATCATTATTCGTGAGCTACGATCGGTATGAGCAGTAAGAGATTAATCAAAACAGTAAGGATAAATTCAACGACTACTTTTATGAAATAAAAACCTCTACGGTTCAAATATTCGTGCGGGATAAAATATGAAGAATAATTATATCCGTCTATTAAATTACGGCTACCGCATATAGTTACATTCCCAAAACGTAAAACTAACTAATCTTGAGTATAATGAGACTAAAAATTATGAATGGAAAATAGACGTTTTTCGATGAAATTTTTATTTCTGTAATAATACATTTAAAAAGCTAATTATGCTAAACCTTCGGGTGCAATGAGAGGTAAAGCTTATCGGATGAGCAACTAAGTCATACTTAATACGTCTATGGATATAAATAATCGTACGAGATTCGTTCATATATTATTGAGAGAGATTCGTGGAAGAATGACTTTTGAATTATTTTATTATTTTAATTGGCATATTTTTTATAAATTAACCTATTTCGTGTTATTTTATTAAATAACTTGGGTTAATTTTCACGATTGTTTCTTCTCTGTTTTATCTCCGCTGAGGGATATAGAATTGAAAATAGCTATATGACTCCTATTTCATTTTTAATCTTCAAGTTTAAAATCAAGTTTATAAATAATATCAGTTGTTTTTTTTGTCATTCCTTTTCCCAACTGTTCCTTCCAGTTTTTCTCACGTTCATTCACATTTTCAGTCGTGGATCTGTTTCCTTTCTTCTCACCTTTCTCGTTTTCGCGAAATTTTGTCGCTCTTCCTGTTTTTGTTTTCGCAATAATCCTTTCCTTTTTTTATCAACTTCAGTTTTCTCGTGGAACCCAAATTTTTTGTCTTTTTCTTTGAGACTTTTCCTGTCCAAATTCGGAGTCTCAGATTTAAAACAAGTGAAAGAAGGTCAACCCATTTAAGATGTAAATAAATATTACTTTTCGCGATATTTCGATAGCTTTTTCTTGTCCTTTGATTTAGGCATCGTCTCTACTACAATGAAATATCCATTAATGAAAGCTTCCTTCGTATAGGCTTCTTATATATACCTCCAAATCCCTTTCTCAACCCATAAATATTGACTTATCCACGGATATTGAATTTTTCATCCCGCCTTTCCAATATCACGTATCGAAATGGACCCAAAAATGATTTTTTGCCGAAATGAAAACTCAATCCATATCGAAAATGAATATTCGTGTAACCGATCAAAGAATTTTTTCATTCCGCTTTCAGATCCGGTTCCGACGAAATTTCACGTAACTTTTATTACTCATCTCTGTTAATATACCGATCTGCTACTTACGGATTAAGCTGTAGAATTTGATTATATTTTTTCTGGAGAAAAAATTGTATTGTTGTTGGTGCGAGACTACTGAAGACTCCAGTTTGCTTGTAAGCAAAACGATGAAAGCTCTGTTTTGCTGTTACATCATTAAAAGCAATCGTTTCATAATTTGTAAATATGGGTTTAGGTTGAAGATAAAGTAGATTGATATGTTAACATGATTTTTGGCTGCTAAAATTTCGCATACCCTAGCTTTAAATAGTTACGTTTATAAGAAATATGGAATTTGAAATTATTTTGGATTGAGGACCTCTATAATTTTCAAATTAATTGCTCGTTTTCGTTGTTAAAGCAATGTAACTTTATATTTATCTTGATTTTAATAACTTCGTGAGAAATATTGTATGTGAAATTATATTGAACTGATTAAATCTTATAAGAATCATCCTATGCTCTACTGCAACGGGTTGGTCACGATTTGAGTGATTTAGTTAAAAAATGAAAGGCAAACGGCGAAGGCAGATGAACTATTATTTTAGCATTTTAGGTTGATTTTGTATAAATCAAATAACTTTCGATATGTCAGCCAATAATTATAACAATATTGGAATATTTAATAGAAAATGAGTGAAGCGATCTATTTCAATATATTAACTTCAAGAAGATGAAAGAAAAAATGTAAAAAAACAATTTCAGCTAATAAAGTTGGTGTAATAGATGAATTGCTCATTTTTTCTACTATATATTCCCTACCCCTTCAGTCCCGTGGTTACGAGAATATTTATTATCTCTCTATTAATTTAGTTGAATAAACAGATGAACTATGAACTGATTTTTTTTATTTATTAATTAAATTGGAACTATTATCATTCTTTTAAATCTGATTGTGTTTAGTTGATTTAATTATTACTATTTTTGCTTAAGTGGATTAAATTCAAAATTAAACTATTCAATTTAAAGTCGTCGAAAATATGGGCCTAAAGGAAAGCAGTAGAGTTGCATTACCCCGCTAGATACCGTATTTAATCCTCATTTTCGATTATTTATTTAAGTTAATCTCCGGATTGAGCAATTTATATATTATGAAATATTACTGTGAACATAGATCACTTCTAATTGAACTGAAGAAACGGCTTCTACCGACCTTTCGAAATATTTCGTTCACGATTGTTTCTTGTAATTTCGATGTTATATTTCTTGATTTTTACATCTCGGTTAGCAAAGGAAAGAAGTTTCTCAATGTCAATATTTCAAAGGCGGAGTCTTCTTACTTTCGAAACTTCAAATATTCGAAGTAGTTCATGGCCTTCTCTCGTTAGCCCTGTGCATCATGAAAGCGAATGTTTTGAATTTTATGGGCTCAAAATGTGTAGTGCTCATATTTTTCATTGAAGTATCCCATTCATTGACAGTGGTCTCAAATAAATTTCAATATCGAATTTTATTTCAGTTTAAACTCAGGGTCTCCTTTTACGATACGTTACGATGAGTTACGATGAACTCATCTAATCAATATGTGTTGGACTGCGTGTAGAGCCTAAGGAGGTATAAATATACCGAAAGTCTTTCGTGACTGCCGCTAAACATAACCTAAACGACCGGTTTCTACGAGAAATCGATTAAATTCAGGTATCTCAATTCTGTATTTTATCATTAATCTTCTTATAGTTACGTGAAGAAGTATTGCGTCTCTGATAGCGAATGTTGTTGTATCTAATGAATTCGGCGCAATTGTTGTTCCTCCAACGCCAGTGGCGTGTCGAGGGCCTAAGAAGGAACCGGAAATCCGCAGAGTAATTGACATTTTCGCGTCGTCGTTCTATAGGTGAAAGTTCGATGACCTTTAGGCTGTTCTTTGGGGAAAAGGCCCATGCAAAAGCTCGGTCTGGTAGTTGGTCATCATATCATCCCTTTGTTTTCGTCGAAAAGTATGTATTTTTACCGTGATTCGAAACCCCGTAATGTTAAATCGTCACTAGATTATTAATAGGAACAGTATTTCTTTATTTAATCGTTTATCAAGCCGTGTAATTAGATCTTGAAGCACAATTCCATCGGAATGTGTGACGAGCCATAGACTTTATGAAGCGATGAATCTTTGAATGCCTGCAATAATACCGTCTCAAATACCAAACCAAAATTCGGTCAGGGAAGTTCCAAACGGGATGGTGCTCCTAGAATGAGTTGAACAGCCTTTACGAATTAGTGCAGACGATGTAGTCGTAAAAAATCAGACTTTACGCGCTCTCGTTTATGTTTTTGCGAGTGTAAGTTTGCATGTTTCTTTTTGTAGACTCGTGTATCGTGGAGGTATGAAGAATGTTTCGTAAATTCTAGGTCTTCAAGATAAGATCGAGCGTGTACCAGTTTTCTCTCAAGGTTTATGGAGCAGTTCTTGCATAATCTCATTTTTACTTTCATGACTGGATGATTGATTTGTCGGTACGGAGCGGTCGCTCGTGGAAGGATATGTAGATGCCTCTCTAGCCAACGAAAAGTTATTCCAATGTTGACGAGTGAAAGTGAGGAACGAAGAATATTTTTTAGCGGAGAAGGACATGGTTCACTGCATCTAGCTTCGCTTTTCACTTATTTTAGCAAACTCGCGTAGCGTAACAGAGTAAATTGGGAGTTTCTACTTTTTATTCCTCCCATAGTCGCAAAATTTCTGCATGTTTCCTCTCCTGTTCTACAAGGACATTCAAAATTAATAAAAAAAACCTATTCTCACGTTGATAATCGAGTTTTACTTTTCAAAGGATAAACTTTTCAGCCTCATTTTTGGCTGGGAACAGAAAATACCAGTAATGTGCCGTGAATTGTGAGCTTTTTTTGTTTAAGATCGTTGACCAGGTTGGAAATAAAGTAAAAAATAAAGACCGAGTTCCTAATACGGAGAAGATAAGGTTTTAAGATTAAGACGTGGAAAATTTCGTAAGTCGAAAGCAGAAGAGGGTCGCTTTCAATTTCTTTTTTACGTGTTAGCAAGTTCGTGATTAAGGAAGTAATTTATTCGCTCTCGTGATAAATAATGAAAAAGTGCATTAACTTCACGTGAGTGCTAATTTTCTCCTTTTTTATATTGCGAGGGAAATTATTTCCATTCAGCTGCCTGTGGTGACAGAATTCTCTTTAAAGGCATACACCTGAGAAACGAGTGTTATGGGCGAATAGACGAGACCATAGAATGGCCTACTCTTAACAATGTTAAAGAATGAATTTTGTGACGAGTTTCAAATGTGCATGATTATCGAAGCTCCAACCTGCTTCAAAGCTAAAACGACTACTTTTAGTCTGGTTAATTTAAATTTTAATGAAATAAGTATAGGTTTTAATAACGAAGCTGATTTAATTAAATTATATTATAATATAAGTATGTATAAGGATAGTTGTAGAGCATTGTAAAATTCGATTTGGGTTTTAAGAAAAAGTCCTTTAAAATAGTACTTGCACAAAAGAAACCAGAAGATGTTTTATTAATTTTATTTTATTTTCGATCTAAGAAAGCAAGGATTTCAGTCACTTTTAGTCATATCGTAGTTTCTCGTGACATTCTCGTAATTTCACGTTTGCAAAATATCAAGTTATTTTTATGATGCTATTACTTCTCTCCCCTTTTGTGCTCTATTTATTTTGAGAGCATCGCTGCTCAGTGCAGTTCTCTCTATGGTGTCTATAACTCACCTCCCTTCAGTAACCAACGTGTTTCTGGAAAAATGTATTTTCCCTCGTGTCACTCGGTTCAAAACATCAAGTCGCGAAATGAGGAAGTGATTTTAAAGGAAGTTTCCAAACGTCTCTAATTATAGAGTCTGAATCAAAAGGGGATTTAACTTCATTCTTTGAGAGGAAACGAACGTAAGAAGGAAATTTCGATGAGTAATTCGGCCGCCGATGACCTATTATGAGCCTCTTCGAAAGAGGAAAAGAGAAAAAACACGTCTTAAAGTGTCGGTAAATATATGGTAGGCGGTGGATCTCTTTTTGAAAAAAGAATCGAGGAATTCCCACTCACGTATTCCATGGGTTTTCCAATCCGCGTTTAAAGGGACGTGGAACTGGCGGATATAAATTATCAGATAATAATAATGAGCGAATTGACCGGTCGAGATTGAGCTCTTACATTGATTAATACAATGATTATTATTTTATAATTTATACTTGGTAACTTAACTATATCGTTCGTAAGAGAAGTGATAAAATGGTTAAAAGAAAACAGAGGAAAATGATTGGACCAGAAGCGAAAAAATTAGTTGATTAATTGATTCAAGATAACAAACCAGCTCACACTTCGATGCTTGTTCCTACGTTTTTGGTATAAATACCAGCACGATGATGCCACGACCACTATTAACCGGACATGAAGCTTAACTTCCTTACGAAAATATACGTAAACAAAGGAAAAAGCTTTCAAAATGGCTTCCACTTACTGTTTGAAAGTGTACTTACATGGAAATTCAAGGGTTCCTCGTTGTTTCTCCTACAAGGTAAATGCAGTTTAACACATCTACTCGCATATTATTCATACACAGATATTCTAACAACTTTTTGTCGTGATCTCGTAGAATACAAACCCGGATTGTTGGTGGAGTTTTATTGAATATTCAGGATGCTCAATGGACAGGAATTTATTCTGCAGATTTTGCATCCTCCATGATTTTGTGGTTACGTGATGAATCGCACGTGCCCATTGGCGTAGAGCGTGCAGATGGTAGGGCGTGCATTTACACCTCTCACTCCGAAAGTAGGTCCGAATATTCGTGAGCCGTATCACGTAGCAATGATCCTTGCAGATTCTCACGTTCGCAATGGGAAAATCCAGCACCATCTCCCCGGGGCTCCTCTTTTCTGCACAGGACGTCGTCCGCCGTTTTTATGCTACGGCGCCGAAACCCGTTGCTCCGCACGCATCTTGGAAAGCGTGGGTTTAATCCAAGGTGGAAAATGACGAATCGTATTCTTTCTTGCGTTTGCGTAATATTTTTGACCACGGGAAAGATGTATTGTTGTAGTGGTTTACTTAACCATCCCGCTGTCCTACATCTATTGTGATACAAGACCTTTTATACTCAATTTAGGTCACTTTCCTTACCTGTGCAGGTGTAGGAGAGAGTGGTTTTGGCCTATCAAACACATGACCGTAAAAAATTCGCAATGCAAATATTGTTATGCTTTGGTATAAAACTGGAATTTTGTACATGACAAGATATGGTCCATAATACGTTCACAAATTCATTTCCAAATATATTTTTTCTTTACGCAGCATATACATATATGTATGTTTCAATATCTAGCATACGCAGTTTCTTTACTCTGATATGTGCAGGGAAGTATATTCCAGCCGAGATAAGATAGCTGATAAGGAAGCAGATTGCTGGAATTTCGCGGTTGAATCGTGTATGCATTACCCACCACGGGCGATCGCCTACGAGAATTTGTCACCAAACACGGCGCTCCGTAGAGGCTGCTGGATTTTTTAGGGTTCACCTTATTTTTCGGCGGAGATCTTTGGAGATTTGCACATGACTACAGGGAAATCCGCAAAAACCTGTTGCCGGTAGAGAATAAGAACCCGTTTAATGAAGGATGTGGGATTGTATTACGAGATTGGGAACTTTTTCTCTTGCAGTTTTATATTATACCGGAAATTATAATTGATCGTATTTCAATTTTGCTATATTGTGTCTCTTAAATAAGCTATCGTGAATATTATTATAGGAGTCTGTGTTTTGAATTACCAAAGATGATCTATTTCAAAGATGCACCACAGCATGATTCAGTTTCTTCGACTTTCATTTGTGATACGTTAATTTTTTTCGTTTCACTGTTTACATCCAAATAAAAATTGTAGTTTTTTTTAATCCTGTTAGGCAAACTTCAGTTAAATAATATGTTTATGTTTTGGGAATAAGATTATACACATTTATAAAGTTATTAAACCATCTCATTGTTATAATCGTTGAATTATAATGTACGTGAGAACTTCCAAGCCATTGAACTATCTCGCCAAAACTACTGAAAACTATCTTTCTATAACTACTACAGCTTTACATGGTCATATCTCGCTTTTAATTCGAAAGAATAAAAAAACGATATCTAACACCCTCTGCTACCAAAATGACGAGGCGTCGATATGAAATTAAAAATTCCGAGCGCAATCCAGGATTTAAGGATTCTTGGTTATTGAGAAGGCAATTCCTTTGTGCGAGAGCCCAAAGAAATCTTACATCGACTTTTTATGGAAGACACAGCGCCATGGCGTCGGATACACAATTCGGTCGACCATATTCTTCTTTTTTTTTCTAAAAAATAACCCTCCATTCATTTTCATTATCTTCCGGGTAGTGCTCGAAATAAATAGAAAAATCTTCAGAGTCCTTTTGTTAAGATAATTTTGCACCGACCTGGCGTCGATTCAAGAATGATCCCAAAGAGTTCGATTGCAACTTACGTAACTGAACCATCTTCAAACACAAGTTGTGTCGAATTAATCCAGGGTGCAACCGACCGAAGTTCAGTTTTCTGTTCTTGGATTAATCAATGAACTTTTTCGGACCATGCCTAAATCACGAAAAGATGTCACTAGTATTTGTTTAAATAAGTTAGATTTTATGTTTTAAGTTCAACATTTGCCACGCCATTAAAAAAAATTATGGTCATTTTAAAAGTAGATGTTCCGATCAATAATCTCGTGTTGTTATCGGTCGTGGCTGTTCATGTGCGTAGATGGAAAATCCATCGATTCTTGGAAATCCCGTTTTATACGCCCATCGGAGGTATCAATAAGGGATACGGGTTCATATCCCTGTTCTCTGTAGTATTTTCTAAGCAGTTGTTAGGGATATTCATATATACGGAAGTTATATATCTGTACCAATCTTTCTCTTTTAAATTATGTGTTATAAATATAAGGGATTTGATAAATTCTAACCTCTTTCCGAATGTTTTGCACATTGAGCTAGGGGGACATTTTTTAAATGCTCAAGGAGGCAATGTTAGGCTATATGCAACCAAAGTGGGTGAAATAAATGGGGTCAAAGGTCAACGCAATGACCTCGTTTATATTTTGCCTTGGTATATTTCCATGTCCCCCTTCGAAGTGGATTTGAATCTTTTTTATTTATGATCAGAAGAGGAATCACAAGTCACTAAAAGTTAACCGAGTCGTATACTAGTGAGAAGTATTTTTCTTTCGACAAACTGGCTAAAATTATTGATCTTTCTTGTAATGGGTCACGTTTATGAATTAACGATCCTAAAATAGTCTGATTTATCATATCAATTTAATTTTTATCAGAGAATATTAAGTTTTCTTATAATTTAGCTTTCCTGTGTGTTATTCCTTATTTATATCGAAATAACATTCTTAGGTTCCAAATGCGTTCAAATGGTTCCAAAAATAAATGCGCTAACAGTTGCAATGTATTTCATTACTCTGATTAAAATGATGCACTTCTTGATACAAATTCAAAAATAATTTGAGTTAAAATTACTTAAAATTCTTTCGATAGGTTAGAATCTTCACGAAATCTTCTGTTAAGCATTTTATCTCGGCTTATAAAAATGAATTGATATGGAGGCATTTTGGGTCTTAAAACTTACGACTGTAATTCACATTCGAGAACTCTGATTGTATTCAGGAAGTATTTCGAAAGCAGTTTTGAAAATCGCCCCTTTGCTTTTCGAAGTAATTGCACCCATGCGGCGATCAACCGAGAGAAATTCTGAATATTTCGCCCGAATTGCGACATGAATGTATCTTCCATAGCTGAATCCAAAATTTCACGATGAAAATCGTCGAAATTTCGACAGAACACTCAAGTGTAGACATGTTAAAGAATAATAATTTTCTTTAGTTAAAAAGTAAAGCTTTTATGTGTCTAAAGTTCTTTCTACAAGAAAAATCTCTTAGAAATATATAAGTACAAGCACTTATTCAGTTTCAGCGATAGATTAACTTTTGTTCCAAATGTTCCTAAAAAATGAGAAAATCTTCGAAGAGAAGTTTCCTTATTCCTGTTTTCAAATTCCTACCATTAAAGATATAAGTATGACATGTGAAACCATTGGAACAGGTTCTATAATATTAATATTATTTTATTTATTAGAAGAGGAATATGCCAAGAATAGGTTTACGTGCTTACCATGCGTAACGCATGAGAGTGTATCAGGGGTTGTAAACAGCAATATATTTTTCTGTCACCAATTTATCTTCAACTGGTTTCAGCTTCTCTGCATGCCTTCGGAAGAACGACTAGAAATAGCTATCCGTCTTGCAGACTGTTTCCTTGTACCACTTCGTTGCTTCCGCCATTAGTTTCCGAAGGGTTCAATAAAAACGTACATGGCAAATACGTCACCAACATTATCTTTGGCTTCTGCGTCACGGTGGTACATATTTCCCCCTTCAGGAACTGAATATGGAGAAATGTAATGGGTTATAATGAAGAAATAAATCCTTACGCCGGATTTCATTGCAGGAGGATATACTTATCTATATCGTGACCCTTCACTCAGAGAGCTCGGCACTTCTTTATTCTTAGATTCTTTTTAAGGCATCCATATATGAGTAAAAAGGCCGAGATACATTGCGAAGGTTAAAAAGCTCGGGTGTTGTTTGCAAGCAAACCAGCCGTTAGAAAATTGGAACCTGTGAGGATTAGGGTCACCGTTGTATTCCAAGGCTGCATCCTCAGTGAAGGCGCAGGTTCACAGACCCTAAACCCGATGCTCGGATTAAACTAACGGTTAATATCCCTGTGGTCAAGAAAGGCAGTAGTTTTGTAGTTTTTAAGAACCTATACAATGTCTTTAAGTTCTCGGAGAAATCTTTTGAAGTGTTGGCATTAATTGCTACGACCTTTTGACAGAGTTCGCTCAGTTGTTTCGCAGTTTGTCACCTGTTTTATGACAAATTCCCTTCAGTAAAGCATTTGGGTACTTAAAACGTATATTTTAGGATGCCGAAGTAATATTATCGGTAATGCAGAATGTAAGTTATGAATGACTGTAAAGGTATTTTAATTTTAAGCGGCCAATGTATAATTATTTGTATTTATATATATATATATATATATATATATATATATATATTAAGTCTTTCTTAAACCCTCATTTATACATATATTTTAAATAGATTATTTTCCATGGTTTACGTATATTTTTGCGTAATTCATTTAAGAAATAAATTTAATGATTGGTTTGAAATTTAAGTGAATGTTTACGTAAGAGGATAAAATAAATAATGTTCCTTGGACTTGGAACGTATTTTGGTGGTGAATGTATGACTGTGAGGAGAGCAATCGCAGTTCTCAAGCACTTCTATCGATTTACCAGTAACAGCTGTCTCTATAAATCTCTATTAACCCGAGCCATTACTCTCGTGGGAAGATTCACGGAAATGCTCTTTTGGGTACATTTGTGAATGGATTCATCCTTACTTGGATTGGGAACAGACAAAGATGTATTTTTCGCTGTTTCCGATGCCAGCAATGTAGTTTATGTTAGAATTTCCTCTGTTGTTCATACTACAGATATCAGGTTTCAATTATTATTCTTTTTTTATCGCTATTTTATTCGAATTATTTCTAGGGGAAGTTTTATTATGAATGTAATGATAAAAATTCTATGAAGTATTATGGGAAATAGGCCGTTCATCTTAAAAATTGAGTCATTTTATAGAAAATTTTAGTGTAATGTAATTTAAATGCAAGACCGTTCTCAATTTTTGAAGCACTGAACTGAATGCGTCAATTTTATCTCTTTCGGTAACACGGTTCTCAAAGTAGATACGGCTTCGAAGCGAGTCCGTCTGCACAAGCAGCTACTAGTTGCTTCCTGTCCATGATAAAACACGTACAAAATGAGAAGCGGTCGTGACGGACAGCGTTGAACTCGCCTTTTAGTACCTCCCGTATTATTTCATTTAATCTGTACATCGCCACCATATGTGCGATCATTCACTTCGCGTTGCAAGACTGCTTCTCTGCAGTGCTCTAAATAGAATTGCGTTAGAGTAAGCTCTCTAATTTACCATTTGTTTGACCATCTCCTGGATTCGACGCATTGGGATAATTCATTTGGGTTATTTTTGTGGTTCTTATCTAAGCGAAATCCATTATCATGCTAATAGTCTTGCAGTGGGATCCGAGTTCTACTTTTTTCAATAGCCTCGATTGAAAATGTTCCTTACGCTAAAAGAATTAGAGAAATAGACGTAGAGGAATCGGTTTTAATTAGGAATAAAATCTTTTTAGAAGAATTAGGAGTAATATATTAAAAATGGATGCAAAAATAGCGTGCTCGAAAGAAAATAATATTTTTTCCAACGAAGTGCTATATTATGAAGCTAATAAATTGTAGGCTCCTAATAAATATTTTCTCTTTATTTAATATTTGAAAGATGGGTATCCTAGATCGAGGATGCACACAATTCCTGTGCCAATTTAAAAATACTTCCTGGCCCGTAAGAAAGGATGAAATAGATTTTAATCGTTCATCGAAGTTAAAAAAGTAAAGGATCAATAGAAGAGAAAAATATCGACAGCACTGGGACTCGAACCCAGGTTCCACTACTTTCTGAGTAGGTTTGCAGGAATAAAAAAATAATTTGAAAATTTTACGGAATATTTAAAAAGCGAATAAATGACCCGCAACTGAAGTTCGCGTTCCCATCCTCAAATTCCGGCGTTCGAAGAGGAATCCGACAAAAAATCTTTTTGGAGGCTTTTCTTATCGAATCGAAAGCAAAACTCCCTGCGGAAGTATAGGCGATCGGAGAGTCTCTTTCGTAAATAATCCGAACGTCGTAAGCGAGCGATTTCCTACGAGAGAGGCGAAACTAGATCGTCCGAAATATCGATCGTACGCGATGCCGCAGAGCGCCACACGGATCTATCGCGAAAAGTCGCCATTCACCAAAGAGGCGGTTGCACCCATTCGAGAGGGGCACATCTCGGCCGCCAGAGGCGCCACCGTCCGCCGTATCGATTCGAGCCGTTCCTTCCCTCCGCAGGTCTGCCGGAGAGCAGTCGTGATAGCACAGTCGAGCCGCCGCGGGGCCGCAGATACGCCCCACGGACTCTCGCCTAAATGCGTGCAGCGCACCGCGAACGGTAGCCGCCGGTCGATGGGGCGGGCGAGCCTCGGAAATCCGACGGGCCGACGACCAAAGCGCTGGTGGTGATGTTACCTCGAGGTTCGGAGTGCCCCGGAGAACCCATCGAAATGGTGTCCTTCGCCATGGACCCCCAGTGGTGCGGTCACCTGTTCTCCGTGTATTACCGTCACGAGAAGGCGGCTTCCATCGCGAGCGTCCTAGGAGCGGACGCCTTCGCCATCTCCTCGTTCTCCGGCCCCGACGTGGGATGGATTGCGGTGGCAGGGACCTTCGGTCTGGAGGTGTCTTCAGCATGGGCAGTCGCTCTCGAGTCGGGTGAGTCCCGACACCGCCCGCCTTCTTTCCTCCCGCGAAGACACATCTACGCAATGACCGTTTTCGAAGCCACGAACCCCGATCATAAAGTTTCTGGAACGTTGTTTATAGCCCCCGCCTCTCTCGCCGTCCCCACAGCTGATGTTTGCTTACTTAGCCCGGAATAAGCAGCCCCGTTCGCGTGAAGCTGTTTATCCACATTTAACTCCATAAATTATATTTCTTGGATGAGCGAAGTGTTTTTCCTCAATTAGATCCAATTTCAACGCATGTTTTTATCGTCCCGAGAATTATCGTCTGCATAATACCCGCATATCGGTAGAAAGCTGGTTGTTTTCTCCGTTCCGATTTTACGCTCGCGTTTAAAGACCTTGGAATCGTCGAGCGGGATTTAAAAAGCGCTTCTCCGTGTCTTCGGCGTGTTCCATTGAAGCTTCCGCGACATTGAAAACGCTCATCTTCGGTACGGATCCTGCGCAATACGCCGTATGAGCCCCCGAATATAGGTCAAGGTCATAAGTAAGTTATACAGATTGCAAATGTCAGAGGTTAGCATTTTTAGGCGAAAATTTTTCCGAAAAGGTAAATGGTGGTTGGATTCGTAGGGGTTTCGACCCGCGTGGAGAGATCGAATATGCCGTGTATAAGATCGATTTGACGAAGCCTCTGTGTGGACGTTGTTTTCCGGTTGCGAAAGCTTTGGAAATGTTGTGATGTTTATCTTCAGTAAGGGTAGCTGAAATGAGATCCTCACCGTTCTGTTTTTACGATAGTTTCGTCCCCACGGGTCATCGTCGTTGTGCATGACCCTGAGGTCAATCTATGCTCCCCCAATAAAACTTCACTCGTTTTTGGTGGTTTAATATTTGTATTTCTGTATAACGTGCAATGACATCTTCAAGGTCGAACTGTTAGATTCAGTGTTTACGTTTCAATATCTCTTATATTCCTAGAGATCGTGGTTCTTGATTGCGTATTAAAGAACTACGTTATTGCTGAAGTAAAAGATTTTTATCTATCGTAGACTCGCGATTAAGTAATCCCAGATCATTTCCCAGTTTCGAAATTATCTATTCCTCCTATCCTATTTCATATTAGGAGTTACAATTCAGATTAACATCGCGATGCAGTGAACCATTCATAGCATTTATTCTAATTATTTACATTCGTTTGCTGATAAAATCGGATTATATATGAAGTTTAAGGCTAGAGATGGATTGAATTTCCATCAACTAATAATCCCTCGTAAAGGAAAGAAAATATGGGCGGCTCCCTTCGCTTAATCCTTCACCAAGTTCCGAGCCGATATCTATCCATAAATCTCTAGCGCATAAAACCTTTTGTATAGTGTTGCAGAAATGGGATTAGTCTTGAACTCCCTATGCAGACACTTGTTGTTTTCAGATTTTATATCACTCTATGTTATATGCTTCTAAGACAATGACAAAAATGGATCATTAAAATGTACGTTTTAAATATTTTTATCAAATTTAAGATAGTGTTCTTTTGGGAAGAGGAATTACTGTGGTTGCTATCGATAAGATTGCGCAATCTTCGTAAATGAACGCTGTCCCGGATCGATTCTTAGTGGAGGCCATTATGCGAAATGGCCTCATCTTGGAAAAAACGTTGCCATAAAATAAAATTCCATTTTTACGTCTGTGGAAGATAACCTATCTTCAAAATGTGTTGACATTTTCAGAAGTAACAATTTCAGACGGTATTTCATTGTTAATGTCAACAATTTGAGAAAATCATAATAAGGGTGAAAAGTCTTTTTTCAATTATATTTTAAGGTCTAAAGAATGAGAAATAACATATACCTAAAGTGGATACTAGTTGAATTCAAATGTAGATGGATACTTAATGATGGAATGTATAGATTAGATGATAGAATAAATGAGCTCTTCGATGATGATAACAGTAATCTATTTGATGGCGAATCTATTAGCCAGATCGGTATTTGCCCTTAAGTTTATTAAGAAAAGAATGGTATTACTAATCTGGTAATGCTCGATGAAACATACGATCCCTTAAGAATTAGCTAGATTTTCTAGTTAAGACGGTGTAAGGACGAATGCCAATGGTAGAGGTAGAAAAGGAAAAGTAAATAAGAGATGCAGTTGGTTAATTTAGCCGAAAGCAGTTGTTCTTACATGTGCATAGTGGTCGAGAGTGGGTTATATACAGCTGAAGAAGATTGTTCTTGATGTATCGAAGCACAACAAAGAAGGTTAAATGAAAATAATATCTGTAACGAATGTACAGGGTGTAGTAGGAATATTTTATTTTTTCTCTATTTTTCTTTTCCTTAAGGTAATCCCTACCGATAACTATTTGATTTAAAAATAGAAATTTTATTTATTTTAAGTTCCATAGTGTAGTAAGAAACAACTCCAGAATTCTCAGAATTCCTCAGTAAATTTTTTATTCTTTTAAGCGTATTTTTGTGTTGAAATGTTTTCTTAAAATTGTCTTAATCGAATGGCGTATAACCTGAATTCAATTACATGTGACTTATCAAACCAAGAATCTATTCCAACCTCGATTCCTCTTATCTATGAACTATTTTGATAAGCTAATTCAAGACTGTATACAATGCTGTTGTTTGTAAATAATGTATTATCTTTGTCTATTGTTTACATAACGAATCATTTATTTCCTTAAGTATTTAAAATTTCTCGTGTTACTCAATGATTTCCACCGGACATAATAGCCCTTCAATAATAAATAAACCAGCTTGAACAATTTGAAAATTTATCTGTTGCTTTTCAATACTTACATTGGTTCTTTTACATTTCACAGAAGTTTAACTTGATTTCAAGATACTCTTATAATTAAAGAAATACTCTTATACTTGTATATGTTTGGAAATGTACGCTTTTTTGAATCATTTTTGCCTCTCTCATGTCCGAAATTACCTATTTTGCATTTCTTTTCCTTTTAATTTTTTTTATCCTTAGAAAGAAAAATAAAACATCGTGATTTCTTTCTTTGGTATGAATTATAATGAACAATTTCATTTTAAACTGCATTCTGGTCTTAATTTTTAAGAATGTGCTCCCGTTAAGGGTTTAACTTATGAAACAATTTCGTCAATTAGCACTACACAATGAGTCAACCATGTTACGGATGAATGACGAATCGTTTAACAGTAGCGGCGTCTGCGATTCCTCTAATACACCACTGCAGTGCCGCTGATCTCACAGATAAAATTGGCACTGAATGGATCTTCTTTCGTGGTATCTTAATTTTCTTCGCGCAGGATTAGTCACCAATGGTCCCTCGTTGCTTCGTCTATGATAACCACATTTGAAACTGGATGAGACCAGAGATAATCTAAACAAATGTTGGTATAATAAGACGAATGGAGGAAGTTGTTTTCGTTCCGAGCACAAGGAAGCCTCACTCAAAATGTTCATCATTATACTACGTTTGAAAGAGACTAAATGCGGAGATCGTATTGTAAACGAGATAGTTTTATACTGTTTTAATCTATACTATATCACTTTCCCATTACTGCCAACTGAGAGCTACTCTCAATCACAGCTCGCTTAAAATGTTTATATCCGTAATAAACCTCTCAGCTGTGGTAGCAGAATGATTTTCTTGAAGCTTTTATTCACAGACGTCATGATACATTGCAGCACTTGTCCGTAGCATCAACTTTGACCCTTAGGATGCTCAAAGTGTGGACCGATATCATCCAATGAAGAGTACGAAACGACGTGAGACCATAAACGATAGTCTATGATATTGTCGGCTAAAATTGCTCGTAAATGACCATTTTCCTGTCTGTTATTACACCTGTAATCCGTGGCTCATTGATAAAAAGTCACAAAAGGAGGCTGTATTCGATAATACGCAACTATTTACCAGTTTTCTTCATGATGAGTTCAGATATGACATAATTAATGTTTATCTAAATCTTAGAGTTTGTGGTACCATCTGTCTCCCAGAATTCATAATCGGCCAACGGTTTCCTTGGAAACTCGCAAACATTCTGGGTCTCAAAACGCTTAAAAGCACGCTATTTTTGACGTAGAGGGCAACGCATTCGACCTCTTTTATAGCGACCCACGGGTCGATTCTCGGTGGGGGTCCACGTGCAAAATGACTTAAGGTTCCGTAGTACTATTATAGCCACGTATTTCATTATATCACGCGAGTGTTTTGAAATCGGGTCCCGTTTTAGAGTTGGACGCATTGTTACCGCATAGTACTCTCATTGAGACACTCTTACCGCATGAAATAGTTCATTAACCCGGGGGTTTCGAATAATACGTGTGCTTCTAGGAAGGACGTATTCACCGCAAATAAAAACATCTATGTAAACTTCACCTCCTCTTCCTCATTAGAATCTTCAAGGGTACGCTTTTGTTTTAGGAGTTTCTATACGACCTTATTCGCGCTAAGATTATCTCTGATTTTCGAGAGTAGTTACTAGAATGTTTTCAGACCAAGTAAAAGGAACCCTTAACTCTTTCAGCTACTTGTAATGTAGGTATATAAGGAAGTGAAGAAATTTTTTAGCTTTTTAGAAAGAGTGCGCCTTTTCATAGAGTGAGGGACCTGGGTTCGAGTCCCTGTCATGTCGCTATTTTTCTCTTCTGTTTAATGCTGTGTTTCACCCATTCAGTTACAGGAGTCCACGTTTTTTATTGAAGTTTCTTTTTTTAGAGTTGGTAATAATTATTATAAACTATTTCTATGCGAATTTTTAATAAGTTTTATGAATATGAAGTTAATTGCAAGATTACATTTATTGAGACAGTTACGAAAAATATCGTTTCTAAATCATTCGTTTTTTAGGATAATGAATAAAGGAATTAATTGCCCAACGGAGGTACGCTCACAGATACATGGAGCATCTGCCTTCAAGTACCCCATTAAGGAACCTCTGCGCTTCTCTCCATTATGACTATCGAGCAGTGCACGTGTGTTCCAAGTAAGAATTTATGAATGGGTTTTAATGAGGAAATTCGCCTGAGAAACCCAGATAGCGACATTTTAGCGTGGATCTTCTATAAGGTAGTGGATTTTTAACGCCATGAAAATGGTTTAAAGTTGAATATTTGTACGCTACCAGTTGTTGATATTACAAAAGTTTATAAGCAACATTCAGAATGACGCTAAACTGGATATATTAAGCTTTCTTTGGCTCGAAACCTTCGCGTTGAGTCAAAAATAGTTCCGCATCATTGGGGAAAGCCACCCAACTCTCTCGTCCTGTACTGAGGCGAATTTAGAAATTAAAACAATTTCTCGTTCATGTAGATTTCAATTTTTTATTCGTGGAACTCGTTGTGTTACAGAGTTGATAAGATTTTTGGATATGCCGAATGAGTGTTCGAGAAGATACTCTTATTTCCTCATCCTCTCCTTAAAGAATTGTGTATTATTATCGTCTAACTGTGCGTAGAACTTAGCAAAATTATTAGATATTTATTTCACCGAACTGGTTCCAAAATTTATCGATTTTAGAGCTTGCAAAATGAAATGCAAAAGCATTGGTTCATGAATTCTACTTCGATCTCAGTAAATAAATATTGAATTCCTTTGTTGTGCATAATTTCTACATCAAATGTTTTTGTCTCGTATGAAATTATAATTTATAGTTTTTTCATCATTTGGCGATACGCCAGACGATATTTTTTGTCTCTCGACTATTGTGTTTCTCGTTAGTTTTTCCATTCTTTTCCTTTCAGATAGTCCAAAAGTTGATCTCTTCTTCTCTTTGGCACAGCTTCCAGCACTCCCACATGCCTTAAATACTCCCCAATACATCACTCCGCTTCTTTACCACACGACGCATTACCTCATTCCTTATTTTTATCACTCCAATGTGTTCTTCATCCTGGTGTACGATTATAACTTCATCCACTCGCCCGTATAAAAACGCACTCCATGGGTGATATATCATCGACCTCCAAATGACCTCGTGTCTGTTTTCCCCTTTAAAATTTTAAAACCATAAAAATCCTTTCTTTTATTCGTAAATCGAATTTACGTTAATATTTACTTAATTCTTAAATTTCATTTTAATTTATTGTTATCACCTTTCTTCTCATTCCTTGTGTATCGACCTGTTCTTTCATTGATCAATCTTTTTCACAATTCTCGTCCACGAATCATTTTAGCGTCGCTGTATCCGAAGAAAGCAGACAACCGCAACATCGTAAAGATATTACGATTCTGTCTGCACAACCTCTGCTTCTGTATCCTCTTCTTCCTTTAAGATTACATCTTTAATTATCAAAGAGACTATGATAACATTCTGAATAACGCACTCAAAATTCAATTCAATTAATACCGCCATTCGCTGTCGTAAATTTTTGTCTTTTTCCTTGCGCTCACTGTTATTTGAGAAGTAAATTTTCTATTAATTCACGAGGGTATCTAGGGAAATATACGATATATGCACGTATCTTACAAATCGTACTTTACACGTACTTGCACTTCTCCTTACATTCATATGGATATCTTCTCAAATCTATTAATCAGTTTTGTCTAAATTAGTCATCCTTAGATAAAAAGAAATGGAGAGTAAACGTATTTAGGAATAAATTAGAAATAATTACTTTAATAAAGCAGGCAGGGAATGAATTATTAGTGGGGAACAGCTTGAATCTTTAGATTTACCAGTTTATCCTAGTCAATAACCATCAGAGATATGAAAAAGATTTCAAATTTGCGAAATTTAATTCAGATTACCCTACAGAGAGAATAGTTATGGGTTCACATCTTCCCGCAATGCACCAACATACTTCAAGGTGACCTAGCTATGTGAATCCCTGGATACATAACAGTTCCAGCTGTCATCGTGTTCTATATCATTAAATATAAAAGGAAACTCTTTAATTGAAATAATAATGATAGAATTGAAATAATTCGACCTACTATCCAAAAATATAGGCGAAAATTTATTCAAGATAAACTATTCCATGTTAAATTATTTTTCTGATTTTTTATTTGAATGACCAGATATCGTACTACATAATTTTTTTCCCAGTCAACAGTTTTTGCTCTTATATTTACCGAATTACTAAAAAGAAACGTTTCATTCAATTATTCACTTGAACTTTGCAATTCCTTTTTACTCTTTTCAGTTGCCTTATATCGAAGTTTATCCAATAAAGTTTCTTATTTGTCATTAAATATCCCAGTTCTGTATTTTCCGTTTCAATGTTTAATATAGATAAGCGTTCAGAATAAGAATGCGTGTCTTATCAATTCTTTGTTAGATCCTTTCAATAAACAAACATGTTTTCTCTTCATATAAATAGCACTAGACAAAAATTTCTACCTTTCTATTATTATTTTCCAAGCGTTTACCCCTATTATCAGTTTTCCAGTTTAAATTGTGTGATACCTTTGTTTCGATTTGGCAATACGTTGACCTTTATGAAAACATCAAAATTCACCTCGAGGACACATTACCCTTTTTTAAATTATATGACAGTAGATCTTCATCCTCGTCTCAATCTTCTATCTTATCACTGAAAATGAGTCTATAGCTCTCTTTAGCTTTCCACTCGACTATCCTATGAGCATGGTGAGAATATTTTCACGTATTTGGCAAATATTTTACTCAATTTATCTTCATCTGCAAAATGTTCATGCGAAAAACCAAATTTCAATATTGTGATGTGCGGCTCATTTTCCTGTTTTCCTTTATAAATATCGAGTTCAAATATATAGTTGAAGTTATAGATGGATTAATGTAAAAGAAGCCCAGTTATTAATTATTCGTTTAAAATGGAGGAAATAACGCTATGGAAAATTTCGTAAACGATTCGATAATGAGTTTGTACGGAATGTTTACTTATTTATAATCTCCAGTAAAAAAAGGCTTGTACGTAGGCTTATCGGTTTGAGATGGTCAAACACCTGTTCATTGTTTATCAATGTACTTGGAACATCTAACCATTTTTTGTTAGTGTGCTACATCTAGCTCTTAAAGATATATCCTTTTGTTTCTTTGAAAGGTGTACGAAATTCTACCAAAGATCGCGATGCTTTCGAATGTCATCCCTCAAAATAAACCACTCCGACGAACTTTATAATTGATCCGAAGTTACCCAAAACATAAATAAATGTTTATTTCTTGGATCACGTATTATCTAATATCTCAGCTTGTGGCTGCATAATATTTGGCTGGGATTTTCTTGGCTGTTTGCTCCTTATAAATACGAAAAGCAAGAAGTAAATACAATGTGATTCATTTGCTAGGCAGTGTTCCAATTCAAGGGGTGGTGGAGACATCCTTTACGTGAATGGTCCCCGAGGTTTCTAGCCACCTCTGTGGAACTAGGTTAGCGTGCTTAACCAGTGTTTGTCTATTGCAAAAAATGCTGTTTGCTGTTCCCAACGACCACGGAACGGTATGAATAATCTATGCAACTTCTTATGGAATGAATGCAGGGAAAGGAAAACGCATTCATAGTTTTCGTTGGCTAATTTACAACCTCGCATCAGGGATGTCACTTCGCACGACTAAATTGCCACGGTCGCAGGATGCCGGTGATAGATCCCACCATGCGGTTTATTCTCTCGATCACTGTCACTTTAGTGGAACAAGCACTCTGTAATCACTGGAAATGAGGTCATGAGAGTATAGAGTAGGCTCCAGGTTCATGTACCCGAATTACGAAGTTTGTCAATGGTCCAGTTTGACCTAGGTCAAACTATTTCCTCGTTATTTAACCTGAATTATGTTCTAAAAAAATCTCGCGTGATTGAAACTCGGCGTGTGCACTGATCTATACCGCTTGCTGCGATTTATTTCTAGCAAAAGACGAATTTTTTGTTTAGAAATTTCTTATTGTCTCTTTTTCGGGAACGTATTACTTGGATACGAAATATATTGCAACATATATAATTGGGGCAATCTGTTTACGTTAAATTATCATTATTATTATTATAAGAAAGTATTATTTATATCAACTCCATGATATCACTCCAACTCTAAATGGTAGTACTAAAACAAGTTTCTCTCATGGTTAATCACACTAAACATGACAAATATTTTGTGTTCACTCGTTATTAATAGCTTTCGTGCCTGATGTACATGGTAGGCTATTGTAATTCCGGGAGTGGCCCAGATTTTCTAAGGATTCTTAGATTCAATGTGCGTGTGAAAGACTTAGAAAACCTCCCGCGAGAGCCAACGAAAGCTCTACTACCAAGAAAACGGATTCATTCATGAGAGGTGTTTTTTTGAAGGGTGAAACATCCAACGAAAAATGAAAAATAAAAATTTTCATAATTTGAGTACATTAACTTTTATTTCTCGATCGTGTGCTTAATTTTTTTTAAAAACGATGTTCTTAAAATAGCTGGGATACCACGATCGAATTACGTTGATACCCTTCTGTTATGTTAAAGCCGTTCTTTTGAATTGGGTATAGATTTTTTTTCTTTATTTCTTTTTGACTCGTCTTTCACTTAAGTTTTTTACGAAATTCCTCTCTAAACCTATGTTCAACTACTCCTTTCGGAACAGAATTGCTTAACCTCTCCTGCCTTCATAATTTCATCGGAACAATAAGCTTTCCTTTCTTTTGATTTAGTAAAAGCTGAAACACTAATAATAACACTAATAATGTATGTAATAACACTAAATAATGAATGTAATAACGCCAAATTAATATATAACATTTTGAGTACATCCATTCATTCTTACGGATTGAGAATAATTTCTTTCTATCAAATTTTGATCTTATTTTGTACAGAGTAATTCTAAAAAAACGTACCAGTACAGAAATATTCAAAACGGCTTTGAATCGTCATATGAATCTTTAATAAAGGCAAGATATTAACGGTTACAATGTTTCGTGTTTAAACTTATTAAATCAATCTGTACCTCATTAACTTTATTGTGGAATGTAGCGGATAGCCACAGAATGAACCATTGAAGCCCAATGTAGGTTAGATTAATTTACGCAACCCATATCTCTTCGCACTATGGCAATATAACTATTCATATTGCAGCTTTGAACGACGAATTGTTTAACGTCTTCGAGTATAGTTCATTATCTTTCCTGATTCAAATCTTTCGGTAGGTAAAATGCGAGAGTGATTCAAGCCGTGAAAGGAGCCCTTAAAACTCGAACGCATTTGGCGATGTCCTTACTTTCGGTAACTTGGGTCAATTTTTCATCTCGTTGGAGAGGCACTCTGTATCTCCAAAGGTAAGGTCATGTGGTGAGAATTGGTCGATTCGAGGGAACATATGCGCAGTGACCTTGTACGGGAAGTAGGTACTGCAGGTCAAACGTGTCGGGTCGATAATTCGAGTTGTGGATCGGGTCATTCCAAGTACAGGTCGGGGAGCTCCTTTCCAATATCTATATCGGGAAATTTCTCCGAGAATAATCCGTCAGCGTCGTTTCTCAAAATTCAGCACGAAGCGAAAATCAACTGTGAACGAAATATCGATTTCTATACCGAAAAGAACATTTCACGCTTGTTTTAGTAAAATTTCTCTTTCATATACTTTCATTATGATCTATTTATCTTTTATCGCCTTTCATTAGATTCCTCTCGGTAATATTGATTTTTAATCTCAAAATGTTTTAATTAGTTTGCTAGCGATTCAGGCCAATAATACTTAATACTTTCATGATATTTTATGGATTTAATAATGGAAATTTTATTCGTGAAAGTAAATGCTTTGTTATATTTTCATGTGTCCCGTTTCTATGATATTTTCCATTTTTTTATGTGGAGAAACCAATAAAAAATTAATAGTTAATATTACTGACATAGTAAACTCGAAAATCTTCAAAATGTATGCTAGAATACTAACGTCAATGAATAAATGTTTTGCACAAGTCCTATCTAATATTAGCAGTGTTTCATTCAAGTAATAGTCTTCATGAGTTTAATGATGACAACCAACTATGCTTTAATTCATTTGGATATGTTTTCTTCAATCAAGGCCTATTCTTACACAGGTTTTAACATCTACCATCTACTTTTTCAGACATATAAATCATACTTATGTAATGATATTCATGCAATAGTGGGTCATTCCCTTATGATACAAATTCAAACTCAGTTGAACTCTGCAAATGCAAGTTAGTTTCCTAGCCCATTATTAGAAAAATGTAAGGTGAAGAATGGAAATAAATGAATAAAAAGGATGAAAAAAAATGATTTTTCTTGCTTTGAGTCTTTTCCTTTGAGCAATGTTTTTTGTAATGGCTACAAGTTGAATTGATGAGAAATTGATGTATTACTCTATTGCATGAAAAGCTTTATTTTTAGTAGTTACAGATTAGGTTTGAATTCTGTTTGCTAAGGTTGCATTTTGAAGTGAAGCTCCCACTAGTTAGCAACTTGTTTGATTGATTCTTTGTCTCTTAATTTAATATTTATTTAGAAAATATCAAAACTTCAATTATCTTAGGAAATTTTAGCTATATTATTTTATATTTTAGATAGTTTTACATGTGTGTAAATGACATTTTTATACTAGCAAGGATAATATCTTGCATAATATGATATGAGTAATGAACAAATTCATCTTATGAATTTGACCTTCAAATTCATCTTATGAATTTGACCTTCAAATTCATAAGATGAATTTGACCTTCTCTCCATTACTTACTATCATTTCTTTTGAAAAACTTAGCTGTTTATCCTGTAGGTTTAAATGTTTCTTTCTTCATTTACTTCAGAAACTTGTGTTCCCCCCTTTTACAATATTGCTAGTACTGTAAATTAAATATTGAGCTAGAGATTGCGGTTTTTATCTCCCTTATATATCTCTTGGGAATCACTGGAATAACATCAATGAGTCAGTATATTTTATACAATTTTCCCAAATTTTGATGATATTGTTAATTTTTATCTTTAATAGAATCTGGTATTAGGTATAAAGTTGTTCCTAACATTTCATTTACGTTGGAAAATGTACTATATTGCTGTTCATCCATACAGGTTGAATTATCCATAGAAGTATATAAACATGGTCTGCAATAGGTGGTGTTGTCAGCTAACAAATAACTATCGCCCACAATCTCCTCTTCTTAATTATACTGTGAAGCTCAGACAAACATAAAAGGACATTCTCATCTCTAAAAAAGACAACGATCACAAATTCGTTAAAAATATAAACTACTCCTTCTAATATACAAAATTATTATACAGTTTCTTTGTTCTGGATGCTGAATGTTGTATTATTTCATTCTAGATATTATTCTATTGATATTTTTTGTGAATATGCATTAGCAACAAAATTTTTGCAGTATTGTCCAAGTACTTGTTTTGTATAGTCTCAATTTTCACCAAAATAATCCTATGTGGTATATACTTTCGGTTATTGAGGAAGACAGCGTATAAGGATAAGCATCTGATTTTACTTAAGATTTGGAAAATTTTCCAACATTTTTATTGTCTATGCCTTGAATTAAATGACAGTAACATTGTTGAATAGTAGTAAAAATTTTGTTGATTATTGAGGAAATATTGCTTGGCAACTAATGATTTAATTAAGAATTACTCATAACTATAATCCAACGATTTCTATTAAGCATAAGCTGAATTTTATATTCTAAATATTAGTAGGCCATCATCTATGGTAAATATTAAGCAACACTTCTATTCACCATGCAAATCTTACATCTTGTTTTCACATTCTTTATGCAATTGCTTGTGTATATCCATGAGCATGATTTATATCAATAAGAGAGTTAACAGAAGTAACAAATATATAAAGTTGTATTTCTTTCTACTATTCAATGATTAAATATTTTTTAAATTCTTTTGTACTTATGGTATTTGTTGAATTCTTAACAAATGATTTTTCTACTCTCTAGCTCCTAATTTATACGCTAGTTGTCAAAACTCTATTAAATATCTCTTACAAATATTTTGACTTAATGATTATGATAAATGATTTTGACTGTTCTTCTTAGAGTTGATGGCAAATGAAAGAATTCACTTACGTATTTTTAAAAATTTCAGTGAAGGCCACAGGGGTCATTTTCCTGTTGGGTGTTGGAAGTTTGATGTTCTATAAGCTGTACCATTTTTGCTGCACACGAAGGCCTCGTCCCCCAGAGCATTCTCCATCTGATCATGGGTCTATGTTTCACCGGCCACGGAACCTACACTTCTCTTTTTCGCTTGCTGATACCTCCGAAGGAGAAGATGCAGAAACCCTCAAGGTCTGCCCTCTTGATCTCTTACAAATTTTGCTTTAAAGAATTCTTTCTGTTCTCATTTATTAACAGTTTCAGCAATTATCATACACTTTGTTCAAATATTTAGTTGTACATAAAGCAAGGTATCCCACTAGTTGAGTTTCTTAAATAGAAACTGAGTTGATATTTAAAATGCTGCTAAAACAATATAGCTTTGCTTCCATCATATAATAGCTGATTATGAACAATAATATGTAGTTGATTAATTTTTGAAGCACTCTGATGGCTTAGATCATTTTGCACATGGGTCCCCAGGACTACTTTCACGTAAGTCTGATTTCTTTTCACCATTTGTGTCTCTAGAAGCCTCATTGACAGTCTGTGTATAAGTATTGAAGTAAAATGGTCAATCTTCATTATGAATTCAGAAGGCTGTAACTTTCTTGGTGGAGGATGAAACTGCAAGTTGCACAAATTTACTTTCTCATGATTTTTGTATTCCAATTGCTATTTAGCTATCCGAAGAGCAAAATGTTCTGCTTCATAAATCTTTACTGCTGAAAAAATAAAAGATGGGGACCTAAGAGCAGACTTGCTGTAAATGTATCATATCAGTGTTTCACTTCAACAAAATATTTTATAATAGCAATCAACATGCAATTCCAATCAGAACTGAATAATGACCAGAACAGTGTTTTGAATAACATCTCTTGTGTTGTTTTAATTTTTAAAGTCCATAAACAGCCTAAAAATTAGAACCAGGAATGTTATTTCTTTTGTCACACATCCCGTTTTATTCCAATATAAATTAATTAGTTCAGAATGTATTGTTTTCTGCATTCTTGAATTAAATACGAAAACCCTTTAATCATTTATATTAAAATATACCCCTTGTGTTTTATGGAAATTGATAATTTTTACTTTTATAAGTGAATAAATTACTTATATTACACTAATAATTTAATACATTACTTATACATCATTTTATTAATTTTTCTATTTTAATTCTGCTAATTTTAAACAGATGTGTGAGATGGTATGTTTGCAAGTTAATATAAATAAATGTAACAGTTATGAATTAATTTGTTCAAATAATGGAATGGAATGAAAAAAGAGCAGGAATTATCAAGTTGTATTGCAATAGTGTCAGGGGTAAGAGTGTGACTTATTATGATGACAAATAGCTTGCGAGTTTTTTGTTTAGTTCTTAGTTTGCCATTACTTTTGTGGGATACCTAAATACCCAAACCAAAACTACTAACTATGTACCAATGCATGCTGTTTCCTTGATTTGCGCTTGGAATGGTTGCAGGGTCTGTATTTTGGTCCACGGAGTCCTGCATGTGATGATGATGACTCTCTCAGAATGATGAATGATAACTCTGCTGAGGATGAGTCTGTATCACCTAGCACCTCTTCTTATGTAAGTCTCCATAGTTTAAAATCTGGAGTTTGTCTGAAATTAAATAAAAGAGTAACTCTATTGGTAAGCTGAATTAAATCTTACCTTCATAGTTGCATTTAGAACAGTTTTCATCATGTCTCTCAGTCATTCATGACAAAGTAAATGGACTTCACTTCTTCATAATATGATCTATAAATCCTATTTCCTTCAAAATTAAAGAATTTGGATCAAATTTTAGGGAGGCACCTCAGGGGATGAGGATGCTGATATATCAGAGGGAAGTAATGTTGGAGATCGGGCTGTAGGATATGGTAATCAACAGAGGTCAAGAGATTCATGGTCACCCCCTGTACGACAGAGAAGCCAAACATTGCACAAGGCTCATTCACGCCCCTTGGGTCATCCCCTGAACCCATGTTGTCCTCGTGGATGGAAGAGGCCACGTCACTTTTCTACCCCAGTATCAGTTATTTCAAATAGAAGCAGCCCCAACCCAACACCACCAGGAAAAGAAAGCTGGCTTATGGGAAGAATAAAGAATATAGTTATGCCTTCATTAAATAAAAAGGTTTGTCATGTTATATCATGCTTTGGTAACATATATATCTGCTTTGTAAAAGTTACTTGCGATGAGGCAATCAAAGTTCCGACCGATTCTCATAATCTTAAATTATATTTATCTAGTAAATATTTTTCTTACTTAGATGTTGGTGGATGATAAAATTGGAAAATATTCAGACTTTTCTTTGAACCTTGTAAAAGATATGAGAATAATAAAATGCATGATATCCAGCAAAAATTTCTTGGCTGAAAATGGGTATCATCATATTTCTCATGTACTACCTTAGAAATAAATTGTTAATACAATTTTTATAAATCAGAGCTCTCATTATTTTCTAAGCCCCATTATTACATCTTACTTTAAGAAGTATTCATTAATTATCCAAAGTTGAAATTTTATGCATACATGTCTATTTATGTATGTATTATTTTAATAGTGATAAATTTCATAAGTTTTCATCATTAAAAATTTTTCTTTATTCTCTCATTTTATTTTGTTCCATTTTATTTATTAGTGGAGTTGTAAAAATACATAAAAAGCAATATTTTATTTTTAAATACAATATTTACTTTTATTATAACAACTTAAAGATGGATTTTATTTTCTGGTAAAATAGGTCCACATATGGTGATAAGTTTTTGTATTTCTGATTCAGATTGTATCTCTGAGTTTATACAAACGCGATTTACGATTTCTTTCTCAATTTTAAGAAATTAACAAATTTTAAACATTTCTGAATGATTTCCCTGGTTATTTTATTTTTTCACAAAAGGAATGTTCATGAACAGTATTTTTCATTTTTAAGTTTATAATTATATTATTTTCCATTTTGTATATTTACTGCTCCTCTCACAAAAGGACATAAATTTCTTGTTGGTTATTGTCCCTTGTGAGATGTCCAATGTCACTTATTCAGTAAGGCTAAAATTAAGGACTTGAATCATTGCCGTTAATTTTTATTTTAGTTAATTTTATTTATTTCGGAAAGAAGCTAGTCAATGACTTAAGATGTGGAATCTATGCAAAAATATGATTTATATTCATAATTTTTGTGCAAATATTAGATTTCAAAATTACATGGGAAAGGTGAATTTATACTACAGCAGGTAAGAATATTGTATATATGTTAGCGATTATTTTCTTTGTCTATTAGAGTCACTATCTCCTAAGCATGTAAAGGAAATATTTCCTCTCAATAACTTATGTCTTAAATTGCATTTGTTGGTTTTTACTGTGGAGCTAACAATTTCTTTTTGAGCTTAATGGAATCAAATGGAAAACTACCAATATGTCAATATTTAAACTTCAACTATGGCACATTTTAAACTTAAAATGACAATCATAATCAATGAAAATTTGAGGTTTCCTGAAAATTCATTTGTTTCTCAAATGTTTGTAAAGCGATTGTTTAAAAAGTGCATTATTATTGTACTTCCCAATTAATATCGTAATATTCTAATGTATTGTTCTTTTTATATCCTTGTACAAAAAATTTTAATATTCAATCTTTTCTTCTATAGGGCTCAAAAAGGGATACAATCAGTTTACCTGCAACACCTGGTAGGGAAAAGCTAAGATATGAGAGTGCTGGAGCTACAAAGGCAGACTGGATCGAAGGATGGAGATTAGTAGGAAGACAGGCACCAGATGGAGCAGAAACAAACAGAAGCTGCAGGATTCCATCTGCCAAACCTGCTAAAAAGTTTTCCATAAGTGAAGAATTGCCTGAATCCTTGAATGATGCAAGAATACTCTCAGATGAATCGTATGATTGTTCAGGGTTTTCTGACAACGGAAATGGTGAAAGTGGTCGTAACATACTTAGGGAAGGTTCTTTTGATAGCACATGCTCAGATTTGAGCCTTGATTTCTCTTTACGAGAAAGTGCGGACACTAGTACAATGGCTTGCATGGAGAAGCTCCAGAAAGAGATCGATCTGCTTAAAACAAATTGCCTTATTATGGATGAAGAGTTTGAAACAATCAAATGCAATAGGAATCTTCCTGGTATGTCTAGTCTTATGAATAGTAGCATTGGAGTGGACAGGAGCCATTCAGCTGCCTTAGAACCTATTCCTAGCGAAGAAATGGAGTCTGTGAAGAAGGAGCGAGCTAGGGCTTGTTTTGCTGGTTTATATAGTCTCACCACAATAAAAAATAGTACATCCTCTGAATTATCAGATTCCTTCCCTCCTCCTTGCGGGAGAGTTAGTGTTGGATCAGCTGAGTCTTTAGAATGGGACTCACCCAAAGTGTTTAGTCCTCTGAGAGATGTCACTAGTATTAAAGAGGAGAATTCTCCTGCAAAAGTTGTAGACTGTGTGAATGATGTTAAAGGTGAAGAAACATCACCTGTTAATGTTGTAGCGGCCTTTTCTAATCCTTTAGCTCCTAGTGAAGATGAGGCAATGGTAAGCCTTGAGTGGGATAATGATGACTTGGTTGAATATCCAGAAGATGATATTAACTGTTACATTGGTGGGGAAGGACTACACGCTGTAATTAACTCAGATATTGAACTGTCATATGTGAAAGAACTTGGACTTCCTAATCTATCTGATCCTCAACTGCCATTCAGTTCAGAGGCAGAGGGTAGTGATACAATAAATTATGCCACAAGCAGCACAGAAACTGAAAGGTGAGCAAGTGCCTTATTTTACTATCATTAATTAATGATATTATTACATTACAGAAAGTATTTTAGTATTTATTTATCGAATGTTTTGAATATTAAACTATTATCTTTTACATACAAGCATAATTTACCAGGCTTTACAGTTTGTTTAATTTCATATCATTCATAACAAGGAAACTTTTATCTTAAGTTTTAAGAGCCAATAGTCAAGTTGAATATTATTGAGCCTTGAATAGCTTTATCAATTGCACTTGTTAAATCTCATCCAGCACATTAAGAAGCTAATATAGTACATTAGGAAATGGTATTATCTTATTGTTTTGATCCTCATATTTTACATAATGCTAGTGAAAGAAAAGTTTACTAGTAGGTTAGATGGCAAACCTCTTATGTCCCCCCAGAGTAGGATACTTTTGCTTGTGAGCTGTTGCGGTCTAGCTAAGTTTTGGTATAATTCATAGTCCATCATTAAATAGAAGTAAAACAAGGAAGACAGAATGTGTATATATTTTATAACTAGTTGTTTGATAGCATTCATCCACAACTTAATGTTCTGGTATTGTCAGTAAATTAATGATTGTCTGAATAGCTTATGAAATCTTTAATGTATGTGATGATTCTTACCTTTCAACCACAGAGTTAAATCTACAGCATAAAATTTAAACTACACAAAAATAAAATAATATTATGAAGCTAATTACTGGAAGCTAATTTTCTAGCTTACAAGAAAGTAAACAAATACATCTCAGTAGAAGTGAATGGCATCCATGAAGATGTTTGTATTGGGCAGTCATGGGAGTTGGTGGTATTGGGTGTATGATCGCCTGATGCCCCAAAGAGCTCTTTTAGAGGGATCATTGTAGTTTTTATGGCTTGCTGTAGTGTTCTCTGATACTGGTAATCAAGCTATGTTTGAATAATAATCATTTGCAGCCATTGTCAAAGTTTTGGGTTGAATCCTAAAGCATTAAAAGGGTAAAATTACTTTCAAAAAACTTTACATTTCATAATAATAAAAACAACTTTGTAAATTTCCACAGAAAATTGTATTTCGCGACCGGTTTCGTAATATGAAATTACAATTTTCTGTGGAAATTTACAAAGTTGTTTTTATTACTATAGCATTCCACAAAGTCACACCTTCTCACATTGATTTCTTTACATTTCATATTTTTACTTTGGTTTTATATCACAGTAGGGAAAACAAATTCATTATTAGAGAATTTTATTCACCAAATTATAACAATTCTTTGAAAAAAACTTGTTTGATAAGATTGGATGCTCTAAACTCCCTTCCTTTTTAACTTTTACATATAATCCATTTAATTTCTTTGTCAAATAAGATTCAAAGAATTTTTGTTAATGTGGAGAAATTTATTCATTTGGAAAGTCATTAATTTTAGCTTTTAAAGGTTTACCTAAAAGTATGAAGATTTCAAATCGCCCATAAATCAATTTAATTTATGAATATTTGTGTCTAATCAATGGTGTATCTTTTAGATAATTGGTGAATTTATGAATGTTTTGTGCCAGAAAAGTTTTATTATCCCTTCTATGAAAAAATATTGGCCGCTGTTTTTAATTTTAACTTACTTGAAATCCATCCAAGTTACACTCTTCTCTGTCTTGTCTTAGGCTGTTATTCATCCCCTTTTCAATTCTTATATAAAACAATTATGTTTCTTGAATAGCCCAACAAAAATTCTCTAGTGTCCCAAGAAGAGAGCTAAGGAATTAGAGAAGGTTGGAGAGGTTTTAATTCCCTTAAATTCAGGGGCAGGAGAGGTCTTAATTCCCTTAACTTCAGGAGCAAACACGCTCTAGTACCAGCAGTTAATGTATCTATTGCATTTAGGATGTTCTGAGGTGCCAATGTTAAAAATCTGTTTTCCTTTCCCAAATTTATGTATGATTGCAAACGTTGATGTAAACTTTTATCGTTTTAAGAACCAAGTGATAAAAATCTTTCACTAAAAATTTTATGAAACCAATATTATTAACCATTAGATTAAATTAAAAAACCTTTATATTAAATTTTTCCTAGAAATTAAATTATTCCATTTCATAGATATTTTTAATAATTTTTGCAAACTTGGATTAGTAATATATCTTGATTAAATTAAAATTGACTTGCTGCTTGAATTACATGATTGAGCCAAAACTAGTTTTTCAATTTGTTTATTTCATCTCTTTTATTACCTTTTTAGCTGTCAGATTCTCCTGTTTTAGGGCAAATGACTTTTAATCAGTAAACATAAGTAAAAGTCTCATTCCTTTTTACTTTTTGATCTGTTTATTCTTGGGAATTTCTCAAGGTATATAGTTAAGTTGACATATGATCTCTCCCGAATTAAAAAAGAAACACTATAAATATCTCTGGTTTTCATTTAAGGTAATACATTATCTGGAATCTTAATGTTCTCATGCAACTAATTAAGAGTTATCAGAACATAGAGCTTAAAGAGTATCCAAAAGGAAAAATTTTTGTGAATAAAATGTAAGTACAAAAAGAATTTGTTGTAAAATATGAAGAATAATTTTTAATGGTAGAGATAAATTCTTGAGCAGCTCATTTCTATATAATTAAGTTATATCCTAACAAAGACTAAATTTACTAATATGAACTCAATTTCATATGATAACTTAGAACTATTTTTTAAATAATTCTGTCTATAGGTTATGGTGCAAGGTCCTTTATGGTCCTGGTCCTTTTCTTAACATTCATATATCCAACTGCTAAACCTAGGACCATATTGTAATAAATATTTCCTGTACAATTTCTACTTACATTTTTTCTATTAATAAAATAACGAACTCTCAGTTTTTTTTAAATGGACTGATAGAATTTTAAGGAAAATAAACATCCTCAACATCCTCTACCAAGACTTACATAAAATTATTTCTCATTACTATGTTAAAGTATAAATTTTTCCTTTGACTTCATTTTGTAGCACTACCCCAAAGTTACACTTTAAGTGGGTCTGACAAGAAATGATATGCTAATCTACATTTGGTTAATGTGATCATAGATTTTTTTTCACTCAGATTTATGCTGCAATGTTACAGAAGAAGTAGAAAAAGAAAAAACTTCAATTTAAAATTTTAGTTCCTCATACATATTGTTATACAATTTCATTATAAATCAAATGAGCAAAATATGTGTACTTGATATAGCTGCAGAAATTATTTGAAAACCTTTTCTGTTAAAAAAAGTTTCATGGAAATTAATGTTTAATTTTTGTTGGTATGTTTACTTTTGTTCAAAGATTGTTTTATTGTAATGCTTGGTGGCTGTTTTGATAGTGGTTGATAATCACCAAGTTATAAATTTCAGCATATGTATATTCATATATCGAAATTTATGGTGGGGAACACTTGAGTTCTTCTTTTGCAGTTCAAAACTTACTTATAGCACAGGAAAAACTTTCTTGTAATTTCAAGATTCAATACCCTTGAATTAGTGTGTGATCTATGTCCTTGTTACAGTAGAAGCTGTAGATTTTTGTTATCTATTCATGGATATGAATCTCATTTCTTTGACTCATTAAAGTTTGTCCAAAATACATTTGGGTGTCAAGAAAGGGTATTTATTTGATTTATATATCAGATATTTTCTAAACATAATTTATTACTAACATTTTACAAAGTAAAATTACTTAAATTTTACAACAAATAACTTTTCTCAATTCTATAAGAATGTGAAGTAGATACTTTTAGCAAACTTAAACTAATTTTAAAAAGTTTTTCTTAACTTTTATATTTAAAATGGGTCTAGGAAAGCAGAAATATGTTGTAGGCAGAGATTTTTCGACTATTATGTTGGTAATCGGTAGCATTTGTAGAGGTCTTGTTAAACTATAAAATTGAATATTTTTATGTTAAATGACATTTAGAATAACATTAAAATAGTAGAAGATTCTGGCTAATTACTGTGAAATGTTATTTTGAAAGCTGGAATGTCATTTTTAGGTTATATGGAGAAGAAACGCATCAGATAGATGGGCAAATGGCTGATTCCATGATATCGATGAGTATGATGTCATCTCAGGTGTCATCTGATTACAAAGCCTCCTATATTGAAGCACTTCCATTAGGCCATTGGAGTTCAGAAGAGTCAGGATACATGGACTGGGATGGGAGATGTGATGGGAATAGAAGTAGTCAGTGGCCATCTCCTGTCGAACATCAGCAAGCAATGAGGTTCTATCATTATTCCATTACTGTGTTTGCATGTGTTTCTGTTTGAATATTAGATCATTGTTTATCAATATACAATTTTAACATTGACCCGTACAAGAATTTTTGATTGTTAGGTTTTACCAATGAATAATATTCAAAATTCTTCAGTAATGGGTACAGCTTATTTCACATGCTCAGTGTAATTTTTGTTTCTTCTTCAAACTAACAAAATTGAACTCTAAGTGTAATATTTATAGTCTTCCAGTATTTATGAATAAGCTTGTTTTTAATATCTTAGAAGTAACAGTTTGAATTTCTGTAGTATTTAGGTATATTATGTTCATTAGTTCCATAGCCATTTCTGTTAATGGATTAGACATTTTATGCTTCTACTTGAGTAATAGCTCAGAAATTCTTCATCTCATCATTCTCATATTTTTATAATTTGACCCTTACCAAAACCTCTCTGTTATACTATCTATTATTATCTGCTATGATTATGAAATTTTACTGGTACATCATGTTTCATAGTTTGAGATGATGATCATATTGCAGAGAAGAAGAATATTTTGGGAAATCCTGTGGTAAAATTTACATTTCTCTCTATTTCAATTTTTTCGTTACTGATCTGGGAAATTATAATTCTCATTATAGACTTATAATTTTTGGAATATTTTACATTTCGTTTGTTAATTTCCTATTAGAAATTGGCCATACTGAACTTTCAGGTATTTTTCAAATTTCCCTTTCTCATTTCCCATATAGATTATGGGGAGAAAATAGCTATGCCACTGAAAGTAGCTGTGATTCAAGTGAACTTTCAACCCCTGCAATAAAATCTGCACCATCATTTTCATGGGATGTTGATGAGCCAAAAGCCAAAAATATTGGTGATAGAATTGAGTTGCGGGAATATGCTAAAAAAGAATGGCTCCATCCTTCTCAGAGGGGTCAAACATTATTTGAAGTAAGTGTGGTATGAGATATCAATGATTTATTTTTCCCCATTGTTATTGTTTTTGTTAATGATATCTCTGTTCCCAAGGCTTATCATGAAATACCATCTACTTTGGGGTTGGTATATGTTCGTCGAATTCGCGAGGACAACTTTTCTGCTCTTAGGGCCACAATATTCCAGACTATATCTCAAAACATAGCAGTTCCTTCAGGTTCTGAAACTTATCAGAAACTGGCTAAAGCCCATGGAGATGGTTGTCAGTGGTTACAAGAATGGAGGTTTCCTAATAATTTACCATATTGCAAAGATAATGTACTTCAGGGGATGAAATTATGCTTGGAGAAATTGGATAACTTGGTATGTTTACAATTTTATTTTTGTAATATATTTTACTTTATGAAATTGATGTTTTTAAATATTGTAAATTAAACCATTATTTATAAATCCATGGAGATTTAGCATTTGATAGTTCATATTCAAACATAAATGGTTTACTATATCATGAAATGAATTTCAAGAAATATAATTGTGAATTTTTTTTTGTTGAAATTTCAAAAGCCTAATAATAATAGAAATATAATGCTTAATGAAACATGCAAATTAATTAATAGATTTATTTTTATATCTTTGAAATTTAATTTTAATTTTTCCTCTTGCAAAGACTGATATTTTTGGTGATTAAAATTAGTGAAGTGTGGTAATAAATTAAGTAATGTTATCATTATTAAATTTTTCTCTAAATTCCTATGCTGCTTTTTGATTTATTATACTCCTTCTACTGACTAAATTATTTCTATTATCCTTATATTTTAATTTGCATTTAACATCAGGTGTAAAACATTACAAATCATATATTTTTCTATTTTCAATGCTGTAGGCAGCAATGGTGGCTATATCAAACGACAAGGAGACAACCCTGGCTGGTTTGTTGAATGCAGATGTCTCCTTAGATTTACACATAGTAGAAGCAGTTAAGCTACATATGCTTCTTTGTGCAATGGAACTGCATGCTCAGAATGCAAGTGGAGCTGAAGTTCCTATGTTTGCAGTATTGTTGTTTGCTCGTGATTCCTCAGAAACACCTAAGGACTTAATGAATAACCATTTGCGACAAGATGGAAGCTTTGGAGGGTTGGAACAGGTAACAGTACAAATAATTGCAAAAGCACAATTATTGTGTAGTAAATTTTGCTTATGTAAGAATTATATGAAAATTATGGTAGTAAATCAACTATTGATTGTTGGTAAGAAAACCTCAAGAGTGTCATAATAGTTTTATATAAATAAATAATCGTTGGAGCCAGAGTAATTATTTTTTATCAGAAATGAAAAGGGAAGATCAAATGGCTCAAATCAGATATGAAACGGCGTTTAAAATTTGTATTAAAATGGCATGCGTATCCCTTTGTGGAAAATTATATGGTTCAATCTTAGTGAAATAGTTTGGTAATTGCAACAACTCATTGAAAATCATTTCAAATATTTTAAAATACATGTCTGCTTTTACCAGCTCTATTGTACAAGCTTTACCAGATTTATTTTAAATATTTGAAGCTAAGAGATTTTGAAATCAATGAATTACTTTATTTCTAAAAGTAGAATGTCTGTGTTCATAGAAAGCTAGGATGAAGTGTCACAATTATTTTGTATATTTTGTTTTAGGTGGAGTTGTTCTTGCTTGGCTATACACTAGGAGTGACTCTACAAGTTGTAAGGCCTTTCTACTATGGAACAAAGGAATATATTTGTCGTTATCCAGATTGGAATGTAGGAACATGGCCTCAGGTGAATCTTATTGCAGAAAATGACCATTACTACAATGTATTGCTTAAGTAAAATTTTAAGATGTAAATTTCCTAAGATCTTTATTTATTTTAAACTGCCTTCTCTTATTAAAAAGAATGAGCTTTTTGATTATACTGAAACTCGTGTATTTATGGACATATTCATTTAATTGAGGCAATTAAATGTATGACCAAACCAGTTGTACATAAGATGTAATAACTTGTGAAATAACAATATTGTGATGAATATGTATGTGTTATCATCACAACTGAATGAATTAGTGAATTAGAAAATAAGAATTGGTGATGTGTATTTATGATTGTGGGCATAGTGATAGCTATAATCAAACAAGCTGAATACAATTCTGAAATGAAGTAATATATTGAGAGTGGTTTGGAAGTCACCCATGTGATTGAAGATAATTTTCCAGTTTAAGATATTTTCACAAGAAATGCTGTTTTTATTTCATTGTCAGCATATTAGTGTTTATAAAGCATAATTTAGGTGAAGACATAGTGTTAGTCATGAATTTAAATCCTATCAGCTCGCGAATGGAATCCAGGCTGTGAGTCTTTTATGCAGCCAGTGAAGGGATTTTAGGTAATTGTAAAACTTGTCCTTGCTTTGGACCAGTGATATTAGGTTTTACATCAAAGTAGTGTTCCTGAATTGGGTAATTTTTTAGTACACCTGTCAATGTGATCACTTGCCTCAATTGTGTAATTAATGAAGATAATAGTGCTGTCATGTCACTGGTAGCTAACAGAAATGTGCAAGCACTAAGTTTTATTCTTCAATCTAACTTTTTTGGGTAAGGCTCTCTCATTTCTTCTCATGATCTAGAATTTAAGCAAAAGCAGCCGTGATCTTAGAAGTCTCAATGTGTAGATATATGCATTTTGATTAAATGTTATAGCAGATAATTCATTTATAAATATAAATTATTTTTCTTTAAATATAAAGTTCTCCTTTTATTTTGCAGACTGTTGATTTTATGTTTTTAATTTTTGGAATATCCATATTGTAATTACTCTCAGCTGATATATTCTGAAGATTGAAAGAATGATCATCAATTTAAATGCTAATAGTAAACATTAAAATTTCAGATTATGATCAATGATAAATTAATTGAATGGAAAATATAGTTGATCATCTCTTGAGTAAAAATAGTATCATAAGTTAAGACATTATCAAAGTTGCATACCAGAACAGCTTTGGAAGTACTCTATCAGTGATTCATGGACTGTATTACTCTTGAGAGCTGGAATTACCCAACTTATTTCATATTTTTAACTTGATACAAGGAGGTTATATACTTGAGGAAATATTATTTTTGGTGATTGTCAAACGTATCATTCAAATGTGCTGAAAATATATTTATAATTGCAAATTAGTCAAAGACATTGCACTGTCAATCCTGAATTTGATTGAAGAATGTATTTGTATGTATTTTAGATCCTTTTCTTTGTTAATGACCCTAGGTCCATATTCTATTTAATCCTTTATTTACAATTTCCTTATTATGACCTCTTCATTTTAGTTTTTTCAGTGTATTTATATTATTTTATATTTATTTATTTCTCTGAAAAAAACATAAATGGTTGCAGGCCTAGAAAATGTATTTTGTGGAAAGTTACTCATGAAGTAAAACCAAGTTAAGCCTAAAAGTTCATTATAATACAGCAACATGGAAAATAGAGACTGAATGGAATTTTGAAAATCTAAGGTCAGCGTATTATTATTTATATCCATTCTGATTATTAATTTTTATTTATGTAGAGCATATTAGTTTATAATTGTGTCCAATTTTCCTTTCATTAATTTCGGAGCTCATTTATTTCCATTGTGAATCGGATTTAAAATTTTTATAGTTTCTCATAACCGTATTATTATATTATAAAAACAGTATAAAATTTGAAGGAGGCTTCGTGGATTTTGAGGAATTTCACTTTTCCTAAGACATTTCTTATTCATAATTTATCAGATGAAGATAATGCTGTCCTTCCCTGTTCTACATTTATTCTGTTCATTAATGTAACAATAGCTTTTGTGTAATATTTTAGAAAAGCGGTGGAAAGTAATTTAAAATTGGTATTTTGAAATAGAATGCAACTAGAAAAGTTGACCACTTTGTAGAAGTTAGTATGTAGAAGACTATGAATGACATTTTTTGGTAACAAAGATGGAAAATGCCTTATATTTTTTTATATTTTGGCGCGAAAAAATTTCAACAAATACAAAAATTATCAGTATTCTGGTTGCATATTGTCATGTTCATTGTAAATACGTATTAGACATATTTTACTCCTAATAATCAATTTCTAGTTTTGAAGTGTAAGTGGTTTTAATACAAACATAACATCTATTAATGTTCTTATATAATTAGAAGTATTTTAGACACTAATTTCATAATGTTTCATTTTTTGTTTTTGATTTAATAACCTTTTCTCATTACTCAGAAATATTTGATGACAATTTTTGTTGATGAACCAAAACTTTTACTTTTCTTCAAACAAACATTACTTCCGACTATCTCATCATAAAGCATCAACTTAAAATGCTATTCTTTAGACTGTCATTGATCATATGTTATTGATTCTTTTACGCCAATGAGTTCTGATTGTTAATTAGTGATACTTTTAAGTTTAACAATATTGTTAACACCAATATTTTTGTTATACTACCATACAAAGGGAGTGTAATATCTGTCAAATTTTGTAATGGAAGATGGAAGATATTAAAATTAAAAATGGATTACTTCAGTTCCAAGAGTATCAGAAAAGATTCTCTGCAAATTGTTGGCCATTTATCTTGGCAGTATTATATTCTAATTCTTCCAGTTTTTTAAAAAGATTCTAATGAAAGCAATATCAAATTATTTGTGTTCATTTATGAATGTCAGCATCTTCTGAATTGTTTTCTTTGGTCTATCAGAACATTAAAATCATACAACACTAATGTTAATTTACCATACAAAGAGGTTTCACACAAGCTACCTACTTTAAAACTTATGGAATCTTTCTTAGCCTTGGATATTTAATATTTTGATCTAAGGCATCTCTTTTTGTTATATATTTTGATTCTGTAAAAATCTCATGTGTTTGCTTTAGTGAAGAACTTGAATGACTTGTCACAGCGGTGCTAGATCAGCCATCTGAGGCTAGCAGACCCTCTCGCCTCCTAATTCCCCTGATTTGGGGGCAGCAATTAGGGGTATATGCGTTGAGTGATTATGCCTTGGAGGGGAGATATTATACAGCAGTTTTAAAATAACTACATTAAATATTATCCATCCTTTTTCATGGGCTAATTCAACTGAGAATAAAAGTGTTAAAAGCTAAAAAAAGATTGCATGAAGCAAGCTCAGTCTATTTGAGTAAACTTTCCTTATACTTTATTTTGAGTTTTACAGATAACCTGTAGTAGCCATGATGTTACAAAACCATGGTTATATCATGCTTGTAAGTTGTGGTTAAAGTAAAAGTTCACTCTCATAGATTATTTGTTAATAAGTAACTCAGTGTATTGTTTGGAAGATTGCAACATACACTTTCTAATTCTTGAAATGCAATCTATTTCAAAATTAAAAAGAAAAAAACAAAGCCATGCTCATGTTGTAGCTTTAAAGAAATGAAGGATTGGAAATGTGTTTTGCAGTTATTTAATTATTTAGACAATCTCAGATATTCTGCAGTTTTCTATGGTATAATACTATATATCATTATTGGCTGTAGAGCTCTTAAAAATTATGTAATATCATCAATGTGGTATATAGTATTTCTAAGATGGTACAATTCAAGAATTCAGCAAGCGTTTTTTGCATATTTTGCTTGGTTCTATGTTGAGTAAGTTATAAGCCTGTGGTGAAATTATTGCTCTCTCCTCATTTTTCTGAAAGATGTGCCAGGACAAAAATTGTTAAGGGTTTAGTCTTTGCATTCACTCTTGTGTCGTCATTTGAATTTATAATTTTCTTTTTGTGTAGAGAGTTAGGGAGTTAAATTATATGGCATTTAGTGTAGGGAACTGAGATAATTTTTCAAAATTATCTACGATAGATTTGTCTTTTTCGTCATCCATGATTTGAATTTGTGTTTCATGTAACTTAATTGATCATAATTGAGATTATCAGGTTAAGTAAATTGATGAATGAGGATCACAAGTTTCTATCAACAAATAGCATCATACTCTCTTTACTTTTGTCTTATAAATTGTTGATATTGAAATTCTCATTATCAAACATTGTCACTTTTGTTTGCTTTAGCAGCTGAGGGAAGGAAAGAACCAAGAAGAATTTAAATTTTCTTGGTTTATTTTGAATTCTTTGAAAGATTTTTATATTATTTCTGGTTATTTATATATTCCTAAATTTGAGACCTTGTATTTTGGGAATACAAATTTACTTTTAGACTTCTATCAATCAGGACTTTCAGCTCAGAATGAATTGCATCAAACTCATCATTAACATTATTTTAATTTAAAAATTAATCTTGTTTTTGAATAGGTGTATGAAGTAGGTAAAAAATGATTATGATCTCTAAAATAAGATAATTTTCAGCTATGCTAATGAGGCAGGACTTTAAAAATATTGAAACTGGTCTCCTCATCTCACTTGAAGAATATTTCTGTAAGTGATATGAATTACGGAGATTGAATATAAAGATACACCATTTGAAATGACAAAAATTATTGCTGATCTTCACTATAGTGGCAAGTTGTTGTTTATCTGAAAGAGGGTGGTATTAAGTTTCATTTAATTCAAGTAATAAAAGAAATTGGATCTAAAGTAATGTAAGTAAACATTCTATCTGCAAAAACTGAAGAAACGTGTTAGGAAAACTCCTAATAATCTGGGTCCTCAAATAATTCTGTTTGTGAAGGTGGTTATTTCAATGAAACTCTACCTTCTTTTAGTCTGATATTTTGTTAGTGCTATATATATAGAAAATTCGTCTGTGAAATAGAAATAAGATTGATTGCTTGTAGCTCAGGGAACTGATTCAGCTTCAAATTCTATACAGCCTCAAGTTTCATTTGTTATTGATATAGATTGATGAAAGTAAGACTTCTTATGGAAGTCATGCACAGTTTAGGGCTACTTTATCTTCAATCCAAATACAAAATGGCTTGCTCACAATCATAAGTAAATCATTGGCGGGTATGAAGAAATATGAAATTTATAATTTTTTGAGCAGTCAGTGCAAATACTGTTGCAACTTTCTGATTGAAAAGATTGTGTAGTAAAATGTGGAATATTTTTGAATACCTAGTGAATGTGTTCAACTTTTATGGTGATAGCCTTCTTCTTTCATCAAACCTTTTACCAAGTGAGGAGGTATTTTGTGCCTAGATTTAAACATCATTGGTATGTGATTAAGTTTATAATACCTTAAGTGCCACAATTTTATTTGGCATCTCTTGATGTTATTTTGCTGAAATGGTGTTGGTATTATGCTGCCATATGAATTAAGCATTGTGGATTTAGGAATCTACATAAAAGGCAGGTGATGAAATATGCAACTTCATATTATGTCAAATATTGTCATGCTGCACATTTCCTATGAAAATAATGTAAAACACTAAATCATATTTGTTTGACTAATATTGTTAAAAACTTGAGAAGGAATATTTTTTACGAGTGTAATATTTATACTGAATAGTTTCTGCAATAGCTATTTCTGTAATTTTGGCCTAGGCATGTTATTAAAAGTATGCTCTGAGTGCCATTTATTTTTGTAATTATTTCAAAATTCTCAAAATAACAGTAATAAATATTATAATTAATATTAATGATATTAAATATGTATGGAATCATATATTCTGTGAGAATATGTATAAATTAAATTATTTGTCATGTAATGCTGGTTTGAAAAATACTTGAGGCACTGCCTGAGTGAAATTGGTGAAACTCATATTCATTACCTTTGCGCTTTGGATTTGTAGAAATAATATTGTTTCATTATTGTTATTTTGAGCACTAGATAAAGTAACTTTTATAGTATATTAGCACTGTAGTATTTTAATTAAAATTAATAAGTATCTCCTAAGTTTGGCCTGAATCTAATGGGCATATTTACTTTTTGTGGTGGTGGTTTCACACAAAATATGTCCTCTTTTGCTATCATCCCTCCTAATGTAGCTTTAATGCTAGATTGAAATATTCAGTTAACAATTAGATGCTTTATATATCAATTATTGAAGGAAAATAGCCACCTATAATTAGAATGATAATATGGAAACAAAAAAATAAGAATGCAGTTATGTTACTGACTATAAGTTATGATTATAAGCTTTCAGAAAATAAATCAGTAATTCATTAATATTGTACATGAAAATAGACTTTTAAAAAATCTCAATACTGTTTAAATATTTATTCATTGTAAATATTAATTTCTAAATTTTAAATATTTATGCTTTGTTACACATTCAGGCAAGAAGTTTGAAATTATGATGTTATATAGTTGGTGATTAAACTCATTATGAAATTTTTATCTATTTTTGCAATTTTTGCAACAGAAGTAGAATTCCAGTAGGGAAAGCTATTCATGATTTTTTAGTGCAAGAAGTGGATTAATGAACATCTGCAAATTTTTATCATTTATTTTCTTTTAGAAGACCATTTCATTATATTTACTGATTTTATAGTCCTTTGTATTCTTAAGAAAAGGGAAAATTTTAGGTGCTCATGTTTAATAAATAGTGGATCAAAGAGATGAATTATTGATGGATCTGTTGAGGGAAGCATTGACAACTAGGAGAGTGAAGTCATAAATCAATGTATGTTTGTGAGTGAAATTACCCTCCCTGTGGTGTAAAAATGCTTTGCTAAAACTTGCATTCTGTGCAAAAAATTCCAGTCATTATATTCTTGCAGGTAAAAATGGTGACCCCTATGATATGTTTTTGATATGTGTGTATTTATCAATCCCTCAGTATAAAATGTTCTCTAATTTAATCAAATTTAATTATAACCTGACCATATAACTGTAATTATTAATTGCATTTTATAATTCTGAATGCAAATATTGGACTATTGAAGTTAGTTAATGTGGATAGTAAGTTATAGCAAAATCACAGAAAATAAAATTAATATATTTTGGTCTTTTTGCAAGTTTATTAAAGAAGTGTTTATTCTAACTTTTATCAATCTTTCTGAAGTAAATTTTTGCAGCCAGTATAGGTATACTATATTCAGTATTGATTTCCTGCTTTACTTCTTCTCTTCTTTTGGGATATCATAATGGCTTTTGATTTTCTCCCTTGTAGTTATAAAATTTATATTACCTTGAATTAATTGTTGAAATTGAACTTAAAGTTGGAAAATAATGATATCATATGTGAAATATAGATTGACATTATACCAGAAACTTCAAACATAATTGCTTCGTGAAGTTTCACTCCATTAAAGTAAATAGGAAAGCTAATATCCCCCACCCCCATTGCCCAAAGCCGTGATTAGCAGAGGAAAAAACTCATTTGGGAACAGAATGCTGAAGTGCAAGGTATCAGCCCTAAAAATCATGAGTAGCTATTTTTGATCAGATCCATATAGTATGCAGTAATAAAAGATAGACTTCCCCAGACCAAAAAATTACTTCCAAATAATAGTCATATGTCTTCAGTTTTGCTTTAATTTTTTATATTTATTTTAATCAAATATAACTTTGAGGTCAATTTAAGCTCCTGAATTTATTTACGAGAAATATCTTTAGTTTTTTATTCATTCATTATGACAGTTTTATAACAAATAAAATGATTTATGGTAGCTTTGTACGAGAAGTTTTACTACTCCAAATTACTCAAGCCATGGAAAGGAAATTTAGGGATTCAGTTTCCAGTCCTATTGGATGTTTTTCACATCTATTATTCTTTCAACTCAAAGATTATGATCAACTAAAAGTTGTTCTTCTGAAAAATCTAATGGATGGCGCTGGCTAACATTTAATAGACTTTCTATTTCTAGAGCCATATAGCAGGTAATTAGAGAAAAGTTACCTGAAGAATGAAGTTCATAAATATAGTAAGAGTTTCATTCAAAGTACAAAAATACATCAATCCTTTTACTTGACATTTAAGAATTCTCTTGTAAAGTATTGGTTCAGTTATTTAATTGCATGTACTAGAAAGATAGGATTGAATTATTAATAATAATATATGAAAAGGATTAATAAGAGACTGAAAATTATTTGCTCACCTGGTAAATCTTAAAATTTTCTGTTTTAAGGCATATTTTTGGCAGAATATTTCCTTTTATATAATTTCATTTATATATAGCAAGAAACATTCACTCCATTTTACATTCGGCATGCTCAGAATAAAATCTTCTCTCTCTCACAGATCTCATATCAAAATAGAGTTGAGAACTATGATTCATATTAAATGCAGTGGCAAACTCTTGCATGTAATGTGAGTGAGAGAAATTTATAGCCATTAATTCCTTGAAATATTTAATTCATATTGAAGAAAGATTGGCAAAATGTATTTTCCCTAATAGAACACTCATTTAGCTTCAGTACAAAAGGAATAATTGATAATAATCAGTTTAACTCTTTTAGCGAGGCAAAAAGATACAACCATTTCTTAATTTGCTCTAACAAATTGGATTTCTATTTGTTTTTGTAATATTGAAAGGGAACATTCTCAGAGATCGGAATGTGGAGAAAAATTTTACACAGCTAACTAGTACAAATTTATTTGCCATTTTTCCAGAGTCACTTAAAATTGTATTGGTATTGTGAAAATGATAGTTCATTCATTGGAAAAACTATAATAACATATATTATTTTAAAAGTCTAAAAATATTGGTAAAATCATTAACCTGCTCAAAATGATAAATAGAAAATGCATGTAGATATTTTAAGATTTGCTTTAAACTTTTTCCTAGTTGCTATGTATAGTTTATTAGAATTTCCTTGTTAATTCCTGGCAGTATTTCAAGAGGTTTTGCACTATAAGGATTGATGTAGTATATTCTTTCCTTAAACCTAGTTTAACAGATTTACTCACATCACTTATGGACTCTTTAATCGTATATATTGTCGCAGCGTTCGCGCCTGCCAGCGTCTATGTCGCGGTTTCCTTGCTGCGACTTCGGGGAGCATAAAATAAGGTTGTACATACAGCTTCGTTACTATTGGTTTATCAGGTGACATGGTACAAAGATGCTAAATAAAAGAAAGGAGTGCGGGCTTAGGTCAGGATGAGGCGAGGTGAGAGTCTGCCAAAGAGCAGGCTGCACTTGGTGACGGGGTAGGGAAGAGTGTCCTTCAAAAGGGCAAGCCCTAGTCAGACGAGGTTAGGAGAGTCCGTCAAAACAGCGAGCTCTAGTCAGACAGGGATGCTGGGAAGGAATTAGGCCCCTATTCCTTGGAACATACCCCTTATAAACAGGAGCGAGCCTTTGTTCTTACTACTCCAGGTGTGCCCTTCCTCCATGCCCACAAAGGATGGTCCCCCCCATCCCCTATGATACATAACTCAATCATCATCGACAAATTCTAAGGCCTTGTCTCTAAGTTATACCTTGCAGGTGGCGAGGTGCATATGGCACTGAGGAGTCGCCAGAGTTTGGACAACTACCAATCAATACGCTTATTCTAAGGCTTTGTCCCCGAGAGTTATGCCTCACGGCAGATGGCACTGAGGCATCGGCAGTGTTTATACAATTACAACAATATAATATTATCAGTGGATGAATACTCATGGCTAAAATTAAAACCAATAATCAAAAGAAACACTTTTCATTTCAGCTTTATATAAATTTAAACACATTTATTTAAAAAAATACAATTTAGCAACAATATTACTATATATATTCACCCTTGTCATGGACAAATATTTCTTATAAAATTTCCTTGATAAATATTTTGACAGTGAGAGCAGATTTGGACCCATTAACAAGTTGTTGAGGCAGTATATAAAAAGTTGATCAAGCCCTCACACTTTATTCTTTCAAGTATTTGCAAAGGTATTTTACAATTCACAATACCTTGATACAAGAGAAATCTCAAGCATTAAGGTAACTTAAATGATTAAGTCAATGAAATGACCAGGATATTATTCAAATGCATGAACTATCCAAAGAAGATCTTTTCAGGGAGATAGGAACAGCTACCAAAAATAATAAAAGATAAAATACAGTAAATTTAAAAATATACAAATGGAAACAACAATATCAGGATATATGTTTTCTGGATTGAATGGAAAGCACAAAGTCCGTTGTGTTACTTGCTTTGATATTACCATTCAAGATAGCCATATTAAAAAAGATGGTACTTTGAGTTCACTATATGCTAATTAGCATATATTTGATTACAGGTTGTAAAAAATGACACTCGCTGACAATAACAGTATTGTACAACAGAAATAAAGAAATTGTAATTGAACACAACAATAATTTAAGGAAAGACTAGGAAAAGCTTAGAGTTAAAAACTTCATATAACTTTTAATGAGTAACTCAAATTTCTTCGACCTTCATTGAACAATAACTTCACAGAAAAATGCATTCTTAGGAATTTCTTTTTAAAAATTCCAAAAAATAAAAAAAATATCCATAGGATTCACAGTTTTAAATTTTTGAGCTAGATTCAAAATAGGCTATCTTAAAACTATTAACATGCACAGTAAACCAATGTAGACTCGGTTAAATGACTATTTTAATTAGAAGCCAGGTATAAGGATGAAAGAACTTTCAATTAAATCAATTGATTATTAGAAATGCAAGGAATATTCATTTGATAGACTATAAATTAATGGACAATATTTTCTTCTACAGTGAACAAATAACACTTATGAATCTAATTATAAAACCCTGAGCATCATTGTTCACGGTTTTCATCAGATCAGAGTACTAAGTAAAGCTACTTGTCAGTAACTTAAGTCAAAACAAGCAAGTTCCAGTAAATATCAGTTGAAAACTTACTAAATAAGGAAGATCCAAGGAAATCAATAGGAGAAGATTAAATTTGCAAGATAACAAGAGTGAGGTATATTATAAAAATTCATTTCATATTCAACAACATAGTAGAAGGATTTTCAATATATTGTTTCCAGATGTTAGAGAATCTAGCAATAGTGGCTCCATCCAAAACTCTGTGATCAGCTGCCCAACTCACTGCAATGATAGATGCCTTTACCACCTGTCCATTTTCATCAAATCTTGGAAGCACCTAGATTGAAAGTAATAAACATCAATGAGAGCCATCAGTACATTCATAAATAGTGTAATAACGAAAAAATTTAATGGAAGAGAAATACTAAATAAAAGGACTCCTCATATACCTAATTGAATTCCACTCACATAAAGCATGGCAGGTTTATGGAATATGAACTTGCTATGAATAATTTTGGGTTGTATAAATAAAAGATCCTTGAGTTAGAAAATAGAGGAGATTAACAATTATTACCAATTTCTCACTAAAAGAAATGAGTTTTTCTTACTCCTTGAAAATGTAAAAAAAATTTATTCAGGGTATAATGAACATTTTTTGCAGAACATAAGCTGTAATATATAATCTGACATTGAGGCTGCACGTGTATTTCCATACATATTACTTAAGTTCTCATCCAGAAAATGTTAATATGAAATATCTTAAATAAAATTTCTTTTGTCAAAAATGTAAATTTCTTCAAAAGTATTACTCACCAATCTCATCATTAATTCAAAGATACACTCTTGTATACAACATACTGCTTGATGTGGATTGTGAGGTCTCAGTCAGTTAATGAGTCAAATATTTTTTAATAGTTAGAAAGGGGGCATAGTGAAGAGAAATAAGTTTTCCTTACAACTTGAACATTTTTAAATCAGGGGGACACTTATTATTAAAGATTCTTAGTATGGCTAAAAATAGATTTATTACATTAGTTTGTGTTAATCATCAAGCATGGTCAGCAAATGCTAGAGAGAGGCACTTCTGAGTAGAGGAATTAATAGATCTTCTTTCCTCAAGAGTAGAAAAATATAACTATAGAAAACACCATAAGTACTATAGATAAAGAGTATCTTCCATTTTTTATTTATTCAACAATGATCAAACAAATATCCAATTTATTACCAGGTAATTTTAATTTTATACAATCGCTAATCCATTGCCAATTTTTACTAATAAGGAGAGAGTTAGAGAAAGAATTTTGTAAAATTGGCAGTGTGAAGTGGAGTCATCTATATTCATAGCTAGGGGGCTCTAAATTTATAAGCAATGACCTAAGGATATTTCCATTAGCACTCATTCACTATTAGTCCACCATTTCAGATAAATGATTTCAATACATTTTATGAAAAGAAATAACCCAATACTTACTTGCATTTTCCCAAGAGCACCAATGGCAACCTCAGGTGGAAGAATAACAGGTTTAGTATAGGTTCCACCAATCTGAAATAAAATATATTATTAATATAGTTTTGGTTTGAAAAGAGAGAGACAAAGAATTTTGAGTGACTTTTAGTATTTTTCTTAAGTAATTTTCATCTGTACATAATTCTACATTCAGATTCCAATAGAAGAGATAAATGCAATGACTAGAAATTTATTGACATTGACTTGATTGGCCATCAATTTTTTCTTTGGTAACTATAAATAGAATTTACAACTAAATTACTAAATATTTGCATCATATCTACATTTTTTTGCTTTCTTCATGATTTAAAACAAAAACAAACTGATCACTTTCATGTTATGCAAGATCAATGAAGTAAATTTTCAAATTTTACTTTTGAATTTAAGTGACAAATGTATACTTACAGCACCAATGTTTGATAGAGTGAATGTTCCTCCAGTAACATCTGCTGGTTGTAAGCTTCCTTTTAGAGCATTTGTTTGAAGACGATTGAGTTCCTTTGCCACTTCTAACAGTGTCAAAGACTGTACATTCTTCACATTTGGCACTGCTAAACCTACTGGGGTGTCAATTGCAATGCCAATATTGTGCTTAACCTATGAGAATAAGGAGATTTAAAAATTTTCTAGAAACACAAAAAAAGTTTCATTAAAATTAATTTTCTAGTTGTAATTAGAGTAATTTCTAAATGCTTTAAATTTCATCATAAATAATGTTAAATAACTAAGATGTGAGTAGGCAATCAAATGTGATGTAAAAACAATGAATGTTTTGAATCGCCCTTACCTTATAGATGATATTTTCACATTTCTCATCAACCGAAGAATTGACAATTGGGTAAAAAGAAAGAGCCATTGAAGCCGCTTTCACAAAGAATGGAAGTAAAGTTAGTTTGACACCTTGAGATTCAGCTGATGGTTTTAACTTGGAACGGATGGCTATTAAATGAGTTACATCTATTTCATCACTGTACACAAAATGAGGAATTGCCTGAAATGGATTTAGACGAAAAATTAATAATACACTCGCAACATATCACTCATTCAGTATGATATTTTTAAATAAATATTTTTTTGATGTGTTGATGTTGATCCTTAACCTTTAATGACAGGCTCATTTAAGTAAAGTTTACAGCACTCACCAAGGATGCAGTCATAGTTCTAGCCATGACTTTCACAAATCCTGTAATAGGCACCTTTTTATCTTCTAATGATATTTCAACTTTTGGTGGTGCAAAAGAAGGAACTTGGACAACAGGTTCTGCAGCTGTTGTTTTTAATCTGCTAGGATCTTGTCCACTTATAAAAGCCAATACATCCTCTTTTAAAATACGGCCATCTTTCCCAGATCCCGATATATCAGAAAGGGTTATCTATTTGTTTAATAAAGAAAATGAAAACTAATAAGATACAAATTAAAAATTTTTTATAAAAATTTTGATAGTAAAAAAATTGAAATTGGTAACATAAAAGAGAATGCTATATAAGAATACATAAGGGTATTTAATAAAACATTAATTCTTCCTAGACACTGTTTTTCCACTTCTCTTATAAATAATTTTTATATGGAGCTACTTTAACACTCAAGTATTACCATTAAAGTTTAATACAGCCCTATTAGTTTCCATTGCACAATTCCTGAGCAACGGTCATTTTATTTAATGCTTACTTTAAATTTTTGACATGATTATGAACTTATTACATGATTACATATTGCTGAGATTTATAGTCAAATGATGTCTAGTACATCATAGGTTATTGCAATACTCTAAATGAATCTATGATTTAAAACATTCAAGAAAATATAATTTGGAGAGTTTGATTTACCTTCCACTCTTTACCTATTACTTCCACTAACCTCCATAAAAATTGAAATATACTTAGAAAAGTTAATTAGAATCTTTCATTGTAAAACAATTAATTGTGATATTAGAGATTGCATAAATACATTTTTTCAAAACCAAAGAGATAAATTTGTAATTATTTTAAAACACCCCGGATCCACAATTTTATAGACATTTGAAACTTACATTATTTTCCATTGCCAGTCTTCTTACTGCGGGAGTTGTAAGAACCTTTTTTCTGTCAGAGGATGCCTGACTGATGGAAGCACTAGATTCGGCTTCCATTGCAGGTGCCTGGACTTTTTCATCTATACCGAAAATCAAATTTAATTAATATGAATATGAACTGTATTAACCATAACGAACAACTGATAGCAATCTAATATTACATCAATCCTAACATATTCAACAGATTTTTCTCGCAAAATGATAGAAGATCTCTTACCTGAACGATGTTTCCAGAATCAAATCAAACCTCTTTTTCTATTGAAGCTATTGTAATATACTAATATGGAGACAATGTATCATTATTCTTGAGTCGAGTAGAACGCTAATAAAATTCAACAACAGATCACCTGAACATGATCTAAAGGATCAACTACCAAAGAGTCACTCTGTAATTCTGAACGAACTCCATATCTCAAATGGTAATAAGTTTCTTATTAGCTTTTTGAAGTGACTCATTATTATAGGTATGATCAGAAGAATTTCTTACCTTCAACTGAAGCTTTATATTATACTTATTATACAAAAGTATTTATATTCTCTTGAACTCCAAGACATATATATATATATATATATACTTTATTGCAACACATTGTTATTTTAACTTTAATATCTATTGATTTAAATGGAAATAAATCTATTTATCACACAAAATAGGCGACTTTTAATTAATTCATTGTTTTCGCTAATTAGGCTCATAAAAATTATTAATTCATCAAATTTATGGACAGCCCTAGATATTACGTATATTTTTCTATATGACCTAATTATTTTTGAAACGATTGGGATTACATTGAATGTATAGAATTTATTCATGATATTTAGATGGATATACTATTCAGCGAAAAGTTTCAACGAATTTACTTACACATTATACTTTATATGAGATGAATATTTGAGTAAAAAGAGGATAAGATACAGAATACCATATTAGTTTTTTTCCCTCAAAATGATTTATAATTTCGATGAATACAGAATTTTCGTACACATTTTGCAATACGAAGAGGACATTTAATATATTGCCTTAAAAGATTGCGAATGATAGACGAAAGATAATACGAGATGTAAAGAAAACTGTCAGCGAGTCTATTACCTTGAGCAGTTTCAGGTACATCATCAGTAACTTCTATATCACATAGGGGATTTCCGACAGCTATTATCTCGTCAATATCACAATATAATTTCCTAATAATTCCGTTGTATCGACTGGTAATGGTAACTGACGCCTTATCACTTTGAACTTCACAAATATTATCGAATTGATTTACGGTGTCATTGACTTTCACAAACCTGAAAAATCAAATATATTTATAATACAAATGTATCACAGGAATAACTAGTCGATAGCTCAATTAATGACCCATGAAGTGAATTTATTTCATGCCCACTACTGTTACGAAAACATACTCAATACGTACCATTCCTTAACCGTGACTTCACGAATTCCTTCTCCTATATCCGATAGAGTGAACTTTTCAATTTTTGCACGACAAATTTTAGTGTTGTGGAAGTTAACAGATGAAATATGTTTCAACCTTGGAAATTTATACTTCTTTTCAGAGATTTTGAAATCGGTTAGATGCGAGGAGTAAAGTGTAGACGCACATCTTATGTAGACCTATTGCGGCAACATAAAATACGGTAGAAACATAATCACAGGCACAAGATAAGATGAAATCACACAATTTGAATGAATGAATTGAGTATAAATACTCTGAATTAATTTGACAGCGGTGCTTTAAATCCATCCACAAGAGGATAATTAAAGGATATTAAAAGTTGTCATGGCATACCTTACTGTTTAAGTCGATAGAATGAAGTTGTCTAGACAAATACTTATTTATCTGAAAAAGTCTGCTCGGTTTAGCCCTCCACGCCATTGCAAAAACAGTAGACGGCAGAAATAAATAAAATTCATAAATATCAACTCGCCATCAGTTCTGCCTTTAATGAGTAGCATGCCCTCTTTGAACCAGCACAGTACTAGGAAGTTCAAAACCGGCCTTTTTATCTGTGTGATCGAGTTCAAGTTTTAGTTAACCTAGTCATTCCTTATCACGATTATAATATATAATACTACGATTATTATACGGTTCCGTCGTATATTATTAATTTTAACTATGCATTTTTAATGAAGAGATAAAGTTTCATTTCACAGCGAAAGACCAGTCTTTCAAATTTGTTTAGCATAACATAATACTAGTAAGTCGATAATTAGGTAAATATAAAACCACTGACCTTTCACTTAAATTATATTGTTTGTTATTGGTTATGTATTTTCTAAATATAAAATGGATTTCTTACGTTATATAGAATATTTTCTATATTATTTAACTAAGCCAACTTAAAATATAAAATTAATTGGAAATTAAAAGTACCCTTATGCTCCAACGTAATATCAGTGATTCATGCAAGCTATATATAGGTTTTTATGTATAAGGTTGAACAAAGTACATCATTGATAATTTTACATTAGTTGAAAATGGTAATTCTATGATTTAATAGAAAGTGGAGGTGGTTATGGGATACCAGAGAAAGGGAAAGCCGTCAGCTTCTGCGGAAAATCGACCTAGAAAGTGCAACTCGATTTATTTTTAAAAATTAAGAATTAATGTTGATAATATCCAGGAGTAGAGAGAGAGTTCTCACGCATAATGATTAGGGATTTTCCTGTATTAAATTTATTAAGTAATTTATTCTACGGAATGGGGAGCAGCCTCGCAAAATAAAAAATGAAAGTTTTCAGAGGTTCAATTACTAATTCTATAAATTTACGTGATTCACTAGATGTAACCAGTTGAAGCAATAGGGAAGTCGAGAAAACATTCGTCTCAATCACTCTTCTAAATATTCTTCGTTATAGGAAAATATAATGTTTAAAAAGTAATAATAAATCTTTATCACGACAGAGTGAAAGACATATTCTGAACTCCACTTTCTAATTTTTTCAACTTAGAACTGTATCTTTGGGAAGGGAAAATTAGTCAGTTTCTAGTACTCGTATTTTCGTCAGGGTGGCATAAAAGTGAAAACAGAAAAGTCTATTATTAAGAATTAAAAAATTTATTCATGTATAACATTAAATGAAGGAAATATATTTACATCCTACTGTCAATACAATACAAAATTCTTCATTTATTTTCTTTCAATTAAATAGGAATTACAAAATTGAAAAATTAATTTCTTAGGTGCCACAGTAGCTAAAATGAAAACAATTAAAGAAAGAACCATAAAGATGTGCAAAACCAAAAACATCAACTTTCATGATAATATTGCAAGAAAATGTCAATGCTTCAGTTGGTCTTTCGACTAAAACTGATCAGAAATTCTTAGATAAAAAACAGAGATATAGAATTACAGAAAAATTTTATACAAAAATTATTTTAATTACATTAAATATATTTGTAGTCTCCACTCTTTTTTTTCTTGAGTTTCTAATTATTTTTTTCACAATTATAACTCAACATAGTATTTACATTATCATGGTAAATATTTGATAAACTACAGGTTGTGAAGCATAATTACTTTCATCAACAGTAGATAAAGGTTCCATTATTATCAAACATATTTAATGATTTAAGTGGAGCATGAAAACAAAGTCACTTATGGAATACAAGGGATAACATAAAAATTTTCATAACAAAAATGGTTCAGTGCAACTGTTTTAATTCATGGTACATGAAAATTGTAGTATTTAAGAAGACTTCATATTCAAAATGATATTGAATCTCAATTCATCTCTTCTTTAAATGTTTGATTTGTGAACCAATAATCACTTCATATTCATTTCCCAGAAAAAATCAACAATAATATAATCATGAACTCTTTAAGAGAAAATAAATCATCAAATAATTCTCAAACAGTAAATAGATAAATATAAATGTACGTTATTTATTAGAGGACAATTTTGGATGATGAGATTTAATGCAAAAATTTTTATCGCTATAGCTGAGTTATAGTATCACTATAGCTGATTTTTATATTTCTTAATTTTTGCATTTTAGAATCAATTGATCAGCCTGCAAACATTCTGAATAAAGATATTTTAGAAAGTTGCATCCCCTTTTTTAAGAGCAGCAAATCAATTAAGTGGACTAGGTCATCAGACTAGCAGACATAGGCATTTGAATATTGCTGTTTTTATTTATTTATGACCTATTAATTACTTAGGAAAGAGAAGGCAGTAAAATTAATAAAGGACAACCTTCAATATGGCTGTCTTTTACACTCCATACATAATGCCACAAAAGGTTACTCACCATTCCTATAACCTTTCAAGCAGACACACCCATTAAGGCATTCTGTACCTCAATTATCACAATCAATTTACATTATAAATCCAAATCACACCATAATATTTCCACAATCAATAGACAATAACAATGGTCAATTAAAATTTCAAAGCTGAGACTCAATACTTAGTTACCTTAATCTGTTGAAAACATTTGGACACCTGTTCTATTGATTCAAAAAATCACCTTTGGTACAAATAAATTTACAAAAATTTCTTGGATAAGCAGATAATTTATAAAAAACTACTCAAACCTATTGTAAATCTCAAATTGAAAATAGTTATCTGATTTATATATTCCAAAACTCAATGGTGATTTTCCATTCGGGGTATCCAGAACAATTATTAGCTGTTAGATGTTGCTGAATTAGAAAATATTTCCAAGAGATAGTGGCAAGAAAATTGAGAACCCTAAGATACAATAATGAAAGGAAATTTGTGTAAGATTAATTTAATATTTAAAAATACCTAAACTGCAGTAAAAATTCTCTAATAAAGAATCATGACTATAAAACAATAACCTGAAAATTAGTTAAAAAAAGGAATCCAAGTTTTGGTTTTTGTGTAAGTGTAGTATAACAGTGTGATTAGTAATTAGATTGTAATAGAAGAATCAAAACACTCAAAATCAATAATTTAAGAAAAAAATTCAATGAAAACTTTATGAGCTAAATTTTTTTAATGCATGTTATTTTAATGTAGGAATTTTGGATTACACTTTTAATATAGAACATAGTGATATGGTTATTTGATCAGAAATTTATGGATTACTGTGCTACATTTACTTCTAACTCAAGTCATCACCACCGATAATATTAAAAGGACCGAGAATATTAATATATAAAATATGTATTGTATATCTTGGAGAATAGTATACTAGACCTAGTAGTTTACCTTCAAGTCTAGTAGACTTATAGGGACCTAGGAAAGTTAGAAATAATGCATCAATAACAGCATGAGAATGGACACCTTTAGTGAATGATAAAAAATAAGTTTACAATAATATGAGTTTAATCAAATATACTGTTTACTATAAATGTTGATAAAATTAAAAAGATGCACAAGATAGGAAATAGCTTCCAAATTCACTTTATGTAGAAGAAAAATTATTCAAGAGGAAATTAAGAATAACTATAACTTTTAACAAAAAATCATTCAGTTGTTAAAAATCACAGTTCACAAAAATCTAATACACATTAAATCACAAAAATCTATATAAATAAAGTAAGATTTGCCGCTATCTCTTGGTAAGAATTTTAGGTCAAAATTAAAAGCACAGTTACTTAACCATTTCCTCCCCATAAAATGTGAAATACATCTAAAACAAGATTAAATTAATAAATACAAATTTTTGGTGCCAATTAAATGCAGTCAAAACTCAAAAACAAAAAAAAAAACACTTAAACCCCACTTGTAGATGTGCTGATTGTGTAAGCTTTATGTATAAATTTACAGAAAAGTATAAGAATAAATCACTGTAAATCAAGTTTCCAGAATAAAAACACAAAATATAATAATTTTAACAAAAGCCTTGATGTGTTTTTGCCCAAATATTTTTTCAATAATATCTGCTCTTCAATTGGGCAAATAAAATGATCATAATAGGAAATAAATAAATTATCATAAATATGCTATAATTTGACCTCTTTACTCAGTGTTGGTATTGCATATGCTCTTTCCATTTCTATTTGACGGACACGAGTATAAGCTGCACTTCCAGCTAAGACTACAGCATTTGAAAACCACCAGAGCCAACTCCGACTGCTACTATCTTCAAACCAAGCAGCAGCAATTACAGTCTGAGCACAAGCTTTTGCTGTTCCAGATATATTGTGAGTGAGTGGAGATGTAACCTAGAAAATCCACAAGAATAAATGTGACAATGATTTATAATACTTTAAGATCAATTCATAATTGAGCCTACTGACTAGCTTTAAAATTTTTAAGATCTACCTCCTACTCCACTCCCTTGTTTTATAATTATAGTATATGATAAAAGAGTGAGTAATATCCAGTAAGCATAGATGAAAATAAGCAAATTAGGTTCAGATTGGATTCTTTATATTACCATTGGCTTTAAGTATCATATCTGAGAGCAAGTAGAGAAAACTGAGAAAGTCACATTCAATAGAAATTTCAACTTGAAGATAAAATAAAGGTACTTTTTTTACATAGATTATTTATTCAAGCATCTAAAAATTAATTTTAAGTAAGGATACTGGAAAGGATCATAATAATAATTCTCTAGATACTGAAATTCAAAGCATCAACCTACCTTGATTTGTAAAGTTGTCACATATCCAATGGAAAAACCACATAAACCTCCAGCAGTCATCAACATCCAAAATTTTAAATCCCAAATTCGATCATAATTAAATATTTCATTGAGTTCATTATTGAGCAAAATAAGTGGGATGAATATTATACTTGAGTACACATTGTTATAATATGAAAGTAACCATATCTGCTGGTCAACAAATGGAAGAACTTTTTTCGTATAGATTGAATACAGTGACAGGGAAAGAGAGCCAAAAACACCAAAGATTGTTCCAAGTACAGATAAGGAACCTGAAAGAATAAACATGAATGTCTTTAAAAATAATGCTTAAATATACTTAAAAAACAGAATTTAGATTGTTTTTTTGTCATCACTCTCTCATAACAACTATCTATAATACATAGGACTTACTATAGCAGTAGAATGCTACAATAAGTTGGAGATCAAAATTTTTGAAATGTAAGTAATTATGAGCCTGTGATCATTAACCAGGCATCACCTCCCTTCTATAGGTAAGATAGGCAGGCTTTGTTATCATTCCCATTAATTAAATCAATGAAATTAAATAAAGGAATCTTAGTTTTAAATATTCAAGTAAACTAAAAACATGTGGATACCCCAGAGCGAATAAGTGGAGTCTGACTACCATCTACATCTATTAGCTTTAAGCTGGCTTTTAATGTATGGCAATGGGTGTACACCCTAAATAATACACTCTTTTCGTATCATACTCTTATAGGATATTTTGAATACAATGGGAGCATTCAATCGGTTGTCTTCCTCCTAACATGTATCATATTAATATACCATTAATGTAAGAGGCAAAAATCAATGACACTGAAAAATGCAATTACTTTTGTTGAGTTGTCTTGGAAAAATATGGTGTGATGTAACAAATTTTTAAAACAATTTTAAATATATAATACAGTCAATTTTACTTCATTTCTTGAATTAAAGAGAAATATAATTTGAACTACCTGCTTCATTTTCTTGACCAACTCCAAGCCAAAAACCACATACAATCAGAGCGCAGCACAATACAGAGTATTTCGATGTATACTGGCCTGCAAGAAATTACATTCCTTACAACAATATTGATCTAGTTTTTTTCTGCAATAAAACTTGAAGTAATCGTATGTAGTATGAAAATAATACTTATACAGATTTAAAAAACTTGTATAATGACACTATAAATCGCATACTTAACCAAATTGACATGATTTAACATTTTAAAATTTTTATTTATCAGGGTGCAGCATTAGATTACTAAAGGCTTATTAAGATGAGTTCTGTTCTCTTCGTTGATAATTTTAGTATGGAAATGAATTGGATGCTAGGTAATATTTCATTTTTAACATAAATCTATCCTTTATTCAATGAAAATGGTAGAAAAATACTTGCCTAATATAATGAAAGATAAGACAACATTGAAAACGGTCGTCAGGGACCTTCCTATATAATAAAATGCAACTCCGACGTATTTAAGACACAAGTTATTAAAGGCTATCATTCCTGTAAACAGAATGGACAATGGAACAACCTGAAAGAGAGAAGGTTTGAGTAAAATGTATCTAAAAATCTATCTCTGACGCGACGCGAAATTTTCTGAGTTATGAATACATGATATACGTGAAAAAAGGATATCATAAATTCAGAGCAGTCTGCAATAAATACTGAATGAATATGTAAATATACGATTCGTAGCAATTAGTTAATACCTTAATGAACACATCCCATTTCATTGGAGAACCTTGAGGAAGAGTCACGTAATTCGGCGCAAGTTTGGATGAAATACTTAAAACGAAGCATATAAAGGATGATACCAAGCACTGGTACCATGTTACAAAGAGAGGGGCGTCCAAATTAATGATTTCCTTGCTCAAAAGCGCTTTGTTCACGAATACTGTTGTAATTGATACAACCCTACAATTAAGTGGAGAAAGTGATTGGTTAAATTATAAAAACATAAAATGAAATTTGAGTTAAATAAATTTAATTCCTACCAATACAAGGCAACCACACCAGTAATCTTAACATATTCAGCCAGCAAAGCTTGAGATGCCATCTTATGCGGCTGTGTGTGACTTTATGACAGTAACTTTTCCATCTGCCAACGTTTCAAAGTATTTTTGCCATTATCAGCATCGACCGGTTACTACTTTTCTTATGTGGCACGTTCAAAATGTAAACAAACACTTGACGGCACCTGAAACGCTGTCCGCTCACTACCAAATTATGAAAAACATATAAAATTGGCTCATCTGCTAGACCTTAAGCAATCATTAACCTTTGAAAGTCTATAATATAAATCCAGAGCGAAAAATCATGAAAAAGTTATTTAAATTGAATATTTGCACCAATATAATACTTCATTTTATTGATCTTTACTGTAACAGAAAATATTTCTCCGCTTAGCAGAATAATTACATCATGAGATTCAGTAGAAAGGTTCTTGAAATTTTTAACAATAATTATTGAGAAATTTTCTTGACTTTAACAAACTTACTTCACACAGTAATAGTAACATCGAATAATTCGTACATCCTGTATGAAGACCATGAACCAGGGTGTTGTTTTACTCTCTTAAACTTGTAGATTATTATAAGTTCAATCTATACCTACAGAATAAATCAAATAGCAATAGTTAAAGTCAGTATAGTAAGAAAGGTTTTCATTATTCATAATTCCTACGTAGTCCCTCTTTTATTTGAGTTTTCAAAATATTTCTAACTTACAGGTTGGCATGCCTTCCAAATGTTTTCGGATGTAGAGGAATATATCATCACACAGACGAATAGGCGTGTAGGGTAGTTGTGATGATTTTCTGAGGCACTTCAGGGGCGTTGTTACACTTTCCAAGGAAATGTCCCGCTAATCTCACAATAATCTAACTTTTTCACCTCCTTAAAGATTTGACTTTGAGGTAAGTGTAAAATAACTATCGCCAAATGGCTCGACCATTGAATCCGAGTCAGCAAAAGCTGGCGGAAAAGTTATCATTAAACAATGACCGAGGAATCGGAATGTTGACAAGGATTTATAATATCAAAAAGGTGAGTTGTGTGACTTTTAACATTGCAAATGTTACGAATAGAATTTATGTTTATAACTTTATAATTTTCAATAGGCTTGCGGTGATGCTAAATCAAAACCAGCTTTTCTATCGGATAAGAATTTAGAATCGTCTATCAAAAACATTGTTAGAAGATTTCCAAACATCGATATTAAAGGTGTAAGTAATGAAATTCACGTACCATCCTAAACACGTTTTGTATTATTGGTATATTGTACGTAGAAAGTTTCCTTAAGGAATCGTTCATTACGTACTCCATTGTCTTCCTAAGTTCTTTCAGTTTTTACGTATTGATTTTAATGTAGAGGTTTCATTTTTTCATTTCCACCGCTCATTATAATGTAGTAATTTCTCATAATTTGTTCATTATAGCTGCAAGCGATCGCACCAATAAAAAATGAAATTATTAAATCCTTATCTCTCTATTATTATACATTCGTCGACCTTATGGAATTCAAAGACAATGTATGTGAACTTCTTACCACTATGGATGCTTGCCAGGTTCATCTTGATATCGTAAGTTCAAACTTGTTTATTTCGACTTTGTGAATGTAATAATAGGCTTATAATTTCTTCGTAATGCTGAACAAAACTTGCTAATATTTTCCTTTATCTTTGCAGACGTTAAATTTTGACCTAACCAAGTCCTACCTTGATCTGGTGACAACTTATGTCACACTAATGATCCTGCTTTCAAGAGTAGAAGACAGAAAAGCTGTGCTTGGTCTGTTCAACGCTGCTTATGAAATGGTCCATAGTCAGAGGTAATAATAATATTAGTTGCATTATTTTCTAAGTTATTCTTCTTCTTAAGTCATTATATATGCAGGATATTAGCAATATTATACATTTCAAATTTTTATGTAGAATTATAATATAGTGCACTCTTAGATTTAGCTTAGATAATTCTTGGTTCAGATTCAAGAAGTTGCTTAGAATAAAATTGATATACTCGCATAGTTTTATTTGCAATTATTTAAAGTAATTTTCTTGAGTCAGTCCAGAATTTAGAAGGATGAATACTTGGATTAATTTACTTTTATATGTATGAAATATAATTTTATGGCTACCATAGCTAATGACTTGAATTCTTATTTCAGTTTTAGATAAATCATTATTGAATGAAATTAACTTTTTCTTCATTTCTTGAAATACAAATTATATTCATCAGTGAATATATTTATATTTTAGTCTTTCAACCATTTTTTAGAATTTTACCATTTCAATTTCAGGGCTCTGTGACATAATTTAAATAAATTTCTTTTGCAATTTATTACATCACATCAGGAGATATTAAGTTATTGACCAAGCAATATTTTTTGTGATATACAGTATGAATCTTGATTTTAATAATGTTTAATGTGTATTTTCTGTTCAGTGATCAGAGTTTTCCTAGACTTGGACAAATGATTATGGATTATGATCCACCAATTAAGAAACTTTCGGAAGAGTTTGTTCCTCACAACAAATTATTACAGTCAGCACTACTCTCCCTTTGGCCTATTTATTTAAGTCGTAACATCTCAGCTGAGAAATGGAGGTAAGTTGTAAATTTTTTGTTTTCAGACTATATATTAATTGCTCATTAGAAATTATACAATTTCTTTAACCTATTTTCCCCCTTTTTAATTATTTTTGTTTTATGTGAGAAGTGATTTATGTATTATATTTATGCACAAATCACTCAATTTCATCTAATTCTCTATTCTTTCCTATTTATTTAGGTCTGAGCAAAAGCTTAGTTTAGTTGGTAATCCAGGGATGCTTCTCAAGGCTCTACGAACTGAGACAATGTCATGTGAATATCTATCGTTGGAGACAATGGAAAGATGGATCGTATGTAAGTTATTAATTTATATTATTAATATTTTTAGTGAAACCTCCTCTCTATTTTCTACTTGGTTAATATTCTTAAATAATTTATGAATATTGGTTGGTAGGGGTGAATCAGTTGTGTATATATATCTATCATATTTAATTTTGGAAAAGATTCTTATGGTATGTATACATTTGATGGTCAACTGACAATTTCTGAATCTTTAATATCCTTGTTAAAGATCACTATTAAAAAAAATTCCTAGATGATAAAATTCATATTTTCTGAAATTAATTTCCCCTTATGTAGTATTTATTTTCATGAAAAATTTTGTTATAGGGAGAAATTAATATGTTCCTTGACCCTTAGCTAACTTTAGAAGAGAAGGATATGTAAAATAAATGAAGTGTAATACATTATGAATTAATAGTTGCAGAGTTTACATACCTTGTGTGTGTGAGATTAATAACATATTGTAATGGTAACCATTTTCTTTCTAGTTGGTTTCATGTTGAACTATCAAGCTTTAACTCTGGAGCAGGCTAACAAGCTTTGGACCAGTGCTTTGGAATCAAGCTGGGTCATTGCCCTATTTCGGGATGAGGTTTTATACATTCATGCCTACATTCAGAGTTTCTTCGATTGCATGAAAGGATATGGGAAAAGAATATCAGAAGTCAAAGATTGCTACAATCAAGCTATACAGAAAGCGTGAGTAAATATTTTAGTTGATGATTTTATGAGTGTTTGCATATACTTATGCTTGTTTTAAATATTTAAGTCCTTTTTATCCATCAAATTAGTCAAATGGTGTTATCACATTGGGTTTTATTTTTCAGGGCTTTGCAGCATAGAGAGAGAAGAAAATTTTTGAGGACTGCACTGAAAGAGCTTGGATTAATACTAACTGATCAACCTGGACTTCTCGGACCCAAGGTAATTATTAAATATGCACTGGTCATACAAAACTTTTTGAAAAAAAATCTCTTTCAACATTTTACTCTCTAGGCTCTCTTAGTATTCATTGGACTATGCTTTGCAAGGGATGAAGTTTACTGGTTACTGCGACATAATGACAACCCACCTCAGCAAAAAAGTAAAGGAAAAACTGCTGAAGATTTAGTTGATAGGCAGTTACCAGAACTTTTATTTCATATGGAAGAACTAAGATGTAAGTAATTTTAAAATTTCTTTATTGGTTGAACTTCACGTCTTTTGGTATTCACTCACTAAGGCTTACTGTTAAAATCTAAGCAAAATGCTCTTCTCAGGATAGATTTTTAAAATTTTTGGAAATTATTTTTCATGAGATTCATACTTTTATGCAAGTTTTTTTTACTTTAAACATTTCCTTTATATTTCCCTTGAATGCATGTTAAAAAGTAACTGCCCTATACTATCTCGTAAGAAGCATATAAAAGGAAAATAAATATTTATATATGTGAGTTGCTTTCATATTTTGTGTACATTCATGAAATACACAAGAAATGCTTTGAAAATGACCAGGTTAATATAATTGACTGAAATTGCAAGTTAGAATTAAAGAAAATATGTTAGGCATATCATGTAGAGAATCCAAAAGTTAATTATCATGTAGCTGTATAGCTGCCTGTATATCCATTGGGAGTTTGTTTATCTTGTGGTACTTAAAGAGATGCTTCCTTTTTGAAATGTAACTCATGCCTTATAAGATACCTAAATTAACTACTTGAACGAATTATTGGTTGTTATTATTAATAAGAAAATTAAGTATGCAACTTAACTATGTAACAGAACCAAGTTAACATTTGTAATTCATATTTGTTTATCTTTATGTGATTTTTAAAAATCTTAAATTCCAAGACATTGCTTGGCATAAAAAGTTATCTAATTATTTATTTCATACTCCAGTTTGTTCTCTCTCATTCATGTCAAATTTTGCACTTCCGTTTTTCTTTTACAAAAAGTGTTATCTCGTTGAGTTACCTTTCCTTTTTCAAACTGTACTAAAATCATTGTTTTTGTCTTATGTATTATTTTCATGTGGTTGTAATTATTTTTTAAATCATTTACTGATTGCTTGTTCTAACCAACCATGTTATAAATAATTCATAATACAAAATTTGTTTTTAACAGTTTTTGTATTTCTTTTCATGGTTGGTTTATTTTCTAAATTTTTTATATATATTTTTCTTTTTTTACAGTTTTGGTCCGGAAATACAATCAGGTCATGCAAAGGTACTATATTCAATATTTGTCTGGATATGATGCTGTATCTTTGAATCATATCATTCCTGCATTAGAAGGCCTATCTGAAGATGAGCGTGTTATCTTGACTTCTATTTGCAATTATATTGCTAATCTATCAGTTAAACAAGGTGAGTATGTAAAGAGTAAACCAAAGTTTAAATATATGGATATTTAATGCACTTATATGTTTCCTGTAAAGCTTTTAAAAAGAAAAATATTGATTGTTTATATTTAATTTTAGTATTCAGATAATTAAATCTTTGGTACAATTATGTATCATAATTCATAGTTTCTTTCTACAAAGGAGTAGAAAAAATTGCTCCTATATTGGAAATGATACATAATTGAATGAATTTATGAATCTTTATACTTTTTTAGTTATGGTTTCCATGTATGGAGTATTTCCTTTTGACTTCTTTATAAATTATTTCCATGCATTTACCCCTAAAATAAGTTATTGATTTATTAAAATATTTTTTTTCAGTTGAAGACAATGAAATTTTTGACCTTGTTGCCATAAGGATAGATTGGTTTAGGTTACAAGCTTATACTTCAGTTAGTAAGTCTAATTTGGTATTGGCTGATAATAGAGAGCTTGCTGTTACAATGGACACAATAAAATTTCACACTAAGATGGTTGATTACTTGGATGAAATGTTGGTTGAAACATCTGATTTGTCCATATTTTGGTAAGTTTTAGTGGAGTTTTTGGTGTTTATTTAGTTCTCATTAAATCTTCCACTATAAAAAGTAGTGATTAGTAAAAATTATCGGTAACAAACTAATTTTAATCTCTTTAGCATTTAGTGAAACTTTCGTCTTGGTTAATGTTTAATTCTTCTTGTTGTTAAATTTAAGGTTCATTTACAGATTTTGTAATAATTCCTATTTTATAGTTTCACTCAAATTACTAACAAATTCCCTTTATTTTAATAGCTTTTACAGTAAAATATTTGAGGACCAGTTCCATATGTGCTTGGAATTTCCTGCACAAAATAGGTACATTGTGGCATTTCCATTGATTTGTGGGCATTTTCAGAGCTGTACTCATGAACTTTGTCCAGAGGAGGTAAGCAATAAAATATTTGAAATGCGAAACATTTCTATTTATTAGCATACAAATTATTTGAACTTGACTCAGTTTCATAAATCATGAATGTTCAGTTGTTCTATATTGATTCAATTTTTCTTCTTATAATTATATGTAAGTTTTTGGAGTCAATGAAGAAAATGGAAGTTATGTTTCACTTTTATTCATCCATAAAATTTTAAGATCTCGGTACTTATATTTCCAAATATTGTAAAATCTCTTAAGTTCATTTCTCTTGATTCTTCAGAGGCATCACATTAGAGAAAGAAGCTTATCAGTAGTAAACATGTTTCTTGATGAAATGGCAAAAGAAGCAAAAAATATTATAACCACTATTTGTGATGAGCAATGCCTTATGAGTGATAAGGTAAGCGGCACTGTTGTGAACTCTTAATCTAGAGACTTTGACTAGATATCTGTGATTCTTCTAAGTAAATATTTATGCAGGTTTTAAAGATTTTTATTTTATGATATCACATACAAGCTTTATCATACCTGTTATTTCCTACTACTCTATCTTATTTAGATAGATTTAAAGAAACCCAATTCTGTTATTGAAATCACTTTTAGAATCTAAAATTATTGAGTTAAGTATTAGAAAATTTTCTTGTCGTGAATGAATAATAATAGATTGTGAATATTAATGATAATATTAAGGAATTATCAGTAGTATTAATTTTTTCATTTTCACTTCCTGGGAATGAATATTATCTTTCATCATTTAATAGTGTTATATTATGTATTAAGATATATGTATGTGTGGTAATCACTTTACAAACATGGTTTACTTTGGCCTTTTGTCAGTTATTGCCCAAGTACTGTGCTGTCCTCATTTCACAAGCTGTAAATCGGAAAAAGAAAGATAAAAACAAAAAGAGTTCACCAGAGATTGCAAGGCCTGGAGTGGAAAGCTACAGAAAAACTCGAGAAGACTTGACAACGTTAGTAAATTTATTTTTATCCTACCAAATTAATATTAAAAAATTTTTGGGGTTTTTACCTACCATTAATTCACCCAAGTGAGAAGAACATATATTTATTGATTCGTTTAAGTATAAGAGGAACATTGACTGCTACCATATAATCTTCTGATTTTGATGTGGAGATTTTGTATAAATCCTATTTTTTTATTTGCAGAATGGACAAATTACATATGGCCTTGACTGAACTTTGTTTTGCTATAAACTACTGTTCAACCATCAATGTTTGGGAATATACCTTTGCTCCTCGTGAATACCTACATCAACACTTAGAAAATCGCTTTGCCCGCTCCTTAGTTGGTATGGTCATGTATAACCCTGACACGAGTGAAATAGCAAAACCATCTGAACTCCTAGCAAGTGTTCGTGCATACATGAATGTCCTGCAGACAGTTGAAAATTATGGTTGGTAGTTTGTTAATTGGATTATTTTTTGTAAACATTGCTAGATTTTCATAATTTTTCTGATGAATAATTTTATCTTTTCCTTTAAAGTTCACATTGACATAACTAGAGTTTTCAACAATGCACTCCTTCAACAAACCCAGCAAATGGATAGTCATGGAGAGAAAACCATTGCCACACTATATAATCAGTGGTATGTTGATAATTAGTTTTATTATTTTCTTTTAAGAAAATTAAAACATTGATACCATATTCTGTTATTTTGTTATTCAATTCAGTTAAGTTCATTAAAATATTCTCTAAGTATCTAAGGAAAATCAGACAAAGAACTGTACAATAATGTAAAGAGTGGTTTGTAGTATTATCATATGTATAGTATCTATTTATGTGAATATTTATTAATGATTATGATATATATAATGCATATGTAATGCTTAGAATCAAAAAAGAAGAAGTTCCTTCTCGGTGATCATGATGTATGAAGAATTCTCGAGTCTCCAACTGGGTTATCCTTAGAATTCTTCACTCTCGCAATGAAATTTTTCACTGAGAAAGAAAATTCACCTAGTGTAGTTATTTAACTGAAATATTGGCTGCCGGTCCCTAAATTTTAAATGAACTTCACCATGTCAAACCAAAAAAGTTAACACATTCTGCAATAAAATGTTTTTTAAAAACTTTAATTTAGTAATTCTGAAATTACTTGAAAAATATTTACCTTACAACTACATGGTATAGGATGGTTAAATTAAAGCAGTTTTAGTACATACAATTCATTAAGAAAAATATTATTTGTATAATTATCATCATAGTATGTTCTTCATTGTATAAAGATTATTATTACCTAAATCATGTTACAGGTATTCAGAAGTCCTTCTCCGTAGAGTGACTGCTGGTAACATTTGTTTTTCCAATAACCAAAGAGCATTTGTTAGCCTCACTGCTGAGGGTGCCATGCCGTTTAATGCAGAAGAATATTCTGATATTAATGAATTAAGAGCTTTAGCAGAACTTATTGGTCCCTATGGAATGAAATTGTTGAATGAAACCCTTATGTGGCACATTGCTAGTCAGGTGCAGGAATTGAAGGTTAGCTCCATATTGTTTTTTCTCAAATGAACTTTAAAACTGATTTAAATTCATGATAAATATAAAATAAAAATTATATTACAATTATATATATTTGTATCAATGATATGATGTGCTTACTGAATTATCTAATCCATGATTACTTACTTGGAATTATTGCAGAAATTGGTTGCTGGAAATAAAGATGTACTTGTGGCTCTAAGAACGAATTTTGACAAACCAGAAATAATGAAAGAGCAGTTCAAAAAGTTAACTTGTAAGTAATAAAATTTACCTTGATGATATCAACATAAAAATCCTTATTTTTTGCCAAATTATTGTTTATCATCCATTTATCAATAAACTCACGAATTTATACATTAATACTTTTATATATATATTTTATATATCTTTATGTTTTGTTAATCAAAGTGCTTACAACTGTAGTTATATATTTATCATCATTCTATTCCCAATCATTTAACTTCAGTGCTGATATCATAAAAAATGCAGTATATTTTAATACTTACATTCTTAATTAAATCAGTGCTGTTAAATATAATTTTATTAATTATCAAAAAAATGATTTTATCATTTCATTAATGTAACATCTTTTAATTAACAATCAACCTGTCAAAATACTTCCATTTTCAGCTGTGGATAATGTTTTGCAAAGGATGACCATTGTTGGTGTAATTTTAAGCTTCAGACATTTGGCTCAAGATGCATTAGTGGATGTATTAGAAGAACGAATTCCATTTCTATTAAGTTCCATTCTTGATTTTCGGCACCAGATACCAAATATGGACCCAATGGTGAGATCCCTTCAAGATTTTAATTATAACTTCTCTTCATTGATGATCAGGAGATAAAAAGTGTAATATTGGGATATAAATGAAAATCATGGCTTTCTAAAATTTCCATAAAATTCTTATTATGGAATTTTATAGAATTCTATAATTAGTAAGGGATTCCTCGCATTTGAATGTCCTTTCCTTAATCTTATTTCCAATTTTCACCCATACAAACTCTCCATTTGTACCTCTTTCTCTACTCAACTATATGCCTCAGCTGTTTTAAACCTAATATACTCTATTCTCCTCTCTCTCTCTCAAGAATATATTAATAAAATTGATTTTTCCTAAATATTACATTCTATTGACTATACTTATATTAATACATTTTGTATTGAAGCTGCATACAAATTCTAGTTAGTATTATGAAGTCTTTAAGATGACTCATGATCTACCAAGTGTTTCTTATGAATGTTAATTTTACTGCAACCATTTGCTTGGGTTTTGAATGAATCTATATATAAAAGGCAATTCTAAGTGCACATTTAGTGTGCTTTGAATTACCCATTAAAACCAGGATTATATAATTTCTCATCTTGTTTAATTTGTATGTTATTATAACGTGTAATTTGCAAGGAAAGGGACTCAGTTTGCCTGGATCATAATTTGATCTGTTCTTAAAATGAATTAAGAATGGTATAAATTTCCAAATAAAATTAGTTATTAAGCTTACTATGCATAGGGAAAATACATATTCATGTTTTCTCATTTCATTGAAATTAGGTTGTAATGCTTGATACTTTTGTTAAATTCTTGTACATTTTGTTACAAATGATTTCTTGAACTAGCTTCCGTCTGTTTGACTTCCAAAATATGTGTGTCAGAGATTCTCTTGTTTCCATATTTTTATACGATTAATTTATTTAATTGATTTGTTTTCTATTTATTATCAAATCCAGGTTTTAGTACAATTCCAGTTTAGTAATGCATATTTAATTTTAAAGAGATCTCTGAAATTGAAGAAATGCTCATTTTAAGCTCAAGATGATAAATTTGTAGTTATTTATGTAATTAATAATAATTAGGATAATATTTGAAGAATCTGTTTAATTTTAATATATCATCCTTGAATCTGTATTTAAATTAAATGGTAAGCTTTGCTCAACTTTTTAAGCATATTTCAGTTAGTTGTATTTTAATGTTGTTAATGTCAGTTATTTCATGAATCATTTTTATCTTATTTATATGTATAGTTATATCATAATCTTAGCATGAATATTTATGCATTGAATATTTTCTTTTTACATTGGAAAGATTGAAAACATAAAACTGCAGGTCAGAATTACTTTTTATATCTTAGCATGAAAAGATATTTTTAGCATGAGATTTGTTGTTAAAATATTCTTTTATTATCTATTTAGTTATGCATGAAAGTTTTTAAGTCACATACGTTTTTTATTGCACAGCCTTATTAAGTAGTTATTATTAGATATATTAGAAGAATATATATTAGAAGAAAAGCCTAGTTCTCCTAGTTTTATAGTACAGTTTAGTACTCATTATCCATGCTCACCATCACCCATACTACCGTATTTGACGGCATATAAGATGCACTTTTTTTCCTAAATTAGTTCTATAAAAATTTACCCGCGTCTTAAATGTGAAGGTATTGGTGTCGATACTAAAAACTATTTGTTTAAAAAAATACCCTCGGAAATATGACAAAAGATAACAAGAGATTAAGCAGCGCCATTCAGTTTAAACTAAGAGTGTTAAATTACCCTAAAAGGCATGGAAAGAGAGCAATAGTAAGTCATTATGTTATTGTGGTACCGCGTTGTCGCACGGACTTAAAATACTTTTTTCTCTTGTGGGACGCCTGCGTAATGAGGGTGCGTCTGATATGCCGTCAAATACGGTAATATTCCCAAATTAATTATATATGCTTAAGCTATTTGTCATTTATTTGAAGTATGTTGTTAGTGGGGTGAGTTTTAATCTATGATTCTTTTACTGATATCAATTACATAGCTACATCAGTAGAGAAATACCAGCATAGGAATGTGTTTGACCCTTTTTAGTTATAAAAGCCTTACAATCCACCAATTTTTTCTTGTTTTTCATTTGAGAATAGTTTCAATTTCTAACATTTATATTTTTTAAGAATTGGATAAATTAACATGAGTTATTTGAACAAAATATTTAAAAAATATTGGAATATTAGACAGATAGATAGAACAGATAAGAGTTTTCAATAACTTTACTATTCTGTATATAAATAGTTACTATTTAGACACAACTTTTTCCTGGGCTGCTTATAGATCAGGAATTTTTCATTTTAAGTATTACTTTCCTCTAACCATTGTTGTTGCATGCATTGTATCTCTGTGAAAACTTTTAGCATTGAATTTTCTTTGCCAAACATTCTAAAAGAACTTTGTCAATAATTATTTGTTGAATTGCTAAGTTATTTTTAATCATATTAATTTATTATTTGTGTTCTTATAGAATGATTTATTCAATTCTTGCATTAGGTTGTATGTGAAATGGCATCAGCTGCAGGATTGAGCTGCAAAGTAGATCCAACACTGGTAACTGCACTCAGGAATCAGAAAAATGGTCAGTTGATGGAAATATATTAACAAATAAACTGCCACATTTTATTTTCTCTTACACAATTCTTTCCAATCTATAGAAACTGAGGAAGATGAACATCTGCTTGCTTGTCTGTTAATGGTATTTGTTGCCGTTTCCATACCAAAACTGGCCCGTAATGAAAATTCCTTTTATCGAGCCTCTTTAGAAGGACATGCAAATAACATTCATTGTATGGCCTCTGCAGTCAACAATATTTTTGGTGCTCTGTTCACTATATGTGGACTAGGAGACATTGAAGATCGTATGAAGGAATTCCTGGCTGTGAGTATATTTCATATTGTACGTGTAATATCAAGATAATAAAAGAAAGTAAGCTTCCACTGTTTTCTAAAAAATTTGAAGTATATATCGTTCTACCCTTGTTTGAACATCTTTCATTCCAGCATATCATTCTGGTTTAATATATTAAAAACTGAATATCTTAATTTTCTTTACTTAGCTTGCTTCATCCAGTTTGCTAAGGCTTGGTCAAGAAGCTGATAAGGAAGCAATTAGGAATAGGGAATCAGTATACCTTTTATTGGATCAGGTAAGAATACTTTACTTTTCTTAATTTTATTTGTTAAACATTCCATCACAATTAGATTGCTGACCAGATGGCAACAGTCAAATATAAAATTTTGATTTTTTCAAATTTTTCTAAGACTATTTTTAAAATTTAAGGTATTGAAACTCAAACCATCATTTGTGAGTGATGTCGTTGCGCAGTTATTACCCTGATTATTCCATCTCCTAAATATTCTGAGTTAACAATCTTATATATCATTTTTGATGAAACATAAAGCAATAATTTTAACAAGAAGATGCTAATTTCCCTTATTAGAAGAATCTGACTTTAGTTTTAAATTCAAGTTTTTTGCTATTAACTTTATATAATGTAATTGGGACATTAATTAGCAAATGATTCAGGTTAATTAATTAATGAGTTTAATTTATGCATTATAGTTAATGTTATTATATAATTTATTCAATGTATTTATAAATAACATGATTTGAATGATACATTCAAAAGCTTTATATATTTTCAGATTGTGCAGGAGTCACCATTCCTTACCATGGATTTACTAGAATCATGTTTTCCATATGCTCTTATTAGGAATGCATACCATGCAGTTTATAAACAGGAGCATTCACAAGGATGAGCAAATCTTATCATCATTTATATAATCCAGTGACCTATTGGTTATGCCTTACTTTTTCAGCTTCACTTTCACAAATGTGTTCCTGCGATTGTCATTCTGTTACATATGAATGACAATTGCATACTACTCAATATTCCATTGTATCCTATTGATGCTACCAATCATTGTATTCCAATCCACATTTCCCAAAGTGCAAAATATGTTCCCATTAATTGGACTTCAAAACTTATTTTATGGGACTCCAGCTGGCTGATGTTGATCCACTTTTTGTTTACATGATTAACTTATTTATTTTCATTAAATATATTCATTTTTCAAACTCAGATGTGCACAAAAGTATCACAGCCAAAAATGACATTTTTTAAGGTTTGATAGTAATTCAGCTTTAAAAATGTTCTCTGTTGAAAACTTCTTGAGAAGTAGTTCCCCAGAATAAATGAGGGTTAATCACTGTACAATGGGAACTTCAGGTCAAACTAAAGTATTCCCTCCTTCATTGACATACAAAAATACATAGACTCAGTATTGTGATGATATTCTACCAATCTTATTTTATAAGATTTATAATCAAAACATCACTATACTTATATTAGTTCCAATATCCACCTTTAGTATTTAATTTCTCTATATAATTTAGATTTATCTCTATTTTATGTGAATAACATGAAATGAATTCAAAGTGATCCTAAAAATATTGCTGTTTATGAAATTAGTTCTTAATATTACTCAATATATTATTTGATATTTATTTTTATCAATACAAGAGATTCCATTATTTGTAATTATTGTAAAATTTTACTTGTAATAAATATCTTTATCAAAGAGGATACTAAAGTAGATGAAATCCCATACAATGCAGCTCTATTAGAGTTCATTATTATTTCATAGAGCTCATTAGAGGTATAGTTCATAGGTATTATATCTTGATTTGAAAAGATATTCTTATGATTGTTTGCAATGTTCCCTATTTTCGCTATTTCATCTATAAATGATAAAATGCTTTAACATATTACTCATAATTACATATGTTTGTGTGTTATTAGAGCCTCACTACATCTGGAACTTGTAATTTGCTAGTTATTGGAGGAATGTTCAAATGCCAGAATGACTTACCATGCTACTATTCTTTACTGGAAAATTTCAAATAAGGTTCCTCTGATGGATACTGATAGTTTATTCTGAGATAATCTACCTTTATATAAGAGTATCAATAGCAAATTATCTAAACATACTTTTATGTTGTCCAAGTCGTTGCGCATGAAAGTAACAAGTGAATACTTCCTGGCTGAGTACCTTAGAGAAAAAATGTACCCGTAATTGGATATCATACAGTGAAAAACTCACCAATATGTTTTAAGAAATGTTTTGATCTAAAACTTAGTCTATTATATATGTAATTATCTAGTAAATTAGTTTGATTTGGAGAGTTTTGTCTCCATTTTCAAAACTGTCAAACGTTTCAAACATATTATTAAAAACTAAGAGCTCAGTCATTAATGTGCTTTTGAACTCTAGAGAATTAATCTAGGTTCAAAGTCTATAAACATTATCTCCATTCCAAAACCATTAGTTAATTCATTCATCTCTCAAATAATATTCTTATATTGATATTAAAATCAGTTAGCATTCTCCTCCAATTTACTTAAACTTTGTTAACAGTGGTTTTGTTTTTATTTACTAGCCCATGTGACGGATAATTGTCTTGAAAAATGTTTTAACACTCAATGTTAACATATTTAACTTGACTGTATCACTTAAACTGTAGAGGCTTAAATCAGCTATCATCACCAAAAAAATGGCATAAATTCTATAGTTTAATTTATGTGAGTGCTGAACCTTTGTAATTGTAAACATGTAGATAACATTTTTAGTAGCCTAAGAGATTTAGCATTAAAGTTTACTAACTTCAACCTATTATAACACAATGGTCTAAAATAATGCCAACTACTAAGATACTTGTCATCATATTTGGGAGGAATGAGATATTTCACTTGATTTAGATGCAGGCACATTGGAAAAAAGTACCAGATATTAAAACTGGTGAGAATTTGAAGTTTTTCAGCTCTATGCATCCTCCACATCTATTTAAAATTTAATCTCACATTAGAAATAATTAATAAAAAATGTTGAATGTTTAACAAAAAATGTAATTTTGTATGTCTTGCAAACAAAATTCAAGTTGAACAAATAATCAAGTTGAAGGAAATAAGTTTATAAGTATAAATTATATCACTTCTTGGGATACAGAACTTCATTTATCCTAATTAATCAGTGTATGATTTATGTGAGGTTTTGAAATTTAGAAACTAGAAGCAACCCTAATCTCTTACACTTTCCCTGCTTAACTACAGTTTATTTTAATCGCACACTAAAAATATTTCATACTGACAATCACTCATCAAATTTATATTTTTATATATATATAATATAAAATTTATATTTTAATTTTATTGTGAAGAGAAAATGTAGAAATTTTAGGACTGAAAACTGCAAATTTAAAGAAATTGAGTTATATTAAATCAAACCAATGTGATTGAAAACTGAAGAGGAGCTTCAAAATTATATCTGTTCAAGATTCAATTATTGCTTAACAATCTTTAGACTTATGGGAGTAAACTGACCACTAAGAGTGGTTAAGAGCTAATCCTAAGGTCATGCTCATCTGCAACTAATCATGGTTAAATCTATAGTGTAGTCAAAATTAATGGTTTTCTTAAAAACAACCCAACTCTATTATAGCAAGTATTACTCATAATAATTCTTTAAAATAGCAGTATAATACATAAAACAAAATAATACTTCTTAACTAATTCTATTTAGACAGTATTGGTTAGTCCATTATTTAAGAAGTATGGTCTATCCAATAGCTAACTTTTTATCTATGGACTTTAGAAAACAGTAAATAATTTACCTCAGAGGTTTTATTCTTTTATTTGTGATAAAGATTTAGTCATTATAGATTTATATCATTATCTGCAATTTTTCTGTGAAAATTCAAAAGAAGTAAATGACTGACTTGTGATGCTCAAGGTTTAGTTAAAGTGGTATTAATGAAAACTCAGTACATAATTATACTTTAATAATACTCTATTGATCACAATATAATAAAATGAAAAAATAATTCTTTTATGTCAATTTACGCCCAAGTTTACTTAAGAATTTTATTTAAAATTATTTATTTGTGCATTACATTGCATGTAATTTGAAACTTACTATTTGAAGTAATTCTATTGTTATATTTATTTAATATTAATGTGTGTTAGAGCTACAAATAGGCACCAGGCCAGGTGGTAGCTCTTAATTAAGCTTTATAAAAAACAGCAGGATTATTAGCTAACTGATTACCAGTAATTTAGTAATAATTATTATTATGAAACTACTTAGTATAAACAAACAATAACATCTTTCATTCCCAGGAGTCTACCTTGCCAGTAATGTTCCAAAAAACCTCTTACCACATAAAATGTTTTAATATTTATTCAATCTTATGAACGAGTATAACAAATTTTCTATACAAAGATTACAGGTTTTCATAAATACCACCGTCTTTAAAGATTAAAGGTATAATCAAGGGTTTTTTAGATTTGAATCGGGCTCATTTCTACAGATGATAGACAACCTTCTCCCCCTAGGGACCACTTTGCTCTTAAAAATAGACTTTTCTTTGCTCAGCAATTCATGGGTATAATCATACCTCGCCGTTCCCCTTCAAGAGAGAATTTTAATTGAGTTAGTGAAGAATAATACGAAAATTATAACATCCTAAATCTGCTACACTTACGTCATTATATACAATGATCTTCGACCAAGAAGAACATCGACAATTTTATTTTCTTTCTCGTGGACAAGCCTCATCACCGAGGATGACATAAGACTAATTCCTGCTATAATGTTTCCGCAAAACTGAAATACAATCTCAGCTTTACTTCTAGTTGACAAATTAATCAGTACATTAACTACGAATGAGACAGTTGTAAAATTAGCATATTTACCCTAATACTATCAATATGTGGCTTAATATGACCATCCTCAGCAAGGTCAAGAACATGAACCAAAGAAAGATGAGCAGAATTTGGAGGAAAGGCGACTTCCCTCACACGATTTATTATTTTCATGTTATCATTGTTCCACTTAAGTCTTTCAGTTTCTCGGTATCCATGGATAGCCTAGCAACAATAGAAATATGGATGTAATTAGGATAAAATCTGTATGAATTTCCGGTTTTCCTCGCCAATAATCAGTTCCTCATCGACTTACATCGTCCCAATGATCGAATTCGTAATGCAGTGCATTCAATACAGGATTGAGTTCTTCAACTAAAGAATTCTCTTCTGCTTCACTGACAAAATTCTCTAAGACTCTCATATCCCGAGTAAACTCCTCTTTGGATTTATCATCAAATTGTTCGCTGAAGTCCAAATAGTCTGAGTGAATACCGGTACATTTCGAGGAATCTTCATTTTTAATTTTGTAGTTTGCTGAAGGCCTATTAACATTGCTAAATCTGCTCGCACTCAAGTGCGACTTATTTAAATGCCGCACACGGCGAAGTAACATACCTTAAGCTTCGCTCGCAGAGAGGGTATTATTCGACTTAACAATATTGGTTGGTGGCTTTTAGTTTCAACGGGACGCATTTACGTCTTGAATTACTGTCTTGCCTCATCATTGCAGCCAACAGAAATCTCGACGATGAAGAGATTAGCATAACCAACTGGCGCACTTTTTAAAATGTAAATATCTCAATTCTTAGCATTTTATCTCCCATACTTATACAAGTAAATAATTTCGAAAATATGAAATCTGCATATAGATTCTTGCTTATTAACAGTATTGTACTCGGAAAGGTATTATAAACGCAAGAATACAATGGTGTTAGATTCCGTTAATTTAGACTCATTTTAGTCAACGAGCCTTTCTATAAAACTCGAATTTCTCATTTGCGTCACTTTTGTAGAGTTAAAATATGATGCAGATTGAGATTCTAGTGAAGATACACAATGTTACATTAAATGAACATTCAGTACAAAGCATCAAGCATTATGAATTTTATCTTCACGTAGAATTTTTTTGCCGTTCCATTCAAAAATTGGGAATAATCTGTAAGCCAATTTAAGATTTAATAGGTGATTGAGCTCGAAAATAAAAGAGCAAGAGCTTTGATATAGCTTGTTAGTGATGATTTAACTTATGAGAACAGTAGGTTCTAACCAATATGAATATTGCTGGAGGATTCCAAAAGACTATCACTTACAATTTAAATGGTGTTACATCAATGAATGTGTCATCCATCCTGTAATAGATCTTCCAGCTTAATTTTAAATATACTCTAAGATTTAAACACTCATTTAACATGGTCTTAGATATAGTACATTAACTGATAATTAACGTTAAAAAGACAGTGGCATGTATTTTAATACATAGAAGTTGGGAGTTAATTATAGTTAATAATAATCTATTTCATTCATCAAATTTTACATTTGGTCTCCAGCTGAATGAGCCAATATTTTTAAAAAATTCTGATAATAATAATTTTATTCCATATGAAAAAGGTAAATATGGTTTAATTCCTTCTTGGTTCACCATTAATCTTTTCAGTTTGATTTTGTTTTGAAATGAAATTGAAGGGATCACTTATCAACAGAAAAATTAATAAATATATCTGTAACATTCCATGCCTATTACATTATGCAGTACTATATTTAAATTGGAAGGAGAAAAAGACATTTAATTAATGATGATCATGCTATCACAAAATATGGAAAATCTCCAATGTTGTGATTTTAGTGCAAGTTTCCAAACACAAAACACATTTTATTGTGCATTAAAAAATTGATTTGCTGACCTTGTGAAATGTCTCCATGCTGAAATTGTGATGCATTTATTCATTTCATTGTCAATCATTGATAAACTTAATTTTTTCTTTGCAGGGAGGTTAATTAAAATGAAGAGCAAAAATTAGCATTCAAAATTTAAAATCTAAGTTATAGCATCTTGAATAATGCTTAAGTTATACAAAACAGAAAAAAAATCATTCAACCATAAGTTATCTCATAATAATCTATTGAAACAACATCTTTGAGACTACACTTTATTATAAAAAGAAAAGTTAATTTACAAGAAACATACTGGAGAAATTGAAAAATAACATTTCACTACATTTAAATAAAAATAGACTCTTATTGATTTACAAACCACAGTTTGTTAATCATATTCATCACGTTAACATACAAACACTGAGTTTTCATTACAAAAATAGAAAATTTTTGCTCTTTATAACAGTAAACATTCCTAAAATTAGTTATTCCTCTTAGCAATGAGATAATAATCCAATATATTAGTTCTCTTAGATTTCATAATAATGAGAATTACTATAGGAATAGATAAAATATTTTCATATTCCACTATGAAATTCATACAGGTTATATCCAGAAACTCGTATATGTATGGACGTTTCATAAAATAGAAGATGAGAATTTGAATGTTTAGTACTTAAGGAATCTATGTACATTTCAAACTCTTTGAGTTTCCAATTGAAGATAATAAATCAAGTATTTTTATTTGATTTTAAATGAACTATCCAGAAGTACTTTTTAGCCATTCAAAGTAAATAAGTTTGGTTTAGGGAAATAGCATCTCAATTCAAATTTTTCTGTTTTCAAGTAGGAATTATATTGTAAAATCAAGAGAGTAAACAATGAAACTAAAACATAATGAGAATAATCATGACTTACATTTGAATTAAACATCTTTATTAGTATATTACCAGTGAAAAAATGATGAAGATCTCGAAGATTTATATTTTGCTAGCTCTTCTGAGTAAATATTTTTATTGTAGACATTTGTCATGTTTTAAATGATGTAATGATAATAATTCCAAGAGATTACTTGCTGCATCTGATGGAAAATTTGCATCCATGAACTGAAATCCTTTTGTAAAATGCTTAATTCTCACCTATGGTTCATCTTGGTTTTCACAAGAATTTCTAGCTACTATTTTCTGTATTATGATTTGCCATGTTAATCAACTTCTGATTTTGGAAATTTCATAAATACTCTGAAGTTATTCTCTCTTATTTTCAGATCAAAGATTCAAGCTGTTAGTATTTTCCTTATAATTTTGAACAAACCTGGTACTGAGAGTAATTTTTAAGAGGAATGTCACAGATATTCTATAATATATATTATATATATATATACAACCTAGTTCCCAGTTATTACTTTCCTCTTACAAAAACAAGCCTAGAGGTTAGGTTACCATGAAAAACTTTAAAAAATTTCCATAAATGAATTATGATTGTGAACAGCACCAATACTGAATATATATTTCTGTGAATGGGAGCATATGGAATGGTAAATTTTTCATAAAATTGATCATCAGCAAAGTAAGTTGGACCAAAATTTATTCCTTCTAAACTGGCCATGTGTCCATTGATAGTCTCACATGATAAAACTTTTCATCAACTATTATCAGAAATATAAATTTATGATTGAGCAAGCTGAGTAAACTTATTTTGATGATAAAATTTTGACTTGGAAGATTAAAATGTTTCAAGAAATTTGGCTACGAGTACTGATAGAGTATCATAATCAACTCTTTCATGGCATTCACCAAGATATGTCTCACTATAGCAAAGAGACCCATATAAACCAATTTTCTCATTCCATTATTCACTTCACTAAAATGTTATATATATCTTCAAATGAAGCTCTCATACAGTTAACAAAATCTGCGCCATCCCGATGAGGTGGATAGCTGGACACAATGGAGCCAAGCATATCATCAGCAATCAGATACCTAAAAATGTAAAATTCATCAACATGTAGCAATATACATTTCAAAACTAAAGGACAATTAAGGGTTAAGATGCAGAAGAAATCTTACTACTCATTGGATTAATGAAAATGCTGATTCTTCGTAAATGATTCATGAAGCAAAGGGTCCTCATTCACATTTATGATAGGAATTAGTTTTAGGAATCTCATAATAAGTTTCAGGACTGTAAATTTTGCTTCATAATTAAAACTCAAAAGCTATTATTTATTAAATATGCAAGAATAAACAATCAGAAACCTGAAGGGATGCTGAATCACTCTTCCTATTTTCCCAACGAATACCTAAGGCACATTCCTAAATTTCAAACTGTAATGTATGGTATACTCTATGTTTATTGATCTACATTTTAGAGAAAAATATTCTCAAAGAATTTAATTTAAAATGTGGTTTTAAATTTTGAAATTGAAAAAATAGTATAACATAAAATGTAACATAGAATAAAAATAGACCTACCCAATTCCATAACCATCTTTCACAACAGGTCCAAAAGCACCAGCTTGCACATTAGGAGATGATAGTGTTGATGTTGACAATACATTATGGTTTATTGAGGCATAAGCTGGATCTCTATATATTGCAGGTAGCTCTTTTATGTTTGGATCTGCTTCTGCCACTTTTCTCAGACCAAATAAATGTCTGTCAAATCCTTGTCCTAATGAAATGAATCATTAAGAACAACATTCAATTTGTAGATTATAAAAAAAGGCAGTAGGCAAATATGCATTAAATGCATTTCTGCTAAAGGGTCAGTTCCAAAAGAAAGGCCTACCAAAACATACATTCCACAGGATGGGGATATTCTCAAAATAGGATTAATTCTGAATCCATGGCCCAAGTATGTATTGATTAAAGAGAGAGCAAGGGGAGAGAAGCAATTGTAAACACAGCCATAATTACCCATAGCTGCATCTCTAGTCAAAGCTCCATGCATTTCTGAGCACTGCCTTATCATACCCTGCAATTCCGAAACTGATGGTTGATTTTTTGAGTTCACAGCTTCACAGAAAGCCTATGTTATTGGACAAAAATGTCAAAAATATATATCAACACAATTTAGCCAAATGGCTGTAAATAAGTCTCAGAATTTATTCTTGAAACTAAATATAATTACTCAAAATAAATTTGTCTCAGGAAGTGATGGAATTTATTAGACAAAGAGAGACGTAAATATTAAATTTACTTAATTCAATTCCACTTTTAGATTTTACCTTGGTGGCCATTGTACATGGTCTTATGGTTTCTGTTCTTCCATGTTTAAAGGCTGAAGTACTACAAGATTCATAAGTTGCAACTTGCTTCCCAGTTTGCTTATGATATGCCAGCTAAAATGTAGTAATTACATAATAATGATTATTTAAGAAAATAAAAATAGTTTATTAAGCATTCAAAAATAATACATCAATTTTGGTCATTACTCTTCCAGCAACAGATTAGAGGCGCAATTCACTATGAGATTTGGTATCAAACAAGTCACAAACAATTAAAAATTTACTTCCTCATAAAACCTTTGCAATAGAAATTATATTATTTTAAAATATAGTAAGCATGAGCAAGGGAAAATGAAAGACCAATACAGAAAAAATATGATTCTTTTGCTGACATAAACTCTTAGAAATAATAATAGTTTGACGATATACAAGATACCTTCCAAAAAATGCCTCAAAAGTAACTTTTAGATCATAGATTCCAATTTTTCTCACCACATGTTTCCTTGCAGTCAAATAAAGCTTTTTTTATATGTGACTGAGTTTTGTGAAAAATATCTGGGAATCATAAAAAATATTATATAAAAACTTAAAAAAACTATGTTTTACCTGGAAACCAAGTTGCATAATAGCATCAGGACTAACTTTTTGCTTTTTACATAATTTCTTGCCAAAACCAGGAAATTCTAAAATATTGATTTTCAACTGATTAGTGATGGAATCATAATTCTTCTTAGCTTCAGTGATAATATTTTTCATCTCTTGGTCAAGTAAAAAATCTGTGTAAAATACAAAGAAAAGTCTTTAGTAGAAAACATTTCAGTTTTCTTATTTACTTCAAAAAGATCCAAATCCTATACTTTATAAGAAAGCACCAAAAGTATACATTATGTGATTGAATAATGAAGGATCAGAACATTTATTACTACTCTTTCTCGCTTGAGTGAATAAGAGTATATAATAAATTAATAACACCCTCCAAAAATACACCGATGTAAGTTCTGTGGTCTTTTAAACTCATCAACAGAGTTATTCATCAAATATAGAAGTAAGTAAAATATTTCATAATTGATTCTTAGGATCGCATAAAAATGTTGCTGATAATTTTACCTAGTTGCAGGATTTGAGGAGATTCCTTTGCTTTTGTTTCAGGATGAACATGAGGCTTTTGTGTACTATCTTTATAAATGTCGTTGAAATATCGCAAAACTGCAACACCATCACCCCATGAATGCTCAAAATTTATTGCTGCTTCTCCATCTTTATTTATTATTAGTGTAAATGATTTATCAAACCATCTGAAAGATTTATGAAACAATTTCCAAATTTCAAACAATACAAAATTTTTACCTTACATATGAAGTATCCTATCCTACCTGTTTGTTCCATCAGCATGTAGGAAATTTTGTACCAGAGGGACATGGCCAGTGGACGGATTATCATCCAAAGCTAATACAAACAGAGCTGAATCTATCAAATTAAGAGCATTTTCATTCTCAGGAGAAATAGCTTTAAGTCGCTTTCTTGCATTTGCCCAAGCATCTCTTTCCATAGTTGTCAAAATTCCAACAGGATATTTACGTGTTGCCGAATGATCTGCACTAATGGTCATTATCTCTTTCAGACTAGCAAATATTTCCTCAGGGGAATAAATATTACCTACAAAAGTTAGATCCAGATGATATATGAATAAGTGATGTACATACAAATTAAATATGTGGATTTAACAAAACACGTTATCTACCATCCTTATCCAGGACATCGAATGCATAAAATTCCCCCTTTTTCATCACAAGTATATGCTTTGCTTTGACATCCTGGAACAATGTATCTTTGCCTACTTCTGGTATTCTTGTTGAGTTGAATAGGCTTGGAAATTGAGACATATCTAATGGAAAAGCCTGAAATCATATTAATAAATATTCAAAAAATTTGCAATCACAAAGTCACGATAGCATTGTTTCTCCAATTTATTTTGAAGAAAAATTGGCTGGAATTATAAGATTCATAAAAAGAATTTTGAGAGGGAATTTTCATACATCAAATTCACAATAAATTCAACTATCTAATAATCTATGATTACACAGTAATATTAATAGTAATAATTTAATATCTTTCTCAATCCAAAAGTTCTGTACATTCTCCACTATGTTAAAGACTTCACAAATTTATTCCTGTTTGATCTTTACAAGGATAATGTCTCACCTTGAAGAGATATGCTCCATACCAAGAGAGAGCAGAAGGTAAAATTCCAGTGACAGTTCTGAAGAGATCTGTGTCACTCTTCTTTGGGTTCAAGTGGTAAACCTCAGGCTCCAAAATTCCTGCTCTAAGACTTTTCATGAACCTTTTACATAAGGTCAGATAAATCAAATTAGTAAAACAACAATAGTTGTATAATCTGACACCAAATAGTTTAGAATAGTCACAAGGCAATTAAATTTTTATGGCCAAAAAGTTATGTAAATTAAATGTAGGGATATATATTTAAAAAGCAATTCTAATATCCTGCAATGCTAATTTTTCACAGTCTGCTAACATGTCAAAATATGATGATGGTTCATTTGATTCTTCATATTATTTGCAAATTTACTGGCATTCAGTTGTGGTAAAATTTATAATTATTCGCACACAGGTAATACTTAACTTACCTAACTGAAGAGATTAACATATTTGTGGCTCTAATTAACTGGTCATTATAGGCTTCCTTTGGATCTCGTGTAAATACAAGTATCGGGTTGTAGTTGATAGGAAGTGGTACACGATCACTTAGGTACATATCAAACCATGGTTTTGATATGTAGCTAGTATGTTTATTTTCTTTGTCTTGTTCCACAAGTTTTTTGTGAAGAGACTGTCCAATTCCGTTGGGACCAACAAATTTCTTCACTGTTTCCTCTGTCTTAGAAAAGTCTCCTGATGCAAGAAGAGGCCTTTGTGCATTTAAGTACCGTTCTGCGGTTTTATTAAGGTCGGGTATGGGTAGTCTAGGCAAAGAAGGCTGAAAATGCATGGTAGGAAGCCTACTCCGTTGTAGATACTGGTAATCATCTTGAGAAGAGCTGTGCGAAATATATTATACATAACATACAGACAATAGCTTAGAAAAATTGACTTTAATTCCGAAAAAAATATTGAAAAATACCTTTTAAATCTGATAGGGATGAAGGAACTAACAGCCTGAAAAATCGATTTTTTAAAATTCCTTTTTAACTGGATTTCAGTGACATATAGTAGTTAACTATTCAAAGTAAATTTTAAAGTATGTTACCCTAAAATATTGAATAATACGGAAAAATATTAGATATTTATAAAGAGATCCTACCTGGCTTTTTCTGGTAAGGCTTGTGCGGAGCATTATGACTTATGAACTTAACAAAACAGACGTACTAGTGAATGCCAAATTGAACCTCTATAAATACCTCATACCACTTGGCACAAGTAAGAAAGACTCGTCAATGTTTGTTGTCAATCTATCAACTTACAGCCAACTTTAAGGTCCTGATAGGAAAAATAAAACTCAGCATATAAAAAGATAATGAGGAATATGGAAGGTGAGGCAGAGTTCAATCGTCTCCGAGCTAATCTCTTATCATTATCAATCACAGATACGTACGCAAGATTAATGAAAATCTGAGACCATGACATGTGCCAGGTTATGCAGTCATTTATGTATCAAATCTAATTCATGAAAATTGCAAGTAAATAAGGGTGTTAATACATTTGTTTTGATAATTAGCTCAAGTGTTAGTATGACTACATCACTGATGAAAGTGACAAGTAGCTCTCTGTGTTCTCATTTGTTTTTCTTTCATTTGTTTCATTCTATCCTTCGCCGAGGTATACTTGACAGCATTTTGAAGAAAGGTTGCCTGATATTGTGTTTAAATAAGGTTTTATATCTACATTTACACGACATCTATGTAGTATGAAGAGTTCAATTACTCGATATTTTTGAATGATGGTGTACCATGTAACATATGAATGCTGAATACCGTGTGTTTCGCTTTCGAACAATCCATTTGTACCCTGAAACTTCGGAGGAACTATGTCCAGTTTTTCGAATATATTTTTGCTTTACTTTTGTCAGCGTGACAAATGGATGCAACCTAGATGAATTTTATTGTCACTGTTCGTTATTTAAAAAGTTTGAGCTGAGTTTTAAGAAATGGATGTGTCTGTACAGGTAGCCGTCAGGGTAAGTATTGCCTGAGTATGTGTTTACATATCCTTCATTTGTAATTATTATGATGTCTACAATTTATTCGTTGAAGTATATAAAATTTTATAGAAAATTAATATTGGTTTTACGCTGTATGTGTTTTGATGAATTCGAAAATTATAGGTACGACCCTTCACATACCAAGACAGAAATCATGATGTTGTGTGTCTGAACAGTTTGCCGCATAGTAACCAGATCATTTTAGGCGATGGAAATGTTTTTGATTTCGATTACGTTTTGCCAATTGGTTGCACCCAAAGTCAATTTTTCAACACAGCTGTTGCATCGTTGCTCAATTATGTATTGGAAGGTAGAGTCTTAACTCGCTTATTATATTTATTTCAGTATCTCTTAATTCAATTTCATATTTATATTTTTTCGTGTATCCAACGTAGTTAGGCCTTATTAGATGTAGAAAATGGTCAAATTTTCTTTGGATTTGTGACTTCTCTGTACGTTCAATTCGTGCCAGAAGACTCGTTCTTAGCTCATAAAATTTATCTTGATTGAGATTAATTTAATCCATAATTAAGTTTTATGCTATGTATTTGTTTATACTATTATTTCCCATTGTTGCAAATGGTACAAAAATAATATTGTTAGTCATTTTTGTTCATTGAATTTTTGATCATAAATAAAGTAAATTAACTAATATAAATTATCTTCTCTATTTTTTTTATCTATCAGGCTACGACACTTCAGTAATAACATATGGACAAACTTCTTCTGGTAAAACCTACACTTTATTTGGACCTGGTCTTCATTGTGCATTGAGTGAATCTGAATTTGGAGTCATACCAAGAGTTACCAGAGAATTATTTCATCAACTTGGGGTTTGTTTTACTCCTATACTTCTGATGTTCTGTATACGTGTTTGCATCCAAATTAACTGATTTTTTTTTCTAGGAATGTTTGGAGAGGAACTTTGTGATAAAAGTGAGCTTTTTAGGTATCCAAGAGGATGTTGTTTGTGACCTATTAAATACAAATCAGTTTCAGCGTGAAGTAATAATTTCTGAAGATCAATATGTAAGTCTGTTAAAATTTTAATATTTCATGTTTTTAATGATTGCTATAAACTTTGCAATTGTAACTTGTTTCTATTCTTTATTAATAACTTTGTAGGGTTCTGTTGTTGTGGATGGAGCTGAAGAAGTAATATGTCAAAATGTAGCAGAAGTGTTCAACTGTATCCATATTGGAATGAGTAATAGACATACAATTTTTTCTTCCCTGAGCTGCAATTCTGTGAATTGTCACACTATATTTATGATATCTGTGAGGCAGCAGTGGGAGACAGGTGAGTCCTTGAACTTATAATCCTCATCTATATTAGAAATACTTATTGGTAGTTCAACATTTAGCAAGTATAATTAGTAATGAATTTAGGAATTGAAACAATCTATTTCTTTGTTTTGACTCACTTTACTGTATTGTTCTCCATAGTGTATTTTATTAACTTAATTTTAAAATATTTGTTTAATCACAGAGAGTGGAATGGTGGAGCTTAGGACGTCAAAAATATTATTTGCTGACTTGGCTGGCTCAGAAAGGACATATTCTAACCAAGGAATAAATGGGTGGTTTCCAGGAGTAATAAAAATGGATCCAGGGCTTGCTGCGTTAGCAAATGTTGTCTCAGCTTTGAGTGATCCGATGTGGAAAAATCACAGAGCACCACCCCCATACATGGAGTCAAATCTAACTAAGATTTTGAAGGTATTGTGCTGTTAATAATATTTTTAAAGTTTAAATCCTATATTTGTAATATCCTGTATGTCTCAAATCAGGTTCTTCTGTAATTCTACACAATTTACTAACTACTTGGAATGTACTATATTCTTAGTTATATATGTTTGCCTGTCTGTTAAAAATTGGAATATTTAATATTTATATGATGAAGATTATGGATGTATGATTAAAAATATTTTAAAATTCTCATTCACTGTTAATATATTTCCTGATAATTTTGAATCCTAATTACCAACCCTCTGCCTTTTGGACAAAGATTAAGATTTTTAACAATTTCAATTAAATTTTGGATCTGTATAAAAAAGAAAAGTAGTAGATTAAGGTCTCTTTTTTTATTAATATAGTATTCTCTTTTCATGTTGTAATATTAGTTTGATTACAATCATGTTTTTGAGTTTAAGAAGAATTGTATTGTAGCTCCTTTTTCATGTTATTCATGCTAATAATCTCATTGTGTTTCTATCTATTTTCTTAGGATTCCTTTGGTGGAAGAGCCAAATCCCTCTTTGTCTGTTGCCTCTCTCCTGCTTCCCTTGATTTTGATGAGAGCCTTAACAGTCTGAGATATGCAGCTCGGGTACAGAACATAGCAAATCACCCTGTTGTTAATGTGTGTGTATATAATAATCATATGAAAGGAGGAAATTTGAATTGTGCTAATAGCCCCAGATTTGCCTTGGAACACAAGAGCACAAATGATGAAATATTTGGGTTTGTATGATTATGTTTATGCTCCCTCAAAAGTGTAGAAATTGGAATATAGTGTGGAATTTAGTAAGCAATCATTTTAATTCCTTCCAGACTAGAGTTTGCTGCTCTGCAATGGATGAAACTTGTTTCCAATGCTGAAGGTTTATTTAAAAAGATGATTCTAAATGAAAGTTTGACTGTCGAGGAGAAAGAGCGTATTCGACTGTGGCTCTGCTTAAAACAGGAATGTGATGAGTGTGTGGGCCTAGAAGAAAATGTTGTAATTGAAGATAATGAAGAAACACTTGCACAGCGCAGATCTTTGGCCAGAATAGGTATGTTTATTTTATAAACTGGGTGTTCAGTAGTTTTCATTTTTATGCTAACTAACTCTTTATTTCAGAAGAATTAACAGAAAATGAAGACAAGACAGATGATATTGGAGATGTTAATGAAAATTTATCTGAAGAGGAAAACAATAATTCTTTGGTGGACAGCAATCAAGATTTGTCACAGTATGCATCAGAAAATGAGAGTGATATAAATTCACAAACGCCAGACTTCTTAGATAAGTTAGATGAGTATATGAGAGTTTTTAAAGAGAAGACAGATATCTTTATTTGGGAAACAATTGAGTCTTTGCAGTTTAAGGCCTCCAAAGATCTGATGTCTAATTCACTTGGATTAGAAGAAGGTAAAAATTAAAATTTATCTTAGACATATATTTTTCCATTCTTAAGACCAAATTTATATTTTCAGTTAAGGATGTGTTGTTTTATTGTTATGAAAATTATTACATGGCTATACTTTCAATATTTGGTTATGAATATTATAGTATTTCTTTGAATGGTAATGAAATTCTTGATTTTGGTCCATTACCTTATAATTTGTATATTGGTTCTGCTTAAATCTTAGGTAATGAAAGTGAATATTTAATAGGAATTATAAACGGAATGTTGGCTTTATTTAATGCCACAAAGAAGTTTGCTAATTTTATGTATAATCAGGATTGCAAAATTTTAGCTGGTTAAATAATTCTGTTTAATACCAAAAGGAAAACTTTTAAAAGAATAAATAAAAAATTTTTTGAGTGCATTAACACTATATTCTCAGAATGTAATTCTTAAGGTCTGAGAAAATTTTAAATTTTTGAAATTATTTTCTATGTTGCTTCTTTTGTAGTTGATACTGTTTTTGACTCTTTATTTTGGTATGCTGAATTTTCAGTTCTGTCGGAAATGTCTTTCTAAATTTTCTAATATCCTGTGGATATATTATGTGATAAATCATGTTAAGTAATCAATTGTACATAACATTATTCTCTAAGAATCAGTTAGAGCAAAATCCTTTAAACACACGAAAAAATTATCATTTAAAATCCTGTATTGTTAATTACAGATGATCATGAGTAAAGCATGGTGTTATACTTTTGTTTTAGAATTTATTTTTAAAGAGAGTGCATTATGATTAATAAATAAAGTTATCAATTTAAGTTATATTCACAAAGCCTTAGAATTTAAAAACTTTTTTAAAATTTTAGTTACTACCAGTACAGTGATTTAAAAATATTAATGCTGTATAGTTTTATCTTTGTTTTTGTTTAATATAAATTGATGCATGGTACATTTATTTTATTTCTATTTGTTATCTAATTAATTAGTAAGTATCATGTTGTGGAATAAAGTTTATTATTGACCAATTTATGTTAATAAAACTTGACAGTAGTCCAGGTTGGATACTATTAAAAAAAATAAATATTGAAACACGCTTTAATTCACTATTAGTTTCTAATTTTTTCATTTATGTTTATTAAAAATTAAACATTAACGTGTATTAAATTGTAAAAAATAGAAAATTCCCGATTTTTTTAGAATTGGGAAATTTGATGAACTATTGTTCATACTTCATTATAATACTCCTTTTGGATAAAATTATTATTTAGAAATTCTTTTTACAGGTAAGGATAGGAAGAAGTGGGAAGGGATAAATTCATCTTCTGATGATGCTCTAATAAAATCAAAGCTTCCTATTGGAATGTTCCCACTGAGCTCCCTTAGTTCAAGAAGGCATAGTATACATCCTGGAGCTGTTGATTCAGAAATGAAAAACATTGCTAAAGCACTAGCAAAAGCTGACTTAAGAGAATCTTTGCCAGGTCACATTGTAAGTAACACTTGCTTTTCCATTTTTATCTACTTAAATTACCTAAGAATTTGTTTTGCAAGTTTGTCAGGAAGTTAAGCCATCACTTGTGTTCTAAATTCTGCCAAATATTTAGTTTATACAGTATTATTAATGCATTGAAAACTAATTTGTGTACAAAGATGAATGTGTATGTATGAATAAATTACGGATGAATAAGGAAAATTTAGCCAGTACTGAATGGATACCAATTAGAGAAATTAAATTTTTGTAATATTTACAAAACTTATTCAAAACCACATCAAAACTTTTCAAGTATGGCCTATTTTCAATTCAAGCTTAATTTGTATGATATGATTTATTTATAGTATCTTAATTTAAAAATATTCTCAAATAATATATGATTTTCAATTTAAATCAGAATCCTCACTCATTTTGTGAATCACCATTAATCCATTTGGAGTGAATGGAATATTGCTCTATTGGATGCCTTTAATATGATCAACCTTTGATAATCATGATGTATGCTTTAGAGAGTTTTGAGATTTTTCATTGTCACATTCTTTACATTATATCCATCATTATTGGGATTCTAAAACAGAAAGACTGGGGGAAACTTAAAATTAAGTTTAAGATATGGGGGTAATCTGTTTCCATGAAACTAAACTATTTTATTTGGTATCTTATTGCAAATATCACAATACTAAATGCATTATCCATTACTCTATTTCTATTCTCTCTTTTATTATTCAATTTCAGAGTTTGTTAGCAGAAAGTAAAGTAATGGAAGAATGTGCTGTTAAAGAATTAGAGAAGAAAGATCATGAAGTTGATGTTTATTCAAAATCTGAGATTGTCCCTGTGAATAGCAAAAATGAAGCTGCTATCCATAATAAACAGAGGAATGATGCTGGTGACCCAACTCAGGAATTGAAATTGTTGGCAGCTATGAAAGAAGCCCACCAAAATCAAATAAAGCAAATACTGTTGGATCTTCAAGGTGCTCAAAGAAGGATTGAAGAGTTACAAAATACTATTCATATTAAGGTATATTTCCCATTTTCATCTCAGGTATTTAATTTTAGCTGAAATTTCAAATTCCTGATTTAGCTAAGTTTTATTTTAAAATGTATAGAATGATGTTTGCATGTGGGAAATTTCATTCTAAAAATTACTTTCAGGAACAATTTATTGCTGATATGATAAAGAATAGTGAGACAAGAGCATCGGCTAAGCATCGTTTTGAAAGGAAAATTCATAAACTGGAGGAAGAATATTATAAAGCAAAGGTGAAGCTGGCCCAAGCTGAGAAAAATTATGCCCAAGCTACCAAAGGTTCTTTGAGAACAGCTTCAAAGGAGGATGAAATGAAGTATAAAAAAGAGATTGAGAAGTATAAAAAGTCAACCATAAAATTTGAACAGCGCTTGAAAGATATTGAAAATATTAAACAGCTTGCTGGTGACAGTGCAAAAAAGTAAGTAATACAACTTAATTGCTTTATAAAAGTTTAAGATTTTACTTTTTATGTGATTCTTATAAGTTACCTTCATGTCCCATCTAGTTCCAGTTTTGTGCATCAGTTTTGCTTATATTGCTTTATATATTTCCATAAACTTTACTTATTTACCTACAATTTAATTGAAATTTTACTTATGTTTTCTTACTTCTTTGGTGAAATTATTTTAGAATGAATGGTATTTTTCTCATTTCTCATCTAATAAGAATGATGTTTATTGAATTGTTTTTTATGAATTGCAAAGATTTGGAAGCAACTATTAAGTCTATAAGTGTTCTATTATGTAAAAAAAGTTGGTAACACTGAGTTTATAAAATGAGGAAAGTTTTCAACATTGGATATTGTTGACCATTATCTCTTGATTTATTTTATAGAGTATTAGAATTGGAGCACAGTTTACAGTCATCTAAAAGACAAATGGAAAAGTTGAGGAAACAGCTTTTAAAGGAGGAAAAGAATAAACAGTGTTTAGAACAAGAATTGATGGAAGACCAGAAGAAAATTGAAGATCTTGAGCAGAGATATGCCGATCAATCTTTACTTGTAAGTACTTAGTTACAGTTTGAAATATATTTAAGGGTAGTGATTTGCACTTTGTTGAAGTAATCCTTGTTAGAAAAAACAATAGATAACAATAACTTAATAATAGTTAATATATTAGTTTTACTTTTTTTTGCTCTTCCTTAGAATTTATTTTCCTTAAATAGAATCAAATTTACTTGAAGGTGAAAGTTTTCTTAAAGTAATCATATCACTAATTAATATTATGAGGCAAGGTATTATGATTAATATATCTATTTTTTTTATTATGGAAGATCTGTTGTACTTAAAACTTTTCACTATTTATTCATCCACATGATTAAAGTTTTAAGAAATGTGATTATAATTCAATTAATTACTTTGATTCAAATTAAATTTACTCTATTGCTACTTTAATTTATCTTTTCTTCAATAAGCAGTTTGAGGCCAATTTAACTAATTTTAAAATAGATAGCATAAAAAACTACTACAAATTGAACATTGAGTTTACATAAGATCTAAAGGAACATGTATTATTAATTAAATATAATAAAATATGATTTATATAAGCTGTATTAAAATATACTACAGTTTTTAGTTTCACTTTACAATATTCTTGATAAGAAAACTTTGATCATGTATAAATGTTAAAAATCATCCTATTTTTATTAATTTAGTAATCTTTAACCATTGCGATTGAATTTGACGAGCAACTTTGTGGTGGCACTTGAAAGGCATACATTTATTTATGATATGCATTATAATGTACTTTTTCTCCCTTTCTTAACCAAATAAGGTTACTTACACAACGCTATAAAATTCAATTAAGTCTTTAAAATGTAATGTAAACATCAAATGGCATTTCAATATTTCTGAAATCTCCCAAGTAAATCGTGCGAGATATAACTGTGGAGAAGTATTTTTAGTAGTGTGACTGAATTTATAAATGGAATAATATAAAATGAACCTTAAGAAAATTTAGCTAATATAAAACTCCTATTTTAGTGAATTAGGTAATTTGATGATGGAAGTGTTCAAGCAAATGATGTGCTATATTGCTATAAGTATGTGTATGCAACATATGGAAACATCATGTGCTATCGAGATAAAATTTTAATATGTCATATGTTTGCAGATGAAAGTACAAAATTATTAAATTATAGTAAAAGTGTTGGTTTATAGTTTCAAGAGAATCACAGATAGAGATTTATAATCAAGAATTTATTTATATTTGCTAAATGTTTCAGAATAAAATAGTCTTAGGTATTATTAGTGTGTGATATTCATGGTAATATTAATCAACAAATTTCTGTGATTTTTCATGAAGTATATGGATTTTATTTCAGTTAAGCAAAAGGGCATCAGCTGAAGCAATGGAGGAGGATCGCTTGAAGTGGATCCAAGAAGAAGAAGAAAGAATTGTAAATATGAGAGAGTCATCAAAGAGATTTCAGGAGCAATTGCTGCAGCAACAATCCATGCTTGAGAAAAGGGAGACTTTTCTGAAAGAAAAGTTAGCTTTAGAAAAGCAAAAGTCAAAGGTACCCATCATTAATTATTCTCTGAAATGCCACTTGAACAATTTTTACATCCTAATTAATTATCTTATTTCAGAGTATGCATAAAGTCAGTGCTAGAATTCTACATTTGGATGATGTTATGAAGGAGAAATCTACACATCTAGAGAAAACTGCCAATCAAGATGAAAAGGAAGCTCTTAGATTAGAAATACAAAATCTTAGGCGCACAAGGGATTGCCTCACTAACCAGCGCTACAAACTTGATGAAAAGTATCAAAAGGTATCATTAGTTACTAATAATAGATGGACTAAAAATCGACTTTCCCCCGTAAGAATGCATGGGGCCGTTTTTCAAATAATTTTTAATTTACTTCCCATTGAGCTAGAAGGATTAGATTTCATTAAGCTATCAATATTAGATATTTCTACGGAATAATGGTATAATTTAGCTGCCACTGGTCATGGGTGTGATGCCAGGTGAAATATTTTCAAATTTTGAAAAATTGTAGCTCTCTTAATATGATACCTAGATATTTCAAATGTTTTATACATATAGATACTTATACAATGTACATTGAAAAAATTAACACTTGCCTATGTACCATGGGTTCGATTCTAGAGCTAGAATTTTTCCTTAAGAAAAGCATTGACCATATTTCCGGAAGCTTTTTAAGACACTTCCCAACCAAGCAGAGGTTCAAAACTTCACACAGCTAAAGGGATCCATTTCCACATAAAAGCGTCCATAAGAATGTTGTAAATTTTCAATAATTTTGTAATACTTCCAGATTACCTGGAAGTTATAAATTTCACAGGTCTGTAGATACACTGTACTTAAACTATTTTTGTCATTTATTTTCTGTTATAATTCATTAGTTTGATACCAGAATCATTTGAAATTCACCCATTTTAAATACAATAGAGATATATTTGAATAATTTTTTTAGGTACTTAACACAGAGATAGCTTTAACTTTGCTCAAAGATAGCAATTATAGATACCTTTAGTATTATAAGATCATCATTCTGCAGTAGGTTATGATTTTGATTTTAGGGGGGTTCTCTTTCATTTTTTTTGGAAAAACATGGGAAAATTAGAACATATTTTGAGGCACTTCTAGATAGTATTTTATCTTGAAATTTGGAAAGTTTTTAAAGACCATGATACTCATGCAATAGATGAACAATTTTGGTATATACTTTCCTTAGTTGACACCTGGGAGAGAAAAATGCTACCTTAAGAAATAAATGGGAAATTGAACTTGATTGATAAAAGACTGGTGTAATTGCTTAAAAATAATGTTGAAGAAGCATGTATGTATGGAAAACTATAATTAATGCATCATTAGAAATAAGCAAGCTGTTTTTGCCTGTAAGAAAGCAAACTTTTACTTGTACTATAATAAGTATGATTCTGTTGACTTTTCATGTTATCTAATATTCACATTGTCAGGAAAGCAAGACAAATTATAAAATAATAAAGAGCTAAGATGTTTTTTCTATAATATATGATTGAGTTGAGTTTGTTTGCTCAATTGCTTTTATAAGATTCCCATCCAATCTAACCCTATTCTATTATAGAATTAATATTTTTTGTATCCTCATACATTAATAATTTCTGCGTAGTATCCAGTATTCTTATGTAGATGTTGCTTTTGTAGATGATATTTCATCTATATGTCAATATGAATGTTCAAGGTAACTGATTCACTTATCTTCAGGAGAAAACATTGACATCAGCAGAAGAAAGAAAGCTTCTAGAACTTGATGAAGCATTGGAAGCAATTGATGCAGCTATTGAGTATAAGAATGAGCTTATATGTGGAAGAGAAGATAAATTAGGCTGTGTAAAGAAAACAGGAGATGAGGTAATGATTTTTTCATAAATCTTTCAATAATGTTCTTAAAGTATAGACTTGTTCTTCAATAAAGCATCTGTTTTCGTCCAGGAGGAAGATTTACTTATGGCAAGGTTAATGAGCTTGTCTCCTATGGAAACAAGAACCTTATTATATAAATATTTTCAAAGGGTAATTGATCTGAGGGAAGGTGGCAGGAAAATGGAAGTGCAAATAGCAGAATTGGATGTAAGTATTAAAAAATTATTAACTATACTATGAGCTCTGCTTCTATGAGATCATTATTAAAAAAATCACATGCAGCTCTACATTACTCCTTACTTAAAATTCAAAAGTCCAAAGTAAATTATATAAAACTATTTTATACCAGCAATAAAAATAGATTCATCATTTTTCGTACAGAATTATGTTCTAATTTTTATGAGAGCTTTTGTTATTCTCATGGGATGTGGGATACATTACATTATCATATACACAAGAACTTTATTCAGTTATCAAGTTAATCAGTTATCTTAATGATTATCATACTTATCTATTCATACTATTTAATAATTTATTATATATTTTCCTTTCATAAATTAATCGGAAAACCTCAATCAATGTATGATCATTATCATTCTAGTCTCAAGTGGAAGCACAAACTTGGAAGATTCATGCATTGAGTAATGCCTTGCAACAAGCACATGTAGAAATGGATCAGAGGATTGTGTTGATGCAGAAGGAACATCAAGAAAGGGTTCATCTTTTATTGAGGCACTTTGCTGAAGAATCTAGTGGTGGCTCAGGTGCTGACTCCAGTGCCATATGGGATCTCAAGAATCAGCTTATTAAATCTAAGAGGGAGAATAAGCATCTTAGGAAAAGAATGCTTGAAATAGAATCTGCTCTTCAGTTGACAAATGCAGGTATGGTTGTCAATACAAATAGTTACCTAAATATTTATATATATATATATATATATATATATATATATATATATATATATATATATATATATATATATATATTGTCATAAAGTGGAAATTCTTCTGCTACATGAAATTCATCTAATGTCTGCAATTAAATGAAATTGTTGATATTCCAGTGTTAAAAGTCCTTAAATTAAACTTGGGTCCAAATAAATGTTATTTGTCAGAAATAATGATTAACTGTGCTTAATCTTCTCTGTCTATGAGTATTATGTTATAGCTTGTAACAATCTCATGTAATGACAATAATTGCTGTTAAGTTAAATTCCAGCTTAATAAGTTTGAATTAAAATTTTGCATACAAATATTTTTCAGCCTATGAAGGTCATAGTTTGCAGTATGATGGTGCAGTTCCTTCTCATAACTTGATGAAGAGGTTGCAAGCTCCAGGGACTGTCTCTGCTCCTACTACCAAAGTTACCAGACAAAGAAATAAACTTATTATACAGCAGCAAAAATCAAAATAAATCACTTACTTCATTAAACTTGAATAGCTCACATTGTTTTACTTAGAGCTCTTCAATTGAGGCCTTAATTGGAAATGTCTGTGAATATTTTGTTGTTGATCTTCAGAAAAATTTATAATTTTTATGGCTTTGTATTTTGGTTTATTAACCAGAATGGATAAATTTTTAAATAATTTGTACAGATAAGTTTTGTAAACTAATTTCTGAAATTATGTGCATTAATCTGCTATGTATGATTAACATGTTATATGTTATGTATTCTCAAGCATCAAAATGCATTAGTACATATGTTTATAGCTCTCTAACAAACTTTCAGCGGAGGATGAAACTTCGTTATTGAATATTGTATATATTTTTATATGAATATATTTTTTTGCATTTTGTATACTTTGACAGTGAAATATTTGAATATTTGTTTGCAATGAAATCATTTTGATCAACTTCTGATTCATTATTGTATTGATATCTCTATAATCTCTCAATCTCTAATAAGGTGAAGCATAAATTGTGCTTTGGTCATACTGGATCTCATCACAGAGGATATAAGACTTGAACATCAATATTTTAAATATTTTGGCTAAGCATATTTCTAGCATTATTTAATTTGCTGATATTACAAATTTTAGTATTGTCTACTCCTGTATGAGTTAATTTTATTGTTTTATAGGATTGGTCCATTAAAATATTTTCTGTCTATGAGTCTTTTGGTTGCAATGAAATGTAAATTCAACAAATATGATTCAATACTCCTTCTGTATACTCCTTGAAATTCAAAGTTGTTATATAAAAATAGGTAATTAATCATTATTTGTTCATCCTAAATATTTCCACATTTTCTGCTTACAATGGTATGTTTGTTTTAAGCCTCAGCATTTTGGACTAATTAACTTAAATTTTTATTCACAGTAACTCAACAAATATGTTATACATCTAATTTACCTTATTTTGTATGCACATCAGAGTATTTAGAATGGTTTTTATTATCTGATTCATCAAAAAGTATTCAATGATATATGCTAATACTTTTCAATGATTTTAATTAATAAAAGCTATTATCTATTTAGTTATATGATCCCTTAAAAATTAGGGTTTACATAAAATTAAAATACTTACTTCCAAAATTATCTCATTCAACAGATGTATATCTTTGAGTTTTATGTAATAGGTTCAGGAGATGCAACATAAAATGAATTATATGTTCCTTTATTTGAATTATTGATATTAATATCAAAGCAATAGTTAAAGTTATATACGTATTATATGTATGATTGGGTTTATTAGAGTGTTATACTGAATTCATACCTAAGACACCATGTTCTCTCTCCCCTGCATGATTAAGTAATTTATTTGATGGTAGTTCCTTTTTAAGATATCTACTCATTGAGTAAGTCTGAGTATTTAAGATTCATACACGTAAATATGTAAAGCTTAAAAAGATTCACTCATTCTGTGAAATGTTCAGAGAATAAGGAAATACTTGCAGAACAATATTGATGAGTTTTTCCATACATGGATATTTGGCAACATTTGTCATTCAGTGTCACTAGAATTGCTTATGTCATTTATATTAGCAGCCTTTGCTATCTGTTCATGTTATGTTGTTACTTAATGTGGTATCTTATGACTCTCCTGTTTGTGATGTTTCATTCAGTTTGTAGTTAGGGTGTTGTATAGTAGACAGACTAATATTTGTTTCCTCATCCATGTTTTTATTTTAGAATAATATGTGCCATCTGTTTCATCATGTTTTAGAACATAAACGTATGTGCAAAGTTGTATTATATGTAAGGCTAAATTACCAAAAACACAAGAAGTGGCATTTTGCCATATCTTAAGTAACTTACCTCATGATATTTAGTCTGCTCCTGGAAATCTTGGTCTTGTTTGCAGCTTTTTAGCAACTCTTGTGGATGTTTAGAGGAGATTTAGATTGCTCAAAACATGCTACTCTAAATTAGAGGAAACAGAATTGATGTTCACCCTAACCAAATCTTGAATAAGAAAAAACAGTATTCAATTAGTAAAATCATGTTTTCCCTTCTGAGAGTTATTAATCAGATCAAACAAACAAGCCTCTTTGTCTCATTAATTGACTGTTTGATCAAAGCTATTCTTTTCTTCTTCTTTTGAATGTAGAGCCACAACTGGTCAGAGGTTTTTATTTATCTATTTGGGTATCATTATTTATCACACACAAATCATCAACTCAAATCCAGATGTTATGTTTACATGCATTTAAGTTTGTTTAATTTTCTGTGACTAAATAACATTCTGTTAACAGATGATAATGAACTTTAATTTATGTGCATTTAATAAATTTTATAGCTCAATTTTTTAAAGAAATTTTTCTTTAATTTATAGACAAGGGATTTCTTGATTTATTAGCTACTTTATTAATTTAAATTAACCAAATTTAGCTGTTACTTCTTTACTTCTTCATTACTATTAGTGCTCATTTTAAGTACATATCAGTTGACTTATTAAATACATTTTTATTTAGAAATTAATTAAAAATATTATAGTATCTAGATAAATAATTTCTGTTTAGAAATAGCATCACATTTTCAGAAATATTACTTCTCAATATATTAATTAATATCATTGAGTACCTTGTATCATTATTTTATTTAGGCTCCTTAATCCAAATTTTTCATTAACATGCCTATAATTTTCTTGATTCTCAAAGTATTCTTCCTACCACTATGCCAAGTACAATTATAAGTATTGTTTCAGTGAAACAGTGAATAACTTTTATTTTGGTGGATTCTAATCTCATTCAACATATTATACTGATATATAATTTGAATGTACATAAAATTTGAAATTATAATGAATCTGAACTGAATCTAATTATTATTATTCCATTTATATATGAATATATACTCTCTGAATTTATTATAAACCTAATTCCTTCATTTCTGCGGATGTTTATTTTTCATCTTTCACATTTCTATTTGAATTCCAACAAATTCATGAGAAAATTATGATTTGAGTTTTGTTATTATCATAAACTATTCTTATTGGTTACCTATTTTTTATTTTAAGATCATGTTCCAAAACCACTAAACCAAAATCAAATGGAAGGTTGTGGTTAAATCGTCATTCATGCATAGAAGTAGATCTATTTTGATTCTATTGTATTTTATGTTTTAGTATTGCAAAGGTTTGGCTTTCTTTGATATTTATAACAATTAATCAACTATGATATTAGGCACTTATTTAGGAAACAAACACATTAAGTCTTAGATTGAAAAATTAATGCTCCAAAAATACTCTGAATGTGTGGTTTCTCCACCATCCTGGCCGAATACCTGATATTAATATAAAATTGTTAAATCAAACAATTGAAAACTAATATTAAATAGAATATTAACATTATTTGTTTGAAAAAGTTATGTAGAAAATTATTTTTTGTTTCTTCTTTTTGTCTGTGACATCTGAAATGTCAATCTTAAACTATTTTTTGGTTTATTATGCAGTGAAATTTAATTTTGTATACATAATTTTTTCGGAGAATATTCTTTCATTATATCTACATTAAAAATGTTAGATTAGTTGATTCAATCAGACTTGGATCAAAATGAGCTCAAATACTGTTGATTATAATAAAAACTATGAGCCATATGCTTTGGATCCCAAGTCACGTTCCTTGCACGCGTTTGGGAACTACTCGCCGTGAAACCTAAACGTGCTGTATTCAACGTTGTTTCGGTCGACCAACCAACCTCTCCACCCTTTCCTATCTGCTGCCCCCTCCATAATTCTCCCCACGCTTAACTTCCGGCTGAATCATGCGAAACCAGCTGGAAGGGGAGCCCACCTGGCTCAACGACACACTACAGAAACGAGTATGCTCTGCTCGCCCGACCAAGGGCTACTGTCATTCCTTCTTGGCCTTTAATCGTTTGATTTTACATATCTCTGAATATTAAAAACTTCATCTCGTCCGTCTCACAAATTTTAATAACTAATGATCGTTAGTCGAACTATCATGAAAATGAAAATAGAGTGTTTAAACATGATAGAGCACTCGAGTTGTCTTATCGAATTTTATTGAATCCAACGGTTAATTATTCATTATTAAAAGATAAAAATATTTCTTCAGTTTGGTTAATTTTTACCCGCTAAACGTTGAACTTGAATAATTCAAAAGATAGTTTATCTTAATATACGATGCATACCTTGTAATTATAGGCAAGATTCATATAAATACGTTCAATATAATTTAAGTCTCGCATATTTGTCTAACTAGAAATAAAGAAGGGTTTTTTAAAGCAGAACACGAAATATTCGAATTCCTGGTTCTCCCAGTATTACCAAAGAGCCACAAAAATTCGAGTACAGCCACAAAAGCGTTCCTTAGTGAAGAAGTTTTAAGTGACAAAGCACAGATTCGAGGATTATTTTTAGAATTGAATTTATTGTTTCTAAATTATGAAAATAAGAATATTCCTATCAGCTCATAGCGTTTAACATTCTTTGAAGTATGACCCAGTATGTTTTTCGTATATTTTTTGGTGTAAACAGATTGAATATAATGCGTTGGATAAACATAATAATTTTCTTTGGGAAACAGTGATATTGCAGACCTAACTATTATATTATAATTAACTCTCCCTTGAAAGTTGTAGTCAGTTTGAAGCGTAAAAAAATTAATACGAATATTTCAACGTAATGGATAAAAATACCACCGATGTGTATCGAAATAGCTTCGACATCAAATGACATGAACTATGGGAAACAAGGTGCTCTCTCTCACGAAAACGCCTCCATTTGGTTTGCCTTAACGACACCTCCCCCACCCACCCTACGCTCAGGCAATATATATCTGTAGGTTTATCTGAATAAAAATACGGGTTCTTAAATTCTTTACTCCCGAAGTTTTAAAACTAATCGTGTAAATCGTAATATCCTAAAACACCTAACTTATTTGTGGTGATTTTCAAACTTTATTTATTATATTCACAATTTAGAAGCATTTACACCGTGCCGGTTTAACCCGATCTAGATACTTTCATTTTCAAAATGAGAATTGATTGAGCTCTTTTGAATACATATATTTACCCAAAAATATATTTTTTTATATTTCCGCAAGTTCTTTTCATGGTCTGCAAAGCTACAGCTTAAATTTTGGGAAATATATTGTAAAACTTTCAATAATTTAATCGCTATGTCACGTAACTATATTTATGATATTTTACAGAACTCAAATAACTAAGTTTATCTAAAAATATCTTCTCAACGTTACTAAAGTGCGGAAATGAATCCGTTTTCTGAGGTATTGAAAAATTAGAAAAAATAGACATTTGATATGTTAACTTAATAGTTTAAAGAAGTGTGAAATATTTGTAAACTTATTATTGAAATTATATTAGCATATTATATATTCGAATTGAATTTTAATCAACAATAAACTAATAAATGCATCACTCGTTCGTAATTTAATATATTCGCGCTAAATTTATATATATTATACAGCACATACCGTCAAAATCGGTGAGATTTTTAGGAACGGCCGTATATTATTTATAACCCGACTTATGGTTTTGAGTGCAATTTAAGAGCAGTAAGTCAGGTGAGGATAACTTGATAGAATTATGCTCGACATTAAAAAGCTCAAAACAAATGTTTTGTTTTCATTTATAATTGTACAATTACTCATCTATTTACTCTCGTTTTTAAACCGATATACGCAGCTGAAAAAATATTCAGGCCTTTTATAAATATAATAAGTAAGATTTACGTATAACTTAAGATAGATGTCCTAATACGTCATTTATACTTCATGAATCGCAGAATCCGCCCCTTACGCTAGCTTACGAGCATTGGAGTCTCCAGGCTTCTATGAATGTTTGTTCACAAACGTTGAAAGGATTTTTCGTGAAAAAAGGATACAGTGACGAATGTTTTTCTTTAAATATTCCGTTCTGATTCTCATAAAATTGGATAGTTTTAAGGGAATGAATACTTTTCTGTAATAAGCGACAAATTTTACGTAGTAAATTATGCACAAGTTGTGCACCGATACAAAAAACTGGCATCAAATTAATATCGAGTTTAAACAGTGTTCATGTCTGCATAAATTATTTTGAATTTATGCTTATGGATAGCATAAAAACTGAATTCGAAATGATAAATTTGTTGAAAAATTGTTTGACGATAGATTTATCATTGTGTAGTCCGCTCTGAACGTCAGAATTTTCTTATCAAATACTTCAAATGGTACGATGTGCACGCGTTGAGGCTTCGATACATTCACTCGTATGAAAGTATCGAAATATATAAATGAATAATCTGAGAACTATTCCATCGCAGGACATCGGAATATTCATAAGTCAGCCGCTACTATGCAAGCCACTTACCATGTAAGTACTGTGAATAGATCATTAAAATCAGGAAATTAATGAAATATTGATGAAACACATTAATTAAATAAAAAAAATATGAAAATTGTATATTTAGAAAATATAATTTACGCTATTACTTTTAAAGTAAAACTTTATATAAAAAAGGCGATAACTAAAAAATTATCTACATATAAAGTTTGACTAATTTTGACAAATTTCTACGAAATTTAGGGGGAAATATGTAGAATATATATACCGTATTTCCCCATGTATAAGCACCCCATTTGTATATTCAATATTGTTGGAACTACGCTTGAAATCGTTCATAGTTTTATGAGGAAACGTTTTCTAACTCATTCTCCTTTGGTTTTCTTGAAATTTGAAGGAAAATCAACTGCTACCTTGCTTCGAACATTTTTTGACTGTGAACTTTTGGAAAAAATGTTTTACTAGAGAAACAGGTTACAAAAAAACAACGGTTAACAAGAGGTATGCTTGTTGTTGTTTTTGATTTTTATGTTGCCGGACATCATCGTCCTGTAATATTCAGGTGTGGGGTCAAGAATATCGTCTCGTAATAATACTATCACTTACAATTGTTTACAAAAAAGAACAACATACGGCTGAAAAAGCATTTTTCACGCATAAAATTTTTACTTGAATTGTATATGCCACCCCCTACTTTTTGGGCTTGCAAATTTTGGAAAAAAAGGGGTGGCTTATACATGGGGAAATACGGTATATATATTATTATTATTAAAATAACTTGATAATTTAGCAAGTAAGTTTACTTTACGTATAAGATTATTGCGGTTTTTCAGCGAGTAGATTAAGAATATAGCCAACTATAGATGTTTACTCTCTTCCATATGCCAATAAAAACTACTAGATACATAAAAGACAAAGTATCCAGTTGCTCCATTAATGAACATTTCATGTCTAAGGTAAAACTTATCTACTTTTATTGACTGCGTAGAAGTATTTGGAGAGAAATATAAATAATTGTCTATGAATTGTGTGCGGATGAGTAGAATCAGTATATTAACTATGTAAAGGTTGATATCGTGTTCAACTGAAGTAGCAATATGATATCTCACTTGTCAGTGTGATTGCATTGAAGTCCCTTAGCTTTATGTCTATCCAGGTGCAAAGATTAGATTACCAACGGAAGCTTTTCAAAAACTTTATTTGCACAGAATCTTTTGATTCAATATTGTTGGAACTACGCTTGAAATCGTTCATAGTTTTATGAGGAAACGTTTTCTAACTCATTCTTCTTTGGCTTTCTTGAAATTTGAAGGAAAATCAACTGCTACCTTGCTTCGAACATGAGATGTTTATAGAAGTTGCGAATGTTAAAGTCATTTTAAAAGAGTATTTAGAAAGTCATTAATAGATATCTATTTAGCCTCTATCATTTATTCCAGTGAATATCGTTGCTTAGGATAAAGAAAAAATCTAACAACTTTTTATATTTTCTAAAAAGAAGCAAACAAAATTGTCAGTTTTTTAACGAAAAGCTTCAACTTTTATTTCGAATGCAAGAATAATTTCGTAGGCAATCATTATTAAAATCTCACGAATAGTCATCTATTCTGCGTATCATTTAAAACTTCGTAATGTCAAATTCAATCGAAGTTTTTTGATTTACGATTTGAAACGTCGAGCAAATTTACATGCGAAATTTGAGTAAAATATTTTAGCCAAGCAAATGATAATCAGCATGGAAATCAAGGAAACTAAAAAATAAAATCAAGTTGACGTATCACATGAGTGAATTTTTTTCCATAATGTCAAAGAATCGATGACAGTCTTCACTATATGTAAAAGAAATATGAAACTAAATATTGGAAAAATATATCATGGAAATGTTAACACGTGGAAATCTAAATATCAATTTTGTTGAAATTTTCTCGTTTTTGATTGTTTTTAAATAACATTTATAACGATAGTGAAAAGTCAAATTCGTGTCTCACGAATCGTTAGTCAATTTTTTAAACGCATCCTTCTTTCCGATACGTGTGTTGCTAGATGTAATTGACAGACGAAATGGCCCTTGAGCATCGTGAAAAGCTTCCTTTATAGGGCCAGTAAAAAGAATTTACATGGAAATCATCCGTTCGCACCAATTTGGTACAGTGAACAAATAAAAGACGTTCAGTCTCACCCTTCTTTCAGTGCGTGTTATTCCCTCTTCACTTTCAGCAACAATAGTTTGAAGGGTTGAGATTTTGAAAAGCCTCGCTAAATAATTAGGCGTAAAATTAATACGATCATTCAGTAAAGACGACCATCTAAATCAACATATCGGGCCTGTTTAAGCGCGAAGGCAAAAAATGATCTATGGAATGCCGTTATACTCATCTTGAGGGTTGAGGAAATATTTGAATGGAGGCGAAAATGCTTCGCAAAGCATCCTTTCGATGGCTAATAGCTTCGAAACGAAAAATACGAGGGTTACCTGCGTTTGAGATCCTAAGACGGAGCCAAAGGGAAGCATTTATCAGGGACGTTTATGCGTAGCTGGGATAGGCAGCAGTTTGGCAGGGGCGGTCATAAAACGAGGCCGATCATGCTAACTGCCCTTGTGGTGGACTCAAAGGACATGCTCACATGGCCGAGTGGACCCTCTCATTTCGCATGGCTCTGGATTTGAAAAGCGGAATGATCCGTAAATTTGATCACGTGTTACTGAAGGGGAGAAAACCAATGTTCGTCCAAAATTATCAGATGACGAAAGAACGATTTTGAAATCAATCTGGTCAAAATTAGCGATGATTTGAATAATCGGGCCACAAATAGAGTTTATAATTCTCGTAAGGTAATGATGGTACTGTAGATTTTTCTCAGATTGTATTCAAGATTTATACTGAGCTATAATTAATAAATATCCTAATTTTTTCACATAATGTAGCGCGAAAAAAATACGAAGAATTTACGCTCTATAAATAAAAATCGACAAAAAAAGAAAAAAAAAAACAAATGAAAAAGCAGAAAGCTAAACAAGCAATAAATTTGGACATCGTATTCTTTTTTGAGGTCCATAGCCTCTAAATATCTCACGGAAGTTAATTAAATTTTTTACCACCTTTGGAAACAAGTCGAGGTCTATTTTTAATGTTATGCGTGAATGTGATATAAAACCCTAAATAATTTCTTCTTTAATATAAATTATTTGTAATTTTACATGTAGATTTATGTGAATCCTCAATTGTTTCGCAAGCTCTTCTATAATTCTGTGAGCTTAAAGTTTTTTATTGACATCCTTCATAAACTTGAATATTTTTTAATTTCGTACAAAATATTTAAACGTGACATTCAAATAGCCAAATAACCAAAAATATTGGAAAATAAGATACATACGTTCTGTAAAAGTGAGAATCACAAATTCTCAACAAAAGTTAGTGATTCTCCAAGTGAGATTTGCAGTAATTATTTAATGTTGACCTTTTACTCATAAAATCTCCAACTATCTTGAGCCTGAACATTATTCAGATCCACCATTATGACGAAGCACTTACGAAATTATTAACACGCCAGCTGATTCTTTTTATCTATTTGTGGGTGTAAAAAGTAGTGTTGATTCTATTTCAAAATATCTTGAACGGTTACATTCAATATTAATTTAATTTTTGGTCTTAAGTAATTTATTTATCAAATATTAACCATTGTAAAATTTTCCGAGGTGGGATTCAAAACTTAAATTATACAGGGAAAGTTGTTTGTTTAATGCAGTAAATGGAATTCATTTTATAATTACGTCAATTCTAGTCCGTAATGTACTAAAAACTATATTATAAAAGCATATAAGTTCAAATTTTCGCCAAAAAATTACGCCAATGGTTTCCTGAAAATAAAATTAATAATTTTTTGATTAGACATATATATATATACACTGTCATAGAGAGAATAGAAAATTAATTTTTATGTTTTATACTCAGTACTCACCTGGTATCTGTTCGTGAATAACAACAATAATTTGTCCAATCATGATCATTGATGAAAATCCATAGTGAGTACTTCAAAATTGTTTCACTTACTTGTACTTCCTCTTCCAGCGTTGTATCAACTCCCAGAGAGGTCTTGTTAAGTAAAATATATAAAATAATAATTATTTATTTCATCGGCCTCATTTTCGTGAAGGTGAAATCCGTGTTTTATCGATAAAACACACCATCACTATTTCATGAATAATCGCGAATTGCACCCGCGATCAACAGCAAGCGTGAAAATGAAGATAATTTAGAAGCCAAATCAGAACGACGAAAACTGGAACCGAGAATCTGAATGAAGTATCCCAAATCTCTATAGCTTGAATTTATATCTTGAGAGGTAACATTATTTTGTTCCCTGGCGTTCGTAACCATTGCTGCAAGATGAGCATTTGTACAGCTCTCGCTTCCAGCGAACCAAGAGCATGAAACAATACAAGGCGTAAGACGTCACGAGTATCTCTTTTTTACATTTCCCTTCCCCACCGGAAACCTTGGCTCAAGGCGTTTATGCGCTCGCTACCCTTACCTTACATTCCCCTCAATTGTTCAAAACGCCAGATATGAGATTCTTTTACGTTTTCCATTAGAATCTCTTTCATTCCCTGAGGCGACCTCCTCGCGATTTATCTTTGAACAGCATCGATCTCCTGGATTTCCAATGTAGCGCTGAATTATTTTTTTTTAAGTCAATTTGGTCGAGCCTTAATGAAGTCAGGATCTTCTCTTACGTAGAGATGCAAATAATGGTTTTGGGGTTTCCTTTGGCTCGATGTCGAATGAGAAAGAAGACGAGAGTAAAGGACCTAAACATGTTGGCGGGTCTTGTAGCACGTACTGACTGCCGCTTTTTGTTCATTTTTTCGTCGCTGCAGTAGGACTCGGCTCATTATAATTGAGAGGAAAACATGAATGATGTCTGATGATGACAAAGAGGCGTCAGTATTCACTGCGTCTTACTCTGTTTGCACAATGATCTCGCGACGCAAATCGCGAGAAGTTTAGTCGTCGCATTTGGAATTTGTGTTTGTGCCAATATGCGGCCTCGATGCTTATATATCACGGAATTAACAAGTATTTATGCACCTGTCAATCCATCATTTAGGATCCTGAGTTGAGGATAACAAGTCTCGTTTGTGTTGCATTGCAGTTGACCCTAAAATTTTTATTGTTTACAAAAATGTGTAACAACTACATTCCATACACATCAATGCCCAACAAAGCCGCCTTTTGGCATGTGGCAGGGGAATTGGAATCAGAAAAAGGGAATAACAATCGTGTAAAATGCCAAAGGATCGAAGAAGGCGCGAAAACCTGTTAAGAAACTCCATTGAATACGATTATTTTGAAGCAACTGATTTGCAGAGTAAGATGATCCAAAATGCGTAAATGTTATGTATACTAAAGGAGGATTAATAATTATTAATACTCACCGAATAAATTATAAAAAATTATAAAGTGATGGAAAGTAATAAGTATAGAAATCCCTGAAAATATTTTTACAAATATCAAATGATTATACCTAAACAAACAGAAAAATCGACCAAAAATCATCAAAACAAGTAATAGGTTACAATTTAAGGAAATTCCGTTTGTATGAAATGCTTATAGTACTTTAGTATACTACTTTAGTTGATTGATGTCGTATTAATTATATTGATGATGAATGATAAAAATTTTAAACTTCATCCAATTAGTTTATGCGATAAATGCAATTGCTATACATTCGACAAAATATTTTCACTCCTCTTAGTTGCAGCCTTAATATGAAAAGATGTTTCCCTTTTCCAGATATGTACGTTGAATTTTGAATTGATTAGGAGCTTCTAGTTGCTACGCAAGAAGTTCCGTTGAAATTTTTGTTCCACGAATTATTCGCTTTTCTTCTTGGTCCGCATCTTCTGCTATCCACTCAAGACCTATTGTTGAACATCGGTTTTTTCGTAATGTTATATTTCAATATTCATTTCTATTACCTATTTTTTTACTGAAATGTATATCACTCCTGTTAATATACTCATTGAGTTTAATTATGCCTAAAATGAATTAGTAAAATGTTTCCGAAAGTTGTATAATGTTCTCATAGTGTCCAAACTAATCTTAAGCCCTTATATCTACGTATTTTGAATTTATTCCGATTTCACATGTATTTCTTATGGCCATTTTTCCTCTCAGGCGTAAAATCAAGGTCAATCTAAGCCAAATGTTTTCATCATACGCATTTATATCTACTCTATCAAAGATCTCCAAATTTCAAAGAGAAAGACTTTCAGGGAGTGCCTAAAAATGTTCCGAACTTTCCATGTATTCATTTGTGAGGTTAAGTAAAATACCCCCTAGAATTGAACATATGACCTACTGTGAAAGAATTTGCTTATCGTACGAAAGGTAATTAAAATTTATAATCTCAGAATTCTCCGAAAATTATATGTCAAACATTTTACAAAAATATTCTGATGGATTAATTTTTTTCTCTACCTTGAAATTTAATTCTGCCTTTCAGGATTTAGAGGCGATGAGTATAATATTAACGAAAAACTTGAATAGAGTTTATTTCGACGATAACTCCACAAATTTCCACTTCCGGAAACGTATGGTTGCGTACTTGTACGCCTTTTAATTAGAATTGATATTTCGCGGCTTACCCCGCACTGTTTCGATAAGAATGATCGAAAGCGGGTGTATTAACATGGCGAGAGATGGACTGACCGTACTCTCGCGGTTTTAAAATCAATTCGACCACTAACATTTCCGACGGGTGTAACTCTCGGATTCAACCCCAAAACCTGTAAACAAATGTAACTTCTGCGGCAATTCGGATCTCTTGGGAATAATGTAGGGGCGATCCTACGTCCGGTGGAGACGGTGCTTTGTTTTCGACTCTTCCATCGCATAACTCAGTCAGAAGTGCTTTGATTATGTCCAAGAGGGTGTGGATGGGAGAGGTGAAGAGATCAGCGAACTTTACGGAAAGTGAAGGAGCCCAGCAGTTGAAAATCCCTCTGAAATGATTGATAGCGAAGAAAATCTCGAATTAATCAGTTTTTCTTTAATAAAAACCTATTATTCTTATTTTCGTTAATCTACCTTCTTACAATCCCCTCCATGAAGGATTTGTTACGTAAATACGTAACGTCACTGTCACGAGTGATAAAATTTTTCATCATTGAACGTATTATTGTACGTCAATACAATCACTCATAAATTAAATTGACGGAGCTTTTACTTTTTGGATCCTAATTAGAGAAGGCAATAAGCAAAAATCCCACTAAGATTGCTCTATTAAAAGTTTTTCAGATATCCTGTCTTATGTCAGGACATTCTCTACGTTTAAATAGTAAGAAATTAATGCGAGTGCAATTTTTGATAAGTTATTACCCTCCATAATTAATTAAATTCTATACGACACGCAGAATACTTAGAATCATTCAATCCCAGACTTTCCACAAAGTTATAGTTTCTTACGTTGATATCAAGTGTATATTATCGCAAAGATATCATTAATACATTTACGATAATCTAGAAATTTCGATTAAAACATTCTGAGAATATTCACGAGGAAGCTACAGTGCATACGAGTAAATTATGCGGAAGAAAAGTCTAATTTCGATGAAAGATAAACTAATTCAAAAGGTATTTTACGGATCAGAAGTAAAGGGTCGTTGAAGAGTGGTCCAATCTTCAAAAACAGAATCGGAGCTCCTCTTGAGTATCCGAGTGAAATATTTTTCCGTATCTCTGAGTACATGCACCAAAAAATAACATTCTGTCGATTGGATAGTGCCTTTCAAAACCTCCTCATTTCATCGGAATTCATTGCCTGAATTGGAGATATAAGGGAATTCATTTACTCTTTTAATTCGTTAATATGGAATAGTTTTTCACGAACGTGTCATTTGATATCCAACGAACATTCCTTGACATATCAATTCGAATAAACTGGAAACAGTCCAATTTTTCGTGAATTTCAAAAGGTATAACTGTTAATCCGCCATTTATATCTAAGAATTTCTTGGTTTTCTACTATTGGAAATTTAAATCCACTTGAAAATAAATAGGTAATTTCCGAGGGAAAGATTACGGAGTTAAATATATTTGAAGTTTATCCGTGAGTTACATTAAAAAAAAAACGATCTCGGAGAGTTAAAGCTGTTCTTTATGTGTCATTTTATTCCTCAAAAACCTTAATCAACATATGACATTACGAAATTTTAGCAGATTAAATGAGATCGAATGAAAATTATCTGGGTAAAAGCGGTGATTAAAACTCGAAAACATAGAAATCGTTTATATTTTATTACTATATATTTATATATTCATCTATCCTGATTTTTAAATAAGAATGAAAAACTGGACTCGATAATTTATTTAGGCAATCGCGAAATGTTGATAAAAATCGTATTCAGAGATTTAATTAGGGCATTTTATTTTCTAGACTCTTAATTCCCGCCTAAAAATCCTTAATATAGCAATCCCGATTCAATATAATTTGCAATTTTCTGCTTTATTACAAAGAGTATGAAGGAATTTTAATAAAATGGGAATTTATTAAATCTCTCTTCGAATGGACAAATAACAACTGTTGAATATGAATAATGGATCGAAAATGCCATTATCTATTTTTATTTGAACTTCAATTGCTCCTGCTACAAAACGTTTCGAGAATCGCATAGTTGGATTGAGGTTACTTAATTCTCCAATATATACAATATAACCTTTTATAATTGAATAGAATTGTTGAAGAAAACTTAATTTATTTTCATAAAATTTTCTATTTTAAAAGCTACTTATCTTGTACCCATTTCTGTTTTTCTCTCAGTCATTAAAAACTTCTTTACGGTAACCTAAACAACCCTATGAATTCAACAATTTTCAGCATTTCAATTTTCAGTATTTTCGAAATGTGTGGAAAAGTGATAATTGGTTAAGAGCTCATTGCTCTCTTGAATATACATCTTTTAGTAGATATTGGATGATAACTTATCAAATAATATCCCATTCATGATTTCCACTAGAATTATGACAAATTGGGTTCCATTATCTATAAGTATTTTCTCAATCTTATGCCGGCCTGAAGTAAATTGTTGGAGAATCACAATTCTGATCTTTGTATGCATGATTATTAGAGTCATCCAGTGATACACAAATATAGGAGCATATGCTTTATTAGGGAATAATATATCAATGCGATTAGTATCATTTTTCATAGAATTCCATAACACGTTTACAAGAAATATCCATACTAACCATGATGATTTCCAATCAAAAATTTTCCCTCACCTATACATAATTCACTATAGATTTAGACAATACTAGTTGGTTCATCGAATCATTTTGTTTGTTTAAACGTTACATGACCATTTTTTCTCTTTTCGTCAACTTGAACTTTTTCCTTTTGAAACTTGTGAATCCATATGTATCGGGAACTCTCGCGTAGTAAATCATTAACCGAGAAGTGTCGATTTATGCTATACTCATAGGTAGATTTCAAAAGAATTGTTGTTTAAAAAATCACTTTGAACTGTAGAATGGATCGAAAATATATTCCTTCAAAGAGTAGCTGAAGATTATTAAAAGAAGTTATTAAAATTTTTCCACGAATAATTTTCAACATTATTCCAAATCATATACGATGAAAATTACGTATAACCTTATAACTTTGTCCTTAATTAGTTAAGTCCTTAATAAAATTAGCTTATTAAAGCATTTGTTATCACTTGTAATATCATATATTTTGTAAAGCACTTCACAAAATGCTCATGGGTAAATTAATACGATTTAATCAACTAAAGTAAATTCAATTAACCTAGTTTAGCAACAGCGTTACGTTAAGTTGTTCACTCTATTTTTGTCATTCACCACAAAAACTTATTTTATGTTTGAGCGATTGAGGACATCTTGAATTTGTCTCTAGGATCAAATATTGGCACTCCTTCCGCTTAATTTGTTTGATTGTATTGATTAATTTATCGATCTTATAATTACCACAACATAGAACTTAACGTGTTTATTTTAATATTATCTCGATAAAAAATTTTACTCGACCTGTATTTTCAATGAAATGTTATTGATGCTATCCAAAACTTTTATGTTTTCTATCATCTTGGAAAAAATTTTGAAAAGTATTATCGAGTAGTTTCCTTGTCGGAATTTTGTACTGCATACCGTTTCTCCAAGAAAGCTTTTTCTAAATTAAAAATATCTTATTTTAAACCATAATAATTGAAGAGTTTAAATTCTCATAGTAAAATATTATACACATATGTGATACAACGAATATCATTCTATATAAATAGTGTATGATTCTAAATTACAATTTGCGGCCAATTATTCTGGAAACTAGCATCAAACTTAATCCAGACCGATATGAAATTTACTTCTTTTTTGGAGTGAAAACCGAAAACTGGAAATGTGAAAATTTCACATTCGGGAAGAATTTTACCGAACAATTCATTACAATTTAGACTCCACGTGATACATACTTAACTTAAATGCTAAAGAAGAAGTGTACCAAATTTTGTCTCTAAGAACCTATTATTTGACTTTAAAGGGAGCAATGCAAATTTTATTGGCGTAGAAATAATAAAAAAGTTTACTGAGTTACGGTTTTATTCAGTTTTTTATCGAAAACTTTGTAAATGAGCTGCCAGAACTTCCTAGTACACATAATAACCACCTTGAAATAAATCTTTCACCAATGTAGCAGTAAAAGATTATGATAATGACCAATAAACTGAATAAATAAAATGATTAACAGGGATTGAAAACTAATATAAGGAAATTTAGGGTAAAATCGCAAATTCTTGGTCTTTTCACATAAGGATAAGGTGAAATAAAAATATGCAAAAAATCTGACACGCGTTTTGGAAAGAATTATGATTCGCTGTCTTCTTTTGGCATATTTTTAATTATTTTCTACAGAATTACTCTGAGACTTTTTAGCACTGAAACAGTGTGACTGATAAAAACATTTAAGACTGTAGTGGCAAAACTAAGGTTCTAGTTAATCTTACTGGAATTTCCCTTCCATAATAGATTATTTGAAGGTTTCAATCGCGAAATAATTCATTCAGAAACCAGAAAACCTTGTTCATATAAGGAAAACTGAGCTACAGATAGAATTGAAACTATATACCTACATTATTAATAACGTACAATATGATTCAAACAATCGAAAAACGTTAAAATACCTTAAACACTATTTAAAAGGCTACACCAGAAGAGCCTTAATGCACATTCCTCCGTGAAAACATATTTATTTTCTAGTAAGGTCCGTAAGAGTGATCAGGGTTCTTCCCTTAACAAATTATTCCTCAACTCAAGTACAACGTTTCTTAAAAGAAACGAGTACTTCGCTATATCCGTATATGTTGGCTTGTCTTGATACCAGAATCGCGGCTGTCTTCTTCAATGAATTTTAGTTTCTGGATTGATTTTCGTTAACCCTTCTAACCCTTTAATACCTGAAATAATATTATTAATATACATATAATATCTATTAAAATCCCAATGCCTGATTATTTCGCATCGTTCGACCTATGAACTTAGATCTTTCGAGAAAAAATAGCGGAGAAAGTAAACCTATTCAAATGATAATTCAATCCGTGGTTCTTTCGGAAGATTGACAATTCGATAGAAGAGGAAGACCGGGGATCTTTCCTGCGGATCTCCAATATTCGGTAAGCCGCACTTCCACAGCCCGCCTCTCCTCACATTTCTTTAAATCTCACTTCTTACTCACATTTACCCGCTTCCATACTACATACGAATCAGACACGTAGTATTAGTCGTTGTCCACATACACCCGAATCTTATCAATCGTAGAATTAATTAGAATTACCACTTTGATGCAGTGGAGATTTACTCGTTCGCTTCTCGAGTTCTCCATAGAAGGATACATTTTTCAATGCGAATGACCGATACGTTTTCAATTCAACTCTCATTTGCTCATGAATATTGTAAATTTGACGATAGCAATAACATGTTTAGAGTTTGAGCCAGGTAAATCTCGTTTTCTCAAAGGAAGTTGACATTATGGCTACCTGTTTCAAAAATTCTTTTAAGTTCCAATATCAGATATAGATTTTGAGGCTGAAAAGAAGTAGATTACGTGTGTTAATACACCTGATAATTGGATTCGATATAAAGATATATTTAAAATTATTATACCGTTAAAAATTGGCAATAGAAAACTCTTTTCCCTTCTTTTTTTGATTTATATATTCTAACCTAAGTTATATAATAAATTAGGAGAAAGTTAGAATATATAATTATGCGAAGTCTATATATACATATATTTCAACGAAGAATGCATACTTTTACGAATATTACTTCGTGGAAGTCTTTATCTAACTTCTAAGTCACTTAGAAGTCTTTTTCTAACTATAGCTTTGACAAAGACGTCTTAAAAGTCTTCATGTATAAGTCTAATTACCAAGTTATTTGTATATCGTTTATATTCACTCTACAATAGGTATGTTTATTTTGGCTGGAATCTCTTTGAAACTAATATATTTCGAAGAATGTGAGTGGTTCATTCAAGCGTTCATGGTGTGTGCTTATCAATTTAAAGAAAAGAAAAACAAACTATATCTTATATTAGAATAGATAAATGGAATACAACATATTATATGATTATATTTCTATATTTAAATGAATATATTTCTCCATATCCATTAATCGATCTTTTCATTTCAACAATTACCTCAATTCGTCGTACACAAATCAGGCCGGATAGCTGTATTGAGAAATGAAAACTGCCCACAGAAGAGAGTGACCCCAAACTGATGATCAAAATGAGCGTTAGAGTTGATCATAAAATTTGGAATCCGTTAATTAACGTTAGTTTTCCGATATGAAGAGACCTTTTGCTTTGATTAACGAAGAAGCTCCCCTTCCAAGAAAAATAAGCGTAAATACTAATCCAGAATAATAAAAGATAAAAGAAGATAAGAAAGCTTTTACTTACTGAAAAATAGTTGAAACTGAGCAAAAAACGCTGTGACCGGTGTGAGTCAACTTAAAATTTCCCGCAAAACATACTTGTGTTGCGGAGTCACTACTAATTGGGGGCTCGTTGCACTTTCCAGCTTACGATTGGGAAGGAGATTGTGAGCAGAAGATATATATCGACATTTTACACAACATCTAGCATGATTTCTTAATTAACTATACTTAACTTTCAATGAAAAGTAGCGGTTAAATATAGTAGATTGGCAGTTACACAAAACCTTATATTCGTATCACGAGTCTAGCATGTATACTTATCTCTAAAGTAGTAATCAAGTAGTTAAGTATCGTGTTTCTGGGAAGTAATACTCTAATTGTAATGAGAATATCATTGAACTGTTTGAATACGGCGGAATGGTTCTTAGAGAAGTGATTAAAACCATGTGCGATGTTTGCTTATCTAGGGAAACATATCGACAGTAATCGCTTTTTGCTCGATTAATCATTAATGAGTCATTTAGGAAAGTTAGATAATAAAAATTCAACTTGTGCTCTGATAAGGGTTTGGATCAGTTTCTGAATACGGACGATTTAAGTACGATCGGAAATTAGTATATCGACTCAATGATGATGTACCTGGTGTTTAAAGGACACTGAGGGTCAAATAATACCAAATAAATGTCGTATTATATATATATACCAAATTCTTATGTTAGAGTTTAAGACTGACTTCGGTTGAAAACCTCGTTGTAAGCAAAGAATTATCATCTCAATTTTCAATTCTGTAACATAAATACGTCAAAGTCGACTTCTGTCGATGTGAAGAACACCCATTTCGAAATGGACATTATGATGTGAGAAATAGTCATGTTTCATTAAAATAACGCATTTTCTTTCTTTTCCAATCATTCCTAAAGTTCTAACTAGATAATCTGTTAGCATCTCAAATCATGTTCCCCAAACTATTATACTTAAACTGCTTAGCGTTGAATTCCTATTTAGTCGTGATAAAATACTCTTAAAGTCGGTTCAGAAGATTCCCCTTGAAGAGGATTAGAAGAGTCTTAAACGCGGATCAAAAGAGACTTTCCTTAGTATAATACGGGCATTGAATATATGCTAAATTTTATCGATGGCCGTTTAATAATCTAACTTTAATTCTATCCGATCGATAACCGGTTTGACCGATCGGTTCCTCCGGTAGCATAATTTCCTCGGGGGAGTTAATCGGGAAACATCGCACTAGCGCATTTAAGGGAGGCTAATGAAATCCCCGATTCCTCCGTAAGATTACGCATCGGAGAGTTACCGTCACATCTGATTCGGCGAGATAGAAAACCTCTTCCGGGGCGGAAAACGCGTTCGACTAAAATCTCTCTCCGCATATTTGCAGAGTCCCTCGCACTTTTCTCCATCGGAGCAGCCAATCGACTTTATCGAGTGTTTAACGCGCATATCCCTCGGAAAGTGGCAAACATTCGGCCGATATCCGCGGACAGTCTTCATTCGGAACACCTTGGCTTCGCGCCGCTCTTTCTTATCGAACGAGCTCGCAATCCGCCAAGAGATCGCGGCCACAACAAAAAGGAGTCATTTGCGAGCTCCCATTCATCAGGGAGAAAGATGTGTTGCGCAAAAGGCGTTGTTTCGGCGACCGGCGGATCCCTAGCCCACGGCCGGTGCACTGATGAATTGTGGCTCCCAGTGAATGTCAACCACGGATTTGGACTGTGTATGTGTGCGGAAATCTTCCTCGCAGACGATCTCAGTCCTTTTGTTCCGTCTTCCTCCGATGTTTTGGTGCTTCTTTTAATTCCGCTCATTGCTTAAAAGTTACGATGAGACGGTGTCTTTTGTTCCTTATGATCAATCATCCCTCATCGCCAGTTCGTTTCGATTTTTGTTCGGTGTTTTATTTTTCCGCTGTGATGGATTAAGGTTGCTTTGTACACGGAGGACTGCTCGAGTTCGTCTGCTCTTTGCTACTGGGAACATTCGAGTTTCTAATGTGTGTAAACGGGCGCCCCAAAGATTGTGGTGCCGCGTGTGAGACGATGAAAAGAAAGCGCCCTGACTTCACCGTCACAAGTTCCGCGATGAGAATCATCGTCCTTCTTTTCCATGCACTACTCATCGAGCTTAATTATTTTCTCGCGGATAATTGCGTTTTTCTGCGCCAACAACTGTCTAATAGTAGAACTTTTCTCCTCGACTAACTTCTGCTTACGTTCTGCTGTAAATTGGAAATAATCCAAGCGATACTTTTCTTGTTTGTTCGCGATTTTACGTGCCAAATAAAAACGGCACTCGAACGTCTAAATCTCCCTTTAAAAGTCTTTGAATAATCCGTTAAAAGTTTTCCGTCTTTAATTAAATTTAAGGGAGTAGATCGTGATTCAGTCTTTAACTTAACTCCTTCTTCAAATAAGTATATAGATTCATCTTCCAGTTGTCAATTAATGAACATTATCGTCGTAAATTATCAAATATTTAAATGAAAGTATTTTACGTATAATTTCGATAGCGATTACTCTATTATCTTGACCGGAGTTGAACGTTATAGCAAAGATGATCTTAACATTATGCGAAAAGTACAAACGTTTCGGAAGTGATACTTTTATTCCTTCGTTCAAGCAGTATTTTGTGTTATTTTTTTGGCTTAATTACGCGAAAGATGACGTAAATGGTAATGATAGATACGGATTATTACCAAATGCTTTCGGCATAAATAAATAACATATAAATAAAATATTTATAGGAGGGAGATGAAAATTTGAACGGAGACAAAAATTTACCGTCAATTAAAGTATTTGATTTATCCAAAAGTGAATTTCGAGACATTGACCTTCCTTCCGAATATTTTAACGGGTTAAGCGTCACCTTTTTCGGCGGAATATCGGGACAAGACGTCCGCACTGAGCGCGCATTGTAACCTCCCTGAAATATCCACTCTCCCTCGAATTAAACGCGGAGGTGTTCGAGAAAAAGATAACACAAATAGCATTTTGGTTGCTCAACCTTCGGAAACATATGTTCAAATCTCAAATGTGACATTAAGTGTAAAGTAAAGAGCGAGTATTGTACTACAACTCTTACTCAACAAGCTATGATGACGAAAAGAAAATAATTCTGCTTATTAATAAAATATATACCACAATAGCTCTCGTGTAAGATGATCATTTTGAAACCTTTTGGATTAATTAACGCTTAACTTTAATTATTCCCATTCGCATCAAATTTTACAGCAAATAAATATGTGCGTTCAGGTGTATCTACGTGGCTTAAACTCAAGGTGATTTTCTAAACAGGAACATAAAATAGTATTGCCAATTCCTTCCAAGAAAATTTCCCACAGTTTTCTTTAAATTCGTAAGCACAGTTATTTTTGTCAGTATTATGTGAATTGTATCTCCTGAAGACAATTTGACGCCATTCTCTACAGAAGAACTATTAACATAAAATCTACGATCACAGAAGCTGAAAATTAAGAGTCAAAAATATTGCATAAATAAAAGTATTTACTTACAGCACTCGTTCTCAGAGGAGCAAAGTAACAACGCAAAAATTATTCTCGTTTTTTTAAACAGATTATGTATTTTTTATATACGTATTTATTTAAACTCAAATTTCTTACGAGAACAATCGCAAAATGTTGTCTTGCTACACGTTTCAAACAGACGTGAAATCGCTTCATTGGATCGTATTTAAAGAAGAACGAGCAAAGGAAAATTTGCTGGTTTTAAAAATATACTAATATATTAGAGCAAAGAGTATTTTTAAAATGATATTGCTATTCTAAAGAAATGTATATTGTATCGTCAATATTCCTCTTATGTTAGATTATCATATACAAAGTTGAAACACAATTCCTATCAATACTTTACTTTAACACTACATTTCCTCCTTAGGCAGTAAATACTTTCAAAACTATTGAATACGAATGGATAATTAAAATTACCGATAGTTAATAAATACTTCGATGTCCTGAACACTTCGAAAACCTAATGTTTTTAAATAAGCGTCTGAAAAAGAAGAAATTATGAATATTGAAGAATTTTAGGTGAAGGGAAACTAGTCAGAGATTGTTAGCTTAGAAAAAAATTTCATAATAAAGATCTCTTTATTTATGAGCAATGTTAAGTGTTATTCTAGTATTGCTTGCTATCTTGCTGCTTACCGAATTTCTTTTAATTCTCTTTGAAATTTACTCGAAGGAAAACTATTTCTTTGAGAGGAATTACTTCAATATTCACATTTAGAAAAGGTTGAAAACTTAAACGAGCACGTCCAAGTAAAATATTTTAGTTGTATGACTGATATTTCGGTAAATTTTCAATTTTCAAAAGAATTATATATATGTATATTTTTTGATATATTAAATCTATGGATTTTCTCGTATAAACAAGAAGGCTTAAATTTACAATCAAAAAGGGGAAAAAACTTTACCTTGATATAGTCCATACGATTCATTTACCATTTCAACTTTAGGAGGTAAGAGAACTTCTCAATTCTGCGGGTATGGATTGAAAGAGTAATAAATCTTTTGGAATTTTGATTTTTTCTTGGAATTCTCATCACCAAATAAATCATTGAAATACTAATTGAATAGTGGTCATTTCGTTGCATTTGACTCATTGAAGAAAAAAATTAAGTCCAATTAAGTCTTATAATATAATATCATATACTGGTAAATATTTAACCCCAAATAAACCTGATCAAATAATTTATGGGGCAGCTGAACAATGAAAATGAATGGAAAAATGGAAAAATTCATCAAAATTTTCGAATAAAATGAGAATATATTAGTGTATAACAATGGCTTACTCCGATATATACAGTGTTATAGCCATAAGAAGTTTAATTCAAGATATTTCTTTAAGATCGAACATAGAAGAAAATGCTAATAGATAAATATCCTTGTATTTTGGGTGATTAGCAAACTCAACAATTTTCCATTAAACATTATTACGACAGTTTATTAAGGGGCGTTCATTTCAAAGAGTAGAATGTTTCGGTTAAACAATTAAAACGCGTTATATTAATGAACAGAAAGAAAGGTCTTCGCTAAATTTTACCGGTTTCACTTGAAAATGAAGGATTAAAATAATACTTGTAAATTTAAAATTTTTGAAAGTTCCTGGAAAAATAATTTTCCACCTTTGTCTCGAACGAGCAGATAGCCTATATTTTAGGATACTTGAGGTAAGGGGTTCATTCATCTCACTATAATTTTACCATTAAATCCTCTTTAAAATTTTAAAATTCGGAATTACTTTTATCTTGAGATATATGAAAGATCGCGATGAAGCTTTGCACATCTTTTACTGTGGATTAAGTTATTAAAAAACTTTAAATTTCTTCAGAGAATGATATTAAAGTTTTTAAAAATTAAAAGAAGCTGTTATAAAATCCTATGCTTACACATATGTCATAAATAATGAAAAACGAAAGTCATATAGTTGTTTGAGTGCGATTTATAATGAACTTTTAATTTTGAAGCTCCAATATTCGTTGGTGAGCAATAAACACATACAAAAATTGTTTCTGGTGCTAAATATACTCTGTGGATAAACATTTCTAGAGTATTTCACAACTCTTGATTGACGAAGGAAAGGAAAATTGAAGTTTATCGCATAAAGCACAGAATCCTTAACTTTCGATTATGGTTATCAAACGAGAGGCTGTTAATTCGCACGCATTTCATACCAACGTGCTTATTTCCAATTCTATATCGTCTTTCGCTCTTGATTATACATTATATAGCAATTCAATGTCGTGTTTTGAATTCAGATTGCTTTGGTCGCGTGAGCCACTCGAAGTTTCTCATTATGATACCTGTTCTATAAACAGTAGTGACCAAGTTGCCGAAAAATGATGGGTGAGTTTAATGTTGAAGACTTTCTGAAGGATTGCAGAATCATTAGAGGTGCATTCTTAATCGAATGAAATTTAAAATGCCAGGGGAGAATCATTTCACTTTGTTCCCTCGTTCCTATATCCTGAATTTGTCTGTTCTGTTACTAATTTTTCATATATGCATTGAAAAGTCTATGTTTAGGAAGAGATGTATACATTAGAACATAGATAGAATCATCAAAAAATTTGTCAGCACTCATTTTAATTTTGTAGTTTTTAAATATTCTTATTTTTATGAGGACGGTGTGCTCAAACTTATTCAGATTTGTATACTCGTGTTTATTACCCAATCCTCACGTATTATTTTATTTGATTTATAATTTAAAAATTTAATTTTAAATTTGAGATTGAGAAATTCATTTATAACATAATCTACTTATCATTTGCATGTAGTATTTGGGATTTATAAAGAAAGCATTGTCATTATTTAAAGAATGGGACACTCTTTATTTATTATTTACATATTTTAAAGCATATTATTAGTATATTTTTACATAAATCTCAATGCATTCTTTGTCAATATATCTAAAAAACATTATTTATTTACAAATGAAGAAGACTTCAGAATAGCGGAGATTATTTATTTTATAATTAAGGAAATTAATTTTCTTTGAGGGTTTATCCACTTGCTCCATATCTAAAGCAATGACATCCTATAATCATTATGAAAATAATTGGCAAATGTAAACAAAAGAATAATCAAGATATTATTTAAACATCAGTTAACAAGAGTAAAATTTCAGATGGAATAATAAAATTATGCTAGTCAGAAAAGCATACCGTTCTATGGCTTGCATATACTTATAGGCACTTCACATTAGCAAGTATTCATAAGATATAAGACTTAATATATCTTCATTACAATAGTCATAAAATACACCACTTGCTGGAATTAAATTTCTTATTAATTAGCTAATAGTTACAATACAATAATTAGTTCTTGGAATTTAAAAGATATGAAACCGTGTGAATAATGTTTCATAAGGCAAGAGATAGAAATACACAAAAAAATTCAAAACTTAGAAAAAAAGAAACGTGTAGATATGATTGCTCAGTTAACAAAACAAAATTTTTTTGTTAATTGATAGAATAATTATCTACATTTTGAATAAATTTTAGACTCATATTTCCCTCTAAACCGACAGTTAAAACCATATTTAAGGCGATAAAAAAAAGAGATAAATAACCTTTAGATTTCATTTTATTAAATAGAATTTCAGAAATACATTATTTCATTCTTTAACATGAAAAATTAACGATAATATATGTCATTTGAATAGAGGAAAACAATTCTTAGGTAACTTATGGGAATCCCTTAATATATGCGCAAACGGCACTCTGCACGAAAGGCACGATAATTATTTACGAAGCAAGATAACAATCGGGCGAAGGAAGGAGAATGGAAATTAAGAAGGGCTTGAAAAACGCGAAGGGAGGCTTTTAAAAGAACTTGCCGCCAAATTCGATGAACATATCTTTTGGCGCGTCCGAACGTAAACAAATGATTTACATTCGTAGCACAATCTGTTTGACGGGACGCGATTCGTTCTTAGCACTCGCCTTCACGTTCCATTGCTTGTTGTTGAGCTCTTGGGAGGCGCAGACCGCTACCAAATCGCGAAGCTGGGGCGGCAATACCGGCGACGGCGGTGTTGCCTTTGGGACAGGTGCACCGACCTCATTGTCTTCCATCGCGGTGTAACTCCGCGCTCTCCCTTTCTTTCGGTTTAGCTCCCTTACTTGCCATTGCTCCGCTCTCAGGTGTCTCATCTGCGATTCGTGACGTCTGATTATAGTGGCCATCCTAACCTCCAATTCTTTCGCGAGATGAAGATGTTTCCTCCAAGCCTTTCGCTCGGCTTCCGCGATTGCCTCCCATCGCGACTTAATTAATAAACTCCAATTCAAACAATACACTTCGTCCATCCCGTCGAGGAAATCGGATGGTTTATTTCGAGTATCGTTCGTGAAGTCTTTAGGCGCGATAAAAGTTAATAGAAAAATAAATTCTTCATATAAAATTCATAATTGCAAGCGTCCACTGAGCCATATATAACATCAAATATTATATCCCACCTTTAGAGAATTCTATCCTCTTCTGGCTATCATATTTCTCGTCCCGTGAATCACTCACGTACGAACGATGTGATTTACGTAGCTTTTCCATTATTATTACAACAAACAGCACATTGGATATCGTCCGAATATATTTAGCATACCGACTGGGATGACGCTTTGGAAAGCGTTTCTACTGACCCGTTGTTACACAACAGCGACTAAATTCGGAGGTTAATACATCGCGTGATATAAATACATTTATCCGCGTTATACTTGAATTAAAGCACATAATCATATAACAAAATGATAAAGCATATATGACCACTCAAATTTTACACATGAACGACCACCGAGATATATTACGTATGACTTACTCGTGAAACAATGACGATGGACATTTTGGCTGTGGAAATGTCCTTGCACCGTCCGCCAACACTAAAACCCAAAAAACTCTATTTTAAAAGAAAAACTATAGAGAGATACGTCGTAGAGTCCTCGCGCTATCCCGCACCACGCTGTTCTGAGACCACATGGTAATTATTATTGATTCGGAGACATCAAAATTATCGGAATTTCGTCTGCCTTGAATCAATATCCATGCCTTTGCCATGTGCTTCTCGGTAAGACTCCCAAAATATGGATAAAAAATTGTAATAAGGGCATGACAGTTCATGAAATTAGTGGTAAAATATTAATATGTCATGGGCGGGCCACGTCGCGTGAACGTACACGGCCATTGTGTTTCTTCAACGCACGAAATGTCAGACAATAGAATATCAGTGCACTACGACGAAACGGGAGCCATTGCTCTCGCAGCTGGTGACTGCCGAGACGGAATGAAGCGCGCATAGTGCTTCCGACGGCGTGGAAAAAGGGCTTTGGCGAAGAGGGAGAGGAAAGACCGAAGGTAAGCCACAGGCAGCTGCTCCCTGACGTCTCCATGGAGACATGCGGGCAACGCGAGGCACGTGCCGAACACAAAGCGTCCGACAGGGGTTCGGCTTCGTTTATTCCATCTCGGCAGTCATAGGTGCGCAATTGGATGCGCGTCGGAGTTTCTCGCAAACATGGACGTTCGAAGGATGCCCAAAATGGTGTGTATGGGACATTTACAACGGTTAAATTATTGAGTGGGGTCTAAATGAAGGTGGCAAATTGGTGTTCGTGAATGGGATAAACATTGGAGACTTTGTTAGTGACGTTAGCAACGAGGACCGAGTGAGGAGTAATGAATAAAATGGGTGAAATGGGTGATCAAGCGAGTTTGAACGAGCCCTTGCCGGGGGAGTCGGTCGATTCACCAGCGGCGTCTACGCATGCCGACCTGATGTCGCCGCTCAGCCCGAGTATTTCACGCTCCGCCGTCCCCGGGTCAGTGGCCACTTCCCACGAGTCGTTGGCGGAGTCGGTCGCCGGGGAGCAGGCGGGCATCGGCATCCAGATCAAGGAGGATCACCTGCCTTGCGCCGCTGTTTCTTCTGCCCCTTCCTCCGCCTCCGCGCCTGCCTCTACCTCGGCGCCTTCTTCGACGCCGGCGCCTACGGACTCTGTCGCGACTACGGTCGTCGTCGTCACTTCTACCGCCGTCTCCTCAGCAGCAGCAGCGCCAGCAGCCGCCGAGGCCGAGCCGGACCCCGACGAAGAGGAGGAGGAGGACGACGAAGAGGAGGAAGAAGAGGACTTGTCCGCCGCAGAGGGGGTGAGTTTGGCAAGTGACAGCAAACCGGAAGCCGAGGCGAACGAAGCCTCCCACGAGCAGGACCACGACGGAGAGACGGAATCGGAGCAACCACTCTCAGTCATCGTGCCGACGCAAGACGACTCCCATGACTCAGAACTTCTAAGTCCAGGGAAATTGTCACCCACTTCAGGGATTTCGGTGAGTGTCGCCAGTATGATCGACGCGTCCGACTTCCGTGCCCTCCAACCGGAGCCGACCTACCAGACGCTCACCTCCGTGAACGGAAGGATGTCGCCTCCCGGCTTCAGCCCTAGCTCTTCCTACGCGACCCTCACACCTCTTCAACCTTTGCCCCCAATATCCACAATGTCAGACAAGTTCGCATACGGCCACGCGGGCAACGTGTCCGGATCCTTCACCGTCATGCAGAACAACGGCCTAGGAAATCTCGGGCTGGGAATGGGAGTCAACTCCCCATACGGCTACGACAAATTGCCGTCGATGGGAATGTCCCCGCCGCACTACGCCTCGCCAAACAATGGCCTCGGAGGCTTGGGCATCCCTCAGCAGCACTCGCCGCTCTCTCCGCAGAGCTCGTACAGCCAAAACGGCGGGCTTCATTCGCCGCAGAAATCCATGTCGCCGACGGGATACGACTCTCCGTACGCAGGTCGAGACCTCGGGAGGGCCCTACCACAGAGTCCCACCCTGAGTCCCCCGTCGGCCTCGTTGCATTCGCCGCCGAACACGATGGTCGGAGGATTCGGGGCCGCCGCGGCGGCCGCCGGTCTTCCGTCCCTCAACGGGCTAGCGTCCCTGGCCCCTCACGTATCCCCTCACCACTCCCCCGGCATGGCGGCCGGTTCGGGGCCCCCGCTTCCTCCCCCGAGGGAGACGGTCGCGGTTGCCTCACCGTCGCCACCGGCCCCCGCGTCGCTTCCTCTATCGGCAGCCGCGGCCGCACACGTGGGGCCCCCGACCCACGCCCCTCCCCCGCAACAGACCCACCCGCCTCCTCAACAGCAGCAACAGCAGCAGGCGCCTCAGCAGCCGCCGCCGCCGACACAGCAGCAGGCGCCTCCACCGCCACCTCCCCCACCGCAGCCTCCACAGCCACAACACCAACACACGCCCCCGCAGCCACCGCCTGCACAGCCCCCACAGCCGCCACCGGCACCGCCACAACAGCAGGTGCAGGTCCCTCCGCAGAACACACCGGTGACCATAAAGCCCCCAGCCTCGGGCAGCGCCGTCGCGGCGGCGGCAGCCGAGGTGGAGGAAATAAACACGAAAGAGCTCGCTCAGAGAATCAGCGCAGAGCTGAAGAGGTACAGCATCCCCCAAGCCATCTTCGCCCAGCGGGTGCTGTGCAGATCGCAGGGCACACTCTCCGATCTCCTCCGCAACCCAAAGCCGTGGTCCAAGCTCAAATCGGGCCGAGAGACCTTCCGCCGGATGTGGAAATGGCTGCAGGAACCCGAATTCCAGAGGATGTCAGCCCTCAGATTAGCAGGTGGGTGGAAAACGTGGAAGGCATCCCTTTCAAAGGGAGTCTGTGAGAGGATCCGTAAGAATTCTTTGGGACTGGCTTTATTTATTTCCATGGCTCATCCTTTTGTGTTTTTTTGCTTCCATTCTTCTTTTCTCGCGAAAGACGCGGCATCAATTCTCGCTGCGAATGCCTTTTCGTTCGAATTTTAATCGCGAATAATCGGAATCCTTCGCGGTTTTTGGCGCCGCAGCCCATGTGGTTTTTGTGTATATTGGAGGCCACGTTGGGGAATCCCTTACGGCCACGTGCGCCAGTCGATAACACCGCGTCTTTTTCACTCTTTTTCCCCTCCCGCCAAACTTCAAATTCTTCCGAGTGTTTCCGTCTCTAGGCTTCGAACGCGTTTTATCCTATTCAGATTTCCCGCGAATCGCATTAATAAATGTATGCATGCGCTGGTTCTTTTATTCCTTCAGAATCCCACGAAAAATGTCATTCCTTCAATCGCGGCGCGCACGTAAAACTGTTCCAATTGAAATCTCTTTCTCGAGAAGTTCGGAGTATTGCTCCTTCATTTGATATGAATTGAAATTATTTTCTTACTTTACATATTTTACTTGATTATTAAGGATGATTCACTAATAATTAATAAATAAATGATGTTAATAAGCTTAATTTATTTTAATAGTTTACTAATAAATGCTAAAAACCCTCAAGGCATTCGTAAAATCTCTTCTCGAACGCTTTCACCGAGTTGATAAATAGACTATTTTATTTTCCTTCGCTTATTTCGAATACCGCTTTTCGTTTTGATACGCTCTATGTTTATTATTTGATTTCTATGTTAAATGATTATTTGAGCCTATATATTTTCATAATATCGCATTGCATGTTTTAATTCCAGTTCCACTCATTTCTTTCCTTTCTCCTTCATGTACTTCAGTTCTTGGTCTCCAATTGCCCAAATTCCGGTTTTATCTAATCAATTATCTTTTCAATATGTTTCAAGTTCCCGCTCAATGTACTAAGTTGCTATTCAAATCCCTACGAATCGTGATATTTGTTAGATCATGAATTTTTTTCTATAAAATAATCAGAATACGTAAGAAATGCAATTAAAATGAAATCTTTATATTTTTTAATTGGTTCATGGTTTCATTTTGTAATAACCAAACGTATTCCACTTTTCCAAATTTTTTATGGGTTTTTTAACCTACTTTATCAATGAAACTAAATAAAACATATATATTTCATAATTTTTGAATAAAATATTGCCGCATTTCAATAATTTTTACATGCATTTACTTCTGTACCATGGAATATTACATATTCTGCTTGAAATTTTTTATTCAATTTTGCAGAAATATTTTTCCACAAAACTAAATGAATTTTTAATTGAAATGTGAAAATTATACTGATTTTGAATTTTGAAAAATTGAAGGAAAGCAACCTTTTTACTATTAAATAGGCAAATATATCATTTTGATATATTTTTGATGTTTTTTATATCAATGTAATTAAATATTATTCATTCTATAATGAAAATAGTAAATTAATTTTTTTCCTCTTTATTCATGTCATTCAAGTTTTGTCAGTTTCAATATTTCTTTCATGTGAAATGTTTTCATTTTGGTTAACCGAGCGTATGATTTATAATTCATGTTTCGGAGATAGTTTTTAGTTCACGAGTCTGTCAACACCACTTTCTACGACTTCTTGTGCTGTAAGGAATGTTCTTGGCCTCTGACTTCTTTTTTTCTCCAGCGATAATAGACCCCCGTGAAAAATTTCCATTTTCTTAGTTTACGTAATGTATAGTTATGATACTTTTTTATTTGTCTCAATTCACTCTGTTTTGTGTCAATTTATTCACGCACTGTTTTTTCCATTTTCCCCTATTCGCGTGTTATATGAATTCTTTTCTCCAATTCACGCGTCTAAAATTTTTAATCGCATTCAGTGCTCTTCTTTTCCCCGCTCTTTCCACCTCCGTCAGCTACGACTTCATATTCGGACTTTTTCATTCGAACCCCTTCCCACGTATATTCATGACTCGTCGCCATCAACCTCTTATCCAACATCACATTCCGACCGTTTTACTCCACAATCATCCCCTATCCACGGACGACATTTCCAACGATTCCTTCCCCATTCCTACCTATATTCCACACACGAGTCCATCTCGCATTGACCCTTTAAGTTTTTCTTACACCATCCCAATATCTGTTCTCTTTCTTATCTACTCTCCCCGATCTCCCCATTCCACCCGCGCACCCTTTCCCAGGCTGCCTCCTCCTCCGGCCGCTATCGATCCATGTAGAAAGGGGTGCCGCGCGGGGTTGGGCCTCTCGTTTCGATGGAAGGGTGGGCCGCTCTGCAGCTTCCCGAGCCCGCAGACAGAGGGCAGGAAAGGCCGGTGCAGAAGTGGGCCTTCCTCCGCGGAGGTAGTACGGTCTCCAGAAGGTGGCAGCAACCACTTCGGAAACTATGTTGCGTTTTGGGGGGCTGCGTGTACGCGGAGGGAAGTTCGAAACGCGTCCGAGTTCTCTCTTTTCCCCTTCCCCCCTTTTACGAGTCGTAATCGCGGAAGTTTTCGATCGCGCGGCCCGCTTCTCGTTCTAAGCGTGGTTAGAGAAGAACGGATACGGTTTCCGATGGGTTTTATTTCATTTTTGTATAACAATTCGAACTTTAGTTTACCAATAATAAATCTGCCTTTTTTCGTTAACATTTCTTTCGTTATATTTATTTTCGTACCTTATATGCTAAGCTTATATGAAACCTGAGAGCTATGATCTATTTAAACGTTTTGAGTAGAAGTTATTTTCAGCTTTTCTGATCATAGTACTTAGATGAATGTTTTTGCCAACCTGAATTCACGAGTCATTTTTTCAGTACCCGTCAAATAGTTTGTTTACTCTTAGATATCGAGTTCGTGAAGAATGATGTCTTTAGTTATCGCAGTATATAACGTAAAATTCTCGCACGTCTCTACGATTAGCGGTTTAAAATAATATACGATTTTACCTTTTTTTGAGACGATGATTCTTATGAAAGCGGCGTAAAGGCACGATGAGGGTATTCAATGCTATTATCTATATCATGATAAAAATTTTACAGCAAAGCAATTAATTTTGAAATGCAGTAAACATATTTATGGTTACCTGGAAAGATTTGTCTATTCCTTACGTCGTAACTTTTAGAATTCGTAGAGCGAAAGAATTGCTTATAATACGTTACAAAGAATGTATCATTAGAATTTATAGCATTGTTTTCGATTGATTCGATTCGTTTAATTGATAAATTCTCTTCGGTCTTAAGGTAAAGGGGATCGGAGCGTTTTATTATAGAGTTGTTGAAATACAGCGTAATTATACATAACTTTGGATTAGAAATGACAAAAAATGAACTTAACAATTGTTATTCAAATTCGTCCGATGAGAAAAGAGCAGCTGCATATTCTTCGACTTACAATCTCAGTAACGTTCCAAATAATTATTTAATTTTCTCGTATCCGTCAATATTTAAAATTACTGTCCGAGTGGAGAAATCCAAACATACAGTATCGCGATGGCGTTCGAATTTATTCGCCCAGAAAACAGGTTCACAGCATTTAACCACAGAGAGTTAAAAATGTGTGTATCGGTGTGGGCATTGTATGGAAGCATATATACATAAGCAGAGAAGTACGTCTCCATGTAACAGGACACAATTAGACTCAGAACAAAGAGTAAATCACTTTGTAAACATCGCTCGAGTTAATAGCGCTATTATATATGGTGTGGTGGATAGTTTGATGTAATTAAAAAATTCCATTTTCTCCATTTTTTCGTGTTATTGAAAGCCTTCCTTTGCAAAAGGAATCAGTTCAGTGGAACCGAGCGTGGGTTGGTCATGCCTGATATTTTTGTGGTTATAGTTCTATCAGATTTTACACCTCACATAATCTTTTTTCAAGTCCCATTCATCTTCAGGTTCAACGGATAAAAGTCATACATGCTCCGACGCCCTCTTTGGGAATACGTGTTCTGATTTAGTCTACCGATGAGTCCTCATTGAATGAAGGGGATGAACGCACCAAGTGCCTCCCTCGTCACACACGCTCCAGGTCATCGCATTTCTCCAACTCGCGTGCGAATCCATTTATTCGAAACGCCCAAATTTTGAACAGATTCGGAATTTACGTTTCGCCGCGGTTTCGATACCTACTCGTTTACTTCTAGGGTACAAAGTAAACCTTATACCTTATATACCGGGTCCGATATTAAAATATTCCATATGTTTGTTGTATTCACGATAATTCTATCGTCGTATCGTGGGTTTGATCTCGTGAGACAAGACTGTGGAGAGGGAACGAGTAACTGTTTCAAAGTTACTTTTGGTATCACCGTCTGTATTCATATGCCTTACGTTTCTTTGAAATCGTTTGTTGCTCGAAATTGTATCGTTCTTTTCCGTGGAATTTTACTAATCTCGCAATGGCATAACAATGTTCTTGGTTTTAGTTTTCAATGAATATGCTTAAATTGAAATCCATACATATCGGAGGTGGGAAGGGTTTTTACAACTCTCGAGAGTATATAGGTTTCCTTTTTACATTCTAATGAATGAAATAGGTGATTTGCGATACATATATATAAAAATTTACGTAATTGTCATTTATTCCGAAGTACTTTCAGCATGGGATTAGCGTGGTGTTTGTATTTACACTGAGAATACTCGGAATTTCATTCAATTTTTGGGAGCGCCGAGTACATTTTTCAAATCAGCTAGAATTCTCTCCCTATTAGAGAATATTTCGTACAATTTTAGAATATTTTTTCATATTGGTGATTTATTCTCCAAATGTTTTCGATAAAAATCATATTCGAGAATGAATTACTCATTGCCAATAAATATTCAACATACGTTGATAAACTGGTTTTTAAAAACTTGATTATCAGTAATTGAATATAATTCGCAAGCCCTGCAATTATTTATATCTTTCTTTTATTTCTCCACTTTGTTCGTTAATTATCCATATCGCAATGCAAAAATTTTTCTAATTACCATTGCTTTTAAACTTTTGACGAGGTTTTAATGGAAGAAGGAATTATTTAGTCGCAGTATTTAAAAGTGAAGACATGTTCTCGTTTGTATACAACTAATTAGGGATGTGCATATTAAAATTCTTATATTGATGCAAGCGATATATTTTGTATGCTCCAACGGCATGTGCAAAGTGTAGGATTTAACAACAAATTTGTTGTCGCACTTTGCGAGACGTTTCCGCGCTCCGTATTCTGCGGTGGGCCGGAAAATTTCGGGCCCGCCGAATGAGTTGCGGAGTGCCGTTTTGAAGACCTTCGGAGAGCCATCTCCTGCATTTGTTGTTAGATAATATTGGAATGAAAAAAATTGAAACAGATTTAATTGAATCAATAACTGTCCACTGTTTCAATAAACATGTTTTCATTTTACGCAGTTTTCCGAAAAATTAAATTTCGCGTCAATTTTAGGTATTTAGCAGCGGCTTATGTAAAGGCATCGCGTTTATGAAATGATATTCGTAAAATTATAATAAAACAACGAAATTTCTCTAATTTAACCTTATTACGCTTCTTCCATATTAAAAATGGTCAAAGCAACATGTACGCGTGTTGTATAGCGAGATATTTTCCAGACGATTGTTAAGTGTCGGCAGCGCTTTATAAAGGCACGTAATTAGATTTTGCGCGTGCATTTTCTCTGCGGTCATCGTCAATTCAAACTAAGTGCTGCACTAATTTGATTTTACGTCAAAAGGGACGGATGATTGTCAATGTATTTTACCATTGATGTTTACATCAGAAACGCCCGTTTCAGCGTTACAATATAACCGCGCGTTTCTGCAGAGATGTGCTTCGAAAGTTTTGTTTATAAACCGTCTAGACGCGTTCTTCTGCAGGTTCTGCCGTTTGCAGTTAAATGAGGCATCAGATTTCCGAATTCATTCATTTAAACGCTTCGAAACATAAGTAGAATTGGTGGCTCAACAAGAGGGATGTTGAACGAGAAGAATTTCTTTTCCTCGCGTGTGAGTGCAATTGCACGCGACTTCAAAGTCATATCCGCTTATCGCTAACTACCTATCGCACACTCTACGGGATAGTGTACTTACACCTTCGTCAATAAAGAGCACTTTTGTTTACAAGTCGAAACACTCAAAGGGATGAGAAAAGATCCTTTTTCTAATCGGCCCATTACCTCAAACAAGTATTCCACTTGCAATCATTTTAATTACTTCAATTCGTCTAGGAACCTGTAGCTCGGATTGGGATCAGCTACATCTCTCGGTTTTTGGAACGAAGTCCTTTTTTCGCAGATTTCCGAGGTTTCGTCAAGAATTTCCCTTCCACTGCGTGGTCATCTTTCCTAAACCTACGCACTTTCTATTAGTAAGTGCTGGAAGAAGCAATCCCTCCACATTGTTTCCTAATTGGCTTGATGAGAACGCATCTCCAGTTTCATATCTTAAGATCCTTCTAATGATCCACGGGCATCGAAGGGGCATCTTCCGTTACAGTCCAGCGAAAATGTGATACTTTTCGTTGTTATTTTTGTGGTTTTATCGTGTTACAAGCGGACAGAGGCCACCCTGCGGAGTCCGGCATCGCTCTGAGCGAAGATGTGAGTAATTATTTGGATAAGAAAGTTACTCATTGCAATCTTATCTGCAGTTACGAAATAATGTCAATGTACTCTATGAAAATGGTTGTAAAGGAGGATATACTCGAACGAAATGTTTATGGTATTTCTAATTGTTCAATTGTAGTAGTTAGAAACGTCATAAGATGTTATGGGTAGTTACGATTTCAGTTTTTGTGAAATTTTTCGCTGATCTGGAAAACTTAGCCATTACCTGCTTCAGATAATAGTTTTATAGAACAGTTCTCAAGATGTTTTGATTGTTTATTGTCGATGTATTAATTACAAGTCGCGTTATTAAGTCTGTATTTTCTGGTCTCAGCGAAATTATGGATAACAGGATGATTTTTCTAGGTCGGAATGGAAACAGTTTTGTAAATTGCGACTCGTTTTACCTAAGGATGAGCATTTGGCTGGTTTCTTTATTCAGATGTTTTGACGTGCTGTTTACCATTTTTCTTATAATTATTTTGCTTAGGTAATCATGTGATACCAAGTGGAAATAATAATGCCCTACAGCTGTACTCGCAGAAGTTATTTATCGAAGTCCTTACAAGATTTGTGACTTAATGAAATTTTTATATTAATTAAGTTCTAGTATTCGCATTGAGCTTAATAAATTTACGTTACTTGTGACATTGTTTCTCCTGAAGATGATCTTGATAATCTTATGTCACCAAATTTTTTCCAAAAATTGAAATATATTAAAACAGTAAACCAATTCGTAGAGGTTATAAATAGGAACTTCTCGTATTCTATTATTATTTTCTCTCTTATATTTCTTCGATTTCGTCAAATCTGACGAGATTCCGTTTTTATCCCGAATTAGTCGTCATTTTATTATGTGAGATTTTGTGTTTTATGCGTTTGTTACCGTTTTAGCGGCAATTGGAAAATCCGAATGAAGCTCTAACTACGTACATTTATCTCAGGGAAAGCGCAATTCAGAGATCAAATACAATAGTTGATTTTGGGAATTGTTTTCTCGACATTTCTGCGGACTATTCCACGGCAAACCGATAGGTCGCGGAATAGCGATAATTAGCGGAAACAGCTCTCGAAAGTTTTCATTCGCGTTTAGCAGAAGACTTATCGATAAGAAGAATTCGTCCAAACGAGCGCCTTCGATTGCGACGCGAGAGTTTCCGAGTCTATTTCAGTTCGTCCCGACGAAATACTTTCGCGGGCGCGCATCGGTCTTTCCGACGTTGGACCATCGTACGCACCCATAGAAACCTTTTCATAGAGATTCGCTCATTTTGGAGCGAAATCTCCAATTCATAATTCACTCCCCTTTTTTTTAGCAAATCTCGAGGCGAAACACGGTATCGAGTTTACGTCCGTATTGATTCAGCAAAGTTGTTATCGCGCAGATAGCTATCGGAGGAAATATTCGGAGTGCAGCAAACGTTAGTTTCCCCCCCGGGGCTTTAAACGTTCCCTCGGGCCTCTCTCATTAGGGAACACTTCTCTTTCATCGACATTCGAAGACGCAGCGAGGTCGGCCGCGAAACCAATCGAGGTCTCGCGTCCCTCCGAAGACGAGCGTTCGATTCTCCGAGGAAACAATTTGGCTAGATTCGGAGAAAGCTTTTGTCTCCGACGTTTTCTCCGCGGCCAAAAAGGAGTCGCTTTTTGCGAATGGGCCGCTATTGTTCCCGGGGCTGCATGCAAATGGGCCTGCCGTTTCCTTCTCGTGCGCCACGTAATGAGGCATTGATTCCGGAGGAGATATCGGGAAACTGGCCATCGTACGCGCGCCCCTTGAGCGACGGACCGCCGCCCCTTCCAAACATCTCGGGAGCACCTTTCCTGCCAAACGCGCATCCGGCTTCGACTAACATCTCGGCAGACGAGGGAGCTTTTGAAGCTTCCAATTCTTTGATTGGAATCTTTTTCAATCGAATCGCTTTAATGAGAGAGCGAAACATAAAACTAATACTCGGTGACTTCCGAAACTATGTACGAACTCGCGAAGTCGTTCCGTTTGTTTGGGCGCACGGAGTTCGCGAAGGCGAAATGACACGGGATTCATGTAAAAGTTTTTGCGGAATTATATCGCACCGGTTTTACAGTCGTCTATGATTTCGTGTTTTCAGGTGGTGTAATTAAAAGAGTACGTATTTTCAACGCGTGGAAGTGAATGTTGGAGACTTTCCAAACTACGCTGATACTCGCGAAATAGTTAAAAACTAGTACGAAAGTCATAGAAACGTTAATTTTTTGCTGATATAATAATATGTATCATCAATGGTCCTGTATTGTACAGCTTTTGTAATTAAATGGAGGTGTAATCTGTGCCAGATTTCAAGCTCTTGATAACTTAAGTGGACTTGTCTTCTCATCTATTGGAAACACTATGATCTTGTGCGTGTGTGAGTAAATTCGTGCGGGGAGCCGGATGTTCTCACGAGTCAGGAGATAGGACCCCAAAACTAGGACTCAAGTCATTCAAGGATACTTAGAATTTATTCTGTTTAACAGCAACTTTGATGCGAGTGTAATAGACATCCCGTTGCCTCATGATGTTATTACGCAACTCTTTGGTTATGAGGATAGTAAAGGTGAGAACGAAGACCAACATTCCGATACTCTGAGTACAGATGGTACGTAGTATTCCTCATATTCGATTGTTTTTTGAGACTTGGGTGTTATTGATAGTTTTTAGACCGAATTTGTTTCACAATATGTAGGAAAAGTGGAATGTGTCAGATATATATTTACTAACTGAACAATTATCATTGTTTAATTCTTCTTCTCTCGGTGATGGTGATTCAGTTATCAATGTAAGCGAGTTTTTAATTTATTACAAATTTCAAGTGGATTCAATGATGAAATGAAATCCAGAAATTCTCTATCTACCGCTGGTATGATTTTAAACCTGCTCTTTTGAGGGAATTATAGGTTAAATAGTACGTTTGGTGCCAATTTACGTATAATATTTAGAATAATTGTGAAAGAAGAAACGAGAGTTAAGTAAGAAAACGAAAGAGTTTAAACAACTTTAAAATTCCACTTCAATCCGACGTTGCGTAAACCAAGAAAATATTGCTTATGATATGTAAGAGACAGATTAAGTTACGGAATATATGTGAACTTCTTACGACATTTTTTACTCTTTTAATGGATTATTATTATAGTAGTTAAACTTTTCATGACAACATTAGGGTATTAAATATCTGAAAATAAGTATATGATTTATAATAAAAATAGATCATATTAGAAAATTTGCGTAGTTTAGTAATGAAGTAAAATTCATTGATTGTAATTATAATGATACTGAACAATGACGAAATTAGGTACTTCTATTAACGTGAAGTGAATGGAAACATTATTTCTTGGGGAACCTTAGTCTCTTAAAAGTTTTGGGTTTCTTCTTGCATTATATTATTATTATCCCCTTGATTTACACTTCTGATTGCAATTATTTCCAGCTGTTTGACAATTGTATAAGATTGGTTAATATCCAATGCTTTACTTAATGAATTGATTGGTATTCTTTACTTGCCACCGAGAGTTATCCCCTTTAGCCAAATGAATGCTAATCAAGAGTCGCTTTTGTGGATCCATTTGTCTGTACAATACTTAACATAGCAATCAAATTGCGAAGTAAAATCTAGTTCTACGACAATTATATTATTTGATAATTACGAATAAGTATGTCCTTGTATATCTCGAGTTTAATAATCAACCAAATTCAGCCGATGAATGTAATTATATGCTAATTCCGTGAAGTTCATGAAAGCGGTGACGTGAAATTGGAAAGTTAGAGACTGCGTTAATATTCTAATTGGACAAAGAGGTTAAAAAGTCATTTTTGGAAATATTTTTAATGATACGGTTTTTCACTATTGCGTCAATAGGTTATAAAATTTGGGTAAGTTATGGAAAGCATTGCGTCGAGGAAATAATTGTGGTTCCGTGGTCATCTGAGTCCTGATAAACGGGTTTTATAATTTCCCTCACGCGTTGGACGAATATTTCCACCACATCTCCCCTGGGGTACGCGCCCCTTTCCTACGCACTTCTCCTTTGGCTAGGGCGGAGTGGGTCAAAGCAAGTGAAACAATGGCAGCGAAGGGCTCGCCACGGCAAGAGGCATCCTTGAGACACGAGATGGTGACGTCACCTCCTCTCCAAACAATGCTCCGTCGTGGGGAGTGGAGAGTAGTTGCACACAGGGCGACGAGCGAATCTTACGAGCTGGATTTCTCTCGGGACCAGCTTCATTTTCCGCAATCCAGAGGTTTTTCTCGGTCCAGGATGTTAAGGGATTCGTCTGCGGCGGACGACCTTAGGCGGGGGTTATTCAAAAGTTATCTACGTCGTCGCAAGGTTGATCTTGTATCGGTCGTGATAGGAATACCTAGATTTTAATGGAATTTTGCGAAATTTGGTGATACTTTGGGGAGATTATGAGGGTGCTAAGGTCGAATGGATGCTAGAAATTGAAATGATATCAGTTGAGGATCGAATTATGGGACTTATCTTTTTCATTGTCCGAAGAATGTAATAATACCCGACAATGCAGTGTATAGAATGAAGGTATTTCACTTTATAATATGTATATAATATGTGATTAATATTATGTGTATTATATATATCCATACTATTTCGTGAATTAATGAATCGTCCTCAAGTTTTTGCTTAGTTGAAGTACTCAATATGAGATACTCAGGTTGAAAATTACATAGCTATAAACAATTATATTTACGATAAAAAACTCAACATTTAAAATATGTTTCATGTTGAAATATTTTCTTTTCTTCTTCTTCCCTAGTGAGTTCGTATTATATAACCGGTATCTAACGTCAATATATCTTAGATTGTTGATTAGATTAATTCAAATTCCAATATTAACACTCATATCCAGTGTTTATTAATTCATTACAAGGAAAACATAAGTATCACATTTTATTTCATGGAATTATATCAATTATAATTTACATAGTGATTTGATCCATTCCAGAGTGCAGTTAAAGAACTAAAATAAGATCTTTGAGAGAATTTAAGTTTCCTAGACTTTTGCGTAGTTTCATTTACATTTGAATCCAGCCAAGTTTTTGGTTGGAAGATTTCCCCTTTGTAGTTCAATCGTTAGCAGCTCCAAATATGAGAGGGAATGTTACTTGCTAACTTAATCCGCCAGTTATTTCTGCTGAAATAAAAGTAGGCTCAAGAATTTCTCGTGTTCTTTTTCCAAACATCCCCATCCCACGAGATGCATGTTTCTTTCATTCCGGCAAGCTTTTCCGCATTGAATCTCATAATCATCGCCATACAACGAGGAGATCTCTTTGTCAAGGTAAGATAAAAATCGGTGGAATTTCATTCTCACGGAATCCGTCGAAAAGTGAGTAATGTTTAGAAGAAAAGAATTATGATCTCGCTACGTATTCGTTGCTACATGTTAGGTCGCGAATATAACGGCCACTACGTGCTACCCTTCGGCACTTCTGTTTGGTGTCGAAGGTTGTTTATTTCTTTCAATTGTAGAGTGGGAAACAAGTAGTTCGGAGTCGTACGCTCTAATAGCATTGCATGTACGCCAGGGGCAGCCTTTTTCTTCCCTCGCAACCCTCTTTCTATACTCCCCCTCTCGCATTCATCCTAATCTCGCCTTATCTCACTTCCCCATTACCATCATCCCTTATTTTATTCCCTATTCCCCTCCCTAAATATTCTTCCTTCTAATTCTCCTCAACTAATGTACCCAATCCAACCTCCTAAATTAATACCTCATTTAACCATCTTCTTCGACGTTTATCCTACGTTTCTTTTCCCTTATTTCTACTGCTAGAATGATAAAGTACTCGTTAAAAGCGTGTTTATAAAACTCCCAATTATAACTTGATTGAATCTTTAAATGGAAGCTTTGGTAATCTAGACGCTCTTTCCCGGCTCACTTCAATTACTTATTTTCATAATCATTAAGTAATATTTGGTGTCATTATTATCATTTGTGTTTATAATTTGATATCCTTTCATATCCTCTTTGGAAGGCTTTGACAATCTTGAGTTCCTCAATCGACATCTTTTTGATGAAAAAACGACAATTTTGTTACCTATTTATGTGTTCTTTTTAAGTTGTTATTTTTCGATTATTTATTTCATGTTTTATTCGATATAAATATAGAAACCACGGAGGATATATTGCGGATGGAAAACATTAAATCGATTTACTATTCAACGCGGCCAAATGTTTCTATAGCGTCTTAATTTCCATGTTAAACTTGTTTGAATTGCGTGTATGTGAATGCTTTTCCTGTTATGCATTTTATCTATTTCAAAGCTAAGGTGTGGGAATTAAATACTCCAAATGTTCCTATGAATTGCAATTAATAGGGTTTTTCTTCCAGGTTACTTCACGGTAATTATCAAAAGGTACTCAAACGATGTCTTTGATCCGGCTGCACGAGAAATGATAGAACATTTCATCGTTCTGCTATTTCTTGAGGACATCTCAAACAAAACCATTCCAGATCGTTTTATCACACATTTTATTATTTGTATTCTTTTGTTTTTTTGTTTAATAAATGAATTATTTTTATTTTGTCGTTTTTGTTTTGTTTTTGTTCAACCCAACATTATTTTATTTTGCTTTCTATTATTTTATACAGTTTTTTTTTTCAAAATTTGTTTTTTTTTTCTTTTTTTTTTTTGAATTTCAACTACACACAACCTTACACATTTGATTGAATTTTCTATTGATGTTTCATTTTTTATGATAAATATAAAACTCATGTTAAATGACACCAAAATAAAACTTTGATCCCATCCTTAGGTCGGCGATAGTGAGTCATAGTGAATCATTGTTAGGTCGTGTGTAATTATATGCATTTGTTACTTTTATTCATAGATAATTATTTAGGATTTGCATAAAATAATACTTCTATTCTTTGAAAATATTCTTAATTAAAATAGTAATTTTTGAACAATCAACTTGAATTTCTCGATGAATACCAGCTATTTATGTGATCAGTGATTTAAATAGAAAGTTCAACTGTAATTAGTTGACGATTCAGTGAATGTAGTTTGGGAAAATTTATTTCTATTTGATCTGTAAAAATAATATTCATCATTTTCGAGGAAATGAAAGCTTTTCGTATTTTCAAATTCGGATCACTCAATTTGAATTTTTGGATTCATTTGGATTACCTTGATTCGGAGAATACTTTAATTTGTAGTTGAAGGATATGAAGTCATCATTTCGTATTGCAAAATTATTAAAAAGATATGTTGATAAAGCCTTACATTTTAAAATTTTATTTTTATATTAGTTTATGTATTTCGTGAAACCCGCACAAAGAGTTTAAATAGGAAGTCATAATAGTTTAATTAATCACAAGTTTACGCAAAATTCGAACGAAATAAGCTTTAGTAGGATTAATAATTTCAGATTTCCGAAAAATGTTTTTGTCGAGCTCTCCTAATTGCAGTCGCAAAAGACCGTTCTTTCGGCGAATGGATAAAAAGGTTTTAGACTCTTCCTCGAAACACGGTTTCTATCTCAGTTTCTACGGAGGATGTCGAATCTGAAAAGTGTCGTTCGTAGAAGATTCTCCAGCAACGACATCGTTAACCTAAAATTTATTTCCGCGAAATATCAATGGCGGAATTATCGAAAACGAGGCTGTTTGAAATTAATAAACGAGTCTGAGAGGGGGAGTAATTTACGCGTAAAGAATCGGGAATAAACCTCGGGGCGCGTTTGGTGAAATCCCACGTCGATTTCCGCTCATCGCCAAGCGTCTCACAAATGCACACGTTCGACGGATCGCGATTGTCGAAAAAAGGAAACAAGCGAAGATTAATGAACATACGGGATCTCAGACTCCTAATCCCGATTATTCTTCTGTGGAACGAGGTTTGGAGGGAAATGAAGCCATTCCATCCGCGACTCGATTTTTCCGAATTTTTAACAACCTTTTTCTCTCCTTCGCCTTCTCCCCCTGCGACGTTTCCTCTTCGTCACCCCGTTTCCTCCCGTCTTTCTCCTATGCCTTCTCTGCTCTATCCCTTGTTCCTCCATCCACAGATTACGTTTCGACTTCTGTTAACACTGGCTTAGACGAACATTGCTAGCGGACGGGGTTTTTCGGATCGAACCGCATTGCGTGAGAATTTCGCTCTATTATCGTATCCAAGCATTTCCTTTTAATTTATACGTATTCGTAGAAATGTGCCCTTTCGCTCGTCGTAAAATATAAACCGTCACAAATTAATCTTTATTTTTCTATTATGTAATTTATCGGCTCAGTTTATAATGCTCAGATTTATGTACATAATTTAGGTCGATCAATTTCGCGTTTTCACGGTTTTTATTGTTTCGTGCGGCAGTTACGTGCGTTTTAGCCTCCTCACGCCAATCTACTTCCTATATTTTATGTTTCAACACGATTCTTCTGTTTCGCCTCTTTTTTCAAATCTTTCCAGTAATTTTGCTCTCGAGATATGACTTTTTCCACGCCCATTCTTTCACCGATTCGCCTTTCCACGTCTTTGTTCTTTTCCCTTTACCTGGATGAACCACAACTCCTACGAATTCCTCCGAGAAAAAGCATAAAATCGGCTACATAGTCGCTTTTGTAGGATTCCCTTTACTTTGTAATTATTCTCACGCGCTTCCAACATTTGCCTATTATTTTCTATTCATCATTATGGAACTCGTAAAAATATATTGTGTTGCAAAGAAAAGGAAATATAATAGAGGTGAATATTTTTTTATACAAAAAAATTTGTTTTAATTTTATCCTTTCATTACAGTTTAATAATACAGGCTACCACTTTTGATAGATTTTGCTTGTTTCTCTTTCAGAATACATGTTAAAATTTCCGTCGATAGAACGCTTTTTCAAATATTGTGTTTCTGTGATTTATTTAAGGAAATCTTGATGTGTTTAAAACCTATTGCCAATTATCGGTAACGTATCATATTGAAGTTCATTGTTCATCGGCATTTTAAGAAATTCATTTACCATATTATAAGAATACATTTCCACCGTATTTGTGTTAAGTAGTAATGCTAGAAATTTGCTGTCTTTTCTTAATATATTTTATATCGGTGTTTTCTTGTGCTAATATTTTGCGACTTAGTGCTAAGAATAAGCGTATATCGAGACAAAAATTTCTGTCTTCGAAATGAAAAATTATAAATCAGAGGTTAAACTTAATACGATTCGTAAACCGATATAATTTTTGGTATTATGCTCAAGAATTAGTTTAATTCTAGCCTCGAAGATCTTGTAGGAGTTGATTTAAATAATTTTCTTGCGAACGGAAACGAATGTCGAAAGATAATTTTACTGTTATCTCTTTAAAATTGGCAGACTGATGGATTATCGACAGTCAACAGTAAACACTTGAAAAATAGATTTGGGTGTGCGCGGTTGATTTTTCAATAAAGATCGTGATGATTGAAAGGGGGTGTGACCGGCTCTATGTTTACACAATGCATAGAGTTTATCCGAAAATTTCCCCGATGGGTGAACCGATAATCGATTGGGCGATATGAGTAATAAGGTTTGAGGGCTTTGTGTATGAGAAACGTGGAATGCAGTTAGAATTAAAAGTATACAAAAATAGATTTATTGATCGACGTCCCCGGAGCGATAGTAAGGTAAGGAATAAACGCAGAGGGGCTGCTATCAAATAATGCGATGTACTATGCGTTCTTTTATGATCGAAGCAAGCCTTTGATGTGGCTTTCCCGCCCTCTGTTCCACAGTGTCGTTTCCCTTTTGTGGAATATTTGAAAAGCGATTTGACTGTCCACGCTCCGCCATGGCCGAATAACGATAAACCAACTATTTTTGATTTACACGACTATAAGAGTATTATTAATCTAATAAACAATTTCCACTAAAATTTTAATCAAAAGGACGAAAAAGTGAGCGCATAAAAATTTATTTCGAATCTTTGGAGTCAGTGAAGCTATGCCGCAACGTGAAATGTCTCTAATTTATTTTCGCAAAATTAATGCATCATTGTATGATGCAATTCTCCAGTATAATTAATTATGAAATATTTGACGAATATCTAATATCGAAACAATTAAATCGTGGTAATTGAATTAGATTTTCTGTATGCTTAATTTACGCTGCAGGAAATTAGTTTATCTACTCAATTAGCTTCCCTGAGAACGAGAAATTAATACAAAATCTAAAACGTTGATTATTGCATTTGATATAGGGTCACTAATTTTGAATATTTGCATTCGCGAAACCTCTCGTTGTTCAGGGAAAATATCGGTTGCATTGTTACACATTTGAAATTTAATATTTGAAATCCATCAACAGACGATAAAATATAAATTTTAAAGGGTGAAGTTCTTTTGCTATGTCTATTTCCTCTGGCTTATTTTTTATTAGATCTTCGTAAGAGTGAACCTAGGAATGATAGATCTTTATTTGATGTTCCTGAGAGAAAATGGTTCATAAACAGAAAGTGATACGTATATTCATTATGAGCGTACTATATTAATAATGCTTGAGGAATTTGTTTCTACGGTGGAGTAAGTTTTACTTACTGCTCTTGTTTTGTGTTACATTTCACGTCCGCTCGCGAAAAATTGGACTTTTTCCTATAGCGACAATAGAATCGTTTCCACGGAAACCTTTGAATATGATACTACGAATGAACCCTTTTATATTTGATTTATAAATCAAATTTCCTCTCTTTCCTGTGATAATTAAAGGTAGTCATTTTTCGATTGTGTATTTCATTAAAATCAGAATTAGATTCATTAAGTTCAGCGTTCATATTTACTTACGGTACACGTGGCGCTAAAAAAGTTTCTGATAGTGATGCTTTCGTGTTAATTTTGAAAACGGACAAGGAATATATTTTCGTATCCTTCATGAGCGATATATTTTCACTTCTTTTTCAAGTTCTTTCTCGCAACATATTATTCAATATTCAATGTATATTTATCTACGCTCTCACCAGGTGCTTCACCTGATAATATTTGATTAAATTACAGTGATAATTAATAATAATATAATTTCTTTCCTCAAAATCCTATGTACAAATTTAGAATTTGCGTGAGTGTGTCTCTTTTTAAAATTCTCCAACCGCATATATCGAAAAGAAGCGATTATTAATCCACGTGTACGTCGGAAGGATGTTCGGGAATTTTTCTCAAATTCCTTAAACGAATCGTACGGAGTGCCGAATAGTCACAGCGGAAATTTCTCAGTTGTCCGCCAAAGAATCCGTATCACCTCATTGCAGGAGTCCTTACAAAGGTTACTTAGAGGAAAAGAAAGGAGCTCCATTTACCTTAAACCGAGTCATAAGTACGGCATACCCAAGGAGTTCCGTCAAGGCGACTTTATATCAATTGGATGCGTGGAATGCGGAGTCTGGGGGCCACCTTTGTCATTCGTGCAACCACAAGTGGAGGATTGATTCTCCCCTCTCGCTGCCTCGGGCCATGCCACCGGAATGGCTGGCGAATCGGATTATGTACATTCTTCTTTCGCCGTAAAAGCAAATGCCAAACATATTTTAGCTGGAATGGCGAGTTGAAAAGTTATATTAAAACTGGATCCGGTTACCTGTGTAGTTTGAGGGTGGGGACTCCCACATCACTCACCCACTTCAGCAGCGCTTAACCCTCCCTAGTGATTGGCAGGCAGATATTAATTAGTTTCCTTTCAACAAAGCCGCACCTGGCCCCAAAAATATTTTAATATCGTACGAGAATCTGTGATAAAATTATGTGACTACCTCCGGGAGCGACATGCCAACCCTCTCCCACTTCTTTTTTTTCGGCTTTATGAAGCTGCCACGGAAGAGGCGGATTCTGCCTAAACTGCGTGATTTCACGGTTTCCTCATCCATAGAGTCGGAATGGAAGTGCGTCTGTTAACAATTGTGTTCGGAAAGTCCGTCATGAGATTAAATACGCGTAATTTTTTAATTAAGTGAAAATTAAAAATATTTTTCTCCCGTTTTTTTTAGGTTTTAATACATTGTCGATCTACGAAAATGTATGTAGAGTTAGTAGAATCAGCGTTGCATCGTAGTAGTTTTTGTTCTTGAGGATGTAACCTGGAAACGTGATATCTCTTTAACCAAAATAATTCTAAATAAATGTCAACGAATATCGCGCAATATTTTGGGATTCATTATTTTTGCAATTATTAATGTAAAAACAACTTCAGAAAGAACGATAAAAATGGCTAAAATGTAATTTAAAATTTAATAAAGATACAGCTGAGGTATTTTCATTATAATTTTAAAATATTTATATTTTAGGTCATATTTTTCTTGCTTAATTAATGTAGTTAGCTCGTAGATTCTTTTATATAGGTTTCATATCGTATTACGTAAAGAAAAAGACGTATTTAAGTACAAATATATGGAATTTAAAGTGAATTTGCGAATAATCATCAGAAAATAGATTCATATACTGGCAGTGATTCAGTTAATCACTCTTTATCACGTATTTTCACGATCCAACCTTAATGTTTGTAAGAGTACGTCTCTCTCTGTGCTATTTATAATCTACTATCAGAATAAATGTTGGTCGAATAAAGACAAAATCAGCATCAAGGTACTACGTATAGGTATTCATTTGATTAGAATTTGAGCTGGAATCGATAATGCAACTTAACTTACGCAAATGACTGAACGGAGAAATCCATGGAAAATTATGTTTCCTTTTATTTGAACTACGAGAGAGTGGAAACCCGTTTATTCCATACGAGATCTAGTTTGCTATTTCTGCAATTGGGGTCCAGAATAAAGCATAGAATCCGTTTAGGTTTATCATAGAGATATAGCATATCCAGGTGCGATAAATTGAATATTCATAGTTAAACTTCTGGGTAGAGACCAAATTGAGTGACTCCGGTTTGCACGATTACGCTAGGTATCCGAAACCATTGAAAATGTGTGTGTGACGGCATATGCACGGCTTTCTACGATTTCCCGTACGATTCAGTTTAATTCAACGAATAAAAGCGCCTCGAAACTACACGTCAATCGCTTAGACTCTGGTGTACATATAATATCAAATGGAGCAATGGGAATATGCATTTTTAACTTCAAAGACTAATGAATGCGATTGTAAATGTCAAGGACATGCAAAACCAGAATGTAACCTTACATATTCGTAGCTTCGGAAGACCTTTAGACATCTCCATAGATCATAGAAACCAGATACACGTGTAACAGAAGCAATCGTTTAGCAATAGGAATAGAAGCTTAACTATTTTCGATCAAAACCGTTCCAGTCTGTTGCAATTAAGTCAAGATGTCTGGTTTTCTAAACAAGATCACATTTCAAAGTATGCCTAATGCGTAGTCGATAGGTATATTTTAGCACTATATAAGATTAAATTAAAAATGTTTCTCTTGGATTAGTTATGGGAAAAGATATAGCATCGAATGCATGCAACTTTTAATAAGCGTAAACGACATTTCTTTAAATATATCGCGTCTTCTAAAAGTAAAGGTTGCGATCGAGTTTTATATTGAAATCATATTCATGGAAGTGTTCTATTCTCGTCGTTCTCATATCTCCAGTAAAATCCGGGATCATAATTCGCCGTCGCCGCGTCTTTCGAAGCGAATCGCCGTATTTTTTCACTGCGTCATTGCTTCGGAATTTCTGGGATCGAACCCACGTTATTGAGGACGGAAAGCTCTTCTAGTCGTGAAACACGCTGCCCAAATACGCAAGGGGTGGACTCTTTCCACCGGAAGGTCGTATCCGGCTGCTGAAAAAGGCCCGTACTCAAGAGGGCCTCTCACTCGACTCGCCCGCATTTAAATAGACATCGACAGTGGACGATTGAATTAAATTCGTTATCGGTTCATAGATCGTCGAACGCGATTTTAACATTAGCGTTTTTTATAGTGCCAGATTACGTAGAATTATAATTAGATCTAGTTAGTCAGGGTATATTCGCTTGTTTATTTTCGTTTTGAGAACCTAATTAGGCTCTTGGAGTGTCTTCAAATGTGTTTTTTGTAGAAAATGTCTTTCATGAGGCGTCTCGTGCCAGCGGATTTTTTTCGAATGTATTTAATCTTCTCTCGCATAACATGCGTCCGTAGAGATTCGTTATTCCAAATCGTTTGCCTCCTAGACATCGCTCTCTCTTTATTAGCGTCACATCTGTCCGCCAGCGTGGAAATCTTAATAGGGAGCGTTATTAAAATTTTTCCTTTTTTAAGCAATCGGGAGGTCTCTTTTTTCGATTGATGCTTATCGTTACGAAAGAACTTGCAAAGGCACTCCAAGGAGGAGGAGGGGACACCGAGCGCACGTACATTCAGACTTATTAAAAGGAGCATTTCCCGTGAATTAGTTATTTCTTTCCGATTCTCCTTCCACGGGCGGGACAAGATTTTTTCGAAATCACTCGGCTGCCTATCACCCCTCATAGGACACCTGGACGGCCGAGCACCTGGCACCCCCCTCTCATTTCCTTCCTCACAGAACCTCTTTTGTTCTGCGGGAGGCCGGATGGGGGAGGGCTCGAAAGCGGGCGAGTAAAAAAGAAGCCCTCTAAACAGCCGTTCTCTTTCCTCACTCAACCGAAACTACTCTGCGAAGAAGGCGTGAGCGGCGTCTCTGAAAAGCGCGAATAAAACCATAGCGTCGGATGGCTTTTGCCCCTCCGATACGTCACTTTGCGCCTAGAAAAGGGTGTTACGTAAGAGCGGCTCGATTCCAAATCCGTTTTTCGTTAATTCTTCCTCATCGGTCGGGGAAGTCGAGTAAATAACGTCCCCTAGATTTTGATGAGGACAAGATAGATATCTAGCGACAGATGGTATTCGTTGGTTCGTGTCGAAATTTAATTTCTGTTCATTCCACGTTCACGCGCTCTCTGATGTCGTTTGGATATTCTAAATTTACTTTTTTTATAAATTTCGAAATATTACGCAATAGAATATATACGTCTTAAAAAAATACGTATTTAATAATGTTTTGTTTCGATTCGTAACTAAATGGATTGCTGTCGAATTCATTAATTATAGTACTCCTTTAAGGATCAGCGTTTCCCTCTTTTATTTACAATTTATGTCGAAGAATCATTCATCCAAAAGATTCAGACAATGGAAATTATTCGCGCGGAAACAACTGAAGAGACTTTTCTTTTGTCGTGATTTGAATTTTTAATTTGGCATCGAATCGTAAGAAAGAGTGAGGCAGTAAGACAGGAATTCTAGAGCTATAAAAGTTCGAAAAAGCACAGAGGCGTTTATCCATAAGGAACGAGTAATATGCAGGATTAAGTAAATTTGAAATGCATATTAAAAATTATAACTTTCTTCCTATTTTTAATATAGCAAATAATTCAAAATATGAAATGGTTAGAAAGATACGAAAGATATTTCTCGCCCAATTTTGAGACTGGTTCTCTTTACTCACGTATGTGCTTTGTAAGCAGTCAGTGGAAGGAGGAACATGCATCGTGAATCATCTTTCGTAATCGATCACTTTCGTTCGCGGAAATAGGGATTCTTGGTGCGAGTTGTTAAGGCACATAGTTCCCTTCTCTGTATAAATGCGACCAGCTTGTTGAGATTGCATAACTCAGGTTAACTTTTTAAGAGGTTCATTAAGATGAACTTATTAGGTTTCCGTTAATTCCCTCTAAATATCCTTCTGAAGCATCGGATTTCATTTTATTGATTTTTAGGTATTCTTTATTAAACATATTGTGATGCATAAACTTTCATCATTGTTTAATGAACTGTAGTCGTGGATTACAATTACGATTCGCGATTTTAACTCCTTAATCTTTCTAATGTACTAGGTCTATAATCAAGGTCAGACCTAAGTAGCGCAATGTTGCGTAGTTAAGTCTCGGATGTGAATTTCAGGATTAAGAATCTTATTTTGCTTTTTCAGGCAACTATCGTTATTTAGTTATAAATATTATTGTATACTAAGTTATATATTTGTGAGGAAAGAAATCTGTTTTGTGGTAAACCCATGTGTTCCCGTACTATAGTTTGCGTTTGTAGCTCATTAGTCAATGATTAATTTTAGGGATTTACTTTATTAATGTAATAATCAACTGATTTGGCTTAAAAGTAAAAGGATGAAATTCAAACCCATGGAACTACATCACCGTGTGTTTAACAGCGGATATAGAAGTCCGTTAGTTTTTCAGTCGATCGGTTTCGTGAACGCGGGAAAATCGTCGGTGGTGGCGGTTCGGCGATAATTTTGGGAATCAGGCAAAAATCCAAACGTGTTATGCATGAGTCACGCAACCCCTCCCCCGGGAAAACGCTCTACTTCAATGGTCGGGTCCCTTGCCCAGAACAATCTTTCACGTTTTCTCTATTCCTACGTATTTTATCTCTTCGTTCGCGCATTTATAGCTCAAATCGCGTACTTTCTTTAAAATAAGGAACAATCTATTACGAATCTATTGTATTACGAGAAGAACAAATTGCCGATTTCAAATCAGCTCGGTTAAACGATCTAGCTTCGGTGGTTTCATTCGAGGTCACGAGGGTTTGTTCATCGGATCTGATGAAGACATCGCAGAGTTTTGCGACGAACTAGAGCCGAGCGTGGGCGTAGAGGATTTTCCTTTCACCTACTTAAGTTCCCTCTTCCTTTCCGAAGGGAGCGGTTTCGCTAGCGGAAAGGAAATCTTCCGGAAGGAGTTCGACTTCCTTCACGAGTATATTTTGTGCGCTTTATATTACAAATCAGTACGAATGTGTTATCTCTCGATGTATTTTTAGGAGAATGCTTACATGGGTCAATAAATAGGTATGGCATTCGAGGTAAGTATTCAATGTAACGGAAGCGATGGATCGGGAACAGCAAAGCTTGTAATCGACTTGATTTAATTGCTTCCGAGAATCCAGCTTCACGGAAAAAGCAGGTACTTTCTCTCCGTTCTCAAGACACGGTGTCCTTTAGAGCTGACCTAGATTGTCGAAACGTAATTATCGATCGATTGATTGACATTGTTGGCTTGGTTCCTCGGCAGCGGAGATATTCTATCTGTTATTCAAATGCCGATTGAATCGTTCCAATTACACTGCCTCACCCATCGCTATTTTCGACTAACGATTGTCCGTGCCCGATTCCATTTCCTCTCCCACAACGGAAGGTAAATGATAGAAGAGTTAATGAAGTCCCCCACTTAATGTCGAGAAGACGGAAGATAAAGAATTGATAGTAGCAAGGTAAGAGATTCCTTGGCGTGCCTCATTAGCTTCACCTAGTTTTGCTTATCTTTTTCCAGTATTTCGACAATATGTACCGGTACGTCTTGAAAAGAATCGTCTTTGACATCGTTGTCTGTTTGTGAGCTGCGTCTCTCTGATGCATTCCAATTGAATTACTGTACGTTTCAATTTTACCACTTTTATTAGCATCAGTCGCTGTATTCGTTCTTTTCAGTCAAGAATTTCGTAATTTTGAATTTAAAACTAGATCATCTTGAATAAACTTACTTATTGCGTATTATATCTATTCGAATATACTTTTAAGCTTTACATTAATCCTTCTCTCACTCACTCTGCATTTATATTCCTTTAAAGAATGTCTGTAAGGATTCACTATTGATACCCAATCTCAGTTGTCACTTTCATATTTTTGGGTGTTTATATCTTCTTTCTCTTGTTATTCATACATTTTAAAAATTTAATCGGAATTCGTAATATGGGCGACGTTCAAGATATAATTATTTTGTAGGAATTTCGTTCTAACATTTGCTTTAAATTTTCGTTATTAGGTTTAAATGATGACTTATAATCATCTAAGTATTACTTGATCCCATTATTATTTACTCATTGTGTTTTGTCAATGAGCTTAGCGAGTCCAATTAATTCGCAAACTTTCTTCATCCACAATCAAATACGGTATATTATTCCTCGTAAGAGATGGTTCAATGACGTAAGGATTCGATTCCCATGAAATACCTATCTCATTCTATTCGGATGAAAGTAAACGGTTAAATCGCCCTTCATTCCTAATTCCGCTGCTTTAAAAGAGGCGGAATCAAGGGCTTCTTTTCGATCGATATTTCGCGAACTAGGAAATAATAGAGTTGTTTTCGCGTGTTCGTCAGCGAACGAATTCAACGAGAAACGCTCTTTGGTGAAAAGCGCAAAGAAACAATGAGTCCGCATCACGCTCATGATTACTTTCCCACCATTCTTCTCTTTTCTTGAATTTCCTCCGAGGAGTTTGACGACGGACCCATTTGAAACCTGACCATATTGATATTTTTCATAAGGGTACGTTAATTCCGCAGCTGAGGAGGTTTCCCACCTTCCACTCCTTATTTCTTCTCTTTCGTCGCTACGAAAATTGCGGCCAGATCAGGCTAAGTGTTCCATACAATCTTCCTCCCAACCCCTTGTAGTTCCCTCGAATTGCTGTGTCCCTTCACCCTTGAAGCACCTCCCCATTGTCTCGGGGGCATCTCTCCTTCTCACTCCATCCTTTCTCCTTCCAATTTATCCAACATCAAAATATGCTGATGTGTCGAGGGAAAGAATATATTCGTCGCGTAAAATTTAGCCGCCGGAAGGATATGGAAGAAGTTCTCCTCAAATGACAACGAATCGGCTGCTAATGAACGGCCGAGAAGTAAGGGTCGGATTTGATCAACGAATGGGGATTTAGTGTTCAAAGATGCAAAATGCAGATGGAATTAGATGAAGCATGTTAGACCAAGGGTGGCGAGAATTTTATCTTGTTTATGCTTGATTAATAATTTCACGGCGTAATAACTCTCTCATTAAGTTTTGCTGCGAGATTTTTCTTCCAGGAATTTTAAGCTTTTCGAATTACGTAACGTATAAAATAGCTCATTACCTGTGGTGGTAGAAGATTATGCGAGCTTCTTATTTGTTACACTAAAGCGAATAGAATTCCGAGATAAAACTAGAAAAGGGATTAATATTTGTAGTTGAGACTAGAATCTTAGGGTTTGGTCTTTTTCACTCGCATATTTCCATTCTTACTTCAATCAAGTATTAATTCAACTGAAAATTCTCAGCTGCTCATTCAAATCATCACGTAAACGTACCGATATCGGTGACAGTGATTACCTTAGCATCGGGATTGCGTAGTATTTGTTAGGAGATGTTAATATTCGAGTCCAATCCTCTTTTAGCCAGTTATTCGATGTTTTTCAACCGTCGAGAGCTCTCCCGTTATTCATCACTAGATCGATAAATTGATTCCTGCATAAATCTTGCCAGTTTAACCTTTTATATATCTGATTTGGCATGTTATACGTAGATGACGCATGGCGTGTTTGTATTTTCCGTGCAAAGAAATTCTTCTTACTTATTTCAGCCGCCGCTGCTCCCCTCAAGTAGGGAGAGGAGTAAATTTTCCCTTTTTACTCGAAGTAGTAGAGAAAGTGGTCTTATGGAAAATCGATATTTTATATTCCAACGCCGGGAACTAGTCAGAAGACGATACTTGAAGAATTCACTTCGCGTGCAACGCACTTCATCCTCGAAATCGACAATTCCATCGTTTAAACACTATTTCTCGCCCTAACGGTCTCATTTTCATCCCACATTCTGCCCTGTTCTAGTCGGAAGAAAATTTTCTCGGCCAAGAGAATTTCACTTTTGAGATTTAAATGCGCTGTAAAGTCTTCTTTCTAGTTGATCAGCGACTCCATTTAAATTTTTGAAGCACTATAAAAATTCAGCGAATGATGTTTGCCTCATTTAGCGCCCGTTGTCAGAGCGACAGCAAAGAACGTCAGCCACTCGTACAAAAAGTTGAAAAGGCCAAGAAAGAGGGTGGCTAAATGCGTAAGAGTGCTTATTCGTGCCCAAGCATATCGACTCGTTTTGATTATCGCTCTATTTTGAGTGTCTCAGCGATTGATGGATACACTCGAATTGGTCGGAGAGGGAGACATCCATTTCGGGGGAGACTTTAGAAGTAAACTCGGCTTTTCTTAGGACACTTTCGCAGTGGCGCATTTATGAGTCACCGTATGCGAGGTAAGTCGAGACGGAGCATTTGGCTCAGCGAATGATTCATACCTGTTCTCACGGGTGTTTCCAACCCGGCGTATTACCGTCAGTCTTTTTAAGCTTTCAAAACGTATAAAAAACTCATTTATTTACTCATACTAATTACTCATACTCATCTAATGTCCCAACAAGGTCTTTTTCCTCGACCAGTTGCTTACTTACCTATAGAGTTCGATTATTTATTTATTCCGCGAACTTTTTTACTCTCAATTGATTCAGCTATTAACGGTCACCATGCAGTTTCCATCCATTCAATTTTCGTGAGTGGAATATCCTATGTTACGTCTATGCTATATCCAACAGGTTGTCGTGTATTACCTCACCATGGCGGATAATTGGTATTTTATGGATCACGAAGCATTTTTATCCTCCCGAAGCCCAGTTACTCTCATCTGTTCTCTACCAATTATCCCTAGACCCCTATAGCCTTTCGAGTTCACTAAGGGGCTTCTTGAATTCGTTCTGTTCATGTGATCTAGGCGAATTTGCGTTCTCGGAAATGGATGAATCGCCTCAGATCGCACGATAAAAATTAGGAACATAAATATTACTGCGGTCATTCAGGCTTTACTGCACTTAACAAGGGATTCATAAGAAACTTAACTCATAAAATTTAATTAAAAAAAACGGTTTTCACTATAGATTAGCAGTTACAGTTAGAATGATTAAACACGGGCTATAAGTGAAGTAACAAGATGAATTATTTACAAGGGTATATTAGAATCGTATTTACATATTAGTGCAGCCATAAATAGTTTCGTATGAATTTTTTACGATAATATTGTTTTAGAAAAATAATTTATGGAATTTATATATTTGGAGTTTAACTGTTATCAATGTATTGTAAATTGTTATTTTTAGAAATTATTTTTAACTTAAGAGCCTCTTTCACGCGTTTCACGCATGTATCGTTATCGATATCCAGGAAAATTTTAAAACGACGTGGGATTAGTTAATTGGTTCGAAGGATGTAACACTATTGTTTACGTATTTTCAACTTTTGCGCCTCTTAGTGCAAATTTGTTACGTAGACGAGAATTTGTTAGTACTCTACGTATTCGGCTCGTACAGTAGTTTTGAAAACGTGAATTTTATCAGTTCCTCGAGAGCGTCTTCTCTAAAATTTACGAAATGCCTTTACGTTCTGTGGATCGCTATCCTCAGACGTCACAAGCATTCGACATCCGCTCCTGTTTGTGCCACGTAATCAACCTAAGAAGATCCTGGAGGTTTTTGCTACAGTTCGATGAAGACCGCGATAGCCCTCTCCGCCCACATCCCTTTTTCATCTCTCTTATCACACATCGGACATTTAAGCTTGATCGAATTTTCCATAACTCGAATTAATGTCTTGGCTGAACCAGCCTCACATGTCGTCGTTTTTTTTTCTTCGCGTAATGGAATCCTAGGATGCAGCTGAGTGATCCGATTCGGTGTGTTTCGAAGCGGACTGTTGCCATTCAGTTCTCTTCTTCCGAGTATCCCACATTCGCGTTTCGGATCCAAGGCAAAGTTAAATGACGATCGCTAAGGGAGATTACTTCTTCGCGGGTGAAATTAGTTCGCAATCTCGCCGTGAAATACTCCCCCTTCTGTCAAAGCTACTCTAAACTCGGGATGATACATTTTTATCGAATTCGCATCTTCTCGGTGACCGAAGGGGAATCGGGAATTCTTTAAAACGACGTTAGATGCCGACAATTTCCTTTTTCAGGAGCTTGTTTCCTTAGGCTTTTAAAGTAATTATATTTTCTAAAAAGAAATGTACTTATTTTAACATGGGAAAAGAAATGAAATAATTAAAGCTTAACAAATCAGTAAAGCTTAAAAAATCAGTTGAAAACGTCAAGAAAAATATGCTGCTAGAAAGACGTTTGATGCATTATTGTAGGAACAATATTATTTTCAATTTTATGATTGAATTGAATCTAATATTAATGTTTAAAGTATTGCGTACTATTGTTTATTACATAATTTTTTTTCGGTAAGCATTTATAGGGTAGGAGTACTTAAATTTGTAAAATATCTGCGAAACTTTGCACAAATGGCTATAATTATTATTTTAATATAAATATTTAACAAGAGAGTAACTTCTTAATTATAAACTGTGATTCTGATAAGGAATAGTTTAATAGAATTTTCTTGAGTTCAGCGGTAGGTGATAAAATGTGCAATGTTTACTTTCTTCTTTAAACGTTTTCATATGGAATGAATACAATTCTCAAATCTGAAGATCGTTACCCATTCCCTCGCCATTCAGTCCCACGAACGCACTCTAAATATCATTCTTTTTGGCTACTCCAAGGCAGTTGCGATTTGAGTAGGAATTTGTTATGTGTTATATTTTACATCTGTCATCAATTCAAATTTGAAGTGTTGTTCTATAATGCATGTTTTATCTTGTCAACAGAACCTTGACAATTTATTTCCCCGTTTTCCCCAATTTTATATTGAAAATTATGTTCGCGCGGAGGGAAAGCGTAAACAGCTAATTCTTATAGACATCCAATCTTTAAAATTCCGCATCACGCATTTTACTCTCATGTCTCAATCTCCATCAATCCTTTTCACGAGATTTCTTATTCCGAAAGACATCCCTCCTCTCGACTTCGATAAATCGAGTTAAAAGTCGACATAATTTACGATTCGTTTTCTAAGCGTCTTAAGAGCGTTCTCACGTTGTCCTTTGCCGCTTTTAAGGCGCCTAATCCACCAAATGGAATTATGTTGCGTAGGAAAAAAACTTATTTACGATTTTCTCTCTCGAGATTTTTCGTTTACGATGGAAACACACAACTTAAAGAGGCCGCCATTGATGAGGGTGTTTGATTGAGGCGCACGACTTTCGATCCTGACATTTTTTCCTCGTCCGTGGAAGGATACATGAGAAAGAGAAAAAAATCGCGGTGTATAAGATATATTAATAGCGTGAGAGAAGTGGCAGTTGGTTCGATTGGATTTCTTATTGACTCGTTAATCTCAAATCGCTCAGAAGTTCCCTTTTCCCAGTCGAATTTATTCTCGTAACTTTTCGGAATAGCCGAAACATTTGCCTTTAACATTCACATATTTTGGTGTGTGACTTTTTTCAAAAAATATATATGTCGTATAACTTTGAAGTTATTCAATGTTGGTAAGTGTAATTGTGAAAAATGTTACCCACGGCGTCGATTTATCTTTCAGTAAACAAAAGAGGTTCTCTCGGTTACATACACGTTTCTTTTCTATTTTCTGAGTAATCTGGAAAGTACCGTATATCATATTTTCATCGCATCCATCTAGTTCTGTTAATATTATCGATATTTTGTGGACGCAGTTCAACCTTAATTCATTTTGTACGTTATTTTCGTGAGTTTTGCGTCTTGCAATTCACCTCTCACCAATCACGCACGGGAAATTTGAATCCTCGAAAACATTCTATATTATTGTCATTTATTAATTTTAGAAATTGGTTCAGCGTCACTGTTGTGAAAAATGAAATTTCTTCATCACAAAACTGCTCATGTTAGCTTCGATAAATTAGAAAATCACAGGAGAAATCGATAAGTCGAACGCTTTTGAAAAAGTAAATTACCGTAGTATATTTCGAGATTATTACATTTCAAAAGCAATTATAATTTATTCGATTAAGTTTTGATACATTTTGATCGAAAATAAACAATGAAATTGTTATTTGACTCAATTTAATCATCGAAGATTATTATGCAAGAATATGGAAAACGAAACCAATTCCACGACATTTTAGCGTATATGGAGACATTTAGCTTTAGTGCATTCAATGGCGAAAGAGCGCTGTGCATGGAGGGGACATCGTCTTAAGGGCGGAAATGAGACATCGTTGCACTTTTCCTTCAGCGCGTTTACATTTAAGTCTCTTTGTTCAGGACTTTTAATTCCCGTAGCTGTAGAGTTTCATTTCTTTCGCCTGCGATCCACAGATTAGTAAGAAAACGCGATTTCTCCCAATCTCTCGAAGTACTCTGCGCCTTCCATCTAATCCAGATTCATCCCGTGGATTTAGATTCCCCTCCCATTTTCCGTATGGGATCCCAACATTTCTTAACCCTTTAGCAACCCCTGCACCACCAAAAGGGGGAAACGCCACGTTCACTTGAGAGACTTTTTGGAAAGAATTACTCGCCATCGTTCTCTTTTAATTAGGAAGTTGTTTTTCCTCGTTCGCATCTCTCTCTTTTCGACCATTGAATAGGAAATCGGTTTTCTTCGATGAACTCTGTCTCAATGGTTCATTAATTATTGGCGATAGAGAATCCGTACGAATGTTCATTAAATGCAGCATCTACGTTCGGTCTCTCTCTATAGAAAGTGCGGAGAGGTCAGGGATATTAACATTTAGTCAAGGCACGTCGAGATTTTTTTAATCAAGTTTATTGATGCACTCTATAAAATGATGAATTTTAAGTACACACGTGTAAGTTATACGGCTGTATAAACTTATTCAGCGTACTATTAAGCGCATTCATTTTATTTAGTCTTTAAGATAATTTAAGGTATTTTCAGCGGTAAAAAAATTTAAAACATTTTTAATAAAAGTTTCCATAAAATTACTCTATAAATAGCTAAAATATTTTATATGCCTATTGAAGTCCTTCAATTCAAACGGTTATAGCGACTAAGAAGGCCTCAAAAGCACGATTAATTTTAATTAAATGGTTCGATGAAAAAGAGGTGAAAGGTGCAAAGGCATCTATTTTTAAGAGAATTCCTCGAAACGTTGTACTCCGGATTTCAACTCATATTTTCTAAGATATAACTCGACTTAATTCCCCTGTAAATTTGATGAATTTAATGGAGCGAGTGCAGGGCGCATCTTCTTTTAGACCCGAAAAGAGGTGTTAAAACGCCTCTCCTCCATTGTACGGAACATTGAGCGATCATCATTCATACTGACACTAATCTGCTAAGTCATCGTGCGTAGTAATCTGTGCGGCTCTTCTTATAATTGCTGCGTCAGTTCATTCTCCTCGAAATTGACGTATTTTAATCAAGTAATTGCCGAAAAAATAATCTCTGATTGCTTTCTAAGAGCCTTCTGAGAATTAAGTTTCAATTCGCTACGTTCGATGTATATTCTTGCAGTTGGATCGCAAACTATTTATAATCGATTAGAAGTTCTGTTTTTAGACTCTTTTTCAATTTTAAAAGATATTCCTTATCCCCTAGAATTTGGGTATACAATATCAATTAATTTATGTGAATAGAAGTATTTCCGTAATTTTCTTCGTGTCGAATAAAGATTACCATTAAATTTTGAAATCAATGTGAGAAGGCGTGACTTCGTGGAATGTCTTAGTAATAAAAACAACTTTGTAAATTTCCACAGAAAATTGTATTTCGCGACCGGTTTCGTAATATAAAATTACATCTTCAGGAATGTAATGTAAAGAAGATGTAATTTCTTCTTCAGGAATCCGGTCGCGAAATACAATTTTCTGTGGAAATTTACAAAGTTATTTTTATTAACATTAAATTTATTCAATTAGAAGATTTTTTTGCCGTTTTACAGTCAAATAGACATCATTTTTTTAGGAAAACAAGTTTTTTCTTTCGTCGAAATCGCTAGTTTATGAATGGAATGGTTTTCGTAAATTCATGAAGAATTAATTTTTATTCGCCCAAAGCAAAAACTTTCGTTTTTGGTCGAGTTATTTTTTTCTTCTTTTCAAAATGCTAAGATGAATCGGTCGATTAGCATTCAAAGGCGGAAAGTTCTAAGTATCGCCATAATAATTATTCTCGCGGAGTTTCGTAAAAGTCTCGGCAAATCGTTTTTGTCTCTTAGGATCCGATTCAAAGGACGTTTGGAAGCTGGAGTATGTATCGATTGAAGCACTGCCACACGCCGAAAGGCGGTGAATCGTCGTAGAAACCGTTTGAATCGGAGCGAGTCGCGGGACACACACACGATCATTGAATAGGATATGGAATGGGAATTAAGATGGGCTTGGGAAGATTACCTGTGTCTCCCACTGATGACGGGTCGTTAATTGGCAATTTGAGGAGGATCGAAGTTTATTCGTGGAATGATTGGGGGCTTGGAATTGACTTAACGGAAAATTCGATTAATTGTTCGCTTTCCCGATCTTAGTTTTTCCTTCGAAAGGGATAGCTAGTTCCAGTAACTAGTGCCACACCGGAAATTTCGAAAGAAGGGAGGATATTTTCGTCCAAGCTATCGGATGTTAATTTTAAGCCGTAAACCCGCAGAAGTCTCTGGGTACTGATTCGAGATTCGCAATTTCTATTGAAGACGGATATGACTTCCTTCCACGTCACGGATGACAGCAGATGTTTTAAAATATCAGAATAAAAGTGAAGGTTTTCGTATATTAAAATACAAATTTGTATTTAGGACTTTTTGAACTAATAGGATGACTTCTGCAAACGATATATTTTAGATATTTAAAATAGGGAAGGTTATCGAAGAAATTAGCGCGTAATCGATCTAAAAATACTTAAGAAAATCAACTGAGATATGTTTAAAATGCCAAACGATACACGTATATTAGGAGTAATTTTAGCGGTTCTGTCCTATCGATCAGAAATGACTTTCATTTCGTCTTTTCTCGAGTTAATTTAAAAGATGACTTGCACCTGTTCTTGCCGTCGCACACAACCCTCGTTAATATTCAGAGATACTGCTGTCGAATAGTTCCCCAATATATTCAGCCTCGGTTTTATGGGTAAAACAAAGTAATTTCGGTGGACAAAGTCTCTCCAAAAGCTAGTTCGTATTTCCCTGGTCGATTTACGGTGAGGAGAAGTGAAGAAGATGAAGGGGACGTGAAGAGGATATTCTCCGCTTCAACCTAAAGGCATTCACCTGCGAAATGGAATCGATGTTACGCCCAAGATATTTTCATCGCCATTTCAATTAATACGATGTGATCTCATCAAATGTTCATCGTGTCAGGTCGGGAAGTCGAAAGAAATTGTATGATGAATCATCGTCTGGGGTGTAACTGTTGCTCACTTATTTCCCACCTCAGCCCGTATGACTTTTGTCTCTACAAGCCCTCGAGCCTCTTTAAGACTCGCTCAGAGTATAAATTTTGGTAATTAAAAGGCGAATCTTGAGTGGAAAATCCTCCTGGCTATGTGAATAACGTGATGATTTTTTCGTTTCAGAAAAAGTGACTAATTCATCACTGCATTTCGTAGTATCATAACTTCGTCTCTGCTCTGTTTACTAACTGTTCTCCCTCATCAACTTGCATGTATTCGATTTTTCGCTGAATCTTCTCCATTTAATTTTAGTTTTTGGTTATAAGGACCGAGACACACCGGTCGTAGAATAAAATGAGTTAATCGATCGCTAACATCGTTGTCTCCTCTGAATTTTTTAATCAAGGTCGACTTTTCATTCAAGTCTCTCATTACTATAATTTCAGCGTTAATTATAGTCAAATATACACTGACGTAAGTCCAATATGCGTCTTAATTCAGTTGTATTTATCTTTTCGCTGTCTATGAAACTGATTCAGAAAGTCTTCGTCCAAAAGTGTCATTTTATCTCGCGTATTTTCGCCCTAAAACTAAAGCACTAGATGACGCGAGCAGCATTCTTCGAAAATGGGGATTTTCCATCTATTTTAAGTAGACGCAGCAAAATCATCCCGAATGGAAAGGACATGGATTTATATTTTACAATCTCCATTTTTCTACGTCGTCTTCATGTTTTATTGTCACCGAAGATTTTTTGTGTTCATTTCGTCAGTACATCATCGCAAATCATCGAAGCGCAGAGATTCTAATATTGTACTCTGCATAAATGTTGCTCTTCAAGTACTTAAAATTCTCCATATGCTTCTATTTATCATTTAGAATTTCATATTTGGCTGATTAATTTTTTTCGATCTTTCTGAAATTGAGAAAATACAGTTTTTCCTATTTGACATGGAAATTAGAAGTGTTAACGGTTCTAGTTTCTATGTGAAATATTCTTCTGGTGAAACTACCAAATGCTTATCACTTAATTACTTCTACTATCAAAGGGAAAGTCGAAACTTGCCCGAAAATCATCACCACGAATTAAATCTTTCTTTGGGAAATATGCTTAACTCCGTCTGGTTCATCTCAAACACAATTCCTAGATGAGCATTGATGATACTATTCATTCTTAACAATATCCATTACACTTTCAAGAGTAACAAACCTACTTCCTTTTTTTCCACGGATAACTTCGTTCATGAATTCTTCGCTCCGATTTTGTACCTCAGCGGAGCATGTATTGGCTGTTATTGGATGATTATCTGCTTTGAGACGGACGTGTTAGAATGTCAACGAAATTCTGCGTATTATTCTCTCCCCTTTCATTATATCGGCGTCCCTAAGCTCCCTTTTTCTCATCCATAATTCGTTAATTTCTCGTAAATGTGTTGCTTCCACTCGCCATTTGTACTCAAAATAATGGTCCCAACCGTCTGTTCTTTATCAACATCGTTGACCCACGTCTTGGTCGGGGTATACTCCTTAAGTATCGATTATACAAAAGCGACCGCTTGGGCTATTCAAAAATTACTCAGTCGATTCGTTCTGAAAAAGGAGTTGTTTTATGGTTCGCGAAATGCGCTCATAGTTTCTGTAGACTTACTTAGGCTATTTCTTGATTTTATATTACTCTTGGGCTAACTTAACTTCATCGCACAGAAAGGTAAATGTAACGCGAGAAATAAAACTAAAAAAGAGGGAATCCAGGTTCGTGCCCTAATCGTGTCAGACTATTCACGTTCGATAATACGTATGCAATTAAAATATATTATAATTTTTAAATCTTCGTCGTAAAATTTTTTAAACTCCGCAATACAGGGATAAATTTGACGTATTTATTTCGTGTGCATCTGTGTGTGTCCCTCGAATGAGGAAATTGTGCGAATCGTTTGACTCAATCAATGCAATCGTTCTATTATCGAAGCGGTTCCAACTTTTTTAAATGGGAAATTCATCGTTTGACCTTCAATCGAGTAATCCGCGGGAAATTGAGTGGACGGCGCATTATTGGACGCCTTTACTATGTTTCGATCAAATCCAAAATAAGTTTGAACGTATGGCGGGAAGAGCTTCGAAATTGGCGGTCGATTCGGGGAAATTGCATTCGTCCCAAAAGCCAATCAATCAGTTGACCGAAAACGTCATCATCGGGAATCGAACGGGGACTTTGTGCGCGGCGTTCTTTCGGAGGGACGCGTTGGGGCGGGCGCACGACCCGAGGCAACGCTTTTTTTTGCGTGTGAATCTTTGACACATTTACTATAGAAAGAGCATATATGGCTTTCGACTCTTTTCTGTTATTGTAATCCAGACAAATATTAACCCCGCCTGCAAAAACATGCATTAATTAAGAAGAAGTGCTTTCCCAACGTTGCCAGAGCTCCATTGAGAAGAGTTCGTGTGTTTGTTGTCGCCTGGAGGGAGCGAGAGAGGGCTGTTTCGGTGCACCTCATTTCCGAGGTGCGAGGAACGACAATAGCAAAGCGACTCTCATTAAGGGAACGACTTGCAAATCTGGGAAGTTGGAATGGGAAGACACAAAGAGAGCGAGATTAATCCCGATTCTTTGTTCGCGACAGGAAGGTGCCTCCGTCATCTCGCCGGAAATCACTGCCTTTCCCTCCGCCGACGAGGGAGTCGACCTCCCCTCTGACCCCCCCCGTCCCAATTTTTCCCCGCCGTGCGTATGCGTTGACCCTCCGCCGCCAAATGAAAGTCCCGATGATTACACGTAAATGCGGACGCGAGCACGGATGAGTCGTGCGTCGTCTCCCGGGAGCAGGAGCGATTCGGTCAGCCCCACCGATTAACCACCTCTTTTCATTTCTCTCTCCTTACGCGGCAAGGGGGGTCTGTTTGAAGTCGCGTGGAACGCTTTGTCTCCACATTCCTGAGCCGGGCACCCCAGAGAAGGCAACAGACCCTCGCCGGCATACCTCGCGCGAAAAATATTTGCGGAAGCTCGGATGGAGGGAGGATGGCGCGATATCATGAACGTCTTTGGCCGAAAAAGCCGGTCATCCCACTCGTGGCTCCCTCTCAGGCGATTGTCCTCGCTCCTTGATTGAGTTTCGATCGCCTCTCTGTCGAATTGGAAATTAAAACGCGAAGATTCCGTAATGGACGGAAATTGACGACTTAATAGCATCACATTCACCGCTCGAGTTCCATTTTGCAGATTATAACGTCGGCATCTCGGGATCCGATATCCCATCAGACGCCTCCGGTGTTCTTTTATCAATTCCAGATTCGCGGAACGTAATCGGGCGATAAAAAATATCCCCGGGTACGCTGCCGACGCTCTGAAATCGCCTTTCGTACGTTCGAATCCGCAATTTGCGATAAATTAAAGCCTCTAGAGAGTAGATCTTCTCGGGAAATTTATTCGTCGGGAACTTAATTTCGTCATTCTTCCGTAAGATCGCATTTATTTGACGAATGTTTTTCGTTTCGGTAATAGCGGGTAGAGATTGGGAAACTCAGTTTGAAGGACAGTTGTAAATTCGCGGGATGGAGATTAAGTTTCGAAAGGTGTTGTATCTTCTTCACGCGCCCAAGAAATGTTCCATATTCTTCTTCTGAGTAATGGTGAAGTCTCAGTGCAATAAAACTCCCCCTAACGAAATCTTTTCAGATTCGGCGGTAATAAATTACTCCGTCGCTTTTTAGGAAAGTCTTCATTCCTCGAGACTACGTTTTGACGAATCCGAAGGAACTTATTGAGGGAACGCGATTACCTCAAATCCCCGAGTTTATTCACCCGGATAACCTCCGAAGATTCCCGTAAAATCCTTTCTAATTAAATTACGAAGAGTGCGAGTTGTGCATTTACTATCCTCGCGAACCTCATCTTTCATTTATGCAAAATTTCGGGAGCTGTCTCCACGGGCAACGGGAGCAGGTGGACGGCGAAAACGCCCGCGGATAAGCCACCGGATTGATTAAGGGGAAACAATGGTAAATAGAGGGGTTTAAAATTTCCTATCAAAGTAAACTGCCGAATAAGCCGCACATTTGTGTTTATTACTTCGAATTTTTGTCTCCCTCTCTGACAGTGGAGCGTTTTCTAAGGAAATAATTAGAGGGCGATTGTCTTAAAATATGACTGAAACCTTTTTGGAAACATCGCGCGAAGTGGTGAGAGAGAGAATTGTGAAAGGGAAAGAAAGAAGTGAGGCTTATTCTAGTTTAAATTTTTTTTCTCCCATTCTCACATTTTTCGTCATGTTGTAATTACCATATCAAATAGAGGGAACGCTACGGTATAGATAGTGCTTAAATTCAGTTAATTCCGAAATGCTGTGAAAAATCTTCTTGATTATAATAGTCTATTTTATAAAGCAAAATTTGAACTGTATTAGTCTCTACGTTTCCATTCCATGAACGATATTGTGAATAGAAACTACTAGGACAATTTAAGGATTATCGGTTTTATGATTAATTCAATTGTTTATAATTAACTACTCTCTCATACTTTCAGAACACCTAATTAATTATCACTTTTTAATCTATCGTTTCTTATAAAGCCTTTTCATCGATTTATTTAATATCAGTTATCACTCATTTCGTGAATCATGTCTACGATACTCATTTGAGTGACTCATGAAAATTTTCGCTCATGAGCATTCTATTGGTAAATAGAACTAATCTTACGTAATAATTCCGTTTAACTTCACGATTGTTAGTCGAGTGACTTAAAATTCATTTCGAACGTCAAACCGACCATAAATCTCGTTTTACGAAAGATATCTCTCGAAACAGAAAAAGAAAACGCTACGAAAACACCCAAAAGACAATGGTTATACTATTATAAGCTAATATATTAAAAAGGTATTTACGGATAAAATATTTCTTCCCCTTCGGCAGCGAAAAGGCTACGCAATGGCGAACACGTGGATGTTTATATAGCGCCAATTAGGTTACTCTCGAAACATTAATTAATTCTTCCTTAATTACCACCTCGAACAATAGAGATGGATTTATTTCGCCCTATTAAAGCGAAATAATATTCACCCCTCGTGATTTCAATGCACGGAGGTCACTTTCCCCGCGGCGCGCTCCCCAAGAAATCTCTCCTTTGTATTAACTCCCCCCACAGCCGAAAAAAAACACATCTTGGGTGAAAACAGGCAGTGTTCAACTGAGAGCAGGAGCGAGGAGTAGCCGGACTCAAAGAGGGACAAATAAAAAGAAAGGGATAAAGCGGAGAAAAGCACAGCTCCCCAACATCAGTTTCGTTTCCTATATAAGTCCCCTCTCCGCCCGGGGGAATTATTGATCTCGTGCCGTTATTAATGAGTCAATTGGGGAGGGAGAGGCCGATGGATAGAATAATAGAGAACCACAGAGGATACAGTGGGAGACCGCATTACTCTGGGAAAAACTCGTCGGAATATTATTTTGCGCTTTCTGTTCCGAGAGCCATGTGGAATCCTTTTCCGGCGTTTCGGGTTCGAGGACTCCACTCGAGGGGCGGATTTAAATGCGGCGCTTGTTTTCATCGCTCCGAACGGGAAGCATTCGCTGCCGACGCTCAATTCGATAAAAAATGAATTCGGACTTCATCCGCGTGTCTCTACTGTCGCGTGAAACGAAGCGCAAGGCGCCTTAATCGAGTGGGCTCGTTTAGAAAGTCGAAAGATCGCGTTGAATTTTTTTATTCGAAGTTTGTTTATTAAGCACTAGATATTATAGTTCATTAATAATAAATATATATTTGTTTTTTGTTTGATCTATGATATTGAAATGTATCTCAAGGATAAACTTCGAAGTGGTCAATTCAGTTTCAAAAATTTCCTTTACTTTCCGATGGTTTATTAAATTTTTAAATTTATAATATGTATTTGAAGTCACCTATTAGTAGGTGTATTAATTTAACATTTAAAAATGATAGCATACTTTATCGTTATTATTAATCTTGCGTAAAATCATTATTAGGGAATATACTCAATATATGATAAAGTATTTTAATATATTTTCACCTTAATTGTAGCCACACTTCTACCATTCTCGATATCGCGATAAATTAATCATTTCTATTAATACGTAATAAAAAGCGTAAGATTAACTACTGTGGTTCACTTCCGCAACAGAAGCATAATTATTACGCAAATCCCAATCTATAACCTTCGTGACGCTTTATATATATTTTCGGCGTGAAAATCGATTCTCGAAAGTAACAAAAATCATCGGCCGAATAATCATCTCATAAATTTAGCTTCGCAGCCATAAATTGGAGACACCTCATAGCGAAAAGGATCGATGAGAAGCGATCGAGCCAAAAGTCGGGTTATTAAGAGCGAAACAAAAATCAATCGACACGTTAAAAAATTCCAACAGTCACACGACGACCATTTATTTCGCATCTCCTCAAATCGACTCGGAAAGATGGCTTCTAAAACGCCCCGAACGAGTCGTCACACAAGGAAATGTAAATTTACAAATGTGGCAATTAGGTGAAAGTAGTCCTTCACCTGTCCCTCCTTATTGTCACGTCCGTGTTAATATCGTTTCCGGCCCGCCGCACACCGCCGCCTCCATTTGTGTGTGTTTGTACGTTGCCATGGCGACCCTTGTGATTCACTCGGCACCAACCATTTATTACCCCAAGCCCACCTCTTTTGCTTATTTTAGTGCAGAATTGTTGTTCCTCTTTCGGTTCTTTTTTCCTTTTTAAGTCCCTTTCATTCGCGGCCACCCCTTCGTCTCGCCCCCATTTTTTCATCTCTCCCGTCCGAATTTGTTTGTTCCTTCTCATTTTGGCTCCCCCGTCATTTGGTGGAGCAATTTACCCTCCGCCGTTGCCCATCTTCTTTGATCGTGTGTCACCGCAAAGGTGCATATGTAATTCTCCCCTTACGCAAAGCGGAAAATTTTAATGTTCGCGTGCCGTCTTTCCGAAGCGTAAGTAAATTGTATCCCCGAGAGCCGTTTACGCTCGCCGTAATAGTTACCCTTTAGCTAAGAGACGGAAGCTAAAAAATGTGAAAGGCACGAGACAAACTGCGGTAAACGGTATGTCGTGTCATCGCCAGCAATGATAGTAGAAATAAATTTTTCTTCTCGTGAATATTTTTGCCTTTGAACTTTTGCGTGATAGTCGACGAATGAAGTTCTCTTCGAATTATAAATTGTAGTAAAGGTTAACATTTTACTGTTGGGAACTACGAAGGTTGGTAGAATAAACTATTTGACTCTTGGGAGGTATTTTTTAGTCTTTATTACGATTAAAACAATATTTTTACGATTTTAATGGGAGAAATTTTACATCGCTCTTAAGGAGATTAATTTTCCAGCTCGTGGTGACGTAGGTGTCTCAGGAGAAGATTAGCGATTAGCCGATGTCCGAGAATTTCAATGCGCATGCGTGAAACAACCTTATTATACTCTTGCGTGTGTTTTCTTGCTCTCCGTTTGTGGGTGTTTCTACTACATAAGTAGACCTGGAATAAACTACTACTGAAAATTACGCCGTATTTCGATAATTTTCATTTGAAAGTATAATATAAGATATAATAATCATATCCAATGTTGGTAAAGCGTTTAATCATGATGAACAATTTTTAATTTTATATCAAAAGAAAGGTTTCTATAGAGTTTATAATTCATTCAGTGCAGTTTTTCGTTGCTTGGGTAAACTTAAAGTAATGACGATTTCTTCGCTTCTATCATTATGAGGTTATTATTATTCTATTCTCTCGAGGGTTAGTTTTGAACTGCTGATGTTCAATACCTATCTTAAACACGTCCTCCATTATATTCGTCTCTCCTGTCATCAACCACACTATTACGAATGTAATTGCCCGCTGTTCAATACATCTTTGTCACTTTCTACCTCTGCACTATTTTGTGAAAGTACATGTGAAGTGTTTTAATGTGAAGGTAGTTGATATATTTATATTTTCACCGTCCTGACAACAATATTATTCGCCTATCCCATGTGATTGTTCAATGCTCTTCACTCCAATCTTTTTTTAACCCATTTCTTCGTTCTCTCGCATTCTTCTTCTGCTACTTGTTTGACTCGTTTTATTTTGAGCTGCTCATAAAAGAGTTGTCTAATTGATATCCTCTGGTTATTCTTCAAATTCGCTACTGATGTATTTGCATAGCTCTTCATATTTCATTGTCTCTTGGTAGATTAGAGTTCATCAGTTCTTTCCAGCGATCCAGAATGAGTTGGTTACCTTTCTGCCATGAATTCTTCTTCGTTTGCATACAACTTATTCTTCTGCTTCCTTCATGAATAATTATGCTCTGAACCCCAAAATTTCTCTTTTTGGATATAAGAACCCTTTCCTTAGTTAAATTTGGAAATCTCTTTTGCTTTCTGCTTTTTTCCAATGTTTATATGCTGCTATAAGTCGCCTATTTATATTAAGATCCTGTGAAGGTTAAATTTCATCATAGTATTCTACATTATAGTATTTTACTTCAATTTCACTTCGAATTTTAGCAGTAATTGAATCTTCGAAAGTTTTTTCTGAGGAGGAGAGGATACTTACTAAAATGTAGTATATTATTTTTATTTCGTTCTTCCTTGCCTTGTTCCCTTCGTTCTTCAAATTCCTTTCAAAAGATTCTTGTTTGAGTATGTTTTGTGATTTACATAAGTCATTCAGTAAGTTATATTAAGGATTTATTTCTAAAATAACTTTTTGTCGAACAAAATTCCGGTTAAAAAGTTCACTTCCGGTCGTTGAAGTCACCCTACTGCTATTTGAGCACCATCTCTAATATTATTCTTTCTTAGAATTCTTAAATCCAGCTCTCTTCCTCATTCCAGGATTAATAATGTCTTCCATTTTATTCACAAATTTTAGGAAAGCATCAATATGTTATTGGTATAATTACAGAATTGTTAAACTCTTCAGCGATTCTTTTTGTGAAATCTTCGAAGGAAATCCTTTATTCTTTTGATAATCCGATGCTCCTTCCATTAATTGATTTTCAGTCTAATAAAATCTAATTTCATAGTTTCAGAATTATGAGAATTCTGGTTGAATAATTTATGTAAACTTTATTGTTAAGTTCATTAAATATTCAAGTATCGAAAAAGTGCCAGTACCGAATTGAATATTTCCAAAGTCATCTCAAAAAATCAATAATCTTTGTTAAATTTGATAAAAATACGCTCCAATTTTCAGATAATGTCTAACTAAAGGTAAAAATACCAATTAGACGATAGTATTTTTCAAAAGTATAAAATACTAATAAAAACAGCGATTATTACAACTAACCGAGTTAAAACGAATCTCATTGGTCGATTTGTATGGGGTCGATGAAAAGGAAAGCAATTACTTATATATTCATAAGATAAGATACTTCGTCACGAAATCCGAAGCGAAGTTATTTCGTGTGGAGACCAATTTAGAGATTCAAAACATCCTTTACTATTTCAGTCCTATCAATAAGTTTCTTATCTTTTCCGAGCTTTCGCGAGCATTTTCATGTAGCGAGTTAATACAACTATGGGATTTCGGCGGTTCAAAGCGAAGGAACGGCACTTATGATCAAAAAAATATGATGCAATTCCGATGATGGATCGGTCGATATAATTGGATTCGAAAAGCGGACGATATATAGGTCATTTTATAAGTGAGAGAGAGAGCTTAGTTTTCATCTCTTTCTTCTTGGTTTTGTACGGACAATCGAGTGATTGTATTTTACCATCATACCCTCCCGATTAACATTACGCATGATTTACTGTTATCTATTTAAAGGAACAAAATTCCTGTGGAACGAAACGAACGGGATTGCACTTATTTTTCCTCTGTGTTAGAATAAATAGTTGTCAAAGTTTAATAAGGTAGGTTTAGATAGTTTTTAAACCAGAAAAAATCAGATTAAAGGTAATATTCATTTTAATTTTGAAAATGAAGGGAAAAATGAAGAGGTACACAGTAGGAATTTACTGAGTGCAAAACACACCGTTTAGCAGCATATTTTGCACGAGATCGCGTGCATCAGGCGCACTTGAATGACATCTTATTTGCACTCAATTGCATGACAATAGAAAGTAAACATAATGAATAGAATTCAGTATTTGCTTAAATATAGTTACAATAAACAACAGTGAAAAAGTTATGGTGAAATTTTCTCGAGGTAGCAATGACCCGAAAAATTAGTCGAGTAGTTCAGAAAACAAGAAAATTTCGTAATAAACTTCCCGCAAGACCCATTATCTACGTAATCCTCCACTAGCTCTAAGTTTTAGAGCTCTTTTTTACGATAAAAAAATGAGGAGAAAAATCGATTTTGTAGTGATCTTCGCTTGCCTTCATTACCTCATTTTTTGCCCGTTCTAGCTTATGATAATCTTCGGGGCTGTGAAAGGGGCCTTGTTTTCTTCCCTCCGAAAGGGCAGATTCAGTGCACCTTCTCCCACGGTACAGCGTCCACCAATAATCCCCGTAATCCACAACGATGGGAAGGGATCAGTCTTTTGCTCGCGTACAACGGCGAATATTTCCAGCAGAATTAACGCTAGCCTAAATACTTCATATTTGGCCATCTTCTGTTACGAAGACATTTCCATGTCCATTGCGTCGCTCGCGGTCACCGCCCAAGGCTACGGCAGTCTCTATTATCTGACCACAGAAATGATCTTCTTGCTCCAACTCTTCTACTGACCTCGGAATTACCATATCTACCCTTTGGCACCCGTTGACCCTTTAGCTACCTATAGGTGAAATCGGCTTATAGCACCCGAAACCCTCAGCAGAATTGGAAATTAGCGTAAAAGTGGAACTGAAGGGATTTGCTAAAATGATGGCATGTTTCGATGAGATCCCTTTTTGTGGTATAACCTCATTGTCACTCCGTCCTAAATCGCACTCGAAAAATTCGGTTTCGAATTCACTTTGGATACGATTTTCCTTCGCATCATTGTTATTTAATTATAGAATCACCACACTGTCAGGTTGCTATTAAATCTGAGGATGAATCTTTACTGAGGTCGTTATTCGTTTATTCTGTTTAATAATTAAACGGACCATTGTAATTATACTCGTCCTCAGCGATCAGTATATTGAGATATATCTATTCAGAAACGCAAAAGCTGAAATTTTATCATATTTGAAGACAAATTAGTTATTATTTAGATACAGGTTTAAATTATTCGAGTTTAATCTAAAAAGAAACAAGCCTTCTAGGCTAATAGGCTACAGCATGATTTCCTCATCGCAGCCAGTTAAAATAACCTTGTTTATTTTAAATTTGTCGGTGGATACGAAAATTTAAGTAATATAATTTGTTTATATATTTAATACACTATTCAAAACTTTTGAAGAGTTAAGAAGAATCTTTCTCGAAGAATTTTTCGAGACCTCCGAAAATTTTGGGGAAATACCATTTGAAATAATATTTACGATTTTATGTTGATCCATATCCTTACAGAGAAGGTATTCGTATTTAAGAGAACGATTTAAGACATTCACCTTTGATGTTCTCCACGTGTGTATTCCATATCCCCTGAAAGTGACACCTAATTATTCCAACTGATTTTCCTTCGCGAAACATTTGCAACTTATGTTTAGGAATACCAAAACTTCCTCTTCGCTTCCTAACCACGCTGATGACTTCAAATTTTCCTTTCAAGTATAGCCAATCTGTTCAAGTATGCCATCTTATCAAATGTATCATTATTGTGCCTAAATCTTAAGAATACCGTTACTTTATCTGTGAATTATATTTTTAGTAGTCCGTAATAAGCTTATCTAAAACTGACAAGGCTCTTTGTAGAAGAATGAAGCATTCTTATTGGATTCTATTCTAAATCTCTATAGAATAATTTATTTGACATAAAACTACTGAAAGAGAAAGGGAATATTTTACTTTTTCCAAAATATTGGATACGGTTGGTATCATCTCTACAAAAATGTTATCAATTGTAACGTCTTGATTCATTTACCAATCATGATGGTTTATGAGGGGCAACTAATGAGTCCCATTCCTTTTTTTCTTATTGGCCTTAAATATTCAAGCTTTTTCACGTTTGTTCTAGTATCGCGAACACTTTTTTAGTAAACTGATAATCCACCGATATCTTGAGATGATCCTTCCATTCCATCGACATAATCATAAATCCAAATTTACAGAACGATTTCCGAAAGAAGGGTACCCGAATATAATCCAACGAACACAGGATGAGCACACGTCAAAATACTGAATGTTTATCGCGATATAATCTATAATGAGGTCTCTCTGTTAGCTTCACCTTCTCACCAATGTCACCTCTTCTTGTCTTTGGGGCCCCTCATGGAAATTCATCAAAATATTTGCCTCGGGCATAAAATATCTAGGGCAGAGACTGTTATTTTAGGCCCTGTTTACTTTGCATTACTCTCTCTGCGAGGGCGTCCATCCCTCAACACACATCTTTTTCCGTTGAGCGACAAGCACGTAAGGCTAGAATGTTTTTGTTTCCGAAGCAACTGAAATTTGAGTGTAGTGGTCAGCAGCTGAAGATGCTGCGGGCGTGCGATACAGTCGCGTTAATATTCATTTCCTTCCACTCGAACCCTTCATTCCCGTAAAGGACTTCCTCTTAAAAGGACCTTTTTCCGCTTTCCAACATCCACACGAAATACTGTACGCCATTGATTGTCGTTCATTCCTCGAATTACGTCTCCGCGCGGCATTTTTACCTGCCACCGCGAACGTTCTTTGTTCAAAGCAAGTGTGATTTACAGTGAAAAGTTAAATAGCGTTTTTTGTCTCCGAAACGTACGTTTAAAAAGTAACATTCTGTACTGTGAATGCGCAAGTGGGGCTCAATAAGATTTCGTTCCCTAAATTCTCAAAAGCGTTTCGAAATAACAAATAGTTTTGATAAAATGGAAGTAAAACGAACTTGGACAGTGAATGTAATGGGCAAGCATGAATACTTCGCATTTCTCTCTCGCGTTCCTTCTTGATAGTAGATGTTCCTTATCCCACGAACTTTGAAAATCAGAATCAGCACAATGGTTAGATGTAATTCTCGGCATTAATCAATGATTTTCTATCCTCATCTCAGTCGACTGTATGTAACATTTTCGTTGTCTGGAAATCAATTTTAGCAAACGGTATGGGAAAGAGATCAATAACTTGTTAAAATAGGATTGAAATGGTTTTTGTTTCAAATTGAATTGAAATGGTCGATAGTTTCATAAAACTTCAGTGTTCGTTGCAATAAATCTTATGAATTAGTCATCGAAGGAGTTTTCGTATTTAATATTTTTGCGATACGTTATTGCAACTCGTATTGTAACAGGTGATTCCCTTGCGTTATCTCAATCTTTAAGTCAGTTTTAACTAAGTTTTTTTTCTCCATTTATTGCGTGTTAAAGTTCTAAATTTACATTCTATTCATCCATCTTTTGTGGAATATTTTTCAGCTCGCGGAAGTGCGCTCCGTCCACTTGTCCGTGGGACATCGTTTGTCCATTAAGAGCTGATGCTGCACGCCACAGAATTAAACGCCTCTTCAAATACTCGTAATTTTATAACATGACGGCTTTCTCACCTGTTGGATCTCTTTCGGAAGCGTCCCTTCTAATTGGCTATCGCATTTCCTTCGTGCACTCTAAATTCCGAAGATCTCTCGTAGCTAACCTCCGAGACTTCGAAGTAGCCTATTTCAGGAGCATACATAAGTAAGGGAATTGAGCGAATTTCCAAGTGGCAATCTATTCACCTCTACAAAGGATCGTCCTTTAGTTCAATTATTTTAAATTGTCTCTCCAACGTTTAGTGTCCAGCAAAAGAACTTCACGTAGTAACTCTCGTGGAGCGATCGCACGTAAGATGAAATAAAATGATAATTTGCGTATCTTGATTTTTGAGGAGGATCTCGATCCGATGTCGAATGCAGCCATTGTATAGGCAGGTATTAATCGATTTCTTTTGTTCTTTCTCATTAGCGTACGTGTCATTAACATTCGGTTGGCTTTCAAAATTTTCCAAAGGTATATGTCTATAATTGATATCGTAAAGAACTCGTTTGCTCGAATATATAGACAAGAGGGTCCCAGTAGCTTACAATTTCATTCATTTTTACACTTCATTGTTCATCGCTACGGCAACTCTTATTTAACGACGGCCCCTTTTCATGCTTAATTAAATCTCCCCTCGTTTCTCCTTTATAATTGGCTGGAATTGTACCAAATGACGTCGAAACCATCATCCGACGGATCTGTTTGTGAATATATTCAAATAGGTTTCGCGTATAATTATCATCGCATGACATTTAACGGGCCAATTATCGTTTATTACGCGTATCCTCGAGTGATACTCCACGTACCTAAAATTATTTTTGATCAAGTCTTTCAAAGGTTTTGTTTTCATATCTTTTAGTTTTCTCTTGAGATTTTTTCTTCCACCCATTGTATCTCCTCTTTGTCGATTTAAGATTGGTTTCATCTTATTACAGTTTACAGCACGTATAAATTAGAGACAAAGGATCATGTATGTGATATTCCATGGTTGGAACATTTGTGATTTATTATAGATTCAATTTTTGATTGAAACAATTTTTAATAACCAAAGTAATTATAAGTGATGTGATTAATTAATTATTACTTGGCATATGCCAATTAATTAATGCGCAATTTACGGGTAATTCTTTTTCATATCCTCATCACATTATTTTTATTTAATACCTAACAATCTTTGAATTTTACTAATGATAAAAAATCGATTAAAGTTCTCCTTTGTTTATAACCCTTGACTAATAAGCTTCCTTAGGTATATATCTCGATATTTTATATTTTATATTTATTTACATTATTCTATTTATGAAACTAATTAATATCATCATGAGTGTCTTACTTCCCCAATCATTTTCAGCAGTATTTTCGCCAATTTCATACTATTTTATTCAAGCTTATTTAAATTTATCCAACTCTATTCGTATATCTTCCAGAGAGAACATTTTAGTATTTAATTTTTTTCAGAAAAATCTTTTCTTAATTTACCGTAATCAGTAATAAGTAATTCCCATTTCGCTTCTATTCATTTCACGTGTTTTATTTTAATAATTTCGGTGGCGAAAGAATACTTTCTATCGGTTTTTTGAAAGAGGAGGTGACCTTAAGCCAAGATGTTTCGTAAGAATTCGCAGTATCACAATTTCCCGGTGTATTTATCCGAACTTTACTACGTTTTAACGTTACTAAGTCTTTCAGTCGACATTCTCAGCCGCAATAATACCATTTGTCATTTCAGTTTCTTGTGTACACTTCTCAGTTGTTTGATCGCTTCGGACGAGGACTAATGATGTACTCTATGAGCGATAAAATTCAGCAGTCGTCGTCTTCTACATTCTAGACATTTCAGGGAATTATTGAAAGAAAAATTAACATTCGAATTTCACGATTTCTAATTTTTTTATCGATTATAATGTTTTTTCACCCGTTAGGGAAGAAGCTGGTTTAGTTATCGTGCTAATTGCTTAAAAATATCATGAAGATTTTATAGCCTACGTTTATATGGATATTAAAATGGCTTCAGTATCAACATTCGGAAACTATAAAATTTTGACGATGGAAACGAATTTTTCTCTTTCCTGTAGTTTCTATTCATTAGGGACAAAACGCGCATAATTTATAAAGCGGCGATCCTCATTCAGAACACGAGACGATGCGTATTTAGCACGCATTTGCGTCGCTCAGTACCGCACGTGATCATTCACGTACGCAAATAAGCCGAGAGGAGCATAACGATACCCGCAGTTCGCTTTTACCTCCGCGTCATTTTCGCCAATAAAAATGAGCGACTTATGGATACGTCCGTCAAGAGAAGAAGGACGTCGAAGCACGTCCTCGAAAACGATGAATATCTTCGGCGGATGCCAACAAACGCCCACACATTTCCTTTTGAGTTTTCTTCACCCTTCCATTGTCGCGTCCACGAAACGCCTCCCAAACGAGAGCATTCATCGTTCCTGATTCATGGCGCCCCCCCACCGCCGCCTGTGTTGTGGACGGGTCGCCATGGAGACGCTTTGTGGAGGGATCGCGTGGTGAGTGGCGTGTTGGCCACGAGTCGTAAAAAGATTAAAACGAGGGGAAGGCGTCTTACTCATTGACATTCCCCTCTCACCTTATGCAATTTTCAATTCGTGGGAAGCGGAGGGCGGGCCGGAGTGACCGGACGAGATAGCCGCCTCTCTAAGCAAAACAATGGACTCCGAAGGTTGTTTTCCTGCGGCGCTTCCATGGAAAGAGCGGTCACTCACAGGCACTTTTCCAACAGATCCCGCGCGTGAATTCGCCAAGTGGCGACGAGTGTTTACGGGCAATTTCTGAGCGGAGATTGCGTCCACTCGTGGCTTCCTCTCAACCGATTCACGCCTCAGGGTCGTAATTAGGCCGCGTTTCGATTAGAAATTAGTTTTCGTTGTCTCTGAATGGTCGAGGCGCTCCCGGAAGATAGTCCGACAATTGAGTCGGGAACGACGTCCGTATGAAGAGCGGTACGAAATGAAATGGTCATCGCGTTTTAGACGACATTCCGTTGGGGAGAATGATTCGGTCACTCGCGTATATTCTCGTGAACCAATTATCGGAATGGATCCGTCTTTTGTCGGTTGTTAATTATTCTCGAACTATCTCTCCTCGCTTGAATTGATTCAGGGATTCCTTTAAGTTTTTACGTCTTCATTTGTGTAGGCGAGATTGAGACTAAAAGGTCTCTTCTTCCATCTAACCTCTTAAAGTACAAAAAGAAACTCTCTGCTTAAGTGTAAACAACTGTCTTTTTGGCTGTATAGAAAGAATTCTCTCATTAATATTGGAAATATATTGAAAAAAAACAATTTATCGCATATACCTGTTAAATTTCCTTCAAAGAAATCCTAATTTGTTAAATATTTTCTAATCCTTCGTAATTTTCAACTTCCAAAATATTCGAATCGGAAAATTGGTTTGTCTTCAGCTCTTCTTGGTCAATGCCAATTGTCCCACAAAACAAACATCTCGTCTAATTAAATAGTCTCTGTGGAAATGGCGTTTCTGAAATATTTTCAGATGGCTTCGCAGAATGCCATGCAGCCTCTTCGGACGCATTGCTATGCCACGTCGCGCACTCGAAGCAAATGAACTGCGGTTTCCCAAGCGTCATCGGTAATAGCCAACTATCATTTCCATCGGCGCTTTTTCGTATCTATCACATTCGCCACAGAACACAAATTTCGGATGCGCTTTTCAACTTTCTCACGGAAGTTTTGGACGGATGTTAGCATAATGAATTATAAAAATATGCACCGTCTTCATTTGTCAAGCAAAATCGATGGACGAAGCTTGACGAACGACCTTTTTCTCGAGAATGAAAAATTAATAGTGGGGAGGAAGTAAATGTGGCTGATTGAGTGTGGGCTCTAGGGCGGGACGACGCCATGACCCGCCTTCCTCTTCTTCTCTGCTACGTAAACACCAACCGCGTTATCTGCACATTGACAGTCTCCTGTTAAGTTCCGTCCGCTGAATAAGCAAAGGCTACTTCGTCCGCATGAATTTTAGATCGAGCCCCCTCCTCCAGAATGAGTTTCGAATTTGCCGCGCTGCTTTTTATCTCCTCATCCAGGATTTCTTCGGACGATGTTCTCTGAAGGAAACTTTGCCTCAAATACGGAATAGAATAGGGCGTCTTTGTAAGAGGAGTCTCATCTTCCATTATGCTCTCGTCAGAACGTAATGAATGCAGGAGATATTCTAATATGTACGCAGGTTGCGTCAGAAGTAGTATGAAAGAATGTTTTCCGAATGTATAATATTCTGAATTATTTGTCCTCCTTCGGGAAAGCGTTTCCAGTGCTGTAATACAACCAAGAGGAGAAAAGATATACGAGAATAATGCATATTGTATATAAAATAGTATACGCTATATATGCTGGAGGAAACAGGTAATTTTGTATTGGCAAATTTCTCTAATCTATATCAGAATTTTATATAATGAAGGGGATTACAAGATTCTAATACTCTCCGAATTATTTCGGTCTCGATTCAGCTAATTATTGTCGTCAGCCTCAAAGCTTCTTAATTCCTAACTGATAAATTTTACGCCCGAAATGAATTGAAGTTTGAAAATATCTGTCATGGTTTTCACATTGGAATTCCCATTATCCTTTGACGAACATAGATATTGCCATATTATTTGTATTTCTTGATTCAAATTTAATTAGCGGTTCAGGGGTTCCTCTTGGGAAAATCCTTTTCAAATACTGCAGCTTGCTGGGAAGAGTCAATTGTAAATCGATTCACGCACAGTTGTTTTTTACATATTTACATACCACTCGTACTTACTTATTTCTTTATTCACAAAATAGATATAAACCTCAAAAGTCTATTTCATTTGTGCTTCCCATCATTCCTATAGCAAAATTGAAAGCTATCTTTTTCTCCTGTAATAATATCGATGCGGGACATATTTTTCTCCTTACGCGTTTATTAGTAGTTATAACTAAATTAATTGTCGATAATGTCACGGAGTTTTAACTTTTGAAAATGCAATGCAGCTCTAATCAGGTTTAATCGAAGTCGGAATGATTTTTAGCATTCTTATTCTTCGAATAATAATTGAAGTCGACGAGTCATTTTATAGTACGATTTCAAGTCTTCCAGGTGTTTATATATTTGAATACTATACAACAGCGATCACGTTGAATTAAATCTATTCTTTGATTTCAGCTTCTGTTTTGATGACGCTTATGATGATGGAGTGTGCATTAAGATAGCGAGGTTGAGTTTGCATGAGAATAAATAAAATACCTTGCTAGTCTCAAACAATTATTACGGATAATATCCTCTCTTAATCTACAATTCTTCTTTCCTTCAATTTAACACTGCTTACTTGTTTTGGTAAAATTCGTTCCTCATGACTTTATTTTTAGTGCATATTATTGAGTATTTAAACATTCAAGGTATGGTTATTTGTGCTATTAAGGTTTTGCGTTATCATTGAGTAGCTAAACGGCTATTGAAAACCTGATGGTTTTTTTCTCTTTCATAAGAGTTGTGTGAATGTTGCGGTCATCCGATTGTGTTGGTGCCCTTTCAATCATTTTATAATCACACAAATCCATCTAAAATGAGTTTAATGCATTTAATTCTTATAAAATTAATGAATGATCACAAGAAGCAATTTTTATGTCTTTCTTTTTTAATGAAACTTTAGTAAACAATGTGGAGTCTTTAGGAGTTATGGGGCTTACCTCGTGCGGGACTTGATAAGCTTTGCTGTGTTTGATAGATAATCTTAGGAGATAAATTCCTCGTCAATATTCTATCGATCGACTGGAAAATATTAAGCTTATCTTCTATCACTACCAAAAGTTTCTGTTCGGATAGAGAGGTTATATTCCTTCCAAATATTATCGCTTATAACGAGTAATTATTATTTAACAGATATTTGCGATTTATCACAATTTTCTCCTTGTAAAAATGTCAATATTTTATGAAAGTCTCATAATATGTGGTGAGAAGATTCTCGTGGATCAGAAATTCTACTTGTGAACGGCGATTTATGAGTTTTATACGACTATCGGAAAGCAAAAGCTGCTAGTCTCACGTTAATCGTACGTTCTGAAAACTGCGCGGTGTTTCATTCTAAGATTTGCTGAATGATGCATATCTGGTATATATACTGTTTTTTTATTGCAAGTTTCATATCGTATTGGTGTTGAATGATAAGTTCTGGAGCTCAACATTCTCACAGTAAGTACTGTGTGTCAGTTATTTAGGAATGGATTTTGGTGCTCGTTAAAATGTCTAATTTTAGCTGCCCTTTGCTGTCCGTGGATAGATTTTAAGGAAAGGGGTGGCGTACCACAGTTTTAAATAATCAGAAAAATCCAGACCATCTTTTTGAGATGGTCCATCTAGACCTGTTTTATAATTCTCAATCTGATCGCAAATATTGTGCTTTACTACGTCTTATAACCGAGTATATCACGAAAAAACTGTATGGGAACGGGAGCTTTCTATTTAGACTTACTCAGTGGTGCCCAATCTATCTATTGTATGAAGTTTATGATGCTAATCTACGGTTGCTACCTTTTTCTTCTCTCCTTAATTGTAGCAATCTCCGTGTATTATGTTCATGTTCATTGTAACTGAATTCCACTTCAAAAAGACCTCGAATGTAAATTACTCTGATGTCTATCCTTCATCGTTTGTAGCAATGGTATCATCTCACAAGCTAAATCATTCTATTCGAGAAATGGAAAATACAGCCGGGAGCAAGGTTAGCATTCTTTTGAAAGTCAGTTCCAGTTATTAATTTTTCTTCTCGAATATTAATATTTGATGCAAAAAAATCCAGGCGGAAAAATACTCGATGACAGATACCCAATAAAATTCCGTCGTTCTTCTTATTCGTACTTAGGCCTCGAAATCTGTGTTTATTGAACCGTAGTCCCTTTCGTCGATGGAGTCATTTCTTCATTTTTCGGTGGTTTTATCTCGACAGTGCTTACTTATCATCGGTGATGACGAAGTACGACTTAGAGCCGTAACTTTCTAACCGCGGAATTCGATAAAAAAAGAAACACATTTGTTTATAACTCTTATAATAGTTATTTACTTTATTTTGGAATTAATATTGTGTGCAGTTCAAGTCAAAATAGGTCTAGCTAGAGTTAGACAGCTTTTCTCAAAATGCGTCCGTTGAGAGGCGATTGTACATTTGTAATAGAATTATTTTCGATTATTATCAATGTTTTAGATATTTCAAATCTAATTCGTCTTCGTCCAAACTTTAACCGACCACCCTTACAATTTTCGTGATTTTAAGTACTTACTATTTGTTAATCCATCAAAGTCATTTTCCTGATTTACCATCGCTAAAATTTTATTTTGGACTGAAAGATTATATCGTTTCTCTTTTATTACGCAAAATACTGAATATGTATTTATCTGTGCGAGAATAATGGAAGAATTAATTAAAAATTGGGATGCCAGCTGCCAGTATCGGAAAATGATCTCAGATTCTCTCGTATAATGTCGCTTCATATTGCAAATATTAGTTTGGATAAATAGTAGCAATGTAAAAAGATTAAATTTGATTCAAATCTCAAAATCGAAAGTATTTTTTGCGCATTATTTATTAACTCTAAAGCTCAACTCGGTTTGCAACAACGACAGCCTATCATTGTATGATCTTTTTTGAAGGTCTTTGATTACAATCGCCTAATATTCAAGAATTGACGTTAAGATTCCAAATGTCTTCTTTGTGGAAGATAAGATAGTTTAATGTTTACAAATTTACATTTATCGTCGGGTGTTAACATCGTGATTTGAAGTATAGCCTTAAATTACCTAACACTTACTTGTAAGGACGTGAGTAGTTGAGTATTGCATCGAAATTTGTCATGTTTTTCGTGAACTTCGTATTTAACCTATCAATTTACCAGATCTAGTATTCAAAGTATTAAATGGAGGAAAACAATTCCATTCATAATTGAAATTAACTGTCAGTTTTCCGTGAAATAAACCACCCGATCCTAAGATTGGAACTTAATTCGCTCCGTTGTCTTATCACTTTGTTCTTTCCATAAGCCATAAGAATCGAATTACTCATTAAACTAACTCGGCAATTATTCTTAACCCTTAATATTTCAGTTACTCATTGTTATTATTTGTTGATTTATATCAAAATAAATGATAATGAATTGAATCACTTTTGAGCATTGTGTTTGATTGTACTTCAATGCATGACCTAGCTTTAGCATTAATTGCCTCACTGCCTTACGGGCGGTATTTTACTTTCCAGGTTTCACGAAACGAGGTAAGAGTAGATTATAATATGCATATATTACTTCCTTATATTAGACTTAAGAGTTGATCCATAGTTTACGAAAACAAGATGCTCAAAAGTGTATTCAATGTCATTTCTAGCCCAACCTACGTATTTTAACAATGCTAGTCATCGACAACATTTGACATCGTGAAAGTAATCATTTCTCACTGGCTTATTGCAAAGAACAAAATGAACGATTTTGCCTCGTATTCGTGATGATTACTAAGTTTGATGAACGTCATTTTCATCCGATTTAATCCTTTTATGGAGCTTTATCCAAGTCCTGCTTGGACTGATTGATAAATCGCAACTAGTTGGTCATATTTTGCTAGAAGTTTTATTATTTTCTAAGAATAGGTATGTAGACATGTTTTTCTTTGATTTTGCGCGAATTAGGCTAGATCTGGGATATGGAAACCGAAATTTTGAATGGAAAACTTACTCACAGCTCATTCGCAAAGAAGACACGATATTTCGAAAGATTATTTGTAAATTCATACACTTTCGGTGAAGGAAATTTACCAGGATACTGGTAGCTGGAAGAGATTCATAAGATCGAGTCCTAAATGAAGTAATAGCGAATGCTATTTATAAGGTTTGAAATATTCGGTAAAAAACAAGTGAGCGACTTGAATCGAGTGTTCCTCGATGGTTGCGAAGGTATAGAGTCTGTTCCAAATGACATCGGAAGGTTTTGGGGGATCAGTGAAGATACTTTGTGGATTAACAGTTAACGTATCAGTCCAAATTTTCCCATCTTCATTTGGGGGGATCAGCGACGGCATCCGTCGCAGTTCGGCCACGAGATGAAATTTTTATTCGGAAGGCGCGTCGCCAAAGAAATCCAAACACGAGGTCATCACCGTCTCCAATTAATTTCGAAAATCTTGCCGTCTCACGTCGTCCCAGATTCCTCCGATAATCTTCCATAAAGAGACACCTAGAGCAGCTTCCTTCCGAGCGGTGGGAGTACACCGTCAACGCCCCCTTCCCGTGCGCAAGCCCGCGTTCAACAGGGAAGGATTCCCGTTATCGAGTGGCGGTTCAATCCTTGGCTCCCCTCCTTTCGGAGGAGTGTCGCGGGCAAACCGCGGCCACGTGCCCGCCATCGATCACCACCCACGTGCGTCCCGCCAAGACTCCGCCCCGCCCGGATCCCGCCCCTCGAAGCGGAGGCCAATCCTGAAACGGGCTCCTTTCCGCGCAGGTGTGGGAGGTGGCCCGACCCGACTGGGAGGTCCCTCGCCCCCACTCCACAATCACTTTTCAGGACCAGTAATTAATGAGGGTCCTTAGGGTATGCCGTCCCGGAGCCGGCTCATTAGTTACGTATCCATCAAGGCAAAAGAAAGTGACTCCGCGGAGCCCTCGATACTCTCAATATTAAGTCCCCTTCGGCTCCCCTTTGATCGGTTACAATTTCCTCTTCGATCACCACGTCTTAGCGTGACTCGTTCTGGACAAATCATTTTTTTTAACGTGGGTTTTGGCCGACCGCTCCTTCCTAATATCGGTGTTTTCTTCGCTTTATCCGGTGCTGCTTTCACGGCGGTCGAGATTTTCAGCAAGTAACGCTCCCACTATTACGGGGATGATTTTTTTTATTTCTTTCTTTCCTCGGGGAATTTTACGCGTCTTTCAGAGTGAAATTTTTCGGATCGGTGCTCTTATAAACTTCCGAATATAAACTCGGAAATTTTTCGCAGCCCCCCTTTTTTTAAAAACGGGTTTTTATTCTCGCTTCTCATTATCACGTAAAGTTCGCGGTCGTTAGGATGAATGAAGACTCGGGAGTTTTCTAATTTGTGGATTAATTTTTGGGGTGCTTGCGATCGCATCTTTAGCTCGTGTTCCGAACGAGTTTGCTGCGTCAATTTCAATTCGGGTTTTTTATTTGGCTAATGCAAACGTTCTGGGAGGAGATAATGGAAAGGACAGAGTAACCGAGCGGAGGATCTGGATTCGAAGAGCTGTCAGTTTATTTTCATGGCCGTTTACCTCAAATTCATTTCATTCCTGAGGTTTGTTTGCTCAAAATTATCCATCTTCAGTTTTCTCCTTTTAATTTTCTACGTTTACGAACCAAACTTCGCCAAAATCCTTTCGTAGCTAATTTTTCGTTTTTATTTCATCAAAATAGACTTATTTTAACAGTAAAAACCTCCAATTTAGCGTAAAAATGAAGAAGAAATAAGTTTCTCTAGACCCTCAGACGTAAGATGGTTTTTCCGAATAAAAAATTGTAATTGTGGAAATGTTTTCATCGAATATCTTATTTTCTTACCATTGATGACTGACTTAACTAACACTGTCTATAATATCGTATTTTGTCGTGAATTTTTTGTATTCTATGTTGGAGCATGTATGTTTTACCATTCGGCAGTTACTAAATATATTCCTCTAACTGCTCAAGTGTAGCTGGTGTAGTACGTGAAAGCTAAAATAAATTCCTAAAATTTGATCTTACATGAATGTTTCATGTTTGGCAAAATGCCCAAAATGTTTTCAGTTATTTATTTCATGCGTCAACTTTATCACGCCTTCATAATTCTGTTTCTTATCACAAAACATTATTGCCTCTTACGACAGAGAGTATTCTGTGCTAACTTCCCTTCGCTATTTTCCCGTTTGATCATTCAAGTCGTGCCACTGCTAGTTAAACCATTCCTCAGTCTTCTCGAGTCTCTTAGGTGATGAATTCCTTTTGATAAGAGGTCAAGTAGCACGTGTCACAATTCCCACCGCTTTTATTCCTATGCTTGACAACTCCTCACTCTAGGAGAGCGTATTCTACAGACGACATATCTATTTCTAAAGCCATAATCAATTTTCGTTCTTCTTTGGTCGTTATTCGTTATCATAGAGCAATTTATTCAATTTTATCGTCTAGGAACGTTTGTGTGTAGACGCTTGAATTGTCCAGTTCCCCTAATGGAGTGTAGAGTAATCGCTTTTCTACGGGTGAAAGAAAGGTTATTATAGTTAGTCTACGTCATATTCGATTAAGACAAGTATTTATTCTTTGATATGACTTTTAAATGAAAAAAAATGTATTTAATTCCTCATATTCTTGCCATTCATAAAAAGTTTTGCCTTGTAGAGAGTCCCATGGCGTCATTTACGTATTTACTCCTTAAATTAACGTTTATCTGTCCGATTTATAATCCTTTGTGAAAATTAAGGTCAAATGAATTGATTATCACGATATTCAGTCAAATTCTCCTGCACTTTCCACGACCCGCTGAATTACAAAATACATTTCACTGATTTTATATACATCCAATATATTCCTACGGGTTTTGCTCCATGGAAAGCGGAGAACTAAGTATTACAACGCTAACGTTAGCTATAAGCTGTTATCAAATTTATCCTTCAATCGGGAGTATATTATCTGAAAGAAGCTAAAAGTATTTCTTTTGTTGATCCTCTTTCCCGAAAGCATTTAATTCTGCGAAAATAAGGAAACGGAAAATATTTGGAAGAATCATGTTTCGCAAAAGTGTCTGATAAAACACGTTTTAATCTTTAGAATTGAAGAACTAGAAAGAGTAGAAGTTAATGTATAAGTAGCTTGGTATAGAACTACATCAAGTCACGATTTTCATATTAAGTTCGATGTACAATATTTGATTTTACGCGACTTATGGAACTGATTGTCACGAAAGAAGTAATTAATCCTTTGAAGGCTGGATATCGCGATTCATTCCTCTATACAAAATCCTATTTTAAGGTTCATCAGCTTTCTTCGAAATTCTAATATTTATGTAATACTAAACAGCATCTTTTCAGAAGAGAATGATATTCACAAGTAATGCCGAGCCTTCATTAGATAGAAATAACCTGATCTTTTAATATATAACGTACTCTCTTCAGCTTCAGAATTCTCAAAGTAATGAATTTCTGGACTATTTTGAAGAGTAATCTCCTTTTTTATATCATTCCAATTCAACTTTTCCTGTTCCTCTCTTTCTATTACATCCAGCAATGTGTAATTTTAATAATCGAAGTTAGTGAGTGATTGCTGACATTTTGCTTACGCCCTCTCGTTCACTTAGAAATTCCCTTTAGTTAAAGTTTATAAATTCTATTTTTATTCTTCAATTTATATGCATATCACTTACAAATGAAATATCCGTCCCTTTTTACTTTCCATTCGCGAGAGACTCGAGTTTTTCTTCCTTTTATAACGCCCTTATTATTTACTAAACGCAGAGATGGTACTAAATAGCATGATTTTAGTCTTTCATTATTTCTGGTTGTTTCTTCATTTGCGGACGCAAACTCTGAAGTACTCACTGCAAGAAGTGCATTCGTTTCAGTTTTAGCAACAGTCATATTTATCTATTGAAAGAAAATCTATGTATTGAAAAATTGGTATTTCGGCTTAATATATTTTTTTGATGGAATGATGGAATTTTCCTTAAATGTTAGAAGCTATGGTGCTCTTTCAGAATTAAGTTTTAGATTGAAATTAAGAAAGATTCCTCCGAAAATTATCTCTACAGACGCGGTGTTTGTTTTCTTTCCTAAGTTGCATATTTGAAATTGCAAATTCATTTCTTACTTAGCTCTTATATAACCGATTAGATATAATAGGTTTTTACTTATACCGATATCTATGAAGGACTTGAATTCTTATATGATATCGTTAATTTACTAATTTGATCGAACTATGTATGATTTCACTATATTATCTTAGGCAGCAAGCGAATACTGCCGTATTGACATGAATTACGCATAACCTGAGCTCCATTGAAGATTTATTCGTATTTGTCTACTTAAAGAAATATAATCTACAATAGTATAAGACTATGTAATTGTATTGCGACGTACAATAATATCAGATAATATGACTGCAAGTCGCAATACATACAGATCTCATACTATTTGAGTATTCCTCTCTCTGTTAACCTTTCATTGGCTACTAAAAATTAATATAATATTAATATAATATATTAATATAATACTCAGAAATTCCGTTTAACTATATTACTCGCCACCACACTATATTACTTCATGAAATGTTTATCGAAAGAAGGTTTTTTTTTAAGTTTAAGTACTTAAGAGTAAGTAACTATATTCTTGATGTATCATTTATAAGGTTGAATGGCAAATCATATTGCTTAGATAACTGAGAGGAAAGGGAATAATTCATCTGTGTATTCTGTGAGTTATTTAAACTTTCTGGTGAGTGATTTTCTTTTAATTTGTTATAAGATTTAGCACGGTTCATATATACTCGCTGTGTTTCATTCGCCGCATTTCAAACGTACTAGGAAAGCAATAGTCTCGTGTAGCTGAAACCCATTGGCCTTTGAAGTATCTTCAAGCCATCATCACTGTCTATTGAAATCATTAAAACTTTAACCTTTACGAAGGTATAAATTATACAAAAGTGTTTGATAAAGAAATTTATCGCTTAGCTTCGATTGTTAAGAGAATCCTTGCAGCTTTCAGTGTCACATTCAGTTGCGTCTTTAAAATTCCCTTTCGTGACATGTGCTGATATTTAAGTGACAAAGCGCATTTCGTCCAACTTCTACGTCTCGCTCTCCAACATTCCATCGCCTCAAACGAATAGTCATGAAGAGGGAACAATGGTTTTGACCGTCTTTCGAGACACGCAAAAATAGACGAACGGCATCGAGAGCTCTGAAAACGAATCGAAAGCTTCCTCACGAATACGAGTCTCTGCGCAAAGAGAAATGTTCCGTCACCGAAACATTTATCGTTGAGTGGTTTTCGCGAAAGAGACAGACATAGGCGTGAAGTGAAGTGAGACGGGAGTCCGGGTGCGTGAACATTGCCTTTGATGTACACTGGAAATGCGGGCCGTTGCTCCACTCCACCTTAATGAAGCGTGGCAAATCGGAATTCGGAATTAGGATGTTCGGCTTTCAAAGCCAATTTCTAATGCGTGGACACGATCTTTATATCGCGTTTTTCCCTCACACAGAGATAATCGGTGATTTTGCCGGTGACATATCGTTCATGCGTCTCTCAGGTTTGTATTTACTCTTCATAGAATCACTCTCGAATTTTAATTACAAAGGTTGGTTTATGTTCGGATTCGTGGAACGCCTAATCCATGCAAGTAGGCTCGTACCATTAAAACGGTGACCTTTTGGACAAATTTCACCTCGTTCTCCATAATTCCCTTCCTTTTCAAGCTTATTCTAAAGTTCAAAAGAAAATGTACACCGAGATATTCTCCTCCTGTGTTTTAATTTCCAAAAAAAGTTCTTGTAAAGTGAACAATATCTACCTTTATTCGATGAAATAGTGTGAGAATTCTGTCTATTTCTTTGTAAATTATTTTTCCGACAATGCTTCAAAATCAAAATTATTATCGCAATATTGTAAGATAACACAGATTCTTCCGGAACTTGCTGCCGTGACCTCTTAATAAGCTTTTAGTTACTTTATCATATGAATATCTATCTAGAATACTGTATTAGTTAGGTCGAATATCGTCAGACTTGATATATTTTCTCCAGCATTTTACATCCTCTTCTTGAATTTAGGATATGAAGTATTATTATTACAATTTTGCTTAACGTTCATCCTTTATTCAGTTTGATCGCCGTATAAGAATTTACACTTTAGCTAGATCATTTTATAGGAAGAAAAGTGTAGTATTAAGTACATTTTCTGATATAGAAATGGGTCGTTCCGAAGTAATTACTGCTCTGCTGAATTATTTCGTTCATGTTTTGGCGGAAATCCTTGTTATTCGAATGAAATTGAAGCCGAAAGCTCAAGTTTTCTAGAATTTGTAGTAAAACAATTGTCCGCCTGTTACATAGTCTTTTATTACAAATGGTCACAAATGGAAAGAATGTCAACTAAATAAACTAAACTGAAACAGAAGGCAATCAATGGTTGATAGTCAAGTAAAAGTAGTTAAATATTATAATTTAGTATCTAACATTTCTTCTCTGTGAAAAATTTCAAACTCATCGTTCGGTAATCATCTTTTTATGTCCGAAGATATTTTCCAAGAGTAAATTTTCTCCAATTCTCAATTTAACCTCGAATACTTAGGCGAACGGTTGATATCATACATAATTCAATCTAGAATTTATATTTTAACGTTTCAGTCTCTCCTATATTTTGAGAAACATCCACGGTATCATTACTCCGTGACGTTATTTTTCAATGTCTTTTTCCATTATTATAACTGGACATTTGCATAATTTTACGAAGCATTTCCGAAATATTTTGATTGTAACGATTCAATACATAAGGCAAATGTTTTTTGAATTTTTATCTCGAATAAACAACCGTGGTCGCATCGCATAAAATGACGACCTCTCGTGTAATGTGCACGCGTAATTTCCTATTCGCTTCCTCGGAAGAGTCGATAAGAGAAAAGCATAAATGATGAGGAGATTCATCGCTTTAGGATCGCGGTTCCACTCGAGTTAACCACAAAACTTCTTTATCGCTGTCGCATTTGGTGTTGAGCGCCACTCCATCATCCGAATCTCTCACGTCCGACAAACACAAGCTTCCTAAGTATTTTTACGGCCTTCTTCAAACGCCATAATTCCTCAGAAAATGAATTTCTAGCAAGCACCGGTGGATTCCCCCCGATTCAAATCCGAATAAATGAGATCAAGTTTTATATTTGGATGTAAGACATCGATGGGGAATGATGTACTCCATCAATAAAGAGGATCGGAAAGAATTTCTGCGCGATACACTGCTCCCTCGATCCTCAGGAGCCGGTCTAATCCACGTAGTTTTACGTTTATACGAAATGAAATATTTTGACGACCGTCTTAAGGAGTTCGCCGCATGGAAATGAGCGTAATTGGTGAATAAAAAAAGAGTTTTGGAATATTAGCACTCAAAAAGGGATGAATTTAGAAAGGGAATGTGGAACTATTTTTTTAGCTCTGCTATTTCGCAAATAATTCGCAAGAAAGCTTTTTTTCGACTCGCGAATTAAGTTAATAAATTTCGCCGTGGTTGTCTCTAACTATCGCACGAATATCCGAGACTTGGACGTGACAGAGCGAACACGTGGCAGGAGAAGTTTGAGATTTTTTCTTTAGCAGAATTCCGAAGGAATCGTCTCGTTAGATACTTCTTTCGTCGTGAGAAGTGTCGCTCTTTCGCCGATAGTTGACAGTTCGACGCAGAGTTAAGGAGTGAGCCATTAAGAGCGTCGGGGGAAGTTATTCCACCGCTTCAGAACCGATAAGGCAACAGCAGGCGTTAGTCCATCACACCGACTTTAAATAATTAATCTAGCATAAAACCGATAATGCCGTCTTTGTTTTCCTCTATCTCGAGAGGCAGGGGCGAGGCCATTGTCGGCAGGATCTTTTCTCATCCCTCATCTCGGCTCATTTGCATCATCACCCGCTGCATCTTCTCCCACACTTGTTATCCTCTCTATTTGCCTCAAACACGCGCCATTTACGTACACCGACATTTACTCCTCCATTACCGATCCTTCGCGAGTCATCCTGGTTTACTCTCGCGTCTTCGTACCCTTTTCTTCTCCCTCTGTAATGCCCTCGCATGGATGAACGCGGGATTCCCCTACCGCCTTCACTTATCTGTTCGCTGTTAAAAAGCAATGCGAGGACGTTATCAAAATTTATACATCATTTGACTAAGCGAAAACGATCGGGGGTTTGCGGGGAGAAGCCAAAACATAAGCCTAACGATGGTATAATGTATCTTTGGCGCCCGGGAAACCCAGTGGAACCGAAAGAGGTAAGGGGGGGGGGGGTATCTTGGGGGCTGGTGGGGTTTGATTCTAGGGTCGCTAGCGACATGTCTTAGGGTGTATTAAGGAGAAAAAAAGGGAGAAACTCCCCTCTGCGGGGCGTTGGTCGATGAGGCCTCGAAACACGGTATTAACGCGCCACGAAACGCAACGAAGCCAATTTTCGCGTCTTAAGGGAGTCGGAAGTGAGTGGGGGAGTGGGCATGCATCGGCGTGCGGGACCTTTAAGTGACCAACGCGTGCGGCTTTTTTGCTGCTGCCGGGATTTTTCCTTCCGCCTTTCTCCCCCCTTCCATTCTTCGCCGGAGATCGTGTGCTGTAATCATTACTTCCGGATGTCGTCCCACGAACATCCAACTTCTACCCGATGATACCAACTACCAATCAGTCAACACGTCTCCCTCGTGGATACTTCGCTAATTACTCGTAAATTGCGTATCCCCCAAACAATTGGTCTCTCTTTCAATCAGACTTTCTCAGCCGGAAGGTAATCGCTTAATAAGAACGTTTAAAAAGTGTTCTTTTCTAAGGGACCCGTCCCCGGAAATTTTTTTTTACGATCGGTGGTTCTTTTCAGAGGCTTCGGATCTAAATTTCCGGAGATTTTAATCCGTCGCGAAGAAAAGTTTTTTTTTTCAGGCGAAGTTTATTCATCCGCCCCATTCGACCCAAGAACGATTTTAGGTCGCACGGGTCCGTTTCTCCGATCTAATAAGAAAAGCTTTCCGAGGAGCTTACGTAAGGCCGCTTCCGTACAAAATACGCGGACTTTGTATTCTCAAATACGTTTCCCTTGTAAGGGGGAAGCAATCCCTCCCGATAAATTCGGGATTTCCTATTATTAATAATATTACGAGCAATAACGGCTGGGAGTTATCCCTAATGGCGCACGAGCCGCTCGTACCCCACGAAACACGCAGTCTGATATATTTCCTTTCGGTAAAACACCCCTTATCCCATACTCGGGGGCGAATTTCTCTACTGGATAACCCCACAATCCATGCGCATCCCCCCGGGGTCCCGTCTTGAGGATTACTCCCGCGAATCTCGCTTTTAAAAAAGTTCTTTTGAAAAACTTCTCGTTTAATATCCTGCTATCATCTCCCTCGATCGGACCACAATATTCTTCCTCATTCGAACAGATTTGGGGATTGTAGGAGCAAGGGATGGGAGCCACGGAGGCAATCTTTTCCTGCGACCGTCCTCGTCCGCCCTCTATTATAACTGACATTTAGTACCTTCCAGCTGAAAGCAAACTATACACAAAATCTGCAGAAGGAGTAGGCGGGAGAAGGGACAGGGGAGTTTACAACAATACCCGTCCCGCTGGCGGGGGAAGGGTGCTCAAGTTTGGAATAAATTAACCTATTGTGGAGACGGGAAGCTAATTTGAGAAGGATGCTGGGCTGGAAGGTACTTCTTTTCATGTCTCGAGGTTTGGAAGCTAATGAAGTCGCGAGGAGAGAAGGCTGCCTTCAGGAATAATTTAAACTGATCAGACGTCGTGCCCCCTCCTCCTGCTCACGATCCCTGGGGGCTGTCAGATACTGCCACATTCCAGATACCGCGAGTTTTTTACTCGGCGATGCGACGGAGGAAATGAACCGCCCCAGGTCGATTGGAGAGAAGCAATGCCTAATCGGCGATTGTTCGCCGAGAGAGATTGCTTCTGGTCTTCGATCACACACGCCTTTGAGAATTCACCTTCCTCCAGATCGAGATTTTCCGGGCCGAATAATACGGGAGCACTTATTTATTTCGAAGCACTCGAAGTTTTTTGCGTCCGCTTCTTTCCTAGCCTTTCTTCTCATTCATCGGAAGGAGCGCGCTCCAGATACGTGCGCGTTTATTTCGTACGTTTCGGGATACCCCGATTCCGTTAGGATTAAACAAGCCCTCGTATCTTTATCCTAAATCTATCGATCGATTCCGGGAGAGTATCGATCATCGAGAATAGAACGGCCTCTGTTTTCACGTAAACCTTCTCTACGCCTCGCTCGTTCGTTATAGTTTAGTGATTGATTACAAGGGTGAATATGATGTTGCTGTTGGATAATTAATCGCGAAGGAAGTAACGCCGTTCTGCGTAAACAGTGTCTATTTACGTTACCTCCAAGCAGAATATTAGATGACCTCTTAAGCTCTATAGCATTATTATCCAAGCCGTTTTCCACTAGCGTGACTTTGAAAGTATATTTTCTCAGTTGTTAAAGATAATACGGTGGCTATTCATCGGCAATTCTATTAGTGATATTAATTCGTAAGTATTTGCTCTTTAGGATACCCGAAGGTATTTTCTTGCGCATCCTTTGCTACTGAGGTACTCATCTAGAATGCTGTTCAATGAATATTCACGAGTTACCATTTAGATTTAACAATCTTTCGCTGATATTAAATCACAGCTGGTTGTTAACGTTATGAATTTAAAATATTCCTGCTATCACACCAGTATTTTTGTGTATTATATTCTTCGATTACTTGAATTTTATGCACGAGCTAATTTATAAAATTTCTCATTAAATTTTTAAATAATCCATGTGGAAAATCTCGTAATCAAAGTCGAACAATATGACAAAATATTTTCATTTTAACTCAATTTTCGTCGCCAGATGAAATCGGGTACCGGCCATCTACTCTAGCTTTGAATGAGCGCAAGTGAAATAAGATGTTCAGTAAGAAGAGCTCGATGTATAAATGCTACCAGGGCCGTCAAAAATATTGAGCTTTGCTCGGTAATAAGTGATATTTTGGCCACGTTCTCTCTCGAGCATTGCGTGCAGTGGCTAATCAGCCGAGAGTCGAAATTTCATATCATTTGTTTCCCCTCCATCTGGCTCGAATTTCGTCATTGATAAAAATCCTCGATAGAAAGTAGGGGACCCTTTTTTTCTGTGATTTGGTTCAATTTGCGTCCAGATATATTTGTTTGCATTTATAAACGTGTACGAATGTGTATTGTTCGAACACGGATTTAGCAAGGTTATGTAGCCTAACTTTATCTGATTAGTTCGCGTATAAATGTGAAAGTAATCCTTTTCGCATAGTAACGATGAAATGAACACCGTTCTCTATTACAATTCTTTTTTTGCTTCTGTCAATCATTTATCTTCATTCTTCATTCGTCATCTAGATAGAAAAATATTTTTCTCCCTAATCGTTATGGAATTTTCCCTAATTAAAAACTCATGTGCCTCTCAAAACAATATTAACGAGGAAAAAATTTTAAAGCAAACTGATTTATTAAGGTAATAACATTATTTATTATGTTTTGCCCTCAATGAAGCACGGAGTTGGTTCTTATCGAACAACAATGATTGGGAAAATCTTCAGTATTTCCAATGCTGTGATAGTGAGTGCTTAAGTAATGAAGTATACTTCAATATTCTAAGTAATTAGTCAAATCATTTATATTCCGTAAGCATTCAAGTAATCAAAACACGATAATCTGAAAGTATTCACGAGTAGCCACTCAAACTTGCGAGAGGAGTAAAGGTATCGCGTGTAGTGATGTAATCTCGAGAGCATTAATTCACGTGTTTATACGTTAACATGCGTGGAATTACGAGGGCAAGGGAAAGGCAGCGGTTGAGAAATTCCCCACTCCCGCTCTTTTTATCAATAATGCATTCAATTAACCTAATGGAGGGCGTCATTCCATGTTCGATGGCGAGTGATTTATGTGCTACGGAATCATTAATTTGTTGCGATGTCTCGGGAGACGTATGAAGAGTAGGTTGGCCAACGCGGAAGTGTGGTTTTTCCTCCACTAGGTGTGAGCTGCGGACCGATTAGCGGTTACTCCCCGAGCGAGGATTAATGGCATTTTAATAGAAATTCGATGGTGATCGGGAGTGCGGGAGTCAAGTCGGAGTGGATATTGTTCAATTTGCTGGATTGACTGGTTCTTTGTATAAGAAATGCTGATTGGGTCGCAGGGGCGTGGGGCACCCATTGATTCGCTGCCATTTCTACTCAGTGGAGCGAGCAAGTTTCCCTTTCTTCGGCACCAAATGTGAGAGTACATCATCATCGGATAATAGGTCGTGAAAAATTATCCCGGAGCACTTTCCCTAAGGATCGACGCATTAGGGCGATCCGCCTGCCGAAGGATTCGGCGGTACGTGACGGAAAAATGCGTGATTCCCGAAGAAGGTGGTGTGAACGTGGATGATTGCTTTCCTAAAATCTACGTCTTACTCGGTCTTTTCGCGAAATATCCATGCGAGTGTGTTTCTTGGCTGAGCTGGTTACGAATTACTCAGTACTTTTCGTAAATGCGATTAGATATTAGAAATGATCGATTTCTATGGCACGAACGCGTATATTAATTCGATTCTAGTGTAGATTGTAGATTTCTAATTTCATCTCCTACAAAATTGCGTGAAATCCGAGATTCATTTTATGCAAGAAAAAATTCTGATCCAGCTAGATCTCATCAATTTTTATGCGATAATTCTTGTTCAGAGAAAAAATACGTTTAAAAATATTCATTCTCATTCACCGAATTACCTGCCTAACTTCGTCCTTCGAGAATTTTTAAGAGAAACTTTTGTCCTTTTCGTATCTACCTCTTGAACGACTTAAAAAGCCCTTCGGAAGTATTTTACGAATTTCCACAAAGATGTGATTAATTTAAAATCGATATTTTGAAAATCCCTCTGAATTTCATTCCGAGCGAAAGTAGATTTTACTCTTAGGTACTTAGGTACAAATAGTTGTATTTTTCCAGTTTTTATTGTGGGATTATTTAGATTAAGCGCGTCATGGTTGATCAGGAAAAAAGAAACTCTAGTATTAGAGATAATTTAGCGTTGTTTATGGGCTCTGACCCGCGTAAATTGATCCTCGTGTTTAAATCTGATTGTTTTAAACGCATTAGCTTAGTTAAATTCGCGTACTGCTTCCGCATTCCTGGAATACGCCTTTTATGGAAAAAGTGTACGAAAATGAAGGTAGATTCCAGTTCTTTATTGGAAGAGCTCTAAAGATCAGAGGACATGGAAATACGAGGGATACGTAAAAGAGAGAAGCGGTCACATCAAATTACCACCATATTATATTCAGGCCACTTCTCTTTCTTATCCACTCGAAGGCACTTAAGAGTGTTCCCCGCGACCCCTAAGTACCCCCGAAGGAGCGGCAAGGTGCCGAAAGAGGGATCCAATAGGGTGCGGTCGAGGTGGCGGATGAAGAATTGACTCTATCCATTGATTTTCCACGCGTTAATTGCAAACCGATGCGGTCAAGTTCAAAGGTGGCAGGTTTAATGCGCATCGGGGAGTAGGGCTTAAGGGTAAGTTGGAGGAAGGGGGGAGCCGAGGGCGGGAAGATTGGCTTAATTTATCGGAGCCATTAAACCAACAGCACCGCTTCCTCCCCACTCCGCGAAGGCCCTCCAAGATTCCACCCCCGCTTCCCGGAGCATTTTAATAATGGGCCTAACGAGTGCGGTTCCCGGAAAATGTGCTGAGTTGTTGAGCAAATCGCGGTGGGAACGGTGGGTGCCGTAGGGAGAAAGTGCTCACCGCTGTATCAGCGCCTGCCCGAAACATATTCTCGGTCTCTTCCGGAGTCCGAAATGGATGGAGCCGACCCTCCGAGTAAATAGAGGGAGGAAAGGTCCACTTGCTTCGTCCCGAGGCAAGGAAAACAGCGCACCCACTCCTCTCGTTTGCTGCTTATGTAGCCTCCCTATTCCACCCCTTCCGGACGATCCTTCTTTTTCCCTTGGAATTGGATAGCGGCATACGCAAAAATGCACCTTGGCCGTGTTGCTTGATTAATGGGACGGTCTTTCAGCCTTGCTTGGCATAAATGGAGTGCTGATTTGGCTCTGCTAACAGGAATCGCCCAGAGTCCACAAGAGACCATCAACTAATTTTTATTAACCTCCGGAAGATTTGTAAATGGCCTTAAAAAAAAGAAGCGCAAAAGGGAGGATCGGTGGCGAAGGAGGGTGCACGGATAATCGGAGCACGGAGGGAAGATCGCGTGGGTGGATGGGAAAATGGGCCTCGAATGCGTAATTGAAATCGTTTTGATTTTGGGGTTCGAATAGGAGGTAAGAAGGGCAGCAAGAAAAGAATGCACGTCGCTTGAGCTCCGTCGGCGAGGCGGAAGTAACGCTCTCTGGGGGGACACAATAGTATTACGGAAATAACTGCGAAATAAGTCTGTAAAATGGGTGCACTTAGGGATCCCTTTTCCGAGTGCAGGCCCCCTTCCGACCCTCTTTCCTTATTTTTTTCGCGACGCTGAAATTTCCAGTCAACTTCACCCGGAGAGAGCTTGTAGGCGCTTCTTCGACGACAGCGCTATGAAAAGACCCTACATTAAGCTATAATTTTCTCTAAAAAATGGATAATTCCGGTAATTTGGCAGTCGTCGACAAGGAGTCATAATTTCAGTACACTTTGTTCGTCTCGTGGAGCGGCGGGCAGTTAGGTCTAATGTAGCGCGTCTAATGGCGACGTGCAATGGAGGGTGGATGTAATTACGAACATCTCGAGCGAAGGGCTGATCGGAAGATGAGAAATTTAAAGGGCGTGGTTTGGGTGTCTTCGACCCGACGATACGGACGAGCGAGTATTTTTTGGAAGTGGATACGAACTCTTTTAGTCGACGTCCGGGTTACTCCTTCCGCTCGGTGATACTCATTGCGAACGAGGGAGAACTTTTCAATTGGGAATTCGGACCTTCGGAGTCGATTCTCCACTCCCCATATGGACATTTCGTAGTGTATTAAGAATTCAGTTAATAAATTGCCATATATATCAGGGACACCTTTACCGCAAGCGATCTCGAGTGCAGTTTACGTTAATTAAATTAATCCGGAGTTGAAACATTCGGTTCAAAATTACAGTTTCTCTAGGAAGTTTTCAATTGAAGTATTGTCACACTAATCAGCTGATTGTATTCGTGTAATGTATAACTTCATCTCATTAATTACTTCTCAAATCCTTTACTTTTCATTTTAATGACGGCAATAGAATTTTGCGTACTTGCCGTGCAATAAGGAGTCGATGAATTCCTAGAAAGAAACTCGGTAGGGGATACCCTCACTGCTACAGTATCCGATTCTCGCAATAGAGAGCCCGGGAGCATCGAAAATGCGCGAAATGAAATCGGACGTTAAGCACTCTAACGGCTAATCCGAGGCTGCCCTCGGAGATTATTTAGAGCTCTCCAACTATTCTTCGGCCGGTGTTTTTTCTTTCGTTTACTGCCTTCACACAGCGCCTCGTAGTTTCGGAAAGCAATCTGTCCCAAATGTCCCAATAATGATCATACTTTAATTTCCTGAATAAAACCTCAGTTGAGTAAAAGAAGGAAAACTTAACAATTTGGAGATAAAATGAAGTTGATAAATTTGGAATTTTGGATTGATTGGGGCTATGATGTGAATACCCTTTGATTTCATCAGAGGTTGTTCAATGTGAAATTGATGGGTAGTTCCTGGAAATAATCATACATATGAATGGTGTTCCTTTCATTCAGAGGGAGTGGGACCCGTATTCGGGAGGCGGATACCTCCCACCTACGGCCATGGAGGCGGAGAGGATGCACGAGAAGAGAACGATGAAGGAGGTGGGTGCAGGGGGTTTAGTTGATGCCCCCACGGCTTCCTCTACACCAGTCACTTGTGCAAGTCGGTCGCCAGATCAACTGCTATCAGCGTAGATAACGTTTCGAACGATTGAAATACAGTTATCGACCTGCGTGACCTCAAGAAGGTCATCTGAATAGTCTCGGCTATGAACCTCCTGGTCATTATTGAAGCTCTCGCAAAAAAATACGAAACGGTGATATCATCCGATGCGATTTTGCACCTTAAGCACGGAATATAACAGTTACGTGTAACCGAACTTTAGGCCCAGCAAAGTCTAGAAGTATATGCTTTATTTTAGATTAAGTTTCGTAAAATCGACATCCCAGATAGATTATCGAAGATCATCCGTACGGTTTTCAAATACGGATTTCGCCAACTTTCAAAAATTGGATAGAAAAAATCATCCGTGAAATTTTATTCTATACTCCCTTATTATAAAAGGACTGATTTTTTGTTTCATCTTTTTTACGATTCAGTCAGAGTGGACAGAATAACACTCAAGCTCCAAATGTTTAGCTGCCTAGCTTTCCTTTTCAATGATCAAGGTTTCTTTTAGTCGTTATTTACCGAGTCATTCGGAGCTACGTGCGAAAAGTTTGTTTTTCCGCTCGGTGCGAAATCGGAGACTGTGATATCTTCCGATCGACTTGTACAAAAGAATTGTCCACTCGTGAATTGTGTGGGAGAGGGGTTCGGACCACGGTCGCGGAATCATTCCATCAGAGGATTTGAAAGGAGACCGCCGCCCTTTCGACATCAAATTTCCATTTTCTCACGGTCCGTACTCACGCTCTTTTAATCAGCTTATTCGAATATAGAGAAGCCGTGGGGTGCTTGTATCCGACTGCGGACGGCTGGAGCTCGGCGGCTGCGGCGGCGGGCATCACCGGAGCTGCTCTTCATCTGCTTCACATCAAGGGGTTTTAACACTCATAGAATTCCGTCTAATTTCTCGTAATCGGTCGAAAAGTTTCGCTGGGAAATTCATCGTTCGAAGAGCACGAATTTCACAGTCGTGGCGGCTAGTACTATAGTGATAGTTTTAGGATTCAACGGCGAATGGAAGAATAAAGAGGTTTTGAAGGGAATGGAATAGTTGGTCAACTTTTTTAACAGGTTGTAATGTCGCGGGTAGATAATCATAGAATTATTTTCTGTTTGATTATTCAGTTGTTTTGGAATTGAGCTGAGAGGAATGGAAGTAAAGTGGTTGATAAAGGATGCACAACTGAAGAATTCATGGAAACAAGTAACGATTTTCACGTAATTTGCAATTTCACTAGTCTATAGACGAGGGAGAACGGGATGTCTCGGAGGGAAAAGCAGAAATTTGTTAAATTTTCTATTGGGAGTTTGGAAGGAGAACAATTCGTTTCAATTCGTTCTTCAATTTACCGAAGAATGTTTCTTAATTTGGCTATTGAACCTTAAAAACTAAGGCCTAATAATGAAACTTAGGTGGTTTTAGAATTATCTAAATGAGACGAAGTTTATACCTTTTTGCCAGACAGTATTTGCCAGCGAATTGCTTGAGGAAAGAACTTATGAAGGGAAATAGAGAAAAAATGAACAGGATATGACTTATATTCGAGATTATCTAGTCAGTTTTTAATTACTTAATAATATTATTAATATTTAGAGTTGAATCTATGTTACTTGCAAGTTGAAATGTAACCGAGAGCATTTTATATTGCAGAGAATTTTTTCAAGAACAGGTAAAGAATACATTTCATATATTACTATGCAAATTGATACAGTCAGATATTCCGCAAAGTCGGTATGCTAATAAAATTTGATAGCCCAAAATTAATTTCATTCAAATTTGTGTTTTCAGTAACGCGTGTATATTAAAACATCAGATATCTAGTTATTCTTTTTAATTGCTTAAAATATATTGGTGCCCTCAACCGTATTTATTTCTTCTCGATCATTCTTTTGAACTGCGAACGGATAAGTGTATGATGTTTAGTGGAAAAGAAGCTATTAAAGTTCTAAACTCCCCAATATAGGATCAAAAAATTTAGTTAAACAAGCGAAGATCAGTTCAAACGCGTTTTATTTCCATAAAATAATTAATATTTTCCTATGTATTAATACTGCGTGCGTTTCAGTTTGCGTATATTACCAAAGAAAAACTAGAACTGCTCTGATAAATTCTAAGGTTTTACATTAGGAATGATACAGTTTAGTTCCGAGAAGATTAGAGGTCGTGAATATTGATATTTATATACTTGGATTGTGGTAGTTATACTAAAATCATTCGAATAGGTTTTAATTTAAACGCGATCTTTGTAAAAAGCAGTAACTGATTCGTCTAGAAACGTCCTTAGTTCCATCATAGGTTAAATCTGAATTATTTAGTCGAATCGGAGGTGAAATAACTCAGGTCCTTTTAATTTGAATATTCGTTCAAACCAAGTGAAGTTAAGAATCGAGTTGGTAATATTTCATCACTCCGTCCGATGACGACGTATCGGAAAGCTTTCCATCGCCAACGACATTTTCTACTCCACAGCGAACTTCTTGGCAATCGGATGATTCATCGATGTTTCACGATTCTAAAATCAACGTAATCAATATGCGTCGCTGTGTATTCACGCTCCTGTCTTCGGGTAGGCGTTGTTACATTGTTTTCTTTCGTGCGATGTTTTCCTTGGAAAGGACTTCCAATAAGACCGAGGATGTAACGACGTTAAAAACAGTCCGAATTTTAGGAGAAAAGCGAGGGAAATGCGAGCATCACATGAATATGCATCGAATACGCTTCTTTAAACTCATTGAAGACGGAAATTTCGTTTCCTTCAATCAGTCCCCCAAAATTTTCTCTCGCGCTCCGCGTTCGCGAATCGTAAAACTCCTTGGGAATAACAGATATCGAATTCGGAGTTGATAAACCCCTCTCTTTTAATTAAACTCGAAATTCCGACGGATTTGTGCCTCTCGCATGCAAAAGGTGACCGCTCCGGAGTCGCGTTGATTTTCCGAACGGGATTTGACGGGGTTATTAGAAAGGGCCCGATACATATTCATAACCGTCGGAAAGGATTGCTCGGTTTTTGCCGCCAAATCTGATTTGTATCGTTTGACGAGAGCTGAAAAGACCAAGAAGTGGGCTAAGAGAAACGCGGGGACTTAGGGTTCGTCAGAGGGGTCCCAAGACCTCCTTTAATTCAATTTGGAAGCAGGCGTTTAATGAGGCATCCCACAACTCCTCCTCAAGTTCCTTCAACTTCGGACACCGTCCCTAAAAGCCACTTCTCCCTCATTGGCCCTCAACACGCATACAACAGGTTGACGTCTCCGGCGCAGAATTGTTTATGAGATGCAAATTCATGATCGGTTCCGCCTCTGCCAAGGAAACAATTCTTTCGTTCCGGCAAATCTTGTTTGTCTCATTTGGGAGGGTTTTTATTCGGGGCCACCAGATGGGGTCATTCTTAGATGGGGGCTTTTTCTTGCGTCAGTTGTGAAGTCTGCCCTCTCCCCCCTCAATACTTTTTCCATCTTCATTTCCCACTTTCCCATAGCCTATCTACATGACGCCGGGGGCGGGGGAAAAAAGCTTTTGGAATTCCGTGCTTTATTTCGAGGAGATGCTCTTCTCGCGCTCTCTCCCCGTATACATTGCAAATTTTAATATGTCTTCCGATAATCGATGCATTTCCCTTTCTTCCCAGAGCGGGCTTTATGCTCATCTAAATTCGGGATTAGAAAGTTGGGTGTTACTTTTACTGTTTTATGGATCCTCGCGGGGATTTGGCCGTGCATTATTTACAGCGCTCCGTATGCGTGAGGGGGAAATTATTATGGTATAGACGTCGTTAGATCGGCCCTTTCTTATTCTCTTCTTCCTCCGCTGTTTCCCAAATGCTCATTCCCTTAACTCACATCTCAATCAAAACGGGGATTCTTATTGGCGAAAAATTTTTCTCCGATTACCTTTATCACGCGAGTTTCCGAATTGAATGTCTCATCTGGAACTGTCTCCATCCACCTAATGAACCTTTTTCTTTCAGGCTTATCCCATATTCTTTAACACTTTGTTTGTTTATTCTTTCGTTATCCGTATACGTTTTTATTCTTCCGTTGAGTACTTTATATACCTAGTTCAATTATTTCTCCGTGGCTGGATCAGTATTTATCCAATTTCGAGGTGAAATTCTTTAAAAAAAAACTCATCGGTTACTCATTTGGCCGATGTTTCCAAATTCGCGTTTAATTAATCCTTCACTCTTCCAAATTACTGCCGATTTTTATCATTTAGTTGCCTTGGTTGTCCTCTTTAGGAGCTTTTCATTTCACCAAGACGACATCAGCAGCGTCCAAGGCTCGCTTTAGTTTCTTCCCAAATCCTCCCCTAACAATACCCGAGCATCTAAATCCTCTTTATTTCTCACAAACCCATACACGCATGCTAAACAACTTTATTATTTTCGTTACAGGTAAGTGGAACTCCACTTCCCCACCATGGAACGTACACGCAATGGACTTCAACTATGTGCAGGGTAAGAAACATAATATATAATATTCGCTTCTTTTTACAATATTCAAAAGAACTCTTCTCGTGGAAGAGTCGTGCTGTCGCATCCATGTATCCATGTGTATATATGCGATTTTTTTCTCCCAATAAAAATGCGGGTGCTCGACGCAATCGTCGAGCGTCCCAACAAAATTTCCGAAATTCCTCGAGGAGTGGGAATTTTCCCCTTATTTTCTTAAGATTTGTTCGCCCGGTCCGTGGCTAAGGGCCGCGAGCGGAGTGACACTAAAAGACTGCCTGGTGTGTGAGTGTGTGTGTATGAAAAGGGAGAGAGACGTTTGCGGGGCGGGACATGGGTCCTTTCCATCCGGACACCGCTGCGCCGCTCCCCGCAAGGTAATAGCGGCATCTGCCCATGGAAACGGCCTCGCGCTTCATTTTTGTTTCTCAATTTTTTTCGGATGCATAATACGAGAACAACATGGCAGCCGCTTGGAGGCCTGCGGCGATGGAAGGGGAGCCGGCGCCGGGCCCCGGGGGGGCATCGGGGGCGGGGAACGTCAGCGAAGAACCTCCCTTCGGCGCCATGCCATTCAACGCGGAGGTCCCCGCCGGATATTTCGCCATTAATTACGCGTTCGCGAAGGGGATAAATACTCGAAAAATAAACCACCCGAGTATCGGTTTAGAGGTTCTCTAGATTGCCCGGGGAGGGCGTTCCCGAACAATCGCCGAGGAATGCGAAGGGAATCGCGTAGGATACGTTCGTTTCCACTCGGAGAGGTGGTATTTCATGCCCCCCGTTCTCGTTTGCGGTTTGAGATCGGCTGATAACAACGGTAAGTTACTCTGAAGTTACCTTTGCACAACCATGGTCGGAGAGATCCAATCATCTCACTACTTCACTGATGATCTTCGGAACGAATTGCAACGGCACAACACACGATTTCACAACGGCACGAGAGAGATACAAGCGGTCACGCGTGTATGTAGTGTGTCAATGCTTTGAACCATTAAGAAATTACACCTTTTTTGTGTATAGGAGAACGCTACACATACAAATTGTCACCCACGCACTCCGAAATCCTTTATGATAAGAAACACTACTTTCACCGTATTGTTAGCACTGCACGTAGTAATGTTTTATAAGTTCTCCTGCAGTATATGTCAATGCCACTGCAATATATGTCCATTTGATAAACATTAATTGTGCTATTTCTTCCCTGAGAACATCATAGTAAAGTGGGTTCCAGAATTCTCTTTGTTCAAATTTTGTTTTCTCGAGTCATTTCCTTAGGCAAGAAGGAGGGATTTTTGTTATCGTTCTCGATCTAGGAGTGAATTCACCAAAATAAATGAAATTCAAATAGACACATAGATGGAAAACACTGAAAATAAAATTCACATTTTATCCATGCGAAAGAATTGAAGTTTTATTCCAATTTGAGAAAACATTCCTCCCACTGCGTTTAAATTCCTTCTCAAAGTTTGTTATGTATCGAAATTTTTCGAGGCTGTTTTTTTAAATACCGTGAATATTCGAAATCGTAAAGTACGAATGAATAACATTGATATCTTAGGGAATGATAACCCCACGTTAGAATAATCGGTCTCGTAGTAAACGGGCTCACGTTTTAAGATATTGAATGTTCGTATTTAGTTTCGTAGATACGGATACTTTTTATCTAGGAGTCGGTTGAGAATAGTTTCGCAACGAAAGCCAACGCTCTCGGCCCCTTTTCCCGGCCATCCTTTCCACCACTTGCTGTGGGAGCAAGAACCACCTGCAGGAGCCCTGATCTGTTTACAAAAACTTTTTAATCGCTATCTTTCGTCATTGTTTCACTCTTGGGCCACTTGTCGATGGATTTGGGCGTCACGCCTCGTGGCCACCGCCGGGCCCTCCGGCCGATTCCTCCGCCGAGATCTTCCGGAGGTGTCGGGAGCACCAGGTTGAGCGTTTCCCACGATGCTTTCAGCGGTTCCACTCCCAAATGTCTCGCCCCTACTTCCTCCCCTCAGTCCCAGGGCTAATCTGGACCGGCGACAGCGTTCGCGCATCTCTGGGTGTGCACTCGCCGAAGGATTTGCTCTCTACTTAGGCCCACTCTCGTCGATCACTGGAAGGCGTCCCCTTCTACAGTCCACGCGTCCTCGTGAATTTTTCAAGTCATTTCGGGGGAAGTCATCGTCAGAGTAAATCGAGGTCGACGGAACCGAGGAATCGGAAAAATTCGCGATCGATATCCGCGAAATATTTCGCCCTCGAGGAATGAATCTCTCTCGTAGAAGGGAGCGGTTTTCGAATTCCGGGAAATATTTGCGGCTTCCGAGGGAAAGTCTGTTAGCGATCTGAGGAATTATCCCTCTCTAGCGCCTCGAGTGTATCTATTCTGTACGTTTGTAGGTCGCGAATGCCTCTTTCCATAAGCAGCAGTTTTCCTCATCGTAAATCAATTTGCTTTTTGGCCACCCTTGGGACGGGGACAGCTGCAATGCACGCTCGACGCGTCCATCGGATTTGGAAAAAGGCCTCGCACTTCACCTGTTTTGTTCTCGGACGCTCCTTTTTCCACTCTCTTCTTTGTTGTCCCTCCCGAAATCCTCCGTGTCGGGTGAATTAATTCGCGGCGTAGATCTTCCTCGGAGAGCGTTTTGGAAAAGCTCGAAAATGGACTTCATTCGGTGAGCCCTTAGTTGTTACAAGTTTCCAATGTTTATGCAGAAGACGAACGTTGAACAATTTTGAGTCGATCGGTTGAATGACTTGGGTTGGAATGTTATACAGCCAATGTTGAATTCGGATAATTTCTTTATCGGTTAGTTTATGTTGGTATAGGATGTAGGAAATGGCAAAAATCGCTGAATCCGATGCATACTGAATGATTTCGTACACCCACTACATTTAAAGCGTTTTGAAATGATTTACGGAAAGCAATGTTCATAATTTTTCTTCCTAGGGCGAAGGGCGAGTAAATAGATTTCATACTCACGTTTCAAAGTTAGAAATTTATAATCTAACTATTGGATTGAAAAAATATACACATATTACAATTAAGCGAATAAGTTGAGATTTTCGTGATTGTTTTCTTTCTCTTTGTGATGATAATATTCTTTTCAATGTTGAACCTGGTTCCAAACTGTGATGGAACAGGGAATACCTCAATCGTTCAAAGTTATGTTTCAGTCCGTCATATTCCGTTCACGAATGAATGATTGTGAAAATAATAATGGTAATGATAATCAATAATTTGATTTTTGTTACGATCGATACATCAATTCAATTTCTAATATATATATATATATATATATATATATATATATATATATATATATATATATATATATATATATATAAGAGAAGAAGTGGAATAAAACGTTTAAGCTGTAAGTTAATAATATCCATCCAAGTAGTTTCCAATATATGACGAAGAATGAAGAATATACGAAAGAGATTGATGTAACAGACACAAGAACTATATTTCATATTTTTTCGCCCCGTAAATCATTGTTCTGTTTCTGATCTAATTTACGAAAAATGGATGTGAAATGCATTTAAATATCGTCAAAATTGGTACGTAAAATCGCTCGATCCCTCCTTGTTAAAAACCTGGGATTATTCTAGTTTCCTTGTTTATCATTCCCTAAAAATGTTTCTGGAACATTTATACTTTTTGATAATACTTGCGTAAAGAATTAAATGAAATTATCACCATAAAAATCCATTACTCCATTCTACTTTAATAATAAACAACTCAAAAGTATGCTTACAGGTTCAAGTAAATTCCTCTACTCAATTTCGCGTAATACACAGGGAGTTCCAAATTTTTTACCGCTCTTTAATCTTGAAAAATCATTCCGTTGATCTATATTTAGGGTAAAAGATATCCATTGGGGCCGTAAGAAGCTGTTTGAAATCCTCGTTTGGGCGGTCCGGCGTTGAGATGTTGAAGGGCGCAGGTGGAAAGCTAATACGCGCAATTAATGAACTGTCTCGGGGGTAAGATTGATAGGTGTTGCTTTACTCATTCTTCTTTTCCTTCATCTTGAGAAGCCGCATCCCGTCTAAACTCTCCCCAAGGACTAGATACAGCTTCTTCTCATCTACAAAGCACTGCTGCTTCAGATCCTGGTATGATAGTCCGCAGAATATCATTAATGATATTGGGGAAAATACTTTTAAAATTTAGTCGAACCAGCAATTCACTAAGTCTAAGAATATGTTATAAGCTATTTATAGTAGATCTACTTCACTCATTACTTTGCTGTTCACTGTAAAACCGGTAGATGGTATTACTGGATGATTTACTCCTGAACTATTTATCACACCCTATTAATCTACAGTTATTTATAATCGTGATTAAAAAAGACATGATACTCAAATTGTATTTTCTCAGATATTTTTTTCATAGATATAATTCTCAAATTTTCTTAGATAACAGTTTTTTTGAATTTATTTGTGGCATCTCGTACGTTTTTAGTTTTCTCATTGTGTATCAAATCGCAAACCATTTATTGTGAAGTATTTGGTTTATTTATTACAAATGAATGCAAATTTATTACAAATGATTCTATGAATGAATTCATTCATAGAACCCATTCATAACATTCTCTGAATGCTCACTGAATCTATGAATGTGATTTATTAAAAATTAACTTGCATTTGCTGAACTTCACCATAATAACGGTTTATGCTTACATATTTTTCCTTACAATAGATATATTCTATATTGAGGCCTCTATGTTGTAAAATTCCATAATGAAATCGAAACAATTTTCAAAGGAAAACAACTTTTACTGATCCCTTTCTTAGAAATTGTTAATACAAATTTTTTCTTTCAATCATTTAATAAACTTCTTCCTTGCGAATAGATGTAAGTTGAAATCTTCGGGAAATGAAGATTGTATAGAACGGCTTGGGAGTTTCAACATTTTCACTTCACATTAACTGGTGACATTTCTCGCAAAATATGCCAGTTCTCATTTTTCCGATAAATGGATGTGCAACAATGGTTCAAGACCCGTACACAGGTTTCTTTCCATGAAAAAAATCGAATCATTCAAACACGTGGCAACTTTCAACTTAGTTTCGTCTTCTGCATTCATCTCGTCGGCGATGACTTCAAGTTTCGCAGATTCTTTTAATATGACGGGAACGTGTGTCGGAACCTTTTAATGGAATGGAAGATATTGTTTCGTCGGTTTGAAAGTTCGGCCGGTTGAAGTGGGGTTCGACGTCCGTCATTCGCGGCTTTCAAGCAGTGTTTGTAGAAGAAGAAAGCCTTGTTGGAATCCCTCTTCCCCCAGAAGTTATCTGACATGCTAAGATGAAGTGCTCCTCAATACATCCTCGGAAGTGATTCCAAATTCTTCCACCTCTTTTTCAACCGAAGTTTCTCCATTCGATTTTCGTCGCGACACGTTTTAATCCAGTCCTCTTCGTTCCCATTCGACTAATGACTATAGTACTCGACTTCTCCCATCTGTCAGCTGAAGATTAGTTGGAAAAACATTCTAAGGAATATTTCGACCGAAAAGGTTTCATTTTCTGGTATCACTTTTGCCGACATGTTTCATCTTCATGCCGTTCAAGGCTGTTTTAAATTTCACTCGATTTTAAATTAGTTTTCTAATTGTCTTTGACCCATTCCACTACATCATTACAAGCAGATCATCATTCGCACTTGAACATTCTATAGCTTTTAAGGATATCTTAAACTTATTTCTTTCGCAAACACAAATAAAATAAACTTTTAAAATCATCTAAACGATTATTAAAATTTCACTCCCTTTAACTTCATCGGATATATTAAACATCTGTTCACACTCTTATCGAAAGCGAAAAATGTTTCGTTCGTTAATAAATGTGTAAGTTGATGAATAACTTTTCCGATGCTAACCACACATTTATCTCAAGTTTCATTTTTCTGATTCTCACTTATTCTTAACAAAGCAGCTCTTTGTAATCGCTTATTCTAATATTACAAAAATTTAATTTATAAACTACTTAATTAAGGATGACTTTTTAGTTCCTTTCGCAACGGAATACCGCAGACAATTGATATTAAGGAAAACATAGCGTGTGCTACATAATCGAAACAATCTGATGAACTATGATGATGAATGAACTAGGTATCAATTGTTGCAGAGTAATCACGACCTTTTTTCTCGATCTAATTGTAATCACGTACCGTAATTCGTCGAAAAAAGTACCGTACCTTTGAAATTTTTCCGCATCGAATAGAATTGTCGGTCACAAGGTTTTCAGAGCAGCCAGCATCCAAAGCCACGTTATCAACGCGAAGAGGAGATGAGTTAGAAGAGCCTTTTTGAGAAGCTTAGGAGCGGTATCTACCGAAAACAGGCATCGGAGACCTAAACGGGAGAGCTGCAATGATAGCCGCTTGGATCAGATTGCGTCTCTCCAGAGATCAATGCCTCTTTTGTTTGGGACGTTTTACATCAGAGTGGCCCTTGGCTGCCTTTCTATCGCTACTGCAAGATTCTCGAGAACATTTCGAAGAGGGTACTTATCGACTCTCTAAATGGCTTTTCCGAAGATTCCGATTTTTGCTGGATGATGATCATTCCCTCAGAAACAAAGCTATTTTCCTTAATTGCCGTTAAAACCTTTCAGTGCCTTTTAAACGCGTATATGTCTATTGTGGAGTACGGGTTTATTTTGATGGAGTCATTACATTATGATCGTTCGGAGCAGTCAGTGATTCTTCAACTTATCATCTGTGTTTACTTATATCTATTTCCTCGAATACTTCACGATGAAAGCTTTTCATTTGTACCTGTTTGCAATAGATTACGTAGAATTTATTACAGAATCTGTCTCAAGTTGTGTCGAATGCGCGTACCTTATTTTAGTTTTATACTTTACCTGCGTAGTTTAAAACAGTAGGGAGCTCGTTGTTTTAATATTCGCCGAACATTTACCGTACCATTTTTGAATCATCATTAAGGAACGCAGACACCTGTCACGTTTTACAATGTCTACGAAAGATCAAACGTTCCAACTGTTCCGTACACCAATTCTAAAATTGGTGGAATTGCATTCCCTTTTCCGTACTCCTTCGGAGGGTGCGGTTAATTCAGTCATTTGTAAAGGTGTGTTAGATGGGCACTGTTCGGCCGGTTCATAACTCAGATGGACAATGTTGTTGGGAATGGGGTGGCCAAATGACAAGGCTCAATAAGAGAAACCGTTTTGCGCGGAGGGGGGCGATAAATCATAAGGAACAACGTGTTTCATAGAGGAGTAGCGTGGGAATGTTGATGGATTCGCCTTTCCTATTTCAAGACCATCGTTGACCTCGGAGAGATGAAACTGTGCCAATCGTCGCCCGAAGACGGGGATTGATTCCAGAGGACCGCGTTTTTTTCCCGATAAATATTTTCCCGCTACTTTCATTTCTTTCACCGCTTTATCGTGGAAGAAACTGTTACAAGCGTACATAACTCCTTCGCTATTCATCTTATGTTTCAGGGAGCCCATTTTTATCCTTTACTGTTAACAGTAGGTTTATTCATAACTTTAGATATTCCTGCGCTCCTAATGCATTCTTTTACATAATGTAGCTTACTCCATCTCTCACCTATTTTGTAGTCTTGTAAACTAAAAGACATTCTAGTTAAAGCGGTCTGTTTAAATGGTTGAATAAACTTAGAATTCCTCGAAAATTCTCCGTAGTTCTCCTATTATAAGTAGCGAAATGATTGCTTGTTATTAATATTAAGCTCTTATGAGTGAGAATATCTGAAAGTATGTAATGTGAAAAGTAATAACACTGATCATTTGTGAAAAATGTATTCTTATTATACTATTGTATAACTTTAATGGAGCAGAATAAAATGATAATGAGTATGAATAATCGTAAATACATCATTTTAATTTGATGGTACACCAATCTAAATGAGTTAATCGTCAAAAATATATTAATAATTTATTAAGTAAGAGGAATTAGTTTCGTTGTTGACAAACTTGCGGATATATAACGTTCTTATGCGTAAAAGTAGTTGCGAACTAGTGATGATTCTTGTCAGCATAATTCTTGCGATTCGCGTTTTATTTACGATGAAAGTTTAAGAGAGAAGAGCAAATTCTGGAAAGTGTTCCTCTTCGAACTTCCTTCCAGTTCTCTTCGGCCGCCCAAATGGGTCCTTAACATGCGCGTCTTATCAACGGAGAAGCCCACGCACTCGAATTCTCAGTTCTCCGGAGAATCTTTCCGCTTTGTATCCACAAAGAAAGACCCGTATTAAGTGTTCTGAAGAAATGGTGGAGTTTTCCACCCCACGACCATCATCTTTTCTCGGTAGAGCGACTCTAGGTACCAGCATTGCTACCTCACTCAGCCGAAAGATCGGGAATACGCTCCGAGAAAGGTTTTATTTCGCGCTGTCTGATAAGACTCGAATTAGATGAGGAGGAAGATAGGCAAATGGAGACAAAGGAGGAGAGAGGCTTCAATTTTCGTAGCGCGCGAAGTTTTTTTTTGAAAGACTGATAGGGCTAGTATTTTCGTTGGGATAAGACGAATCGAAACGAGAAGCTGTAGCCTGTCAAGGGATAGAAAATAAGGAAGGGACGAGAGCTCTCCTTTTTTTCTGCCGCGAATTAGCCTCTCCCTTCACTTCCTCCACTGATTTATCGAGGCGTCCCTATTTTCGAACCGAGCAATACATTTTATTGGCATCTGCAGATAAACGGAAGATTAAGTGAAATTCTGAGGCCGCTCTTGAGAAGGGTGTCTCAAGACAAGGTAGGGATTTTCCTTTATTTCCTCTATTTGGCAGCGCGGGAGATGGAATGAGTTGTGAATAGATAAAGTAATTTAGTGGGTGAGTGGAGGCAAACTGGATTGTCGCGTGGGAGTCAAATAGCCATTTCTCGACTCCCGAGATTTATTGTTCTCGTAAGAAAAGTGACGTGAATCAATCAATCGGTGGTAGTCGTGGGAAAAGCCATTCTTTCTCGAGGATTTGGGTTTCCTTTTTCCCTTGCCTCCTAATTAATAAAAGGCGGATGTCCCTCCACGCGTTTTCCTTCAACTTACTCTTCTTTCGATGTAAAGCCTAGAATAGTTCTCCCTCGACCCCATGTATCCCCATCGACCTCCCCCGTGTACCTTATATCCCCTTCCCCATGTACCCCCAGCCGCCCCCTCGTGCCCCCGCACACCCTCTTCTTGTTCCCGCGAGTTTTTCCATTAAGCTTCCTCTTAGGTGACGTATTCTTTTCCACTTTTACAGCTCCCCATCTTGCTCTTTTTCATCCTTAAACCCGCTCTTGACGGACCCTTCCCTGTCTTGAAAATACGATCAAGACTTGCTCCTTCCATATGCTGATCGAAAGGCCAAATTGAGCCGAACTCTTCATTTGCAATTATTTTGATGGCATCAATCGCTTTCGAGCCTTTCTCTATTGGATAATCGTTTATCTTTTTCAAAAGAATACTTGGAAACTTTTTACTTTACGTTATATGCCCATCGATGACGACATATAAACTAATCGTTCGTCATACTTAATGAGTAGCATTAACGTCATTTATGAATCGAGGGTAAAACAAATGTTACGGCGTATGAAGTGGACTTTAAACTCTATTAATAATTTTTAAAATGTATCCAAATTGAAAAATGAGTGTCATGCTTTCGAAAATTAGTTAATGAATACCAATTTAATTTTTCATGAGGAACTCACCCGGCTTTATAGACACTTTACCTTTTTTATCAAACGTCATTCGAAAAAACACCATTCGTCGCTTGCTGATATTATTCAGAGAATATTTCAATTCTAACGAAGTAAAATTTCTGTTTCATCGAGTTGTTAATGCACCGATGAGAAGTGACAGAATAGCCGAATATAGAAAATATCCAAGTTGGTAACTCTTCACAATTTGATTCTACTTGCCTTATCATCAAGGTATTTGTCTCAATCTTCATTACAATACTCAGCTAAAACTTCGCTAATTCTTTTCATATATTCCTCGAACCCCTTGCGTGCAGAAGGAAGGCGTTATTTTTAATGGAATCGCGGATTGGAGGGGTAATTAGTTCCTCTTATTAATTGAATCCTCAAACTCGTTTGGGCCACGAAGGGTTCAACCCTCGGCTCAGCCCTCGTTTATCTCGGCGTTGATGATTTTAGCCGGGATTCGATCGAAACTCCTCTCGAAATAAAATTACGAAGAACGATCGACGACAAAAAGGGAAATTTTCAGGTGTCGAAGCAATCTCCGAACCTATGGGTCGAAGAAAATCTGGGGATACTTGCGTCATCGGTTTATTTTCCTAGAGAAGATTACCTCATCAAAGAGACGACCCACCGAAGCTAATTTTCATCTCGGCCAGAACCACGGTTTCCGCTTCTTTTCCGCTCAATTATACTCTCTAAATTCCTCAAATTGAAAATATCTCGAAAGTGGTTCTCTCCCTCAGTCCGATGATTTTTCTCGTTCGTTCCGCCCGAGGGCGTTCGTCGCTCATGATTAATCGGCGGCGAGCGAAATCTCTCTCCGATAAAAATGCCCACGAAGACTTTCACGCAATGGATCCGTCTCGAGTATTCGCCGCTCATATTCGCATCTAATCCGTTGGGGAATGTTCATCGAGAAGAGCCCACTTACGCCTGGAGATACGGCAAGCAGCGAACTCACGTGTGCTGCGCGTTGAGGAATAACTGGGCGCTGAGGCACTTCGGAGGGTCACTCAACGCGTCGATCGGCGTCATTTGTCTAACAACATCTACCAAACGCTCCTTCGCCATCACCTTTATGCGATTTCCCACTTTAGTTTCCTCTCAAACTAACAGCTCCTAATTACGGCCCGCACTCGAGATCTTCCCATGGAATGGTGGCCGTCGTTAAGTAGCACCAATTTGGGGAAGAAGAGGGAAAGGTTCGATGGATTTTTCTTCGCCTTAAAAGGCGCTAATTTGCCTGATGACCCATCAGATTCCATCGATTCGCCCTGCCGGAAAACATTCATCAAGCCTCTGCGGCTGCCACAAATACGCGCTCAGATTGCCTCTACCACTCCCAGAAGTCGACGTCCGTCTACTTTACACATTTCGGGGGCGGATTCCTCTTCCGAAAGCGACTGAGAAAGGTTTCCACCCTTCATCCAGTCTTCTTTTGCTTGATGAATGGCCTCTTTGTCCACGCCAATTACTCCACTTCGCATTTCTGCGGTCGAGGCATCCTTTTCGGGCCACGTCCACTCTTCTGCTAAATCATTAATTAACGAGGAAATTTTACTATTCTGTCGGTAAACCCATTAACTTGATGGTTTCGCCTCCTTGCAGATGGTCATCGGTCATTGGAGACTGCACCAATTTCTCTCGCTTATTCACGAGATGTCAGGTTAACGCTTCTAACCAGTCACTCGGTAGTATTTTTTCTTTCAAGTTTCTTCTCTAAACCTCTTAAGTTTTCTCGATGGATCTATTAATGATCTTGGAGAAATAGTTCACTTCTTCTGCAGCGCAAACTACCACGTCAAGGTCTTCGCAATGATATTCCCATAAGCTTTACGTGTGTATATTATAAACAATACCACTTTAAGTATATGTACTTGGGACATGTTCATCTAGTTATCTATCTCGAAAATCTCTTCAAAATCTCACCCAACGCTCCTGAGATCTCCGCGAACGAATTCAACCGTTCCGGATTCTAACGCCGTTTTTTCTTCACGATTTGATCCCAGAATTAACAGGAGTGGTAAATCGATGGGTAATTTTATTCCAAAAAGTTGGAGGAGGCAATGCAGGGAAGGAGTTTACCCATCAAGGATGCAAGGCCGATAATAAGATTTCCTCGCGCCAAAAGGCAGCGCTTCTCACTTCCTTTGTTTGCACATCATATCTGCCAGACACCATGTCCGCCCTTCAAAGGGGAGATGTTCGATACACGAAAGATGGCCCGGAGCTTACGAGCAGGTGAGAGATGATCGGAAAGGGGTGGAAGGAAAGGGTTTTTGCTCGGGGTGACGAAATTCTCCTGCCGTGGAAAAGTTACAACGGAATGCGGTAATTATGAAGGGAGAGTGAACGTTACCTCCGTCGGTATTAAATTCCACGGTTTGCTCTTGGGGAGCAAATTGAATGAGCTACTTTTGCGGCAGGGGAGATGTTTCTGGGAACCTGTTCCGGAAGAGGCTAAGAGAGTGCGCGGAAAATATTTGCTCAGCGCTAACTTTTCTTTTCCACATCGGGGCTGCACGTGGCCTCCGGCCGGCCGATACCGCCACTGTCAAAGTGGAGTGCCCCCGAAGGCTTTCGACGCCCTTTTATCTTCTTTGGGCGTGGGAATAAGTAACTTGGAGATATCCTCTCGGCTATTCTTACACTCTCCGTCCCCTCCTGGGATTGACGCTTTAAGTGACACGTGTTGTAAACGGTGAAAGCAAAGGTTTCGTTTAACGCGGAATCCACGGAGTTTGTGGGTAATATTGCCGTCGCGAGAAGAGGAGAGCAAATATCCGTCGATTAGCGGATGATTTTCCTTCTCAAAAAGAGCTCTCGATAGTTGCCACTTCCCGTTCAAAAGTCGCGGAAATGGGAGAAGGAAGAGTTTGAGTGGGAGTTGCATTTGACAGATTGATGCATTCGCCGGATTTTCCAAATGTAAAGGAGTATTCCGGAGAAGAATTTGATTCCGTGGGTGGATTTGAAGAAGCGGATCGCTCGATTTGCGCCCACTCCCGAAAAGCGCATCAGTCAGGGAATGTTCGGTTCGAAAGGAATTTTACGGAAATATTGTCGCGAAGGATTGAAGTACGTAATGTCCATATTAGCTTATTCGAGAATGGTACAAACACGTTGTACTAACGCTTTCTTTTGCGGAGAATCCGTTTCGAAAGGAAATGATGTAATTGTTAACTTTTCGCAGCCTAAAAGGAAATCAGCCATAAAATATACATTTCATCCCGTCTAATTACACCAAAACATCGGAAAATAAATTTCTACTCGATGATTACATTATTTCCCACTGTTTATTTTACCTCCAAAAGTCGAAGAATTTTTTAATCCTTACTTTTGATTTCGTTTTTAAGCTTCATTGTCTACGGTTTCAAGTTTTCGATTGTGGAATTTCGTTTCAACCCTCAGGGCCTGACAGAAACAGATATTAAAGAGTTCTTGAATGGTAAGTATTTCAATTAATTCCGTTTCTTTTGATGTCTTCTCTGGGTTAATATACCTTTTCTTCAGGACTCGGAATTTTGGATGCGGAACTTTCTTCCTCCGCTCTTAGGATTCTTTCTGCAAGTGATCGGGAGATTAGATCGCTTTTGAAGTGGATTCCCTTTTAACACAATGCTGAAAATTAATTCTCTCTAAAGCAGTGATGCCGTCGATGATAACTTATCAATACCTTTTGTATTTGAAATCTTTTAGTTCCTGTAGATGTCATTCGAGTTTCGACCTTTTATGAATCCTCAAATCCTTCGCAAACTTTCGCAAAATCGCTGTTTCAATAATATTCTTGTAGCTTGTTTTCAGGTGCACATTTTCGAATTTCCAATCGCCGAGACGACTACTGAGGACAAAGGAACATATACTTCTCGCCACGATGTGACCTTAGTCTTCGGGATTGTGAGGAAAGAGCCTCACTTAATTTCACGATATTATCGGCGGAACGTTAACTCTTTCTCGGAAGAAATGTTTTTCTTTTCAAAATCATCGAATTTTTACAAACTTGTAAATAATTTTTCCGGCTTTAAATAGCATAATATTCGACCTTAATGTTAGATAACGAGTCACTCGTCTGCATTCGCAAGGATGCGCCGATGTGAAAAATTTGTTCGATACACGTACGACATTTTCAGTGAGCGGATACACGATCGGAGGGCCGAAGCCTCAATTTTCCGGGTTAATTTTGATTCGAATCCATATTCATTCGCGATAGATAATAGAAACGCGTTATATAAGTTAGGCAATCGGAAGGAATATGTTTCGGATAATTTACTCCGAGAGAAGTAAAATCCGATGGGGGCCAGAGGCGTAAGGCCTCAGTGGCGCCGAAACATCCTCGCGATCTTCGACTGCTCGATATCCTTCTTCTTCTGCTCCACTTGACAGACACAACAATTGCCTTTTGGGAAGTTGAATCCCTTTTGAAAATCCCACTCGAAATCCCCTCAGGCAAGCACTCCCCATCTGTCTCGGCACAATCGAGGTCTCTTTCCAATCACTGCTTGCTAATGCCATCTTCCGATTCGCTCTAATGCGCTCTCCAAAAATCTTAGCCAGCAAATCTGCGGAGTAATTGTCGCGTTTCGCAGATTGGCCTAATTGTGCGGACGTGTGTCACGCCGCTTTTGCTTCAATCCGATCTTTTCTCCGCCGATACTTTCGCTCCTTCCGCGCTTATCTCGATTTTTGCGAATTGTTCGCCTCTGACAAGGGTGTTTCCTTCTAACAAGAAGAGGGGAATGCGTCCTCGCGGCCACTCCACTAAACCGCTTCCCTCAGCTCCTCTAATTATGTTCGATTTTTTCGCCTTTTTTGTCATCTCTCTCTACGTTGGCATTTCTTCGTAGGAATTCGGAAAGGAAACGGAGCTATAATATATTTGCCGCTCTAAAAGGCAATCCTTCCTCCAATCGTATTTACAATTTCGGAAACGCTACTATATCCGTCACAAAGAGTGGCACGAGTGTACATTATACAGATGAGAATATAAAGCCTTATCGGTGGTCAGTTCTTATATCATATTCTTCCGAATTATCAAAATTGATTTTTTCGTCGCGCAAGCTTCGGACGAACACAGAAAGTTTATAATTTGTGCAATTGAAACATTGAGAGAATCAAAAAATTTCGTAGATCATGACGCGAGCTTTGAATATATTTCTTCGACTTCTTCCATTCGGATTCTAGGTAACATTTCACATCAAATCATGCGCTTACAACAACCATCGTTTCGATATTTACGAGCAGAAGTTCGAATTTTGTTTCGCAAACGTTTATATTTAGATTGGTACGGGGACGCGATGTATTTCACATTGTCACTATGGCCTCACGGCGAAGCAGTTACGTTCGAGGACGGTTTTCAACGCAGTGCAATGACTCATTTGACATCGGAAAAACACGGCTTGCAAGGGAGAGAAGTGTTTAACCATCGACGGAGTGGCCCTCTTCCGCAAATATTTTCACCGGCCTCACGTGGATAATGGCGGTAACGACGGACAAGAGATCTCGAGCACTCGGTGGACGCTGGATCTAAGACGCTTTTCAACCTTCCTTCTTTCAGAGTGTCCATTACACCTTCGAGAACGTCGCAATTTGCCACCGGCCGCACTCGACTCGCCCGCTCATCGCTCAAACTACCAACTTTTATTCTCTTGGGCTCCCTCTCCGCCTTCCAGCGACGTGTTCCCATCCACGTGAAGATGCGGCGGGCTCAAGATGTCTTCAGCGGCTAAACGGAGTCCTCCGCATCGCAATTACGGCCGAAAGCGGGGACAGAAGACGCCAACGACGTATTAAGTCTTCGACGAAACGATTTCGCCGTCTGCCCGAACTCTCGAAGACTTCGTAAAAGTTTTTATTTTTCGTCGATCCTAATAGGAACCTTGGATAGAATGGTTCGTTATAGAGAACGTGCATATGGATCGAAGTAGAAAACGTGTCCGGCTGAGAGGGTAAGGTTTTATGGAAGACGACAGTGTAACGGGATACGTTTCGAACCCAAGGAAACCTACATTTCTTCATTAGGTAACATTTGCCGATGTATCCTCGATTTAGAAGCGATGCTGAGAAAAATTCAAGGATACAAGCCTTCCCCAGGATTCATATAAAAGGAGGATTTAAATATGAAATGTATTCTGAATCTTGGTAGGATCGGAGCACCTGTTCATCCATCTCGCGCGGAAAAACGAGCGAGAAGAAGCCGAGAGGGACGTTTTTGTAATATTTCTTCGTCGGACATTCTTCTGTCACACACGCTGCACTCGGTTGCGTGCGGGAGATGTATATTTCGTGAGAAGTCCGCTGCATTTCCACTCCCTCTTCCTCCGTGGGTCATTTATTACATTCTTCTCTTGTTCATCTCAGCCTCCGCTGTCACCAAAGTATGACACCTTCATCAACCACGTTCCGGAAAGGTTCGGATCGGCGTGGAATCAATGGGGCCGTTTCTTTTCGAAATCGAGGCGCTGCGGACCGGGCGGAGCCGCCAGACCGAACCACGGACGGAGCGAAATGTCTTCGAACGGAGACGCCGCACGGATGGGTATATTAATGCATTCTCTCCCGCAAGGAAATGTCTGATAAAACGTCCTACGAAAATGGAAGGATTTTGACGGTCGTCTCCCGAAAAAAGGACGGGAAAGGATCGGCGGCAGAAAGCATCGCGTCCGGTGACGAAGATCCTGCCCCCGATGTTCTAAACTCATTGGTCGAAGCGCGATTGATTATTTTTCCTCTCTGAAAGGAAGGAGATGTAAAGGAGGGAAGCTTGGGTGCAGTGCGGAGATCCCTCGAGGGATGCATTTATGCCACGGACAACGACGATCGTTGGACGGATGGAAAGAGCAAAAAGGAATGAAAGTTACCCGCCCTGCAAATATTGGAGCTCTCCTTAAATCGATTTGGTGTCTCTCCGTTGTATTCCCCCCTCACAATGTGTGACTGTGTCTCATTTTGTCCCAGCAGGGTCGTGAAAGGTGATCATTAGCCTGCAGATGCGGAGTCTACGCCCTATTCTCATTGTCCCATTTTTGTCTCTTTTATTTGAAGGAGGAACGGAGATTTCCCAGAAAAGATTTCCTTAAAGTAGCAAGGAGTGATAACTTTTCTTCTTTCCCTTCTCTCACGTATAGATCCTCATTCCCTTTCTCGATCTAGTCCCCTTCCTTCATCCATACCCTCTTTTTCTCTCCCATTTCTATTCCCTCAAAGAAATATTTTCTCCCGGATGTTGTCTAAATTTTGACTACTCTCTGTTCTCATTGCAGACTGCCAGATGCGCAATGTTAACGTGAGAGCAGTCAACTCGAAACGAAGGAAAACACCCTCCTCTTCGTGCTTGTGAGTCTCAGTTTCCTCTTAGCCAAAATCATAGTCAGTCTCGCTTAGATATCTCCCAGCATCTCCGGTCTTGCCTTTGGTGTCCAGTGGCTTTTGCATGAGTGTTACCCGCCCCTTCGTTTGGGACATTCCCTTCTCTAGCCTCATTGGTAGGATCCAAACGCCATACCCACCTCCATCCATTCCCCGCTAAATCCTCCCATCGAATCTCGCAGTTTCTGTACGTGTATGTGGTGTGATTATTTACGATTGCGTTCTGCTTGTTTGTCGCAGTCTGGATGCTGGCTCGTTTTATTCATAAGTGGTGCGGAATAGAGAATATGTTTAGGTATTGGTTGACTAGAATAACGAAGCGCGTGGAGGGTGCTGGTTGGCTGGACACACGACACGCTCGTACGTATTTTCGTACGTAAACACGTGGGTGTCACACACGCATAAAAAGCACGCACATCCACACGCACGTGCACACACCCATGGGAAAGAGGGCACACACGCATTCACGATCCATCGCAAACGGAGCAGATATTTATATATAAGGTTCTGCTCGCATCATTACCAAACTAAGGAACAGCCTCCGGTACTCTTCAGCTCTTCTTGCACGCCAAAAAGCTTTTACCTCTTGCATCTTCTCCTACCTTCTCCCAAAGCGTGCCCGCTACCTCCATATCTCCCGTTTGCTCTCAAAGTGAAGGGTAAAAGAAAAGGCGCGGGAAGAGAATAAAAGAGTGGTTGCCACAAAGTCTGAACCGATGCTCGGGATGTGTGGGCGTGCTATCTATCGGCTCTTTGTCTGGTCAAATTAAACATCAGCTGCAGCTGGTGCCGGAGGCGGATCTCCTTTGAAGACGCCTCAGCCTTGAGCGGTTAACTTCAAATTGACAGGCAAATTAGTCGCGGAAAGCACGGTATGCGGGTGCGTGATCCCCCACCGCCGAACACTTCCAAAAACTTCTTCCATTGTCTCCTTTCCATCGGAAGGAATTCTTCTTTCTTACTCTTTTTTTATATCTTGTATGAGAATTTTTTTTTCTCTCGGGACTTTGGTCTCCCTTCGGGACGCGGCCAAAGGTGAGTAAATGGGAAGCTTTCGAGTGGACTCAATTGGAGGTAAGGTGGTCTGAGAAGGTCTCCAACCCGATGGATACCAAGTGAGTACGCACAAGTGGAACTCTGCACGAATCCCCGCCGATGGCAGGTTGTGGGCATCCTATCGCTGGAATGCTTATACCTTGATCGTAATGCATATCCAGCGGTCGATGCGATACTCTCACCCAGGCAGTCTTTTATGTGTCTCTTTATACATATATAAATATCTACGTATCGATAAATGTTTAATGGTGTTTTTTATAACTAACTGTTCTGTGTTTTACCCTGTGCCTCTTGCGTGTGGGATACATGTCCCGGATGGTATGATGACATGACTTGATTTGCTGTTAAGTGTGCTTGTCGATGTGATACTGGATATTTATTATTTTATGCTTGTGCGTTATAACGCGCACGTATTTATTTCTGTTTCTCTGTGAATGTATGTATGTAGGTGCGGGCGCGAATATACGCGCGTATATACGGGCCCGCAAATACATTCGTATATTTTGTGTTTGTGTGCAAGAAGGAGGAGAGATTTCTTATCAACCGAAAGATCAGCGATTGGTTTCATTTCTTTTATTTCAGCTGCGCAGATTCCGCAACGAGGCAGTAAGTACCTTCATCATCCGTTCCCGTTTGCCTGCTGCAAAAATAGTAAGACAAAGTAGCCGTAGATGATTTCCGCAGTTTCCAGCTTGCGTTTCTGGCACAAAGGATAACCAGTGACATTCGTTGACGCTTCCTAAGAGAATTTTTGCGTAAAATTCTCGTCGCACATGATTCAAATCTTTTTCACGCTTTGCCTGATGCATCTTCGCGATTCTTCAAATCTTTCGAATTGAAAATTTCAACTTTTTTCCAACTCCTTCCGGAGTAGCGTGTAGAAATGTTGGAATTTTAGCTCAAGACGTTCTTAACTTAGAATCTTTTCTCTTCGTTGTCAGTGCGTCAGGAAGCTAAATAATTTGCGTCATTTCTTGCCTTTTTCTAACTCTAATGAATGCTGTGCCAAATTGCATCTTTATCAACACTAATTCCGTAGTTGCAAGTAAACTTTTCTTCAGTGCTAAGAGATACTTTTATAAGTAGCAGTACTTTTTGTATCAAATTTTTTTCAGCGTACATTGTAGTTAGCGTATCACATTGTAGATTTGTATTTACAATTCGTTGGAAGTCGCTCTTGTGAACGAGTCATGACTTCCAACCTTTTCGTAGATTATTTAGATATCCTTATCATTCATCATTGTGGCGCAGATTTTATTTCATCTTCTTGAAGTATGATTTAGAAATGTATTCTAAACGCGACATTTAGCGTACATTTATTTATTTATGGACGTTGTGTGGATTACTGTAAGTGTAATGTCAGTCTTTATATTCCACCGAAGGAATTTCCGTCATAAATACCAGTGCATTGGAGACTCATGGAATAGCTTAATTTTCACGTGTTTCAGAGGTTGGTCAGAGGTCATTATTCCGCCATTGAATTATCCGTTTAAGGATAGCAAATAAACGTAGCAATAGGAGAAAGGGCGTTGGGATTAACAAAAAGTTTCAGATGCCCTAAATTGGCTCACTAGACGCGATTTATGGCTTTGGCTGCACGTGGGGCGCATTTTATCTCGCAGTAGAAATTAATTTGTTTCCATTGGGTGATCGCTTCGGAAACGCATGAAGAGGAAGTGATTTAAAGGGGAAGAGGGCTTATCGCTTCGCTGCCAAATTACCGAACTTTTACTAATCCGCGACTAGATTTTCTTTCCGCACGCTTGCCCTTTCTCGGGGAATGTGTTCGTGGTATTCAGCCGAGAGAATGTGCGGTTGCGCTCACGGTTCGTCATCTGATTCCGGTTGATGGCGATAACGGTAGGAGTCGAACATCTTCACGAAGATAAATTTAGAAAGTTAGTTATGGAAGGATTCTCGGAAGTTACCGTTATTATGCGAGGGAGATTCAATTACCTTAAGAATTTATTATTCGAAAATCGTTTTTTTGTGAAATTAAGGCTGATGTTCTGATTCTTTAATTAAAATGTATTGCTTCTCTATCGATAACTGTTCTCAAATAGGTCTCTCTTAGAAAGACAATTCAGGGCGTAGAATGACATTTGTGGCATATTTATATCATGATATGTATATCTAGTAAATTGTAAGATCGAAAATCAATTATTCGAACTCCTTTAATGAATAATTTCTATAATTTGAATAAGTGCTTTTTATGTTGTTATTCCGGATGTGTACGGAAATTTTAGGAACTTGAATCGTTCGCGCTAAAAGAGTTCGTACAAACGGCTGTTTTTGTTTCGAACATTGTAATTATTAGCATCAAAAAGTATATAAGTATAAGAAAGCCAAAATGCGTCTAGGCATTTCTTGGCAGGATGGATGCATTAATATTTTGGAATAATGTTCACATTTATCGTCGGAGTAACCGGATAAGATGCCGTGCTGTTAGAGGAATAGGATACTTCGGCACTTACCAACTCTAAAATGTAAAATGGTACGTTTAGAAGTCTAATGCTCTGGAGATATTTGGTTGTCGTCCTTTCACAGTTTACACCCATTCTCGTAGCCATCGAATACTACGAAAATATACTCCTTGCGCCATCTTTCGATCACAGAACTGACAAAAGGAGTCACTGTTATGCGTCCGATGGGCGAAGTATCGCGAGCAACGGAATCACCTCGTTAATCCGAAGTCTCTTCGGTGGAGTTTCTCAGAGAAGGGGAAATGGAGCGACAGAACAAACACCCTCACTGATTAGGGCTTGTTTCTTTTGCTATTCGCGCGGCAACATTCCGGCCCTCCAGTTTATCAGGCAATCAATGAAGCCGCTAAGGTTTTCAACATCGCAGTCTCATGCGACCGGAAATGCGGGTGTTTCCGGAGCTCTTTTAACCCACACCTTCCCAACGCACTCCTTCTTCTCGATTCCCACACATATCGTCCCATTTAACGCGCACCAAGTGGTTTTCCACGCTGCAACTCTCCTACGCCAGCATTTTTCTCGTCCGCTCATCAGGGAGAGTGTTCGACTCTCACAACGGTGGCGTTTATTTATTTAAAAAGAAACATTCCCTCTCGTAAATGGAAGGAAGCTACCGCAGAGGGAAGGAAAATAAACGGAACGAGAGTTCGTTAAGCTCGTACATGCACTGCTTGGCTCGTGACGCGAACTGTATTTCGTCTCCTATTTTTTTTTTTCAAGACGGGAGTCTAGCTTATCGGGGATTTTTTTGCGCGTGCAATTGTTTTTGAATAAAATTTATAATTGACTCGGCGAGGATTTCTACAGGAGCGAATTTTTAATGCATAGTTCCCGAAATCCAAAAGGTATTGTAAAGTGCGAAATTATAATCTGAGAAACCTTCAGTAATTCCTTACAGATTAATATGAATGACGTACGATATAATTAGTAGATTATATACAGATTTTCCGCATAATAAAACAATCTATATTCATTTCTTTATCTGTAATTTTTTTTGTTTTTTCTTCTTCTATTCGAGTAAATAATATAATAATAATAATGCCTATATTAGGTTTAGATTTGATGATCAATTAATCTAAATTAATCAATTCGATCTATATTTCACTTCCCCTCTTAGAAATAGCACACTTATCTATTGCGTCCCTTTATCGAGAAAGGAAATAGAAGTTCGGAAGGGCAAAGCGGACGAATGCGGAAAAATGTTTTTGTCGTGGGACTAAAACGGAGATAGCGGCTGATTCATATCAGCGAATATACACACCCGCCTGCATTCTCTATGGGTCATTAAACTAAGAAAGGAGGGCGGGGTGTAAAAAGAAAACAGTAGGTGTTGGGGGAGAGATTAGAAATTAGGTAGAGAAAGGTTTAGGAGCAAAACTCGCTGACTACCAATCTCCCTATTTCAGGCCCCCCTTACATCTTCCTGTTTCTTTCCAGTTTTCGGGTTCTTTTTTTTGCTGCGGAGGAAAGTGGTTTGATGCTCTGAAAAGGGATCGTGAGATTTATGAGGAACTCTCTTTGAAACCATTCGCATACGAACCTAAGATACAAATTGATAGCGATTTAGAAATGATTAAATATTTCTAGAGATATATGGTAGAACTTATCCTTAGTTGCAGGAAGAAAAGGACTACGTACACGAGTACACATACCAAACTGCAAAAACTATTTAAAATAATAATAGGTGATTCAAATGTTTGTATAGAGATTCATTTAACAAAAATATAATTCAGAATTAGAAAGTTAAAAATACTTGTTCTCCGATTGATGCGTAACTTCTTTACGTAAAAAGATTTGATCTTCAATTTAATTTTTCCTTGAATAATCGTATTATGAAATTGACTATCGTTAATACTTGTGAATTTTGATGCAATATATGCAATGGTTGACGTTAACTCCGGCGCTTTAGTAAATAATATAGTAGTAAAACATGTTTGGAATGAGAAAATATCGTAATGTAGTAAAATAATCCACGATAATAATGAAAAATTATGAAAGGTTTGCATTAAACTCGTTGCGCTGTGGTTAGTATTCTCTTTTCCATGGAAATGTGAGGTGCAAAGTCTTAATGCGCCTAGTACTTTTGGGCTTCAGCCTTGAAAATGTTATTCAGCATAATAATACGAAAATTTATAATCGGTTTATAAAAACTTTTCTTCGAATATTAAATTAAAATGTTGGTGCAAAATCATTCGTGACTCATTAAAAGCTAGCTGCTGTTTTATCTGTACACGTGTTAAGACATTCAAAACTAAAGAAAAGTATCGCAAGTACGCAGATCATTCGAGCCTAATATTTTCAATTGAACATTTAGAACCTTCGTTTCCTTAAATTCGTTCGCCTCTTCACTGCTCGGAAATTCTCAGCTTCGCGTCAACGAAGACAAAGACCAAAAGTTATTAAAATTCCTCAATCTAATCCTAACAGGAGAAAAAAAGCTAGAACGTTGCTAAAAATGTGGCGAAGTAGCACAAAACACGCCCTTATATCCAACTCATTAAAACGAACGACTCTGAATTTAACGATTGTAGCACATTTAAGAGCAAAGGACGTCAGAAGCCCCGTAATGCGCTTGCATAAGTATTTTTGAGCGGAAAAACCCGACTTTCGCACGCATTCGTTATCTAAGAACTTCCGAAATTCGGGCGAAAGAGAGGATTTTTCAGACGAGCTCTCGAGATCAGCTTTTTCCGAGGCTTCGACGTAAAAAAAGGAATCCCGTTCTAACGCATTCTCTAGAACCAATCGCAGCGAAGGAAAATCACTTTGGTGCGGGAGTCTCCAAACCACGCCTCCACATCGGAAAATTGACCCCGAGTTCCTCGGCAAGTATGGCGCTCGCGGTCCCGTAAGATACCCACGGAGTTCAATTCGAAAGGATCGACGAGAGATGTACGCAGAGACACAGGTTTTGAATTTGCGTCTGTTCGAGGATCGAGTGCGGAATTATGTTTCTCTCTCTTGAATATCAGCGGGAAATCAGGTGATTTTGTTAGATTTCGGTTTACAAAACCTATTCACTGAACTACCGGCCCATTGGCTATTAAAATCATTATTTACATTTTTTACGCCGCTAAATAAAATAAACTCTTCGTGTTATTAAAAATTACCATGATTGGTATTGGTTCATCTTGTGGAATGATAAAAATTCTAAAATCTCCCTCAATTCAGTTCAGTTGTTAGATTTAAGAATTGCCGAGCACACCAAGGAATGATTTTACTAACACATACTAGATTTCAACGCGCAATATCATCATCATAACTAGAATATATACTACGTAATTTCAATGTTTATTGTATTTGACAGTGATGCTATGTTTAGAATCTTAGCTTAAGTTTAGAAAATTAATTTCAAAGTATCATCATAACCAGAAAATATATTACGTAATTCCTATGTTTATTGTATTTAACAGTAAATCTACGATTAGAATCTTATCTCAAGTTTAGAAAATTATTCTGCGGTAAATATTTTGCATTACTTTCATTATGAAGAGCTTCCATGAGTTGTTGATTTCGCGAATTATTAGACTTTTATATATATAAAGATATCGCTGCCTTCTCCCAGTTTTAACTTAAACCTTCAACTATATAGGTATTTCTGGAGATGAAAGAAACATCAATGAAATCTTTGTGTATTTCTAGTCCATACCATCAGAGAGTGTATTCAGGTTTTTCACACGTTCCCTACGGTAAATATATTTCTTATAATATACGTCTCTTTATTCACTTACGTTATAAATTATTCGTTTTTTCATACTGCTTATTCTTCAATACGCGTTTTTTCCATGAAATATCCTCTCAAGCGATTATTTTAGTTAAAGGAAAGCTTAGATTTATGGACCACCAGTTATCCGAATTTAGTAATATTTCCGATCAAGGATATGTCTTTAGGAGAGATTTAGCTCGGATTGGCCACAAAAAAACGCCGTGTGATATTATTTCGCGCAATCTCCGCCATGAATACCCTCCACGCGTCATTTCCTCGCAATTTAAATTGTTCGAATTTACGCGCGTCACTTTGCTAGCTCGACTGCTCGGCAGAGGGGGGGCGCGCGTGGGAATAACGACAAAGTTTCCCTTTTATCCGTCCTCTTTCAAATGTATACTGCACTCGAGGGCACATTGATTTCTTCGAACTCCCCCTTCCCTCTTAAGACGACGCCCTATTAGAATGACTACCTCCTTGTTAGTGGGCGTCAAACCCTCAACCTACGCACGTCCGACGGTGCGGCTCTTGGTAGCCTCTTAATTGGGAGCCGCTTTATCCGAAAGTGCGCCCGTCTTTCGGTTATCGCTATTATCAGTCCTTCCGAGTAGAATATGCTTGCCTCGTATGGGTGCCATTATGGCCTTCGCTTGATAAAACTCGTATCGAGTAAGTTTTACCACTATCGGTGCGTGGAAGCTATTCATCGCCCGTAGGAAAATTGGGGAAGTTTTATCGAAAGGTGCGTTTCATTCATTCAGTCGATGCGTAGAAAATACGCTACCACCCAAAAGCGACTTTCTCCTGAGATTTTGTTCAAAATGCAGTATCCGAACTATTGTGTACATCGCAGATCAGTCAACTATCATTTTCCTAGATAATGCTTCGCCAATCTGCTTGTAAATTATTCGAGGATTGTCACAATTGTGTAGAAATACCTATTATTTATTTTCAAGAGAATCGCAACAGTAACAGAACTTCTTTGCGTACGATATACTAAACACATATATTAATTTTTGTAGATATTTTCAGAAATTCTTACGGTGTGTCTGTCGTCTAACCACGACAGCAAGGATTTGATATTTCAGTTAGTTGCTAGAGAGATGTTCAGATCGAGGGAGATAAAACGAAAATTACGGACTGCATTTGAATTTTATTCTTTCGATTTGGTCTACTCGTATGTCCAAAGATCTCGAAAGGTGTTAGGTCTCGAAAAATGTGTTTCCACGTTGAAGCATTACAGTTCTTTGTAGATAGATATATTATAGATATATCGGAATGAGAGGATTAGTGAAGAATCAATTCAATATCCATAAATATCTCTCTCTTGACTAAAATTATAGTTTGTTTCATTCGGATCTGCTTCTAAAAATATTTTAGCGAATGTTCTCAGCTTATTCTGCTCCTTATGTCTTCGGATATTTAATTTCTATGATACGTAATTAAGCGTAAACCGATTTTTTGCAGGAATATTTTCGGTGTACCTGTGTCGTCTATGAATATGATTCTGAATGCGATTCTTAATATCCTCGGATTGTGATGTAATGGACCCTTTTCTTTTGGTCGAGTAGAAAGTGGTTTAGCTCCTATATGACGATCTCAATCAACTTATCTAGCGATATATTTAACCACAATATCACGGACATTTAACAGCGTGCAGTTTATTTAGAGCTCTATTCTCTGCAAGTAGTTCCTGTAAATTTCATTGTAATCAGTGCAAGGAAATTCAGTTTTTCTATTCAATTCAAAGATATGTATAGACTTTCCAACTAGAGGTTTTTTTAAGAAATATGACTTTCTCTTTTCAGCGGTGAATTTACTACTCATTTTCCGTTGCGCTTACAACTTCAAATGCGTTATTTCATTTCTATTTACATTTAATTGAATTTCAGCGGTTTATTTTTATGAAACAGTTACGAAGTTTAAGATTTGTTGCTATTACGGAAATATTATATATATATATATATATATATATATATATATATATATATATATATATATATATATATACATATATATGTCTATATATCGGAAATTTTATGGGCCATCAATTTTTCTCCATCAATTTCATTTGCGTCGTTGTAGTTTCAGTTAATACTCTAGAAGCTTGATGAATGGTGTGTCTCTAATCAACATTACGATACATTTTAGACGAGTGTCTCATTAATTTACTTTTTTTGGCAGTTTTGCTCGTAGTTGAAGGGATGACTAAGTTGCTTGCATGTCACTGTTGCCTAGTATAACATGTGTACATGTTATTTTCTGCTTATTATTTTAAAAAAGGTGTTTACAAAGTGAGTAAAAAATGTGGTCATGTTTGCACATTCATAGATTTTCTTGTGACAGCATTATAACGAAACGATGAAGCCTCCTTTCTCCAGAAACTTTTCTTCACTAGCTGTCTCATCTAGTTAACTGTGTAAGACAATGTTCGTTATTCCTTGAATCTAGTCGGCTCACTGATACATATCTTTAAAACGAAATAACTCTACGTTATCTTCCGCAGAAAACTTTTGTTGCGACTTTTTTTCGCCAGTAAACTGGCGTTTTCATACAAATAATGTATCTTTACAATTCATGTAAATTTAAGTGTGGTGGAGAGCAATTTAGGACTGATTGAGTCTTCCAGATAGGTCTAAGGTATTGAGTTACCTCAAAAAAGACTTTAATTTTAAAAATTTTCTACTATATAATCTATAAAGCTGTGTTTAGACAGCTGGTTTCTTCAATTTTCTCCAAATTTTAATTTTTGCAGTTGCCAAAGATTAAAATACCTTTTATCAATCTCACAAATTAAATCATCATTGGATTATCATAAGAGAACTCTTAATCAAAAACGTTGTGCATTAGAGTTGATCAGCATTGAGGATTAATTCTCGTAATTATAAATCCTCACCTCAAATGCTTTCTTTTGGTTTAGTTATTTGGGTAAAACATTCGTTGGTACTCATCTTGAATGGCATGATAAACTCAGGAACCCAATTTAATCTCTTTAAACAATAGGACAATTAGTTTTCTTACAGTTTTTACTCTGTTACTCAGGGTTGACTCGGTCATTTCATAGTTCTTGGCTATAAAGCAAACACGTTCTTCATAAATTTTCGTTTGGCTTTTGTTCATGAGAGAGTGATATCAGATTTTCTTTCGTGTCACGTATATATTTTTATGATTTTGTATTTTGGCGAGCTTTGTACTTGTGTACGTTTTCCACAAAACTTTTCGTATTTGATTTTTGCGTATAATATTTTATGCTCCCAAAATTCTAATCAGTGTTTTAGTACTTCCAAAGCGTATTGCTTTTTTGTTTATTTTTCAATCACATTCAATGAGACTATTCGTTGATTAATTATTTTTGCCAGTAATGTTTATCACTAAAGATGTTACGAAGAATGTTCAGGGAAGAATTTTATGTTGAGGGAATCATATCAGTTATGACACTTTTTGATTTGTTGCGTTCTTAACGTTTCCTTCCGAGGATATTTGCGAGGTAATTTTAAAAGCAGATTTGAACACGTATCGTCATAGGAAAGCCGTATATTCGTTTTACGCACTGAAGGGAGCCGATGTTTTAATCGTGCGGGAAAGTGGGATGCAGGTCACCTTTCACCGATGACTAACGCACCAGCTGCTGCACTTCGATAGAGTCATTTTAACAGAGTTATTCCGAGTCTTTGAAAGGGTGTCTCATGGTCAATATCCTCCCAAGATTTACCTCTCCTCCGTCGAAAATCACTCAGGAACCTATTATGTAAATAAGTTCAACAGAGATGCAGACTTAAGACCTTTCACATCCATATGGCTCGGCCTGATACGTGATTCGGAAGAGCATACGTGTCCCTTCGCATTATTCTTATGTAAATCGCGGATTATTTTCTTTTCGAGACAAATGTCATTTTAAACCCTCCTGATGCTCGGTCGGGTAGCAGCAGGAAGCGTCTCCCACCAAATTCCGAACGTCGCCTATGAAAAATGCGTGAGGTAAATGGATGTGGACGTGAATTTATTCTACGAGTGGTTCCCTGTCTCATTTTATGCGGATTTGTATACTTTCAAATTTCGACACACTGCATTAGTAGACGTAACTGAATTTTTTTCGCGGAATTGTAATGTTTGAGTTGACTTAATGTCCAAAAATTAACATTTCCTTACAAAATTCAATGCATCTAGTTAGAGGTAGGCTGTAAAATATCTTAGTGCAGCGAATCACTCGTAGGTTGTCATTAAGTGAATATTAAGTAGAATTTAAAATTCTCTCGGAGGTTAGTTTCCGGAATAATGTTCCGATTTTTCTAAAGCAAACGTTTATTGCTGATTTCCGACGAAATCCTTGGAAAGAACCACTCGTTCGTATAATTTTCGATATCAATTTACTTCGGCAACGAAGAGGAGTTGATTCAAACTGAGGGTGATTGGGCATCACGTGCGGGGATTCCTACGGCCGTACTTTCGACCTTTGTTATTTGGAAAGGCACACTTCCGTGCGTTTCCTTCGGAGCTAATCGACGGGATGGATGAATAGCGGTCCAAATAAAAAGTTACAAGAGTAATATTTCAAATCGCCTATTTTTCCGCGTAAACAAGGAAAATATAAATTGGGCATTTTTCCTGGAAACAAATTGCGTGGAGAGACGTGGGAAAGGGCTCAGCTGGAGTGTGGGCACTCAACAACTTGCTCCCAACAACGACAAAGCGGCCGGGTGAAAGATGATAGCAGTGGAAGCAATTTGCCGGACTATGATGTAGGGCGGTTCCCGCGGAAGGACATTAGGCAAGGAGAGGATAGCTGATGGGAAAGTCGATGGAGAGAGAAAGTAATTTGTGGAAGTTGCATTTTTCGTGTGCGTCCCACGGCGTGAAATAGCGACAGCGGAGAATCGGAAAACACTTGCGTCGTGGGGGAGTCGCGTGCGGTGAGGGCAGCACTTGGTGCGTCTCCATTTTGAACGGGTTTCGAACAGGTGGGATCGACCTTATTGCATCAGCGTGATCATTCTCCGTTTAATCCGAACCCTCCCGCTGCGCCCCCACCTTCCAGGTCGCCCTTGGAAATTCGATTTCGTATCGGAAATTGATATTAATCTTGGAAAGTAATTTTGGTGGCAGGGTTTTGCAATTCTCCGCGTACCTCGGTTCCCTCGTCTCTCCTTACCTTCCTCGGCTTTGCATAATACGCAAGAAAAGGTTTTTCGGCTCGTCTTCCATGCTCTGCGAAAGAAATATCCCTCCCACTACGAGACGCGCTAATGTTTCGTCTGATTCGTTGTGTGGAAGAGAGCATCTCGCGATCATTTGCGTGATTGCTTTCTCAGACAATAATCTCGGAAGTGTGGCTCCGCTATTTTTACGATTCGCACAATGAACCCATGACGAGTTTGGCATCGGAGGCGAAAACACGCCAAGAATAGTCGGGGAGCGATTATTCGAAGGTTTGAACGATCTTTGCCACATCTGCATCATTCCTTTTCATCTGTTATTGGTTTGCAGGAAGTGTCCGACTCAAATATCATCGCTTCCAGTGCTAAGCGATTACGGATCGAGGGCGATGCTATATATGCTTAGAATTGGTTGGATACGTGTTTTCGAAAGCTTTGAATAAACATCAAGCGCAAGAGAATGAGAAGTCGGTCCGTTATACGCTTTCAATTCAGTATTCAATTCAATTTCATATCCATCACGTAATGCTCTCTTCTGCAATTTAATTGTAATAGTTGCAAAATAGGTTTTATTGTTATCATTACAGTAATAACTACATCTTACCTTGCACCTTACTTTCGAACGTTGACTTTCCAAATGGGAAGTGAGAATCGTCTTACCAATGTATCATTTTCCATTTTGGAAAACTGAATTTTTTGCGTTAGGTAATCATTTATTTACATCTTCCCGTTGTAATCTTTGCTTTCATAACTTTCCGGTAATCTATCTCGAGTGGTTCTAATGTAAAGCATTTTGGAACGATAAAGTATCTTCATTTAAGAAAATTAATATAGAAAATACAGTGAGTGGTTTAAGGATTATTAAATATTCATCATAAAGTCTACTTTATAACCTCAAATTCAAATTCTTTCGAAATTTTGTCCACATTGTCTTTTGCAATTCTATAACCAGTAATCAAGGAGCGCATGAATCTCGATTCATTCTAGGCCTTTAAACTCAATGGACGCTCATACTTAGATCTTCAATAAAAAAGGAAAATCTCCTGTCAGTACCATCCTCACCGAAGGCTTTCCACAATGTTCAAAGTAACTCCGCATTTCTTCTGCTTCTTATTTCTAATCTTAATCTCATCTACTATCATTAAAATCATAGTTTAGGTAATCCCATCCAATGGAAGATGATCTCATATTTCTTATAATCTCATTTAACGAGATTTCGCTGCTCATATTTAATTTTCTTAAAGACGGCGATTGGTATTCATCGATCAAAGTTGATCGTGCAGCGCTATCAAAGAAAATTTCGAGGCGTTTTAGTAGCGAATTTCAGGAGTAGATTAGCTCGGCGATTAATTTTGGGAAATCTTCGAAGCTCTGGAAGAAGATTCTTTTGTGAGGAATTCATTGACAGTGGTTGGAATCTAAAGGTGAAGAAGATTTCGTCGATGGAAAAAGAACTTTCTTGTAGAAGAGCTCCCTCTTAATTTTAAGAGTTTCTTGAAAGACGAGTCGGTTTTCATCTTTGATCTCATTAGCTGATTTCAAACAAAGGAAATGAGCAGTGGCAGTTTGATTGACTCGCGTTTGTTCTTTTGAGAATTCAAACACACCTCTCCACTTAGCAAAACCTCGAGGCGAAATGAATAAGTTAATAAGTTAATCCGGATGTGTAGTTACTTTTTGTGTCGCTTCTTTGAAACTTTTATCTTCGAATGCCTGGATAATAAGTCTTGGTCACGATTGTACGCATTAGCCAAACGACACTAACAAAGCCTCTGATTTTCTGTTTTCTCTTTTCAGTTAGTTTCTCATATCAGTTGTAATATTTAATTATATCAGTTCTATTTAATTAATTTTTCATTTTTATTATTCTAACTTTGCCTGACGCGTAAATAGCAAAAACTCAAATTTTTTAGATTTATGTTATCAGAAATTTTTGTTTATTTTTGAAATAAATAGCAATTTACAATATTTTCATTGGACAGCAATATTTTTTATTTTGTTCGTCAGTTGATTGCGTTTATGTTTCATAGTAATTTTTCCAATATTTTCTCTTTCTTCTCTCAAACGGATACAGACTGACGAGTAAAGTCGTATTTAGGACTTCAGTACTTACTTTCTTCTCCAAATACTCAGCGAATTCGTCAATTTAGATCCATGCATCGGATTTCCATCTTCTAACGATCGCAACCTCAACGTTGAATCTTTCGTTTTCAATCCGAACCCTCCGTTAATTTTGGTTAAAACTATCCGCGCGCGTAAAATCGCGAGCGCTGATATGACTTTGGAGTTAAAAGCTTTCAATTTGAGGCTCAATCTCTCGGAGGAAACTAATTTTCTGGAGATATCTGGAGACTTCATCGTGAAAGGTGTGAGGGGAATACGTATCCTCGGGAGTGATGTTGAGGCAATGTACTCGCAGATCTCGGATTAAAAACCCTCGCGTTACTTAGGGAATTCGCCCGAGGGCACTCGATGCGTATCATTCTTTCCCCCTATCCACCGTTGTTGAATGACGTGTGCACAATACCTGTTTTCTTCGTGCTCAGATTCTTACTTTTTCGCACTTAAAAGAGAGGGGATTTCTGCATTTCCAGAGTTCATTCATCGCATTATAGCGTTCGTCCGGGTACGTGATCACAACTCTTATTATTTCGTCCGATTATCTCAGATCGAAGAGCGTTTTCGAACGAAATAATTCCGATTCCATACTTGCTAACATTTTTAGATGAACGTTCGGCGAGATTGACACTGCCTCGTAAATCGTCGTCATAATTCCAGCCGAAATATTGCAATTAATAAAATGGTGTTGAGGAGTTACCCCAGGCGTGCGTGATATGTTTTTTTGCTATGACCATCCATGATTATTGTATCGCCGAAATATTTGAGATTTTCCATCCCATTTTTTGCGTTTGTATTGTAAGATAACATAATGAATTGAAGAATTAATTAATTAATATTGAATACAGGAAGATAAATTTATTGTGACCATTTTCTTGATGTTCAAATAAATGGTCCATACTTAATTTCACTGATCGAGAAGGTCTCCTCGGTGTTTATTCTAAGTTTCCCATGAAAAAAAAAATACTATTCGTGAGTTTGATTTAATTCCAAACCATTATTAATTCAAACCTTCTTTTTTATCATCTGTTGATAACTATTTTCGTTTAAATGACGTGATGCTAAATGACGGCGGCCTTAGTTTAAAAATCGCATCCAATTTATTTACAATCGATAATGATTTTCCTTCGATATCAGAAGACGTGGTTGGAGAGCATGTGTTTAAATGTATCTTGGTATACCGTGTTTTCCCATCGTAAATCGCGCATTATCCATGGAAAAAATGCTCATGTTATGAAAATGCGCGTCATGTTATGAAAACTGAAAAAACATTTACATACCTCTGTACACAGTAATTTAAAGAAAGCTCTCGCAAAAATAAATTAATATCGAAGCATTCCTTTCTAATTACGTTTCATTTTATACAAATCTTCTGCTGTTTTAGTTATTTCATCTCATACATACACGGGAAAAAGAAAACATTTATTCTAATACGTAATACGTAGTACTTCACGCGTATGTAGAGTACATCATATTATATACATGTAATAAAAACAACTTTGTAAATTTCCACAGAAAATTGGTTTATTCGCGACCGGTGCGGTATCTATACAAATTCATGATAACTAAAAAGTTTTGGGTACGCGTTATACATAATGTGCGCGTTATCAATGGGAAAATACGGTAATTATCGCTCTGGAAGTTGAACTACGGATTCCCCTACTCTCATATATTTTTAATTGGCAGGCTCGTTTTTTCCATACACTTTCTTCCTAATTTAAAACGCAGTTTGAAATTAATCCGATTTGATGAGCTCCCCGTGTTCCTATCTAGAGATATGCGTTCCGGTTATTGTAACATTTTAAAACTGATTCTTTTGATAAATCTACTGATAGCGAACAGAACTTGTATTTTTTTCAATATTTTTTGTATTTTCTCAGTAGTTTATTTGAGTTATAAGCTTCTTCTGATTTGTAATTCAAGTTATTTAATTATGAAATGGAAGAACCTATAATCGATGGATGAACGAAATAACCTTCCCTAACGCTTTCTTGTATATTAACCGTTGGTGAGTTGAACGACTGACCATGATTCTATATAGTGTAGAAAACATGTACCAAAGTAGAATTTGTGCTCCTTCAATGAAAATGCATGTGATTTAAGTTGCTTATTCTGTTGTGCATGAACAGAATTTTTTAGCGTTGAGCATGTATTTTTTTAATTTCTTTTTTTTTACGCTCAGTTGTTCGTCATTTTTTGTTATTCATTTATAATTTCAAAAACTTCACAAATTTCCTCTGCGATCATAACAATTCAAGGAAATTCTAGTTCTCTCATTTTATCAAGATCAGACATTCATGAAACTTCTCGTTTGCCTCAACACTTCTCGCTCCTATAATAAATATACAAATTTTTGAAACATTTCGTGAATACGTGTTTTCAAATTTAGATATAAATGGAAAAGATCGCTTTATACGGAAGAATAGTTAACTGAGACGCGATTCTTTCCATCGGGGAAGAAATCAGACACGAGTTTAGGAACGAGATACCGTTCCCTGTGCATGAATGAAAGAAGTTGTTAAAGGATCTTGATGAAAAAGTAAATTTGTTCTCGATTCGCACGAAGAGGAAATTATACAAAGAAAGCTATCAGAATGTTATAATTTCCCAGAGTGAGTGTTTGATGTTCTCTTCCGTTGCAGCATGCAAGAGGAAAGAAGACCCCCAGACGCAGCCAGAGCACCCCCCCGCTCCCAAGAAGCCGCGATTGGTTTTCACCGACCTCCAACGGCGTACTCTGCAGGCTATTTTTAAGGTGGCGTCCGATAATGGTTTCCGAACCCAAGAATTATGTTGGCTCTCACCACTGCTCCCAAAACCACCCCTTTGTCAGCCTTCAGCCCCAACCCGTGACCCATACCACAGCCTCGCCTCATGCGGGGCATAGCGCCATCCATCACAGCGAATAATCACAGTAACCGAGAACAAAGAGGCGAGGGAACTGATATACCTATGTTTATGATCAAATTATATGGGCCCTTCCTAAGTGGCTATCTTTTGAAGCGTGGATGAGATATGAAAGGGCCAATAGCAACCTAAAAGTGACGGAAAATAAATAAGACGGACGGGAGGGCACCTTAAGGAGTGGTTTTTCTAATGTGATGGAGTAATAAAATCCTCACTCCCGTCCCTGAGGACGGAATTTCTTGGATTTCGGAAGTCCAGAAAATATTGGCACACCAGGTTATGCTTTGTCTCGTAGTTGTTGGAATCCATGTGGCTGGGAGCTTGTGAAAGGTTCGGTATCTCCAGCTGTTTGTCGAAGAAATAGGATGGAATTGGTGGTAGTGTGGAGCATATGTTCTTTTGGATTTGAAGGTATAAACCAGCTGGAATGGCGCTGTTTAGCAATCGCCTCCAATTGCATGAGTGTTACACTTCGAAGAAAAGCCAACTATTGCCTCTACAAGGGCTTACAATTGTTTACTTGATAGGCCTGGTTGAAGTCTGCAAATCCACTTTAGTTCCCTTAAAATTTCACGTTGTTGATGGAAAGAAAATCACGACGAGCTGGATCAAGGCTCTGAGTGAGTAAGCGCTGTGTCGGGCTCGGGGAAGGGCTGTTGGCGTGCAAGGATTGAAAGGGAGCGATAGAGGTTACCAAAAACCTCTTGAAATCTTTAAAGTAATCTATAATCGAGCCAGTGATATGAAAAGCCAGACTTGGCCTTTGATGGGAAATAAATTTACCTTGAAAGGAGGAGGATCGAAAAATCTCCAGCTCTCTGTTCAGCTTGATGTTTCAGTAAATTATTCTTCATAAATAGAAATACACACCGGTTCATTTAATATTTGGAACATGTGGTGCTCTCTTGTTTCATCTAATGAAGTGTTTAAAGTTTTATCCATTTCATTAGATGAACTTAAGTGGCAATATGCATATTGAATATCTCTTCGTTATTCCACTCATAATTTCTCTACATTTGACAAATATAAGCAATTTAAGTGCTTTTTCAAGAAGGAACATTTCGTTATTTGACCAAAAATAAGTAAAGATTATATAAAAGTCGAAAATTGTGAGAGAGAAAAATTGGAGAATTAACTTTATCCATTCAAAAACAAAAGTTTCCACATATTTTGCTCACTGATCAGTGGTATTTAGTAATTATTTAGAATTCTAATTGATGGAATTTTAATGTGCTTCCAAAGGTTAAGTGTTTGAATGACAAATATCTGTTTTTAGGAACATGAAAGTACTTGTGCGTTATTAGCTGATTTTGATTTGATAATTTTATTAGGACTACTGAAATTAAGGAAGATACTTTAAAGAAACAATTATTTTGATTATTCAAACCTCCTTTTCATTAAGTTTACTGTTCATACTTGTTGTGAAAATTGAAGTGATTATTTTATAACCATCGACTTGTGATAAATACTATGTTCACTGCACAAACGATCTTGCTAATATTTTTATTGCTCTCGTGATGGTGAAATTTTTACAAAGGCATAAAATATTTTTGGCCTTGAATAAGAAGGAAAAATTTGGAATTAATCATCAACAATTCATGGCAGTTTAAAAATTGGGATGCATTCTCTGTGTTTGGATTCAACATGATTTATAACAAGTTTATAGTGATAGTAGTGAAGATATTGACCGCAATTCTGGCAGCCATGAGAGTTACATAGCATGACTAAATCAGTGAGAAGAATTTAATCTGACAGAATATCACAATTTTCATGATTTTCAAATATCACTATTTAATGAGAAGGAAATATCATTCTATATACTCATTACCAATTATGAGAAGTAAAATCAAGAATATTAGTGAAGCAGTTATAAGTTCAGTGTGTTTCAGTGATAATCCTCAACTTGGAAAAGTATTACAAAACATTTTCTATGAGATTGAAGAAAACTGGCTTCCTTAAATAACTGAAAAAATGATAGTGTGAAGTTATTGATTTATTCCAGAAAAAAGTGAGCAAATAATCTTAGTTTATCTATTGCAGTGAAATTGAAAGAAATTGCCATTCCTAGTTATAGGTGATATATGCTACAACTGATAAAGAAATAATTCTGTGGAGTGTCATCAACAAAATGATTGGAATACTATAAGTATGTTGCAGAAATAACTCTGTTTATTCAGTGCTTCATCCAGTTTCAGTTTTGAGATACCCAATGCTCGGAGAAAGAATAGTGATGGCAATATAATGGGGATTTTAACAAGGGCATTGCCACCGTTGAAAAATTCATGATCAGTGAACACAATCCAGTCATTTTTAGTCTTTACTGTTCAAGTGCCATGATTAGTGATGATATTCCTCTCTATGAAATACTTGAAAAGGAAGCACCTATGAAGATTATAAAAATATTAAGAGGATAGTGTAAACTATTACTCAGCATAATTTTTAATAAATTGACAGTTGATTGATGTGATATACTACATTATTGGAAGGGATCCATAGTAAATAAACTAAAAACAAGAGAGTTCCAAGGGATTCATAGCATTGTGTCTAACATACTACATTTTATCTTCAGATAATTATTAATGATGCAAAACTGAAAACTTGATGGCCTTATTTATTTAAGAAGAATTGGCTTTTCAATTATGAGAAAAAAATTTGTTCCTTCTTGAATGTGAATATTTTATTCATTGATTCAATGTACATATTATCATAAATCTGAAGTTACCGTAATAGTGCTATATTAGAATACATACAAGCTGGATCTGAATTGTTATTCTAACAAAATATTTCTAATAAATGAGTGAAATATGAACATAGAATTCCAACAATCTGGACATCATATACTGTAACAGACATCAACTCTGGAGAGAAAATCGAGATTGTAGAACTGGAGAACAGCATAATGTTGAAATGGAAAAAATTTCAACCAGTGATGAATTAAGATTTCACGGAGAACTTTAAAACATTATTTATTACTCTTCAAAAAATTAGAGTAATAATAAATATCCTAAATATGGAATCACATTATTTCAGGGAAATTATTTATTATGTAATCTCTCAATATTATATGAGACATACTGAAATTTATCTGTGATATATGCAGTGGTGCTTCTATCGTTATAGTCTAAATGAAAACAAGGAATACCTCCTCAAAATTAATTCATCAGCCAAGTTTATCTGATTTACTGATGAATCAATATCTTACTAGCACATCAGCAGTAACAACTTCCTCTTATCATATCAACATCTCATCAATTATACCAATTAATAATTGGACGGATGCAGCTTGAATTTGAATGTTTCTTTGAGATGAAAGTTTGAGGATAGTGATAAGTGCTAAGTATTGTCAACTCTTGTAACGGTCATTATTTTTTGAAGAAATTTTCATTTTGGTGCGCACAGTGAAACTTTGTGAATTGCTGATCAAAGAAGTGCAATTCTACATGAATGGAATAGTAGTGCAACTCTGGACTTCTCACATGTTTCCAGCAAACTGTCAGACTTCAACCTCATGAACAAGGAAACAAATAAGCGACAGTGATTGTGATGGAAACAATTTTGATGAACATCAGGGCTCAATCTGCATTCATCAGTAATACAAATTTACAGATAATGGACTTCTTAAGAAAACTATTTCAGCAAGTCAATTTTGTAAATTTAAATAAATTATATTTCTACATTAAGTGCCATGCTCTGAGGAGTCCTGTGCAATAAGGAGGAAAAGGCATTTTCGCGAGATTACAATTCATTGAAGAAAATTATTCAGTTGTCTGGGAGGGTGTCCAGAGGAGGGAAAATCTTAAGAAGCATGGAAAAAAATGATGATCGGATGGGGAATGAAGCTTTATCCTCTATTTGCAGAGGACTCTTTAACAGGCTAGATGACCGCTGTGTCCGCACCCCAACCGAATTCCCTTACCTACGATGCCTTTCCTTCGGCTGGAGATACCGAACAAAGCTCTGCACCTGAATTCCAATTCACCACGGGCAAGCACACGTGTAATTTTGGGCGGCCTTTGGAAGTGACCACTCAACGTTGCAGATTCAACAATAGTCATTAAAGGACAAAATTAATCCTTAGTTTTAACGCCTTAAATTTTGATTCTCGGTTACTAGATTGTTGGCATTTCAATATTGGACACCAGAAACGAGATTTATGTGTATCCCGTCTCTGGTTCAATTTATTATTGATTGTATTTGGGTTCCCTTCTTTATATCAAGTGATAACTTGAAAAAGTGCTTATGGAGGTTTTTGTGGTGAAAGGTTTGATTCTTCCAGATTCTCTGTTAGCATTTACAAGTGCTCAGATTGGAATCAGATTTGGATGTAAAATGATTAAGTATATGGTCCTATTCCTTAAAACACGTATGTATGCATGGTCCGTTTTGAGAATGGAAATCAGGTGAAGAGACAAGGAAAGGTGGCTTACGAAAAGGAAACCCTCTAAAGAATTATGTCTTACTTTTTTGAGGAAAGTCTCCCATTTTCGATTATTTGTTCATTTGAGTTCATTCACTTGAAGTTTTGTTTAACATATTATCTCCACTTTTTATAATTGTCTATCTGAATGGAAAGATTAGTAATTATGGAAGATGATTTACAAGAAATTTTCATGGCCACATCTAAATGTCTTAGAGATTAATAGGAACTCTATTGTACTTGCAATATGGAATTTTTTTACCAAAAAAATAATTTTAAAATTTATAGTAACAGAAGACTTTTGTTTCTTATAATACAATAGCAAAAGCTACATTTTACATCATTATTGCAATTAATTACATTTTAATTTGGAGACATGGGTTTCTGGATGTAATTGAAAATTGGATAGTAGAAAGGTATATTAACTGAAAGGTGAAGATGGTAAGCCAGCATCCTGCCCACCTGATGGAGGATGAAAAATATAGATGGACCTCATGAAAAGGATCAGTTGAGGTAATAAATATCCAATTAATACGTTCTTCAATAACCTATGATGAGATTTTATGATTTTTTTATTCACTTTTATCATTTCATTGATTCCAATTAGCTCACAGAGGAAGGTAAGCTTTAGCATTGTATATATGAATGACATTTTTAACATCTTGATTCATCTGTGGAAATTGTACTTGAAATGTTTCAAATAAGACCCCTTTAGCATTGCAGGAATCCATTATTAAAACAAGAAAGTATTTTGGAAGGCTTTAATAAAAAGTGTATTCAAGTATGCTTATGTAAATTTTTTATTCTCTTGTTTGATATTACAACCACCTTCCCTGTTCCTAAAAAGCTGAGTATGTAATCTAAAATTGGTCAAGTCTGGTTATTTGAACGATTCTTATATCAATTCCTTAGCCAACTAATATTTTACTAAGAAAAGGGAACTCATTGTACATAATTTCTCTTTTGCATATTTAAGAGCTTTATTTCATCTTCTTCAGGAGACGAAAAGGCCATCAAAGGAGATGCAGGTCACCATCGCAAGACAGCTTGGGCTTGAGCCAACCACTGTTGGGAATTTCTTTATGAATGCTCGGAGACGATCGATGGACAAGTGGAAAGATGAGGAGCCAGCAAACAAAACATCAGTAGCAGGACAGAGCCCACCAGGAAGCCATGGAGGCGGGCCTCCAGGTGGGCCCCAAGGAGGTTCCCTTCATGCCACCGATGCCTCATTGTGACATCATGCAAGCTACCCCACGCGACAGCAGCACCACCTGGTGTTTCTTTGAAGAAAACAAATTTTTTTAGTTAAATATTGCCAACAATAATGAATACTTTGGTGTTTTTTTTCTCGTGGGGGAAAAAAACTCAATTGTGTTTGATTTATGAACTCTAAAGAAAGCAAGCACATAAATTTCATACCAATCCTCTGAGGATATTTTTTTGTTGAATGTGATGAGGTAAAGTTTAATGACAGCTAGTGAGAATCATCTTCTTAAGGTCACTAGACAATCTGCAGCATAGCAACCCACTTTTGAGGGCAGGTTGGGAGCCTATTTTCTTTAAGAATGAGAGTGACACCTAGATATTTCTCTGCATCAAGGAATCTGCGGAGAATAGTGTACTGAAGAGTGTAAAATCCCTTTTTGACCTACTGCATGTGCTCTTGGTTTGACAGGGGTTTAAATGAATTTTTGTGGCTAAGGACTGATGAAACATTCCTTTGAGGGAAGTAGCTGTATGCCCACTGCAATGCATAGGCTGAACCTTTTTTCATGTTGAAATAGTAGAAGGCAATGATTTATAAGAAACTAAATCTCAGGGGTTTGAATACAAATTAAATGCTGTCTAATAATTATCCTTCATGAATCAGTATTAGACAAGATAAAATTTGAAATTGAATCAATATGATTTGAGAAAGATACTTAATTTGGGTACAACTGCCTCAGCATGGTTATTTACTTTAGTAGACAAAGTCTAATATAAATGAAGATTTGCTTGGAAAACTCAATATAATTGATGGAATGAAAAAGTTTTTGGTCATGTTAGTACAGGTGCTTATTTGCAAATGCTCACTAATGTATGAGAAAAATCAGGGTGTTAGCTAAGATTAAAAATTTCTGCTAAAACCTTATGACAACGATGCCTCAAAACATAAATGTTGTTTAATCCTGCATTTTCAAATAATTTAAGCGGATAAAATATGTGCCATTCACCATTATCAAGCCCAAAAAGTTGTAAATAAAAGCATATATTTTCTGTGCAGCTATTCAAATAATACATCTATTAAAATTTGTGCAGGTTTAGCTCAAATATCTGCATAATAAAATATTGAAGATAGAAGCTCAACAATACTTTTCCAAAGCTAGTCCCTATACAATATTATTCATATTTTTTAAATCTTATGTATACACATTTATTTATGGAAGTATTTATTTTAATTTTTATTAATTAATTTATATATTTATTTATTCCTAAAAATTCAATTTGGTATTCATTTAATATTCTATTTTTCTTATGAAGCCAATCTAGGTCTCTATTAAAGAATTCATTTCTGTTGCTTTAGATCAACCTCAATGATTTTCATATATATTTAATTATTTCAGTATATATATATATACTGAATGAATGTATATATATATATATTCATGTGCTCTATTGAATTCCAGCATTGGTTAGTGTACCTAAAAATATAAACCTACTCAACGTTCAAATAATCTAAATATATAATATGTATTTAGATAGAGAAATGTAGATGTGTGCAATCATTTCAAAATTGTTGGAAAAATCTTGAAATGTATTCTATAAGGTAATAATATTGCCCCCCAACATAATAACTCCAGGAGATTAGGACAATGTTTTGTTCAAATATCAGTTGAATTAATTTATCTCAAATCCTTTACAAATAAAATAATTTGATGATTTGTCTAGTTCCGTTTCTCTTATCATTTTTCTGATTTCAGAAGCTAATTATAACAGTAATTATTATTCTTAGAAAACAGCCTTCAAATTTATGATTGCAGTATCCATAACTTTAAACAGATTTTTTTATTATAATGGCTTATTATTGCTGCAAGTAACTGCAGATTCTTAACCATTGAAGAGAATCATATAAACTTTAAATTTTTTTTCATATTTCTGATCATTTCTCTTTCTGATATTTAAATCAACTGAAGAGTAATCAATGGATTATGTCTTAGTCAAGAAAAAATTAATACATTCCATGTAATTCTTTAACTCATTATTACTACATTATTGATTATCTTAATATAGTCTTTAATATAGACTTAATAGTCATTTCAGGCTGTTATATTTCCACATGGATTATTTTTGAGGAAATTTATTATTAATCTTGACTATATTAAATAATTGAATGTTCTATATATTTTTTGTTTCCAATATAATCATTCTTTTTTAAGTAATCGGTTTTAGTCATTACTTCTAATCATTCCATATATTTTTTGCGCCCAGCTTCATTATGCTGGTGCACAATTCCTTTGAACTAGTCATCCTACGAATTCGCGCTTTGGCTGTGATCAAAATAAAGAGTACGGCTTAAATATATAATGGTTTATACTAATTTAAAATATTAAAGAGTGCCTTTTGAACTCTAATAATATTTTAAGTACAAAATGTATGTTATTTAATTGACTAAGATCAATTAGGAAACGAAAATTTTCAAATTTTGTCAGAGATTTGAATCACTGCATCCACTATAAATTCTGCTGCATTGGTGAGCTTTTGTAAAACATGCACCATTTAATGTTTCCCACTTTTGAAAGAATAAGATTTTTAAGTGTACCTTTCAAACCCCTGTGAGTCTGATCTAGTCATTTTATTTATTTTCACTGATCATGTTCTAGTCAGTATTATACTTGCATACATGTGTTTCCTATATCTATTTAACATATTTATTTCATATATCTATTTAATATATCTATTTCATATATTTATTAGCCTCATTGGTGTGTAATTTATTATTCATCGAGAAAATGCATAGGCTAATGGATTTTCTGAGTCATTTTATTATAGTAAATGTATATGATGAGTGCTTGTTAAATTATTTATTTATATTTGTAAATGGCAATGAATTTTCTATAGCCGATATTTAAGGCATTGAAAAAATAGAATTTTGTGAAGGTATTAATTGAGCAAAGCTCTATCCATGTGACGGTCTGCTGATTTGAAACAAAAACTCTAGTCATGAGGTACAGCATTAGGTTGAAAGAAATCAAGTACACATAATAACAAAGCAATAGCCTTTTTGTGTGTTGCTGTTTGTCCTAGGTGTTAGTGGATTCATGGATTCCCTCACCTATGCACCCAGGCATCTTGTTAATTAATATTGTAATCTCATTGCGATCTCCTTGTTAAACATTCCAGCAACCTGGAGCTTTTATTTTTGTAGTATTTATTTATCAACTTATACTTGTCTAAAGTGTTGGTGTAATTTACGAGTATTTAATTATTTAATGGGGCTCATATGAATATTTTGAAGACCTTCCAATGTGTCAGCAAACAAAAAATATGGCTACACTTTAGAATGGACAGCAGGTTTAATGGAATATGCTGAGAAGTGTGGTTTTTGATTTGTCTACTGGATTGGCAAGTCAATAGTATCAAGTACTGTGCTTTAGGGAAGGTCTCATTAAGTTATATGAAAGAACACCAAGTGAAACGCTTGTTGAGGAACTTATTGTAATGTACAAGTGACTTAAAAGTGGTCATTGTGTGAATTCAGAATGATTAAAACCAAATCTCCCTGCAATATACAAAAGGATGTATTATGTCGCTAAGTCAAGCTAGTGATTTGTCTACAAATATGCACAGATTTTTACATTTTTATAGCATGTTTGATTTGTAGAGAAATGACTGTAAGATTCTTTTTCTACTTGATTACCAAGGAGCTCAAGGGTAGACCAGAAAATACTGTGCAATCATTGGGCATTTGGTTATTTGATGTATTTTGTTTGGTAAGATGATGTAGAATCACTCTACATACCCGTAGATGGCCATGTCTCGCTGACTGGTGCACACTCCCCAATTCTTTAGGCTCTTGTGTCACCCTCATTTTATTAAAAGTACTCACCCCAAATCCCCTCTTTTCCTTCTCACTAACCCTTTTTCTCGAAGCAAACAGGGGCAGTGCACTTAGAAAGACTGGCAAGTGGGTACAAAAGAGTTTTCTTCTGGACATTGAATGTTCACCTGTAGCTATTACTTGTAAGATACAGAGTTAAAAATGGTGTGTTGACTAATTTAGTACCATGTTACATGTATGCACAAAATGTACAAACGGTTCCTACAGTGGCAAGAACCAAATGAATGAACACAATTTCCTATGAATAGCCATTTGGAGCCCCATTTTAAATCCCTGATTCACAAATTTGACATCGTAACCATGGTCCCCTTGGAAGCATGCCAGTGCACATATATAGTGCTCCATAATAATGCTACAAATACCTGGACATCTAAATTACATCAAATATCAGCACACAAACTTCTCATTGCCATGTAAAATCATTTATCTCAGAAATATTAAAAATTGAAGGGAATTTTGTCTGTAATCTTTCAGGATTAATGTCATGACATTGATGTGGGGCTATCAGCTCTAAGCAAGAATGACTATGAATTTCTGCCCAAAATATGAGCATTAATTTCAGTGAAACTGCACATCAAACATTTAGCTTTCTTTTATTTTTGTATTACGAGCCTGATCGCACATTATGTGTCCCTTGGGTGTAATTGTCTTGTAATTATGCCGAACGCCTCCCGGCTTTAGACAGTTAAATGAATGGCATTTATCTTGGAAAATTAAGTCCTTTGGTTCTTGCTACCTGCATTTAAGTCTGTACTGTGCAATAATCTTCTTTTTTGTTTTCGGTGTGAATTGTGTCTTGATAACATATCATTGTGAATTTTTGTATGTGTCACAATAAGATGCTTAAACTTCTCTTTTTTCTGATGGAACAAGATCTATGTAACAAACTGACTACTATCTAATCAGGCTCATTTAAAATATTTATAGAAAACTATAAGAGAAGTTTGCAGCACCTTATACATGAGACACAGCCCTCTCAAAGTGCATATTGCAGTTTAAGGGTGCAGTTAGTTTTAAGAGAACCATTCCTTTTTAGCAAAAATATATGGCAGGTTATTAATCTGTTCAAACCATTTCAAAATATTGAAGCTTAGGACTGTTGGTATCCTGAATACAATTAAAAAGAGAGAATTTAAAATTAAATGAAGATGGTGAATAAACTGCACGTTGGGTTGTCCATATAAGGGCTTTCCATTAGCCCCGGCAGTCACAGTACAAGACAAATAATTAATAATATACAATAATATTGGTAGTATGCTACAGGAAAGTATCTAGTTGAGTGTATGAATACGGCCATGTGTCGATCGTGTTAGCCTCGGAAACTGGTTCATTTTTAGTATGCTGTAGTTTTTTGCGAGACTTTTGTGAAAACTCCTTCCCTCCTGCCGACTTATGTTATTGCCTAACCTGTGTGAGAATGAATGAGAGAGTATTCTGAATGTGTGTATGGTACGTGTGATATGCATCCATGTGGGTGGGCAGCAAGCATTGTAGGCAGGAGGGTAGGTGCAGAATACCGTGTGGTGGCCCCGTGCCTGACCAGCGCTGTGTAACTGCTACTAGTAGATATTTTTCTCAAAGACCAGCGCTGTGTGATCAGCTTTTTTAAAAAAGAATTTTAAAAAATTATATGTATACATATACATATGTATATATATACATATACATATATACATACATATATATACATTTACATACATATATATACACATACATACACACACATGCAAAAGAATATCAACATGGATTTCCAAATAAAAATGGGGCTGGCTGACATTTGGGCACGACCACCTCTGTGACTGTAAGAATCTGTTTTCTCGGTATACTACTCGCATAGACACTTGTAAAAACTTTTGTTGTGACAGTGAATAGAACCAAAGCATTGATGAATAGCAGTCAATGGTGTGTTATTCTTTCTTATTGTCGGATGTTACCATGGAAAGAAAAGGAATTTCTCCCATTTAAGAATGATCGAATCCCCTTTTCCTACGACCTTGACCTGTAGTTTCACAAATGAAAAATGTAAAAACGATTGATTTCGTAAAATTTGAGTCGCTCGTTTACTAAATAGTGTAATGGCGTCTAAAACTCTCCGGGTATATAAAGTGACCTTGACCAAAGACAATTAATTATCACATTACACTCTACTTTGTTTGTTTGTGTGCGGGCGTATATGTGTGTGTGCATACAAACAATTTGGACCTTAGTTGTAATGACCAAATAGAAATTCAATATTCACTGTAAATCACAACAACGTCACGCTTAATTTTGTTGGTAGTAATAGCTGTATCTTGAAAAGCTGAGCAGAATAAAACTTTTCCTATAGACAGATAAATGTGTTGTATTTGATTCATTCTTCTTGGGTGTCTTGAAATTAATGAACATGGTTAAAATTTAGAAAATAAATAGCCATAATGAGACAATAAAAGATGGAGAACCATTTTTATGGATTTCTTCAGAAAATAGAAAAAATCATTTAATTTGGATAGATAAATGTGATTGTTTTGTCTCTAAAACTTCAATAACAATAATTATGAACAAAAGCCAATTTCAAATCTACTTGCTTGAAAAAGGAGCTCTATATCAGTACAATATTTTTTGAACAGAAGTTAAATGTTTGATGAATCTTTTCAGACTCACCTTCTAGTATTCATCTGATATTATAGCATAGAAAAGGTGTAAATTAGAATCATGTTTATTCATTATTGGAAAATCTTGTTAACCAACCAGCTTAATGAAGAACTTTTAAAACTTATTCAAGATAAATTTTAAACTTTAATATAAACATAACATTCCTCCAAATAGTTAGTTCTACAAGCTAAAAATTAATGACAGCTATTATTCTATGTACTTTTAGAATATATGAATCCTGTATTATATTGATAGCCCTTTCTTACATCAAAGTGAAGATGACTTTCAAGGGCTTTGATACAAGTTCAAATCATTGCAAATAAATAGTTATATACTAGAGATACCTCCTGCAATCAAAATCCATATTTACAGCATAAGACCCATTGTAATGGATACTATGGCTGGTTATTGGGGATTCATTCATTTGGAGAAATCCCAAGTTCTTATAAGCTCTGGGAATAGATTCTTCAAGCTCATGGAACATAAAAGGTAGAATTAGATGGAAAGTCATAAAAACTAATAAAATTAAAAAAGAAAAAGATAAAAAATGTATTATGAAATTGGATACTTATAATCATCAAAGCTAGAGATATTGAGGTGGTCAACCTTTTTGAATGTTGAATACATGGCACACTCTACCCTCTTGAATGTACTACTAATAACCCATACTAATGGTAATTATGTGATGACTGATTAATAATTCTTGAGATATTCATTCACTCTTCCATAATATATTTTCTAGTCAAACAGTTTAACCCAATCCTAAACTAACATTTATCGAAGAATTATAAATTTTACAAAAAGGATTTATAAAATGCTGTGCTCTTACTAATCTCATTTCCATGTCTCCTTTTAAATATTTTCGCCATCCTTCATATTTAAATTTATCAATAGCTTCATGGCACTTACAGTATCATCAATGTAGAAAAAAAATGATAAAGGACTTATGTATTAGAATAAAATCAGTACTATAAATATTTAGATTAAAATTTAAATTCTTAGGATTTGCCGTACTTGTTACACACTTTGGTTGAATGTGTCTATAGCTATTAAATTCTATGATTGACGGCTTTAGCAATATAGTTTACATATGACACTGAAGCTGGACTGGTAAGCGAATCAAAATTAAATGCTGCCAAATTTCGAGCTCCATGAAAACGATATAAGCGATGAGGTTAGGAAGTACGTATTGCATTTCCATTCTTGGCTTTCTTTTAAATTATCATCCAAATTGTAAAATCGTTGAAATTTTAAGTTATTCGGTTATCTATTCAATAAATTGAATTTTGTATTAACGTTATGATTTGTGAATGACGGAATTCTTTACTGTTTGACGTAATGTATAACATAAATACGTGAGCTATAAATCGCTAAGTGATATTTTATTTCATACATCGTGGAAATTTTCATTATATCTTTTAACATGTAAGATATATGATTAATTACCTATGAGCAATGCCCATCGCTTTTCTAATTTCATAACAACTCTAGTCGTAACTTTCATACTGAAGAAGAGAATTCAATGACCGAGCTTACGAGCGGAGGAAGTGGATCGACAATCCGATAATAAACTGATCTTTCTCGTAAGTACCAAATTGAAACAAACGGTAAAAAGTAGCTCGTAACCAGAACTACTGCCTCCTACGCATGTCTTTTCCCACTCATAATCACTATGAATTCAGTTCGTAAAAATGTAAGACATCAATTACCTGCATCCCTAATTAATTATGCGTCACGTCATTAAAGAAAAAGGTGTTCAAAAGCAATGAGGTGTCTTTTCTGTTGCTCAACTAAAATTTTCGAAAAATAAAAAATGACTCAAATACGACACGAAACGAATTTTCTTGTTCTCACAGTGCTATTCATACTCTCCCAAAATTTTGAGCAGTCCTTTTGAATCAATCCTCCTATCATAGATTTTCTTTGAACAGAATTCTTGTAAAATGCAATGACTGCATCGCTCTTATTCCGGGTTCCCATTTTTAAAACCCAACTGAGATCCTTTCCGATAGCAATGACATTTTAGAATGAAATTCTCTTTCTCAGCAAGTGACGCATAATATATATGTATGTAAATTTCACTCATCTAAAACTATCTACGAGGATTCTATCTTGATACGTTACTTACTCTACACAAGACGCTCTTATATTTCAATATAAACTTTGTGAGCGTGCCTCATAGAAAAGAATAATACTTCAATATAATTTAGAACTTAACTTACCTTCTGCAATCTATATTGCTGCTTGGATATACCGCTTTCAACAGACCAAGAAAAGAAATTTATTTCAGTTTAGGGGTGAAAGCTCTTTTTGGCGTATCGTAGAAAGGGAGGTATTAATAAGTACCAATCTAAATCCATCCCTCTTCACCTTTTACGCGCCGAACAATGCAGGTGAAGAGAACAAAATATCACTTCCTTACCCATCAATTTAAAAACGGTCCACGAGATAGATCCTTTAACTAGTAATAGCTATTAATTATAATATATCATAAAGTTTTTGTAATTGATATCAGTGAAAAATATAGAGCGATCATACCGTAGAACGATTCTCGTAATGTGAATGAATCGTCATATCACGTAACTCATATCGCAAAATAATAGAAGGTAGTTATAACGGGAAATGCTGTATTGCACTAAATGGTCAGCTCATACCTCAGCGGTCCGCTTCCCATACCAGGGTTGTATGAACTTGAACCGAAAAACAAATCATTTTCGAGGGGTTCAGTGTTTATTAAGGGTTAAACCGTCTAAACCTCTTTTGCGGTGGAAATCGGACAGCGAATATGATGAATCCTAAAATTACTTTAGAAAGGTGAGAGAGCGTGGTAAAAATATTTTCAAAAACAAGCTAACTATCCACTGAACGAACACATTGACTTTTTATCACTTGATTAAATATTCCGATTCTCAGTTAATTTAAATCACGTATTCTAATTTTGATTCACATCAGCTATACATGATTTAAAAACGGATTTTAAGACTACCCAAAATGAATACATTGTGTATTTATTCATAGCCTTATTGACCTTTTTATTTCGCCAAAATAACTTATTCGTGCAAGAAGAAATCGAATTCAATAGATTTATGCTTATATCACATAAATATTCAGGAAAAAAACATTCTAAAAATTTTATCTCTCTAGCTGAATGAATCTTATCATTTCAACTTAATAGTTCACTGATCATAAGATGATTAAGCATTCCTGGAGCACAAAAATTCGATTTGAATTAAGTTCTAATGACTTGAAGGTTTTGAAGTCGTTCTATATATGTGCGGTAGATGACAGCTCTTACAATACCGACGATGCTACCCCCTTTATGAAGTGAGCGGTACTTTGATATAGGGCCAAGTCTTTACCTCTATATTTTCATACGAATTTTAAGATAAAAAGTAATTGAGTTAATTTCTTTCGTTGCGAGCCATAGTAATTACTATTTTTATTTAACATTTGTTGGTGCTATTTGAAGTTCCGTTCAGAATGATTTACTCAAGGATAACCTTGACGGTGAATATGCTTGCATTGAAGAAAAGATCCAGATGTGTTTAGTTCCGTGACTTTTCATTTCACTTTCAATGTGAAACATCTGAGGAAGTTTCGACTCAGTGCTACTCTTTCACCTGATTCCTATCTTAAATTCTGCTAAATCCTGTTTGAAAACAAAAGTTAACGTAATCCATTAATGGAATCAATGCGCTAATCAATCGCTAGTAAGAATATTCAAACGGAAGAAATAAGGAATCAGATTGCTGGAAGTGAGCTTCATTGTTGAACAGTCTGAGTGACATAGCTATGAAATCGTTGTGTTATGTAGTAGCTACCTTAGCGAATGTCGGCTTTAATTGCATTGTGGAAATTAATAGGAATTCAGCTATGTCATTTTGTGTCATATACCGCTACAGTTGCCAGGTGCGAGAAATATTTTGCTAGGTAGCTGTGGTCTCTGCCAGAAAACAGTTAAAATTTCGTTATTGTAGAGATGGGGAACTGTCTTAAAGGCTCTACAGCTGATGATGTATCCCTTTTGAGAGGAGGTGATAGTACGCGGGATTCCTCTTCTTCTGATCAGCTGGCTTCTTCTCCGCCATATCCGGTATGTTATTGAGTAGCATTGTAAACAACTGTATTTTTAAATGTCATTCTTTAATTTAGCAAAAGTAAACATCATCAGCTGATAGCAATTTTCGTTAACTTTAAACATTGAAAAGTAATATCGTTACCAATCATATTCTATGTTAGCTGATTCCTATCTGTGGTATTCTTTAAACAGTCTTTTAATTCCTGTTCATTTTCTAAACATCAACGTAATCTGATCATGCATGTAGAATTAAATTTATCGTGTAATTAGGATTAAAAATTTTATATTAATATAGCATCTGAAATCCAAGGCCATGCAATCACTATTAGATTTTGATTGTGATTTAAAATTAAGCTTTCGATATTTCTTCTGTAAATACCGGGATTGAATTATTGAGTGCGATTGAGATTCTTTCCTTTCTTGCGAAATAAAGTGTAAATTTTCTATTTTGGAGTTTAAAGCTGAAATTTCAATACTTTTAACATCTCCATTCGCTCGTTGGATGAAGATCGCAATTGAGTATTAAGCTTCTTTATTTCATTACGAAATGTTTTAGATGTTAATCGATACTTTCATGATCGGTATTGTTGTTAACTCTTTTTATGAAAAGTATGATGTATAATCCAAGTTCAAATTAAATTGAAAATTTTTGAATCTTCTTAATTAGTCGTATCTGAATGCCTTCTATTCATTACCTCATTTAATTAGATTTATTCCATTGATCTATTCGCACAGGATTTTACAATTTATGTCTTCCATTACATGTATTATTTCTTGTTAAGGGTTAAGAACATATAGTAGATGTTTCAGAATCTCTGTAAAGTTTACCCTATCTAAGATAAATCTGAAAACTAATCATTCGACTTGTTGACTTGAAGTAAAATTCTTGCTCAACGCTTGTCAAATTTTTCACTCGTCCGTTTGATGTTGATATATTAATATAACATAAAAATATGTAATAAAAGCTGTGTTTAAAGTGTATATAAATATGAACACAATGAAACGGTGTGTATAGGTAATATTGCTGGAAATTTTCCTTAAATTTAACTGATGAAATGTTTCTGAGAGTTTCAAGGTCGAGAAGTGAATTCAGCGTTCAATTTCTATGTCATTTACGCACAATAATATAAGCAATTATATCGTAACTTTGTACTTGGCTTTAAATTCCCCTCTTCTCGTACAACTGAACACCAAAATCTGCTGTGAATCTATCAAAGAATTGCATTCTCTCATTGGTAAAATCAAGAGGTCTGGCAATCCTTATAGTGGATATACATATCCTGTTGGATGAATAGAAGTAGAACGCTTGAGCATTATCGAAGACTTAGGAGGTCAACGACGAGTGAATATATATTTAGGAGAGAAATTTCTGCCCTTCAAGCTGGAGATTAACGTAGGGGAGACAGAAAAGATGTCGTTTAACTACTGTAAGGTCCAGATGTAATCGCAAGGTTTCGTTAAAATCTTAGAGGAAACCTTTCATTTCGTTTAAGTCCCGACATGTTTTTATTGCTTGAAATATCAATGATGGTGTGTCTCTTTCTATCTACAATCCTCATCTCACGAGAGAGTTTAAGAAATCATATTGCTTGATATCTTGTTTGACTTAAAGTAAAATGAAAGCGAACCTATTCTACATTGAAAAGTTCACGGTCACTAAAGAGATGTTCTATTTTTACTAATCATTGAGCCATCGAAAGCGACCGTCGTTTGGGCAAAGATCATACGTCACAATTACAAGTTAAATTTAATTTCTCAATGGCTGAGTAAGCACTTAGGTTAGGTGCTGAGGGCTTCTTCTTTTTTTCTCTTACATTCGTAATATTCACTTAAAAGATAGCGCCAGCGTAGCGCGCAGCTGTTTACTGTTGTTGTGGCACCTCAGATCACCTGAGACGATGTCACCCAATTGTTATGGTGGAAAATCGTTCTAAATTTCATTAGTACAATATGATTGTAAGAAACTGCGTCGATAGGGTTTGGGGGATTCGTTTCAAAGGAAGTAGACTTTTAATGGAACTCTGGAAAATTGTTTTGGACACGTGAAGTCTGTGTAATAGTGTGATATTACTGTGCAGTGGGATAATATTAATCATGAAAATGACAGAAATCTGGACGGAGCTTCCATGTGGAAGCCCTCTACCAGTTTTTCCTTCTGACGGCTTGCCGGAGTCTCCGAATGAAAATTATTCCTTAATTCATTACGAGATCTTAAATTGTGACTTCGTCATTAAATCAGATCTTATTCCTCCTAGCGCCTTGGAATCCCATGGGGATTATCGGGGATATAAAACGGTGAATACATATATATATATATAATAAAACAGTTCAGAATATCTCTATTAAATGGTAGAACATCGAGCGGTAGCGATACATTATTGAAGGTTTCTTAAACCGTAACCTTAAATATCTTAAACAGGCTTTGAATATGTTGTTTTGAGTATATGCATATCTAGATTGGATCTATCAGTATCATTTGTTTTCTTGTAACGAATGGATTTATTTTTGTACCATTTTAGGAAGCTGCTCCAGTTTATTATCCTTCTCCGAATGTTAGTAGAACTGCCACTCAGTTGACGGAGGAGGAACAAGTAAAAATAGCCAAGCGAATTGGTTTAATTCAGCACCTTCCTACTGGAACTTATGAAAGATGTAAAAAAAACCGAGAGTGAGTATACGGGCGTCACAATTTTGTGTTTTGAGAGTTATTTTTAATTTCATGCTGCTATATAATTTGGCCATAATTAGGAACAAAGCCTAGAATTATTAATGTCAAAGTTCTTTTCGAATATCATTTTTCAACTCGAGCTTCCTAAGATTTATTATTTTTTCGAGTTCTTCGCTTAGTTTTAAATTCACCCTTTCATAAATTATAATACATTGAAGATGTCAATCAGAATTAAGGCATGTTTACTCCAATTGAATGTAATTTTACTCTATTACATTCTAATCTAAATTAATCACAATATATCAACTTAAGAATCATTGAAATCATGAATCGAGATTCATAATAAAACCATTTATTTTTCTCTCTCAGATGCGTGATCTGTATGATCGAGTTCATGATAGGGGATGCTGTACGTTGCCTGCCATGTATGCACACTTACCATGTAGATTGCATTGATGACTGGCTTATGAGAAGCTTCACTTGTCCATCGTGCATGGAACCAGTGGATGCAGCCCTTCTAACCACTTACGAAACAAATTAAAGAGAATTCAGCTATGTACTTGGACAGTTGCAATTCCAATGGAAGTTTAGGTGATTGCATTGCAACTGTTGTGTTTCATTGTCGTTATTAAACTGCTAAAGTGCTTCTCTCAAGACTGAATAGTAGCTCTACTGTCCATATTTTCTGTGATGGAATTAGAATGCCCTACGGTATTGGAAATTTCTTCAAAGGTGACATGCAGGGTACTCAGGTACAATTTAATATCTTTAATAATTTGACCGATTTTGCTATGTAAGAAACCAGTGATTTTGCCTATGCCACGGTTATTATTTTCATATTTGCTAAAGTGTACATAGAAATGTACAAGTTGTGATAATTTATTCTAGTTTTTCTCAATGACATATTGGATGATGAAGAAATTAGTTTTTTGGGTGGTGAGAATGCTTTTTATCATGAATGTGCAATGGTCTGTGTACCATTTCATTACTTTAGATAGTTTAGTGGGTGCTGAAAAAGGCATTCTCACCAGTATGTAATTGGCAAATGCCTGGCAAAATTACAAGATCAGTTGCTGAGTTTGACCAGCTAATTAACTGAAAATATCCCTTGCAAAATCTTCTCAATTCATATTTGCTAATGGTGATCATATTAGCCTGTGGGCTCTATGGCATGGCTTTAAGCATATGTGAATTCAATATGACTGAATGAATGTGGACTCTTTTAATGACTTTCGATGTAAATTGTGCTACTGCACCATGTGTAGATCACAGAGCATAGAACTATATTTTATGAAAATACATTTTAGATAATCTCAAGTTGTTATGTTTTAAAATGATAAATCCGAACCGGTTAGGCAGCATTTATGACCTGCATTAATATAAGTATGGATGGAAGACCTAAAGCTGTATTGCTGGTCATGACAGCATCTGATTTAATTCTAGTCTGAAGTTCAATTTGCTTGCCCCAAGGCATTAGCATAATTTTAGTGCTGTCAGTACTTCCTTTTTAAATTTACAATTAGTTGTGTTGTCAAAGTTTCAACAATTTTATTTCTGGTTAATGGTTTTTATAAAATTTCCATTAAAATTGTTTAATTGATTGTTAGAGCGATGTATGTCAGTGAAGGAATAATTATGTCCACATTTTGGAATATTCATCTGTAACTGTCCAAAGTCTTTTGACATTAATGAAACTTGCTCTTTGGACATATGCTTCTAACATTTATCCATATAAAATGCCTTATTCCTACATATACATATATATATTTCTGAAGTTTTATTTAGGATGAAAGCATAAGTTTGTTCTTTGTGACTTATAATTTGTCTTTTGTTGCTTTTATATCTTATGTCATTTGCTCGAGTTTGTCATATTTTTGTGTTGAATATTTACTTGAATTCACCATTGTACAGTAATTCAAATGTCTCACAAGCTATTGAAGGACAAGCAGCTTTTCCTTCACTGGCAATATTTTGTGATATTTTAAGTATTAAATAAATTAAATATATTAAATTATTTTCTTGCTTAAGGGAATAAAACGTGCGATGAAGTTTAAAACTTTGAATTGCTGTCAGCTTGTATGTAAAGAAAAGGATGATAACAGCTTCATGCTTTAAAATTCAATATAACTCTGCTTTGAGTGCAAAGTATGGTGTTAATTCATGGGCACTCATGCATCCATATAGTTGTTTTGAACTTTGGTTTACTTCTTTAACTTTCTGCCTTCAGTCAATCAAATTGATTTTTACTCATAAATTACATTGTATATAGTCAACAGCTATTTATTTTCCAGTACTAAATGTAATTCAATTGAGGATCTCTGAAACATATATTATGGACTTAAAATATAATATTTGATTCTTGACAAATTCTTATGTAATTGCCCTATATTTTTAAAATTATTCAAAAAATATATCTGTTCACACAAAGTATTACAGGTAAAAGAATCAAATGGAAATAACTGTGTTAAAGTTTGGTTTCACAAGTGAAATTTTCTTTCGAAGTTCAAGTTCAGTAAAATACTAAGTCCAACCAGTTTAATCTTCTTTGTTTTCTCTCTAAAAAGTTAAGTTAACTCTCAAAATATTTCAGTTATCATTCTATTTTTGCTAAAATCTGAATTTATTTTAATTATTAAATAAAGCTGCATTTTATTTGTCCTCTATTTGAACATTTATATCTTCCTTAAGTTCTAGATTCATCGATCATTATGTATTTCATCAGTATGCTTGATATTTGCCTTAAAGTCTTCCCTCAATTTTAATACAATGAAGAGACTAATTGCACATATTTACTTTTCCTCTAACATTGTCATCATTTTCAAATCTCCCATATTTTATATGGAAGAGAAATTTATGGCTTTGCTGAACCTTTGTGAGAGAATTTTTGGTTGAAGATGCCTGATATATTTCAGAAACTATTGACAAATGTGTACTTAAGGATTTTTGTACTGTATTTATGCATTGAAATTATTACAAAGTTAATAGGTTATTTAATTACAGATAAAATTCAGCAAAAAATTTATATTCCATGCACATGTTCTAAAGTTATGTATCATTTATTTGAAGTTTTCATAAAGTCAACTTGGACATCACTTATATCTTTTTTTGATAGTTTTATGAGGGAACATATTAGTTCATTAAAATTTGCATAACTTATATATAACTGTATAATGGTATTCTTCTGCAATAATTTTCTGCATACTTTTACGTTTTATAACTTGATGACCCCAACCAGCAAAATTTTTCCAATCATGAATTTCAAGTTCGTCGGTTCTATATTGGGTTTATTGGGGATAAATATACTGTATTGAGTAATCTGATATATATCTAGGCATCTTTGCATGCTTAAATTTAAAATTTTCATGCTTACTCAAAGCTGTTGTTGATTTTTAGGTCCCTAAAAACTTAGGGTAATATTTCTCTATAGTGAAAAAATTGAGAGTTGAGAGGTTTCAAACATAACATTGAATGTAAAAACTTGCTGTAGATTGACCATTCAGAAATCTAGTAACTGGTAACTGTTATTACCTTCCCCAGTCAACTTATTTGAGATATTCTGAGATAAAGGAATTTACAGAGAAGTTTGATTTTTCATTTTCGTCTTAGCTCTGCAATACCCTATCTTGAGCTATTCTGACTTCCAGGATCTCAAAGTTAGAGCTCTTAATAGCTTCTCTTAGAAGATTTTTTTTATTCTTTCAATCATTTTTGAAAATGAGACTGAAGGATATCCAGAAACTGATAAAGTCCCTCATGTGATAGAAGAAATTGTCAATCTTGCCAGATTATTACATTTGTAAGGTTCTGATGTCATCATCTAATGGATTCATGTAGGACCTCACAAAAAGTGAGTGATTAGATATGGACTATCAAAAAATTGCTGAAGAATCCAGCATCTCATACCTGCTTCCACAAGATAAGCTCTTGGCAATTTCAAGCTCTACAGAACATATTAGCTCAATTGAATAAGCTCACATGTATAAAAGTTGTAGAATCTGTGAAAGAAGACAGTAATTGCTTCAAGGCAAGTCAAAAAAATTACAAGCTTGCTGCAAAGGAAATATGAGTGAAAAGTAAATTTGTCATCCAAGGTTTCCACTAAAATATTCAAGCCATGAACATCAAACTAACTTCTATTGAATCATATCCTGTTCTACTTTATGCATTAGTTTTGTGAATAATTTTTACAATGATGCATGAATAATTGCATTATTTGTAATTTTTATCTGAACTAAGGCAATCTGTTTATTTTCCTCATGTAAGTGAATGTGTTTGTGCTGTGCAGGCATGGATTCAATAAATTATATTTTTATCAGTCATTCTCATAAATGAAAATAAAATATCATTTTCAACCCAAAAAGAAATCTTAGCCTTCAACTCAATCCTGGTATTAATTCTAGATTTCTGTGATTAACTGTACATTACACATCAAGATCAGTAGTATGGGCTATCAATGAACTTAATTCTACGCATTGTAACTGATTTACATTATCAAATTTTTCCTAATAAGCAATCAATAATTTTAATCTATTAAGATCAGTCATCCATGCTTTGATCTACTTTTTATTGATTTTGATTAATTTGTTTCATGTGCTTGTTTGGTCTTCTCTTAATATTTATTCTGTACATTTTAATCTGTGCATGGAACTTATAGTTTTATTAATTTGTGTAATGTCATTAAGTTACTTAGTGAAGTTGTCTTTTGTGTATTAGAAAATCCTCAGTCCTGATTGAAATGCAAGAAAAATACTCAGAAATTGTAACTTATTTTTGTGCTAATTTTAATTTGTTTAATTTTGTATTATACTTAATACATCTCAAGTATAATTCACTACAGATATCAATGTATTTTAATGTAATGTTTAGTTTTCTGAATTCAACTTAAATTTTGTAAACCTGAACATTATTTATTAAAATATGGCACCTGGACCATTTTTTGTGAACAGCTAAATTTCAATCAATAGAGAATATCATGAATGGCAATAATTTAGTATATTGAATATTTAAAGTCTAAATTCCTGTAATTGTAATAAACTTTGGGAAAGATAACATGTTTGGTCCATCCCAATTTCATGTATTAAGTGTTGCTTTAAAATGTGTACCATAGTAGAGAAAGATAATGTTTGGGTAAATTGATTTTTATAGTATTTTACAAATGAAAATCTTATGTGCAATAAAGGGAATGCGATACAGATTTAATTTTATACTCGCATTCTTTAATTTCAATATGATGTGATATATAATATGGTGTTGCTTTTCCAAGTCATTTAACAATCTTATTTTATTTCAGTTTATTATGATGGCATTAAAAATAAACTTGAATTAGTTAATCTACATTTTGTATTATGTGTGTAAGAAATTTCTTTTGTGGTTGACTTAATGATGCCTCTCTCGGCCCTTTTTCTTAATTTCCAAACCTTTTTCTTAGTCAGAAACCAAATTGTTCTTGTCATTTTAATTATTTTAAAATGAACTATGTTGCCCTTACTGAATGCATTTATCAGAACTTTTGGCTCATTGGATGAGCTAAAGATGCTGATAAATATATATACATATATACACAAGCAATATAAAGAGTTACACAGAGGGCTTTTGTATCAGCTATTTTGGGGAGAGTGGAGTGCAATATTCTAATATCATTGGCAAACGTAAACTTTTATAATGGAAGCCATTATTTTTCTGTGCGTATTCACTTATGCGCATTGTTGCATGTATGTTGTGAGCTCATAGCTGAATGTGTGTATGTGCGTGTATGTGAATATCTGTGCAAGTGTCTTCAAACCAAGATTGTTCTTCTCCCTCTAATTTCTGAGCATGGACTGTGTAATATCTTTCTTATTTTTAATTACTTTGTCTCACATGAAGATGCTCTTGATAGGTCAGCTGAAGGTTGAAAACTATACACCATCAATTATTAACGATGTATTCATTAAAAAGACTATGTTTTTATCTTTGATTTTAATTCATTTGCTCCATTTTATAATTTGAGTATACAAGATCATCTGATAGAAAACTCTGTGAACGGTTAGTAATAAATTATATTTTGTTATGTCTGATAGTCTATATCATTCTATTCAGTTTTTAATTTGAATGTTCATGTTTTAAGCTGATAGGATTACCTGTCAAATTTCCATTGAATTTGATAGATTCTTTTGTACAAGATTATGTATTTAAAACTCAAAAAATTAATCCAAGCATACATGTGTATGTTTTTATCAAAATATATAAATTTAAATGTTTGAGTGGAAGTGCTAATTATTTTTTACAAGCTATTTCTTGTGCTATACTTCTCACTCTTCAATCATCTTAGAATGGACATGGGATTAGATTTAATGAAATTGATTAAAAGTTTCAGTAATTTAAGGGTTTGTTACATGAAAGAAACATCTAACAATCATTAACTAACACTCTGAAAGACATTGATGATTGCATGACCATTATATGTAAATTGTTCTTTCTTTGTTCAAATTGTTGTTGTACATTCCAAGAATAAAACAGTTTAGTCTTCTATTAAACATTTTATTAGCTCTCTGATACTTATTCAAATTCATTAGTATCCAAATTTCTTCATGAATTATCAAAAAAGCATTTCAAGGATAATCTTTTATGGGTATAAAGAGTCTTCAAAATATTCCTCATTTCTCAATAAAATTATAAGGTGAAAATGAAGTATAAAGCAATCACTTGTATGTACATTGTTTATGCATACTGTTAGTTCATGTATTTCTTAACCTGCTTTACTTCTTATTCTGACACATTTAGAATTTTTTTCTAAAACCTTTTTACCCTTAAAGGATTTTCTATGGAAATAGGAGTATGTAAATGCCTTCTCTATGTATACAAACTCAGATAATGTTTTTCTAGTAATCTTTTTTTATATTAATTTTAAATTCAATTCGATATTCATTGTATTCCTATTTTCATCTATGGAATCTATATTCCTTGTACTGTGAGAATTTCTTCAGTTAGCATCTTTAGATTATTAACTCTCAAGAAAGAAATTTATCTGGTCTCTACAGTAACTTCTAGGTTTTCCTTTAATTTTAAGTGAATTATTCAATAGTATTCAGTATAAAATAGCTTTAAAAAGAAAACTTTCTAAACTTAATAAAACTTTCCTTTTCTCAATAGTTTCATTTTATTAGTTTGTTTTAATTTTACAAGTTACATTTTGGAAAAGCTAAATTTATTCATTCATAGCTTGCTTTTGCTATTTCCATCAAAATAAGGAAATAAGAGTATAATTTATATTATGAACTCTTAATTTTCCTTTCAATGCTAATTTCCAACGAGGATTAATAATCATCGATAAACATAACATAGTATATTTTATTTAAATATTTTTTTCTATTTTATCTTATTCAGTATATATTGCAGAAATAATAATTTTATTACTCCCAAAGTATCTTAACATTGGTCCAAAAGGAGCAATAACATATATATGGCTGATCCTTTCTTAATTGGACCTCAACCTATCCTAAGGAGTTTACTGCACTTCTGGCTCAGTATATAATCAATTTGTCATTCTGAGGTGTAAAAAAATTTGTTGTTAAGAAGTGCGTGGGAATAAAATATTTTTCAGATAAACATTCAACTTATTTATAAGCTTCTTTATGATTAATGAAAATATTAAATCATTGGGAATATGTGAGAAGAGAGAATATTAAGGAGGTTATTTTATTTTGTTCTATGATTTGACATTTTTTCTGTTAAAATGTTGTATTTTATTCAGTATCAATATCAGTAATGTAGATATGAGATCAGTGTTGTCTTTCCTTTTAGTGTCATACCCCTAATAATTAAAAATAATAATTTTCTAGAATAGTACATTAAGGATATCTTTCTTCATTCAGCTGTCCCACAAAATATTCATGTTCTTTTATTTGAGATAAAATTCATTGAAGTTAAAAAATATTTGGATACTAGCAGTGTAAATTGAAGCTAAATAATAGAATAATCCATTTATTATCTATCTCTTGCTCATCTGTGTTGGAAAGAGAGGTCCTTCATATTCAAGCAATGCTGTCCTGAATTCAGAATAATTTAGATTATATCATTTGCTTACATTTAAATTTATTTGATTTCTCCTTCAATTTTCCTTGTAAAGTTTATCTGCTGTTATAATCTTTGCAAGAAATTATTTTTTATACTCCCTTTATTTATAATCCACTTTTCTTATTCAAAGTTTTCTGTGAGAATATGTTGATTAACTTCTTTAATTTTCCTGTATTTAATAATTCAGTCAATGTTTAACTTCTAATCATTACTTCATAAAGATTATATTCTGTGTAAATGTTGGCTGTCTTTGAGTTTTTGTCTTTTTAAGGATTCAACCCTCTGATAATCAGTTTGTCGTTATTCCAGGCCATACAATTATTAATATTCCTAAATCTGAAAGTGCATCCTTATATATTTCTTTACATATCTCAGATAAATTATCTGAACTTAATATATTTATCTTGTTATTTATTTATATAAAAATTTTATTGTATGTATCTTTCCTGCTAATGGAATTGGCTTATCATTTCCAGTTTTTTTGTAAGCCATGACATAACTTTTGATTGATACACTGCTGAGAAGTTACTCTTTATTAGAACCTTGCTACTAATTTTTTTACCATTGCTTGTAAAATTGAATCTGGTATTGTAGATTCAGCTGTTGGCAAAACTAATCAAACAAGAACTGAACACTTCTTAATTTACTTTTCTTTTATTTTAATAACTACCATCTTCTGCATGGAGGTCCTTCTTGCCCAAATCACTTGTGGATGCCTTTTTGCCAAATCTAATAATTTGAAATAAATTATTTTATATTCATTCATGCTGGGTAATAGGTTTCCTTTAACCTCTTAGCAAAAAATTAGGATTATTAGTTAAACAATTTATCCTAATTCACATTATTTTTTAATTATAAATGTCAACCTCTGTAAATTTTTATAAACTCCCTTTACAAATTAGCATTTACTCTTAGTAATATCATAGTAATTTTACTCCACCAATATGGATTATATAATGACAAATGAAGGTTGGAAATTTAGGATTAGAATTTACATACTTTGTATAAGTTTATTTAGCCATCATAATCATATTCATGCCCATAGATAAAGGGTAAATATCTAATTTAAAGCTATTCTGATTGAAGTATCTAATCTTTCATTAATTATTTTTAGTTTTCACTAGAAATAAAATCAAAATTTTTCCTCATTTTAGTTGATCTGAATGCAGGGATAATTATTTAGTCCTTCAAATAATCTTGCTACCAGTTGTAAGAATAGGAAATTATTTTCAAAATTAAAAATTACTTCAATACCATTATTTTGCATAAAGTTACTCTTCCATTAAGTTACTCAATATTGAATGAATTTTAATGAATTAATACCTTCCCCTAAACAAAGAGTTGATTTTTTTACTCACTTTCACATATTTGCTCAATATTTATTAATATCTTTTTATGATAATGCTCATAGGTTTCAATATAAAATTGCCAATCAGGAATTATTATTTTCAGTTAAGGAGCATTTGAAACTGAACATAACAGTCAGTGATAATTTTTATTAGTGAAATTATATTAACTGATAGAGCATGTTTGTGATGAACAGGAAGAGCTGACATCTGTATACTCAAGGTCATCACCTCTCCATTGATAGTATTATTATATTCATGGAAGTGAGTCAGTTCATTAGTATTGTGTATGATTCAGGCATTTAAAACATTACTCAGTCATTTCAGAGCTTGAGAAAATGTAGACATGGAATGGATTATTCACTTTGATGCTGGAGTAAAAGATAGTGAAAATGTTAATTCCAAAAGATTTATTGTAGATAGTATATGATACAATGATGAATGACTGACTATATAGATACTAAGCTCTTAGAGTAGAAGATATTTACTTCTTTTGAAAGAAAATGGGGTTATTTCTTGAAAAACATTGGGATCTGTATTTCTGATAATTTATCTCTTTCTGTATACAGATACATTTGAAAATGCTGAGATTATTACCCCCAATTTTATTTATACAAATCTGCATTTGGTGTTGCAGTCCTTAATTGAGTATTGAAATCGTATTAAAATAGTCTGGATTTAGAGTTAGAATGAACATCTACGTCTAACATGTGAGAGCAAAAATCTATAGTATTTACAATTTACCATGTTACTATATCCATTAATCTTTTTTGAAGAAATGTGCATCACATTTACTATTATGGTGGCCCCTGAAATATTTTTGTAATTTGCTTCCAAAATCTTTCTTAGTTTACTCTAATATAATGTTTACTTTGCATTCAACTTAGATTTTATTATGGGAAGCAATGGATTCATGGTAAAAATATTATAGATTAATTTTTACCATGAATCCATCCTCTGGATTGGAATGTATTATATAAGAAGATTGAAGAGTTTTAATTTCCGTAAATTTTCATCACTATCCATATATTTATTATATATATCCTAATTATTTAGGAAAAAATGATCTCTGATACAAAATTCTTGCTAATACAATGAGGAAGGATAATGTGAAATTTTAATTCTTGAGAAATGTAAAAGAAGCACTTCTCAAGAATAGAAGACAACCGCAAAGTTAAGGGCAGATTCGTATAGGTTAAATTCTAATTCTTAAGTAAATCCACTCCGGATTGGAATGTATTATATGAAGAAGAATTTAATCATTTCTCTAAAAATCAAAGGAAGTTTGAGAATAAGTTTAAACAATTCATTTTTGGTTGAAAATTTTCATTTTGAGGACAATATCTAAAGTCACATATAATGTTGAGTAATTAGTTTTGCGTATTTGTACATTTAGATAGTATGACTTTGTTTGCTTGCTATTTTGATCATCTAATTTCTTCCATCAATATTATTACTGCATATCTGGTCTTGTTTTTCGTTTTTAATCTGTATATCGGACACTGCCAATTGGTTATTTTCCTATCAACAGCGTAAATGTGAAAATATAATATGATTTGTTACTTCATCGATCGATTCTGTAATATTTAGGATTTCTTTAAAAGGATATATGGGAAAGAATAATGAATTAAGTCCAAAGGTGTCTGGAGTTCACCGAGCGAATTCACAGAAATCTATTTCATTCGGGTTCATTGACCGTCTTTTGCAATTCTCTTTGTTTATGGTTATCGAAATTAGGTTCAATCAGTATGCTTCATGTTGACAGAATCGCGAAATTCATTTCATAAGCATTTACCGAGGTATATTTTCGTCCCTATGATAAAAATAAAGTAAAGGAAGTGTGTACAATGAAGTACTTGAGAGTCATCCAGCATAATAATTTAGAAAACATTGATTTCGAAACTGTATTTAAGGAGAAAATAAAATCCTTGACTTCGTAATTAGAAACCTTAAAACTGCGAAGAAAAAGTCAAACACTTTTATGGTCTCCGTTGCTGTTAGAAGAAAACATATCTTAAGGCCTAGAGAAAAGATTTAAAAATTGAACCTTAATTTTGTACGAATGAAGGAATTTATGTCAAAAAGCTACAGAATATTAGGTACAAAAAACAGGAGAATTTGTGACGCATAACTATGATATAAACTAAAAAAATACCATGTAGCGGTGAAATTGTAATTTCTCAGCTTCTTTGATAAAATTTGGTAATGAAGAATGTGCTCTAGTGTAATCTATGAGCTGAATCAGTTTCAATTGCGCAAATTATCAATTAGAATTAATAAAATGCAATCATCTTAAAGTTTAATATAACTAATTTTATATCAAATATATTTAAAATTTGGATCCCTTTTCTAGTAACCTTTTCAGTTTCAACTAAAATGCACAGAACGCAAGAGCTGGGAATCGACTTCCAATTGTTGTCAGCGCTTCGTTACAGTCCCCCCCTCTATTTGCAATCCAAAAAATTCCCGTCCTACCGTCCGCGCGTGCAGGAAAAAATCAGTCCTACTACTTTCAGGACACACCATGTATATATGAATAAAATTATATTATAAATCATTATCAATTTTAGGATTTTATTTGCAGTTTACGATGTAATAATCAAAACTGTAATCGTTAAAGCATTTTTGCCAACGTTTAATAAATTTTTTGCATCAATGAAAAATTATTCCTGCTCTTCTCGAATCATCCAATTTGATACCCGCTTTCAACTCATCCTTCAATATGTAATGATTACCCTTGAGACTCCTGAGTAAAGAAAAAATAAAATCGCAAGATCGGGAGGATGAAATTTGGCTTCTTCATTTTCGCTATAGATGTGAGGATTTATGTTGTTATGTTACAAGATTATTGACTCCAGGCGATCTCAAGCACTACTAACGACGTCGTAGGTGTTTCAGAGTTTCTTAGCACACTATTGATGCCGGCCATTACTGGTCAAATAATCAAATAATTTAATTTCATATAATACTAATTTAATTTGCTATGTTTAACGCCTGTGGCAATTTCCAGGTAATAATATTCTAGCGATTATTAGTAATAGTATTAATATTCTAGCGATATCGCATCCTTAAGTATTTTAGCCACGCTTACTGATTTATCATATAAATTTTTCATTAAACTATATAATCTCTTACTATGTGAAAAATACCTTTATTAAGCGAACTACTAAATACATTATCCGATTTCACGTTTAGATTGAAAGTGGAAATATCCATTACCTTTAAAAGAAAATTTTTCACACAATATCAGTCCCATTCATTTGTTGAATTGGATCACACGTAAACTTTAAAAGAATCTCTTTATCAATTTGAATTATTTCACGTGGGATTCATGATATTTTTCCATCTTTTCAGCTATGCAATCCCGAAGTAATCGTTTACTTCGGACCGCTTGCTTTATTGCATCCTTAATCATGGCGGAATCGGTTGTCTTCGCTCCCCACGCAGTTCCCAGAGACAGATGTGCTTGGATGAACGAAGTCGTCATCCCACTTCCGTATCCTCCAAATTCTTCGTTTCGGTAATCATTTGGGACGAGATAGTGATAGGCAGGCCAAAGGGTTTTACTCACGATAAAAACCAGGTTATCGTCTCCCGAAGGATATCTGAAACGGAACATAAGGCGAATTTTAACGGAGTTTGATCTCGTTGCACGAAAATCCAATCCGATCAGTTACCTATCTCCTAAGCGAAGCCCCCATATGCAAGACGAACTGTTCACCAGCCAACTAATATTCGTGACCAAAGCGTGTCTTAGGAAACCTATTACAAACACGGAAACTAAGATAGATTCGTTCCAATATTCCACCGGTGCGTTCACAGGCAACAGGAAGCAAAATATAGGGATCAGAATCCACCTGAATCTGTAAATTAAAATTGAATATTTTAGTGCAAAATATTCGTACAAGTTGCTGAAAAACTTTGGAATGTAGCAAAGTGGTTGGGAATTGGATAAATAGTGGAGTATAGATAATGGAGTACCTTTTCTGGAACATTACCAGGTGATCGGCTTCCAAATCTGACATATCAACCTGTTTGTAAAGTTCCTTTAATTTTGGATGCTCGCTTACAAAATGACAGCCAAAGTGAGAAAACCAAAATCCCCTTCGAATACAGTAAGGATCCATTTCAGTGCCATAGTATTGATGATGCAATCGATGATTGAGGACCCAGTCATACAGGCTACCCTAGAAATAAAGGTGACCGATGTTTTTCAGACATGCGTCACTTGAAGTGTCATAAGGAGAATAAAATTATCTAACGTCAAATAATTGGCTTATTTATCAATCGTGCGTGATACAAGGTAGGCGTTTTAGGATAGAAAATATAATAACAGTAATTTCAACGGTGTCATATTTATACATTAATGCAATTGTAAAAAATAGGAAAAGAAATTTACGAATATAATTAGTACAAGAGTTATTTATAGAAGATATTAAATTTCGATATTTCCATTCTCTACTAAGCTCAAACGTATTGATAAATAATTATAAACGCAATATATGGAGAGTAACTTTTAATCTATTAATTTTCCTCCGCGTGTTTTAAATTTCAGCCTCAGCCTTATTACCTCATTGATACTTGGAAATTTAGATAAAACGGTTTATGATCAGGGAAAAGATTATAATCCTATTCGTGCAGGTGGTGAATTTCAGTTCAATATGCAAGATTTGCTTTGCTTGTTCAAAGATGAGCCAAATTGTATGTGATCACAATAAATGGTATCCCATTTCAATACCTGGCCAGTTAAAGTATAGCAGCTTAAAAGAAGTAGTCTTAAGGGCCAAGAAGCTGAATAAGATCGGTGAGCCCAGAGTCTATGTGCTCCTGCGGTCACTCCCAATGGGGCAGCTAAAACAATTGCCAAACCTGTAAAAAATTAGATTTATAATTTTTACAATTGAACAGGTCTTAAAATACTTATGCTCTAAGACTAATGGAATGGACTACTCGAATATTACAGTCATCCTCAATATTTTACTTCTACTGCTCTACACAAGTACATACATTTTCTATTTTACCGCTGATATCATAATGCGACATTTTCTATTGGATAGTCTCATATTTATAACTTCGCTGTTTCTGAATACATATTAATTTATGATTCAATACTGTCTATGCTCTAAGCTTTATGGTATATGTTTAAACATTTGGAGATATTGTAATTTATATTTCCAACATTTATTTCGGCGGAGAAAGTTTAATTCTCAGACATTAGGAAATAATTCTAAAAAGCGGATGCATTTCGATGTTTCGGTATGATTAATAGACACAACGGATAGTATTACATCCTGAAATTATTAAACAATAAATTGATAGTGATGATTTTCATTGCAAATAGAACACGATTCTAACAAAGTTTTTGTTACAAAATGGCCGGAAATGTACCATAGCTCATAACGTCTGGGCGGCAATTAAGTTGCAAGAAAATGCCATTAGAAATTCTAGCGCTTTAAATTGAGTACATTATATTACGACAAAAGTTAAAGTATTTCGAATATCGTGACATTGATAAGATATAAATATGAAAACTGAGGTGTTGCAAATCAGTGAAATCGGTCCAACAGTATTTAGTTTTATTTTTCTTAGGCAACGTAAAGATAGGGAAATTGTTTCCAGTTTGAGAAAAAACTCCCGATGAGACCAAAATGATATTTCTCAATACGGGAGAAGGAAAACTTATTCTGTACGATAATTCCAATTTAACGAAAATATCTAGGAATATTTATTTAAATTCATTTTCATAGCGATTCTTAACGAATAGAAGTCAATAGCATTTCTGTCCATATAATTACATATTCAATGAAATAGTTTTGCATTTTGCTCGCTATATCTATGGTATAACACTGATTATTTACACACATTTCATCCGCGCAACAAATTTTATTTTGCGGAAACATGCGATACTAATGTGAACTAAATAAATTTTAACCATAATACGTCTTTCAGGACGACTTCTGTCAATGCAATAGTTTAATTCAGTGTTAAATGGGTTTCGTCAACGAATTTTTGAATTATCTCGATTATAACTATAATACAACAATCAACTCGAATTCGTGCAAATTCTTAAAAATAGAAAAAACTTAGTCTTACCAAATAAAGTTGTCTTCATCTGAGCTTCGGTAAGAACAAGAAAAAATCCATAGAGAGCCGATAAGTAAAAGTAAATGAAGAAGAGAACGTTTGGCCATTTCACTTCTCTTTTGATTCGGGTAGAGTCTTTGACAGTATCCCATTTTTTGTCTCTCCAAACTGCACCATACGGGGAAATTGCTTCCTTCCACGCTCGCTCCATTTCGGTTCCGTCGGAAGTCTTTCCCTCGTGACCGTTCAATATTTCAGTCGAATTTTGGTTTGACGAACCTGTACTGCTTGACATGTCGCTTCTTTAGACCACCTAATCTACTACGGCTCCTGAACAGAACTAACTGATTCGTTTCGGTCAATTTACATTTACAGGAAGTAATTTGAATTCTGCCAAGAGGACAATGGTAACCCCTTAGCCATTGATGAAAGAAGGTGTCAAAAGAGTTCGATGCTAAAGGTCAAAGATATGAAATATTATAAATTCAAATAAGTTCAAACATACAATATTATACATTTGGATACGCTAGATTAGAGGAAAATAATTTGGCTCCCGGCCAACTTTATGATGGCCCATAAATTGGGAATTTGATTAATATGAATAAAAATAAAATGAAATTTACTTTCCTCTCTGAAAAATTGACTGGAAAACTTAAACCGTTACAGGTAATAGCACATTGAGGATTATTTGAAAATTCAAGAGCAATTTAAAATAACATTCTAAGAAAGTAGGTGAGGTTTGAGAAGGTGATACTTCATCCAACAGTTATAATACATAAATTGAAAACATAATCTGAAGTAAAATAACATTTTCTTAAATTCCTTCATACAACTAAATAAATTTAAATACTACACCTAACAGTCTTTACTGGAGTTTTTTGGGATTCATGACAGGCCTTCACGGCTACCGTAGCGATCTTGGGGTGAAACCCCACCGTACATCACCCTGTCAAGCAATCCCTTACTTCGTCCAGAAGTCCCCACATTGCAACATCCCCAATTCCCTTATAGTATACGTACATTCATTCTAAAAAATTTTGGAGCATTTCTTTTTGAAGAATTTTACATTTTTAGGCAAGGGTCTTAAGAGGGATACAGGTAACTTGTTCCATCCTGAAATTCCCCTGTTGATAAAACAATACTTCTTTATATCCGTTCTTTGCCGCCGGGGCTTAATTTTAAATTCATGGCTATCTTTACCGCAAAAATCAGGTTTCACAATCGAATTTTTAAAGGGTACCCAACCATCTTTACTTGTAATCATGTTATAAATACAACCCAGTCATGCCACAACCCATATTCATAAAAATGAAACAGAATCACAGCTTTTATAGACACTTATGGAAATGAAGTTGAAAGAAATATGATAGGAGAGTGCTGAAGGTAAAGAATTAATGGTACCTTGGTTTTGACCTAGTGGTAGTTCTCCATAATGAAGGGGGAATAATTTGTTACTTCTACCTTTACTACAATATTTTATTTGGTGTCATCAGTGTAGTGGTCATCATCGTTATCACCTGAGATGATCTTATAGATCGAAACCAAAGTCATGGAAAAATAAAATATATTGGTAAAGGAAGAAGCAACTAATTATTCAACCCTCATTACAAATCTTCTCATAAATTATGTGTAAGAAGAGCACAAAAGTAAGAGATATATAGTATTACTCTACAGTAATATAATAGAGAGGTGTCCAACAAGATCAGGAATGATTAAAAGAGGGGTTTCTTGCCAATCTTTAAGGTTTCAATTCTTCAAGGTGATAAGGAGACTACATGATATTTTAATGGATGTAAATTCAAAATAAGGTAGAATCGATGAACCAATGAAGCTCATGATGGTTAAATTGCCTTTAATGATGTACCTTATGGTGAGTGTGGAAGTATAAAAATAAAATACTCATGCTTTGAGTTTAGGCTCTCTATCTATTTAGTATTATTCACATTATAATGACTTAAAATTTCTTTCTAGGGAGTTCAGTATTTACTCTGACAGACCAATTCTAAGAGATATATCATGATTATTACTAGCCTTACTCACATTGTTATAGATAAAATTGAACTTAGTCTTGTTATAGATAAAATTGTATGTACTGAAATAGGAAAATGAGATGAAAATTAAGTACATGGATTTTGGAAAATAATGTCAGTAAACTATTATTTAGATCAATGTAGATGTAAGTATTTTATGAATGCATGAAAATATAAGATGATTAATTTATGAAAGCATGAAATTTTTAGCAGAACTGAAATATTATCAACACATTCTTTTTACATTTGTGAATGAACTTCTTAAATATCATTTTAATATGTAGATGTTATGATATATATGTATATATATATGTAGATATTTCAATATATAGACATATTTTGACTCAATCAGCTACATATAATTTGCAAAAGAAATAATAGTAAACTACATATATAATTGGGGAAAATGATCAACATATGTATAATTTGTGCTCATAGAGTTTATTTTGATTGATTTAGTATAACATTCATTCAAAATTCTTTAAAAAAGAAATGGTATAAAAATTTCACTCTCATTTGTTAGAATATGGCAGTGTAATCTGTTTAGTTATCCGTATATCATTATGGATGAGCAAAAACATTTATTTTTAAGACAAAGAGAAGGAACTCAATGTATGAGTTGAACAAACAAATTAATAATTTTGTTTGTATAACTCAATATCTTCAAAAATTCCTAACATGAAGACTTGGTTATAAATCAATTGATAATGCTTCCTGATCCTCCAAAGCAATAATAGCTGGTTCAAACAATTCTATTTTAGATTGCGAATCAAACCTTGAACTCCCTCATTATTGTTGGTATTAATCAAATTCATTTGATATTCAAACTAGTTTAGAACATCCATATTTTGAGTAATTCATCCATTCAAAGTTTTCATAGGTGTTATCTTCAGCTCTTCTGCCAATTTGACCTGAAGTGATAAATATTGATGTTAATACAGATTTAATAAACAATAAATGCAACCTTAAAGAGAAGAGAATATTCTAATCATTTAATAAATTTTATATCTTATATTTTTATCCTTTAGCTCTTTGCATTTGAGAGTATCTGAGAAATCAGCATAGATAAATATTTATTTCTTATGTTGTTGAATTAATCATTTATGAATTTGGAGATTAATAGAAGAGCACTAAAAATATTTAATATCAAAACTGCAAATTCCAAATGCCCCTAGGTATCATGTTACAGAGCATTTATACGCCTTTTATATACAGGAGGTTGAATGGGTTGAAGTGGATGAAAAATAGGAATAGATCATTCCCTCCATTTATCTTATTTTTGTAAGTATTGCAATATTGATTTTATTCATACTATTAACATTAAAAAACTTAGGTCAGCATAGGTATATCTGAATAAATATTTTTAAAAAAATGAGTGTTCAAGTTGTTAATTCCTGAAAAGTTGGATGTTGGAAGGATAAAAATCAATGGTGAGTTTATTACAAATGAGCTTAATGGTGTATAATAAGTAATATAGTGAGTTTCAATTCGAATTGCAGGGGTGAAGATTGCTTACATTTAATTTTGGACGCATATTTGGATGATTATAATATTAATATAGAAAGAAAATCATAATCTAAGAAAGTATTCAGGTGAAAGAAATACTTTCATCAATATCATTCTTTTGCCAAACATTTTGAAAATTTGGCATTTTCCATACATTCAGTACGGATTAATTTTATTCCTTTGATACAAATATATATGATACTGCTCATACACTTAGTATGAATTTATTATAGCTTACTGAATTATCTATTTGATTTTCATGATATGGAATTCCTCCGTTTTGGTCAACCATCTTCATATGATTCTTCTCAGGATCTCCAGGTATTAAGATCGGCTTAGCTGGATCAACCTAAATAATTTTGAGTAATTTGACACATTTTATAGTAAATATTTCACTAATCCCTTGTCTTTATTCTTGAAGTTATCGCTAAATTTGATAGCAAATCTGATACATATAGCAAAAATTTGCTCAAAATAATGGTTTCAAAGAGTCACTAAAGTAAATATATAAAAACTCAGTCAACAGAAATGTATTATTTATTAATTCTCATATTTATATGATTCTGAAAAAAATGGGATTCAGATATCAATTTTATTCACTGCAAGTTGATGTATAATCTTAATAAGATTGTCAATAGTCAGAAAAAAATTTTAATCTGTAACACATCATACCATCCTAAGCCATCATGTACATTTTAGTCACTCATAGGCATTAATCCATGAATAAACTCCTTCCTTATTATTATTTTAATTGAATATATTATTTCAATGCTCATTTTGTTCTTGCTCAGCATAAAAAGACAAAGTTCAAAGTTTGAAATAATCTTGATATTCTTTCTCACTTAAAATTATCCAAAATTTATATATATATATATATACTTTGAACTTTGTCTTTTTATGCTGAGCAAGAACAAAATGAGCATTGAAATAATATATTCAATTAAAATAATAATAAGGAAGGAGTTTATTCATGGATTAATGCCTATGAGTGACTAAAATGTACATGATGGCTTAGGATGGCATGATGTGTTACAGATTAAAATTTTTTTCTGACTATTGACAATCTTATGTATACAATACAATCTTAATCTACATATATATATATATATATATATATATATATATATATATATATATATATATATATATATATATATATATATATATATACCGTATTTTTCGGACCATAAGACGCACTTTTTCTTCACCAAAAAGTGGGGAGAAAAGTGCCTGCGTCTTATGGTCCGAATAGAAGACTGACACTGACGCTGTACTAAGACGCTGACACTAATGCCGGGCATTTGTATCAGAGCTGCAGCGGGACCCGCTGCAGCCGACCCGCAGGATCAAATATTATTCTGTTATACATTATTAAATTCTGTTATACATTATTTTAGTAAAGCCTTCGACTCAGTAGACTAGTAAATTCATTGATCATGCCCCACTTTGATTACGGTGACATTGTTTACCAAGATTTATCAAGAGATCTAGCCAATAAGCTCCAACGCATCCAGAATGTGTCCGTTCGATTTATATTTAATTTGAGAAAATTCGACCATATTTCCGGTGCATTTAAAAAATTAGATTGGATAAAACTCGAAACTCGCAAACAACTACACATTCTAACGTTCTCATGCACTGTTTTGCCAACGCAATCTCCTGAATATCTCTTTTCCGAATTTGTAAGATTTGAGTCCGTCCATAATTGTAATACTAGAGGGAGATTCAATTTACTAATATCGAGCCACAGAACGGAGACATATCACAAATCATTTATTATAACTGCTACCACGCTCTGGAATACCATTCCCTCCCACATAAAATCTTCCATTTCCACCCGATCTTTCAGAAGAAAATGTCTTACTTATCTTAATCATATATCCAATTTATCTCCTGCATCAACAGTCATCACATCTCTACAGCACTGATCAACGCTCTCTCTACTGCTCTTTTCACTCTTAACCTCCAATTCATTTAACTATGCATCCGTCCTGAAATATTCTTTTTTTTGCAGCTCAGTCCAATATCTTCTAATTTTATTATCTACACTTTGCCTCTATTTTCGGCAATCAACTTAAATATACCATTGAATGTTTTTAATTACCTGTTTAATTATAAAATATGTTTTCAAATTTAACATGATCTGACTCATTGATTATCTAGTAAAATTGAAATTTTAGTATTCTGTTTTTAGATAATTCTATCAGTAGGTTTGTGCAGGTTTTTCACACCCCCCTTCATTGTGGGTGTTTTCCTGCAGTGGATTTTTTTTTCTAAGAATTTTCTTAGGTTTTTATATCCACTTAAATCTCTCTTATAATCATTATTTTTCTCTTTCTAATTCTTTTGGTACTTTAAACTTTTTTTTAAAGAGGTTATATGGAAGAAGAGACTTTTTAGTCTCAATCTCGCCTCCAAAATAAAGACTATTAAATATTTTATTACACTATTTGGTTCAGAATATTTTTTGTCCTATTTTTCTCCTCAAAAAACCAGGTGCGTCTTATGGTCCGAAAAATACGGTATATATATATGTAGAGTTCATAAATTTCAATATAAAAAGCTTTTCAGGAGACAAGTAATTTTGAATTCAAATATTAAAAATCATAAGATAATAATAAAATATATTTCATTTAATATAACTTATGCATCAGAAAAATAATAGACATGTATTACCCATCCAAAGCAGGCTATAGGTTAATTTAAATCAAACTATTAAATCTCAATTACCGCATTCATTTGTCGAATTGTCTTCAGAAGATGAGCTAATCTATCTTCAAAACCAGGGGCGAATGCTGATGGATCCAGAGCAACAAAGCACTGCCCTAAATCTGCTACTTCTGTTGTATTACTCCATTTTCTTATGAAAGGTCCATATTTGGCACCTATTCAGATAAAACATTTTCTTACATCAGGTTTTTTTATTGTATTTTCAAGTTCGTATTTCTTTATACATATTATTTACAGATATACTAATGAATGTGATTCTATTTCTCTCAATCTAAAGTCATAATATAAAATAATATCAAGAAAGATTCTTATGTTTTTCATCTTAGATTCTCTCTATTACTCACAATTCAAATTAATAGATATTTATCAGATTTTCCTGTATGTATTTTTATTTGTCTGAGTGCAAGAAAATGAATAATCTAACCTGAGAGTATTCCACAGAATAGTTCAACCATTAGGGCTAGTCCAGTTCCCTTATAGCCACTTGTTTCCTCAGCTCCGCCCAATGGAGACAGACAATATGCTTCCAAAGCCTCATCTGGATTCGTTGTTAACTGACCATTCTTATCTTGCGCCCATCCCAAAGGCATAGGCTCCCCTTTTCTTTGCTGGAGCTCTATCTGAATTGTTCACAGGAGAAAATGACATTTCTGCTTGAAAAAAGTAAAAATGGTCAATTTTACAAGCGAGATGTATTTTAACATAAATAAAATTTTCAGAGACGGATACATATAAGGTTGCATCAGAATCTAATTTTTCTGTATTTGATACTGTTCTTTGGTATGACCAAAGCATTTACACATAATAATAATCAAAGAAACATGTTATAACCTAAAGGCTCTATACAGTTACAAATGCTGTTAGATGTTTAAAATAATTTATTTTCAGAAAAACTTCTCTCCTTACATGAAAGTTGGAAATTAAAATATATCTTTGCATGGCATTCATTTTCTGTTTGAAAATTTCCAAAAACATGCCGTTCCTTCAGTAGAAGAATTTTCATTTTGAAAATAATACCTTTCCAAGGGCAACTGCAGTTGTTGCCATATCCAGAACAAAAGCATCATCCTTGGCTCGAGCTGCCACTGCAATTGGATTGGTGCCAAGAGCTGCCTAGGAAATGTTTTTTTTATTTATTATAACTGTGCATAATCTGCATCCTTCAATAGGATGTAAATAGATAATTTTTAATATTTTACGAGTATTGTAAAAATAGATATATCTTATGACGAATATGATTCTGATATTCATTTAAAACTTCAATATCAAAGGTTAAATATCAGGTAAAATTTTGTTAGAATTCTGAAAATGAAAAATATACGATATTTGTTGTAAAAATATTTTTATATTATGATTAATTCCCTTAAGCACTTTTGAAGGGCAAAGGAAGCCAAAAAATACCGATTCATGTGGTTCGAAAAAGGAAATAACGCTGTCTAAAGAGATTTGTGCATAAATTTACACTATTCACAAATATCTCTGCTGATATAATACAAAATAATATACATTTCATAATGAACAAACATTGTCCTCAATTTTCACCTCTTCATTAGTGGTCTGGTAACTCATTTGTGGCTGCATCAGTATAATTGCCACAATTTTACCTTTGAAATCTTTGATGTGCTATCCTCCGTTAGATCTACGGAGGATGAACGGTAAAATACTTCATATTGCATAGTTATAGTTTCTACCAGCATAGACTTTGTATATTTAAAAATACTTTGAATAATAAATTATGTGTACTTAATAATAATGATGGTAATTATAATGATATTAATAATAATTCATTTGAATTCCATTATCCGAATCATTTTTATCTATATAAAATACAGAAGTTTATAAATAGAGGAGTTCTGTAAATATATGTTCTTTTAATCTTACATAAATTTTTATATTATATCTCTGGGGAGAAACTTTAAGATATGATGTAAGTTATTACTCGGAGTTATAAGTATTGGTATAGTAGAAATGATATAATTTTTTGAGATTAGATCATAATCAATTCATTAGAATATAATGATATATATAAATAATAATAATATATAATCCATAATTTCTTAGAATATCTCTAATGTTCGGATGTGGGATAAGGAGTTGCTGTTTCAATTGTTCAATTCAATTGTTGCTAATGAAATATATAAATTTATTCTAGATTCTTGAATATTTTTAACTTTGAAATACCTTCTTAAGCTAAGGTAAGACCATACATAAGCAAGCCTAGAGATCGAATTTAATATATGTGAAGAAGTGCTTAGAAAAAGATCTGGAAATGTATTCGGAATGGAAGGAATAATTATAGTAATACTTACTTCCTTGCACCTTGTTGGGCTTAATAGTGGAGATGTATTCGTAAAGGAAATTCCCTGGAAATATAAGAAAGATATCTATAAAATAAGAATTGTAATTAATTTGTTATTGTCATGTAGTTTGATATTCACAATTTTTTTCACAGTTTTTTCTTCATCATATCATTCTGTAGTTTAAGTCAAATTTACTACTCAACATAATTAATAGGGTTAAAGAGGTATTGCACCAGAACGATGTGCTCCGTTAAAAAATCTGATAGAACCTGGAATCGAACCCAGGTTTCCAAATTGCCATTTGGGTACTCTATCCGTTGACTATTTTAAGTCCATAAGATGTATCGTTTTTCCCTATTTTTTCTGTGCCATGTTGAAGTTAGAGCTCTCATGCAGCAAGAGTATCTTTAATGAGATGTAGAGAGATAAGAATCTGGATAGAAGTGCTCGCGAATAGTGTGCAACTTAAAAGACATACTCCTTTAAAAATTCTGCGAAGAACCCTCTAAATAATAGTGCGTTTCTTTGTAATATGGATTTTGATTATAAAAAATGGAAATGACATTCAATACTACTAAATTCGTTGTAAAGGAAACTTATCTATTCAGCAAAGATCCAAAAAGAAGTCGAGTTCGCAGACAATTGGATATTGCAGGAGTAGTACAACTCTTATTGGGTTGAATATTTCATGAAATCAGATCGACCACGTCGAAATGATATGAAAATTATATATTCAAACTTTTTAACGCGAAAATCTAATTTTCTTTAATTTTTGCTTTGAAAAAATTATTCATGATGGCAATTTGCAAGTTTGACATCAATAATTGGAATAATTCATAATAATTTAAAGTATCTTTATATCTCGCAATAATTTAAATTTTCTATATATCTCCCAATAGTTTAAATAAATCTTTATAATATCTCACCAAAAATCCCTTCTCTACGGCTCTGAGACCATACCATCCCGCAATTCCATAATGGTTCGACCCTGTAACCAAAAGTAAATTACAGATATTTAAAGATGTGATACTTCATATTTAGATGATTCGTTTATAAGATTTAATTTACGCTCAAAGCAGTACTTTAACCTTTCTTTTGGACAAAAGTTTACTGTCAGGTCACTCGCAGATATATTTTATCCTGGATTTCGTTATTGAGAGACAGTTATAGCTTTAAGTGAGTTAAGTAATGGCTATTTTTGTATTTAAAAATTTGTTTACTTCTGCTTAAATCCTTTTCGAATCGATACTTTTGGCACTTCCTGTCGAGCCAAAAATGCCCTCGGAAACTAAATTGCCTATATTACGAACACAAGTGAACTATATATTGCATTGTCTATTTTGTAGATTATACCTTTTATCGCAATCTTTTTCATTGAAATTATGTTCAGTAAACATCTAGAATACTGTGCGACTCAAATGAACGTCTAAAATTTGCAATTGAATGATCGAACGAAAATATCTGCAATCCGTAAACAACGTATGATTCTTGACCACATACGATGCTTCAGCTAAACTGATCAGAAGTGGAAAACTCCAAATCTTACCTCTAGCTGATACCCAACCTATTCCTGATTCTCTTGCTTTTTTCATGGCAAGATCCATGCAGAAGTTTCCGACCACTGGACCTAATCCATTATTTCCATGTACAAGAGCAACCGCAGCCTTTTCTTTTAAAATTGTAGGAGTTGCTCCGGCATCACAGCACTTGGAGCTAACGTCTCTTACGTACATCTCTACATTGATGAGAAGAATTTTTGAAATGAAATCAGAGCATAATATTTCCAAATCTTACTAGAATACTACTCTGTACCAGAATCAAATATTAGGTCTACCGGAAACTTCTGTCCGTTTTAGAATAAAACGAAAGAATAATTTTTTTCATGCTTCGAATAAAGTTTATTGAATAATATAATTTCCATTTAAGACTTTTTCTTTTTTTATGACTTTTTATGACAGAACTTTCCGGTAGACCTAATGTAAGGTTAGCGAAAAAGTTTTTGGAATTCACTCCATGATATTTATTTAAACAAAAATAGATCACGATCAATTAATTTTTAAAAAATACCATCGCATTCTTCCATCGATATAGTTGGGTATGTACGTATACATTCTGCGTTTTGGAGTTGAAAAATTCATCCAAGGCTGTGCGAGTTTTCCTGAGAGAAAATTCTGCGCGGAGCGAAACAAGTGGTAGTCGAATGGGGGCAATGTCGGGACGGGCGTGGAAGAATCTCCCAATTCAACTAAAGCAATTTCTGTCTATTCAGTTTTGCAACATGCAGGTTATCATGTAGGTATCGAAAGCTTTTCAATTGCAACTGTTTTGAGCGATGAACATCAGCTGAACGTTGGAGCTAAGATCGAGAAACTGAAGAATTCCTTATTATTATTATTCCTTGGAAGTCTTATTCCTTGGAATCAGCTCCCAATTCACTGGACAGTGTTCTTCCCAATACTCAAAAGTACTTTTCTCTGATGCACCACTGACTTAGAAATAGCCTGCGGTGTTTAACTGACATCCGTCGATGACCTAGGATGAAATTTTCAACTTCAAAATGCCTCAGATGTATGCAGAAGGTATCCATGTTTACCAAATCAATGGAAGAAAGTACTTGAAGAAGATAAAAATTATTTATTATAAACATGATCATGATCTGTTTCCATATAATAATTAAATGGTAAAAATACTCCTTTGATTTGAGGATCGTACAAACAATTATGTCAATGTCAAACTTTATACGTTTATTGAGTTCCTAGTCTCATTCATACATGTAGCAAATCATGTGACAACGTGAGACAGAGTAAAAGAAAAATAGTCATGTTTCATAACTCACCAAGTCTATTGAGTCCGTGGCTAAAATGACCTCTGTAATCTGCTGCAACCAGAAGATCAGCCATTGCCTTTGCGTGAGTTTTTGGGGTTCCAACCCTTTCCATTGCTTGCATGACAAACCGATGAACTTCTTTAACAGGAACTATCTTCCCTTTTCGGGCGGCCATTCTTCTGAAGAGATAGAGGAAACAGAGTTTACGTTACGTATATATTATATTATATTGATAATATGCGAAAAGAGCACCATACAGTACTTTTTGACCATCGATTTACGACGAAAGAGATATTTACTTATATACTACTCTATAAATCTACTTATTTGAAGAGTAAGAATCAAGAAAAACAAATATCACACATATGGAATCAAGCATGAAATTTTTCTCAAAAACATCACAGATTCTAGAGATATTTTATAGTAGACAAATAGAATTAAGATTATTTAAATTACATTAAATTCAGAAAATTTTACCAAAAGACGAGAGTTTTATAAAGGTTTCATAAAGAATAGAGTAAAATACGCGCTATATCTTTCAAAAACCAATCAAGAACCCCTTCACATTTTATCTTCGTATTTGTTAATGGAACATAAATCGTAAAATATTTCGCAAAGTTCAATCTTAAAATCAAAAAATTTCATGAAATTTTTACGCTCGCATTAAGTTAATAGTTTCGGTAATTTTGTTTTCCTATTTATTTTTATCCTTTCACAACAAATACGTTACTCCTCTTTTCGGTAGTTTCTGATTCAGTTACCTGAAAATATCAACATGTAATCGAATCACGATAGAAAATCATGTTCATGCATCGAATTCCTTTCCGCAATATTTAACGTAATTGCCTATGAATTTTCAATGCTAAGAGGAGGTCATAAATTCAGGAAGTATCTCTTCGCTCTTGCGTTTGAGGCTGATATCGATTTTGACAGAGATTCAGCGCAAATATGTGCTCAGTTAGCGTAGGTCGTGGATGGAGCACACTTCTCTGGCATAGGGTTTCTTTCCGTGACCTTCACCTAATTGCGGTGTTACGTCAGAGCACTATATTGATTCACACAGCTTCCCTTTTGTTCACGGTCCCCTCGCCTTTCTTTAAACTTTCTCCGTAACATCTGACAAGCATACATTTCAATGTCAAAATTACGATCACACGAATGCCTTTTCCGTTAATTTGGTTCTGGACCAAACGTTCACGCAGGTGATGCGCCAAGATTCAATACGTAGTTAGCATTACTTATGCATTTTTCTACCTTACTACTAGTCTGCTATCACTTGATTTTAACCAATTCATAATTATTAGTTATAAATACCTTTAGCGGAAATCAACGAGACCGTCTTCATCATCGATAAATGTAAGTAGACTATCTCTTTATGGATAGTAATGTTTATTATTAAGTCTAATAATTTTCCATGTTCGATTACTTCAAAACAGTTTCATTTTAACAGAGGTTATCTCATGTCATCATCGAATCAGGATGATGAATGCAGATTCGGCACAAGTCGGCAACATAATTGAAATTCAACTGGAATGGTATTAACGGAAATTATAATTTAGTATAATTTTAAACTTACAATAAATTAGCGAACGCTCGAAGTAAATTTCAGCGAGGCGTAAGAGATTTCTAAAAATATAAAGATGGTATGTTGGAATGCATAGAAAATTATAAATGAAGTTGGAAAAAGCTTCCATCGTTCCGGATTTCTAAGACATATCGACAAATAAGTAATTCTAGGGACCAGAAGTTTACTAAAACATTTATATTTGACATAGTTATTTCCTTTGAATACGATACAAATATTTCAATACTATAAGAATACATCAATCCTAGATATATTTCCAGTCATTTAGGAAAGTTTCGTAATTTATCCAGCATACGTTTCTCAGTATAACGAATTCTAAATTTGTTCGAATTTATGATGGTCACAACTGTTAATTATCAATAATGCCATATTATTTCCGAGAATATGATTGTATGAAATTTAATGTGACATAGATTTACGAGATATTTTGGCATTCCATTCAAACGTCGATATTTTTTCAAACACAAGGAACTGATCTATTTTGCTAATAAAAAGAATAACAAGTAATCGAAAGACTTCCTGAGACAGCTAATAAATCCTCCTCGAATCGAATGAATGATAGTTTTTTTTTTAATTTTTGAAGATTAAAGCGCGCTCTTTTTCACAAACTTGAACAGAACAGAAAATAGCGACTTGACTGTGATTCGATCCCAGTTTTCCCACGTGTCTATATCTAAAAATGAAACCTCCATGCCATTCATCAGTTATCTCGATTGTACCACTTTTCTAGTTGATAATTCATTGGAGGTGTGATTGTCTAATGTTCTTGTACGGTTGGCATTCCCTCAACGGGTTCGCCTTGGCTTTTTTGAAGTGTTGCCGGTGAATTTGGCTTGACTAAGAAGAGTTGGTCTAGAACAGTTCCGTTCTCTGCGTTGAAAATCAAGGTTATATTTATTACTTAAGTTTATTGTAATAATTCATATTCCTTATTGAACATTTCTCGTACAGCTACCACTTAATTTGGAAGAACGCTTAAGAACAAATGCGAAGAATAAGTTGGATGTTGAAGATCAATAGAGATTGTCCTTGACAAAAATTAACCGAGAATCAGAACAACTGCTGAGCAAAATCATTACATTGATAGTTAATACTAAATAAATCATTACTACTATTGTTTATTCTGAAAATAGTTCCTTTATTTTGTAAACACAATATGAGAAGGCGTTTCCTAGTGGAAGGTTATTACAATGAGGTAATTTTCATGCAATTGCGCAAGGAGATTTTATAGAAGCATGCTTCAACAGCTAGCAAACATAATCAGCATTGAAGAAGATATTATATTTAAGATATTCATTTCCTCTATTTTGTGTTTTATTTATGAAAATGGCGGATGAGGAATGAGTTTAGATTATCTTGCAAAGATCTGAAGAGGGTCGCTAATTATAAAAGGTTGGGAATCACCGTTTTACAAAAATATCTCTCTGATTCCCATTTAATGGTAATCATTATTATTACGTCTCATAATAACGTCTATGTCTGGGTAAGCTGGCGGAGTTTGCTACCTCAGGCCAAAACAGAAAATCAAGTATTCAAAACCATTATAAAAGACCTTAAGTAACAAATCCTTGGATAGTATTGAATGTGTGATGAGCGCGTACATTTTCCAATTCCAATTATATATGCAACTTCGATCTAAATTTGGTGATATCCAGATGTATTTCTAGATATCGGGAAAACGACTCGTGTACGGATAAAGATTCCGAAGATACGTCCACAATGATGCAATAATTCTTGGAACTGGCTCTAGTTCACTATTACCGTAACACTCTCCTAAGCTCGCAATCTCGTAATGATGATCTTTTCGCGCGACAAAAAGAATACTTTTCACTCTTCATTTTATTTCATTCACGTCACTGAAGTATCGATTGTCGCCGATGTGGGATTTGCTATGAATATAAGTTTATAAAGCGAAAGGATATGCGTTATATATAGAAACGATACATTTATTAATCCAATTTCATTTTGTCGTTAACTTCTATTAACTCGTTATTATGGTCAATTTATTATGACTATTCTACCCTGAGAAAAAACACGACGTTATGCCGAACAAGTGAAAAAAATGTAAATCAACATTATTTTTTGATAAATATGTCAACATTTTCTACAAACGTTCCAATTTCCAAATTCAAAAGACTAAGATCGAAACATTTTAAAGCGCATCGTAATCAGTTGTTCACGGAATATTACGATGAATATCAATTTGTTATACGATTTAGGTTGAATTTTCAGGAGGCCTCACCTTTAGTCGGTGCTGTATCACTCAAAGTTGATTCTCTCGTAACTTAGATGATCTGACTGCTGCTTGCTTAGGTGCCTCACTGAAGTGCAGATGCATCCGCGCATTTGGGGTGGGGAGTGTGGAGGGGTGCCGCGCTTTGCAGTGCTGTGTCAGGATTATGTGATATAGCTATACTCAGACAACTTTACTTTTCTAATATTTATTCGGAAATCGGATCCAATGCCATGCAAAGGGGTTCCGTATGGAATCAATGATTTCTTCGACGGTATCTCGTTATTTGCGGGTGGTAGAGGACGCAATAACCAACCGATCGACTTACGCTTTGTTTGCAAGATATTATTTTTCCCGACTCGTTCTTTTATCACGGCGAATTTTCTAAAAGCGCTATTATCTTCGCGTTTAACCTTTAATAGCCCTCGAATACAGCAGCAATTACACGGAAAACAGATAAACAAGTCGAGAAGATCTTAACGGGAAAAATAATCTGCTAAAACCAAACAATTAAATGCTAACGAATTAGAATTTTTAGAATTTAACGAATTAGAATTTATGTTCTCCCGTGCATTTCGTCCTCACGAAGTTTCACATATTTGTTATATAATAAAACTTAATATTCTTAATGAACTTAACTTCCGATATATATACATTACATTGTTGTCTCCTTTATCAAAATTTTGTTTTTGCTTAGGAACTCCTGTAACAATTCTTCGTAAAGTTTGTCTCACCTTCCACAGCTGTTTATCTTCTCATTCCTATTTGAGTGAAGCATTCCAGTAATTCCACTGCTTTCGCACTGATATAGTTGACAAATCCTGCAGCTTCAAATCACGAAAATCCTTACCGTTCTTATATTACTCAACCAAGATTTTCTATTCTTTACTCAGGAACCTTATCTTCAGTTCCATAAAGATCCACCTTGCTCTCATTCCATTGAGCTGTAATTACTTCTATTCTAATACTGTGAAACATCCACGAACCAATCATTCCCTACGTATACTCTATGACCGCAGCTGATTTACTCAGCTCTCTTATTGTCAAATACTTCTGGTTCTCACGTGAATTGATTTTACTTTCAAGTTTAACAAAAATTACCTTACTTTGCAAATAGAGTTAAATTCAAGTAGTATTTTTATAAACATGAAGAAACGATCCTATCGTCGTAAGATAGTTAACAGATCCACTCATACTGAAATATTTATCGATTGCATGATTGCGTTGCCTTACTCTGCTGTTCACGAGAAAATATAGATTGATGATATTGACTAGATTTAACAATATTCACTCCAAAAAGGGGAAAATTGCCTTGAAATAGTTAACGAAGGTTATAATTCAGATGCTGATAACGTTTGTTCTGAAGTCTCAACGGTAAGAGAATAGCCTTGACTTTGACGGAAGCGTAACTTCTTCGTAAGATTACTAGCTTATCACAAAGTACGCCTTCGTCAAATTCTAGCTCTTGCTTTAAATATTTACATGTATTTCTTAATTGTTCACTATAAGTTTGACGATTCCATATGAAAAGAAAATAATTCATCAGTATATGGAAGTTTTACTGAGAGAGCTTTGCACGAAAGTCCGTTATTAGCTGCGTAATCTTGAATTCAACAACGATAAAAACAAGCGAGCGATTAAATATTTGCAGCTATCTGCTGATTAACGTTCTTCTTATGAGTAAAGGTTTAATTAAGAATGTAATGATATAGGTGTGAATAAGAAAGCCCGAATAAATGGTTACGTAAAGCATTATTAAAATGGAATAGTCTGAAAACCGAACGTGAGGATCAAAAGATGAATACAGGAAGAAAAGGTGATATAATAAAACAGATCCTCTATGCGAAGCCAAGATATTCCAGTAGTGACTATAAGTCGTCGATGAGGCAATATGCGATACAAGTACGAGTGATAGGAGTCTATCTTTGAGTCTATGAGAGTCCGATACGACTATGCCTACGATACTATATTACCACTCAAATTTGCTGTAAGTCAAGGCAGTGCGACATCCACGAGATAAATAAACACGGCCGTGGACTCATTCAACATCTATTTCTAGCTGAAAGAGATTTAGGATGGAGGCGGGATGGGACTGAAAACTCACTCTGCAAAATCGGTGTCTCTTCATTAAAGCTATTAAGTGATAAACAGTGAGAAATTTAAGATTTTTTAGAATTATTGTGTATTAGAAAATAGTGAAAAATAATAATAATAATTTTTAATGATGATTAATTTTTAAAAACATTTTTCAACAAATTCATTTTTCAAGTTTCAATGAAAGTTATAAATATCGGAATTTATATTTCTAATGAAGAAACGCGAAGATTTATTTATTTTTGAAAGTAAAATCGTGTCTCATTTTCTTTCATTGATTTTCTTTTAGGAATTTATTTCCTGCTTCTCGTGACTGATATCATTTATAGACCTAAGCTTGCATAGAAATTAGGCTGTCATTGAGAACTTATTTGGGTCGTAATCAGGTTCACTACGTAACAACTGTAATCTACAATTATCGGTTTCCGCTGAAAAAAAATTAAAATGATTCTTTTCTGCTAGTAAGAATATATCAGACGCATTTCTAAAATCAAATGATGAATTAAGGAGCTTTATCGGATACTTAAAGACGCAAATGGGATCATCCGATGACGAAGGAACTTTTTTATTATTATTTATTTATTTCGTTTAATTGCATTTGTTTACTTGTACTATTCTGTCTTCGTACTTAGTTGCGAATTTATTTCGCAACTTGTAAGTGTATCAATGTATATATTTTCACGCTTATGTATTGAATAGAACTCATTATGGCAATAAACTGTTGTCCTTTATGCTGTCCCAATTATTTATAACCCTTCCTTACTATTTAAGCATTTCATTTGAATTTCTAATGATACTAAAACAATCAACAAAAAATTAGCAGTAATTTACTCATTGAATTACGTAGTCAACTTTTACTTAAAGAAACTGCAAAAACACATGAAAAACTTCTAGCACGGTCAATAACAGCTCGCAATCATCATTAGTACTTTACAAATCAAACAACGAAGATTCCGTACTGTACAGTATTTAAACTGCGTACTCTTACATAATAGCATGACGTAATTACGCGGCAAAACGAAATTCAAAGAGGTTCTAATTGTAAGTCATAAAGAGGTCTCTGTACGTCAATCAGTACAACAAAGAGCAAGTTTTATGTTTATAATGACTCTAACTAGGTTAAAAATACCTAACAAGACCTAACAATTACTTCAACATACGTACTTCTAATACCCAATTGTCTCTGATTTATGATTGATGCCTTGGTAAGTACCGAAATACAGTGACCTTACTTGATTCAACGCGTTGATCCATAACAGTGTCTATAACAAGAGGTCCTCAAAACTTTACGTTGACATTCCTAAGGGGTACAGCCTGACCGTTTTTTTTCGGATGTTAGTACGATTGAATGCCCATAAGGCTCACGAAACCTGATCTGGGATCTGTTAGGATCTTCCCTGTTCGTAGGGTTAGGGAATACAGGTCCTGTGGAATCTAATCTCGGTGATTACTTATTGGGATAGACGTACTGACTATAGTCCGGCGCCTTTTTTTTAAGGCGTACCCCGCTAAGATCCCAGAAATGACAGCATAAGAAAAACAATGTGCTCAGTAGTACTTGGAGAATGGTACTGCTAACACTAATATTTTTTAGATAAATTTGAGTATTGTGCATTTTTCATAAGACGCTTGGAAATTTTAATTTATTCTTTAAAAGACCACTTGCTTGTCTATCCTTATAAGCAACATACCTTCCGGTGTTTGGTTGCGGGTGTCTCCATGTCTCTACTTATATAATCGGTTGCTCTATCATTATCGAGTAGTTGCGGGAAGATCGAATTTTTTATCGAATAGTTCGGGCATCTGATTCCCTGATCTTTTCCTTATTGTCAGAGCACCTTGTAGAAAAGGGAGGACGGATATTAGCAGTGACATCTTCCGAGTAGGTACCTTCTCTGAATTTATCTAATAGGTTTAGCCTTTTTTTACGTTACGCTCACCGAATTATCGTAGCAGTTCTTTGCAAAACGGATCGCCTTTCGCAGACCCTTTTCTATGTCGCTGATGTAACGTTTTTCCGCAGGGTCCCATATACTGTACTTGTATCATCATTAAGGTGTATAGCCTGATGTTTGCCGGATTTTAGGTTCGCTTCATGACTCATAAGGCTCACTAAACCTGAATTCCGCACTGGGGATCTGTGAGGTCTACTCTATAAAGATGGTTAGTGAGCACAGATTCTGTTCTCTAATCCCGGTGATTACTTTTTGGCGTCGCGTATTTTGTGACTGTTGTAACCCGCTAAGATCCAAGAAATGACTTGTTAGAAGAATAATGCACTAAAATTACATGGAAGAGGGTGCTTAAAAAACATATACAGAATTTTTTCATTTAAGTTTGAGCGGTGTGTGAGTTTCATAAACCTTTCGTAAATCTTTCTTTACTGATTCATTTTTTCACACATTATGCTCATTGCGACATCGTTTTATTTTCTTTATTATCAGCTATAAATTTTCTCGCCTTATATCTATCACTTCCTGTCAATCCGTGACTAGTGAATATTATTTTCGTTATTAAAGATGTTATGTATATCTTTATGTATATCTTTAACATCTTTTCCGTAAATATAAGAGTAATATGTTTATAGAGGAATGATTAACGAAAGAGTACGTGTAAGATTCGATCTAAATTCGAATTACTCACACGGAATGTATTTCAATCTTGGTTGAGCAGTGTGTGATTTTCATAACCTTTCGTACACTTTATTCATTCATTATTAGACGTATCATTTGCATTTTTCAAGATTAATTTTAGTCGTGTTTTGAACAGTTATGAATAAATAATAGTTGGATATATAAATATTTTTGTTAAATAATTTAAATTATTAATACGACGGAAATTGATTATTAAACGAAAATTAATTATAGTTTCTATTGTTTTAAAAAGTGATTCATTGTATTTAAGTGTATTTCAATGTATAAAAACGTGTGTATATATGTATTTTCTATTTAATGTATATCATACGAATCTAATGGAATAAATATATTTTTTCGAGATTATTAGTGTATTTATTTTCGTGTATTGAAATATATCCTGTTATTTCTCCTTTTAGATTGAGCAATGTGTGAAACTAATAAAAATTTCGGCAAAACTTTCTTTATTCAAGATAAGATATATCAACCATTTACTTGCAGTTTACAAGCTTAACTTTACTCGTATTTTAAACCGACAGATATAATATAAAAAACTTTCTGTTTAATTCATGAATTCAAAGAATTTACGATTAAACGAAGACTTAAGAGCCACCTACGAAACTTCTATCATATCTATTTGGAATTTTGAATTTTCCCTCTTCATTATGACTTGCTAAGAATAACGTAGAAATGATCACGAGATGGCCCATGACATGTATATGCAAAACATCTACATTTATCACATTTTATTTCGAATGAAGGGCAAGATTCCTTCAAATGTTAACTTCATTTGGATATACTTGATAAACTTTATCGATTCACCATTCCATTTTTACAAATTTCAGATTCGCTTCCATAATATCTCTAAATTCAACTCTTGCTACCCTCGTTTCCACAGACCTCGCCATAGCCTCCCTTGATTTCTCGCATTTACGGAGGACACCTTTTGGGTATATAAGGTTTAGGACGAGGACAAAATTTTTGGGGGGGCATGGAGGAAATGCTACACCAATGCACATCGGTGTACATTTCCTCAACATGTCCTCCCGTTCCAGAGATTCTGGAACAGATTTTGAACGTAATGAAAGACACCCGCCGAATTTAAAGAAAAATAAATTAAGACACATGACTAATCACCATTTCGTCATAATTCAAATGGCGTAATTTAAGACACCCGGGGAACGAAAATTTTCATAATAAATCGAAAAACGCAAGATCACGAAGAATCTAAAAGAGGAAGAAGTTCTTTTTAATGGAAACGCAATTAATTTGAAATGGGTCACCCCACCCTCATCCCCCTAAAGCCTAGGGGGTTCAGAATTAGTCGGTCTTTTACTGTCACTACGGTATCCACGATGACTAAAGACCAAAATTACAGAGACATCTATTCCACCAACCCTCTAATTTCCAATTCTTCCCTCTTCGTCGTGTCCTCATACTCACCTCGAAAAATTTAGTTCTTGACATTGCCGTTTTGGCGCTGATACCCACCAATTTCAACTACCGGGTACATATACTCTCTTTGACCCTTGGTTCTCGACACTGCCGTTTCGGCGCTGAAACCCACAGTTTCAACTACCGGGTACATATACTCATCTTTGACCCTTGGTTCTCGACACTGCCGATTCGGCGCTGATATTCAAGGTCTTCTCTGTTACACATCCTTTCGTTCCGATCCGTTCCCTTAATACTTGGGAGATCAAATAATTAAACGAAACCATGCGCTTCAAAATTATTTAATATTTCGATTTCTACATTCTCAGTCTTCACATCCCACAGTTCCGGTACGAATCTCGTTGAACGTGTTCCGCTTCGGACTCATCTCCTCCCCGCCTGCGCTGCAACCCGCTTCAACCGAATCTTCACATCGCTACCACTCTTCGTCTGCCTTCCACTCCAATGATCCTCCTCCATGACTTTTTCCCTGTCAAGGAAAAAGATAACATGCAATATATAATATCGTCTTATAAATCGTCTAGCCACTTTGCACGGCAAACTGTGCTAACCAAGGCACATCTCACAAGGCAATTCCTTAAAACAGACGCGAAGAACGAGATAAATTTCACTTTATTCTGCTTATTATTAAATTTACCGCCTTACCTAACAAAACTCTGACCCTTGTAACAAAAAAAATGTTATCGAGGGCAAGCGCCCGAAGAGAGGCTGTTGCAGCCGAATTAACGCTATGTTCATTAATTAATGTCAAATTATGTTAATTGAATCTTCACCTCATTAGGTCTCTTCTTTTGCCTTCTGCTCCGATGATGAACCTCCATGTTTCTCATTACTCTTTTCACAGTGAAGAAAAAGAGAGAAAGAGAGATAAGAAAATAACAATAATATTAGATAAGTAATAAATAATCCGCATCTCATCTACGAAGGCGAATTCAAAAAGGCAAAAGGCTTTTTTTTTTTTTTTTTTTTTTGGACCCCGGTTGTACCTAGCTCAACAACAGGCATTCACAAACCTCTAAATCTTAACTCGAAAATATGCGCCTTAGCCGGGATTTGAATCCGGGACCTCGTCGTTAGTGGTTGAGAATGCTGACCGCCCTGCCACCGAGGTCGAAGATTTGAAAAGAATAGGACTCTGACGTAATTGTTATTGTGACCAACACTTCCACAATTCTCACTATTACTATCAAATTCCCTACATCACCCTTACATCTTTTCCTTATCATTTCTTCGCTTAACAACGTCATGACCTCTGATTTCGCGGCATGACCGAGTAACTTGACAAGAATGTGATGGACTCACACAAAACCAATGTAGATCATGAAAGATATTTGTCTTTGTTTATGTAGATACCCTGCGAGCCACCTTTCGGTGTGTGGCAGGTGGTGCATACACCGTGAATTTACTTCCCTAGACGGTTATTTTCGCGTATTGTTCGAGGTAAAAATGAATTTTTGAATCGATTAGTTTCCACATCTATTTCCCTTATTTTGTTCGCTGTATCTGATCGGCACATGATCTGTACTACGTCTTCCATGAACGTTTCTTCTCGAAATCTATTTCGTAAATCTAATCTACACTTTGATCTTCTTTGTTCTAATGATTCCCAACCCGAATCCTTGAGCAATTTAGTTACGCTTATCGATTTATCGCAGCAAATTTACACGAAACGTATCGCCTTACGTTGGACCTTTTCTAATTCACTCACATATAATTTTATCGGCAGGGTCCTACTCACTACAAGCATATTCATGGTATGGTCTGACTAGCGCAAAGTAACATCGCTGGCGAACTTTTCCTACGCTCTTACATATTATATTTTCCCCGCGTATTCAACTGCAGCTCCTAGACCAGGTTAAAATCAATGTCTTCAATCAGAAATACAGAAAGCTATCAGTTCAGCAATATTTACACTTTTCAGATCATCCCTATCTTCTCTATCTGTGATGCGCTTCGTCGTGCCCTCAAGGATTTGAGTTAAAGCAGAAGCAAAAGTTCATATATTGGTAGCTCTAATATACAATTAATAAAAATAAATAGTGTACCTTCAAAAATACCTTCAGTAAGACAGGGCTCGTAAATCAAAACATCGACATAATAGTGCCACGGGATGTTTCGGAAACCTATCGGAGAACAAATATATAAACTTTTGACGTAATTAATTATTATTTTTATTTTCTCCTCATACCATGGAATATATAACGGTGCAAGTAGAAGACGCTCTCTTTGCGCGACGAGCAGGATATTAAAAAATTAATATATTTAGATAACAGAATTAAACCACCCGGTAATCTTATCCCCCTTAAGACGTAATTTCCACGAAAAACGTCAAAATTAGCTAAAATATTTCTTTTTTTAAAATTTATTTACTTTTCTCCAAAAATGAAAACCCAATTTCTGCACTGACGTTTCATTCAATTAACACACTGCGTTTCTGTTACAAGAAGAATTAAATGGTTGTAAACACCCAATAGGTGGCAGCGGTGGGATTTGATTTAATTTTTGCGAGCTTTTCTTTGAGACTCTTTTGGACTACCTCTTAGTTGTCGTAATATCGCGAAAAACTAACTTCTAACTAAAACTACTTAACTATACTTTTGCAAATTTTTCCTTTTCATTCAGTCTTTCTATCATATCGTTGCTATTAAATTTTTAAATATGACGGAGACTTCTGCTAATTTTTCCCCAATCCTTTCCACCAACGTAACCGACCTTATATATTTAATTGAAGTGTTTTCGGGTTTGGATAACGAGAGCGTCGAATACTTTTTGGATGCCATAGATTCAACCGCGGAGCTGTGTAATTGGTCGGACACCACGAAATGTATCGTGGTTAAATTAAAAGTGCGTGGTAGCGCGCGGCAGTGTTTACGCTCCCTACCAAGTGACGCACTTCTCTTTGGGAGAGCATCGAAAGCAGTCGAGTTGCAGTTGCGACTCAAGAATGGTCGTTCGTCCAAACCCGTCTCCTCCGATCCGCTATCCCTTTCCCTACGCCTTGCATCTCAATAGAAGTCTCCCCCTCTATAGTGTAAGGTAAGGCACTTCGTATTGCTTTTGTAACTAGGTCTATTTTTTTTCAAAAGAGAAATAACAAATATTTCAATAATTACTAAATCAATTTCGTGAATAAAATATTTTATTCCATTATAATGACTAAATTCAACTGAGATTATTAACTAACGGAAAATAACATAATTCGTAAGTATTTGTTGACGAAAATGCATTTCAATGCGATAAATTACATTTAAATAAAATTGAATATATTAAAGCACAATAGCTTTATTTTTACACAAAATAATACGTGTGCATTAAATATGAGTAGCATTGAATAAATCTTGTTTTAATTCAACTTACACGATTATGCAGTCCTACGGGTATAAAGCTCTCAAATACTTTGAATCGATCAATCTCTCTGAATCTCTGTGATGCTTCTTAAGTCTTTACGATTTAATCTCCTGATCATTGCATCTTAATGGGCCAAAAACTTCTCATGTTCATATGCATATTATAAACATAGTCATCACTCAGTTAAGGTGACAGTCTCAGTCATAGCTCCTATATCGTCTCCCTCCTACCTCAAAGTTACTACACCAAAGCATATAAATTTCGTGTTACTATTGCTCTAATGAGTACACATTGGTGGTTATTTCTAGCTAGTACATATAAAATTTGTTCACTGTCTTAACGTTCCCTGCAATATGCCATAAGGTGGTTTGTGGGGTATATATGTAAACATGTAACTTAAAATAAATTTCCTTTCAAACATTAACTTTTTAATTCATTAAATATATTCTCCAACTCATTTAATACTTTTTTTAATTTAAACATTACCAATAAAAATTTAAAGCATTTCATAATTCAGCCTGCAGTTTGAACTTTTAAGTCCGTCATCTTCCATTTTATTTTCAATGCCTATAGTTAAAATAAACAAAATAAAAAGGACAAATTACTCATAAGCAAAAATTATATTACAAATGACAACACAGTGAAAACAAATTCACATTGATTTCCGTTTAGTATTCAGAAGAACAACCATTCCTCACACATCTTCACGTTTGATACATTCATTACTGAACTCCTTTATTGACTGTCACTTCCTAATTTCACTTCATACTTATTGACATGTAAAAAAAATCTATCCTTTTCCCATCTATAGCTCACGAAACTACTCCTAGAATTCAACTAGTAACTATTTTCCTTCTTCAATGATTTCAATTCCTCCTTTCAATCCTACACAAACAGTAGATTTGAACCTGAGCATACATAACACAAAATCCTCATAATCATTAGTATACTATGTTATCCACCTTTATAGTGGATGTGAAACCTCTGTTCACAGTCACCTTTGACTTAAGTACAGAATTCAATTCCTCAGCAGAGGGATATGAATTTTTATAAGGATATAATCTCTACTATACAAACACTCTCATTTACAGACATGGACTATTTATTTGGCACAATTTTCACTTTGTATGAACACCAATGCCTTGGGTTTTCTGACCTATCACTCAAAAAAGATAAGTTTTATCCCTTTAGAAATAACATTTATAAAATAATATAATAACTGAGGGAAATCATTACTCAAATTAAGATGCACAATCTTTTACTCTAGTTGAGTAATTAAGAATCACATCTTATTATACGATTCATTTAAAATATAAGATGCTGACCAGTCGATGTAAAATGATGTGATCAAAATTGTGATTGATTGTCATTTTTGTTCCATATATTTACATAAAAGTGATTCTCTTGAAATATTATAATCTCTATACTTCTTAATGGACATAAAGTTCCAGCACAAAGACAAGAGCCGAAAGCTATCATACACATCAGGTATATTAATCATCAATTCTCCCACATAGAGAGTTATCTTGGTGTGTCAATTATTTCTTAAATTAATATACAGCTATAAACAAGGTGATTATGATCATAGCACCTTTCATCTTCTTTGCTAGTTTTTCATCACTAAAACTCTTTAGAGCAATCAAAGGATGACATACTAAAAGAGTTAGATTTTAATTTATATAAAACTAAACATCAAAATTAACTGCATTAATTTAATCTAATATAAGTTTGAAGATATGTCCAAACTAGATTTTATCATTTACTATAATATTTCCACACTGTTAACTGTCTTTATACCACCCAATTTACTTATTTCAAACACTTGAATGCCTATACTCCAGATTACCTTAAATAATGGAATTTAATTTTACACTTTAAATTGACTATTGAAAATTTAATCATAGAACTTCTAAATACGAAAATAATGAATTTTACTCAAGTATCTCCTTCAATTCAGTTTGTAGAGGTTAAGCAGTTTAATGATACTCTTGAAAAATATATAAATAATTAATTTTCAGATCACCTTTTGTTGCCAAAAATGTTCCTTTTTAAGCTGTCATTAACAACCCTTCATAAAATTGCACTATGGGTCTGTAAATTAGGATTGCATTTTGCATATAGAAATTCTTATTTCATGTTATCACTGAGTTACACAGTTCTTTTACATTGAGCGAGTTTTATACTTCATTAACTTTAAATGGAATTCTCCTAGGCCATAAATTTATCTGAAATAGAAAGGATAAAAATATAAATTCTTTATAATAATACTTAAATTCAGCTTAGAACTCAGGGTTACTAGCTACAACGCTGCAAGGAAATGTTGTTTGTTATAAACTATAATATTAGGGTAAATTGCATTGTATTTTATTTCTTTCTCCTAAAGTTTAAAAAATTATAAGCATATAATTAAATTATGATTTTTAAAGCATACTGGTAAAGGCATTAAGTTAGTTATAAATCTACATTAAATAGCCCAAGAGAAATATCTTTTGCAAATTATGCTGTCTATTTAAATTTCTTTGAATATTAACTCTAAATTAGGTCTTCATTGAGGCAAGATTGAGACTGAAAAGTCTTCTTCCAATTAACCTATAAACCTCTTTACAGTATTTATGTTAGTTAGCAGTTTCCCTTAATTTTTAATTTAATTTAGTTTTCCCTTAATTATGTATAATGTAATAGGATGTCTTGGTGAGATATCAACATTCAGTAAGTTTATTTAAAAGGTCCTTGGAATTACACCAAATTATTTTTTGCATTCGATATATAACCTTGAAAACTTAAATAAGCATACTTTTAATTCGAATTTCATTCTTTATTAAAAAACTATCATTGACATTTTTAGTTTTGCTAAAGTCATTATTCAAAATACATTATCATGTATGCTTTACGCTCAATTTATTTACATAAATTCTCATTTCTGAATATCGATGCAGTTCATGAATATTGCAACAAGCGAAAATTAAACTGGAATACATAAATACCCCATTTTTCTCAGGTATCAAGATACTTTTAATGAAAAAAACACTTCTGAGTATCACTTTCCTAAATAATTTATTTCACTGTTAACTAATGATTGAAGCAAAATATCAGTACTTCAACATCAATCTGCTGTGATCACACAGATCTGGCATAAAGAGGAAATACAACCTCTTGACCCAAAATTTTCTAATTACAACATCACTTTCCATAGTATTCCTCTGAACATTGGACATCATGATGCTCTATATAAGCAATCTCAAAACAGAGGCTATTATTTTAGTATGCATCAACAGACCGCAACTTAATGACAGGATCCAAATAGTTTTTTATGAAATCACTATCATTGAGAACTGAATTTTCGTACTAACATATATGAGCTCAACCAAAGAATACATGACAGCAAAAAAAATTTATTTGCTACTTCCAAAATATGATTCCTGTTACCTGATTGATTAAGACTTATATGATATAAAAGATATATTTAATAAAATATAACTCCAGAACATAATGCAAAACATTTCAAAATTTATGAAACATAAATTTCGTTTTTCATAGCAAGAGTTAATCTTGATTATACCACAATAAAAAAGAATTGACAAGAATATTTTTGCAACAGCACACTTAAAAATGCTTGATCTGGCTATGGATTTCAACAAATATGAAATTAGCTCTACCAGCACCAGATGCACTCTTTGATTTCTTATGGAAGTAAAACTTTAAAACTCAGGTCTTAGTAGGTTTTGACTAGATGCATAGAGTATCAATCAGAAAAAGGAAAATGCGCAATCATGATAAATAATCATCACTAGAATCAATGATAAATTTTCTTTAATTATTTTAAAAACTATGCTGAGTTATTATCAGAAAGGTTTAAATGAATTTACTTCCTCGTCAAAAATTATTTTTAAAAATTTTGATATTCTTTCACTCATTTAATGCACTAATTTCCATTCATTTGGTATAATATTAAACCAGCATAGCTTAATTTACATTATGGTCCCATGATAGACTTATTTTAGCTATTTTTACTATTCTCATTTCTCCACAATCCAAACACAATTGATATTGAGAAATTGATGCTGCTTGTTCTTAGTTAAAGAAATGCAAACATATACTTACTAAATTTAGGAACATAGTATCATCAAATTGACAATTTGCTGACCAAGACCGCTGTTCAAACCAAATTCTACGAACCAACATTTCAGTCTCTCAGGAGATTATACAGATCAAAAAATAACATTTTTTAAAACTGACAATAAACTCAATTATCTTTTTGTCTGGTAAAAGATATAACTGTGATTTTTAGCTGTTCTGTTGACTTTTTATGAAATGCACAACCTTAGTGCCATTCCTGTTATTTTTTGCATTTAACACAGTTTAATCTTAACCATAGCTTGTGGACGTACAAAATAAATCTAAACTGCTGTTTTCAGTTGCTGCCTTGTATCTAAATATGAAACTTAACTGTCACATTACAAACAAAGATCAAATACTGCTGAAGAAATCAATGGAGGTTTCTCACATCACAGAAAGATGAAATGTCTTGGCTATTAATATTTCATGCTCCAATCCTGATACTAAAGCAGAGATTTAGAGCAGCATGAGCCAATACTTGTGAAAAGTTAGCCAGCAATTGTAAGGGAACCATCATCCCTTTCCTCCAGCATAAAACTAGAGATTTATCCATGGTATGTTGAGGAGTGAGTGCCCCCTGACATGGAACGTAGAATCGCAGAGAATAGCATCTCAGTGACCTTCAGGCATCCAACCATATTGACCACCTAGCCTCCGTTGCTGCTGTTGCTTCTTGATTATCTCCAACTGTATCTTCATGTTCTTATGAAGCTGTTCCAGAGCTTCCTATAAGTTACAATTGATAAGTTAAAATTAGTTCAAGGTAATAGGAATAAAAGGTACTCATTCCTTATAACAATAAAAAGCAACAAAAATATTTTTGGCTTAAATTAAGCGTTCAAACTATCAAATGGTTTGGCTTAGAACCATAGTTATCATCTAGGATTGGAACGTAACCTCACTTTGAGGACTTAAATCATAGTTAAACCTAAACTTAACTTAACCATCAAATGCTGTAAAATGATTTTAATCACACACAAAATTCAGTTTCCAAATATAATTAAGCAAAGAAGTATGAGTCATCATGTTGCAATAACTAAGAGTATTGCAATTGGCTGTCTCATCAAGTTTTTGCAGGACAAATAAAGATGCCAACCATTATACTCAATGTATATTAATAAAAAAATATACGCCTTTTAGTTATTTTGGAAATTTTATTTCTATTGCAAGCAGACAAATTAAATGTTACATGTAAAGATATGCATCAGCCATAAAATCGTCAAAGCTATGGAATTATTTTTGGGGCATCTTTTGCATTATACTCAAAAATCAAAAATATTCTATAGAACATCACATATCTGTTTAATTTTTATAAAAATAAGAATGCTAAAACGTCAAATTTTGATTTTTTTTCTTTAAATTGGATAAATGAATATAGAAAATATATAGATAAGATAAAGTCCCATTCTTTAAATTTAAAACAAAGGTTTGTAAAAGAATATTTCAAAGGCTGCCAAAATTTTATGTATGTGGGTTACATACTTATTGAGATATCACATGCAAATGAATTCAGTGTCCATGAGCATTTGAGAAAAATTCAAAATCCTAAAAAATCTCATCTAGAGGGGGGGTTAATGACCCATCCTGATTTCCTGAATATCTAGTTCTTAGGGATATGTAAGCTAATATTATCAGTCATCCTCACAAAATGTAATCCAATGAGAAAAGCTAATAATATATCTAAGCATTTCAAGTACAAATATAAGCATTAAATCTACTAATATTATGTCTTAAATTTTACTGCATTTAAACTGTTTTTTGATGTTTTTTATAAATGCTATAGTATAGGTTACTGTCAAATACACCTTTCTCACCTTTTCATTTTCTAGTGTGTAAAGTTCACGTTCGATGTCCCTTTGGTTTAACTGGTCCAAGCCCTCTGACTCGCTCAATTTTACCATCAAATGATCCATGTACTGAGCTAAGTAAGCTATCTCTGTTTCTACTTTAAAGTAATCTTGAGCCAGCTATAAAATGAAATAAAAATAAGATAGAAATACCATCAAGTAAATGTTTAATTAAACAAAAATCAAAATTAACAAGTCAATTGTGAAACTTTTTAAGATACTTTTTTTCTAGTCAAAAAATTAGTTAGGAAATTTTAGTGGATAGTGAAGATGATTACTGATACTGAGAATCTTATACAGAACCAAATCTGATTGCTTAAATAACTCATTTCAAACTGTAATATAAACAATATAGTCAAAATACCTTTAACTAACCACTCCTCCGTACTACTGCTGTTGTTTCTTTATTATATTAAGTTCTTGTTTGACATAAATTATGCTACTTATATCATAAGACATTGATTTTCACTCAATACAGTGCCAAAATTATGATTAATTTAACATATTTTTTTAAATATTTAAATATGCTGTTCATTTCAGTGATATTTACTAACAAGTGTATGGACTCCTTTGATAACAAAATTACTTTAAACAGCCACAGTTCTTTGCCTTTTTATGGCATAATTAACATCAGACTGCTCCACTTAATCCCAGGCTTGAAACAAGAGAAGAGATTCTGTACAATATTCAAAGGGAAAGCAAAAGATCCTGCTGAGGGATCAAATGGAGTCCTCAAACATCCAAAATAAAGAAAGCCAATTGAACTGAAGAGGTATGTGAGAATATGCCAGTAATTAAGCTTGATGAACAGAGGTGAGAATTGATAAATTTCGACAGTGATGACGAGAACTTGACCATGAATCAAATCGTAATATTGCAATGGTTTCCACACATGTAAAGAAATTGTAAATAAGGATGGAAATTCAGAGGACAACTAATTTAAATGCACTTCCTCGCATTAACTTTCAAGTACTTGTTTTCAATAGTGGAAAAACTAATAATTTTCTTTGAATTGAATTTAAATTTTTTGAGAATAGTTAATTCTAGTATTTCAATCTCTATTCATGGAATTTTTGCTGTGTGTAAACTTTATTATAATCAAGAAATTAATCAAGCTTGGCTCACGTGGGTATAATATTGCTAGACTGACTAAGCATGCTTATTTTTTCATGAAATTATGACAATTATTATTTGTAATGTAGTTCTGAATTTGCAATGGCTTATATGGAACAATGGTGCAATGGATAATCTCGGTAGTGATTGCATAGAAGAATGCTTTGGATGAAAGGCTGCAGGATCAAATTGTAAACACAAGACCACTGAGAGCAACAAATATTTGTTCTAAATTCAACCTACCTGTTTGTGCTGCTCAAAGACTTTGACAGACTCTTCACATGAGGTGTCAGGAGCAATTGGATGAAGCTGAGGGTCGAGCATTAAATATATATTATCTAGTTCTTCCTGAGAGTTGTCTCCACTGTTCCTGTTCTCACCACTTTCATTGGCACCTAAATAAAAAGATGAATCATGCATTGAACGACACTTGAAAATTAAAAGAATTAAACTGATCAAGAGTAAATTATTCGAGTTATTCAATAGTAAATGAGCTCAATTCTGTAAAATAAATCCTCAGCTAACACTACTTTCACAGGTAAACAAAAATCATCAACATTTACAATAAGCATACTCTTAAGGTCTTACAAGTGTTAATAGTAAAGGGTTCACAAAAATGGTAGAATCTAGGCTATGATGCAGCATAATACAATATGATGACAGAATTAATGGATTTTACATTGCCAACATCAACAAAGGTGACCATTAAAATTTGTTTCTAAATATGTTCACATAAGAGTAGAATTTATAAGCAATATGTTGCTCAGAAAAAATCGAAAACTTTTAAGTTGAAACCAAAACGTCTGAAATAAACAGAAAACATGTTTACACATAGTTGCTGAATCATTCAAACACCTAGGCCCTCATTGAAAGCATAGATCCCCGACAGCCAAAACCTCTCGGTATTTTTCCAAATATCGAGATAAGGAGAAAAAAACCAGCCGTCGAAGGGAAACTCCGAAATATAAACACGCATTTGAAATAATAGCCAGAAAATCGAACAAACTGCGAAGATTATAGGACGCGTAACGGATATAAAGAACTCGACTCGATTTCGCGATGGGTAAAGGGACACGAAGAGAGCAACGGACTTGTGTCAGGAACGAACGACTGCGAAAGATAAATACGGGTCCAAGAAGAGGCCACATTGCTGCTTCCAGTTCCCGGGGTGCGCTAAACAATCCGTCTAAATTGGGATATGGTGAGTCAAAGCGAAGGGGACGCTAAAAATGGGTGCGTCTCAAGCGAAGTGCGTGGATTTGAATCGAGATACGGAAAATTGGACGCCGAGAAAAGGTGTATGGAAAGTGCACTCTTCGGCGGGTCTTTTGTGAAGGGCCTCGAGTTCGGATATCGACGATCCTCGCTCGTGAAAATCATAGTTGACTAAAAAGGGCTCCCACCGTTCATTCGCGAGGCCCTGAGAGCCCGAAGACGAGGAGAGATGGTCACAGCACATCCGCACACTGCTTGCGTCGCGATTTGCAGCCACGAGAAGATGGACTTTCCATTCTCCCCGGAGGAACCCAAGCAGTCTCTATTCCCCCATTCCACGGCCCGACACCATTCCGATCACCGATATCGCCACCATCTAGATTTCCTGTTTCCACTCCTGAGGCCTCTCTTCATCCCACTCTCCGCTCTCTTAAACGAACCCACTGCGTTGCTTCCTGTTTTTATCCCCTTCTTGCCCGAGTTTATTTTCACCGCGATTAGTCACACCGATCGCCCTCCCCAATCGCATGTTGAGGGTTCCTTAGGGCAGCTGTGAGGGGCAGAGGAATCGATGAGGCACGTTTCCAACAGCGAGGACTTCGCACTTGGTCCATTCTCTTAAGATAGATCGCTGCCTACGTCACCTGCTAATGGTCAAACTTTCGGAGGTCATAATCGATGACGACGGCCTCCACCGGATTATTCCTCCGTGTTTGGAAACATGGGTGATGGGAAAATCGAACAGCATAATCAACAGTTCCTAGCAATGAACGGAGATACAGAGACAAGAGATCCGCAAAGCCTACCATCACTTGGTCGTAGAACTAAAGGAGGGTAAAAGATTGAGCGACTGGGATCATATCATCGATTGTACAAAAATCTGAGCGAAAACTATTTTTTTAAATTAGTGAAAGTTGAAAACTTCCATGATCTTAAATTTTGATTACATACTACGAACCAGAAGAGTGTCTGATAGAAGGGAATAGAAAATATTTCCGATACCACAAAACTGGGGTCAAATATTTAAATAGCAGACATGCGTAATGTAGTTCTCCACCAGCTCATTTCGTACTGTCCTAAATAGGTATCATCCCTCTTATCCACAAGTGAGGACGAGGAAAAAGTAATGAGTAACATATCAAGCATTGCTACTTCTAACAGTTAACGAAATTTTCTGGCTAAGGTGCTTAAAACCAAATATAGTAATTCATGTCTCGCTTCATCCGATTAAGCTAAACGATATGAACTCACCTTTTCAAAAGAAAATACGGTGATCAGATAAGGGAACAAACTCGCGAAATTGATTCGAAAAACTTACAAAACCAAGAAAAAGCTTAATAACAGTTCATCCGTAGACGCTGAGCAATCAATTTGTCATCAATTCTGGTTTATTTGTGCTTAAGTGTGTAGCCAAGATAAAAGAAAAGGCTCGATTTCGATAAAAATGAATTTAGCTTCCGATATGGCGAAGAATGCTTCCTGTTATGCCTTTGACGAGTTCGAGATGATGAAACTAAATCCCGTCATGAAAAACAAAACCGACCAAAAGCGATAAAAATCTGGATTCGAACTCGAAGTTAGCGATAGAACAATGGTCGAAATACCTCTAGCACCTGCCCGCCCCCTTCCCCTCTATTGTACTTGGCTCTGTCGTGATAGCAGCAGCTGTGGCGATCCCCATACTACTGACTCATGCTACCGCTCAAGTTTTTCTGCGCTGTTTACGACTTTACGCCGGCTCATCAACCAAATTATACTCTCCAGTACCGAGTCCATATTATTTCTCATTACTCTCCCCAAATGAGAGATTCTTCTCGGTGCGGTTCTTATACGCGATATTTTCCACTGACGGACACCGGCAACCGTACTTCTTCATTCCCTTTCTGGGTCTTAAGCTCCAAATTTATGACTCAATGATGCATTATAGAAGCCTTTCGGTTTCATTATTCCCGAGAAAAAGTAACGACGATGCATGGCATCCTTAGAGAAAACTAATCCCCAAAATAGAGATAAGCTGAGTCATGTTGAAGCAATACACCCTAAAATAACTTCAAGAGTTAAGAAATATTATGGATACCTAATTTATCACAAATGTACCTTTTGTGATAATTAATCGACAAAGCATAATTCTTGCGTGCATTAAAAAATATTCTTGAAGAAAATTTAAATGTCATGCGCTAAAAATTGCTGAAAACTAAAAACTTCCCCGCGTAAACTATACCGTGTGGCTGTAAACATACCTAAGACCTAGCAACAAATGTGAAAAAAGTGGATAAATAAAAAATCCAAAAATTTTCAATAAATATCCTTTCATAGCAAACCGTAAAAATCACAGAAATAATCCAATTTAACCAGTCATGTCGATTTCGACCAAGATGATATTATTTGAACTAAATTGAAGTATAAAAAAGTAATTTACAAGAAAAATCCAAATCAAAGAGAATATAATGGAATTCTTTACGATTACTTTCAACATAAGCGCATTCTAAAATCAGGATAATTTTGGATAAAGATAAATGTCCTTAAATAAATTTTATATCTAGAACATTTACACAGCCAATACTTTTGGATAACCACTGATTTTTGGGATTCCATGTACAATTTAACTTGCAAAACTTCATCAATCAAAACCTGAACATCCACACAACGGTAGATCTCTACGAAGGGAAGTTATGCAGATTCAATGAAAAGAAAATGATCGAAAACAAGTGCGAGAAGGGTTTATTTAAAAAAAATGGGATGACAAAGATAGCATTCACACATTTAGCATTAGAATACCTCCAACATTTAAACATCTTCAATCATTATTACTAAAACTACAGATATACATTAACGAATGAGAAGATAGGAGTTTGATACTCGAGGTTCGAATAGAATTTCGAATGAAAGTGAACACCGCAGAACACTTATTTCGTAGAACACTCGCTTTAAGGAAAGACGCGCTTTCAAAGAAATGAGTCAACGAAAAGTTTTCCTAGGCACGATTTTGGATTGGCCAAAAATTTACGCAGAAAACCCCTCGCAGGGTTTATTTTGGTAACGACTTCATCTAAGAGCTGAAAAGAAAATAACGTACAATGATGCCAAGATAGGAAAATGACAGCATTTGAACGAAAAATAGTCTAAATAATGCTCCACGGATGATATTAGTTATGAGATTCATAGAGGAAAACAGCGAAAGAAAGCTCAATAACCTTCGCAAGGGAAAAGGAAAGATGCGACGAAAAAGAAACGGACTGAGTCGGAAAGGGAGAAAATAGCCCAGAGATGGGGGAAAAGAGTAAGCAAAAGAAGCGAATGGCGGTGACATCTTTTTAAGGACCAACTTATCACACACCTGACAAGCACACGAAATAAAAAACATTATTTCTGATAGTTTACAAACTGCTTGGCAGCGATGCGATTCAGGTGTTATAGAGTAAACAGATCGTACGAAATCTAATATCTTGGTATAGATTCCTTGAACAAGCAAAGAGGTTCAAGTTATACACCATTGAATGCCGTAGACGTGCAACAGAAAATATGAATTGTCTACAATCAGTTTCCAGAAAATGGCTCGAATTAGAATCGCAATGTTTAGTTTCATAAAATACCAACAAGAAATTTCTTCCTGTCGCGGATAGAAGTTGATAGTTGCTTTGAATTAATTGAGTTAAACCGAATAACCCTGGATAATGAATTATTTATCATCAATGACTGCACAAACATCCTCTTCCAGGACAATTACAGTGTGGTCGCAAACTTATCAACAGACGTCACAAACATCCGGACCCTGAGAGGAAAATTTCCTTCACAGCCGGGATTTGAACCCGAGACCTCATGAAGAACAGTTCTTACCCTTACGACGCGTGCTGTGTAAAATACTCTATGAAATCGAGGTTATCACCAACATCCCTTTAACTCTGTCATAAAATTTCAAAGCTCTTTTTAAAATATTACTTCCATTCGGTTAATGTCTCTTAAACTTGGAACTCTGAAAGAAACTAATATTTTACTTTACTTCAGATAATCGACTCAATTTATAACGAAACATATCGAGAGTAAAATAGCGACACTTGAGGATGGTACAAGAATGACGTAATAACATGGCAAGTTGCGTAATCATTTTTAATTGACGAAAACTTTAAACATGGAGATAGCAAAGACAAAATATCGCAGACTACATGAGACATTTGCATAACTATCCTACCTTCGAATATTTGACAATTCACTTTATAGAAACGCCGATTGAGATGAACTGAAGAGACGCTTGGTAGGCATGATACTGAGTGCCAGTCGAACAAAAGACAACGAAGAAAGGGTACTAAAAGGTATTTCTAAAATCAGATAGAGGCGATTACATTTGGCTCGAGTAAGGGAAAATAGCAGAAAAGTTCATGACTCAGCAATAGGTAGGTGTAATGGTGGAATCCAAGGTTCTTGATCCCGCGTGGATTAACCCCATGTGGATTCTCCATACTAGTTGGTCGATATCGAGTGTTGCTACCTTTCTAGCAGCAGGACGGAGTTTCAATCCACAATAGCTAGTAAAAGATTGTTTTCCATGTTTAAATGCGTAAGGATTATCCAAGGGAGCCAATGTGTGATAAGATGAGGGAACAAAATAATTTTGAAGGCACTGATGCTAAAACATTGAGAAATCAGAGAATATGTTCAAGTCATAATGCGAGTCAAAAAGTACCAATCTGTAAGAATAGGAATAGAAACAATGTGTCACGATTCATTTTTGTGCTCTTATTCCTGCAATTAAAGAAAATTTCTAAAAAGTGTCGCCAGAAGTCATAATTAGCTAGTAACAGATGACAACCATGAAGGCTTTACTCTAGACGACATTTGTTTTTATAAAATTTCATCACCATCACCGTTTCAATCAAGAAACCAATTGTGTTTGCCAATAGAGAAATAGGCATGGGAAAAATAAATTTAATGGGAAACTGTCAACGTTTTTACAATTCACTAACTGTTACTGTCTTGCACATAAAATTGCCGCAATCTATCAAATAGAGCACATTAGTACGTGATAAAATCTTAAAGTGAAGAAATAGCTGCTCCTAAGCCTCCTAATTAAAATAATTGTCTTCACTACGAATTCAAAGATGTTAAGATACGATAGTAATTACATCCATAAAGAGAAAGGTCATTTAAAATGTGTGCTCGATCTCAAATTAAAGCCGAACCTTGATCTTACGTCACCTTAATCATACTCTCAAGTCAAACTTTAGGCATCAAAATAAGAGGAATGAAGATTAACAATTTAAGTGTTTTCAAAAATATTTAACGTATTGCCTTAAACAGATAATATGAATTTTGAATTCCAAGCAAAGGAAACAAATTTCGGGTACGGAATAGATTGTACTGAACACCAAACTGATAATCAAGTCGTCGTCATATAAAATAAAGTGCCTCCATAGTGCTTTCCAGTTCGATTTGGAAAACATACGAGGATAAATACATATATAACACAAACTGCCATTAGGGTCCATAACGACCTCTCGCCGGGTCACATTTACGCGGAACTTCAGATTTCAACGGAAAAAAATTAATATTCGTATTTAAAGGTAGTAAAAGTAGTAATACAAAACTTAAACCTACCTACCAAATACCTACATTTATAATAGATATAAAAGTAGTTTGATGTAAAATACAAATTTTAATTACATGCGGAAAAATCATAAGTGTAGTACGAAAATGGGCAAATATCATGACATGAGAACTGGGAAGTATGCAGACTAATAAAAAATCATGGCAATGTTAAGAATAAAAATATAAAATTTCTGAAAGCATAAGAGGGAGAAAATAATGTAATTCTCATAAACATCAACTCCAACATTCTAGATCAACGCATATTTGCAAACAAATATGCGGTCATGTTGGAATACGATAAAAGGTCAACCTCCCTAATATCATTATCTACTTCCTATTAAATATAAATTAATATGCGCTATTTTTTTCCTGCGCAATAACACCGACATTCTCAATTCCCCATTATGGGCCTCTGTTTTTACGGATTCCATCAAGAACGACTCAATGAACCGAAACCTTTTATAATGTCCATCAGTAATGATGAATGCACTGTTTTATCGAAGGCCAACTCTTGTTTTAAACCATTTTTCTTTCGATAAAAATCTAAACCCTTCTCTTTTCTTCTCTTCAATTAACTCAGAATATGTTAACTTTTTACTGTTAATTTGTTCATTTCGCTTTTCCTATTTAATTTACGTGATTAATCATTTTTTCCTTGTTTGAATATTTCTTCCTCATCGAGGAGATCTTACTTTAAATTAAGCAAAAACTTAAGAGAGTGAATCATATCCTATCACATATAACCATGTTTTTGAGATATGGATAAATATTCGTGAAATCATATGCCGACGAATTAATTATTAATTTTTCTAATTATTAATGTTATCACCTGAGATAAAAGTCATTTCCAATCATTGCCTTAGTTATGATTTTTTCCATTATTTTTTCCTTTGTGTAGGGTCTGCTCTATTATAAATAAATATTTATCTAATATTATAATTACAAATAATATCTTTTTAAACAGAAATTCAGTCCCTTGCTCATAGATTGAAAGACATCGAAAAGGAAATCTATCAATTGAATGCCTACCTCGTATTTAATTCTCATCATTCTGATCTACATAAAGAAAGTCATAGTTTTATTCCTGTCGCTCTGAGTTTGAATAATTCTCTTTGAAAGCAACATATTAAAAGGCTTTACAAACTAGAATAATACGCTGGGATAGTAAGGAATTCGAATTACCCACTAAAGACGTGAATAATAAATAACCATATTTATTATAATGAAAACAGACCACTTCAAGATATAAAAATTCTCGAATCATTCACTATTCCATTCCACCTTTCCATTATTAACAATACACGCTTCATTTCTTAAACTGCACTAACATGTCATCAATACCAAGTTTTTGTAAAATTTGGGATAAAAGTTTAAAAATTTGGAAATCTTTAATAAAACAAACTTTCAAACGGATTGAATTTGAAGATGATCTCAGAAAAATCTGATCTAGAATTGGAACTGAACCGATACTTCTTGAGACACTGTAACAGCGCGGCCAACTACTACGATTCGATGCCCTAATTTTGCGCGTAAAATTATATAATTCGACTATATTTTTTGTGGAAAACCTTCCAGAGACCGAATTCCTCTATTGTTGTAAGTTAGACGAGTGTTGCGAACCCCTCTGTGGTTGACGCAAACTCGGTGACAACTATAGTTTAAGTTACCGCCGATAGATAACGCAGCAAGTCTAAGCGTCTAATGGGAAAGTACAACTTAGGCTGGTTACAATGATTTAAGCTAACGATAACAGCACTCACGTCCGTCTCGCTTCCGGTGCCACCTTTCTTTAGGTAATGGAGCGTCTTTCCTTTTCCTCCACTCCACCCTTTTGACGGCCACATTCACCTCCGAGATGCAGTAAGTGCCGTCTCGGCACGGCACACGGGCAGCCGCGCTCATCTTTCTACTTCTTTGCCTCGAATAACCTCAGCCCGCCACCCTAATGCAAACCCCCGGACGGATGGACCCAAAATAACCCACGATCGCGCCCTCACTCGAGAAACTGATGAACTGAACCGCACGGAGCGCTTCCCAATTATTACGAATGATGTTTTTGCACATTTAAGCATAAACATTCGAGATCGAAGACGAACATCTGACGGGATGAGCCAAAGACCTTAATACTAGGAAGCCAATTTACGTATCCACCGACAAGCGTATGCTTACAACAATACCAAATATGGGTTACGCATGCACAAGGTCCATGTAGATTCGCGACATCTTACTTCACTGAGAATTAAAATAATTAAAGGGTATTTGCCTTTCCAGATGGAAATTGATGCGATATGAGTGTTGACGCGAGGAAATTCATTCCTGGGTATCCAAATAGATGATCGTTTTTACTCTAAAATTTAAACATAAAAACAGTAAGATGTACAATTCTTAACTAAATAAACTGCGATAATAATTTCTAATCGAAGATAGTCCCACTTATATTTTTACCAATAACAATCCAAACGATGCAACTTCAAATATATCTGATCAAACTGGAGAACAGGAAATATCATATGATATCAGCAGAAAGCAATCGAATGTTTATGAGCAAATTTTAGAACTTTCAGACAAAAGCGCCATCATCTAACGTACATGCATCCAACACACGACATTATCAATAACGTCAAAATAATGCGACAAAATACCGAAAACATTTATTGAAGATGAATAGAGAGAAAACCTACTGAAACTTAAAACAGTACGATGATAAACAGCAGCCAGCTAGATGAATAAACTGCTCATACACTAATTGTAAGATGATGCTGGTAAAGAGTGAGTATTACCTTACGCGGAGAAAATAACAGCATTAATGATCCTAAAAAAACCTAATTTTGAATCCATGTTGAACATCAAAAATTATTTCAAACGAACGAACGAAAATATTATTGAATCGATTGTAAATTATTCAATTTAATTACCCAAACTCACAATGATGTATCGTCCATATAAAATGAAAGTACAAAATATTGTGAATTTTGAAAGCAGTAATCCGAAAAATTAAATAAAAATGAACTACTACTACTACTGCAAATTACTGGAGCGAAGGATAGGTCATAGGTCAAGTTCCGCATAGATTTCGAGTTCATTCACACCAGTCACTGGATATCTATGTAGTTCAGATGTTTAAAGATAAAGATAGAGATTACGCAACAAGGTGCACACTTTGAATGAAATTAAAATCAATACTTATGCTTTGAATGTTTTAAAATTATTTTACGGACAAAACGATCTGATTATTGCATTAACAATGCAGTACAATTTATATTTGTTCATTTCATTTATTTTCAAGTTAGTAATTAACAACCTCATTCCTTCACGAATTAATAATCGTCCGGATTATGAAAATTTGACAACTGAATATTTAAACTGAACATCTTATACTTGGATTCACTCTTTAGGAGTAAAATGTCGTTAAGCTATAACAGCCTACGACATTTACAATTTTATACCATTAGAAAATGTTCTCAAGATGGCCGCGCGGTGCAAGGCAAATAGGTGCGACGATGGAGTTTAGGACTTTGTAAGAGATCGGAAGTTCCTCGTCGCCCATATACTGAGATTTATTTCGAATAAATACCGATATCGGACTCTACTGATGTGGGAGCCTCACATCCCCTCGGCATCGCAGCCTGCACAGCAACGAATTCAGGAAAAATTCCCTATTTATGATAAAGAATGAATAATATAATACTTACTTATTCAAATTTATTTCTGGCCTACGAAAATTTTCTTTTTGCTTGTTATCAACCTAGTAACCTATAGAGTATAAAATATTACACAGCCGCAATAAGGTATGGAAGATGCATGACAGAGAAAACTAAGTCCTAACTCAATACCTAGCAAGGCAATTTACATCAAGGATATCTATAGCTTCAAAGGATATAAATAATTGCTATTTATGATTTTATATCAATTTCCATTCCTTATTCCATAATAAGAGCCCACAATATTGTAATATGTCTACAATGGACGTTTGCGCATCAGCCTAATTTGAAAATCAATTTATTCTAATTGTAAAATGCTGTTAAAAAAGATTTTTTAGATAAGAATGTACACATACGCAAAAATATATAGTGTAACAGAATTTTAAATTTCATTTAATATTATATAAAAAAGCTATACAGATAATTATTGTTAGAATATCAGCATGAAACTCACTTGCTGAAACACATTATTATTTCTAATTATGAAGATGATTATAAATATGAAAAGAGAGGAAGTATAGTAATTTATCTTAAAGGTACTTGTAGAAACCAAAAAATTTAACAAAAAATTTTCATACTAAACAAAATAGTCTACAATCAGAGAGAGCAGCTTTTCTTCAAATAGTCAAGGAATAAATGATACCACATTCTTTGAAATGCATTAAAAATGAGGTACTAGAGCTATGAATGAAAAGCAATGTTTGTCTCATGACAGGTCCATGCATGAGTATAATGCCCTGCAAATGATAAATATGGCTATGAATGAGTTGAACCTGCTCTTATGTAATGCACAGACTTCACAGATGAGTAAAGCCTATCGTTTACATTTCTTTAATATTGTTAAAAAATATCCAAGCAAACTCTTACAGGAATACTTCCCTCAGAGTATTTTAATAACTAAAACCAAAAAGCATGCAAGAAACTGACATTTTAATTTTCTAAAGATAAACCAGATTCCTTTGAATGAAAAATCTCAACAGTCAAGTGGTCCAAGTAGGATGGTAAATGAAAGATGAAACAACATGGCATATTAAATAATTATAACCATTGATGAGTTAGTAAGATGAAACAAAATGAATAAAATTAATCTATGGCTATATGCCTATAAATTCATATAAATCTGGTATTAATGAGAGTTATCAAAGCATATGAAGGGAAATCATTATAAAAACAATGTTTATAAATACATACAATACATACACAAAAATCAACTGTATAAGAATATTATGCAATAAAAATCAACTAAATAAAAAATTAAACATACCAACAAAGGCCTCAGGTTGATTTAAACTATATGGATGGATTGCACCTTTGATTCCTGGAGGTGTTCTATAAAACCCTGAAATAAAAGTAGATAAAACTAAGGAAACAGAAGTAAGATCTGAACATATGATAATAACATATGTAAAGGAAAAATACTAAAAAATAATATCTTATATATTATGAGTAACCATACATCAAGATTCACATATGCCTAGCTTATATGAAGAGGAAGGACTGAAACATTGTATTTGCTAATCAATACCATAACCTAAGAGTGAGAAATCTAAGGAAGATTAAAGGAGAAGAATCATTAAAGAACCTATGATAATAATACATAATGAATAATAATACAGAAACTAATACAAATAATTACACATCTTAGAACCAATATATACATATACATGTGAATAAGAGAAAAAATTCTAAATCAAACAAGTTTCAAAATACAATGAACAAGACAATAAACTTTCAATTTCCATTTACTTAATAACAATGCTTTATTTCAAAGACAAAATAATCTTTGCATGTACTTCACAGGCTACTATTTATAGATACAGAGCCTCATTGTTCTAAGGGTTAACTGTCTGGTAAAGCTAATCAAATCCACATTTTACCTGAAATATTGAGGCTACGTCACAACAAGGAGGAAAGTTAATTTTATATCCCTTGGTAGAAAAAAACCTTGATATCACAATTGCAGGTTACTTATTCTCAATTCCCCAATGAAAATATCAGATGGTCAGTTATTCTAATTGACCAGCAACTAGCATTAAAAATAGAATATAAAGAAAGAAACAAAAATAAAAAATGTGACAAGGAGAATATTTATGACAACTCAAAAAAGCTTAATACTTTGATTGAATTCTCATAATGATACAAATTATACATAATACTGATACATAATGCCTACTACTTACCTAAAACACTGAAGAAATAGTTATGGGCTGCTTATAATGCTAGTTGCAATTGAATTAGCAATCATGCTAAAAACATAGCCATATAAGAAGTTAGTGATTAGAAATTATCATCAGATGATGAGTGAATTGAAACAATAAAATTTAAATGAACAATGGAGGGAATAAATTGAAATATACATTAAAAAGGTATTAAAAAAATTACAGAAAATAATTTTCTCATACAAAACTGATTTAAAGATCTATATCGTTACGTGTATTCATTTACAGACTGAACTACTGTACTACTGAAAACTGACTTAATGAAAAGTTAATATGGAACAAAAATTGAACTTCCTATTCATTCTATCAAAGCATGACTTTCACAAGCAAATATGAAAGTGAATAATAATTACGTTGAAAGTCATTTATGCAGTACTTAGTATGGTATTCAAATAACTAAAATAAATACAGTATATTTAATAATTCCAAAAACAATAATAGATTTTTGGCAAATCTGATAACTTTTAATAGAAAAAGAAAACTTACAGTGATTATTAATAATTATACAGCCAAAGTTATAAAAATGCAAAATTATATCTCTGAATTTAATTAGTGATGCAGAGGAATAATTCAAGCTCAAGCAACAGAGTTTGCAAATTTCAAATGAGTGTTGGTTATTTGATATAAGAATAAATCAAAGGAAATTTTCCTGAGTTAAACATAAAGAGTAATCTTTGGATAAGGAAAATACCTTACTACAATATCTCTGTTTCAGTAGGCTAAATTCACATATTTTCATTTTTCTCTTCCTATTTCTTATAAATTTGAAAAAATTATAGTTTTATTAGGAAAAAATGAAAAAAAAATCATGGCGGACTGAACTATCTACCTTTTGGGAACAAGTCAAAATATTACAATCAAAATATTTAATTCAATTTCCTAACAACCTACGTTATATGCTCGTTTATTTTCTTAGACTCTAAGTATTCATACTAAAGAATTGAAATACATATATGCATTCAAACACAGTATACTGAGTAGCATCTTTTATCAAGGTTCCAAGATTTTATTAGAATCATCTTTATCAGAAAGAGAATCAAGTGGACCAAGTAGCTGTATCAAATAGGTCTTATGTTCAACATTTCTTCAGAATTACCGCTTTTCTTGCTAATCCAATCTCTTTTTCCTTTCATTCTTACATTTGCATCTTATTTTCTTGTGAATAAATTATATGGTTTGGCCGATTTGAATAGAGAAGGTTTTTGAAAAAGACATAGTATATTCATATTCAAAGAATATTTTGTCCTAGAGACTCACAGATGTTAATAATGTTAAGTCTTATCAATGTATATGAGTTTTTTGAAAAAAATATCAATGCACAGACATGAAAAAGTCAGGGTATATCAAGTATGAGGTCAAGAATAATGACAAGGGAATTCAAGTAAAATGCCTCACTCAACTCAAATTTAGACTCAAAACCTGAGTCTAAACTAAATAACCTGACCAAAAAGTCTGAAAAAACCAAGAATAAATGAAAATGAGGACATTACAAGAGAACCACGATGCTAGACATTGATTGATACATGCTTCATTCATCATGAATCATTTATCAAGTCTTGTAAGAATAAAATGCTCTATAAATTTGCCAGACAAAATGAATGAGATGATTCAGAATGCATAGAAGACAAATAATTGAAAATTAATTTTTTTTTCAAAAATACAACTATATTAAAAAATTGTACCAATTTCATTAAACAAATGCAGCTAAACAATATAAAAATTACACTGATCTGATAATACGAATCTATCTCATTGGTAGATATTAAAGCATTCATAATTGATCCTTCTCCGTATACACACAGAGAAGTTTTGAAAATGATACTTTATCAACTAGCATATGTTAGAAATTGAAGGTAAAAGTATAGAATTCATGTAGAAACTCGTCTAGGGTTTCCCACCAGGTAAAGGTAATTGAAATCATTGACATTTCAGCTCCTATCTCAGCAACCATCTACATGAATGAGAACATCGTTCATAGTCTGGTAAAAAACACATTCCTCCTCTTAGGTTGCAACATCTATTTTTAGGACTGAATTGCAGGGAGTAGAGGGACCAATGTGGAGAAAGTTTCATTCTACCAAACAACAAAGCGAAATTGAAAGACCTACTCCCAATTTATACTGGACCATAAACGATGTTCTAATTCATATAGATGGTTGCGGAGATAGGAGCTGAAATGTCAATGATTACAATTGCCGTTAACTGTTAGGAAACCCAAGAGAAGTTCCTAAAAACAGTTTGACAGGACAACATCAATACTTTTAACAAGAATAGGGTTAAGTACATGATATACGCACCAGCAGATGAAAAATAGTTTAGTTAGATCAATATGCTTAGCAAATAATTGCCACAAGAAAGAGAGCAGTATTAATACCTCTCAGATGAATACCCTTAAATGCTGAGATAAGAAACTAGGGTGGAATAGATTGATAAAAACCAACAATGGACATGGGATGATATAACTGATATCTAGTAACCTTCAGCTATTTCAGAAAATTTATTACAGTCAGTCAAAGGAGAGCCTAACTTATTTTCCATATTCACCAAGAAAGAAAAATGAGTACAGCAAATCAAGGTTCTCTTTTCACTCCTTTGTTTTCATCCTTTTACATTAACTCAATTTTCCCTTTTTGTTGAATTCTCTCAAACCTATCTTTATTTTGCATTTGTCCACAAATGCAAATGTTTAAAATTGAAAATCCCCAACTAAGGTTATTAAGAGGAAGATATTTGTTAAAGGAATAAAAAATAGAAAGCAGGTATTAAATCATGCTTAACATAGAAATATACAAAATGAAGAAAAAGTATTAGAAAACGTTCACAACTTCAGTTCTATTGTTATGATATAGGGCCATATGTAAGGAAGTAATATTCCACAATTATTACACCCTCTGAGAAAGTTTAATTTCTCACAATTATTAAAATAAAAACATTTATGATATGGATGAAGCAGAAAATCTATCTTAAATATTTTATGCATAGGAAGTAAAATGTTTTCACCTTTCCACCCCAAAGGATGAGTAACAAAGGATAAAGGTGACTAGATTTATATTCATTCTAAAATATACTTATGATAGTAATACATTAATTAATATCAAAATTCTGCTCCTTACTAGACATTAATAACAGGCAGTTTTCAAAAAAAAATAATATGACAAGGAACTGCTAAATAAAATTTTGAATCCTTTCATTAAGGATGCTATCCAACTTAATTCTTTTTAACATTATAAGATCCATTACCGCTAAATTACTGTCGTCATTACAGCAAATAATTTACAAGGAAATATATAACAACTTACACCCATACCATAGTAAGACTTTTATTGGCAACCTGGATTTTGACTTGCAGTGAATAAAAATGTTACTTTGGTATGAGTATAAGTTGTTAATTAAATTCTCCATTGTAATAGCATCATACTACAAAATCACACATGAATATATAGTACTAGCAAATTATTTTTTAAATAAAGGTTAACACTCTTGGTGAAAGTTCCAATGTTATCCTTGGTTTCAGTGTTATTCTATGTATTTAGCTCAGAAGTTAACTGTTTCTTTTTAGATTTATATTAAAATGTCTGTTTACTGCTTTACCAGAATCTTATAAATCTAAACTATAAATTAATCATTTATAGCTCCATCAGTATTAGTTTTTAAACAAACTCGTATATCAATACATGTCTTTAGTTTTTAAACGAGGTTTTCTTATATGAAAGGAATTTGTTATGTAACTATAAGATAAATAACCCCCAAATTCCACTAAGTGTATCCTGACTTAGTAAGTATAACTGAAAATATAATATATATCTATGGCCGATGATTTCCATTAATTAAGTCAATCCATGCATGAATAAAAAGGAACACACAGGCAAAATTTGTAATAAAAAATTAAGCCATACCATGAGGTTTGATTTCCTTCCTCTCTTTCACCCGCCTCTTCTCTTCGTTTCGCTGCCATTTTTTACAAGATTCATTAAACTGTTTTTCTTGTGAATCCAACCACTGCTTAAATAAACGCCCCGAGCAACGTCCACAAACAATGTGTTCCCGTTGTGTACTACAAGATTCATCTCTATTACATATAGTATTATCTTCAGATGATGTGATATCAAGTTTTTCACCCACAGGCCAACTTGAAACATGACTAGCCGAATTGGATACCACATTTTCTGTAGAAGTACCATGCTGTGTATCACTTATTACTCCCTGAGAGGTTCTTTCACTAATACACTCACTATTTAAGTCAGTCACAGGTTGAAGGATGGAACATTCAGTTGAACTTGGAACAGGGACCACCATTCTTCCATTAGAGAGGTATTCTTTTTCAAGGGAGTTTTCATTCTGATCTGCAAGCTCCCAAGTGTTCTAAAATATAAAGCAAAATGGAAATCAACAGTTAAAAAGTAAAGTAGATGAGGAATGATATATAATAAAAAAAACTCAAATTTTAGGTTATCATTTTAGGCTATCATAGTATTAAATTACGCATTTATAAAGAATTTTTAAAGATCATCAATGTCAATCAACTCAAAACACTCAATGTCTCTAAATTTAAAGTTGAGGTTGATCCAGATATACTTTAAGAAGGTAAACAATAAACCTATAGCTGGAAAATATTTACTTAATTTAGCTAGAGCAATAGTAGCAATTTAAGGTTTGATCAAGATTTAAAATTCATAATTACTTACAGGATCTATCTGCATATGAAGAGGTGTTGACAGCCTACTGTCTGCCGGCAACACTATGTACTGATTTGGTTCCTGTACAGCATTACGATTGGAATCATTTGGAATATAAGGGTCTGTAACTAAATAATAAATAGATTTTGGAAGAAATTGGTAAGATATCCATAAATTAGTAATGAAATCTTAAACTAAAATAATTTTAGCCTAAAATGGGAACTTACAAAGACTATTCTCCTGTTCATCAATTAAATCTTCACTAATGGATCTTCCAGTATCTTGAGTATCAGATCCTACAAAAGAAATGGATATTTAAATATAGTGAGAAAATTAAATAGTAAGTGTTAAAATCAAAATGATTTTATGGAAAAAAAATTCATTGAGTTCCACTTGAAAAATCAGATAGGGTATTCATCACCCGGACACTTTCGTATTGTAAGCAGAATACCATTAGAAATTGATAATGACCTGAAAAATTCTCAATGAATTCTAAAAAATTATATCATTTGAAATAATTGAGTAAATAAATCCAAAATGAAAAGGAAAGAATACAACTCTCACAAAAATTGCTTTTTTATTACTTAATTACTTACATATTACTTAATGTTTTTATAAGAACAAAAATTATCACTTGCATTAATTGAATACTTTTTCTATATTATAATAAAGGTAGAATCTCTTACCTTAAAGGAATAAGCTTATATTTAATTATGAAATTTACTCCTTGCAGCAAAATAGAGAAAAATGTTTCTACTTAAAGCAAAATTGCCTTTCATAAATTTACAATTTTATTCTTACTGAAGTTAAATCTTTTATGTTAAAGATAATTATGGATCATAATGTAAATAATTTATGACATTATAATTATGTTCTAGAATCAAAATACCTTGCCAGATAATTTAGCAAACTTACAAGTTAGTTCTATATTACTTCCAACTTACTTATTAGTGTTACAGATTACCATTTATAGAGTGTAAAACCAAATTCTGAGAGAAATAACAAGTGCTTAGGAAGATCAAGTTTTTTATGTTTTATATCTATTATGCATATTTGCTTAGGGGGGAAACATCGGACTTTCCCCTCTAGGAATGCATGGGGTCAATATTCAAAGAACAAAAAAAAAGTACTTTCCAATGAGTTAGAAGGATAAAATTTCATGTGGATATGGCTACTAATTTTTCTACATAAAAAAAACTATAGATTAGCTACTAATGGTCATGAGTTTGATGCTAGGTGGTGAAATATTTTCATATTTTAAAATATCATATCTAACTGAATATGATATATAGATCATCCATTCATGAATGTATAGATACATATATTGTTAAGTTCAAAAAAAATCAACAGCTGTGTCATGGGTTTGATTCCAGAGAACTCTGTAATATTGATTTTCCCCATAAGAATACATGGGCTGGATTTTGGAAAATTTTTTAGGGCACTTTCTGAGTAAAAGACTTAACTCATCAACAGAAAATCCGCATATTATTGTTCAGATGAATTTAAATTGCAGTAAATGGTAGTTGGATAGATTCTATGGAGTGCTTACTATTTTTCTATAAGGAATGCAAAGGGAAATCAGAACTCCTTCTGAGGCACTTCCTGAATGAATTTTCATTTGAATTTTGGAGTATTTATAGAGACTGTGATAATCATGAGAATGATGTTAAACTTTTAGAGGGAAGGTCCTTCAACACATTTTATGCCCAAGCAGGAAAAATGCTAGTGCAAGAAGAAGAATACATATAAATACACACAAACTTTATATTTTTCTGATCTATCCCTTCTTGAATTTTATTCTGATATTCTTCAACTTTCCATTGGTCATAATCGCTCTCCCTCTAATTGTCAGTAAAATCTTTAAAAAATTACATGTTTCTCTTGGTCTAAGATAGGACTAGACTAGGACTTCTCTCATGAATTCTGTAGAAGAAAATAATAATATTACCTATTGTGGATGTTTCTGATGATTCAACATACTGGAGGGGTTCATCATACCCACTGAAGAATGGAAAAATTTCTGACATTATCCTCACAACTTCTCCCATTGTAGGGCGATTTGAAGGGTTTTGATCCCAACAACTGCAAGTACATAAAAAAAACAAATGGTATGAAGGATCAATGAAGAGTAAAATTTTACACAAAATATTTGTAAGTATTACCTGGTCATGAGTTTCTCAATTGGAGGAGGACAGTCTTTGATGAGAGGAGGTCTTTCGCCCTTGTGGACAGCCCACATTATTCTATAAGCTGTTATTCCATCCTCATGAAATGGTTTCTGTCTAGCTAATACCTCCCACAGTATTATACCCCAACTGAAGACATCACATTTTTCAGAATAGTTTGAACCTAGTTGAAGAATTAAAACGAGAAAAGTTTGGAGAATCAAACCCTAGAAATGAAGCAACAATATTATAGACATTGCTGGTTGAATAATATTTCAAATATATTTTATTGAAATTTTAAAGGCATTGGGACAGTGGCTAAACGAGTAAATATTTATAAATATGTAGTTTAATGAAGGCATTTCTATTCACTGATTTTCTATTCTTGACCCTCCATATGCATAATGGAATGAATCTTTTCTAAGCCTTAGTGAACTTCTCCTCTCTTACTATTATAAAAAAATAAGGAGGGTCTTTAGGTTTACATCTTGTTTTGTTCTTTTATCATAAATATTTCATTACGACTGCACAGCCAAAGTTGACAACTGCCAAATAGTTTCAGTTAAAGTACACTTTTCAAAATGCCAAATACTAAATAATTTACTTTAAGAATAGCAATACTTAAGTTGCTACTACCATTGCTGTCTAAGCAATGTAAGAATCTCAAAGTATTAAATGAAGGAAATCCAATTTTTTATGATTGTAAAACATATGAAAGTGTTTTATCATAAAAAATATAATAAAGAGTTTTGAGCAGTACAAATTTTAACATAAATACAACAGACAAGGTATAATCTTATATGCAAAAAATCCATTCAGTACATAGTTTTAGACTGATGACAATCTTACAAATTCTCCATGCTTGAAGGGCTTTTGTTAAATTTCAAAACATCATACATGGTGAAATATAATTATTGTACAAAATCTTACAATTGTCAACTTATCTAAAATATACTTTTTATTTTTTCTTTATTGCTTATTGTTTAGCTATCTAAAGTGTTTCAATTCCATCATTTAATACTTTTCTCAAATTTACAAGTCAGCTGTAAATTACAAACTGTGCTATGTTTAACTACTAGACTTAAGAACAAAGAGCTACTGAACATCCTGCATATAAGAGTTTGAGACAAACAAGGGTTTTTTAAACTGCCATTTAAATAATAGAAAACCTGACCCATAATTGATTCTGTATCTCTAATTTCCTTATATGTATGTTTCAAGAGATACTTTGCACTACAATAAATGTTTAACTAAAAATTGCAAAATAGTTTCCTGAGATTAGGCTTAATTTAGTAAGATTAATTTCATAAATTTATAGCAAAATTCTTCATTCATCTTAATTTTAAATAATTTATCACTTTTTATCATTTCCAATTTGTTTGGTTCTAAGACAGGAATAAATGATTACTTGAAAAAACAGCATCTTAATGGTTATATTTTTAGTTGAACATAAATATTGCTCAGCTAGACAAGTACATTTGCCACCAACAAAAGTAGTCCTTGTCCACCACACATTTTTTGGTAAATATCCTGGCCCTGTTCACCATTTAATTTTGTGATTTGTTTTTTTTTCAACGCAGTGGTAAGTGATATTTTTCAAGTTGTAGTTAATGAAAGAGAATAATAAAATAAAGTGTGTTTATTAGAATATATAGTAATGTTTATGGTCATACATTATTTTTAATGAGATTTTCCTTTTGTTTATAACCCAAATAATAACAATAAAATGAAATATTCCAAGCAACATTTTTTCCTCAAATTTGCATAAAAATCTATACATAACATTGAAAATTTTGTGATTATCTATGTTTAAATGTATGCTGCATATTTATTCAATCTATTAGAAAAAGTTCATAATCACAATTTTTTTAAACATTCTGGCTTATTGATATGAAATTGCTTAATTGTCATGATAAAAGCTAAGCTTCGGAGAGGATTAATTCTGTTATGGGTTTTCATCTACATATTTAACTCAGCTTTCCACACTAGTAAACATGAAAGTGAGTGTTCCTCAAAAGTATTTGCTGGATTCAAGAGCAAAAATAATAGAGGGAAAATTATTTGACAGAAAGTTGATGAAACAAGTAATGTAGTAAGGATCGCTAATTGCAAATCAAAAATATTGTTACAAATAGCAAGCCAAGGAAATATATTTGCATTCTCTAAAATAAAGCATTTATAAAAAATTATATGCTTAAAAATTTCTGTCAAGGAAAATCAACCAGGAAACCATCTCCATGTTTCAACTTACTGTATTGTAAAATTAATTTTCTTCATTTCATTTCATCAAATTACATGAAAAATATAATATTAAAGGGCATAAAAGATGGACTATCATTATCTAACAATCAAAAGATCAATCATTGTACCTACATAGCACAATGATAATTCAAACCTGATGTGCGACTCGTCATTGTACAATTTGGTATAGGAAGTTCATTTCAAGATGGACTCATTTCACCAAATGTCATTTCATGCAACGCAAGGGGATAATACAATGTTGAACTATGATGCAGACCTGACCCCAAGAAATGGGTAGCCGAGTAAATAGAAAATCCAAAATTTTTGCTAGGAAAAACATAATAGAAAAAGAAAGTTCAAAAGATACTAAATGATAAGGTCATTTATAATTCACTCCTACCATAACATTCAATTTATATTTTTGATTTGTTAAATTCTCTTGGGAAAATGATTAAGTCAGCACTAAGATTCATACCTGAAACTAAGTTGTATCTTGAAACTTAGCAACATTATCATAGAATAAATTTTACAAAAATCTAAATTGATACTGATATACTAGCATGAATGCTGAACTAACTCCCAATAGATTGATTCCATATAATTGGCTTTTTTAGCAATCAACCTATTGCACTCAGTTTTGGAAATGACCTGAGTAACCTTAATAATAGAATTATGTGTCTTGAAAAATCTTTTATTTAGAGGACAATAAGTTTAACACTTAGAAAATTTGTACTTCACTTTCATCAGTATTTCTCATTTTATCACACCAATAACTGTGAAAAAGAAAGATTTGGTACTTTCTTGGCATGGATGGTGCTGCAGGAAGATTTCTTCAGTTACCAGCCAAATTATATACTACAACAAGTACACCATTTTGGCTGCTATCTCAACAACCATCTTCAAAAAAGAAGTCGAACTTGCTCAGTATTAAACCTGGCAGGAAACCAGAGAAACCTTCCTACAATTATGGAAACACTTAACGCTAGTAGCTTAAACATTAGAAAAAAAGAGTAGATACTATATAAAATTTAATGTGAGAATGAAAATGTTTATGGTATGGTAGAAGAGTTACAGCCTCTAACCCTCCATTCAATATCAGCCTTTTATGCAAATTGCATTTTAAATTACGGCTTTTAATTGTAATTTACAAGCCTTTCGTTAAAATGAAAGGACCTTTACTGAATTTAATACTATTCTCTTTACACATTAAACGAATAGAGATATAAGCTAGAACAGTTCCTTCTTTATATACATAATTTCTTTTGCATCATGGATATAATTATTATGTAACTTTTTCAATTTCAGGACTAATAATGTATTTATACAATTCTCTGATTATAAAAATTTTAAGTACATATTTATGAAATTTAAAAGCTAGCATTAATTTAATATACTTAAAGTTATTGCTCACACGCATACTTGAGCATTCTACTAAAATATTAAATTTCTTACCCTCAAATACTTCAGGAGCCATCCACGCAGCACTTCCTTTGTTATTTGTCATGTAAGTTTTTTGATCACAGGCAGTCCCAAAGTCACATATTTTAAGTATTTTGCCACCCATTATGAGAAGCAAATTAGGTGGTTTCAAATCTCTGAAAAATAAACCACTTACTTGTAAGGACTCTAACAAACAAAATTTTTTGGTTCCATTAAAGTATATTCCAAGAGATCATTTGTGGGAGTTTACATTTGAAGACATCATTCCTCTTTTAGAGGAATAAACAATAGTTATGGTAATTACAAACTAGTTGAAAAAACTAGGTTCAAACTGGTACAAAACCTCAATAATTTTCTCAACAAGCACATTAAAATAATGAGTTAAGCCAATCATTATTTTCTTAATTAGTCTAAGAAATACATTTTTATCAAAATTAATAAATGGATTACCGGTGAATCAAGGCTTTAGGAGTCATTCCATGAAGATAGGCTACACCTTTAGCACACTGTAGTGCCCAACTTATTGCATGTCCAGCATTATAACGAGGCAATGGCTTGCAATGAAGCACTGGAACAAATGAAAAATTGAATTGATAGATCATCAAAACAGAAGAAAATATGCCATTTAATTCTTAAAAACTCAAAATAACAGACAGGGTATCGTAAAATTTTGCTCACATAAAATCAATACTGGGAGGAATGATAAAAGTATTCAATACAGTAATATTTGAAATATTTTCTAGTTATTTTATTATGCATCAACCAAATACTAAGACAGGAATGTACAATCCCTCTCATTAAATTCTAGCATTCTGATATTGTTAAGTATAGAGACATACACATGGACATTCATGAAAATTTTGTACAAAGGAAGTATCTCTTGTTAGGACAAGGATTGAGGATTCTGGAGAATAGTTGTGCATTATTTTAAACTTTTACTACCTTAAAGATCGGAAAGATTTTAAGTTCAGCTGAATTTATTGTTATCTATTTTCATGACACACCTGCACTAATTACTTTTCAGTTTATTTATATAATTATATTAAAGTTATTAAAACCTCACATTTTTGAGGGGTCATTAAAATCTGAACATAACATTAAAAGTATTGTTGATGAAATAATTTTAATAAATCTTCTTAGATGCCAATTTCAATTATCACATTGTTTATGAATTCCAATTTCGTACAATCTATCTATTTCTAATTGAAGATTTATATGAATTTGTATGTACTTGGAATAAAATTAATTCCTGATATAAATTTGAAAATATCTTAAATAATTTCATAATTGCACATTTGGCAATATAGATCTTATCATATTTTCTTGAAGTTGTATTTGGAGCAAAGTTGTAATGACTTGATGGTTTGCTTACAATAGGTATACATGAATAAATTCTCAAGATAAAACACATTAAAAATACTACAATGAGATTAATATAATTTTAATACACAAGTCAGCAAATATTTGTTAAGATTCAGTAAGCATGAATTCAAAGGAAGGAATTGGAGAGCTGGTATAACATCTAACCACTCGAGTGAAACTGTTATTTCATTATTCCTTAGGCTAATACATACAGGGCTGGCAGAATTTGGTATTGATATAAGGAACTCTTCAAGAATCCAAAACTTTTAAATAGATAACCCCAAATCACACATTACAGGAAAGTTTTTACAAACATTAATGACAACTTATATTATGGTTATTGTATAGTAAATTAAAATTGCTAACTACTAATTAAAAAGGTTCATGATTATATATACATAAATATGGATAAATAAATTTGAGAAATCTTTGATATTGGTAAAGGAATAAGCATAACCATGCTATCGTTCACTTACCGTTATACAATGAACCTCCTTCAGCATACTCCATAACTAAACAGACAGGATTTTGAGTGCAAGCACCATATAGTTTCACGATATTTGGATGATCTACTCTAGATAACTGTCTTACTTCAACGGTAAATGCTTTCTTCTCAGCTTCAGATTCAATGTGCTTTACTGCTACATACTTCTCTCTCCACTTTGCTTTCCGAACAACTCCAAATGACCCTTTGCCAACCACCTTCGAAATCGGAATCGGTGAGATCAAAAAATTAACAAAATGAAAAATATCAAGTTGGAAATGGTAATGCGTCACAAAAATCCATGCATGGATGACAGAACAAATCAATCAAGATAATCCAGCTAGCGTCTACAGCCAAATTGTCAGTGCCTTTCGTATGACAGACAGTAAAATCGCATACAAAGGCATCTAAGTCACAGATCGATTAATTCAGTAAATGTATCAACGAGTAATAAAATGTCCATAATCCACAGATATTGTGTTGCAATAAATAAAACCGGGTGGAAATTAAAGGTGAAAGAACAAATGATAGCAAATGAAATTCAGACAGTACTGCAACACCTAGAAGTTGATCAATCAATCTTGACATTCAAAATACTAAAAAACTGTCAATTTGAATGCCAATTAAAATTTATAATAAAACATCCTCGGAGATAAATACGGAAGTACTTGCCTCTAATTCCACTATTTCATCGAAATTTATTTCTTCCACGAAGTGCTGGGTTTGACCTGACTCTTCTTTGACAGCCATGGGCCCATTCAAACAAAACACATTTATCAAAATTTCGCGAAAATGGAATGGGTCACTTGTTTACTTCTGTCTTCAACGACCATCGGACGTCGCAGAGAACGCCATATTATATTTCCTAGTCGAAGATAAACTATGCAGACAACCGAAGTGTATGTACGCGAAGTCGTCAATGAAGGCGCCATAAAGTACGAATTTCAAGTTGGAGTAGAAAGAAAGAATTCAATTGAATCATTCCCAGAATTCGTTCTTGAAACATTGTGTGTATTCGTTTTACAGCATTGATGTGGTTCACTTCTATACACTTTAGCTGATCATAAATTTGCTAGGGACAAATTATTATTTTCAATTATCTTTCATCATTAACGAAATGTTCATGGAGAAAATGGTTATCCAGAAATTTTAACTATAGGAAACTGATGAATTGGAATTTTTGAATTTGCGATAAATTGGAGAGCCTCCTCCAAACTGAGATTAATTAATGGTGATTGGAAAAGAAGTCCTTATTTATTTTATCGTTACGAATGCATTTTCATGCAATACGTACCTCAATGTACGCCTCAGTATGTCCTATGAGATTGGCTTTGGATAGACAGAGGATGCGGATATCAAAATCTTATCCAATTACACATTTTAGATTTGTTTTAAGACTTATGATTATCGATAAAAGGTTGTTTAACTTATATTAAAGGAAAAGTAAATGAAACTAAACTTCACATCATGGGTTTATCATCAAAACCTATGAGTAATAAGGTCGTGAAAGAAAAATACAGAAGTAATGTAAAGCAATTATTTTCAACAATTCATAAAATTTCATTTAATCAATTAATATAATTTTGTCAGTCCACAAGTAGGATAGGTAAAATAGTACAATTTATTATAATAACATCAAGAAGATATTCAAAATCCGTATCTGGATTTTATATACTTGAGATCTAAAAATACAAATTACATAAAATAATGTGTCATAGTTAAAAAACAATAACTTGGGTTAAAATTACATGACAAAAATATCGGCCCATCCACAGTAAGAGGGTTAAACCAGGGATTTTAACTCAAGCCTTCTTAGGTATTTGATGATTTCTGCATCACAACCTCTGATGTTAATTGAAGACAATAATGCACCAACTGAATAATGACTTCCAGACCTTCCACTAATTACAGTATTGCAGAGATAAACTTTCTCTTTAATTAGCATGAAAACAGACTGAAGCATCAGAATCAATGATTCATCAGATGGGAAATGATCATGAAAATTTTCAGCTAGAGCAGACAACAATAATCCTGAATATGCAGGACCAAATATCTTCTTTGTGTTGACATCTAATATGGTTACATAGTTCTGTAAAAGATATTGACAATACTTAACTTTTGGGTAGAACATCAAGGAAATATTTAAAATGATTAAAATATTTAAAATACCTTATCTCTAGGGCTTATCATATCATGAACACTAAGTCTCTCAGGTACACACAAGCCTATAACTTTGTACTTTTCAATATGAGCTGGTACAAGAATACCCTTATGCCACCTTAAAAAAAGATATCAAAACTTAAAAAATACATGAGGATAATAATAATAATATTGCCTTTGAAAAATCATTAATAAATTTCTGAGCTTTGTTACAACCTAAAAATATTAAAACTAAGTACATAATTTCCATGCATAAAATGTATTAAAAATGATACCTTAAATACTTCTCACCCTTGTGAAGGGGAACAAAATACACTAAAGCTGATATAATTTCCAGTACCTTTTCAGCTATAATTTCACTACCCGCAACAACAACAGTTCTACCAATCAAAAATGAATATATGATGTGCTGGGCTACCTTTGAAAATTCTTCAAAAAATTTTAAAAATTTGCGACCTGAAAATAATTATGAAATACTTTAATAAATGCCGTAATTTTTTGCTATGTGCATTCTTCACAAACAAAAGCTAAAGTACAGAAAAAATTAATGAATTGTAAATTCTCCTAATAAATTTCAAACCTCAAAATTCTGATTAGATGTTAAGTAATGATTAAACATAATTCAAGGAGTGGGTAAAATGTGACAACTAAATTACATATCTACAACATACATCTGCCACCTAATCCTCAGTTTCACAGTCTACTCAAAGGTAAAATTTATTGTATTGTCTATGATTTGGATCATATAAGAAAATGAATAATTTTCCATTAGATAGTTTTATTTTAATTACTTGGGGTTATCTTATGAAAATTATAATAAATATAATGATTCTTAGATGGCTTTCCACAATATTAGGCCAGAACATCTGAAGTTTATGATTGCATCATATTTTATTTAACAAAATTTGTCACGTTGTGATAATTATGCAACTGAAAATTAGGGAGTTCAAAAACTGGGAGTATGAAGTATAAATAGAAATTTAAAAAATAGCAACATGAAAGTTTTGACCTGAATTTGGGTCCCAGTCATGTCAATTTTTTCACTTCTGTTTGATCTTTGTATTTTAAGTTAACTTGACAATTATCTTATAATATTTTCTCAATCATAATTAGAATACCAATACAAAATAAACATTCAAAATCTATAAAAAAATTCAATTTTAATTACTAGAAAATCTTAGCTAATGATGTGCCTCTTAAGTCAAATATTTCTATAAAATTACTTCATTTATGTGGAAAAACATAAATTATTTACCTAAAACACAAGATTATTTTCCATAGGTCACTGGGAAAGTTACAATAGTAGCAGATATTTTAAAGAAAATACATTATTTGAGTATAAATGGAATTCTCTAAAAATTCATCTAAATACAAGCAAAATCGTCTAAAATAATACATGAAAATCAAGGTGAAGATTACCAGGAAAATTTTCTAGAGTCTCAGAGCTGTATCCCCAAATACATTTACACCAAAGTTCTGAGGTAGGGTAATCAAAAATTTCACTCTCCCTATTTTCAGTTGAGCTATCACTGCTCCAGTCATCTCCACTACCTCTCTTTAAATCATACTCCAAAACACCACCACCACCACATGGGTCCCTGAAAAAAACTTTCTCTAGTTGTTTTGAGGTAGCTTGCATCTTCTCAGACAATCCTACTGCAGCAGTTTCAGTTGTTGATTCTTGAGCAGAGTAATAACTACTACTGGCTTCACATCCACTTAGTATCTGAAAAATGGAAATTCGCACATTTTATAGAACTTTAATACCTTTAATTTTACTGAAAATCAAGATTATCAACATAAGAACTAAAATAGAAATTAACAAAAATAGTAGCTTAGATATAGGAATAAAACTGTGCTTCAAGAATAACCTTAATACCAGATTCATGCATGATTTTCAAATATTCACTTGAATATTTCATAAATATAGCAAAAAATAATAGAAGTTTTGGACAATACAAACCATGTTATTCTCAAACTTTTCTTGATAGAACAAAGATAAAGGCTGGTCATTTTCAGAAATCCTAGTATCGTGTGGTAATAAATTTAGGAGAAGATGAAGATACATGCCATCAGCAACTGCTGAGAATGCATCATCTTTCAACATGCTACCTGAGGGTACATCACTGATACTCAAAGAATTTTGGTCCCAGAAACATCCTCCAAACATTTGCAAAATGCATTTATGAAAATATAAATGAATAGTACTGAGAATCCACAGGCCAACTGGAATACCAAAAGGGCATATAGCAGCAATTGGCTTTAAATCATGTAGCCTTTTCTGATTTGATTTGAGAGGAGTTAATAAAGGAGTTTTTCCAATAGATAATCCTTTCACAAAATTCATATAGTGAACGATTTCCTCTCCATCAGACTCATGGAACACAAACTTCCAACTAGAAAGGGCATCAGATATTTCTGGACATTCCTAGATTGTTATAATAAATAACAATAAATTAAATTTATAGATTTGTTATACAGATGTATTTTAATTGCATTAAAGATCTCTCTATTAATTTCTAACCAAAATTTCAGATTGCAGAATTTGAGTGAATTCATTCTGTTGGTCTATCAACTGATCCAAATTTACATTCAGCATGGCACTATCTTCATCAAAATTTTCAGCACCATCATCCTCTTTTTTCTATAATATAAAAATAATTGAGAATCAATATTGAACGTTGAAGTTAAAGAGCAAAATATGAATAAAATATCCTTCTCATTTATTTTAACATGCAAGTAATGGAATTACATTCTGTCTGTTTAGGAGATATCAACTGTGCCAAGGAACTATAGATAAAAATTATATCCAACAATTTCATATTGAGAGTATAAGTAATACAAATCAGAATAATAAGCAATAGTGAATTATTTTCAAAATTAATGGACACTATATTTAATAAACGTAACAATAAGGTTACTTTGAATTCTTTGAAAGAAAAATTGGACGAAGGTTTGATGTGCAACGGAATATGATTTTTTAGGCAAACACTACGGCAAACCTGCTGTATTTATGGCTATAATATTTTTAAAAAGTTGCAATAATACTTAAATTTTAAAATATATGGAATAATCAGCAGCCAAAGCCAAAAATTCCAAGGACAGAATCACATACCATACAAGATAATTTTTAGAGTAGAAGACAGATTTTGAGGAAAAATTCTTTTTTTTATTAAAAGAGGAAATTAAAAAGGATCTTCTACTTCAGGTGAAAATCACTCACATAGTAAATGCTAACATGAAAATTAACATATATATTGTTTGAAGGATTGTAAAAAGTGGAAGAAATATTTATTGTTTTTTTTACAAGAAAGTAAAATGCCTTAGTCCATGTTAAGATTTTTCTTGAAAAAATATTCCTCTACAAAAATTTTCTGGCTACACTAAATTAGTCATTTACTGGGAAGTAAACATCATTGATTTTGCATTCAAGCCTAAGATATAAAATGGTAATATATAATAAATATTTGAATTTTTTGCCAAAAACTAGAAAAATAAATTCAGAAAAAAACAGTAATCTATAAATGGAAAAAAAATTTGGTTTAATCTTTAAATTATCTGAAATTCAGTTCTCTCAGACATAGAGGTAGTAATGTCATACAGGCGGGTTAAGGTTGTGAGGCATACAATTATGAAGGAATCTTACGACAGCTAACAGTATTTCAAATGAGTTTGATTAGTTGGAAAATGAAGAGAATAATTTCTCGTATCTGAGTAGTACCACAATTTACAGATTCACTGTACTAATAAGTATCAAACCTTATTCTTCAGTGTATAACTTTAAGAACATTTATATTTCATAATTATGTAATACTTAATATTTAAATATATACGGTTCTTCCTAACATAATGAAATGTATACCTTGACCACCAGATCCCAAAATTTTGCTGGGATCAGGCCAAGTTGTTATATATAAATATACCAAATTTATATCTCACCTTCCTCCACTTAAAATATTCAAACTGGGTTTGCTTTAAATTCTGTAAACAGAGGGACACATCCTCTAGGAACAAACACCTGTTTTCATATTTCATGACATTTGATACCTAATGAAAAAAGAGATACTGATTAGTAACTTTGAAGAGATACAATGCATGACAGAAGATGTTCTCATATATTTACCCTCAGAAAACTATCTTTGAGATTAGAAATATTAGCCTCTAATTTTGTTTTGTTCTTTGATATATAAGCTAAACATAATGGTCGCACAAATCCTCGTGCACCCACATCATTCAAAGAAAAATAATGCATATAAGCATGTATACCATCAATTACATCAGTTTGAAGTACTTGTGTATCACCAGTAAACCTGAAATGTCCACTGAAATAATAAAAAAACACTCATATATATATAATCATATCATACATGAGAAAATTGTAACATGACCGATAACAATGATTTTACCTACACTAGGCTAAAAACATCAAGAGGAAAAGAAATTCCCTACATAATATATAATAAAAATAAGAGTATATAAGTTTATCATATAAATAAATGATATTATGAGTTGATTGAGTAAAGATTTATAATACACTTAAGCTCATTCAATTTAAACCTTGGGAATGATTAAGAGTAATTGTTGAAATTAATGGACAATGTTTGAGCTTTATATTCCATTAAAATCTCCACTGACAAGGAAGCTCTTGGAATTTCAAGGGAAGGATGCAGAGCAAAACCAACTTTGGAAACATGAGACAACATGAAATTCTTATAGGTTACTGGGTGACATGATGCTCAGTCCAGGAAACAATAGCATTGCATCTAATCTTTAATTCAGTATATAAACCTACAAAGATCACATTCAATTACTCCTTGTATTGTAGCTTACCATAAATATGAATGCTCTAATATTCCATTTTCAATGAATTTTCTTTATTTACTTGGAATTGAACCTCACCTCCAGTACCTATCTTTACAAACTCTCTTTATAGATTTTTAGATATACTTTCAATAACACATCTCAAATCCTTGGAGGACATTTTCATTAATGTTAATATAAAATTAATAAACAACTTTTCCACTCACTAAGAACTTTTCAAATTTTTCTGATGTATCAAGAACAACAACAACTGTCAACTGTGAAGATACTTTACGTGAACACAATGTTAAACAGAAGTAAAAAATAACGACATTACTGGCACTCAAGCCAAGGTCTCTTCTTAAGTATCTTATAATCATATATTTCTTAAAATTATAGTTTTGATTCTATAACCTAGCAGAAAAGACATGTTTCTTTTGAATGTTATCACATAGACAATTTTAAATAAAATGATAGTTCAAATCTTGAACTGCAGTGGTGAGTAATGAGACCTTAATTCAAAGAATAATGGGTCTAAGTCTGTTAAGATCAGTGCTTGATCCCAGATCTTGCAATCTCTGATCACTTGGGATAACCAGGCATTCAGTACTCCTTTAAACTTTTTCACAATTTATTTCCATTCAACTTATTTGAAGAAGTATATAAAAATACATGAAAAATTTGGCAATAAGCATTTCCTAACTTTCCTATGCCTTTTTTTCTATGCCTTTCCTAACTTACTATCATAGGTTGGAGCATTTATTTTGCTTTTCAAAATGAAGTGAAATATATTTCATGTCACGCCTTCTCATATCGATTTCATTAACAAGTAAGGGATTAAACCAGATGTAATGAGAGAATAGACACGGTTTCAAAGCTAATTATTTATTTAATATACTTTGAAAATTAACGAAATAACAATTTGTATTACTGCCCTTATATGTTGTATATTATATAGTTACGTAACACAAAATTATGAAGAAGAATAATTACAGAACATCAACAATGATCAGAGCATAATTTATGGTTAGGGTAATCGTATGGAACGGTTTGCACATTGTGATAAATCAATTTCAGCGGCTTACCTAAACAGAGAATCATATGATAGAGATAATAATACGCTGTATAATTACTTGAGAGCAATAAAATATCACCATACTGTTCACAACCCTGTTATAGTTTAATGTACATTTCTGAATACTAGTTTGGATAAAACCAATAAGAAACGATTTCACAGACCTTGAGTTCGCCTGATAATCAATCGACATGATTTTCAAAATGAAATCATCTATATCCAAATTGAAATCATGTCTATAACTTGGAGGAATGGTAACAATTGGAAGGGGTCCCTTTATTTCCGAAAATTCGGCCAATACAATCACATCTTTTACGCCGCACGAACAAACGTCCTGAAAGTTACAGATTAGGTGAATGATAGGAAGACAATAATCACTCGTGATACCTTTCCAGAAAGAATGCGCCTAACCAGAGACTCAATTTCCTGTAGATTATGAGTAGAGCCTAACTGATCAGCGATACCATCATTGCTGCCATAAATACTAGAATTTAATTCCGAATAAGATAATCCTAGAGCAGAAAATTCTGTCACAGAGTACGCCATAACATCATATGAGAATTAAAAACATGTTGAAAGTCGAATAACGAGATTCGTGGTCTAACGGGAGCACCAACAGCAATAAATTTTCCATGCTACCACACTTGAAATTAATGCACCAGTTAATTAACATTGGTGTACGGATGCCTTTATATTAGCTACTCTTTATTAATCAGTAATATATTTCAAAAATAGAATCTTTCCTTTTTGGTATCATTTATCCAAACAGTACATTGGATTTAGCAACCGAAAAAAAATGTTTGTTACGCTGACGTCTCACTGAACTTCACTTCAACGGTCTTATTGGATTAGGTTTACTCGGTCATTAGTACAATTTTTAATTATAATATATACATGAAGTTTACCCATTTCCCTCTGTTTGAAGTAACTTATCCTTCTTATTTTTTCACACTTTCATACTGCGTACTTCTAAAATGTTTTCAGGTGTCTATAGAAGGAAAAATAAGTTAATATGGACATATATCCTCAAAAATGAAGATTATGTGAGACATTCACATAATGTGACAATCCTCTGAATAATTGACAATATAACGCAAATGCTAAGGTTCCTAAGGTTCAAATCCTAGCTGATGAGGAGGGTTCTCTCAGGGTATGGATGTTAGTGTACATCCACTGTTGAATTAAGTGCCGAAATTTAATTGACCAAAACTGGATGTTTATAGGGGCTATCTTCAATTGATGAAAATATCCATGACACTTTTAGGTGTTCAATGAATCAAAGTGCAGGATGTATTTGAGAGTCCTCCATATATCCAAGTAATTTAGTACTCTTGATTTTTTGTTGAATTTTTTTGGTAATTGATGTGAAAAAATTTTAACCGATAAGATTGATACCATATTTACTCTCAGGATGAAGGGATAGTAAATATAATCATGTTTAACTCCAAGATTATTCTATCACAATCCAAAAGCAATCCACACAGGTATTTAAATGAATAAATGCAATAAATTTTTAAGAATGCAAATAGGCTTCTAAGATAGGATAGATGGTGAATTCACTCTGAAAATTGATTGTAACATTAATTTGGGATTCTCTCAGAATTATTATAGAATTATCTATTCTGGTTATTTAGAAAAAGTCAAATAATGACAGGAGTAAAGGAGATTTTAACTCAATAACAAGACATTTAAGAAAGGAAGAATTAGCCCCTATTAATAAATTCATCTTCAAATATGAAAATACAAAAGTTCGCAGTTGCACATCCAAATTGACAAAATTCTTAAATAAAGGGTCTAAATGTTACAACATCAACTGCATTTATTCACAATGAATTCTTCTTAATTTTTAAAATAGCTCAGCCAACTAGTTCAAATTGAGGAAGTTCATTATTTGCTAATCCTTCATTTGCGGATATACAGAAATCTTACCATTTGGATGATTTTAAAAGTTAAAAAGCATTGGAAAGGTGTATACTGTTGATAGGATTTAATGTTGAATAAGAAACTGAAAATAATACTTACTGTCTTTTTCAAAGGTTTGCAAGAGGAAATATGATCCCAAAATAAGCTTGTTTTCAATGAGAAACATTAATGAGTCATATTACCTTAAGTAATGAGAATTATTTTATTCACTTTCACTTCATTCAACTAACATACTATTTTTTGTTTTAAAAAATTAAAACATGAGCCTAATTTTATGTAGGAATAAAAAATCAAATATCCAGGCTACTATTTTTCTACCGTTTGCTAAAACCTGACAGTAAAAGAATTTGTATTTTAAAAGACTTTATTGGAAAAGAATGAAATTCAGCTACATTTTCTATGTAAAAATTCCAGGTCTCATAAAAAGTCTTGCATTTAGTAAGAAATATCTGAAAATAATTTTCAATCAAAGAATTAACTTCTAAATATATTAACATCATACTTCTTAACATACACTTAGGTAATCCAGTATCTGAATGCAAATTTTAGTACATAGAAGTTGAAGATGAGATTATTAATACACTCTATGACAGTATGAGTATCTTATCTCTAAAATTTCTACTCAAAAATTTCTGATCTACTGCATACAATGTGCACTCCTTGAAAAAATAAAAAATATTTTATTTCTTTGATTTACATTGATGGATTTGTGATTAACTTTCGTAAGATAATATTTTTCTTGGTTATCGAGAGCTTTTTCTTGAAATCTAAATGCATATATTTAATGTGTATACAAAAAGTGACACATACAATCATTTGAAAAACAATGTTCAATATTACTAAATACTTTTTACATTAGAAACTAAAATTTTAGTATTCAATAAATACTAAATTTCATTCTAGAATCATGACAAATTAGAAATTATAAAAAAAGTCTGTTAAGATATTCCAACTGAAACTATTTAGAATGTTGCCATTTGGAAAGCTTCTCTATTTCTAGATTAAATGAAGCCAACTTTGAGTTTGACTATTACATTCAATTATAACTTCATACACTTGAATGTTTCTGAGTGACAGCAAAAGTATTTCCATACAATGCTGCTTGAATTTGAACACAAACAAAAGTAACATCTCATAAATATAGGGAAGTAATTGAGGCATGGAATGCATTATGGTTGTATAATAATGAGGCTGAATTTGATTTAGAATAGTGATATCAAGCAAACACAAGTTGGTGCCCATTAGAAGTGGGAATTTGGCAAAGCTTTAAGCATTTGGTCTTCTGATTAGAAACATACATATCGGTCTCAATTATTCAATTTGCTTAACTATTTGGCACATACATATAATTTTATACATAATGAACAAATGATGGCATACATGATGGAGTGCATGTAAATGATTTCGAGAGCCAAGTCAACTAACATAGCTGGTTCACTGACTATGCAATGCATTAATCTGTGCTCACAATCATGCCACTATCACTGTGGACATTGTCTTTAACAGGTGTTCAATATGGCACCATATAATTAAATGACGGACAAAAAGTTCTAAGAGAACTGTTTTAGATTAATCAGTCACTAAAATGTTAAGAGACACAGGTACGGTAGTAATCTGAATCTCGTGTTATGTTGGCAAGGCTTACTGCCATTCTCTGGTTTAGAATGAGTAGCTCCTCTTGAAAGCCCTTCATTGCTTCATCATGGTCATTATTTTCCATCCCTAAAATTTAATAAGAACATGAAAAAAGATTCAATTCAGTGATTACTGTTTTACTGATATAGACGTACTGATTGTGAATACATTGAAAAACAATGCAATTTATCATAGGGAAGAAACAATTATCTGATAAATAATTAACAGAAGAAAATTTATCTCATCTTCTTTAAGATAATGAAAGGAATAGCAAAAATCTAAAGAAATTGGAAAGATTATAGATGCCATTTACAATCAACATAAAATAGAAATATCAGCTTTCTCTTTGATTAATCAAAGGTAGAAATTATAGTTAGATAAAATATTTCAAAGTAACATTCACATATGAGCTCGACATATTTTATTAATTTATTATAAAGGGCTTAAAAAGAAATTAATTACCTCGCAGCTCCTTCAGCTTTCCTATCGCACTCACAGATAGCTGGCTTGCCTTCTGAAGTAAAGCCATTGCCCTTTTCTGAGCTTGATCAGACTGAGCTTTCCTCTGACTTAATGACTTATTTGCTTCAGCATATTTATCATTCAATCGATTTGCTCCATCTCTTGCTTTCCGAGCATCCGTTGCAGCAGCTTCTCCTTCTGCAGCTACTTCTCGTGCATCTCGCTCATTCTTTAAGGATTGAGTTTGTAACATTTTAAGCCTATCTTGAAGGGAATTGACCTCTTCAACTGCTTCTGAGGCCTTGTTATGAGCTTCTGTTGTTTCACTGGCAATCTGAAGGAGAAGATTAAACAGTGCAATTTCATTGATTCACAACACTTCCAAGTATTTATACTGGAGAAATTTCAATTATTTCTGAATAATAGTAATTAAGTAAATACATAATCAAAGAAAAATTTTCAAGAAGTAGTTCACGATTATAAACTAAATGATTTTATTTAAACTTGATTAAATAAAAAATGATATTAGTTGAAAATATAAATTTGACAAAGTAATTTTGAGAATTATTTAAAATTCAGGCAGTAAAAATATTAAAATCATTTTGTGAAATAATCTTGAAATAAGATTCATAATAGAAAATTCTCGAGACCTGAGTTAAATCACGGTCAGCTGCATCAATGTCAGAATTGGCCTTCTGAATAGCTTTTTCAGCTTTTTCTTGGGCTTCTTTGGCTTCATCCAGTGCTTCAACAACCCTTTGTGCAGTATCCAAAATTCCTTCAGCTGCCTTCCTAAAATTTTGAAAATAAATACCAAGATACAACTAACATTTCACAATCAAAGAATGTACATTTACTCATCTCAGAAATTAAGATTAACTGCAAGGGAAATCTAAATTATAATAAATGTAACCATTTCTTTTACTATTGGATTTAATTTCCATTTTATCTTGACCTTTTACCATTGGAGTGTAAAAATTGGATCTGAACTTTAATAGTTATCTTTTAACATTTTATCAAGCTATTTATAGGTATTAAAAAAATATTATCTCCAAAAATTTTAGCAGAGATTAAAAATATCCTATTATCAATGTACTTTCCACAATATGTAATTGCGGTTTACATACATAGGATTACAAAGGTTTTCATATTTTCACATTTAAGTAAATAATTCAATAAACATCCTTTTTAAATATTTTTCTACTTCTATTATTCTTATATCACTCCCAGAAACTGCTTTATGCAAAGTTTAATATGCACTGACATGAAGATGAGGAATATATTTGATCTTTTGGTTATAAATAAAAAAATTATTAAATAATTTCTAAATAAAATTTCTCTCACACAAGGCAGAATACAATAGCAGTATTTTGACTGCTTCCTTGTAAATGATTACTTAGCCTGCTTAAATGGAATAAAATCCATTAATATTCATCAAAATAAGAGATCAAATAATATAAACTGAGCAAATTGTCATTCAAAAAAACCTTAGATAGTTTGTGAGCATGGCAGAGCATAGCTCATGTTAATTTATCACCATTCAGCCTTCCTCACTCACTTTGCATTATCAGCATCTTCTTTTAATTTGTAAGCTTCTCTCAGGTCATCAGCTGTGGCTTCCAAAATAGCATCAATATTTGTCAAAGATGATATAGTACTATTTATTCTCTGAGCGAGGTCAGTTATTTGTTCTGGTTTTAGATGGATATCTAATGATTGAACCTATAATAGTGAAAATTAGAACCATGACTCAATTTATAATTCAAGATACTTTACGTGAATTACATTTACTATAATAATGATTAATAATGTATAAATAACATGAAATTCCTACTTTCTCAGCCAGCTTTCTGATTTCAGCAGGCTTTGCACCAGGTATTTCTAGGAAGCCTTCCAATTTTTTAATAATGATTGCTGTGTTTTCAATAGCACTTTCTGATCTATTTTGTGCAAGAAGGGTATTATCATAAGCTTCTTTTGCCAAGTTGCGGGAGTTCAGCGTTTCATCTTTAGCTTGTGAAATCTGTCAAAACAGCGGAAAGTAAATCATAGGGTCATTGGACTGAATATAGATAAGAATTTTCAAGTAAAATTTTCAATAATTTTTCAATACATTACCCCTCGTAACAATTCCTCGGTTTTCCCCTCCTTGCTATTTATATCATTGCCTGCATCTTTGGCATACTTCAAAGCAGCCTCTGATTTGGCAACAGCTCCTTTCTCACATGATATGCCTCCACATCTCCCACAGCCAGCTCCTCCACAGAGAATATCACAAGGATCTCCTCTTTTGTCACAGACCTGAGCAATAAAATAAAAATGAAAAATAACCATTATTAGGGTTGGATGGATCCTAAAACTTTTCTTTCACCTCACTTTTTAAAATGAAATTCATCAAATTCTAATAAATACTATAAACACCAAAACTACACTAGACTAAATACTACAAAAAACCAAAATTTGAAAATATTCAGAAGTCTTTATTGCATGTACATGGGAATAATAATAATACTTTTCATTAGAGCAAGACAGAGAATCTTCTCTTCCATTCAACTTATTTTTATAAATATACTTGAAAAATATTAGCAAGAAACCAAATCTAGATAGAGACAAAACCATGAATGTACTATTTTTTATATTCTCAGGATATTGATTAGTGAAGTGACATTTTGAAAATAAATAGAAATACAAAGATCAAAATTTACTTTGACCCTTTTAATTCACTACATAGATTTTAGGAATATTTAACAATATAAATCTAGTTTGATTTACTTAAAATTAAGGAAATCACACAATAGAATTTTAACAGATAAAATTTTCTTGATATTAAAAATATTTTTAAATATATGTGATCAATAATTTTTGTTCTTCATGTACTCACGAATTCATTAAGATCTGGTATCATATCCTCCAGATTCTCTAACTTATTAGAGAGTGAATTCAATGAATTTTCATTTTCTTTTTGATTTTCCTGAAATTGCTCTTCATTTCTTGTTATTAAACTCTCTGTACGACGACACTGACGCTCTGAATCTCCAATTATTGATTCGATTTGCCCAATCTCATTAGCTGAGTCTTGAGCACGTTTGTGATTAACCTGAGTCATTCTTAGGGCACCTAGTGAATTATAGAAAAAAGTAGAAATATAAGTTGACATTATATACACATTCTTTCGGTAGTTATGACAAGAATAGATAAAAAAGGGTTGAAAAAAGACAGGATTTCAAGAGAAGTAAAGTAATAATTTCTGATTACTATCATGTTAATTAATTTTAGACTGCACACGTTGATTACCTTTATACATAGAATACTGGCAAACATCAAATTCAGATGGTGGTGGTATTCTTTTTACAAAAAGTAATGAGCTTCATAAAGAATTAGTATTTAAAAAATATATTTTATAGATTTATTTTAGAAGTGTCAAATTTTTGTTGTGTTCAATAGCAGATAGAAATAGTATTAATTTTATATCAATAAAAAATACACAGTAAAATAATATCTTGTATTGATGTGGCAAAATTAAATAATAAATGGAGGTCTGCCATATTGGTCCCTCTTTGGACAAGAAGAAAATGAAAGAAGCTTATTGAAATGGCTGACTTGGAAATAAAGGATTTATGTGTCATTAATAATTTACATACCTTCAACATTTGCTTCCTGCAACATAGTAGCATTGTCTTTCAGATTCTTTGCTGAATTCTTCAATTGTGTTGCTGCGAGTTGAGATTCATTCAATGCTAATTTTGCTAAATAAATTTTCTGGGTAGTATTCTCTAGGAATTTCTCAACCATATTTAGATTTCCTGATGATATAGTAATGTTTTGCCTGAAATAAGTAGTAATGGATGGAGTAATGAGTAGTGATATTAAGCATTTATACACTGAAATCGAGGAAAATTATAATGTCTACCTCAAACTTTCAATAAGATGCTCCATTTCTTCAAGATCATGAGTGCTAACTGTTGTGTTCAATAAAAGTTGTCTTATCTCATCAAGTTTCTTTTCCATTTTCTCAAATTCACGAGTATATGCACCTGTAGCTCCAGTTTGCTTTATTTTTGAAGCTGCTTCAATGACATGCTTTGTTTGATCTGAAATAATAAAATGATTTAGAAAGAAATATTAAAAGCTTTTTGAGATAACTAAAAAAAATTTAACTCTAACAAGATAAGTTCCAGAATGTATAGTCTGAGTTTATTTGATATTTTACAATAGAGTTAATTAAGTCTTAATTACAGATTAGGAACTGAGGAAATAGGAAGATCAATTAATTGGTGATCACTCATAACAATATGAAAGCAATATGAACCTATAAGACTAAATTTAAAATACATAACAACTTTTTACTTGTGAATTCAAACTTTTAGGGTGAATTAGAATTATACTAAATCACAATTTAAGGAGCTAAACATATATGTGATCAGCTAAATTTTGAAAATAATCATTAATGACCAGATTAAGAAATATAACAAAGTGCAGTTTAGTACTCTATTTCCTCGACTTATTTAATCAAAGTAGATTAGAATAACTTTTGTTTAATTTATTTGTTATATGAAATTTTAGAATAACTAAAGGCTTTTGCTGATGAGTAACAAGTAGTAACTTTTATTTAAATTAAAAATCATGCTTTAATTACATGTTTAAAGTTATGTTAAATTTATAGCATATGAACTTAGAGTATGATTAACTAAAAAAACTGGCAGAAGTAAATATTTGTATAAACAATATCAAAACTGATTCAATGAAAAGTTATCACAATACTAATTTAAATTTTAAACCTTTCCAGGAAAAAAGCCAGCAGTATACCTTTAAGTTCATTCAAAATTCTGTCCCAATTATCAAAACATTCTCCGCAAGGTCTGCAATCTGGAGCTATTCCTATATAGCCACGAGCACACTCATCGCAGTGGTATCCCCCAATACCAACTTTACAAACACAACTACCGGTGGTCTGGTTACACTGTGACGTTGCTGATCCAAGCTCATCACAATCACATTCTAAAAAAATGTATCAATTAGAATAATCATTCATAATAATCTATGATATTCAGTATGCTTTACCCAAGGGGAGGAAAACAATTTTTAATATTGACTCAATCAAGAATTTGACAGTAAATTTTGATTCAATATTATGTGGTTGAATATTTTGATATTATAAATAGAGTACATAATTTAGTATGGAAGCAATGAAAAATTACAGAAAATAAATTAATCACAATGATACCAAAACATTTAACCAAATTTATTCTTATTTATTTCAATCCTCTATATAATGTTATATTGACATTAGAATACAGAGATAACAAGAGAGAAATTAATTTATTATTAATTTATTATAATTAAAACTTGAGCGATTGGACTTAACAAAAATTGTAGTGAATGAATATTAAAAAAGGATGATCATGTCATATAAAATTGAATGAAGGGAAAATGAGGAAGCAAGAATGAAAATTCAAGATAAGTTATGAGTAATATTAAAGAAAACATAAAATTGCTCAACATCATTTTCATGGTGTTTCAAATTTACTCTAGAACTCTCATAGTTGTTCACAAAGTTCATTGGGCTCCAAAAATTTTCAATCTTGGGACCCACCTCTTTGCTGTATATAATATATTTGCTTATGACCAACTGGTGGGTCGAGACCCATTCTTTGAGTAAAACTGCTCTAGAGTGCTTCCAAATGTAAAGTAAATATGTATGTAAATGTAATATATGAAATATACACATTCATTTTCATTTTATTCTCATATTTACATCAAGTTAATATGTGAAAATTCATCTTCCAATGACTAAATAAAAGATAATACATACCAAAGCATTCTTCTGTAGGATTTCCCCAATGATTTTCTTGACATTCATTGCACCGTCTTCCTCCAAAAGCAGGTTTACAGTGACAGTGGCCATCAAACTATTTCCAATTTGTAAATAAAAAATAAGTAAGTATATAATATACATCTATATAATCAAGAATTTAAGTAAAATAAAATATCTTGATACTTAAGATCTTCTTCTCTTGAATTAAATAAAATTTAAGTTAAACTATTCCTGAGAGAAAATAATTTTTGAAAACAAAAGTTTCCTTATGATCATAAAACCTCATTATACTCTAAAACACAAATTGAGATTGCTAATATTATTCTATGTAGAAGGCTTTTCAAAACATTTTGATGTCATTGCACTAGAGCAATAATACTTACTAAGATGCAACAGAGAAAAGAACTTACGGGGTTACATTGCTCCCTTAAAGAACCAATAGGATCACAGTCACAAGGTTCACATCCAGCACCACTAGCAATCTTCCAATGATTTTCTTTACATTGATCACAAGACAATCCAACTACATTAGGCAGACAGGGGCATTGTCCAGTTTTTGCATCGCATGGGCCCATTTTTGAATCAGTCCCAAGAATGTTACAAACACATTCTGGAAGTATATAATTTCATCATTTAATCAATAAATAAAACAGATTGTTGACAAAGATGATCACAAAGAGCTTATATGGATTTAATTCTATTCTTTAGTGTCATTATGATTTTTATCGCATAACTTGCATGGTGATTAATTATGAATAACAGTAACCCTATAACTAGACAAAAGGTTTGATTTGGAATTGAGAATAAAACTTAATTTATAAATTGTCTTAAATTCAGATATTTAAGCTAATATTCTACAATTGCTCTTATTTATTCTTTCCCAAATATTTGGAAAATGCATCCAAATAGTTGCATTATAGCATCTGTATTTCATCCTTAATTTTGATTAAGTCTTTAATTACTATACAAAAATGATACTGAATAACAGCGATGTAAATTTTTGTAGTGATAAAAAATTTCAAAAAATTATAAAATCACCTACCTGTACAATTCTGATTCACTGCATCTCCATAATAATTATCTTGGCATATTTCACAATTAAATCCCTTAGTGTTGAATAAACACTGAAGACATTCTCCAGTACGACCATCACAATTTCCTGGGCGAGATATATCAATGTTGTTACTGCAATTACATGAACGACAGGATCCTCCTGGCACTTCTGGATTTCCAAAGTAGTTGTCAGCACAGATATCACATTTATAACCTGAGAAAGAAAATATTGAGAGCATTGTGAAAGGTATTAATTGTGAGATGGATAGATAGAAATTTCTCAAGTTGGAGTAAATTTGTGCTTTTGATTTAATTTCATTATGCCCTTAAATAAACATTAAAGAAATGTTAAGCCCATCCAGAATAACTTATAGTGAAAACACTTAATAGCAATGCTCAGATATATAGGTAATCATAAGAATTGAACACTCAGTATTTGAGCAATTAACAAAAACTTCTTTTCAATATGAATTCCTAAAGCTTTACTTGTCTTAAATAAAAAAATCCAGTGTGTCCATTCAAAAATAAAATTTTTTCCTGTTATTGGCAACTATAGATATTTTACAAAACTAGAACAGAAAAGAACTGAATTAACTTCAATATATGTTTCAAATTATATCATTATATTTTGTTATCTTTCTATCATATAGCTTTTTAATGAAATAAAATAAATGAAGGAATTTATACTATGAAGATTACTTTTTAATATATTTATTAAATGTATAACTAATGTGAATATTTTACAGAAGCTAGTGCTATGATCATGTAGAAGTATATACATATATCTATAACATGCATAATGTATATAAGGAACCCAATACAGCTTAACATACCAGAATAACCTTCAAAGCATTCACAAGCAACATTTAGCGTATCAGGTTCAAGACTACAACGTTTGGCATATGAATGTCCAGATGCATTCAATCCAGGGCAGGCACATTCACGACAAGGAATGCCTACTCCTATTAATGGATTTCCATAATATCCTTCTATGCACCTGAAATAATATATAAGAAGATTTATGTCCACAAGCATATCCTTATAATTCAGAGATCTCATTTCAGGATTTATAATTAAAAACCTCAGAAGTAAAAGCTTAACATTATCATGATAATTAGTAATCAAATATACCAATCCATCATTTAATACTTATAGAATGGAGGTGAATATTGATTCTTATAACAATTATTTAATCACTATATCAGAGTTTTAGAGAAATATATTCATTACCTAAGCCTAAATTTACTTGATAGTATTGGATTGTTCCCGAAGTTCCTGCCGATTTTCATGTCTATAAGTTTATACTATACTTATATCTATTTAATACTTAGGCATAGATTGGCTCAGATTAGAGAAAAAGGTTGGGGAGCTCTACAAGGCTGATATATATTTCATCATCATTAACAGTCAATTTTAATTCGACATCAGATGCACTTTGGTCTTCATCTTGGTCTCTCTGGATCTCTTAGTATCCAGTCGAGTACTGCTGACATCCAACAGTTGTCATTTCTTCTCTCTACATGACCTGCCCACATCCATTCTCAGAGCCAACTGCAAAAAATCTGATAGAATTTTTCAATTTCTTCTTTGCTACTTGCTGCTGTAGGTGCATAGACTTGGATTATCTGAACAGAGTATCACTTGTTAATCTTCAGGACTAGTCTGCATACTATATCAGATGTACTTTCTATTTTCTCAATATTATTCTTCCATCAAGAAGCCAATGCAGTTAAGTCTCCATTTCCATCCTCCAGATGACCCTCTTTAAGGGTTATCAGGTCTTTCTGTTTTCTTCTAACTTTGTTGAGTCCAAGAACATTTATCTTCTACACTTCTTTAAATAGCTATGTCAGTGGATCTTCACTCTTCAGTCTGCAGGAGTTGTACGCAAGTTGCAAGGTATAGTCGAGTGGCTCTATTCTTCATGATGGACGCATATAATGTCATCATCTTGCAGACAGGCAGAACTTAAATGTCTGGATGAATTTCCATTACAGACACCACCTACCAGCATACCATCACAACTACTTTCATTATTCGGCTAGAGACATTGTTGAAGCCATCAAAGCATGGTTAAACATGAGCTATACTTATTGCTGCAAAACTGGTCCAGATTCTATTTGCAGCCTTCCAGAGAATTAAAACTCTTACCTTGATGGGAATTCTTTAGAGAAAGAAATAATGATAATCTAAGGTGGATAAGTCTGGGCAATATGGAGGTTGATGTAAAACTTTCTAGCCAAGGTTGAACAATCATTTCCATGCGGACATAGACGTGTGTGTTATGGCATTATCATGGTGGAAAATGATGCCTTCCCAATTTGCCAGCTCTGTTTGCTTTTAGTCATCGCTCCCTTTAATCTGTCTAAATGACTGCATACAGTATTTCTCAATTTATATTCTTTAATAATAAGTCAGTAATCATAGAACACAAAACCCTTCTCATCCCACCAGAGCATAACTTTTTGGGAATGAGTGTTAGATTTTGAAGAGGATTTTGGTGGTTCACTGGAAATACTCCACAATTCTCTACATTCTTGTAAACAATCAGTTTTCGATCCCCAGTTACCAACATGCAAAAAATGGATTGTTTTCTTGGTGTTTGTGCAATACATCACACATGGATGTATGGTCTATTAAATTTGACATTTCTACCTTCTTTCCTATTTTCTAATTGGTAATCTTCTGGTTCTCAGAAATAATGAAATAATCGCCTTGATATGGTCATCAGTCAATATCTGCAACAGGATAGCCTGAGCATTCACCATCTTCAACACCCAACAACAACTTAAAACCTGAATATCACAAACCTCTCACACACTGTCTGTTCACTTACTGCATTGTTCCTTTTTAAAGCTCATGTTTCGACTGCTGCATTCTTGCATTTGTGGAAATGAAAAAGCATTAACTAATGAAAATGATCTCTCTTGCTCTCCATAGCTCTCAGGGTACTGAAGTCATGGATGATATTGATAGGATTAGAACAAAGAGAAAAATCTCATTCTCAAGATAAGTGAAGCCAAATTGAGATAAAAAGGAATGAGCCAGTGCAGCACACTAAACGCACCCTAGAAAAAATCGGCAGCAACTTTCTGATTCAAACCCAATATTTTCAAATTTTGGAAATTAAATTACATATTTAAAATATTTAAAAAAAACATGTACAATACCGGTCACAGTTATGGCCTTCAGTTGAGTCTCTGCATGATATACATTTGCCTGTTTTTGAATCACACAAGTCACTGTGACCATTACATATACATGGCTCACAATTAGGGAAATTCCAGTGTCCTGGTTGACACTGATCACACTGGCGATCATAAGTCTTTGGGCGACATTTACATTGTCCTGTCTGTGGTTCACAGAAATTATCCAGAGCTCCAATGGAATTACAGTCACAGGCTACAAAAATTATAGAAAGGTGAAGTAAAATATTTTCCTAGATTTTCAAAACTTAAAATGAATTGACTTAGGATTTTTTATTTTAAAAATGAAAAACTCACCTCTGCATCCATCAGGACCAAATCCAAATGTGCCAGGAGCACACCGATCACATCTTCTGCCAACAACATTTGGCTTACAATCACATTGACCTCCAAGAGACTGGCATAATAGACTTACTGATCCTGTTGAATCGCACTCGCACTCTACAAAAAATCAGGGTTAACTGATGATAACAACAGTTACTCTTGAATTAGAATTATTATTACTTTGGATTAATCATCCAAAGAATTATAAAAGATCTACTTGAGATGATTTGATTTTGATTTTATTATAAAAAAACTACAATCTTACCAAATGCTCCATCAAATACTAACATTCCAATGCTGAGGTAATACTTTTTACATACTTCATGAATAGAGCCTTTTATAATTCTATGAAAAACATCCTGGCAACGAAATCTTTCATATTCCACTTTTTTATGATCATTAATTGCTGATCCATGGAAGAATGGTATACTGTCCATCCTAGGAATGAGGGAAATCTGAAATGGAATATAATATGAAAATTCATAGTAACATAATTTCACCTATAAATGTGATTTCAGTGATAAATATAAGATGGAGGAGTAATATCATGATTATTCTTAAATAACTTATTTGATTTTATTTCTAATAATAAAATAAGCAGCAATAGAATCATGGATCTCTGAAGTTGATGACACTTAAGACAAGCTTAATTTCAAAAACCTAGTAACTTTATTTACCGAGTCCACAAACACAGATGCTGTGGGAGTTTCAACATGTCCATCAACCTTGTGGAATTCCAGTCGTATTTTATATATTTTTCCAGCTTCTAAACAGACTGGAGGATGTACAGTTACAGCATCAATGCCTAATTATGATGAAATAAGGCCATTAATTAATTCTTAAAATAATGAAATTTTATAAAAACATAGAACAGTTATAATAAATAATATTTATATAGAATAGTTATTGAATACCTGGCTTTATAGTCACTCTCTTTGTATCATCTTCTTGAATTGTATTAACACATGGAGAGTTAGGATCAATTGCATCAGGCCTTTCTATTATTACATCAACATTATCCCATCTTATAGGATGCTGAAACATAATATTCTTTTCAATGAACTGATAAAAGTAATTTTGGAGATTCAGAATTCACTTAAAAACTTCAAACTTTATAAAAAGGAAATTCGTAAACATCAGTTCTCAAAAACCAAAGACTGATATATATAATTTACCTAAATTTAACATCGAAGTTCTCTACTAATTAGCCAAAATATGTTGCATCATGAACGGATATTTAATCCTCTATTATTAAAGCATGCCTCTCATTATGAATATGTCCTACCCCAAAGCTTTCATTACTAAATCAGAATTAAATATAACTGAATTTGAATTACTTATTCTTTTTACTTGATAAACTAAAATTAAATGGTAGCCTATACTCTAGATTCTACCAAAAACAACATATTCTACATGTTCTAATTTACTCATCATATTATCAAAAAGGCAGTTGAGTATGAGTGAAGGAAATTCATCTTTATAGAATACAACTTCTCCATGAAATCCTAAGAAAGTATGGTCTCACAGTTTCAAAAACAAAACTTTCTGAATATACAACTGCACCGTCAATATTCACTGAGTAATTGAAAGTAAAATATGACAGTTATTTGCAATGGCAACACATTTAATCACAACAATTAATGATATACACATGATGTTACCATACAATTCCATGACCATTTGAGTATATCAATTCTCTCAATGTGATTGCTGTGATATTACAGTGATGCAGCCTTTCTAAAATATTTATGTAGTTACAGAGGGTAAATTTTTTAAAGTAAAGGTTTTACTATATTCATGCAATCCATCATAAATAGCTATGCTACCATGGTGAGATGTAATTCAAATTACTTTACATGAATTGTGATTGGTGATGTGAAGAGGCATAATGCGGTTGAATTTCTTCGCTGAAGATAAATTATAAAGTAACTGATATATTACTACTCAAAGAGAACTAATAACACTGCAATATAAATCTTAATCCACCAACACCACTATTTTTTAAAATTGTCACTTATACTATTTAGCCTACCATTGCACAGCAACAGTATAAAAATGTGAATCATCTAAATACTAGGGAACCAGTCATTTTGATCTACTAGTCTCCCATTCTTCTTTATGTAATATGATGCCACCCTTATCTGCCAGAAGGCAAAGGGATAGGATGAAAAGTACCAAGAATTGGTATATATCAATGAGATTATCCATTGAAGTTTTAAAAGTATGGTTTATCTTTCTTATCTCTTCTCTTCCAAATTGAGCATTTTAAAACCAATACCAAATTTTAGGGTTTTTAAACTGCTTTTATCTCTATCTCTGCATCACATTTTATATTTTTTAGATATTTAAACTTAAATTCATAGATATTATCAAACATTAGGATTGAAGAACAACACTAAAGATAGATTTACAATTCTAAAATTTTTGCAACTCTTGATTGAATGTGTCAAGGGCAAGATTTTTTAAAATTGGTGATAAGTATATATAGTTAAAAAATTAAATACCTGATTCTCATATCTTATTACTATATCATACTCCATGCTGGATTTAATGTTGCTGATAGGAAACTCTAGATATGAATCCTCAAATACCCTCAAAAACCCAACACCAGACCATGTTGCCACTCGCCCATCTTTGTAAGGCTCACGAATTACAACTTGGCATTTCTAAAAAAAGAAAAACATTATGCTAAATAATGATCTAAGTAACAGAATTTGACCATTAAATCATATACAAGCTTGGTGTATAGTAACTCAGCATGCCACCCAGATTAATTAAATTATAATCTAAGTGTTACTCAATACTCTTTGTTACTAACAGTCCTGATTTTAGGAGGTATTCAGTTACTACTATGAGGTAATTTATGTTTTCAGTAGCCTTAGATAGAAGTTAGACCTAAAAGAAATTTAAACCATGACACCTGATTAAAAAGTCTCCAAAAATTAGTTTCAAAATATGACGTATATGAAGATCACATACAGCATCCTACATTCCTTTCATACAGTTAGTTTATATTGAAAAAGTTGACATAGGAAATGCTATTGAAAATATAATTTCAATGCACTTGGTAAAAATCCTTCGTACACTAATAAAGAGGCTTTTAGATCCTCTCCTTGTGGAAGTCTTCTACCACCACCTTCATCCAAAAGGTAAATCATCACTTTTGAAACAATCTCTAGCTAATCTCTTCTTTGCTTCCATAAACAGATGAAAAACCACAGGATCAAATCAGGACTCTAATTTGGATAAGGTACTTTTGTGAAGTGAACATGAAGTCTTGGGTTAAAAAGACTCACAACAAATGCTTGTGTTCTTATTCAGCATATCCAAACAAAACTTCTTCAGGGTCTCAAAACACAAGGAGTTATTGACCCCTTGAGCGCTAAGTATTTCCTTCAACAGTTTCAACTATGAATTCCTTAAAAACACTACAAAATTCCAATCAAGATAGGATGAAATTCATGTTGAGCATGGATCAAAAAAGACATTAATATGCTTTGTGGGAACCATCTGTGCTAGAGGCAAAGATACACTTAAAAACAGGTAAGCATTCATAGTAATGAAACGGTTAATTTTTACTTATTGAGGCAAAAAAACAGTAAAATTCCTTGGAACAAGAATATAGGCATTATAGACATAGGCCAAGATCTTCCTGCAAGGAGTTGAAAAATTTGAATATTTTAACACATAGGGAGGTGATGTATTTTCTTTTTATCCTACAATCTCTGGGGTATAATGTGACACCAAGGTTTCAGCTTCAGTGACTATGAACAGGGAGAAAGTGCGGCTGTAGGAGACAATGTTAAGGCTTCTCCTTTAAGCTATCATATAAGGAATTGCATTCAATGGCAAACATTTGGGTCTATAAAAGAGGTAGATCAAGAAGATTTATAATTATGTGTATGTATATATATATAAAACAATATTTATAAATATATATAATGTAATACATTATTATATATACCGTATTTCCCCATGCATAAGCCACCCGAAATTTTTCCAAAATTTGCAAGCCCAAAAAGTAGGGGGTGGCATATACAATGCAGGTAAAAATTTTGTGTGTGAAAAATGATTTTTCAGCCGCATGTTGTTCTTTTTTGTAAACAATTGTAAGTGATAGTAATATTACGAGATGATATTCTTGACCCCACCCCTGAATATTACAAGACGATGATGTCCGGCAACATTAAAATCAAAAAGAACAACAAGCATACCTCTTGTTACAACACCGATAACGTAAGTGAAGTGGGAGTATGCGTTTTTAATTCTTTTTTTGTTTCTTTGTAATATTTGTTAATTTTTGTAATACTGTTAATTTAGTTTATTTGTAATATTTGTTTCTTTGTAAATTATGAATGTGTGAACGATTATTATGAGTCTTAAATTTTGTTTCTTAGTAACCGTTGTTTTTTGTAACCTGTTTCTCTAGTAAAATATTTTTTCCATAATTTCACAGTCAAATATGGGGGGGTGGCAAAGGGGGTGCTTATACATGGGGAAATACGCTATTTATAATTGTATAATATATATACACACACACACTTGTGCAACATGCAAACCAGAAATATTCCCTCAAAAATCATTTACTACTGCAAAAGCAATGTATTTATACAAGAAAATCCTTCAAAACCTTCACCAAAACAATATTTACAAAATCTTACTGTTTGGTGGTGAATAATTTCTTTTCCAGTGCTACAATTCTGAAAGAGAAATATAGATACATTACCTCAAAGAGCATTATCCAATCACATAAAAATTTAAGATTGATATATTAGCTCAAATCTGTTTAATAATGTCTCATTAATATAAGCAAAAAATAGTTTTTCAGTGATTATGAGCTAAGAGATATATTTAAAATTTATTGCTATAAAATAATGTAAAGATGATTATCTGATTGAGATTAATAAATACATACATTTATTATAGCATGCAGATTTTCTTGAACCACATATAGAATAATTGAAACACAGGATGTGAATTCAGCCAATAGAGGCAAGGAGCTCTTTCATTCATTGTTATTAAGAATAATCATCAATGATCAATTTCTTGATTTCTATTCTTGATTATATTCTCTACTAAAACTTAACATAGAAGAATTTTCTTGGATACAAAAATACCATACCTCCTCAAATACTTAAAATACTGCTTTATGTGTGAATTTATATGTTGAGTGTATATATTGATATAATTCATTCATAAAACCATTACCTCACTGGCACGGGCCAGTTCTGCTTCATAAATTAAGTAGTCCAAACTACCAACAAAGTATCCTTGCTCAGGCTGATTACAAGTCCTTCCAGTTACATGGGGACGACACCTGTTCAATTCAAATGAAATTGATACATTGAAATATATTAAGATAAAAAGATATTTTATATATCATCATCAATATATCCAAGCATGATTTTCTAAGACTTACCTACATTGACCTGTTATAACGTCACAGTTATTATCATATGAACCACCAGGGTCACAATCGCATGGTTTACAACCTGTCTCATCTTTTGATAGTCCATAAAATTCAGGGGAGCACTGATTACAGTCACGCCCAGTTACATAACGCTTGCAAAAACAAACACCGCTCAAAACATTGCAACCCTGATTATTTACAGTACCTAACGTGTTGCAAGTACAGGCTGAAAGAAAAGAGAGATTCTTTAAATATAACATTCTAATATTCCAGGTACAATGATGCCACATAGGACTTGCAAAACAAACATAAGATCAATTTAAATCACAGAGCCACTTCGAGGCCCCAAGAACTAATAAGCTGAACCAATAAGTTTTAGATATAATTTCTTTATTTGCATTTCATATATACTTACGCTGACAGCCATCTGGATTGGCTTCACTAAAATTCCAATATCCATTTTTACATTTGTCACATCTACGGCCTTCGACATTGGTTTTACAGTGACAGCGGCCTGATTCAAGACCATTGATTATATCATTACTGGAGTCACATATTCCATCATCTAAGGAGCCTGCAGGATCACAGTCACAGGCTGCAACAAAGTCAAAGTTTTAAAATTGTTATTAATACTTACTTAGCAACCAAATATGAAATAAGGAAAATAATACTTACGCAGACAGATATCTGGATGATTTATTGGTTTTGTATGATCTTGATAGTAAAATTCCTTACACTGTTCACAGTTTCTCCCCATTGTATTATGTTTGCACCCATCACAAACACCACCACTAACATTACCACTTTGTATATAAACAGCTGCATCAAAATGACATCTGTCGGCATGATCGTTGCAATTACATTCTAAAGATTTAAAATGGTGATAATCACACATTAGATGGATGGATAGTAAATTAATAACATATGAGAATCAAAAACATAATTCAAATGGTTATTAATATTTTCAAATTTTTACTTGTAGAAAGTATGAAAAATCAATCAGTATAGATATTTAGATTATTTTATCAATTTATTTTTGTTTGTCATTCAGGATGAGCATCCAATGAGAAATAAATAGGATTCCATACTTTGTCTCTATTATGATCTCTAATTTGCTGAAATATGATGCTGAGGATAAATTCCATTTTATAATATGTAATTATTTTAAGTTTAGTAATAGTACTCACTTTGGCAAGCATTTTTATTTTGGCCTTTAGCTGGTTCCCATGGTTTATCATTGTAGCCATCAAGACATTTTTCACAATTTAAACCCGTAGTGAAATGTGTGCATTCACATTTTCCATAAACCATATCTGTCCTGTTTGGAGACCCTTCTAAGGGAAGACACCTTGATGCATGGCCATAGCAAGAACAGGAGCCACGCACAATCATTTCATAAATAGCATAGTAATATTTTTCCTACAGAAGGATAAGATAATAAAGATAACATTATGTTATCTTGGCTATCACCAATATTGGTTGAATAGATTGAGAGAACATGAAACTTTCTAGATAAATAAAATGTAACATTATTCATAATTACTTTATAAGAACTAAAAATCTGATACAATAATGTTAGTCATGATCTACATAATTGTAAGAATGAGATTTCACTACATGAGAAGTTACTGAATAATTTATTGAATGAAAATACAAGAAATTAAATTAGTAAAAGATAAAATATTTAAGAAGAGACTTTCACAAAAATATTAGATTAAATCGGATGTTATAGACTGGATTAGAGCAAAATAAATAAAAGGAAACAATAAGAGAGGTGATTGTTAAAGGGATTCTAGCACTCAAATCAATGAGGTTATACCTTAAAATATGGAAGAAATATTAAAAAATACAATTTCCAACCAAAAAGACTATTTATTTAAGATGATCTCAATCATTTAGATTGATTTGTAGAACTATTTAGTCATAAATCCTTTGTGTGATTACCAGGATTTTTCCTTCAATTAAATTGTTAATTTTTAATACTTTATTTATGAGCTAGGTTATTCAGTTATTTAAAATAAGGCTATGAACAGGTGATAATATAAATATTGAAAATGAGAAATCTTTCCAAGATGAATTCTCATTAATTATACTACATGTAAATAAATAAAAGAAAATGTGATACAAGAAATAGTTATTTCATATTTATTTGTACCTGAATTTCTTGTCTACTATCCAAGTGATCATCTCCAAGAGTGTGAAGTTTTGTGAAATTAATTCTCAAATTTGTTATCTTTAAAAGGTTTTGTACATCTGGGGAGTATGGGTCACGGACATGAAGATTTGGTAAAAGTACTCTGAATATAACCTGAAAAAGTGATACATTAGTAATTAGTCAGTACAAATACATGAATTGTTTATTAAGAACAAATTTAATATTTTTGAGACATACCTCTCCTTCAGTGGAAGGGTCCACAGTTGAATACCTTGACAAACAAACAACATCTGTCAATTTTTTTCGGTTATGTTTTGGTACATTAGGAAAAGATTCATCACAATTGTAAGCAAAATATTGGTAGACCTGTAATAAAAAATAATCTCAAATAACATCAAGTTAATTTTCACCCACCTATCTTATTTCCATTGATGAAATATAAAAATACATAAGTTCCTTACTTGTCATGATAATTATTGATAATTTGAAGATAATATTCTTAAAAAAATATCAAAGCTCTTGATTAATAGGTGATAATTTCCATGATAAATTATATACCACAACTGTACAAGATAAAAATGAGACTCATTGAACAGTGTGGCTAAACTATGTAAACTATTTTCTTTTTTCTAACACCTTATTATTTTGTTCCTTATGTTAACTATGTTAGCTAACATTACACTGATGTATTTGCTGAACAATTCATTCAATTTTGATATTGCCCATAATAAAAATACATGCATTTAATAAAGAAATATAAATAGCATTTAATGTTTATATCCAAAATTATCATTTTACAGACAATACCTCATATCAAAAAAGAAAGTATTGATATATAAATGAAGCAAACAAACCTGCCATGTTTTCTTAAAGTCATATGATCTCTCGATCAACATAGCAGCTGGGCGAAATGTCTTAAATATTATTATAAGATGTGTAAAATGAAATTCAGCTTCAAAGTCTATTTGAATTGACACATTTTCCACACCATTTTGAGATTGCCACCAATTTCGAGTCCTAACACATTTGAAAATATGAAAAGATTAATAATTACTCGAATAAAATACATTTATTATTAAAAACATACTGAAAGAAGAAGTAGGTTTCCGTCAGAAAGAATATTTTCAGGGTCTTCATTGAAAATTATTCTCATATTTAGCTCAAATTAGTTCATTCAAATTCAAAATTTTGAAATATTGAGAATTCTAGATTTTATTTGAATATTGCAAAGCAGCTCAATTTTTGCCATAAGTAAGAAAATTATCAAAACCCAATCAGTCCATGATTAATGAAATCAATACATTCATGGAATATAAAAAACTTTATCCATTCAACATGATTTTTGCTAAATATAATAGATTAATTTTTATTGTATCAGCCAGATTTTCATTGCTTCTAAAAATTCATTCATGCTTTAATGTATCATTTACACATTTTTAATTATTGTGAATTTTGAAAAGGAATAATGCAGAATGAAGTTTTATAATTGAAACTAGCCTCCATTATTTTTAGACCTAATTCTTAATGAATACAATTAAAATATGATCAATAAATGATTTATACATACTCATTCCTAGAACTTCCAACTATATTTTCTATGCGGTGATTAATCTTAGGATCTGAAATAGTAGGATCTCTTGAATCACACGGGAAACATTTCTTCTTATCTTTTAAATGAGAAACTATACAAAAACGTTCCTGAAAAGGTAAGAAAGTTGATGAGAATAATCTAAAAATCTCATTAATAATAGTTCAAATATTATAAACAGCCATACTCTTCTTTCTAATCCACATGTGGATGATGCTTTGATTAGATGCTCTCTTCCAACAAGTAAATTTCCATTTACTGGATAGCATGAACTCCTTTCGCAGGGATGTTCATATCCTTCAGTAGAAAGAATAGAGTAGGAATTAATATTCTATATATTTCAATATTATTTAATATTTACACATGTAATTCAATGACCAGCAAACCAGTTAATAGAGACACATTAAAAATATATCTTTACAATACTAATTCATACCAATTTTATCATTAATTTAACATAATGGAGAACTTGATTTGATCCCGATACTCGCTATTAAAGATTGGGAATTACATTATCTATTATATAGATCCCAATGCTCCCTTTTCATAGGGTTTTGATATTTTAATAGAATTGAGGATCAATATTAGGATCAGTATTGGGAATATTTCAAATTCTGCAAATTTCTTCTAAATATTTGAGAGTTAAAGTTTTTGAGACTGAAACAATTATTTTATGCCTTATCTTCTTCCTTTAGTTTTTCAAGCTACATACAGTTTGGCTATTTTTTATAGATTTTGTTCTAAATTCCATCATTATGATAATGGAATGGAATGGTTTTTCCTGATTTTCTTGAATTCATTAATTTCTATGATTCAAGTAAAATTATGAAGTGGTGCTATGATTGGGAATTATATCGACATATAGATAAGTATTTATTAGTAATAAGTATTATAATAATTAATAATATGAGTATATATTAGTAATTATTTCTCGTACAGCCTTTATGGGGAAGATGATAGTATCGGTTAGATATTTTGGAGTGAACCTCATAAATAACTTACCACGGAATAGAAAAAAAGTAAAAAGTCCGATGTTATCGGGCTTTTTCCTTCTCACTTTCCGAAAGCAATATGTTTCGCGGAAATTGCTGAAATAAATAAGCAAGCGTAATTCAAATGCTGATGGATTCGCGATGCTATATACAGCAGATCCACGTAGATAAACACAGTAAATTCAGAGAAGGTATTTTGAAGTAAGATGTTATGCTCCCTTTTAGCTATATATGCAGTTCGCATACATTGAATTAAATAATAGAAATAGATGCCAAATCAAAAAGATCTTTTTTTCATTTTGACAGAAATTTTCATTTTTTCCTCAAGTGTTTCGCAAGAGGTATACTTAGTAGACTCATGTCCTCATCCCAACACCCCGTCAAACAACGTGAGGTAGCAAGCAGGGTAACTACTTCAGCATAAAGAAAACTTAGGTATTTCTTTATTACACCATAAGACTTTGTTGACTACTCAATTTAAAAGCATTGTTATGAGCACTAAGACATATAACCACTTATATATACAAACATTTTTGTTGTCAATCTTCGATCAAAATAATTTCTATATCTTAAGGTAGAATAATATTATTTGCTTACCATCTGTGGAAGTTCTAATTTTACTACCATATCTTTGGGCAGTTGCGAGACCTAAAATAATAAAAATAATGAAATGACATTAATTTAATAATGGTTGACAATGGCATATACACTATGTAATTAACTTTTATACTTAATTAGTTTATACACTCAGACAAAGTTGTGCTGAAATATTACTTAAACATAACAAAATTTTAATTTGCACACTAATATGTAATTTATTACGCTATTTAAAATAACCATTACATTTAAAATAGCAAACTGAGAGACTTCTATGATAGCAAATAGTAACAGTTTGAAAGGTGAACATACGAACGCTTCAGATTTATGAAGACCTAATATTTTTTTCATAAATAAGCTTTGGAATACAATATAAATATACATCTATAATTATATAATTATATCTTTTCGTCATATAGCACAATTATGAGATACTCAATAATCAAGGAAAATTTTTGTTTCCTTTCCCTTCAAAATACATCACGAAAGCTACTTACTCATTTTTCATTTCCAGATTTAAGTCTTATGTTATTAAAAAAAATTCTGTTCATAGTACATTACACAACCATATGTGTTATGATCTATATATTTATATATATAATTATTTTCTAAAAGCTTTATTTCATATTTATTTCAAGCGTTCTGTTGATATTTGGTAAAGAGCAACAGTTGAATTTTCACTGACAAATAAAGCTGCTAAACATTTAACTATCTTTGAATCAAAGATAAATCGTACTATAGATTTGTTTCAAATTTCATAATGGTATGTGATATTCTACCTTTCTCCATTCACGATATACGGTATTCTTCGATCTTGTATTTAATCCAGGTTTTCAGCTCATGGCTAGATACATTTATCATCATTTAATCCGACGCTCAATAATCATTGCAGAAAAATCAACATAAGTTTGAATGTTTCCTACCTTGTAAATCTCCAAAAGGAGAGGAATGAATTACTGCTAAGGCGAAATAATAATGATCCATTTCCACATATTCTAATGCTAATAATGGTATGTTCCCATATATTTCATTTCGCAGAATGATTTTCTTCAGTAGCATAAACCCTCCGATTGATCCAGTCCAACCCTTATCTCGAGTGCCCACTAGTTGCTGACGACATACTACATACTTGAAGGCCTGTTCTCACCAAAGAAGAGCTTAAGAAATAGCTATCGCAAATGACGAATTTAAGTGAGACATTTCATAATTGTTTAACAAACCTATTATACTTTATAACGCTTGATAGGCTATAAAATACGACTGCATTCATAACGTTGGCTTCTTACTATACTAACGGATGGAGCTTTTCCTTGTCGTTCCCTAGAGTTGTAGCCGAGAAGAATTGTGTCATTGATAATGTTACGGCTTACTCAACAGAAAAAGAGTAAACTGCCTCATTCCTTGACTTGCCCACCCATTCTTAATATCTCTCTATGGCTTTCAAAGAATCAAGTAGATAAGATTCTAAGCAGCATTTCGCCTGATGACTTGAACTTTCTTCTCGACAATAATAATCTATACGCCCACCCGAATTCCATGCCTCAAAGTACAAGGGGATGAAAATTAAGTCTCCATTAGCACCGATAACCTCACGGGAATCGAATGAAGGACTGCTTTCATCGGAGGCAACCCGCGACATATTGGTGAGCACAAGAAGAGGAAATGAACTCGACATGAGTACGTTATTGGATAATTTAGAAGTAATAAATAATTAAAATGAACGCAATAAAAGTTAACAATACAAGGGGTGCAGAGAGAGATATGAGAACGGTAGGGATAAAGGAATGGACGAAGGTAACCAGTACGCTTTTTGAGGCGACAAAAGTTAAGGCAAGTGGATCGTGTGAATGAAATAATAAACGCGGATGAGAGCAGTACAAAAAGAGGATGCAGGGTGATCGGTGAAGAAGATTCCGACAAAACAACAGCAAAAATGAGTGTCGAGAATAAATGAGTCCGATACCATTGTGAAAGTGAATCAAGTAAATCGAGTAGTGGCGCGCCTGCTTTTTTGCGCCCTGTTCGTGATGTTACCAAGCTTTTGGTTTGGGTGCGCAGTCTCAGGGTCGATACAATTGGTGAAGTGGTGAGGATGACAGAAGTTGCCGCTCAGAAGGCACGCTTCGTCATGAAACAGCGTAACTTAATGAGACCCAATAGCACTGCTTCTCTAAACATCAATCCCTCAGCGACAAAAGATAGCCCGGGGCTATATCCGTCTGTTGCTGGGAGTGGGCAAACAATGACCACTATTTTTCCAATAGGGAAATAGTGGCATCATTATGAAAGAGGAAGGGAGTGGGGCGTGTAGGGATGCGTGGGAGCCACTCACAGCTGCACGAGAGTCATTTAAGGAGACTGCGTCCCACGCCTCCTTCATACGGAAGATGGCGCCCATGGAATTCCACGGTTAGCCAAGGAAATGCAGTCACCGAAATCGCCTCGACAACACGACGGACGGGGTATGGAGAGATTAGCTTCCGAACCAAGCCAAAATTACAACGATTCGCTGCACAATAAGAAGAACATGGAAATGTATTTAATCACTCCTAGTACTAGAGGCTGCATAGAATGAGACATTCAAATCTGTTTCCTGTAATTTTCCTATATTCAAGTAAATAAAATGGGAAGAATCCCTGTTTGTAAACGAGTACCATATTCTCAGCACTAAATTTTCGTTGCCTTTACACAAATGTTTAGTTCGGATATTTAACTCGCGGTCAGTTCGAAGCATATCGGATGTAAGGAGAAACAAATGCTGAAAGCTAAGCAGAGGTGCTCAAATAAAAGCTTCTAATCAATCATTAGTAAACAATGTTTATTTATTAAACTATGGTTCTCACAAACGTTTTCATTATTATAGGATAATCAGGCACACGACTAGGTCAGACAATGGAGACCATGAAAATAAGATCTGAATGAACGTGCAGAATGACTACAGAATAATCTCACTCAAATTATAAATTTCTAAATCCCATTCTCCTTCACAAGAATCCTTCATTCTCCTTCCTTTTACGTTCCGTGAAAATCTCAAGCAACCCATTCAGCAATTCATGTTCACCAAATTCCCTCTCCTAGCGTAACAATCGTAATAAATGAATTGTAGCTGTTACGTACCATGACAATGAACTATGCACAGCATGGATAGCAGCATTAATAGGTTATCTTGATTTAAATAACATTAAAAATAAAATTTTAAGCCAAACTAACTTACGCTTTGCATCTCAACATCGTGTGACATTAATGATAATACCTTAGCATCGGAACGTCGAACCCTTCCATGGAAGACACGTAAGTTTTGTAACGAAGCAAATTCTCGAGCAAATGGTTTAATTGCGAGAGTTTTAAATGAAATATTTTAATGCGAGCGATTAGTTTAATTTAATTGAAATCTAGGTACCATTTAAACCACTCGCACATTTATCATTTCTCATAAAAATAGAAATTTCGAATTCGATTGAGATTAATTCCATAAGAGTAGAGTACAGACTAATTTCTTCAATTGATCCACTATCCATAATAAATTTCTGATTTATACGAAAGTTTTTGCAACGTTAAAAATATCAACATTTCTTAGTCCAATTGAACGATCGGCAAAGGACGTTATCCATTTCCTGTCTTTAATTCGATTGGCTAATGGAGGAAGCTGTCAGCTGCGTCTGCCTCCACACATTTGATTACGCCACTTGGCACGAGGCTGTTTGATGAGACCAAATAACAGAATACTAGCGAATAAGGTTCTTACGGAAATGGTTTGAGAGGTCTGGAGTCCAGCGGAAAGAAGGGATAGCTATAATTCAAACCAATTCACGAGATGATTCAACTCCGCGGTAAACTTCTGAGGAATTTCTGTTGAGGAATTACGAAAGATACATGAATCCAAATGTTATCATGAGTTTGAAACAGCTTGAACAAGAAAGTTGATTTTTGATAGAGATAAACTACAAAGCAATATTTTCCGTAGTTCACCAATAAAAATAAATTTCGCCTCACGAGTTAAAAGAGCGATTCGCATTTTCACTAAATAAATCGCATTCACCTTTCCCTGCCTTGCATCTTAAGGGAAATCTGATTTTCTCGAACAGAATGGCATTTATTTGGACAGAAAAACATCGCGATCTTCCTATCTCGAAGCTTCGAAAGTATTAGTATTCATCTCGGCCATTATTCAGTCTCGGGGTGAAAATATTTCACGCTGAATTATTCCTTCTTTTCTTATCTCACGTAATAAACAATAGAAATAAACAGAGGACTTGCATAATGAAGTGAACATACTCCTTAAAATCCAAATAACGCGAAGCATCTTTCATTTCAGGGAATATTATATATTTCTACAATAACTATCCCCCATATTAGGCAAATTTGATATTTAATAGGAAATCGGTAATCTTGTTCCAAATAAAATAGACACATGATTATTCCTTTCAATCTAGTAGAAATATTTTCGCACTATCGTGATATCATAGAAATAATGAGGGAAGTATAATAGTTTCATAGCGATTTAATTGCACTTTCACAAGATTTCGGAAAAAATATGTTAAGTAAGCAAATAAAAATATGAAGAATCCTTTTTTGAGAGTGCACATGTAGTTGCAAGACATGGTAGTCACGAATAGGGAATGAAAAATCAACGGTGTTGTTAGACGCATGCCGTGGGATTAGACCGACTGTTTGGGATTGAGTTTTGAATTTGCGTACATTGTTTTCCTCACACCCAAATATTCTTGCGATTGTAAAAATTCTGCTCCCAGACAACTTAACTTGTAAAATATGGCACTGAGGGTATATTTTCATCAACTTGCTCGATCTCTCCATTAATTTCAGGATTGAAGTGATAAGGATAATATAAGTTGGAATTCTAATATCAAACAACTCCCTCCCTAGATTTTTTCTTTTTAGGATCATGTTCTCAAGTGAAAGGACTAATCGCACCCAAAAAAGAGGGAATCATTTTATTCGTGTGATCCCTCATGACATCCTACCTTGCTGAACAGTTGCGTTAATTTTTGAGTTTTGCGGCATTTTTAATAGAGCAAAAAGGAATAAAAAATAAGAGAATTAATCAATAATCAATCAATAACATTAATTTGTCTTTCATGTTAATATTATAAATTTAGAGAAGGATATTTACAACAATTTTTCGTGAATTTAGTTACAGGAAGAATGCAGTTCTCGCCAAATCTCATCAATAACTGCGTATTTTAATATGAACTAAAACTAAACAAGAAAGCTATCCCCGTAAAATGAAAATACTGCAACAAAAGGAGCATGTAATGAGTACATCTCAAGATGATTTCTACAATTCTCATAGTATATTTTTTATAAGTTAAAACCCGAGTTATATTACTTAATCGTCATCTCCCATATAATTCTTATATTCGGTCGATAAAACAAATACTTATGATGTCTGTTGTAGTTATCGATATTCATCGATCACTCTTGCAGCTATGATCTACGAATTATTTCTTTTTTAAGGTAAAAGATCAACGTAACATGAATAGATCACGCGGCTAGAATTCATTTAATTTAACGACCAGCAATTGGGAGAGCCATGATCAAGTCCTGGTCTTTCATACTTTTTATAAGTCTGGTAAATCCTTAGGACTTTTAAAGCTCTTTTAATCCTATAAATCAACGTTTTTGATTCCACAGAGGAACGTATGTGGTTAGTTTCCAGCTAAAAAAAATCGCTTGTTACGAATTTCAAAACTTTCCTTAGCGATCACTCAACGTATTTGCAATCTATGAAAACCAAATCAGTAGACCTTGATCCGAAGCCGCCCTAACATAATATTTTATAGGTCTTTAGGCACAAGATTATTATATATACATTCAAGAACGATTGGTAAAATTTCTTTTCTTCATCAAATAAAATCCGAAAACGCCTCGAAATTTTTTACCCATATACTGCGGACGTCAACCGTCCCGGTTAGAGCGAACGAAGTCGAAAACATGGTTTGAGCAGACCCAGATGACTGTAAACAGTAGGAGAGATCGGAAAAGGAGCTTCCTATGATACTCCGGGAAAAATCGTCCTTGCACCGGACAGGGCGTCGTGGGACCAGCACTCGGCGAGGACACTGTGGCGGTCAGCGACGGAAATACTCGACCGAACACTGACCTAAGCGATGCAATGGGAAGATGCTCAATGTGGGAGACAGCAGGACGTGGGAAGATCTACACAAACAGATGCGAGCCATCGTCACGCATTGCAGAGGGAAGAGCCACGTGTCTGGGAAAAGCATAACCGACCGCTGTTGCCAAGTTCACGATTTTGGAAGACGCCATCAGCTAACTATTGCGCCCCACATCCGATGCAGCAATATGACATCATGCGACGTTACCGCACACCAAATGCTGACTGATGATACAACCCTTTCTCGCTAAGAGGTTTCAGATGAGCGGATTATCTTAGCGCGGAACCCCATCTCTCTCCAGTTACATCCGCAATGAGGAGAAAGGAGTGCATTTCCCTTGAACTTCCACGGAGATGGGAGACCGCGAAATTTTTCCATTCTAGTCCGAACCAATGAATGGAACATTTCATTAAAACAAACAACACGCTGAATTTACGAGGAAATCACTAAAATAGTCCAAGTGATGTAAAGTTCGAATCAAATAGGGTTCAGCGATAATATCTCGAAATACGAAAATTGTGAACTGTTCTTTTTAAACAACGAACTGAGGCAAAATAAACTAAAGCGACGAATCTTTTCAAATTTGACCCAATCGAAACTTATGAAATATAATATGAGAATTCCATGAGAGAAAATTTCAATGAAACTGCTGAATTAAAATAAAAAAATAAAGCGTTGGACGATGAATAAAAATTAGCTAATTGCTCAGCAAGTAATCAGAGCTATTCAACAAGGAATTCAAAGTGCAAAACTATTTCTGAAACAAACGCAACATAGATCATATATTCAATCATTCATATGAAAGAAATTCAAAATTAAAGAGAGAATTTTCCCAAGCTAATTTGTGAGATTTAAATTAGAATTTTTGTCAAATATTTTAGCGAAACAATGAACGTGGATTAACCAAAGCATAGCTAAATGAATATCTAAAAGAATAATCAATTCTAAATTTTTCTATCGAGTATTTAATCTGTATCTAAACTGAATATCAATAATCGTTTTAATTACGATTATTCATAAAAGAATCCAATATTCTTATCCAACACAATGAATGCCAAACATAAATATATTAACGGAAATTAATAATATCTTGAGAGAGAAAAAGTTCTAGCCATTTATCGACTAATCCCTTAAGACTCTCAAAGGGTAATATCACGGGGCTTTGCACCCACTGCCACACACCGAAAAGGCGGTTAGCAGGGTATCTACATAGATAATATTTCAGCTACTCAAGTAAATTTAGCTGAATGGGTGTAAATTAATATTTAACAAACGTAAATTAAATAACGAATAACGATATTTATTAAAATAAATTCAGAATATTTAACTGAGAAGTACATTATTACGTTAATATTATTGTAATCTAGTCATCTTTGGCAAATGACTTTGAATTAGCATAAATTTATTTCTCTGTGTTCAATGTTGAAGAAATATATACACAGAGAAAGAATAATTTCAAAACCCTGCAATTTCGATATCAACGTCACATTTATAAAAAACTATATTTACTAAAAGTAATATTGATTAATAAAATAAATAAAAAGATAAAGTTTCTAACGGAAATGGACATGAATGGGCATAGAATAGTATGTGAATATTCTTAAGGGGCTGATACAGAAAAAGCGTTAATTATACAACCCTTAGTACTCTGTATCCTTCTGTATACCTTGAAGCAAAAAACTACCCCTTTATAATAAACCGTTGCTTCTACGTCAGGATTACTAGTTCGCTCTCAATATTCTTAGGGGATTTTTCATTATTAAATTTCTAAATTTTAACGAGAATAATTTACGGAATAAGTTGTTTTAGGCAATTCTGTCGGAGGTACAATTATTTCCAAAGAGAAAAGATCAGGAATATGAGAACCTATCTTAACAGGTTTCCTTTAAGAGCAATGGATATCTTGAATCTCAAGATTACCCATTAACGTACATGTATATGAACCCTATTTAAGTTCATTGTTTGAAGCATCGCTGAAAATTTATTAGATCCGGTGTAACTGCCGAAAAAATTATATAAAATCAACATCGAGCAATAAGGAGCAAGTTGAAATTTTGCTTATTGTACCTATACATTTCGATCAGTATTTATTCCAGTGACGGTTCTTTCTCATATTTTGATAAAATGAGCAATTTAGTATATCACTATACAAATAATATTCAGTACATACGAATATTTCCCAACCTTACTAATTATTAATCTTCGCAAGTTTCTGGCTCCAATACTTTTGCATGCAGGAAATGAAGTTCGCAAATAAGAAAAGGTTCTCTTGTTCGAGTTATGGAAATAATAGAAAAGTAGGGATCGAAATTTTATCGAATTCATTTGTTACGTGGACTCATCGTCTCTTTCAATCGAAGGATGTTGTTTGTCTTTTGTAGTTCGTTCAATTAATTTTACGTCCGCCTTCACAGGGGAAATACGTGAGGAGGATGAATTGGGTTTAAATTTTCGCCAATTTGAAGTAAAGATGGCGGTATAGTTTTATGTAAAGCGGAACTAAAATGTCCCCGGAGAATTGGATCGTCTCAAATGGCGGATGGGAGTAGTTCCGGCTCATGACTGGTGGTTAGGAGGCTGTCCACAGTCTACATCACTATTTTCGGGGTTGAAGAAATTATGATGACGCACAGGGAAACTGATAAGAGAGTTTGTACGGCAGGAGGCTTTGGGTTAACTAAACATCCACCAGACACCAAAACAAAGCTCACGTCATGAGACGTTAAATTTAAATTTATCTAATACATACTATGGACCAATCCTTATGAAGTTTTGATCCTAGAGAATTAACTCGATCTCATTTAAATAATTTTTGTTGCCTTGACCTTTAATTTCCTTGGAATTCCATCGTAAAATCAGTATCTAAATAAGAATAATAATAATAATAATATTAACCATAAAAATAAACAAATTCAGCCAATACATGTCAAAGGAAAGTCCTTTTAATATCATTCAAACTCGAGGCCAAAATAAAAGATAAGTATAAATTCAAAATAAGAAAAACTTAATTTGAGTGGAAATTACGCGGAAAAATAATCATGTATATCGAAATGCAAACATCGATGAAGACCACGTGGTGATGTGCTAATGCATCTTTCGAATCCTTTAATCTCCGTTTTCATTAAGAAGAGTATTCCTGACTGTAAAAATGGCAAATTTGTAGATATGAATTACCTTTTGAAACGATAATGATAGTTAAGGTTGAATCCCTTTTTCGAAGATCGCTACCATTCATCGAGGACACATATGATACGACAATTAGGTGCAATTAGATCGAGCTAAATGAGAATGGAATGAACGTATCGAACGCGTAATTCGTTCCACAAATTCTCATTGTCTTGTCACACTTTGAAAAGTAATAAAATAGCAGGTTCCATTAAGTACTAATACATAATATATAATAATATAAGAAAAATGTTCCGATCCGTGTAAAGATTTCGCGAAAGGAGAATACATAATTTTTAAGTAATTACGCGAACATTACAATATTGATCACCAAGTACTTGATTTATTAAAACAGGAGCAACTGGTACTGAAACTGATTTAAAAGGCACAAGAAATAGTCCTTTCTCTTCTTCCTTCCTATAATCCTCGAAAATATTTACAAGAAACTCAACGATTTATAACCAAATAAAAACTAAATAAAAAATCCTTCAATTATTTTAATTTGATATTAGATATCAATTAATTCCATTGCAAGCTTCATTATCTGTAGAAAGTGATCACAATCCATTTTAATAAACAAGCTTCTTGCAGGCGACCCACGCTTCAACAGAGGCTCGCATCTTCCATGTTTCACTTTTAATCGTAGTTTCGTTCATATAAATCATATTACATTAACATTCAGTAGAAGACCTCGCTGTATCTACTTTTAAAATCGACGGATTTTTCATCGCCAAATGAAAACTTAAAGACGTAAAATACTCATCAACGATTCGTTTATTTTAAAGAAAACGATATTTCATACTTCCATGAAGTAGTTATTTCTAGTTAAATAAATATCAAAAATCCCTGCAAATCTGAACATTTAAAAATTTAATGACGACTTTAATCGTAGCCATATTTCGATGTGCCCCATCTACGATTAATCGTTCGTGATCGGGAATGAAGCAGAATACTCAAACAGTAATTTTACCATTTACTTAAAAAGCGTTAGAAAGTTTGCCGCGAAATTACGAAAGTGCAGCATGATTACAGTATCCAGTCATTGCGCGCGCGATTAACAGTTTTGATTGTAAGTCCAATAATAATGAGAGCTTTCCATCAGCCGAAGTTCCATTTAACTCTATCTGATTCGAGATCGAGGTTCGATTAACGACATCTCCAATCGATCGAGATATCGCTCCGTTTCAAACTAGTGTTAATTTCTTGCGTCCCTTCAATATGGTGGAACTCGCAGCGGAAATTACGTCGGCGCCTCTCGGTCCCACAATGCTCTCCAGGGTTCGATTCCTTAAGAAGGAAACATGCGTAAAACAACAAGTTCACTCACCCGCAGAAACAGCGATGAAGGCGAAGATGGACAGCCGCATGGACCAGAGGGGGGCCATGTCCGTGTGTCTCCTAGAGCCCGTTTTCAGTTTCGAAGAACGGATGTCGGAGCAAGTTGAAAATCGCCGACTACCCCCAGCTACTCCATCCACGCTTATGACTGAACTGTAAGAGATTAAGAGAGGGGAGGAGTGGTGGGGGAGGATGAGGGGAAGAATGCGTTAGACGAAAAAGTCACTCGAATTCTCAAATGCGACTAAAATAAAGCGAGGGGTCAAAATTCTCTCCTCGGATATGAAGAGCTCTCTCCGAGGAAAGAAAAACACGATTGCCGGAATGCATGTCAACTTTCCGTACCGAAAACAGACACTAAAAAAAATAATGCGCGAGAAATGCGTGGAAACGTATTCCTAGCGAGTGACGGAACATAAATAGATGTTTTAATAATTCGAGCGAAGAAGATCCCGAGAGATATGAATTGAGCGTCTTTATAGACGACTCGATTCAGTTACCAACAATCTGTGGCTATAATTAGAAACCCTTTTCAATGACGAAGGCGCGTGGCAGCATAAAATCAACATTTCATAAGTAAATATATCGTATAATATAAAATAAATAACATATATTAACATATATACATTATAAATATAACCGCTGTATTTGCGTAAGTTTTCAGCTGATATTTGAGCTTGACGAAGTATATTGTCTCATGTCTGAGGAAGAGAAAACAGGTTTAGCGTTAATAAATGTTATGTACTATATAATGGATTAATTTCTTAGTATAATTCGAGATATTTTAATTAATTTTTTAGTTTATTTTTAGATTAAAATTACCGCGAGTGCTTATTGTTTAGTCAATCACACTGTCTAATTCTACCATTTCTTCCAGGAGGGTCAGAATTATAAATGGAAAGGTAATAATCCACAATCAGGCTTCTATTATATCACAAATACATATATTATAGTGATGATGTAAGTAATGGACGTAATGTAATATTCGGAAGGTTGAGGAGCCAAGACATGCCGTAAAATGTACGAGTAACATGCAGAAATGTAGATAGCATTTCCTACTGTATTTAGAAGCAAATGAGGATTGTGAAACAAGAGAAAACCTCCTTTCAGTTCAAAAAATACCCTAACTCCGATCGATCCGCTAATTTTCACGTTTAAAGAGAAAGAATTTTATTCTTATAGTACAATGAACCCTCAAATATAAGTTTAAAAAAATGAAATCCAACGCAGTTAAATACAAGCTTCTTTTTCGGTTTTCTCTATCTTCCGTATTAGTTATTAGGGACCAGATCACATGGCCACCGATTTCATGTAAATCGCGCAAAATAGAAATTCCGTTGTAAAGAATGACTGTGTATTCTTAACGAGGAATGGACTTCCGCGATGGAGTAATTTTTAAGTCAGCGCGCCCGAATTTAGTTCAGGCATTTCATATCGGTCTTTGATAATGGAAATAGGGACAAGGCGAACTATGAACCCTAGGCCGACTGATAATCGAATGTCAGTAAGAGATTTGGAAAGACGGAAGACTCTCGTGGAATGTGGTACGACCATTTACATAGAATCGATATTATTTCGAGGTTGTTTAAAAATTAATATTCGCCTATATGCGAAGATAATTCTGTTTACATCGTCAAGTAACTTAATCGTTCCTAGAGCTGCTACTTCGTGCAATTCAATTAAGAAAATGTTACCGTCGTCATATCTAGGAGTTCTCTGAATTACGACATAGTTGTTACTTGTCTTCTCCTCCTTCATGACGATTAGAATTAGTTTTAATAGAGAAAAGATTTAGAAAAATTTACTTTCGCATGGGGTGAAGAAACAAGAGAGAAAAGAACAAAAGGTGTTTAATTGACTAATGCAAGGGCTCGAATTAATTTCGCTGTTACTTTAAGACCTTTATGTTTCTTATTTGGAAGCGCAAAAGGCTTGAGTGTTTAGACTTCAAATCACATAATGTATGTTCAAAGAGCATTCGCCATCTAATGGATAATATCGTTATCTCAGCCGAAAAATTTGGTTATGAATACATTCACATCTGGTTGAAACAAGGAGTGCGTTCAAAGAAACGAGATACAGAACAGCAGTGAGCAAATGCAATGCAATAATGCATATAACATACATAGTAAATAAATACGAGTAGTTCACCTTCATTTATCGCCCATAGATGAATAAAAAATACATTCATGAAAGTGTGGCTAGATAAAAACTTAATTATCTGAAAGTTAATCCATTTACATTAAAATCTTTCCCAGATCAACCAAAGGAAAATGAAATTTAAAATATCCGAAGGAATCCCTAAGTCATTCATTATATTTAAAGGAAACGATAACAGAAGTGAATGGTGTGACGTAAGTCTACATTTATCGTAAGAAAATGTAAGCCACATTTAGGAGCTTAAATATATGATAGTGGCGACTCCAAAGGTCAATACGATGACTTTATGATACGTTCTTCTCCACGAGGCTCGTGGGACCCCTAGTAAACCGAATATTGGTCAGCGGAAGACTCATCTAAGACAGCTAAATATTGCAAGAAAAGTGCCGTTACCAACAACGCCCCTTCGTTCCGTTTTGCACATCGTTGCACATCCTTGATGAACGGGACGGATGTGTTTTTTTGCAGAGAAATGCACACTGGCAAAAGCATTCGGAGCAAGAAGCGAACGATGAATGTTTTCTCATTTTTTAACTTATTGGGCTCAGCACTTGTTAAACTATTTTACCTCGACCTTTACGCTTTTATGTTCTAATTACGTTGATTTTGATGCCCAGAATCCTTCCGGGCAAGACGGTACAGTCTCCAGTTACATCACCAATGGGACATCTCTTCAGCAAGCAGAAATGTTCATGCCGTATAACGCAATGATAAATAATGGAAGACATTCACGGAGCAAAGCAGACATTAATACAGACAAATAAATTCCCGTAGAAATGCCTCGTCAAAGACTTAATTATGCAGTTAAATTTCCACGCAAGCTTACGACGAACTTTTCGATTTTCAACTCATGTAAATGATAATTGGTCTTCAGTTGATCTGTAATCAATCGAAACGACCTTACCTCACTCAGCAATTGGAATAGCTCAAAGACACCATTGTCGTCAAATACTCATAATTCAGCAGTTATCAATAGGATAATACTTGGTTATGATTACGCTTTTAAAAGGGGGAGGGGAAAAAACGAGACGGTACATTAACATTTCATTGACCATTTGTAAGATGTCCGTCTATGGTAATCCATACGCATGTAAGTACATATTTGCACGTACGTAGCTCAGTGATGTGCCTCTATTATCATATTTGCTAAGTCAGTAACCACAACGTCTTAATCTTCGCATGGTGTAGATATAGTAATGCAATTTTGAGTGAACATTAAATGGAGTTCATTCTTGAAGGAATCGATAGTAAATTAAACAACCCGTTTTAGGAGTCGAGGAAGTATCTTGCAGAGAACTATAGGATTTCCGAATGGCATAGTCTTCCTCTCAAACTGTTAAGCTGAGCCAGAAGGAAAGAAAGTAAATAAACAAATGCCGACATGAAAGAAATGCTCACTTAAAAAAATGGAAGGGCCGATGTGGGTGCACATGTCCAATATGGTCCGTAACATCACTCGAAGCACATTTAATGAGACTATTTCCTATGGAACTACACATTTCAATCAATTACGAGATATTACGAAGTGAAGGAAGAATGCATATTAAATCTATAATCGCATAATTTGCCAAAACTTCTTCGATCAAAAACCCTTACGATAAAAGAAACAGTTTTGACGAGGCTCATCGTAATGAAGGATTCTGGACTCAAGGGATTTTTTCCGCTCAATAATATGTTGACGGAAACTGAACCTAAGTTAACTAGAGGACGTAACCGGAAGTAAGAAAAGTTAGTTCAGCAAATAAATATGAAAGGTTTCTGTTTGAAGTACAACGCATGAATGTTTTTGCGATAAGCATGATATCGAATGAATCCACAACTAAATTGCTGACCTTGCTGTCGCAAGAGTCTACATATCAACGTACCGTAATATTTGGGTTTTGCGTAATACGATAAGTTATAGCTCCTAAGGAACCGAAGCCAGCGAATGGGATTTTACAATCACCAGAAGGCTTACGAACTTAAGCTACTAGTGAAAAACATACCCTGGTCCCAAGATGGTCATCTTCAGGTGACGAGGTTTAATATCTTTTCTATATTTCAAATTATTATTATTATAAGTATTTAAACGTTAATTTAGAAAAAGAACCATACGGTGAGAGGTAGCTGTTACAGTGAGCACTCCTGCTACTTTGGCCATCCTGTTTGATCTAAAAGAACTAAGTATACAGACGCAAAGGTATTCGTTTCGCGAACGATATAACAAATTGATGGATTAGAGACAAAGTTCTGCCATACGCCGACAGGCGGCTTGTAGGAATGCATGAATATGCAGATGCTGTACGTGCTTTCAGTTGTATTAGACACCGCAACGGTTTCTCTCGATCTAAGCTTCTCAGCTAAGTTATTTGAAATTCTTCCGAGAAATCACTGCACCGCACACAAAACTGTATCTTTACAATTTACACTTCGCAACTTCATCGGATGAGCTTCCAGGAAAGTTGAATGTTTCTACCAAGATTTTCAATGTCATAACTACTTCTGAATCCATAAAAATACGATAAATGTAATTCTAAGTGTGGTAAATAGGTATAAATACCGCATGATCTAACAAACCTTCGCAGAAAATGAAGGTGTTATTTTTAAAGAAAAACTTTTCATTTGTAACGAGTGTGAACTGGCAACGAGTAGATTCAGTCCACTCGAATAGAATTTGAAAAATTAAAACCAAATCGGGCAGTCCTAAATGCTTGCTACTGCCCAAAAATGAACTACGAACCTATCAAACTATATTTCGCTAGCGAACAACGTACGACACTAAGGTAGATTGAAATCGACCTATATGGGGGGATAATTCATTGCATTAACAAGACCGACGTGAAGGGAGAAATCTACCTTCTACCATCTTCAAAACGAAAGATAAAAAAGTGATAAAAGATTATCTGGCGTGCTTCTCCCCATAAACAAACAATAAGAAAAACGGATCTTGGGGTTTCAATTTTCTTCCTAGAATCGAGGCATGCAATGACGAATATGATAGTTATCCTTGCGTTCTAATGACCGACAATCGTAAAGCAGAAATTAAATTGATTTACCGGCTGCACGGAAGCAAATATTCTCACATTCGCGTGTTTACATGAATTCCGAAGGCTTATGAAGTTTGACGACGAATGGAATCTTAGCACTGCAGACAAAAATTAACACGACCATGAGAAAATTTCTCGATAAATAAAATAAATAGAAATATTTCCATGAGATATAAAAATTTATCACGTTCAATTTCTATAGACGTTTTTGTACTTAACGATGGATAACTTTGATGCTTCTAATTGAGACGGCATCACTGAAAATGTGCCGCTTATATAGAACTTTATGGAAAAACGTGACTGAAACTTAAAATGGCAATCGTTGAGAATTCTGCTAATCATTTGAAGTCACGATACAAATATATCACAAGTTAGTTGAGTTCACTGAAGGAGAAAGTGAAGTCGGGTTCTTTTCTCGGTGAGAGGTAATACGTGCAAAAGAACCTGAGCTATCGTAGCACTAAGATGCTATAAGAATTGATCTTAGTTTATCCATTTATAACTTCTATTCCAATTGAAAATCATATGCTAAAACCTTAAAATATTGGGGAATGGAAGTTACATAAAAAATCTAAGCGTAATGTATAATTCGTTGTAAAGGAAAAGAACAAACTTGGTTAGTCAAGTTTTTAAATATTTTTATTTATGGTATGACGCATATTTCCGTTAAAAATCTCCTTTTACTTGTATCAAGGTATTATTAATTGGTAATTAATTATTAATTTTTCATAGTTTCAGAAATGTGTGAAACTAGTTATAAGACGACGGAGTTGACTGCAATTCGATTATGTAAGCGGGGTAAGGAACATCATTTCACCCTTTATCCTTCCAAAGTGGAAACTCATTACTGCTAAACACAAAAAACTAAAAGTGCATCTCAGCGTTATTAATAGAAGAATAATACATTCGAAGAGAAATATTCATAACGTATTGCTTGAAATCGTATACCATTATAACTCTGACCTTAATTCATTGACGTCCCTAGTATCTGCACAGGCAAAGAATACTTAGGTACATTTGGGTAATGCTGCGATCTTAATATAGAAAAATACTGCTACTAAATTCATTTATCGATAAGAACGTCTATACATCCCACGAACAAACATTACATTAACGACCAGTTGTAGCCTAGTCTGGCCATTAGGTGATCGATGAAGTTGAACGAAATGAGTTTACGTTCGTAAAAAAATGTGAATTTCAACGCGCTCATCGGAAATGAAATTCTGCTATCTAAGAGCGTTGCAGTGTAGCAGTTGATGGGAGAAGGAATTGAGTTGATAGAGTCCATTGGCTTCTTTGAGGGTGCAAGATGATTATTTGCTTCCTTCATCCACTGAAGACCTCATTCATTCGGTACAATAATGAATGCGCGTGCTGTCTGCTCAGCCATGCGCATCGCTCCCTTTATTTTCTTTGAAGTCTATTCGCAATTGAGACGATAACATAAAAATGCTACATTGAGAAGAAAGAAAATTGATTGTTATGCATATCTAAGTCCACTCATTTCCCCCTCTTCCTCGACACTTCCACTATTAACTTGTGTAATGCTTTGTTCTATATAGGCAGATCACGGTTCGCTTTCTTCTGATTAATTGATGTTTTTCGTTTCTTTGTAGCATCTAGGAGATCAAGTGTACTGACTGATTCCTGAATGAACATAAAATCTTCTTTAGAGCAAAGCAACCGATGAAGTGCGAAAAATAGCAAGTGGATTGGAGTGCAAGAAGGTGACTTCTAAGAATATTTCAACTTTTGTGTAACGAGAATCGTATTTACACGTAACACTAATAGCTCATACTAACAAATACTGACGTTATACAATAGAAGTAACTCTTCGCAGTACAGAGTTACATAATCACATTCGAGGGCACACAGGCAACAGCTAATATTGACATGTATTCCTATTACTCCTATAACAGAAGGAAATACAGAACAATTTAGGGGTTTCTTTGAATCACCACCAATATTCATATCTCACTGCGATATCAGAACGAAAAAAATATTTCAACAAATAAATTTTAATGATTACAATGAAGAAACTCCAAACAATGCATTAATCATATGATAACGAGATATCGAAGAATGTTTCACGTTTTTCTAAATTCTAAGTTAAGTTTCCGTAGATATTTTGTTTCTTTAATAGACCGGTTAGTCCGCCATGACGAAATAATTGGGGATAGTTAAATAAGTATCAATTACACTTGTTTTGATAAGGGTCAGAAAATGCTAGTTTATTCCGTTTAAGGGAAGGGAATATATATCCGAGGGATTAAAATATCACCGTAAAATAAGGGACTTGAACTAAGAGACGTTTTTCAGATGAAGATACTAATTTTGGGAGGACATCGATGCGTGCAGCATCACAGCAGGGGGTTTACAGGTTGGAAACATCAGGAAACGCGTGTCGGAGATATAAATTAGGCGGAAAAAATCATGGATGTATTCAGTTTAAAAAAAGACAGTCAAATATCTATTTTTATTGATGTGACTAGAATTGAGTGATACAATAGAAATAGAAGTTTTAAATTTTAATTATTTTTTTTTAAATATACTCAATATTAAAAAATATTCCGTATTTGCATTTGAAATGAAATATCACGGATTGACCGTCAATCGCTGATTGTGAACTTAGAACAATAATGTCAGAGGAGAACAAAAAATCGTACGATGTACTGCGAGAAATCATTTATTAAAGATGTTTAGTATCTGTTTTGGATTTCTAGCGTTGAAAACTCGTCCTGTGAAGTTCATCTTTAAAACATACGGCTGAGATAACATAATAAAACATTTAGTTGATAAACAAACTATCCCAACAACGTTTAAAACTTCAAATCAGATATGTTTACGGATGAAAGACTTCAAAAATTTCAAATTACTCCCTAGATCTTACAAGTTGCAGAAAAAAGTTGCTTTTAATGAATTTTAAATGAAGTTTTCCAATTATTCTACTATTAAACCCCCCCAAATAAATCCCAAAAACTTTCCGAAAATAGATATTAACAGCATAACTGAAAAACATCAGACGCAAGAATGAGCGGTTAAGGAAGTAAGCTGAAAAAATTAGCATTAAGGACATGGGGCATAGTAGGAAAACATTCATCAGAATACTCCATCAAAATATTCACGACAATATAAAACCAATAAAGTTCGAATCAATATATTCGTATGACTTCGTATTTCGGGGTCGAATTCAAAAGTGGAATACATAGAGAATTGATTGTAAAGCCCCCTTGTCATATTAAACTGATTGAATGAATAACATAAAAATATAGGCAGAGCACGAAATTTATTCGCTGGGGAAAATATGTCGCTAGGATTAAATTTCAATTGAGTGGATTCTACGCTAAGTTTCGAGATCGCACGAATGCGCATGCGATACTTCGTAAGGGACCGAAGTAACTTCTTATCGGAACATTGTGGTCCGAGCAACAGGTTTAGCGGGCACTTTGAATTATTCTTATCAGTAGATTCGCAAAGAATATCACTGTGAATGCAATATTACTAAAATTACTTTTGATACTATAACAAGACATTACCTCTTTCTTTTATAGAACTAAACATTAAACACATTACTTTAGCAAGGATTCTATTCTCTTTTTTCGCGCAAAAAGAGTTTTAAGCTGTATATACAGTATATCGTGGTTTTATTGAGTCAATTATCAACTCTTAAGTAAATTTATTCAACGGAAATTATCGGGAACAAAATTATTCGGTGTCTTTTTTTAAATTATCGAGATGTTATATTATCCGAAGCTTATAATCGATAAAACTAGACACTAACTCAAAACGATGTGATAAAATACATACATTCAGCCATGGTGGGCAAGGTTGCTGTATGCATATATTGTGGTAGCAACGACGAAGTTTGCAAATTTAAAAATAGGTAAGACGAAAAGAGAAATATCAGCTGCATTCATTGTCTGAGAGAAATACCTCAGGGAATAATTGTTCAAGAGATTGAGGGCAAATGAATTTCCAGAAACTGTAAGAAAAGGAGAGTTAAAAGACTGAAATAGATTCTGAGATGAAGGAGATGAGAAAAGAGACTTCAAGGGTCATTGAGGCAGTAAATTCTTTCGAGAAAATTGCTGGCGCTAAGAAGGAAATTCCTACGCAAGCAAGGGGTGCATTTCGTTGAGTGTTAACCGCATTTTTACCGAAACATTATGAATTGGGTGGGACACTAGAACAGTTTGTAAAAGCAAAATCATGAGAGATTCTTAAATTTTCCATTTATTCGGAATTTATTCTCTTTCTGTATCAATTCGGACCTTTGATTTCTCTAAAATTTTCCGTCAATACCCTACAGCAGAAAGCAAGTAATGTTGCACGAATTCCTTTTTAACGAAAAATGAATTACATCAATTAGAAGCAAAATAAGTGGATTTCGCTTACATAATGACTTCCTTTTTTCCAAATATGCAAGAAAGTTTTCTTTGCTAAAATCCTATCAAAGATAAAAAATTTTGGATAAATAGGGTTTATAGTTGTTAACTTAAAAATATCGGCGAATTAATTTTTTATATGTAAATTGGATTTCCAAAAGTTTATTTTATTACTTACGAAACTTAAATTATTGCTACAATCACTTTTCTTACATATCTTCATACAACCAACATTCTCTATTCGAACAGTACACCTCGGCTCATTTAGAGGTTGATAAATATTGATTAGCTGATAGAAAGGGAGCAAATAAAATGACGGTGGTAGTACAAGAATTCATCTAAGTTCTTAAAACTTGAAAAACACGAATGAAACCTGACGTAGATGAGGCTGAAAAGTCAAACATTTCCGATTAACTGCCAAGATTTAATAAATCCTAAAACTCTATTTCCATGCCCTACCAAATGCTAGTTCGCATACATACGGGAGATGAAAGGAGCGGCAAACCGGAGAAAAGAAGAAGCAGTCATACAACGGTTGCATTCAGGATGTGCAACATCTGTTCAGCAGACGAGTCCCATCTAGAGAGAGACTGGAGTGCTCCAAAATAGCCCATGGAATTTTCTCTCCAGCACATGTAACGCAGTTTACAAATCGTCTTCCCGATATCGGTTCGAATTCTTTGACGTTCAATCCAATGTTATGATTAACTACTGCATACTTATTTTACATACCGAAATGTTATATGATATCCAACTATTATGTAAATAATATTAAAAAATTTCTGAGACAAAGAAAGAAATCATCAAAAAACAACTAGGCAACGTGCCTTAGATACGAGGTTACTCGTATATCTTTGCTATGAAAATTACAAAAAAAACATAAATCGCATTATTTAATTTAATAATTACATTCGCCATCATCGAGAGATCGATATATAAATAAAAGTCCATGCATATTAATAATTAGCTTATCAACGAAAAGGTGAGGAAGACACCCAAGCGAAATCTGCCGATTAAATTCAATCATAACAATCGGTGCATTCTTGACCTGCCGCTAAAGATATAGTTTTGCTGTAAACAGTCTGAAGTGTCATAAACGAACTGTTAAACGTGACACCTTTAGCTTTATCTTACTATGTAACTAGTAATGGCATATATAGACCTTAATTGATAAATAAAGAGAGCGAACAAGGTATCAAAGATAAATACAGTAAGCTGGTTAAAGTTCAAAGCAATAATCCCGAATAAAGTAAAAACATTGAAAAATACAATACTTCAGCATGTAAATAAATTTCCATAACTCAAAGTATGATATCGGCAATATGTTATGATGATACTATTCGTTTATCATCATATTTCGTACAGAGTAAAAACGGAAAAGAAAATAGAAAAATTCCACGATCTGACTCAGTTTATCTTATCTTCATTTAAAGAATAATTTTCAATGAATGCAACACAACGAGGTGTGGTCAAGTTATTTATTGTAAGAGACCAATATTTACAGCTAACGTGTTCACACATACCTCAGTAGATAGCAAGAATTCTTCAAATGTCTTTCAGAATTTCTATGAATACAGGAAACTTTTCTTCGGTAAGTGGATGCGTTAGATGAATTTAAGGTAACTTCGTGATTACAATGTCAACAGTCAATAGTTCACAGATTTAGATTAATCCATCGTTTCCCTCATTCACTCACATCCCCCGTGGACCACCTCCACTTCTTCACTACGAACACGATCCTAGTGTTGTGAACCTCACGGACGATGCTTAACTTGTGAACTGACCGTATAGACGCGCTCGCATGGCATGGCGGCATTGTCTTGCGGTCATGGCTTTAAAACTAAAGAAATATTAACGAAGGAATGGTAACTTCATATTTACATATAAATAGATTGAATTATAAATAATCTCTTTTTCATACAGTGAAGAAAGGCGCGTGATCAAACAATCAATTTTCAGATAGAATGGAGAATATAATGGGGGGTTTGCTGGAAGAGCCTAAAGTAGCGCGCATTTCGTACGCGGTATACCACGAAATTTAAAATTATTCAATGTTTCTTGCCTTTTTCCAAAGTTACGAGCAAGTTAATTAAATATAACTCTATCCTCTGAATAAAAATACATGATCTTCAAAGTACTTTATGCTCAGTTAGCAATTTTCAATTCCTAAAAACTAATGCGATATCAAAACATCAATTACTGAATCATATAAACCAACATTTGTAATGTTTCAACCGACTTTTGAATTTTTCCACTAAATTAATTTTCCAAATAAATCATCCTGGATTTATTTGTAATCAAATTAGATACATATGAAGTTCAATTATTTCATAAATAACTAAAACCTGCATTTTTCTGATGGCATATTTTCTTCGAAATATCGTTTGTTGATGTTCTCTTGCATTTCCTTTATGTTCGTTGCAATACAACGTAAGAATGTCATTTAACTACTGCATGACTGAGCCCTTAAGAATCGAGGACAAATACACCTGTTTTCACTCGTTTTCTGAATGGGCACTCACTTCGAAGGGCTAGTGGTTCTTGAACCCTCCACCTGTTCGGGCGGCTACCTGCTGATGAACAATGGCAACAGTATAACCGGCAGTGCTACCAAAGCAAATGCGGAAACAGATTTCCAATTATCTTACGAGAAGCGTGTATGTTTTTTAAGTTTTAATTAATATATTCTAATGGTATCTTTTAACAGTGATAGAGAAATTTTTAATATTCGCCTTCTTTAAAAGGAATATTTCGATTAAGATATGTATACATTAACCCCCGCATATCCGCTTCAGATTTATACATCATAATATCATATAATAAAATATAAAATAACTGTTAATGAAAAATAAGATTAGTAAATTTATACATTCAAGTTTTCTATATAATATTTATTTGTGAAATTGAGTTATGAACTGAATATTCCAGATAAATAATTAGATTTTATATTTATTATATATATTAATAATTATAATTTAATATTCCTTATAAGTGATACACAGATTGAAAAAATTACATAAAGGAGTTGTTAGTAGAAAGGAATTATCGAAAGATATAATGTCTTTATACCGAAGAAAGCAGCTATAATTCCATCGAAAGGAATACAGAAAATGTTATATAAATATTTAAAACATACTACATAATACGGTTCATTATTAAATCTTCTTTATCGAAGAAAAATTTAGCATTGTAAATACAGTTAAATAGTTATTAAAGAATTTTCATAAGAGTCAATATATTTCATTAAAACTTTTTATTATTATCACTTCCAATCATTCTCGAAATATACATCCTTGTAATTATAATTCAATAAAATTAAAATTTATCTTTCTTACGCTGAAAGGAAAGCGAAAATTTTGGAGCGAATTATATCTGCAAATGGAATTGTCTGTGGAGTGTATTAATTAGTGTAACGGAATAATTCTATGGAATCGACTGAGTAAAGCTCCAACGATTCGTCAAAAATTTCTTTCCACTTAAATATGATTAGCTGTGTGAGTGGCTCCCGATTATCTGCCTGCCTAGGGATCATAGTTCGCCTTGTCCTTTTCCCCTTATCGCCACAACGTTATGGAATGCCACAGCTAAATTCCGGCTCGCTGACTTCTAAATTACTAGTTAGTTTTGCATCAGTTACAAAGTATCATAATAAGATTTCCAATAATATTTCCGTGCGAGAATTTCTTTTGAGTTTCCAACATTCCCAGAGCTGGTTATATATTCAAACAAAATGTGCTGGTTAAATTTTCCCTCGTATGAAATCTACGTATCGATGTAACGATATTTATTTTATGATAATACATCAGTTAGGGCACCATTTGCTTCCGTTTTTATGCTATCAGAATTTCAGAGTTATTCGCTCCTTTGAAATAATATTATCGAAATTAAAGTATATCATGTAAGTACACCGCATAATTATAACGAAACACGCTCATGTTGATCCTTCTTGCTTAAAATAGTGCTATTTTAAAAATATTCTCCATTTTTAATATTGATAACCCTTCATAGAGAACAGTTTGTAACGACGAGAAAACTGAAGGAAACAAAAAAATCCTAATAAACTATGTATACTATCAACTACTTGCACTTGTCACACATGCGTTTTGTGTTAAATATAAAATTATGATGCGAATTAATTGTGAGTGAATGCCAACGGAAGTCTGAAAGCTTTGATTACAGCGGGTGCCCCTCGACGCAAATTAAAACTGCCTGAAATGCGGTATTGCTACTTATCGGATGGAATAGAATGAAATAATGCCGAGAAAAAATTACCGTAACGATTTAAAATATCGTATATTAATTTGTAGAATTATGAGGAATTCCGATGTTATTTCTATGATGCCGTATTAAGTTACCAAATAATATGATCCAGGCCGTGGGAGGCCGAAAATTCTTGATAACTTTCTCCTGCTCATCTTTGATAGCATCTGTTACCATTTAAGGTTTATGTCTCGAGTTTGTCCTTCATGAGTTCCTACTGAACGGTCTTCATCATTTCCACCACTGTTGGAGCCGAGCGTTGGACGTCCTCCAACCAGGATATCAATCCGTATTCATAAGGACTGTGAAGCACTGACCGTAGCAGTTTCTACCAAGTATCTATCAGTGTGACATTACCTTTCCCTAACTGTTCCAAAAACCGTCGCTCTTTTAATGTTTGCCTTATTTCCTACTTTTGGACAGATTTTAGCAACCTGAACCAATCTAAAATGAATTGTTGATGATGTAATTTCTTTTATGAAGGAAATTACAAATTTGATACTCTCCACGGGAAATTGAAGATGGTATACGTATTGTTCGAACATATTATGACGCTCCACCTTTGGGCATATTGATTATATTCATATCTTTTATGATGAATGAATGCTCGCATCAGCATCACTCTATGATGTGAGTCATCGACGTCATTTGAAAAAGGTATCTCCAGATGAGCCCAAGAAACAGGCTTCTCTCAGGACCCAGACACACATCAGCAAATTCTACCTGTTCCACCATGAAAATATCTGAAAATAGTATAAGAATGTAGAACTTATAAATTTAAAATTTCACATTTTTGGGCACTTTAAAGTAAGAGATATCAAATTTTACTTCATTTCCATTTATAATCAAATCATTTAAGAGTAACTTCAGTACTCTTGACTTTACGATTGAGTAGAATTTTGTAATAACCATTCTTAAAATACGGAATATAAAAATTATAATCGAATCATTTAATTGCTGAAGCTGAATTTGACGCTACGTGGAACATCAAAAGGTAAGATAAATAGAAAATTGTATAAATGTGAGATATCTGCGGGAGGAGTTGTTCATCACTAATTGATAAATTACATTCTGTGTTTATAAAATAAGCAATTTTAATCAATGTACAACACGTTTTACTCGATTCCTTACTAATAAATTAGGATGTTAAAATTTCTAATCAAAGTTTAAATATTTTTCACAAATCCATTTAAGTCTCTCCTGTAGGAATTAAAAAATATGGTAAATGATAAATAGAAGGTGGTATTTCTATGCTAGAGGTTTTCATTAGGTACATGATGCTTCACTGATTCGGTGGAAAACTGGAGACAAAAGGGTGCACAGCGTAGGTGGATAGTGAACCTTCCGTTACGATGTTTCTCTTTGTGGAAGAAAGGAAGTATTTCAGCTGACTTATCTACTTAAGCCCCTAGAGTGTTTCCTGTTGCTAACTTCCGGTTTGAACAGTAGAAAAGAGATAATTTACGATAGCTGGAACGAGTGGAATGAGAAAAGATGAGAGATTTTTTTCGAATAAAATCCACGACATTAGCGCGTGGAATAATTTTCTACAATCAATGAACCATGAAAATATTCGCAAATTTTTCTCAAGATGAATTGTACAATTTTGTCATTACAGCGTTTGATTGCCAGATCCGGTTGAAAAATATTGTTGCTCTGAGAATGATCCAACATTAAAATATGTAAATGAGAATTCTCACACGTAATAATTTGGTTATTTCCTAGTAAATAATAACATTCAATTAGTACGTTTTATTTTCTTTGGAAGAACAATTAGATTTATTTTATATTCTAAGCATCAAATATTTGCTATACATAATTAGAGATTGGTGTTAATACACAATTTTTTCTTAAAGCTCATTATCTTCATCATATTAATCTATAAACTTTAGGTGTATAAAATATATAAAAGAATCCCTTACCGTAAATGAATATGCCTAAATTTGAAGAATAAAACTGATTTGTTCTCAACTTAGTTTAAATTCTCCATAGAAGAAAGTTAGAAAATAGATCCTTCCAGCTGAGGAATTTAAATGTCGAAATAATGAAGAAAGAGAGTAATATTAGGTGTTTACCACATTATTTACGTTCTACACAACCGGTTTCGGCGTTGTCCACCAGAGGATGGGAGTGCGTCGATATCAATTTAGCGGAAATCACTCAGTTATATTACTATTCTCTTACTTCAAAATTTCCTTTCCACGAAGTACGTCCAGATTGAGTTGTATTGAGTAGAAGTCATGGCCGTGAAACAATAAAAATTATTCCGTCAACGATAAAAGTGTCCTTGTTATACCAGTTGTTCTTAGATACTATTTGTATCGATTTTTTATCAAAATATTTACAATTATTCTAATTAAATTTTGTAATTTTTATTTAATAATTATTAATCCTTCATTTATCGCAGGGGGTCCAGTGAAACATTTTCCCCTCAGATACACTGTGAATTGTGTTGCTTTTGATTTCCCGTGATTTGTATGCTTCCCTGCTTATCAGATACAACTACCGTGTCAGACTGCAATTGTAACGTAAAGCAGGAAACCTACACTTAAAATATGTCAATATTCTAGGGAACCAGGGCCAATGTCGACAGAACGTCTTCCAAATTTTACTTTAAGTCAAAATTCAATATGAAATACGTTTCATCGTAATCCCGAACATCGAAAGGCGAAATCGTAAGCAACTGCTGCTATGCAGGGAAGCATGCACACCAAGGGGAAACATAAGACAAGGACGTTTGAAAAAGGACTAATATTACACACACATTTCTGAAGCGCTTTCTTCCATTAATTGTCCACAACAACGCTGAACTTTTACAGAGTTAATGCTACGGTTAAATTAATTTATCTCATTATTCACTAATCTACTTGCAAACAGTTACATTTGCAAATGGGGATGTACCATGAACCATAATTTTAAGTAAATTCATTATTCCATAGCACTGATATCCGAAAACTTAATTTCCAGTAATAATTATTTTCAATATTTACTCTTATAATAGTATGGAATACTTAAAACGAACACAGTGATATTACATAAAGACAATATTCGATTTACTTCCTAATTTTGCATTGTGTATGAGATGATTTATGAATTTCACTGAAATATTATAAAATTCATTAACCCATGGAATAATACTAACTATTATATAATGATAATTTCATAAGACAGATGCCTAATAAGAAAAAATCTAAGAATGACAAAGACAGATTAAATCGACTTTTATATGATTTTATTAAATAAATTTTATCAACAATAGGAAAATAAGGAAACTTTAAAGGCCATCTCTTTAACACGTTTCCCAAAAATATCACAAATTCCCCATGGAATTATCCATGGAAAAATAATTTTAACATAAATAAAACTTCCTCCCTCTCTCTTTTCCTCTCATTCCTACCAATAAAAAATAGTTAATGGTACAACTTCGATATTATACTAATATGAAAGACATTTTATATACCACACAGATACTTGTACTTGAAGAATAAAGGAGAAAATTTAATCTCCAAAGGATTCAAATATTGTAAAACCAATACAATAAGAACATACATCATAACATGAGGATAAAGAATTCCAAAAGTTATAACACAAAGAGGTACAAACTTATACCCATCAATGACTAATATATATCCATCACTGCTCTAAAATATATGGTTGGAGGTTTATTACCTCCACAAAAGAATTATAATTGAATCTAGTAAAAAAACTATACATATATCATTTCAAAGCAATAAAGGATGTAAAGAGTTTTTTAATCACCATATTATTAAACTATTTAATTATCTAACACAAGAATAAACAAAATCCTTCTTTTAAATTTGATTGGTGAAATAAAAGGTGTTACATGAACAGTTTCATCTTCCAAATTAACATTTACACATCCATTATAAGAAAGAGGAAGAAGTGATAAATGGATAAACCCCACCCTCCACACAATAGAATTTGGATTAAAGCACATCAATCACTATGAAAGAAATAAATTAAAAGAAAGATGTGAGAATTTACCTCAAATTGAAACACGAAATGTTTTCAGAATCACAAACACACATGAAACATTAAAAAACACTTAATGAAATAATAGATGGACTATCTCCAAATTAATCGACCATGATTTAATTTACTTTAAAAATTTAAACATCCATCACTACAAAAGTAAAAAACTGATTTTATTTCAAAATAATTTTTAAAAATTTTTACTAAGTTAGTACTCTCCTTACTAGAAAGGGAAGAAATGGATGAAAATGGAGTTTAATTAACTGAGGAAATGTTAAATCTACCAGTGACATTCATACATTTATCTCTATTACATAAATAGAATTAAAAAATGGAGAAAAATTCATCTCCAAAAGAATTTATCATGATTTCTTCTTCTTAAGACACTGAACAACATTCTTTAGATGAAAAATACATCCATCACTAAAAAAAGAAACCAACAAAGAAAATTAGAGATAGTTATATCTCTAATCAACTGAATAAATCTACTTATAATATCTATACATTTATAGCTAAAAATAAAATACAATTAAACAAAAAAGAGAGATTTCTATCTCCAAATGAATAAATAATGATTTTATACATATAAAACTCATACATTCATCTAATTTTATAATGAAATCAAGCTAAGAAGAGAATCCACTTCTCCAACGTGATTAAGAATAATTATCACTACTAGTGAAAATTATACTTCTATAGTTACAAAGAAAGTGAAACGGATAAATGAAGAGAAGAAGTTCTCAAATTAAATTAATAGACGTATTTTTTACTGATGACATTCATACATTCACAGCTATAATGAAAATGAAAATGGGAAAAATGGAGAGATATACTTCTCCAACTAAATTAGGGGTTCATGAAACAAATGGCATTTATAACTATAAATAAAATGTACTTTGAAGAGAATAAAAAACTATATTCTCCACTAGAATAACTAATAATCACATCTGAAATAACTTTCAAACATCAATTAAAATAAATAAAATTTCATGGTATTTTTCATTTATGTTCCAAGGTCTACCAAGGAAATAAAATTTTAAATAAAGAAAAAACAATTATAAAATATTCATAGAATTTCTTAACTGAATAGTTTCAAGAGTGATGTCGAAACAATTTCTAAAAATGAAATGGCAGTAGACAAAAAATTTTTAATTTACTAACTGAAGAATAGGTATTCAGTAAAATACACCTAATCTTCAATTCTATTCTTTATGTATGAACTTAGCAATGTAAAGTATATATATTATGCTCATACATTGGTCAAAATCATATGGAATATAAAACAGTAATTTAGAACAAAAAACCTGATGTTCTGTCACATTAAAAATATATACTAACAAGCATATAGTTGACCCTGTTTAGTGTATTCCAGTATTATAGAATAAAGAACTTTTCTGTTCTCTCAATAGATCGGAAACTTGGGCAAGGAGCAATAATTTTGGTATCTTTAAATTGACACTCATTTGCATGAAGAAGTTGAGATACTTTCAGTGCTTAACTTCATTCGTCAATATTATTATCAATTGTTTTTTGTATTACATTAGATATTTAAGGTTGTTTGGAAGTTTTCCATACAGGTTTTGAGGCTTGGCAAGAGATATTGCGCCTCACTATGATCTGCTCCTCAAACCCGTGCTCCTTCTCATACAGAAGCTGAAGCTCTTTAATAGCCTTATCTTCAGTCTGCAAATGAAACGAAATCATTCCTTTACATAAGCAATAGAAAAAATATGAATTTAAGTAAACATAGTAAAGGCTAAATAATTTTATTGAATATACTTCTTATATCGGGATATCTTTTATTTAACCCTTTCGAGACGGAGACATTTTCTAAAAATCTTCTGATATGGAGTGTTTTCGTTACTCTGAATTGGCCAGGTATATCCCTTTTCTCAGCGGGGTGTCCTGAGCTATCCTCAGCGATGCATATTAAAATTTTGCATTTTGCTGACCATGTAGAAATTTGAAACGAAATTCTAACGCCAATTTTAAGCTTTATAGCGTGAAACCTAAATGATAATGATGAAATTGTGTTACTCATTAACTACCTTATTTTTTGAGATAAAATTTTGCTTAAAAATTGTACAAAGTCATAAAATTAAAAGGTTTTCTTTTCCAAGGCAATATAAACAATTATTCCTTAATATAAATATTTAGCAAAACTATTGCAATAATAATTAATTTGCAGCGGCACCATGCTGGGAAAAGGGCTTAATTACCCACGAGGCAAGGTTTCCTTTAAGGAAAAAGGTCTGAAACTCCCTAGAAAAGGGTCGGAAAGGTTAGACTATAAACCATAATCCTTTGCATCACCACCAATAAAATTTAGTATACAATTCATATTAGAATAAGCCTGATGTTTATGAAAATTAGAAATTCTTCAATACTTGAATCACTTAATTAACTTGAAAAGCTACAAAATAGTACCTGGGTTAAATTCAAGGGTTTCTCCATGATTTTTCTGGTAATTTCTCGCTGTTTCAATTCATCAGCAATGATTTCATCAAATGGCTTTTCTTCTGCTTTTATTGAGTCCGCACTTGACAGTCCTGTACTCCATTTCCGTACAGCTCCACTGATTATGCCATATTATAAGAATTAGAGTGAGTAATATCATCAATTGTTTAATCCTGAACTTTTAAAGATACATGAACGAAAAGATACATACGTTTTAGGTGATAAAGGTGATGTATTTTCTTCGTAGACAGTTTCTGTGAATGAAGACTGGGGCTTTAAACATCGCCTTCTTTCCTCATTCATTATTTGGGAGAGTGATATAACTTCAAGTCCTGAGCTCAACTGCTGCTCTTGGGAATCATTACCATTTTTTTTCCAAGGATTGCGCTCTACACTAGATTCCTGTTGACTCTGCTGGGGTTCTACAGCAATTCCTGCTGAATCTCGCAGCTTTTTCCTTGCCTTTTGGGAAAGCTTCACCATCCTGAAAGAAAACCAACCATTCAGTCATAAAGTTCCAAAGGGTAACTTAATACTAACGCTTAATCAAAGACAAAATAAAACAGAATTGTTTAAATAATAGCTTACATTTCTATTCCTACAATTTTTCAAAAAGTGAGGTAAACAAGTGAGAAAGAAAATTTTTCTACCAGATTAGGAAATAATAGGTTCAGAAAAATTTACTGATGCTTCTTTAAAATAAATTAAGTCTGATAAAATGCTTATCAATATTCATAACATCTGTAAAATGCAGAGTATAAGATACTATTTGGTGGATAAGTACTTAGAAGCATTTTAAGTTTTTCCCTGCAAAACATATCTATGCAGTCTGGAAAGAGAGAGAGAGGTGATTGATATGAAACATTACAGAAAACATTCTTTGCTTACTATAGAATGACAACTTCAAACAGTAATATCATTATTCTTTCACTGAGGGTGCCGATAACTACATTGAAAACAAATCAGTTAACTATCTCACTCTAATGATTACATTTCATTTCCTTCCACCACACTTGAGATGAGAAATATGAAGGGATTTAAGGAACTTATAAAAGCCAGTCTGATGTCTTGTTCTCATATGCTCATAATGAATTTTACCTATCAACAATGTTCACAATAATTGAAGATGAAATTATCATAAAGAACTTCATTCATGGTCCTTATTAATCAGAAAGAAATGTAGGATTTACAAACTACATAGACGTATCAAGATTACAGTTAAATTATGAAAATTACTAGATAACCAAAGATTTATTTTCACAAAAAAGGAATTGTTTTAAGTCCAGACTTGAGATGAAGAGTATAAAGGACCGTTCTCTTTTCTAATTGACCTATTTTTCTTCAAAAAAGTTTCTTCACCTAGTAGTTTTGTAAAAAAATAAATAACAAGTATTCCTTCACATTAAAAATTTCTTTACAATCACAAAGGAGATGTATTTATACTTTTGAAGTATATACTCCACATGCATTAGTTAAAGCATATTAAACAATTAGTGATCAGTAGTAATTTATTAATGCAGTCAAAATATTTTGCATTCCTATTAAAGATTGATTTTCATACCATTGTTTACAAGGTCACCCTGTGTGATTGGATAAATAAAGAGTTCTCCTTTAACTTGTTCTTTTGATGCATAATGTAATTACAGGGCCAATTATTTAATATAATTAAAATAAATGTTTTATATTTCCATTAAAACTAGCCCATAAAACCTATTTTACCAATTAGCTAATTAAACTTGGTAAAACAGAATATAAACAAATAGTAATTGTTTGAAGATCCTGTTTCACCATCTTATAAACAAAACTGCATTGATCATTTTAAAACTATCTCTAAAAATTGAATCTATTTTACTTTTTTATTTCAATAAACCTGATAATCCTAGATAATGAGAGAAATCCAAATCTCTTTTAATTTATCAGTGAAAGAAAATGATAAACAGAGGAATCACTGTGAAATTTTTATTTAATGGTATTACACATATATATTTTTAAAGGTTTACAGGACCTCTATTCTTATAGAAATAATCTACATAAAAATAAATAAATGATGAAACACTGTTCTTTGTAGGACAAGTTCAGCATACTAGTATGCAAAACGCTAATAGTAGTAAAGATTTTTTATAATAAAGTAATCCTACTATCATAAAATACAATAATTTATACAGTGCTTGCCACAGTCTCAACTAAAAAATTGATAAAAATAGCTCAATCTATCTATCCGAAAAAATATACACCCTTTGAAAGGTGTTTTTCCAAGTTAGTTTAGGCAAATAATATCCTGGATTTGATTTAGTGTCTTATATATCTAATATGGTTATCCTCTAATTAAACAATCCATTATAAGAATGAGATGGAACTACATTATGGAATGAAGGATATATTTAATCAAAGGCTCGAAAAATGATATTATAATCAATTGACTGAAAATACACTAAATTGATTTAAAGATGTTAATAAAGATGAACACTATGAATGATGATGATGAACCTCAAAATATTAAGATCAGTTATAATTCTTAGATACTGCCTAAATGCACACATCCCTGTTCCTTCAATTCAAAGGGTAAAGAAACTAAGAAAGAAAATTAGAGAAAATTATACAATAATTCCAAATTTATATTATCAATCGTTGCCCACCTGTGTAAGTAGAAATTCTTCAAAACAGAGCTCATGATCTCTATAAGCATTGCAAAAGATACAGGCATAGGGCATCAAAAGCTCAACTATTCTGAATTTCTGCCAACATATTTGAGCACTGATGGCTGGCCATGGCATAATTCAATTATTTAATCCTTTTGTCTAATTATTTAACAACTGCATTCCACTTTTCTTTAAGGGATAGAAGCTTTATATAGAAAGGCATAAAATAAGGATGGAATGGAAAAACATATCTGCTCCTTTTATTATTGATCATCAAGCTTGGATGTAACTATAGGATTTCAGGGTACTTACTTTGAATTAGAATCAGATTCCTAAACATAGTTAACTTATTTGTCTTCAACGAATGCACTTCACTGGTAGGTCCTATGCCTAGCATACTCAGCATACCACTTCACACCACGCCTGGCCATACTGAGAGAAACTGCGCATACACCAGACTGACAATAACATTCATGAATTATTTACACATTGACTGAAAAAGTTTTTATTTCATAATGAACTAGCATCTTGTTCTACCAAAAGGCACTCACTGTAATAGTCTAAGAGTTCATGGCTGATAATGCCTGACTTTCTATGATGAATAAACACATTTTACCCTGCAGTTATGGTTCCAAGATAGTTGAAAGAATTAATAATGGAAAGAAATTTTACAATAGACTTTAAAATGTTATATGAATGTGATTACTATCAGATACAGGATTCCTGAAGGAAGGTTTTGGTGACACATTTAACGACTACTCCCATGCATTGCTGAAGGAAGTACCTTTACCCTGTTACTACTTGGGCAGAGAAAATTGTTTCTATACTGGTTTTAAGCTTTAGAAAATAAAATATGGAAGTAAACAGGATATTAGAAAAAAAACTAATTTTAATAATGGGATTGATGAAAATCTTTCTCAGAAGCAGAGTGAAATGGAAAAATTTCTAATTCTCCATAATTTGAAGGCTATGTATGAAGATTGCATTGACAATTCATGAATTTCAACTCAATTTTAGTATAAAACCAACAATTTAAATCTTATAAGTAATATAAGGGCTTATTCTTCTCAACTAATTAAACTATCAGTTTACTCATTCATGAGAGCTATAATATGATAATCCTAAAAAACTACGAAAATTAAAATTGAATAATTGCAGATAGTGATTATTAATTTGTTATAAATAACAAAAGTTCAAATTTTAACCAAAGCTATATTATCTTATCACAATCATTTGCTATATATTCCAAGCACAGTGATAAAAAGAAAACCATTATATTTAGCAAAGGGGTTGCTAAGAATTCAACGATTATATTCTACCATAATTCAGGTGGAAGCCATCACACAAGTATACCAAATTCTTCCCTTATATTAAAGCATACATAGGAGTTAGGAATGCTTTTAAGACTTACTTTTTGGAACTTACTTTACATTAACTACAACTACTTTGGTGGAATATAAAACTTTATTCGTTAAAATATTACTCTAATTAAATATAGTTTAACAGTAACTACAATTAATGGCTTAAAGTACTTGGACTGAATGCAAAAAGGGAAAGCAAAGTTTATATAGTTGCTAAGCGTGTCAACAAACCCTTTAATCATCAATACTGGATCTTGTATTTTCTTTCATTATAAACATATGTTAACACATAAATCTAATTTACTTAAATTTAATTTTGAAAAACATATTTTTCTGCTTATATAAAATTATGAAAATAAGAAAAAGATTACCAGTGAAACTTTTTAAAAATAATTCAACAATAAGAATAATCCGATTACATTTTTTGTGAATCCTTTGCTCATACATAGAAGTAACATTCACCAAGATAATGAAATTTAAACATTACCTTTGTTTAGGAACTCTAGCTGCTGATGGAGTTGTAGACAGCTGCATATCTCCAATCAATGATGGAAATTCTTTTTCAATCTGTGGGGACACTTCAGGCTCCTTTTTGTCTCCAATCAATGATGGAAATTCTTTTTCAATCGGTGGGGACACTTCAGGCTCCTTTTTGTCTCCAATCAATGATGGAAACTCTTTTTCAATTTTTGGAGATACTTCAAGTTCCTTTTTGTCTCCAATCAATGATGGAAACTCTTTTTCAATTTTTGGAGATACTTCAGTTTCTTCTTTTGAGTTACCATTCAATGATTCTTTTTCATTTAGAATAAGATTTGAAGATTTTCCTTCAGTTTTTGATTCTAGATCAATTCCACATGAATTTCCAAATTCTATTTCTCTGTAAAAATTAGCACGTATTTCACCTCTTGAATTAGAGGGTAAAGAAATTGCTCCACCAAATAGTCCAGAGTTTGCCTCCCAATCTTCACCTTGACTAGAATGAAGAGGCAGCTTCTGTGTTGACTCAATCCTTTCATCTGTGCTATTTTTCTTAGACTTAGACTTCCTGGAAGACTTCCTTTTTCTTGGCACATCATTGGCTATAAAAGCAGATAAAGCATGCTTAGCAAATTAAACAAAGTGGTTAAATATAAAATTTGAATTATAAAATGATACTCCTTTTAAAATTTAAACATTTTAGTTTGATTATCTTTAATTTGATATTTTTCTAATGTCATGATAATAATAGGTTAAGTAAACACAGGGAAATTAACTAAACTATTGCAAACCTTCTTTTCTTTGAGGTGTTTTACAAACATTTTCCTCCACTCGAAAATACTCCTCTTCTGATGGCACTCCAACAGTTTCTAGAATTGACTGCAACTGTCCTATATCAGGATTTCTCATTGGAAAGCCAACTGATCTTTGCAAGACAACAGGTGTCAACTGCCAGTATCTTGTTTGAATATTATTAAATAGGTCATCATCAACTGAATCTAGAGCTCTGTGTTTTAGTAAAGGAAAGATTTAAAGCATTGAAAATATTTTATGATTTAATATTTCATAAAAATAAAATCTCAATACAGTAATACATCTAAATATATCAGAAAGAACATCTAAATATAGTAATATAAAACACTAATCATTTGAATGTCTCCTGAATTTTTAATTATGTAAAAATAAAAGCAAAAAATATGAACCAATAAAGACTATACATTACAACAATTATAAATTTTTGTTCTGTGGTTATATTAAGACAGTATTTATATATTAAGATCAGCTTAAAAAGTATGTCTCATAAATAAATCAAACATGTTCTGTCCCATTGACTGATACCCGTTTGACCAGTGGACATGACTGACAACTCATTAGACTTAAAGCTCGCTTAAATGACAGCTCCATTGACCAAATATAAACTGACTGACAGTTCGTTTGATTAAAAATGGTTTATGTTCTGAATGAATAGACATTATAGCATAAAACATTTGAAATTGCTAATGTAAAGAATCAGTCAGCAGGCCAATCAGGACATGATAAATTAGTTGTTTAAATTTATAATTTGCTATTAATAAAATATCAATGAAAGTTATTTATTCATGTTATTATGATTTTTATGAATTTAACAGTTTATTAAAGTAGTTAATTCTTAATTTTAGAGAAATCAATATTTTGTGTGTTAATATTTTGAGAAAGAACAAAGATTTAACAAATGTTAAAGAACACAAACTATTAGGACTCTTTATCAACTTTTTTGAAGCCTGAATTCATCTTCAATTAATATTAAAGAATCTATTTTATTTAAATGTAAATTTCAACTTTCAGACTATTTAACAATTTAAAATATTTTTTGAAACAACTCCTATTCATATGGCATATTAAAAATTTTATTATAGTCAGCTGTTGATCAGTCTAGTGTAAGTCAAAGGAACTGTCAGTTGAGAGCTTTAGGTCAAGTGCATTGTCAGTCAGTTGAGTTTCAGGCACCCAACCTTTGGTCGATCAGCATACACCCAAATCAAACAAATGAACATATTTTGACTGTAATGAATAAATAGCGTAATACTTTCCACAGATATATTTAATGGTACAACTGAATGTTAGCCTGCTAAGTCTTAAGAAGTTAGATCTCAAATCAATTGTAATTTCCATACGGTAAGTGATCAATATCTTAGCAAATAGTTGGAGTCTTTAGCAAATTCCTTATAAAACATGATGAAATCATTTACCTGGATTCCAAAAGGGGTGCAATATTAGGAACTATGTACTTCAGACAATAGCCTTTTAGCTGGAATGCACTGTATGTATCAGAAAATTTATATAACTCAGATACATTTTTCAACGTTAAAAGATGAGCCAATGAGAATTCACATATCAATTTTAATCCATCTAATAGAATGTGATCAGCTGCTACCAAGACTTGGCAAATAAATCCAACATCTTCTGCATTAGTGGTAAAAGGTATTTTGTCTTGATACAAATATGCCAAAATTGCTTCTACTACTTCATATGAAAAGGGAAGGAACAAAGTTCTTCTTTCTTTGCACTGAAAATACAGAAAGAAACTCTTAATTACGCAAAATCTAAGAGAGGATAATCTATGAATGCTATCATTCTATAGAGTTATAAACCAATTTTAGAAGGTAAAACTGAAAGATATTACCACAGAACTTACCAAAGTTACAAAAATTATAAATAATTTTTGAAAAATATAGCAATCATATTGTAAATTTGGAAGTAGATTCACAGAGACAATTTGGTCATCATTAATCAATATTAAGAGCAAAAATTGAATTCAACTTGGTCATCATTAATCAATATTAAGAGCAAAAATTGAATTCAACTTGGTCATTAATATGCATAGACCACAAAGTAGGTTTCGGCTTACAGAATAATAACAGGCAAAATAAGTTCGATTGTTCACAGGTCAGTAATTGCAGATTGTGAATTTATATCTGACAAGAACTACAGAACTTTCACTTTATAATAGTTCAAAAGTTTACTAATTTTAAAATATCTATAAAGAGAATTGGAAATTACTTAGAGAAGTCATCCTCTATTTCAGAGAGTTAACTAAGTGAACTCCTCCAAATGAGGAACCATTTGCAACAATACACTGCAAGATGTGAAAATTATCACAGGCATTCCTCTTCCTCAGCGCAAAACTCAGGTCACAAAGAGTTACACCAACTCAAGCCTGATCCATTGTAGTTAAACATTGAACTTTGACATAATTAATTTATAACTTTCAGATATTTGAAAATTAGGCTTAAACTACAAGCAGACATCAGAGTTTAATGAATTAACCAATACAGATTGAATGCAGTATAAGTAAAAATAGTCAAATAACATCATATATAGCTTAAAATACTGATGTCAAATGCCAATAAATACTATTATAACAACTTAAAATTTCATTTAAATTGAATCGATTTTTAATAAAAATATGTATTTACACAGCAAATTAGTAAAAAGCAATAAATTTAAAAGAAAAAAATCAGAATATGGTAAAAGAATTTGGATTACTAAACCTAGATGACTCTCATTGGGTTAGAAAAATATTTTTGAATAAAATAGGTTAGAAATATAGTTCAAGTATTGACCATCCTAAATAATTGCAAGAATATGATTTTCAAATTCATTATAGAACCTAAAATGATCCTGAAATTAAATGACAATCTTTTTGTTAAAATAATTTGATTATTTTTGATTTGGGGACTCGGATGAAACTGGTATAAATTAATATTATACTGGGTAATTGAGCCTGTAATTCTTTTGATCTAATCATTTGAAAGTAAATAACAAACAAAATTAGTATTAATGTGAGGAAAAATTACATAGCTTACCTCCACCCAATTTCCTTTGAGCATTGTGTCAAAATACTTTGAGCGCATAGATAATACACACTTGTGAGCACTGATGAGCTTGCCCTCATTGCATTCTATCATAACATCATACAGATGTTGGAAGTTATGTTGATTCAAGTACACTTTACGTTTTTCAAATGCTGAGGCCTTAAGATAAGACTTGGGATAAACTGCACCTTTCTTCTTGCTATACACAAAATTGTCTAAAACTTTCACCAATTCTCTCAATTCAAAGTAATCAGCAGTCCTACGAATGTCAGCCACAGGATTGTATTCAAATGTGCTGTGATCTTTGTACTCCATGGTATTTGATGTCGATGTTACTTTTGATGAATTCTGATCTGCAGTGTCAGGGTTTAACAGAGCTGAATAATGATGCATTAATGATTTATTGCCAAGTAGAATCCTAGAATATGCTGAATCTTTTTCTGGAGACCAGGTAGAAGGAGTGATATAATCAAATAGACCTGAGTAAATATATTTCAAGATTTCTTTGAAAACCAGGGGATGAAATTTATCCATCACAACAGTCAAAACACTACTATTAGAATCATCATCTATATCCTCCTTGATTTCTGAGTTCTGCAATAATTTTTTTTTCTCTAGTTCTACAGAATTTACCAAAGAAGATAGCTTAGTGCAGTTACTTTCTAAGATGTACCTATGAGCAGGTATTCGATATCCAGCAACATTAAAGACAACATCAGAAATACCATCTGATTCTGTAGCCTCTTCTAAGAGAGAAACTAAGCTACTTTCCATTTCAGCTGGTCTTATTTCCTGTGGACAAGGGGTGAGAAATATGGGGTTCACTTGTATGATAGCAAAGTTTAAGCCTTTTGGATCACAATAGGCATTAAGGGCTCTGTAGATATATCCAATCCTTTTCATTTGAAAAACTACAGGTATATCTTTTGCCATTAATCTGGAAATAAAAATCATTAAAATTAGCATGTAATTTGGAAGAAGGGTTAAAAAAGGACAGTAAAAAGACAATAGTTTATTCTATCAAGAAAAAAGGGAAATAATGAACTATCGAGAATAAAAACTTATTGCCTAATGAGAGAAGACTCTTTCAAAATGAAAATAAACTTTCTTTTAAAAGAATGGTAACAATCAATTTAAGATATTTAATAAAAATATAAAGGTATGGGGATAAAATGATACTTTAAACTTTAAAAAGTTTATTTATTGGAATGGTTGGTTTAAAATAACATAATATGAGATAATAAAATATTAAACAATAACTCACCTATGTGAATGAGATTTTGTTCCTGAAGGCATATTTCTCTCTGGCATTTTAGGAATATTTACATCAGTCTCATAAGCATCATATTCTTCAGTAACCACAATTAACTTATTAATACCAAGAGCAGCATCAGCCACTTTCAGAAATCTACTTCCAACCTGAAAACAGCATCTAGAAAATAGACTGGTAGATGATTGCCAAAAAATAGTTCCACCTTCCCAGAGAACTAGTAAGACTTTTAAGTCATCTTCTCCAGTTCTGTAATCACCCCAGGCACTGACATCAGCAGACTGAAAAAAAATCAATTAAAATTTGTAAAATAAATTACTCACTCTAGCAATGATAAATGGATTCAGCAATATTTTGTGCACAAATTCTTAAGAAATTGGTTTTATTAATGCTATAATTATACTTTGGAAAATACCATCTCATATTACACTGGATGCTATGAGTTTCCTTACATAGACATTCATGTATAGTAAAATAAAAGATCCAAAACATTAGTGAAAGTTACATACCATTCTCTGCTCTAAAATTTCATGAAATTCTTATAAAACTGCAGTAAATTTACTGAGCATCTTTATGTTTTGACCAAAACTGTCTGACTGTCACCCAAACAAGAAGTATTTGCTGCTAATGAAAGTGGACAATATATGCTTAACATCCTATCAAGTGGTAAAATAATTTATAATTTTAAGGTTATGGATGTTGTATTTTACCTCCATTGTTGATTTAAGTACTATACTGTTATTGTCCAAAACTGGATGTTTGTGGGGCTACATAAAACTGAACGGATTAATACGTCCTCCCTTTCTTTATTTTGCTAATTAAACATAGCATTACAGTTTTCTTTTTAATTTAAGGATTATTTTCTGCATACCTTTTACAATCGCATCAGACAACTCAATTATGGTTTTAAATAAAAATTAGCTTAAAGCTAAAAAGTGAGCCATAAAAAAATTACCTTGATTAAAGTAGGATCTAGTCTTCCACCAGATATCTGTATGCATCTCACTAAAGTTGTCACAGTACCAATTCTTAGGCAACCAAATTCTCGCAGAAGTAGAACCTCTCCTTTATCCGTCACAACAACAATGGCACTGTCTGTTGATGCTACTGACAAAATAGCAGAATTCCTTAAATTTGTGACTAGTTTTGGGGTGAGTTGATATTTATTTTCAGACAAGTATCCAAGTTGTCCACAATTAAAACCCCATGTATAGAGCTGAATATGAAAAGGATTATTTAAGAGTTATGATTTTTTCTGGAACATTCTACAAATTTATATTACAAATAAAAATAATTATAAAGTATTTGAATGAATAGTCAACGTGAGTATACAACATAAACATATATTCATATTAAAATAGATTTTAATTAGTTAAAGCAAAATAGAGTGATACTGACTTCATCATGGCTCCAGGCAACCGAGTGGTAGTGAGCAGCACTCACTCCAATGGGGTGCCTTAAAGAAAGGTGCAAAGGTCTTGGAGTCAGCTGAAATGGGGGTGGTGGTATCAAGCCTAGTTGGTAGTAGTCATTCATTCCAAATGAATATATAGTTCCTTTATCAGTGACCAATAATGAATGATCTTGTCCAACACTCACATTAATTACCACCTGAAGATAAAATAATGGTTCAGAGAATTATGGAACAATCTTTTAAGATGTTTGATCTTTAATTCACAATTTTTACAACCATTAGGTGGTAGGTACATAGGTTATTTTCTTAACTGAAGAGCTACTTAACCAGTCATATGGGTTTTTTAATTTTCAAAATCCTAGCTGCAGAGGGTATTTAATTTTTTAGCTATGGCCATTTTATGAGATTTTGTATATTAATAATATTATATGATAGAATATGGTATTTCTTGTTTATTTGAGTTATTTTTAAAAAGTTTGGATAAAATTGTTTTCATAGTAGTTACCAATGCTCCCAGTCATGTCATCTATAAATGATATACCCAGATGAGTGGTTAACAGCATAGTTAACCTAATATACAAAAACTGTTTCCTTTATCACAATAATCTATTTGGTATTACCAATATATATGAAGAAAAGAGGAGGTCTCATCTCATACTGCTCCACATGCTTTTAGTATATTTGAATATTCATACATTCGATATTAGAATAAATAATATACACAGACTAACTAGGCTTAACTCTGTGATACCTGGAACTTTCTCAAATCTATACCTATCAATACTAATTTAGCTATGAAAGGAGAGACCCAATGCAGCGATAAGTTTTGAAAATCTAGAGTGTAAATGTAGATAGGCTCCCCTACTGCCCATGCACATTATCAATCATTTCATGTAATCCACAATAAAATTTAATTTATTCTATCTAATTTTATTGAATATTTTAGAACTCTAATTTTCTTCTTGTATTGGAATGTAACAAATGGGATACTTAAAAACAATATTTTCTCAAAATTTATTACTTATAAATTAGATAGTTAATTGTTTCATCATTCAATGTACACCATCAAGATAAATAATTGAATGTAATTGGATCAAGTACACAATATACTGTATCTGCTCGATTATACGATGCAGTTTTTTACTTTCAAAATTTCACTATCTGCCTGGGTCTTACATTTGCAATATACCAAAAGGGGGTCATAATCAGGCATGAACTGGCTAACAGGCACACCACTGGGGGAAAACATGCTTATATAAATACTAAATTGAGTGATAGCTTGCCAAAACAAATTATCATACGACTGAGTATTTGAACAAATGGATGAGATTACCACAAAATGACAACAAAACACAGCATACATAAAAAAACTTATTCATCGTAATCACAATAATAGTTGTTTTTGGAGTCAATCTTGAGTAAGCTTACAGCACCTACCACAATAACTACTGTTAACTCTGGTTAGCTTCTGGACTCTGGTGAGCTTCACAAGGGTGTGAAAAAACAATCAAGCTAGTCAGACATGTCTTTGTTATGGTCAATTGATTGCATGAAATCTTCACAGGTGAAAAGGTCAATTGAGGAGCATCTTTTACACCTGTGCTTTCAATAATCAAGCATATATGGTATATTAATAAAATTTCGATTTATGCTCGGGGAAGCTCACTGACTTTTGGTAAAGGCTTCAACTTCAACAATATATGCTAGAAATTGAAATACACAGTAAACAATAAATAGTACATCAAATGAAATAAAAGTAACAACTTACATGTCTTGAAGATGAGCTAAAGGAGGTTTGGGCTGATATATTTATTTGATTAGGTGTCATAACTGTTTCCTCGCTTTCTAATCCTAATCTACCTCCTTGGCCAATTCCACATGAATATACCCTACCATCATCACTTAGGAAAATGGAATGATACTTCCCCATGGCAACCTTTAAATATGTATAGTAAAATGTCACAAATATTGCAATTTGTAAAGGGGAAGGAATAGGATGAATAAAAAAAAATTAAATACCATTAATTGATATACATGTTATGAAAAACTTAGTAAATATTAGAAGTTAATAAAAGTTTTGAGAATAAAAATGGGGTAAAAAAATTTCCATGAAATAAAAAACTAGCATCAGTAGTCAATTATTAATGCACTTTTAAATTTTGTACATAATTTTGTCATTTAAAATATTGGTGAAGGGGATAAACTAAACTAAGTCAAACAGATACGAGATAATTTAAATTAAGAGAAAAAAGGAGAAGCAGCTAGATCAACTAGTAGAAATACATTCAGGGATTAGCAATAATTAATGGCTAGTATTCAATGAAGTTAGATAAAGTTGACTATATTCAGAAAAAAGTAATTAATTATAGAATGAAGGGAATAATTCAAATCAAGAAATTTTCAAAAGAGGGACTGAATTTTTAAGAAAATTTTACCATAGACTAAGAACAAGATTCAATAACATTTATGAAAGGAAAATATGGCAGCAATAGCCTTCACTTAAAAAGCAAGGATGGAATATAGAATTTTATTTGTTCAGACAATACTTAGGCAAATAGTATAAAATAATCTGATGTCAAAAACTTTGATGTATGAATTTTGAGAAAATTCTGAAATGAAAATGTGTACGAATGATGAATTCTAGAAATAGATGATTTGTATCTACCATACTGTTTGGACTGTAAGGCATGTTTTAATAATTTTATTCACTAAAACAGTAATACATCTCCTGTGATTAAACAGAACCAACAATTAAACTCAGTCAATGAAGATGAAGAATTTGGATAAGGAGGAATGATTGAAAACTTGATGTGTTTTTTGAGTATTACAGGTGAGTTAATTTGACAGTTATTGTAAATGAACTAAATAAAATCTAAATTCTCCAATTTTTTAGTCTTGCTTTATTTATATAAATAGATCTAATCACTGATATTACTTATTATAATATGGTATACCTTTTTGTCCAAAAAATACAGTACTTACAATATTTTGCAGTAAATTTTAGATTATTTGCTAATATATATGGTATTTTTAAATTTACCCTTTTAATTGAGATCCTATTTTTCCAAAAGAAATCAATTGTATCTGGTTGACGCCGTATCTGGTGGCTCCCAATACCAAGATTAAAGTTGGAATTGCTTCCCCATACATAAACTTCATTCATAGGATTTGTTGAGCCTTTCCAAGGTATAATACCCAGATTTACTTCAGCAAAACCATCATCTATTTTCTTGTCCCTCAAAAAATGATCTAGAGCTGTTAAACCATCATTGTCCAAAATATCTAATCTTGCACCATGCTAAGAAAAATGAGAAATAAATTAATAATAAATCTATATATTTCCAATTGTTAAAAATAATTTCCATTAGTTTACAATCATAATCTTACTTAACAAAAAGACTATGAAATCTCAAAGATGTTTTGTTAATTTTTGTTGTATGAATTTAATTTTACTTATTTTTTCACAATTGATTAAAATTAGAAAATGAGTTATCATCACCATTAAGCTCAAGTACTATTAAAGATACTAATCAATTAAAATGCAAAAATGATCATAAAATTTATTCCTTAAAAAATATTTAGAATTTGTTATAAACCTGAAAATTGGGAAAAATTCCATTTGATATTAAACCTTTAAAAACATAGCTATCCTCAAGTGAACTAGATATACTACAATCTAATAGTAGCAGAATCTTATGAGGGAATATCTTTGAAACTTCTGCCAACCATAGATCTGAACAATAGAATATAGCACATATTATAAAACTACCAGCTATTTTCATGAAATATTAGAGTAAAGCAAGATTTGCAAAATAAAAGTAAAATAATGAGATTAAAGTTCAATTTTAAAGATTAAAACATACAGTAGAAACAAGGAAATATCAACATACATTCAAATTCAACAGACTAATAAATCATAGAAAGAAATATTTACGTGCAATAGATATCCTTTTAAGATAAAATATTTTAACAAGGAAAAAGCACTAAATGCTTTCAATATATCAAAAGGGGCTAAATATGATATAAAAATAGAGGAGTAACAAATAAGGAAATCGTCATGAAAAAATCCAAGATAACAGAAAGTTTTAAATGAAAAGTTCTTCGGATTTGGTTCAATAATAACGATTCTTTCATTTATTCATTGTTAACATATGGAGACTTTTGATCACCTGAGAAAATGCTACATTAAAATTTTCAGAATGATTCAAGGATAAACAGTCAAAACTAGAACAAACAGTAATTCTCAGCATAAATTAAAATTTTCAATGTGTATGGTACTAGTGAATCTAATTTTTAAAATTTAAACGTGTCAAAGGATTGACTGTTGAGAAGAATCAAATGATATATTCCAAGCACGAAGGAATAACTAATTTTAGCACTTACTAATATTTTAAAGAAAATAAATTTTTATACCATGATAAGACACTTCGCCGAGTTTAGCTGTCCATGAAATATACTCCGATGCAAAGGTGTATAACCTGACTCCTTATCCTTTAGGTTGATATTTCTATCATCCCTCAAGAGCCATCGAATAACCTTCGTTTTACCGCATGAGGAAGCAAAGTGCAAGGCAGAACGGCCAGCTTCATCAACAAGTCCTTTGTAATTTGCACATCTCCAACACATAAAGGCAAGTGCCTGATCTTCGCTACCTCTTAAAATTGCCGTGGCGATTTCTTCAGCATGTTCAATTGATCGACAGCACGGCAGGCAAAAAACTTCGGTTTTCGCCTTCTGCATGCTTCATACGAAAACTACGTCAATAAGAAAAGATTTGCCATTATATAAATAAAATGTTTCAACGCCAAATATCTAATCTTATATGACTGAATGATGGAAATGGACAAACCGCTATAACTCCATAACAGAATTGTTTCATGAACATGAAAATTGACATTGACGTTTTACTAGAAACTTTTCTGTGGTTTATATTGTATATCTTACGGTGACACGTTATGAAAGTATACTCTAAGTTCATGTATGCTTTTATTTACATTAATACGCATATATAGCTTACAAATAGACTTACTTAAGCAGAAATTCAAGTAGAAGACATTTATCCAAATGTTTTCACTTTAATAACCAACAACGATGGATATCGTCTACCGTATATCGATACCTTCGATACCTCTAATTGATAGTGACTATATAGTAGCGAAACATCCTCTTAATTTTGAAATGAAAAGCCGTATTCCAGGAACAGAAATCCACTGATATCGATGATTTTAGCAACAATTAGTGATATAAATTACATGAAAACAGAATAAATAATTTCAATTAATAAATAGTGTCTACATAACATAAATATATGTCGTAAACGTAATATGTCGTTACTTTTTATTGAATGATGTTACATACAGATATGTAACACATCTCCACGAATCGGTATAGGTGTAAGTTGTATTCTGTCAACTGTTCCAAAATTCAGGAAAACATGATGAAAATCAGACTCACTTTTTTAAGTATTTAATGGTGGCTTATCATAATGGAAGAAATAAATTTTCAAAATACTACGTCCAACTCCTCTTGAAATCAGTCAATGTATTATCATTATTTGTAGTTTGAGTTCGTTGCACGCAATTATCGGTGAAAATGTTTCCGGGAACAGTTTAGTCTTTTATAGGGAGTTATTTTTGTTTTGCATCCATTTCTGTGCGTCCAATTTCCATGACTTTTTTTTCAGAATTTATAAAATTTTATAACAGTAACAAATAGATATTTAATGCTGTGTATGAATTTATATTTAACAAAATGCAATAAATTCCTGTGACTCTCGAATATATTCGTCACGTTCCCTTATAGTTTAAGTTTCACTCTTATCTCAAGTATCCTTCTTGGAAGCTCTTTTGTAGTTTCCAGCTACAGAGAATTTTCTATTCAAATATCTAGGGTGTTATAATGTTTATAATTTTCCGTTTCAAGATTGTTGAGATAGGATGGATTTTAAGATTAAGAACTTGTAAGCATTATGTGTTGTAAATATTCAACGAACTAATGAAACAATCTTGTTTACATTTAATTGCTGTTTAAAACTATTGCATTCAATTTTACACTACTGTAGATATAATTTCCCTTCAATGAGTATTTTATTTAACAGCTGGTATATGCTAGCTAGTTTATCTTGCAATGAAAGGTGATGTCAAATTTACAAAAATTGCTATAATTGTGTGTTGAGTATCCAAATTAGTTACCAATTACTCCCATATTTTCCTTATCTTTTCTCCACATTGCCCATATAAAAGGAATATTTCACTGTTTATTCCTGAGTTAAAATGTGAAGGTGTATCATTCAAATACATAGATGATATCAAGAAATTTTTCTACAGCTTATTCAATCCTATTAAGTTTTTTTGACCAACCTATAACTACAAAAGCTATTTAAATCCTCATGAAACAGAGAGATAGCTATGCTCTTGGAAGAATAAGTTTCTTTTTGATAAAATATAAATTGTAATAATTTAAAAAATTTCTACTACTTAATATGTGATTTTTATAAAACTCAATTGTTTTAAGCCTGGTTATTAATACATTTATTTGCCATATTAATGATTCACTAAAGTTTATAGAACTCCAGGCCATATCTATCATATATTATCTTCTTATTTCATCTTGTCAGTTTGTCTTGTGCAGAAGAAGACTGAAGTTTACAGCTTAGGGTTCTTTCACTTCAAATTGAATCTTGATAAAGTTTCTATGATTCATAAACCTTTCAGCAAAGATCGGACCATAAGAACTTCAGGATACCTAGGAAAACCTTTTTTTGTTTTTAATGTGTAATTGGGCTTCAAATTTAAAATTAAATGGAATGACAATGATAGTTCAACAAACACCATGTTAAAAATTGGCCAACAGAAATCTAAAAGAACATTTAATCATCAGAATATCAAAATTTATATATTTGGTAGGCTAATTTAGTACTTATTAATATCTTTTTCTTAGATCACCTCCTAGTCCAATTAGACAGGGTTCTAATAAATGCTCATTCAATCTTTTATCTCATGTATCATATGCCTTATTGGTTTAAATTCCTTTGGCTTCCCTACATTGAGAGCAAAATATCAAGTTATTACGTTATATACACTTGTGAGGTTTATAATAATATATATTTCTTCATGGATACAATTATCTGTTGCAATAAAGGAAGACTATCAAATTAATAGGTAGTATAACTCATACTGAGCATTATTCAGTGGAAGGTAAATGGATCAATTTAGAAATGTTCTCACATCTTTGATTTTGAGCCAGCTATCTTATTTAAAGCTCATTGATCCAAATAGAGATTCTCTTAAATTATTTTTATGTGATATATTACATGCAATTAGTATGGTGTGCATTTCATTTATTCATTTTTAAAAACAGAAGAATTATTCATAAAAGAAATACCAAACTTTCTTACACAACTTTTATTGTAAACACCCAGTATATCTACATGATAAAAATACATAAATATCAGTGTCATAGTGAAGGGAGTGCAAAATTTACACTTCTGAACATACAAAATTATCATTAAACCACCTAATTGAAATTTTAATTTTCCAGAGTTTCTAAGAAATAAAGATACTATTTCTCCTGTGATACAAGTATTATTAGTGGTTTATCTTGAGCAATATATAGTCTTAGATACCTTGTTTTTTGATAGAAAGATGAATAATGAATATGTCTAAAGTTTTGGTTCTCAAAAGAAGATACCTGAAGGTACTATTATTTATGTTATCATCACTTATAAGTTTGAAAATTTACTATCACTTTAAAAAATCACATATAAAAGTTCAATCTTAACTTCAAATATGCTTTATCCTTAAATATATGGAAGCAAAACCATATCATGCTCATGGGAACGTAGATTTCACTATGACTCTGATTAAGAAATACATAAAGTACATTAAAATATAAAGTGAGATTTCACATTAAAGCATAAATGAAAATATGATCATTATGCCCTTAAAATCATATTTTAAAAAGTAATTTGTGCAATGTTCTATATTTTCTTTAAGTACTGAAACTATAGTTATCATGCTCAAACAGAAAAAAATATCTGACAGGATAATTATCTAACTTTGATGAAAATATCAATTTTTGGAGAAATGATACAATATCATTTATCTTTTGTTTCTAAATATTTACTTAAGTTAATGGAATTAAAGAATTCCTTTTAAAATACATAATACAATAATTCTCAATTTTTCTGGTGTTCATGCATTAAACAAATTTCTTCATTTGGTTATAAAATGTAGATAATATATTATTATTTTACAAATTTTTTTACCAAGGAGGGTTCATATATTAACAATAATTTATTTTAATCAGTTATAAACGTACATATTTAATTCTTATTTGAGGGATTCTGTGTAATGTAATATGATAACAATTCAAGTTTTGAAAAGAAATATTTCCAAAGTAAGCACAAGAAAATGTGTAAAATAATTAATTTTTTCAACAGATATTAATATTATTACAGCAACACCATTGCACAAAAAGAGCAATATTTACTCTAGTCTACTTTTTGAATAATTTTACAAGAATTCTTAGGATTAAAAGATTTCCAGAGGCAATTAGCAGAATGGTGGCAGACTGTATCAAGCAGATTTAATCATTCTTACAAGAAAAAGCCATATATATTATAAATGCATATGTTATATAAGAAAGTATTTCTGAGATAGATCAAGAGTGCTTGACATATACCTGAAATTCATGCTAAAATACTAATAATTTTATAGTTTGCCAGATGTCCTGTAGTCGCCATAATTAGGATTGATGTTAGTAATCATGACCATTGCTGATTCTTCATTTTTCTTATTTCCCATTCCTACTCTGGGATCGTCTTTTCAACATGCTCTAACCTGTGTGATAGGAATTTTATATACTCATTATGGTTGAATGAAAACTTGTATTTTTATAAATTGGAAAAATTAGTATTTCAATTATGTAAGAGCTATGACACTCTGCCATTAAATAATTTTGCCGCAAGATCTGTAAAAGCTAATCAAAACTTATTAACAAGCATCCAAAAATTTTGAGCATCAACTTCAGTAGCAAAAGTGCCTTTAAGTCAATATATTTCATATTTATATTTCTCATAAGAATAGCAAAACAGTAGCTGAGTAATTGATATGAAACAGATTGGCTCTTTTTCTCAGCAGGAAACATTTATGAATACTATCAATACTGTGGCATTCCAGCTAATGAGCATTTTGATATAAATTTTATAAATACTGCTTTAAAAATAATATCTTAATAGAAATACAAGTTTTTTCATCTCTAACTTTCTACCTTATGTCAAAATAAAATTCAGGCCTTTCTCCCAGGCAACAGGTTTGCTTAGGGCTCTGTTCTTATGTTTAAAGTTCTGACCAAGGAAGTCTTCATCATACTCCATATACTCCAAGAACTATTAAATTGAGAATATTTTTCATGAATTACTTCATTTGGTAGAGATTCCTTTTTAATATTGTAGGAGAATCTAATGCTCCAATACTTGCAAAAATAAGTGATTAATTAGAATAAACATAGATGTTATAATATAGTTCCTTTCAGAATTCCATCTCAAACAGTCTAGGAATATTAATAATTCTAATGTTTTAGACAAACAAAATGAACATGGACATTTAAGTCTTATTAGATTTTGTAAATATAAGAAAATATTAGTTTTATTTTTCCAAATTATGATGATGATTAACTTTAAGAGGGATGGAAAGGAGGAGAGGAGAGAAGAATTTCCTTGTTCCTCACCTTTCTGATTCCTGTTCTGATGATGAACATCCTTGTTCTATTTCAGGTGATTGCTTCTCTTTACCTTTAGAGTTTGATGGACTACTTTCTAAATTACATAAAATAGAATGAGTTTCTTGTGTTTTCTCCCTTTCTGCAAAAAGAAATGAAAGAAATAATTCTTCACTTGACTCTTCATCCAATTCTTTAATAGATCCTTCCTCTAATCCTTCCAATTCATCATCCAATCCTTCATCCGACCCTACATTTGATCCTTCTTCCAATGCATTATCCAGTCCTTCATCTGATCCTTCACTTGATCCTTCTTCCAATTCATTATCCAATCCTTCATCTGATCCTTCATCCAATCCTCTAATAGATCCTTCTTCTAGCTTACTATCCAATTCTTTACTAGACCCTTCATTGGATCCTACATTTGATTCTTCTAATTCATTATCTGATCCTTCATCAGATTCCATAATATATCCTTCTTCCAGCTCATTATCCAATCCTTCACTAGATCCTTCATTGGATCTTACATCTAATCCTTCATCAGATTCCATAATATATTCTTCTTCCAGCTCATTATCCAATCCTTCATCTGATTTTTCATTCAACCTTTCACCCAAACTTTCACTCATTACTGTATCTGATACATTATCCTCTAAGGGCTCTGGTTGACTTAAATCCTTAGATTCTTTCCAACTAACAGTTGGAATGATGGGCACCTTTGATAACTCTTGATAACCCTCACCAATGCTGCTCTTCCCCAAAATCTGATTTGTAGGTATTGTATTTTTCTGCATATTATCATGAGCTAGAAAAAAATATGGTTCATATTAATAATTGAAGGTATTAATGGGTATTTTTCAAGAATCCAAAAATTTAAAAATAAGCTTTAAAGTAAATTTCATTAATTATTTTTGAGTGTATTCTCCATTGTACTCCCACCCGATGTTCAACTTTTATAGCTTTAAAGTCTTGTTTAACAAGTTATAGGATTTTAGGATTGGTCATGAAATGTCCTTTGACTCAGATTATCTTTTAATATTTTCTTAGGATCTACTCTAATTCTATCGAATTTTTAAAAAAATCCTGAACCCTCATTTTAAAATGTAGTACAGCAAAAATGCTACATTATCTCACCCAGTATGACATTTGTCTTTATCCCAGCAAAATTTTACAAACAAGCAATTCTATAAATATATAATATAATATAAAAAATTCTATATTTATTATAGTGACTTTATAAACATTTATATGTATTATATTTTTCTTCAAATCAAATAGTCTATAAAATTATATAACAGGCTTAGGATATATGCAATTAATATTATTTTTTGTCTATTTAGATGATAGAGGCTAAATGAAACCAAAGAAATGGATATATTGATAAAAATTACCTTTATTATTAGCTTTGTTTTTAAATTGTGTTTTCACAAGGTTTTCTTCATCATTTAATTTCATTGCTTCTGTAGGTATTTCAATATCCTTTTTTAACTGTAATGCATCTATATCGGGATATATTTTGGAAATTGATAATGTGCGATTCCAAAGATATGGCCTCAACCCTATGTAGCACATCTCAGCTTCTCTTAGTAGTTCTCCACTAATCCCATCCAATACTCTGTGAATTTGTAGATATGGAATAATGAAAACTGAAGGTGAGTGTAATCAATTAAGATGATGTTATGAGCACTTTTAATATAAAATAAGTTCAATTTAAGAGATTTATTTACATGTCAACTTCATCATAATAAGATATTTTTTGTTTCTTGTCTTTTGATCTTTGGATATGTTGAGGAATGTTAAATGTTTTCAATATTTTTTAAAGAATGAATAATTTCAAAACATTTTCATTGAGAATGAATGATAGTTAATTATGTTGATTTTTGCTAGGATAATTTTAAGCCCCCAGACATTTGCTGGAACAACATTTGTAATAATAGCCTTATACAAATTTTTCTCATCCTCCTATTCAACATTATCTATTATGAATAATTCCCTTTAAGTATTTATTGTCTCATACATTTGAATTTTGAGGCAGCTTAGAATGCACATTCAATAATTAAAAACTGAAGGAAAGGAAGATACCTATTTTGAAATTGAAAGCATCTATAGCAAATATAACTTTACCTTTCATCTAAGAGAGCAGCCATGTTTGCAGATATAAAATCAGCACAAAAGTCCTGCAGTTTGGGTGCATTATATTGATGGGAAATCTCGTACACATATGATATGTTTCTTGTTGTTATCAATTCACATAAAATTAATTCACATTGCTTCTTCAAACTGTCCACGCCAAGATAGTGAGATGCAAACAAAAGCTGACAGATATCTGTATGATTTCTTGAAGTGGACACTACGATATCATCATTATATAGATAATTTAAAACAGCATCCATCGTGTTGAAAGTGAAAGGAACAGTCAGGCATTTATCTATATCCTGAAAAAATTGAAACATCTATGCCAATAGACACACCTTAATTTTAACTAATCATATTTCTAAAAAATTAAGCATGCTATATCTCTAATAAGGTATGCAGTATTTATAGTATTAGTCCTAAAAATAAACTTGGACTCAATAACAACTATCAGTAATTTTGAAAAATCTTTACTCGTGTGAGCCAAGGATATTTTTTTGAATACTTAAATTTATCCACTTCTTCATCTTCTATCCATATGGCTGTTGAAATGACCTTAAGATTTTTATAGGTAATAATGCAATAATGTATGCAGTATGCTTCACTAGAAAGATCAGGCTTTGATTCAGAAAGAAAGGATCATAATGAAATGAAGTGGATACAATTACTAAACCATTCTACCAGCCAATAGGATAGTAGATGTAATTAAAGTGATATAAGAGCAGATAAAATAAATAGAAATTGTTTCTAATTTTTGCTACCACCACATGATAGTAGCAGTGACTGCAAAATTGACACTAATACAGCCAAAATTATGAGAAAACAGATAACTTTTATATGTTATGTAATTTATTCCTTATAAAATCTCTAAATCTAAAAATTATATCTCAGAGTTACCAGAGTAGCTTACCAGAGTAGGGTTTCTAATGATTGCTGAAGCAAAATACTTTGATTTTAAGATAAGTATGCACTTTTGAGCAAAGATTGACTTCTTATCAAGACATTCTATCCAAATATCCATATATTTTTCAGAATTTTTACGTTCAAATTGTATTTTATGGGAAGATTCTCCAAAAATTGAACGTTTAATTGACTTGTAGACAACTGTGTGTTCACTTTGATTATAACTGTAGGAATTCAACAAATCTTTCAAAAAATATAATTCCAGCATTTCAGCTGTCCTTTGAGCATCATCTACTGGATCATAATCCAAGGATATTCTCACGGTTTCTCTCCTTTGAAAATTTTCTCTAAAATGTGGTAGATCCTCATCATCATCTGCTTCTGATAGGTGGAAACTATATTTTTTACAATACAGTTGGAATAATTTCGTATTACTTTGAAGAAATCTATAATACTCCTTATCTTTTTCTTCTGACCAGCCTGTAGGAGTACAGTAATCAAATTTTCGGGTGTAAATATATTTTATCATTTCCCTGAAGATGGATGGATGAAGATGATCCATGTATATATGCAAAACTTTTGTATCATCTGATTTTTTTGGCCAAGATTCATTATGAATTGATGAAATATTAGCTAATTTTCTGCAATTAGTCTCCACAATGTAGCGATGTGCAGGTATTTTGACTCCACATATAATATATACTATATCACATACAGAATCATTTTCATTAGCATTGTTAAGGAGAGAAAGCAAGCACCCTTCCAATTCAGCTGAAGTCTTTACAGGAGGAATATCTAGAAAACAAACTGGCTTCATCTGTATCATACAGGAACTTGATCCTGAGGGATCGCAATGGACAGAAATAGCTCTGTATGCAAATCTGACTTTCTTCACAGTAAGAATGATTGCTTCATTGATTCTAACATTCCTGAAAAGGTGAGAGTATACATAGTGATAAAACAAATAGAAGAAGAGAATTAAGTAAATTCAATGAGAGTAGTAATGTATTATAATTAACATCTCAGAAATTTAATTAGATGAATTCATCATGATTACGGGAATTATAATTATATGATTATGAAACTTAAGTGTACATTTAAGTAAACTGATAATTTTATATTTTATTTTTGAAAGTTTAAAATGAGTCATGAATGAAAGTACCTCTTCAATACATAGAAATCTGAAACACATTGTGAAATAACTGCTTCCTTACGTATCTTATTTCTAAACTTGAAGGAGGTATGAAAAGTTATATGATGGCTAAAGTAACTCATATTCTGGATGAGATACTATCTTGTACATGATTGAGATACATCTCCGATGAATATTACCATTGAATTACTTTTGCTGAAAAGTGTCACATTTGACATACTATCTTACCTTAGTGACTCATTTATGTTGTGTTCTGTTTCGAAAACTTCAAATTCATTTGATACCACAATTAATTTGCTACTGGAGAGAGCAGCATTAATAGCTTTGGTGATTGTCCTATTTCCAATCATCATGATAACTTTAACAAATTTCCAAGTTGAGGGTTTCCAAATCATCACTTCCATCCCATCATTGATTATCAAAATCTTTAAATCTTTCTCAAATATTGTTGGACTATTCCAAAAGTTAATATGTGAGCACTGAAATAATGGAATATATTATAGTTCAATATAGAATCTGGTGCTTTTCAATTGGATTTATTGCGGGAACTCTTCATGAGTTGCCATCTGAGTGGTGTAGTGGAGTATAGCAGGTCTGATGTTTCGGCTGCTATTTTTTGTGCTTTGTGGTTTTCTTCTCCCAGAGATTTTTTAGGGGATTGGTTTCCACATTTTGGGAAGAGTAAATCCTATATCTCTGCTAATGTTTTACTCTTTTATTTGATTTCAGATTGACCCATTAAAGAATCAATACCAGAACTGTGGTACTTTGCATAAGAATTTTGTAACCAAATTTGATATGGTGTCCTGATTCCAAGCAGTGTTCTAAAATTGCAGCTTTCTTTAGCTGAAACGTCAAATGCACTCCATTAAACCACCCAGATGATAACCTGTGAAGAATTCCTGCAATTATGAGTCAAGCTATTCAACCACCAAGAAAAATATTAACATAAGATAAGCACAAAAGATATATTACATGAAAAAGAATTACCTTGGCTATAGCAGGATTGACATACCCTCCTGATATATTTATCTGTTTCAGATGTCTTAAATTGCAATCAAGTTTTAAACAAATATTTCCGCTCAAAAGATATACTTCAGATTCAACAGTAAGGACAGCCATGGCACTATCTGTTGATACTACTTGAGAAAGACATACATCCTTAAAATATTCAACTCTTCTTGGTTTAATTTGAATTTTGCTTTTAGTTTTGTATCCAAGCTGTCCACAATTGTTACCCCAGGTATATAACTGAATCAAAAATAAATAAATTCAGCATGAAGAATTTTAGTAAGAACATACTTTTAAAAGATGACCTCCAACTTAGAAATTTAAATAATAAAACACTGACTAATATAGGTAAGGAGGAATATTGTATTCGTACAAGACATTTGAGATTAGGAACTTTAAGGTTGATCGAACTAGATTGGTGTTCATTTAATTGATTTAGAAAAAAATCAATAATAATATTTGTGAAGGAAGAAAATAATGTTGATGAATACATAAAGGAGTCATGTCAATTTGTACAATATTAACTAATGATCAATACATGAATTTCGAACTACAGATATCTGATATATAAAATTTTTGAAATGCTAACATCAAAGGTGCCCCATGCTGCTGAATGAAACTGAGCTGCACTCACTCCCCTAGGCAAGTTTATTTTTAATGGAAGCAAGGTAGGTGACAGAAGATGAGATGGAGGGGGATTCAGGCCAAGCTGGTAGAAGTCGTTATTTCCAAAGATATAAATATATCCTCCTTCTGTCATCAATATTGTATGATTCTGTCCAATGTCTGCAGATATTACAGTCTGTTGATATAAGAGAATGGTTAATTGTATTGATATTCAAAAATCAAATTAAAAAGGTAAGACAATCAAATGATTTATTTTCTAGGAATTCTCGAGGGAAAATGTACCATGCAGTGATGTACCAATAACATTTATAAATAATGTTATATTTAAAATCTCTAAATATTAAGATCATTATGAACATTATAAAAATAATTATGATAGTATTCTATGATTCTGGTCTTCTGTTCAAATATTGTAATTAATTAACAATAATCAAGAAATTTTATGTATTATTATTTGCATATTTTAAGAATACAATACCATTCTTATTAGATATTACAACTGGAATGAATTAATATGATTCCACATTATATTATTTTACTGAGTTATAAAAATTTCCTCACTATCATTATACTTTCAGCACTGCCCAAGATTAATATGGTAATAATATAAAGGGAGATTCAATTTCTTTTTTCTAGGGTACAAATAAACAGCTTAGAAGCTACTAACAGATATTGATTCCTTAAAACACAAAAACTAAAAATTTAGAAAAAGTAAAGATAGAATAAAATATTCTATTGATTTATATAATAATCATTTATAATTAAATTAATGTACAAAAGTTACAATGTGAAAACTGTAAAAAAGTGTTTTTATTAATTTAGCTTTCAAATCTTTATCGATGGGTAAATTACTGTACTGCTGTTTGGTAGTTTGATTGTATAAAAACAAAATAATATTATTATTTTACAATTAAGCAGAAAATGTCTAGTATTTATTTTTATTCAAATACATTTTACAAAAAAATAAAAACTCCAAATAAATAATAATTTTACTATTATTTATCAATTTCAATGACCTTGTTCATATCACTGACAAACAAATTTGATAAAAAGCCATTCCGTATAGTAACGAACTGCTTAATGACTCACATATATGGGATCTGGGGATACAAGTTTTGCATGCTCTGGAGAAAGATGTACTTTAGTAGGATTTGTTACACTGTCTTCATTCCCATGTCCTAATCGACCATCCTCTCCAAGTCCACAAGAATATATGCATCCATCTTCAGACAAAAACAAGCTATGGAACTCTCCCAAAAACACCTGCAAGATTTGTGGAAAAAATTACATTACATTATAAAAATTTATAGAATATTGTCAAGAGCTAAGAAAAAATAACTTTTTTACCACCTTTGATAAATAACTAAATAAGTTATAATATACTAAGACTTATTGGTATTTACCAATAAATGACTAAAATAGCTTTTATGGAATCAGAAAAATTCCCATTGCATCCACTAAAATTATTATGGTTTGAAAACACAGATAAGTAAAGATCAGAGAGACTGATTATACGTTGCAATAGACTCTAATACAGGAACTTGGCTGTACTTTGTGGGATAATACCTCTCATATATCAAGAAAAGATGGAAATATCTTAAGTAAAGGAAAAATAATGTAAAATGATATCCATCCCAATGTTCTATTCTAGTAGAATCTATTGCAACATATAATCCATCTCTCTGATCTTTACTATATACTTCTGAGTTAGCTACTATTATCTAAAATTATAAAACATACAGCAAATATTTAATAGAAAATAATTATTAAATAGTAAATTATATTAAGAACAACATCTCCAATAAGAAAAGATGATCTAACCTTTGTTATATTTATCTTCGTCATCGTAAAGTAATCTAATAACACTGGATCTATTGCTGAAAATGTATGGATACCAAGTTTATCATGAATGTTGTTCCCCCACAAATAAGCTTCACAGGAAATTTTTTCACCATCAGTATTTCTTCTATCATTGAAAAAAAATTTTGGTATATCTTTCATAGCAATATCCATGGCAGATTCTCCCCTACTATTTAGAATGTGAGGATCTGCTCCATACTAAATAAAGAGAAATATTTAAATAAGAGGAATTCTTACTTTTGAAATATACTAATTTCAAATAATATTTTTGTCTTTCTGGTGGTGTTAAATTCCTACATATGATTTTCATTTCAATGATCATGATAATTCTACTGTTAATCCATGTACAATTTTCCTTTTACAAAATTTAATAAAATATTTGGCAAAAAATAAATAAGTATATTCATTTGTTGATTTATGAATTGATTTAATTTTGAATTATTAATGGGAAAATTTTACGAATATAAGATTAAAAACGTTCTATTTAAATTAGATACAAAAGAGGAGGAAATGAACTAATAACAATTAAGAATTACTACAATATTAAAGGGAAGTCATTAAAATTCAATTGTCATTATAAGAAGAACAGAATCAATAGCCTAAACTGCAAGTTTAACTTGTATCTTGTATCTTACAAGGTTAAACTGAGATTTAAAAAATAGTAATATCACTAGGGCTAACAAACAGATCCAGTATTTCTAAGCATATATACACCACCAACATAGCATGGTGTAATGTTCAGTAAACCTGCTCTGGACCATGCCGTGTCATCAGCTGTGTAGTACTCAAAATGCCTGTTCAGAAAGTGAGAAACAGAGACCCAGTCATACCACTATTTTTCACTTACGTTTAACCTCATGTTACAGTTGCGTCACTTATCCATCTGTAAATTTGCATTTCCTTTATCCATATATTTTCCCTACTGTAGAATCTTAAAAATTAACATAATTTGGTGGTATTCTAACAATCATCTATGAAATTCCATTTACCCTAATTAAATTTACTGCAGAGGCTATCCTTCCTAGATATAAACTTTGATGCAGAGCAGTGTAGCCAAAATCTTTGGTTTTAAAATTCAAATCAACCCCCTTTTGAATGAGCCATTTCAATACTTTCATTTTTCCTAATGATGCTGCAATATGTAAGGCTAATCCTCCATATTTATCCAGGATCCTATTAGAGTTCAGGCACTGCAAGGTTAGATATATCAGTGATTTTTCTTCATTGCCTGATATCACAGATGCCACATCTTCTGCACTTTGACAAATGTAGGTGTTACAAAGGCAAAAAATGTCTTTTTTCTTTGCCTCCAAGGCTGAATCTGATTGACTGGAAGAAAAAGATGTGTGGTATGAATAACTTGTGTCAATGAAAGAAGTTATGTCAATGAAATAGAACATCTAGGAATGGTATATTAGAAGCATCATAAATATGTGATGCAAATGCTCACACTATAAAGCATCCTTATCCTATTATCTCTATAATACACAATCATGGAAAAATTGCAATTATGTTACATTTACGAAATACGCAATAAAAATTGTAACTATTTCATGCTATTAAGACAATTTAAATAGGTTTCTTAAAGCCTAATTTTTTGGGCAATTTGAAAGTTGACATTAGTATTAAATGACAAATAATCAAGATAATGAGCACCAAAAAAATGAGCAAATATCTTCCCTCATTTATTTATTCCAAACAGCATTCGACAGTTCAGCAACATTCAAAGAAATCTGGTAAATAAATTTTAATATAATTTAATACTTAAAATGCACCAACACATGGATCAGAGCAATATAATGTGAAGAATGATTTTTTACTATATTATAGCCTTATATTAATACTAGAAAAATAATATCAATATTTGAATCTGATGAATTTGAAAAATGAATATCTTTCAATCCTTGAAAGAGATTCTTCAAACTTGGAGATTTTTTAAATAGATATTTATTGTTGAAATAAATTCTGAAAATGTTCTAAAGATTTTAACTTTTCTTTATGTACAAGTATAACTCTATGACTATTTTTAGAAATAATACATAACTTGAAGTTTCAATTGAAGCAAAACTTAGGGTTTTCTACATTATAATTCAAAACCTTCAAAATCAAAATATAAATATTTGCAATAAAAATATATGTAAATATCATTCCAATATTCTGTTAGATCAAGGGTCTCCAAACTACGGCCCGAGGGCCACATCCAGCCCGCGGACAGATTTTGTCTGGCCCGCGGAGAGCTAGCATACTTGAAAACTCCTTTTATAGAACATATTTTTTATAGGAAATTTAATTTAATTTACTGAGGAATTCTAATTTTATGTTGAATAATTATTAATATGACATCTACATTGATATGGTCATGGGCTAACTACTCATAACATTTTTATAGGCTTATTGTTTTTGTTATAAGTTGAATAAAGAAACACAGAATTGTAATGAGTAAAGACATGTATAATATGCAGAAAATTTAACTTCAGTATATAATAACTAACAAATTATTGAAATGAATCCAACTAATATTTTATACATTTGAAATAAAAACATAACTTATAGCAAACATAATGATATATGAAATACTAGTGAGATTTATGTAATTGGTATAATTTGGTTTTGGCTCTCAGAACTTGCTGGAGTAATCAGTATGGCCCGAAGGCTGGAAAGTTTGGTGACCCCTGTGTTAGATTATTTGTTCCTGCACTCAAAGGGGAATAGATATATCATGAAATTTTCAATTGTGTTGATTCTTCACAAAAACAATAGATTTTTTGCATGACAAGTTAAGTAGTTCCAATGAAAACAGTAACTATCTATAGAATAGCTATATATCCTCCACGTTAAGTTTCAAGGAAACCAAAAGAGCCACCCAAAGTCATATGCAATAAAATAGTCAAAATCAAAATAGCAAGTTGAGTGAGAAGGAAGCTATGATTTTTCTCATATCTTCTATGATCTCTCAATTTTATGGTTTACTTAAATCAATCTATTTAGGGTGGATAATGAGGGAGTAATGATATTGCTTGAAATTTACTGTCACTAAAATAAAATTGTAGGTTAAGAATAAGAGACCATTCATTTTTCAGTCTGGTGCTTGTATGAGGGAAACATTCCAGAAACCTATTTGAATTTCTGATCACTTCCAAGAGATAATTGTAGGATAAAAACATTTTCTGCTATATTGACATGTAATAATTTTATAAAATTTAATTTTTCCAAAAAATTATGTATGATTCTGTTGAAAATATATAATTTGTAATGAAGGTAGCTGCTTTACTAATGGCTCTTGGGTGATATTGGGTGCAATGATTGATATTAATGATAACCTTATATTTTTATTGATATTTTCAAGAATTATATTCAAGCTTCTAAATTGCATTCAGCATTGGTTGCAAGTCACAGATTCAAAATTCTAAAATTTTTAAGCAGACCATAGCATGTCAATTTAGATTTATTGGACTGAAAGTTGTGTGGAGGTCTGACCAACTAATTGATAATTCTTGCATCATTACTACCCTCCATATAGCAAACTTACCACAGTTCAAGACACCACTGTAATCTCTTCCTTTGTCTCCTCCTTGTCTCTTATGTTGTTAAATTGCATTCATAGATAAATTTAAGGCATAACTTGTGAAACGCCTACATTTCTTGTAATTATTTGACCTCTTCCCATACTACACAAAAAAATTTCATTTCATCTGTAAGAACTGTTTTAGCTTGAATTCTGGCGCATTGAAAGCATAAAGAATTCTAACAACAGTAATTTAACTATATGAGACAAAACAGGATGTATTTTGTCAAATAAACTCACAACAAATGACCTGTAAATAAGGGCAGTGAAATCTCAATTGTCTTTGTTTTTCTGCTAGTTGGTCTGCCTGACTGTACTCTTACCCAATGATCTCTTTCTAATGCCTGCAGTCAGCAGTTATCGTTCTTTTAGAAATTTAAATTGTTCCACTATTGTAGAAGCAATTACAAATTATTCAAATATTTTATATGGAATTTTATATTGCAGTAGAAATTTATCTTCATTGCAGTTTGCAGATTAATTATATACTAAACAGATAGTAAACACATCTCTGAATTAAACAAGGAAAGATTGTGAAAAAAATCTAACGCATTTCAAAACGTAAAATTAACAAAAAACAACACATATTTTATGTGGAAAATCAGTATTTGATTATGTAGAAAATCATTATTTGGTATGTGATGGTTCTTAGTGAAGTATGTTTTAAGGTAGAAAGATGATTAGTAGATAGTTCTAAGAATCTTATCTTATTTATATATCTCTTATGTTTGGAGACTAATGTTAAAAAATGGGGCTAATTACCCCAAATTATGAAATTGAACCCAGTACACATAAACATACACATTTATATAAACTTTATTATGTAAATATTTAAAAAAATCTAGTTGCTGTTATGTGCATGTATGTATTATTGAAAACTTTTGTGAAATATAAAACAATCCAAGATTTTTTACAAAAACATCATAGAGATATCCTTGAAACATCACAGAAAACTTACTTTCTGATAAAATATTGAAAGTTGATGTTGAATCATACATTTTCAAACAAGTATCATATATGTCGTTTGAAAACTGAAAAATTAACTATGACTATTTACAACAAGAACTTAGCTTACTGAAAACATTTAAAACAACAGTAAATAACAAAAATAAAAATTGGGCATTTTCAAAATGAAAACAATTTATTTCACTGCATTCTTTTAATACTTCAATTTCATACATTTTAGAAGGTAAACAGAAAATAAAATATAAGAAAGATGCATTCAGATGCGTTAAAAAAATATAAACAAAAACTTAAGCCTACCAATTATGATAACATACACTGAAAATGTTATTTGACAGGAACTGAGTAGAGTACTCATCAGTGCATAGGGTATTGTTTTTATTGAAGCATGTACTCTAATAGTGGCCTGTTATTACTGTTCAAATTATAATAATCATTCTTTAATAGTATAAAAGAGAAAAATGTCTATGATATTAAAGAGATTTGGAAGGAGGGATCTAAGAATTTTGAAAGAACTCAACTCTGCAACCTAATCCTTCTGCATAATTTAATTTGGATCAATTTTCTGGGAATAATACCTAATAGTATCCACTTGGCTGAAACAAGTAATGAGTTACAATGGTCACAATATTATTTAATGAAAATCAATCTAAATCTAAAATTGAAACCCTTCCAAATGAATATAATTAACATACTAGAAGAATACCGAGACCATTCTCATGGAGTTATTTAAGCATTAAAGTTTTTTTTTTAATATTCATAAAGAGGTATATTTTAAAATCTACAAAGTTAAAGGGTTCAAAATTGTAATAAAAACTAAATGTTTTCCAATCACTCATCAAAAACTATAAACCATTCATCGCAATGAGATCAATTCATACTTAGGAATGTGAGGTTATGAAATTGTAATTAACAGTCACTAACACTGAGTAATTACTGTAAGTACAATACGTATCCTTAAGTAAGAATCTCATAACTTTTGGTTTTTTCCCAATATGAAGATAATTTTATTACTCTTTTAATTGAGAACAGGATAACTTAACCTTTATTCAAGCGGTATATATTTATAATTATTATAAAGTAATGAGATGATAAAATGAGTTTTTCAAAATATACATTACCTCCTCTGAAGAAGATTTCTAGATGAATGATGATCCATGGGTGATACATTGATGTATACACTTACAGGTGATGATTTTACATCCTGATGAATTTCTGTAGAGGTATTTGCCAATGATGCATGCGCTGTCAAAATTAGTGGTTCATGAACATTCGATGAAAATTCACGAGCATTTGATACACTTCCAGTACAAGACACAGGGGCAGAAGCAATAACATCCTCTGGAAGATTAGCTGTTGAGGAGATACAGGTTGGAGGAGTATATCCCTCATGCAGATTTGCTGTGGAAGAGATACAGGTGGGAGGAATAAATCTATCTGCTAGTCCTGATAATACAGAGGCACTGGTAGCAAGAAAATTTTCCCTCTGCATATCGGCTGAGGAAGAGACATCTAAAGTAGAAGAATGTAAATTTGTTTTTGGCAAAATATGTTCCTGACTCACATCTACGATCAAAGAATGCTCCTGAGGAGTATCAGTTGAAGTGAAACATTCCTCCATCATATCTGCTTTTGAAATCTGTTCCTCAGTTAGATTTGCTGAAGGAGTATGAGATCCCGATACATCTGCCTCTGATAAATTATATCTACTACTGAAGCATTAGTCTCCTGGACATGTACTTCATATCTATTTGGTCCCTGGACATCTACTGATGATACATAAATCTTGTGACTATTTGCTGTCAAGTTATTTATCTCAGTCCCATCAATGCACAACTATTATTCATATCTTGAGTGGACCAACGTAACATATGGAACTCATCAGATGACAGTGAACTCTTTCTAATCCCCTTGCTTTCATTATCAGAGCTTAAATCAGCTAAATAGTTTCTTAAAGAACTTGAGCAGGAATTGTTCACTCCCAATGGTACTTCTTTTTTTCATCTTGATATCTTTCTGATGATAATACATTCACTTTCTTTGAAAAATGTTTCTGATTTGTTAAATTAGGATTAGTCTCTGACCCAAAATAATCTTTACATTTAATTGAGGCCTTCACTACTGTTTCTGAATAATTATCCTTCAAATCAATTCTGGGTTCATGCTTTTCTCTGAATTTTTTCTCAGTTGGCAGATCAATACCTAGAGCTGCAAAAAAAATATTCATTTTATACATTTATAAAATTAATGAGTTTCAACTTTGTATAATTAAATTTCCAGAAGTAATTTTCATGCCAAGATAAAATTTCAATATCCAAAGAATATTATTGAGTAATACGAGAGAATTTATAAAAATTAGAAACAGAGCCATTGATGGGAGCTGTTCTGATTTATATCAGAAGGGTTAAGAAGAGACATACAGAAATAGTAAAAATTCTTGAACTCAAAGGATATAATCGTAATACATATTATCATGAGTCAAAGTATAAATTTCACCCAAAAGAAGATATAAAAGTATACATCTAAGAGCAAGACATAAAAATGAATTCCTTACAGGAAAAAAGGGTTTGGGAAGGGGAAGTAGCACAGGAAACCAAGTTTTTCTCATCAGCTGGACATTCTTCTTCAATAATTTAACTTTTTGGAAGATTTTATTAACAATCATCTGTTTGGTGAAAAATTTTAATGTTCTAAACTCTACCACTTTTTATGATAATCTCATTTTAATTTTTTGTATACTTTTGAGTTTATTGATACCTAAGATGTTTATCAGTAAATTATTTCATGGTATATTTGAGGCAATATAAAATTCATTCTTACTTACTCTCAATTACTAGATTAAAAATTTTTTCTAAGCATTAAAATAATTTTATAAGTAATCATAAATTGAAGACATGTTAAAATAATATTTTAAGTATTCATTATTTAAGAATGACAATATTATGAGGCTCAACTTGGACCCATACCTGGCAATTGGTGAACATATTTATTTTGAGGGATAACATTATTTATATACTTCCTCTCACAAAATATAAAAATATTTATCATGCCTAAATATTTTTAAAATCCAACTTAATATAAAATTTGGTGGTTGACTAATTTATTTGAAAAAATCTTATTTAAAATTTTTAATCAATCAAATTTAATTAATTAATTAAGATTAATTTAATAATTAAAATACAAGGATAATCGTTTATTTTAAAAATAGAAAAAAAACTCTTACCCCTGCTCACAGTTACTGTTGGTACCAAGAAACAACCCTACCTTCCTCCCAAATGCATGTGATTTATTAAGAGGGGTTAAAGGTTTTATTCAACAAAACCTATAAGGTTGAATAAATAACATTAAATAAACAATAAATCTCTCATTATTCAATTTCAAATAAAATTGATTAAAGTAACAAGTATTAAACTCATGTAAACTTTTGTGCAATTTTGTAAAACAGGAACCAACAGAATGTGCAATTAAGTTCCTGAATAATTTTAAGATCAGCCATACTATTTATAAGTAAGAAAATGATTTTTTAAATCATTGATTGATAATACAATGAGCATCAATGACTTTTAAACGAGAGAAAATATATGCCAATGGAAAGCGATTATTGATGTGATAAAGATCTTTTATATAGATAAAAGTATGACGATATACTGATTAGTAATGACCATCTTATTTGTCAACTAATGAATGCTTTTTATCTTCCAAATATCAGTTCAATTTTATATGTTATTCATAAGGCTCAGTAAACCTTACCAGCAAAATATAACTCTCAGCCACTAGTTATCTGTATCTGTAGATACAGATATATATATCTGTAGATACTGTATTTTGTGACATAGGTGAGTATAATGTAAATATTTTAGTAAAAAATGAAGAATTGCCACAACCACAAAAAATGGGAGTCGATTTCACTACTTCCAAGAACATTAATTAAAGGTCAGTTTTCAACTATTGGAAAAAGCTATTTCTAATATGAAAAAATAATTACATTACCCATATCTCAAAAAAGCTATGGCTTTAAGTACTAATTCATTACAAATTTGATAGTGTAACATGCTTAATATAATACCCTACCATAATTGAGAAAATAATCAAAAGTTTGGAGGCAATACTTTTCAACATGCCCTTGTAAGCAGAAAAGTGGAATTTTAAAGTTCCTAAAACTATTTATAAATAGATTCCAAACACTTGCTGAGTTGGGCAAGTAAGATAACAACAATGCTCAGGAGATAAAAGTGGTGGTACCTACCATCATCAGTTTTCTGTTTTGAAAGAACTTCATTTTCAAGCTGCTTTTTAAAGTTTGTTCCAACTGTATTTTTATACATATCATCAGAATTTATTTTGGCTTTATTTTGTTCTCTAAATTCTTCTACATCTATGAGACAAGAATATTTCTTCAAAGGTACTTCATCCACTGTACGAGAGGAATATTTTGGATTCAATTCCTCAGACTTAATCCCCGAATTGTAACCAGTAGGAGAGTAAACTGACATCTTAACCATTGCTTTCACACAATCATGATGTTTACTTTCTTTGACTTATGCCTTCTCCTAGATTTTCTTTTTTTTAAGTATCAACACCTATAGAGGTAGAATAAATAGTTCTTGACATATTTTTAAATAGTAAAAACTGATTTTTGTTAATCCCTAGCGTTTTTTTTATACTTCGCCTTCAAACAGGTAATTTACTAATTTACAGTTACTAATAGAACAAAAATCTAAAAGGAATAAAAACACATAATGAAATAAACAAAAGGTTTAAAAAAATTAAAGATCTCTACTTACCCTATGAGCAGAAGAAATAAAATAATATGATTTGCTCAATTGGTATTACTTAATCACTTCAGCTCTTATTACAAGGGTACTTCAATAAGTCCTTCAAAATTCCAAGAGATAGTGCTTAGAGTTTCACAAATATTTTGTTTCCACTATGCTTCATTTTCAATATGTAGAAATTTTAGTCAAATTTATTGGTCACAAGACAATTCTTATATTGAATGAAGAAAAACTTATAATTAGGAAAATGGAAATGAGCACTTTTTCAACAATTTTTAAAAAATTTCCCACAAAAAGATGAACATCCTTGGATACCCAACAAATTACATTAAACAAAAGTGGAAAACTGATTGCAAGTGAGCTAATAAGTGAGTGCATAGCATGGTTTTTAGGTATGCATGCAGACTATAAATATTTGTTTCTCCTAAATCCATCAAATGATGATTGTACAGTATTATGAACTATTTCTGGAAAGGAATTAGAGACACAGGAATGAAATCCTCCCATGGAAAAAAATTCCTTTTCCTAATGATAAGGAGATGTTTTCAGAGATTTGCGATTACAATCAAACATGTTTCATATTGTAAGTAGAAAGTGAGAGAGGTTTAGTCCTTCTAGGCCCTAGTTCCTAAGAAAATTGATAATAAAATATCACTTGTTGATTACCCTTTGTATGCATGCTTCTCTGCATAGCAACAGTTGTTAACGATTTTGACTTTTGATTTTTGGAATCACAATGAAACCTATTTCTTATTGAATTATAGATAGTGAAGGTCAAATGTGAGAGGTCAAGATAGGCCCTGACTAGAAAATTGACATTATATTTTATGTATATAGTTCCCTGCATTACATTACAATTAAAGTGTAAAACTCTAGTAACTTCTGCTATGCAGGGGGGGCATACACATCACAAGCAAAGCAATATTTTTCATGCCAATATTCCACGGATCCAGGACCTTTGTGGACAAAACTTCTCTAACTCTTCATTTCCACTATCTTAAATTTAATATGAAATAAGTTTCATCGTAATCCCAAACATCGAAAGCCAAAATCATAAGCAACTGATGGTATGGAGGGAAGCATCCACAGCAAGTGTAATGAACAAAAGTAATGTTTATCATCAATAATCTCAGAAACCAAGGTCTATGCAGACCCTTTTTGCTTACAATATTCATGCTTCAATATGAAACAGGTTTCATTGTAATCCCGTCATCGATCTGAAGACTTCTTCCTGTAAGATATCGTATCTTCACATAATTTCACAAATTAAAACATGAAAAATGAGGGGAATTAGATCTTAAAACATTGCAGCATATACTGTGTTCATATTATTTGGTCCTTTTGACTATTTTTCATTTAAAAATCTAAACAAATGACCAGCCAAGCAGTGGTTTACAGTGGCATCCAGAACCCAATAGCCAAACGAATCCTTAATGATACCTTCCAAAATGCAAATCTTTGAATGTTAAAGAGTTAAATTTAATGTAAAAGAAATCCTCAGTTAGTGTTTAAGGATGGATTTTAAGGGAAATAATAATATCTTTAATAATCCATTATAAATAAATTGTTTTTTATCTTTTTCAAAGGACTCATTGAATATACCTTGAACAAAAGTGAATAACTTTATTAAATAATCATGCCTTCTACCTTATAAAGCTCTTCAGTTTTTTTTCAGTGGACCTATGCCTATTGTAACAGAAAAACAATAGTTGATTAGATAAATTTAATGTTTATTATGAAGATAGTAGTAGTTTCTCTTGCCATTTTAATTTCAGTATTTAAATGATCTTTACTAACAGCTTTAAAAGTCATTCTCCAATAAGACTAAGTATTTTATCTTATTTAATGAATAATGTACATAGTTTTAATCATTGTAGTTAGACACAGCTTTCCTTATGAAATAATTGTAATCCTTTATTGGAATCAAGAATTTTTATGCGAAATCAGCCTAAGGAGGATATTTGAGTTCAAATGAACAGAACTTCCTCTCTCAAAATATTATTCAATAGTATGTTTAGCAACTATAGAAGCAAGGTTTACAAAAGGTTATTAAGCTCTCACTTGCCATAAAAGAATCATATCAATTATTAAATCACTCTTTGAGAAATACAAATTGAATTGATTGAGAGACTGCAAAAAAATTTATGAAATGAAAAATTCATCCTTACCTTTCAAGTTCATTTCAGTCACACATTCCTTAGTTGGGTTGGTATAGGACAGGATTTCTTCATCAATCTCATAATCCTCATCAATTTTGGAGGGTTCAACTTTCGAATCAAGATCTATGGGTCTCCTTTACGAGATATAGGGAAGGTATTTTTATTAGAATGAAATAGAATTGTAATTTGAGGATGACTACCTTTAAATATGAATATATTTCTATACAATCAGATTAAAAAATACAAAGATTATAACATTAAGAATTAACAAATAAAATTGTAATAAAATATACTTAATATAAGAAAATTTTCACCATACCACAATTAATACCTCATATGTATTATGTGCAATGCCAAGTTTCATTATTTGCCATACAAAGTGTTATGGATATTTATCAGGATAGAAGAGCACTTACTTAGTGCTTTCTCATTTCTTGGGGATGCACAGTAAGATTGTAAAATTGAATTTTTATTTTAAGTACTTTGAAAAACTAGAAACTATTAAATATCAATATAGGAAGCCACTCTAACAAGTAATGTTAAAGTAAAATGTGTAAAGAGAGAGAATAAATGTAAAGGTAATGTCTTCTACACCCTATGATAGTATGTGGTCTACCCCAGTCTGAATTCTTCATTATTCTAGCCGTAACCTTCAAAATATTTAGCATTATGTATATTGACTGAATGGAACATCTCTAATCTTAAGGCTTCTCGTTATTGAAAATGAATATTATGATACTTAATAGCTAGTTATTGAATTATACAGAATAATTACTTTCCAGGGTTACATAATTTACAAAGGAATCAACATGGGAATCAACCATTAAACATGGGATTATAAAGGAGAGAAAGTGACTGTGTAAGTCTCATCATCCTCATCTTTTAAATTATTATAAAGAATTTCATTTGTTTATGTTAATATATTAAAATAATTTAGTTTAATCATTTTAAAATATTTACATCTAACTGATTTAATTATTATGTATCTGAATACTCATACCTTGTAAGAATCATGCTCTATTTATAATAATTATATAAGAGAGATGAGAATTATTTCAATTCATATACTTAAAAAGGAACAAAAGAAAAAGAAAATTGTAACCATTGAATACACTTATAAAGACCAACAATATACAGAAGCACAGCTTCTGGATTCCTGGTATGATATACTATATTTCTCTATTAATTTATATCATTACAGTCTCTTTATAATTTAAATACCTATTATCAGGAATATTTCACTCATGCAAAACAAAATTACACAAACATTTAAGGATTACCTTTCCTTTGAGATCCTATTTGATGATGTAAAGGATACCTCATTCATTTCACCAGATTTGGAAGTACTCGGAACTTCTCCATCAATCTGAACAGATATTTTACTTCCTACTGAAGATGAATCCTTTCCAACGCATAGCATGTTATCAGTTTTGGAGATGTTATGAGGCTTTTTATGAGGTCCACCCTCTTTGATATTTGACTGCACAAAATCTAAAGCTTCAAGCTTCATGTCCAAGGCAAAGCTATTCGGATTAGGATCACTGATTGTTAACTTACTCATTGCTTCAGTACATTCATCTACTATAACCTTCCTTAATTTATGCCTATTCCTGGATTTTCTTTTCTTTGATCCTCCTTGAATTCAAGGGCAAATGGAGAAATATAATGGGAAATAGTATTAATTATACGAGTAAGTATTAATTAAACCATTAATAATTATATTTTTCAAATATTAAAAATGGCATTATTAATACTTCTATAGAGAGAAAAAGTTTTCTCTGAGAATTTTCCAGTAAATGAAAACTTTTAAGTCTTAATGTATATGAAATTCATTGCATGTTAATTAAAAAACTTTTAGCAAACACTCATGTAGTACTCTGACTTAATGTTTTCAAAGTGAAAAAATAAACACACATGATAAATATATACTTTGAGGATGTTAGCAATTTTTAATTTCTCACAATGATAATTATTCAAATAATAACTTAGCAATATTTTTCCATTCATCAGAGGCGTACCTTTCCTTTTGGAACAATTTTCCTCATTGATATTTAAATTATTTTCCTTCAGTGGTTTTGCAGTATTTTCTAAATCTGTTTGCAACTGCTCAACATCAGATTTCTCTGTTTTATTATTTAAAGTTCGACACAAAATCAACGGTCTCATTTCTATGTAGCATGACTGAAGTTCAGCAATTATTCCCTCATGGACACCATCCAGATATCTGTTAGTTTATAAAAATAAAACTTTTGAGATGATTTTATATTAAAATCAAAATTATATGCAATGATAAGATTTATTAATACACAGGGACTTAGGAGTAGACATTTTTTTTAAACACAGAGTATTACTAAAAATATATACATATAATTAAGCTAGTAACCAATCTACAATTAAATAATACTAGCAATATTTGTGAATAAAGTATGTTATTTTGGCAAAAAATTAGCAATTGTAACTCTATTCCGCTGAAGTATGCAGAATTTTTATTGTAACAGAGATATGGTTTGACACTGTTCGATGTCAAACATTAAAAATAAATTTGAAGACAAAGTTTAAGAGTAATTTATAATCAATGAATCTATCATATGCCCGCTTGACTTGTAGAATAATAAAATATTTTATGATACAACAGCTTTGAAAATAACAAGAGAGATGAGATCCATATAAATGCAAGGGCAAAGGTTTTGATTGTTTGAATTAATGAGGAGAAACACAATGCCTTTTCATAAGTTAACAGCTGCTTCAAAAGTGGAAAGGACAGTTATTTTGTATCTTAGTAGGGCAAGAATCTAAAATTGGATACAAAATAAAAAGTTTGTGTTTTACATTACGAAAGGGTTTACTTAAACTTTTCAAGGGATTAATTTGTTTCTGTCAGTATGTATTTAATATCACGATACTAATATATAGATAATTTTGCCTGTTTATACATGGCAGTTTTGAAAGCTAACATTACTGAATGATAAATGAACTGGAATTATATTTTAGCAGAGGTAACACTTTTCCTCTTTGATATGTCAAAAAATTTTATACTCTAACCAAAAAATAACTATATTTTACAGAAAAATGTTACCTATACTCCAGTAGAGCAGCAAGGTTAGAAGCCATAAATTCTAGACAGCAGCCTCTTAAGTAATAAGCTTTGTTCATCTCAGAAAACCTAAATAATTCTGAAACATTTTTCAGTGTGATATGATGAGCTATGGTAAGCTCACATATGCACCTAAATGGCTCCAAATATATCTGGTCTGAAGCTATGAATAAATCACACATGAATTCTGTAGATTCCGAATAAATGGAAAATGGAACTTTGTTATTGTATAAATAAAATATAATTTTATCCATAACCTCATATGGATAAGGAAGGAATACTTTTCTTCCTTGATCAACCTGAAATAATTGGAACATTGATTAACATATGGTAAAGCTATTGCTATACAAGATATTAAATCTATAATTTATAATTACTGCTTCAAACATTTAAATAGAATTACAACACGTTTTGGAAGATAATGATAAAAGCTTGTTTGAAACCACACAAGAACAGAAAGAATAATTTCTCACTCTCTTAATTACAAACTATTAACATTTTTTGTACTAAAACATTAGAGATTACACAAATTAAATTAGTAAAATTGTAAGAAAGTTAATAAAATATTGAGCATTTTATTTAATTTGTAGATTCAATGATGGATTAAAATTCCTTTGCATTTGGTTGGATTTCAAGGCTTATTATTTAACTGCATGACTGTGAGAAGATTTTAGATGTATGGATCAATATAAAATACTGAGGCAAAAAGATTTATCTTATGGAGATAAAATTTGTACTTCCATGAATATTTCCATCCACAATTATTTATGCTAATTAAAAGAAACACAACATACACAATTTTGCATATTTCATGCAAATGAAAGCAACAGAAATAAATTAAGCAGAGGCATCATAAAGGAGAGATTAAAAAAGCTTTATTACTTCATTCAAGTAACACTATGTATGCACACAGACCAAAATCTTGATAAAAGGGAGAAGATAAAAACTGCAAATACAGTAATACCTCAAAGTTAAACAAGAGGTCAGAAGGAAATATATTGTCTATGTTGCATTTTAGTATACTACTTTTTATATATTTAAATCAAGCAATAAGTTTATAATGAAAGAAAAGCAATCAGGTTTATAGGAATATCTTTGAATGATTTCTTGATCACACATCTCTAAGTGTTCATCAGTCAGCTCCTATGCATATTGTTACACCTGTATTTTTTCTAATTTAAAACCTTAATGCTTTTACAAAGTGAAAAAAGCTCTGCTTAATGAGCATCATATAACCTATGAATTATTTCCCTTTTTTATAGAAAAATATATAGAATTTCTTTCAAGTTGGAAATACAATATAATAAAATAATAACTATGAGAGTAAATATTTAAAAAAATTGTAACTGTTTGGGGTATTACTGTACACCAACATAAGAGACTACATCAAAACATTGAATACCCTAATACTACTTTCACAGACATGAAATGTTTTTGAGCTTACCTCCTTATCTTTCTCTCTAAGAACTGAATCAAAATACCTTGATCTCATAACCAAAATACACTTGTGAGCATTAATTACTTTGTCTTCAAATCCACACTCAATAGAAACATCATACAAATGTTGGGAGCTCTTGTGATCAAAATGAATATTAAAGTCTTTAACAAGGGATACAACATGATGAGACTTCCAAGATACTACACATGTGCTCTTATTATAGATCATGTTGTCTAATAATTTCACCAAGTCACTCAACTCAAAATATGCAGCAGCTATGCGTGCATCAATAACTGGGTTATATTCCAACCATGGTTTTGAATTACCATCTTCTGATTCCTGTCCTTTGTTGGTAAAATCTACATTTGCACCTTTATGCTTATAAATCATGGAGTAAAACTGCATTAATGCCTCATTACTTTGAAGGAAACATGCATACTCAGCATCTTTTTCTCTTGACCAGTTATGAGGTGTACAATAATCAAATTTCTTTGTATAAATATATTTCAATATTCCCTTAAAAATTAGAGGATGAATATTATCCAATTTTACTCTCAAAACCTTCTCATTCTTGAGATCATTTTCCTTAATACTGTTTGTAGCTCTACTCTGGGAAAATGATAACTTATGGGTCTCTTCTGTTGAATTTACAACTGAGGCTAATTTCATGCAGTTTGATTCTATGATATATCGATGAGCTGGAATTTGAACTCCAGCTACACTGAAAACTACATCACAGATATAATCTGATTCTGTAGCATCTTCAAGAAGGGAAGGTAAGCATTTTTCAAATCCTGCTGAATTTTCTAATTTAGGCATACTAATAAAGCATACGGGGTTAACTTGTAACATGCAGTGATTAGAGCCGCTTGAATTGCAATAAACAGACATAGCTCTGTGTGCACCTCTAACTTTCTTCATTTGAAAAATTACAGTTGGGTTGTTCTCCATAAGCCTGTAAATGAATAGGCAGAGCAATAAAAGTAGGTGAATAGGACATTTAACTATGTGGTTACTCTAAGAGGCCTGTATATGCTGAAATAAAGCAAAACTGAGGATGCTGATTGAATGCAGGAAAAGAGCTAAAAGCCGATGAAAATCCTACACTAAGTTGACAACAGAACTTAGATTTTATTTCAGTGAATATTAAGTATATATTCTTATATCAAATAATGAAATAAAATGGCAATAAGATATTATGATTATTTCAAATGGTATGTATGTTACACAAAAACAATCTAGAAAATACTGATACAAATTTCACTTAATTACAAGAATGATGTTTACTGAATGGGTAATAGTGAAAGAGTCCTAAAATTAAATTATTAATAATCTAATTAAGTTCAGTTATGAAGCTATAGTACTCAAAATGCAAGCCTCTGATTAAGAATTATAGTACATCTTCATGCAAAAAGTAAAACTTACTTTTGTAGAGGTGTTAGATTTTCTGGAATGTTTCTCTCTTGAGACTTATAAATTATGGAATCAGATTCAAAAACTTGATGTTCATTTGTTACTACAATTAATTTGTTATGGCTGATACAAGCATCAGTAATACTTAATGACCTACTCCCGACCTGGAGACCACATCTTGAAAACTGAGCATTTGAGGATTGCCATAGCATAAGCTTCTGTTCTTCATTGAGGGTTACAACATTTATATTATCTTTTCTTCTTTTATTTTTACTTTTTCTACGATGAGTGGTCTGGAATAACAATCACAATATTTAACAACTGCTTTATATGAGTATTTAAGCATTTATTATTACTTTTTTGGATCAAAAATTATGAGGAGAAGAGATTCATAGCAGCTATATAATTCAAAAATTACATACCCTTACTATGGCAGGATCAAAAACTCCTACAGATATGTGCAATTTCTTTATTACACCTAATGAATCACCAATTTTAACACAAGTATATTCATGCATGAGATATAAGTCTCCCTTTAATGTTGCAATAACAATAGCTTTGTCTGTTGAGGCCACATCCAGGAAATATATACCCTTCACACTCCCCATTCTTTTGGGTGTTTTTTGATAGTTATCTTGAGATCTATATCCCAGCTGTCCACTGTTATAGCCCCAGGTATACAGCTATAAAAAAATGTTTTAATTTTTTAAATATTATTTCACCACAGTCACTAATTTAGATAAAAGAATAGCATCAAATTCTCATAAAATTAAATATCATCGGTTGGTAAAGAATTTACAATTTTTTCAAAATCTACAACAATTTACAATTGTCCTTAAAACTTTAATAAAATACCTACTTTCATGAAAACATGAGATTCAAATTTGAAATATATACCCTATAAATCAATGATATTATAATTTCATAGCAATAGGGTTAGTAAAACGCTTAATTTTCATGACAAAGGTATATGAGTTACTTACATCAGTAGTACTCCAAACTACAGTGTGATATCGGGCAGCGCTCACCCCCTTTGGATCATTTATTGTTAATGGTACTGCTTTTGGATTCAGCTGGTAGTAAGGAGGGGGATTTAAGCCTAGTTGGTAGCAATCATTCTTACCAAAAGTAAAAATAGTTCCACTTTTAGTGACCAATACTGAATGATCAACTCCGACACTAGCATAAAGAACCACCTATTGGAATACATAATTATTATTTTTTAAATTAGATGAACGAATAAGGAAAAAAAGCTCACCTTTGAACTTTAATGCTCCAATATTATGTACCTGTAACATAATAAAATACATCCGCTATACATATCTCCTATCCCATAATAATCCTATACCAATCTAATTCTTTTAACTGTGGACCAAAATAAGACAAAATTATTTGAAAAATTTATACTCATATAATCCTATTTTAAATAAATCAATTTAATTCAAGAATATCAACATGGCTTCCATAATTCCAAATCCGACCCCATTCATGCTTTCCAGCTTATAAATCAAAGTCATCTTGATAAAAGGTAGCTTTACCTGGCAATTTCTATGACCTTTGTAAATTATCAACTGAATATCTAGAAAGGAACTTTATAGTATATCTTATAGCACTAACAATAATTCTCTCTTGTTGATTAAGTCTTCCACTGAATAAAGACATCCATTTGTTACCTATAAACCTCAAAGCCACTATGTTATTCTATATTTAATTAAAAGCTGGTGAAGATAGAAGATGTTTATCCACAAGAATCTATCCTTCAGTCTTTGTTCATCACCCATGTCATCAGCGACTTAAATATTTAGAAAAAATCTATGCTATATCAAATGCCTATTACAAGACATGTCTGATATAATACTAATAATATGCAATGATTAATTACCAGCCCAATATATCCATGATTCAAATTCTGGAATGGTGCAAAAATGACAAACTTATTATTAACTTAAATAAAACAAGTTACCAATAATTTCACATAAAACAATCTCCTCCATTGTACTGCGGCCTTCTCTGAACGAGGAATTCTTACATTAACCAAGCTGATAGCAGTAAATTCAAAGTTGGCATACTGATGATATCTTAGACTGATAAAGACACATTAAGTATAATAATTTAAAAATTCTCAACTACCACCTTTCTGATTAGTAGAAAAGCATTTTTCTATCAACTGAGACATTTAAATTATTATATTATACTAATATATCTTTACAGCTCTCATATGGTATTACATTCTTGGTCATGGCCAATCTCCTTTTCTCATTTAAGCCTACTCAGCACGGAAAGAAGCAATTAAGCCAATGCCTTTAGTTTCTACATAAACTCCTATTAGAGCTATTTTATACTCAATTTATCACAACCATGTAACACACTAACAGATGTTTCTATTAATGAATACTTTTACCCTAAGTTTGAAAGATCTGAATCATTCTGCTTCTACAATTTATTATAAACTTTCTATACATATTATGACATGAAACTGTAAAAGATCTTTAAATCAATATTATAAAGCAAGTAAACCAAGAGTTACTTTTTAGTTATTCTCTCTCTTTCTTACTTAAAGATTGAAATCTATTAAATACTGTAGAATCTATTAATTCTATTTTACACTTCATTCTTTTACTATGTAGAATAATAATGATTGTTTAATTGAATTATTCTATTCTATTTTTATTTAGCCTCTAGAAATCAATAAAAATACTTTCATTATCATAACATATAAATGTCTGTTGCCTATATTATGAGATATACAATTACATAACAGTAATAACTTCCTAAAGCATTATTAGTTCTAAGTCTAAAAAAATCAAAATTGAATAGATAAAAGATAAATTATAATCTCATCCTTGAATACGAACAAGAATGCATATTTGAATCACTTGCACTGGATCAAATTAGAATCCCAGAGGAAATAATATCATAAATAACAAAAATAAGTTTAACAAATTTAATGTCAAGCAGTAGTCTTCTACTTTGGTTATTTTTTCTATGTATTAACAAGGTAAAACATCAAAATTTAATTTAAAATGAATGAATGTAGTGAAATATAGGCCTATTCTACTACTAAATTCTGAATGGTAAGACATTTTGTATTACACAAAATATTTTTACAATGAAAGACTGCTGAAACTCACACTTTTCGAGGCAAATGACTTATCATCATCCGCTAAAAGATTTATTTTTCTGGGAGAAGTCACGTTTTCTTCATTTCCATGTCCTAATCTACCCCCTCCTCCAAGTCCACAAGAATATGCCTCTCCTTCTTCACTGATAAATATGGAATGGCACTCTCCAATTGAGACCTTCAGGAAATATCAAATAAACAATTAATTAGAAATATTATCATGGATTTCATATTCTTCCATAAAACAGAAATAATTTACATTACTAAAATATGTTGAATGCTCCAATTTATGAGGAATTTAGACTCTAGACTTTAGAAAATATCACTAGTACATCAGTAAGTAGAAAGAGAAAAATACAATAATTTACAATAGAAACTTACCATCTCAGATATTTGGAAGAAATGACATTAATAACATTATATCATTGTCACTAACAGGTATATCTACCCATTTACAACTGGTTTATAGAGACTAACACATGCATTCATTTCTTAATAGAAATTCTCCACCATAGTCTGAATTCAAACCCTTAATCTAAACATCAGGAAATTAGAATGCTAACCACTCTGCCACTGATTTCAAAGAAAAAATTCAACTTGATCAATGCTTAAAGATGTATTTATATTTTTTGTTAAGATTCATCTAAAAATTAAATTTAAAAAAATATGAAAAAATATAAATTATGAGTTAATAACCATCAGCAGGAATGAAAAAAATCAAAAAATCTTAAGATTGGGTGCAATATTCTTAAAAATTTATCAGCACAAGTTTTATCCGCAGCAAACCAAGCTTCTATGTTCCATTGATATTATCAATGGTTTTATACAACATAGCAAGAGTAAAAATGCCATTCAAATAGAATAACTTATTCTTTTTCAATAAAATTTTCTTGTATTGTAATTAAGTCATTAAAAATATTTAACAACTCAATGTATTGATTTCATAAAAGCTTTTTCTATCTTTTAAGATTGACTCAAATGCATTACATTTATAAAAAAAATTTATAATAGCAACCCATCCCCAAAAGGAAGAATAAGTTTTTATACTTTGCAAGAGTAAGTGCATGCCTCACAGGATTAAACAGAAAAGAAAAATGGAAGTACAAGAATACCAACATGCCACATCAATTCTTGCAAGATATCACCTGAAATTAGAGGTGGAATTGATGCATGAAGGTGGTGTAGTGGTCAAAATGTTGTGAGTCCTGGGTCATATAACTATTTTTCACTTCTGTTTAACCATTCCAATCGGATTACATGACAAGGTGGCCATTTGTTGTGAATTATTTTGAATTTTAATGATAATCAAAATGAAAGTTTAAAGATTATGTGTAACAGTATTAATATAAATGACACATACTTATAAAGTGTTGTCACACTCTCCTAGATATAATAAAACTATATTTCAGTAATACTCTTTTTTAGCACACAGGAAAATGTGTGATTATTTAAAGAAAGTGCATAAAATCATCGAGAAGAACTTTTTGGGGCTACTGCAGCAATAATGTTATATTAACCAAACCTGAGACGTACATCCCTGAACAGCAAAAGTAAGCTTAAGAAATGAGCTTTCTTCTAAAATATCACCAATCGTGTACTAATATGATATGAGACGTAAATAATAACACATTAACAAATATACATATATTTTCAAATCTTTACTTATGAAAATTCATAAAAAAGTATTTTAAAAAGATAGGATTTGTCTAATATTTAACTATATCGACTAACAAGAAAAGAGAATAATTTTATGAAATTATGAAGCAAAGTAAAATATTTAAAAAATCTAACCTTCAAAATGCTAATCCTTTTCTCTGTAAAGAAATGAATTTTTTCTGGATCATGTTGATATAAAATACTTCCAATACCTAGATTGCCATTTAAGTTGGTTCCCCATGTGTATGCTTCATAATAGGGACTTACATCAGGATTACATTCTTGATTGTAAGAATTCACTAATGATGGCGTGTCTTTCATAATTAAATCCAAGGCTGTTAATCCCTCATTATCCAAAATTGTTAGATCAGCTCCATTCTAGAGGAAAAAACTTTTTGTTTTAGATCCACATTTCCTATATATATATATATATAAAAGGAAATCAGGAAATCTATGAAAATGCTTAGCTGAAATTTAGTTATAGATTACACTACATGCTGCAAGTGATCATTCATCATAATTATAAATAAATGCTACTTATATTTAATTGATTAAAATCTAATGAATTGCAGTAAAATGTAATAGGCGTTTAGCAGCAATAGATATCATATTTCATTCTTTACACAATAGTATGTGGACCAATGCAAAATTATATATACCTTGAAATCTGCATGCTTGTTAACCAGGAATATAGTATTTAAGAAATAAATTACAAAAATTCCAGTTTGCCTGGATGAAACAAAGGTGCCAATATATGAACATGTTGAGGAATGCTCTATTGCAATATTTGCCCAAAACATCTCCTAGCACTGTAAGTTAGCACTCTAATACTATTGTATTACTGCAGTGGGTGATTTTAAAAAGTGGATCATAGATTTATTCATAACCTCCAGGAATTGGCTATGGAAAATCGAAATAGTTGCAATACAGATTGAAACTAAAGGTTTTATCAGTAAATAAACTTTGATAATTTGGTATGCAATCAGGTACATATGAGTAGCCAATTAATTATTCAAAAACATACTATCAAAATATTGTTTTATATACAATAAAATATTGTTTTCAATATTATTGTTCATTTACTGATACTTGCAAACAATATATTTTTTTTCCAGCATTTGCCTTTGCAATCATTTCCCATCTAAGAGTTTTATCTCTATGACCCACTTTTAGAGCTGCTCAGAATTGTAGTTTGTAAAATAATGGAATATGAAAGTAATAATGAAGCTCAACTCAAGAATTTAGCATTATGATCAATTTAAAAGCGATGGGACAGCAGAACAATTTAATTAATTTGAACCAATTAAAAACCATGCGAATTTTGAGAATAAAGGAAATAAAATAGTGAGATAAATGACAAAAACAAAATGTTTTCTACAATTTAAATATTTTACTACTAATAGAATTAGAAAAATCAATCTTTATACTGTCTCTAGCTAAGTATCTGTGAATTTCTTACATACTTACCAAAATTATTGGTTATCTGCCTGCACAGGCAGAATTAGCAGCAAATGTGGCCTAATGCCGACAATGACCTCATGGGGCAACAGTGGTGTCAAATTTCATTAAACATCAGAATTCTAATTTAAGAAAAGATTTCTAACTTACACGTTAGAGCATGATTAAGTACTGCAACTCTGATTACTGCATTACATATATTCCTCAACATTCATCAAGTTCTAATGAATGCATCTTTAGATATAAAATTTCTGGTCTAAAATACAAGCCTTATCTTGACCCAAGTCCTCAAGCATGTTCTTGACTCTTGCCAAAATTAAAATACTCTGCCATAGATATATCTTCGATGATTCACCTATTCTGATGGATGGCTGGAGATGACTTCATCTATCTTCCTTTATTGGCTAATAGCAGGACATAGATTATACATTTATTAATTTTGATATGAAAATTCTTCTTTTGCTATTTAAAGGGTAATAAAGAATTGATAGCATTTTCTAAGATGCTTCAAATACTCCTATGCCATGCACCATTATCTATAGTTATAAATTTTGTATTTTTGCATAAAAATAAATCATGCGATATTCTAAGAACGTTTTGGGTACCATAAAGATTGTTTCCAGTAGTTTTAAAAGCTGGTGTACTTCTGCATCCTATTTCTAATGTAAAGTAGTAAATATTGAATCCACATCACAGTGCATTATCTGCAAATTTTCCATAAAAAGTATGTACACATCTATGCTAGCTTTCTACAATTTTATATCATCTATATGAAAGCTAATTATTTAATACTAACACGACCATTCAATAGTCTTAGAAGGAATATCAAAGTTGAATTGTTTTGATTTGTTTTCTTCATTCAAAGATTTCAAACTAATAGTTTGTCCTATGCTCAAAATAATTCATTATTATATTAATCTATTCTTTCTCATCCATTTCCTCAATTTTTGCCTTATCATTTCCCTACAGAATTTAGCACCTCTCAATAGTTAAACAGTATCAATCTTTAGAAGATAGGACAGTACCTTAATACTTACTTCTAAATAATTTCTTGGGTTAATTATACATTATTTCCCTTGCAGCAACAACCACCTCTTTTCCCCATAGCTATTCTCATATAATTTTTCTTCATCTATAATGCTTTATATTTATTGAACTAATATTAGATATCCATAATTATTTTTTTTTTAGGATTCTCACCAAATATGATATTATATAATAATAGAATAGAATATTCTTACTAATTTAACTGAACTTTTGTAATAAAAGTATGGATACTGTGTCAATAAATTTCATATACTGATTAAAATAAACAAAGACCATTAAATTATTCTATTTAGAAAACCACTATTAATATTTTGACCTAGGTTTTTGATGAACTTTTGTGAGTTGCTGGGGCTTATATATGAGAAATCTATGAAGCAGCTACATGGATATACACCACTTCAAATGACAATTAAAACCCCTGCTAAGGCATTTTTCTATGATCGAAAATTAAGTTTTTTATTAAGTTATAGATTATAGTAATGGTTAATGTAAGTTTATTGATTATAGTATTGCTTTTTTATTAGGGAAATTGCGTAAGTAAAAAAATTTGAGAATGAAATTGGATCATAAGCCTTCCGGAGATCACAGCCCTTCGGAGAATTAACAGTAGGATTAATTACCTAGATATCTATTAGCTAAGCGTAGATATCGAGAAAAAACATGAATACTATTATTAACGACATAATCATAGATGTGTATGCGAGCGCGCGCGCGTATGCGTGTTTATATATAAAATTATCTATACACACACGCGCGCGCGCTAACACATATTTTCCTTTATTTCCATATTTCTTTACTCCCAGAATACATATATTACGGGAGGAAAGAAATAAGAATTGTTGACTTAATGACTCAAACGTAAAAAGAAGTATTTCAATTTTAATTCTGAGTGAAATCTTTAGCTTCAATTAATACATATATGCATGACAAAAATCGTCGTTAAGTTTTGCTCAAGGTTTTTTTACATTTAATGCAAAATAAGCTTATAGTAAAATATACCTCAATATTAAGAGATCAAAGTTAATTACCATCATTAGCAATCTCGCGCAAGTGATTTTTCCATGATAAACGCAGCGATGTAGAGGAGTGTAACCAGATTCTTTATCTTGTATATTTATATTCACGCCCTTTCGCAACAAACATTTTAGAACTCTTATATTCCCGCATGAGGCTGCAATGTGCAAGACAGTACGTCCAGCATAATCCGCAACTTCATTGTAGTTGGAACACTTCGAACTCATAAGTGCAAGAGCTTGATCTTCATTCTCACATAAAAGAGCAGAGATAATATCTTCGGCAAGCTCTGATGGGGTGCAACAAGGAATGCATATTTTATCCTCCCCACGCACCGCTCCACCCTTACTCATGTTGGATAAGTTGCAACTGGATGGGAGAATTTAAATTTTAAAGGCTCGCTAGAATAGATTACAAAAGCTAGGCTATTCACTTAGAACTTAATGTCGTTTCAAATTAGGTAAAGCTACGGCTGTGATTGCACTGCTACGAAAATCTGATATAAAATCTGTATTTGACAATGTCGTGACCTACTTATCTAATAAACTATAAATAATTATAAACTTAATACATGTTTTTGAGATAAACTGCTTCTTTTCCCCTAAAACTTATGAGGTGCATTTCGGACTTACATTTGCAGAGGTTTGATGATTTTAGCGGAAACACCTTCCAACCAGGTAACCCCAGACGTGCACCGGGTGCGGCAGGAGCAACTAACAGCATCCGCAGTGAATTATTGATGTTATCGAACAGTTCGATAGTTGTGATTTATTCATATCACCCGCGAGATTCAGCCTTAATCAATTGCAACAATTACACTGAAAAGACTAGCATTTACTTTTTTCTCAACCGCATATTCCTTTTAAATAGGTGAAATTTCTAACAAAAGGGGCAATATTGTTGTAAGTAACAATTCTAAATTTTTTAAAGGGCAAGAAGATTGAATTTCATGGCTCAACATAAATATATTTTAGGAAGAATAGTTAGTATCTATGATTACACGTCCTTTAAATCGTCCATGCGCTTATTTCAATTACTCCTTCGGTATATCATAATGATTTAAAATTTCAAGGAGAAGTTTCAGTCAATCAAAGGCTAGAAGAGATATGGTAACAATTATAGAACATATCAAGTAAGTTAAAAAACGAAGAATTTCTCTTTGCCAACGTTTCAAAGACTCCTTCGTAACTTATCTGATCTTGTGCGCGCTAAGTTTCTTCCCAAATGCATCCGTCGGACGATCAGCAACAGGTTCAATAATCATTGAATCTTAACTCGAAGGTTAAAAACTCTGGGATTGCTTTACATTTAAATATTACGAGTTTCACTTTGCTAAATTGTTTCTCATTAGATTAAAATAATTGAACTTTTCTCTTTCCTGATGTATATATGTTCTTTGAATAGCAGTTCTGAAGCACTTATCACTTCAGGTGAAATGTTTAACTTTTATGAGGAAAATAAATTAGAAAGTCCTACTAAAATAATAACATAAGCTTCTAAAATATATGGACGAAAAAAGTATGAATAGGAAGAATTATTAATAAAAGCAAACTATTAATCCTAATTGATTTTCATTTTTATTGATTAATATGATGCTCAGTAATTTAAAAATAAAGTTATGGAGATCTCTCGATTAATCACAGAAACACTTGTCATCCCTTCATACCAAAAAATGTCATACCTGATTATTATTTTTCTTGTATCAGTTGTTTTGAGTTTTTATTAACAATATACATACATTAACCATTTGCAACCGATTTTATTTTTGGAATTCCGACAGTCTTGTCCATATAAATTTTTTTTGAAAAAGCTAAAAATACACAGAATTAAATACGGGTGTATTTATTATTCTTGTTATATGCTTACTGATCAGGCATATAATTGTGGCTTTCTTATATTTTGACCTCGACTTGATGTTGGACCTGATATTAGCACAGGATGTCGAGGGTGACTCGACATTGGATCCTAAAGGATTAATCAGGTATTAGCATTAAGATAGTATGTTCTAATACAGCTAACCACCAATTTTATCGTTAATTAATAAGTTCATCAAATAATTCACCTAATTGAATCCTCACTTAAATGATCTCTAGGAATAATTGCATTACAGACTGAGAAATATTGGATTAATCACATATCAATTCAGTCAGTCCATCATAATAACTTTAAGATTGGTATTCTAATTTACTACAGAATAATGAGTAAACACCAAGAATTGCAATCTTATATGCAACAAACTCTCTTCAGATAAAATATTTCACAAGCAGCATTAACATTACCTCAAAATTTGTGCACCCAACAAGAGCTCTTACCTTTCTATCACACAAATTTCTTACGACTGTGAGCCGCCAAATTGCACCTTATAAGTATCTTTAGGATCATTCTTCATTTGTCTTGAAGTTATGATATCCCTATATCTTAATAACTTTTCATACAGATACTTGTTATGTAATAGTGAGAAAATATCAAATAGCAATAAAAATTAAATTTATAAGGACTTCCGCAGCTTGCAATAAAGAGTTGTTGACAAAATCTGTTCTCAATAATCAGATAAGCTGAAATGAACAGAAAAATTAACAAAATTTGTATGCAGGTATACTCTGATATTTTGAGGATTCAAAGAAATTTTTCAGTTTTCTAGTTATTACACATTAGTTCATTCCAAATAATTTATAAACCTCTTCACTAAGTTCTGAAGCCATCAGCAAAATTTTTTTGAGGAAGGATGTAACTAAGATATAAATAATAAAACCATGAGATAATTTTCTGTAAGAGCACTGCAGTTGTTAAAGTGCTGCTTATCTAAACCACAAATAATCTGAACCATAAATATATTATAAATAATGCAGATTGAATTTATTGATTTGCTGCATCAAATCACAATGCTTATTCGCCAATAATTTGATGCTACTCAGGATTAGCTTTTAAATATAATCAACAAAATATGTATGACAACCTCTGTAAGGTTACAACAAGAGTAGCGGTAAATATGGGTGTCATGTATAATTCTATACAGTGGATGTAATTCTGTAATATTAGATCACCAAACGAAAATGTGCAAATACACATTCAAAAGAAATACTTTGTAAGAGGTAGCTATCAAAGAGCTATGTAGACATGAACAAATGTGAAACATTAAACCACAGGATAACCATCTTTATTGGGAAAAATTGTTCATTTTTCACTGAATGCTTTCTTCATGCAAAATTTTACATAGGCAACAATCAAGTAACCTATTTATGATAATGATCCAACTGAGATGCAAATAGATTTATTCATAAGTTTTCCCAGAAGAAAATTAAAAACCATAATATCTTATTTTGTCAAATCATAGACTTAAAAGTTATGAAAACTTGCAATGGAATATAACTGCAGTAAACATGTGATTTGGAAAGAAATGTTAGTAGTTGAAATAAATTTTACCTCAACCACTGTTTTGACTATAATAAAAAATAATTTCATCAACTGGTTAGTCAATTCAATCGTTCAATTTCAGGTACAACTGCAGCTTACAAATATGCTAGGTTGAACAACAAAAACGTTGTAACACCAGTCTGTTTGACAAATATATACTTCAATGTCCATCTGTATGATTAACACTGACTGACCTCATTATCTCTTGGGCCTCATCACTTTACTTAATTCTGAAATTACTTGATATGCAACAACACAGTAATGGTCAGGCACAACAAAAACATCATTCTGGCAGCATAGTTATGGATTTCGGGATGAAACCAGGCACAATTTAATGAACATTTCTTTGTGCTTGAAATTTGATTCAGACACAACTCCAGCAGTGACCATATCCTGACAAAAACAATTCCTACTACTCAGAATTCCATAAAATCACAAATTATTTTTCTTCATGGAGCCTATAACTTCATTTAACTTGGTTGGTAAGTTTTTTACAATATTTTCTGATACTATTCTCAAATAACTGAGACCATTTCAAAATCACCATTTGGTTGTATGTATATCCTGCTTCCTTTCGTTTAAACTGTTCTATATTGAAAGGTAGCATAACAAACATATTGACATTATTAGAAAAAGTTATAACAGCAAAATCCATATAAACGAATCAAAGACGCACTACTATAAATTTAGCATGGAACTTGCATCATACCAGAGCATGAATATCAATTATGTGCAATAAATCAATCATTTATGAGAATTCATGCTAAAAGACTTCAATTGGATACATGATTCATGAACAGAATTAGCAATTTAGTAGTTTCAACATATGAAATGCCACACTTCTCGTAAGTTTCAAGCAGAGAAAAATAAGTTATTTTGAAAAATCATACATTTTAAAATATAACTATCACAATTAAAAATTGGAAAGAAATGCCTTGCAACTTAGAATACTCATCTTAAACATTCCCTTCTCATAACATCCCACTAATGAAACAATCTCAAATGCTACTCGGTCAACAACAGACATAGCATTAAATTCATCATCTTAAAAACTAGAAAGAAATCAATAATTTCCGAGTTCAAGACTTGTATGATGACTAACATGAAAATACCTGTACATTGCCTACTTCATTTTTTAAATTCTACTATTTATAGACAGAATTAATGTTTCGACTTGAATATAAATTAAAAAGCTGTACTGTTTCTTATAGGATTAAAATATAAGAAAACCTTTGTATCCCAATAGCAGGAAACTCATAAGATCTATTAACTTCTACTCATTTGCCATCTTTTATCAATATTTTCCCTAAAATTACTTTATCTGTATTTACCCTTTAGATTTATTATCCATTATATATATCAACAATTCATATATACACACTATATCCAACAATCTAAACTGCACAATAAAACAAAATAGATGGAATAATTCTGGCCCAAGACAAAAAATATTTGTCATTCGTCTGATACTGAAAGTCTAAGAATGGAATTTGAGTCAAGTTAAGAAATATAAGTCATTTGTTAGAAAATGTCATATTAACTTATTCTCATTGAAATCTCTCACAATCTTTGAGAAAATTACAGTCAATATATGGCCCCTTATTAGCCAATTGGTAAAAGAGCTAGGTGAAAGTGGTTCTGGGTCAATACATAATATTGACCCAGCAAGGTGAAACATTAGAAAGCTACCCCAAGTAACAGGCAGTAATTAATTTTTCCTTATCAACATGGATTCAATGTGCTGACCACATCTACCACCATAAAAGCCACTGGGTCACTGACCAATGTGGGCTACTGCACCATAAATTTCATTTAATTTTAATATACAAGTACTTTATTTGCTTTATGAAAAACTGGCAATTTAGTCATTGCATATAATTTTAACACTACTGTACATTTTAATGATATTATTCAACAGTTCTGAATGAAGATGCTTGAAATGCTTTCCCATGTTGTACATACATTACATGCAAGTGTATGTATGAAATGATATACAAGTGTGGGTGCAAAAACTCATATATACACACACAAATACATTAAAACATACATACAAACACATGCATGTAGAGAGAAAGAGAGCCAACATGAGAAGTTATTCATATGGTAAATATGAATCCTAACACTAATGTAAGCAATCTGACAACTTTATACAATTCTCTTGTAAGCTTTGCAGTATGTTGAAGTATTCAAGTCAAGTTCCATAAGGTTTTTGACACCATATTTTCTTCACAAACACACACACACACATTCATGGTCACTAATATCTCAGACAAATATTGAATGATTGATTGTAGCAATAATACACTGATCAGATGCTGGCAGAAATAATAACACCTTCCAAGAAAGAAAAATAATACCCTATCTTATGAATGACATCATGCTACTGAATGTCATTGTAAAGTTAAGAATGAAAACTGAATAACAGGGCACCAGATAGAAAAGTGAGTAACGCTTTCTCCTTGGCTGAATAGTTCCAGATTTGATTACCAGTAGAGATGCTCATTTTAAAAGATGCAAAGACCTTGGCTGTTGAAACATATCAAAGACAGTAACAGGATAAACATAATTCTTCATTCCATCAATATGACCAGAAACTCATCATAAGAAATGGGATGGTAAGACTCTTGAAATTTATTTTTCTAGGGAGCAAGTTCACTCCCAACAGTCAGCTTTAGCAAAGAGCCACTGTAACTAACCATCACAGCTTCCTATTATTATATATCAAGTTCTTTTTTATACAACAACAAATGGAAAAACATCACGAATGATGGCTTTCCTTCTTCCTGAAAATAAAGCCAGCACCTTTACAGGAAGTAATCTGGAGTCCTTCGAGTAACATGTGGTTCACCACGCCGAGGAGCAGGGTCAAACTGAAGACTAACGAGAAAAAAAAGGAAAATATACGTCATTAATAAATTCACAATAAGTAATCTATAATTGAAAATCTAATTAATAAAGAGCTTCAAATACAGCAATTGTAACTGCATTTAAAGCATGATTTAATAACTATCTTTAAAAAATCAAAACTTAATAATAGAATAAATAAATACATTTAATCATAGGTTTGTGACTTAACTGAAACTATTTTGGTCAGCATCATTATATTCTAAATAAACTGTATTGCTGGTTACTTGGAGAAACTGTATTTAAGTTCAAATTAAACTTTCTAAAACAAAGCGACTAAGGATACCAATCTTAAAGAAGCTACATATAAAATATTGACAATAAATTCAAGATATGATGAAAACAATTACACCAAATAAAAAGACAACTTAACAATTAAAAATCATCAAAATGAGTTTCTAACTTTTAAAGAATATTTGTATTCATAAAAAAAGTATAAAACCACCAATAGATGACAACTTCTTTAAACATACACTGCGTGTAGTAAACCTAATGGATTGCATGAATCAAGACCACTGCTTTCTGATAATACATAGAAAAAATTCATTCATGCTATCAACAAAATATGATGTAATATGATAGGATTTTCATTATTCACCATAGACTTACAGTCACTTCAGTTCTAATCAAACAACTAAAATGCGGCAATAATTATAAATAGAATTAAGCAGTAAAAAGCAAATAAAAGCTAAAAAATAACAAACAAATCTACCTTAAAAACTACTATCAAATATATTTTAAGATACATACAATGAGTATTTCAGCGTATCATCCAATTCCATTATAGCAGCTTGGTTCCCACAGCGATAACAATAGTTTGGAGCAGAGAATATAGTTACAACATTTCGATCATGGCACCTGTTTGAAAAATTGAATGCCAGAATAAGAATAAAGATCATCCTTTTAGATTTATTTGCAGATAATATCATAACAGGATAATGGCATTTAAATGTCAACAAATAATAATATTCAATGCATCATTATTACTTATACGTATTAATTAAATATCCAATTACCAATTAAACCCTTCCATAACCAACTGATGTGCTCTTGAAACAAGAGTTAAACCATTTGAATGGTTAAATGTTTCAGAAATATCCTGCCCAAAAGTGTAGCCAGCACCACGTGGAGAAATACCCCAACCTCCACGGTCATCTGGATCAGACCAGAGCAAATCACACATTGGACCCTATGAGAGAGAAATGACAACTTTTGAGAGAAGTTGAAAGCATGAAAAACAATGGTATCACAATAAAAACCAAATTAAAACAATATAAAGTTTATCATAGGAAAAGAGAAAATTTGGTAATTATACTATTTCGTGATAACATGGACATCAATTAATGTGAGTAAAATTCAGGACACATTTGAGTCACGACAATCACCATTTAACATAATCACTGAATACAGAAATAAAGTAAAGAACTGTTGAGTTAGGATATTATAATTCTCTGCAATACTTATTAGCATCATCTCAATTTTATATGGGAAGAATGATTATTTACCAGATAGATTTTTAAGCTTCCCTCATTAACTACTCCATAGTTATTATTTACTGCCAATAGAAGAATGTTAATTTTAATGGAAAATTTGGGTTTAGAGTTAAGACTTATCAATATCAATGAAAAATTTAAACTCTGAAAGAGATCAAAGATGTAGTTCAGATGCATTATTATATTTACAACTGATAACAGGTATATATCTGAATATTCATATGTGCAAATTTATTAACTTAGAATACAACATTGAAGGGTAAAAAAAGCTTTCAGTTTGAAACTTTGAAAATAAACTTGTTGAGATGGGTACCATGTTTATCTCAGAGAAGCATAAATGAAATATTGTGATTGACTCTGAGGCTGTTTTGGCACCTTCACAAACAATAACTTCAGATTATAAATTATTAATAGCACTGTTCAAGAACACAATAGAAGACAAATATCCATATTTAAAAAGGGGACTTTCCTCATCAAGACAATGCATAGTAAAACACCTGCTGTTTTGATGGCCAAAATAATAAAATTCAAATTGCAACTATTACCAAATCCACCACATCCAACAAACTTGGCCCCCAGAGTCTTTTCAATTCCAAAGTGAAAAAAATTGCTCAATAGAAAGCAGTTCTCAAAGAACTGGCACAAGATGGTCTAAATAGATTTCTTTCATATGGACCTTCCAGAAGCATGCTATTTAAAATATGTAAGATAGGAAAGCTGGATAGTAGGAAATCCATGAAGAAAGTTACAGACCTACAAGAATCTTTAAGAAAGATAAAAACTACAGGAAATTATTCATTTTTTATCTTTCTAATGTCAAAATTTTGAACTACTCCATTATTTCTTCTATTTTCCAGTTAAAATAGCTTTCACGGTTGCTGCTATCCCAGAAACAAAATTCATAAAAAATTACAGAAGACTGGTTTTGGTAAATTTAAAAACAGAGAGGCCAAATAATATTCAACTCTCTCTTTATTTCGGAGTGTAAACAATGTCCAGACACCAAATAAATTTATCATCATCATAACATGACTTGCATATGAAGTTCCAAAATGTTAGTTTACAACATATGCAAAATTGTTAATCAGTGACCAATACTTACATTTTACATAACCATTTCTGTATTGAATATAAAAAATGTATTCCAGGATATTCAGCATCCAACTTATTTAACCTAATATACCCATGAAACCTAAAACAGTGTTTGCCCATATTTTTCTGTTAAGATGTGTCTGAATTGAATGGAAGGATACAATTTTCAACCTAGAGTGTTTCTTTGAATACAACAGGACACTTCAGGCTTGAAATTGTTCTCGACAAAGTCTCTACACATAAACTGACGGCTAAGAAAACTCTCTCTTTTTAATTTCTCAATATATTAATATTATCAACTCTTTTCTTATTTATTTACAGTGCACAAAATTTGATTATAAATTCAGGTGGAATCACAAATTGATGAATTGTTGAAGATATTTTTGTTTCACAAAGAAACTAACATTATTCTTTTGACAAAGTTCTCTTTCAGATAAATAAGCAAGAAGAATGGGCATTTCAAAAGTTAATTCCTCCTCCAAAATAAGGAAAAAATCTTTCCATTTCTACCAATTTTTTGGTGGTCAAAAATCTTCCCATCTCTACCAATCTTTTGGTGAAGTTGAAAGATTTTCAATTGATGAATCAAATATTCCAAGTAAAATTTTTGGAATAGGCAAAAGAAAAGGGAGAGCAGTCCAAAATGTCTTAGGATCTCCGAATATCACATTCACTCTGATTACATGCATTAAAAATCTTAAGGATTTGATTTGTCTCATCAAGGATTTAAGATGAATACTGAAGAAAATCTCAGTGTTCCATGAAATGGATCTAATAAATATTTTAATTACCACGAAAAATAAATTTTAACAACCAATATCCAAAGTATAACAAACAATGATGATAATCTAATAAACCCTTAACCATGAACAAAAAAATTTTTGTAATCAGATAATTTTTGTTCGAACTGGTACCACACCATTAATTATTATTATCATTTTCAGCCTTAACATAAATACATAGATTTTTAAAGTAAGATATTTATTCCAATAACAATAATATAAAGAGGAAAACTGATTAAACCTAGAAATACTACTGATGTTAGTAAAAAACATACCTCGTGAGGAACTTCTTGAAGCCTGTCCAAAGCTCTAATGTGGTCAAGCGTATCTATGGAAGGAGAGAGTCCACCATGAAGACAAAATATCTGTGAATCCACCAGAGCAGTAAGGGGTAAGTAATCAAACAGGTCTGTGAAAAACTTCCAAACGCTGGCATTGCCGTATTTTCGTAAACACTCGTCATAAAATCCATAAACTTGGGTGATTTGCCGTGACTCATGATTCCCTCTGAGAATTGTGATCCTTTCCTTGTACCGTACCTGCAAATTATAAATTAAAATTCACGTCTGACAAGAAAGGGAAGGAAACATTAATTTATTTAGCAATGGAAGCAAAATTTATAACCAACCTTAAGAGCAACTAACAATGTTACTGTTTCAACTGAATAATATCCTCTATCAACATAATCACCCATAAAAAGGTAATTCGTGTCTGGTGATCTTCCTCCAATGCGAAAAAGTTCCATCAAATCATGGAACTGACCATGCACATCCCCACAAACTGTGACTGGGCATTTTACTTCTTGAACATTTGATTCTCTAGCCAGTATTTCCTTTGCCTGTAAGTGTATTCACATTGATGAATATAGAATAATGGAAAGGAACAGATATAATAAAACTACAATGTGGTGATGTTAAATAATATCTATCTATCTATATTATATATACATTAAGTAAGATAGTCATAAAGAATATTTAACATATCAATTATTGAATAAGAATTTTAAAATTTTGTAGTATACAAGTCTAATTTTGAATGAAGACTGCAAGAGAAAAGAAAGTACAAATCAGCAAAAAGCCAAGGTTTGTACTTAATACTACCATATCATGCAATGATATTATGTAATTTATGTTAAGAATCATCACTTGATATTATTTAAATAAAGGGAAATTGCACCAGCCAAAAATATTGAATAGATGCAACTTAATATTGATACATAACTAGAGTGCTTGGCGTAAGTGCTAGGGCTATAGTACTTTTTATTAAAATGTTTTCAGTTTTATCAATTAAAATTTTGCATTCAATTGAAAGATATACCTATATTTATGAAAAAATTATTCAAGATAGATATTGATTGTCTAATAATAATAAAAAACATTAGGGTCATTCACTTACTAGAAAGAAATGGAAAACAAATCAGAATGATTATCATTACAACTCATTAAATATCAGTAACAGAATTTTTAATTGTCAATTGACGTGTCAATATTTAAAATGAAAAGAGTGACAAAGATTTAAAGTTGGTTCAACAATAGTAACAGTTTGTGACAAATAGTGATAGTTTGTTCAAAGTCAAAAATAATTTCTAATTACTCTGTCCCTCAAGCCAACCTCCATCACCATTCTGTAATTCTTTATAAATAGAAGGCTATTTATGCTTTGGATCGACTACATTTATTCTGAATCAAATATTACCTTTTTTTCAAACTTCTTTCATGTTTAATTTTTTCAAGACATAGTAGTATCAATAATATCAATCAGGCAAGTCATTTTTCAAGTATCTATAAAGAATAATCCAAGACAGAAACTTACGTTGAATAAAACAATGCTTTAATTTAAATTGAACGTATGTAATCACAACAAATTCGTATTCATAATAAATTAAAATGACCGTTTGAAAATAATTGGTAATATACATCATCCTCAAAGTAAATAATCAGGAGGGAATTTTAATATTCCAAATCTGAAAGCAATTGAGATTAAAACTACATTTATTAAGGATAAAGTAGATGAATGGTAGGCTAAGAGCGCTGACATACTTCATTACATTCTATCATTCCATTACATGTCAGTAAGAATTTCCAAACTTATAAACTTCATTGACAATTTTCTAAGCAAAATATTACCTATTACGGTAGTTGGAAACGGATAAATAAAAAGGATAAGAGAAATAAGAATGTAATTTAGTATTGAATAACAGGTACTCAAATTAAATTCTAATGGATATCAAAATAGTTGTTTCTACTGATTATTTTAAGACTTTTCTCTAATATTCACTTTCTCGAATTAAATTTTTGAATTTTGAAACAGTAAATAAAGTTTTTTAATTGAACGGTAAAATTAAGATAAATCAACTAAGAATAAAATAAAACGTTCTTCTTAATGTGTTCTATTTCTTTACATCTATATTTTTTTTCACTCATTTAAAAAAACATTTATATAATAGCACTAAAAATTTACATTGCTTTGAAGAAAAATATCTTCCCTCACACAAGTATCGGAAGCCGGTAATGATATCTTTTTATACTACTGGCATTTCGGATTATAAGAAACTTGAAGCAGGCCTATTTCTGTTTGTTTAAGGTAAAAACTTTGTACGAAGTTCAACAGACATAAAGAATGACAATAATGAATGTGCAATTAACCAAAACAATGTAAACTTGTATTACCTTGTCACATAATGTCTTCACTTGAATTTCCGTAAGTTGCTTGCATTCATTCAGTTGCTCAATCCACTGATCCAATTCTTTCAATGATGATTTATCTTCCATTTTTAAATGATCAAATTGCGCTTAACTCGCCCTATTAAATGTTAAACTATCGTAGAAAAGTTTTGTTTAAGAGATCATCTAAATTTCACAAAATGGCCGGACGGGAGTTCATGACGTCACTGTCACAACGCTACGTTCCGTGCCCTCTCGTGATAAAATCTTTTACGAAATACTACTGAATGTTTGCGGGAAATTTTTCCGGTTTCAAAACAATGGTAGCCTCAGAATAAAAATCGATTATCTTTTAGCACTCGCGAACATTCCATTGGTATTCCTCTAGGTTTTTTTATAAATTATACTAGAATGAAGAGTTTAATACTTTATTCATAAGTATTACATACTTCATTTTAGTGACAATTGAGAATTTGTGCTGATAATCATACGTAGATAGATGGGCAAAGATGCAGTTCAGATAAATAACGATTTTTTAGAATTTGTATGTAATTTAAATAGGAGTTATTATTATAGATCAGTAATTTTCTGGATACAGAAATTGTATTTGATGACTATTTAGAAGAGGCCTGAATGCCTTTTGTTATATTATATATCTGTTACGGCAAAGAATTTATGACGAATGAAATAATGAAACTGGATAAATAGTCTCTGAGGTCGGCTACGAATTATTTGTAATGAGAAAATTACGTAATCGTAACATGGATTTCAATTTTCTTTTTGTTGCTGAATTATAAACGACCATTTTAAATTTTACTTTTGTTACATATTACATGAATGTCGTACAAACTTCGTAACTGAAAATTGAAGTCGGAATAAATAATTATTAAAGAAAATTACTTTTATTACAAATCTTACAACATGTAAGTGTAAACAAATGATCCAATCGGAAAGAATTTTATACTAGGGAGACTTTCTTAATTTCTCGAACAAAGCAAAACAAGTAACATTTATTAAAATTTATTAAATACATGATGATAAGTGGTTTGTTATCATTGATATTGTGCAATGCAAGATGAGAATGGCGATGATGAATTTACACGCTCATATTATTTAATATTATACGACAAAAAGAAACTAAAATTATCTAACTGCTCTTTTAGCTTTACTTCCCATCACGTAGTATTGATTTCTTTAAATAAAATATTTATAATCTTGAAAATTAAGCTTTATTTGCTCCATCGTAGAAGTTCGAGCATGGTTCGAATGCAATACACATTCCGTCAGTATGGGTTTTCTTTATTAAAATTTTCATAAATGATGGATTACTGACTCATTGACAAACTTAAGTTCTTAACTCGAGTTGGAAGTCTCTCTGAACATTTTTCATCTCATTCAAACCTTGAGGATTGTCCAAGACATAGGATAGTCATACATTTCAAGATTTTTCATCGAATTCATCTAATTGGGGTAAAGTAATTAGCATGGGAAAGAAAAAAGTGTGAATTTTTGTATCTCGAAAAGTTTTCAGATCAATTCACCGGGAAATCTGAATTGCAGAATAGGGAGAGGAAAGAATATTTCCAATGAAGCGTGAGCATAGGAAACTAGAAAGACTTGATCTCCGTCTAAGTGCTGCAAGGAATGCTGTGAATCCGAGCGGCGATGCAAAGGGGTACAGAAAGCAGTCTGTAATTAGAAAATTCTGGATTGGAAAGCAATGTGTATAAGGAGTAGTCACAGTTTCCGCGCTATTTGATGGCAGAAAACGCTGGTTTTTTGACATGAGTCAAAAATAAGCAAAAATGTGTTTAGTAAAAGTGAAATATTTAAATTAACGTTAAAGGAGCTTAGCTTATCTTATTAACCCAAGAGCAACACAAGAAGTGTTTTAATATGAAAAACATTCAGAGAGCCATAAGATAGTAGATTGCTTATATTATATAGTTTTTTATAGTATTTTCTGGTACATAACCAACTTTCGTTAGTTTAAAATTAGGAGTGATTTTGTAATTTAAAGGAAAAGAAAAACTTTCTCATCTCTCATATTACTCTCATCTCTGTTGAGAACTAACTTTGCAGAGTAGATATCTACAGAAATGGAATCCACATTTAAAGCGAAATGCCTTTAACGTGACAAGCTTTAATGGCAGAACTTTCTCCTCTCTTTTCTTAAGGAAGACTTCTCGTTTCACCTTTACCTAATGACTTTTTATTTGCGCATCACTTTCTCCGGACTCAGCTGTTAACCATTGAAAACCACGAGCTCATTCCTACTCTTGCAGAGCATTTTTCATTTTAGCTTTTCCTTCGTATAACCTTTACTACTGGCCGTTAACTCATCTTGTAAAAGTAATCTAAAAGCCTCATTTTCGCAATTATAATGATTCATAGAGTATTTAGACGATGCATTAAGTCAACAACAAGCGTATAAATACGAACCATAAATAGGATAATAGATGGATGGATTGTAAAGATGTTGTAGGTTAAATAGAAGTGAAAAATAGCGGCTAAACAGGGACTCGAACCCAGGTCCCCTTCTTATCGGCCCAGTTTGCTCGAGGATACCTGTTACGACAAAAACCAACAATTTTGAGCAAACAATATGTCGATAAACTAGGCCTTATAAAATATCGATACATTTTTGATGATCTCGGCCATCACCAACCAATCTTCCGTTATTCAATACAAATGTTTGGTCGTTGAAGAAATACGGAAAAAAAAACTTTACGAATGCATAGTTAGAGACGAGAGTAAATGCAGAAATAGGATATTCCCATAAAACTATATATTCACTTTCTTTAGCACACAGGAATCAATCCAGAACATTTATAAATTAAACGGAAATTTATTTTATGGTTGGATAAATTTAGAATTCTGAGCGTGATACGAATGAATCTTAACTACAAAGAAGGATTTGGAGACGATTTCCCTTAAAAACTTGTACTCATCTTTTCGATCCTATAGTTTTTTTTGATACATAGAAAGGATTCACTATCAAATTTTCTCGTTTACTGATACATTTGCAGCTGTTTATGTCATTTTAATGTTTATAATATCATTTCAACTAGTTATGACTGGAAATCCTGTAATAAAGAGACGTTTTTAAAATTAAAAATTTTAGTGTTCGGAATAATTCCAATTATAGTATATGTTAAATTTGGGCTGGTTTAATTGAATTTCACATTCGCGACAGACTTTTTCTAGAGTAGATTGCATCAGCGAGTTCGCATGAGTACAAAAGTTAACCTGACAAATATCTCATCTTATGTCTTCAATTAAGTATTAATCGGAGGCTAATTAGAGAAGGGCAATGTTTGGATGGCCCAGATGTTCCCACTTTCACTTAAACATATAGAGGGAGAATTGACGAGTAAATGCTTTGCTTTAATGGCAAACAATTTACGTTAAAAGGAAGAGAAATATACCATGACGAATGAAACTTGTCAAATCAATTTCAAGTAAACACAGCTTTTAGTTTAATTTCAATCATTTAAAGACTCATTTTTCGTATCATTAATGTATTTCGATATATTGTTCCGATAATTTGATCGCGATTATATATGTTCTTAGAGAAAAAAAATTCTGTATATCATAATCAGTAAATATCTCTGGTGATGAAATGATTCTAAAAGACATAATATGAGTGAAAAAGATAATGATAGGTAATATTCTGTACTTCAATCGCCGAAAATGTCTAAAAATGGAGATTTTATTTAGAGGATTATGAAGGAAAACCAAACAGTACTGCTGAATGCAGAAATTCGTAAATCCAGTTCTATTTGAAAATGTAACTTTCAAGGGGCTTAACCAGTAGTAACACTTGTATTGGACAAAATTAAATATAAATAGTTAAAGAAAAAATATTTGTTCCTTTTATTCTCAAAATTTCGTTCTGACAGGAAAATACATAATATTATGTCTAACAAGCCAATAAGCCTTGTAAGCCAATAATTCTAGCTTACAACTAAGCCGTTAATTCAATTCCAAAGTATTTTTACGTCAATTTAGAGAAAATACAGTGGCACATATTATATCTTTTATTTTAATATCTGGCTTTCATATTTTTTAGCAATTGGTAGTTATAGGAAGTATATTAGAGAGGTCTTCGTTTTAAAATCAAAATCATTGTAAATAACATATAGCGAAATAATTTTTGCTAAGAGTTTACTCTTTGTTTGTTACATTTTTGAATATCACGAAGATGTGACAAATAATTCTGAATTTTCAGTATATATAGCAGGCTCTCTGTTATTAATTAAGTTGTATTAGAGTTACTATAAACATTTTCATTATCTATTTGCTATAGGGTTGAAGTGGTTCAATAAACCTTTCATATTTTATTGAAGAATATTTGTGGAATTCATCATTAAAAGTCAACGAATACATCAAAAATTACGCTACTGTTGGCGTCTAAACGAAATTTACGTTGTGTTATGTTATGCAAACTAGCAAAAAAACAATACACTGAATGGTTTCTTCGATACATTTCCCATCACGATTTTTGTCAATTCAAGTTCCCTTTTTTAAATGAAAAAACCGTAAGTTGAAGTTTTCATGCAACTGGAAGAATAATTTTCTTCGATTCATAGCGAAAGGTAACAGAGGAAATATCCTGTCGTATCTTAAACTCAAAAACAGGGCTGGAAAAACTGGTTTTTTTATCACTCATAGTGATATATACAATGAATGTAGTAGGATCCACTTCTTTATTATTACGAAAATGAGAGCACCCGTTAATTAACCGGTATTTGAACATTGAATGGAAAATTTTTCGCCAACAGAAGCACGGAAACGAGTGTTGTCAACTATGAAATCACCTCTATATGTTTCTCTTTCCATGAAAAAGAATTACCGCGAGATAACAACCAACTTCCTTCCCGACCGCGGGAGTTGAGAAATTATTCAGCCTGATTCTGATCCACATCTTCCAAACATATTCAAGTACGTATCTTCATTGCACGTGAAATCGAAAGCCTGAAAACAGATGGTGGAGTTTAATTTGATTTTTATTAAGTTGACGAATGGATCGCATTCAATGGCAAAGAATGCAGAGAAATTTTCGGGGAAGATATCAAACCTTTCCGTACTCAAATTTTATTTTTTCATTATCTTTTTTACAAGAGATATTGTAATTCAAATGAATTTAATTCTCACGGTCCAATTTCATTATTAACAAAATTCTCTAAAATATATGAATACATTTTGTTTCTTATATAGATAACTATACAATTTTATATTCTCATCAGCATGGGTTTCACCAAAACAAATTTATAACAACTGCCATCTTTCATTTCATTAATCATATCCTTTAACTAAAACCTATAATATTACTTGATTTATTTCATTATATTTCTCTGCTCGGATTCTCGAAGGCATTTGACAATGAGCAACTTGACAGAAGTGGTGTTGGAAGAGCTCATAAAAACCCGGTTGCTTCCTTATATGAAAATCAGATCCCAGCTAATAAGTGGACATAAGGACGTCATAAAATACTCTTAGGACGTACAATCTTGGAATCCCAAAGGGCCCTGACCTCGGTTCTACACTCTTCTCAATCTACATCAATGATTTTTCCGATCTCTTCACTAGCTTATCTAGTAGCAATCCTATCTTATAATTAATATCCAACTTCCGAATTCCTTCTCAACAGATGCAATCTCGTTGTAGATAAAATCCGCATTTGGTCTCTCTACAACTTAATCTTAACCCAACAAAATCTCAATGGATTACGTTGTTCGTAGAAATAAACTCCTTTGAAAATTTAGATATTCTTTAGATGGTTAAACACTACCGCAGTTGAAATCTACTAAACTTTTTGGCTTGTACATTAATTCACATTTCTACTGGGACTCTCCAATTCATTTTCTTTCTGAAAAAATTGCCTTTTCATTCACAATATTCGTCTGGAAGATTAAACTGATCAATTTTTATCCATCGAATTTGGTCTGTTTAATTCTCGTATTGTCTTTAACATATTCCTTTTGGTGCTTCCACCATACCATCATATTGTTCAAATGGACAAAAAAGAATTGTAATACTAATAGCTAAAACCAAGCTCGATTCATACTGCCTCTCTTTATATAACTCAAAATTTTATACTTTCCTTGTCTTCCCTTATTTTCTCTTCCTTTCACATATTAAATCGACTTTAAAGAACTTCAAGACAAACGCTAATTTACACATCCATAGCACCCGCAATATTAACAACCTTCATATTTCTTATACGAGAACCACTAGTTTTCACAATAGTCCATTACATCGGAGCATCATCTCGTACGACACACTGAGGAAATGAAGAATACAAGCTCCTTATCAAATTCCTAATCTTAGGTCGAAAAATATTTACTCAATAAAATGTTCTGTTCCATTGAACTCAATCTCCACATTGATGATATCTATCTCGTATATAACGTTCATCTTATTACGTTATTTTAATTTGCCATCACTTGGTTCAATTTTCTCTCTATATTATGTATTTAATTATGATTTATGATTCATTTGTTAACGGCAATCATACAAAAACATGTGTTGAGAAAGCCTATGGTACTAATGTTGACACATAAATTCTAACCATTTCTGTATTTTAATGTTCCTCAAGCCCTGATACTTTCCCATCTTGCCCAAGATACAGATTCCCAGTATTCTCCTCCGTCCATTTTCAAACCAACGACAAATTATTGACAATCAGAAATAGCGGGCGGGTGAGCTCTTCCTGAACTATACCCTACGTCTATTTTTGGAAGCGTTCTATAGCTGGGCAACTTCCTGGGCTCTTAGTTTTTGACATTTAGATGTCTTTCGAAAAATTATGGATAAATCATTCTTTTTACGATCTTTCAACCTTCTCAAGAAATTATCATAAGAATGTCAATAGAAGATATCTTCCATCTCGATTTAAATGTAGCATTTCGGTGAAATTGATGTTGAGAAGAAAGATTAGATATGATTACATCGATCAGAGGTTTTACACTTCTTTATCATCAGAGGTGAGTTATCAGTGTGAGAATGACATTCAATTTGATAAGCCACATTTTTGGGGGCATGTCAAGCGACTTCTTTCGAACCGCATATCTCGAGAACAAAGATCGATCATCAAAGTCGTCTATCATCAAAACCCTTTGTTTATAGATTTATTTATCTTATCTCCATCGCCTTCTTGACTATCGAAAAATTTCGAAAGATATTCTCTCCTAGATTTCCTTGAATCGAGAAAATTTTCTACTCCGTACCGTTTTAACTTTAACGAATAATTGACCTAAATGAGAAAAACATCTTATAGACGTCCATTACTACTGCTCTTATAATGTTTTCTCATTTTCAATGATATTGACTTTCGTAATTTTTGAAAGTTTTTTTATTATTTCAAAAACGATAGGGTTTGTAGCCAACGCATATTCAACGAATCATACCCTGACCCAAAGTGATGCCTCAGTTCATCTATCGCTCGCCTGATGGCAGAAGTCTATTTGGTCCCTGGCGTTCTTCGTTGTCCTTAGAGAATGTTCTACAACATCTTTGATCAACTTTCTCCAAAAAATTTTTGATAATTAGTTTTTGACTATATACCGCTAGATAACCAAACGTAAATAGGAAGTTTACAAGAAGTAGACGGGCTTGAGGTACTTTACCCCTTAAATATTACACTGGAATATTACTAATAAATAATTACTAATACTATTATTACTAAAATTTCAGTACTTCACCGATCCGATAGAGATTTGATTGAGCTAAATAAAGTTTCTTTTAACTTTCATATGATTGTTTAAAAATGGCCTATACTTCTGTGATGAATTGGTAAAAAATGAGATGAAATACTGTAACATGTAAATATAATACTGCATCTTTAATAAATATCATTCTTTTTACTTTCAATCATATAGTTTCTCATTTAAGTATTAGAGTCCTTTTTTGATCCTACTGTAAAAAAATATGTTTTAAAATAAGTTAAGCATTCATCTTGCTCAGGGGCACTTTTTTACACTCAGTATGTAATCACTGTAAAATTGAATGAGAATATATAGATCCTAAATGAAATTGAAAAAAGATACTTTGATTTGTTCTCTTCATGAGAAGCACGGTTATGGTCCCAGACTTGAAAGATGAAAGGGAGCATCGATGTTAGTGCCTCATTTAATTTAATATCTCTGCTCATTATGTATCAAAAGTAGAAGATATCGCGGAAATTTTTACGTGACGTCGACAATATAGTCGCAGTAGGCAAAATCTATCAACCTTGTAAGTTTTAAGAACTATTATCTTTTGAGTACGTTAGTTATTCCATCCAAACTATCCCACGCTTTAATAAACATGTACGTATTACCAGGAACTTAAAGAGACATAATACAGGTAATAATGAGGAATTGTAATTTCAGAAATACAACGCTATTATCGAGCGACTCCATTTCTTTTTCTTTGTCCAATCAAGTTCTTCGGTGCGCGATTCAACTTCAGAAGCACTGAGAACTATTTTCCGCCCAATAAAAATCAATAATCTGTTGCCTACGTGCTTAGGCGAAAATTCCGGGTGTAAATGGTAGTTATACTGATATGAGTGATCATAAAACTAGCTCATCGGAATTCCTACTGAAGCACGTATCGGCAGTTAACGGCAAAGTATATTTTCTCTCGTCTTACCAATTCTTCGATACCCTTTGCCCTCTTTCGTTTAATCTATTCCGTTTTTCGATGAAATCATATGATGAACACGAGGCTGATAAGAATAAGGCTATAAATACGAAATTCCAGGAAAAATTTGCTTTGGATGACTGAGTCTTTATAACTTTAAAAAGGTTTTGGATTCTCTATGTATAAGTAAAAGTCTGTAATTTCTTTCCTTTATCAGAGCATAAACCCCAAATCGACAATATTCCTGATATACCGAAAGTAGGGTAACATTATCAATCAAAGAATTGTTCTAAAATCCATTTTTCCATAATCTTACAGCAGAAATCTCAAATGTCAAATGTTCAATTCAACGATAAAACGGGGGTTAATTTCTGCGAGAAGTTAAAATAAATCAATATTCAATATCATACCTTATCATAATTCAAATTAAATGAAGAATCAAGTATACAATTTAAGTATTCACAATATCAGCAACACTTTATTTAATGAATGAAACATCTAATATGAAATATTAATCTACTCTGTGTAAGGAATATATGGATTAATTAAAGTACTTAATTTATTGTTTTTTGATATTCAAATAATGTAAGAGATTATTTTATAATAATATTTTTATTTAAAATACTAAAACAATAAGTCTTATGATATATTTAGAAAATCAATATTGGATATTATTTATAAAATTTGCCGAATTCTTCACATTCATGCTTTGAAGATTTCATGGTCATTTAGATTAATGTCATAAATATAAATATAGAAATAGTTCAGTCATTCAGAATTTTTAAAATTGGAGAAATTTGCATAATGAAGGATTTAACGGTTCATGAAAGCAGGAATATACACAAATTTAAATATAAATTTATAAAAATACATGAAGTGGGCTGTAAATAATTTAAAAGAAAAATATAAATATTATTATTTATATTTTGGGGTCAGCATATTTATAGAAAAAGTTGATCAAATTCATAACATTTGATACAGAGATTGCGATTCCGTGCAACATCGATTAAACAATCCCACGATTGTAAAGTAGAAGTAAATTCATATTAAATACATAATAAATGTTATCAAGATTAACCTTTTAACTAAAACCCGAGTTTCCGAAACATAGGAACATTTAAAAATATAATTTTCAAGTTACTAGCAAGGAAGCGGTGTCAAGTGAATCATTCTCATTAAATATTAAATACATGAATACACTCACATGCATTTATAATAAAATCTATATGTTCAGGCGTTACTTCTTGGAAAGACGTCCTGAAGATGATAAGAAATTAGTGGAACCGGTCGCATAATAAAAAATAATGTGGAAGTAAATGAAGTTTGTAATTTCTCAAATACGCTCTGTATATATAGTAGTAGATTTACATTGCTACAGTTAGAAACGTAACCGTTGTTTAAAACAAGCAACTTATGCTCTGAACTGTAGATTGCCATAGTCGTGAGTTGCAGGATTTAGGTTTTTTAGGTGGCACTGTATGCACAATCATGTTTGCAGAACACGACAAATAAGGCTCGTATAGCCGTAGACTTTCCCCTCCTTTCTACTTACAGCGGCCGTAAGATATCAATTGATGTGCATTTCCAATGCATTTACCGATTGAAATATGCGATAATTTTAGAGCTATGTCTATAATTTTATTCCTCCATGAAATTATATTTTTTGAGATTTAGAGAAGTGGACGTAATTTTGTAACATTCAAGAAAATTGATATCTTGCTAATCAATAGTACCTCTCAAACTCACGTGCAAAGTTTGCGAGAACATCGCTTAATTTATAAGTAGCTAGTTCAGACGATTCAAAAGCTCTACTAGATGAGTAGCGAGAAAAAATCATTGAAAGAAAATAACTATGTTTGCTCAGGCAGTCTCACCACAGTAAAATAACCCTCCGTTAGTTAGCTTGTTTCAGCCATGGTTGCCGTCGTTTTTCTGATCAAAACTTACAGTTCAATTAAAATCCGTTTTTTTCCCTTGAGTTAGATAGTATACTTTTCGGAAGTAAATGCTGACCGGTAATTCCCTCACAAGTTGGTGGAGTACAAATAATTTTACAAATTTGAGAAGTCCAATTTCTAAAAGTCAATATGAGGTGACCCTAAATCAATTTTTTTTCAATAATGAATTTTTTGTCATGACTTATCAATAAAAAGAAGACATCAAACATATATCCTAAAAGTATTTTCTCTCTTGCAGCCAATCGTTTTAAAAATATCCAGTCATTCAATTAATTACGAATCACATGCATGTATCCATATTTATATATGTATCATATTATTATACGCTAGGATAATTTCATCCATGGAAAAAGTGGAGAGAGTAATTATCTTAGAGAGAAGAGTAATTTTCACAAGAGTCATAATTACTATTATTACTACTTGACTCTAATAGAAGCTGCAGAGAAGGAAAGTGATTTCACTAGTCAAATATATTTACAATCTAAATACAAAAATACAGGACTCATCATTTATCGAGTATCTCACTGATATGTTAATTCTTTTATCAAAAACTTCTGATGTAACTAAGGCACCTCACCTGCATTTCCGTAATATATAAACAGGATATTTGCTTAGTAAATGTTATTTGTTAAAGCTTACAGTTATTGATATTCTTATTAATGCATGCGATAATAAGATACAAATGTCATCATCTTTTACATTATAAATTACTTAAATCGTACGATAATCTTCACATAAGGGGAAAAACTGTCGAAAGACTGTATAATAATGCTACATGAGTGCTTGTTTTGAAATAGTACATGAAGAAGGGAAAATGATTTTCATTTATAGATTCTATGGCTTCTCCAAACGAAAATATCCAGTTAATTCGTTTCATTTACAATGTTTACATTCATAATTCTTTACCGACAAAAAATCTTTCCTTAGTTCAACTTTAAGAGAAACCGGTAGATGGCGATGAATCGCATACGATATGACTGGCTGAATAACCCACTTTCGGATTTCATTTGTGCGCCGTAGTGCTGCGCAAGAGAACACATCTTACGCATTTCCTTTACTTAGAAGGCTGCGTGTATCAAAGGTACTTAATAATTATTAGGTTTCAGAACAACTAGTATACCATGGCAGAAGAATCGGTATCCAATGGAGCATCGAATGGTGACGTTCCGGAGATAGAACTCATTATTAAGGTAAGTTGACAATATCACTTTCACCTTTAACTGCAAGTCACAAATGATAAGTTGCCATCGCGCACCTTGTTTCTAATGCACGTACGGCGAAACACTTGCTAGTGGACTAGTACATGACTCTCGGAGCTCAGGTCCTCCCAAGTTGTTTAGTGCAGAATTTTGTATTTCATAATCATGTGGATTTCGGTTCATATCCTGCTATCATTTTCCCGCCTTTTATAATTTGGGTGTGCAATTTATGGCTGATTACACCGCACTCTGAATTTCCTAATTTTATTTTTCGAAATCCTGCTACGTATTTCGTTGTTGATAATAATATAACTACCCCTTCCATCGTTTGGAACTCCCCCTTTTCCGATTCTTCCTTGCATTCCATTTCTCTCGTTTTAGCGTTGCACTATCTCAATTATTGGTAATGGTAATTTTTCGCTTGTTATTGTAGCATTTCCACGTGAAATTGGTGTAAATAACCCCTATCACGACTTCATGGATGGATAGTTACTTTTTCGCTAGGTGTAACAATGAATGTTTAAGAGATGGTAATTTCTGGCGAAATGAATAGAATTTATGGCTTCTTTAGTATAATTTATCCATTTTTTGTAACGTAAACAAAGAGGAAACACCCCTCCTTACAATCATGTCAAATTTTAACATTATTGATAATATGTTAAGTATTTTATAGACGCTGCATCTGTATTTTGCGGTGCATATAGTTTTTTAACTGCAGAATATGACTCAGACGAGATTGATGGATATTACCATGGAAATGTGAAGGTTTCTCGTACACAATGAAAACCTGTTCCATTATTAGGTTCCCTGACCTGCTTTAGAGCTGTTTTCTCCCATGTGCAACCTTCGTTTTCTCCTTTAACAATTCCACATTAGGTTCCGCAAATCTACTTAAAACAACCTAATCTATAATAATAAGAACGTTTCGTACGAACTGATGCATCTAGAAGAAGATAAGTGTCGAACTCAGGCAGGATATGCCTAGATCTTGATTTCCCTGTTGCGCAAGTTCATTTACAAGAAGACGATTCCTTACGGTTTTTTTTTAAAGATAGGGAACGAAAATTACGTCATTGTATTCGTATGAAAGGCTGTAATGGAAACCTGGGCTCTTATCGAAAGTTAAACCTATTTACCCGTTATAGGAAGGTTTTGTCTACACATGTGTCCTCTCAAATGAACGCAACGTTCCTGAAATGAGTATATTTATTTTCTTTACTCGTCTGGATTCCCTCTCCCCTCGAATATTTCGCGTTCCGTCAGTAGCGTTGGTTATCAGTTACATCCCCTTTGATTTATTATCCATTCTTTGATGTTAGCTTATTCAACATTACTTCATCATCCTTTCTAGTTATTTTCCTTCCCGTCCCTTCTTGATGACTTCACCGAGCTGGCGTAGGACGTTGGATATTCCGGGGCGGTGCCTCTTCGTGACTCTTCGACTTCCTCCGCAGTTTCTAGTTGTTTATATTAGCGGTTTTCGTATTTCTGTTCCACTTCTTTTTCTATCTGGACAGAGCTACGTAGATAACCGAAAATGTTGCACGGTTATCGGTTGTTATATAGGTATAACTAGATGTTCAAGAAATTATGAATGAATGTCCTACCGTATATCTTTATTTATTCTCTATTAATTGAGGTAGTTTTACAGCAAGAGAAATCATATTCCATATGACGAACAGTTTTTGTCGTCATTAGATAAATTGTATTCATTGAAGTTGTAGAGCTAAAAATTCTTAAGTTCTTCAATGCTAGCTCCTGGAATTTTTTTTAACGTTGCAAAAATTTTTGCCTGCATCGCCACGCAAAATTTCCAGTGTATGCAGTGGATCGATTCCGTTAGTCTTCAGCGAGAAACATTGCTAGTCTCGTAACTTTCGATTTCGGATATCAGTGTTGGGAGAGACACCGATACAATACGCTAGAAATCTTGCGACCAACCGGCGATTTCGTCTCGCCTCTCTTATTGCATCTGCGGTTCGCCACGTCATCTCAGCCTCAGGTGCATCTCAGGCAAATTAGCGAGATACTCCTTACTCGCGGCTTACGCAATCTCGTGGCCTCGCGGTTTTAGCCCGTAAGGTTGACCGGTATCTTTTCTCCAGTTTGCCCGTGGCGAAGAATTTTCCGCCGGCGTTATGGAGATGACGTCACTCAGCCTCTCGAATGGCCTACGCCTTCGCACGCTCTTATCGTATGGCTCGTCGCTCAATCCGTTTCTCAATGTCTCAGTCGGTGCAGCCCCGGAGTGCCAGCGGGCGTCGCCCTCTCCGTGCTCCGTCGCTTCGGCTAGCCGATCCACGGGCGCCGCTAAGAATTTTTGCACAGCGGCACGAAGACCGTCAGCGCATGCGCTCTAGATGGGCGCGCGCTTGATGGTGAAAGGATGTCAGTGGGACGAGTGGGAGTGCCGCGCTTTTGCACCATACGGTCATGCTCCTTTCCGTTTTTGCTCGAATTGTCGAGCATATGGTTTTTGACCGTTGCCCAACTCCCCCGCTTGATGATAGTCGACGAACCATCAGGCGTTCTGGCGAACTTTTCGAGCTTCCGAATCCAAGTTCTAGTGAATTTATCTCGCGCCTTGTAAGCTTTTCCTAATTTTGTCCAGAAGACAATATGAATCATGAGTTGTTACCATCTTATTGTTACTGCCTATCGTCGACGAGGATAGAATGAGAACTATTAAGTGGCATCGAAATTAAAAAGTAAAAAGCCGATGTATTCGTGCTTAATTTGTACAATATGCCTTAAGTCTTTAAGTCCTATAAATTTTTTTATTAAAATATGTATGCAAATTAACAGCTGTGTTTATTTCAATTTAAGGAACATGAAGTTTACAGCAACATGGTAGTAAAGCGTAGTTTGAACACATCCACTGGTTTTACTGTTTTGGTAACATATTTGATATGTTGCTAATGTCAGGTGGCCACCTTCTTGAAAACAATTTATAGAATATTGTCGGCTATTGTAATCTTTGATTGAGTTGATCTAAAAAGTATTTTCATTCTTAGTTACTAAGGTCATCAAATAAATCCCTTCTAATTGCATAGGAATATTATCACAATATTGTATGGTATCCCCAGGTTATATTTTCCCAAGTATTTTACAAATAAGGGTTTTGAGAAAATAAAAAATTTCTAATCTCACAATAATCCATTTTTAAAATTTTATCCGCAATATATTTTCTAATCCACTTTTGTGAAGAATTTTTAACGAGTTTGGTTGGCTACAAAAGTAGACCCTGACCTTGGTAACTGAGATATTGGAGTGTCTCCTAGAGGTCATGTTTTTAAATCCTGCTTAAGGCAAAGATGATTGCATAAAGTTGAGTAAAATTGGATCAGTGCAGCCTTAGCAGTTGAGACGCCTGAGAGAACTCAGTAATAGCTCAACTTCTGCCCACTGGGAGACAAGTTGTAGATTTAATACCAGCAATGCTTTTCAATCCCTTATTTATATGCATGAAAGAGTTTTGTTTGCATAAAGTTTTTGGCGTAGATTTTGGAGTTGAAGATATATTAATTTTGTTGTTGTGAATAAATATCAGCAGTGGTAAATAAATGTTTGAAATTATTTAGAGTAGTTAATTAGAACGCTGATATTAAAACATGTAATTGTATACTCATTTTATTATCAAGCTCTCATAAATTTTATCAGAGATACAAAACTGTTAATAATATTTTTTAAAACTTTTATCAACTTATTATTGTGATAGGAATTCCATATTGTTTGTCTGCATAGATTTTTAAAAATATTTTCCGTCAACTTTCTATTGTGAAAATTTTTCTTTTAAACAGATTAGTTGATTATTTTTTCCTTAATTTACTAATGTTGGATGTAATCAATACTAAAATTAAATTCAGAATCTAAATATATTTTGGTAATATGTTGGAAAATTTCATGGTTATTAAGATTATGAATTCTTCTCACCAAATAAAGTCTTTTTGTTGCCGTATTTCTATAAACTTATTGAAGCTACAGCCTTATATCTTACACTAAAAGTACATTTCACAGATTTTTTATTATACTATTTTGGTAATACATATTAATTGAAAATACTTTGGTTACTTCTCAATTGTAAGGCATAAATTTAGTTATTTACTAAATTATTTGATTCTTGGTTTGCGAAAAATTGGATTCCGCTCATTTTTAAGTAATTTATTTTAATATATTAATAAATTGCCGGCCTCATTGGGGGAATGGTTAGCATGCTAATCTTCTAATGCTGAGGGTTCAAATCCCGGCTGAGGAGGAAATTTTCCTCTCAGGGTCTGGATGTCTGTGACGTCCGTTGTTGAGTTTGAAACCTCACTGTAATTGTTCCGTAAGAGGATGTTTGTGTGGTATTTGTTAATAAATAAATACATCGACTAGTAATGATATGTGTATAGAAAGAATTGTTATGAAATCTTGATAACTGTACAGTACAAGGATTTATTCTTGCCACAAATAAATTTATCTTATTTATAATGAGCAAATTAATTACATTGTTCTAATTAGTTGCTATAGTTCACTGTTTCATTAAAAAAGTTCTTGTTTGGAATACAAGATATTTTTGTTCAATTTGTTCAAAAATTTTGTGATTGCGAGATTGAAGAAGTATTAATACTTTAACTGTAGATTTACAGTAATATTAAAAACCCTATAAATAAAAGACTCAAAGAATAATTAAACATGCAATTGTTAGTTGCATATGGTTTTTGAAGTCTGGAATTATTTTAGTAAACTTTATTGAGATTATATAATCATGGAGCACATTTTATTTATTTTGATAGGCGTCTACCATTGATGGGAGAAGAAAAGGAGCATGTTTGTTCTGTCAGGAATATTTTATGGATCTATATCTTTTGGCTGAATTGAAAACTATAAGTCTGAAGGTTACTACTGTGGATATGCAAAAACCACCACCTGATTTCAGGTATTTCTTTAAACTCTGACAATTTTCAATTTTGTTTACATCTTCAGCCTTCCTTTCTAATTTTTAATGTGATTTGCTCAAATTTTAAAATAGTTTTATACTTCCATTTATAATTTCAATTAAACATATGAAAGAGGCATAATTAGGAAACTTTCAACAGTAGTCCAGATATTGGAACAATTTATGTTGGAAGCTTCTAGAGAGAAATATTTTCATGAAATAACATTTAGATAAATAGGCTTTTCAAAAGTACAAATTTTGTTATATTAAAATTTATTCATAACCTATTCTTTTTTGTTTTTGAGTTATATCTTAGCTATTCCTGAGACAATTGACTTATTCCAGGATTGCTTTGTAACTTGTTTATACAATCATGCATGAAAATTCCTTGTAGCTGATTGAAAAGTTAATTAACTAAGTGATGCTTCTCTAACTTTTTGTAAAGATCTTTTGAATTAAATTCGTTAGTAATTTCATAAGTGTGTTATTGTGATGTTGCCAACTTTTCAATATTCCAGGACAAATTTTGAAGCAACACCACCACCCATTTTAATAGATAACGGCCTTGCTGTTTTGGAAAATGAAAAAATTGAAAGACATATAATGAAAAATATTCCAGGAGGGCACAATCTATTTGTGCAAGATAAGGAAGTTGCAACACTCATCGAGAATCTATATACTGTATGTTTTTAACTCTAATTTTCCTAATTTCTTTATTTTTGCTTAAGTTGGTGAGGAGTCCATGTGTGTGAGGAGTGAAGACATCTCAATTTTGCTTTCTTTTACATTGCAGAAATTAAAGTTGATGTTGTTGAAGAAAGATGATATGAAAGTAAATAATTTGATGATGCATCTACGCAAGATTGATGAACACATGGGAAAGAAAGGAACCCGATTCCTTACTGGAGATACTATCTGCTGTTTTGATTGTGAACTCATGCCCAGGTTACAACATATTAGAGTTGCCGGTTAGACTTTTTCTTAAATTACTATGTAATAGTAAACTTTTTTAGTCTTTATTATTCATATTTCTATATTTCTGTTAATTACTTTTAATATTCACCTCCTGGCCATGTTTTAATATTTAATTGAACCTAATGAGATTTTTTTATGTTTGAGGAAGGTCGAAAAAAAGTACACCATGGATTCATGGTTATAATAAATGTGATTCATTTCTGTGGCAACTGGTCTACGGTACTCATTTAATATCTGTATTAATGTTTTGAAATGAGCCATCAATTAATACTTAATTTTAATTCAGTTAATCTGAACAAATATTAGCCTTTTATCACTTGGTGATACATACTTGATGGATTTAGTTATGCTCATTTATTTGTCATAGTTATTCTTAACAAGTATATATTGCCTTCTTCTGAGCCTTTACTGATTTGAAAATAGAGCACTATTGAAAAGGATCCCTTATACTGAATATCAAAGATAAAGCCTAACATGTATGCAATATCAACCTCAGCACACACTTTCTTTGCTTTTACGGACAATCCTCTTGAAGAATGTCAGTTTTTATAAGTGCAAATATATTAGAAGTGTGCTCAAAAGTTAAGCTATTAAGGTGTACTCTAAGAAATTTGACTGCTATCATTTCTAGTAAATATTTTTTTCCCATTAGAAATATGAATAATAGAACTATAAGTATATTATATAAGTAAATAATATAGTACATATAAGTAAATTAAAAACAATTCAGCTGATGAAATGAGGATCTGCTAATCAGTATTAGCTCTATGAAGGATACAATATCCATGTGCAAAAGTGCTTCACTATAAATGTATCACCAAATGTATTCAAAATTTCAGCTACAGTTGACGTTAATTAAACCATCCACTTTATTTAAGACAATAATCTAGTATTTTATCCCATTTTAGAAAACTCTTGGAGGTTAAATCAATCTATATTTCATACATTCTTCATTCATTATATATAAACTAAATAGTTCATACTGTGGAATATATGTAAGATGTTGTGGAAGTATATTAGTCTCAAGTAGTAATCAGTCAAATTGAAAGAAAGTTAGTTCATGTATTTCGGAGAAAGATTTATAATTATTTAATCCTAGTTAAATAGGTAAGAATTTTGACTAAGGAAGATAACATTATTAGGGATCTTAGTTTTTTATAGAATATATAATGAAAGTTATAATTTGTTGGCGTTGGCTTGATTTCTGTTATTTGAAAAATTTCAATTACTGCATGAGACATAATTTGTTTGGGGGTCATTATTTTTTGGTCTGATTTCTTAATACCAAAATAAATAATCATACTCAGTTACTATGAAGCCCTCATGTATATGAGGACAATAAATTTTAGGTATTATATGTCTGCTTGATAAAATAAGACCTAGCTCATTCCTATATTGGGTTGGTAATGGAAAACAGATTAGTTTTATTTGCTACCAGAATGGTTTTATAAGTTAACCTGTTTCTTAAATTCTAAAGTTAATAATTTATCATCTTTACAGGTAAATATTTTGCAGATTTTGAAATACCAGCTGATATGGTTCACCTGTGGCAATATATGTATCATATGTATCAATTGGATGCCTTTACGCAAAGCTGTCCAGCTGACCAAGATATCATAAATCATTACAAGCTGCAGCAGGTGGGGGTCAGTTCGCTTTCTCTCTTACTAATCTCCTCTTACCCCCTAATACCCTTAAAATAAATTATACCTATGTAAATAGAATGAGAAAAAGGCATTTTAACTAATTGTTTTACTAAAATGTGGTTTTCTTCTTGCATGATGAATATTTTCATTTTCTTCAGATGCACTTAATACTAGTAATTTTAATCTTCATTTTTAACATTAATAATTACAACAAAATTAATGAAAGTCTTTGGTATCAAAGTATTCTTTTTTGGCTGCTACTGATAGATAAAAATGAATAAATTCCTGTCATTATTAGAAATTATAATTAACTTTGTACAGTAATTTGGACATGGACTTCTGTCGTTGGAATTATTGAAAGTTTATCTCTTCTCCTTCGTATTTTCTTCTCACTTAATACATTTTGTAAAGGGTATGCATTATGGTACTCCTATCATTTACGTGCAACAAAGGATATAATATCCAATATCAGTACTGTTACTGAACAATGAATTTATCACAGTTTTATTGTCATTATGAGAGGGATTCTCATTCATCATTGTTTTATGTAAATAGTAATTTCTCATTAAAATCCACCCCATAACTCTTTCTTAAAAAAACATGAATCAAATTAGCTGCAGGTCTATACTAATAAAAAACAGTTTTAAGTCCTCTGTATAAACCAACCAAAAGAACATCATCCTAATTATACAGTTATAGAAGGAGAAGTATTATTTATATTTTAGTATTTATTTTGCTATAATTATAATGAGAACCAAATGAAACATTACTGAGTTTTGAATTCAGATACCAATTATTTCTTTTTTCATTTGGGATGTTTGCCCATAATGAACTAGTTCTGATAATTGTCCTGAATGACTTCTGTGAAGTGCCTAGACATTATAAAAGAATAAAAAATCGGTGCCTTTTTCTTGTGTTCTATATGAGTGTGTTAATTTCTGACATAATATGGTTTCATCTAAATATCAATTAAGAAATATCTAATGCAACAAACTAAGAATATTTTTGTTCTATTACCTATAAATCATCAATTCTTATTCATGATCTTTTTTCTATCTGGAATGCTTGGCCTTAATGAATCCTTAACATATAAAGAAGTACATTGAATAAAAGAATGGTGTATGGCTCTTTGCTTGTTCCTTTTTTAATTTGCTTTGCATGGAATTTAATAACACACCCTAAAAATTGCTCATTGAGAATAACCTAACTTCTTTGGAAGCAGTCCTATATGGTTTTCAATATTTTTTCACTGAGTGGATAATATTTTCAAAGAAATCTCTCTCTTTTCTTTTCCTAGGGAATGAAAATGAAGAAGCATGAAGAACTAGAAACTCCAACTTTCACAACATCTATTCCTATTGAGGTGTCCATGGATTAGAATGTTTTTCGTAATATATTAGTAAAAATTGAGGCATATGAATTTTATGAAATAAAGGTAAAAGTGGGCAACACATGTGTGTATTAAAGCCTTCTAGTTATATGCTGAATTATATTAACAAATTATGGACATCAAATGCCTTTATTACAATATATGGAAGCAGTTTTCAAGTTGTTACCAAGTAAAGAATGGCACCTGCTGTGTATTATTGATGTTTGCTTCCATTTTGTTAATTTTCATTTGAAATAATGATTACTTCTTACATTGTGCCAGCATTTTAGTTTCTTATCCACATGTAATAATTATGTAGCATTTATATTGTCTAACTTATTTTTCTTTTCATCAATTTTCACTTTAAATAGTTTTTAAAGTGCTAGTTTTATTTTCACAAATACAAATATTTGTGCTACTCTGTTTAAAATTCCATTGACAAAAAGTCAGTTGGTAAAATTTAAAGTCATGAATACCAGGACTTCTTGTATTAAATGGTAAGATAAGGTTAAATACCATGCAAGACAAGGATATTGAAAATATTGTTGTAGTCCTTCTTTTTATAGTCATGTAAGCATTCAGTAACAGAAGGCTTTCACTTTTCTAACTCGGTTAATTTTTTCATGGCAATTCCAAATGAAGCAGCGTATAGCATATCTACTTATATTTTTTATGAAAAGTTTGTTGTACTTCCAGTGCTGTGGTTTTCTTCATCTCAATGAAAGAAAAATGTGTGAAATTATGAACTTAAATAAACTGCAATGTTAATATATTCGTGTTGCAAGAGTTCATTTTGTTTTTGGATATAATTATGTACCATAATAATTGTTGTTTGAAAAATTTTATTAGGCTCCAGGCAATTAAAATTCTCTGTTCAGCTGAGTTAAACTATGGATGTTAATTAACCTGCTGTGTTAATTATGCAATATTGAAGTTATTGTTCCAACTTATTGAATTATTCAGTTCTTTACCTTGGTTACTGTTCTTTAGGTAAGGAGTTTCTGAAATGGGTTCATATTAAATTCATCTGGTATCTAGCAGTGATTAAATTTGCTCATTGTTCTTGCATGAAATTGCATTTTGTGATTTAAATTGGATAAGCTTCAGGTACATATATATTTTCTTACAAAAATAAAGTTTACTTATTTTATGCATTTAAATGGATCCTTGTTTGTCTGAATATATTGCTTGTAAAATAAAACATTTATTTTTGCAGCCAAATGGATGTGGTTTGAATTTGTCTTTTTATTGCACTAGAGTATCTATGCAGTTTTAAAAATTTTATAGTTTCCCCTGTTTTTCTTATCCATGTTGATATTTAGATGAGGATTGGATTCAGTACTTTCAGGGAAACCAGGATGGCATTTTTTTAATGGAAGCTCTGGTGGTGGTCGAAGAATTTTTGTTGTTTTTTATTTCTGATATGAATCCAAAATACCCGCTCTGTAGCAAGGTTTCTCCTGTCATTTATTTAGGAGGCCTCCTTTCTTGTAATCAATCACAATTTACTATCTAATTGTTAATTAGAAGCTGATTTTTTATTTAATATGGTTCATTTAATTATATGCTTTAGATGGGATTTATTTTTGAATTGCTCTATCATCGTAATACTTCTTACTGCATTGATCTCTTAAGACTATTAGCTTAATGCTGAAATCAAAATATTGCGATGATCTTATAATCGATTGCTTCATCATTGTGATAATCATCTTCTATTATATTTGAAAAATCAAGAAAATATTTCTTCATATTATGATTATGATTGACTTCAGTACCTAGCTTTGTGTAATTTCTTATGAGCAAAGCTCAAAGTTGTCTTAAAACTTAATGAAAACCTGCAAGATATTCTATAAAAGAGTGGAATGTTTAGGAAGTCAAAAAAATGACCACATTTATCATCATTGATTAATTTACTGGGTCTAAATTAATTTGAAATTAATTATGAAATTTTAATTGAAAGTAATTCTGAAAATTAAGTTTTAGAAACCTGGCCAGAAATTAATGTTTTCCTACATTTCACCCTCCTAACTCCTGGTGGAACGCAATTAAAAGTTTACATAGCCAAATTGGGTCAGGATTTTTAATCAAAACTTGTTTAATTTAAAGGTGAATTATTTTGTGTATATGAGTGTTGAAATGAAATATAATGAGAATTGAAAAGAGGGTTTGTTTTTTATAAAAGATATAATATAAATATATAAGAGTGAAATTTCACCCTTATATGATAATGCATTTACTTTATTAACTATTTGTGTGTTGCACTTTTTGATTGAGCAGCAAGTATCTCTGAGCTTGTTAGTTAATTAAAAAAATTAAAAGTTTATAACCTTGAGGAATCATGCAAATATAGAATTAATCTATATAGTACATCTCATCTCCCTTCTGAACTAAATCAGTGACTATGGTAAATTTTCACTAATTCTTATAATGTTTTTCAAATCATGGCTTGAATGTCAAATTTGAATGAAGTAATCAGGAGGTTATAAAGTCTAATTTCCCCCAGCTTGAAAAATTATAGTTCTATAATTTAGTAAGTACCTCTAGGTATCATGGAATCATATCTTCTCTTTCATTAGTAATTACAATTGAGATTGAAATATAATGTAAAACAAAATGAAAAAATAGACAAGATATTAATATAAATATATCATTATCAAAGAGTGAGTTAGAAACTCCCCTCATTTCTAGTAAGTCTTAATCTCCCTTCAACTATTACAGTAATACTATGTTGAATACTAACTAGTAAAGGCAGCCATTCTAATTATATTATAGTGACTATGACTTTTATTTCTTGAATCTTATTGAAATTTAAAATTTTGATGTAAACATTATTCAGCAATAATTATTTCTCAGCTTTCATTCTAGGTGAGAGATTCACAAAACAGAACTGACAAATGATAGATATATATTCCTCAATATTTTGCCATAAGAAAAAGAAACTAGTTTTGCCTCAACGCTAGTAAGAATATGTAAAATAACAATCTAGAACACCCATTAAAAATAATTTTCACTTCAAGCGAACAATTCATTTTACTCACTCTATAGGGTCATAAATTATATAAAATTGAGTAAGCTTCATACAAAGCCAATTTGAAGATGAAACTGACGTATTCATTTCCACCAAATTTCATCTCTCTATTTTAAAAATCTCTTTCGTGAATAAAGGATCAAGTCATGATTCACAAGTTAAAATTTCCGTAACTTGAGTTGTGCAAAGTAAAGTAAGTAAATAAGCTTATTCGCATTAAAGTATCATATAAAACTAAACTCTAAGATCCTTCATAAATGTAAATAATTTTGGATAAGAACAACTATTTAGAATAATATTTTTGAAATATTCAGACTTAATTAAGAATGCATTCATCTTTTAAGAATGTTGCGCCAAAGATTCATATTCAAATCACACTGCCAATGGTTTACCTTCGATCTATCGATCGTTGTAATCGAGTTCTAACGATAGATTCTGTTATGTTCGAAAGTTGTCGGAAAACCAATTTTGCGGTAATTTTGTCTTGGTAGTAATGTAGGAGAATGTCGAAGAAAGGCCCTCCTAAATTTCACAAACAGTTAGTAAGAGATGTTGAGAAGCGAAATACTCATGCATTTGTTGAACGGGAAGTAGTTGTTGGCACATTTATCGATTCGAAACAAAATAATAAGGAGAAGGCTGCTTTGAAGGGGATAAAAGACGCCTCGAAGGATACGGAATCAATAATTAATCGAAAGGTAATACGTAATTCTTAGCTCTTAAGCGCTCTTACCGTCAATGTGGCCTTTTCCATCCTTAATATCGTGAGACGTTTCGTGATACTCGCCCTTGGTTTGCTACACACTGGAGAGGGTTGAGAGGCTTTGTTTATATTGGAATTAAGAAGTGATAGTTTTTCAATTAGCACTGTGATTTTTAGTTATTTGTGTGCGTTTATGGTTAAATTTTTGAAAATTTGATTAAGGCGTCATAACTACTGATGAGGGATATATAAAATTTTGAAGAATGCTTAATGTAAATTTCATCATGTCATCATTCATTCTTAATGAAAGAATGTTTCGGATAACTTTCCGGGTATGCGTTTATAAGAAACTGAACCAACTAAATATAAACGTTTTGATCATGAACATTGGCTTCACTTTGTACCAAATATCTAATATTCTATTTTCAGGCATCCAAGAAGTTAAATTTTCCGTTTGATGAAGTCTTATATCATGGCCTCATTCCATTAAACGATGGAAGACCAGCTACATCTCTTCTGCCATTTAAACATCTTCCTCGGCCTCCTAGAAAGTTAGATCCAACAGTTGAACCAGCACAGATTCCTCATTATCCTAAACATGAATTTTTCTTTCTTCAGTTTTCTGTCAAGGGGCTAGAAAAAAGTTTACAAAATTACAAAAAACCTATTTTTGGTTTGCCAGACTGTGTTAAAACCTATAAGGACCCAAGAGACTATGATGGGAAAGAGAAAAAAGTTACCCAAAATCCCTTATTAAATGTTGTTCCTTATGAAGAAGATTCATCAGGTTTGCGGAATTTCAAGCAATTGCATACAAGCTTAGGAATTGAGCAACCAAAATTACAGTATCATTTTGATGGTTTTGGACTTCATAGAAAAAGTCAAGTATGGAGATTGTGAAGCAAGTGGACCTTCAGACAAACCAATGTAGCAAGGTATTCTTTGTGAATGAAGATTGTATATCTTCACTATTATTTTGATAATGAAGAAAACCTGATTTATCACAAAAAATTTTGTGTGCCTTTGTTGAAGGTTAATGAAGCAATTAATAGGTGTATGAATTATATGAAATGATTTTTCTTCATTCAAGATATTTTGACCTTTTACTCCAATTTTATACCTGATATTCACAAGGAAACATTCTAGGAGATTTATTTGTGATGGACTTCTCATTGTTCAATGCAATTTTAGGTTACTGAATTTATATTATTAGCATAACATCATTCCTAAACTATTTTTGTTGAATTTTGTGACTTATTCTGTTTTATAAAATGTTGACAATTCCATCACTGAATAGAGAACTACTGCTGCTAATAGAAATGCTCTTTGATATTTTTTGTAATCCTATTTATTAAATTATATTTGGCATAATTTTATGTATTCTTGTTGATAATATATATATTTCTAATTCATAATTTTAAGAAAATATTAACAAGCCTCTCCTCATATTGTGTGAGTATTGAGTATATTATTTATGTGTTCATGAAGTGTAGCAAAGTGTATACTTCAGAGTGTTTGTGATTGTTTTGAATATTGAAGTACAATTTTAAGGAACAAGGAACCTGTTGGATTTCATTCAGTACTATAAATTATCATAAGCACCAAAATTCCAAATTTCCTGAGAATGACAAGGCTAATTTTAATAATGATAAGTGTTTTTAAGTAATTGTAGATTTATGTATTCCATTTTTTTAAGGTATACCAAAACCTTGTCATTAAAACGATCACTGTATTACTTGATTGGTGACTACTAAATGGTGTTGTATTCACTGACACAGTGGATTATGTCACATGAATCGTTTTGTATTATTTTTCTTGTCTCTGTAACATACAATGGATGCACAACTATTTCAAATAAAATGTTTTATTCTCCTCTTTTAATTTTCTGAATTACTCTCTGATGAAATTCAGCAAGATAGACTTCAAAAGTATTTTGTCTTATCTCTTCAACATTCGAATTGATAATCTAATTACATGTTAATTCAAAATGTTCACATATTTAGGCGATTTAAATTAATATTCTCAAGCTGATATTGATGAATTTTATACATCAAAAGAAATATTGGATTTTTAATATATATAAAATCCAATTTTGGATGCAATGTATTTGTTCTCAAATATTTGTCCGTAAAAAAAGTTGGGAACAGTACAGTCGCTAAATAAGTTTCCTTCTATTTGGCAGTTCTCTTAAAATTAAGTTTTTATTTTAAACTATTTAGTCCCTAAGAATATATTTAATAATTGATTCTTCTTGGTTGAACTGTCTTTGTTCGGTATAGTTAGGTGAAATTTACCAAGAACCACCCTTAAACATTGTGACACACCATCCTAAAATTCAATTGAATTCAAAATGCTCCAGGTGGTAATTAATGAAATGAGAATATTTCTATCGACTTCATGTATAGAGGCATGGGTAATTTGCATAAAATTTAAGTAAAAATATAAATGTGCCTGATTATTTGAGGTACATTTACTTGTGTTTGTAATAGGCATGTCATTCTGTTCCATTATGCAGCATCTCTTTCAGTGAACTACATCTTTTCACTCTATTTTCCCTGCAGTAGATGCATTTTATGTGTTTTTTGGGTGAGATACAATTCTTCTACGTAAACCCTAGACATTCTTATTGGGTTGTATACCTACAACCTCTACTTTTGTAAATTTAGCCTCGGAAATTTTTAAATTTTCATCTTGAAAGTGCCCTATAATATTATATATACTAAAATAAATAGGTACATTGTTATCTGTTTACAACTTTTTTGTTTTCACAGTGACTTAGTTCATGATTTAAGGTAAAAGCTGAAATTTCACGCAATCATTTGGAATACAAAATAAATCAAATGAATTAATCTTCATTGCCATTGATTACAACTCATGAAAGTTAGGGTTATGATTTTGGCAGTTGGAGTAGTTTCAAATAAGAAGAATTTGTTACATATACAATCACACACACATAGTCTACTTCCATTTGCCAGAGTTAGTTGCCAGTGCTGCAGTAAGCAATCACAATGAAATATTGATGATACAATTTATAATGAACTTTGCCATTGCCTATTTATGGAAATTTAATGAACAGACTGATCTTTCATTAAGTTTTCCTTGAAATGCCAGAGATAAAACAGTAAATGAAAATTTCTAAGAAAGTAAGAAAAAGGAGTTAGAGGATCAGAATCTAATAATTACCAAAATAATTATGGAAGGAAGCACAAAAATGACAGCACAGAATCAGTATACTAAGTACTTACTCTGTAATTTTTATGTATTGCACTCATTTCAAATGTTATATAAAATTAAAATTTTAAGATGTTGCTTTATTTATTATTTAGATTTTTCAAAATAATTTTTTTAAATAAACAAGAAATACCAGATTTTAATGTTTTGAAAAATATATCTCCATATGCTTAAAATTTTCCTTTATTAAAAATTAAATTCATATTATTGGTGTGGTAGAATAAAATACTTAGATAACTGGTACTTAGCTAAGTGATTTATAACGTGAATGACAAATCTGCAATTGTTCTTTGAGTTTTTCTATGTCTATATTATCGTAGAGAGGCAAGTGTCATCTCTATTTATTAGTAGGCAGTTTATCATTACGAGTGTATGAATATGAGATTTTACTTCAGTATAACGCAAATATCTACAGGCAGTGAATCAGAAAGAACTCCCGGTTGTAATTGTTTTATCATTATTGCGATTGAAAACAATGAAATTTACAATAATAAACTAGGAATCGTACTAGATATCTATAAAAAAATGATGCAGATATAGAATTTAATTCTATTCTGGTGCTTGGTTCACAGTTTTTCAACTACAGCTTAATCGACGAGTTTTAGACATGTAATGAGTAAACCATAAACTGACAAAGAAAACGGCGAACAACAAAACTAATCAAATCTGTTATAAGTTTCGATAGTGAACAAGTTATATTAAACCAATAACTAAATATTTTGGAAGTAGATTTTTCATATTAGCTTCTGTATTAGCTTTTCTACACGTTTCTAGAAAATAAATATAGAAATCCCGGTTTTGTAGCAGCCCAAAGCTCTGCATGATACAGAAAAATCACGAAGAGTAAAATTCTAGGCTAATCCGCACCACAAAGTTGCATAAAAATCAATAGTACAATTAATTGACTAAACATATTTTAAGGTCGATTCATCACTTAAAGATGCAATTGTAAGAATAAAAGCAAGAATATTTTTTTTAGAACATTTAATAATACTCTTAATACCCTTAATACTCCGGAAAGTTTTACTTGTGAAGACAATAAGGTCAGACAATATGGATCGTTTTAACATACTTAGCGAGGCTCAAATTTCCTCCTCAATCTCATTTACCCATTATAAAACCATTATCATGCTATAATAAAATGTATATATAATGAAAAATAGTCTTATAATTATGGGCAAGCATCATGTCTCAACAGTTTATTGCAAAATACACTTTATCTGTAAATTGTGCGACGGGGCACCATTGCTGATAATCATGTTCGATTAGATATAACCCTGGCATAACTGGACGGTATGTACTGCGATAGGGTTGATAAGATGTACCACAAGTCAAGTATCGGTTGTATCGCGCTTTCTGTCCACGAATGAGAAGGAAAATGAAGCTCTAGAATTGGTATAGGGGAAAGGAAGATACATGCATGTGTCGTGTGGGGATATAACCTATCCGTGTGCGTCTTTCTGGGATAGCGGTTGACATATTGCCGCCTCTGGTGATGACATCACATTGCTTGATGGTTGTATCCTGCTCTGGTGGAAAAGGGGAAGCTACTAGGTCCCGGCCGCGATAAATTGAGCGGAGGAAAACAAAAAATGTGGCATGCAGAATGAGACAGACTAAATTCTGTGACCTTTCCCCATCTTGTCGAACTGTTAGCCTGTTTTCCCATGTTTTCATACCACGGCGTATTTTTTACATGGGTATCTTAGTGATGCCAGAAGCACTTCTCGTGTCAAGGTTGCATTTATCCGATTTTTTACGCGCTTTTCTAAGAAAAATATTCTGGGGATATACATTTTGTCGGTGGAATTAAATGGTCAATAAGAAGATTTTTGGGGAGGCCACAAGAAATATTCAAATAGAAACTAAATGAAAAATTCAGCAGCAAATAAAAAAATCATGATATTGTTTGGACCTCATTTTACAGTATCCTTATACGCTCGTATATCCATCCATCGTAATCCCCCGCTTATATTTAAATGTTTTAATTACGTACTATTAAATTTAAAAATTAAATTGTTTGTGTTCTAATGTTTCTGATACTTGAGATTGAGGGAAGGAACTTTCATTGAGAACTTTTTTCATCTTTCCGCCAAATTTTGTGTTAACACATTCTGCAAACAAGGAACTATGAAATTAATTAAAATAAGATAGTGGCATAATAAAATAATATGATAATGTATTCCTTATTTACAAAGATTGATTAACCAAAGAAAGCTTTTAAACCTCTACTTTGTTACTTTTCAAAACCAAAATTTCAAATAATTTATTAGTTTATTTCAATGATTCTTAAGTTATTATGACAATTATAAGTCTCAAATGATACTTTAAAATAACCTCTAAATTCATTATATATATTTTATAAATATATTATTATTGTTCGCGGCTACAAAATGAAAGCTATGCTATTTCCTTTCGTCACTTCTAATACAATGCTAGGGGAGTCTTATATATTACGTGACGTCGATTCACTTATTAGCACGATTTCCGCTCATAGCCTCCAGTGGAGAAAGGAGGTTCAGTGGAGAGACCAATTCACTCATCTTTCCCAGTAAGCTTCATTCCTTTACCTTCTCCATGAAGATTATTAGGAGGGCATGAGGTCAACACCAACTATCGGCCCAACCACGTTTTCAAACTCCTGCAGCCAGATTCTTGCTTTTCTACAGCTTTGTATTTATTTTGTGTAAATCAGATTGACTCAGGTCCCTCTTATCAGAAGATTATCCAAAAAGGGTTACGTAAATATACTTTCTTCACATTCGAAGAGGCTGTGCGTTCGATGAAATGTGACACGTTTTCTCCTAAATCACTAAGTTTGAACAGAAAAATATGTATCAAAGGTCTTAAATTAGAAATTATTCATTAGTGTCATTAACTGTATATAAATCTTGATGGAATACTGTTAGTAATTCACTTATATAAGCATATTTTTGCCCTGAATCCTATTCTTGTTGGCGTGATGTAAAGAAATTGATAATGAATTAGTAAAAAGGCTTCAAATATAACTGAGGGAAGAATGGGAAATGAATTTATGGGATAATCTTAAGGGCGATATGATACGAGATTATTCCTTATGATAGGTGTTCTGAATATTTGTCAAACATAGTCATAACTTAAAAATATAAAAAGTCTTCTAAAATAGACTTCTACTTTTGATCTTAGTGTCTGAATTAGATCAAATTCTAGATTACGCCTTTTAGAGTCGACCACTTCGTATTTCAGGGTCAAGTCTTGAAGATATGAAGCCGATTTTCAGATCCATCAAGATCTTTTTCACTGATAAAAACTAAATGTATACAATTGTGCGTAATAAATTTTCGTATAATGATAACTCTTTAATCAAGCATGAACTTGAAGTCAAGAATCAACATGAAGTCTAGAATCTCTAGAATTAACTCTAGAATCGAAAGTATAAAAATTCGAAAAATACTTATACGTTAAGGGTTTGAACTAATTATCAGAAGGTTTTAGGGTAAGAAAATTATTGATTATTCATGTACCGAATTCCGTGTAGAAATTGACCCACTCAATTCTGTTTAAAAGGAGGGAAACTGAATCGTATTTGAATTCTGTTTTAAATCATTGCAACATTTGAAAATGGAGGGATATGACGAGCAGCGTTGAAACAAAGGGTAATGCTAGGGCATGGGAATCGGGGCAAGGTTAAGAAATGTTCGCGTATACTTGTTCACTTACTACCTTTAATTCATATAGACCCGATGGTACAGGTGAAAGTTGCAGTTCCAGGTGTTCAAAAGATGGAATCATTAAATATTTGAATAGTCAAATGGTCAAACAGTTAATTTTCTCGGAATTAAATCTTTGCCGAAATATTATTCATACTTCCATGTGAACAACTTAATAAAAGTTGATTCGGTGAAATATCTTGGAGTAAATTCAACAATAAACAAATATCTAACCTCGTGGCCCCTTCATCCCCAATATGTTTGGGTGAACAGTTAGCAAACATAGCTAAATCAAGAGAATCATATGTGATTTGTTAGTCATTCTTACTTCAGATTAATAAGCGGCATATTGGATACTGTTGGAAGTAATTCAATGGCAGTTAACTAAAGGCGCAGCCAATGCGTCTCGTTAAGAATTCCTAAGAATTACCCGAATGATTAAAGGACAAAGGATGGGAATGTTCATAAAAATTGAGGTTTAAATAACGCCATTGAGTACGGAATTTAGTTTGTAATCATGGAAGATATATCCGACATTTTGCGTTCTCTATACCGTCTATGACGTCCCGGCAGTGAAAGAAAAATCAAAGTATAATATGAGAAATAATAATAATAGAAACTTTGATAAGCCACTTTAAAATTTAGTTTTTCCTCAAACTGTTGGTGCACCCTGTCGTCGGGCTGTTTTCAGGGTGTGCGATGCATGTAGACCATGCAGCGAGCGATCTATAAAATGCACCTGGGAAACTGACGATCAAGGACGCCAAAGTAGGGCATCTTGAAGGTGAAATGGGGCGGACGTAATGCGTGTCCTTCCAATATTCCGGAAGTCGCACATTTTTCGAATCTACTTGGCGTTTGACTGCCGAGCACGACGTCGGCGCAGTAGCAGAATCACGAGAGGCTCTCAGGAGAGCTATTGTTCACTCAGACACACTCGTACCTCCACTGATCCACGCTTTCTCCAACACCCGTTCCCCTGCTGCACCCTCAGCCTTTGATCCTCTTTTCCCTAGCACTCCTCAAGTCGCCTTCTCCCTTCTCTTCTAACACACTTCTCTCCTATTCTACCTTTAATACCTCAAGATCCCCTTTGATCCTTTCCTTTTAGCCTCGCTCCCGCTACTCTCTCAAAGAATTCCCGTTTTTAATTATTTATTTTTCTCTCCACAGAGAAAAAAGACTTTATATGGCTTAAATATAAATTTCAGAATGTCGTTTAAGAGGAGTGCTGGTTCACAAGTGGGCTCCAAAAGCGATGGCTACGGAGTGATCAATTGCAGAATTTCCGATGTCCTAAATTTTTACTACATTCCTTAAGTGATCGATGAACTTCGTTCGAGAATGTAAATTCAAATTATTACTGCATCTTTGGGCTCAACAAATTCGGGGGTGATGATATTGGCTAAATATGAGATTGAAAATCAAAGTGTTGGAGGAAAATTAGTTGTCTAAAAGGTCACTCCTTAGAATTAATATTATAAGTTTTAAATCGATTTCTATACAACAAATTAATCTCATAAATTTCAAACTATACTGCAATTTACGCGTAGCAAATTGGGGTTACCTTAGTGAGATATAGTCCTTCAATCATTAAAATCTCTCATATACTTCTAAGTATTTTGTGCACGAAAAATCTTGAGCAAGAGATATTAAAAAGAATAAAGGAGGAATTCATTATGAACATTTATGTAATCGATTTTTTCGAAATTTCTTGCCCAAGTTTGAAATCGTAAAAACTACAACGTACATATCATTGAAACACAGAGTATTCATATCGTCTATGTTTATATTTTCATGACTCAGGTTTTTAATTTTAATGTTAAACGTTGTATTATTATAATATATTATCTTTTCCACGACGGTCACGTTGCTTTTGTTGTGAATCCTTTCTGAGATTGCCAACATTTTCATAATCAAAAATTTTCATTTTCGCATTTGCATCAAATTTTTTTATTGGAATACTTTAACCGATATTCGAAGCGATCGATTTCCGGACTAAGGATTAGCGGAGGATAAACATCCGAATAAAGGAGCTGTGTCCACCAACCTCGAATGCGGAGAGCGCTGTCTTCTTTATTTCGACTCATCCCTCACCTTTGACACTCATCTTCAGATCTCTCCACTTAATCCAAAGACAGGCACATCTTAACCTCTTTTGACACCTTGTAATTACCACGTATCGACCTTCTTTTGTTCTCGCCTTGAAAGAGACCGCGACTCCATTCAAAATCCGTCCCACTCGAGAAAGTGTATGATTTCTTTATTCGATAAGATGTCTGTATAGATAATTTCTAAGCTTCTCTATTAACGTTCGCGTATCACTCGTGGAACCTTCGAAGCAGTCTCACTTCTTTATAAGTATAGGCAGTGTTATTTTTGCTATATGTAGTTATTATTTTCTCCAGAAGATGGCAACACACCCGAAATAAGTAGAACAATACTTGCTCAGCGTGACCACTGGAATTCACCTCTGCTTGTGGGAATTCCTCAACGGTTAATTTTTCAAACAAACAACTGCGATTTGGAGATTTCTTAACGATCATGTTTTATAAAAGTTCATTTCCCTCATGGGATGATACTCGGAAAATTGCGACGATAGTGTCATCGTTTAACAAAAATATGATGAAATATTTGTATCTAATTCATAGACGCAATTTATTTATAAACATAATTTATAAGTTTCCTCATCTAGGCATAAAGCACTATTACCGCTAGCAATTGGATATTTCTGCCCGCACAAAAAGATTCATGCTAATAAAATTAATATGGAATTAATTTAGATGCCATTATTTTAAGAATAAATTGCGTATAAAATGTCTAAAGGCAAGGATCTTAAATAATTTTTGAGAAACATAAGCGAATATTTTTTTCCAAGAAAAGGACGCTTATTCGTTCATCTCTATTCGATTAACATACTTTATAATCCGTTTTAGATCGTTTTTTACTTCGATTTGCCATTCATGACCGCTGAAAGAATTTTCAAAATTCGTATTATAGTCCAAACGGCTTGAGATTTTAGCGGTAAAGACTCTGGGAAGGCTAAAACATAACCCGGAGTTTCATCTTCGTATTTTTACTTCTTCTCATCCACTCCCTTACATCATAACGCTGTTTGTCTTCACATTAACGCCCCCACCAAACGCATCATCGTCTCTCCTCTTTCACATTCATCTTCATCCCACTTTCCTCTTTTTTTCCTTCGGTCGCTTTTGTCTTTCATTATTAGAATTACTCGAGCTTCATTTATTTCTATTTTAAACCAACATATTCTTTCTTCTCTCATTTTAAATTTCTTTCCTCATCATTTGAAAATTACTTCTAAGTAATTAATTTTGCTGAATTTATCAACTTTGCGTGAATATACGAAAAATATTACAATATTTTCCTTTAAATAATTCGAACTATTTTTGATATGTTACAAAGGTTTTCTCCTTTTCTAGTTATTCATACATAAACAGATTCTCCTTATTTCTCCTAACTAACAATAAGAAGGTGACAGTCAGAAAACAATATTTAATGAAATAATGATAACAAAAATATATAATACTGTTACTTCTACTACTGAAGGAAACCTCAGGATTACATTTCTTCAAATGCATTTATTTTTCTCCTTCGTTAATTTTCCGATGTCTTTCTATCATAGACAAGAAATTTTCCTAGCAAATATAACACAATTGAAAGGATTTATAAGTTTATAACAGAACTTTTTAGTTTCGGTTGCATCGATTTTACCTGCTCGGCGAAACCCTCCGGCTGTGACAAAGACTATAAAAATGTTAGAACTAGGATTTATAAAAAGAGTCTTTTACCTTCATCATCTTAATTTTTAAATATGAAATAAAATTCTGAAAATATTTCAATAGAATTTAATTCCCATAGCTTTGATTTCTAATTTCATTTTATGTGCCCTATATTTTGAAAAATTAATCATTGTAAATACATTTACTACTCATTTTACATTTAAATTATTTTGAATAGGAACTGGAAGAATATATTCTAATCATATTACATCTTTTAGTGAATTCAAGCTCTAAGGCGTCCTTTTCCATCCCTCTCTCTGTTTTTTTTTCCTACACTATCTTTTGTTTTTTAGTTATCACCGATTTATGTACATGATTCAACCAAAAAAGGTATAGTTGTCTATTATGCTGATAAACTTACGCTCCAAGCAATTCGAAGCATTGATATATTAGGTGCATATTTATTGAGTAGATAATTGAAACGGATACTTCAGAATACGCAGGTACTAATCACAGCGTTATATACTTATAACATTATTTCTTACGTAAGTAAACCTGCAATTCATTACTATTCTCGCTTACGTGAGAATTATTGAAGTCCATTTCTATTCGAATCAGTTAATTCGACTTTCGTTTATGAAAAAATTCTATAACCGTAACTTTTTCAGAATGGAGATTTTTTTATATCTTCGTAGGAATGTCCACTAAAGTATGGCTATTTCGTCTAAAGTGGGACTCTCGCTCTTTCTTGCCGCGTGAATTATTTGCTGTCATTTGGACCATTTAATTTCTTCTTGCTCCGAGTCCCGTCTCGGATCTCAACCGAATCTCCTTGTCCACCATTTCGCAACAGTTTCCTCGCCCATTTCTCCTTTCTATAGCATTCTTCTTCGCTCAGCCTTTTCACATGATCTCATCTTCTTCATGTTTTGTCTACTCCTGTTTACTGCTCCCTTTTCAAGGCCCTAAAAAGGTGCATTCCGGACGCTGACGCACTTCGATACGTGTTAGCTCTTGCATTTGCCGAATTCGCTTCCACACACTTCACGAGATCTCGTTAACTTCTGTGCTCACTCGGAAGGGAATTATGCACTCGTTTGCCGTTCGTCTTTCCCCCTCCATCCATTCGTGCGAGACACTGTTTCATCATACCATTAGGATTCCCTCGCTCTCATTCTTTTCGCTGCTCTTTTGTTTATTTTCTATTTGTCGCTTGGAGGAACCACGATGGCCTTCGGATTAAATTGAATCATCGGCTTTATTCATCTTTCCCGTTCCCGTTCATTAATATAAGACAATGGATAACTTGTCCGAACCGTATGTGTGAATGGAGAAGAGGGAATTTGGGGATACGAAATGGAGGGTAACCAATATTAAAAGTCTATGTTGTATTCTAGACGTTATGGATCCTTAATTTTAAACTCCTAAACGCCTGCTCTGAACTCCACCAACTGAAATCTCGTTTGTCCATTGCTCCTGATTCTTTATAGCTATTACTTGATCAGTTATACTTACTCTCTACAAGCAAAAGAAACTCAAAAATTCTGTTCGGGAACCTCAAGTTTTAGTGAACATATTACAGCTGGAATTACAAATACCAGTATTTTAATGACATCCATTGAAAAATCTGTTGGTGTCGTTTACCGAATGAAATGCTTATGAATGAAAAAGTCAAGGCTCTATTTAACTCTTAACAAGTTCAATTTACATCGCTAAATTTGGAAACAATAAATTTAAGCACGAAATATGTTTGATTGAAACGATAAATGAAACATAAATGACTAGTTTTATAGTGTACAATAACAGAAATTTACCATCAGTTGCCCCAATTGCCCTCCAGTCCTTTAGTCAACTTTCATGCTGCTGGTTTGCTATCCTTTTCTTTCCTTCCATTAATCCTTCGTAACACCATTTTCATCCTTTTGCAACGAGTATATTTTCTGCTCAAAACTGGTCAAGCTATACAAAACCTTGGATGATTTTTTGTTTTTATTATTATCTTGCCCTTTGTGATATTCCTCTTCACGGAGAGTCTTCTCTAATATTTGCTTTTTCCTCTAATCATCTCTATCGACAAGACAAGATAGATTAATAGTCAAGGTTTTTATTCATCTAAAAACAGTTCCAATAAATAATTGGAATATTCCGTTCCAATAACTTACGCAAAGAAAACTTCTGCCAGCTTGAATACGTTATTTGAAGAAACGAGAATGTGTCTTCAGAATATACGTTTGGTAAACCGTTATTACATATATATTTGGAAAACGTACTAAATTCCACTCAAAGTATTTGACAAGGTAAAAATGTATCGCAAGAGTTCCATATGCGTATGATATTGCGACGTATAATTTTAGAATGAATTTCTTATTAGGAATTTTATACCGTTTATTCTAACTGAGCATTTTTAATGATCAACTAATGCTTAATAAATTTATGACATATCTACTTAAAGAGGAAATGGTGCGAAATAAGATTAAATCAAATAAAACCGATGATTCAATTCGTTTTAACATGGGCTACCTCTTTTCACCCGAGTTATGTGAAATAATAGGAGTTCGATTATGGGTTGAGTATGTTTTGAGCCTGGTGTTAGCATAAGGGTGTATAAACTTTCGGATTTTAGAAACAATATTACACAAATAAAAAAGATGAACGTTCTGTATTGACCCCAAATTCCTTTAATAACACAGTTCCACGAGCACATCAAAAGATGCCGATGAAAAAATATTTGATCTTTCTCTGCATCTTCCCTTTCATCCGTTTCAAATGAGTTGCATGCGATCAACGCCGCCATTGCAAATAAGAAACGCTTACGGAATTTTCCAAAAGAATTTCGTCGAAAGGCTTTTAAGCCGATTTTACTTAATCTCTCAAGTCGAGCATTATATTTTCACTCTTTGAGGATAATAAGCGAAAAAATTTTTGCGACCGATTTCCTTTCCTTTATGGAAGAAATTTTTTAGGGAAGTATGAAACCAGTTTCTTTCTTAAATACTACTTGTCTCATTTTACGGTCTTTAGATACAATATTCCGTAGATCAAAGCTTATTTTTAAGAGTTATGACCAACTATCCAAAGTTTATCAACAATTTCTGAATAATCTTCTACTTTGTTTCCTGATTACAATGAATAATTTAAAACAGCGAATGATCTTTATTGTTAAACTACTATTTAAGTTTAGGCTATAGACTTCCCATGAACTGAAGATTCATCTTATGTAGTCTTACATTTGTTATAAAAGAAAATAAGAGTTACCAATCTTAAACAATTATATAATTTATAGAATGCTGAAGATGATAAAAATCAGGAAGATAATAATTACACTACTCCAAATTATTTTAATTGAATTCCTTACTTTGCTTCTTATCATTTACCTAAAATTTTATATAGAATCAATAATTTCACTAACGATCATGTGAAGTAGTGTGAGCGAATCAAATTTGACTGCTATTATTCTTTTTCATTTGTCATCTTGAATACAACACTAGTTTATGAGTGCTTTCGGAAATAAGTTAAAATCAGAAAAAATCGCCCAATTAAAAAAAATCTCATCTTGATAGACATGCGGATGATTGCTCTCCAGGAATCCTTGGCAGACCTCTAACGTAGTTATATCAAAACGAGATCATCATTTTGAGCTCAGCAAACGTCTGTGACACATTTCCAACATTTATTTGCTGACCGTATCCTATTTGTCTAGTGACCTAATTTCTATGAATTATTTCCTTTCATACCCTTGCTAACCACATCCCCTATCCAGAATTACGAAACTTGGTTTTTTGTACGTACGACCTTGTGATCCTTTTCACAGATATATTCACGTCAATGCCCCACAGTACTAACTCCTTCAACTCGCTTCTTTCATCATTCCGCTAATTGATATTAACTGCTTTTTGACCATTATGCATTTTTGAAAAATTGTCCCGGAGTCCTTTTTTCGGAGTTAACCAGCGCCTCGAAAAAAAACGGCGGTGGGAAAGCAGAACTCCCACTGAAGTCCCAAATGCGGATTCGAGAGAGGGCTACCATGTGAAACACTTCAAATTGTTAGGAAATTATAATAGCCATAAATAATTTTAAACTGACACCTGTAATTGATTCAATTTATATAAAATTCTTGTAGAGAATTACACGACAGATTATCATGGTTATTAAAACAGAGTTCTGGAGGTTCTGTTCCTTAAAACACGCATCTCATCGTTAGATATCTAACAAAGATTACTGAAGTATTTTTTTCACAAGTTGCCAATGATCACATGCATACAATTACTTCACCAATTGCGAATGAATTTCGTCAGATGTGTTTAAATTAAATTTCTGACATTAAATCGTGATTTTACATTCTATAAATGCATACCGTTATATTTCTAAAAGAATTAAATAAGTGAATATTTATATGATTAAGATGAGACATATATCTATTTTAGAAACAGAAAAGTGAATATCTATAACCTACAATTAATCAGGGTAATTTTTGTACAATCGTGGTATATTGCACAACATTAGCTTCAAGTTTGGATCGATCGTATCACGCATTTTCAGTATTCATTCGTATTCGTAATCTGTAAATATTATTCATACCTTTTTAATAGTTATCTCCAATACTATGTCTGCGGATTTTATAAAAACCTCCAAAAAGGAAATGAAATTTATATGACTTGACTTTCTCATGAACACCGTTCCAAGCACTTGAAGTGTTTGATATGCAATACATTAGTAATTTATCATATAACTTTCGCTGAAATTTTCGCACAAAAAGGGTTGAAATCTGATTGAGCAGATGGGACGGTTCGTTTGCATTCCAACAGAAGGCGAAACTACGCAAACTTCCTAAGGGGGGATTAGATGGAATATGGTGGGATTCTTTTTATGAGGTTTTTCCTAACGAACCCATCCCAGCTCTATCTCCTCGCTCTCTTTCATTTCCTTCCTAACATTTTTTTCTTCTACGCACTTTATCCCAACATCTGCTTCGTGTCATTTTTTTCTTCTTTTGATGTAAACCTGTTTCGTAAATGGCTCCGCCGAATACTCACTTTGACTATCACGCGCCTCTTAAAACTTCTGGAGCTTTTTATCGTATCATTTCCTGGAGTTGTAGAACGCGATGTTATGAATGGGATGGTTATGAAACTTAACGCCCTTATAACGTAAGCTAATATGTCGTTGAGAAGTTGAGGAGTCCTATTCACATTCTCGATACGTTCATCTATTCCGAGGACGATGTTGTGACCAATCAGGGTTCAGCAATCTGTCCCTATCGTCACCAATATTATATAAACCCACTCTTCCCACATGTACTACATGGATCTATTAAATCATCCTAATTATACTAAAATAAAACATAAGAATGATCAAACCATCTCACAAAGAAGCTTACTTGAAATTCATTTACTTGTAATTAAGTATCAGTGTTGACGTGCTTCAAGAACCCTCTCTTGCAGTAAGATCTCTGTAACATAAAAAGCATCAAGATGTTACGCTTTTGGTGACATGAAATCTGGTCGCTCTCACAGCAATAGTGGTTCCTTTCCAGGAAGTCTGCCCTACTGACAACTCTTCATGATAATATGAAATTTGACCTTATTGAAAAGTTATTGTACATTCTGTAGGAATGATTGATAGGAAACAAGCTTAGTATCTCGAGGTCATATTTTTCGTTGCGATGTTTCTATTGCAGGATTGATCATTTGCACAATGAGGTTAGTCAACTGAGAAAGTGACCGATCGTAAGAAATCTAGAGATTTAAATAAAGATATTTAGATATCGAACACGTCATATGAGAAATCAAATGTTCGATTCCAAAATACCTGAATTATTTGACGGTTAATGGTAACTGTGTGTTAACTCCGCGTATTTATTGTAAAAATTAGGGACTGAGAGAAGTTATTTCATCAGTCAAGTTGTGACGTTCTTCTGGGAAAAAAAGAGGAGCAAAATTTTTTTGTGCTTTAAAATTTGCATTCCAATTTTTACTGTGATGTAAGTTAATGTATTAAAAACATAGAATATTGACAGTCTTTTTTTTAAATAAATGCCATGCCGGGATAGGAAATTCCCCAAAAACCACTTTAGATAAAAGATAGTCCATCCAGAAAAGTGAAACTTAAGGATTTCAATCTAGGTAATTTGGTAACCTATAATTAAATTAGATAGGGCTCTTCTACGTCATCCATTGTTCATTGAATAGGATCTCAAAACCCTTAATGTCACTAAAGTTATGCTATTAATTATGAGAATCGTGAGAAAACATTTTATCGGAAAAAATATCAGAAAACATGTCCATGGGTTTAAAAAACTAAGACAGTCTTATAAAACTAAAAATAATGTAGGAAAACACACATAATGTGGAGACGAGAAAAACCTGCGCAACCTACTGACAAGACGAGCTAAAATTTAAAGTTGGTCGTAAATCATTCTAGATAATGTGTGGTCTAAGGGTAGCAATTTCCATTGATTCAAATATTTCATCGTAATTTTGACTTATTAGCATAATGTAGCATATACAAGCATAAAAAAGTGTAGTCCAGAGACATAGTAGATGTATACGTATAAAGAAAAACCCGCTCCCCGCAAACCCGCATGAACTTCTCTGGGATCCAATCGTTATTTTTTCATTCATTTCGAGAAAAGAATCGGTTGTTTACGAACGCATATTTCGTGATACGACAAAATTAAATTCTCTCACATATGACACAAGTATTTATCGATGAAATGCATTCGAACTTCTTCATCTCTGCATCATATTCACTACGCCAAAGGCTTCGTATTCAGGGATTAAACCAGTAAAATCCCAAACGTGTGTAAGCTCCTTCTTCGGAAAAAACGACCAAAACTAGATTTCCGTCATTTCGAACCTTTTGCGCTGGGCTAATAGCCCTGAAAGAGTTAATGTCGCGGAAGAGGGTAGCAAAAATCCCAAAACCGAACTTAATAACCCCTCTACGTAGCGTATATACGGAGGGCCATTTCTTATTCGCGTTCCTCCCCACGAATTAATTCCACCGCTGACAAGAGCTCTTAGCTATCTCAGAGGTCAGCAAAAAGTTAATTAATCCATCTCCAGGTTGTTCCCTCGAGCGAATGGGCCCTCCCTGAACGTTTTCCTCATTCGTAATCATTCGGGATGCCATCAGTTTTGCCTCCACTCGACAGTTTCCACGAGTGTCCTCTGCGAAGTTATCGACCCTCTTCTCCTATTCCAATCCCATCAATTCCATTCCTCCTGCCGTTGGTTCCCCCTTTTTCTCGTCTTCTTTTATCATGATTTGAGAAGAGATGGAGAAGAAAGGAGCTTTCGACAACGGCCTGATAAACAGAGTACCTTCTTGGAAGTTGTATACGTTCCTCTCTCTTGCATAGGTCCCAAAGTAAAATGGAAATCAGGGTAATGGATGTTACGACGAGTCGTTTAAAATTCATCTTTTTTCGATCGCGGTTTATATCGAAAGTATCAGATGAGAATCAAATCGACGAATTCTGGTTTGATTCACGCGTTACGATTTATATTTTATCTTTCGAGTATGCACCTTGCTTGTCGATCACATTATTTCCACTTATCTTTCGCCGGTACTACCGAATCGTATTTTTTACCCTCAAACTTTCCTCCGGTCATATTACACGGTGTACATAGTTACAGTTTTAAAAGTATAACGAAAGTTCACTATCTTCTAAACTCACCGAGACTGTGAACTTTAGTAACGATACCAGAATTTGCATATGTTTTTTTTTAATCGAAGAACATTTATCATTCAAATGCGTCGCCAGAATTTTCCTTTAAATCTTTATATATTTTAGATTAAATACCGTGATTTACTTTACAAGTAAGTAAAGGTTAGGAATGAATAGCTCTAATAAGTTACTGATAACGGATAACGATTCAATCATATTCTTTTTCTACTATTCCTATTGACAGAAGTGAATGAATTTAAAACTTGTCCGTTTTAAATCCGTGCGAACGTAGAGTGGGAATAGACTTCTGCTATCTTTCCCACACAATTCTTTCCCTCCACATAAATCGAAACATAGAAGGATTTTACATGGGAGTGTGCGTTAACAGACGTAAATTTATACATCTGGGGAAACATTTTACGTTATAACCAAAGATGGATATATTTATCTACCTCTGGATTGAGTGTAAACGTACTAGAATTGCTCTGCCCCGAACCATACGTATTTACTATTAGAGAATAGATGTGGGAGATCGATCATTTGTGAATTGCAGCAATTACACCAAAGATAGAGAATTGAGATAATGATACAAATCTCCTTTACTTTTCTGTCTTCCATTAGTTCGCGTCCCATCTCTTGCTTTGCAATTTCAACACCCTGTCCCGCTGTCACTTGCTGTCTTATTTTTTCCTTCCTAGACCCTTCCTTTGCTCTTTCTTGTCACTGCTACGTCAGCGTAAATGAGAAAGCTCCTTCCGGAAGATAACTCCGCCGGAAAGGACGGGAGAACGTGATGTACGCAAATTTCGCTGACCTACGTGGAATGGTGTCAGTAGCGCTGTTATCTTCTAACACTCTTTCTAATTAGACGCGTTATTCGTATATAAATAAGAATCATGGTTGAGATGGAAAACTTTCGGGAAATAATTATTCGGAATTCGGGCGTTGGGACGAGGATGTGGAATCAATTGTCGAAGAGTTTATTTCGTAATGTTTTTTATACTCGTTTGACCTCTGACCTCGAAAACTTTGAGTTTACACTTGAAAATGGTCCTAGTTCTAGTAAAGAAGCTTCGGTTCTTTTTAAGGTGTTTTTTTTTCGGGTTAAAAAATAAAATTTACGCATATTACCCACTTGAATGTGCAAAATAAACAAATGAAAAGTATAAGAAAAATTTTAACTTCGCACTTTCTTCATTTGATGACGCTCGTACAGTGAAATACTCATTCAAACCTTCAGATTCTGTCGTTATCTCCATATTACTCATAAAATTATGATTCATGATATCATTACGTATAATTTCTGTTCTCTGTAATGTTTTGCGTCACACGTTCCGCTACGTTCGTTCTTCAGTTAACTACGTTTCGGTATTTGCCAAAAATGGAATGGAAATTCGTTAGATGTAAAGTGATTAGTTAAATAGATGGAGATCCAATTTTTGCCACAGCTTTCTCCCCTACCCACGCACTTCGAAAATTCCTAAAAATGGAATATTCCACCCTCCCGCGTTTCCCGCCACGAAACTTGAGAGTTTCAGGAATTCGAGATGTTCACACAAAATCCCGAAATAGGTTTAAACTCGTTTTGATAAGCCAATGAATGAGATATTAATATGAGTTTCGATTTACGCGCTTTCAAATCTGATCTTAAAAAAAGAGACGTGGATGTGATCCTGGTTGTGGATTATAGAATCGTGTCGATTATTTTCATATTTATGTACGCGTGAAAGAAGTTCCATTTACTTTGTAGGATATTATTATGATTAATGAAGAGAGGTATTATTTCATTAAACCTCTGTTTTTCAGTGCCTGGATTAGTTTTGCGTATGTACCACATATTGAATCAAGTATAAACTAGCCTACTCAATGTTCTATTATAATTTTAACATTTTCTCAAAATTTACCTGTAATTAAAACTATTACTTCTAAGTTTAAACTATTTTAAAGGAATTTATAACAATTTTACATCCATCCTTAATGTACGTATCCTTATATTCCTTTAAGTTTTCTTTTCAGATGTTTTCATACAATCTTATAACAAGATTTTATTTATTTGTCATCCTTCAGCTGAGAAGATCCTTCTTCAAACTAACTTTCGCGGTAATTTCTTAGGATTGAATTCAGCGCGAAGATGATCTAAAAAAATTAAGAATTGGCTAAACTCTATTTCGTAAAAAATTCATTCGCACGACTCATCGCGATCTTTAAAGATTAAATCCCAGTGTTGCATTCGCGTGTGTGTTCAACCCGAGATGTTTTATTTTCCTTATCTTCCCAACGAATAACCTCAGCTTCGTCTCGCACCGGATGCGGGATTAGAAAGGGAGTGTGCTGAATAGAAGGAATGGAAAATGGGATTGTATAGAGATTACCGAATAGAATGATTGGCATAATCACGCTGAATTTTCTGGATGTCTCACCTGACCTTCGAGATTTTGATAAGACGTCCCACTCGCATCTGATTCGCTTTAAAACCACCTGTTCATATACGATTTCTTTCTCAACCGCATGGCCATAGGAAAGGTCAAAATACCTCAAAAATAGCTTTCATTACTCTATATAAATATATATTTGACGTTTGAACAAATTATTTCTGATTTTAGATTCAAATTGGAGCCTGTATCAATTATTTCATCTCCTACTTTTCACTCACGTTTACATTCATACGTTATTTCGAACGCTTTCGTCACTGAACAGAATAAAATGCTTGAAAGCGTCTCGTATTTTGAGGTAAATCGAAGAAAATGGTTGCTCATATGTGCGATGGGAAAATTTATTTTCCTCCGCTGAAGTGTATCCCCAAGACCAGTGATACTTCAGATACATGTTTCTACTCAAAGAGATTGAGATAAAATTCTAGCCAATATTCCCTTGACCGATTATCCCTATTCTGTGCGAATGAAATCTCAGATTATCTCCATTCACCCTTAACCTTTATTCTGCCTCCGGTAATTTTCTCATTATACATACTTACGTCATCAAATAATTCTGCTCGTTACAGTATTTACGATACGCTATGTTATTATAAACCGACGATTAAAGTTGGCGTTAATAAAGAAGAAAATACTATGAGGTATACTAAAACTATGTAAATCATAATGTTATAATATTGTTGAACTTTAATCATTTAAAATTTATAATGAATATAGAATAGATAAGAACGAGAAGTGAAATAACTGAGAAAGCAAAAATTTTTAGTCTAATTAGAGATTATTACAAGATCAAGGTGGTACAAGATCTCCTGTTTAAAGTGTTGAAAATAAAAATATAGGCCTAAATGAACGTCTCTCGATTATTTAAATAGACGGATATTGTACAGAACTGCGGGTATTCGTTTAGTCTAAAAGTTATTATAATTCTCGTACACTTTATTTTCGTGAAAAATTTCGTCATTTCGAGTGAATGTTTCGACAAGAACACGCCTCAACGGGAACATCTTCAGTGCATCGTATGTTGAATATGCTAATGCTGAGCCAACATAGGCTTGGCCTTTTGAAGGTCGCAATGTATTGTGACACAGCCAAAGGTTCGTCTCTTTTTTCGCCTTACATCAATTCACGCCCCTGAGAGAGCACTACGTTCGACGTAACATCTTCCCTTTAATAGGAAATGGGCCAAGATTTCGCCTCAAGACATTGTTTCTCTCGGATGCGAACATTCTTATGTAATAATCCAGTGGGCGACAGACTCCGTAAGGTCCGCTCTCAAAGTTTTGTTAAAAGTAATGGTCCAAGAATTTGAGTCCAAAAGAGAAGTACGTAATCGACCTCTCCAATAAAAATATTGGATACAAACCTTTTCCACTATCGTACTTCCTTTTGACTTTTCAATGAAAAGAATAGATATTACTCCATTTATACTTGAAATTTTGCAACGTACTGCTTTTCCTCAAGAAAATGCAGTATTTAATTTTGCACATTTATAATAGCATCTCATATATTTTATCGCAATTGTGCACAATATGCAAACTTTTTAATTCATTTTTAAACGCGAAAATTACTTAAACTACAGGAATGGATATTGCTACAGTGAATTAAACATTTGAGAGTTCACAAGCCATAAGATACATAAATCAAATTTTATATTGTTGAGACCGAACTTAAAAGAAATCATTAAAAATAATTATTGACTGTTACGTGTATTTAAATAAAGTAAAGTTAATTAAAGTAAAAGCAATGAAAAAGATTCAGTTACAAATTATTTGAGCGACAATAAAATAAGAAATCTTTAATGAAGGTATTTTACATAATTATTAGTAATTTTTACAATTGAAATTCAATTCATTGCTTTGGATGTAAAAAATAATTATTTTTGTGAAGAGAATTTTGTAGACATCAATTCAGAGAATCTTCATTGTTTACGAAATTTATAATCATATAAAGAGAAGACATTTATCTAAAATAACATTACCAAATTAGCTTTCTAGGATACTTAATTACGGAATTTGAATTTGTGGTTAGAGTGAAATTCGAAAATGTTTCCTAATTCAGCCAATTGGATGTGTGTGACAACGGGAGAGGAAAAGTTCATCGGAAGTCCATTTGATACGTTTCCGGTTACGCTTCGCGCTTTCGGAAAACGAATTTTCCTCCTTTTTGGCAGGAAAATCTGGTATAACTAGTCTTAGTTTCGCATTTCAAACTCGTCACTTCCTCTTCATTTTTAAGCTTTCGCAACTTCATTATTTCCTCAAAATCTCAGCTAATTTACTGTGCCTAGTTCCAATATGTGTAATCTAAAAATGAGATTTTATATAAATTGTAATCTGTTCATTTGTTTAATAAAATTGTGATATTTTTTGAAAAATTCTCTACGTTTCTTTTTCCTATCAAGCCACTGTCTCATTAAATTTAGGAAAATATTCTTTTTGTAATTATAGTATAGAGCAGTGGAACGCATTACCTGCGAAAATCGTTGAGCCATTCCCTCCTCGTGTGCAAACTTTTAAGGCAAAGTTAAAAAAGATTGTGAATAGAAATTTAGTAGATCATAGTAGATAACCTAGTGTATTATATATGTAATAATAGTAATAATGTATATGTTATGTAGTGTATATGATTGATCCTCTGTAATTATTTCACTGTATATTTGTTGCCACCGGACAGTCGTCCAACTGCAACATTTAAATAATAATAATAATATAAATAGTACATATATAAAAATACCTCCAAAGGGATTACTGTAATTGAAAAAAAGATTCCTTTTAATACATAGTTTTTGATTTTTCACTTCAATATCTTTTGAAGACATTACTGAATATGATAAAAATAGAAATTATAATTTGATATTGTACAATTCACCGAATAATTCTTATTATTTATTAAATGAATACGTTTTTAACGCAACTTGTTTTGGACTATTTTCCACCTCATCTATTAATCAGCTACTAAAGACATATGACTTAAAACTGTCGTGTAATATTTAGTATATATACTTTTAATAAATAAAATAAATGGAAAATTACCATTTCAATTGAATTTCTATTTAATTTTTTCAAGTGATTAAATTTACCGATACGCCGATACCATTGTGAATATATGTTTAAAAATAAATCCATTAAGAAGCATAATTGTTGCATATTTAATGAACAATAGCACGATATACGTATATATACACGATATTTAATCTACGGATGATGTGCTTATAATTTGAACAATCGCTCCATCTATCAGGATGTTCAAAATTGATTTCCGCTTGAAAGGTGTTGAAATAAATTTATTTTTCAGTTCTCTTAACCCTTTTTCCTCTAGTTAACGCTCTTATTTTTCACTTTCAATTATACGGTAATTTTGAGAATATGAATAATACAAGTAGCTATACAAGGGGTCTTCGGAAGTTACCTCTCTTAAAAAAAATTCAGATATGTATTAGGTTCCACGTGAATGTGAATTGATTAGTTTTAGAGGAATTTGCGTCCTCAACCATTCTACTGTTAGATCAAGTGTTAATAATAAGAATGAAGCATGATAATGAAATGCTAGCTGAGAAATTTATTAAATCATTTTTAGATTTAATTTATGGTGGGAAATACAAAATATCGAAGGAATAGTATATATAATGAAGCATTTAAATTGAGTCGTACGTCAGATGAAAGTCTACCCAGGAATACCTACCATCAATAGCAGCAAAATGCGTTTATGTGGAACGAGCGTGGAACGATATATCGAGTACTGACACAGACACATATATTCCTATGAGAGATCCTTCTTTCGCCTTTGAGAGTCGATGCGATTCTTTGAGACTATTCGAAGCAGTAATTAAGTCATTATAAAAAGATCGAGAAAATGACAGTTGATCTCTGAATGATTGGACTGTAATTTTCCGGAACGATTGAGACATCGCCACGGGTCAAGTTTATGCGGATGAACGAGTTATCTCCCAAAAACGTCACGAAAGTCTTATCGTCTCAGAAGTGAGTCACGGCGCAGATGTTGGCTGAATGAAGTCTATCGGCGGTGGAGCAAAACAAACGACGAATTAAATGCGTGATTTATAACGTGATGGATGGCATAGAAAGGCGTTATGAAATGAAATATTAGCGACTCAAGCAGTTCGATGTGAAATCGGATTTGTCAATCCTCTGACTGTCTGCTGAGGAAGCTACTTCTTAAAACTGTTCTCGGAAAGTAATATCAATCAATTCAGCTGTATTTCTTCCATTTAAATATGTCTAATTACGGTAATGAGTCTATGATAAATGCACAATTGCAACTTGAATCTATGAGAAAATGTCTCTTCTAATTCATTTCTCTTCTTGAATCATTTAATAATATGCGTAATAATAATTTAAAACTCCGTTTGTCTCGAACGATTGCCCTTTTCAGATATATAAACACATACATAAACTTAAATAAATAAAGATAAGAATAAAATACGAAGCACTCCTCTTATAATAGCATATATTATACGTGATTTAGCGGTTAAAATCATTACATCTGTTTTGATGCACTAATAATATTCATCTACAAAAATAAAGCTTTCCATCACTTAAAATCATTAAGTAAGAACAAATTATACAAACATGAATTTACATAAAAATAACTTTGAGAACATATGAATCCAGAATCAACTCCAAAAAATACATTCAAAAAGGAATCGAGCAACTATACTTTATATTTAGATGTATTAGTGATACTATATAAACAATTAATAAGTGTACTAGAATGATTTACACTTAGAGAAATGGGAAAAATCTTAGATTAATTGTTTCAAGCTATATTAATTAGTGTGGCATTGGGATATCTTTCATTTATGCCACAATATATTGAATTCTCGGTTCGTTTAGCAAGATCCCTTCAGTTAATTGCATAATCTATGAATTATTCCATTACTACGTCAAGTAAAGACATCAATTATTCTTAACGAATTCTATTCTCCACTGTCATGTCAAATTATAGTGGATTTATCAAATAATTTACATAAAATAATCTACAATGAAAAACACTACGTACCGTCTGATTTCATGTAAAACTCCGTCTGGTCCTTGCGAACTTAGAAATTTGAAGAAAAGAGTTCAAATGCCTAAGGTTCAAGCTATAGGAAATCATTTCTGGCCCTAAGGAGCCATGAGTGACGATTTTTTCTCATTGAAATAGCTGATAACAAAGAGCAGCGTATCAAATAAAACTTCTATAGTAGTGAAAAAGAAAGATTTCATGGTTTAAGTGGTAGTATACATTCAGGCACTGTGAAAACGTTGGATTCAGGCAATAATTCTTACAAGAAACTAGTGTACGTATAATAACATTATATACCTTTCCTGCCTGGCCGAAAAACATCAACATTTGAGAAGAATAATTAAGAATGGGATACGAAGTCTTGAGAAAGGGATAAGAGAGTAAGAAACTTTACTTCCTTCCCTCAGGATGTGAGTTTTAAAATGGTGGTACCGTCGAATCGAAATTATATGAGATACAGATGCTAATACAAGGAACTGTGTATACCTGGTATATATTTTCTGACCTGATTATGGTACTTCATCCAAAACAGAACTCAGTAGTGTATTTTCGAAGTTGAACTGCAATCCACGAAGGAGAAAAATCAGTGAAATTTTCTTACCTTGACATATTTTCAACCAGTGCAACTTCAACGAGGCTTTGTCAAAAGAAATCTCACTAATGCACAAAACTTATATATCGGTAACCAAGTTTATACTTTCAGATGCACTCTCCGACTACTGGACATACGCCATCTGTGCTCGATATATACATCCAATTTCTGCTGAGAGTCGAACATTTGGTGACGTCAGAGTCGGCCAACACAATGGGGGGGTGGGATGATCTGGATATGAATATGTGTTATTGTTTATTTTCACCTCCATACTCCATACTCTACACGCTTAGCTCAGCGTTCCTCTTCACAACGCTTGGCAATCGAGTCATTGTGCTGGATATCCTTCAAGTAAATTTTAATATTTTTGGTATGCAGCATATAAATTAAAGATAGGTAGTAAACTTTAAAAATTTGAAGGAAATTCCTTGGGTATAACGTCCAAATCTGAAAAAACTGTCTTTGGAAGATATAACATCAGACACTTGACTTCGGTAATAGGAAATAGTAAGGAATTTTTTCTTCCCAAGAGAACTGTATATTGCTTGTGAATGAGTTTCTTCAAGCATTTACTTTCCTTTACGTTAATCCTCAAAAGGTCTCACGTATATTCGGTTATTTGGTAAGTATGGACTACTCGAAAAATTGCAACTGAACTTGCTTTCAGTAAGTATGTATTCCACCCTGCCCATCGAGGCTCTGAGAAACTCTTTATTCTTACATCTTATCATAACAAATTAATTTACGTAAGGCTACGTTGGGCACCTCCATCTTGTCAGATAATCAAAAAATGATGATTTTTATAAATATATTCCACGTACTCTCTCTAGAGGGCAGCACTATTCGGGTTGAAACGAAAAGCGCTGTCGGTTAGTGCCATCTTTTAATAACAAAGGATCTAGCGTTTATTTATTTATATCTGAAATTTCAATACGAAAAAAACTGAGTGGTAAATCATTTTAATTGATTTCGGAAGGACAATAGTAAAAGATTCGACTTCTTATATCATAAGACAATGGATTTGTTATTGATATATGTTAACGTTAGATGTGAAGCACACAGTATTGTCTAATTCACATTCAAAGTTATTTTAGATAATCATATAGGGTTTTCGTCTCTAATTTATCTTAAGATAAAAGGGATGAAATCTTTTCATATTACAATTGCACCCATATTACAATTCTGATAAAATGTACATCTCTCTGACTGACATATTCGAGTGTTTATCCTTACTAGGACCCGGTTACCGGTATGGTTAAGTTGTAATAACGATTTCAAGGCGTCAGAAACCAACAAGAACTATCTAAAGTATTATTAAGCTTGGTAGGGTAATCAGCTAGCGATTTTAGCCCCCATTTCCGCTACAAAAACTTATTAACAACATTATTGAGTATAGCCGAAGAACAGTTGAAGTTAAAAATTTTTAGTTGAAGTAGCTGAAGTTTAAACCATTTCCTTATTAAAGGGAAGATGTTCCACGGAGTGCTCTACCTCTCTCGCACACAGGTGTAAATTGATGTAAAGCAACAAAGAGGAACCTTTGGCCGTGTCGCAATAGAGTACGACTTCCAAGGGCCAAGCCTATGTTGATTTAAAATTAGCATATTCAACATGCGATGCATTGAGGATGTACCCATTCACGCATTCTTGTCGATACACGCAAAAGCATTGTCGTAACTCTCGCAGTGAACATAACTTTTTGAGTTAAATAGCTTCTAATGTTACGCGAAAATTTGATTTGATGATTTAATAAGCAATGTTGGGGTTATTGATGTACATGTGAAGGATTCCGAGGAATAACTGACTAAGTCACTTGGCAAGTAACTCCAAGACATCAATCAAGGTAAAATTCTCCTCGTATTCATTTTTTCGCTATGTAATTATTTTAATATTTTAATGAAAAATTAGCCCATATGTTATTTGAAAATTTAAATTCTACTTTTTAGCTTTATAGCCCGATTCCCTTTTGTATTTTATCTTTCATTTTCATTTCCACAGTGCTACTTGCAAATTTCGCATGTTATAACGCTAAATAGCTGTTTCAAATTTTGCAAACATGTTAGATTCTCGAACTCGATTGCATTTCATTATTTTGTTTTCTTTGTTTGAGTTGAATTAAAGATGTTTAAATTAATAAAATAATTGCAACCATGGATATGGATCATTAACATCAGGTTTAATATTTGGAAGATCCTTTTGTCCCAATAGAATGTTGAATGTACTAGTTTCAGCTCATGTTTAGAAGTCTTAATTATAAAATTCATGAACTATGGATTCAGCGAAAGTAATTGAGAAAATTATATAAATTCATACAGAAAGTTTCAAGTGTATTATAAGACGTTGAGTAGGTCTTTGAAAGAAATAAAAGGTGGAAATGCTATAAAAATCGCTACTGAAATATTTTCGTTCCCATTTTGATGGTCGATCTATTTGATCGAACTTAAATTTTAATTTGATGTAAAAAGTATCAACGAGTTTCGAAGGAAATGACGAATAAAACTCAAAATTAAAGACTTATTGTTCCTAAATTCTGAATAGTGAATGATTACTATTGTGGAATTTTCAATTTAGATTTAGCCATCGGTTACGTTGAACGGAGATACTGTTTCTCGCATTTTAAATTTTAAAGCGATAAAAAAGCCTCCCGCTGCGCAAGAGTCAGGGAACTAGGGTGAATGCGGGCTTGTGTAATGGTAGGAAAAGGAGAAATAGGAAGGGATCCTAAAATGAATGCTACCAAGCCTTTCAATTGAACTCCCGCCACAAACGTTTTTTTCCTTTGCTCTACTGCACCCAACTCACTGCGCTCGTGGGATATCAAATGCTCGTTTTTGAACAGATCATCTGAAACTCTACGCATTTTTGGATCGTGATACGGTTTCCGAAGAAACATTTTTCGGGAGTATCAGCATCGTGTCCCTTATAAATGCCCATCGCGGAAAGAATTAACGTAAAGTCGATTTTAGCTAAAGGATTCTATTATACACGGATGCAAGCATGAAGTAATTTCGTAATAAAATAAAATTGTGAAGTTTAAAATCTGTTCATCTATTCGAATATTTTATGTTCTGTGGACAGTATTAATTAATTAATGATTAATAAAATACTGCGAATTTCCATTTACCCTATTCTTTCATAATATTTTAAAGTACATTCTTTTGCGGAGATGAAGGTAAAGTGCTCTGCTATAATTTTTTGTGTAATGCTCAAAATTTGACGAGGATAAAAAACTGAAAGGATATGGATGAGTGATTTGAAAATATGAGCAGTTTCTCCTGCATGTATAAAACTAAATTAATTAAAATTTAAGGTTGTGAATGATTTTATTTGAATTACGCTTTTCCGAAAATATATTAACACAAGTGAATGATTTTAACTAAGGACAGGTTTTTATGAGGAATGAGCCGTAATTTTCGGAGAATATGAATAAAATAGTAAAAAAATGTATAAATTTACTTGAATAATTAAAAAAGGAATAAAATAAATATCTTAAACACAAAGGACCATAAAATTTTCCAATTCTTAGATACGAAACATTTCCACAAAGGTAATATAATGACTATAAAAATGTAAATATGCTAAAACAGAAAGAGATGGTACGATTTCATAGATAAATAGTATTATTTTACATTCTAATATTATATAATAATAAAATACCCTGTTGAAGTTTTCCTTAGTTAAAATTATGTTAGTAAGCTGTAATATTAAATACACATTCAACCTTCCAAGTGGAATCAGTTACATTATTTTTAACTCTCTTTTCCATAGTTTCAATTGCCAATTTTTCCATATGACATTTCGAAAATTATTTGATGTAGGTATAATTCGTATTTAAAGGAATTGCGATGGTTACTTTTCATATCCTAAAAAGAAATTTTTTTAAGCGAGTAAAATCTCAAACCATACACGCTTGGCCAATTGACCTGGGAAACTATAGTTCCATATACAAATATGATACACTAAAAATCAACGTTTTAACGCCATTACGATATTTACTTTTCTCGGTTCACCTTAAATGATTCGACGCATGTTCAACGAGAGTCGGAAACCGAAGATGTCACGATCATGAGATTTCCACACGTCGTTGATGTTAAACCTCCTTAACAGAAACGTCACCTTGGATTCCTTATGAGGATATTATTGCCTTCGATTGTCAATCAATTCGAAGTCATGTTATCCGGGTTATAGGTTCTTTTACCACACCTTTAATCCCTTAATAGTCATTTCTAGCCTTCGGTAGAAAACAAGCAAAGATGTTATCGATATTTCTGGGACTGCCATTTTCAATGCAAAGGTATTTTATTGCTTCAGTTTACTAGAAAAACTTTTATTCTACCCTACCCAAACTGATTATCGAGAAAATTACATTTTATTCATTCTTCAAAGTTTAATAGCTCCAAATTGGTTGGATGTGTGTTAGAAAGTTTGTATTTGGCCCTGCATTTGATGATTCCGTTCATATGAACCGATGTGATATTTATGCTTTTGATATTATGACTTTTGAGTAATCAATACCCTTTTTTCTGAAACTTCGATCTACTAATAATAATCTGTAGTTAGTCATAGATTTTCATCAAACTTGCGCATCTTACCGTATAATTTCGCTGAATTCTCATCGCCCCTCTTAAGATTATATAGTTTAATTTTACCAATTATGATCTAAATGTTTGCATGCGAAAGTTTCTATGTTCTTAGGAATTTTCATGTGGCAATACTGAGCGAAGAAATATTATATTATAATACTTTTACTGTCAATGATGCGAAAATTTTCTTTCACACATTTATGAAGAAATTGCAAACAATAAATGGATGCAACTGATGAGGAACGAGAATGTCTAACAAAGCAAAATCTTCCAGAAAAGAGTTAACAGTTTTTATCTAGTAGATAATGTACAAGAATAGAAGTTTTTAAATAACAATAACTGAGCGAATAAATATTATATTATAATGTTTTACATTCATATTCATGTTATACATCTTTATTGTAATCTTCCTTGTTCGGCTATCATTCACTGTCTTAGGATCCCTGTTATTTTTCCGGTGTTTCCAGAATGCAGAGATATAGTGATACATGAGTGGACTACAACTTAGCTGTCCTCAAGCAATAGAGAGAAAACGCCAATTCATATCTACTAGGTCAATCAACTGATCCCGGAAGTCGGAATAGGAAAAAAATATTTTACCCGAATGAAAACAGAGACTAAGTCAAAATTGAAAACTTATTAAATTGTAACTGAAAACAACAGCAGTTTTCAATTAACACTCCAGTCGACAATTAAATAACAAATAAAGATATAATTAATGTTAGACTGGACTTTTAATTGAAAAGAAGCGCTTTTGTTTTTAATATCTTTATTTGTTTCCTTGTTTTCCAGCGCAATAATACATTTATTTTGGTGTCTAGTATTTACGACATTTTCTTTTTCAATATGAAAAATGTTCATCATATATGAACTTAACACTCTAGTTAGCGATAGTATATATATACTGATAGTATACAATAACCAAATATTCAACGGAGACGAACTGATTACTAACAATATAAAAAAATATGTACCATTCTTAATATTATGAAAATAATAATCTTTAATCGTTATTGTTTTGAAATCTTGTTTCTAATACTTTCGTATATTCAAACAATATTTCGCTATTTAACCACATTGGGAAACGGCGGATAAGCAGTTCTCGCTTGGTTTCACAAATGCAGGACTCTACTCCTAGTAAAGTCCATCTTTATTATAAATAAACTCTTAAAATAAGCGCGTTACCATATGTTTTTAGAAATTAAGATAATAAATAATTTTACTTACATTTTTATTCTTTCCACAAAAGGACATTATGCGAGGTGCACCGTAAACTCACTTCACCATATGTAGAGCCATTTCAATTAGTAAATGACAATCTTATTACTTCTCTACCAACGACTTATTCTGTGTTTAAGCGTTACTCACACATATTTCGCATTTATCGAAATATTAACTCCCCTCTTCGACTATTATCCTAATAAAAAGATAAACCGTACCCCGGCCTTCAATTTCCTGCCATTTTGCCTTGGTTTTCAAATCTAAACTTAAAATATTTTTGTGGCATTCATTTCTTCCCCCTCACTATGAGAATTGAATTACCACTCCATGAATAGTTTCTGTAAGTTAAGAAGAAAGCTTAAATTACTCACTGTTGTAATATGTTGAAAGAACTATTCAAAATCAAGAAATATTCACTACGGCACGGCGGAACGCGGAAGTTCAAGTTGTGGTGCTGTAATGATTGTACGATTTACTTCCAATCTCATACATCATTACTGTGCTGATCACTTCAAACAGAGTATTACTGTTAAAATCCTTGCGTCATCATCACGATCGGCCATTTTTATTGAATACTCTGCTTAAATAAACTCGCTAATAACAAAATCCCACGCAATTCTACTCGTTTTCAAACGCTTGGGGAAGGGGAATTGACGATGTAATCGAAGACTTGGCGTATCTTTAACCTGAACTATTTGGGTATTCCAACAGCGATTGATACAAAATGTCCGGAGGCACGTAGTTGAGGAACCAGTGGACCGCTGTTGAGCACGCGCCGACGAACCCCGAATAAAGAGAAGTTGGACGGCACGGGAGCGAAAACGCCACGAATCAGTCCTATTAGGAAGCGATTAAAATTCATCGTCGGTTTTTTTACAGGTGCCCTTCTCCTACCTGTTCTCACCCCCCTGCCGAGTTCCCTTCAACCCCTTACACAACAGCTCTCACGTGCATCCAATACGCACACTCACCTCATCCTACCCCTCTTCCGCTCTACTCCCCCTTATACCCCGGAAGTGATGATTGCCTATCCTCTATAGAATCTTAACCCACTCGGCAAACCACCCACTTCCCTCTAATCACTCGGCTCTACCCCACGCCACGCCCAACGCCGTGCCACTCCACTCCAAAATAGCCCCATTCCACATACCTCTGATGCAACCAATTCTCCATTTCCCCTCACATGTGATTTCCCTCGTATCTCTATCCTTCTCCACCAAGAATCCCGTTCTCGGTGTCTAGTGTGGGGTTCGGCCGATCATCTCTCCGAACACTCCGGCTGTTAGCCCCCCCTCGTTCGAGATCTCCGCAAGGATTGCCCCCTCCAATACATCGGACATGAAACTCGCGATTTTTTTAACGATCGTCATAGAAACATGAACCATCCTCTCACATTTCGCGCCTTAAAACGAAAGCTGATTGGAATGAGACGGATAAGAATGACGATTATTAAATAGTAAGATTAAGAAGAATGTAATTTAACATCTCACATTCATTCTTTCATCTTGAAGGGAGTGACTTGATCATTTAGGAAAATAACAGTAATTGTATGACAAGAGCAACACGTACAAGCACTAGTCACGTTGGCTACATATGAAAATCGAATCAACTGTCTGTCGTGTTAGATAAAAAATATACAGGGTGCGTCAAAAAAAAGTATACACACACTATATAAGCTTTCCATGTCCAGAAATTTAGCATTGCAGAACGGGAAATAAATTGTCTGTGACAGTTCAAAGTGTGTATACATTTTTGACGCACCCTGTATTATATACCCCATATCATAAACGATGCCTTAAAATATTGTAGTAATAGATGACATTTTCAGCATCTTTTTCGTCGATAACATCAAGACTTTATTGCTTACCTTACCGTTTATTGTTTATGCTATTGATATATTTACAAGAATATCCGCGAGAGAAATTGCAATCGGGTGACAGTGGAAATATTCATCAAAATGATCGGCTCTTTGGACCAATGTCCAATGATACACTTCGGAAGAAGGTGCTAAAATTCATTCTACATAATTTTCACGTTAAAATTTTCAGTTGTTTTGTTTACTTAACCTGGGTAGATTTTCTTATTATTAACTCCTGATTGCTCAGAATCAAAGAGACCTCGAGGTACACAGCATCTTACCCATCGAGAACTCTCTCCTCATTTTTCTGTGTTGTAGAATTCATTTTTGTCTCTTCGTCCACAATCAGGTCCATTCCTGTCCTGTGCTTTCAAAGAGGTATCTAGGCGGAATGCCCAAACCTGTTCCTGTGCCTTATTTCAAGGACGCTGATGACACGTGGCAGGATTGCGTTCAGCAGTAGTCAGCGAGAGAGATATTAATTACGGACTCCATCCGGAACGCTATCTGGACATAAATTTGAAAAGCCCCGAAAACGGAGGAAAGCCCTCTGGTGAATTTATGCCATCCTCTCCGTTGATTTACGCCAGTTGGAGGCGAGAGAAATAAAAATGTCTCTTACAGGACGGGAATCCAAGGATTATCTTGAAATGAAGCAATTTTGGCAGTTTGATTCCTCGGAACTAAAATAAAATAAACGGTATCTTCATCAGAGGATGTTTTCAAGGGAATAAGAAATTTACAGGCTAATGATAGCCGCAATAATATAATATAGAAAATCACGCAAACAAATATTCCATCCTAGACTTTGACAATACCAAATACTAGATGAGAATTTGTATGTAGTTTGATGACTGATAATAAGAAATTAAGGGCGGTAATAACTAGTTCTAAAATAAAGGAGTTAAGCAGTGTATATATGTTTGCAATGATGTGCGTCACTAATAGTGAGATATTATGTCATTTTGGAGGATTTTCGTTAAAAAATTTGCTCATGAAAATTATATATTATTATTTGGAATAGATTCAGTATTCATATACCACTTTGATCCACGAATATTATACGTTACAACCATTAACTTTATCTTCAACCATTTAAACACGATCAGTCCACAGGGGGTTTGGATACATCCCCCGTTTGAAGGCTATCTTCCACTCGCCATTTATCGATTCTTCACAAAAGCAGCATCAATCGCTCGTTAATTGCCTCCGCGATGGCTTAAATACGTATCCCGATTCGTAGCTGTAATCCGAAGTGAGACGTTGACGTGGATAATTCGTCCGTAAAAAGGTTAGCAACTCGTTGCGCGATCGCATTGTTGGGCATAAAAAGGCGAAGTCTCGCGTGGATGGGATTTTGACAGCATCAACGGGGGTTTGAGCTGGAAACGCGCATGCGCCAGGAGCAGTATGCGTGTAACTTCATCGCAAGTGATCGCTTAACTAAGAGGGGTATGAATTTAACTCAACTAACCGCCGTATCGTTGAAAAGAGCTCGCTTTCTGTCCTTCCGGTTAGAGAGGGATTTTTCCATAGCGAAAGCGCGTCATAACATGGACCGTTTTGAAACCAATAGCGACGGCATTTGTTAGGAAATTATCAATAAAGACGCGTATCGAACCTTTCATTTCTATAACGTACGTGTGTTCGTGATTATTATCAATTAATGACTGAAGATGGTTAATTGAATCGCAGTGAACTTAGGATTTAAGAAGAACTGAAGAATTACTCTTCGTTTTAAATGATTTCTAATTCTTTTCGATTTGTAATTTTCTTTAAAATTTATGAAAATACGATTGGAGCAAATAACATTTTTAGTCCAGATTTAATTTCTACCCTAGATTATGATAAATATATATTTAATTATAAGATTTCTTTTATTACTAAGAAATTACAGCGATAATTTCTGTAGTTAATTCGAGATTATTTGTTTTAATTTCCTTTACGCTCAACCCGTTGAATGTATACTTCCGCACGTTGAGGATTTATTCTCCCATTACCTAGAGAACATCGCTTACTACTTTCATAACTAAATTTATGAAGTTAAATTATGTAAATTATCTTTTATGTGCATATCATTTGACGAGTTTCAACCACAAATTTTTCACAGAATAGAGTTTCTCGATTAGAAATATTTTAAATTGTTGCTGAAAGTCTTATCTTCTTATCGTCTTATCGTCAGTCACAAATGCTCGTATAGTGAAAATGTAAAGGATAGGAGGAAAATACAGTGAAATTCCCTTGAATATATTCGCTAATTTTCTTTCCATCATAATCGTGATGTAAAGCATGTGTTATTAGAGAGACCAGCGGTAATATGTAGGTAAAAGTCATCGAAATACGAAGTTTGGCGATGGAATACGAACAGAATAAAAAGGAGTCGACGCTCGATTTATTAAAATTTCATTTCTTATCGAGAAAGGGTTCCAAACAAGTCAACATCCGCGAGATACCCGGAATTCCTGAGATGTGACAAAAATATGAAAGGAAAGGGAATGCGCTACAAATAATTATCCTCGTTTGATACTGATGGCGTACGAAGTGAGAATTGCTGTGGTTTAATTAAAGGGAATTGGTTGGGATATTCACATGCGACTTTTTACAATACGTAGTAACAAGAGTGCGAAAATTTTAATTCCCCCTTCTGTCGAGCGCCTATTCAAATACAGAATTTCAATTTCCCGAAGGTTGAAAATCCGTCGCGGACTTTTGCTGCACTAACTGGAAGTAATTTAACTTACTTTCCATTACTTATGGTTGCTGGATTGGTAATGAGGATGAACTACGGTCGTTGAACCCCTCTTAAGGGCAGGATGCCCTTCCTGCCACCAAACAGTTTGTATGATTCAACGAGGATCGAACCCGGGACCGTATCCAACATAGAGAAGGCACGCGTGCTGACTGAGTCACGTTTACTCGTTGCTAACATAATTATTAACTTAACGGAGACTTGCTTCGAACAGAAATTATGCCTTGTATCACCGTCTGCATTTACATCTTACTCTTTTACCTGAAATTCTTGTCGCATTCACAGGCAATGGAATGAAAAGCTTATATAACTGTTGAATTTAATGTAGAGGAAAGACGAGAATATATCAATGATTGACGAGCTAACTTACTACTGTACTGACATAATATGTAGGTGATGCTATTAGCTATCACTATTTTAGTATATACAGGTATTCAACAGTGAGGAGAAAAGATACACATAGACTTTATAAATCATTTACTTTAAGAAATCTTTTACTTCGAATATGGATTTTTAGACTTTGTTCCAACTGCTCTAAGAATAAGGAACCATCCTCTTAAATCAGATATTCATTTAGATTACTGAATAATAAAAATTGAATGAAAATAAGAACTCCTTGTTTTTTGTACTGACTTACAAGCTCTATTTGCTTGCGTCCAATCCTTAACAGAATAGCCAGCGGTTCCTATTCTATACATATTTCCCGCATCTACAGGAAGGAACATGTACGCAGGAGAGTATAATTCGGTTCAATTAAACGGTGTCGAAACATCCGTGGGAAGCACTGATTGGCTCATGATTTCGAAGTATATGATACGGTCCACGAACGCGGTCATTCGATGAAGTTTGATTACAACGATTCTGTCACTTCTCGGATTTCATTACGGAAATTTAATTTACGTGAACAATCACGCATTACGATTATATTAGTGGTATATCCGTATCGCGTCGGGAAGGAATCGCCTACTATTTATGGGTATAATTTCTTAAGTGATGAGATCATCAAGTGACGCTGTTTTTATGAACTAGTGTATAAATGAGTATTTTTCCTTAAAAATGTATCATGCATGAGGAAAATGATAATGAGGTTGATTAAGTGAATACGAAGTGGTTACAAAGTTATTGGTTGAAAATTGTGTTAATGAAGCGTTTAATTATATCCTTGTTCATTTCGAAATAATTCGCCCCTAATTCTTTTTTTAGAAATTCGAGTTGAAATCCTATATTTTTGAGCTTTACTCTCTCAATTTCTAAATTATTATGATCACTTTCAAAAAACCTTTTCTCGAATAATATAGAAGTGTTCCAATGGCGTTATTAACTCATTTAATATGACAGTCTTGTTATTCAATTGTACAGTTATATGAATTTAATATATTTATCCTCTTTCTCATGAAAATTTAACTAAAATTACGCTACAATCTTGTCATTAATATTAATATTTGGCGAATCAAGAACCGAGTATAGAATACAAGTACGTAACTCGTAAATAACAAGAAACCTGAAAATGTCACATGAAATAATGTGAAATTCTTTATTGATAAACTTTGAAAAATATTTATGAAAGATAAGTGACGATAACTTAAAGTGAAAAATATGTAAATAGATGGTGTGAATATGGTTATATTTTGGACTGCATTTATAGAATAATTTAAAAATAAATAGTGAACGTAAAATTACAACCATATAAATATAGTTGTTAACGATAAGGGTAATCATTTTCAGATGTAAAACTCTAAGAATAGTACAGAAAGTTTTATTGAGAAGGTCGCGGTCTTTCATTAAATGCGAAGGTGTATCTGTCGAGGTAACAGTGAGAAATAATATTTAATTTCAATTACGTCATATTTATTTCAATTATAATATAAACTCTCTTACATATTAAAATCAATCATTTTACATCACGGAAATAAACCACTATCAGCGGATGTACCGTTTTTGTCACCCTAATTTGATTCGTGTATATTCACTCGCAGAAGACCGAGCAATTTTGAAAATTTAAATTGCGATGATTGAGTTTCGGGAGAGTTTGAAAAGCCCAATTACATCTTCAAGCGTCATCTCGAGTAACAGAAAATCTTGAAAGAAACTCACTTAAGGAAAAAAACAAAGTTTCTTTATTTCTCATTAGACACATTTCCCACTAGACAGGCTTCTAATGGAGTTCCTCATAGGGAGAGTGATTTCTCATAAATTCGCTCTTGTTGATTGCCTTTCGAACCATATTAACTCAAAACCCAAGACTCGTTAATTTCTGTGATCGAGAATTTATTACCAATGGAGGATAATCAAGGCGCATCAACGTAGAAGCCATGGAATCTAGGTTGTACCAGTTCTCTTTCGCATCAATAGGTGTCATTCCAACGCAGTTGATGGGCACGTTATGCGCTCAATGCATGAATTATGTTTATTTTTTAATTTTTAACATCTCTATACCTCGCCGACGTTGGTGGATCAACGTTAACGTTCGAGATTTTGAAAAAGGCATCCATCCTCGGTTCTTCTGAAAGGCTTCTTTAAAAAATAGGCACCCCAAAACTATCAAATTGAAATAGATCATCCGCGTCTATATTTTATTAATAGAATCCGGAAGATTTGTTTTGATGTTCGGTTTGGTTTAATAGGTCCAGCAAGTCGGGCCAAAGAATATCGAACATGGGTCACATTCTTTTCGCCTTCGGATGCATCTCCCATAACATGTGTTTATGCTCAGATGTTACAAAATGCTTGGCGTATATTCCATTTCCTTGCTGATGAAGTGGGTCATCGTGTTAACTGATATCACGCCCTTTCGCTCCGCATTAAAACATTTACTAGAATGACCCAATTGCCAAGGGCACCCCGCGATGCGATGCTTCTATGATGAGTATTTATCAATCATAGCGTAAGTAGATGTTTGTAGTAAGCAAACGCTATTCAGGAATCAATATTGTTATAACTGTGATGGTAATTGGACGGAGTTGGACGACTTGGTTTCCCTAAATTGTCCCTAATGGTCCGGGGTTCAAATCTTGGCTGAGGAGGAAATTTTCCTCTCAGGGTCTCAATGTCTGTGAACGTCCTTTCTTGAGTTTCGAACCCTTCCGCAATTGTCCAAAAAGTCCATGTTTGTGCGGTTTTTGATAATAAATAATTCCAACGATGCCCAGAGAAATTAGTACGGTGCGTCTTACTACACGAATCGATCTTTGAAGTTCCCCATCACTGTAATATTCTCAACTTTTGTTTTCGTATTCTGCACTTTTTCAAATCGGAATAGTAAATATAATGATTTTAATCTATCGCGAAGAATTATCATCGCATATTCCAAACTTTACCGTCCGCCTTTGTTTACCTCAAACCCTTTGGGCAATAAAATACATGCGTTATCAGAGATATTAGTTATTAACTGTGATAGTTAAACTAGCTCAGTGCTATCTCTCTCAGTTTCAGAAAGTCCATGGAGTGATGTTGCCATCCAAAGCATTTAAGAAGTGGATGATGAGGATTTAAGGATGGTGAAATATCTTATTAGACCCTATTGATTCATTTAAGAAAAGATTTAAACGTCTTATATCCGTCCTCGATCATAATTTATTGTCCATCGCGTCGTTTTAAAATATCCTTACCATATATTAAAAAACAGGATTATCAGTTTTCATTTTCATATATGTGTCTTTTGGTTTGTTTTGTCATATAATGAAGATAAAAAATAGCACATATAAATATATTTGCATTTCATTTTTAATATTTTATATTCCCTCAAAAGCTGTTGAATTGCAATTTGCCTAAGTATGCGTAGTTCTTAGAAGACTGCTTCACAGGGATGAATAATGCACTATATCATAGCATTAGTAACTTCAGACTGCAAGGGAATGGCTTGGAAGCTCCCACCAATTGACCTTTTACAGTAAGAAAAACAATTATGTCAGTTCGGCTATCTTTTAGAATTAAGAAGGATTACGAGCTATGCGATGTTAGAAGAGATTGGCTAAGCTAATCACTTCAAGAATTAATCGGCTTATATAACTGAAGATAAGTATGAGGTCACGATTGAAATTTCTCGCTTGGTCGGACGCATCTTCCCAGCCTTTGCCTTCGATGGGTGCAGTAAACGATGCGTTTCATTGTTCATTCCTTAGGAAATCGTAATCATGAGAGCTATGAATGCTTAAGAGTGTTATCTTCTTGCGCTATCTTAATTAGAATGGGTTTGAAAAAGGTCTATTATGAACCTCTAAAAGGAGCTCTTGGTGTTTGATTGTTAATTAAGTCTTTCATTCGAACGAAGCAAAGAAAGGCCGAAGAAAGATTTTTGATAGATTTTTTATTTAATTTTATGTAATTTTGATGTAATTTAACTGAAAAATCATGCCCCTAATAATAAAGAAATATCAAACTGTCCAAGAGTGAATTTTGAGAAAAATACATATACTTTCACTCCAGACAGTTTACAAATTCCTATAGAATAATTATAAATACACGTTCAAGCCAATGATAGTCAATTGAAGGAAAGTATTAAGGATTGATTCTATTTTATTCATAAATTTTCTTTGAACTATTAAGAATTTAAATATTGAATGAATTGTTAATGAATCGAGTAATCTTAAAACCACTTATATCTTGTTGAAAAATAATACTTTTGTGTTTTCGTCTTGGATATGATATATATATATATTTTTACGATCAAATAAAAATAAAATATATATTCATCTTTGAATTTTAGATATAATCGTGAGAGATAGTCAAAGAAATATTTAGGATTTTTACAACAATCAAAGGGAAGATTAAGGATAATATTCTTTATTAAATACTTTTAATGTGATATTTCATGGATTTAATGGACTTTTATTTGTTTTTAAAGGTTTAAGAAAACTAAAGGTAATCGAAATCACGAGCTATCTTCAGGACTTAAAATGTTCAGAATATGTATGATGTATACAAGGATTCATTGGGCAAATAGATATACACTTTACGAAGCAATTTCTTGTTATTCACTCAAAACATCGAATCCCAGCATTTAATTCCGTTCGACTAGAAAATTTTCTTTGGGATATTTTACTTTAAACCGAATCGATAATTTTCCTTCTTATTTAGAACATATTGCGGAGAGGTGTTTGCAGTGGCCGAATCTAAGTTGTAATGAAAATCTTCACTTTTCAAGGAATTTGCTCTAAATCAGATTATCGAATGCTCTCAACCAAAAAACGCTTTCGGATGCTTACTTCGAAGATTACATTGGAAAGAGAATGGAACTTGGAACGATGTTCCCTCTCAAATGTATCTCTAATGGGATGAAAAATCTAAAGAACAAATATAAATACGAAATTCCGCTTACATACAAGCGCTTTGAGAAATTATACGAACTCACTGGAATCGATATTTGCTTTTTGATTCATTTTTTGGGTTCATATGGAATAAACAGACATAGTATTATTGTTCAAAGTCTCGATAGCTAAGTAAGTTTGCAGAGTTTAAACAAGGTGATTTTATATCATTTCACTGGAGCTTATGAGGCTATTATGATTCGTAATTTTCATACACAGAGAGAATAAGGAGAGTACATAACTATATCTACCTGGGAGTTAAATTTCATAAGCTGCTCACTAAATTGGGAATGTTCTATTTGCAATGCTACAAAAATTACTTTAACGTATCTAATCTTTTGTGATGCAGCCTGTGTCACCATCATTGCCAAACAATCCAATGATTTCGATGACTCAGTATCCTTGTGTTTTTTTGGAAGATACTCGTGCTCTCCGGTATTTGTCATCCCTTACTACGAGGAAATTTCTCTAGCGCAATGGCTATTTCTACGAAGAGGAATCTCTTCAATTCATAACTGTGACATCTCAATGTCTTACTATTTCAAACTTTCCTCATTGTTACGTACTGGCTGACGTCATAGAAGGAATTTTCGCCTCGTGAATTGAAGGAGGAAGTCTTTAGGTCCAAAGCAGTTGAGTTGACCCTCTTCTAACTTCTTAGATCTATTTGGCTTCTAACGGACCATGAGAAAGGTACATAATGGTTGTTGAAGAGAAGTATTTGCGTAAGTATAGCATTCTCATATAGTAACTTGAAGTATGGAGTATTATAAGAATTCTTATTCTCATAAGTTTACTCCGGATGAAATTTATTAGAGAAACGAATCGTTCTAGGCATTACTTTCATAAAGAATTGTAAAGAATAATTTTCAATTATTCGCGTAATAGAAGCCTCTTTCAATTTCATACTTTTGATTTTTGACTTTTAATACGTCTATCATAAAATTGGCTATCGAAGTCTCTATGACCAAACATATTTAATTAAATCATTCAAATGCTAAAAATATTAAATACAAAGGATAAATACACATCAGCACTCCCGTAAAACTTTTAATTTCTTGGAGTTATTTATGTCACTTCGAGTGTTCACGATAAATTTCCTGGCTCATAACCCCGGATGCTAATATTTCAAGAATTTTAGTTTTGGTGGAATATTCTTAGTCTTATGACAAAGCTAAATAAAAGTACGTTCTTATATAAATATATGTAAAGCCAGAAAATCATTTGCCAAAATTGGACCTTGATATCCTTGCTCTGGAATCGATTCGTCACACGACACTAACAAAACTGTTGGAAGTGGAATCACTGCGATCAGATTCAGATAAATGAGAAAATGAAATCATAATGAGCGCGTAAGTTTATCCGATGTCACGGAGTAACTCTTTATTAGTGACGGGGGATAAAAATTCTTCAATGATTCGAATATCCGTCAAGTGCTCGAATTAGGAAGCAATCAAAAAGGGAACTCGTCTTAGAGGGGGACATCCTGATTTGAGAATTAGACGTAGCATGTTGAATCGTTCTGATGGCAAATGGTCTGAAAGGGAGATGTATAGCATGAAAGATAGGACATCTCAATCAGGGGTCATTTATCCCCTATTATTCCCTTAGGACGCCATGTTTACGACCGATTTCAATTGATGCAGAAAAAGAATATATATAAACAAATCAGCAGTTCCGAATAAGCGTATATGGGGAAATTTTTTTCAAATATTCACCGATCAATCATATTTGCAAAGGCGTATATATTTAGAAGATAGATGACAATTCTTTTGTTTCTTAAATTTACTTAATTGTTGCTCTTTTAACGATAATGTGAAGGTTAAGTTTAAATTGAGTACGGTAATAGTAAAAAAAGTCTTCCTACCGTGAAAATTATTTTTAAAACAAAAAATGGTTCACCCATTTTTCTGCATCATGTAATTATATTTACCACGTTAAATACCAAACAACTTCAGTGAATATTTTTATACGAATATCATTACTATCGATATTTCTCAGAAGGATGCAATAAAATAGGAAATAATTTTTTTGTTCCACACATCATTAAACTCAATATTTCACTCAGTTTACTGCGTATAAATTAAACATTTCTCTTTCCTATCACAACCGTAGAGATTGTTTATTGAAGCTTGAAAGTAATTTATAATAGTCATCTACTCGTACATCAATGTTGAATTAGAACAGCAGGTTATTTTTGGTGCCCATTATCATCGAATTATTACCTTTAAAAATGAAGCTCAATAAAGTGCATTACAATATCACCTGCATATTTCTGTTAAATTAGAATTTATGCCAGCATAGCAGATCAAATTGCATTTTAATATTGATTGCTGGGAACTTTCATGTCGATAAAAATTCCTCTTTTTTATTATAATTTTGAGCGGTTTTCTAATTTTCTTCCAGTTCTTAATTATAATCTAGTTCATTTGAACTATCGTATATCTAAATATATATATATTATTTGTAATGATATATAAGATTGACGTGATATCATCATTTATTATATTTCAGTTGAAAAACTATTTAGCACACTTTTCCAGAAAAGGAATTCCCGGATACTGAATTTTCTCTCTTTTTTGCACCAATGAGCTGTTGAATGCATTGAAAATTGTATAAGAAAATGAGAATGAACCAAATCGATAATGTTTTATTCTTTTTCAAAGACTTACATTTTTTAAACGATTTTTAATAAGGACATTCCAAAAATTTATCGGAATATTTGGAAATTTAGAGAAAGGTAACAATAATATGTTATTATTTGGCCAAAAGTTTACTTACTATTATTCTCTTGTGTCACCATCTCTAATTTGAATTTTAGTAATCCGTAATTCCGTAATCCTGTGGAATGGTTGGAAAAAAATCAACAAAGAAATGAGCCTTCTGCCATAAATCCAGGGTCACCTTTATGAATGCCGCATATCGTCGGAATATTTATCATAGATTCACACAAAAAAAATCTGCAATAATCACGGTGACTAAGAGGAGATTACAAAATGGAGGAATTTTAAGCATCTCGTTGCATGGCGAAAGGATCAGCACTCGGATAATTTATCTTGGTTCTCGGAATCTTGAGAAACACTTCAGAGGGAAGACATTAAGTGTTTCGCGAGAATGACGCTTTGGTCAGAAAGCTTTTCTCTTTAGTTCTAATGTGTCGCAAATGGGACAGTGCCAACGCGTATCCAAGACCTCAAAGCTCTTACGTATGCTGGGAGGGAAATAGAAGGATTAATAGTTCACGAGGACTAACTCCGACTTGATAACTATCTGATTAAACAGCGTAACTTATTTAAAATCACGCCTTTCTGAATCATCTACCCTTGACGTATTTTATCCTTTTCTCACAATTCCCTTGTTTACACCATATTTTAATCCTTTCAACTTTATACCAAGTGTCTCCTGATAATCATTACTGTCTCTTCTTCTCCACTAGACTCTGCTCACGATATATTTCAAAAGCAATCCATACACCGTCAATATTGTCCCTATTATCCATGCCCCGCTGTTACATCCGTCCATGCAATATGAGGGAAATTGATGCCATTAGCAGTCGTTTATGATCTCAAACTTCCGCGGTATATTCGAAGGGGTAATAAACAAGGAGATAGAACATGGGTATCAAGGTTGTATTTTCTTTGTTATTGCTCTGGAATAATTTTTCGGAAATTTTTCCGCAGAAACTCCCTTGATTCAATACCTACCCTCCCTCAAGTGTGATTGATAATATGCGTCAATAAATCAAAAACTCTTCAAAATAATTCGGTTATTATTGAATTAACGACTAAATCGTACTTTTTCGTATTTGTAAGTCTTTATAACTTTGAACTTAGTTATTATTGGTTATTCACGGCAATGTTAAGGTTTCGCGCGATTTTTTTGTTATTCCTCGAGCTCGTCTGATATGCTTTTTTTAGAAAGATTCGCCATGTCATTTGGGCATGGCTTAGATATAAATATATATCATCACCCTACAATTAGGTCGAATTTAAGCTTAGATTAATTTAATTTTGAAAAGGAGATGTCATCTATCGTGTTAATGCTACTAAAAGTATTAGAGGTTGCCAGAATATTAATAAAAGAAAATAGAGTTTTGGAATACTACTGCTCTCTAGCTCCACTCGTAAGATTTATCCATCAGGTAGTCGAGAATCAAGTAAGTGAAGAATTAGATTAAAAACTGCTAATTTCAAAAGAAAAAGGCTCGGTAACTAACTTTTTATGTTAGTAATTGTAGGATATGTACTGTACAATGGTACTGTAGGATAGTTTCGTTGATGAAGAACCAATATCTTCAAATGTAATGAATACTAAAATAATACACATCAAACTATAAACCGTTTGTAAAACTTCTTTTCCTTGTGATCGTAAAAACTTTGAATCTTGAATTTAAACACCTCAATTTTAGAGGAGAAAGCTTCATTTTCCTCTTTAGCATTAAACTCCGAAATTTAAGAACGATTAGTCTTCTTTCATTATCCTTTACAAATCCCTCAAATACCCTCTGTGTTCGTCGTAGGTTCCCGAAATCCTTTTGTGCACTTACGAAAAGACTAGTTCTACGTAATCTGTTTACATTTTTGGAATCCATATACTTCACACAATCTCTTGAGATCAATCTGCTGAAAATTACGGGCAAAGTTCTTTGGAAATTAATCAATGCTTTTAATCGCTCAAATAAAAAAAATCAACTTCACTTAATAAAAGTCGAATGATTATAAATTTTGCTTAATCATGGCTAAGTTTATAGCCCCATCTGTTAATCCTCTACTTCAAGGTGCCCTAAACACTTCTTCTGAGCAGATAGACTATACGTACCTACTACCACATCCATAATAATTTCTATTTTGAAGAAAAATGAATATTGCTATCAATATAGGAGTTCGATTATGATACATAATTTCATAGTTTTAGGGGTGGTAGTGAATATCCCAAAGGTATAAAGCTCGACTCCTGAATACTCCTTATCCGTATATATCATCCATCCTTCCTGATATAAACCCAGATTGGATACAGTGAATAAAATCTAGGTATTTATGTACACAAATGAAAGCATTTATTTATGCATATTCTGAATGGTTTCTGTAACATCAAAAACTAATCAAACCTATCTTTATAAACAAGAATGCAAAACATAGAATTAGCTTTGGTTATTGTACATACGTACTCACCTTGGTTATATACTCAAAAATATATTCTTCATTTTAATAATGACAATATCTATGCTTTTTGTCTGTGATCCTTGTAAGTGCAGCTAATCATCTAAATGTTTTAAGGCATATGATATAAGCCACACCTGAAGTTACGTACATGACGCCATCATGAGGTTTGGTGTACTCCGCTTCGTTTATTCATAGCTCTTCAATAGATTATTATTCATTATTAGCCATTTAGAACGTCGCATTTTTTCAGCTCCACTGAGATGAGCATAGCAAAAAGCTCTTAGCAGCACAGTTTGGAGTCGTGCCATTTGGAAGTCTGTATTCCAGGGGCAACTCTTGCCTTAGGAGGGCTCTCTGCCAATAACACCAGATATGGAAGAATCCAAGTTAGCGGACGACATTTCGACCATCGATGTTTTAAAGTTGATTTTGTGGAAAATACTACTAATACTATAAATTAAAAATAATTCTACTCTTACTTCGACAAGTCTCGATCATGTTTTGCCTCTTATTCTATGAGCGGCACTTAAATGTCCAAAACGAGACTATGAAAAAAGAAAGGTCAATTTCAAAGCGAAGAATAAATCTTCTGAAAAACCATTCACAAAGGGAAAATGCGTTACGCTGTGATGCGATTGCATGGTGAGAAGACACGAAAATCTACGAGAGAAGAGTAAACACTTGCTTCGAATGAGTCATTCACAAAATAAAACCAACTCCGTCGCAAAGAGAGTATTTTTAGCTCGCATACCTCGTAACTCACAACATACTCATAAAAAGAGGAATTTTAACAAGAAACATGACATTTTCGCGTTGTGGAGAAGTGGATTTCTAACATTCTAATATGAATTAATTTTGAAATTACTGAAATATTTCATTAGTCTATATATATTTCCTGAAATTCAAAGCACATTTTAAGGGAATTAATATTTTATTCCTGAATCGAGAATCTTGAAAGAGTAGAAATACGTTTTCACGGATTTCTCATTTTCTTTTTCATTCGATAAAGATTGCTTTCCTCCTTTTTTATTTTATTGAGATGCGAGAACATTCGGAAGTCAGAAGAAGATACTAAATCTGACAAGTAAGGTGGATGCAGTAACAATTGGACCTTACGGATTAATTTACGGATCCAAGGGACGGTATTTTCGGTGAAGTATATGAGAGGAACGAGGTTTTCATGAAAAAAAATTTACGAACAAACCGCATCTTTTCTCAGAAATTTTTAAATCCATCTGTTCCAAAACCTTACAATAATGATCTACATTAATTGATTCAGGTGTAAATTTATTTTTTTTAATTAACAGATGATTGCCATTCTGACTGATTTCTAGACTTTATCTCGATTCGGAGCGTAGCTTTCGGCGATAGACTCTTCGATCATGGTGTTAGACCTGAGAATCATCTACAGTAATATATAACACAATGAGTTTATTTTATTCCTAAAATGTAACATATATTTTTGGGTTGCATTCTAATATGCTTTTGCTACATTTTTAGTGAATGCGGCACACATTGTGCGCATAGTATTTTCGAATGCAAAACTCTAGCAGATATATAACTGATGCTGAATAATGAGATGTCTACGGATTACTAGTGCACATTATTCTCCATTAAAAGTATGGAACGGATAACTATACGTAATCCAAAAGAGCGCGGTACGATTTTCAATCTGTTGAATAAATAAATTTTAAATAAATAAATTCGAATCCACGGCCGAAGATCTTTTGAAAGGATATTAACATCACACGGAAAGATCAATCGATTGATATTTTGATGCAATTCGATGCAGAATTGGACTGAATCTGCTGCAAAAGTTTTCAGTAATAGAATGTAACTTACCGCATAAAAATAATTGTGATCGTTTCCGAAGTATTCATAAAAGCTTAATAGATTCAAGGTGAAAAATAAATGTTTGATGATGTTGAAACATCATGGGTATAATTTTTATTAATGGAAAATAAGATCGACTCAATTTATTGCGCTCGCTGCTTGAAGGCCCCATAACAAGGTACGTGAAGGAGGGAAGCGTGTGGCCTTGTCTTCCCTAAACACACACGAGTACGTTAATCACTTTCATCTCAGAGTCTACTTAACGCGAAATTGAACTGAAAATGATTCTCTATTTGCAAACTGATTCGCAAACACACGCGTAGTTCCCTTCCACCGACGTTGGAACGATATTTACACCTAAATTTAGGTTTGTTTGGGACTTTGTGTGTATAAATACCGGACGTTTATAAATATCGCGCCCCGAAAAAAATCGATACATTTATATTCAATTAAAAAGCATGGTATATCTGGGATGCATGGAGTAATATTTGTCCTGGATCCATGAACAAGATATGACTCTATGATGGCCATTGCGGCAAGTAACATAAGAGGATTTCTTTCGTTAATTACGTCTACTTCAAACGTTCTGAAGTGAAACTTCGACCGATTGCATTTGATATCCTTCGTTTCATTCTTATCCTAATGGAGACGTAATCCGATCTGAATTCAGAGTCAGGTCATTCGGATCCTGTCTCCTTAGCGTCTTTCCCATGAAATCTGCTCCGTAGCGGAGCACTTACGAGGAAAACTCCGCCAATTCCAAGAAACGCCCCTCTCTCCCAATACCACCTCAAGGAAGCAGCAAACCGTGAAGATTCCGCGGCTGGAAAACGTAAAAAAACGAAATTCGCGAATTTCCCTCTCCTAACCGCGGATTTCTGCCGGAAAGTCCGGAGAGCCAAGGAAGGCGCGCCCCCTCCAGCGGGGTCCGAAAGCATCGCGACCCGCCCCCGTCGCGGTGACGTAGCGCACGCTTTTCCCCACCCACTCCCCTCCGCTCCCTGCTTTCCTGCTTTCCTTCGCCAACACTCAGTCTGTGGGAGCTCAGTGTGCGTGGCGGAGTGTGCTGCCCATCCGACGCCTAGCCGACGCCTCCGTCCGCTGTTCGACCGCTTGGCCCTCCGACAGGTGAGACACGCCCTCGCGGAGATGCGAAAGCCGGTGCTCCTTCGAGAGGATACCTCTGGTGCGATCCACGACCATCCTTCCTCCGTGGTGCGCGGTTCTCGCTTAGAGCCCGCGCCATTTCTCAAACGTTGACTAACGCAAAAGTCAACCCGAAGTAGTTTCGCGTCCCATTTCGTCCTATATCATGACACCTGTGGCCGCAATTTTAAACGCGAATATTTGGCGGGTTGCGCTTTTTACGGCGATGGAACCCGTAGTCGCGCGGACGGGAAATCTTGCGCGCACCCCACGAGGTCTGCGCTTACGCGCGCACTCGCACTTGGCCAATATTCGCGCAACTCCCGAATAAGACGCGCTTTCGCTCTCCGCATTCGAGCATGAAATGTGGAAAGTTTGCGGAAATAAACTTCCTTTTTTTTCTCTAACATTAACACGACTAAAATTTCCTTCAATGTTTACTAAAAAAAGTGCAATGTGTAATATTTACTGTAGCCAAAAGCCTTTTATATTTCGTGCGACGGTTAGGCTTTGATGCCTTCTTCTCTACGGCCTTCTCCCTTTTGTGGTTTGCCTATACTTCTTCTCTTCCTTTCTCACCGCTGCCTACACACCCTTTCATCTCTTTTTATAGAAGATCTTTACTTTTTGCCTCACCCCACTTCCCTCCATCAACCTTCAAACCATTTCAGCCACACTTCCCACTAAATTTCCTCATCCCATTCCTATGTTGCGACTTTCTTTCTCCTAACCGGCTACACCTGTTCCTAACATCACTCATAGTCATCCTTCTTCCTTTTTTATATTCATCCTTTCTCCGCTTTTTTAAGGCCCTTCAATTAATTCGTTATTTTGACAAGGCATTTGAAGCTCTCATACTTTTCAATTCTGTGCACTCACCATAACATAACACATCTTACGCGCGGAACCTATGGAAGTTATTGGTACATTTATGGGAATAACGTGGTTACTAATCTTCCTTTAACTCATCTTTACTTAATTCATAAGGTTTTTTTCAGTACTAGGAAAAGCTTCGCTTAATCACGCAATTAATTGTCATCTCTTTCAATGGATATAATTTGCGTGTTTCAAATACGCAAATTTCTCATATTTACACGCACTCGCAGTGGACGCGACAAGCACATAAGACCCTGTTGCTCCCATAGAATACGGAAGGATATCCAAAAAGGGGGGGAGTTAGATATTTTGCTTACGCGTTACAAGTATATCTTCCCTCGAGTATTTCTTCGTTACATCCGAGATACTCGAACGCTATCTTAAGTGCGAGCATATTGTCGATGCTGTCTGGAGGATCCTTTTGTCATCCCCATCATATCGCTTTAGAGGGTTCCCAACACGAGCGATCACATCTCGTATCGCGTTCTTCAAATTTTATCGTCTTCTTCGACAACCACTTATCATTTCGTCGAATTTAGGAAACCTTCGCTCCCTTTTTGTCCATCTGACAGCGGCTCGTAAACCAGTTTCATGTCATCGCTCATGATCCTTTTTTTATTGTTCAGTTTATTATGTAACCATATTTGATTTATATCATAAGCAGTACTCACTCTGTTGGCATCTTACACCGCGTACTTGTATTTCTCCTTTCCACGTGCCGAAGTTTAGCATCGAATTCCTTGCAAGAATTGCGTGCCGTTTCGCGAAAAAGAAAGAATTTGATTTTGCATCCTCATTAAGTTTCTAACTCGGAGCAAATTCTATTTCACCCTTGCAGATACTTTAGCAGTTCACAATACGGATTTAACGCCCATTACATCGCCACATCCATCGGGAGCTTTTCACCGAAAGATATCATTCAGAAGTGGAGTATTACATATTCAAAAATACACGTCAATAAGGATTCGCCCTGACAGCCGCAGATCCTCCTGGTAAATGGAGATGTAATGGAATTGCTCCCCAGAATTCTCTTCCAGATTCCTTCCATTTCAAGACATAATGGGATTTGGACCTTTTTTTCTTCGGATATTTTACTCAACTCTTAAGTGGTCCGCGATTGGCTTTCTGTCAATTACCAAAGAGCGTCAACTTTTTTTCATTTCCTTAAGACTTCTCAGAAACTTCCTCACTTTCTTCGTATCAGCCCTTCCAACGGAGCAACAGTTGACCTAGAAACCGAATGACTTCTTTGACCTTAGATTTCAGCGCTCGATTTTTATTTGTCTTTCAAAGAGCTACATAATTCGACGAGAAAATCGTACCTTCTCCAACCAGAGTGATGTCGACGTACGAAGAGCGATATTTTATTGAGTTTGGGAATAGAATCGAAGCCTAGGCTCATAAATCTGCATATTTAAGAATAATTTCTGATACTTTATGTCAGATACATATCATTGCAAATTACGATCGATAACAGTTTCCGATTTCGATCGAAGAAATTATGTTGTACTTGAATAGCTTTCTTTAAAATGAAATTCACCCTGATTATTCAAAATTTTCTCCTTAAACAACTAGGATGCCATCGTAAACAAATCTTTAATTGAGCTATGATATCAGTATTTGTTTACAGTAAAATATATCACGATTCCAATTATATCCACGAGTATTTCACACGTGCGCCGTAGAATTAGAAACTCATAATTTTCTGGTTTCGAGAGAAGATTCAGTCGCGAATTTTATATTTGATCATCAATTCCATACTCCACCCGCCTGGCTCCATTCCAAGGGCTATTTGCCTTTCGATACTATATCTTTTTTTTTGAATTCCAGTGTTACCACTGAGCATTGTGCCTCTGGTCCCATCTCAATTTCAAATCCCTCTCCGGAATCTTAAATCTATAACAAGTACATAACGTAATACGTAAGCAGCTGAATGAACATAGAAAGTCCCATCCTCGAAGCTGGTGCTAAAAATTCCATTGAACACCGGTATGGGAATGACGGAGTGACGAAATAACTTGGTTGGAAAATTGCTCTGTTGTTTCCGTATCCAGAATCCCTCAAAAAAATTCGAATTCAAACGAAGTAAATTCTGAGAGCGTCTCCATTCACGGAGGCATCAGCTTCTCCCTCTGCCAGCTGAGTAACGTGCATTCCGGACGCGTCATTTTTAGCATCCCCTAGTTCGCATCATAGCCCCTCATTTTTGGGGCTCTTTCAATTCAGAAACACTCCATATATTCCCTCGAGTTCGATGCCATTTCTCTCGCCAAAATGCTCATTAGCGCCGCACAATCCTTCCGAGCTTCTTTTGTCCACCAAAAAAATAGCTCGGAAAAATCGAATCGAAGGAACGAAAAAGTCTTCTTTCAGGGCTGCTAATTCGGGCTGCGTTGGGACAATACAACCCCTCGTGCGTTCCTCAACGCCTGAGGCCGCTGCAACCTGTTTTTCCCTTTCCTGGCTGCTGCTCGCACCCCTGTGCCCCTTTACCGAGGCTGTGGGGCCACGATAGCACGCAGCACAACTCTCGTTGCGTAGCAACTACCCCACACCAACCCCCAATGAATCATTGATCGCTCCAGCTCTAAACCAGAGTTGAGATTTCTGGCGAGGGAGATGAATTGAGAATTTCTACTGAGCCATTTCCTAAGCTCCGAATTCGAACCAGAGGCAAACTCATGTAAACAATCGAAGTGCGACTACGCGCTTCCACTACGCGTTTGTCTATGAGCGCGAAAGAGGGTCGAATGGAGCGGCGCTGCAATCGAAGATCGATCGCTCGAAAGGGAAATCTTTTCGCCGAGGATATTCTACGAGACTTTCGCGCCCAATCGGCCGAAATTTTAATAGATAAGTTAATTTTTCGCATGGAATCGGCACGTGGAAACCGTCCCCTGGTCACGTTTCCTATTTCCCACGTACCATTCAACGGCCTAATTTGGCGGTTTCCGGAGAGAAACGAATTTCATAAGGGCACATTTCAAATCGGGGATCGGGTCGAGGGAAAGCGTGGGATCACGTGACGATGGGAGAAAATAGAAGAATTTTGCGTGCTTTTTTACGTGCGAGGGGGAGGGTTTATTCGCGCGATGCTGTTACGCTACCGTTTGACGCGCGAAAACAGATGACTTACGATGTCGGTGTGGAGAACCATTTCGAAAATTACTTTCATCTCTTCGTTTACATTCATTGGCCGGAATGGCTTGTTCTTTCGCAAGCTCAGGGTTTGGAATTATCAGTCAAAGACCTTCAACTGCAAATCAAGCTGTGGAAATGAAAAGAAAGATTTGATAAACAAAACTTCAAGCTTCAACTTATTCTCTTTCTAAAATTGTGTTTAAGGCAATAATAATACTATCACCATAATTTAGGACTTATGAATAAGGCTCTAAGGCATTTTCCTCATACAAATTTATATTTTGAAACTCTAAGGAAACTGATTTATTGAACGCTCACACTTAATTATATAAAATTATCCCAAACAGTCCTTAATAATTAACAGATCTTTTATTCAACAAGGTAGTATGATTATTTTAAAAATCAAAAATAAACGAACGCTGTAACTGAATTGAATTATTCTCTCATCGTTGGAATTGGAGTTCTTTTCTTTCACTTATCTTCTAAAACATTTAACATTGATTATTCTTAAAATATGTTGGTGAAGGTATATTAGCACTAAATGAGTTTTGAGATTATCTTCTAACTACCCTTGTGACCAGAGTAATTATTTAGTTTAGCTGAATTTCACATTTAAATCGACTAAATTACGTGCCTCTAATATGGAAATGCGAAGGGTTTAATTCGTACCGAATACATCGTTTCTTTCGACACGGAAGTTAATTCTAGTAATTTCCTCTAATCGGCTCGCATGCTGGTGGCGGTTTCTACTAATAATTCAGCCCCAGTATTTTTTCTGAATCAGAATCTTCTAGTTTCCGCCAATATCGGGACTTTGTGATGAAAGTCTCCTTTGAAGTTTCATCCGAAGTAAATATGTGTGCAGATGCGATCTGCTGGAATTCTCGTTCCTGCCGTAGGTCATAAGATTGAAATGAAAGCCTTCGATCCACGGTTTAATGGCGTATATAAGAGCATAAAAGACGACTTGTTTCAGGCGATTTTTTATTTATTTTTTAGTTCCGTTGATTTTAATGGATAAGAGAAATTTTTTTCCATCAAACCTCAGATTTCCTTTTCCTTTTTAAATCCTCTTAAAATGTTTTACTTTTTATTTGATGTTTTGATTATTTTTGCAAATATTTTTATGATTTTGTTTTCTTCAGGGTACTCATTGTACGATTATTGTTAAACGTAGGAATGTGTCAACGGGCAGTGTAGCTGTTCTTGTCTCGGAAGCTGGAGGGAATTGTTGCAAATAGATATTTCAACTGTAACTACTTTCGTGGCACAATATGGTTTCCGACGACACTCCGTGAGTATAATTCAAAACATAATTAATGTAATTCATGCAGACATCATAAAAAACTTCTGATAGACTAAAGGAGTGTACAAGTATAAACTCGAGGATTCCCATAATATAGCATTAGTTTAAGATAATCTCAAACTTCAACAGAATCATCCAGTTGTAAATATGTATATAAATATGTAAACATGTATATTTTCAAAGCATCGTTAAAAAGGGGGTGTGGTAATAAACTCATGCTTATGGTAAACGTATCTTTAAAACCTGAATAAATATTTTAAGTTGCCTATCATAGAGATTGAATGAACCAGATCTTCAAAATGAGTATGCATGTCTCTCTCGTGGGTCTAAGGTGTTTAAATCGAAAGTTAAATAATAATAATTGATTCCTATAAACGATATAACTGTCTCTTTTATAAATTGATAGATTTAAAATATCACAAATCAAGCGAGATAATTCCATCCTTGAGTCATCGAGTTCATTTTTAAACCTCAAATAAATCTTTCATCTTTTTATTCCAAATTTTCGCATCCATCATTCATATGAATCTCTTTCGAAGTTTACCTCTTTAGGCCAAAGTGAACGCGTATATAAAAAATGCCTTTAAACATTCTTATCTTAAATACTCATTTCTGAAGTTAAAATACACAATTTTTGTTCAGATAAGTTGATACTCTTCAAATGTTCTGCGTTTTAATGAAAATACAAAAAGCTACATATTGCATTTATTCTATCGTTTCTAAAATACCTCTCTGACAATTTAGACTCCACCTCTTTTAGTTGGAACAAAATCAAAATGTAATGATAATCTAAAATGAGCAAAAATCTCCACATCTGTTCTAAGACTTTATTAAATCTTCTAAATGAAACAGATTAAATTTTAAGCTAAAAATTTACACAACAAAGAGAAAACTTGAGATTACGTTCGAGCTCAAAACATCAAATTTGAATAACAAGTGGGAAATGAAATAGGGAACCATGGGCTAGTAATTACTAGGATCCTAGCTGAGAATTACCTACCGTCAGAATGAAATTATCCGTGAATTAATACCAGAAGAATTAAAGGAAAATCCTTCGTAAATTGTATTGCTTTGATTGCCTCGTAAGTATTTCTATAAAGAAAAGCCTACGTATTTTTATTATATAATCATAGCATAATTTTAAACTGGAGAATTACATTAAAAATATCATCTAACATCGTCTAAATATAGGTCTATAGGATATCTCCTGATATTCGTGATGCGACCGTTGACGCTGTTCCCATTATTTAGCATTCGTAGTCATGAGAAATGTCACTCTCTTTTGGTCACCGTAATTTCGACACTGTGCTTGTTTTTGCCCTCGTTTTTCGCCCTCTACGCAACCTGTACTGGTTAAACTTAACTACTGTGCTGCTGCGAAATATTCTTCTCTTTCACTGTCTTGCATGAAATTCGCTTGCATTTTTCACTTGCTTCAAATCGTACGTTGGACGACCACTAAGAACGGTTAGTCTGATTTGCTTATAACCGTTCTTATTTCAGTTGTTCCCAAAAATAACAATTATTGCTTGTTATAATTGTGAATGCTCATATAGTAAAACCCATTCAGTTATTTCCGCTCGTCTTTATGCAAAGAAAAAACTCTTCCACGACAGTCGAATCGACTTCAGTACCTCCAACATCTCTCATTTGATTGTTTCTCTCTTTCAAAGGTATCATAAGAGTGTCGTACTTCACTCATCTAAATTTAGTAACGTTAGTCATTTGTCTACAAAACAATTGAACGTTGGCCTGCGATTTTAATCGAATTCGATCGCGGAGTTTTCCGTGCAATCTTCATCCGCTTGATTCTCGATCCTGGAAGCTTTTAAATCATCGCTTTGTCACTCAAAAGTGCCGAAGTATTCAAAGGAAACGCTTGATTTGAGACGAATTTAAAGGACGAAAAATATCGACTCCTTCCCTCTTGGGCAGAGCACGTGCTTTTGCGGGTCACTTCGTTTGATGGAGAGCGAAAGAAACAGAGGGAAGCTGCACGTATATGAGAGTGGGGCCTTCACATCCTGTCTAGAGCTCATATTTTCCCTCCCACAGAACTATTGAATCGGTCAGAAGAGACTGGACGAGATTGGATAGGAAACGAATGGTTTAGAATTAACCCCACCGGTGTCTATTTTTAGACCCCATTTCGAGAGATTCATTCTGTGCGAATTTTTTTGCGGATTGCGAAACCGCGCCAATTAACTTCTGCGTAGGGGAGGATTTTAATCCGATTCTATGGTCTCTTTTTTATTCAATCAACGAAAGCGGATGTTCGGAATATCTGTACGTGCATTGAGAAGGGACACACGGGAGCATTTGGGGTTCGGATGTGTGCTTTTAATCGGAGTTTTCCCGATGAACTACGTGCGCGTTTTGTGCATGATTTTATACGTTTTTAGACGCAATTGGGACTTGTTTGTCTGTGACTAAATGAATCGAAGGTCACAATTTGTTTGAAAAAGGTATACCGTGAATTTAGTTGTAATGATTGTAGAACATAGGTTGCTGATTCGGCGTCATTTATGACAATTGGGGCTGAAAATACATTTTTTGATTTATTAAATCTTTCATTCACGAATTTATTGCCATAGAATTGGATTGGGCTATATACTGTTGTCGTCTGAAGAAATGTCTGGAAAATCATCGTTTTAAGCTTGGCGATATAAGGTTGAAATATATTTAATAAATATTTGTTTTAAATTTCCATTTATTATTATAAATCCCTTAAAAATATAATTTCTTCGGAAGAGAAAATCTTAACTGTCCATAAATTCTATTTAACGCTACAAGAGATCAAACACCACATTTCAAACGATAAATTAGGACTTATTCTTTAAGAACTTTGATCTGTACGAATAAACGTATTGTTTATTACGGAGAATTTATTTTGATTTTGAAAATGACCGAAAACGTAAGTATGGTTGTGGTGACATTGCTTGAAACTAGGGGTTATTTCGTATGCATTTCCAAAAGTCCACGTCTCACATAAAAAAAATTCGATTCAATCAGTGTGGAATGGTGTTCGTAGATTCCCAGCATTTCTCCACTTTAGGAATGCCTCGCCTGTGCGTGAAGTATCATTAAACACCTCATGTCACATTCACCTTGGATGGAACTCCCACGTTCTTCCTTATTTCAATTTCGTAATCTCTCTCCCTTAATCCGGTTTCCTAGCCCTTCACATCTCCAACTGTTCCGAGTTTATTTTTAATTCGTTTAGCTAAAATTAAGAAAGTTTAGCAGGTTCATTTGGCTGCAGAAATGAAGTTCTTTTTTTTCCGCGGCTTCATCATAACACCGCTTGACCCAAATAGAGTCGACGTCCATCTCAAAGTGTTTGTTGGAGATCATCTGCGGATTCCCTCGGTTGCTCAACTCCTTCCTTTATTTATTCATCGCGATGTTTGCACTTGCGAAATATTGTTTTCGGAGAAAACATTTTAGGAACTTTGGACGTGTTTGGAAAAAGTTAAAAGGCGATACTTGAAGAACATTTACGTCTGTTATAATGCATGATTTTTTTCAGTGCAAAAGTAAAGATGGTGATAGTTTAGAGTAGATAAATCGTTTTTGTTAAGTCAACCACAGGTTCAATGCTTAATGAAAACAAAAACATGCAATACGTAAACTTCCGCTCTATGCTTAATATAAAAATACTTCAGTTTTAGACTGTAAAATATAGTAAGTAATCGATTAGGGATATATTAGAAATATTTTTAATAACGCACATTGTTTAAATCTCGAAAAAGTTACTGTTTTATCACTTTTCTGGGAAAGACTTCAGAATTTCGTGTCACACTTCAGTGGGACATTACACGATCTAACAATTCAACAATTTCGATATGAATTAAAATTAAGAAATCCTACATTTTTGTCAGTTAATTTTCATTTTTCGTTCCTAAAAGTCGTCTGTTGTTGAATGTTTAGGCGATCATATGTGAATAAGTGGAAAAATATCACAAGTGGTTGGGTTTGATTTTTGGTGAAAGCGGACCTGGCTTAAATACCCGGTGGAGCCATCCATTTTAGAAATGTTATCAACAACATTTCCTTCAAATTCCTAAAAAAGGATTGATTTATTTTACTTACCAGCAATAGAGACTCATATTAGTTAAATATAAATTACCTATTAAAATCTGTTGATTTAATGTGAGCGGAATATAGTTTAAATGTTAACAGTGTGTTGGTTTCGACAAATTTACAATTCACTTATCATCAATTCGTTTATATGTATGACTTAAGTTTAAAATACAATATTTTCGAAAATCTCTTTCTGCCCTTAAATTTTCTCTCGGACAGATTTTAACGCGAATTTTTCGTAATAATTCTGAGAATTGATTCACACAAACATACAGAAGGTATCATTCAGATTTATGTTGTTTTCTTCCAAAAAATGCTCCCTGTTCAGTCGGAGTTTATATTTTATGGAAGCATTTTGCGGTAAGTTATTCGCGATGCCACATATGGGGGAAACGTTTCATCCAAGAATCGACGTAGACAGAGTGACGTACACAACTCCGATCAGGAAGCAACTAATAATCTAGGCTGGTATTTTAGAACATACGCTTAAAGTAACTGTTTATTTAATTTATCCTCGTGGCTGCGCTTCGAAATGCTACATAGTTTTATGCTAAAAAGTGATTCATCACCGTCGTGGGCTCTTTTTTGAGATTTTGGCACCAGAATTCAATCGAACACTTTATTTTCACGAACTCAAATACGTAAGGGAATCACACCTGCAACTCAAAACTAAACAAATATCAGCGTCATGCACTCACGACTTGCTTTTGAGTCACAATAGAAGTCGTCCGTGACATTATTTCATAAGTTAATGATTAAATATGAGAAATAAAAAGAAAATAAATGCTTTGCGATGTTCCTTGAAGTCAAGAGTGTCAAGAGACACAACTCGGATGATTAAAGTCCAACTTGATGATTGAAATACTCATTACTAATTTGAATTTAATTCTTCGTTTTTTTCTAAATAATTTCTATAATCAAAGGATGATGAATGGTCGATAAGCCTTTGATTTTATTCCTCATATTTTATATTTATCGAGTATTAATAGCATTTGTAGACTCATTTTCTCCTAATTGCATCAAAATCTGTTCGAAAGACGTCAGCTAATTCGTAAATATTTTAGTCGCTGGGAAAGAATTGAAGGTCAATGCAGTAGAAAAATTTTAAATAAATTTCATTCATATTCTTATTAACCGCGATAAGGAAACAGTTATGACTCAGTTCGCTCGATCGTCGTATGATCGTACGTCATGTATACTTGAAGATAGTGACATTATTCCATCGACTGACCTAGCCTCAGATCGTCCCTTCACGCCTCTAAATTGACGTAATGTTTCCCGCCAAGAAAGTCAAAGACCCTGAAAGGTAAATGACCCGATGATGATCGTGTGTGTGTGTATTCACCGAACTTTCAATTCGGTCCTAGACCACGCGGCAAGGTCGAGAGAAGAAGATGCTCATATTGCCCACGAGAGAAATTACACACGAGATGGAATCGTAATCTAAATTATCAATCAAAGGAGACTTCGTTCCAAACTATGAGTGGGTACCCTCTCAGTGCTCCTGGCATTCGCCCAGATGGGGGAAATCGCCTCTCCGCACGCCCAAAATAAATTCAAAATAGAGAATAGTCGCATGACGTTTCTTACCATTGGTACACTAACCTCTTTCCGAAGACAGGAAAGAAACTATTTTCAACCACGCATTTTTATAATTCCAGTTTGCGTGAGATACTGCAGCACGCTCGTGAATTATACATTTTTCGATTATGAATTTGGACCAGTCCTTACACTGCTGCAGTAAGAAATCTCTTTGCCACGAACATCAATTCGCTCCTTTTTTGAAGTCGCGACGTATTCCTTTGCTCCCATTCACTGCATCCGGTGAACGTCATGAGATTACTCGAGATCACATCCTTATCCCTTTCTCTTCTGCAAGAAAGCGGGATATCTGCCTCTTACAAAAGCCGCGATACCAAACTCGGTAATGTACGAGTTGTTTTGCTACGGTTCTCTCCGAAGTCGATCGACCGCGTAAGAGGAGAGGCGTGGCTTCGATACCCGCGCATCCGAGATAAGAAAAGGTGACGGATGTCTCGAAAAGGCTATTCCGGGTGTCCGACGGAGGTCAGAGTGTGTGTCTTACGCAACGACGTGATTGTGTCTCCCGAATGGACCGAGTACGGCTATGCTGCCACTGCGAGCTTTCACCGCGACAAGAATCTCGATTCGAACATCTCCGACTGTTTTACCACCGCTTTTGTTATGATGCAGTAGCAATCTCAATAAGTGAAGATGTTAGGGAAGAAGAATGGGTTAAGGGTTTGCGGGAAAGAATAAAGTCGATCCTATTCGCGTAAGATTCCCCTTTTCCTATTTGCAGATGAAGTTGGAATTAATGTTGACAAATGCTATCCTAAGACTGCAATTGGGTTCCAATCTTTGGCTGTATTCCGAATGTTTCACGTTCTATGGGTGTTTTTCTGAAGTTTTCTTTCGCATAGGTTTAATCTTTGAGGTATTTAAGTTGCTATGTGGTAGCTAACAAATTGACGTGCTATTATTTAACAAATCAATTAGAATCTTAATAAAATTGCGATCGTGGCTTAAACATTAAGAAATCAGTATCATGCTAATATCTGCAATGTACAATATTGTACAATTTTATACATACACTATCATTTATATCACGTACAAGGAAGTTGTACTCCGCCCAATTTTCAGTGGTTTTATTTTACTTGTTCAGCTATTGGAAAGAGAAATGAGATTGACTTTTCGGGTTTGGAACGCTCCAGAAATTGGCCTCTTTCCGAGAGAATTGTGAGGGTATCTGGAATATGGGCCATTTAACACATTATCATCTGAAGGGATGGCACTACCTTACTCGCTCCGCACCCAAGCGATGCTACATGGAAAGATTTTCCCTCCCGAAGAGAGTTCATTCGATTTCGCATGCACCGTTTCTCTAATTTAGGGATGCTAGAATTCTATTATTCATTTTTTAAACACTTAAATTGATTTATCGGATATATTTTACTGAAAATTTATTCCATTTAATCTTTTTTCTATTTTTTGATGATATCGAGGATAATTTTTACTTTTTCTTCATATATATGTGCATATTTGATTTCTAAATTTAAAGTTCAAATTTCTCCATGATAATTCCATATACGCACATGCTTCCAAAGTGAAATTCGCGTAGTATGAATCGAACCACCTATCTTTCTGTGGTTGAGAGTTAAGAAATTTAGATCGCCAAACAATAATGATTTTTCCATAAGGAATTTCTAGGTAATTGATTTAAACTGGAGCATTAAATACCCTCGGGATAAATTACTTCACGGTGAAGTGTCCATAGAGTATCCTCCTATTTAAACGAAACATAGAGCCAATGAGGATCGTGTGGACAGAACATGATGTGAATAGGATTTGATTGTGGAGTCTGCGAGTGATTGTTCGCGAGAGGATACGAGATGAATCGGAACACTGCATTGTTCGTGGCTCTCGTTACATCCGAAGGAATCCGCGATTCAGCTGTTGCTGTCGCCCACCGTGGAACACCAAGAAACTAGGTGGGATCCTGGGCTGGGACAAGGCTGTCAATCTCATTGCAACTCCAGCCATTGAACATTGAAGGCCGCGTGATTTTGAATATTGATAACAATGACTGTCACATTGTTACGAGAAATAGCATCAAAATGTACGCATAGGTTTTATCGATAACGTTTTCCATTTACTGGACAAGTTCGAATTTCTATCAAACGAGAGATTGTTGAAAAGAAGAGAGTTATGATGATCTGAATAAATGATAAATAATGGACCAGGATACATAGTGTAGAAACGTCTAATGGTGTACACCGAGAAAGGTAGTAACCAAAATCCCTCATATAATGAGCATTGGAAGAAAAAAATTGCATCGTCCATACGGCTAACATGACTTTTTACATATTTTTTCAACCTAATGATGTTTTATTCCATTTAATTTTGGTTCCATTGTTTGCTTCAGATCAATTTACGAAATGATTAGGAAGAAAATCCGTGGACGACCCGGTTTTAATCAATGATTTCTTTGTAACACTTGTTACCTTATCTTCCTAACTCCCGTAGGATATAGTATATTTTTCTAGACAGGTCTCCGTAAGAAAATAATGTACATTTTTCTCGAATTGCAGAGAAAAAAATTAGCCTTCCCATTACGTGATTTCACCCACCTGTTATCTCGTATCCAAAACATTTACTACTGCACATAGAACATCGTCGTCTTTGCCAAGTAGTCAGGGACTGCGAATAACACATGAATGCGTGCGGAAGCTTCTATAACGTTTGCAATATGAATCGATCGCGTTAAGAGAAAACTTTTACGTTTATTATTTCCGTTTATCACGCGGCGAACCATAATTGCTGACCCGCTTTCTTTTGTTTTGAGAAAAGATATTTAATAAAACTATGCACGTATTATACCTTCTAGTTATTGTCGTCAGTTTGTTGAGTCAGCGTTTAAAATGTGCGTTTCCTTAGATCCTTTGTTCGATGAATCACAATAGACGTTTCACGCATCGCTTCGTAGTTGAAGGTGAGGCTTCTCTATAAGGAATCCTTTGACACGTGGCTAATAGTTCGCTCAAAAAAACGATTGTCATTCTCAAGGTACAGAGATTAGGAAAGTTTAAGCTATGGTCACGGCAATATTGTTTTTATGAAGTATAGAGATGGTATTGATGGCTAGACATAAAACGCAATGCGTTCAACGAAATGATTCACGGTTGTTTTTGTGATAATTTCAATTCTTGCCCAATCTCAAGACGATGTAAAACTCGATTATTATTGCCATACACTTACTTTGCATTGTCTTCATGCCTCCTTTTAGTCTGGGATTTTCAGTTAGCGCAATAATAGAAGAAATTACGATGAAAATTATTTCGTAGGATTGCGCGAATTCGATAAACTTCTCTGAGGGATTTCTACCGGAACACCGACAATTGTTTCCGAATCACAATAAAGAGAGTTACAGTTCCTTTCGTTATTTATGGCAGTGAAATAACCAGCGAGGAAGTGAGGGGTTCCCCTCTTCAAATGAAAGTTCATCTTCACTTCGCGATTGTTCTTTTCGTTTATTATCCCTTCAAAAAGTCCTCATTATTTTAGGCTTCCTGAAAGAAATATCTCACGATTCCTCTAATGACTTTTTATTTATTTCCCTTGGTTCGCCATTGGGAAACCTAGATCTTCTTCTTTGATGCGTTTTTTTCTCGCTCGAGGGGATATTTACAGAATTAGATTTCCTTTTAATTCTTTCTCCTTTGAGAGTGTCCGTATTGATTCAGGAGATCTAAAGCTCACTTCTTTTTGATTTGGAGTCAGCGCTTCGTCGAAGAATATGTTTGCCTGAAAACTGGACCGCGAAAAATACATGTGAAGCTAAGAGATATGTGACAGTAGGAGTCTTCTACAGAAGAAAGATCACCACCTCTCCAAAAGGAGGAGAAGACGGCAAACAGAATTCGGTCGGATATTAATCAAACGAAGCGCAGGGTTTTATACGGAAAATTGGGTCGTTTCTCCAAAGAGACTCTTCTCGATAGCCACCGTCCTTCCTCCAAGATCTCCATCCTTTTCATCCGATTACTTTTTAAACAAACATTTTTCACCGTTTTATGACAATCGAGAATTTTTGTGTTGATCGACTTACCCCCAAGAAATTGCTATCAACTCCACTTCGTTTAATCTATTGTGTTTTTAATCGTGATATGCAAAACAAAACTAACGTACTGATTTTTTAAATAGAAATTAAATATAAGAGTGAGTTGACTATTGGATTGAAATTTTTAACGAAAGTTAGCGGAGTTTTTTCGCGACTATAATCTTGGAGGCTTTGTTCCTTTCCTTGTTTTCACATCTAAAAGCATAACCATTATCGAAATACGTGGAAAAATGTTTCCTTTTGTGTAACTGTGGGATGAAAAAGGAATAGGCACGCTTTTCCTTCTCCGAAAAATCGAGTACAAACAAAATTCGGACACAGGTGAGGTAAACAAATCCTCGCCTCTGACCCCTCAGACGATGAAGATAGGCGAAGAAAGATTTTTCGCTGTTTGAAAGACTAATGAACGTAGCTGATGAATAGACGCACGGATGACGTATTGTAGACATTCACTTAGATTCCTGCAAACGAACGGTGAAATCCTTCGTTTTGTTTCTGTTGAATGCAGAAGTTTGTTTGGCTTGTGACGAATGTGTTTGCATTTGGAGATTTATGAGCGGTTCAGAAAGAATTTCTTCCAGAAGCTGTCAACTGCCTATGAAAAATTTAAAAAATATTCAAGTCCTAACGCGAGTGAAACTAATTCGAGCTTGAATGTTATCAAAGCAGTTCAATTTTAACCATTACCAGCGAAAAACAGTTAAACTTCAAAATTGAAACCAGGATTATCAAATTTTATAGTATATAATCAATCTTCAATAAAAATTACCATAAATTTTTCGTGGCTTAGAATTCCCTTTTCATGCTATCTGAATGTATGAAAATTAGTTTCGAAAGATGCTGGAATTTCGCAAAAGAATAGTGATGATGATGGATTAAAGGAAACTTCTGAATAAAAGAAAAATCTTTCCATTCCACTTATATTTATTTATTGATTTACCTCCATTTGTTCTCCGTTGACAAAATAAAATTTTCTTCTTGGCTTTACATTCACTTTCATTGGGCATCTCCCGAATCTGGAATCGCCTCAGGCTATCGTGTTCTAACCGCAAGGAATTTCACGTGGATACCTTTCATTGTAAACTTATCCCAAATTCCCTATTGTGGTTTAGAATATTCGTCAGCTCTGAATTCGCCAAAAGAACCTTCGTTTGAGGAAACTGACAACGTTGCAGTGTTTAGATGATAGACAGCGATGGAATGAGGGAGAGGGTTGACTAAGTGGGGAAGGTGTGCATCGTTCGCTCAAGAAGGTCATTTAATAAGTGTCAGAGTCGATAAGCTAATGTACGCGAAGAATCATAGAAGTCCAGCGGTCGACGCGCTTGCTTAGAAAACGTAAGTAATCTTTCTGTTGTCTACGGGTCTAAGCGTTGTTGTCGAATGTTGTGGGATGGTTTGATACTGTGTCAATGCCGTCTTTTTATGTTTATGTGTATGTTCCATGCGTATTATTCGGTGTGCGACTTGATGGAAGTTATTTTAGATATTGATATATATTGATCTTTAACTTAGCGTTCTATGAAGATGGTGGGAGGAAAATGAAATATGCATAATTCTTTTGTTATGTTTTTGATTGGGAAATCAAGGATTAATTTAAGAGATAAAACTTTCCGTAAACGTATTTTGTTGGCAAAAAGAATGCTCCGAGAATTAATTTGGTATCACTACGCATTCACTTATCCGCATTTCGTTCTTGATTAGTTTGTAACAGTTTATTATTCTAGCTTTCCAATGGAGTTGAACTCAACCCAACTTGAAAGTTCGGGAAATTGATTCCTTAACCGCAACAGCCAAAATTTCCCTTTCTTCCTTGAAATAGCGGTTAGCAGTTGCAGAACTTTTGGGGTGAATGTATAGTCAACATATACGACAGTTTATTAGGAGTCTTTCGGTGTCATTGTACTTTGATTGCCTCTATTAAGAAGATTATTACGTTCCAGCGAGATCAAATAAAAAGCGCTCAGTAGAAATTAATATATTCTTGCAATTATTCCACGTGTCTAGAAAGTTTTTTTTTTCTAAATCGTTGACTCATTCGCGTCTTACAACATAAATTAAGTAAAATATTTGGAGGTTTAAAAATATTATATTTTATATAATAATTCAATTTAATAATAGAACCCAGAAACTATTCTTTGGGCAAATATATCAACTTGTGGACGTTCTCAGCTGTTAATGAATATTTCTCTTGATAAAAAACACCGACCTTGACTTTTCTCCAAGAATTAAATTTTTTAAACCTTGCCAATGTCCTAAGTATATAATTTGGCGGCTATTTTTGACTCACTAATAGCTTCAAAATTTGTAAAACAGAGTTCTGTCAGAGGTTCTGCGATCATTTTTGCGGATTGAGTTCAAGTTTTAGCTTCTCTTATACGTTCACTAGAATACTTTTCCTGCATCAAAGGTAGCAATTCTATTGAGGAATGAGGAAAACCGCTGCACCTCACTCGCTTTTAAGGCCGATACAGTCATTATATGAAAGGCCGTGTATGATAATTTTAGCGGACTTATGCTACGGAAGAAATTTTCCTTGTTTCAAAAACCTCACGATACACGTTGGGATAAATTATTTTCTGAGATCATGTATAGTGAAGTATCATATAAAGTGAAAAAAATCGAGATTTGCGTACGAACTACTTTAGGCCGAGTTGGAAGTAAGTTGTGGGCAGAAATTTGCACGATAATTGTTGCGCATTGACTTAGAACATGTTAGACGTCGAAGTTGAACGTATTTAATTCGGAAAGAGTTGGTAACTCCTTACCTCTAATAGGTATTTGAGTGTTAGGATGTCGTGGTACAGCATTACTAGCATATTTACGTACATCTAAATAATCAATGAGAAATACGGAATAATTACTTGTTTTGTGCGAGGAAAAATTATTTGAACATAGGAAGTAGGAATTAAGATTTTTGGCGTTTACTAATTACGTCTTATTTAAATTTATATAAAACCTACAAAGCGTATTCTTTATTGAATTTTTTTTTTATCTCAATAGAGCACGAATACTGAACCAGAATCTGAGAAGTGTTAACTTTCTTTTTCTTTCATCAATAAGAATGGTCATAAACGGATATAAGAACAACGAAAAGAATTAGTTGTATTATCGGTTATATACACTCTTGAAGAATAGCGAAATTCAATTTAAATCTTATATCTAACAATAGTATGAATGGATTTCATTCTTAAATTCGTCTCAAAAATTGCTGGAGTCACATTGTAAGTCCCTGTCATTGGAATGGAACGCAGAGATTGTAGACGAACAACTCCCATCATTTACTCATTACGGAATCAGTGCACTTTTGCAATGCCTAGATTGCCTCTCCAGATGTACGCATCTCACGGACCTTTTGAGGGGCATAATTATCCTAAGACAACGAGGAGCCGACGTAAACCCCTCATTTCAACATCTCTTTCTGCACATCACCTTGAATTCTCTTCTCCATTCAATACATCGATTCGGATAATACTGATAATAAGCTTAGCGTGAAATAATTGGGAAAATCCCCGGGAACTGGGTATTTCATCAACCCTTTACAAACACTTTTCCTCAAAGGTTCAACGTCACTTTGTTTCAAAATTATACCGAGAAACAAGAAAGACGCAAGGCGCAAGTTTAATCCTTTGAGCACCGCTGATATTTTTATAATTTAAAGACGAAAAATTTACGAAAAAACTTATATGTAATTTAATTTCATAACATATGTAATAACTTCATAATTGCGTGCGTTCATTCGAGTGGTAGGATTCGCCCAGTTTGCACCGGTTTGCGCATAACCTCCTTTTATGTTTTTCCTGGTTCGCGTAACCGGTTCCTTAATACATCAGATACGTCCGACGAGTCAAGTGTTGAAGATCCATCTCATTATGAGCACATAACTTGAGCGAAGGATCAGGAAATGCGACCGTCTTCAAGTCGTTTAAATTAAATAGAAGGGAGAGGAACATTTAGGGAGCTATGGAAGTTCTCTCATCTGCTTGGTTATATAATGAGAAATCGAATGAGAAACAAAAATAAAAATAAAAACAAAAATATTCCTGACATATTTCATTTGGACGTTCGGTTTCCTTAATGTAATCGTTTTCTTAATCTTTAATTTTAACCGTTTCGAATGCCTATATTAGGAGAAAATATATAAAATTGCACGTTTTACATCTGAAGACAGTTCGATGCGAACGTTTCTTTAATATTTTAAATGATAAATTCTGGCACTGTTCATTGCCTAACTTGATAATCATCATCCTATTTTGTATTATATTTTACGCGTGTAGGATAAATCATGGTAAGTAGATCCAAACTTTAAAAAATGAAAACGAATGAATTGTTTGAAAACCGCTCGAGAAATTCATAAATGGCTTCCCGTTTGCGAAATGTGGTCTGCTTGCCTTAGGAATGCTGTGGTGGAACTGAGAACAAGATAGCATCCAATTGCTTATGTAATATCCCGTTGTCCATCTCATGTGGAACATAAACGGCTTAAATGCGTACACACATGATCTTTCATGTCAGCGTACGGAATGAGAAAAATATATTTCCAATGCGTGATATACATAATTATAATTTTCTATGGTCAGGAGGCAATTGGATTGTCTGGTTGAATCCTTCATCCCAGTAATCATCTTTATTAGGAGAATTGAATGTTAAGATGGGACATGAGGAGTGAGGTATTCTTCTCCTAATTCCGTATTAGGTGTTTATCACGAATAGCACAATGGTTTACCAAAGAATTCCACACATATTGTCATTCCGTAGGAATTTTATGCGTACAAAGTGTTCACACCGTCTAGAGAATTTTTATCTTCCATTGTGAAAGCACGAGAATTTTCTTGCTTGAAAATTCGTACTTCACAATGTTCTCCTGTTTGTCGTAATGTACGAGCATCAGATCTGAAGTCGTCCCTTACCGAGGGCGAACTTTTATCCGAAAATAAACAGTTTTTTCACCTTCCGCTACGTTTTATCGATGCGATTTTCGGATCAGGACGACGCAGTTGGCGATAACAACTCAATCTCGTCTCCTTTCCCACTTTTCAGACGCTTCCACCTTTTTAAAAATCGATTTCCTTCGATTTTCGGACGGAAATTTGAAAAAAAATGAACTCTTAAATACTCCGATGACAATTCTACGAGTTTAATTAAAGAAGAGGATCGGTCAATTCGAGGACAGGAGAAATCGTTCGTTTATTCGTGGGAAGATGTCTGAATCGAACCACTTCTTGAATCAAAGTATTCACTCGGGCGCGTTGACCATTTTTTTCTCTTTCATCGCAAGCGACTTAGAGTAAATACTGCTGCGGTCATTGAGAAGTACAATTTTCTTGGGGGCATCGGTAATTTGAATGATAGAAACTGCGTCGAGATTGCAGATTAAATGTCTCACCGAGTGGACTCTCTTCGTTGATGGAATAATTCACTCGCGCTCGTTCCATAGTTTTATCTCGCTCGTGACTGTCTGCCTAAGTTGAAAGTGAGATCATTCGTCGTTATAGTTTCTGATAAAAAGGCTCATAAAACAGAAGTTCCAGTTTCAATAATTTATCAACCACTCCGTTGCACTCATCCTTTTTTTCCGACAACGCATCATAGGTCTACAGTTTCATTGAAACTCGAATCATGCATTCGTGTTGAATGGACGCGAGGTGTGTACGTAACTGCATAGTCACCAATCCAAGTAGCCTGAATGCAAATAAATAGCTCTCGCTCATTCGGTTAGGTAATAGAGGATAGCTACATCCTTCCTCTAACTCATATAGAACGTTAGAATATTTCCTTTGGATTTACGTGAACTTTATTAAATACCCACTTATTGCGCTCCGCTTTTTTGATTTTCGTTCACGTTTCGCGGACGTATTTGGCAGCCTAGCACGACGCGATTCAAGTTCAACTACTCCATACTTGTTTCCAAGAGAGGTTTCCTATAGGTATGATAATAGGGTCCAGCGATCCATTCATGGGTTGAAATATGAAGAGGATTCGAGCGGAATTAAAATCTTGCAATGAATAGCCTCACACTTGCGACGTTACGCAACACGTGGGGTTTCGGCTCGCCTTGAGATGTCCGCAGTTGCCAGATGTTGTTGTAACCCATCGGTTCCCATCTGCCTTCGATTCTAGCCTTTACAAGGCGAACCACCCTTTTGCCAATTAAAAGTAGCATTCCCATGAGTGGCAATTTGGATGATCAACGGTCGATTCGCAGGTGATGATTGGAAACTAATCTATGGGGATCGGCAGCCGAATTTCTCGCAGGTAATCGTCAGGTTCTGGATGAATTTTTTAATTCATGATGAAATATTTTTTATCACGCTCCCACTAAATTTTCCCGGTTATTCCAATGAATCTCTGAGTTCTGATCTGATCTAATCTGATCTGAGTTTTTGTTTGTATTTTCATTCATATAAATAGATTTTGATGACGTAATAACACTAGAATTTCTATTACATATCATACTCGGTCTAAGCTTGTTATATTTCCTCAAAATCAAATTGATATACTTAAGAAAAACAATACTCTTAACGAATGGTCATGATAAGCTATTTGGGAGAAATTAAATTTATGGGCGAAATCGAAGGGTTAGGCCATCGCGTTCATCTCCTCTGAGTGACCAGAAAAGAGAATCCATCTCAGAAAAAATGGAATTAGGATCCGTGGGAGTTGAAACGGAACTAATTCTGAAAACTATTCGATTCACATCTCTCATGTTGCTAAAGGAAATAATTCGCTCATTTTGGGGCTTTTATACAGAATTTTCCATTCCAAATCTTCTTTCAGAATACGAATCAGTCAGTCAGTTGACAATATTTAAGAGAATGATGTTTTTTAGAGTTTAAGATGGAGAGTAAAAAGATCAACAAAAGTCAGAATAATTAAAAAAGTTGAGACGTTTCGAGAAACGTTTATGTAACATCATTTCATCCATAGGCTTATGAGAAAAATTATTTCTTCTTATTACATTTTGACATGTTAAAAACCGATATAATTCTCAACACATTGCCATCTCATTCATTCAAACGTATCGTATTCAATTATTATCTTTATTGATAGTCTCTATTCCACATTTTCTCTAAAATTTATTCCATTTTAGAATCCGAAGGGTTGGGTTTTTTCCAAAATTTCAGACAGGGAGTATCTTATGAAAAGAGAAGTGTGAAGTTAAGGAAAATTATCCCACGTCGCTCGTCAAAAGTAAAAACTGATGAAAGGAAGTTTCCTATTGGAAATCCCAACCGCAGATGTGTGGATTTAACGGAAATAATCCGTTGCATTTGATACGGTAATGATTGTAACCATAAGGAAAATTAACCCTTCCCGGGGTTTTCTTTAAATTAAAAACTTACTTGTATGGAAGAGAAACCCACAAATAAAGAAATCGATTTTCATTTCTTCCTTTCTCACTTAGAGATTAGAAAGAAAATACTTTTTCCCATGTTGTGAGGATTGAAACGAGTACGCCTCGGAAGAGGTTGTGATCATGGACTGCACCAGAAAACAACGAAAAAATAATTGGAGGCATGTCTTACAACCGCGAAGTAATGAGAGAAGAAATCAATGAAGGGTGATTTATTAATCTACACCGATTTGAGGATAAATAACACCACCGAAGCACATACATCTTCGAAATGAAACTACTAAAATAGTAGGATAATACCTAATCTTTCCGATGCTGAGTCATAGGGAAAAATGCTGGAAAACATGAAGTTCGGAAAAGAAGTTCAATTGGAACTGATAGATGGGAATGGATTCAACTGTTCGTTGAGTGAAATGAAGATGAAAGATGTGAGGAACGAGATCTTTACTGAGGACCGGAACTGACCGTCCTTGAAGCGGCAAACTATACTGGACCAGTCTCGCAAAGTTCGAGAAGATGGGGGCATCTGAAATTAAACACCCCAAGTTAAACTTTGGGCAGTGTTTCTGTGCCGTTTTTTGAAACGTGAATGAAAGAGTTTATCCGTGAAGAATGTGGCGTCTAAAAGTGAAATATATGATAAACTGCTTCTTATTTTTTCTATCTGTTCAAGCCTTTGGAACTGCTTTTTTGAGAATTTCCATCTAAATCGTTCAAAATATCAGCTTACAAGGAAAGTGGAGGTTGCCCTTCCGTTTTTGCACCGAACGATTCACTAGAAGACGTAAACTGAGTAGATGGTGTGTGAAACTAAAGTGTCATTCCGCTTCGTTAGAACAAAAGGGCGAAGCAATTTAGGGAAGAGCAGTAAAGTTAAGAATTAAGAGGTTTTGTAATTAGTCTGTGATTTCCTCCTTTTCTCTGAAGGAAGAAAATAGATTTTTTAAAAGCTTGAATGAATTCGTGGAAATTAGATTCCAGAAGACTGTGACGGAAAATATAACCGAGTTTTAACCGAAGTATATGAGTTAGCTTGATGGAAGCAATTTCGAGTGAGGTTTATAGACTTTTGCATTCATATCCAATTAACCCGTGAACTAAGAAGATGAAGAGAAAAAAAATCCACTTTCCAGACGTGCCATAGTTCCTAACGTTCATATTCCCTTCAAAATAATATCATTCATTCGCAAAACGCTATTTTTGTATCTCTTTTCTGGTGATGTTGCGTTCCCTTGATCGTTTTAAAAATTCAATCTTTGAACACCGTTGGCCCCTGGGATATATCTTCCCTTAATTCATTACCAATTAATTCATCTCAAAGCCTTTAAATTTTACAAATTATTTGCTATGAAAACTCTTTGTGTTTGAAGTATTTAGTTAGTCAAGAGCTTTGTATATTTACAGGAAAAGATTAAAACAGATGTCAAGGTTTTGAGAGAGGAGTGTGTGCATATTTTGGAAAGTGTTTGCTTGGAGTGTTGCATTATGAAAACTCGCTCCACTATCTTATAAAAGGGCGGAATGGAAGTGGTTGAAATTCAGTGGTGCACATAAATCCCGGGCATCGCCCGCGAACATTACGGTTGAAAGGGACTCGGGAAAAACATCAAGTGAAAGAGAGGCAGACAAAATAAGAAAAATTCAAAATGTAGTTTATTTATTTGGACGATGAGGGAAGGGAACTTGAGATATATATGTGCAAAAAATATGCGCAGAATAATAGTTTGTTAGAATAAATTTAGCTTGCATAGATGCTGAAATATTAGCCATTATATATATTTTAATTTAATTTTTTACTTATGTTAGTAAACTAAATTTAGTTCACGACACATACGAAAGAAAAAGTATTTCATGATCATGAAATCCTAAACAAAAGGGGATTATAAACAAGAGATCACTTGATTGAATTCGATGCTACAATCAGCGTCACGATTGATCAAACGTACACATACATATTTCTTTCGGCGTTTATTTCACGGTGAAGTAATTTAAGTATCGACCTTTGCAATACAATCTTTGTTCATTTTTATTTCTCAATTTCCACGCACTTCTGATCCTTAAACAGTTACAAAGAAAGTAAGATAAAACATTACTTATATTTCAACCTGTTTATGGGCATAGATACAGAGAAAATCGTATTATCAAATTTCCAAAACCACCTAGATTAGACCCGAATTAAACTAACAATTAACCTGGTTCATTCACGAAAAATTCCAAAACATGTACTGAAGTTGCATTCTGTGAGAAGCACGATTTTTCCCTCTCAGAGTGAATATAGCTTGAGTTTATTTGCCCACCCCTGCTTCCTTAAGGGTATGAAGGCGAGAGAATCAGGTTTCCCAATCTGCTTCTTCGTATTTGTACTCCGAAGATGGTAAACAAAAGAGCATGAGAGGTATGAATCAGTATTTTTAAATGTATTTTGTAAAAATTGAGTTTGTAACACTTAATTTGTCCAAAACGCTACGCAAGCTTAATGTCCCTTCAGTCATACTGTATGCTGTGTTGTCGACATAAATGTTGCCAGTGCAAAGTGTTCACGTGAAGTTTACTGATTTTTAGTCTGTATGTGTACGTTCTACTCATTGTGCATGATATATTTTAACCGTATCGTTTAAATCAGCATGTTAGTACCGTAAGATGCTTCATTTTATTATTGAACAAATTTTATTGCTCCAAATATGCAACGGACTTATCCTTATCTTGTTCTTTCAGGTTTCTGGAACTAAAAGAAGCCTCCCCTTCACAGAACGACACCAGGACATACATTCCAAACTCGGAAGGAGAGCACAGAGTGAGAAGGAGCTCAGAAATGGCTCGACCAGGGAGAGAGCGCGTCAAAACTTTCCTCAAAGACAACGCGCTAACGTTTGCCACCATCTTAGGTGTGTTTGCTGGTGTCGCACTTGGCATAATACTTCGGAAAGTTCGACATGGAGCGTGGAAACCGCGAGAGGTCATGTACGTCCAGTACGTCGGAGAGCTCTTCTTGCGAATGCTCAAGTCTCTCATCCTTCCCCTCATCATGTCATCTCTGATTTCTGCCATCGGTTCCCTGGATCTCAAGCTTTCGGGTCAAATCGGTATTCGAGCTGTCACCTATTATTTGGTGACCACGGTGATGGCAATCATTCAGGGTATCATACTCGTCATTTCGATACACCCTGGAAGAGGAGATTCCAGCTCCATCGCTGCTCAGGGAAGCAGTCGAAACGTCACCACCATGGATACCTTGATGGACTTGGTCAGGTAAGGTAATACCCCATTCCCTGGACACTAAATGCAGGATTACAGGAGTGAGTTCTGTGGCGGAACCGGACACCAACCGATTGGACCGTTTTGTTGCGTAGATGAACAAACTCGAAGTTGTTATCCGTGAAGTTACGTATCTATTGCCTTCTATCTGGGAATGTCGACAACAGAGTACGTTTACGATAAAAGCAAACACATAAGCGATGTGCTGAATCATCACTTGTGAATACAGCGACATATGGATGACAAAGCCTTTTGTAATGTCAGTAATCTTGAGATTGATCCAAAACCAAAAAGCCCTTTATTTGGCTCCGATTTTCGGTAACTTTACGCTTCATAAAGGAATTCCGTTGCTGCTGAATCGTTGTAGGGTCGAGAGGTTTTAGGGAAAGATTCGACGATAGCAACGACTGGGCAAGTGAGTAGAAAAGGTGCCTTCGTTTATTTCCCAGGAAAAGCATTAATATCTCTGTTGTTTGGGGTGTAACTCTTATTGTCCCGCGAGGCTGATTGCATATCCGTGCCATCCTAAGTGTTATTTAGCTCGGGAATTTTCATTTCGTACGTCGCGGAGGTTACAGCATGCACTTTATATAGATTTACTGCATTTTCACAAAAAATTGTCTCGGCATATTCAATCTTCAAATACTGAGACAGTTTTATTGAAGCCCAATAATGAAATATTTCCAATTCTGAGATAAAATCGAACTCGAATTTAACGTCGATTAAAATATTTATCGTAGTCCATTATTTCCTTTTTGACACTAAAATGCGGTATATATTCGAGAATTTATAAATCATAAGTGATTTTAATTATAATCTCTTTAATGTAATTAAATATACTTATTATCTCTTTAAATATTTCCGTATGAGAAAATCGGGATTAAGAAAGGTAGCATTAAATTTTTGAATTCTTCACGATCATATTCTTAATATATCGAAATTAAATAAATTCCACGAATCGTTTGGATTGCTCATTTCTATGTATGAAACAGCACAGACAACCAGTATTATTTGCATTCAAAGCATAGCTTTCTGCAATTATGTTCCCAAGCCCCAGTTGGTCCGCTATCATCTGAGAGATTACTTAAGTATTAATGTCCTACGTCATCATCAACTCATGTACTTGACTGGCCTCCATAGAACTCCCGCTGGGTGGGATTAAAAGCATTTTGCATCACTAGGCAATTAACTCGGCTTTCCTTTCATTAGACATTCCAGTAGCAATACACTCCCATTGGACATCTTAGAAGACCCTTAACTCGTAATTCATCGCAATGCTGCAACCTTTGCATACATTTTCGTTTCCATCAAATCATTCACTCTCTTCTGTTTTACAGATGAGTTTTTCATTTGTGGATGTGAAAATCGTTCGGTGAAATCTGATGTTTATTAAACGCGGAACATTTTTTGATATGCTCTGATTGTGGATCGATCTCATTGTTACAAGGCTTTTCAATAATTTAAAGGTCATTGATACGTAACTTGATGTTTGGCTTAAATAAACTTAAATGAATAGCATTAAACGGAGACGTTCCTACAATAAATTTATAATGACTCGTGAATGTGTCTCAAATTTTCATGTTACTTTGACATCTTACTACGTATTTATAGTTCAACTGTCCCTCGATCACTGTTCATTTTAAAATTTTTGTATTTTTTCAGAATTCTCTCCATTCCCTACAAATTTTCTCCATATTCGGTTGGGTCGGGACTTCGATTTCTATAGTAGATCATGATTCTTGTAATGCACGCTCTGATTACCTTAATTTGCATTTCCCTTTACTTTGGGCTAATTTTCATTAATGTTTTAATTTTTAGTTGTAGGCGGGAAAATTAATAATGAATGGCCCTAAGACTTTTTAATGGCTGAGAAAACAGCCCTAGATATCTGATTGAACACTTTAGTCGATTTTCTTCTAGTACAGTATAGTAGTGTTTCACTGGTTTCCAGATAATTTAAATGCTGAAATATTTCTTAGAAAAATTATCTTTCAAGTTTCTGGCAAGCCTTACGTTATACTATCATCTATATCACCGTGATCAATGTAGGGTATGAATCCATGTTAAACATCCTAACCTTCTTGCTTCAAGGTTTCGTCAATGACCGAAAAACCTACTGCCACCCCATTTGCAAGAATTCTTTAGTTTGTAAAGCTCTTGGTCCGCGAATTCCTTCGGGAAACCACATTTAACGTTCGCGGTCGCAAATCCGTTCTTTCCACGGAGTATTTGTCCCTCAATATGAAAGGTAGCTTCGGAGGGCGTGAAGCTTCCAAGTGTTGACCGCAGTCTACGACGGAGAGCCAGGAGTCCTTGAAGCTCTCTAGTAGGCTTTCTGGAGTGAATCTTCGGGTGGTCGTAATCAAAGCCTTCGTTTCCTTCAGAAAGGGCGAGTAATTAATCGCGGGGTTTAGATTTTTGGAAAGGAGCGGGGATCGTGTATTCTAAGACTTTCTCTCCCGCAATCATCCATGGGGACATTCACTTTCATTTCGAGGATTCAGCGACCCTCGACAATGATTGGCTGCAGTAGGCGGGTTTTGTAAATCCAGCTCGCTCCTCAATGAAATAGTGGGCACGGAGCCAGCATCTCGGCGAAGTGGACCACGCTCTCAAGGATCCATTATTCCCCACGAGAAAAATGAAAAAGCCCAAGCACCGATTAGTCGGTGTGCCCGAATCGATCACCCCTCAGAGCGATGCATAGAGTAGCCAACTGTTTCGTAAGATGGGAGATAAACTTTACTGAATGATCACTTCCATTTCCCTTTCAGGAATATGTTCCCTCCAAATTTGGTCCAGGCTGCTATTTCGCAGGTGAGTACCACTTTACATTTGCTAATTACAGTTTTTAGGTATTTAGTTGTAGCACTTACGGGTATCTTTTACTCTGCCGTTCGACATGAACGCGATTTCGACGAATACGTGGTAGCGAAGTTTATATCGCTATTAACGGGTGGCACTGACGAGGCAGATGTTCGCTTCGAAACGAGTGAATTGTAGCGTAAAGGGACGTATATTTCAGTGGGAGTGAGATTCTGTAGTATGTTAGCTTTTTATAAATCTAAAATACCCTTTAATCTTTCCTACGCAATTTATAAGTTTTAGTTCATCGGAAAATTATAATAAAAAGTTATTATTAACGAAAAACTTCGATCGGTTTTGTGTATGTTTACGCGAATGAAAAATACGTATGTTTAATTAATTTAGTCCATTTGAAACAAGAAGAAATAGTAATTTTAGCGATTCTTATTTAAATAATTTAAAATTACGTATGATTTTTTCCACTACTGTAAATCAGTACATCCTGGAGAACAATGCGTATGAAAATACAACGCAAATTTGCAGAGGCGATGTGGGTGGTTTGATGCAATGAAACCTACTCATTTGTCACACTTTCCAAAACAGAATGAGATTGATTCTGCAATACACAGCAAACGTTCAAAAAATATACGTTGGTTCGTGCCCCAGTTCCATCGATGTTTTCATTTTCTGTTTATCCGTGGGTATTTAGCCGTACCTTGGAAGTACTTTCATTTCTCCCTCCCTTACCATAGAACTGTGTTTAGTGAAACGTATCACTATTCTATGGTGTAGAGGTGTATCAATATTATAGAGGTATGATGTTGCAAAAATGAAACAAATGAGATGGTATGTTTGCTATTCATACCAGAAGAGACGTTCAATAAAGCTACTTTGCGTACCCCATCACCTCTTCAGAAGCTATTTCCTCCTCTTGTTCCAAACTTTAATTCTGTAGACATTTTTAATAGAATTTAATGGTCGATTTGTTATTTTTATGTCGCCATTATCTTAAGCTTTTTATGTTAGTGGCTTTTGTTTTTGTCGAGGGAAAATGGATAACTAAGAGATTTGGCCAACAGCCTGTTTTTTCTTTAATTTTCGCACGGTGAAGAAATCGTACCGTTTCTATTTTTAGTATTTTAAAACGGCCGAACGGGAATTTTATTTTTAGATTTTTTTGCGGCAGGTGTGTAAATTGGAAGGGAAAAGTTGTTTATTGTTAGTACACTTCGACAGGTTCTGTCTCGTGTATTCCGATTTTCAACGAATAAAAACAATTAGAAAAGGTGTTCAAAAATAAAATATTCATTAAAATAATACAATATATGAGAATTATTATCGTCTCATAAAATAAATATGACCAAACGGTAGCGACAGATAACTTACAACTTCTCAAATTAGTTTCGATAACCTTCACGATAAATGTAACGTAGAATTTCCACATTCTGAGAAACACTCCTGACGTCTCTAATCAGAAATGAAACATTTAAAGGCAAAGAGAAACAAATGTAAGCATAACATACGTCTTTAAGATCTATCTACTGAACAGTGTGACGCGAGATTCTTCAGAAGTAAGAAAAATATAATATGGTACAGCAGCTCTCGATAAATTCATCGAATGCATGTTCTTGCAAGATTTTAAGGATATCGTACGTTCGTCTTCTTTTAAACGCCGTCCCGATTCTTCAAAAAGACTCAAAGAAATGGAAGCCACGACGAATTTTTGAAGAAATATTATATTTCGGAGAAATGGTCTCGATTTATATGATTTCAAGGTTGACTGCACCCGCTTCCAATGGTCAAAAGATGCATAAAAAACGGAGATGTAGTTTCTTTCGCATCGTCTCTCAATTCTCCGAAAACCGCCGAGTTAGTCGGTGTCCGGTAACTCTAAAAGATACAGCCTTCCGCTTCTTCTCGGAAAAAGTAATCGTAATGATAATAATTTCTTTTCCCAGAATTTTTCCTCTTGGCCTATATCTGTTACTGCGTTCTATTTGTCTATTGATAGTTCACAGATGTGTCGTAATTGAGTGTTTATACAAATTTAAATCAATCTATTAATCTATTATTTTGATTTATTTATAATTTTCAAGAACATGTCTTCTTAGCTATGTAAAGTTTACAGTCTTTAATTTACGAAACTGAACAAGGTTTTACGTTTATTAACAGCCTTTAGTTTTACCATCAAAGAGAGCAAAATTTTGAATGTATGATGTTAACCTATGTGCTTACAAAAGTTACACAATGACTCGTAGGTCATTTTGAGACAAGTATTTTTTGACCGAAAAATTTTTCCTTCAATCATTTCAGAGATATTTCAGTCCTCTCTTGCAAATGAGGACTATAACAAAAAAATGACACACACTGATCAAACAGACTGCTCCGAATCGCTTCTTTCTTTTGGAAAAATTATATTTTTGGCAGCTTCTTAGTTCTTTTCCTGCATGTTGGCACAGCATTGGAAACATAATCTAGCTGACGAAGGTGAAGGCTAACGAATGCTTTTCTGGAAGGAGTGGTCTATGGATGAAAGCTTTCTCTGTGATACCAGAAATAGCTCAGTGGTCAGCATCCTTTTAAATACCCTAGGCTTTGTTTTTAGTGATATATATTAAACAAAAACTCATGAAATCCCACATATCTTTCAATGGATAAATTGTAAACGCCTTGAAAAGGTACAACGTAGTTTACTATTTTATAAAAATCTGCATCTTTAGGGAATAAAGGATATGATATTTATTTCATTCGATTTAGTATCTTAAGTCAATGAATTTTCTAGATTAATGATACTTAATTTAATTACCTTTTCAGATAATGAGGAATACAACATTTATTCCATTCTACTTACTAACGTTGCGCAATGAATTGTCTCGATTAAAGTTGCTAAATTTCGCTTGAAGTATTAAAGTACTTGATTCTTTAGCTATTACATTGTGTAGAAAACAGAGCAAGAAAATGACTTGGAATACAGCTTCCGGAATGCTACGTTGGATTGTAATACTCATTAACCCCAACGCCCTGAAAACAATCCCTCACCTACGAATACGAGCATCCTACTTTCAGATCCCCAGCAAAAAATATCACCACTTTTATCTCTCGTGGACCTATTCTCACTCTCACATTTTCCAGCCTTCCCTTCCATCAGATGAGAATAAACCGTCGAGGGTGGGGATATCTTTGTCCTGAATTAGATTTTACCCATCTCGCTTAACTGCCCTTTTTTTCTTCCCATTTGGCCCATCCCTCCCACTCCTCGTAACCCGACGACATCGGTTGCCCGCACGAGATTTTGATCGAAGCGCTAGATCGACAATGACACTAGTCGCTCGTCCTAGTTTCGGACGCAAACACCCATCGACACAACCCTCCCGCCATTTGCATCCCCTTCACACTGTCCTTCGTTCCATCAAACCCTTCCCCCTAATCCTCTAACCACTTCCCTGCGAGCAAAATGCCAAAAGGTTTTCAGTATTCTGGAGCGAAGTGAACATTCCTCTGTCCTTGCCGGCGATATTTTTAAGTAGCGTTGGAAAACGCTCAAACTAATGCCATGCCATAATCGATGGGAGTCGAGGGGAAGAGGACGTAGTAAGTAAAACGGTGGAGTAAAGAGCTTTTTGGCGGGAACTTCTCGGAAAGGCGGGAGAATGAAGAGCGAGGAGCTTAAATTAATGTAGAAAGTCTCGTAAGAGCGAGGAAATATCCTCTCTTTCTTTAATTTCCGCGAATTCCGAGGAGATCGTTCGAAGAATTCCCACAAGAAAGAAATATCCGTCTCGAAACATTGCGAGAGAATTAAAATTAATGCGCATTTCGCCATATTAAGCATCGTTTGCGAATTCAAACGGCTTTGAAGGAACAGTGGAGCTTACATGATTGTTTTTGGTGGAATTCAACACAGAAAGATGGTTTCAGAGCGACTTTTCTCACATTTTCTCCGGTCTTAAAAGTACTTTCGGACTCTAGTCCTTCAGTTCGACAGGCACGTGTTGCAGAGGAGTAATCAACAAAATCATCCGTAACATACACTTTATTCCGTTTGCAATAAAAAATAAGACGATTGTACTGTATAGATCCACGTGGGTGCTTGATAAAAATTACCATTATAATTTTGTATATTATATACATTATAATTTTTTACGTTGTTAAATTTAGATATCTCTCTCATAGGTTTAGTTTATGATTGTAACAGCACAATGATAACTAATCAATGCAGTTGACATTGAAATAGTTATGCAAGTTAAGGATGCGGTTTAAAAAACTAGCCAGCCTCACCTTGTATTTTTACGTTACCAAGCAAGTGTTTACAAAGGGATATTCTAGACGAGGAGTTTCAATAAAATTCGATCCAGAGATGTAGTTTATATTCTAAGGGGCTCAATGTAGAAGCACTTTACTGTATAATAAACACCAAATTAATGCTAGAGAAAATTTTCGGAGGTTTTGATTATTATCAAAGAAGAAGTACTTAATTATCTTCGATATATGTTTAATAGCGTTCCGGTATCTGCCTGAAAGAGTTCTACCTGTTCAATCCTTACCGAATACTGCAAACAATACGCTTAATCTAATCCATTTCAGAAATCAGATTCTAGTTAAACGAGAAAATCAGGATTGAACTTCCTTTTTAGCTCGCTAGGATTAGCGATATTTCATACGTAGCGGATCTATAGCCTATATCAACCACTAGCTTAAAGTTGTTGGACTCATCCAAATTGCTGAAAATTCAGAAAAGAAATCTTTATCTTAAAAGTAAAGATTCGATATCTTGCTGGGTTTCTTATTTGAATATCTCCGTTCGCAGTTCCCTTTAAGACACATTTCTCATCATTCGGATACCACAAAATGATCATTTTGCTCCCTCGCGCGTGAAAGATTACCTTAGCTTTTTCGGAAGTTCATATTTCTCCTCCAAATCCATCTGCAGGACGCACAGAAATACACATTCGGGGATGTGCTCCCATACGAACGATTCCTTTTCACATTTTCCTTCACATCGTAATCGTAAAATCTCCCCAACTCCGTATAGCGTCTCCATGCTCTCTAAACTTTTACTTCCCTCGGTGCCATTGCTTTCAGACCTTTTTGATCTCCGCTTTCAGAAAAGTTTACACCTCGCTCCCAACTGCACTCATACATCCAAACAGAGTTTCCGCGAATCATTCGATTAGCCAAATCCCACCGCACACACATGTGAAAGCGGAGTTTGTCAATATATTGAATTCGAAGGTCGCGGTGAGTAATCTGTTTCTTTGTGTTCGAGGATTCCATCCGTTTCATTATCTTAGGTGGGATGCGATTCTCACACTATGACCTTTTAAGTTTTTACTTCGCAATTCATGCAGATGTGATTTATTTTCATTCGGTGGAGACTTTATGGACATAGACAGACTCGTTCTTTTTTATATTAATTCGATTTTCATCATTCAATTAATATCCGTTCATGTTGATAATTCTACTTCTAAAAATTTCCAGGGAACTAGTGTGGACTGCTTCACTCTTTTTAATTAACAATTGATTGGAATTCAATTTATTTCATTGTATTTAGTATACACAATTAGATTATAATTTAACATATTTTTAAATATTGGAATAAATAAACATTTTTCATTCACAAGAAGAATTATAACAGAAAACCAAACCTAGGTTTTTTATCAGCTTAAATATCGCTCAGAAACTTATCCTGTATTTATTTTTGAGTTTTAGTTTCAATTTTTCTCTTATTTTACGATCTGGATAAGAGAAAAGACTTAAAAATCTATATTTATACTTATAATCTATATAAATCTCGTACTAAGGAAAATATTATTTCTAAAATTAATGAGTGAGCTAGGTCGAGCTTCGTAGGCCAGGTTTTTCATGCATTATTTGATTAAAATATCTCATAATTATACCTTTTATTTTGATTAATGAATTGAAATTAAGCGAATGATACTTGTCATTTTCATTAATACGTGTAATTAACGTTGGCGAAAAATAAAAAAAAATTACCGTGCCGACTTTTCTGCAAAGAATTTAGGATTCTGAGTGAATTGAAAAGAGTTTTTATTCTTTAAATCTTTATTACTGGGTATTATATGCGGGACAAGGACCTAAGCATAAAGTAGCCAGTAGTCGCACAGTAGCCAAATACACGGATCTCTGGGCTTCGTGAAAATATGTTTGGTAGAATGGTTGACTCGTAAACCCTCCAAATAGAAATAGGCTCTATAAAATTCGCCGTATATTTCACTTAAGCTACTCGGCTCCTGAAAGCTCACTCGGATGCTTTTTATATCCATCATTTTCCATCTCGTTGCAAAATCAGCCTTGAGGAAATTGAATGAACGCGTTCCATACCTCCACTTTTGAGAAAATTTTGATCGCGAACTTCTACGCCCTACTTCTTGGAAGACTGGAGTAAATTGAGTTTCCATCGAAATGTCCCCTTGACGCGAAGCCAAGAGGCGTTTTCATCGAAGTGAAAGGATATTTAGTTTTCATACGCAGTGGGCGTGCATTTTAATATGGATTATACCTGAAGCAGCACTTTATATGGAGTTGACGTAAAATTAAATCATAGATAATTCACAACCCAGATTGCTATATAATTCGCATTTAATCTCATTTATAGGAATAATACCGATGATGTTATTTACCACTCTTTTAAATTATCAGATACAGCAAAACAATGGAGTTTAACCAGAATATGTTTGTAAAATTCACCTGAGAAGCACCTTTCAAATCATTAAACTCGTAAACATAAAATAAATCCAATTCATTATCATACATCCTTTTCCCAGTCTATAATCATTAATCGTTACAATAATTATAATTATAGACATAGAATTTTAAATAAATCTTCAACCAATCTATTAAAAGTAATAATATCCTAATATATAGTCTACAGAGATTTTTATTTATTTAATCATGGCTCAATTGACAGACGCAAAGTTGAGTTTCTTCATATTAGATTGATGGAATATGGATCCATATTTCTAAATTTTTAGTAAGTTTAGCGATAAAATGAAGAGGAATGCACCGAAGTCTTACTTTTTAAATTCCGCGATTATATTTATCACTGCAGCTTCTCAAAGAGTGCATTTGCTTTATCTAAATGGAGAGACGCGCTGAAACAAGACTCATTCTCGGCTGTACATCGAGTTTTATCGCGTTGTAAACATTTGACGATAAAATTAATGAAGGTATACATGTTGAAGCACGTTTGGTCTAGATAACGCGTAATCGCAGTCTGTTAAGTTTGTCACTTATGATTGCGAACATATGCAACGTGTATTTAAAATGGTAACTTATGCACGTATCTGACTCCTAGAACATCATTTCCTATACTCGAAATGAAAACTATGTACTAACACTCATCTGGACCTAAACTAAGATGGTCGTAATTCATTTCCCTTTTTTACGATGATCGGTTTCGTCAAGACATTTTAAGCGTTTCATTGAAATATTAACACCATTATTAACAGCAACTTAGGGACTTAATTACTAAATCTAACTTAAAAGGTAAGAATTTTCGGGAAACTTGACTTCCGCAAAAAAACCCTGCCACATCTTTTATCGTAAACAACTCTCATTCCGGTAAACAAATTCCACCTCAACTTACGACTCCGTTAAAGAGCGATATTTTACAGAAATTATCCACCGGTTTCCTTAAAAAACATCTTTACGTCGTTCTTCCAAAAATTTAAAGCCCTTCTCTACGGCAATACACAGTCTATTCTCCACTAACGTGTCTATTGCATATTATGACCTCAGGAATCTTCTCCAAATCCTTTGTTTATCCACATTATCTCGCCTCTTACCCTCTTCTTCACAACGGCGTCCATTATTCAAAGAGTTATCTTTTATCGTTTAGAATCAGCGTGTCGCTTACTCCAAGCAAATACACCCAAGCAACAGGTGTTTACTCGAGCTCGCGAAGTCAATATAAGAACATTTTATTCTCGTATATATATTTAGTAGAGTAACAGTTAAAAAATAGTTCTTCGTTTCAGACGACTCGTAACATCCTATAACCGTAATGCGAACCAAAAATTAGATACTACTATAGTAGTGAGCAGTAAATGAATCAAAGAAAAAAGAACCATCAGGTATAATATATCATTTCGTATCTGGAAAATGTGCCGTATGAAAATGAATATATACAAATATAAACTTATATAGATATATGAATTTCTTTTTTCGTATAATTTAGCAACCTTAAAAATTAAAATTTTCCCAAATAGACTACAATATTGTTACTATAAATGTATATTTGCGAATACGTGGCGTTCGGAAAATCTGAAAAATTGTTTAAATAAGTTACTGTAAGCTTAACAATGAGACGAGAACCATATTATAACTCTTACACTCTGAATAATCTTATACTTTTCAACAGAGGATATTCAATTGTTACAAGCATATTTTAAATTTATTTTATTATGAACATCTGCAACAAAATGGAGGAGAAAATTATGGATCGAATCCAACCAAACAGAATTGAATTCAGCCGCACAGGAATATATCTTGAAAGAAAAAGATACTCGCTAGCCATACATAGCTTATTATTCTTTTCTTTTCCCATTTTCAAAATTTTCTCAAAATAATATCCCTCATTAATCCTTTATCAAGCTTATATTTCTAGGACTTATTATCATATACTGTCTTAGATTAATATCTCGAGACAGTTATTTACATGAAGTTTAAATAGAGGGAATTTTTATTTTATTGTTGTAATATTGGTTATAACCGCTGATTTTTCATCTTTGAGTTCATCTTAAGTCCTTGAATGGTTTCGTCGCAAGTATTTTTCATTCACTACCCTTTTTACGCAATACACGTCCGTCAGTCTCATTAGATATTTTAGCTACGTTTTCCATTTCATCGCTCTCGATTAATTGCGATGTTTCCTAAAATTATGCGCGACGCGTTTGTTGATCATCGTTAACCCTTTGGGCGTCCTTCATTTTACGTCAAAAGCTCGACTCACTTTGTCTTCGTGATTAACTTCTGTCAGCTGAAAAAGACTCATCCCCTTTCCTCGAAATTTGCATCCGCTCTCGAGTTCGTCATCTGTTCGGAAGCGCTGCTTCATTTGTTGATCCTCATAAGCCGAATCCCCGAATCGGGAGCGTTCGAAGAGCCTTTTAGAAATTTCCACCTCAGATGCTTAAATGAGGAGAGTCTGACTGATTCAGGGCTCATCCATCTGCTCGTGTATTCGTTTACATACAGAAAGCTTTCGTTAAAGAACATGATTCTCCCCCGCCACACACCGAAAGGTGGTTCGCAGGGTATCTACATTGACATAGAATTACAACCTTTGCAAGGAACTGATGTCTGGAGTAACGTTCTCTAATACTCGGAGAAGAATGCAAAAGATTACATAGATGTAACACTTATTGAATTTTTCTTGTAATATTTCTCCGTATAAAGAACAGGAGAATACAGTGAAAATATAAATTGTACAAAGAATATATACCTAACCGGATAGGGCACATTATACACATACGATGAGATGCATAATCAAAGAGTTAACCGAAGGAAAGGCAGGAGAAGAAGTGGTCGGAAAAGGTATCAACTAATGGGTGACCTTAAGAAAAACAAAGAGATCAGGTTCTCAAGGCTATAACATAAAATAGGCAAAAGGAGAGCTCGTTTTAGCATCAAATCATAGACATGCCAAAAGAAAGGAAACCGATCATGATGAAGAAAACAACTTTCAGGGTAGTTTGAAGTGTTACTCATGCTGCGTACTTAAAATTCACATCTAAATTTCTTATCATTTACATCCTATTTGTGAAACTGCTGTTTTTTCTGCTAATAAATTTCCGAGTTTCAGGATAATTCTTTAAGTTCATTGAGTCTGTAAATGATGGAAGATTTCAGAGAATATCTTAGTGTTATTTGACGATTACGATCAATATAAATATCGCGAGGATATAATTATTACCTTGTCTTTCGAAAATTTTGTGATATTTGTAAAAATAATGAAAGCATCTCAACAAATTCTCTTGAAGCATCTTCCTCATCAAGGAAAAACGTTTATCAAGTCACAAGGGAATACGAGTTTTTTTGGTTACTTTCGTGATGATAACCATACGCGGCTATGAAATCCGGATCGTAAAAAGTATTCCCTTGTGGTCTTGAAGATTTTCGCTTTTTTGAGTAGTAGTATTTCTATACAAACTTACATAGAACTGTTACAATTTCCAATAACTGTTACATAAATAATCTGAATATTTACCCTCGTAATAATAATAAGGTAATTTTAAGCGAAAGATAGAACTCTTTGGCCTGTCCTTGCCAATATATACGATGAATACATTTAATTACCGGCAAATTGAAGTTAAAGATTGTTAGTACGATAATCTGTCTGTTGGAAGATAGTCTGCTATTACCTCAGTCATCGAGGACAATACTTTAACACAGACATATAGGGGATTACAAATAATAAAAAATGTTCATTAAAAATTAAATGGATGCAAAAAATCAACGAAGTTCATTCAATCATTCATTAAATTAAATTACAAATATTAATACAGTTTTGTTTAGGAGTGAGACTAAACACGAAGAGGCATTTTGTTTTAAATAAGTCAAACGAAGTTCCTGATGATGGAATTTTCGTGGTTTTAACTTGTGTGATTTCATCCACTCCTATAGTTAAGTATGGTGTGAAGACAGGGAGTAAACGGAACGCAAACGCATCCTTAGTAATGTTGGAAGTGCGTTGGTCGAGGGCGTACAACACGTAACCATGACCACTTTCCATCCTACGCAATCCCACACAGCACAAGACCTTGGCCCTAAATGGGTTGTTTGTTGCTCGGATCGAATAATTTAATGTATCGTTACGTAAAGAAAATAAAAGAGGTAGCGAGCGTCCATGCGTCAACCACGTGTCCTCAGCAATTAACGTTGCTTCGGTAGGCGTCCCCTTCGCCTTGTTTCGGTTCATAGTCCTCGTTGTTTGGGCATGTCGTGCATCTTTTAAGATGGCCAAGACGGTGTCGAGGCCTTTACATTGAAAATGACCCCAAGGTCTTGTCTCTCGTCATGGCACCGCGATTTCAAAAGCATTCTGCAGGATGTTCATGACTCGAAACGTTACGAAGTCTCTTTCTCAAGGATCTTGGCATTATGCAAGGGATAGTACGCGCAGTGCATTCACTAACCCTCCCTTTGATGCTTTCTGTGAATGGAATTGTCGCTACCGTTATATCTGATTTCATGTAAAAGGCTGTGGACAGATGTTACTCGATTATCGAATATTACGTGCGCTTAACTCTCTTTGCTCGTACAATTCAGCGTTGGAATAAAAAAAATCGCCTATTCAAAGATCGATTTTCATTGGATAATAACCAAGTAATGATTGAACAGTTTTGAAGAGGATAATCGTTTAAAAGATATAATTCTTACGTAGGTATTGCCATCCTATAATTAATTTTGCGAGATATTTAAGAATTTCTTTTTTATACTATATTCAATTGATGAATCACGTAAAGTTTAGCTATTTTTATAAAGGTTTCAATGTTTCAATGAAGTAGGAAGAAAATATGAGGGTTATTTTAATGAATTCATTGAAAATGAAATATGAGATATATTTGACGGTAATCTTGGATGGAAGAATTTAGAAGGACTAAATTATGTGTTTTGAATATCGATCGTGAGTAGTCAAATATTTATAATAAACTTCGGAGCAATTTATTGCACGTGTTTCTATGAATGGTTTAAGGTCATACTTTGAATCTAAAAATGATGCACTTCTAATGTATTTCAAAATTCGCGACGTGACGAAAGAACTCATCAATCGCTTATCGTCTCGTAGTGAGTGATGTGAAGAAAGAGCTTTTATTGCTGAGGAAGGAATATCCAGCGTTCATTCGGAAAAGAAGTGAGATACGAAGAAATGTGCGAGATATCGCGAACAACTTGGGCGTTGCAAGGAACGCGATAAAATATCGACGAGGAATTTTTTCAATACAAAAGTTTTCGTTTCGAATCAGTCAGCTAGAAAGCAGGAAATCAATTCTTGAAGGTAAACGCGAGAGTAAATGTCTCTTTTTTATGTCGTAAGAAATCTTCTCTTCATTTTTCTTCATGTTGTGTTTCTCGTTTCTTTAAATGCCGTCAAATAATCATATCAATGGAGCAGAATTAATCTCTCACATTTTTTACTACGATGAGTTTAATGATGAGATTTACATTGCGACGTACAAGAGATTTTTATATTATCATTTAGACCTTTCTTATTTCCGAAATAAATGTAGTCCAACATTTCCGGAGCAATAAAGTTGTATAATTAAGTGAAACCTTTGACGCAATTTTTTTGTGCTCTTTTCCTTGTAACCAGAGCACCGTAACCTTTGTTAAGATAACGGATTGGTGGAGTTTGTATGCGAATGCAATTGTACATAAGCGTTATTGGAGGCTAATCACGTAAATTATCCTTCACTATTTAGGAGAAAATGAGACATTAAATAGTTATTTTATCATTAAGGATCCATAACTATTTCTCCAGAATTTTATACCTGTATATTTGAGGGTGAAAATTATTAATCATATTAGTTTTTTATGAAAATTTCTATTAATTTAAATCTTTTTAATTCTTCCTTCCTATATACTCCATATTTATTATTCTCCATATTTTTATTTACCGTATAGCCATCAACGTTAGTACTGTTCTGTTTCATTAATAACCACCTCATTCTTCTGCCAGATGATAATCTGCCATCATGTAAATTCTTTTATTGCGCTCTATGCCACCTCCAAGTAATGTAATTTCCCCAAAAGTTCTCTTATCAATCTGTTTTCCTATACACGAAGCCGCGTACCAAGGACACAAGGCAATCCCACATCACTCCTTTATTTGTATTCCGCTCGTATCAGTCGTGATTCTGATCTTCAAAGTGAGATTATACAATTCAAAAGTGTTTTATCGCAATGCATTTCGTTGCGTAATAAAACAGAGTGTTAGATAATGATTTTGCGACCTTAAGCGCAAGGTGTGTTTGTTCTAATGAGAGCTATATATACCCGCGGAAGAGAAAAATAATTCGAAAGAGCATTAAAATCACGGTTTTACGGTGTGCTTTAAAATTTCATCAGCCTAATTAATCTGAGAACATAATTTTTACGAAAAATTTTTTGTAATCTTTCGTTTGTAATATTTACGTAAAGCCACGAATCGTGGAATCATATATTTGTTTTGAACTTCAGCTTAAGCTATAAATTTATGAGTTATTAGAAATTATGCTTTTTTCTTTGGAATACTCCAATGAAAAGAAATAATGCATGGATTTGAGTCCATTTTTATGGAATCGAGTAGACAAATCGTTTAATGAAATCTGCATGTTAAGAATATGCCCAACTCTATATGTCGTGCCTATGGAAATCTCCAAGAAATTTCCCACAGTCGCAAATCTCTCACGTGAATTCACAGAATCCTTTCTAGCTACCTCATCTCATCCGGTCAGCGTAAGAAATGGACACGAGTGACTCTATAATCCAATATAGAACTTCTCTAAGATTCACTTACAAGATGTACCCTGGACCATAATCCTCTGTAGGTAATCGCTTTAGCTGCTGTTGCTACAGAGGTCAACATCATTACGGAGCAATTTTCTCCAGCGAAATAACTGCAAGTCATTACACGGAATTGTTAATCATTGGACATGACGTGAAAAATGAGCTACTGTCCGCTGCAAACGGCTCGCCTCGTTGCCTCCTTTTCAGATCCTTCGGATTGCACATTTTCTTTGAATTAAACATTGCAATACATCGCTACTTTCAGTTTCTGCGGAAGCCGCTGAATCGAAATGAAGGTCTTGGCATTTCTCAACGACTCTATACATATAAAGTCATCCCTATTTTCTAACCGTTTTCTTCATCCGTGGTTTTTTCGTTTCCTTCCCTCATGGGAATTGTTTTAAACGTCACGCTATTAGTAGTTCGACTGTAGAACATTCTAACTACGCCTGAAACATGTAAAATACAACTATTAGGCGAGGAATTTAGAGTTTTCGGAAACAGGAGGTGTTTTCCATAAAATGTATTGTCTGTCTCCGTAGCATCTTTACTTTTGAACTAATCTTGGAGTATAATGAAAAACTTTGTAATTTCCACATTACAATGGAAATTTCGATGTTTTCTTGATACTCTGGCTTTCCACGCCTTCTAATATTCATATTACCCCTGGAGTTATCACTAGAATTGATGCTCGTTGTCATTCGAAATTCAATTCGATATCAAACAATATTGATCTTAGGAAGTCTTCATCAAAAATGTTTTCGAACTGACCAGTACATGGAATGAATTATTTGTTTTCATTTGATAAGATTTAATTTGAAGGTTTCCAAGACCGATAGAATTGCTGGAAATAGTGATGATAAATATATTTTGTAGAATATGAATTTCAAACTTAATTGAAGTTGCTTCAAAAATGAACTAAGATTATCTTTTGAGAAAAAAGTAGCTATCGAATCCAAAGGTTACAGAAATGTGGAAGGCTCAGTTTGAATAGTATTCTATAATACTGACGTGTTATAAAGAGTTAATCATGGACATATATTCATCTAATTACGTAACGTCAGAAAGAGAAACCATTACAGCATAGATTTGAGAAAAAAGAACAGAAACTAGGTGGTAGTAAACTACATCCAAGGACTTTCCAAGGTAACGAACTCCTGAACGCTTTTGGAAGCCCAAGGATACTCAGCTTAGGGTTCCGTTAAGAGAGACTGGAATTGAGTTGCGAGAGGAGTAAATAAAATTCCTCTTATAAAATCAGTGAACGGTTGGCATTGGGTGTGGACATAGGTCTGATAGTGTTAGAAGGGTTTTCTAGGTCGTACCCAAGATTTGACGAAGTTTTTGGCCTGAACAGGAAAACCCTGAGGCATTGGGAGACGTGGAAAAGGGAATTCATTCGAAGACGATAATGAAAGTGTGAGAGCTTTGCGTCGTCTACATCATTGAATGAAGCAGCTATCCGTTCAGGGGCCTAGCAATGCTCGAGCTAACTGAAGGAAGGCATGTGGGTGCGGGAGAGTTATTATCGCTGCAGGGAGCCATCAGATAAACGCCTCGATATATAAAAGGCTTTATCCGACTGAGGGTTTGAAAACTAGGCATCGATACACCCTATGGATTATGCGCACAATTTGAGTTGATTCGAAAGGAATTCGCTTTTTTATGACGAAATTTTTCATACTTAAGCCCTTCTCCATACCACAAGAAGAAGTTCATGAGTCAATGACAAAATACTTACATTAAAGTCTTTATTATTAATCATACTTCTTCTCAATGTTTATGGATAGCATGATTTCCCCATCCAAAATGTTACAATCGTTATTGCTTGGAATAAGCTTTTTTGTAGGTTTAATAGATTTATAATCTACTTCATACAAAAGGTAGTTACTAATGTTTCGATAATCAATTCCTTTACAGTCTTTTAGATGGATATCTGTAGAACTTGGCGGGAAAAGTCGCGAGAAGTATGACTGCTTTTACAACGATGCTCCTTCCTCAATGAGGAAGTCTAATAATATCCTGAGCTTCATTTTTCAGTTTCTCTCAAAGAAAATCGCTAAAAAAAGTCAAATATGTTCTAAATAATACGCCGTAATTTTTAAGAAAAAAATATAGAGAAAGAGATATTTGGGTTTTAGAATCCTTTTCAAAGACGAGAATTTTTAAATAGCCATTTGTATTTCATTTATGCAAACAAATTATAATGACTACTTGTTACTAATGCAATATTAGTCTAGCAGTACAAAATTAACAATCCAGATAGCATACACCAAGTACAATACTATCATATGATAATAAACCTTTCTTTGGTTAAACTTTTACATTTTTGTTCCAAATAAAACATTTCCGTCTTTTCGAAAGAAATTCAGAGTCAGGAACTATCAGAGCTAATAGTTTTTCCTAATCGCAGTTAACCCAACACCTGGATGGTTACTAGGATTTGTCACAGTCCGTTATTGATACTCGCGTTAAATAACGAATTGTTTCTGAAAACTTTCAAATGCTCTTAATAGTTCTTTGGTCCGTTCCCAAGAACCAAGATGCCAAGAAAAATACATCGTTTTACTTTCAGTCGGTTAGTGTCAACATTCTATCGCCTAAAATATTTTTACCTCCGGTGATGGGATCACTCGGTCGGCCAAGAGTAAAATAAAAGAAATGTTTATATTTTACTGATCGTGAGAAAGCACTATGCAAGGGAGCACAAAAGTGTGTCGGCTGTTTTGGAGACTGTTTGTCCTTTCATTAAAGGCTGAATTCGAACTTAAGCGCTCATGCTTTTGAATATGAATAACTAATATCCCATGCATTTCTATGAGGAAAATTCAGCTATATTAAAGACTGTATATAAAGATAAAATATATTTTTCCGAAAGAAGCTCAATATTTATTAGACTGAGCGATGGAATGCAAACTGTTTTATTAGAAAAATAGGAGAGCATTTGGTTTGTGATTAAGAATTGAGTATGGTTAAGCTATTCTTCATATAAATTTAGTCCACTTGATAATTAATGTATTGTATCCCTTGAACCATTGTATTTTAGATGATTTCAATCTCAATGCCTGTTATAGGCTGCTATAGCATAGTGAATGAGCAAACGAATGTCAATATTTAAATACTCTAGTTAACGCAACTCTTATCGTTCCTATTACCTTGACTATAAGTATTTGTATCTTTGAAACGAAACGTAAACGGAAGTTTTTAACATCTATGGAAGATACCATACCATCTTGCTGTGATTTTATAATAAGATGAGTTTAGAATAAGAATAATGTATATTGTTCGGTAATTTCTATTCCATTTCCAATATTCTGCGTCATTCTAGATTTTATTCATATTGTGTATAAAATTTTCCAATATGGTATTCATTTTTGCTCACGTCTACTGAATGGACTGGAAACATTAGTTCAGATTATAACTTCCCCGATAACACTATCAAGAGTGGCACAATTAGGTAATCGTACAAAAGACCTGAATTGCGAAGGCAATAACACTCACTTAACTAGCAGTTGGACTGAAGAACGATGACGAGCGTAACTTTTCATCATCGAATGTCTTCCGCTGAATGCTATAAAGAACCGCTGAATACAGGATAGTTCTTTAGTGATGACCACCAGCTTTTGTCACGTAAATTTGATATCGAGTTACATATTCTATTTTCCAATCACAGTTCCTTATGATTCTCTTGCAATTCGTATAATTCCTTCCTTTCGTTGTAAATTTCACTGCCTCTTTAGTACCAGTTTGCTATTTCTCTTTAATTATTCGGGTCCAGAACTCTTCATAACCTTACTTACTAATTTCAGTTCTGGAAATATTCTTCTCCTCCTTTGAAAATAACAGATCATAATTTTGACTCCTTTGGAAATAACAGATCTTAATTTTGACTCATTTGGAAGTAACTCTTCCCCTTATTTATAATTTTAAAAGTATATGAGAGTAAAATAATGAACGTTTGTGATGAACGAAGAGAAATGAGACAAATCAAATCTTGCAAGAATGTTACAGTTATACACAGTTATTGGGATGAGTCATCAGTTTTACTCTTTCAGTTAGATGGCCTGCAATATGAGTAAATTTTGAATCGTAGCTACATTTCATAGTAAAATAATACGATAGCAATTTATGAAATGGTATTGAATAGAATAGGAAACTAGGCAAATTTTCCACGTATGTTTTTTAATTATTTAGCTACCAGATTCTAAGTAGTCTTAAATCCTAATTTACATCCGTAGATTTAATCTTCATCTACTCACAAAATAAATGTAAGTTTTTACTCTGCACTTGATTTCCACAAAGTCACGTCTGCCAATATTGATCTTTTATGCTGTAGAATATTTTCTTCGCTATCCATTTGATTTGAATTTAATTTTATATAAAAGCATGTTCAGATGTTCAAGTGCACATTGCAGATTCTAGTTTTTATCAAAATTCAACAGTATAAAAATTCGAGAGCATATCTAATATGGAGTGAATACCATTTCGTCCAGGAAAAAACTAAACTTAGTCGATAATTAACAAAGCTATCATAAGGCATTAAATGGTATTGGTGTCTCAGATCATATTTGGAATTTAAACAAAATTAAGCTAGCCATTTTAATACAACATTAATGCTACGGACTTTTTTAGTTACACAGTCCTTATATAATAGGCTCTCGCGACGATAATCGTCAGTAACCACACCTGATTAGAACGAGGTTGGATTTTAATATTATAGTTTAGTGGAGTTAAATAAAGGAGACATCGTAATATAACACAATAGAATATACATCATAAAATTTCCATAGTAACAGTAAAATAAGCCATTAAAAATATCTTTAATATAATCATAAAATTAGTGACCCAGTATGGTTGTATGATATTGTTAAATAAATTTCATAGAAATAACTCGTAAATTTGCCCTTTTGGAGGCAGCAAATACAAAAATCCCTCAAAAGTAATTGTGAATGGGACAACTGTTGCCTGTTGAAAATTCGTTATGCATCGTGATAGTGAAGTTGGTGAATGGGACACCTGTTGATACTTTGAGCCTCACAGGCTAATCCTCGAGGTTTCCCATCGATTAATCTCCTTTAAAGCTTGTCCTTCATTAATCGCTGTCACTTATGCCCCGAGGAAGGAAGACGTAAACTGTAAGCAAATACTGGAAGAGGGATAAAGAGATGGAATAAAACAGCAAAAATGTTTTCTGTACGTTTGGCGGGACAGATATTCAAGCGTAAAACAAAGTTAGAATAAGTAAAAGAGATTCTGCAAAATGTACAGCAGCTCTGGTGCAACTATTAAAAGAGTATTATTAGTTGTGAGAAGAAACATTCTTATTAATTACGCTAAGATTTCCATATTCGCAAAAACAGCATGGAATTCTTTCGATCCATTCTTTTCTTAAAATATACTTTCACGGGATTTTTTACAATTGAGAGGAATGAAATTTATGATGGATAAGGATACATTCTGTCTATAGCTTTTTTTTCTGTGAGATGAAAAAATTCATATACTCGAAATATTTAACTTTTTTCCATTTATTAAGATCTAGATATCATTAAGATATTTTATAAGTTTAGTGTTGGAGCATTAATTTTCATTGAGTATAATAGAAATTTTATCATTTATGTTGGTAGCATTTTAGACGAACCTGAGGCTAATGAAACATCCCTTAATTTACACTAATTTACAGGAGAGTATTAAGGAATTATTTTTAGAAATAAAATGAATATATTTCTATGAGTACACTCTGGAAACCACCTTTCGGTGTGTGGCAGGGGTTACAATAAATTTCACTTAAAAGTACAGAGAATTAAAGCACAAAAATACCAAATTCTTATTTAAAAAACAGAGAGAAATATCAAAGAAGAAAGAGAAGATTAATACATACGTACTTTAACTTTTACGTACTTTTTAACTTTAAATTTACATAATCTGAAATATCCTCGTCAAAATTGTTGCTTCCTTATTTTTATAAGAATTAGTAGCATTTATGAGTTATTAAATTATTTATGGATGAAACATACTAGAAATTCCGCTAAATGTAGTCTAAATATTAGGGTCTCAGAACCAAACATTTTGCCGACAGCGTTAGCGATTAATTTAGAATAAATATCTTATCATGGCGATTTTTGATCAACCTTCGCTTTTCATCAGGATCAGTATTTTGAGGTCACTGACTGCTCTGTTGGAGAGCATAAACCCCCACCACCATTACCCCTTTTACATTGCGATGAGTAATTCAGAAGATGAGCAATAATGTTTAAATAAAAATTTGATGTGTTTACTTCAGTGCTCTTTGATCATAGAGGTATAGCAGTGAAGCGAAAGTTATAAAATAATTCTTTTTATAACTGTTCACTGAAAACAGATTCTAACAGAAGCTATGGATTCAGCTATTGCCATTCAATAAATAAATTCGTTTAATCTCTTACATTGAAGTGAAAATTTCAATAAGAAGGTTTTGCAATTTGGTTCAGGTTGGGAACATCAATTCGCTCCTTATTACTCCTGGATTTATATTTCGTGCGATATTTGACTCGAGCTTGATTTCAGCTCATTCTTTGATAAAGTTTTGAATTTGTATGAGAGGTATTCAACGATTTTCTTGCAGATAAAATTAGGTAATGCAACAATTTTATATGATTTTCCTCTCAAACAAGAATGAATCTCGAATAATTTTTACATCTAGGAAGAAATACTTACGACACCGAAGAAGATATTTTTAAGAGAATATTACGGAATTCAAAAAATCTTTATAATCTAGATAAACCACGTAATTATCTCTATGTCCATTATCGTGTATGAGAATTGCGAACACGATAAATGGAATAAAATTCGAGTATGATGCAAAATTTCTCGAGGTGATATTTTTCAGTGCAACAATATTCTTTTTAAGGAGCAATCATTTTACGATTGAGGTATAGAGCTAATAATAATACTGTATCCCTAGAGAGCGCGCCGTCTCCATTCTGGAGCAATTGCTTCATCGCGCGGGTTTCGGCGCGAGATCCTTCTCGACCCACATTTGAACAGTTCCGAGGCCTCGATGAGCGTCCAATCCGGCAGAGGATACGCAATCCAAACTTGCGTTCATTACGATCTTTTCCCAACCACCATCATTGATATCCGTAAATAGTTTCCCAACGGACGAACGGAACCGCAGCCAAAGAGGATATGGTCATTAAAAAAGACGGTTTCCGTGGGTAGGATTTTGCACCGATCTCCGCGCACTCCATCACTCGGAAGTTTTATAATTTCTGCCGGTAACGAGGAAAACCAGCGGAGACAAAAAAAATTGAGCAAGAGGTTGGCGTTGCCTGGAGATGCGCAGGAAAGACTAATAATATGTGGGGGGATGGGGCACAGGAAAGACTCCATTTTTCTAGCCACGGGGCTCCATTACGTTCCCCTCCGCATGCGTGGAACCATTTCCCCCACTCATCCTTCGTCCCCTTTATCATCTAATCAGTGCTCTTTTAAAGGAACGCCAACTGTCCTTTTTCGTATAATCTCTACCGGCGATTTATGGCACTCTCCCCCGTCGGGAGCCATCGAAACGGTGGAGAACTTCCGGAAAGGGATTCCGGAACTGGGTTCGTGTGCCGAGGGATGGTTTCCCGCAGCTTCTTGAGATTCGACTCCTTATAGATTCCATCCCCATTACGCGAAGGTAACCCACAATTGAATGGAATATATGAGGGGATCTTATTACACCGCGGCTGGTGACGAACCTCACACCCTCTGCTTTCGTCTTGAGCGTAAGCCGAACCGTCTTCGAAGAAAGAAAGAAACTTCTCGATTACCGGTGCGAAACCGGGTTCCTAACTTAGATATCGGATTTCTCGGTACCGAACCTAACCCGGAATGCCGTTCCGGTATTCCGGATCATTTATTGTGACCTTGTCCAGCAAAGAAAAATGAGGGCGCAGATCGACGTATCCATCAAAATTTTACGGAATTATAGTGTGAATCTTTGTCCAAAGCAGAATTTTATTTCACCCATGAATTATTTACTTCGAGGTGCGATCGATTAACGTCTTACATAACACATTTTGCTCTCTAAGATTTTAAAATCAAGAACCGCTTTACGTTTCATCCTTATCGGTTGGAGAAAATGGTTTTCATCTATAGATCTTAGCGTATGCTCCGTAATTTTTCAGCTCAATCGTTTTTCATTTCACTCGCACATACACATTCAGTGTCGCTAACGTCTTCCTTTGTGTTTTTCGACTCTGTACGTGAGATAGCTGCGGAAAACCAAATATCGAGAGTTCGTGATATCGAACGTCTCTTGGAACTCATTTCCAAGAAAGCAGAAAACAGCCTGGAGCACGCAATTTGCACCACCGGAGTCGAAGTAACCTTTTGTGTATGGAACAAACCTGTGATCTCTCAACATGAGGAAGATGGTATCTATTCGCCTATCTTTATTACGTTATCTTTCCCTTCATAATCCAATATTTTCTTCTCAACAACCTACGCATTCGTCCTCTGCAAATAGCAATCGGGAAGTACGAGGACACTATACAAAGCTTGCCAACCGCTTCGTATTTTGCGAGGACTTCCTTACGTGGGAAATGTCTTTCGAAACATCGCGATTTCACGTATTCGACGGATCGGATCCTCACATCAGATAGAGAAACATTTTCCAAGCGAGGTTTGCAATGTTTAATTCCATTGGCGTCACTCCAAAAGTACGAAATTCGTTTCACTTTACGAAATTAACATTTAAGTTAAAGGATTAAGGACAAGAAAACTATTACGCATGTAAATGAGAGTAATGTCATTGCGTCAAGTTCTATTGAACAAAATAGCAGAAAAATTATTTCTGCTCTAACCCAATAATATTGACGAATAAAAATCTTTCGTGACAAATTGGCTGCGAAGCCGAAAACTTGATACAAATACATTCAAGTAAAATGTTATCAAAAAGATAGTGGTGTGTATAAATATTAGCCATAATTTAATTAATTATATTATAAATTAGCTATAATTTAATGGGACTGTATTAGATTATTTATTTAGCTGCAATTTACGAGTTGGATGAGAGTTATATGTTATTCTTCTGCGTATATGTTTATAATTATTCATAAATCTAAGAATCAATAGTAATGACGAAGATTTTCATATGATAGACATTTCAATGACGTTTCCGTTGCAGATTTCTCTATGGTACTTCTCCGACCTTGAATACCGGGTTGAGTAATTGTATGTATAGGTTACAGACCTTTGGGATGGTCTCTCATAGGACAATCGCTCCATTGCCTATGAACCCCCTGTGGAGGTAGAAACAACCCCAACTGGAACAGCCTAGATTACATATCATTTGAGGATAGACACAAAACACATCGATTGTTACTTATTATTATTTATTGAACTCTACTTAAAGAGTTATCAAGTGCGTTATGGATTAAAAGATATTTTAGGAATTGAAAAAAAACTTTTATTGTATGTTTTTTTTAAATTTACAGAAGGTTTAATCCTACAATTTTACCTATCAGTCTTGTTACGGTGCTGATACTAGCAACTGATTGAAATACATCGATATAATTACATGATAAGGTGACTGGATTATTTTAGTGAAAAATATATTTCCATTTTTAATTGCATATGCAACTGACGTTATCAATTGGGTTCATAATATGCAAGGAAACATAAAATTTTGAATTCGGATTTCAAATTTATGACTAAGTAGATATCCTCTTTTAACCATTTAAACGTACGGCATTTGTCGTTGAGAGACCATCTAGACTTCGTTCATTCGTGCAATGAGCATCAAATGAGAGAAACAGCGGCGAGGACAAATCGGTTTGTAATACTTTTCCTCGAACCGTATTTACGAAACAAAAGCTGTCAATTCTTTCCCTAGATTTGCACGAGCATCAGCAAACCTTTTTCATCTGTTTTCGATATTTGATTCATTTTTTTATAATCAGTATCCTCTGTCATCACATGGATTACAATACTTTTGAAACTGTATGAATGAACTATTTTCAACTATTTTTAATTTAGTTTTCCGCGGTGAATTTTCTAATTTTCAAGGATTATACGAGGATATTTTCCACCAATACTTACCTCTAATTTTTTTAATATATTGCACCACGTTGGAAGTGCTCCGTTTGGTGTATCTGTTATAGGATCACTTGAATACCTTTCTCTTGGGACACAATTGTCGGAGCCTTTAAAAGTTGGCAACCCTACCCGTCCGTCGAGGAAATGATACTGAGATGCTCTTTTTTCCCTCTATTGCCAGGATATTGAAGGGCTGGAGGCACATATTCGTGCGTTGTATTTCACTCTGTCTTTTGTTTTCGCCTCATTTCCTTATTTTCCCACCGCGCGAACAATAACACTCAAAAAAGGAGTAAGAAATTTGAGATACGAAGACGATAAAGACTAAAAAATTTATTTTTCTGTTAGAGTTAAACGAACATTGTATAGAAAAGGGAATTAGATAATCCGATGCTTATTCTACTTCACAACTTAATATATAAATCCACAAATAGGCAGTGAACTAATTACATGACAGATTTTTGGAAAACGAAATAATATTCAACAAAAAGTAGATGAAATCACAGTGAAATGTGATTCATTCAAGTTAAATATAGTACATTATCATTCAACATATCGTTATAACAATAAATTGTCATAGAATATTAGAGTTAGAAAGTTTTTATTTTGGTGGTAAAGTTTAAAAAAATCATTATTCTATTAAAAAAACCTGGCATATTCCTAAAACAGGTATTCAATTATTCGGTGATGATGAATTTATTGAAAATTAATTCTTAACGCATCTCAATGGATATAAATTCTTTATATATGTTGATTCTTCCTGAGATTATTTTATCATAGTGAATTTTGATAATCGTAATCTTAATTTAAAAACGAAGAGAACAATTTATTCAGAAGATCATAGACTTGCATAGATCTGCTGAGATTTTTCTGAACATTTTATTCCATTAACTTGCTAACTCTTAATTTATTGATTATCGACGACTCAATGCTTTATTAATTTCATAGAAAATTTTCCATGTTCTCAGTGTTTCCTGATTTTAAATGTGGAGAAAGAATCTTGTAGAAAATTAACTTTCATTAACCAATCATTTGCCATGAAATGTATTATTTATTTATTAATGAGCTGTTATAAATAAATATTTGATATTTCGTAATTATTAATCGATCTTTAATGCTTCCAACTTAAAACGCTGCTCTACATTTTTGCAACCAGAAAATCATATATATTTTAACACGCACGTATTCTTAAATATTGGATCCTTTTGCAAAAAAATGACGATAATCAGTGCACATTCAGATTTAAATATTGATGATATTCATATGAATAGATCTGATGAATTTGACCTTTAGAACCCATTGATCAACCGATCGGACATTCAACGCTTTTGCTACTTACTTTTAAAGAATTAAAGAAAAAAATCCATGCACTAGAAAAAATAAAATGAGCTTTCTTGCGATTTAACAGTTTAAAAATTATTATATCCAACCTAATTATCTATTATTCTTGTCTATGATACACTTGATATTTTTCATTCAAATCATCCTAATGTCCTACGATTTCGTTCCATGTTTGCAGATGATACGAGATTCCACTTTCACTAACTTTTTGCCATTGTGAGAGAAATCGTGCTCAAGAGAGTGCGATGATGTTTCACGTCATTTCCCTCGAATCCTAAAGTCCGGGTTCTCCTTTAAATCGAAATTTCTTTGATGTTTAATCCTCCAGATTGGTATTGACAAATCAGAGTTGGCGCTGCGCGAAGAGATTCACAACCGTCGCCTTGAACGCGCAGAATGGTCAAAGTGGGAGTTCCATTAAACAGTTTTTAACCATCTTGAAAGAAAGGAACTCTTCTTCCCCTCGCGTTGAGTCGTTCCGCTCAATATTCCCTGTCAATTCCTTTCACGTGAAAAAAGGTCGCCTGATATCCATCGTCGATTATAACAATCGCTTTTGAAAAGACTGGAATCCAGCCAGATGCTGAATTCCAAAAACTCTTCAAATTCCCCTCGCTTCATCATCACGTTTTAATTGGTTTTTACAATAAGAATGGGATAATTTACAGATAAGAACATGGAACGTTTGCGATGAAGTTTCAGAGATATTTCCAAGACTCGTGAAAAGAAAGCTAAGAACATCCGTCGCGCGTCATAAAGTTGAAAATCTATTTCCACAAAAAGGTATTTCAATTTGGATTAATAAAAAATTCCGATTTCTCTCATAAAATGTATTCTTAAATGTTCCTCCATCTTGATTATACGTTAGACAAAGCTTTAGGAAAAAATAGAAGTTTAAAACTTAAAAAAAGATGTATCAATTACCGTTTGACATTTTCTTGAGAGGCTGGAAATAGAATCATCATTACGAATCTTCGAGGATTTAACAGGTGCAGATAAAAGTCATGAAGGTGTATGTTTTATTTGATCCATCGTCACCTTCGAGAGAACGTGACATCCAATTCGATTCAAGGGTATCATTTTATAGGAAGAACTCGTATCAAGTTGCACGAATTACTCGCCATCGTCTCGACAGATGCTTCTGTCATCCTTCGCTACACTTTATGAAAAAAGAATAAAGAAAATCAAATGAGACGTATATAAGTTTTCCCTTGGAGCACGTTCAAGAAATTCGAACGGAAAATATCCCAGAGTTCGAGTCGTTAAAAGAGGCTTAATATTTTTATTTTTACCAGTCAATTACTTCTTTATATGTGCGTTTATAAATGTAGACTTCGAGTATCGGTTTTCGAATTTCATCGGAATATCTCTTGGTCTAATTTAAGACATCCCTTCCCAACAATCTCCAAGAAAAATTTATATTACGACTGATTATGAACCATGATTGTGGTCCACAATATTTTTATACGGTTTAATTGAATTTTCGTTCCGAAAATAGATTTTTTATACAATCAGTTTCATTAATAAATGAAACGAACAGCGTGAACTAAATATAATTGTAAATTGGTTATATTCTATTAATATTATGTATAGCATACAACATATGAGATTCACTTAGCATCCTCATATCACCATAAGAGTTTCTCTCAATTATCATGTGTGTGCAGAATTACTTTCCACGGAATGATATTCACGTCTCTTTATGTTCTAGACTCATGTAATTAGAACATACCTTTATTCTTAACTATTATGTATGTCTTTATCCGACTCTGTTATATTTTAACTGGGAGCTGAGGATTACTGGCTTTGATGCGTCCTTGGCAAATGTTCAGCAACATGCGTTGTTTGAAATTTCGGAGAATCCCAAGAACACGAAGGTGGAAGGGAATAGAGGAGTGTTCTGAATGGAAGACGTCAAATATTTAAGTGGTCGAGGAAGCATGTGCCCTCCACCGCTCTCAAAGAGCTGGGAAAAGATGTAATTGACCATTTGTGAGGATTCATTCAGTCAGAATACATTACCGAGTCTTTTAGCGAATTCCGTCCCTATGCCGGTTGAATGCCCCTCTGTCCCGATCCTGCTTACTCGCCTAAAAGAACTCGCGCTGGCTTTATACGCTCTTTTGACCCTGAATTCCCATGATACTCTTCGTGACTGTTTGGGTAAATAGCGTTTGCAGTATGTTGTCCCCAATTAGCGTGCTCGCATATTCATGCAATTCATTGAATCATATGAGACGTTTAAGATAAGCTCGTATGTGGGTAGTGATGATTTTGTTCATATTTAGATAAAAATAAAGTGAATTATTGTCGGAGGATTTGGAGATGGATATTATTACGTCACAATACGGGTGCACGGTTGAATTTTATAGTTATGTAACATCTTAGTGAATTGAATAATCTAATTCGATGATCAGGACAGATATTTATTTTGATCTTCACCTTCTGGATTATTATGGCTGGATAAATGTGATACTGACTGTTTCATGAACTTTGATGATGTATTGCTATTCCTGACGTCCTTATGTAATCAGGAGTTCCATTCAATTCTTTTTATCCTACGCGAGTATGGCCTACCCATGGCATTCTGGGAAAAATTCGAGGGATCATTGGACTGACATCTCGTACCTCATCTTGTCTACTAAGCCTCTCTCTTTAAAGATATTTGCTATTTGTGTAGTGATCCAACCGGCCTTCTAGTTGAATGCAGACAGACGCATCCTTAAAATTGCGCAATTCGTACGTGCTTCATATTGCGAGATATACATTCCGTCGTGGCGGAGTGGAGTCATAACATTCTAGTATTTCCCTTTCGCGTGTTGCTTTCTTCTTCGTTAATTGAATTTCATCGAAACAAAAATGTTTTCCTATGACGTTTTGGTGGCAGCGTATGAAGGTACTTCTTGGAAGACGCTCGCTACGTATAGCATTCTATCTGGGTTGTGGTTCTGTAAATTTGACATTAATAGGAATTCACGATCTGATATGTAATACTTTGAAGAGAAAATATACGCTATGGTTAATCTTAGTTTATAATCCTTTTATTTTACTTAAAACAGTGAACGGAAACCCTAAAGATAATAACACTAAGAACTGTGAGAAGAGAAGAAAGATTTAGGTTTAGCTAAAATATTACTTGCGTAAAAATTCCTTTTCTAGCGAAAATATTCACTGCAGTGAAAATTAGTCCCTATTTTCACATCCAATTGAATTTATTAGGAATTATTTTAATTGTTATTTCATCTTTAATAATATTATATTTTAGTATCTTAATATCATTTGTTTGAATATCCAAGGAATTTGAAATGTTTCAGAATACAATCCTCAATTTTATAAGAGCTTTGAATCAATTTCACATGTGGACCTGAATGAAAATAGTGTTCAGTCATTGTGATAAGAAATTTATATAGGTTTTGATCCGAGAATTTATTTACATTTGCTTTAATCATTATTCTTTCGTCAAGTTGATTTCTTTGTCTATTAAATAACCAAATCTGAATTTATTTTACGCCTTGGCTGAATTAAGTAATGATATAACACTACTGATAGTATAATATTGGAGAATATACGTATCATTCACACTGCTTCATATTCAACTTTATATGTTACGAGAACTCAGCAGTTTCGCATCGCAGAAAGGTCTGATCCATATTGTAAACCACTCCTCTACTCCTTCATTTTTCTCGCAAATCTTCTTGGAAGATTTCTTTGCTTTTTATTTCACGATTTTCTTTATATCTCTATTATAACTCTATTTTCCGGCGCTCATTACAGATCACGGTAAACGGTAGAAGTACATTAAATCTAGTACATTGTACATCTAGTTCAACTAGATACACTAGAATAATATGGCCTACTCATTGATTTCACTTGCTGAGAATTTACAATGTAACAATTCCATAAGATTAATTGGGTCACGATATTATAGCTGGTATTATTTAGTATGAATTACAGTTGACCGGCGTGCTAGATATGGTTAATCCTGAGAATATCATCATATCACGCGCGAATTAGAAAGATTTACCAATTTCAAGGGCTTTTTCCAGTTAGACATCCCATCTGTGCTAGAGGAAATGATTGTCCTTACTGTTAACAAGAGGCGCGTACAGAATCGAGAATTCGCGCCAATTATGAGCGCCGAAAAAAAAGAAGCGAAATTCGTCGGAGTCGAAAGTTCTCAGCGGAGGGCAATTAGTGACCGTTCTTTTTGTCGCGCGTTCAATTTTCTTCTCCGCTTCTAATGGCACACATTTTTTCCCTCGGAAACAACTCCTTTTGGCCAAATTAAACGCTTCCCGGGGGTTTCCGAAAAAGGCCAAAAGCCGCGTCACCGCGAGAAAAAACTGTCCACCGCTGCAAACGCGCGATATCCTGCCGAATCTTCCATCCGCCATCGATACGTTTCGAGTTGAAACACCTTAAACCCTCCTCCTGTTTGGCCCACTTCCTCTCGGCCACGCCCCTCTTTCGGGGGCCCACACGCGCCCCTTGGGGCCGGAAGCTCATGACGTCGACAATAGGCCCTCATTCTCTTCTCCCTCTCACCATCGGCGAGGGTATCTGCGTCGTGGATGAGAACGATGAATTAACTCTGCGACAGAGGTCGCCACGGCCGTCCGCTCCCACGATAGGCCTTTCCCCTCCCGCGAAAGTGGTGCACGCGTGATGCTGGAAAATCCGCCGTTTGCATGGTTTCGAAGAGACTTGCGTGCACCGTTGGAGTGCATCCAAGTCGTCTAGCGCAGGGGGCAATTCACTTGTGTGGGCCATGAATTGCGGCTGAAGCTTCGGACGAGACTCGGAAGAAGGGAGGAAATATTAGTATTCCGCAACAAAGTGAACTTTTCTCATTCCGAAGGATAATCAGGGAGAATCATAATTCAATGCCAAAATCCCTATATCTATATTGACGAAAATATAATCAGAATACGAACTGTATCATGGTTTTTGAGCCCTTAACTCTACGTAATAGAATAGTATGATAATCGTTAGCAGAATGGATGAAATGCTAAATTGTATGAGCTCTTTCAAGTTGGCCCTTTCCAAGTTCTCTCGCTCCCCACGTACTCCATGAAAGCTTCTCTCGTGTCTTTAATTTGGTCACTGATCGGTCGGTGACTGTTTCGGGTTTAAACCCACCTCAATAAAATACGCCAAATAACTGTTCTTTCCATATAAAATTTCGGGCGTAGTAGCGAAGATCGCTTCTCTCTCAAAAATCTGTCATAAAGTTCCGTCCATATTTTGGCAGATTCCGTCTCAAATGACTCGAACCCCTTCTCAATCGACGACACACCACGAGTTACGTATAATGCGCTTCCATTCCGAGTAGGAACGATCGTATATTTCCCTCGCGAGTGAATAACACCGGTTAGGGTTCGTATTTGGGCAGACGTGGGTGCTTGAGTCGAAATGGAGGAAGCGGGGGAAGCGAAAGTGGCAGGAAGGGAGGACGAAAGTGAAAGATGCATCACAGGAAGTGAAAGTGAGGGTAGCATGTGGGGAGCGAGAGTGAAAAGAATATGGGATAAGATAGTGGGTAAAGTAATACGAAAGGAAATGATGTGCATGCGAAATGCGATTTTCCGTGGGACGAAAATAGACCTTCTTAAGTGAAAGGAAAGCGGCTCCAGATCCCAGAGAAGCTGTGTATCATTAGAGAGCGCGGGGACTTTAATTAATAACGTATATAATTGATTTTTTGTTTGGAGACTGAGAGGTGACGTGTTTCTCTTTTATTTTGAAAAGCAAATCCGTAACGAATGTGTTCTTTCACTGAGGAGATTTTTATGTAACTTAAAATGTGTCTCATAGAAGAAGGCAAAAATAAAACTGCGTATAATTTTCGCAGAAAATATTCGTAATGTGAAAAATAATAGAATTTTTTGTGGAAAATCAGTTTGCGGAAGATTCAACTGAATATCAAAATGCATAGAATATTATTCTAGTAAACATTATATGAGAATATATTACACTAGTAAACATGTTATAAAATTAATGATGTCAAATCAATTCATAAGATGAATTTCAATAGGCAAAATTAAGCGATAAACTTTATATTTGTATTTGTGTATTGTATTTGTTTTATGTATATATTTTTATTTATTTTGTATTTATTACCACGGGAGAATTTGAGAATGAGATTTTGAAATTTGAAAAATAAACGATTTCGAATCACATATGATAATGGAATATTTAAAGGATGGAATGTAGTATTATGGGATGAAAACAATCGGAAAGAATGGCGTGAGTGCGTGTGATAGGAATGTATGAGGTGTTGGGAACTTTCGCTGACAGTGAAAAATGATGATAAACTGATTCTGAGTCAAAGACTGTGAGAAGGAAGCGAATAGAGAGGGTGTTAGCGAGGATTTTAGGATTGGAGTTGGAAAAAGTGTCTCAAGTGTTTTGGAGGTAATGAGGGCTCTTGTGGAAGCCATCAGTTTATTTTAAGTGGTTCGCTTACTAGGATATAGTGGGGTAGAATGGCAGTTCATTATGAGATACGATCCATCTTTTGACGCCCAAATATTGGTTGACATCATTGATAACCGGGAAAATTGAGTTGAGGGGGTAAATATTTTTTCGGTCCATTTCGAATTTCTTCATTTAGAAACGCATATCGTTGCTTGTTTTTGAATCCTGCGTCAAATATAGACCCAACAATGGCGTAGATGTTTCGCATACGAGCACATAGTAAACGGCGACAGTAGAAAAATATTCTGGACAGACTGTTAATATTCTCCACGTATATACACCCAAACTTAATTCAACTGGCGATCGTATTTGAAGAATAAATAATTTCAAGTAATGTATGTAAAACCCAAGATTTCTTTTCGTTCAGACTTACTTGTTATTCTTAATCTGTTGAACTATGCATAGAATTCCATTTACTCTGACCTATTACGCGAATGATGTATAACACCAGTGTCTCTGACGTCAATTTAAAATCTTTTCCTCTTTTCTTCAGTCGTAAATGTTTTAATTTTTAGAAATGTCAGTTCAACCGTTTGTTGCAGGATTAGGAAGGAATGGCATTACTTGGATTGCGTACGCCAAATATCTTCTCAGTGCTGAAGAATTAACTTCATAGTTAAGCCATTGTGTCACTGCCTAGTTTCGAAATGCCTGTTAAAAGTTCAGGCGGAGGAAATGGGATTAAACCACAAATAACCAGTTTCCTTCCCGGCGCTTTTTTTAATTCATCCATATATTTCCTTTTCCATTGGTTGTCCACTTCACTTCATGAATATCCCGCTGCTGTCGCTTTCCCGCTTTAATAAGACAGGAATTTGTCATCGCGGTTCCAGCTAAAATATGACCATCGTCTTTTTAATATTCATTTACAAAGCTTGCGACATACTGAGAAATTTTTTATTTTTAAATTAGCACGTTCGCGGGACTTGAAATATTTTTAAAATTTATGAATGGGGAAGTTTTTAATGGCCAAAGTTGTATTCCTACAGAGAAATATATTTTTGATAACAAGGGTTTCCCAATTCAAAGGCTTCCCATTTCGTACGTATTTTAAGAGTTCTCTTTCCTTACTAGAAATCGCTACGAAGTTAATGTGGGATCTTGAGTAAGGGGATTTTAAGGATAGATATTTATACCGAGTTCGAAGTACTTGATTTGACTTGGAATACCGTCATCAGTAATGCAATATTGTTAATTATCTGGAATATATTGTCCCTTTAATAAATCTTATACATAAGATTTTGACTGAATTATTTAAAATTCGACGGAATGGAATATTTCGTAGAAGATTGCAGTACGTTTCTTTGCACTAGATATTTTAACCAAAGAAATGTTTTTACTTTTTTATTAATGAAACTTTTCGTTAACTTTATCAAATTTTTCGGGTATATAGAGAAGACTGGCGACTGGCTTTAAACTGGATTCAATTTTGAGTCGAGGTGCTCAGTTCATTAACCGTAATACTCGATTTATTTGTGGGTTCTTTTCATTCGCCATTAATTCCTCCTTATTTTCAGCAACTCAATAGCATATGGATTCCATTTTATTTTCGGTACCATCTGAATATCGTTTTATTTTGAGTGCGTGCGTTGGAATTCAAGACGCTTCTGTTTAATTAGGGAACGCTGCATTCTTGGCAAGGATTTTCTTCAAAGAGTGTACGTTTGGTAGCATATTGATGTGGTTGAAGTTTTTTTTACTTAAGGATTTAGTTGAAATTTTGAATTTACGTGATGAGGGAATCACGCTGTCAGTGGAACAGTGAGCAGATGTAATCTCCACAACAGGATTTAATGCTATTTTTCCTAGAAAACATTTCGAAGCCTCAGGAATTTGGACCATAATAAATGTTTTAACCAACCAACATCTACTTTGATTAATACGAATAAAAATTAAATCTAAAAATATTAGAATAAACTTAGGGTTATTTCTGTCAATTAGAAAACAAGCGAGAAGGTTATTCGTTTCACTATGTTTTCTGAGGTACATATGTATACAATTTCTTGTGTTGAATTCTATTCCGAAAATTTGGCATTTTCACGTTCATTTTTCACGTATTCTGAGCCTGAATATATTTAGATTTGATCTGTATGTAAACCAGATTAGAAACAAGGAGAGATACTGTAGCTTTTACTTTATTTCAAGGTCGACCGAATTGATGAAACACTAATTACGAGTCTTTTCTGAAACTTAGATCCCTTTCAGCGTGTTTAATGTAAAATTTAACACACATTCCCTTACAATCCTGCTAGTAGTGCATCCACTTATACCTCAACTCCTAATGTAATTTCTGATGTATTGATTCCGACCAGGAATCTAAAAGGAAACTGGTGATATCACAAAAAATTCGTTTTACTGCGAAAATAATGGTTTGACAAGTGTTTAGCTGAATTGCTAATAATTTCTCTTCCGAAAAGGTTATGGAATAATATTTCGAATGCAAATAGTTCTTTGTCGTTTTGCGTGGCTTATGGGTTCGTTTCAAGTCAAAGAGAATGTAAATTATTTGCTTCGTTAGTAAGTATACGAGTTTAAATGCAAAATGGATGCGGAGAGAAACGTTTTTCCTCATAACTCGTAATTTAAATACGTAAAACTCTTCGGAAATTGTCAAGGACGGTTATTCCAGAAGTAAATGGATATATTGTAGGTGCAAAACGCCATGTTTCATAAACATTTGCACAGCACCATTAGGAAAACATTTTGCTCTTCACCGTTCACATGGCTTTCATTATGCATACGCTTGACTGAGCTGGGAGTTCCAAACTCGCGAAATAGAAGACAAACAAGTTGGTTGTCTATAAACTGCCCATCGCTTTTTCAAGAAAGACCGGGACAAGATAATTAAAGAACGTTTTCGAGAAATCAATCTGGATGAGCAGAAAGGTCGATTATTGGAATATTTTATTTATACTTTGATATACAATCTGAGTATGAATGAATTAAAATGAGAAAAGAGTTTGTACTGATGTAAAATGGTATGACTGGTGTCATTTATGTCTCTGATTATAATTATAATATATAACAATTAATATATAAATACTTAATAGTTCTGTTTATATAATTAATAGGTTAAAACAAAGTTACGGAATTTATTAATTTAAAAATTTAAGAATAATAATTTTCACTATACCATACATGCAATGCTCTCGTCTACCCCAAGTTTTATTTACTCCTTTTGATGATTTATCGGGAGCTTAGTGAGGGATAAGTAAGTGGATCAGTTATTGCGGAAAATATATTGTAATGGAAGAAATACAACATGAATTTAGAAAGCAAGTCATTCATTAAAACTAGCTCGATAGGCTGCTTAAGACAATGTATAATTCAACGATAATTTATTTTAGGAGCGTTAACTTTTCATAGATATAGATAAGTAGCGTGTTTGTATCAGCATGCATGAAGTATGAGAGAAGAAAAGAGTTTACAATAATTGGAGTGAAACGCAGCTTGGTAAGAGATTGTACAGATATTCAATACGGATAAGGATACACTGTTACGATTTAATATATATTAATTGTATAAATAATATAAAAAGGTAAATATAATGCTGAAAGTAGCATCATGCTTAATTGCTTAGTGCTTAAAAAAAGGAGCAATTACCTTAGGATTCATCTCTATCTTGGCGAAATATTATACCGTGGTCTAAATGTAGTCAATAAAATCACATAAGAGTTAAATGAACTTTCAATGCATGAAACGAATGCAAGAAATCTCTCGTTTATTATTCTAGAATGCTTCTTGAATTAGTGTTAAATTACACTCAAATTTGGCAATTCAGTGTCGTTGAAAATTACTCGGCTGATTGAAATTGAGCGGCAAGGTTCCTGATTTCGTAAGAAAGACGGAAAACAGGTGTAGTTCTAAAGGCCGGTAGCCAGAAAAGTGCGAGCAAATAATAGTATCTCGCCCTAATTATAAAATTTTTTTGTTTGGCACAGGGAATTGAGATAAAATATTCGAGTGGGAAACTTCTGTTTTGTGATTTTTAGTCTCTTAGGTCACGTCCGAAGAATTCGGAAGGAGAAACGAAAGAAGTGTTACAGAAGTAAAGCGCTTCTCGGAAAACCGCCATGATTCAAAGTGTGAATGAGGATCTTAAGAGTGAATCCACTTCATAATAAAAATAGCATACAGAATGTAACTGAAGGTTGATAATTAAGAAAAATAAAATATTCTCTTTTACCTTAAAGTATTCTCTATCAATCGTATTTGTACGAATATGTTTTATCTTCTATGATCTATTTACTCTATTTTATAGTTTACAGAAAATAAGAACTGTGTAAAGATGAAGATCATAATATTATAGGACAAATTCTATACATAGGCCAAAACTACTCTTTCAGTAACATTATTCTCATAAAATATTTCACACATTAATGTTCCCTCGGGAAGTCTTCAAATCTGGCAATTATATTTTTAGTGCGTCAGTTTCTTCATTTACTGTTTTACCAGCCGTCATCGGCTTGATTATGTCTATAAATCTTTTCCTATCCAGTTTTAGCTATTTATCACTCCTATCGCAGTTTATTGCCCCCATCTTCGGAAAGATAAACAAATTACCTTTAATCGTTCGCATCTCTTGTTTTTCTCATAAAAATTCAGTTTTACATGAAAGTCAATCTAGATCTATGTACACTTATAAAATATCAACGTGTGGATACATTCATGGAGCTCTTGATTATGCTGGAAAATTTGGCAAGCGGAAAGTCCGTACTGTCTGATATGATTAACAAATAATAAATTCAGTAAGTCAAACTTTAATAGAATAGCAAAATAAATATTAAATAATGAATTTTTAGATCAATGCGTACGAAGGTTACATGAAGTTTTACTCGAAGTAAATAAAATTTCTGAAAATCGTTTCACGTGCTAGGTCCATACACCTGTTAGCATGAATCACACGATATTTAGGCCTTCTCTATTCAATGAGCTGTGAAGCCTGGATATATCAACTGAAATCTACGGCCGCCTCATTTTGTACGAATTTAATTCCGTAAATTTCATTACTTTTTTCACAGAAGTTGTTTTGCATTGTACATTGCACAGCGTCTCTTCTAGAAGCATGAACTTACTCAAACAGTTTATTGGAAACGACTGAATTATCCATTCATCATCACTGGAAGCAGCAGTATCGTATCATAGTAAAGAGTTTAGTGAACGAAGTAGTTCGAATGAGGAAGTAATGAGGTAGTCCCGGATTTTGCAGCGGTGTTGCATCTAAACCCCGTTGCGCAAGTGCGTTACCATTACTGTATCATCATTCACACATGATCATAAAGTGAGAATAGCTAGTGAAGGTCGGATATGGGGCTATGAAGAACGAAGAAAAATTGCGCGCCCGACTACACTCGATAAGGCAACCGATTTCGACCCGGATAATTATTCAGAGAGTAGTTAGAATTAGAAATTAATTAAAACCGATTATATTTTGCAATTTTGACGCAGGATTGTCGTGAAAGAACTTACTTTCATAAAGGATATATTAGAATTAATCTTGTGATCGTAATGACGGTTTGCTAGGTATATATCTTTGAATTTAGCACAATTGACATTTTCTGGTTATAAGCCTTATGTCACGATTAAAGTGTAGGGTAATTCTCTCCAAATTTTCTTGCTTGTCCAGAATGGTTCATTGGATATTGTATCATAATAACTCTTGGAATGGAATTTAACTTAGGATTCGATTATAAGTTACTGATCAATCATAGTTACTCATCAATCTGATATTCTAATGTGTTCCTTATAATCATGCATGCATCATATATTCTAATGTGTTCATACATTATAATTATTCTAATGTATTCCCTATGCTATGCTCAAGGAACACATTAGAACATCTTTCGATGCCCAAAGTATTTTCGCATCTCTATAATGCTTGGATCAATTTTAAATGTTATTAAATGAATACAAATAAAAACTCGTAAATTTAACGATCTCTGAGGTGATGAACTAAGGCTAGTAGGATTTAAAACTTTTGCTTCACAAATCATCATCGTTCGGTAATTGTTATTTTCTTCTTTTGTTGAAGTGTTGTAACCAAGAATCTAAAAAACACTTCTTCCGCCTTTTACCCACTTTTAGACCCGTCCTATTTATTTCTTTCTTAATCACCTGTCGAAAAAAAAGTGCGGCTTAAGCCCAATCTTAGAGCCAACTGCACTCTGCCAAGATCATCGGTTCCCTCGACTTTCATCTTCATGTGCCTCCTTAAGCGCATTCATTTTGATTTATTGAATGGACTTTACACCCAAATGATACTCCTTTACTCCCTTCGAAGTATTCGTGGATTGAGTCTCGCTTGAGTTTATCAGTCCCCATCGATTGCATTCCTATGGATTCGAATCACATATTCAAGAAATCTTAATATTTATAGTCACGAGTGTTTATTAGTTCAATCAACGCATGGACTGTTGTAAAATCTTTTACGAAGCTTCATGTTCCGAGTGCTTTTATTGGCGTTTAAATATATCCACTGGCTTTATGAATTTTTTAAATCTCTCGTTCCACTGACGTATATACTTTCATGAGATTTTAATAAATCGACTGCTCCGCTCATTAAGTCTCACCAAAAATTTCAGGCTCCAAAAACTGACCTCATTCATGACAACAGAGGGTCCGTTTTGAGCCTAGAAGATCTGCTATTCTTTTTAGGGATATTTTATCAAAGAGGATCTCAGATATATCTAGGTTTCCCCAGGAAACTATCCTTGGAACACATTTTAGACACTATAAATAGCCTTATTAATCACGCTGGAGGGTCAAGTATTACTTGGTTGGTTTATCTCGAATAGTGAACACAGTTCAAAAACACGTTTCTTAATTTTGAGATGATTTAAAGGCTAAGCAATTAATTTTCCTCTACCGTGTTAATAGAGTATTGCGTATGACTAGTGTTGTTGTCAATGAAGCACATCGGTGAGCGTAAATAAACAAGGCGTGATCTTTGGGCAGTGAAGAGTGAATTAGGTCGGACCTCAACAAGTGTTTTTGGCCTAATTGGAGAGGTGAAGAAAGTGAAATGGCACTGAGCCAGACAATTCGTCACAGGAACTCACTTGGTGGAACTTGCACTGGATTTGAAAGGAAGACAAAAGGAATCAGAAAATTTTGCTATTGTGTCCAAGCGGAAGGAACTTTTATTTTCCAAATGAATTCTTTTCCTCTTCAGCTGGTAATTTTGTTTTGCTACGAAATCGATTATTGTTCACAAGAATGAATCCACTAATTTGGCGGAAGCTCCCATTTCTGTACTTTTTTGTTCAACTCGTAATTATCTACCATTTGTTGAGTTGTCAAACTTTTTCATCCATCCATTTCTTCATTGGTATTTTCAACTCTCTCTTTTCTTTCTTTCGACAGATTGTACCAATCTCTGTTCTTTTCATATTTCATTCATATTTTTCATTTTTTCAATCTTTTATTAGAGATCTCAGTATCACATTTAAGATAATAAAGAACACTACTTAAAAAATCTTAAAATTTTGTTTTACGTCTAAAAATGCTGCGAAATATTCTTTATTAAATTAAATAATATTAGTGCGTTGGAACATGATGCAATTGTACCAAAAGATGAACTAACTTACTAAGATTTCAATAGCTTTGCACAATGTTGGTTGAACATTATCGAAATATTTTCTTCGTATTTTCTGCTATTGTCATTTAATCATTCTTCCAGTAAATCGAATTTATTTTATGCGTGACTTCCTATTTCTTGAATTTTCACGTTTAGTTCCCTTAACAATTCACTCAACATTCAAAAACAGAAAAATTCTTCATTAATGATGATCGATAAATCTTTTCATGATAACAATTCTCATTATATAGACCAGCGTATTATTCCATCAGTATGATTCAATCGATTTTAATACGATGAACTTTGGACGTTTGGATTACTGAGAAATTTGTATTTAAATTCGGCAATCCATACTAAAATTCAGTGTTCGTCGAGAAATACTCTCCATCAAAAATGTCAATCAAAAGATTCTCATTTAAATAAAAGTAACGCGTAACATTTGGGCCATGTATCTCTGCCATATATTCTTCCCTCTTCCTGCATAATCCATTCGCCTTAGATACAATCGTACTACATAATAAAATCTTCTACTCTTTTCTCCACACTTCCGTTCTTTCCAGCTCTCATTCGCATTCTAAAGGCTTCTCCCTCTTCCTTTTGATCCGTCCATTGTCCTTCTGCTTTCATGCATCCTATCCATACTCAAACCCAAATTACACAGCTCTTTCTATCTGGTCTTCCTCTTTAAGTTTCAGCGATTCATTTTTACATTTCCTCGCCCGATTTTTGAAATTATTTTTCAATATCACGTAATTAAATCTTGTTATTCAATGACATCTAGTATACTTTATCATTTCCTACAAGGTTCTATTTTAAAATTTTGCTATTTATTCCAGTGATTAACGTGCAAATCAACGCCTTTTATTATATTAATATTTATTAGAACATCGAAAAATTTACCTCGAATGATGTTTTTAATTTTTAAATTTTCCTAGGACATTCTTTTCCCAAAAGTTAAAAATAAACGAGTAACCTGACATTTCGTAGACAGAAAGCTTATTATAAACGAGCCATGCGGTTTTAAATAAATATGATGATTCGTGATAGCTAATTGGAAAATACCAAAAGGGATTAGTTCGCGAAATTATTTAAAAGAGTCATTTATCAATTATCAATGATAAGCTCTTTGAACTCTAGGCATCGAGTTGTTATTGTGTTGGGAATCTCACGTAGTGATATTCTGCCACTTATAGTCTAGCGAACATTTGAGAGCGATATTTTATGAGCAGATAAAGGAATGGAACCAAGTTGTCTCGAGTTTGCTCGCGCTTCGTAAATCTTCATTTCAAAGGAAGCTATCCTCCTCTTCTTCTAGCGAGTAAGCTATAAATCATCTTTACAATCGACTTTCCAATGGTTTACTACCCGATTCCTAACGAGCGTTTCTTATCATAGTCTCTTCTTATTTTCTTAAATAATGTCGTCCTTTCTATTGTGGATAAAATAATCACTGCAGAAAATGTTTATGTAGTCCATATGGATGGTGTAATGATACATATATCAACGTAAACGAAATAATCAATTTCACAAGATTAAGAGGTCTTTTTTCTCAAATTTAGCTATAACGCAAGATGGTCTCGGCTGCAGTTGCCAACTTCTTGAATTTTATGGGGTGAAAATAATCTTACCAGGACATTAGCTCCTTGCCAGCTAATTTTGACATCTTATGGAAAGGAATGAATGCCGAAAGTAGACATCTAATAAAATAATAGATCCATTTTTGAGATTACGTATTAAGTTTGTGGTAAATACATCCGCATCGGAGACAATAATTTATCTCTACCTTTCTTCATTAAAAGTTTAATCTTCCCTGATAACCTGGATTCAATATTTTCATGAGCTAGTTCTATATCTAACAACACGTGGAAAACATAAACTAGCCTCAGATTGACGATATCCCACTCCTTGAGTATCAGAGCGCGTGTCAGGTTACAGTCAGCTCTCTTCTTCTGGGTTCACTCCCTTGACCAAAAAGAACCCAAGTTCGAAATACTTTAATCCGCTAAATTAACTCTGCTGGGGTTCCCAGAAGCCCAAGGCGTTCGAAACCTCCAAACCACCTTCTCGAGGCAAACTTCCACTCATGGAGTGGAGCCATTGCTTATTCGTCAATGTCGCGAACGATTTGGCCGTGATTCAAGTTTCGTTTCAGAATTTATGATTCGTTTTTGATATATGCTAAAGGTGGTTTCGAAACCCTCGCAGACAACGAGGACAGCTTTATATATACTATTCCCATCACATATTCTGGTTGTTTACAATCAAAAACAAACACAGAAACTCGAATACATAGATCCAGGATCTTATCGTAACATTTGAGGTGATTTTGGACCAAAAAATAGAATATTTTAGTTTAGTTAGTCTGGCTCAGCTTCTTTCCGCAAAGAAAGAACAATATTTATATGGAACCAAAAACGTCTTAATGTAATTTATCATATTAAATTTAAACTTTATTTTTTTCCATTTAAAATTTTGGAAATTAAAATATTTTCAATCAGAGATGACGTAAGATGATTTTGGGATCCAACAAGTAGATTGTTGAGATTTTTTACAGTTTTTGGGAAAATAAAATTATCGTCCGGTTACTTTCGGCAATGGTCAGTTTTTTATCAATGAAAAATCTATCTTGGGAGACATATTCAATTACAAGAAATTTTGAAATTAACTCATTTGCTTCAATACCTCGTTATCATATATACCTCTGTCAAGTTTAAATTTCGATAACCGGATACTACTTTCCAATTGCATGTCACCGCTCCTGGCAGCGTTACTGTTTACATTGCATTCGTGATAAAATTCGGCTGATTTTTAATTTAAAATCTCCCTTCTTCTCTGCAATCACAATTCACAAGCTGCGTTGGAGTGATCATCGATATTTAAAGACGTGAAGTTCGGAAACAGAGAGAGAGCGGTGTGCCCAACGACTATATTTACTTAACATTCTGGAACGCGCATTGGCGCTTTGTCTCCCCAAAATTCTCGCTCTTACTGTGTTTGCGTCTTTATTTCTTGGCTATAAAATACTAGGACTCTACAAGAGGCGTTTCCAACGTTAAAATCCACGATAGACACAGGTAAAGGACGCGCTATCGTGGAATGCTAGGGAAATGTCTCAAAAATAAACCCACTCGTATATAAACAAACCCGGATATCGGTCTCTTGAGCGATCTACCCTTGATGTGATTCAGGCAACGAGTGCGAGATCTTGCGTTTTTCGTGACCAAAAGGTAGCGCTGGTGGGTGTCCAGACCCAACGAGGATCCCCCGTCTGTCTCATCGTCTTCCCGGCATTCGTAAGAGGCAACAGGAGTCTTGGCCAGTCGCCCGCGCTATTTCCGCTTCTCTGCTCGTACGGGATGCGAGTTGCGTTACGCAATCTTAGAGTGTTATGTCCTCTTTCTTTTCTATAACTTTTTGGTAGATCCAACACTCGCGACAATTTCACGGCAGTTTTGTATCGACCGAGCGGAAAATCTCGCACGTGGATCATGGAGTGGAGGCGTGTATTGCTATGAAGGCGTTAGACTCGGGATCCATGACCTGAGGAACGTTTTCAGCCGGAATGATTCACGCTGCTACCTGCCAAAATTCCCCGCATCCACCGAAAGTCTTTATTTACATCCGACTTCCTCTATTGTTCGAACTGAAGAATGAGTCTGTAGCGTCAAACTTTTAAGAAAACATAGCAACATAATTGATAGAGCGTATAATGCAATGGTTAGAAGTAAGAGAGGACTTCATAGTCGCAATCTCAACCGAATTAGGACATTTTATTATTATCATAAAAAATTTTGAGGGAGTGCAATAGATGGGACGCACGTAATAGATTTTCTTACAGACACGTTATATAAATATTTACTTTTGAGAAGTAGAAAAACAACAAACTACTTGCAAGCAATATAACATGAGCTTCGGAAAAATTTCGGTATTGGAATCGTTATTTATTTCATGAAAATACAATTACATTCTCTTAGTAGGTAGTCCATGGGTACTCTTTTTATCAAATGATTAAGATTGAAAGATAGTTATGTTGTTAAGGTCCAATTAGAATAAAATAATAGGTTTTGCATGCAGCAAACAGTTATCATTTATATTTACGACATTTATTACTGATGAATTTCAATTCTTATCATCTTATTACCATGGAAATTGGTAAAAATCTTTCTATTGAAAAAAACTTCATTTGATACTATGAATAATAAAACCATACATGTACAATAATTTTGTTAAAATATTCTTCTCAGTAGAGAAGAATATTGCTGATATATATACTGGTAAACCAGCAATATTCTTACTTCTTTAATTTCATGAAAGAATGATTAATAGAGTTTAAATGATATGTTCACCATATATCATTTAAAATCTTTATCTCAGTAAAAAATATAATTTATATGATGTTTAGATAATGAATACAATGCAAAGATTTAGTTTAGTTTTGGTATAGATAATTTTAAAAATATATTTCAATAATATGAAGATGATCGATATATTTATCCAGATCAGGTGCCGAAATTTTTTAATTTCTATCATTCTTTTGTATCATTTATTTATACTATATATTTATATATTAATAAGTATTCTTAAGGATGAGGATTAACTATGAATGGTTTGTTTGTGATAGATATAGAAATTCATACAGCTGAAGAGTAGAAGGAATGCATACTTAATTAAGAATATCAGCAATATGTATGAATCAAGGAACATTATCAAAGACAGTTCAGATATTTTACATCACCAAATTTTGCATGTATCTATAATGCTTAAGTTTTGCATATTTTGAATACATTCAACTGAAAGATAACAACATGATGATAATAAATAAAATTTTCATTCATTTTCTGGCTATATACAACTTTACTTCAAAAGTTAATATAATATTGATAATAATATTCTAATTTAATTATATTTTAGTTATGAATACCTATTTAAATTATTGTCTGCCCTTGTGTTTCAGTATCGCACAGTCCTAATTCCACCAAAACCAGATGTCAATGAGACATGTAAGTATTTGATGATGATTTCTTTACATTTGAAAATTACAAAATAAGTATCTAATATATTAAATTATTGTTTTATTATACCATGCATTCTCATTGAGATTTCAATTCAATTAATATTTATATATAGATGAAAAATATGAAGAAGAAACTGCTCAAAAATGCCTGAATCAAAGTAGATTAATCATTTACAAATATGTGCCTCTTACTTGATTCCTCAGATTTTATAAATGTCATACAAATTTTTTATTATTAATTAGTGCCACCATTGCATGAATGGGCTTTGAGTGGAGAATTTACTGATGGAACCAACATTATGGGCTTGGTGGTATTTTCGATGGTTTTGGGGATTGCTCTAGGAAAAATGGGCAAAGTTGGAGCACCTCTTTTGGACTTCTGTAGTAGTCTCAGCCATTCAATGATGATTATTACTAGCTGGGTGATTTGGTGAGTTAAAATAACTGTCTAGTTATAAGGAAGTCTTCATCTCAAAGATGATATTCACTTGTTTTTTTCTTCTCATTGTATCATAAATAGAACAATGAAAAAATTTCAAGTAGATATAGTCTTGAATTCTAAGATCCATGGACAACAGATGGATAAATATTTATTATAGACAATTTTATATTTCATTTGCATGATCACCCAATTAATTCAAATTATTATTAGTATCATTAAATATGATGATAAATTTCTAAACTAAAGTTAGCCATTTCAACTTTTTTCTTCAGATTAAGCTCTTAGTAATTTTATCATTTTTGTCTTATTTTCTCTTTAGGTTTTCACCTATTGGAGTAATGTTCCTTATAACTGGAAAACTTCTTGAAATGGAAAGTTTTGAGGTTATAATTGGGCAGCTTGGAATGTACTTCATAACAGTGTTAGTTGGACTCTTTTGCCATGGTCTCATAGTTTTGCCAATAATATTCTTCGTCTTTACCCGGCAATTACCTTTCAAATACATTGGTAACATGGCACAAGCTCTGGCCACCGCCTTTGGAACATCTTCAAGGTATCTGATATTAAATAGCTTGAAACAATATATTTCTTATATTGACTAAGGTTTAATTTTTTTTTCAAGACAATAATTAGAATTAGGAATCTGCAAATAAGATGAATGAACATTTCTGGATGCAGTTACTTTTAGGATTTAATTGATTGGCATGGATATTCAATTTAGCTAACAGTATCTCTCAATTGTATATGAAATTTGAGTTATATTCATACCTCTAGTTTTGTTTATTATGAAAGAGTATAGTTATATTGAATTATAAGTACTTTATATGTAAAGCTAAATATAGTACTGCATTGCATTTAGATTTCCAGCATTAAATCATCTCCAATTTATTAAATTTTAAATTGTAAAACCAAGCTCTTCCTATTGATTACTTTTATTAATACATCATGACTCTTCTAAAAAAATCTATGTATCTGAATCAAAATATCAGTTTCGTGAAGATTCTCATAAATTATAGCTTTCTCTAATATTTCAATTCCAGTATATTTGAATTATTTTAATCTTAGGGAGCTCACCAAGCATCTATTAGATGCCAGAGATTGAAGATATGTACTCTGTTCCTTTTCAGTTCCGCAACTTTGCCAATTGCAATTGCATGCCTGGAGGATAAGAACAAAGTTGATCCTAGAGTGACTCGCTTTGTAATGCCTATTGGTGCAACAATAAACATGGATGGAACTGCTCTTTATGAAGCTGTGGCAGCAATTTTCATCTCCCAAGTGAGAAACATCAGCCTCTCAATTGGTCAAATCATTGCTGTCAGGTTGGTTAATTGAAACTTATTCTTTTTTACAAGAAATTTTTTATGAATTGTATAGAAAAAGATCGAGCCAATTAATATACTTTAAGTACATAATTTAAACATCACTCTGAAGAAAAGTTATTCATGTATCGAAGAACTATTTATAGTTATATATTTCTTTTTTTGATTATTCAAAACAATTTCTTTCTTGACAAAATTATATTCTAAACAAAATTCATATTTCAGTATTACTGCCACTGCAGCTAGTATTGGGGCAGCTGGAATACCGCAAGCTGGCTTAGTCACTATGGTGATGGTTTTGGATACAGTTGGGCTGCCTGCAGAAGATGTGACACTAATCATTGCTGTAGATTGGTTGCTGTAAGTTACTATGTATAAATACTTTGTTTTCCTATAATTTTAACCAATAAACTGTTTAAACATACTTGGGTAAGTTCAAGTAGTATGTACAAATTTTTACAAAGTTACTGTTCTTCATATTATTTTTCTCATGAAATTAATTTATTCCAAAAAAAGATTTTTTTCATAGAGTATATCAACAAATCGCCTGAAATCTTAATTCTCTAAAGTTAAACCGAAGTGAAAAATAGCTTAACTACCCTCCTGAGAAAAATTTTCATGTTATTGACAATTTGGTATTTGCTTTCTTGATAACAAAATTTTACTTCAATATTAATAGAGCTGTATAATTTGCTAAAAATGAAATAATCAATATGAAATTTGGTTAAAATACATTTCAAACCTGGTATTGAAATATTTATATTGTATTTTGTTAACAATTGATTTAGTGGCCCAATTTATATGATAATATCAATACTATATTCACTTGTCACTAAACGTACACATTAATTTAAAGGATAAACATAAGAAATAATTTTATTAGGTTAGGTTTATTGAATTAAAAATATCAAGTATTTTATTTAGTAGTCAAACTGATTAAATATTCTAATCTATAATTTTCAGGGATCGTTTTAGGACAACAATAAACGTTCTCGGAGATTCTCTTGGTGCTGGAATCGTCAACCACATGAGTAAAGCAGATCTTGAAAGAGCATAAGGATCACGTTTTTGTTCATTGTAATTTTTTTAACAAGTCTTGGTTAAACCCAAGCCCAGTACTCCTATTTTCCACAAAAATTGATGTAAATTATTTTGGCAGAATTCTATGTTGTTGATAAAATGTTATTGAATCTATTCAGATTATTGTTGCCCTTGCCATGATTTCAACCCTGAGTACTTATCAGTTTCAATATTAAGGATGTTGTATGCATTAAATGACAATATTAGACGTCCTCTTTACTTTGAAACTGTAAAAGTTCCCTCATAATTTAACATCATTAATTAACCATCATAATTGTATTGATGTTCTTGCTTTTGGAGTTCATGAAAGATTATAACGCTCTTGTTTAAAATAGGAGTTTGTTAAAATGTGGAATTTGAAATTAATAAATGTTACATTCATAGAAGATGTATCCATAATAGAAATTGGCAAAAGACTTGTAGAATAACCCATAGATTTATATCTTTTTTATATGTTTTGAATTGTTGACCTTCAAGTTGGAAATCAAATTTCCTTTATTTACAGTAAGTTATATGAACTGAAAATTTTAATCAAAAGCTGTAGTTACAAGGTACATTGGACCAATAGAATATTTATGTGGTGGTTACCAAAAATATTTTTTCATTCAAAATGAATTTACCAGAAATTTATCTTCAAGAGTAATTATATCAGAATATATTTGGTCTTTAGAGTAGGAAAATCAGATAAAAATTAATATAGGCCACATTATTGTGGTAGCTTGACATCACCTAGAATGATGCCATGAATATGACAGTATTCCTGGAAAAGTTCATATTGTCACTGTTTCGCAAAATGGATCAAATGAATGAGAACACTATCCATAAATTATGTTATTGAAATCTGTATCCTCTGAGAGGGGCTCTATAGAAAACTGGCTGTATAAACATCATATGGCCAATCATTCTGTGAAAATATTCAATCTGTAAAAATGTGTTTACTTGCTATGCAATAAAGACATTTTAAACATAGAATCATTACTTCATCCATTGCAATAATGTTGATGTGTGTTATTATGTTTGCATTGTAAAATTATAATGAATAAGATATTTATAATTGTTAAACAAGGACTTATACATCCTGGCATAGAAGTTGACCATGATTCACATTTGGTAGAATGTATTGATAAGAATTTGTTCATTCTCACACATAACAATTATCATTCTCATAGCATACGATGTTTGACTCTCTTAAGGGCTGTTTTGTAAATTTTGATTTTATACGTTCTTACTTGAGAGTTGGATGTTCACATCATCAATAGCATCTCTTTCTGTATGAATGTGGTCACCACTTGATGACTCAATTCTTTTATTTTATGAAAATATTGTTTTGTGAGCCTAATTGATATTAGAATGCTTTAAATAATATTTTAGAACATCTGTAATACTTCCTGGCCTAAGGTCAGAGGAAGAATTACAATCTGGTAAACTATGAGTTTATGTTAGTTATACATCCTCAAGATCATTGTCTACCCATCTGTCAGGATGTAAGCTGGATACTCACAGAGTTCATTGTCAAATTTATCATTAATAATCCAGTTATTCTTTATAAATTAATTATAATTTATTTTTCTAATGATTAGTTATTGATCTGAATATATGGGTTTTCTAAAGTTGTACATGTATTTTGAATTGTACATGGTGATAATAACTTTTGCTTTATGAAAGCTCTTAGTTTGTTTATTTTATTCATTTTCTTAAGGTACATACATTTTCCTTTGCCACTGATTTCTGTCAAGCATGGATTGGTAAATAATAAATGCCCCTTACATTGAGGTAAATTTATCATTTCATTAAAAAATTTATCAGTTGACTTCAAAGCTCAATACTGTTTCAAATAAAATCTTAGCAATTTCAGCTATCAATATTTCAAATGTATGAGGTAAAGAAGAGTAAACTTAATCATCAGAGTGTTTGAGATTCATAAAGAATTGAGAATAGATTTTTCTTAAAGTCCAATACTATAAAGCTTTGCGTTTTCTCTAACAATTAAACTCTAAACTATAAGGGTAAACAAACTAGTTTTGGATGTGATTAGAGGTCAAAATATTTATGCAAGACATATTTTACAACTGAAAAATTTGAAAATAAATTTAAAACTCATGCTATGACATCATTCCTCATAATCAGAACTTGATTTATAATTTACATTTCTCAAGATGAATTTTCATCTATTATCATTAGACAGATTATAAATTTAAACCTTAACCAAAAAGAAATTATAGCAAAAAGGATTTGAATTATCACATCAAAAATATTTTCATAAAATTCTGGATAGCTATTTTGGAAGAAAAAAATTTCATATGGTAAAGAGGTTATAAATTGTAAAATTTTGGTTGAACTTCTTACTGAATAATAGTAGTAAAGCACCTCATAAAAATAGTTACTTTATAATTAAACCCATGCCAGGAGCCAACTAGCTGCTAAAAAAATACGCATTTTAGTGATTTGATTAAAGAGCTGTATCTGTAAAAATTTCTCTCATCGGATTTGCCACAATTCTCAAGGTTTTGGAAAAATGTCCATATACACTATGGTAATAATGGCCAACATTTTTATTAACTTGTCTCGGCCTTACATCTGTAACTTATTAAAAATTCCATATAAGTAACTCTTACAAAATCTTTCTGTGTGATTCATTCATCTTTAAGAAATATATACAAGTGACTATAGTTCATTTAATGAATGAATAATGATAAAAAAGAGAACTACAATTTCAATTCTATCTGATATATTCCAAAAATATATTTTATGACCAAAAATGAAGAGAAAGAAATGATTGCAATGAAGCATACCTTATATAATCGTTATAAACAAAATATTCTTGTAGGAAACACTACCTTCAAATTTAAAGCCATTATATGACTAAAGGATGACTAAACTATCTCCTTGCAACTTCCATAAGTCTTAAAAAATAATTTTAGATAAGCATATATCTGAGTCAAAGTCCACGAATTATCTCTGTAAGATAAACTGACCCATTAAATCTAGTTAATATCATAGGATTCAAAGAGACGTAACTAGCATGTTAATAAAGCTATCATGCAAAAATATTTATTAAATATATTACATACTATTGTATCAATTGTGCCAATAATTATTTTAGTTACTCTGTAAATATCAATTACTGATAGTCATAAAGGTAATCATATCAAGTTAACTCAAGGTATTGTAAAGATATTTTTTTTTTTATGTGGTTGGTGAATCTGAACATATGATAATCCATGAGGTGCACATTATTCTTACAAGGTTTAATAGAGCTTTCATCTAGTCTTGACTATTATGAATTCAATTGACATAAAATATGGTTATAGTTATTTAAAGAAATTTTATAATTCATATTATAATAGCCAAGTTTTTGTTAGCCATAAATTTAGGTAATTGAAACAAAAGGAAAATTATCAACCCTTAAATTTAATAATCGTTAACATAAGATAATAAAAATTATATGATATAAGATGAAGTGTATTTAGTATATTAATTTGTGAATAAAGGAATAATAAAAAATTCAAATGAATAATCTCAATCTAAATTAATTTTCAATAGAAGTGACAAAATAGAAGTAACATCCCAAAACAGGGCAACAAGAGATTGTAAACTGATTGGGAAGAGGTAAAGAAATATTATCGGGTTGAATAGTTTAACTGATTCTTATGATATGCCTAATTAACTAATAAGAGTCAAGGTTGTACTGTTAATGGAATATTCTATTTTAGAATGGATTGCTGATATTCTCTCCTTTCCCTCTCATCTACAAAGATTACTATCATTCTAGTTTTTTCTTGAGTATCCATATATACTCAGCCATTTTTGCCAATACAGAAAAAAATATTAATGATATTTAATTTTTACAAATCGATGGAATGTTTCCTTCTAAATAGTATTAAATTTTACTTTAACGAAAATTATCTTTCAAACTATAACATCACTTTTAAATTTCTAACCTATAAATTAAGAAAAATTTATCTTATGTGACATTCAAAGTTGCTGAACATTGTCATTCTCTAATTCAGTTGAAAAATATGCTTATTTTGGCATCTGTGTAAGAGATTTAGCATCATCACTTTCCAATGGTAATATGCTGCATTCAAGTCCTCGTAGATTCATAGCCGAAATTTTCCAGGATAGGCAGGGATTTTGGTGTTCACGTTGTTGAACACCCGCTATACTATTCCATATCCTTGAGAGTAGACTACACAACATGCAAAGAAGCTACGCAGGTTGCATCAGGATATTCTAATTCTATGATATATATTATGGTATTATTTCCAGATATTCTTGCTGAAAATTACCTAAAGCTTGTATTTCAACTATAACATGTAAGTGAAAATGAAATATAAACGATTGATTACTTAAGATACATATATAGCATAGTAGGCACATTGTAGAAACAGAAAGAAAATTTAATAATTTATTCTTAATAAATTTAATTTGTCATCAAGTTATGATGCACCTATTAAAATTTTGAGATGACAGATATAACGTTGGAATTAGAATTTATAAAAAAATGTAGTAAGGATAATATGGAAAAAATATTCAAAAATACGCAATGGGTTATAAAGGAATGATCTATGTTGTTCAATCTAAATGTTCAACACCATATGACTATATATGATAAAGAATTACACACTGGCTGACTATTGCTTTTCATAGCACTATATCCTGGTCCATTTTGACTCTCGCGTGGGGTAGCATATACATATGTAAATTAAATTTACAGTACAGCCTATTTTATAAATAAAATGATATAAATTGAAAATTTTACATACAATAAAAAATGTATCCAATTAAAAAAACTCAACTCTCTCTAATATATAAACTTATAGTTGAAGGCTTACAACTAATAATAGATTTATAAAATGTTGCCTGGAAATGAGGCATTCAAACAATATAAGATATGTAAATAGATATTACCTAATAGGTGCCATGAAGTTGTAGACTTTTTGCATGAAAATATATGAAGATGATCTGCATTTACTCTTGGAATCACAGATATTTATAGTACACTTTTATTATTTGTATTTCCTGATCTGTAACATTTTGAATTATTTTCTTAAAACTGTAGCTAAGGCATAGAAGGTAAATAATTGATAAATAATTAGCTACATTCAGAACTGAAATGATGAAGCAGTTAAATGTGATATTACTATTTGTCAAATTTCTTGCCTAATATTAGTAGTAAGTACCAAGGCAAGTTTTATTCAAATTTGTAGATCCAAAAATGAGGAGTGTGCATGAATAAAGACAGCCATGATTTTTTAGTACAAAAAATCCTATAATATAAAACAGAAATAATTCTCACATAAGAGGAAGATTATACCTAGGTGAAAAAATTCCTCTGCTTCAATCATCTTACAATTTAAAGGAAAGTTATTAAAATGGTTTAAAATTCCTACTAAAATAATAATTATTATAAAATTATCAAGATTTTTAAACATATATGCAAAACAATCTGTTGTTTTCAGAACTTGTTTCCCACAAGTATATCTTCAAAAAGATGAATTTTATTCCAATTATGGAAAATTTTGCTATGCTGAGAATTAAACTCTATAGGGAAAAATATATTCTAATTCAAATAATATTCTAAACATTCCACATTATTGTAATTTGAAAACTAATTTCCCAAAAAAAGAATTGCCATGTATTTACCCTACAGCCTGAACGTAACATATGTATTGAGGTACTAGTAAATCTCTGGGGAGAAACAATAAAAATAGAAGAGTTTCCTCCCAAAAGAGAATTTTTGAGACAAAACCAAATGATATGAACATGTGGTGTAGATTACAATACAGTTTTGTGTATAGTTACCTGTCACAAAACATGCAAATATTTAAAAATAATCATTGAAAAATATAAATATCATACAATTTATATTCATGTTTAACTTTGTTTCTCTATAGTAAATACTACCAACAAATAATCTCTCTCTCACAACCATTATTGCATATTCATAAAGCATTATTTCATATATTTTTGATTGAAATACAACACTGAAAGTGCTACCAGCAGTCTTGACTTATGATTCAACAGATAAAATACAAGGAAGCTGTGGATGGTTTAGGAGCTTTATCAATAGAGCTTTTATAGTTATGTGACCTAAAGGTCTGATATAATACTATTTACATTATTAGATTTTATTGCCAATAAGAATGAAGCAATGGATATTAATGAAATGTTAACAGTTATCTAATAAGTACAAATTCTCTTTTTAGATAAAACCTAATTTTGCATCATTCACTTAATGCATCATTCAAACACCCTTCAAGAATAGAATGGATCCAGTGCATAAGTCCTTTTAAATAAATGGTCAGGCAAAGAAGATGTAAGTATATTGATTATTTTTAACTGTAGCACAGTTTCCAGCCAACTCTTTTGTTTCATTCTTCAGGTGTTAATTGATAAAACTGATGTATGATGAAGTTTGGGCTCAGATTTAAGTAATAATTGAAGTGAAAAATGGACTCAGTAATCTTAAAGTTCATTCACATCCTAATTTCTTTGTTTTTAATTTGTAGTTCATCCAATCTTTAGATTTATTCTATTACAAAGATGATGTCATATTTTTACTGTTATGTGATTTAAATCAATTAATTAATTCAGAGAATGTTCAACATAAAGTAAAACCTAAAACTTTACTAGAATGGTCTTCTTAAACCTTGCCAGAAAACAAATGATAAAATCAATACATTTCATACTTCTTAAATTGGTTTAAAGAAGAAAAATCAGCCTTAATCCCTCAATAATATCAGTCAAGAAGTGCTTTGAAAATATCTATTTTTTAAAATAATTTCATATTTATAACAGAATTACATTTACAATGAAAAATTCTCTATTGATTATAAAATATCCTCAATTCACTCAAACAATCCAAGTTTATTATTATATTATTGTAAATTTCTGACTTTGTCTCAGTTAGTAAAAATTGAATATGAAGAATGATCAAAACCATGTTGATATAGAAGAATTTATAATCTCTTAACAAAGGTAGAAAAATATATTTGAGTACATATTTCTCCAAAGGCCTTCTCATATAGGGACTCACAGCAATATATGTATATATTTGAGGTCTTAGTGCAATTTTAAGAAAGATAAATTGCTTTCTTAAGAGAATTTGCACAAGTGTAGGTTCTAAATAATAGCCCTCCATAATCTTAAAAATATTTATCGGCAGTTAATTTTGATTATATAAGTAGCAAATTAATGAAATTATAGAAATGTCTCGGCCTCAGAAGGTTATCCATTTCAGTGCAAAGGAGCAATTTCTCAAATGACTGGAGTCTCAGGAGAGCTGTAGTGCTAATTATACTTTGTCACTTTTAGATCCTATTAATTTTACACTTTATTTATAAATGAAATGTAACTGTGAAAGAGTTCTTGTGATGCTGAATGTTATTAAACTCAATATGAAAAGATTATTTTAATTATAGGGACAATACAAAGAAAATATCTTCAGATATTTCCATATATATTTCTTAAGCAAGAAAAGCACACAGGAGAGAAATATTTCAAAGGCAATCATCAGCATAAATATTTAAGCTTAGTTCTTGCTAATAACTTAATAACGAATTCAGAATCAAATTATGACTTTTTCTATAAAAATATTTACGATTGTTCTCATACTGAATAGTTGTGCTGATCACTCATCTAATCATTACTGGTATAGGTTGTTTCACTATTTCTATTGCTCTTAAGTTTGTTCATGAAGACTTATTTTATCTATAGGAAACGAAGTGGGAATAGGAATGTAATATAAGTACTACGTATCTTGTAAATTAGGAATTCGTCTCTTTTAACTGAAAACTGAATTTTGTTCCTGTCCCAAAAATCATATAAATTTTGAAGATTTTATCGTTTTCTTTTGTATACTTCATCTTTTATAATGTTGAATTCTTATAGTGGAAACCAGAAATATTTTATTTTCATTAGTTTTTTGAGCGATTATTATAAATTATTTCACCAAATAATACTGCACTTGTATGTCTACACTTTTTCATATGTAAAATCATAACTTGTTATAATGATAATAGATTAAAGAGCATGGAAATTACTAACTTAAACATTAGTTCTAAACAAACAGAATCAAGAAATTTAAAATTCTTATGGTGCTTTTCATTACTTTTAAATAAATTCATCAAATATTTGATAAATGTCTGATGTGGTCAAGATTTGCTTATATTGAGGGTGTGGTTTATTATCTGAAAGTTAAAGATTATCTTTCACTACAAAAAGTACTCACTTATAAAAAATACTCATGAATACATTCATAAATACCGAAAACTCTCAAGGTAAAAATTTTGAATTAACTCTACTATTTATCCAGTTATAAATACCAAAAAGAATAAATAAAATTTGTTATAAAATTCAATTGGTCTCCCGTAATTCATAAACCCTAATTATCCTATTTTCACTGATAATCTAGTTATAACATAGCATTACTCTCATTCTGACAACTTGGATTGTGGAATGCAATTATCTTAATAGCTGTAACATCACCCTTAAATTGAATGGTTGGTTTGCTCATGTAAGATCTCTATTTCAAACAAAAACCTATGACTAATAATTTTAGTAAGGATAGTTAACTAATGTTGCCACTTGGAGCTGGTGACAAAAATTACTGTATTCTGGCTGTTGTACTGTCAAATTGCTAAGTATATAGAGTATATCAATAATTATTTTCACTCACAGCAGATCATCAAAATTGATGATTTATGCCAAATATAACTCAACAACATAAACATATAGATGCTGAATCCAAGGAATGCTAATACTGATGGAGTAAGATGCTCAATAATTGAAATTTGTGACATCAAATGCACATAAGCTAGAGAAGGATATGAAATTTATCGATAACAATAAAAATTCAGAATACTCTACTGAATATGATGATAATTGTTCATTACAAGTCCATGAGATAATCACAATTCAAATGAGACAGAAGTTACTAAAAAGTTAATAATCACTAAAAATAATAAAGAACTAATGATATTCAATAAATCTCTAATAATATTAAGTGCCATCCCTTTTCATATATATCCCTCATCATAGATATTTTCAGACAAGGAATCTTACATGAGAAAAACTAATCATAACATTAACAAATGATGTAAATAGATGTATATGAAGATAATTGTTTAGATTCCATTATTCGAGTAGTCAGAATGAGGGTAATGATATATAAAAACTAGATAATCAGAAAAAAAATAGCATAGTAATTACTGATAGTAAATGAAAGCTCATTATCTCTTGTTCAGTTATTATAAAAAATAGACAAATTACCTTATTTTCGCTTTCCCAAGGAATTTTATTGTATACATATTGCAACAATCTCAGTCAATGAACTAGTTTTATATATATATTTGTGTGTTTGTGTGACAAGGTTACAGTATTAAATGCTAGAACAATAAATTTAGAGGAATAAAGCAGACTTCAGAGTTAACTATTTTCCAGTTCATTAACCCTTTCGAGACGGAGACATTTTCTGAAAATCTTCCCTGTGATACGGAGCATTTTTGCTACTCTGAATTTGCCAGGTATAGAATGTACCCTTTTCTCAGCGGGGTGTCCTGAGCTATCCTCAGCAACGGCAATCATGGAACATTGTCCGCGGGTAATCCACTTTCTCTTTTACATTATTGCTTTGAAGATTGACGATTATTAATACAGTATTATTATTAGTATTTCCGTATAGCTTTTGTAGGACTACTTGCAAATATTCCGATGAATATTAAAATTTTGCATTTCGCTGACTATGTAGAAATTTGAAACTAAATTCTAACACCAATTTTAAGCTATACAGCTTGAAACCTAAATGAAAATGATGAAATTGAGTTACTCATTAACTACCTAATTATTAGCGATAAAATTTCGTTTAAAAATTGTACAAAGTTGTCAAATTACAAGGTTTTCTTTCCCAAGGTAATATATACAATTATTCCTTAATATAAATATTTAGCAAAATTATTGCAATAATAATTGATTTGCAGCAGCACCATGCTGGGAAAAGGGCTTAATTACCCCCGAGGCAAGGTTTCCTTTAAGGAAAAAGGTCTGAAACTCCCTAGAAAAAGGTCGGAAAGGTCTATAAACCATAATCCTTTGCATCAGAACCCTTACACGATATGTACTACTAAATCCGGCATTCGTATTCTGAGCCTGGAAAATTCCCGCCGGGTTTTCCCGGCATTCGTCTCGGAAGTGTTAAGAATGGATAGACTATCTTATTCCATTTTAAATAATTTAAACCTTTATATCTAAAATAACTTTGCTTCACTTTATTAAAATTAACTTATATTATCCTAATATTTATTTCATTAATAGTTTCCAAACTATTTTAAAATATCTCAATTTAAGATCAACCTTTCTATGACCATTCTTTCTTAGATAAATTTATCAATTATAACTAAAGAAGAAATTTATAAAAACAGGATGGATAAAATGAGAATTAGGAATACAATTATCACCTTTTTGCATAATTTTCTTCTTCTAAATTTGATCTTAAAACAAAAATATACATCCATCACAACATTATACTTTTCTGCTCTTTGATGACATATTCTTACGTAATGCATATCAGAAACTAAGAAAAGAGATCCATTTGTGAGGCTTGACTAATCTTTTGAAATTCATTAGTTTCATAGATTAATTCTATTTTTTTATTCCATAATATTTTAAATTACAAAAAACCTTAAAATTATTCCATTCCATACAAGAAGTCAATATGATTCAATGCAAGAGCCTCTAAATTTATTTTTAATGCCCTTCTTCATCGTTAAATCAGACTTAAAATACTATTCAGCTTGTATTTTGTCAGACTTAATGGATAGTCATGATTCACAGTCAAAATTCAAAATGAATATTCACTAATAAAATGAACCACTTTAGTCATATTAATAAACTTGAGTCCAAAAGGAAACTGGATGTAATTAAATAACATTTATGATAGTACTATTAAAATGCTAAAGTTTAATGTATTGTGAAAAGGGTTAATTAAATGAAATATTAAAATGGCTGATTAATTTGAATATTAATATATTGCATTCTAGAAATTGACTGCTATTACAGATAATGAACATTTATACTATCACAATTATTGCGTTACATCAGAAAAAATATATGACTATTTGTCTTTGGGTGAGCTAAAAAATTATTTTCACTATCAACTGCTACTTTATGATTATATTCAGTCTAGTTTTATTTCATTAAACATAAAATACTGCTCGCAAAAGTTTTTAAACAAAAAATTGGAAATGCTTAGCTCAATAAAAATAGTTCTTTGCCATTAAAAGAAGAGCATCCAAAGCTATAAATTGAATCCAATTAAATGAAATATAATCAAATGGAAAAACAGATACTTATGAATAAAGTAGATAGATAATAAATAGTACTGGAGTGAGTCACTAAATGAAATCTCTTTTCCATTATGAATGGAGTTAGTGCATGATAGTAACACTAAGCTCAAAAACGATTTCATCAGTAAGAAACAGAGTAAATAATAATTCATTCTCACTTGAAAAGCTCTTTAGTGTACATAGCACACATGATTGGTTGCACCCTTGGTAAAGGGAGGATCAATAGTTCACAGTATGAGTAATGTTACATTTTATTAATTTAAAAGCATGACATTGAATTGATTGATGGTAGATAGCATTTAAAACCTGTTAGAAATAATGAGATTAAAGAAATGAAGAAATAATTCTATGAGCATAAAATGCTCAAAGAACAGAGGAAATTATTCTGCTATAACTTTATCATAATATGGTATATAGATGTTATTTGTATTATCTGCTCTACTAAGTACTTAAGATAAATGATAGTAGTCAGGGAAGGCAATGAGAGGGGTTCTACCAACCTAGAATTTTGGACATTTTCTTGAATAGAAGAATTATCATTTTAAATGGGAGATAATAATGATGTAAGACTGAAGAATGCTATGAGAGAATCTTAATCATATCCATGTATAACTAACTATAACTATATGTAAATGTACAACTATGAAATACACTTATGAAAACCTTCGGTAATCGATAGTGAAGTACTGTAAAAACGTTTTTGCTGAAGTAACGATTTTGAAGAAGAAATTAGCAACTGTCCACTGTTAAATTTACGAGTAAAAATATTCAGATTATGAAAATAAATAACCAATTACTTCTACAGAACCACCATACACAGTAAAAGGAATAGATGAGAATGTGGAGGACGATGAGTTAAAGCCAAATTTTTTAAGCTGATTGATGCAAATGACTGGCTAGTAAATGACTACTTTAATAAGAAAAATCATTTACAATCTATAAACATCTAATTTTGCTAAAACTGATAGAGGAAGTGGTAGCTTAATTATTTCAATCGCCATAGCCTCACCTTCTCTCAACACCTTATACTAACGTAGAGTAGAATAGGAATAACCAAGGAGTGAAATTGGCGATTTTAGTGCGACCAATCGAATGCTATAACCATAGAAAACAATGGTCGCAATGCGAGACTCCGTGCTGTCTTTGAGCGGTACTTTTAAACAGATCTATCGATTCCAACGTGTAAGCGTCATATCAATCAGTGCTTCATTCATGAATTCTTTAATCGACCCAAAGGGCTATATGCTTTTCGATGAACTAAAATCAGACAAATCTATCTCCGCAGTTTAATTTTGCAAATTATTATTATTCGCCGTCAATAAGACGTTAACTTAGGAACAGAATTGTATTATCTACATCTTTATCATCAGTCAAAGCAAAAGAATTTTAGTCTGTTATGTGTGCCTACTGCCTATTCCCTTCAATTCTTTGCCCGTTTTCTTCTTTGACCTATAGTCATGGCTACAGATTTCTGAGCCTCATATGTAAGTGCAGTAAAGAAATGTTAGTCACATCATAACATTTATAACATAGGCTATGACTCATTTTTCTCGCCCCGTCACCCCAACACTCAAGCTTGCTACATCGCAAGCCCATGCGAACATTCTATGGCACGATGCACGGACAATAGCATGCCTCTTACAATCGCGGTATTATTCCTCCACCCTCAGCTTTTTATCCCTGCATGACTTCCAAAATATGGGTGCGCCATGGATTTGGGTGTGATTTCTTTACGGAATTTATTAGATTATCGTGCGTGGGGACTAATATTTTCATCGGAACATTATTCATCAAGGATTCACAATCATAACAAATTGTAATCATTCTTCTTCTATCGAAAAATATCTATCCTGGGAACAAACTATTACTTCTTGAAAAATATGAAAACAGAATATAGCGTTTATTAGAATTGATAACGGAATATAGGATCGCAGAATTCCTTGAAGTTTGATCTTCATTATTCTTTTATATGGAAAACGTTTGAGTGGATGATCCCGCAACTGATCCTTGATAACATTATGGGGTAGGTGAGACTGAAGCTATTCACTACTTTCTTTGCAAGACAATGTTGAGATTTATTCAAGACACAATGAAGTATCATAATTTTGAGTGAAATCTGAAGAAAAAAGTATACTTCACGATTTATTTTTGGGGAACGACTAATGTACTTTGCTTTCTTAGAATTTAGTCCAGACATTCAGTATATTTTAATTTCTATCTGTGATATAAGGGAATAAGATGAAGCAAACGTAATTTTTTATGTGAGGTTTTCTAACCCATGGCACGTAAACAGTGCTTGTAAAATATTTCTAGATCAATTTTGTTTGGCTCAAAAACAACCATCCATTTAAAAATCTTTCTTTAGAAGATTAAAAGGAAACCGAACAAAAATTGTCAAGACGTAAATGCTGGTATAATTTGTGATCCGAGTAAAATAAAGGTAATAAACGGAATAAGTAAATAATTAAAATAAAATATCTCACAGAACACAGACCGTGAAGTCTTTACGGGAGCCGGAGCAGATTAAAGCTCGGACACACCTGATACAAACGCTGATGGCAAGAAGATTCGAGGATGGACCCGAGTTACATCTTCACTTCATTCATTCTGATCCACGAGAGAAGGAACCGGTGCTTATTTCATAACAGTCAAGGGGATAATAGGCTAGGGTCGAAGGAGGGGGTGGGCGAAGCGAAGCAACGGATTGGGGGCTGGTGTGGGAAAAGTGGCTGCGGGGGAACACGTTCGATCTGCAGGACGCAGCTATCGTCACGATTTGGACAAATGAACGGTTCGAAAAAGTGAAGGAATCGTCAATAAATTAAAGACCGCTCTTTAGTGGGACGAGACAGAGGGAGGTTGAGGTATCATCTTAGGCCATAAAAACGTTCCTCGAACAGATGGACGCGCATAAAGTTACCGGCTGAGATTTCTCTTAATTTATTTTCCTTTCCGAGCTCATCATTCCCAATTTTCGTGGATAGCCGCGGAGAATTAACAGTGATGACAGCCGCCTCGGGATCGTGTTCCGTTTCTCTTTTCCGTGAACGTTACGAAGGAAGCTGGGAAATTTTATTTTACTCGCCGGTTAAAGGTTAAGGAAGGTGATCGATTGGAAGGAGAATAGATATCGCTTTTTGGCGATGTTTTTCTATCCGTCGGCTGCCTTCAGTTACGGGACCTGTCATATGCGGATGCGAGGTCCTTCTTAATAGTCCCCGTTAGAGTAACGGAGATGGCAGAGATAAGAAGTAAATCTTCTGAGAGAAGGAAAGGATGCTCGAGCATTGAGTTCGGAGGTATCCTCTTTTTACGGTCGAGGGTTTACTATGAAGTTTGGTTACGGCTGGTATTCTTCTCGTATACGGTGAACCGAAAACGATCTTCATGCAAGAGGAGCGTATTCGAAGGACCACCAACGATACGAGAATACTTAACTGTAAAGATCTCCCTCTATTCGGTAGTGTATAACACTATTTGTCATATTCTGTTGTGGTTACACGTTCAATATCGTAAGTGAATTTCTAGTGAACAGACGCAAAGGGTTCTTGATATAACTTCAACGCTATTAACTTCAATAATAATAGGGTTCAGCTAAGATAAACGAGAAAATTTGAGGTCAACACGGACATAAATATTGAATAAACCTTCGAAAATTCAGGTCTGGTCTGGTAAGGTCTATAATATTCGCGAGGAAGTTATTTATTTTTTAAAATACGATTTCACCTGTTCTCTCTTTTAAAGAGAATGATCAAACGCCCTTTATCACAAGCAGTAAGGAGGAGAAGTGGACAAATAAATTCGTTTAATTTCATGTTTATTTTAATATGATCTTATTACACCGAACGAAGGAGTGAATGACATTGAACTTTAAAAATTAAAGACATTAAACCAACTATCAGCACCATCATCAATAAAATATAAACATTTTCTTTGTGTTTCTTTCGATTTCTATAATTTGCATTCATATAAAAATGAATACCCAAACAAGGTAAAAGTATAACTAATTTTATAATTAAGATTCCGGTCAATTTAGATTTGTTAATATTTCAGTATCAGAATGTGATTTTACCAAAGATTACTGCTTTATTTTAAAAGAATAAGGAACCGATATAAACCAGAAAAATTTTAAATAAAATAATTCCTTTCAGTACTTAAAATATTTGTTCTTATAATTCGCGTTACGGTCTGGCTATTTAAAGAAGTAAAATTTAGTTTTATAAATTTGCTACTTGAAATATGAATTAACATTAAAGCGAAATAAAATAAAATTATTATTAATTAATTAACATTAAACGTTAGGAGCCATTTCCGTAGAGGATTTATGAGATATTAGAATGACTCAGGTTCGAAACATTTATTTTCCTTTTACGACATGCCAAAGATGGCATTAAACAATGGCAGAAAAAACGAATGCTCTTGTTTGAGAGTAGAGGATGACTGTAAAAAACCAATAATTCATTTTGAAGGTTTGACAGTCAATGTCTCTCTCGTATATTATCCTCCTATGGTAGCCGAATGGAAGATATTTGAAAATGAATCAACCATAAGGAGATGGGAGCTCGTATATCATACAGTGACCTTTCTAAGGAACACCTACGCATTGTGATTCCATTCATAACAATAGCCCGTTATTCATTGATGAGACTATTTTCTTAAAATATAAAGGATTACGTATTTTTATGAATCGGATGCTAATTTTTCACAGAGTATGTCAAACCCTTTCAAGTTGCTACTCGATCGTTAAAGCACCACTGTCACTTTCACCGTAAAGCTCTCAATTTCTATAATCTCTTTCGAAATTTTTAATAATCTAAGATTTAATAATTTCTATCGCGAGCACAAAAACACAACGAATATAAATTTTATTTCCGATTTCTTGCCTGAGGTTAGGTTTTCCAATTTTCCAAGCAGTTCTAAGAGCGATTTAACGACCATTTGCTTGTCTTCGAACGCGGTAAAAACAAAAGAGAGATGGGTAATAAAGAACGATCGTAAGAAAAAGAGCCTTGAGCTGTTTCTAAGAAAAGCCGACTTAATCTTTACGAGGGCTGTGGAGTAAGGTTATTCTGATTTTTCAACCCAACTCGACACCTTTAATTATCTATAATTAACAACGACTGCTTTATAAATGTGTCAGAAAGGCAAACTGGAAACAGGGTGTCCGATATTACGAAATTACGATTTCGAGAATTTACGAAAGAAATAGAAACGGTCAGTAAGAATTGATGCTGTATACTTAAACGAATATATATTCTTTTAATCCCGAGATTTAAGCTTTGGTATTAAATCACAAATATATTAAAGTAAGTTAACATATGGGCTTAATCTTTATCTTTCATTGCTTCAGTTTTCATATTTCTTTATGAAACTGGTTCAAGCTCGTAGAAATACTGTAAAAGCGTTATTCGTCTAAATGGTCCTTTATATAATCATTATTTTAGGACGTTAAGTAAATATTTTCTAATTAAACACTATCATATTCTTTTACTACGATTACCAGGAGCAACCCGTAGCAAAGTAGCTTTTTAAATCATCATTTCATTATAAATGCATTCTCATTCTTGTCTATAACAATAAATCGATAGAGCTGCTTGTTTATAACCTTGATATTAAGCTGAAGAATGTTTTTATAGGGGATAGCAATTTATATAAGTGGACCTTATGTGAGATGATCTTTTCCCAAAGTTTAAAATATCTTAGATCAGATGATGCTGGGTTTTTAAGCTATTTATGGCTCATTTATTTTAAACCCTTTTTATGTGTAAAAATAAAATTCTTAGAAATTAATAATTGCTTCACTGAAACCAAAATAATGGAGATCTATCAGTCGCCAACAAAAAACTATTCCGTTAATGTTGTTTTCGCGTTCAGTTTACAGTTTATCCGCTATTTTCGGACTTTTGGGATTGAGAATAATGAAATACTTTAATTGAAAAGAGTATAAATCGAATGAATTATTTTTTCTCAATTAATTTTCGTAAAAATAACAATATTTACAGTTAATGTTAAAAGATGAATTTTTATATTTTTATTACTCTATACATTATATACACGATCGCAACCGATTCAAACTAGAATCTAGAATCAATCATCTTATGCCGCAAAGAACAGTTTCAAGCTGTGACTAACCGTCTTTGCAGACTGATAAATAGCGAAGTATTAATCCTTCCGTTTAGGAAATGGATGTGATCTCTTTCCTTAGAAATAACGGCAAATTTTGACGTCGCCTACCGTGAACTATTAAATTCAAGGTCTTGAGGACGATAAGGGGTTTGCTCCACGTGCGAAGATAATTCTCACATCCTGAGCATTGGTTACGTAACGATTTGAATATAACTGACGTGTGGTCATCATTCTTGGAAATTGATTGTGAGCAGCAAGAAAATCCTGAGAGCGTATTGATAAAGAAATCCTGATGAGATTATAATCATACCGAGTGGAAACAGAATTGAGAGAAATAGAAAAATGATACATAAAAGGTGCCTAAGTAACTAAAGCGTTCTTCTAAGCTATTTTGAGTTCTCTTTTCGATGTACCCTTCCTCCGTTATTTCAATTCCTTTATAACTATTATCACTTTTGTTACTCTACTGTACCATTGATATAACTATATACGACTATAATTTGACAAAATATATGATAGAAAGAGAATTTGAATTAATTATGTTACTCTTTACATGACATAAGTTCGTTCCTTAATTACACAAAGATCTATGTTATAAACTGAATCTATCGTTGTTACCAGACTACCATTAATAAATATTTTAGTAATGTCCTAGTTGAAATCTTAAAGAAATATATGATGCATTTAACCTAGGAAATATTCATTTAAAATTTTAAATATTCTGATCAGCATGAACTCTCTTCCTCGAAGAGAAATTTAATTTGAAAATGAAATTACAAATAACATATGAATATTTTCTTTCTTTGGCTGAATACAATTGAATATACAATAGGTATATTCGTATTTTACATTCAGTTTTATAAAAATAATTATAAGACAACCTTATAATTGGAAAATTAGATAAAAATTAATTCAGACCACTGAAGATGGTAGGAGTCACTTTATCATTTAACATGTACTCAAATGTACTGTACTAAAATATGCTCGTATTGCAATGCAATACAGTTGCATATGAAGTAATTATAGCAACGGTTTATTTTTTATTGTTAAGCTAGTTCACAATGTATGTAAGTGTATCATTTTCGAAAGAGAAACTTTCCTATCGTTGGAAAATAAAACCATGCGAAAGAGGTCGTATTTTATTCAGAAACAAGAACAAAAAATAGATAAATCGAAAACATTGCTCTTCATGCAAAATCATTCAAGTTCATTCTAGTATATTTCTCCATTAACGAACTGTGACAGAAATTTAATCATTTTAGCATAGGGTTAGCGATGTTGTTGGGAATTTCCTAGAGCAATTCTGAGTGATTCTGTACACATAGTGTCAAAAACCTTTAATATTTCGTTTATTTATCAATTTTTTCGGATAATTTTGGAAAAATTCGAACCCTTAAAGCTGGTTCCTCATCTTACAGATTATACCTAAGCAACAATTTTTAACCCTCTTATTTATAACTATACTATAACCCTTCCATGAATGAAAATACCACAAGAATATCTAACACTATAACCCGCTACCGCTTTAGATAGGTTAGTAAGTATCGTTTATCAGAACCATTCAGATATATTTAGTACCTTCGGTTTGAGGACCTAAACACAGGTACAGTTCTCATCGTTTGCCGACTGAAAGAGCTAGAAAGCAAACAAAAGCCGTGACGTCATTTGCATCGTGAGCGTGGGGTGAACGTTGAAGAACGAGGGTCGATGGAAGGTCAAAGAGGAACGTCGTGACTGCAGTCCGTGCAATCATTAACTGTGTATAAGGTGTCGGGTGCTCGCCGTTGCCAGTCGCTGACCCTTCATTTATCACAGAAGAACATCGAGATCCGCTCTCGAAACTGTGTTGGCACAAGGGAAGATAGAACATTCAAATCACGAGCACTGAAAGCTCTGAAGCGGAATAATACCATCCGAGATCTAACCCTTATCGTTCACGAATCAAAAGCATTCGCTTATATACATCATCGAAAATATAAGTAGTTCACACACAAGTGATATATTCATTATCGTCCGTTACGAATCATATTATTAAACAACGCTAGACTATATTATTTGTCTATCTTAGTATATCGTAAATAATTGACAGCAGTTTTCCTGCCTCTATAATAAAAATCGAAACAAGAAGAATAAGCTATAATAAAAATAGCCGATATTCATATTAGTAATATCCTGAAACCTATAATCATTACCTAAAAAAACTGAAGAAAATACCAACAATATGTACAGAGTTAGCGTTGATGTTAGTACCGTTGAAAATTAGAATCTTAAAATCGAAATAATGAAATAGACAATCTGATTTTCAAGTCACAAGTCACTTTTCTACAAAAAGTTGGAAAATAGAACGAGAGATACATAACATGGGAAATTTGTTAACTACAAGCAAAGAGAGATGCACAAAAAAATTGTGCTCACCAAGGCTTATTATTTGTGAATCCCAGTGATGTTTAAATTGTGTCTAAACAAATGTAAGCGGTAAGATGTCTGTAAGGATTTCACTATCTAATTTTCTAATATATTAATGCTAGTCACTAATCTCATGCTTTGGGGTAAATTAAAAATTTATCTCATTTTACGGAGTATTTTATCTTAAACATCTGTTTTACTCGAATATTTTATTATGTAAGTGAATCCTGAAAAAGGCTCATCGATGAACACACAATAACAATTAATAACAATTAAGTTCAAACTCTCTGAATGGATGGATTAATGTCACTCAATCATAAGATGCTCACGTTTACAATAGCTGATAGTGTATATTGTACAAAAAAGACCTCTAATAAACAATGATACTCGAATGAATTATTTCGCAAGTATTTTGAGCCGAGATTCTGATTTGACTGAATGAACTGCTGAAAGACAGAGGAGAGGAAAAGTAAAACGATGGAACGTGACAAAACGTCATGAATTTCATGACGTCATGCTTATTTCCTCTTGTCTTGCAGTTCCTCGGCCCAGGTGTGTCACTTTAGAATGTTAATTTTGATTCACTGTCATCGCGAGGCGCATACAGAGAATCTTTCGCGGATGACAAGGCTTTATAGTAAAGAAATGCTTTATGGAACTTTAAAGAATCTTTACCAATTAAAATCACATTTCCAGCTTTCTTAGTTGCGAATCATTATTATTGTAAAAAAGTGAATAAATCCATAAAAACACCCTATAAGTCATAGGAATTTGACGATGGTGCATTCTATGATGTGGAAGCATGATAGGGAAATACGCTGCCTCATATCATTCACTCGGAAATGTTTAATCCATGGTGAATCAATTCTATTTTCAATTATTTTTCTTGGGGTCTTTTATTGAAACACCTTATGAAACCTTATAATATTGATAAAACTCCAAAAATACGTTAATACTCACGTAAATGGTTCGAGGATATTATTAGCCTGTCACGAATTTTATAATTTAGAGTAATGTGTTGCAAATATATTATAAATGAACATAAATGATACATAGAAAACGAATGCTTGATAATAAAAAACGAGAGATCTCATAGATGAAATAATTCTTATATACTGATACATATTTTATTGGTTTTATTCAATGATAGATACAGATATTCATTCAAAAGTGTGTGATTGAGATCCTTTAGCACTTCATCAAATTCATTTACAACTTAATATTAACATTTCCTAGATAGGTAAATAACAAATCACATATTCTCCATTTGTATAACATAAAATTTTGAAAACCTGAGGTTTCTTCATTATAATATCTTTTACAGTCTTCCTATAGCCAGAAGTATCATAGCAATAAATATAATAGCAAAATAATTCATCATATAACGCCAATTCAAAGGATGAAAATGCAGTTTTTACTATCACAATTTTAATCAGCTTTTTTCTTTTGAACTATAAATGTAATCACATTATTAAGCGATAAAATATATCATATTAACATCCATATCATGAAAAATAACAATGATGTGGTGGTTCTCAAAGAGGTAGCACATCGTTGCTATTTTTCTAATGCACTGTTACTAAATCATGGCCACATGTGATTTATTTGATCCATATCATATTAATATCATCACCAATTTTTCATACCATATGTACATTACATGGAAGCAATTCAAACATCAATAAAGTGATACCAATATTCTTAGGATCTGACCTTTTCATCAATAAAACAGCGCAATGCCTACTATAACTTCAGGAACATCTAAGTTTCATATGTTTAAAATGAAAATAAAATATTACAATCCAAATTTGTTTTACAAAAATATTGGATTGAAAATAACTAATGGACGACTTTTGAAAGAATGAAATACATCTACCAGGCTAAAATATCTTAAATTAACATTCAATTTCAAGAGAGTTGAATTATAGACAAGCTGTTACCTCTCCTCTCTGAATGGGAAAGAAATAGTTAAACTTCTTCATACAATTACATTGTAAGATTGTAAACAAATTCCGATATGCTAAAAGCAAGACATAAACCATAATGTAACTTAATCGGAAGTCTAGAAAGTGAAGTAGCAAAAGGATATTTCTTCAGGTAAGCTACAAGTTTGGTGAAACTTTTGTCCATTTCATGGAAAAACATTGAAAGAAAAGAAATGAAAAGTTCAATTCTTTCGACTGTTTTGAGTCAATAATATAATTAATTCCAAACATTGTTTCTATTTTCAGTGTGTTATACAAGAGGCTGTCGCAATTTCGTACAACTCCACAATAATTTGAAATATATAAGCAATTTCGATCAAGAAATTTGCTTGCAAGTGAACATAACGTTCGTAACTCACTGAGCATATGGACACAAAATTTACTCAATCAAATTGATATTGTCGATTCGGTTTGTTTTTAACTAACACATCAAATTGGATCATTTTGATAACAACTGCAGTGGAACCGAACTCATACTAGGGTATAAATACGACAAAAGATCAATTTGCTCGACTTGATTGGGAGATTTCACTGATATAATAACGTTAGGAAACACAGATGTTAATTGTATCATAAAATTTGCCCTTTTTCAAATTTCCGCTTGGTATTCATTAAGAGCAAAAAGAACTTGCTCGTCACCTTATGAATCCTCGAAATAATACGTATGGCAATGTAGACAATCACACCTTCGCAGTTTAGAAACTTTCAGATGATTCGAGGATTACGAGACTCCATTCAAAAGAGCTCCCAAGTACATTCGTTTAAATCATTCTCTATATCAGGGATTGTTGCTGAACAGCATTCAAAGTGAGTCTTCATTCCGATGAACGGAAAGGAGACGGTTGTAACAGGAATATTGCACCGTGATTACAGTCTTGTTTAAGAGGCGATACGGGCGGAACGTTGTATGAGAACTATTTTAGGCGAAACAAGGGAAAATGTTCCAGGAAACACTACTCCCTATCACTCCCACCAACTTTATGAGTGCTGAAAGGAAAAGAGACCACTATGTGTTTATTCAACTTACTTAAGCTACTGACGCTGTGATATTGCTTCTTCGTTATCTTTTTGGTTCGTAACGTCTCGAAAATTCTCTAACGAGAAACTGTGAACTCTAGAGAAAGAGGTGATGCACATTATGGTATTTTGATATAAATTTTCATTTTTATTGTTAATTTATAAAGATGATGAGTCCTGTGGTCAACGAGGTGAATTTAAGTAATCATAAGTTTTTTTCAAGTTATGAAATGAGCGATCTATCATACTACCAAAGAAAACATAAGGAATACTAGGATCATTTAAACCCTGGACATTTTTCTCATAAATTTTCGATCATCATTTGTATAAATTTACTCCGGTCGAGACGTAAAATAAGTCCTTAATTTTGCGTAAAATGCTACGAAACCAAAAGCCAAGAAATCAGCACAGAAATGTAGATCAAAAGTACTTTTTGTTCACAATAAAAACGTGAGATTTGAAGACGAGACGATAGACTCTACTCTTAAAATTTTCTTTAGTTCGCGAAACGTTTTGAAGACGAGATAAATCGTGTCTCTTTCCAGCGTAACTCGATGGATGATTTGAAATCTTTTGAGGGTGGACTTCGTTGATCAATGACTGCTCTCGAATCAGCCTCCCTTAAGGCATTTCGAGATGAAAGCGCTAATCGCCGTGCGCGGCTGTCAAATGCGCCACATTGCTAATAAATGAGATCAGATGGGAGTCTCTATACGTGGTTGGCGGTGGTGGAAGATTCGGGGGAGGATGTTGGAGGCGGAGGGCCTTCGGGAATAAATGAGCCGCTCAAAGGGTTGGTCATTTGAAAGAGCGGCCGATCTTAATTTCGATCCACTGCCAACGTCGTGGATATTTGGATGATTGGAATACCATAAATCTTTATTCGATCAGAAGACTTTTTTCTTTTATTATCATTTATTCTTTTCTAGAGGAGTAAATAATCACGTATAATATGTATATTCGTTCTGGGTTCGAAAGTTATGATCCTTTATTAACTTCAAAACGGTAATTAAAGAAAAGAATTTGGGAATATGGGGAAAGGAAGACGAATAACCAATTTTTATCCTTTCGAAAAAATTGAGTATATATTTTTTTTAATTCGTGAAAAGCGTCAACGACAATACGATATTACTTTAGCGTGCTTCTGAGGGCAACAAAATAAATTTATTAAATTTTCGCCCGACTCCGAGTAGCTTCTTCACCGAAATGACCATTAAGTGTGTTAGAAATTGGGATTGGACCTTGAAGAAGGCCGTAAGGTGGGGTGTGTTTGAGCGGGGGGGAATGCGGGGGCGGTGGGCGGGGGAAACTACGTGGCACGCGACTTCCGATCCATTCCCCTAACAATGCAGTCGTTCGGTAAGCGACGCGTGTCTTTCTGCGGCTTTAGAGGAAGTAAGAGGTTGGGTTGGCCCAAAGGATAAAAATAGTAAGCGAGGAAGGTCGGCGGTCCGGAGCGCCTCCCTGCGGCCATCGAAGAATATGCTGAAAACGATGACGAGGCAGGAGTGCCAACCTCGGGAACGCTGCACAGCCGGTCGTGGGGTAATCGAGATGGATGGGTGCACTATCCCCATACTTCCCCCACAGATCTTCTTTCCCCCCTTTCGCGACGTTCTCGTTCTTCTTGGACGTCCAAGGTCGCCCACGACTCAGTGGGACCGCTCGGAGAACTGAACCAAGGGCTGCCAACGCCGCGGGCACCACATCCTACCGATTATCCGGGGGTCGCCGAGTTTCCCCCCAGTTGCTGCCTTCCCCCCGGACGGACATTTCAAGGCCCACGATCTTGCTGAAACGTGGGAAGCGCCTCGAATCACATCATTACGCTATTAATTGCGATAGAATAAGGGAATTAATCGTGTTTGCCGCGGAATTCGTAGGGTTTATTCGTAAGGTTTAGCGGAAATAGACGTGGTATTTGTCAGAAATGGGGGAATTAGATGAAGATAATTGGTATTAATCGTGTCCTGGGATACCATAAATCGTTCCGCCCCCTAACTCCCATCGTATCTCCTCTGCCGTCGCTGGTGCCTAATCGTTTAGGGGGTCGGGATCCGCCACGCGACCCATAAAGAGCACTATCCCGCTACGGTAATCCCAGATGAAGAAAATGAACGGATGATCCACCTCAAAGTACTTGTCGCCGAAGGAGCCGATCCTCTCGAGGCCGGATGCGGTCGCCGACGCTGCCTCCGCCCCGTCCTCGCGAATCTCCAGCACAGTTCTGAAAAATATATTTATGTGTTAGAGGGAGAATCGGTGATTTACAAGCTGGTCAATTGAGAATGTAATCAAGTGCGGTCGTATCATACATACGATCTTTGATATAAACGTGGATTCTTGATTATTCGAGGTAGATTTGTTAAAGTGATCAAAGCAACGCCGTAAGACGACTGCCATGGGTGGTAATGTAAAATAATGTATGTAATGATGATGTATAATGTCTTTCGTGAGTTTCGGTAAGTTTTAATAGCATAAAGGATTGAATTTCAGTTACATGATTGAATAGCTCATAAAAATGATAGATTCTTATGATTTTCACCTGAGTATTACGTTTTCATTGTTCATTTTGCTTTGAAATAATAGTTTTTTGATGAAATGTTTTATACAAGAACAAGAATCTTGTCGGATATCTAATACACCTGTTCTTGGTATCTAAATCCTATCAATTAATCCCTCTCAAAATATTCAATTCATGAAACCTATTTATTTTTCTTGATGGCATTCATATTTAAGTGTTAAAGAGATTATAGTGAGCTCAAAATTTTGCTTTTAATGAAATTATAACCACGAATAACTATTTTATCTCTTGACTGGTTTTTCATATCTCAAATCCCAGTTGATGGATTTTGAAAACATTTTTAGGTTATGTGTTTGATATCTCGTCTTCAACAAGAAATTCACATAATTTCTCTGATATCTAAGGTCTCAACTTCGGAGACTCCAACGTCTGAAATTAGGAAACTACTCCACCTGTCGAAGTCTCTTTATATTTGCACTAAACAAATATATAATCTATATCTTAAATGAGTAGGGATGATAGGAAAAAACAAAACTTTTAATCTAAGCCGTGTTTTACTAATATATTTTGCGAAGAGAAAGGAAAGAAAATCTAAGAGAATATACTGCCAAAAAAATTAAAATCGGAATACACAATCTTAGGGAATAGCATCTCCATTTCCCTATGTATGCAGAATTCGCTACAGCATATAGATATAAAAAGTTATTACAATAAAAGTAGACGAGAAAGAACAAATAGCAAAAATCTTCTTATGCATATGTTAGTAGATTCGCATAGCGCGATTGTACTTAAACTGAATTCGTAACAAATATTCTTATTCATTTAACAGAAAACAAATATATTTATATAGTAAGAATTAAATTATACAATTACGAAAAGGATATGGTATGGGTAGCAAAACTACATATACATATACAAGTTGACCTTAAACGATCAAGACTGAATAATTTCCTATTAAAAAGATAAAATAAGTTTTATAATTGGGATATATGGAGATTTAAAATACACCTGAGTCTAGGTCACTTACGAACTTAAAGAATCAATTATGGTCTACATTTCAATAACCATGTGTTTGATTCGATATTGAGGCTATATGGAGCAACAGTGAATACGATGCATTCCGTGTACAAATGCAAACGGTGAGTACAACAGGTATCGTTTCGGAGATCTAACAGGTGGTTTGAGATACCATTATATTGGAGATGACGTCCTTACGGCACGCGAACGAGGCATACGAGAGAATTTTATGGCACGCAAGCCTCTGACGGCGTCATCTTCGCATAATTCTATTCAGCTTCCAATGATAAACCAAAGAAATGAATGAATTTAAAATTCCATTGGCTGATAATTTTCATCATTGGCGACATGTACTCACTCGCTGACGTAGCAGCATGCGTAATGTTGAATAAGAAGTGCTGCTTTGTAGTTTCAACACGATGTTATACATTCTTCACCAGTTTCGGGCGTTCAGTCATCATCAGCGCCTGATGGAGTATGGATGTGGCAACGAAAAACGTGTAATGATTTCCGAGAAAGAGCGGTTTGGAATTCATGATCAGAAACCCTTCCGGTGATTGGCAACGGGGAAGAGTACGTTGGGATACAAATCTCAATAATATTTCTACTCTGTAGTACTTTCGTTCATGAATAATCACCATGGTCGTTATTTATACCGCGTAGAATATTTTTCAACGTGATAATTTGTTATGATTACGAAAGAAGTATCCTATTTATATCACGTGGAATATTTTCCAATCTGATAGTTTTTTATGTATACGAAAAAAGTATCCTAATTTAAACAGATTTTAGCATCTCGTGACCCTTGAAACGAATGGCTATCTTGAGCAGTATGGTTGATGCTGATCATTCATTGATTATTGTGCAAATCGTTATTCAAACGATCATTGTGCTGAACGTGATCTAATTTTCTATGGTATTTTACACTACTTAAGAATCATCAAAAGCCTTTGAGAATAAACCGAGTTCCTCTATATTTTTGTACGTGAAGTTTAAAGAAAAGGAAAGTAAATAAGCTGGTATTTCAATATGAAGGAAGGATATGTGTTTTACTTATCATGATAAAGCGGGCGACTTTCATAGAGTTAAACAAAACAAATAAAATGCTGCAAAATTATCCTGGTTAATGAATTCATTTCTTAGAATTAACAGCATCATTATTATTTTATTTACTATTATTTGTTGTAAAATAGAGAATAGAATATCCTAAATATTAATATAATAAATATTCAGCAATCAGCGTGAATAATATTAGTTTTGATTAGTGTAAACATTTAAGAGAGATAATCTAATGACTTGAATTGAGTATATTGACTTACTTGTGCGCTATTCCACCGACGTGAAGTCCTCGATCTTCTGACATGCCTGAGAAATCGGCATGAGAGGCCGAAAAGATGTCTGTTACACCCATCGTGACTAGAGTGCTCTGCAGCTCGGCTCCACGAGCAACTCGGAAACGGGGGAGGCGTATGTTGACCATTTCGTCCTGAACATCGTGGAAAGAGTATTATCATTCATTTGGATGCAACGTTGACTTCCTTAACTGTCATGAATACACTTTTGCGAATTGAAAATAAAGTAATTCTTTCGAATATGTCTTTACAAAAATATTCCATTTGGTGTATGCAAATTCCCCTCTCCAAGTTATCCTTGCTATTCGAGGAATAAAATTAATTTTTCTTAAATTATTTAATAAATTATTTCTAATTTTAAGGCTGTAACATATTGGAAGATTGGTGCATGCACCCTCTGCCAAACGCCAAAAGGCGGCTTGAAGGGTACATAAGTAGATGTAGATGAAGATCAAAAGCAAACGATATAAACTTTGAGCACACTTAATATAAATTGCACTTTTGTTAGATTAAATACATAAATGTTTTCATAGGCAGCTATTTGAGAGGTCCATGTGTAGTTGGCATCGAACCAAGAAGTATATTCCATGCCATCGGTTCTCAAATCTAGCGCCGAAATTAGCACTCAACGAAACGTTGCATAAAATTCAATAATTTAGTAATAATCCTTTAAAATATATTTCTTTTAAAGCCATCCATCAGAATGATATTCCATAGATTTGACTTAAAAAGAATGTGAATTAAACGTTTGATGTTAAAAGCAGTTAATGAATAATGGATTTGTTTGATAATGATAAAGTTAAATAAACAAAAAATATTTAACTATATAATCAAAAGTCATTAAAACATCTCAATAATAGTTCCACATATTCTTACCTTTATTTGAACCATAGCGAATGCTTGCAAAATAGAAATAGCATAAATAGTAAAAGTATAAATATAGAGGGTGATTCCAAATTAAATAAACAAAAAAATTCCAAATTAAGCTAAAATAGTATACATTTACATCGATCCACCATTTAATTGTTACTTACCAATTATCATAGCCTACCAAATATTGAAATTCAGTATTTTATTCTGATTATCAACATTCAAAATCATTTTTACGTGATATAACTGCTGCAGTTATTTATGATATGGAGGTGCCACCGAAGGAGTGAACAAAATGGTTAGTGGACTTAAAATCTTTGACGAGGTCAGGAGTGGACAGATAATGTTTTTTTCGATGCTCAATAGGTTACACGACATTTAAGAGCCGAGGTTCGTTGCCTGTCAACCCTCTTTCCCACTTCCATTCAATCTTTGAGTTTATTCAAGTCCTACGCAAATATGAGGTTCCTCTTCTCCAGAGGAAAGTTTTTTGTCAGATTCCACCAATATGAACTCATTATCAACTACGTACTTAAATACTTAAAATACACCAAAAACATTGAAATTAAATATTTTAAATAAACATATATTAATGGTGTTTTTAAAATTTACAATAAATAGTCATGCCATGAAATATGCTCTATCAAATAGAGAGCTTACAATTTTTGTATATGAATTAATTCGTTCATATTCTAAATAAATGCAATCAAATATGAATTCTTACCTTGAGCTAAACTTACATCTTCATTCAAGGTTAAATGTTATTTCTTAAAATTATTATATTAATATATTTGATAATCTGATCGATATATTTATATTAAAATATATATTTCTATAATACTCTAAATAATAAATTCTCATAGTTATCTTACCTTTAATGTGGAGAAAAGGGCTTTGATGGTATCGGAGGACATATCAGCTTCAAGACGAGCAAGACCTCTTTCCAAATCGTCCGGCAGTAAGATGAATAAACTTATCCGTCTCTCTTTAAAAGGTATCTCCAAAACACGGCATTCCAGATCTTGACTATAGCCCAACGGGAGTTTAAATTTTCCAATCATCATGGGTATCTCGAATCTAAGATATTGCAGAAATAAAGGAAAATAAAATGATTATTAAGGATGAAAAGTTTATTTCCATAAAAAAGAAATCCAAATAAATCACATTTTATGATGACATAAAATTAAAATGGATATATGATAGGAATTTGAGTGAAAATTAATATAATTAACATGAAGATCCTGCGATATAATTTAACTACGTAAAAATTAAATAAATTTTATTCCTACGAATGAGTTCGATCAGAAATCATCAAGGAGAATAAATAAACTAAACACTATTAAGTATTATTCAGATCTGTAAAGTGTAATATCAATTTGAAAATTAAATCTCTGCAGATACATCACCTTCCATAAGAGGTTGAATTGGTTAAATTAGTTATTTTGATTCAATAAGCGCAAGAGAGAAATATTTCTATAAATTGAGAATATAGTATGGAGAAGAAAGTCAAAAACTTCGTATGTGAGAATTCTGACACAAGATGTGCGCTCAAACGTTAATTTATCCTTTATATCATTTCAATTCATAAATCTCTTTCCATTTAGGTGCATATATATTCTTATCTATGAACCATAAATAGCCTCGGTTAAATCCGATATTTTATCGCACATTTTTAGGGCTATCTCACATCTTTACAATCTTTCTCAAGCTCTTGGCTTGATAGATATTTATAAAATCTCCCGTTGAGCAGAATCTAAATCTTGAAAATTTTCTTCTCCAAACCTATGAGTGCTTATGGCAGGAAAAATTCTTCGTTATCCTTTAGAAATATCTTATTTGGGATATAATTGAAAGTTAGCCCAAGTAACCAAAAGATCATTACGAAGAAAAAATTAAGAGTCTAAGAACGAAAATTTAGAAGAAATCAATAAATCAACTATTGTATACCCAGAAAAAATATTTCAGTGAGAATCTGATGTGATTATAATGAAATTCTACGTATTTCAATTCAATTTCAATAGTATGGAATCGCGATAATTTTGTTTGTTTCTTTGGGTACACTAATAGATTAATAAATACACCTGTTAACTCTATAGAGAATTGCATGAATACATAATTTTGTCTAATTATAAGTTAAATAGAAATTAAATCAAAATATTTAAACGAAACCTCGAATTTTCGTGCCTTTTTCCTATTACCCATAAAAAGAAAAACAGCAAATTCTATAAACGCCTTCCACAATAGATTTAACACTCCTACAGTTACCAAAGAATCTAGAACTGATGATGACCTCTGTACCGAAGGTCAGACACCAAAAACCCGTAGCATGGAAGTTCACGTAGATTTTCAATCAATATTAAAAGTGTCATCGAACCACGGTCAAAACGATTAAATGCGTCGAACGTATTCGCAAATAGTCAATTCGATAGCCATCCCATTGATTAAGCGGAATTGTTTCTTATGCTGCGGATGAATAGACGGTTAGAGATACTCTTTAATCCGTGGAACGAGAATGGGCCCCAGCGAAAAAAAGGGGCAAAGAAGATGTAAGAAGTTTCCTCTGCCTTGAGAAGCGAGGCCGTCACTCGGCGTTGAAATATCCGTCTGGGGAGACGAGCATTTTCGTTGCCTCCTTATCCGGGTCCGCGGGAGGAGGTGTGGGCGGAGCGCTAATGTGAGATCGGCCAGAAAGTAGGAAGTGATAAGAAGGTCGAGGCCACAGGAACACTATGGCGTTGGCGGGCGGACGACCGTTGGAAAGGGCCCGTGTGTCGCGCTGCTGTACCGTTAGTCGGCTTCGAGAGGTCGCCGGTCCTTCGCGGGTATCCCTTTCGTCCGGAGCGCCCTCCGCGTCACTGACCTCCCGGAGACTGGTGCGTCGGCGTCGAACCGCCCTCGGCACAAGTCAATAACTCTTCGCTGTATCTTTCCCCTAATAAGCGTGGGCGGAGCCGAGGGAGTTAATGGCGTAATTACACTCCGCTAGGATTTCTTAGCGCCCAAAGAGCGGCCGATTAGCTCGCTCCCGACGCAACATCTGCTTGTTTATTCCACGCGATTCCTATGCGAGGTTAGGATTTTGCTAATAGAGAGGCGACCGTCGGTCTCGGTGCGATTTTGCCTCCCACATTGCCTTTACGTCGCTTCCCGAACGATTCTTACTTTGGATTATTTGAATGGGAATCCTAAAGTGAGAATGAAAGAAAACATTTTCCCTTAAATAATCCTACATATATTTACCTGGATTTGGATGGATTTATTTCTACAAGAGTTCTCCGTCTATCGTTAAAATTTCTCGATTTATTTTATCTGAGCATTTAGACCAATGAGTCCAAATTGAACTCAACAAAATGAACGACAAAAAATGGTAAATATAGACAAAAAGGATAAACATATTTTATCTAAAAGGAAAATATAGCAATACTTAACATAAAAATTATAAGATGAATGGGAAGAGAATCATGCACAAAGGTATTGAAAAAATCGCAAAAGCTACAGAGTATAAGAAAGAGTAATTTCAGGTAATTAGATTAAACGAGAAATAAATGAGACAGATACTGTTGTATTAATTAAGAATGCTAGATTTATTAGATCAGAATAAATATTTCCTGGTAGATCTATGATAAGAAATTAATATTAATTAATTAAAATTCATGTAACTGTATATGTTAAATGGTATCTTAGAAGCAATAGTTGCTAGAAGTTTAAAAAGGATGTTTGTGCGGTGCATGTTAATTAAATAACAAAAAAATAAAAATTTATTAATAAGTAATTTATTTTGAATGATGGTTGAACTAAGAAGAATAATGTTGAACTAAGAAGAATAATAATTTCCTCTACGAGGAAATGAAGAAACAAATTATGTTAGAAAATTAAAATGCAAGAGAAAATAGGAATGACTTTGAAGCAGAATGTATGCATAGTGAGAATAGACGAAACAGCGTAAATGCACGTTGCCTCTGTTTGCGCTGTTTTATTAAAAGATTTTTGAATGAAACGAAAGAGGACGCGTTTTGAATATCTGTTGGAAGTGCGTTACGTAGTCTGCAAGAGGTCACTTGAAAGATTTATTGTAATAACCGGTTTTGTACTTTGAAACTTGGAAATCCTCATTTCCCCTTACGTAACGATCGCGAATTTTATTCGTTGGATGAATTTTTAAAGAGTATAAAGCGGATGTTTATTACTTTTGATTGAATACAAGCAGTGCGAGAGTTTTCTTGTAGCGCCGAGTTTGAGACAAGATAATGGGTTCTACGTATTTTGAATGGGATCTCTTCTCCTTGGCACACTAATCGTGAATATAAATTCAGGCTTTAATTTTTATTTCGTGGAAATTCATCAGTTCAATACAAAAATAGGACATTGCAGAAGGAAAGAAAAAGGATACAGAATCAAAATTTGTTTGGCATGAATAATGAATCCGTTTTCTTAAACAGAATTTCACTTCATAATTTAGGCTGTATCAATAAAAGTGGCACCTAATCATACCTACATCAAGCTTCAAAAACTTAATCTACTTATCAAATCGGACGAGGAAATATTTCGGTATTTAATATTTTTTTTGACATAGATGATCTTACTGAAGGGTAAAAATAGAATGGAACTAAACATAAACTCCGAAATAAAGATTCCATCATAAACTATTTGAAAATTAAGTGAAGTAACAGGTTGGCAAGAAGAAAAAACTTAGTGATCATGACGTAATATTCGACAGTTTTCATGGAAAATATGAAATAACCAATCAATATCTTGAGCGAAACTATTGTCCACAGTCTAGCAGCAGCAATACGAGTAGAAATAATTTATTTTTGAAGCTCAGAAGAATGATCAAATACTCGAAAGATTAATTTACATGAAAAACAATTAAAATTTCAATTCATATGCAGCTATTGAAGTCGATGATTAAAGGTTAAATATATATTAAATTTACAAGTATTCTTTGCCCATTTAGTATTTGCTAAGGATATGTATGTGTGAATAAATGTGAGTTTAAAAATATTTTTTTAGAATTAGATTAAACTAAATAAGAATTAATTTTATAATGACTTTAATTATAAAATTAAATAATTTTATATTATAAAATTAAAGTTTATCGAGGAGTTAAGGAATTAAAAGTCATAATTTTTATCTGTTTTTAGGATAGAAGATTGATAATTCTGAAAACGATAATGAAGACCAAGGAAAGTGAAGGACTTTGGCAGTGCTTATAAACTAAAGAAAGGATTTTCAGATAATTAAAAAAGTCTGCCAGTGAAAAACTTAGAATGAATTATTAGAAATGATTAGGATTTGATGATTATTAATGATTATAATGAGATTATCATAAAATGATGAAACAAAAATGGGATAAAAAAGTGAAGGCTTCACTGAAAATAAAGTATCTCAACTCAACAACAAGAAAACAAGTATAACTCAATCAAACAAGTAAGACTATTAATTTTAGTGACTCGTACCTGAAATGTTGTAAATGAAACCCGCAAACGAATATAATGTGCCATTTATCACATCATTAAATTCATTGTGCAATGAATTATTTTACTGAAGGTGATTAAATTAGAAGAGGCAGAAGTAAAATTTGAAATAGATTATTAGCGAAAAAGTTCAAATTTACGAGTTTTGACTTTAAATGAACGACACTGTATCAGGAATTGGAAATGAGATTTTTTCAAACGAAAATAAATCTATAATGGTTACTCGGGATGTATTGGAAAGAAATATTGCAGAAACTATAATATAAAGCACTTGACTTTACGACTAAGATATCATGAGTTACCCACATCCATTATGTGTCTCCACGAATGGATAAGAAATTCAGCTTCTTTAAGAGATCGGTATGGACGAAAAAAATAAAATTTATTCAGTGCTTCCTATATGTAAGCTCAAACAATCATACATGTCTGGCATCGACATATATTCAGATTAAATAGTTCTTCAGTAGTGTCGTATAGAATAATTAAGAATGTTAAATAAAACATGCTCAAAATGAAACAACTAGATTCTAAAGAGTTACTATGAAAATGCGTCTCTCTGCAGATTCCAAATTCAAGTATTCATCAGAAGAAAAACATTTGCTCCAAAGTCGATCTAAATTATGCAAATAAATTCAGAGGAATTATCAACTTTGAAAAAAAATGCATACCACACTTCCATAATGAATGGTTATGTAAGTTCCTAAAATTATAGATACAAAAAATAAAATTAAAATAAGTTTTGACACGAATAACGAGCTAAAATAAATAACAGGATGATAACATTATAAGTGCATGCACCCCCTGCCAAACAAGAAAAGTTCTAACGCGCTACGTATGTAGATGTGGACCGTGGAAGAGATGAATGTTGAATTCAGTACTCTCTTTGCGAAGTTTCTATAAAAACTGCGTGCGTCATTGTTCTATAGGCATCCGCTTTCAGAAGATACAAGTCTCGAGTTTTATAGCTTCCGTTCCTCCCCCGAGAATAGAAATCGAGAGATAAAAAATAGAGAAATAAATCCATCTAGTAAACCCTTCAATGGGAGACGAACGGGAATTTCTGTTGGCGTACAATAAATCCAATTCCCTCGCCATCCGTGGCTTTTTCTCCGACTTATGATCATCGGTCACATTATCCCCCGCCTCTCCATTCAGCCTTTACCGTGAGCGTGGGTGTGTGTTCGGGTGCATGACTAAAGTCCCCACTCCTACGGCACAATGCAATTTGCATAACCTGCCCGTCCTGTTCAGGCAGGTTCTACCGTGCCTAATGGCCACAAAATCGCTCACTCACTTGTACGGCATTACTTCTTCTCTCAAGGTTGCCCATGTTTCCACAGTATTTTCGCCAAACGAAAATGAAAATACAAAGTCGAAGATTTTTAAATCCGTCGGCTTAAAGAAGGGTTATAGAGCGTGAGGATGGAAGTGGTTGGATGGGCGACGTGGGAGGCGAACTCGCATCTCCTAAACTACGGAGCTTCAACCGACTGAACTATTGATACTTCTCCATAGTGAATTAGCATTTAAGTATTGCTGGTGAAATGAATCAGAGTGGATGGGTGAATTTTGGATTAAGACCTGCTCAAAACGAACTTGTCTGTACAACATGTCTAGGGTCTATTTTTTATCAATGAGAGAGACAGGGATGAAAAGGATTTTATAAATATTAAATTATTGCAAAAGTATGATTTATAATTAAAATAAGGATAAAATACTCGTAGATTGGTTTCTATTTATCAAATACGGATCATGAAATAGAAAAGGCATAGAAGTCGTACATGGCTAACATTGATCTACATCATAATAAACCAAAGATCACTTTCAATTTCTAGATTTATGGTAATTAATTTGTAAACTGTTGAAAACTTAGCTATAAGCTTAAATTATTTTTCCCTATAATAGGTTACCTAAATATAAATTTAGATAAAAAACAATATTTTCCATCGGTAGTTTGGGTATGAAAGCATCTTCAAAGTCCTACAAAATCAGTTGCTTGCAATAAATAAATTCAGTTCTCAATAATTTTAAAAGAAAAACTGATAATCATTCATTTATCACTATTCATAGTTATTATAACTTAATTATTGAAGTGTTAAAAATGAAATATTTTTGTAATAATCTAGAACAGATAATATATAGATGAGCCCAAGAAAAAATTCTATTGTGTTCCTAAAAATCGATCTATTCTTATTAATATTCTTCAAAATATCTTTACACAGTCTTTGAGGTATCTTGACAAAGAGAGAATAATTATATGATCTAATAGATGTATAATTAATAATAATAATGGATCTTTAGTTTGAACAAATCTTACGGTTCATGCACATAAATGAAAGAACAATAGTTATTATATTTTGGGATAAACTTGGAATTTAGATCTAATTTCAATATTTCTGAAGTAATATCTATCAGTTGAGATGCTCACTTAACTTCACTTTAAAGATTCACTTAAACTATCGTAAACATAACACTAGTTTAGCTTTTTCGGATGATTCTAAACAGCCGGGGGTAACTAGGCAAATTGTTTCGCCTTTTCTAAGCAGCGTGAAATTTCCATTCTCTTCACTTTTCACCCTTTATCGCCTCCTCCTCGATCTCTTTCCTTTTTCAAGATCTCCTCAGGCGAAAACCCAGGAGGCATCACTGCTCCGTATCGCCTTATACGTCCGAAACCCGCTTGCTCGAATTACTAATCGGAAAGCTGATATCGAAGGAGAAATAACTGATTTGTTTCGGCAGCCTTCCATGTTTTCAGCGAGATAGGATCAGGAGGGATGCAACCACATCTCCGAGGCGCAGACGGTGCGTAGACTTCCGTCCGTCTATTGACCTTTGGGGCATGTGGAAGAACCCTATGCGGCACATTATACAGAACAAAGCCGCCTATCCCTACTGCAAGGACGAACATTTGTCTCTGGAAAGGGCTGTTCGTGGCATAAAAAGTAGAGCGTAGAATCGTCTATTATAACGGTATTTCGGGGCAAAATATTAGTATCGATCATTCGAAACGGACGATACAATCTTGGAGAATCTCCCACTCTCGACTAGGTAATATTGTGTTCTGTTTTTATTCCTACGTTTCTCGTAATGATATCTCGGAAACGCTCTGTAGAGAAAATGTGACTTTGCCACACCTTTTCATACCGGTGAATCAGAAAGTAATGTGACAGCTAAATTCGAATCGGGATGGAGTTTTACGGAGAGTTTCATGTTCAATGTCAAAATGATGGTTGTATATGACGTGAAAATGATCGGTACAAAGTAAAAAGCATCCGAAAATGTAGCATTATCGTAAAAATAATCGAAAAAAGATTGCACGATCCGACAATTTGAAAGCTTCGAGTCGAAATCGTGTTCTCAAATATAGTTATGGAGAAAATGTAAATAAAGATATAAATTATTACGATAAATGAAATGTATTTTAGCGGTTATACGACCACTCGCGTGAGAACTCTTTCTATCCCGTCAAGAAATGGAAAATCGTTGTGCTTAATGGAATATGAGAACATTATCACCCACTTATGTTCCTACCGCACACAGAAGGAGACACGGCTAGTTTACTCCTATTAGCCACGCATCAGATGCGAAACTCTCTATGCTAACCGAATTGATAGCATTTGAAAACCACGTGAAGTAGATTGAATAGATTAACTATGACTGTTAGATTTTAGATTCACACGAGTAGAGCACGAGGCTGAATGCATTGAAGAAGTTCTACGACATTAAATTTTAAAAATGTTAAGTTTCTAAAATTTCGTTCGAGTATAGTTCCTTCGTTTAATTTAATGCAATAGTATTATATCTGTATCATATATCGATCAAAATGGATAACAGTATATCACAGTATGCATATTTTTTAACGAATCGCATTTTTAATATCATTCTCAAGTATATTCGTAAAATTTTGAGAATTGGTAATTTTTTCCAAAGTATTCTTTATGACTTTTTAGGATTCCATTTTTTATATGTTTTCGGTTTATATCATAAACCGCAAATTACTATAAATTCACATTCTCTAAAAGGTTTGGTATAAATTAAAATAAAATATAACCGATAGATTTTTCTGATAATAATATTTAATTGTAATGAAATGGAAAAGTTGTTCCTCACGTAACAGAATCCGAGATATATTACTGCCATAGCCCAACCATCGATTATGTAATTTTCCAATTCCATAAGTTATACTGTAATTGTAAACTTTATTGTACTTTTATAGACGCGTGAGAATTTTATTTCTTAAATTTCGATAAAGTATATTAAAAATTAATTGCTAATTCCCTCCTATTATCGGAGATTTCTTTAAGATAACAATTAAAAAACTGTTCGGTTCTTGAGAGGTGCACGGGTTGAAGAATATTATTATACATAAAAATTGGAAATTAGAGATAGTAATGATAATTATCGTTTGAGTTAAAATAGACCTATACAACAGTTAAATAATGGAATACAACACTTTACTCACCTTCATTAGTAATCACTGAAACTTATTATCGATAATAAACTAAAAAAACAGCCCTTATATTTGGATTGATTATTATGAATTACATCGATACCTTATTTAAGTACCCTATGATAGATCTCAATTATAATCCAAACTTCATTTCATGGATTGCAACTGAAGCTAAGAATGAATCACTTCTGAAAGCACTCGTGCACTATAAATGTAAATTCTAGCATTCCATTTCTTCGTGAATATTATTAATACACTCCTTCTATTCAACCACTAGAGGTATCGCATACATCGCGAATCACCGGAAAGTAAAACTCCGTTGCATTTCACGTCCTAGAAACATTTGAATTAGAGGCAAACGTCCCATTCTCAGCAAAACTATCATTAGCGAGTATTAGTTTCCTTCGATGGCAGATGCGTATCGAGTGATGTTAGCGAAGAAGTAATAGGAAAGTGATGATCTTCAGCTGATGCCTTCTAATAAGCAGTTCTCCGATATATAATACGATACATTCGGTCATATTCACATTTGGAAAATTTCAGTTCGTGAAGCTACGAAATAACACGATTCAAATTATTTGCTACACATCAATTGAAACCTATTTTTAAATCTTCTCAATTATTCAGTCAATTATAGTCAAAACCAAAAGATGAATTGCTTTATATCGACTAGTGAAACAATTTTCGCATTCTCTTGTCTATTCTTATTCAGTTAGGAATTTTATTAAGTTTATCCATCTTACCAATAATAAGATTCAAAAATCGATCAACTACTGATTACGAATGATGATGAGCTTACAGGCACCATAATAACAGGAACCCAATTTAATCAGTAAAACGCATTCTGAAGTATGGGAACATTACTGATAATAAATCGAAAAGTTCTCTAAATACGTATTCATTCTCGAACCATAGTATCAGTGGTGAAAGGGAGAAGACGTTTCTTGGAAGACATTTATGTAAGTATTCCCTTTCATCTGAACTAAAAAGTGATTCAGTCATTAAATTTAAAATAAAGCACATTAGTGGAACAGCCAAATTAAAAATTAAATAATACGACTCTACTTTTAGCAATCCATTTATGTGAATATAGTTCCGAATTGGTGCGTGCAACAAAATAAAAATATAACAACACGTGTATGATATACTGAAAATCTCAAAGATGTATTCATATTTACTTATATTTAATATTACTGATTCCGACCAAATCGAAATAATTGGTAGTCAATGGTACCCTTTAATTCTACGTACATCTGCTTTTTAAAGTCATACTGAATTTCTATTTAAATGGTCGTAATATTTCTTTACGTAGTCGTGCATTAAAGCAATATTGAAAAAGGGAAAGTTATTGAGTTACGGAGACGTAAGCTCGATGATCACACACCGCTCAACCATTCTTGGCCTCAAAATAGGTAAAATCCATTCCCACAGCATCCGCCGAGAGGCAATGGTAAATTCAAAATAATCCCTTCTTTACTCGCCCCTTCGAAGCCCACCATTCCGCGAGCATATGGCACGGGGAATCGAAAAGCGCTAACGGGAGAAAAAAAGAACTTTTAGTGCAAAGGATCAGTGCAATGGGAAGAAGTCGGAAGTGGGGGGGAGATGCAGGGAGAGGACGTAAAGGAGGAGAGGGAGTGTGATTTAGGGGGCAGAGGGTGAATGAAGGGGCCGTGGGGGGAGAGACAGCCATGTCTGAGCGGGTGGAGAAACGTGGGAAAAGGAGGGAGAGAATCCACGCACCTTCTCTGCGCGTGGGTGTAGAACAACCCTTTGGCGAATGTGTGAGACTCCTCGAAGCGCAGCAGCCAACGGGCTCTCATGGCCAGGGCGTTCACGAGAAGCAACTTCGTGCCGGAGGCCAGGGGCCGGACCAACAGCTCCGTGATCTTTCCGCCGGTGTGTCGGCTCACCCACTTGTTGATGGCGTTCCTCGCCGAGCCTTCGTCCTTCTCGAAGTCCACCACGTCCATCTGCGTCTTGTAGAACTCCTTGAGGGCCCGCTCGTAATACGAAGAGACCGGTACGCCCGCCTGCTTGAAAACCCCGTTGGCCACCCGGACGGTGTCGTTGTAGTACGAGTCGTGGAAGTTCTCTAGCACCAGCTTGAACGCGTTGTGCACCTCCGAGTAGCTCAGGTTGTTGTAGTGCAGAACTTCCCGCAGCTGTCGCGAAGTGTTGGAGTTAGCACCCGCGCCCAAGAACAGCATCGAGAGCACCGTGGTGATGCTGTAAGGCGAGAAGATCACGTTCTCCCTCCCTCCCGGCTCGTCCATTAAGTGGCGGTAGAGGTCTAGAGTGAACTCGAAGTGGGCCCTGGACAGGCGCTGGACGTTGGTGGCGGCTGCGAGAGCCGGCGAGTGGGCGCCGGGGAGCAGGAACAAGAAGGCAGAGTAACACAGCGTTCGAAACCACATCCTCGATCGCTGTGAGGCTCACACTCCTGCGAACATATAGAGTAAGCGGCCCCCGAAGGGACTCATAAGGATAGAGCACCACACAGTCTGAGCAGTCCGACGTCCCCCGAACCTCGGTCACTCCCCCATATAGTGCGAGGAGTGGGGAGAAGGAGGGGGGCCGAGGGAGGGGATGTTGACACGTGTGGAGGGGCGGATAGAGGGGGTTGGGGCCCGAGAGATAGATGGCATAAATAAAGAGGGTTGTAGGAAAACGAGGAAACGTGACATAAAAGAAGCGTGGGAGGGGGCTCTTGGGGGAAGTTGGGTGAGACTCGGCGGAGGGGTATATGACGGCGCTTAAAAAAAGAACTCGACGAGAGGATAAATGAGTAAAAATAAATGGAGGATATTAGCGTGGAATTTTCGAAAGGAAAAAATCCTGTAATAAAGGCGTGTGGAGATGAACGGGGATGACTTTACGGGCTGGATGGGTTGAGATCGGGAGAATGAAACGATGGTGGGAAATAAAGGAACGGCGAAAGTCGAAAAGAAGTCGAGAAAATAATTGAAAGTCCGTAAGAGGAGTTCATTTGGGCGAAGATGCTGAATGATTCAACGGAGGTGATGAATTCGACGCTTAATTTTGTCTTCTTCCGAAGCCAAGAATAGATTTGAAGAGATTGAATTCTTAGATGACTACAAATATCTAACAAATAATTAGAATAGAAATTCTCCGACTCAAAAATGATTATAATGGACATCTAATTTTCTCGTATAAAGCGAAAGAATATTAATAAGTGGACCATTGCTATAATATTTGCTAGACTATTATAGTATAAATGCTAAGTTTATCATTGGTCAAATTTAATATTTATGCATGTATATTTTATTAAATTCATTCTCCCTTTTTTAAATAGAATAGCTATTTTACTCTCAATTTAACCCTCTTCAGAAAACTGAGTGCAATGAAAGTCAAATTATATTTTATTGTTTTCGACTTCAAGACTTTTGCATCGCTCCCCTCAAGGTTAAATCGTAAACAAATTTGGAATAATGGAGTGGATAAATTAGAAAATCCATCGCTTGCAAAATGTCTATCTATTCCCAATGATCACAAACTAGTTCTTCCGATATTTCTTTTATAATTCCACCCGTCTATTCAGATTACCCTGTTCTGTTCTTTAAAAAAACTTCTTAATCGACGTTTTCTCCATCGCAGGAGTAAAGAGGCGATTCAAATGTCGAGAGATTTCTCTTCGTTAGAGATGAATCGCGCGTGATCATTACCGGGATATGAATTTAGATTGCGCTATTCCAATCCGGAATTATTGTCCATCGAGTCGATGGTACATGAAGAAGGGATTGCACAACGATGAATTTTATGGTAAAGGTTGAATCTCACGTGTTGTTTGCGAAATTCAGAAGACTTATTTTTTGCTTTGACGACGCAACCGGAAAACGATGCCACTCTAACAAATACAGCGAATGAAGAAGAATATAATAATTCTCTCCAGAAACTTGGAAAGAGAACTGCAATGAAAATCAACTACAAATTCCCCGACAATGTACGCAGTTGAAGAAAACTGAGAATTTTTACAATTTCTATAAATCGAAAAACTCCTTTTCAACCTGCATGGATTAATGACACGATAACAAGAAATATTCGTTTCAAATCATCCCTTCAAATAAGATTCATGTAGCTATATTAAATTGATCATCTGATTTCTCCGTCGATCAAAGTAACCAATATAATTATAACCGTTTTGAATTTAGACACTAATGAAGAGATAATTTTACGTTAAATCGTAATCGCTTGAGAAATAATTAGCACGCTAGAGTAAAAAGCAAATACTGTACACATCCATTCTCCGTTTTAGTGGATTTTTGTCTGATATATTGCGATTTTACAATTAATATTTTAAATATTATATTTGAATCAGAAATTGGACTGTGCGTGAAAATGTATTTTAAGGATCGGTATATTTCTTTTTAATCTCCTATTTGTAAACCATATTTAAAATTTATTACATTATTTCGGTACTTAGATTCTCTATTTTTAAAATACATTTCAATTTTTTTAGCTCAATGTTTATATTTACCTTACCTAAGGGCTAAATTTATAGTAAATTTTTATTATATTTATTGATAATTTTTACTCTCTCCACACTTCCAAAGTTTTTCTTTTCCTAATAATCTTGATAACCACTTTACTTTCTTCTTTACTTAACACTAAAATGGAATTGCGAAGCTGAATCCATTACCCTGCTTTTACAGCATTACGGTTCTACCTGCATATAAGTATTCCCAAGAAAAAGGGAATAACCGAAAGAAAAACTTGAAAAACGTTATGAACAAAGAATGATCATGTGAAATAGCTAACTTCAAATCAGTGCGAGTTCCGTGTAAGTGAAAGGTATTAAAAATACTATCATAAAGATCATATTATATAATAAAAGTAAAAAATCTACATCGCGAAGATATCTTAAATCAAGAGAAACATTATTTTGATAAAAATAATAACAATTATCATTTTTAAAGATACTGGTATTAAAACGTAAAAATTGGGAAAACCAAATGTGTAAGTGCAAGATGAAAGTCTTATTTTTAGCAATTTTTAAGTAGAAGGAAGCTGTGTTTGTTGATTATTCTAATATTACTTGTTAAGATTTCGTCCCATTCATGAATATTTTAGTTAACATCAAATATATTCTACGAGACGTATTTCGGTTATTGAACTTGCAAGTCAATGGACACGAGCAATTCTGAGTACTTTACTTCGTCTGATTAAAACAGTCAAGAGATAATGAAGGATATTCATTTCTCGTCGATCTTGTTTATCCGATAACTTCTTATGCTTATTTACGAATATTTTTAATTATAAGAGCGACATCAAACGTGAGTGGAAGACGGAACTTCTAATCTTCACCGCGAGATAAACTTCCCACAACTCAGGCTTCAAACCTCGGAAAAAAAATTAATCGTCTTTTTGCAGGAATGAAATCCCATAATCAACTGAAAAAGCTATAATGCTTCATTGTCAAGTGTTCATAAAAGCCAAAGCAATAGATGAAAAGGGAAAAATGAAAATATGGAGAGGAATATGAACCCAACTTTAACAATTTAGTTTTTAATTCAATTTCAATTTATTTCAATGTATTGTTATAATTATAGCCTTAAGTGAGGTTTTAAGATAAATTATTATAAAAAGGGGACAAAGAAAAGTCAAAATATCGATCATATGTAATTAAATATTTGAATTTTATTTAAAAATGTTAAATTTTAAGTAACAATAGATAGATATGTAATAGATGATAAAAGAAAATACAAAATTTCTTTAGGATATATTTTAGTTTGCTGAAGAGAATTTCTAAACATATTTAACCAAAGATTATACGTAAATAGTGTTTAGGAATTTAAAATCTACAAAGAAAAATCTCAGTAAAGTTATTTATCTATCGGTCTTTAAGTTTAATATATAAGATTTCAAACTTACTTTGGCAGATCTCGACGGTTGCAGAGAGGCTGTTCGACGGAGATCCGAGTCGCTAACTCAAATCAAACTGAAGTTAACAATTGAAACGCGTAAATATATCTGTCGGTTACTGAGGGGTGCAGAGCGAGATATAGCTAGACATCACGTGACCAGACAGAAACTAAGCGCACTTCTCCTATTCGATACTTCATTAGATTTCCTAATTTTAACCGATGCTGAACAGTTCGCGATATCGAACTCAAATGGATATGTTTGAATTATGCGCTGCAGTGATTAGATGGTCGCCTTACATGTGAGAAGCTACTCGCGTGGGTGGATGTAGGGTAAAGTGACGTCATCGTTTCTCTCCATTTGTCCCGGATTTAAATCACCTCTGCACGTGCCACGAAAATTCTTTCCGAGACCTCTAAACTTGATGGTTATTACTGATTCTTAGCGAATTTTATTCAGCGTACACTGATCGATCTCTCGGATTCGATTGGATAACACGTTCGCCTTAGGTGATCTTGGTCCAAGGTTTTTTCACCGCGAATTAAACATAAGGAATGAAATCAGTTTAAAACTACAATTATATCCGCCAATTTAGATGTCTATCTATGAACTGATTTTCTTTACGAATTCTCGGTTTTGTTTCGATTTTCTATAGGAAACGTTTTTGAATATAACATTTAAAACTTACTTTGACATCATCCATAGAAATATATACTTGTAAATACGTGATAGGAATCAAAATACATTAATTGAATGGTATAAGTTCTCTCTTCCTATTACGTACTTCGTTTACTGTGGTATAAAATTTCAGTGATAACTTCCTTATCCAGAGCAAAAAAATTAGATACGTTGTAGCAGATTACACCCTCCGTTTACTTTATTCTATACCGTTTATCGCGTGCCAATCATAGGTAAATATTTGGTTATTTACCGTTCGTATTTTAAAACGCAATTGATAAAAAATATATCTATAAAGTGGTACCTTAAAAGGATGAATTAAAAGAAAATCTCGCTTTAAAATGTTGATGAGATTTCTGACGTTCTGTTAATTTGTTTTAATATATTCCGTTTTACACTCTAATTTCCTTAAACTAAGTCCATTACGGAAGAGTATCTTATTTCGAAGGCAATTTAGCAGCGCTGAACGTAAAAGTGCCAATTCGAAGGAAATCGAAATGTTCCTTAGCTCGTTAACCGCGACCGCTTACAACCTAGATCCTATCGAGATCTGTTAACCTCGGAAAATAGCCCTCTTCCTTTATGGGGCTCTCTACGCTTTCCCACTAATCCCATCGCCGAGTTTTAAGAATGAGATGAATGATCAAGAGCACCGAAGCAGGAAACAGTTCAATTTTAAACGATACGCCGCCAAAGATTTCGCTTATCTCCCTTATTCTAGAAAAAACTCGAGATATCCAGTTTTTCACCATTTACTTAGCAAATCTCATCGCTAAATCTCGCCCGTGTAACAAACTTGTCATTTTTTTCTCCGCTTTGTTGATTCATGAGATGAAATCGATCGGGATCGACCGTTATTTATTCCTCGTCACGGAAAATGCGCGTGTAACCGGTCTTTCGAGTAACACCCTATGCTTTGGAGCAAAAAAATGAAATTTAATTCCGCGAGTTTGAAAGGTAGCCGTTAATTGATTTAAGATCTGGGAATCATTCGGGGCGGCCCATTAAGCCCCATGTCAATCTGTTTATCTTTTTCGATCCATCTTATTATTCCGATAATTTATGTTCCCATCTCTTTTCGGCGGGTCAATCGATCATCTAGCATCATTATTTAATCGTGCTTAATGATACTGTCGCTGTTTTGTAATGAGAGACCGCGATCCTCCCATGTTTCGGCCTTTTTGCTCTTTCCTCTCACTATCATCTGTCATTTATCTGATTCCCGTGCTCTCTTCTCGTTACATGGCTCCTTGCTCTGCTTGTTTTACATTTCCTTCGACTGCGAAAAGAACATGTTTATTATAATTTCTCGTATTTCGCTGTAAATTGGCGAAAATGTATGTTATTAAGTTCCGCGGGCTATAATCACGATGGACATTCTATGGGAAACGATAATTATCATATAGTTACCAAGTTACCAAAGACGTTATAAAATGGTGTTGAGTTGGAATGATGGGTTGCCTCGAATCGGATGATAAGGCGAGTATAATAAATGGCCCACGAACGTTTCTTTACCTGCCTCCGCCAACGATAGCAGATATTAGTATCTCCATAAAATATTCGCACAAGTGACGTTGGGAGATTTTTTGCACATTTTGAGCAATTTAAGTGGATGTGAATAGAAACGTATTCATTTGCGATGGCCTTTTTGGAATTAAGAATTTTTGGACTTTACTGAATTCGGTCATAATGCATTACATGAAGAGTCCATGAAGGAAACCAGCCATCATTAATAATCATCATATACCAAGGTCTGTATGGTAATTAGGATGATGGCTGGTTGGATACATACGTCATCGGCAACTACCAATAGCTATGGAGATGAGGGGGCCGTGGGGTGAGGTGGATTCCCAAAGCATCACTCTTTCAGGCAAATTGCATACAATTAAACAAACTAAGGATAAAAGATTCCATATAATTATGAGTTAACTCTGCACCCCTCGAATTCTAAACGAGACTGAGGAAAAAGTGATAAATGAAAAATATACTGTTACGTGTCAAAATATAGGTATGAATTAATTTTTCTCGAACGTGGTTTGCTAAAAATCAAGACTATTGTGTCCGACAGAAGGAAAATCGAAAACTAAACATTACAAAGAATAACATGAATATTCTAAGAATTTAGTAAAACATTTTGTAAGTAAGCCATCTCTAACCCTTTTGCATATATCTTAACAAAATAATAATTATTATGCCATCCTTGCCTTAATCTACGAAAAAGATGAATTGCTATTATAAATGAGACTGAAAATATATCGAATGTATCTTTGTAATAAAAGACAACTCAGAAAGTTAATCGGATGTAAAAATTAGAGTAAGTATGAATAGGGAATTATGAGAGACCACTCAGTGTTAACGATCAATTATTCAGGATTTCGCTAGTTTTAATTACGATATGGGCACGAGTGTATTGCTAATTCCGATTATTTTATCTTTCTTTCATTTAATTATTTGTTTAATTTGAAGCGAGTTGAGTTCTCTTGAACCATATATTTATTTAAATTTGGAAGAATAGATATTAATTGTGCACTCATACGTAAATAATTGTCTGTTGGGAATAAATTAAGCCTGAGGATTTATTTGGAACCCAAACAGTCCATAAATTATGCGTAAAAACAGGAAAGTAAAGAAAGATTTCAAATCTGCACGAAATTTTGCTTTTTTAAACTTTATTTACATGAGAAGTAAAGGCAGTTCTTTTTTATCATTATTCTTTATAGCAATTCGCATTACTATCAAATTGATTTAGATAGCGATGGGAGTGAATAAAATTTACGTTTGTCTGTCTCACGAACCACGAGACTATTGAAAAAATTCCATTCGTGGAACTTTATGGTAAAAGACGTGTGAAATATCCCGCGTGTTTTACAACGCTCTCGAACACCGGATGGAACTTGGGAACGACGTGAATCGAGTCAATGTAATGACAACAGCGACGTTCGGAATGTCATTCAGTGCAGTCCATTTGGCAGAATTTCAGGAGAGATCTGTCACCAAAGTAAGAAAACTTTCAGAAGCGGATGTATCGGAATTCTAAGTGTGGAGGGGTGGCGGCATCCCTCGGAAACAAAGGAAGAAGACGCACCCCTTGGTAAACTCCCGTTTCGCGGCTCATAACGCTCATTCACGTTTTCTTGACACTTGGGAGTGTATGTTTGACGTGCTTACTTCCTGCCTTCGCCCACGCGTTTCGGACAAACCATGGAGCATTCGATGCCTTACAGAAAAACCATATTTTCTGTGGAAAATTACAAAGTCGTTTTTATTACTTATCTAGCTTGTTCATCTCTACATTTGTCCCAAATTCATGACATTTACCTTTAAAGTTAGCGTTCGATTAAAATATATAATTTCACCACTTCTTGCCTTATAAAATATGTGAAATGGGAGTTCTTACTTTGCGAAAATTAGAAATAACTCTCACAATAACACTGTCTGAGTTTAGAGTAGACGTTCTTGTAGATAAATTGCCACTAGTTTGATAAGTTAGTGCTGATTTATTTGAAAACCCTCTTTTCAAACGGTTCGTATCCAATATATTAGAAATTTAGTCTCATATTTTCTTATCATCATTCTAATTATTGTTTTGATTAATTGACTTGTTTCTTCAAGCAATCGTGAAATCGGGTCTTGCTCCTGCATTTTGGTTCGAAAAAAGTAAAATAGAAATGAATAAAGTTCTGCTAAAATTTCACAAAGATAAAAATAACATAAATAAACAATGTTACGTTTTGAGTTATTTAATGTTTATCTATGTTACTTTATCTTTTTGACTTGAAAATGATATAAAACTTCTGTCGGAAGTGAGATGGTCATTGCATATGGGCAATGAATAGAGTTCTAAGACAATTCTTTTGAATTTAGATAAATAATTTAACATTCATTTATATCAATGTATAAAAAAGCTTTGATATATTTCTTCTCTATGATCTATCGCTATTCCTAAAACTCTGAATTAATTGTCTTTCGAACTGTTAGCTATTTAGAAATAGATATCCTGTAGAAAAACGTAACTCGTCAAAAGGTTTCAGAGGACGAAGCAGTGTTAAAAATACTACTACTACCACCACAAGGTTGCCTATCGGGTCATTGTGCTTCACCTACGGCCGCTTTCTCATATATCACTCGCTGCATCCTCATAGCACAACAGCTGGTTCTGTGAGGGAAGCAAGGGCACATGACGTCTCAACCCGTCTCACAAGCGCTGTCTGTAGCTAATAGTTGAGAGAATGAATATCAAAATGTGTACGTGAAAGATTCAGCTACATTCGTCCACCTTTGAGAAATATTCCGTTTTAAAGATACAATATTTTGTGTGCGTCATTTTCTCGCAATGCGAAATGAATGCAAAATTCGTAACTTCTTTCCAACCTCGTAGCATGGATATGATTCTTGCTTCTATTGGGTACCCCGATCTATAGTTGAAACAGCTTTGAAAGGGAGGGCTTTAAAGTGCTAATTTTCTGGATTGAGTGACTTTGGTAAAAATTCAGACATCACGTCATTTTCAATTCATTCACAGTTATTTTGGAAAGAGCACTTTCTGAAGTTAAGCTCTCACGCTGCAAAATTAATTCATTCGAATGATTTTAAAATCTCAATTTCGTACCTCAGCAAAAATGTTTCTCAGAGTAAATACTGCTAAGGGCATTTGAAATAGAAAGCCAAATATGTTAAGAAATCGCATGTAGCGTTCGCGAAGTTCCTTAGCATTCGTTAACTTGGGTGGACATGAATCTTACGTAAATATGTCTAAGTGCACGCGTACGAACTCGGGGCCAAGGTAACTCTGTAGTCCCTGAGAAAGAAGACTGAGATCGTACGTTGTGAGGGAGGCGAGGTTGTTTCTAATGGTCCATTCTTCTGAAGTTAAAAATATAAGTAATTGAAAATTATGGATAAAATATACCCATCATGATTCGCTTTGAATCCTTCATTCGAATGTATATATCATCCATCATGTATCATGTATATTCCATCAAAATATTGTTTTCAATTATATCATGTTTAACCTGTATTCATAAAATTATTTTTCTATAATATTTATTAGTATTTAATACTAAATAGACCAATTTAATTATTATTTCTTTAATAAAGCAGCAAAAATTGAATGAATATAACGTATTTGTATTGGTGGGTACTTCTATGTGATTCGTTTTAATATGAATTACTTTTCCAAATAATACCAGTTACCTTTAGCTTAATTATGGGTCATTTATTTGAAATATACTTATAATACCCTGGCAAGCAGGAATATTATGATATATAGTATTACATCCTCATTTTTAATAGTCGATGACGTGAAGTTCACTTTCCATTATCTTCTCTCCGATACAATCCCGCCTTTCTTTTTAATCTCAACGAATAGGCATTCATTGTGGGCATGGAAAGCTACACACAATCATGCCTTATATTTCCTCAACGCACGCGTCCCATTCATATGTTTCTTTCTTTCATGTCCATTCACGACCGTCGTCCCGTCCACCCTTGTCCTTGGATTGCTATCCGAACAGCTACGTGATACTTCGAACACCATTGCCTCTGCCCAGAGCTCGCATTAGCTAAATAATCACTCTTCTATGAAGCTCGTTTTTATCCTCCCCCTATTGATAGAGAATGGAAATGCGAGCTATAGTAAATATTAGAATTATTAAAATCTGCTTTGGTGACTTGTGAAGAGGGGTTACTAATCTAGGCTAGTTTGAAAGTCGATTTTTTTCTCTATGTGCGTCTACGTCATCATTTTAGGGAAGTGTAGAATCTCCGAGGGAGTTTATAGTGAAGGAGGAAGATGACGAGGACGATCGTAGACGCCTAGTTGCGGAGACTTCAACGATCGGCCGTCGCACACCCACAGGTCGCAAACTCAAAGAAATCTCAGCGTCGTCGTGACTAAAATCCCTTCCGTTTGAATCCGTCTTTCGAGGCGGAACTTTCGAGGGATAGAATTATTGTCATTGAATTAGTGCTGGAGAGGGACGCGGAGAGAGCCCGAAGCTCCTCCCGAGTCTGCAGACGCGTTTGAAAAAGCATACGGCGTCGCTCGCCTTCCTGCAGACTGTGGTGCGATGGTCGGCGACGGGGAGAGACGGGAAGATATTCGCTGCACTTCTCTGACGTATCCACGACCAACACCCACACCAAATAGCAGCACACGCAACCGGTTCTCACGCCGGCGCGCCCACCGCCCCTTCTCATCGCACTTTTGGGCCCGCGCTCCCAGCGAAATAAAAGTAGCAAGCGGTCCCCATTCACACTCAACAAAACCACGCCCTTTACCGGCTAAGACGTGGGCGTAATGGACCATTTCGCTTCGCAAATCACGATTTCTCGCCGCGGTTACTACGATTCTTGTAAGCGAGTAATACGGAGATACGGGCAGTCATTCTTCGTCGGCGCACGCGTCCGAGCGCACGGGCGATCGGATTCGAAGGAAATGACGGACGAGACACGCGTTCGCCCTCGTATTTTATTCGGACGGGATAGCGCGTGTCCGCGCGTTCAATCGTATGCACGCTCGTGTACGCATAAAAGTTTTTACGCTTTATGTCTCCGTCCGCCAGAGGATGGATTAAAAAGATGGAGCCGAATGGAGGAGTTGGGGTGAACGTGCATTCGCTTAGTGCGCTATGAGTTTACGCCGTGGAAATCCCCACTGACTAAGGCACAAATTTAGCGGCTGACAGGACATGAATATATTGTGTGGATAATGCGCGAACACCTCTGAGATTTTGTTCGGCGAGGATTAATGAAGAAAAGTTACTTCGGATCTTATGTGAATCAATCAAAAACTACTCACGAAACTTTATTTATATTAAGCATCGTTAAAGGTTTTGTTACATAACATGAAAATGAATCATTTGAAATACGATAAATGAACACTAAATTAAAATGGAGGAAGGATATTCAATCTCTGTAAACTTTATAATGTATTTCTTCGAAGAGGGTTACAGGAAACATCGTACTGTGAGAAAGTAACAAGGAAATTTCAGTGTTAATTTTATGGACTGAACTCTGCGAACAGAGTTTTTCATCTGAGGGATTACCCATAGTATCACCAAACATTTTTGCAATGAATCATCAATTTCATACTCATACAAACAGAAATATATTCATGCGTTTCAAAAACTCAAAAATTGAGAACTATATAAATCTAACAGGACAATGCTATGCTTGAAGTATCGAAAATTCCACTAAAACGTCTAGATTATAATGGACTTAAACAATAATAGAATTAGAATTATTAATGTTTCATCTATGCCATTTGATACATTATATAGAACTAAGATTATTACCGAAAATATTTATTATTATTTATAAAAACATATTGTTTTGTTCGTGACGATGGTTACAGAACAATAATTATTAACTACCGCATTTTTACGGCACTCATCTATTAATTAGTTTTCCAACTGAGATCCATCCAGGAAAAGTGAAACTAATATTAGATTGAAAGATTACGATATTATCTATAATTTGAGTGAATCTATTTCTCAATTGCCTTAAAATTTCCATCATACTTATAAGGTTGGTCGATAAGCATAAGCAGCCAGCATAAAAAAGATATAGTCTAATGAATTTTTTGACGTATAGTTGATGTGGATGAAATGTGTTCCTCTATCCTGATCATTAAAAGTAAAAAATTACTACTGTGCAGACTATTTGAGTCACTAAAACAGAATTACCGAAACCTTAAAGAAAAAGTACCCATCGTTTCCCAATATTCCAACCGATACGGAAATTTCGTATTTTCCTCGTCTACTTTCCTCCCTTACTCTCGCAAACCGAAAACGATATACGTGACCAAATCATTTCGTTCATTTCCGATGAAATAAAGGGAAAATCGGATTATTCCGCGAACCGGAAAATAGCACACCAGACGGATCCAAAACTCACCGAGAGTTTTCGCGGCGTGTAAATCGTTTTTCCGCGTCTTCTCCCGGAGACGTACCTTCAGAGTGATGGCCTGGCACCCCCCCGTGGTGCAGCGTGGAGGGCTTCGTCGGGTGCAGCGTCCCGCTTCGTCTGCGACCGCCTCTCGGACCCCGACTGCTTCCCTCAACAATCAATCATCCGCGGTCGGTCGAAGGGCCGGCTACTAGCTATGCAAATCGGACTCTGGTTGGTTGACAGCACTCTATTCACTGTTCCCCACAATACGGCACGGAGCCCGACCACGCCGCCGCCTCCTCCCCCCCACGCCTCCCCCTCGCGTCGAGCCGGTCCGAGGCGCGGCCGAGACGGCCGACCGCGACCTTAGGAAGGTCGGTCCCCGGAGGTGGATGTTGACTGCAGAAGACGCTCTGTGGGGGACCAAGGGGCGGGAGGAAGCCGGAGATCACGGCCTTCGCTTCCGGTCATCTTTACCGCACATCCGTTCTCCCGCACGACAAATCCTTTTCCGCTAGGAATCGTTAAAAGCCGATGCGCGAGAAATGATGCTGAGTTCGAAGAAAGGATTTTGCCAGGTGCGGATTCGATGTTCCACTTAGGGTCGAATTGAGGGGTTCTAGGAAAAGAGGTCTGGGTTTTTACTGGCGATCGTAATACTGGTGATTAGTTTTTTGGGAAACTGGTACCGAGAAGAAAATATTCTTGACGTCGGGATGGTCGTTTTAAAATAATTGGTGTAAATCTGGGACCTTTTCATCGTTAAATTAAATGCTAATTATCATTTTTCTAATACTCTAAAATATCTGATCCTAGTTTTATTTCTATAGAGCTCTATTTGAACTCCATTTGAGAACATCATACTCGTATCATCAATAATCTCGCGTGAAGCATATTAGCCGGATATTAATATCCCAACAAGTTTTTCATATAATTCAATAAATAAAAATTTTTGTTCATCCTTCTATTTGGAGTTTTCGAGAAAACTCTTTCAAGATGTTTATTGATGAATTTATCAAGTTTATTTTTGAACTTTGCATCATAGGAGCTACAGATGCAATCAGACTCGATTTATAACGAAAGATCTATGAGATGAGAAATCAATGTGCTCTGTATTGTCAATAATTGATTTCTATCGAACTTGGAAAGACTGAGGGTAAGATAATAGGCAATAGAAGTTTTTCCATCCTTATTAATAGAAATTTACCTGTGACTGAAATCGTTAATAATACTGGAAATGCACCTAAATATTTGAAATCATCTAAAATGAGAGAAATATTAGAGATACCCACAGAATATGGGTACGTTTCTAAGTAATACTTCATCAACTTACTATCAACATCAGTTCAATAAAACTGAAAGCTTACTTCCTCAATAGTAAAACTAAATACGTTCAATAATTTTATCATTAAAATGATTTATTTCGTTATTATTTATCAAATTCAGTTTCAGAGGACTTCTTATGTTTCTTCCACTTTCTATGATATTCTACATTCCAATCTGCAACTTTCGAATCTATAAGCTAATAAAAAGCTGGTGGATTGCATCTCCTTCATCCTATAACCGCTAGCGAATTGGTTTTATTACTTTCTCTGCAGACATTGATTTCGAATGAATCTCGCGCGTTAACTCTCAAGTTTTCTCTTCAGCACAATCCTTTTATCGTATCATGCGCCTATTTGAGGTCTCATTAATGTTATTGATTTAAAAATTAGACATTTTTATTTTAAATTTTCTCAAAATATAATGATTAACTTTTTATCAGTTCCCATTCAAGAACGGATCGCAGAGCACAGAGGTTTATGAAATAAAAATTTAACCTTTCATAATTTTATAATTCTATCGTAATTTGCATATAAAAAATTCTTAACCCTTTGGTTGCGACGGTATATTAGAATACAAATTCATACGGAGGTAAATTTAACAGTCATATACTTAATGTATCAAAAATATACAAATTTTGAGATACTTCAATGGAAATTTGTTGTAATTCTATAAATCACTTAATAGCTTTTCGTAATTCATAATTTTAAATTGAAACATTTTCTGCTATTATTATACCATAAGTTATTACTGTTGAAAACTATTAAATACTGTTAATAAACTCTAAAATAAGATCAAGTCTCCTTTTGCGTATATGATTAAATGTTCAAAGTATATTTTTATTCCACTCCGTTATTTTATCGATACAACCTGATAAAAATCACTAAGGATTCTAAAAATAGATGAGCATTTCTCTGAAAAATGTTCTATTATTTTTAGAATCCCCTACAGTATTTTGACACTTCCACCTGCCATCATGACTCTTTATTAGTGATGAAAAAGTGATTATCTGTAACTAATATTCCCAATTATAAATCGAGAAAACAGTCATAAATACATGTAGATCATTAGCCTAAAGGACATTTAGGATGGGACAAAAATTCTTCTAAGAGGTTTCAACAAAAAATAAAACTGGGAAATGCATTAGAGGATTATGGCAGTAAGCTTAGCGGAGAGGTTTTTGAGAGCGTGTTTTCTATATTTAACCGAGTAAACTTACTTAGCAGATACGTTCATTTCATAGAAAGGTTTAATAATTAAGCTGGTTGGTGACAGGGTAATAGATTAATAGAAAAAATAACAATCAATAAAATTCTTCAGCCGGGAAGATAAATATCGATAAATAAAGATATAACGATGGTATGTCCGACACATAATACTTGATTCTAATATACACTAGGAATTGATCTCCGTCATTACTGAATTTCAGCACGAGATGATTTTTTAATTCTTAAGCTTTATTTCAATCGTTGTCTTCGAATGAATCGAATTCACGACTATGTTTCTTCCTCATAGTTTTCCCGACTTGGTGAAAATGTTCATGGGCTATGTAGTTCAGTTTCCTCCGATAGCAGTCGCAAAAAGCACCATGGCACAGAAAATCGAATGAAACAGACTAATGTAGCAGAAAAAATCTTGATGGGAGCAAACTTTTGAGGCAATACCGTTCCTTGGGAAGGCAGAACAGTCAATCCCTATTCCCAGAAAGTACTTAATTTTCCATAAATCCACGTGTGCAATTGCTAAACTCCCAATCCATTCTAATTTCATGATACCGACTATCAAAGCCGTCAGATGTCTGCATGGTTTAAAGGCATTTCCACTTATACTGGACGAGCAACTTTTCGTTTTAGGGCTAAGAAAATTACAGACCGGGCAACATATGAGGAAGGAGCGGATATAATGGCCAAAGTACTCTTTCCACATGCTCCCGCCCCAACTCCCACCCCTCGACCTTCCCATAGCACAAGGAAATTTAAATGCTCTCCTACGAAACCGATTTCTCATTTGCAAATAAAACAGCCAAATTTCCTAAAGACTTCAATCCGCGCTAATCGTTTTCCAAGAAATCGGCTAAATATCCCAAATTCGGTTCACTTACCCTAGACTATGCAGCGCGGGAAACAAAAATTTATCACGTTGACGATCCTGACCTATGCTCAAGCCTAAGGAAGTAACTTTTGACACTTAAAGATTTGTTTTGACATCGAGGTTTTTTACATAAAACATCCTCATCCTCAAGGCTAATTGAACAAAGAGACTTCGAAGAAATGTCCCTCTTGCCATCAAGTTTATATTCCTTTCAGTTCCTTTACATTCGATAATATATAAGACTTTACTGAAATCAATGTGAGAAGGCGTGACTTCGTGGAATGCCATAGCAATAATAACAACTTTGTAAATTTCCACAGAAAATTGTTATATTCGCGACCGGTTTCGTAATATGAAATTACATCTTCAGGCGCGAATATAACAATTTTCCTGGAAATTTACAAAGTTGTTTTTATTACTAAGACTTTGCTATTTATTGTACATAAGTGGTGTTAATTTTGAGTTACCATACCCTATTCCTTAATCATTCGTAGCCAAAAAATTCTTATTTCCTTCTTCAATTCAAAAGGTTTGAATTATTAGCTGTGTTGTAATCAAAATATATTTCACAAGATGTTACCCCAGTTGAATAAAATCCAAATTATACCAAAAGAATATTATGAAGACTAAGTTCTATTGCCATTTAACAACAATTCTTCTTTTTCGGTTAGACCATGTGGGATTTTTTTCTTAGGCAAAGTTTATTCCTCATTACTTATGAGATATCAATACTATCGTCTACATTCTATATTACTTAATTTGATCCTTGCTCGATAGTGATGAATCAAATTCCTTCTCTATATTTTCAATACTCAATTACGCAAATAAAGTACTAAAATTCCAACAAATCAGCATAAAAAACTTTTCCAAGAGATCTATTAGAATAAGTTAATCTCAACTTTCTTATTCTCATGCTACCTTATTTCTCGTACCGTTGTTTATTTCGTAGTCTTTCGAAATTATTCCTATAATGTGACGAATTTGAATTTAGTCCTAGAATTTTTCTGTTTAGTTTCGTTCTTTTCTGAGTCATATTTCCATTAATTTTGATTATGATCATCTGATTAGGGCAATCATACTTTGGCCTATTTGAGAACAACTTAATAATTGATGGATGGTTAAACTTTTCACCTTGTTCGATTTTGCAATTTCCAGTAGGCTGACGCATTGCCATTCGAAAACAATTTTTCGCATTGAAGTATACAATACAATTATTCGCACTTGCCTAGCCATCAATGATTAAATTCTCTTACAAGCGATGTATCATCTCTATTTCCGTTCTCTCATACTCTTTCGACTGAAATTTTTATTTCGAGAGCTTTCATCACCTTGCTAAGGTATACTTCGCACTTACATATCATTTGATCGACGACTTCAAAGCTCTGCAAGCCGTATATATTATATGATGGTCATAATTTCAGAAATTTTAATGAAGATTTTTAGCTCTTAGCACGCTTTATTAATTAATGGCAGTTACTCGAGCACAAACGTGAAATTATCCGTAATTAAGATCTTATCTTAATATCATAGGATACGTTAGTTCCGCGAGACGTGAGGCTGAGATGTTAATTCACCTTGGGCATTTTATTATCTTTTCTCGTTAAAATCAATAAAAAGACTAAAGGCAGATTGATCGGATGATCCTACAGGCCATTTCGGGTATTTAGAGGGAGGGTAAGACAAGAAATAAAATTAATAGAGGCCATTTTTCGTGATCTTTGCCATAAAAGCAAAAATAGATATGACGATTAGCTCACATTTAAGTTTATGTCTCGAATTTAAAGTTTTAACGTAGTCTAATTCACAATTCCTCAATTCCAGAAGTATAATTATAAGCTTTCTCTTGTATATTCCATCGGATAATAGGTAAGCGAGCTTTTTAACAAGCTGAACATTTAATTCTATTCGAGAATCGTGTTTACCGCATTCTTTAATATAATACTTCCTTAAGGCGAGTCGAAACTACATCTCCTCCTATTATGACGTAACTTTATGATGGAGTTCATCTGTAATCAACTCTTCATCTCTAACAAAACATCGTGGTAGAGAGCCCATTCGATAAAGTTAAATCCCTAGCTAACTATACATTACATTGATGGCCCTGGAAATGATTTACGTTCCTGTTGCGTGGAAGCTACTAGAGAGAGGATCTCTCAAATTGATTTAGCTCCTAGTGAAACTCATTCAGCGGTTGCAGAGGAACAATTGCCTATAATTTTAGCTTACGCCTTCACAATCGCTCGATTGTCTCACTCAGGCAGGAGTTGAGTCAGTCCTATTGAAATTTGTTTTCATCTTACGCACCGAGAGACGGATTAAAGGATCAGAAAAGTATTTTTCAGGATAAATAAGCTTTAAATATCGATACTTCAGATTTTTGACGTTTTAACTCACGATCTTTCGTATGCGTACTTACTGCAATCAAGGTTGGTCCCGAGAGGAAAAGAAAAATAAAAGAATTGCGGAAATCGCGACTTTAAAACCGAAATAAAAATCGAAGTACAAATAACGTGAATAACATCGATGTTTAAATATGGATTTATGCATAACTTCGTCGTAATACACAAATATTTGTCCGAGAGTGATGGAGTAAGTGTTAATGAGTAAAAGACTTGCTGACAATACCTTTTTATTATTTGTATATTATATGTGCAAATAAAAATTGCATTATGAGGGAAGTGGAAAAGAATGCCTGAGTAAAGCAGAGAAACTGAAATGTTTTTAAGCGCAGGCCGATCAATTCAACGTTTCAATTTCAATTCAATTCAAGTTTGAACCATCGATTTCCAATTGTAAACAACGTGCTTCCTGTTTATCTCTATCGAAATTATATTCTAAATCAATCATATTGAATTTTACACCTTTTTTAGAGTAGATTTTCTTCACTCGGTTGTATAAGATACCTTTCAAATGATTTTATTTCTTTCCTTCATCATCTCAGGTACATTGCACGATAGTGTTGCAACAGTTTTATCGTAATTAAATAGCAATTAAAGCTAGACATATCCTTTGTGACGCAATATCTCTTGAAATTTTATGTAAAAGAAAATAAGTACACAGAATCGAGCAACTTACCTGATTTTATATTAAAATAACATTTTAGAATAAAGCATAATATGCGTTTTATAATTAGGAACAAAACCCTCTTTATCCCGTCTCCCTCCAATCAAACCGAGTGAATCGAAATATTACATCGAGCTCAAGAGCAACGCCTGGTAAAATATTGGTGGGACTCTTTTCTATGCGAATATATAAAGATATATTTTAATTCCAAAGAAGATAAAAATATCTATTTTCATCATTTTACTCCTCTCCATCAAGAAGTTACAACATAAATCATCATCATTACGTATTTTTAATCTTTTAGCTCTCACGAGATGCTAAACGCATTATCTCTAATATGGGATCTCGTGAAAACTTTTTAAGGATTAACTTGTAAATTAACAACAAAGCCATTGATATCTGATATTTACATTTGATCAAAAAATAGTAGCTAAAGGAAATATTTAATTTTATAGTCAATCGATTTGTAACTTTGCGAATGCTTAGTCTTACTAATTCAGAAGCGCGAAATGTATTTCTTTCAGAAAAGATACGAATAATGGTGCTCAAATGTTTGACAAATGAAGCTATATTCGTGGGAAAGCGAATGTATTTCTTCGTCGTACATTGGGAAAATCGGGCGCTCGTAGGAGTCACCGAAATGAGAATGAGCGTGGCTGAAATATCGGCGGGTTAAACGCCGCTCGGGCCGGGATCGCGTTAATAAATTGCCACTCGCGCTTCGAAACACGAGAGAGCCAAACTCCAGTGAGTGTGGTTCCGTCGATTATTAGGCGGCTGTTGGTTCCTGACCTCAGCTGCTATGACCTCGGCTCGAGCGCCTGTGGGAAGATGCTATATGCCTTCATTCGTCAAATTTGGGCGATTGACCGAGGCGAATGGACCAAGGTGGCTGATTAGGAGTTGATTTCATCGGGGAAGAAAAAACCACGGCTGAACGCACGAACAGGATGGCAGACGGGTAGAACAATAAAGCACGTGCAAGGATGAGCCACGAACCTGTTTCTTGTCCGTTCCACGCTCAAATGGAAACAACTTCCAGCAGCTCGACCAAGACCTTCGAAGGGTGTCTGCAGATGCTCTTACCATAGCATTGAATTGCTCTCACCTGCTTTTTGGATCATTCCCTCGAAAATGTTTCGAGAAAAACTATCTGGGGACTAAATGAATCGACTAAATTTCCGATTACGTCGTGATTTTTAATCTAGGTCTATAAAATACGTATATTAATAAAAAAGGAGATTAATGAAGGAAATAAAAGAATATTGTAGAATTTGAATTTTCTATCATCGTCTTTCTTAATAAACACGCTTCAAATTACTGTGAACTAGAAATTTCACGAAGGAAATTGTCACAGATACCCTGCTTTGAAGAAACATATAAATATCAAATGCTTCCAAAAAAAAGTGTAGATTAAATTTATTCATCATCATTTAACAACATCCTACCGCTGACGTGTGAAATGAAACGTCTCTTTTAATGCCATTTATAGCGTAGCTTTCAGTAAAAAGTTCTATTATAAAAACAGATGAATGTTAAATTACTTCGAATTCAAATTAATATAAAATCTACATTATAACAGTTTTTGCATTTAGAATCGATTAAGAAAGCGTCGATTAATTTTTTTACAAAATTATTAAACTTTACAAGAAGTGTAAAAAGTATATGTGAAAATTGACGGAACATCAGGAATACGTAACTGAAATATGAGTGATTGATGAAAATTTGATCCAAAAGTGACGTTCTCGATGGAAATTCTAAACAGAAGTTTTATGAATTTTCTATTAGGAATAATAGCTTAGAGTAGAAGAATAAATCTCTCTAAATCTTAGGTTTCTATACATTTAAATATTATCTATTTTGAAATATAAAAACGTAGGCCTCTTAAAATAATTGTTGTATTAAATGACTGATGCATTCAAATTCCCAAAAATCTCATCCAATGTTGTACAGTTTACACATGTGATTATTTTTAATGCATCTGGATGGTATCTTCTGTTTTGAGAATAATGCTTTGATAAGTTATTTTCTAATTCTTTCTTCGCTGTTTGCGACTTATTCACCTGCAAAAAGGATAATTTTTGGCTTATTTTAAAGGAAATGTTCACTTAATTCTCACGAAAATCCGCATCAACTTGTAGAGCTTATAACATTTTAAAATATTTATTCTTAATGAATTTCTTTATTTACGTTTCTTTATACAATTTATTAAGTTAAAAATTAATTACAAACGAGGCGGATAGATTCATCATTGACCGTCCTTAAGTTTGAAAAAACTAAATAATGATGCGGCTAAGATGTAAGAGTTCCCAAAGAAAACTCAAAGACGCAATTTAAATTTTAAATCGAAGAATAAAATCTTCTTGAAATTTATCTGTCCCCTTGTATGGTATTTTATAACGAATAAATTTGAACCAGTGGAGGTCCTCTCTTTTTGACAGTGGATAATTCGCCTCATTTCCATGATTTTCTACTCATTACATAGTAGTCTTCGGCAACATTTTTGCGTCGGATAGCCCAAAACCGTTCGAACCGTTACACTGTGGGCTCAAGAGTCTCTGTTAAGTGCGCATTGAACCTTGGCAACAACGAGCCAATATCTCCACCTACGCAGCCTCAGCATGCATTATTCCGGAACCTGAATATCTGAACCTGTAAAAGAAGGAAAGAGTAAAGAGAGTGGGATAAGAAAGTCGAAGAAGAGGGATGGTGAGGAGGAGAGGCTGGCGAGAATCATGTGAAATGGAGTGCCTTAATGCTCGAGTCTGTTTTAAGGCCTTTAGCGAGTGGGGCCTCATAACGGCGTGAAATAATCTCCGTGGACCGGATTTAAAGAAGTAACATTGATACGTAAAAACTGTTCTTTGGGATTGTCGGAAACCAATCTGGAATGGATAAGGGAGGAAGTTTTTATTCGTAGTTCCAAACGTATCAAATGCTCGTAAATATCTCTCGTTGAAGTATTCAGCCGGAAGACCGGTTATATCCACCATTAACAACCAAAAGCTTTGAAGAGGATGTGAGGCCATTATGATGTGAACAAGGTAGTTTTCCTTTGCTTTCCTCAGCGATCACTGAAGTCCACCCAAAGGTAGCAGAGTAACTAAATTGTTCAAGTAAAATAATTAAATACGCATTAAATATATCACGTCGCCAACGTTATTTGGTTTATTCGAGAATTTTTATTACGCGACATCGCTCAGTACTCGTAAAACAATTGGTAAGAGCATAGACGTGAGCAACCCTGATACAAAACTAAATAAAATATTATTTATTATTTTCTCACTTTTACATCACACGAGTAACCTCATTATTTACCCGATGATTGGAAGATGTTGTGGTAGGAACTTATTTCACTATGGAAATGATAAAAATAATTCGTGCAATACCTAATTCATCTAGGAATAAAGAAGGATTCTTAAGTGCCTTATCACACAAGAGTCTGCGTGAAAAATACTGAATGCATGAGTTGTAAGAAAGAATGAGGGTAGAACTGGTCTTGCTAATTCACGTATATAATAGAAATGAATTAAGGAGAATAATTACTATATTGAGACTAATAATTTCCAAAATGAGTGTAATTTAAGAAATATCGTATATTTAAAAAAAATCTATTCGAACGATGAAATTCAATCCTTGAAATGTTGTTAACCTCAATTTTATTCTGATAAAGATGTTTATTTAGTTTATTAGGAAGCTACATTTTTGTTTACATGTAAGTTTAAAAGCTTTGTAAAAAGTAAATGTACATCATAATACTTACTTTAATAGCACCTTTAAGGTTGAAAGTTAATAAAGTCTACTAACATAACTCAGCTCACACTAATAGAAATGAAACAAAAGCGATAGAATTTTGAAATTCTACAAGGTGACATTCGTTTTGGTCACGTTCACATGATTGGAACAAAAACAACCATTAACAAAGCCATTGTTCCATACTTTAATGTTTTTAATTTCCATAATTCAAGGTGATGAAATAACCTAGACAAGTGTTCTTCATAGATTTTCGCTGCTTATGATTCAGTTAAGAGGGATGAATCAACTCAACTCAAGCTGATTGCATTAGAATTTAGAAATTTGCTTGAATATTTATAATAAAATCTTTAACGTTTAGAATCGATTGCGTATTTGATAAACGTAAATAATTTTTGTTTAAAAATACACTGAAAATTGCATCATTAAAAATTATTATATTTCAAGATTATATTAACTTGATTCATTTTAGTTTTTTTAACAATAACTTCTATTATTTTAGCTTAAGTTAGTCATCTCTAAAAAATATTCCTTCAGCTGACAGTATACTTTTTCTATTATGGGAAAGGTGAATTTCAATCATTTACAGCATATTCTACGTAAGTAACGAGACAGTTTACAAGATGATGATGATTCGGCAACACTCCTGATATGAATGTGATTTCTGAAATTAAATTATATATTTAATCGATTATTGCCTAACTATGAAATCTGTTTGCGTCTCTCTTGTCTGTCGTAGGTATACGTAAATATGGAGAAACGGGGATTACGTTTCTTGCGACATAAACGATTTCGTGGATCTGGAAAATGGAGAAGAATGAAGAATACTGGAGAATTGCAGTAAAAAAATTAATTTGAACAGTCACAACAGAACAGTCAAAACACGTTTCTCAATCTAGAAGCTAAAGAATCGAGGTTGGCGCAATATTGGTGATTCCCGAGTTCCAAGTTACGACGTTTAGAAAGAAAAGCCAAGAACAATGGTTCGTTTAAAAATCCCTGTATTAACCATGGAACTTTTGAAATAACAGCACCTGGAACTCCACGATCTCCTCTACACTCGTATTTACATCAGGAATCCGGGCTTCTAAAGATCGATTAGATACATTTCCATTAAGGTACATTCACAGATTTTGTGCCATAATATATAAAATTCCATTCAATATAAAATTAAATGCGTAATAAAATTGGAATAGTTACTAATCAATAATAGTTTAGAAAAACCTAATAAATTGTAAAACAATTCTGATGCATATTATGAGAATAAATTAAACATAAAATTGAAAAAATATTTTAACAAAAAGCTTCATATGCATTTAAAAATTATAAAGTTTTAATTTTTTGCCAAGTTCATCTTGTATCTTCTTACTTTGATGAAAATAAATCATTTATTTCTTTATCATATGGGAATTTTTATTCTCTATAGAGATTCTGATTCAGAGAAATGAATTCTTACTTCAAAAGTCATTAAAGTGTTAGAGGCTTTTTTCTAAATTTTTTTGCAAAAACACTTTCGAATTTTCCATGTGAGAACTAGCTCCTTCCTTATGTATCGCAGTTATATGAGAAAAGTATATTTCACATTAGAAAGTTATACTTGCCACACTATATTCTTTAAAGCTGTTTTGATTATGAAACAATACCCTTACATTGACCATGATTACACTGATACTCTTCATGAGAAGTTTAAATATTTTATTGATGCATTTCACTTTCAGTAGGTTCATCGTTTTATTTGAGTTCCATCTTTTTATTCTAACGCTTTTCTATTTTATGCCAGTTCAGCTGTAATATTATTTTCTATCATTTTTAGTGAACATGCTTACTTGTGACTAAATGTGTATCATAAAAGATATAAAAGTACAAGAAAGTAAAAGAAGAGTTCTCTATTTTTCAATTAAACATTTGTAGAATTTCATTTACTAGGGAATCTTTTATGGAAATATTGTAGAATTTTAATTTACCATATAAAATTTATAGAAAAGTTGACTATCAGCTTTTCTTCTTGTAGCGTACTAAATTAAAACCAAAGGGATCTGCTCTTCTATCAAGAATTCATCTTTCTTTTCTTTCATTTGACGAATATGCTAGTTGATCTGCCATAAAAATAGTTTTTCCTCTATTAAAGATAAATGGTATTTGATTGTCACATGCATTGCAATTCTGATAGCATTAATTGTTTGTGTTCCATCAATCCATCTGCTTTCACATTTTGGAGAAATTAACCTTTCTTCTCAAATGTTTTACATAAGGTCTCGTTTTTTAGGACTTACATTAAAATACCTAAAAGGAGAGAGAATTAATTTTAAACTCAAAATCTGGTTTGGTACAAAAACTTTGTATGACTCCTAACTTTCACAGAAAAAGAATTTGGAAGTTAGGTTGGAAACATAAGTTAGAAGCACAATAAGGAGAAAATGAAGTGATGATTCAGATCTTTAAGTTAATCGAAGCCTAGACAAGATTGGAAGAGAGAAAAGTACTCAGCTGGGTATGTTATGTTGAATTTGCCTACGATCTTACTTCAAAATTGTGTTGGTGTGTTTGATGAAACAGTATTATTAAGGGGTAATAATATAATTGAAATATTTATTTTCATATTTGAAATTGAGATTTCACTCATACATTCTAAAACCAACTGAGGTATTATTAAGTAGGAAACTATTTCAACAAAATGAAAAATAGGCAGTAAATAATGGGAAAAGCAATATGACATACATGATAATTAAGGAAAAATTGGTCGCTAATCACTCAATCCATCAGATTTATTTTAATGCTATTTTAGATTACTCCCATAGTAGAAACTGTCATGAAAAGGAATTAATTTCCAAATGTCTTGAAATACAAAGATAACAGTCACTAGTATTCTAAGGATGGTACCGGAGATTGAATTTTATAAGCGATTCCAAATATTTCTACTGCTACCAAATCTCTTTTCACTCTCAAGAATTGTCATGATTCTCATGACCAATTCAGGACACTGTATTAAATTATGAATGGAATCTTGAGCAGCCTAATTATCAAGAATATCTATTTACTTTTACTGAAGACTGATGCCTAACTTAAATGATGCATCAAATTTCATTCCTTAATTTCACCTTTTTTTCTTTTGTTTCTTTGGATTCATGATTCATCTTGTTGATGAAAGATATAAAAGAGAAAAAATCATTTGAAGAACAAATATGTAAGCTGATTGCAACAACCCTTTCTCCTCTAAAACCCTATTCCAATGAAAATGAAGTAAAGATTCAGATCTTATAGTTAAACTAAGCCTAGACAAGATTGGAAGAGGGCATGGTACCCAGCTTGGTGATTGGTTAGCTTGGCATTAGGACTTAGCTAAGCTCAAAATCCTGTTAGTTATGTGATTGATATCCTAAAGTATGAATTATTTTAGACCAAGCAATGGGATACATACCTGCAAATTCACAGTTATGGATAAATTAATTGTCTTCAGTTGTCTCACCTATCCTGTCTTGTTGTACATACACTCAATATAAGGTGTTGATACCTCCTGAAAGGAGGTATCAACACCTTATGATGAAATATAAAGAAGAGCACAGAATTTTCAGAGGGAGCATACAAACAATTTACCATTCTATTCAAAACTAGTTGCTTTATCCACACTATGTTTTATTGCTCCACCTAACACATTTACCATATTTTACTTCTGAAATGTTTCATAATTCACTAAGTAAATAGTCACCATTGAATGTGTTTGCTTCTTATCAGAATAACAATACATACTTCTGATCTAAAAAATACTCTAACATTTTCTCTCTCTTATATACAAATTTTCTTAATTTATACAATGATGATAATCTTTCCACTGATATGTATCTTAAGTTATATCTTGCAAATTATTTCAGAAGACCAACAATGTTCAAATCATCTATTAATTAAAACCCAATAAGCCCTCTTAACGCTCTTAAGGATAAAAGATTCATGTAGGTGCATTAACTCCAATCAATACCTTTACTAGCATAAGACACCTTTCATACTAGTTTTCACCTAAATCTAGCTAGGACCTAAGGTTAATAAAGCAAACTCAAGGACGAACACTTCTCAGTAGATAAAAATCAAAATATATAGTTCATGTCTCAAAATAAAATTTTAATAAATTCAGCAATAAAGAAGAAGTAATATAGAGTAGGGAAGAAGATATACAACTAATACGGTCAAGGCTCAATTAAAGCTGCATAAATTAATACATGAAAGGTGAATTACTGTTTGTAGTAACATTCCCCCGAAAATTGCCATTTAAAAAAGGTGATCTTTTTCCAGACCCTTCTGTGAAGGTTGGATACAAACAGATCACATATTTTTCAATTGTTTAACATATAACTGATTTCTTGATTATTATCATGATTAGTTGAGTATTCAGGAGTTGATATTTTAATTTAATCTATAGGAAAGAGTGGATGAAGTGTCATCTAAGACATATTTAGATCTAATATCTTTTTTTGAGGATTTGAAGGAATTTGTATAAATTTCTAGTTTGGAAATTCTCACTGTACAATTAAAAAAAAACTCGCATAAAGGATTTACTATACCGTTTCAAATGTAATTCAAGTGATTGAAAATCAACTTTACTTTCACAGAAATATTCAAGATAGAAATTTTATCACAAATTATAGTGTACTAACCAAATTCTTAACCAGCAGTATATTATCCTTTTACATCCTATACTTATACAGTTATTTAGTGGATATAGGATAGTTAATGGGTATGTATTTAAGATCAGACATAAAATTGTATTAAGTCAATATCATTTAGACTTCACTTAACTTTTTAATCACCTTCAATCGGGACTCTGAAATTCGACCTTTGAAACACTTGATCAAATCATAGAAATCACGGTATCTCATGAGGGGAATAAATAATGGAAACTACCCGACAGACTCAACAAGGGTACTTTATAGAATAATAGCAAGTGATCATATTCAAATAGTATTGATTTACCTGAATAATTGAAAGATAATTGATTGAAATGAAAAAGAATTGATATTAGTTTGATTTTAAAGATAAATACTAGTATCATCACCGTTAGAACCTGGAATAACTTAACATTTCCTTTGCAGTTTATGGAAGCAGATTTTCTTTCCATAATGAAAAACTGAGCTCGACATATTATTATCATATACTAGTCATGTTTGGTGAACATTTACACCCGTTTGAAACCTATGCATCATTACATTCTTCAAATATTCCCTTTATAAGTGAGAAAAGTATTTTCCTGCTACATGCTCTACGTTCAAAGTAAAGAGAATCAATCGAATCTTTTCAAAAAGACGAGAAACAAAATTTCCCTTAATTCTGACAATATATTTGAAAACTTTTTGTTACGACAGCTTGTTTTAGCTCTCGTAAAGTGTACGGATTCTCAATCAAACATATCGAATAATATATTACAACGATGAGAATCACCTTGACACATGGAAATATCACTTTCGAACTTGCAACCTGTTAAGGATTTCGCAGCGGAATTCCATCGAAGCTCAGAAATCACGATCGAAATTCAAAAGTGTCTGATTCAAAACAAGCCAGTCACCACAAAGGCTAGTTGTTGTGTAGTTGAAAACTGGTTAATTTTAATATTTTGTCGCGTTTTCCTATTTTATATATTACGAAAATGTTTTCTCAAGAAAATCCTGCTGACATCAGTGAAAGTACATTTATAATTGTAAGAAAGTTGCATCGGAACGTGATGTAGTTTGCTCAAAAACTAATATTACCTATTTTAAACATAAGTTGTTGAATTTCGATCCATACAATTCATAAAATATGATTTTTCTATTTAGCCTTCTATATCGGTCGGAAATGTGGCTCAGTTAGCAGTGGACTTACTTGTAAACAATGCTAAACCGGAGTACATTGGCTTCATCTTTCATGAGGACCTGATTTCGGTCATAGGCCCTAATGCTTATGACGAATCTTCTCCTAATTTTTCTTCATCGTGTGAAGGTTAGTTGCTATTTATGTTTGTATTTATATACGTATGTATGTTCAAATTCAATGTCAAAGGTGGGATTAAGTTTTATCGGTTAAAGATTATCTATATGCTCAATGTCATAACAAACTTAATTTATCTCGATTTTTGACTTCTAATCGCCATTATTGACTTGACCTATAGATCAAATTTTTGCATATAGTTGAAATTACTTGCATTTGCTGCTAAGAACGTCTTAGTGAAATCTTTCGAAGCTTTGAATTATATTAATGATGCATTATAAAATTCTTTGTTTCATATCTTTTTGTCCTGCATCTCAAAAATATTGAAATGCGAATTTAGTGTGATTCGATGAAAGAATTTTTCTCTATCAGTTTTATGTTTTCTCGGCAGTTTATTTCCTTGCTTCAAAGAGGATAGTGATTCTGCAAATAAGAGGATCCATTGTACCTGTAAGTTAAGTTGCTCTTTTGGAAAACCCTCACTATATTGAGTTATTTATTTTATGATAAAATACATTTTTCATAAAATTTTACTTTTTTGGAAAAAAGTTAAGCATTCTGTCTGTTAATTAATTTCTATTATCTACGACATTCAGCCATAATGTTTGATTTGTTAATATTTGTGTATAATTTTTCTTAATACTTTTATTATTTTTACATTCATTATTCATTAAAATTTATATAGATATATTAGTCCCTATTCATCTGTGATAAGAATTTAAAATAGTGAGTCATAAAAATTGACCTTTGAAAAATGAGAAATTATTTCCAGCTTAATTCATAATGACACTCAAAGTATCACTTCATGACTTGAATATTATTTTTAAAGTTTACATCAGTACTCCTTTTTGGAGTTAATTTAATTGATAAAACTTACAGAAATTTCACTGTAGTTTATGAAGAGGTAAAAAAATATTGTGCTCAGTTTTAGTACAATTGTTCATTCTTTTTCTCTCACCAATTACCTTATAATAATTTTAAAAATCTTATTATACTTCTAGTGATGAAGTTTAAAGAATTATCTTCATTGAATTTATTATTTTATTAATATTTGCTTCAGTTATGTCTATCAAGTAATATATATCTTTTTTCATCCTAGAATAGCTTCTGGTTTCAATTAAGATAATTCTAATAATTTTAATTATACATGATTTGGGTTGTTGGAGATAATTTACTTGTTTAGTGTATGGTAATTTTTCTTCAGATTAAAGAATATTTTTCTAATATATTACTATTGAAAATGGAATTCAGTTCTAGATTTATTTCAGAAAATCTGTTGCATCATACCACATAACTATTCAATTTATTTTTTCTATAGCCAGACTGTTTCTACTCCAGTGATCATATTATTTAATTCATTATTTTTTCTTCGCTATTATATATAAATAATTATATAATAAAATACTTTTTGTGTGTTAATTCAGCTAGCGATGAACGACTTTTCATCGTCATTTTGCTTTCCTTCATCTACATCTATATATTTACCCTGCAAGCAGCCTTTCGGCGTTTGGCAGGGAGGAGGGGACTTCCTTAAAGCAGGGGTCTCCAAACTACGGCCCGAGGGCCACATCTGGCCCACTGACAGATTTTGTCCGGCCTGTGGAGAGCATACTTAAAAAAACCTTTTAGAGAACATATTTTTTACAACAATGATAATATGGTTTTGGCTCTCAGAACTTACTGGAGTAATCAATATGGCCCTAAGGCTGGAAAGTTTGGAGACCCCTGCCTTAAAGTAATGTATCAGTTTTCAAACAGTGATGAAATTGAAATTAAGGCAGCCTTAAATCCTGAGTTCTATAAATTATTAATAATTCAAATATTTGTTAAGGGTTTCCACAACCTTTCTAATACTCATATAAAGTATAGAGCTGATAAAAATTCTTATTCTCCAATCCTCTTTTATAAAAATTTTATTATTCACTCTGAAAAATCTTTTTGCCTACTTTATAATAAACCAGTATCTTTCATAGGGAAAAGAGGAAGTCTTTGGAAAATATCTAGTGGACTGGGCTATGGAAAATAAAGCCAAGAGAATAATTACTCTCTCGTCAGTATTAGCTGAAACTAGGAAAGATAAGGATCTTTATGGTTGCCAGATCCGTTATTTGCTGTCTGAAAACAATGAGAAGGATTTGGCTAAAGTTTTTGAGTAAGTACCATATTTAGGGTGATAGATTAAACTTGAGATGCGTATTGTCTTAGTCTAGAAATTCAGATTTGAAATATTTTCTGAGTCATCATCAAGAAGTGGATTATGCATCAGATTATTCACTTATGACTATTTTTGTTAAGAAAAAGAGAAAAAAACATATAATTATCTTCTTAAGTAATTTAACATTTGTTGCATGTCTAGATCATTTGAGTGGAAAGAATATGAGGATCCAAGATTGCCTGATGATAAAAGTAGAGATACCTCCAATAGAATATATGTTCCTGGAGGAGGATTTGGCCAGATAGTTTATAGAATTGGGTAAGCAGATTTATATACTAATTTATTATGAAGAAATTAATTAAACTAACATAAATTGCTCAATGATTGACTGGTAAAATAAAAATATAATAAAATGGACATTTAATTTTTCTGATTTAAATAAAAATTAGTAGTTTATGTATACTTTATGTATTTACATAAAATGAAATATATGTATATATTAAAACAGTTCCTAATTAATCTATCAACCTAATAAAGCTGAGTTTTAAGGTGAAGAACAATCATTGCTTCAATTGACGTTGTACATGTACCACCAGTTTCATTTAACTCTTATTGCACAAGGTAAAGGGATGAAGTTCACCTATATGAGAATAGGGCATGAGGCAGATATAATTCGAAGGATTTAAGAGGTATAAAAAAATTCAGACAGGACTGTTTTTCAAACCCAAATCTCTCGAACGCTGGTCAATAATATCTGGTAGCAGATAACGTCTACCATTTAACGTCCTAGCCAACTTAGAAGCAATTAAATTAGAGTTTGAATGTTATCGCAAGATAGCTCAATGGCTAGAACAACCAATCCAGGAAATTGTAAATCCAGGTTCAAGTACCAGTCCTGTCTGACTTTTACAGTTCTGTTAAATCCTTGGGATGATTCTCATTACTTACTATTTTACTGAAACATTCAGAGAGCTATAAAGTAGGTAAATTAGTATACTATACTTTATATATCACAGTTTTACTGTGTACTATTAACTGTTTTACACAACAATTTAGTCTTCCCAATATCACCATCAAATACAGACTGTTTAGAAGTGAAGAATGTATAGCAAAAAGTGTATATGTTAGTAGATGAGAGGAGAAATGTACCAAGTGTTATTTCTCTATGTGCTATGGTTTCCACAAAGTGAATTAATTTATAAATCTTGTTTCAAACTTGCAGCTAATCATTTTCATCGTCTATCTATCTGTCATAATTTTTTGAATGTGATTGAATTGATCATGAAAATTTTCTCTTAAATATGCAACCAAAAATACAGAAGTTCAAAGAGAATCACATTCAATCCCAATTTTCTTGGAAAATTCACCTTATTGTTTCCTCAAATATTATATTATACCTTAATACATTAAGATCCAATCACTAAAATCAGAGTATGTTGTCAAAGTATCTTAGGGTGTCTAATATATATAGGTTAGGATGTTCAAAGTGAGTAATAGGTTCATTTATTTTTACACAAGATTATATTGTCTCCAAATTGTCTAATTATATATTTTATTTGGTTTTATTTCCCTGCAAGTATAAGTATAGTACTATGAATAATATCTATGTATTTAAGTGGAATATAATTTTAGGTTTTAATCTATATAAAAATAATATATACTATCAATTATGTACATAGAAATGGAAGTCTTGTTTGTTATATATAGGATAGAAGCTGGCTGTCCATCTATATTCCTGACGATGTTTGTTTACGAAGGGGATAATAGAAATGAAGCTACGACTATCATTGATGCCCTTAATCAGTGGATGAAACTTGTAGATGTAAGTTATGCTTCCTTCAGCTTACATTTTTGATAAGATGCACAAATTTATTGATCTTCGAAAAAATAAATAGAAATAATTATTAGAATGTCTTGATGAAAGTAAAATTCTGTGTAGCATTAAATGTTTAAGCCTGCTAATTTTTCACTTGTATTTACGTTTTGATGCAAACTATTCATCTTAAGTTTCTCTTTTAATAAGCAACTTAATTTTACAGATAAAATCTTCATGGATCCATCCCATTTCTTGGAATAGTGTGTATGGCAATCCTCCTCCAGCTGATATCTACTAATTTAACTGGTCATAGTTTAATGTTTATTATAATTTTTAAGTGTTAATTATAAGAATTACTAAATCTTTTTCTTCATCCTTCTAAACTTTGAAGGTTGTTAATTCAACATATAAACAGTGTTCCAAAATATTTCGTGTAATGCTCTTGTATAAATATAAAATATTTTAAATAAATACAAATTAGTTAATTATGGTTGTCTTTTATTGGTCAAAACAAAAAGAAATTCTATTTGCTAAGAGTTTAACCAGTCATCTGGGTTTTTATAATTTTGAGGCCAAAGCATTAGTTGTTAATTTATTTCTAGTAAAGGCTATTTTCAAGCTTATGCAAATTCATAATGTAATGCATTAAAAGATAGTATTTCATGCTTATTAAAATATTCTTGTTTCTATCCTATATCTAACTCTTATTTTGTAAGATGATGATTTTGATGCTAATACAATTGCAATTATTCTGAAAATCTACTTAATAAAACTGAACCTTGTTTTGACAAGTTAGACTGAATCTAATTATTTTTAAACTGAAGAAATGTTTCTTCAGCAAGCACATAGCATCCAGTAAAATATTACTAATAGAAAATGATTGAAAGATTTTAAGCTATAAAACTATCATAGTTTGATATTATAAAAAATATCCTTAATATATGAATGATATCTAATCATCTCATGTAATGTAAATCATAAAATTTTTGTTATTAACACTGATTCACAACATACATGCTCCTGGAGTTTAGAAGAGTATGATAAAGCCTCAGAGAAATAAATATGTTGTGCACAAAGGAGATTATGTCAATATTTTAATATTATAATGGAAATTAAAACAGGAAAGGATTAAATTTCATGTATACCTCCTGCACTTATTGGAATTATATTCAATGTATTTTGAATTAATTTGTTTAAGTAGAAGGAATAGATTCTGTTTCTTGGAACTCTGAAAAGGAGGATGTCCAATGGCATTGAAACACATTTGTATTAAGAAATTTCTATTTTCCTGTAGGGAAAATGATTTCCAAAACTTATTTTGAAATAATCTTTCTTATCATAAAAAAAGAAGTAGAAAGTAATTTTTAAAATTTTTGTTGGTTATCATCTTACTCTGATTGAAGAAAGGAGAAAAATAATGATTAATACAAAAGGAACTTTAAAGGTTATTTGGGATGAAGTTACATGTCATTTATTTCTCTATCCATAAAAAGTATATGGGCATATTACCATCAGGCTTGAATTGAACATAGGTTGAGTTGATATAGTATATTCATAGATATAAATTTCTTACTTTTTTTAAATGATATACAAATGAATGGGTATACTTATTCTAATAAGGAATCCTAACAGTTAAGCATTAGTGAAGCTATGACTTTACTAGAGAGTAATTATGACTCAAGACTAGGTATACACTTGAAACTATAGTCATCCTAAAATATATCAGAATAATTTATATTCTTTCACAGCAGACAAATTATTGAAACTTGATTTAGAGTGAAATTGAAGATATTCAATTTCACAATCAGAGATAAGGTTAACGCTATACATACACTTTTCTAGAGATATTAATCAAATAAAATAAAATGTTTTCAATTCTATGATAATAATGATAGCATTACAGTTACCAAAGATAAAGAGTTCCAATATATTTTATAGCATAATTCATGAACAATCAATCTTACTAAAACTTGATTCAGTTCCTTGACTTGACGTAGTAATAAAATTCTAGACTACAACACAACACCCACAAAAAATAGTTCAGAACAATATCCTAATAATTAATAAAAAAAATATTTCTTCATATTCTATTACTTTATCTTTCTTAATTAGGCAAACAGCTTAAAGAATTATTTTCAGCATATTCTATCAAAATAAATATGAGATTGATAGTTATATCAAAGGCTTTTAAACAATGAGGATGAACTTGAACTGCAACTTAGTAATATGCCTGAGGAAAGTTTAAAGAACCTATGAAATTCAGGAATCAATTTTTATAAAAAAACGCGTTGTCATAAAATATCTTTGGATCAATGAGATGAACTTTGCTTTAATGTATTAAAATTAATTGCCTTCTATTTAACAATCACTGTTAATGGTCTTTTTCATATTTTCCCTGTTTTCAACTTCACAATTATTAATATTCTTACTGTAGAATCTTAACTTCTAGCCCAGGTGGTGATATTTAAATTGATATTTCCTAGAAAATTATTTCATCTTATATCTTAGTATCAAATAGATGAGTATTCTAATATTATCTGAGAAGAAGTTAATTTAATGAAATATTCTATTTAAAAAGAATATTATGATTTATATCAAAGATGGCTTGTTATAAATAGTACAAAAATAGTAAAAATAATAAATACTTTAACTATATTCCAAAGGAGTTCAAAAGTATGAGGCTGGTAGATCTTTTTATAAAATTTTACTTAAAAACCCAATCAACAGCACGTTTAATTCAAACATGAGCTTTAGAAATTTAAAAGTTGGGCTTAAGTTGGGCTATGTTCGATCATTATCCTTTTTGCACCAATGTCATAAGCTGATAAATATGTTAGCTACACTAACAGGGTTAAAATTAGTATTTAGTTATAGATGATACTTAATACGTCATGCATTATTTATGCATTCTAAACTTGATAAAAATTGTATGTTTTACAGTATCTAAAAAGTTTGAGTGAGGCAAGAGTAAATTATAAAAATGCAAGAAATTTTGGCTGTATTCTCTAAGACACAGAAATGATCATTTAATCTAAATCACTGATCTTTTATCAATCAATATCGTTTTTTATAAGTAATCGAGAAAATATTCATTGTTTCTTCCTCCACCCAATGAATGCCTTCCTGGATGCCAGAGATAAACTTAATTTGTGCATTCCATTTGGAATCTTCTCTTAATGTTAAAAGTCTCAGTTTACCTTCTTTCGGCCTCGTGAAAAGTAGTCAAGTATGAATCACAACAATTTTAATTCATGTTGAATTAATTAGCTAATAGAAGGAAGATATTTGACTCGGGAAATTTTTAAAATAACGATTTGCTAATAATTTTCACTTTTTACAATACATTTACCTCAAATTAATAAGTGCATGTGCAGATATTCCTGGTTAAAGTTGCTTCCAAGATTCAAAAGTATCAGCGATTAGGAGGCTCAGGTATGTATGTTAAATCTAATTGTTGGATTAATAATTTAAGGATCAATGGAAAGATATCCAAATTTTTGAATCAGATACACTTATTAGGATTATTTATTTTATTGGTCTGTTTTCAACCCATTTGGCCTGGTGGGGAATCATTATTGGAGGGGAATATAGAATTGCCTGGCATTCGCCCCAAGACGGCAGGGAAAACCCTCCAAAAACCTACCGTAGGCAATACAATAAATATTTTCATAAGGCAGTAAGATACAGTGAGATAAACATGGGAAGTATGTGTATTACATTATAAATCATTAAACATGGTGCAAAAATTTTTGACAATAGCTTACATCCATAATAATATTAGTGATTATATTAGATAGTAGTTACATAGTAGATTAGTAAGTAGAAGTATGTTATAGTGCATTTGATGATAAAATACAATTCCATTATTGCTAATTTTACACTCTTTCATTGTAGTTACACATTAATTGGTTTTATACTCGATTAATAGTATTTTATTTTGACTAAAATTAAGGAAATGTTTACGATTAATAGATCTAAAATTGTTTTTTAAATATTTTATTTTTTCGGCACTGCGATGAAAACTTCTCTGAAAAAGCGTTCCATTCTCTATTACCATTCTAACGAGTATTTCAACGATACTGTTCGGCTGGAATCAGTTTTTATCCACACATGACGCGTCAATTAAAGTTTAAAAGAGGTCACAACCTTTTATTCAACTCACCCCAGCGCTCCGCAGAAGTCCAAGCTCTTTAACAAAAAAACGCTAGATATCATTAATTTTCCTTCTAAATTCAACTCCGTTTTAGGTTCCAAATTAGATTATAAAGATACCAATAAGCCAGTGCGACAGTGTCATCGAAGTTCCTTCCTCGTTTTAGATTCTACGTAAGTAATTACAAGTTATTTGCATTGAAATTGTGCGTTAAGGCATCTTTTACGCAGTAGTAATGATGTATGCCAGAAAAACCACTAGCAATTATTTTTTTTTAAGAATTATGTACATTCATGGAAATAGAAGAATATGAGGAGTTATACAAAGTTGGTAAATAATGTAAAGGTGTTAATTTTGAAGAATAACTTTAGTAACTTACTGTTCTGCGATAAATTAAAGGATTGAAACGTTGAACAGAATCGTAATTTATTCCTAAAGAATCTGACGAATAATAATTTTATGACCCTATACCATATAAATTAATCCAGTCAGCTGGATTAAATTTGAAATAGTTTTAAAGATTTTTGCGGTTATTCTCTTCCTTTACACACCTATAAGACATGCAATGCAGTTGTCGACACACCATCTGTTTTCTTACTTGATGTACTTTAAATATCATCGGTACAGTAGGAATGGAACGCTTTATAGATTCTGCAAGGCTTTAATCAGAATAATAATTTAAATGAGTAAAAAGTATCGGTGTCCAACGACCACCGTTTATCGATATCTTATATCTAAAATTATAAAATAGCAAGAAGCTGAGAAATTATAGGATAAAACTTGAATAGAGAAGTCAATTACAGTTCTAATCTAAACTAGAAATACCTAATCTATAATAATAATATTAATTATTAAAATATGTTCTTCAGAAGCTGTGCATTTTATTTATTTATAAGTGAGTTTTTATATCTACAGAGCAATCTTCATCTCTCCTATCTTTCTCTTTTCTGTTTCAAGAAAACTTGTATCCAATTTGCAAGCAATAATTTGCATTTGAAGAATTGAAATTTGCTGATATCTGGTGTCAAGAAACTGTATCGAATTCTTGGGTAAGTTAGATAATTACCGACTGAACCATTAACATCGTCCCTGGTTTCTTAAATATCCTATATGAGACTAATCGCTTCTTGCAGAGGAAGGTTTTCAATTTATTTCCGAAATTAAATGAGATCTATTACAATTTGATTGATAAATTATTCAAACCAGTGACGTAGAAGTTATCAAACCAAAATATCTATCTAACGGTAATTTTACATAGCTCAATTGCGATATATTTCAGCAAACAGTCAAAGTAAAATTTTTACTAGGTGTAGCAAGGATATTTGTGCATAGACCAGGAATAATGATATAATTATCTAACTCTATGTCATCAGATTATCTTTTGAACACTTCATTGGCCTTCCCATATTTTAGTTCTTGAAATTTTGGGTGAATCAGAAATTAGTCTACAAATTGGAAATTTCACATGCACATATGAATTGAATATAAAGAGAAAGTCATTTAATAAAAGATACACTAATTGTCGAAACTTAAGTATGCTATCTACTAAGAAACGTAACTTTCGTAGAGCATACAAATGTCTTAACTATATTCCATTAGTATAATTTACATAATAACAAAGATTGTATATTATAAGTTATTGAACTTTTTTTGAATTAAAGAATCACAAATTTGTCTAAAATATGGAAAATTCATTTACACATGTGCAATAATTATAAGATTATGCGTGATATATCATCAAGCGGGTAAACACAAGGTAAGTTTTAGAACTTAAATTATTTACTTACTAAGTAAGGTCGCAATATGATAAATATATTTTCAAATTTTTATCTTCCCTCGATAAATTTTTTCCATATATCATTGCTGAAAACCAAAATCGTTGTCCTCCGTCCCAACCTCGTATTTGTTAAAACATTTTCCATTTTTCTTCAGAAGTCCAAATTTATTGTAATTCCACGATATGAGTTTCTATGTTCTTCAGTAATCCTTCAGCAATGAAGACTAGATCTTGGTCAGTACAGAATTTCAGATATCCAAGATGTTGATGATGATTCCTCCCATAATTTTTAGAAAATTCGAAGGGCTTTAACGATTAAAATTTGGCAGTTCACATAATTTTCAAAATTAGTCAAAGAAGTACTTACTATTATGATCCTCGATGAAATTTTAAGCAGTTTCCTCAAATATAATGACCTTAATAATTTATATTTCATCTTGGATATTCGAGGCAACCTTAATGTCTTTTAACTAGCCGTATCCTCTCTTTGAGGTTATTTGATGGTTTGACGCTTCCTCTTGTAGAAGATTAAGAATCATTCTCTGATGAGATGCGCGAACCCTTTGTTCAACTGCTCTCATATGCAACTGTTTCATTTGATCTACTAACTTCAGTAAATTCAGAGTAGAGCTGGCTTCCTCGCCGTGGGCAACGCCATCCGTGTTCCGGCTCGCATCCTGGTCGGCCATCCTCACCTATGGGCTCCTGCTCTCTCAACGATGGTCAAAGGAAGAGTGAACTGACTCGGCAAAGCAGATCTGAGATCACTCGAAGGGGATTCCTGGCCTTTATATAGGAAAGGACATCAGCCTCAACATGTGATTCGAGTGATGTTAACTCCTAAAAATTCATTCTCTCCAGATTCTGTCACGTGGTAGCTCGAAACTTCTGTTACTTTTCTATTGATAAATCACGAAACAATACGAGCTGTTTCAACCATTCCTCTCGTAAATTTAGTGGGATATCTTTGTCTCATCGCGAGAACTGAACTTATCACTTCCAGCGCTTGAACTTGGTTCCCAAAATCTTTCATTAATCCTTGTGCGTAGAAAAGAGCTATTTATTGTCGTAAAGAAGTAGCTTATTAAATAATTATCGAATGATTAATATCAAATCGTATTTTTAGTCACAAAATTATTACAGTTCATGAAACATTCGAGTTGCCACGTGACAGTATGAGCAGAGAATAAGTCTGTTTTAGGTTCATATCCCTCGTGTCACGTGTTGAGGTGAATGTCCTCTCCAGATACAAAGCGTATTTTGAGGGATGCCAAAATTTGCTATCGACCCCTTTGCACAGTTCAGTTCACTCTTCATTGAATTATCGGATTTACGTAAGTAATACGTAAGTAAATCCGATAATTCAATGCTACATTTGCATCATTCATAACTTACTTTTGATAATATATATAAGTATATATATAATTTTCGAATATAGTATAAAATCATCAAATTTTACTCCTTACTTTTATTTTGACTGAGAGATGACGTGTAGATCTATAATCAGTTTGTGTGATATGCGGAAAAAATTAACATCGCCAAGAGGGATAAAACAATACTTCATTATGGAAGAGGCTTTAGGAATATTTGGCTGCCCCTAAGCACCAATCGTAACTCACCAATGGTTAAGTTTTTCTAAACCATTTAGCAATTGTTTTAGCTTCTTTACATATGAAAATATACGCATATATTTGTAATAATCAATACTCACTTGTATAGACTATCCCTACGGGCTTCTTTTATCGATTGAAATTTTATGAATCATCAAAGTGAAACATTATACAATGCTTTTTCGTCAGTATTAATTTTCTTATATAAATTAAGAGAAACCTCTATTAACTTCTATAAACTTATATATGTAGCATTCCTCAATAACCGATCACTTCTTCAAATCATAGTTGAAACATAGGCATAAAGTATTGGAAGTAGAATTGAGGCCGAAGTAAGAATAATTTTTTTAAAAGTTACGTCAGTATCCAAAGACCGATTCTGCCGCAAAAAAGTGGAAATTTCATGACACTTGATGGATATGAAGTACTCCATTAAGTAATTTCTTAAGTATTATGAGATCCAAGATATGAGTAAATATATAGAGCAGTACAGGAGAAGAAAATGCCCATAGCCCACGAGAAGCAAGATGAGGAAATTCCATGAGGAATGCTGCTATGACAATATTTGAATATATCAGATTTCTATCATAAGTACCCATAGAATTGGTTTTATAGGTAATTGTGCTGAAATATATACATGATAATCCATAATTTACCTCAATTATTTGTTTGATCAGTATTATATTTTAATGGACTTAAAATGGAATACGTCACCGATTGACTATTCGGTGTGTCAAAAGACAAAGATGGGATTCTTGAGAGTAATAGACGGAAGCATTGTATTTCATGGATGGTGAATTACGAACAAATTATTTCAACACTAACGTAATTACAAGAGAAGAAAAGATACATACAAACATTTATTATATACATATGCATCTATATTCTTGGACACATTACTATTATAATATTTTCTATATACAACTTTAAAATTTCATTACTATAAGAATAAACTTACGTATTATATAACTTTTCTCTTAGAGTAAACATTTCTTAAATTAATTTTTACATAATTTTTAAACCAATACTTAAACCTATCATTTTGGAAATATTAAGCTTCCTTAACTTAATTTAGTACATTATTTCTCTAACCTCTCCCTATTTATCTTCTTTCGTGTTTAAATTATCTTTCGGAGGTCAATTCTTGCGTTCTCCACCTCTATCATTAAGACTATTAATTAAAAAAATATATAAGAATGGAATTTGCATCACTAACACTAACTTAGAATTTCCTTTATACTTGCTCTAAGTGACTGATTTTCATTCAAATGGAGCTTTTTGTACTATTTCTAATTCTTGTTTAAGAATCATTAGCTCCAACACGTTAAATACACATCTCTATTCTCTATTCACTCTATGCCACGTAATATGTTCGCGAAAAATCACATTTTCATATCTCACCTTTTCAGTACACAGATTTACTCTCTTTTTCAGTGTCATCGAAGTACGATGAATGATTGTATGAAGGATTTTAAAGGAGTAGAATATGGCTTAAAACAACAACTTTATGCAATTTATTTATAAACTCTGTATTTTTGTCGTTATTTTGACCTCCTCCTTGTATGGGTGCTTGCTAACATCGTGGGTTATCTCTTAAAACCTTCATTTGAGAAGCTTTCTTTATCGCTCAAATCTTTCTGCTTAATGAGTGTTTATTCTTCAGGCACATTTTTAATACTGTTGTTTTTATGTTATTGTGTTTACAGTTTGTTCTATCGCTTCTCAGAGTTTAGGTGGATAAAATGATGTTTTCACCCAACATAACCACAAAATAAAAGAATGAATAATAGAGATTATACTTCAGTATTATTACCGCTTCATTACTCTGTTATTCTTTCAACTATCCTCAGTAAACTATATAGGATACTTTACCCAAGAGACGGAAAGATGGTCTCATATTGAAAATATCTGCAGATCAATATTTAGAAAATTTCTCGTAGATTCATTTTCCCTACAATCATATATAGTTGTTCCGTAGAAACAACTGAATATAATACGAATTGATATTAGCATCATATATTATATTCTATATTTTAAAGTTTTTTATTAAAATATGTGTAAATGGAAATGAGTTTCTCAGTTCTAAAGTTGATATATTATAAGTTAATGAGTTCGAAATATTGAATCAATTCTTTCGAATTTGGTATTAATAAGGGAACAAGAAGAAGTTTATTTTTGAATAAAACAAATTAATTTAAATGAAATAAATTTTTACCAGATCTATGGACGAATGATAATATATAATAAAAATAAATAAATACCAAAAATTCTGTCCGTCTGCAGTATAGATACCAATAAGAAGAATATTAAGATAGTAGGCTGTGTAAGAAAATGAATATGTAAATGATGGATTTAATATTACTTCATCGAATCAATTTCATAGAAACTCTGAACTCTGTCCAAGAACACTAAATACCCATAATTTTCCTTCCGTTGCCGTGGATAAGGATAAATATAGTAAGTACACAATAAACAAAACTATCAAATAAACGAATGAAATACTAATAAATTTATTTGCCTCATAAAATATTGATTGAAACATTATTGACCGTAGAATTAACATTATCTTTTATCATTATCAATATCAGACAGTTTCATCCTATACCTATACTAATCAGTAAACCATTTTAAGAAGGAAATGAAAATGCTCTAATTGCAAATTGTTAATCCAAAGTGAAGGCAAGAAAGATAATATAACAGATGACCATGTGACTGAAAAGGAAGGTAAATAAACCTGAGGAAAAAACAGTTGCGAAATACACCATAATGCCTTACGTGTGCCTAAAATAAGTGGAGAGCTAACATTATAAGTTATTCAATACCACTTGAATAAAATGAATAAAAAAGTCATTGTGTGTCATCTACAGGTCCATGCGTAGATTTGGAGTTTATAAAAGCATTCGAATGGAAACCTTTTGTACAGTTCTCCCCTTTCATATTTCCACATGCTGTCTACGAAACACATAACACACAAAACGTACCATGCGTGTATTTGAGATTGAATTACGATAAAAAAACCATCACTTTTATAAACAAGTAAAACAGTCTAATCGATGCATAAATAATGGATTTAATATAATTATTAAAATAAATGAGGTCGGATATTAACTCGAGATTTAATTTTACGTATTTATAGACGACAAACAAAGAAGTAACCAGGTCCTTAATTTTCATCGAAAAGCATGTGTCCGGAGACCAAATTTAGGTTATTGTTCACGTTTGAAATAAACAAGTCCAGGTCGTAAATATAATTTCCATTGTTTCTGTTTCCACGTGCATTAAACACGATCGAGATACGCTGAATGCTTCTTCCTCTTACGCACGCTTTCCGTGTTAAAAAAGGGTTCCGGGGTCAATAGCTGATATTGCTGAAAATAATTTCTGGTATTCTTCTGAAAATGAACATCCTCTGTAACATGCGATAATGTAAAATGCTACAAACTCGTTCTGTCCCAATACAGTCACGTGGAAGCATAGGTAATTTCTATTGACATTATATGAAACGATACCAAATAATTTAAAAAAAAAATTCATTTATGCTTTATTTGTCAGATCAAATCTCCTCTTTAAAATAAGTATCGTAATATCTTATATGCTTAATTGCTATCAATTGCGGATTTTTCGGTACTATATACAACCATTCATTATATTAATCAACAAATTACTTTAAAATTCAGAAAACTTTTTTCGATTTTTTCAATTTCAAATGATAATGTAGAGCTAAATTATCACGAATGATAGAAAAATAGAAAATATAATAGGATTCAAACAAATGTAGTGCGCTGAAGGGAGAAAATTCCACCTTTATGAAAAGTTCGACGCTATCCTAGCGATATGACGGAAAAACTGATGACAGTAACTCGTGTCAAATATTAACAAACAGATTCGGACAGAATTGGGAGAGAATAAATTCATAGCTTTTTCCATTCTTCAAATCATTGGCAGTTGTTCACTTCCCTAAAAAAACCCTCTTTCCTGAGCCTTAAAAAAATTGAAGCAACTCCTCAAGATATACAATTGTTATCGTCATAACGAATTTATTTATAATTTTAGAATTTGAAGAAATTTGAAGAAAAAAGAAGAAGAATTTCCGAAAGCCAGTAATATTTAGTCTATAATATTTAAGATAAGAAGCATTATTATTTGATTAATCCCTTTGGAATAATAAACAATATAAGAACCTCAAATCTTCAAAAATGACCTAATTTAATATTTGAAACCAGCCCGGACAAAAAATCAATAAAAATCACTCAAATTTCGATCTGCCACGTGACAGTTTTAGGGAAGAATGACTAAGGAGCAGTGAGCATCCCTAATTTCACGTGTTGAGATGAACAACCCCTCTGAGCATATAAAGCCCACGAACTCATTTCGAGAAATGCTATCGAATTTTGAATGCAACGTATTCATTCATCCTTTGACCATCATCGAGAAAGCATCTCTCAATCGTCGTATTCTCTCGAAAGATACTCATAGACTCGGATGTCATCTGCAAAAACAACTAAGCGCAGAAACCTTACGACCCAAGGCAAGAAGTCCCGCTTTGAAGACTCCGGAAAGACGCATGGTGGCGCAGGGAAGTTCGAATCCATTCCATACGTAGGCAATTAACTAATTTTTATTCGCATCTAATGTGAGGGAGTTTCCATATCTTACAGTTACTCGAACCTCCAAATACGAACAAAATCAGTAGATATTGGTGATAAAGGTACAGGCGAAAATGGATTACCTAAAAGGAGGTGTAAAATATTTAGGAGATCAAAATATCGATAACATACAGCAAGATATTGAAGAAATAGGTGACCGATTTACCGCTTTGAATATTGTGAGGTAAGGGTTTTGTATACTGATCTACCATTCAAATAGTGTGAAATGTCAAAGATTTATAACAGGACCAAATTGGTTTGTTGAAAAACTATAAATACGATGCACCGTTCAAAGTTTGCTAGTTAATATCTATAGAGAGACATTTAAAAAGAGATAATAACCTTCCTTAACCGCTAATCAGGTTAGGCGTTGTTCAGAATATTTAGATTATCAGGAGTTGCTATCCTATTCAGCAGTTTTTTATGATTAGTTAGTATGACGATCTAGAATATTTGAACCAGCGAAATCAACAAAGATGAGTGTCAGTTTTATTTATTTCTTTAAATCAACCTGCATGTTAATCAAGCTCTATAACCAAAATCATCAACTTTCAATAAAATTTTTACAGCAAGAATCAGCCCATTTTATGAATTTCAGGAATTTCCTGAAACTCATAAATATATTTCAACGGTTGAACCTACGTAAGAAATTAAGATATAAAGCTAAGTGTAAATTTAATTATAAATTGATTCCATTCGCTTGCAAAATCTTGATTTTTCCTTGGATCCATTGAAAATAAACTCTTTAGTGGGCATGATTATTGCGAAACCTTTAAAATGTGTATTTTATGATTGATTACTTACAAAAAAATTGAATAATACGAATTGAAATGATATTTGTGGTTCTTAAAATTCTCAATTTTAGACAGCAACATGAATTTGATTTGAATTTTTTTCTTCATCTCTTATTTTTCAGATTGATAAATACTGTTAATTAATCGAGAAAATGTCAAATGTAGACATAGAAGAGAAACTATGATAATCAGGAGGAAATGTTGTCTTCAAATTTATAATCCCATATGATAGCGACGGAAATTAATTGAGTATATGATTTAATATCAAATGGAGTAACTTAATAAAATCCATACTCAGGGATTCGTAAAAAAAATTACCTTGATCTTCATCATTTCTAATGGAACATTTATGCATACATTATGAATATGCTATCATATTCATAGAATATGATAACATTCTCTTTGAATTACTTATTCAGATTATAAAATTACTTATTTTTCTATACTTTTTCAGAATTTCTCCATTTTTTACCCATCTGAGGAGGAACCACTGTAGGAGTCCATGTGTTATTCGTACATGTACATTAATTTTATGATATTATATGTTTCATAAGGATTATATACCTTTAAAAATAATTGTATATACAACGTTTTGACTTCGACTTCAGAACCTGTAAAATTAAACAGCATTTTTAGAGTAAAAATACCGAAATGTTCATTTCTCATATACACACGATTTCATACATACACATATAAATAAGTACATTTATCAACATTATGATAAAATATTTAAACTTAAATATCTTTATTTTTCTACAAATTTGAGGGGATATGATTTGACAATAAAGAATATAACCTAAAAGTTCCATAATGAGCCTAAAAAATCCTTTCTACTTTGGAGATTACTTTCAAGTGACACCATAATGGCTTTTATGAGTTGAATGATATGACAATTATTATCAGACATTCTTTGCTCACTGTACATTTATTATAATTTTAAAAATATGCAGTACTTATGTGTAGCTGTGTTTGTGATATCTAGCATCAAGTGATAATTTTTATACAAAATATCGTAATACTTATAAAACAAATAATAAAAAACTGTAAGTAAAGATGGTTAAGGATCTTACTGAAAAGATTATTTCGTATTCTGGAAGGATATATAATCTTGGGAATGTAAGGAAATGTTTACAACACTTCGCGAAGGACAGTCATAGTGTAAATATCCTTGTATTACAAGAGGACTTAAGTGCTTAATTAATAATTAATCCAATTATGAACCTATTTCCGACTTTGATCATTCTTTGAAGTATATAAATTCCGTGGGTACGGAGAAATTACAAAAATGAACGGTTCAAACTAAATCTAACTTTTTGGTTTAAAATCTATGAAAATTAAGTAAGTTTCGGGCTACTATGTGATTGTGTTGGGATTGAACGAGTTTACAAGAGATTAAAATGTCCTGAACACATATGTCAGGTGATGTCCATTTTTATAATAAATACTAGGAACTTATTTTCGCAAATTTCGGGTGTTGAACCCGGAATCCTTAACCTTTATATATCCCAGTAAGCGTGCGTATAGCATTCGGTATATAACTTTTCACGTATAATGCACAGGAACAAAAGAAATTATATTTACGACCAGCTCTTGTTTATTCCAAACCAACCTTCTAAATTTAGTCACCGGATACGTGCTTTTGATTGAAAATGGCGAAATGAAATTTTGCACATTGTTACCTTTTTGCAGTTTTTCAATACATTCAACGGAATCTAAAGCAGTTTTTTAAATTTTTAAATGATATTCATGTATTCAAACTTGCTGTTTTGTTGAGAATCTGTACTCAATTCCTTATAAATTTGGTCACCGTACATGTGCTTTTCATTAAAAATAAAAAATTAGAATTTCTGATTGAATCATTGCATATAATCTCTATACAAAACAAACGAGTTAAAATCTAAGAACCATGGATTCATTCACCACCATAAGAGGATTATTAACAGAAAGTTGAGTTAGTGAATAATAATATATCGTTCTTTGAAACAATTTCTTCTCGAAACGTGATCAAGAAGCAATGAATTTATATTTAATTGAGTCACTAAGAGATATTTAAAGAATATCGATGTAAAGGGAATAGGATCACGATTGTATTTCTGACTATTTTATTGAAATGTATGACTTGAAGATATATATAAAACTTACGCATGCGCTTCAATGGTATTATAAGCATAATTATATGTTATTGAGCAAGAAAAAAGAGTTAATTTTTCTACGAGTTTATTATTAATTTGGATATTTTTAATATTAATATTGTCAGTTTCTCTTAGAGACAAGAGCTCTGAAAATTATGGAATATGATAGTAAATTTCGGAGTTAATCGTCTTCATAAAATTAAAATGAAATTGATTTCCAATTTCTATTAAATACTTATAAATTAGGAAACATTTTGATATGTAGTTAAATTAAGTAATCAGTCTATTGGTCTCACGGATATCTGTTTAAATAAGACAGCTATGGTTCTAAAGGTGCACCTTATTTATTTCTACATAAGCTTTGGAGTGAGGTTAGGCGAAAAGATCCTCTCTGGAGATATTGTGCATACATCAGATAGACAATTATGCATAAATATAGATATTGAAAATTCATCTGAGTATAAAGCATAGTTAGGAAGGTGTACAGAGAAAAATATTCTGTCTGTGCAGAAAATATCCTCGACTGATTGATATTGTAGATGAAGTAAAGCAAACGATACGGGAGATGGGAAGCGTAAAAATCCGCAAGAAAAGGTTATATGTTGGATGGTTATGTAAAAGCTAAATTTTCTAGCCGCTGAAGGATATATTCTTTAATTTGTAGTTTCTCGAGCTTCCCTCGTCTGATATGCATATGGTGGATTGGCTCTGAAAAAAGAGAGACAAAGAAATATTTTTAAAATCGGAAGATATATTTGAAGAGAGTTAACACACATATATGAGATGGAGAAAAATCTAATCTTTAGTGCAGGCATAAGTAATACTTCACGAATTTTATTATAATAATGAAACAATCAAGGAAGGATGAAAAGGATAAATATATTATTGGGTTCTCAAGTCAAAAGTTGTTCTAAAACTGATATAACAAATCTATGATTTCAATATTACTTGATAGTCTGTTGCCCATTGCTGGTTGTTTATACCCATCATATATTGCTGTGGTGAGCGACCAGATTATCCCTGGAGTTGAGTTGTTTTGGACTCGACTAATTAAAAGAAACGCATACTTATCGATTAGTTTGATAAGAAGATATGAATAAGTTCAATCTTATATTGTTAACTGGGTAAATAATTCTAATCCGAAATTGGACAGGAATTTCCATCTCAAAAAATTGTTAATATTTTTATAATATTACGAATAAATACAATTCAAATAAAGAAGAAATTTTTAGCTAGATATGCAAATTCTGCTTTCGATGTCTATACCATCAGTTCAATCATTCTTGCTTATCTCAAAGTTTTGGAACTTTGTATTAGATTAGGAATATTTAATATTTTTATGTCTATTAAAATTTTTGGTATAAACGCGATGATTAATTGTTACAATACATTATTTTACGAGTATCCGTGAATATTTTACGAGTCGGGTTGTGTTTACGATAAATTATAAATAAATAATAACAGCCGCATTGATTTGAGCTTTACAGTACAATACAATAATAACAAAACGAGTATCGTTCGCATAGAACAATAATATATTTTTCAGAGTACAATACTCACGACAATTTCTACGAACGATGACAATAGATACGAATGCGTCGGAGCTTAACTTACTGATTCTGATCAATCGGTGCCCCTACACGGTGGATGAGTAAGCAATTTTTTTGCTCCTGGATTCTCTGCTGCCTCAGAAGTTGTCTTATGTCCACTCGACTGCCTTTGGTCTGCAACTGCGCTGCCTCCCGCTCCTGACTCTCGATCACTAGTCGAAGCTTTTCCGTCTCCTCCTGCAAATAATTGAGAATCTCACTACGAAGTGTTTCGAGTCTACTTTTCTGAATTGGTTGAGTCTCGATTTCTTTCTCGTCCTGGTTCTCCGGAGACTCCTCCTCGGTCTCGGCTTCGCTGGTCCTGTCTGCCGCGGCCATCCTGCGCATTAGCTGCCCTGCGAACTGTGTGTACCGGCGGAGACAATGCCTCTTTTATAGACGAAGGTTGAATGAGGCGTAAACTGACTATATTCAGGAGTCGTTAGCAGATTTGGCATTCCTCAAAATAAACTCTTGTGCTTTTTATGGAGAACATCCACCACAACACGTGATTAGAGGGATGTGAATAACTAAAAACTCATTCGTTCCAACTATCTCACGTGGCAGCTTGTTACGTTTCTTTTGTAGTGTTTGAAATGGCGCTAATCGATTTCGGCCGTGCGTTTGGAAACTTTCCGGGTTTGTAATGAAAGAGAAGGAGATTTACTCGGTGTTTCTCCTTAATTGCGATCTTCTTTCCCACATACTAGTCATTTCTAGTATGTATAGTATTATTTAAGTTGAGAACATTTTAATTCGTTCTAGCTAGAATAAAAATTTTATAATAACAATTTTTTTCAATATTTTCTCTAGAAAAATATTCACTATTCACTGCGTATCATTTAGATATTATAGGCTGCTATTATATCTAAATACATGACACAATCAGTATTTTGTATTTTAAGGATCATTTCATTCGAGGTAATAATGGATAATAGAAATCGGGAAAAATTGAGATCATATTGGAAAAAATGAACTAAATGAAACCAATAAATCCGAAACGAAACCGAAATGAATCAAAAGCAATTATTGGTAAAAGTGAAAACTTACTTCGCTGGTTTGGATTTCAGGATAAATGTTCTGCACCGGTGTGGGTGTGCGGGATATAAGACTAGTGTGGTGAGATTCTACTTGTATATATAATGGAAGAATTAACGAATTCATTTCGATATTTTACGCAATTCATTAATCAAATAGTTTGAGGAAATATAGTAAAGGTGATTAGAAGATAAATAACAAAGATATTTGTTAGTGAGCGCGTACATTTTTAAAGTAGGAAAACCTCAAGCAACACTGAACACTGAAAAAATTAAGGCATTAATAATGACCATTTATAAGAGACCATTACATTTAATGACTCTATGTGTTTAAACGATACATTCAATAATTTTATTATATATATTATAACTCACTGCTTTTCTTAACTACCCCTTTAAATTTGTATCAAACACTTATTTTTTATTAATATAGCTTCATGGGGTTTAGATAACGTAAATCGAAGTTCATATTTGCGATACTTCTTTGCCAAGCAAGCATTGGAAAAGAAATAAATAGTTTTAATTAATTTTGTTTTTTAATCGTGTGAAATGTACCTCTCGTCGACATCTTATGTCACTCGCAGGTATACTTTAAGAATTGTCTGATATTTAAGTTAGTTTACATTAATTACTCAAATCTCTCCTAACGCTTTTTTCCGCTGAAATGTAGGACTTAGCTACGAACGTACTATGCTGAAAACAAATATTCATATTAATCTAAACATTCCTTATTATTCAATTTAAAGGTATATTATCGATTTTCAAATATTTAATGAAAATTACTTTTTTACTCTATTTCAAAATAATACAGAATACATTTTAATATTTAGAAAGGAATCGTTTTCCATAAATCATTCCAACTATTGTAATTCGGCGTTCCCGCGTCGTCTTTGGTTACTCGTCTCGTCACAGATGTCATCATTGATATGTATTTATTGATTTCAAATCGAGACTCCCTATTGAAATATCCTGGTTCTAGTGCACGTAATGTTGTCCTTTGAATACTTTGTTGAAATAAAGATGAAGATATGTCTTTCGAATTTGGATTAAGAAGTATATATATATGATGGATTGCCTTTTCTGCATATTAATGGATATCTAATTCTGCAATATATTTATTCCTAAATCTTACCCTGTGAATACAATTAATATTTCCTAATTGTTTAAGTTGGCCAAGGTTAAGATGAAGTTCCATTGTGAGATAAAAAAATGGAGAGTCATATAATTCACAAATAAAAACAGATTGAGAAAATTGGTAAATATAAAATACTACGTCTGAATATTAATATAAAAATATGGGAAATACATATTAAATTGATTCAAGTGTAAATACATAGATAGTAGTTTTATTGGATGACTTTTTTGAAGCGCTATTCAATAGCGAATTACATTACTAAGAAATTTATAACATTCAGCCTTGCTCTAAAAGTTTTAGTTAGTAGAATACTTATTTTTCTATAAAAGTATCCCTGTTTTCTTCTTCCTTTAACTTTTATATATTACTATAGATAGGCTGTGTTCAGAACGAAGAAAAGAACTAATGATGTTACAATTTTCGATGTACGAAATTTATATAAAATTTACGACACATATATAAGAACAATTTTATTTGTCCAATTATAGACCATATATATTTGTTGTATTATAGACCACAACGGGTTTAGTTTTTGTAGCCCATGTAAACAATTACGTTAGAGCTAAAATATAGGTCTCTATTTCTTTATTCTTTTCTATTAAATTAATGGTGGGGGAAGTATAATATAAAAGTTTGCAAAAGGCTGGTCGAAGTCGCCCCACAGGAAGAGGTATGATCACAACATGTGATATACATCAGTTCGGGCCATATGTCTGGGTTAATGGGCTAGAAGGCACACGATTGGACTTGAGGCTTCGGACCAGCCATTAAATCAATAAATAGATTGAGTACTTATGTCTTTACCATCGTTCCCATTCAGTATCCGATGACTTAAAATTTTTATGATCAAATGTATACGTTAAATGATATTTTTCAGGTATAACTATTAATTTTATCAATCCGTGATTAAAGTTCCTTCAAACCATCACATTAGTTTCTATATTTAATACATAAATAGCAACAGGAGACAAAATGAAACCATAATTTTTCTGTGAAATTTATTAATAACTTCCCAATATGAATTGAATAAAACTGCTATTAATGGTAGGAGTTAACTTATCTGCGTATGATAATTGTTAGCTTTTTAAATTAAAATAATAAGAATCAAAAATATCTTTTTTATTTCTGGTAAATTATAATTTATCCGTTATTCCCAATTATCAGTTGGCTATGTAAACTGTGTAATTAGATTTCTAAATAAAACAAACCATACTATCCGAAAAGATCGTTTTATTAAATTATCCTCATGTGACGAATTAAGTTTCTTTTTATAAAATAACAACTATCAAAAAATTTTTGAACCTAATTGCTTTAGAATTCAGATTAACTAAATTAATATATTACTGATATCATACTGAAGAGATACTGGAACTACATTAAAAATTTATTTATGTCAGGATTTGTCAGACAATATTCTTCTCTTTCAATCTCGCTAGAATCGCGAATTTTTCATAGATAATGCATAAAAAGTTACAATAGAATTGTTGGATTCAATTTCTAAGAATTAATTAGAGATAGAAATGTTTTATAAGGTAACACTATTCAGGAAATTATAAGGTTTTCAAATAAAATTGTTTTTAAATATTGGGGCCGATGAAATCGCCATTCTCAATTAACCTCCTTAGAAGCAAGGAACTTAATAAGAAGAAACATATTTTGATTGAGGTGAAATGGTTTCGTAAATTCCCTTTCATTCCTACAGACTCTCTTATCCAAAATCTCTTTCATATTCTGTTATTCCTCATAGTTACGATTGAGAATTTAATGCTTTTAATATATTACATAAATATTCATATTCTTATTTAATGAGCAAAGTAGTGATAAGAAAAAGAACAATGTTCTCCAACGAACGATAACTCCAACCTTCTTGAATACAAACAACTATAAAAGTATACAATTCCTGCATATAATTATTTTATTATCAAATATAAATAGGAAATATTAAAGACGTGAAATAAGACTTTAGTTTAATCTTTTATTGGTATATGTAGACTTTTCTCCTTAGGTTATTTGGAATTTTACAATAAAATATAAGGGAGCAAGTGCTATTTTTATTTTCAGAAACTGATTAAGCATATATAAGATCACATTATCATGATTCCTGAGTTAGTGAATACTTTATCACAAAGATAGAATTCTATCTTAGTGTACAAGAGTCTGAATCACAAAGCAAAGTCCTTGATTTTGCATCTCAAGGAAAACAAGAAAAGATTTATTATCCAAAACATTAATAAAATGGAAGATGATGATGAATGGACTCTCAAAAAATTGGGAAACACACAATATATTGAGTAAGTACTGCATAATTATACAGGTGAATTGAATAATATAAATGATCCAATAATTAAATAAACCAATTTTGAAAAACTAATTAACAAAAGATAGAAATTACTGCTGAAGGTCATCTACGAACTGTCAATCTTTCGCATGCCCGGGCGCATGGCTCGATCGAAGCGCATGCAAGGGGGGAAGGTGACGCGTCAGTTTGGATTGAGATAGGGCGAGGCACGGATTGTCACGTACTATCACCATATACATCAACCAACCGAAGCACATTCAGCTAAAGTAGCCGTTTTCTCAACCATGTCCAGCACCGACCCTATATCCAGCAATGAAAATTCAACGACCGGTGAGCAACTGAAAGGAACAGAATTTCGAGCAACCCAGACTGAGGCCCTGGCAAACTCCCAGATGACAACAGAGGATACTACGGAAGCAGGCGGCTCCACAAATACAACAGATGATGAGCTACTGGAAGGAAGAAGCCAAGCCTTATCACCTTCCTTAGAAGGGCAGGCAGCACAAAACGTGGAGGAAGGTCGAGCAGAGGGAGCCCAGGCAGAGCCCCTGGAAAACTCCCAGGCGACAGAGCAGAAAGCGCAATCGAGACCTACCAGGTCTCGGGTTGCAGAAATAACATTTGAAAGTTTGAGACCAACTGACTCACAGTCGGAGAATCAAAGCGATGATTTCGATTGTAGATTTTTAGTGGCAGAGGCGGTACTTGATATGTGTAAGACGCCAAGTTCTCAGCAAACAAAGAGCAGCTGGATGGAACGAGACAAGCCGTATTACCTTGCTCGAATGGGCCGGCAACACAGAGCATCGAAGAAATTCGAAAATCGGCCGTCCAGATTCTCGAGAAGAATCGCTCTTGTTGCCAACTCCCAGGCGACGATGGAACAGACAGCGGAATCCTCATCATCTGAGAGACCAGAATCAGGATTTGATTGGTCGAGATATCCTAATTTACCTTTTGAAGAACCACCCTCAGACATCGAGGTTTTACACTTGGCGAGTGCGGTACATTGTATGTTCACCAGCGGAATGTTCGGTACCCGGGATAGACAAGCGGCCAAATATGTCTTGGAATGCGTATCGTACTGGGAAAAGCTGAGAGACTTGGAGAAGGGATACGTCTACGCAGGACTACGCAGAATAGGCATGAACGGGGCATACAAATGGCGGGAGGCCGAATTAAAAGAGAGGTAAAAAATTAATAAGAGAGATGCTTTGGCATAATCCATTCACTCATATGAGATTCTATGGAATAAGGAGATGGAAAAATTTACACATAATATGCTGAATATTCCAGTTGATTCAATTGATTTGGAAAGAGATAAATATTTAAATTTCTGTTGCTGAGTACTCACATTGTTATCTGAGTAATCTTATTAAGTTCTAAAGTGGTTAATTTGCATCTTTAAAGTAAAAATTGATGTGCTGTTGATGTGTAATGGTAGTCTCTTATAATTCTTGGGACACCAAATATATTAACAAAAATGCATCTATTTGTCCAAATACTAAATTAATCTGTATGTTTTACATATTGTGAACAGCATTAGATCGTTGAGTCCTTGAATGTTCAAACAGTAAATTGAGCCATAAATATTGTTAGACTGAGTTGACTGAGTTTATATTTCCAAGGGAGAAATTATTTTATATTATGCATTGCTGAGGTTTGGAATTTAAAGTAACCGCTACAGTTTCTTGGAATTAAATTGATTCAAGAGCAAAAACAGAATTTCTTTTTTATTTTATATTTTCATTATATGTATTGAACTATTTTTTGACTCTATAAATAATTTTCAAACTATCTTATACATGTACTTATCGACAGTGTTAAGTTAAATCTACATTTGCGTTGTTTGATACTTAGAAACATGTTTCATCAACTAGCTCATATAAATACTAAATACTAATACTAGCTAATATAAAATTATTAATTTTTTATTTATATAAAAAGGTGACATTTATGTTTTATATTTTTGATACCCATTGTTTAGTAGAATTTATATACAATTTATCGATCGATGTTTCATATGTATTGTTATTTATATTTGTATGTCTTCTATTCTTGGTTTTTGTATACCACTGTGTTTTATATTCATGCTCATATTTTATCAAAAAACATGCATATATGTATTTTCATTATTTGGTAATTTCTCTGAAAAGATCAAAATTATGTTATATATTTTTGATACGTATTCTTCATGAAGTTCATCAATCCTGATATGTTGTTTAAATGTTCATCAAATTTAACCAATTATAATTTTTAAATAAGAAAGCGTTTGATATGAAGGTCATGGTGTTAGTGTATAAGGATATTAAATTATTGACAATAATCAGTTTACTCTTTATTTCAGATATTTGGAAATTTTTGGTATTTTTTAGTGTTAACTTACTCCAATTATTCTTGTTGCCCGAATTAGAAGCAATTTTTTAGTATTTTTTAATTTTCATTTCGAAAGATTTATCTAAACCTTGACATAAAATGTATAACTGTCTGTAATCTCATCTTATGAGCATGTGTATTCATTGTTTGAGAAATAAAACTGAATGTTAAATGTATATATTTATATCTGACTAATTTCATTTTATTTATTGTTAAGTTTAATTTGATTGAAAGATGATATATCCTAAAAAGTATAATATTCTTACTAGTTTAATTTATAAAACTAAAAATTACAAAGCAATGATAATATATTATAGATTGATATTTACTTCATTTATTTAGGAAATATTCGGTCGGGTGAGTAACCATTATTTATTTTGAATGAAAATTTCATCAAACATGATGATGCATATTAAACCATTTGACTTTTAAGAACATAGAATGCATTCATCCAGAGTTAGGAGAATCCAATCCAAGCATTCCTGTTCTTTCAAGTCAAGGTTAAATCATATTTTAGACTAGCATTTAAGAAAATTGTATTTTGTTAAAACTAATAAATAATGAAAAAGTAGAAAAAAGTTCTGAATGAAAATAAAAGATTCTAATTTCACTTTGTACAGTAATTCTGTAAATATCAGCATTGAGCATTGATAAAATATTTTATTCTTGAACAAAATAAACTGTGGAACAAAATCGATAATACTGAAGTAAAATCTAGTAGCTTCTTATTGGCTCTGTAAGAATTTAAAAATTTAATTAATTCACATTTTTTTCAAACTATGAATTTTAAAACCTCATGCTGATTGTGAATAAATATTTTAAATGTAACCAAAGATTAGATATAGATATAGAGTGTAATAATGAATATGTAACACAACAGGAATAATGTATACCATTTAGACGTATATTAAAGTAAATGTTTTCAAATAAAAGACCTAAATGTGAACTAAGTAAACACTGTAATATTCTTTGTAATCACATTGCATTTAAGTTAACTAATAGGTCTATGGTGCTACATAATACATTATTTTCAGCTATATTTAGGGTAACATAATGTAAACTTAAAATGTACTTGTTATATAAGAGAAAATTCGTTCGCACAGTTCTAAATGTTAATTCATTTCAATAACTAAAAAAAGTAGACAATACAACATATAGTATCAGTGGTGAGTTTTTGATGGATATTGAAATTATTATTCATACGTTATTTAATCAAATGAACGAGGCAAAGAATAAAGCCAGTAAAAATATAAATTCAAGGTAAGCCAATAAAACCGTTCCTCGTATCAAGGAACAACGCATGAATAAATTTGCTAACAGTATAGACCCAACATGTCAATTACAGTGACTGAGTAAATGATAGTGATTTTGTCAAAAAGCTGGTCTAAGTCATCCCACATTACATGGTTATTTATTGATAGTGCTTCATTTTTAACCATATTAGAGAACAATACATCATTAATTGTAACGTATTCAGAAATATTGTTATGTTATTACAATATGTTAACGGTCATTTTAAAGTTAATATTTACTAAAATGTATTTAATTTAAATTGACTACATTTCATTACAATACATTTCATGCTTTTTAATTATAATATTATATCTTTATTTCAGATCACTTTGATTCGTATTATGGTTTATATTGATGAAAATGCATTACGTTTAATTAAACGCAGTATCCACATTCTTTTGTAAATGCCATTTATTAGATCACTATCTAAGTGCCATCATTCTGTACACTAAAATATTCGAGATGAATTGTTACCTAATTCAGATTTTTTTTTAAATGTTCGATGTGTTCAAAAGTTAAAAGTTAATTTGTACTAAATTTGGGAGGAGACTATAAAGATGATATTTAAGCCCTCCCATGGAATTAGCATATGGTTTCAAATTTTTAGTCATGGTAATTTTGTATAATATTAAATAATAGTATATTCATCGGTTATAATTAATGAATTATCAAATGAAAGTTATCTTGAATTGGTACAGTTAAAAATTGTTTATACATACTCAAATGTCTTTCTATGCTTTCATATATAGTTATTATATTTTTTTGAAATACCCCTGTATAATATTCATTACGGCTTTATACACGGATTTAAACTTAAAGGTTTGTTAGGCATTTTTCAAATCAACATCAAACAGAATTATATCTGAGTTTATCTTGCTCATTTGCTATGCATATTCTGCTCCAGGTATACTTCATAAAATTAATAGCCATTCATCCTTTTATCCAAATCTCTGTGCTGTTAAAAATTAGGAAATGATTATATTTGTGTTGTACTGCTTGATCCCGCTATTAATTATAAAAATATTGGATTGTTGCTGGTGGGGATCAATGACATTATAACCTTCTATTGAAAAGAAAACACATTATCCTGGCTATTCAATAAATTCCTTGGTTTAAAAAATATTTTTCACATTTTAGTATTTGTTGATGAGATAAAATTTAAAGAAAATTAAAAGGAAATAAATCTACCATTTTAATGCGATTAGTGATTAATTAGTCGATTTTGTAGGAATTGAGTTTTTAGGGCACGTAACTGTAACTTAATAAATAAATTTTCAAGAAATTATTCGCTCATAGAAGGCGTTAGAAAATGCACGGTAAGAGTAAGAAAGGCATATTCATTGTACCATCCCCAACGTGGTAAAATTATGGTGACAGTTTGGAGGAATTTTTTCATAAGAAGCGTAATGGCAACGCATCTTGAAAAATATCAACAGAATGAATCGTATTTAATATCATTACAGTTAGTTATCGCGTGCATACTGGGCAATAGCATTCGACCATAAATAGTCGGGCAATTCAATCATATGTTGGCTGGTCCGAAGCCTCAAGTCCATTCGCGTGCCGCCTGGCTAATTAGGCCCGAACTGACGTATGTCACTCAGTGATCATACCTCTTCTTGTGGGGCGACTTTGACCAGCCTTTTGCTAATTATTTATACAAACCTCATGTTATAGTAACGCTCGTTTCCATCTTTTTTGTTATGCATTATGTTTGGCTACGTTAAGCTCCTAAATGTTTGAAAAAATTTTAAAAGTAGAGATAAGTAACTTAAAATTTTAATGTTTTTTTGAACAAAATAAACGGTATAAAAATGAGAAAACGAAGTAAACAATAAGGCCGGTAAAAAAGTAAATTCAAGGTTAGCCAAGAGAACCGTTCCTCGTATCAAGGAATAGCGCACGAATAAATTTGCTGACAGTATAGACCCAACATGTCTATTACAGTGAATGAGTAAATGATAGTGATTTTGTCAAAAAGCTGGTCATAGTCACCCCACTGCAGAAGAGGACTTACGTCAGTTCGGGCTAAGTGTTCTTTGACTTTTTCGCCCGATTGGACACAGGAGGCATCGGACCAGCTCAAACGTAAAACTGCGAAGGTTGCATATATATGTACTCAAGCTGCAGCTTTGTTTAGCTTGCGAGGACTAAATTTATGCTCCGTATTTCATGAAGCTGCTACTCATTTTACGAGGCGTTTTATTTTTTTATATTTTACTAATGATCTGGAACCTCAAACAGTCAAACACTTCAATGGAATATTTTCTATAACTTATTGAATTAAATTGGCATCACTCCAGTTCAACGAATTACATATTTTTAGTTCAATTTCATTGATTCTTACGTCAAATACAAATGAAGCCGTTAAATTTAAATGTGAATTTGAGAGAGCTGGTAAATATATTTCATAAATTTATATAATTAGGCCATAAGAAATATATTTAATTTTATACATTCAAGGAACGTAGCATTAAACTGTAAACATCCATTCATTTATTCATTCAATATAGCTTATATATAAATTACAGCATACATTATGTTGAATTAATTCAAATTAATATGTACTATAATTAAATCACATTAAAATGACTACATTCCAGTACAATGTATTGCATGCTATTGTAAGTTCAATTTCATCTATCCTCAAATTAACCGTAAAAGTGGCTGAAAACATAAGATCACATTAACACCTTCTATTGAAAAGAAAACACATTTTTCTGGCTGTTTGATGAATTCCTTGGTTTAAAAAATATTTTTCACATTTTAGTATTCGTTGATGAGATAAAATTTAAAGAAAATTAAAAGGAAATAAATCTACCATTTTAATGCGATTAGTGATTAATTAGTCGATTTTGTAGGAATTGAGTTTTTAGGGCACGTAACTGTAACTTAATAAATAAATTTTCAAGAAATTATTCCCTCATAGAAGGCGTTAGAAAATGCACGTTTAGCGTAGGAAAGGTATATTCATTGTGCCATCCACAACGTGGTAAAATTATGGTGACAGTTTGGAGGAATTTTTTCGTAAGAAGCGTAATGGCAACGCATCTTGAAAAATATCAACAGAATGAATCATATTTAATATCATTACAGTTAGTTATCGCGTGCATACTGGGCAATAGCATTCGACCATAAATAGTCGGGCAATTCAATCATGTGTTGGCTGGTCCGAAGCCTCAAGTCCATTCGCGTGCCGCCTGGCTAACACTTAGGCCCGAACTGACGTATGTCACTCAGTGATCATACCTCTTCTTGTGGGGCGACTTTGACCAGCCTTTTGCTATATATAAATTACAGCATAGATTATGTTGAATTAATTCAATTGAATATTTACTATACTTAAATCACATTAAAATGACTACATTCCAGTAGAATGTATTGCATGCTATTGTTAGTTTAATTTCATCTATCTTCAAATTAAACGTAAAAGTGGCTGAAAACATGAAAATATATATTCGAGTTGTCATATAAAAATATGCTGTCATAAGAGTATGCATTTACTTAACAAATCATGTTGTTAGATAAATTTTTACATTTTATTAAGAGAGGTTTAAAATAATTAAAACTGAATGTGTATTTTAGAAAGAACTTAAAAGTATCATGATCTACCTGTCTAAGTTATCTACTAATGCGATAAAAATGAATCAACGATGCAACAATTTCATGAAAGTGAAACTTTTTCAAGCAACATAAAGCAACGTATAATAATTAATATATCTGTAATTCGGACTGATTTGATTGACATCATGGTTTATCTTAGATAAAAATGCATTCCATTCTTCGTGTGAAGAGAGGCAAGCACAACCAGATAGTGATTGGTTGAGATTACGTCAAAAAGCTGGTCAAAGTCACCCCACTGCAGAAGAGGAACGCTCACTATGTGAGTCGTACGTCAGTTCGGGCAATTATTATTCGGTTCATTATTTTTAGCTCACGAATGGACACAGGAGGCTTCGGACTAGCTCAACTGTCTTTACGCGAAAGTGGCATATATATGTACTCAAGCTGCAGCCTTGGCTTGTTTGCGAGGACTAAATTTATGCTTCGTATATAGTGAAGCTGCTACTTACTTTACGACGCATTTAATTTTTCATATATTACCTATGATCTGGACCTTCAAACAGTTATTTTAATTCAATTGATTATTTACTTTAATATATTTAAATTAAATAGACTATATTTCAGTACAATATATTTCATGCTACTTTATTATAATAATATTTCTTTATTTCGGATTGCTTTGATTCATATAACGGTTTGATGAAAATGCATTACGATTAATTAGATATTGCATGCTATTTTAGTTCAATTTAATTATTCTTACATCAAATTATGATAGCTTTGAAAAGCTTCTGTTTAAAACTGAATCTTTTTCAAAAACAACTTAAAGCAAAATTCAAGCAATGTATCTGTTGTTCGGATTACTTTAATTTTTATTCGTCTTTATTTACTTTGGATAAAAACTTATAACTTATCTCCCATCTCTGATAAAAATATATAACTTATAACATCTACAATCCTAGGCGACATTCAACGAAACCATCTGAAAGTCGGATAACATCGATTTATATCATGGTTAATATGTAATTTTATTGCTTAAGTTATTAAAGATCTTGAAATGAAGAATATAAGTTACCTATATTCTTTTCGTAAACGATTTATTGAATCCGTGTCAATGTCTTATCTTTCAGTATCCTAAGAACTATTCGTGAATTGATACCTTATTTGCAATCATACATAAAATTACCTATGTGCTAAAAGTATTTTTTCTTTTATTGGAAAGAAACTTTTACAAGAAATATTTTAAGACCGCGCAATACTAAATATATTGTGTAAGTTTTAGTATTATGTAATTCAATATATTTTTATAAATATTTTAACCTTTAACGATAATATCCATACATAGCGTAAATACTCTTAGAATTCCTTAATTGAAATTTTTAAAATTTGGCCAAATTCAATTCATAAACTTCAATCATTTACGGGTCGTACGTCATCAAACATTGTATTGATTTCTAGTTAAGGATCTTAAAGCAGCAATACTGTTTCTATACGCAGTAAAGTTTTAGTAATTTTTTGAAATAAACTTGAAATAATTTTTACCAATTGTAGTATTGCGGTTGAAATCTGGCTGATTGGGCAACAGTAAAAGGCTTATTCATGTAAAACTCGTTCAAGAATCTTTAGATGTTGTTCCGCCTAATACGAAATTTTCTTGCGCCCCCGGTCTCTACTATATGAAACACATGGTAGAGTTCCCTCTTAAGACGCTCTGTTTCCCCTTCAGACGAAAGTATTGCTCGTCCCCATTTGCTTTAAAACACGCTTTATGTCTGTTTACTCAACCACAATTATATTATGTAGTCTGTATTACCTTGGTCTTTTGCCTTGCTCTTAAGTTTGTGATGACTTAAATCCTGAGAAGGAAAAATAAGCACCGCAAAATAGAATAATCAGCATATATCTTTGGAGGTGATTTTATATCTAAAATAGAATGATAAATATCCCTACCATGTTACCATTAGTATAGTGCCATGCGAAACGCGAAATACAACGTGGGATGTTCCTTCATTTGTTTATACGATTCCTAAAAATATCGCCTTTAGCTGATTAACATTGCAGTTTTACTGATGTGTTTGGAGGAGAGAGCAGAAAGTGCATAGATATCGTTGCGTACTTACGTGCATACGTAAACTGGGTATCTTAATTTTTTTATCCTTTATTTCTGAAATCTAATTTATAAGTAATTTTTATTATAATTTACGTAGTAGAATGTCAAAAAAATTATCTTTTTTGCTTTTTTAACTAGTATATTTGCGTTGAATGGATTTTTGGATTATTCAGCACCAATTTCGCCAAATAGTCCTTATTTAGAAAATTATATCTATTTCTATATCTATATTATATTTTATAATTCCCTTACCTAATTTATTTCTCGTGAACCTAAAAAATAAGAACAGATTTAAAAAAACATTTAAATGAAAACCCTTCATTGATATATACATAAAATATTTTCTGACAGTTTGAGGGATGATAAGCTATTTAACGTAACATCGAGTAAGTATATGCCCAAAAAATTAGAATCACAATTGAATCTGATGCGCTTAATTTATTCATCGCGGAAAGCAAAGCTTCATTCTCGAGAGTATATATACAGCATCTACTCGCTCTGTGAACGGGCTGCTCCGATATCTCTTACTTCCATTCGTGAGCAAAAAAACCTTATGGAGCAGATTTTCGCCCGAACAGACGCACGACTCACATGGTGAGCGTGCCCCCTCAGTAGCGAGGTGACCTAGAGCAGCTTTTTGCTGGATTTTATAAGATATTTTTCGCACTTTAATTTTATAGTTAGCTAATCGGTCGTCGTATTCGGCATCCTGCAAGGTATGTGACCGTAAATGCGCACTTGTATTTAAAGTTGACTACCCTTAAGGATACCAAGCTCGTTGAATATCAATAAGAATTCAATTCTATTCTAAATCTTTTTGTTAAATAATTTCGAATGACCCAAAAAACCTCTACGTCGGACAGATTAATGCGTATTGCCTCGGGTGTTTCATGCTTCTTGTTTCCACAGCTCGGTTGAAGCAAAGTAGTGAATCGTACACTTACCAAAGATAAAGGCATGAGATAAGACCTTGAGAGGAAAGGGTTAGTCATGCTCGCCTCAGAATCAGCTGAACATTCCCAGACATATTACGTAATAGCGAAAGATAAAATGAACTTTCAGATAGATAGTAAATTTTTTCATTCGTTAAATTTAATTAAATAAATTTGTTTGATTACAACGTATTAAAATTTTAAATAAATTATCTCTGCTTTTAAAATTTTTTTCAAACCTTTAGAGCTTAACGTAGCCAAACATAATGCATAACAAAAAAGATGGAAACGAGCGTTACTATAACATGAGGTTTGTATAAATAATTAGCAAAAGGCTGGTCAAAGTCGCCCCACAAGAAGAGGTATGATCACTGAGTGACATACGTCAGTTCGGGCCTAATTAGCCAGGCGGCACGCGAATGGACTTGAGGCTTCGGACCAGCCAACACATGATTGAATTGCCCGACTATTTATGGTCGAATGCTATTGCCCAGTATGCACGCGATAACTAACTGTAATGATATTAAATATGATTCATTCTGTTGATATTTTTCAAGATGCGTTGCCATTACGCTTCTTACGAAAAAATTCCTCCAAACTGTCACCATAATTTTACCACGATGTGGATGGCACAATGAATATACCTTTCCTACGCTAAACGTGCATTTTCTAACGCCTTCTATGAGGGAATAATTTCTTGAAAATTTATTTATTAAGTTACAGTTACGTGCCCTAAAAACTCAATTCCTACAAAATCGACTAATTAATCACTAATCGCATTAAAATGGTAGATTTATTTCCTTTTAATTTTCTTTAAATTTTATCTCATCAACGAATACTAAAATGTGAAAAATATTTTTTAAACCAAGGAATTTATTGAATAGCCAGGATAATGTGTTTTCTTTTCAATAGAAGGTGTTAATGTGATCTTATGTTTTCAGCCACTTTTACGGTTAATTTGAGGATAGATGAAATTGAACTTACAATAGCATGCAATACATTCTACAGGAATGTAGTCATTTTAATGTGATTTATTATAGTAAATATTAATTTGAATTAATTCAACATAATGCATGCTGTAATTTATATATAAGCTATATTGAATGAATAAATGAATGGATGTTTACAATTTAACGCTACGTTCCTTGAATGTATAAAATAAAATATATTTCATATGGCCTAATTATATAAATTTATGTAATATATTTACCAGCTCTCTCAAATTCACATTTAAATTTAACGGCTTCATTTGTATTTGACGTAAGAATCAATGAAATTGAACTAAAAATATGTAATTCGTTGAACTGGAGTGATGCCAATTTAATTCAATAAGTTATAGAAAATATTCCATTGAAGTGTTTGACTGTTTGAGGTTCCAGATCATTAGTAACATATAAAAAAATAAAACGCCTCGTAAAATGAGTAGCAGCTTCATGAAATACGGAGCATAAATTTAGTCCTCGCAAGCTAATCAAAGCTGCAGCTTGAGTACATATATATGCAACCTTCGCAGTTTTACGTTTGAGCTGGTCCGATGCCTCCTGTGTCCAATCGGGCGAAAAAGTCAAAGAACACTTAGCCCGAACTGACGTAAGTCCTCTTCTGCAGTGGGGTGACTATGACCAGCTTTTTGACAAAATCACTATCATTTACTCAGTCACTGTAATTGACATGTTGGGTCTATACTGTCAGCAAATTTATTCGTGCGCTATTCCTTGATACGAGGAACGGTTCTCTTGGCTAACCTTGAATTTACTTTTTTACCGGCCTTATTGTTTACTTCGTTTTTTCATTTTTATACCGTTTATTTTGTTCAAAAAAAAACATATTAAAATTTTAAATTACTTATCTCTACTTTTAAAATTTTTTCAAACATTTAGGAGCTTAACGCAGCAAAACATAATGCGTAACAAAAAAGATGGAAACGAGCGTTACTAAAACATAAGGTTTCTATAAATAATTAGCAAAAGGCTGGTCAAAGTCGCCCCACAAGAAGAGGTATGATCACTGAGTGACATACGTCAGTTCGGGCCTAATTAGCCAGGCGGCACGCGAATGGACTTGAGGCTTCGGACCAGCCAACATATGATAGAATTGCCCGACTATTTATGGTCGAATGCTATTGCCCAGTATGCACGCGATAACTAACTGTAATGATATTAAATACGATTCATTCTGTTGATATTTTTCAAGATGCGTTGCCATTACGCTTCTTATGAAAAAATTCCTCCAAACTGTCACCATAATTTTACCACGTTGGGGATGGTACAATGAATATGCCTTTCTTAAGCTTACCGTGCATTTTCTAACGCCTTCTATGAGCGAATAATTTCTTGAAAATTTATTTATTAAGTTACAGTTACGTGCCCTAAAAACTCAATTCCTACAAAATCGACTAATTAATCACTAATCGCATTCAAATGGTAAATTTATTTCATTTTTATTTTCTTTAAATTTTATCTCATCAACGAATACTAAAATGTGAAAAATATTTTTTAAACCAAGGAATTTATTGAATAGCCAGGATAATGTGTTTTCTTTTCAATAGAAGGTTATAATGTCATTGATCCCCACCAGCAACAATCCAATATTTTTATAATTAATAGCGGGATCAAGCAGTACAACACAAATATAATCATTTCCTAATTTTTAACAGCACAGAGATTTGGATAAAAGGATGAATGGCTATTAATTTTATGAAGTATACCTGGAGCAGAATATGCATAGCAAATGAGCAAGATAAACTCAGATATAATTCTGTTTGATGTTGATTTGAAAAATGCCTAACAAACCTTTAAGTTTAAATCCATGTATAAAGCCGTAATGAATATTATACAGGGGTATTTCAAAAAAATATAATAGCTATATATGAAAGCATAGAAAGACAATTGAGTATGTACAAACAATTTTAACTGTACCAATTCAAGATAACTTTCATTTGATAATTCATTAATTATGACCAATGAATACATTATTATTTAAAATTATATAAAATTACCATGACTAAAAATTTGAAACCATATGCTAATTCCATGGGAGGGCTTAAATATCATCTTTATAGTCTCCTCCCAAATTTAGTACAAATTAACTTTTAACTTTTGAACACATCGAACATTAAAAAAAATCTGAATTAGGTAAGAATTCATCTTGAATATTTTAGTGTACAGAATGATGGCACTTAGATAGTGATCTAATAAATGGCATTTACACAAGAATGTGGCACTTTACTGAATGATGGCACTTAGATAGTGATGATACTTTAATAAAATAATGAGTTTAATTAATCTTCTGAATTGACAGTTGATAACTTCGTCTTTGAATGATTTTTACATTTATAAAAATTTGAAAAAATGAAATTCAAGAAAGAGTAATTATATTCTGGTAATGATGGTATATCTTAATTTCTTAACTAACACTCTCTTGACCTAATCAAGGATCCTCCACTCCATTAATATGTCATTTCTCTCTCTTACTATGCATTATGCTCTTAAAAGTTCATTAAATGTTCCCCATGTAAGAAAAGCTAATCCTAATATTTTTATACCTAAAAACCCAATTTATTAAAAACTTGAAAGCCTTTCTGAAATGTTTAGTTTTCAATCTGGAAAATAACAAAATTTTATATCTTCTCCAGAATGGCTAATACCGAAATAAGTCAAAATGAAGTGCTATATTCTGACAGGCACCTTAATTTTTCTCTTGATAGCAAACATGATTTATGAGATATTTTATTTAATTGTTTATTGGTATAGGAAGAATTTTCTACTCAGGTCATCTGATATATATTGAAATCAAATATAAGAGAGGATGTTTTTTTTATTTATTTTTTGGGTATGATAAAGTATATATCACATTACTATAATTAATTTCAACTATTAACAATTTTATATTTATCCCTATGACAGAAGAATATTCCAGTGTAAAAGATTTGAAGTACCATACAATTTTTCTTGATTATGCATCTGAATTAAGGCAAAAAAGAGTTGAGATACAAGATTTATAAAAAGAGTGGATGACTGTTACAAAAAATATCAATTTCAAAGAAAATGATAATGAATTGAGCATGAGAGATAAATGATTGTAAAACACATATTATAAGTGTCACATAAATATCTGAGGGACTTCACTAGTGTATATTTTCTTCTCGTAAAATAAAACTATTCATGCAAAAATCATCAATAAAGGATGCAGCAGCAGTTATACAGAATGGTGATGATGTTTTGCTAACTATATACTTGACTTCCTTAGGGCCTTAGAGATGATATTATAACTATCATAATTAAAAAATATAGTATAATTATATGTCATAATGAGTAAAATCTTTAGTACCATGCTTCCTTTTATAAGATGCGAGGAGAATGAGGATAGCATCACTATTGACCTGGAGTCACCTACAGCATGATTTCTTTGAGCTGTAAAAGCCTTCACTCAAAACTGATATACAAGTAAAAATTATTCTATAAATAACGGAAAAATACTGAAAAATCTATACAGGAATGGAATTTTTATTATAAGAAATATCTTATTTCTTACTAACTAAGAATTTTTTGCAACTAGAATGCTAATGCTAAAAAAAATACGATAACTGTTAAGAAATATTTCTATCGCTATACTAAAAAGATTAGTTAAATTAGTCAATCTGAAAATGTTAAATTGTCACCAATTATGAAATTTATAGGCCTTACAATAGAATGTGAGGTGTAATGAAATCATTATTTTTCATCATTAATCAAAAACTCAATGCTCTGTTATAATTTTATAAGAAACAAAAATCAATAAGATTTAAATTTAAACTTCTTTCAATGATCAGAAATATTTATCATATTTAAAAATATTGAGTAAGTTTATAAACTAAAGAACTTTAAGTCACGATGTTTTCCAAGTATTTGAAGTTTTTAAGGAATAAATATTTAGTCATTTATTTAATTAGTATTTATCTTACCCTGCAATTCCATCAAATTACTTTGTAATCTCTAGACGTAAAAGTAGTTAATAATGGACAGATGTTCAGTGAACAAAAATAATGATGTTCTGAAATTATTTTTTACATGCAAGTACAATTTATAAAATGAATGAGTCACTGAAGGAAAAGTTCACACAATTTTGAACTTATTGGAGTAATTTTTTTCTAACATTATAATTATACATACAAAAACTCAAAAGGTAACAATTTCAGATCTTTATAATGTTAAGTTTTGGTTACATAAGCAGCACTGTTGTTATTAAAGATATACCTACACATTCTATTTTGGATTTAAATTATAACATATTAAGGACTATGGCAACTTCCCCTTACATAGACATATCAAAGAAAAGATTCCGCTACTAGATGAAATAATTAATTTTTATCTGAATGGATAAAATACATTTTTTTAATCCATCTGGTATGACACTTTTTCAGTATATTACAACTAAAATTGATGTTTGTTATGCCTCAAATTTTTATTAATAATTTTATCTAAATAATAACAAGTACTAACCTGCTCAATTATTTTAAAGCTACATACCTCAGCTTCAAGTGCTTCTTTTTTAACCATGTAAACATTTGTGACAATTATAGTCTAACATAGAATTCAAATGAAGCACCAAGCACATCAAAGGATTCGTCATTAATTCATTTTTCATCTTTATTTTAACAAAGACAGTAACTTAAGACCTTTTATTTTCCTTGATTGTAGCTATTTTTTGTTTAAATGAATTCATACACCTCAGAGAATCAATCAAACAGTATACACATTACATGAATTGAATACACTATAAGATAGTTTTTATCATTTCAGTTAATGATTTTGAAATAATGCATGTCACTCCCAAAAAAGACAAATGGCATAAGATTAAATGTAGATGTAAGGGCTCCCAGGAAATGATGGATTTTTATGTACACGTTGTAATAAAACTATGCCAAAGGAAAAAAGGCTAGGGATCCATGTGCATCATAATCTACATCTATATATGTACCCTGCAAGATGCACTTCGGAGCATAACAGCAGTTAGACTCTGAATTATTATTTTCATGATACGTGAGTAGAAACATAGAGAAATATTGAGGCTGCTTGTTTTTGTATCAATTTCTCTATTGTAGTAGCGTTGTCCGAAAAAATTAACAAATAATAATAATTTCAGCCAACCTTTCTTTCAAAACCGTCCCCTCCTCTTGGCCGGGCGCATGGCTCGATCGAAGCGTATGCAAGGGGGGAAGGTGACGCGTCAGTTTGGATTGAGATAGGGCGAGGCACGGATCGGATCGTCACGTACCAGATCCATCAACCAATCGAAACAAATCCAGCGAAAGTCGAAGCTTCTTCAGTCATGTCCATAAGCGAGGCTACCCCCAAAGGTGAAAATTCAGCGGGATGTGAACAACTGGAAGAAGCAGAATTTCGAGCAGAGGCAGCCGATGTAGAGCATCTGGAAAGCTCCGAGATGGCAACAGAAGATATTGCGGTATCAGACTGCTCCACATCTGAGATGCCCGAACTAACGTATGAAGGACCAAGACGTACTCGCATTCCCACAGACAGCGAGGTATTACGGTTGGCGCATGCGGTACATAATATGTGCCACAACGGACTGTCCGGTTCTAGGGACAGAAAGGATGGTGAAACGAGAAGCTGGAAGGAACGAACCAGGCCATATCACCCTTCTCAGAAGAGCAGGCAACAGAGATCACAGAGGAGGCAATCGAGGTCCTGGAGACGGGGGATACCTGTTGAAAACTCCCAAACCACAGGTCAGGCAACGACACCGGAATCCACTACATCTGAGATGTCAGAAGAAACACGTGAAGGGCCCGGTGAATCGAGGAAATACTTCATGTATTTCTATTAATTCCTTATTCAAAAAATGGTGACAATTCTTTGCATAAGTTTTTCACCTTTTCTGCATGATTTGATTCATTGTAAGATGTTTAAATGTTCATCGCTTTTAACTAACTATCATATTAATTGATTAACAGTGTGATATGAAGGTAATGGCATTAGTGTAGAACGACATTAGCTTTTTAATGATACTTTATTTATTTTTAGCAATTTTCAGATTTTTGGAACAATTTAGGGAGGGTTTTTCTAACGGTAAATACCTGTACTCCCATGCGATATTTCGCGAATTTAAGTTTCTCGACAAAAATAATTTCATTGAATTTGAACATCATATTTTGACCATGAAAAACTTGATATTATTTTTGAAGAATATTGAATATTTTGGTATATTTTTAGCGTGTGTCCATTTCAATTTTTCTCCTCCACCGAATTACCAATTTTTTATTTTTATATATTCGATAAAAAAATATTTAACTAAGCCAGAATTTACTCGATGAAAAATAAATACCTGATTTTAATCTCATCTGCCATTAGAAAAATTCTTTCTATGTAATACGTGCGTCATTTCTGGGTATGTATTATGTGTACTTAAATGTCTTTGTAAACCAACTCTCGGCCATCGAGGTTGGAATAAGTATTAGCGCAAGCGGTTTATTTACTTGCACCAAAGGAATGAGTAGTATTAAGGGTAAAAAAGACTGACACGGTATTAGATTGTATATTGTACTGGACTGAAATAACGGACCAAGTGAGGGCATTCTATGTCAGATAGTAGGATTGACTGGTATAAATGAAGGGAGGTAGCCAACTAATTCGTGAGATTGAATAATTGATAAAAGAGATCTGGCATAGCATAATTTTTATGACTGATTGTATATTCTTCTAAATGAGAAGAAGGTCTTATGGCATTTTGTAATACCGGTCGATTAATGAAATCCAAGGTGGTGTCATTTCAGCTGATTTGACGACCAAACTCAGAAAGGAAACACTTCGGAAAACAAGGATATTGAGATTTATATATAGAGTAATTTTGTCTATCAAATCATACGACAATCTATACAATAAGGTGATTGCAAAATATTTATCTAATGTATTAAATTTCCAGGTGGGGTCTTATCATTTAACTGATTTGCAAGTAGACAATTATTACCATTTCTGTTGCCGTGTACAGACACTGTTATCTGAAAAGTCTTTTAAAGTTGTAAGGTGAAAAATTATGTATTGTTGATGTGTAATTTTAGTCACTAATTTTCTTGGGGCACCAAGATAATTAGCAAAGATGTATCTATATGTTCAAAATGCAAAATCAATCTGTATGCTTTACATATTGTGAACAGTTTTAGATCGTTGAGTCCTTAAATGTTAACATAGTGAATTATGTCAAAATAGTAATATGATCAACTGATACATCACATTTTTCCAAGTTTCACAATTAAGTTAAACATTTCGGTCCTTATCCATGTTTATTTATAAATCAGTGAAATTTTAAACCTATTATTGTTGACTATATATTTCGAAGGGGGAAATTATTTCATATCCAGAATTGCTGAGTTTCTTATTTAATTTATGGCAATCGCTATGCTTTACTGAAACTCAGATCTATACTGTAACCCAGCAAATTCAGCATATACAAGAGAAAGAACACAATTTCTGATTTTATTTTATCGTTATATCTTTTCCAAGCAACTTAAAAAGATGTGATCCTCTCTGGAACTATTTTTTTACGCTCTAAGAATAATTTATCAATCGATGTTATACATGTATTTATCTACTGTTTTAAGTTGAATCTACATTTGCTTTGTTTTATATATTCACAAACATATTTTATCAACAAGCTCATATATAAATATTTGTTAATTACTTATTTATATAAAAGGTGATATTTATGTTTTATATTTTTGATACCTATTCTTCATAAATTTATTAAAAATAAAATGTTGTTAAAAATATTTATCAATTTTAACAAATTTTATTGTTAACTGAGAAAGAGTGTGATATAAAGGTAATGGCATTAGTATAGAATGACATTAGGTGATTGATAATAATCAGTTTACTTTTTGTAATTTTTCAGATTTTTGGAGACAAATCAGTGAGGGTATTTCTAACTTTGTCGAGGAATTATGTTGCTCAACAGAAATAATTTAATTAAATATATATATAATTTTACGTCCATAAGTAAATTGAGGATATGAATGAAAGATGTTAAATATTTTGGTATATTTTTAACAGGTATCCATTTCAATTTCTCTCCTTGACCGAATTAACAAGCGATTTTTTAACAATTTTTATTTTTGTATATTCGATAAAAGAGAAAATTATTCCCCTAACCCAGGATTATCTAGAAGAAAAATAAATGTTTGAGTGTGATCTCATCTGTCCACGAGATACATTCTTTGTAATACGTGGCCCATTTCTGGAATTTAAAATGTATGTATTTATATGTTTTTGTAATAAAATTGAATTGAAAAGTATGTATTTATCTCTTGTTTCTTCTATTGTTTTTACTATTTACATGAGCGAAACAGATGATATAGCTCAAAGAGTGTGAACTTTGTACAAAGTCAAAGTGTATACAAGAAAAGTTAAAAAATAATGATAAATTATATACCGTCCGTAAAATTAATTCATGCATCTATGAAAAGTAGAAACATACTCCCACGTATAAAACCTATGTAAAACAAGGAAAGACGATTTTAAAGTAGAATAAAAACAGATAATATCAATAGGAGTCAGTCGGATAAATCATATCCAAAGTTCCTCTCAAAATCCGCGTTTAGATAATAATTTTTGGAAATTCACTTACAATTCATCACAAAATTGGAAAGTTACTTTGAAATTAATTAATTTATTTTATATTTCATTTAAAATATTAATTTTCAGCAATTTTACAGTTTCTCAACCAAATTGACTTCCTGATCGTGATTTTCGTATACGCATCTTGATAATAGGTTTGGTACACCAAAATATGACTTATTTCATATTCAATAGTGTATATAGCCTTTAAACTGTCAGAAAATATATAATTAATACATTAATAGACGTTTGTTTAAATCTCTCTTTTAATACTAGAACAGCGGGAATTGGGCCTAGAACAGCGGTGTCCTGAGGACACCTGCTCTTGCGCTTCTTTTAAAATTCATGATAAAATCTTTAATATAGAAAATATTGTTGAGTTCAAATAATTCTGTAATACTCATATTCCATTTAAAAAATATAGAGAATAGTGAACCCAGAAATTAATTATATGAATAAATTGATATGAAGCCTTTTCGAGATAAAATATTTACTTGAATAACTTATGAAAATGATCCGATTGAATTAACAATTTACATGAGCACAAAAATAATCTCGCATTATAAAACTTTACCGCTTCACGTATCTTTCTTTAATTTTATTTCACAACAAAAAGGTCACATATAAAGTGTAGAATACAAACAAAACCTTATATTTTATTTGTATACGCAATTATATTCATTCTTCTTTTTTTACCACAGTGATGCTGACACAAAATAATTACTCTACAGAATCCTTTCACGAAGCTCATCGATAATTCTTCTTGATGCAACAGCTTCCTAAACCGATTTCTTGCACTTCTTACACTCGTCTGTTGCTTTGTTGAATTTTCTTTTGAACAGACATCGGTTCCTTCATTGGATGTTGTCTGGTGCATCCAGTGCACTCAGGTCCTTTTTGAGATCTCTTTGAACAGCTTAGGTTTAACCTATTTTATGTGCAATTCGTGGCAATAACCTATACCTGGATATTAGGCGACCTCTTGTCTGCTTGTAAATAATCTATACTTTGATTCCTGCTAGATAAAGTTTGATGTAAAAAGAATCCATTGGCCAACGTCGTGAGTCTGCTCTCACCGTATGCCTATGCGACCAAATGGTGTAGTACCTGGATCTGTACAGGATTTTAACTCCCGCGACTCTCATCGTATTTTGTTCAATGTTCCAACTAAAGAAGTACCAACTTCCTTCAGCCTCTTCAATGTGTACCACGATGTAAAATAATTATCATCCGTTACATTAATTCCTTTCCTAAGTTACGGAAATCCCATCAATTTCATGACCACATGGTTCAGCCTATCCTCCATCTCGACAACGTATGGAAATCCATTCAAGGTATTCTTGGAATTATTATGGGAATCCATTACTAACCGAAACTTCAGCCCAAATTTATCGTGTTCATTAGAAATAAATTGTGTGAATGGTCATATAAACATTCCACGTCATTTTGTGCAGGGTTGGTATTCTATGAATCTGTTCCATGCGAAAGAAAAAGGGAAAATTTATCATTTGCTACAGTAGAAATGGGAAACGGATATTACATAAGAAAATATTAGAAAATAGAAGGCAAAAGTTTTGCAATTCAAATCGTCATTAGCATTGCTGCCTCAAATTTTGTACATAACAACTGATTCCTATTTATTTTAAACGAGAGAAAAAAATATCGTTTACTAAAAATTACTTCCGTAAGAGTTTCTAATCTAAAACAATGAAGGTTTCGTCATGAGAAATAAGTGGAAATATTACCCCTCCCTTAGGTAGGTGTCCTGAGAAAACATCCGCTGTTCTAGGGGGTATGTGGTAGTACCCCGTATGAAAATGTCCCAATAAATAAAAAATTTGGTGGAAATATGTAGAGTTCTAAATAAATAATAGTCATGAAACGATTTTTTCTACCACAAAAGAAAACGGCGCGTTTTGAAAATGGGCGAAATGTCCTAAGGACACCTTCCGCTTTTCTAATGCTAAACATCTGTTCATATATTCTACAAAAAACTATAAAGAAGGTAGGAAGTAAAATTTTAAGAACAAAATATGAGACGGAATTCCTAGAAAATTTACATGATAACTTACTATTCACAAAATAAACCTCCATGTCTCTCAAGGAAAGAATTTATTAAAAGAAATAGCTTTCTATTGTATTCAACCCAATCGAGGGATGTGATTATCTACGATTCGTGTAATTGTAAATTCTTCAATTGAACTAATAAGCAGGAAATATTTCAACAGACCTTTTTTGGCAAAAATTAAGCGAAATTTAAATATTACTATTGACGATTATGCTTATTATCAATTCTTTTTAAGTATATAAGACCGTATATTAAAACTAAGGCGTTTTTTCATTTGTATACAACATTCTTATGACGAACATGTCGTGCACGCTGATTTCGAATTTTTTTATATAATTTTATTAAACAATAAATTAATGTTATCAATAAATGCTGACCATTACATACGTGATTTTTTTAGCATTAATACGACGTATTTTAAAATAGTCGCATATGTATGCATTGAATTTACATAAAGCTGCAACTTTAATGCGTATAGAACCAGTATGGCGGCTTTAAGATCCTTAACTAGAAATCAATAAAATGTTTGATGACGCACGACCTGTAAATGACAGATGTTAACGAAGTGAATTCCCCCAAAAATTTAAGAATTTCAACCGAAGAATACTGAGAAGTTACTTTGTTCGTAATACGTCAAGTTACGCATGAAGAGTATCACTAGAGATAAAATTATTCATGATATTCAATTCTATTGTATTTCGAAAAAAATTGTTATATAATATTTATAAAATTTCAATTTCTATAAATTTATAACTAACACTAATTCCATGAGAGGGCTGAAATATTACCTGTATATTCTCCCCCCCGTAAACAATGTACACATTTTGTACTTTTTAACTCATCGAACATTTTTAAAGAAATTCAAAATAGGGTACATGATTACGAATATGATAGGGTACTGAATGATAACATTTCGATACTAAAATATAAATAAAAAAATAATAAAAAATAAGATGCGTTGTAAAATGAGTAGCAGCTTCATGAAATACGGAGCATAAATTTATTCCTCGCAAGCTCACCAAAGCTGCAGCTAGAGAACATATATACCCTACTTTCGCTTTATGATGATCGAGCTGGTCCGAAGCCTCCTGTGTCCATTCGTGAGCCAAAAAGTGAAACGGAATAATAAATGCCAGAACTGACTCACATAGTGAGCGCTCCTCTTCTGCAGTGGGGCGACTTTGATCAGCTTTTTGACGAAATCATAACCATATATCTAGTTGTGCCAGCATTGAAAGCAAAGGAATTCGAATTACAGATATATTAATTTAATATACGTTTATGTTGTTATTACAACCATTTACACAATCCCTGTGTTTTACATTCCGGCCAACACTAATAGTAAATTCATTCGTGCGATATTCCTTGATACGAGGAATGTTTTTTATGGCTGAAGCGCGCGATCTTCTTCTCCAATGGAATGACCAGCTCATTATCAAATCGCAACCATTTATCAGGCAGGACGCAGGCAGTGCCTGCATCTCTTACAATTGCTAATAATGCTAAGTCTTTCATGCATTTCGTCATAAAAGGTAAGCCATGGTATGAATGAAATCGATCCGAATTACACATATAGTAATTGAAGGTAGCTTTATATTTTGTTTGAAAATTTATTTTCATTAAAATGTTCCATTGATAATTCATACTTATCGCCTAATTAGATAAGTGTTGATCATGATTCTTACTAATTCCTTCCATTTTAAACATTACGTTTTAATTGCTTAAGATCCCTCTTAATATAAATTAAACATTTTTATGGACATTTTAATTTTTTAAGTTAAAAGACAATATATCATGTTCAGTTTATGACAACATTTTTAAATATGATAACTCGAATAAATGTTTTATGATTTCAGCCTTTTTTGTTGCTTAATGTAAAAATAAATTTATTGAAATAAATATAGCATGCAATGTATTGTACTGTAGTGTCGATACACTGTAGTGCAAGTCGATTTAATAGAAATAATTAATAGTGAATATTCAATTGAATCGATTTAAAGAATTCAATAAAAAATTGAAGGTTGTTTTTGAAAAGCTTCAGTTTTATCAGATTTTCCATCGATAATTCGTTTTAATGACTCATTACCTAAATTTATAATATATTTCATATCTGCTCTTTCTAATACGCATGTTTTGTTTCAACTGCTTCAGTTGTATTTGACGTAAGAATAAATGAAATTGAACTAAAAATAGGTAATTCGTTAAACTGGAGTGATGTCAATTTAATTCAATAAGTTATAGAAAATATTCCATTGAAGTGTTTGACTGTTTGAGGTTCCAGATCATTAGTAAAATATAAAAAAATAAAACGCCTCGTAAAATGAGTAGCAGCTTCATGAAATACGAAGCATAAATTTAGTCCTCGCAAGCTAATCAAAGCTGCAGCTTGAGTACATATATATGCAACCTTCGCAGTTTTACGTTTGAGCTGGTCCGATGCCTTCTGTGTCCAATCGGGCGAAAAAGTCAAAGAACACTTAGCCCGAACTGACGTAAGTCCTCTTCTGCAGTGGGGTGACTATGACCAGCTTTTTGACAAAATCATTTACTCAGTCACTGTAATTGACATGTTGGCCTATACTGTTAGCAAATTTCATTCGTGCGAAATTCCTCCCTACGCCGACCGGTTTTCTTGACTAACTTAAAATATATATAATTACTGGTTTTATTCTTTCTCTCGTTTCTACATATTTGGCCAGCCTTGTACGCAGAACAATTAGCATGCTAAACATATAACGCTGAGGTCCCGGGTTCAAATCCCGGCTGAGGAGGAAATTTTCATCTCAGAGTCCGGGCGTTTTTGACGTCTGTTGTTAAGTTTACTACCAACTGCAATTGTCCAGAATATGGATGTTTGTACAGTGTTGGTAATTTATATATAAATAAATGAGTTATTTAGATCACCATTTTTACCAAATCCTTCAATGAAACACCTTTAACGTTTGATTGATATATATCCGTCTGAATAAAATTTACAAATTTATTGGACCACGACATTTGATAAGTGACAACATATTTTAACGTCATAACTCGAATATATATTTTATTTTTCAGCCACTCTTGGTGTTTAATGTAAGTATAAATAAAATTAAACTAAAAATATCATGCTATGCTTTATACTGGAATGTTGTCAATTTAATTTCAATAAAAATTTTTAAATATTCCATTGAATCAATTAATTGAATTTAGCATTCAATAAAGCTTTAAATGAATAATAAATTTGGACTTATTTTTGAAAAAGCTTCATTATTATCAGAATTTTCCATCGATAATATTGTATGTTCTAATTACATATAAATTTATATCATATTTCTTACCAGTTCTTTCAAATACACATATTGAGTTTTTTATATTTGATGAAAGTATAAATGAAATGAAGGAAAATAGCATGCAATGCATGATACTGGAATGTAGTCGATTCAATTTTAATGAATTATTGAAAATATTCTATTGAACTGTTTGACTGTTTGAAGGTCCAGATCATGAGTAATATATAAAATATAAGATGCGTTGTAAAATGAGTAGCAGCTTCATGAAATACGGAGCATAAATTTACTCCTCGCAAGCTTACCAAAGCTGCAGCTTGAGAACATATATATGCTACTTCCGCGTTTTTCCCTCGAGCTGGTCCGAAGCCTCCTGTGTCCAATCGTGAGCGAAAAAGTTCAAAAGAACACTTAATGCCCGAACTGACGTAAGTCCTCTTCTGCAGTGGGGTGACTTTGACCAGCTTTTTGACAAAATTTATCCAATTCTACAATTGAATAAGTCAGTCATCTTAATTAAATGAAGCGGTATTTTGATGAAATTTGTTTACAAAGAAATCAATCTTAAAGAATTTCCTTATGGAAAGAATTTACCTAAAAAATTGAAGTATCATCTTGTTTTGCATTTCCAATCATAAGTATCTTTAGGGGGAGCAATTTGATTATTCTTATTTTAATATTTTTTCTTTATATTCCTTGAGAATTCTAATACAATGCATTTTTGAATGGGATTATTACGATAAGTAACCGTTAAGCTACAAGAAACAAGGTTTAAAGTGCAGCACAGGAACGCCGTGCGCCCTGGATGATTCTAAAGGTAGAATGGACTTGGAAAAAGTCGGACGGGACCGGGAATCGAACCCGGGTCTCTCCAATTGCCAGTCGTTTCCCGAATGGCTAGGAGAAATGTTCTGCCGGGATATCTCAACGGACAGAACACCCGACCGGCAATTTGGGAGATCCGGGTTCGATTCCCGGTTCCGTCAGACTTTTTCCAAGTCCATTCTACCTTTAGTTAAGCAATAAAATATCTCGCGTCTTGAATATTTATGAGCGATATTTGATGATATTTCAAGATTAAGTAACTAGAAAATTTTTAAAAGTTTGTACAGTTTAAAAAAAAAATTAATTCCACTAAAGTATATAAATATCGAATTAACCGGTTATACTTCAGTTACACGATCATTATCATTGAGTAAGTTTAAACTAGTATAATGTGAACAATTAAATCACCAGTTTTAATTCCCTTACGATGAATCCATCAATAATTGTAGAGACAATTTGCTCCAATGGACTGGTGAGCATAGCATTGGTCTTCACTAAACACCCGAGATTTCTCATTTTGCTAACCAGCTCCCTAATGGTAGCTATTTATTTTTTCGCCAGTCCTCTTATTAAATTTAAAAATTAAATTATTAATTATCGTAATTACATAACACGACTTCATGAAATACAGGGCATAAATTCACTCCTCGCAAGCTTATCAAAGCTGCAGCTTGAGTACATATATATGCAAACTTCGCACTTTTACGTTTGAGCTGGTCCGAAGCCTCCTGTGTCCATTCGTGAGCCAAAAAGTGAAACGGAATAATAATTGCCCGAACTGACGTACGACTCACATAGTGAGCGCTCCTCTTCTGCAGTGGGGCGACTTTGATCAGCTTTTTGGCAATGGGTGTAAAATTACTCCTAGCATTACTATTTATAACCTCCCGGAATCGTTTGCTAAATGAACGTAATAAGAAACATTTAAACAACAGGATGTATATATCAAGCAAATATAATGTCATAGAATTGCTCTTATTTCACAAAATATTCACTGGGATCCATTCTACTCTTTTGAACATTACTCGTGAGCAAGAAAAACATGTGTGTTTCACGTTTCAAAAATCAATGCTATATTCTGGGATTTCCAAAACATCGCGATCATAGAAGTGAAATATAAGTGATAATATCAATCTCATAAGCTTGATTGTTGCCTTAGATTTCTGTAAGCAAGAAAAACTAAGAACATATATATAGATAGATAAATAATTTGGAACTGTATTTTATTTATCATAATTAAATCGAGTATATTTAGGAAATATTTGAAAAGATTCAGGGCATATTTATAATATTAATATTTTGAAAAACACTCAAATATAATACGCAATAAAAAAGATGGAAACGATTGTTACAATAACATAAAGTTTGCATATATATAAATAAATTAAATAAGTAAAAATACTGAAATAATTAGCAAAAGGCTGGTCAAAGTCGCCCCACAAGAAGAGGTATGATCACTGAGTGACATACGTCAGTTCGGGCCTAATTTTATGGGAAGTAGCTTGGGCGGCACACGATAGGACTTGAGGCTTCGGACCAGCCGTTCAATCAATAAATTGCTCGACTATTTATAGTCGTTTGCTATTTGCGCATTTTGCACGCGATAACTAACTGTAATGATATTAAATATGATGCATTCTGTTGACATCTTTGAAGATGCGTTGCTATTAAGCTTCTTACGAAAAAAATCCTCCAAACTGTCACCAAATTTTAACTCGTTGGGGATGGTTCAATGAATGTTCCTTTCTTATGCTAAACGTGCATTTTCTAACGTCTTCTATAAGGGAATAATTACTTGAAAATTTATTTAGTTACAGTTTCTACGTATATTATCGTGAAAAAGTCTGGGTAATGAAAAAATAATTATATAATAATATAAAAATTACAATCATATGAAAATTATAACAATATAAAAATGAAAATAATTTTAATTCTTGTGAACGATACTTACATAAATGTAAGTATAATCTGATTTAATGCGTCTAATATTTCCTAACTTTTCTTTCAATATTATACATCAATAAACATTCGATAATTTGTTTGAAGATGTTGATATTAATATGCCCTTTATATACAATTCTTACAAAATAGGCGAATTTTAATCACAAAATGGGCATTTTATATAATTTTAATTTTCTTTAAATTTTATGTCATCAATAAATACTAAAATGTGAAAAATATTTTTTAAACCAAGGAATTTATCAAACAGCCAGAAAAATGTGTTTTCTTTTCAATAGAAGGTTATAATGTCATTGATCCCCACCAGCAACAATCCGATATTTTTATAATTAATAGCGGGATCAAGCAGTACAACACAAATATAATCATTTCCTTATTTTTAACAGCACAGAGATTTGGATAAAAGGATGAATGGCTATTAATTTTATGAAGTATACCTGGAGCAGAATATGCATAGCAAATGAGCAAGATAAACTCAGATATAATTCTGTTTGCAATTGAGAAAATAAATTTAGCAATATATAATAATACGAATCATTACTTCAGTTAGCAAAGATTTTATGGAAAATATAAAATGAGGTAAATAACGCTGATTTCTTTCATAAATGCTTGTTGAATAACGAATTATTAGATTAATTACGGCATAATATTCTTTGCCTCTTACAAGTTCATAAGGTGTAAGAGGTTAGCCATCCTAGTCTATGAAAATATTAAACAGAGGCTTTCAAAATTTTGGTTGATTAATTCAGCAGAAAAATGGAGAGAGAGTTGACCTGTTTGGATACAGATACATTTTTAAATAAAAACTACCAAATTTCTACAAGGGAACAAGATGTTTCTTAGTGGCTCCATCTTAAGTGCTTTTTAGTATCTAAAATGCAGGTGATTATAGTTATGTAATAATATGATTAAAATAAAAATCTAATTTAGAGGATTAATATAACATGATTTTAAAATAGAATATATTAAATGTGTAATTTTAAATCGAATAAAGCTTTCTGTTTGCAATAAATTAAAATATTTTCAAGAGAAATTAATGCATTCTTTTACAAAACAAACTCAAGGACCTGATGTATAAACTCTAAGGATAAAATAAATAAATATGTATATTTATATGACTATGTAGGCATATTTAGTTCCTATCAATAATAATAAGCCCTTTCTTAAATTCAGGATAAACCTTGATCTGGTATGACCACTCTACCATTTAACTCCCACAATGGAAAAACATATTCCATCCAATGACTTTAAGCACTAGCTGCTTGTATGCTAAGTACTCGGTTACTGAGACTGGCAGAATAGTGCTATAAAGGCAATTCATTCACATAAAAAATGGCGAGAAATAATAATGAAAGAAAGCTCTAAATGGAGGATATAATACTTTAGAAGGTAAAAATGAATTTTAAACTATTCGACAGTGATAAACGTAATATTGTCTAGGCCTCTTGGTGACGAGTGCATCGCTCACTAGCAGCTAGCACTAAAACTATCTTGGTACCAGGTTCAAGTTCTGGCGAATCAGAATATTTCTAACGACCTAAAGATGTTGAAACATAAACCGATTCTCGAAAAATTCATTCATTATAGCTATATATTCATTGTAGATTTTTCCAGGGAACAAAGTTCGTATAGAAATAATGGAGAGTTCAAGTTCTTCATAGAAAAATAGTTCATTCATAATTTCATTCTCATATTTAGCGTATATCGTGGAAATTGAAAGGAGTGCTATGTACTTACGCTTGGAAATACATAATTAAAAAACATCCTGAAAAAATGTACCATCTTAACTTAATGAAACCCTCTTTCATCAATAATGATTTCTTTAGGCTGCAAAGTTACCTGGAAGTTTAGATAATTCTCTCTCTGCTTGAAACCGCCTACGTTGGTCTACTTCTAATTCAAACGTAGTCGCCGCGAGTGGCAGTCAACAAGTGGCGCAAGTGTAATACCGGTAAGGCTATGGGAAAAAAGAACATGACGAACGGTATTAACGGCGGTAAAACGTATCCAAAGATGTTGTAAAAACTAAAACTTAAAACTCGGGTTTATTGTTCGTTTGAAATTTTTGAGGATTTTTTTTTATTAAAATAAAATTTAAGATCATCATAACACGTGCCAGTTTTCTTATAATATAATTTTTATTCATCTTCGTTTGTATGGAATACAGAAAAGTATTAGATATTATGGATATAACGTTACTTTCTGATTAACTCAGTGGAACTGGGGAAAGGACTCATGCGTTACAATCCCTTAAAGATTGGATTGGATGTAACTAAACAGGAAATCAATAATATCCATAGTTGACCGCTTAATGATTAATTATCCCAGAAATTCTTCTAACGTTCTATTCTTATGAAGAGGTTGATGCACTATGTTGACAGCAGTAAGCTATTAGTTTTTTAGTGAATTTCATAACATTATCTGTAAAAGCAAAATTGAAATTTGTTTATTGGGCTTATTTTATTTGCCATATTGAATATATTCAACCTATTATGCATTGTAATTCTACGAACAATCTTCTAATGACGTGAGTAAAACTAAGCTGATTACATCAATGAAAGGATAGTTTGACTTGAAAAGAAAAAAATTAATTACTTAGGATAAATCTCTCTATTGATATTTAAGGATGTTAATGAGCTAAAGTATTTTATCCTCCAAAAAGCTTAGTATATTAAAGTTGAAAGAGTGATTGTAGGATTAAGAATAATTTTTTGATATAATACTGCTATTGATAACAAGTAATTCAAAAGTTGTATAATGGGCATGCTTAGTATATAATATCAGGCAGATCATTAACCCTTATGATGGGATTTACCATGTAAATTCTTAAAGAAAGTTTAAGATATATCAAAGACCATGCATTACAGAGCTATCAGAAGTGATACTCACTTGGAATTGCTTATAAGTTTGCTCATTAATTTTCTGAAGTGTATGTGAAACCTCTAAATAATATTGTAATGAACTTGAATTATTCAGCATTAATTTGTTTTAAATAAATTATCATTTTCCCTATACATTATTTTAAAGAAACTACTCTCATCAGTTGATTGTAAGGATGAGAAAAAGACCTTACTTCTATGTCTTGTATATTATACTGTTTAGTTACCTAGACTTACCCACTGCTCATACTGCTTATCTAGGTATGACATCTATAAACATCATGCTCTTTATCAGTCGTTTTTACTTAAATTTTATGTCATTACTTTTATTTAAACTTCTCAGAATATATTTTTTTCAATCAAGAAGAAATACCTTTTTATTGCATTATATATTTAATTTGCAAAATCTCATAAATTGATGTTTAATAAAAATTAAGTACTCACTGCAGTTAGGATTTGAAAATTTAAATACCTGGATAAATGGTAAACAAAACTCTTTCCTCTTGTATTTTCCCAAATGTACTGAAACACAGCTATTTGATACCAATTTATAAAGCTAAAGATAAGAATGAAATTGATAGTCACACACTGATAACAAACTACTACAAACATTGAAAATAAACTCTTATAAATAATGTTTAAGAACATCCTTGTGAATCACTAACATTGTTCTTGGTCTGAATAGTGTATAGCAACTTATCTCTTCATTAACCATTTTATGAAATATAAATAGATTGGAATCTCAGGTTGATACAATGTGTGTGTGTAGAATACCTCTCAGGATGAAAAGTAATTGATAAAACTAGGAAACTTTAAACTAAATAGGTATAAATGAAAATAAGTATGAAGGAAAAATCAATAAAACTTCCAATGACATAAGGGGGATAGAGAAATCTGAATATTTATTAATGAAATTAAATAGGATATACTTATATTAATTTATTTAGGATTCAAGAATGGTGATAAGGGATGCAATTAGGCAGATGTATGTTCATAAGATGTAACTTTGGGACAAATTGTTATATATATATATATATATATAGTATAACAATATTGATTCTCAAAGAATTTAATTGTCTTGATTGCAGATATATTTGAGACTTGAGGGGCTCTCTTTCATCATCTATCTTCAAATTAAATCCTCTACCTAAAAAGTTTTCTCATATCATGGAAGGAATTTGCAATTGTCTATGAAGAGATTTCATTCATAAAATAATTTCCTCAGAATAATGAGGTGTTGGAGTAGAACTTCATACATAATTATGTTTATCATTATGTATAAAAGTTAATATAAGTATATTGTTAATACTTAAATAATTCTCGATAACAATAATAAAAGATAATCAAAGAAAATGAAGAATGTAAGAAAAAGCAAAGCAGATTTGGGGTGAATATTTTGAAAATTAATACTTCCAGAAAGCTAATTCACAAAAATTCCTATGAGGCAATGTATCTCTCACAGACACCTAATACTTTCATCATAGGGTAAAAAATAGTAACCTCTGTGGGAATTAAGATATATTCAATGGTATATGAAGTAAAGACATTTATCAAAGGAATATTATGTATGATTTTATAATCTTCCAACTGCTGAATTAGGGTATCCTAAAGTGCTAATAGAGTCAAAATTTCTTTTATTGACTTAATGATTAGCTTGTAGTTAGAAACCAGTTATCATAATACCCTGTTTTTCTTCATCTTTTTCATCATTCCTGCATCTTTTTCACTATGATGAGAAGCGTAATTTGTATTTAGATTGATTTAAATCGTATGATAAGAGTTTACTGAAAAAATAGAGTAACCCTCAAGTAAAATTCTAAGGGCTGTTAAAATATTTTAGGCTCAAGTTGTGTTACCAAACAATTAAAAACAAACTACACCCTCAAATTCTGCAATATATGCTGTTAAAAAGTTTTTCATTGCAACCAATCTCTTGTGACTAATTATACGGAAAAACTAATAATGATTATATATTAAAATAATAATTATACTGTAAATAAAATGGAAAAATTTGGTTCACCTAACGAGTTAAGTTTTCTTGATTACCCAATCATCCTTTTTGCTGTTTATGAATCTTTTAAAACTGATGCCAATAATAAACACCTTTCTGGAATAAAGGTGTCTCTGCAAAATTCTGTAAACAAGAAAGTAAGCGGTTTATAGTAAGCTCTATTACACTCCTGTCCCATCTCTTTTTCAAAAGCAGAATTTTCATCTGATAGAGGGATAATAGAAAAATTTATTACTTAATTTTGAAGCTTAAATAGCTTTATGTATGAAGCTTTAATGTTGCTTAAATTTAAAATAAATTGCTGAAGGGCATTACTAATGAAACTTTCAGTAAGCAAAATAATTGAAGACCTATAAACACCCAACTAGCAAGAATCACCATTATACTTAATAATATTTATTGGCGCTTATTCCACATACTGTAAGTAATTTTATACGGTACTGAAACCTTAAAATTGTGTACTTTCACACAAAATCATCTATTACATCAATAGTTTAAGAAAGATATTTTTCTTGGCAAATATTAGTTCTTCCATTATATTATAAGCACTTACAAACTTAAAATAATCCAAAACAAGGCATCCAAGTCTCAAATTTACTGTAAATTGAAACAATACATCTTTAATTACAAAATTTTTTACAAACAGCAATGAATGAAAATTCAACAACTTTATTATTCATATATAACGGTATACAATGTTTTAAAAGGAATTTTCAAAATCAGTTAACAAATTATGGCCACCTGTTGACCTTTTGCTACTGCGTGAGGCTTCCTTGGAACCTTTAACCTCTATCAGTCTCCAAGTTCATATCATTACAACCATTAACGATTGTTTTAATTACCCACTTTCAACTTTGCAACTGACACTTGTAAGTGCACTCATGCTGTTATATTTGGGTAGACTCTATCTCAATGGAGAAAATCACCCTTAATTAACATCATAATAATAGATATGTAACAATGGCTTCAAAGCTACCATAGATTTACAAATTCTCTAATGTTTATAATGAGCACTTAATTGTTTTTAAATATATATATTTGATGAATCATAAAATTTTAAACCTCTTAAATGCCATCATAAAATAACAATATCAAAACTGCAAATTTTTTTAATTACAATAATGTTTACACAATCAAACTTTCAACTAGACGAAGTTAATTCATAAACTATTCATAGTTGAGCAGATCAAAGGCAAAAAAATCATTATCAACACACACAATTATGTACCGCTGATACATGTCATTAGATCTCACAAATTTAGTAATGTATGTACCTAATATTTGTAGAGATTTTAAATTTTTTTTTCACAATTGATGACTCCAAACATTTCTTTTAGTAAATTTAACAAATAGTATGAAGAGAAATTCCTTTAAAAATAAGGGTGCATACAATTATACATTGTTGGAGAAGTTAGCTTTATTAATGAGTGAAATTCCAACAAAGAGAATGGTACAATAATTTTCACATGAATTTTAGTCAATATAGTGTCTTTCTCAGATCTGAATTCGAATTCTATGAAGCATGGCTGTCGATCGACCCAATGAATATAAACTCTGTATGTAATAATAATGAAAATTTGGATTTCATTGGGGAGAACAACTTCCTTTACTCCAAAACAAACACTTTAAGGCCAGTAAACCAATTTTAAAGCCAGCAAAGGCAAAATATTCCATAAGATTCCATTAACAGCACATTGTTGATGCTTTACTCAGCACAGTTGAGATTATAAAAATAATCTATATAGTTATCCCTATAATGAGAAATATCATTCTCTCATCATTGAATGGCCTGAATCTATGTGGTGAAATGAAATATCCCTTTACCTCCCCTGAATATATACTTATTCACTCTATCTTACATATTTACATAGTTTCCTCATGGTCATAGTTTTCTTTCAATTACCTTTTGTGAATTTAATACTTAATAGTAAATTCTATAATGAATATCAAAAAAAGAGAACAATCTCTTAATAGCAGATTTCAAGTACTTTTTTCAGCCACAGAAAGTGTACCTCACCAGTGATACCATGATGGTTGTTAAAAAATGATTCCAAATGTCTGATTTTTTGTGAAAAATCTGCTATCCATATAACTCAGGCAAAATTACTCAGAAGTATCCATGCCAGCACATCTTCTCCATTCCATTAATGCTTTATTTAGACAATGGCAATTTTATAGGGTTATAGAACTATGTACGTACATTAAGAACCATAATAATGTAAAAAAATCTTGAAAAATGTTAAAGCATAACTTTCATAAGAAGTAAATTTTAACCATGAAATTGCATAAAAAGTTTTAACACTGGAAATACATTATGATGACCTTTAACTCTAATCATAAGCAGTAAAATTTGTGTTATATTTATACTTCTAAAGACACTAATGGGTTCAATGAATTCTATAAATTTACATTACCCAGGATACCACAATGATGAGAGCTGAAATCTTTGGTTTTTGTGCTGGGCAGTGGCAGTTAATCAGGGTATTGCACTAGGATTAAACAATTAGATAAGGTTGTACTTTTATCCTGAAGAAATTAATGTCCCACAAGAGCGGCTACAATAAGGAAAAACTCTGCACAGGATGTCACAGCACCATCATGCTCCTGGTACAAAATTCAGGCACATAAAATGGAATGATCAGGTCTTTCTTCAACAAGGGAGGGGTGCTGTTGAATCAAGAATAAACTTCTGGCAGAAAACACAAACCTTACTTCCATATCTAGTTTCTAGTTAACAAGGGTGTTTCATTCACCAAACCAAGTCATGTATGTAATACTGTGAAAACCCCTTCACCTTATCTATTGTACAGAAATTCCAATTAAAATTTTGGAAATTCACATCCTGAGTAACAATGGGAGATAAACAATGTGATGAGCCAGAAAATTATATACATAAAAGATGTCCTAGTAAGTGACCATAGGGGGCAGGCAGGCAGTCTCGTTCCACGTTAGATTCACTTTCTTGTTCAAGATTTAGAGAAATTGTTTTTATCATTACAGAGGTCAGCTTTGAGCAAAGCGATCCCAGTATGCTGGCTCACAAGGCGAGTTATGTCGAATAGGTCCATTGGATACTCCTCCACTGGGAGACATCACCTGACCTACACTCAGCACACCCCCACCACTTGGCTGCGATAAAGAACTGCCAGGACGGAGGTTGCTAGACTGAGGAGAGGCAGCATTGCAGCCTGGAGACAAACCTTGATGATCTAACAGGTAACAAAAGAGGATAACATTATAAGTCACTATATAAACTATAAATGACACTTTGACAGAAAAATATCAAATAAACTTTTTAAAACTATAAAATTACCCCCAAGAGATCATTCATTCATATAACTCAGTTTTATACTTCTCTGGGTCATAAAAATTACATTTCCAATACCCCTTGCATTAGAATTAATAAATCACATTCAGAATTAATGAAAGAATGATTACAGTACATTCAACTGCTTGAATTGTTAATATTTTATGACAAAATTGCTTGAAATTAGATATGAATTATAAAACAAAATAATAAAAACAGATTCAGTTTAAATTTACCTAACAGGGGTGGAGGAACTTTCCCACAACGGCGAACTAGTAGCCTAACTGTTGGACCACCATTTCGGATGATTTCAATTGCTTCAGCATGTGTCATGCTCTTTGTGTTAATGCCATTTATTTCTATGATTTGGTCACCAATCTGAAAATGCAAGAAATTGTTTTTAATTGAAGAAACATTTTAGTGCACATTTGTGAACAAAAGAAAGCTAATGCTTTCTTAAAGTCAGAGTAAAAAGTAAACACAGCTTACCTTAAGACGACCATCTATAGCAGCTGGCCCATTTTCTGCAATTTGCAGTACAAAAAGAGGCATATTCTGGAACTCCCTTCCTCCTCTTATGCTAAAACCAAAGCCCCTAGTTCCCCTTCCCAATTCTACTGCATGGTAATGCTCCTCCTCAACATTAACTTCCTCCTCCTGAATTAAAATAGGAATGTTCATATAAGAATAAAAGAAAGTGGTAACATAGAATTCTTGTCATAATTTCTCATTAATGAGAGTCTAATATTAAATATTAATTATTTCAACTTCAAGATAGAATTCCATTGCATAAATAGATAACCAAATTTCAACAATAAAAAATAAGTAGACAGCAGGAAATATCGAATTATTCCCTTTTTGCTCTCTGGAAGCCTGTGAAGACAATTAATGATAGTCTATTCACTTGTATATCATATAATATTATAAATTATACAAATAAATATCGCAATATACTGATCAAACAATAATCAATATCACCAACTCTTATACTCAAACCTTATACCCAGAAGCATCAGCTAATGCTACAGTTAGCTTATTACATTAAGTCCTGCAACATCATTCAAATAAACAAGCGCTTTGTCATTTCCATATATAAAATTCACTAAATAATACATTTATGAGGATACATTTATGTTATCCTTTAAATATTTCAGGTAAAAGCACCGGAAAATAAGAAAGTCGATTACAAAAAATACCAATCAAAAGAAACAGATCTAGAATAAGAAAGATAAAAAATAATTAACAAAAATGAGATAAAATTAACTGATTTGAAAAAAGGTGAGATTCAGGTAAGCATTAGTACATCTACCCAACCTACTATATACAATACATGAGTAGTTGTACTAAATAAAATGAATGACTGACTGCAATTTTTAGTTTTACTCAATTAAATCTTCCAATGAAGAATTCAAAAGGGATTTAGATACTTTCCTCTTAGATTTCAGAAATTGAAATGCAAGCTGGGTAAATGATTTCCTCAAAAGCTTTCTTCATTTTGAATGTTATGATAAGGCCAGAAAAAAATAATATAAAGTGAAGAACAGTAGCATATTGCAAATGGAAAGAACGTGAGACTTTAAAAATTTATTATTAAAGAATTAGCAAAAGACAAACACACAAAGATTGAAAGTATAACTTGGTTTCCTTCCAGCTTCCTATAAAAACAACTTAATCTCCTTTATAGCATCCTAAGGACTGATAAAACTGAGAGAAAGTTAGGTAATGATCTAAGATAAGTGAGGTTAAAAAAGATATGTTAAAAATATACATTAATTTCATATGAATTAATTGTAAGATGCCATGCTACAGAACCAATAAAGAATGTAATTAGATGCAATGAAAATATCACTGGAGGCTCTAATTTGATGATCAAGGGGCCTTCAAAATTTGGATGTGTCACAACCAGACCAATGTTTGATGGGAATGAAATTTTAGGAAAAAATGGCTACATGTGGATGTTAACATGAATAATTAATAATTCTGGAAGTTGTGAGAACCTAAAGATAACATTTAGAGTACAATGGAGTTTCTAAAGTAAAAAAAGTATTCAACAATTAAAGAAATACGAATGCATAAATCACAATGGATACAAGCAGATGTAATCCACAAAACCACACACAATGCATGTTGACAAACCATCAAATTGATTGATATAATGATTTCATAAATATTGAACTGAAGAAAGAATAATGAATTTCAGCAAGTAAAAACCATGATAAAATTAAATAAGTGTAATTTCAAGCTGACATGGCTTATGGTTAAACATTTTTTCTGAAAACAAAAAATTAATTCTATGCTCTTCAAATCTACATTTACATGTATTAATAGACAAATTTTATTAAGGGCATGCTTAGTGTTTCCGAAGACCACAATTTGCATAGAACATTAACATATATTTAAACGGCAAAGAGTTGGCAGAAATTCCATTTCATTATAGAATTCCATTCGTTTATTACTAGATAGTGATTCAAAAATGATAATTAAGATAATTCATTCATACACTGATGAGAAATGTATTCTAAAGTAAATGATAGGAGGGTGCAGGAGAATCTTTTAACTCAGAACCTCTTTCTTTTCTAAGACCAACTGCTTAATTTCAAAGTAGAATGATTTTTGAAATCTAAACTGTTTGATAAGAGTTACCAAAAAAAGAAAAATTCATATTCCACTTGAGTATTATAAACCTTCCGATATCACAATGCATAAAAAGTTATCATATATTGTGCACAAGAGTGAGTCTCCTTTATGCTCCCTCAAGTTCAAGGAATCCCTCAAGTAAGTAAAAAAGACACAGAGTTACAACTTTGTAAACAATAACACACCTCTTTTTTCAATCAAATTCCAGACAAATTTTAAATAGAAAGATGGGAAAATATGATTGTGACACAACTGTCACTGATGTGAACAAATTACAAATGGAATTGTTTATTAAACTTCTAAAATTTCAATCTAATAAAAAGTTACGATATTACTATGAAAGAAAAGATAACATCAACTTGTTACTCTTAATTTCAGTTTACGATAATTTTTAAAAAGAATTTGCATACAGAAAGCAGCTGCATATGTTAGAAAATATGAATTACTTTGAAATATGGTCAATTCTTCTTCAAATTTTGTCTGATGAAATCTTAAACCTATTCCTAAGAATGAAAGGACAGAGTCAATCCTTAAAATTAGATTCTAACATAACCCTCTACCCATAATATTAATACAATATTATGACAAAAATACATTCTAATCACTATCTTTGACATTTACATGAAAAAATTTATAAAAATGCCCATTGGACGAATGCTTTCAGTAGGCAACAGTTATAGAATGGTTATTTGAATGCTGTTACATAAGATTTGATGAATAACTAAAAGGGTAAATAACTGGTGTTGGATGCTTTGTAGAAAGAACTTTTGAATTAATCATAAATAACCATTTTACAAGACTCACATGAAAGACTAAGAGACTAACTTTTTTGAGGATTTTAAAGTTTTACATAATATATATATTCAAGAACTGTAGAATCTCAATTAGATAGTATATAATAAAAACGTTCAGTAGTGCAGTGCAATATACTAAAAATGATACAGCATTTAACAAGATAAGTTACATTGGTCATTTATAGTTCTGAATGATCTCAATACTTAAGTTTAAACAAACTGCCAAATTAAATCCTTTCATACAGCTCAATCCTAAAACTTATTTCCTTTCTAATGCTTATGCTTAATTTTATTTATAGGAAGACAATATATGCGCAGGTCTCAAAAAAATTTTCCTGATAGAAATATTCATGATTTTTGTTTAAACATCACCCTGTAGATAATTCTTATAAATACGGTGATATAAATATGACTTATAAGTGATACCCCTTTAAGATGATATTTGTTAACAATTCGGTAAAAACTAATTTCCTGAGAAGATATATAACTTGAAAACAAATTAATTCTACAGTATCAGAAATCTTTCCACGTCTCACATCTTGTATTTGACTTTAACAACCACCATACTCATTTAAAAATTAATAATCTCTCGTGTGAAGTTCATTGCGTGTATTCCTAGGGTCCTTACTCGAAATTCACAAGCTTTTCGAAGTAGGAACAGAACTGTAAACATGGACAAAAAGCATATTTTTAGACAAAATTAGGTCAGATGTATCATAACTCCTAAGTTTTGATATATTAAGTTAATCTCACAAATAACTGTTTAGAAAGGACTATTTTATAAGTGACAAGTACCCTCCTGCACGTTATCCTTCAAATAGACTATATCCCTGCCTAATTTATACAAACCTGGCATACGATTGAGTCTGTGAAGTAAGTTCTTTGTTTGCTGAGGAAATTCAGGTTTTCATCAGGCTGGTGACACCTATACACATGAAGCAGCAGCAAAAGAATAAAGAAAATTAGAAGAGAATTAGCCAAAGGTGTCATCAAAGTTTGTTTCAATGTGTACTACAAATGCAGCTCGTGCAACAGGGCATGCAGGAATGCAGAAAACGTGATGCCACAACAATTGAAGACAACATCTAGAGTACAAATCTAATGACCTATCTAGGGGCCATTCTTGCAAATGCAAAAACTGAAGTATTTGCTGCTAGAGAATTCCTAAAATAAAGTTCCACAAGTCTGAAATGATCTCTGAGCCCATGATTTATCTTCAGTCACTTCACTGAGATAGAAATGAAGGTAAAAAACTCAAAAATCAGAATAATTTTATTTGAGAACAATTTTTAAGAATTTACTCAGAGAATCAAAAGAAAATGACCAAATTTAATATGAAATCCTTCCCTTAGTTGAAGATGAGGATTTTTAGAAGAATGATAAATTAAAAGATTTATGAATGATGGATACAGAAATCCAGCCAAGACACAAAAACTTGAAGCAACATGAGTACAAGGATATTCCAGAAGAAAAGACATTGATCCTTTAGAAAGCAACAGGTTGAATTCTTATTTTTTCAATGAGAGAAAGTATCAAGGAAACTGAAGTGTGATGATTTAGAATTGAAGCAAACCAATGATCTTGAGCATCAAATTTTAGTAATCTTTTTTACATTAAAAAAGCTCCAAGTGAGACAACAGATAACACTTTATCTCATGGATGATTTTTTCAGGTTCAGTGAATTTTTTTTCTGTGAAGGAGATACTAAGATGAGATGATGACGAAACATTCTAAGTAACCTAAGGGTGAGGAGGGAAAGGCGTTAGTTGTGTGAGTTAAGGAGTAACAGGGAAAGGAAACTTTTCATAACTTTTAAGTCAAACACACGAAAAATAAAATACAAACATCATAGCTTCATCATATGTTCACTAACATTAAGAGCAATGAAATTCACACTCAAGAATATTTATTGATACTTCATGAAGTAATAGGCAATCTCATGAGAAGTGTCATAAAATTTTTCTTACTCATGCAAATCTGTCAAATAATTAATCCATACCTAGCCTTCATCATTAATTAAAGAAATAACTTCAAATAATGAGCTATATCACAGGAGGATTCAAAATTCACACATTGTTCTGTAGCAATTCTAATTACAGTAGACATTAACAATTAAAAAATGACCACAAGTGATTCAAGGAATTACAAAATAATATTTTTTTGCAAATTAACTTTCCTCGGTGAATGTCAACAGTTTGGTGAAGATGAGGATCATTTCACTGAATTACATAACTTATATCACAGCAGTACATTGATATAATAAAACCATTTTGTTTTATGCCCAGACTTGTTAGTAAGTTCATAATAAACATCATTAATAAAATGATATTTTGACTTTGGTATAGAAAATTATTAAGTAAGATTTAATAAACAAAGAGAAATAAAATTGAGAGAAAAATGGAAAAATAACTTTCAAGTGGCAATAAAATGTAACAATCATATTTATGCTGCTCTTCTTGATTGTAATTATATAAGATAGTAACTTCAGTGAGAGGAATCTATTATAATTTAAGCACTTACTCTTAAATTTCTCTACTGATGTCATAAGAAAATTTCATACAACTTTTTACACAAATTAAAATTAATCAAGGATACAATACATATGAAAAAAAAACAGAAAAGTGTATTCTGCAGGGAGCTATTTTAAAATATTTTAGCCCTTTTGAAGCAAACAAGGAACAACTCCTCTGTTAAGGAGCTAAGTTCAGAGGAGGTGTAATTACCTCCTCTGGATCAAAAAGGGTGAAACCTCTATATGAAAGAGTAACAAAACAAAATATGTTATTTATAAGACAAGTCGAGTATAAAAGCTTCATCTTCAAAGTTAACATTAAAATAACTGCCAAGATTAAACGATGAAATTGTAAACTATTATATATTCATATATTACGAAATCATGAAATGTATAACAATTGAATAAAAAAGCACTCAGACAACTTGAATAACAATATCTAAAATGGAGAGAATAAATTGCATACATTTATAACATAAAGCGAGAGAGACATGCTCTTTGCTAATCACCATAAATAAAGTGTCACATCTAATAAATGCTTCTTTTTTTGTTCTTCGTGGAATAATGACAATCTACTTTAACAATACAAACATAGTTTGCTAAAAATTAATGAATATTACAGATTGAAAATAATTTTTTATAAATAGTAACAATTCTACACTAAACAGTACATGATTGTTCCTCGTGTAAGAAGTAAACCAATCAAACTTTTTGCACTTAAAATCAATCAAACACATTCTTAAAATTACGTAATACACTTCTAATGATAATACTTTCTTATGGACTTTATAAAATAATGATCTCATCCAAAATGCTTAAAGAGTAAACAAGAAGGTTATAACACTCAATTCAACAACTTAACAAAACTTAAAATAAAAACTTAACACTTATTGAGCATTCAAATTTATAAGTAAATAATTGATTAATTATAGAAGGTTATGATAACGCATTTATAAATTTAAATGAAATACATAAGCATCCAAGTTCAGATTAAAATGTCTATGTAGCATCAAAACAATTCGCATGCAAAAGGATACCAATATCATCATGAAAAGCAAAATGTAATAGAGATTATCAATAATTAATTTTGGTAAATATTGTGTAGATGTAAACCAAACAGGATCAAATTACAATTGAATATGCTGCAATTCAACCACATTTAATAAAAAATAAGAATATCATATTTAGGAATCATATTAAGAGTAATCAATTGAATATGAAAAGAAAGAATAAAATACCAGCTGAAAAAAATATGGGAGTCGGCAATAGATTGATTTCCAAGATGATATTAGCACAATAACAAAAATAAAAAGTGGAGTCAAATGTCTATATGATTGAAGCCACCATTCAAACATTTTAAAAGCCCTTCATTAGTTCTGTGTGTAGCTTCCTGGGTTAATTTATGAAAGCAAATCTTCTCCTTCTCCAAATAAAGAGCCATCCTGAGGAGGCCATATTGTTCAAGTTAGCTTCTATTTTTATACCCTTTTTGATGCTTTAAGTTAGTTTTGAATGGTAAAATGTTTACACACATATAATCTTATACAGAAAAAGATGATCTAATAGTTAATAGGTAAATATGATTCTTTCTAATTAGATCAGTATCTGGATTACTAAAAACACTTCTATAAAAATAAAGGATTTTTGACTTATAAGTTACTTGCACACATTTAGCAACTAATTAACAGAACTTAGGATACAGCTGGTGCTACCCTAAGGTTAGATACAGTTAGAGCAATTTCATCTTCATAAAAGATTCAAAATAAAAATATAATTTTTAAACTTCGAAAAAACAATTTTAACAATGGTATCTTCTAACTCCAACGAAATAGGACCTGTAGAATAATAATTGACATTAAACATATCAGACAGATAAAAAAGGAAATTTACACAAAAAATAGCCTTCTATTTAAATTTAATATGCATATCTCAAACTGAATAAAGGGACATCACAACACTTAGTGCAAGGCAAATTACGTACATGCTCCTCTTCAAGAAAAATTCATAAAAGACTTACTTCAAAAAAATTCAGAAATACATTTATATCATTGGCAATTGATTATAAGATACAAGAGACATACATTAAACTCACTGCAGCAGATATAATTACAAAAATTTACCCTGCTGAAAGCTTACTGTTTTTAATGGATCATCAACAATTTTCGATACATAATACTATGGGATTACAACAATAACATAACACTAGATATTAGACATAGGATAATATTGGGTAAGAAAATAAAATTTCTCTAAAATTAGAAGTTTTAAAAAAAATATATTCATATGATCTAAATTCCATCCAAATTTAAAAAATTTTGAGTATATAAATCTGAAGAGTAAATGAAGATAACATGAAGTGATGACACTGAAAGTTTCCGGATTCAATTCTTACTCTTTAATCTAAATTTCATCGGAATCCACAATATTCTACCTTCAATTACAAGTCAAGTCATGGCACTTCAATCAAAATTCAATGATAAGTTTCACTGTACACTAACAACTTGAGTAAGAATAATTAATTCTGTAAGTATATATACCAAAGACATTAAATATTCAGGTGCAAAATTTTTATTCCTACTACTTTTTTTGCACTAAAAAATATATTTATTCTTAAAAAACTGTAAAAATTAGAAAAAATGGCTACAGCTTAACAGCTTTAGATCTTTCTTATCTCAAACTCTCCTCCTAACTATTTATTTTTAACTGTATAAAAGACTTAAAAGGGAATAATAATTATGTGAATTCATATATTTTAAATAAGATATAAAAAATCAATGTGAAAATAATAATGATGAGGATTAAAAATATACAACCTGAAATTGAAAAAAGATAAAGATATAGAAGACAGTTTCTTAAAGACATAGCATCATGGAAAACGAGAATTGAGAAAAATCATGTATTAGATTTTTACAAACTAAATATAAATAAATTTTACATGAGAGAAGTAGGCCTATTGCTTTTATAATCAATTGCTTTTTCACTGAATTAATTTGAAAAGATTAAAAGCATCCATTATAATATGTTCTTAATTTATAAGTACTCACCCTTTGAGAAGCAGAAGCTGTGCTAGAAGCATCATCTGAAAGAAAATTAACAGATTTAAAATTAACTAACGGAATTATATTATGACAAATAATACCAAAAGCTTACATAACAACTCATATTGTCAAGTATTGGGCATTTCAATTTATAAATAAATGTTTCTAATGAAACTTTATTGAAATGCCCAGTGGTAGAGTAATATTAATTATCAATTAATTATGGTATTATTAATTATCAGTTATTTTCAATCATGTAATATCATATATTTTCAATCATGTGTTGTATATATCATACTGAAAATAACCAAAGAAATTGGTTCTGAAACAAGTATTACTATCAAATTTCTAGGTAAGGACGCTGAATGCAAGAAGCCAACAGAACAGCAAATTTTAGATTGATTCAGATGGAGGCTTAAAAAGTATTTGACCATGATCTCATTATTTTTATCCGTGATGAAACAATTTCACAGCCGTCTTTGATGACATCCATCACAGCTGGAATTCCTGTTTTCCTTTCACTTGAGTTGCTGTAGAGCATTATCCAGAAACCTGATGAGGGGCATCATTAGTTAACTAAATCAATACCATGCCATATAAAAGATTTATGAAGCTATAGTTTATTTACTTTAAAGACAATGAAAATTAAAAGAAAGCCAGAAAATCATCCTAACCCCAAATTGAATAAGATATGGCCTGTGTTTCATTCTTTGCATGGAATTTTTAATTTTCCCTTCTGATAGAGATACGAATATCAGCTGCTAAAGGAAAGCCTTCTAGGCAGGAGACTTGATACATGCGTGGAAGTAACAGGAATGGTTAAATACAGCTATGAAGAAGAAATGAATAAAAAGCTTTAAAATAAGATAAGCTGGGCATTTAATATACCTAGAGGAGGTCCAATGGACAGGGTTACTGAGTAACCAGAGTCCTTGATAAGATTCACTATGTCTCCATGATGAAGGTTCATTATGTCTATGTGATTGACAGCCAAAATTCTGTCTCCAACATGCAGTTGGCCACATCTCTCAGCTGGACTTCCTTCAATGATCCTCCCTGTAAATAATATAATCCAACCAGCAAAATCAGCATTTTTGTATGTTCTATATGCCATGAAAAATTTATCATCATTGATTCACATTCATCAAGAGTGTGCAAAGCAAAATGAATACCATTCAACTCATAGAATAAGATATCCAAACCTTCAACACAAAGGCTAATTGATGAGCTCTATTCTCTATGGAGAAAGTAAAGACATCTTAATTAATTAGAACTCTAACACAGGAATGGCATCAGTAATCATAAAATAGAAAATAAATTATTTGTACATAAATAGTAATTTTTATACTGCCATACATCTTAACCACTATTAGCAATAATATCAGTTTCATTCAGCATTCAAAAATACATCAGCTTACTAATTTGTTAGCAAACATAAAAGGATCAAATTGATTCAGTTCTTTTGGGATGGGAATCATGCTTTCTATGGAAATTTTACCATTAGCTTTGCTAATTTTAGGCCATAAAAAGTTTAATGATAGTTAGAGCAGAGGTGCACGTGAAATCTTGAGGACAGATAAGAAAAGCTCTAACAGCTGAGTTTTGGATGGCTATCGGCCAATCAAAAACTAACAAAAGAAAATACTCTTAAACTAATCTTGTCTATAAGGCACTGGATGCCACTTGAGGCCAATAATGATTACTCAAATGACATACATGCCTATAGACGGCAGAAATAATATTTAACAGACACTTAACCTTAGAAAAAATTGACAGAGTTCATTTAACTACCGTTGATTCAAAAATTATCTGGCAAGCAGTAAAATATGCTTTCTTCCTTAAATAAAGCAATAAAATTTCAAATGAAGAGCATTTTCAATTTTTGCTTCTCATATTCAAATTTAGCAAAAGCTTGAAAATGTCTTTACTAAAGTATTGAATAAAGACTAAATTCAAATATCAAGTAACTCATGGCTAGAAAATTCCTATACAGAATGCAAATTCATATAACTAGAGTAATAATTTTACCTAAGCAATTCCATTTATTTCATTCATAAGAAGTTATTTAAGGATTCTATGGAATAACGCTTTGTGATATAATTCATAAGGATTTTAATATAGCATGATTATATTACAGTAGGGTATATAAGCTTACCAATAGTAGAACCAGCTTTGTTTACAGAAGATATTATAACAAATCCAAATCCTTCATTTTCCCTTCTTGTAACAGTAACATCATATGGATAGCCAATATCTTGTCTGATATAATTTTGCCCCTCTGTAATAGGAAAAAGATATTTTTTCAACAAAATACAAGAAAGCCTAACAAAAATACTTAAAATATAATATATAAATGAAAGAAGTCTTCAGAACTGGACAGATTTTCATTGCAATAAGAATGCATGAATTATTTAATTCTGTAAGGATAAGATTTAAGATATTAAATCTAGATACTTCAACAATAGCTACTTGATTTAAGTTATTATTCTATTAGTCATACAATGTCCATTATGCATTGATGCTCAGTAACAAATTCATTCTCAGTTAAATATAGTTTACACAAGAAAAATTAAGAATTACTATTAACCTTGATTAGCAGGAACTCTTCTTCGTATTCCTAAAGTCACTCTGCCATTTGATGCTGCATGTCCCATAAGCTGAACAACATGATGATGTGAAGTAGATAATACCGATTGATTATCAACACTGACAATTTCATCACCAGTGCATAAGCGTCCATCCAAGTCAGCTGCACCACCAGGGACTATGTGCCCAATGGATACCTTAAAAAGCCATTCGAAATATTTATAACTTATTTGGATTGTTTAAGTATTTAATAATGTACTAACAGAAGAGAGGTTATTGCTCGCAAGACATACAAGTACATGAATGACTTCAAATTTTTGTACAGTGAAAAAATTAATTAGTATTGCAAAGAAAATAGTTCTCATTGAGAATAATTTGTTTGGGAATAAAAGGAAAAATATTGAAGTTTTATAAAAAAATTTTAACATTAAAAATGAGAGAATAACAAATTTTATCTTAGTCTGTAGATTAAAAAATCTCACACAGAGAAATTAAAAAATCAGAACAAAAAAATGAGATGAAGAGACTCATATCAATTTGAAATGCCGCAACCACTTACTAAACCTGGTTAGTACATGATTATAGTCTGAATTTTAAATTGTGTTAACACTGTTCTTCAACAAAGAATATAACTACATAGAACAGCAGAATAAAATATATTAATATCATTAGTATTCATTGAGCATTTATTCTCCTCACCACAAACCAGAAAGGCCATTACATGCATTTAATTGGAAATTAGATCCCATATCCTTGGAGAAACTCATGAAGCAGCTTCAAAAATCAGCTGCCTTCGCTTCCTCACCATGGATCCTACCTGTGAGCCTTCTTCAGTTCCACCAACTATTCGGAAGCCGAAGCCCGTTTCTTGACGCACTAGAGTGACCACCATCTCATACCACTCAGAAGCTGGTAAATGATTGCTTCCAGTGGGACGAACTTCAGGCCCAGAAACAACTGATCCACCACCAACAACAGGTCCACCTTCTTGCCACCTCAAGTCTCTTGAATACCTGTAGAAACAAGATAAGATGCACCCTTGTTGAAGTTTGCAAACTCATCAGTCAAGTTTTGTAAATTGCAAGTAATCAGTCTTAATAATTGAGAGTTTTTAAAAATGCCTAAATCCAGCAGATAGTCCTAAGTCACTGGTATTAGAAAAAAAGGGAAAAGGGTGGATTTAATAAAATGAGGTATATTCCCCTTCCGAGATTTGATAGCTAATTATATACCAATAAAAGAATAATTTATAAAATTTTGGAAATTAAATTTAAGTCAAACTATGTACATGATTAATTTAAAATTGGCCCTAATAAAAATCATATGAATTTCATGACAGAAAATGATTCAAAAAATCCAAACATTAAATCTATAAACTGGGTATATGTGTTAAACTACTTAGATTATTTGGCTGTTTCACTATTTTAAACTTGACTCAAACCTATCCATTCCATACTTGTTTTTTTTGCAAGTGAAAAAATACCAAGATACTTGCTAGAAGATGTAATTTGCAAACTCCACCATCCAAAAATAAAATCTAATTTGTTTTTAATTTCTGTAGATTTTAAGAGCTAAATCATAAAGATGATGAAAAGAGATACTTACCTCATTACTGTGCTAGGATAGGGTTGTTCGTGCTCAAAGCTGGTACTTTCTTTTCTTCTGCTAAGACTATCGGAGGTGTAGTATCCAGAACTTGAAGGTGGTATGGATCCACCCATGAGATTTTGAGATAAAGGATTACAACCTGCTCCTTGGGCTGAAAATGGGTACTCTTTCTGAGGATAGCTTCCACCAGTTTGAACATCTCCATACCCATAACCATAGCCTTGTTCATAAGAACCTCCATACCCATTGAAAAAGGATGGAGAAATATATTGTCCATAATAATCTGCAGAAGGAGATCTATCATCTAACCTGTTCATGTCAGAAATGCCATGGTCGTACACACTGGGAGATTGGGGAGCATTAGCTGAATAATGGTCACTACCTTTATAATCATAATTTCCCTGTGATTTGTTCCAATTATCACTTTGGCTGGGGTCTATTTCACCACTGTTAATCCTATCCAAATCATTTCCAGGGCTTCGGCTACGAACATAATCAGTTTTTGGATGTCCATCTTGCAAATTCACTGACATCATCCTATCACCAAGATTAGATAGAGGGCTGCGTGGGGGCTCTCTTCCGGAAAGTGGATAGCTTGCAGGGTAAGGCATGCCACTCTTATATGGGTCATAAGGTGATGTAGGCGATCCTGGGTTCTGAGACAAAGCCAATTTGTTTGGAATTCCATCATTCCTAATACCAAGTTTCCCCTTGCCATAATGTGAAGGACCAGGTCCCGATATGTCTGTGGGACTGAATTCAACCCCTCCATTTCCACCATTGCCCACATTAGCACTACCAACTGTTTCACAAGCATTAACATTACCAGCACCACCTCCTCCTTCTGAAGGAGTCCATGGCCTCTGAGATGATGTGGGTGTTTTTGGCCGACCCCTAGTGTCAACAAGGGGAGTCTTTGGCCTGTTTGGTATCACTTCTTTTTGCTGGGTACTATACAAATCAGCTGTGGGAGTTTTACTTCTATACAACCCTGGGATTGGTTCTTTGTACATATTTTTCCTTGGGCTGGATGCTTCATCTTTCTTTTTCATTTTGTTTTTGCTGGGTGATCCTATTCCACCTCGCTGAACCATAACAGTAGCTTCCTGATTTCTTGGACAGTCTTTCAGCACTTGAACAACTTCCCCATGACACATATTTCTCACACTAATGTTATTAATGTCTACTAAAATATCACCTTCCATCAAGTTTTTACACCTCTGCCGGTCTAGTATTTTCTTAACTTTTTGTCCATAAGCACTGTCAGCAATAGTAAAACCAAAACCCATTGCACCTTTCACAATTGATATCGTAAGGAATTCAGGTTTACTAGAGCTTGATTCAGCAAAATCACCAAGAGATAATGGATTAGCAGAAGAATCATTGAGCATTGCATCTGTACTGCTGGGTCTCTGAATGCCTTTGATTTTCTCAGAATTACATAGATCAGGCATTGACTTCACTGAACTATCTGCCATATCCTCTTGCCCATTATGAGCATTGACAGCTTCTGATGACACATCAAGGAAATTATAGTTTTCGCCTTTCATATTTTCCTCTCTGTCACCAAATACACCTCCATCAGGCGTCATTGCATCTAAAATAGAATAGACAAAGATGTGTCAACGGGAACATTAATAATTAAAGAGCAGTTATCAAATATTTGAATAGCTCCTTACCTGGTGCATTCACAGCAACAGTAGTCACTACCTCAGTATTGGGATCATTAGGATCAAAAGGTAGGGGATAGCCTCTGCACACTTCCAAAGATACTGTCTCATTTGGAGATATTGACTGAAACATGCTTACCATGTCATGATGAGTAAATCCCAAGACACAAGTATCATTTACATATACAAGCACATCCCCTGTAAAGTTCAATCAATTAAAGTAAATTAACTTAGTATTTTCATTAAAAACTGATAAATAATAAATTTATTGTAAACTTCTAGATAATAAGCATACCAGTTTGCAATTTTCCATCCAGCCATGCAGGACCATTTGGAACTTTTGACTTGATTTGGAGAAATTCTTCTTCCGTATCATCACCACCAACTATTGTGAATCCTAACCCTCTAGAAGATTTCACAAGAGTTGTCCGAATTCTTTCTCCCCGTAACTCATTTGGATTACGTGTGAAGAAGGGGCGCTCATAATCTATTAAAAAAATTACACAACTTATATCTGATAAAGTTATAATAGCATCAAAATTGTGATTAGACATGAAATCCTTTAAATATAAGGATTGAAAGGACATGAAATCCTTATATTTAGAGTTGAACAGTAAGATTGAAAGCACTTTTATAAGAATGGCTTCATGTCAGCCTCATCATGCATTAAGATAATAATTAAATTTCCAGAAGCATTTAATAGTAACACAAACCACAAAGCTCAGAAAAGGAGTGAATTCTACAAAGGGAGAAACTAATTTTTTCTTTCCAAGTTATTGTATTAGTAGATCCCCCATACACAGGTCACATGAAAGTCCAGCAGGCACCTAACTTACCTAAATAGATTGTGTTTGTTAGTAATTTCTAGGTTAGAAGCTAAAAATATACATGAAATATGACTATGTATACCTTTTCTCTTGTGTTTTTGTGCCTTAAAGTTTTTGTTTTCAACTCCAATAACCTGACCTTCACTATTCATTCTATAATAAAAGGGATTGGAAGCAGATCGGGAATGTTGGGAGAAGGTGACATGGTCTAGGTCACTTTGAGGAGACAGAAGGTTATCAGAGCCACACGCCCAAAGAGGGATTCTGGACGAGTATCGCTTTAGGCGATTCCTCGAGGCAGAACCTCCAACCAAAGGAAAACACATATTGGCCACCAAATGAGAAGAAGGTACTATAGGTGTATCACCATCAGTGAGAGGATCAGAAGAAGGAAAAGTGGCTGGTGAGCTACATGGGTCCCAATCTCTCCCAGGGGAGGTAAAGGCACCATCATGCTCTGGTGAGCTAGCCATGAAAAGATATGGCCAACTAGGTGACACTTCAGGAGGGAAGTATGGAAGGGCAAACTTGGGAACAATGGTCTGGTTGAGTGATGGGCTTTTTGCCTCGGAAAAGTTTTGAGGTGGCAAGGAAGAGAGGGGAGACCGGTGTGGAATGGAACTTGCATTGATGGCAGATGTGCTTGCTTGTGCTGAATTCCTGCTTTCTCGTGGCTTTACATAGGTGTGCTGTGCTTGAATGTTCGGCATTACATCTTTCCCTTCGGTAGCCAAGCAAGGGATACAGGTCAGGTACAAGTTCAGCCCTAAAGACCAGAGACACGCCTATCATCACAGAATCCAACACATCAGATTACATTACAGACCTTAGGTTGAGTCAATATAACAATTCTCTATCTCACAGTGATCTGATGATATATCAATGTCTGTATAAAACTTTTCTGCAATCTTTTGACTGAACTAGTTAACTAAAGTGAGAAACAACATAGCTCCTTGAGTCCCCTTAGCTACATTATTTTCCAAACATAGATACTTAATAAAAGCATTATCAAGCAAACTGTCTTTTGCGATAGGGAAGAAAATTGAGAAGCAATAGTCACAAAGAAAAAAATGCTTTCAATCCATTCAGTTCAGCATATCAGAGAAAATAAGATTAAAATTTTCTTGATAATACCTAAAATACTACAATCAATTCACTCATTAAATATTTATACGATGGGACAGCCAATTAATGCATACCCAACATAAATAAAACAAGATTACACTGGCATGGGTATTCTGGAAATGATAAACACTCGCAATATGCTAGACAAAGACACTTAACTTTGACATGATCAAAGGAAATAAATATACAAATTTTAAGAGATGGTAGTTATCACAGTGTGTTGCCCAATACCAACCTATGATAAAAATAGAAATATATAATTAGAAAAATTTCATTCTATTATTTATTTTTTTTTAGAAATAATTTCACATTTACCAGAGTGATGCATTTATATTGGCCTGAAATGACACTGGTAAACATTAATTTCATCAAATAGTTGGTCACTTAAAAAGCCTATCAGGACAAGAACAATAGATGAGGGTTAAGTGGCAAATTATAGTGAGACATTGCACTACATCCAAATCCCATTTCAGCTTAAGTTAAGCATGATTATGAATGTCTATTGCAAAAACAAGACAATAATAAGGGAAGTTAGAGTTACATTCGTGACCTATTAAATTGCTAAGTAGTAGGAGCCATTTTTTGAGAACTATTTTTTGTTACTAGTATTTGATATTTTTATAATATAAAGACATTCATCATACATAACTGTTTCAAATATCACATTTGAAGTATGATAAAATATGATTAAAATAATAATCAAGCCAATAGGTTTTAAGAACTCTAAATAATCAAAGCAATGATCATGACACAGTGAAGAGAAGAAAGTCACGGAGAGAATAAGAAAAAACAGGTACATTTATGCAGCAAAAATGAACTGTAATTGATCATAAATAAAATGAGCTCAAATGAAATGGAAGCTAAAAACTGAAACAGGAACTTTTGGCCAACTTATAATGACGAAGTAATGGCTATACAATTCCCCTCTCTAATATCACTAACTTGAGTCGAAAAAAATTTCCAGGTAATAGTTCTTAATAATCTTCATACATTTATCCAGTGAAAATATAGAGTTGCGTTTCCTTTAATAATAAACAATTAACTAGAAACATGACAAGCATATAAAAAATATATCTAAACAATAATAATCTATAAATTGCTAATATGAATTTGAGAAAAATGCCTTAATCTTCTATTACTTTAACTAAGTCACTTTTTCATTCAGATTGTTTGTATTACTCACACATTGAAACTAATGCATATTACATGGGGAATGGCGGCAAAGGAGGATATTGAGGAAGCGTATTTCAATATAGTAAATACCTATAATATTGAACAATGAAGTCCATTAACCATAGCAATTAAGGTAAATATTGAGCAAAACAAAAAATAAGTTAAAGAAGCCTGGTTTAACATAACTTTGTAAAGAAACATTTATGCAGTATAGAGGCTTTGCAATAATTACTCTCATACACATCAAAAATATTTCAATGCTACTTCATACAGATCATAAGAGAGTCAAAAAAATTTTTGGGAAACTCAGAGAGTATATTAAAGGATTCCTTTTAAAGACAAAGTCTAGCCTTTTTAAAAAGCTTTAAATGGAAATTTAAAGCCAGATTTTTTGGTCGTATACTTTTGATGGAATAAATTACCTTATACAGGCATTAAAAAGTTTATAACAAATTTGAGAACATAATAGCCACTTTAAATTTAATCTGAGATCTTGGTAGATATTTTCCAACATGTGAATGAATGATTAATATTAAACATACATTTTACAATAAAGTTCCTAGAAAGTAATGTGTACAGACATATGTTACTAAAAAATGAGTGCTAGTAAATATCACCAGTTAGTCCATACTTGTTCAACATTTCCTTACTCCTGAACAAATAGAAGGTTGTAGCACAAGCTAAATAATATCATCCACCCAAGGATACATATTCACCAAGCTTAAAATAATGCATCTTTGAAAAATATCACACAAAGCAGCTTATTAAACAATGCACTACAAACAGCTGATGTGCACCTCCTTCTCAATTAATGCTTAAGCAAACACATTGCTAGTGATCCCTTCATTGAATGAGGCTCTCATTAAAAATGAAAGAAGCCACAATTCCATCTAAAACCAACCAGTTCAAAGTTTCTATAAAGTAACACTAATTATCTACTGTATATATATGCTTTGTAAAATTTTAAAAATGTATTTTGTTTAAATTGTATTTGTAGAGAGAGGAATGTGACATGGATAAGGAGATAGGGAGCAAAAAAGATCATAACTCTTTCAGATAATGTTTTACACAGCATGAGCTAATTACCTTACCACAGTTCTTTTTTGTGACATTGGTGTTGAAGAGCTTGAGTGCCCTGCTTGAACATCACTTTCATAAAACTCTCAAAAATTAAAGTCACTTAAAATAGTAAAGAATTATATTCCTTTAAGGTCAAGATGAAGTTTAGCTCATACAGCAGCAAGAAACTAATTTGTTTAATAGTTAAGAAGAAAATGAGCATTGTATGTACAGTAATATGAATCATTTGCTTCATAAAAATGATTTAATAGAATTCTGTGATATTTATAGTTTCTAACACCAAGAAGGTTCAATGTTATTCATAAGCAAAATCACTAACTTTCATGGCACCACAGACACTAATAATAACTATTTACAGATATTAGTACACAAAACATATAAGCTTACAACACTAGCTACAGGAAAGATCAATCAAAGAAAGGTATAGAAGAGTAAGATATACAAATCAAATTAAAATAACAAACTTAAATTGGTCATAATATTTTAAGGAATAGAAAACTTGTAAAAAGAAATTTATCAGATTCTTTGTTACCTGATGCTTTAGGTATTAAGAACTGGTCTAAAATCTAATAGATTTGAACATATGACCATAATTATCAGTATATGAGGTGTATAATACCACACATGGAACAATTTAATAAATTTTAGTACAGAATAAAACCATAAGCAAAGAGATTTCTAAAACTTTATGTCTCACAAAATAATTAGTGTGGTATTGAATACCCTCATACACTTATATCTTGACGAATCTAAGAACAAATTTTCTAGTTCAACTGCCTTTTCTTGGAAAATAATAAAAATGCAGAACCAGGAGTAGGTGCAACATTTCCATTAATAGTGCACGGTTTAACTACACTAATTATTTTGAGGGACTCAAAGAGCTAAAATTTCAATGGAGCTAATTTTTGCTAATGATATTATGGAAATTAGTACTCACTATTGGAACGCTTTCCCATTCCAGAATGATTGCTACCACTAGGTCTTGATCCTGATGAATTTAAGGGTTTCCTATACTGAGGATAAGGTCCTGTTTCTGATTCAGGCATGCAGGAAGCTTAAGAACAAAGTTTTAAAAATTAAAGTAAAAAAATTATAAATATTTGAGCAATATTAAAATAAACAAACATAAAACAAAAAATGAATTAATCAAAATAATAAAAACTATAATGATGGATGCAGGTAATGCAATTTCTTTAATGTTAGAAAAGCATTTCATTCCATTTTGTTGCATCTTTATTTCCAAGGTAGAATGGACTTGAAAAAAGTCTGATGGGACCAGGAATCAAACCCAGGTCACCTAATTGCCGGTTGGGTGCTCTATCCGCTGAGTCTATCCAGGCAGAACATTTTCACAAGACATTCTGGATATTTTGTGTGGCAAGGCTGTTGCAATTTCGTCCACATAGAAAATTTAGCTCAACGGACAGAGCACCTAACCAGCAATTGGGAGACCCAGGTTCGATTCCCGGTCCCATCAGTCTCTTATCATGTCCATTCTACCTTCGGAATCATCCTCAGCACACAGCGTATCTGTAAAAAACCTATTCCTCGTTCCTTATGCATCTTCTATATAAAAATCAATCTCTAGATAAAAATATTAGCAAATTGCAGCATTGAAAGTCTACATTTCCAAATTTAACAATGAGGTAAAATTAACCTTCAAGAAATTATTAGTCACAGAGATGAACATAGTGCTAACTTCTCCATAGAAAAATTACCATATTTAAACTAACAGCTTCAATTTTAAGTCAAAATTCATCATGGGATGGGTAATAGGATTGAGAGAGAACAAGTTCCATTTAGCCTAAAATGCATTTCTTTTATACAAGAATAATTTATCATTGAATTGAAAAATATTTCAACTCTTAACAGTTTTCTAAAAATAGATGAAGTCTTAAATTTTGACTAAAATAGAGCAAATTTAAAAACAAGAAAAATGACAGGATGAAGGTGGATTGGAATATGGTTTTTAAGGATTCTTAGTGAGAGCAATTGAGGATCGCACACCAAATACACGCAAAAGAAATCTATAAAACTGCAATAGGCAAATAATAACTCAAGATCAGGATTCTATTCAGTGATTTTGCTATTCAGCTTCATTGGAAATCGATAGAAGTAAAAACACTAAATGTTAAGATACCCATAAGAATTCTATTAACATGCTTGGAGGAAAAAAAAATTAATACCAAATCAATTCTACTAACAGCAGTTTAGTATAAATCACAATACAAATACAAAAAAAACAAATGAAGAATCTGGCATTAACAAGAGAGAAGTAAGGAAAGCACTGACTAATGATTTCAGCTATACTTAGAACTGGAAATGCGATGGGAAATATGATGCAATATATACACAAGCAAAATCACAGTAAGATATATATGCATAAACTGTGCAAGAAAACCTATGAGGTATTAAGATACAACTGTAACTTTCAAATATTTTGTAGCTTTAATAGATAACTAAAGCAATCCTGAAATAGCCAAAGAATTCAAAGAAAGAGATGTGGAACTAAGCTCACCTCCACCACCTTGAGCAGCTCTCTTTGCCTGGATGACAGGATTTTCATACTGAGTCCTTCGGTTTACATGATCAATATAGTAGGTTCCATAATGAGGATCATCAATTTTCTCCCATCCGTAAGGAAGTTCATCATCTAAACATTCCTCTAATGACTTTTTCTGAAACTTTGACAGCCGAGGATCAAGCCAATGAGATGTACCAGAATTGTGGCTAATATAAGAAAGAAAATGATGGGTTAGAGGACAAATGATGAATTATTTAGAGAGACAGAAATTCTTATTACTTCAAGCAGAAACTCAAGACTTGTATTTTAACTTTAAATCAATAGGAACTCACTCTATAAAATATACTTCTCCTCGTTCCGTGTAGGCCTTCTCCCAATTAGGTGGAAGTGGGCCAAGGTCTGCATGAGGCGACTCAGGACATTCCCCTGAGTGCAAATAATTAGGAGGTGATCCTGACGTGGGAGGTGAATGCTGCTGATCCCCTGAGTTACTACCAGCTAAAAAGAATAATATCAGAAGTATAAGACGCATCTCAAATCTTTAACTAAGATGTATAACCAGAAAAAATTAACAATTAAATAATTTTCCATCAAAGAAAACATATATTAGAAGATGAAGGGATTAAAATCTGTCCATTTAAATAAGATCCTAAGTAATTTAAGTTTAAATATTAAACTATGATTTGCTATGGAAAAACTTCATACACTTTTACTATAATGATTTTTAATATAGAATTTGAAGATACTTGAGACAAGTGGTCATACATAATGCAATTATAAAAACGGTACAAGTACATGAAAAGAAAATGATAATAACTTAAAATAACTCTATTCAAAATAATGTTAATTACTGAAGATGGTAAAATTTCAAGAATTATACAAGTAAAAAGAGATCAAAATAATAATACCATAAACTTATTTCATTCCCCTTCTTACAACAAATCTTAAGATAGAAAATAACCGAGCAGACATAAATTTTACTCTTTTCACAATAATAAATTACTTATAAAAAACTTACGAAGAGATTGAAAGAAAGAAACTTACTTTCACCCATGATTCTGCCTTCTCCAACAGGTTCTGGTTCCATACTTTTTGCTGCCATTGCTTCCACATTAGAACGATTCCTTTTACGCTTCCCTTCAGAGCTAGGATGAGCTCCAGGAAAAAGGCCCACAAATCCACCAGGTCCTAGATTAGGATTTGATCCGCTACTTTGTGGGGGTGATACAGGAGGTTCTTTTGATGGTTTTGGGGTACCATAATGGTTACCTGAAATGTTTCCAAATAATGAAATTGTTCCTCTTTTACTTTTTTACTAGTACTTGATGATTAGCTGAATATATTTACTTAATCCTAATGCAAAATTACTGAGCTAAAAAATTGCATTTAAGTACCGAGAGGACCCCTCTTGGAAGTTATTCAACAAAATAAATATTTGAAGTTTTTAAATTATAAGACAATTTTTTAATAAAATAGAACCTATAAAAACTTTGTATTGAAAATAAATGAAAAAGTTAAGAAATATAAAAAAGAATCGATCATGCAAGATTAAATAATTAATAAAGACACTTAAACATAGTAGGTAGAAATATATATCAAAAAGATATAACATTAATAGTTGAGCAGTATACTAGGAATGAAACACTACAACCAATAAAATCATACCACTAGAGGCATGATCGAAATGAAAAATCAACTCAATCCATATGAAACATATATTATTAGAATCAGTGCTGTACTTTCTTTCAAATAATGAGGTTAAAAAGTAATCACTTATCACTATTGCACTAATATTCAAGGGAAGAATGAAACTTGAAAATAATTAACACAAATTCCTAAAGTTGCAAAATTTTTAAAAGTAACAGATACATTGTTCACAGCTTTAATCCTATCAGAAGAAGGAAAATTGATAAATTAATCAAATAATTTGATAAACAGCTTCTAAAACTGTAAAAAGTAAAATTAACACAAGAGCTTCCATTATTAATTCAAGCCTTAATAATTATCTTATCATCAAATCATAGAAAAATTGGCAATATTGTTTGGCATTACCTCAGAATGATATACAACCTTTCATTTCTGTAAATAGATAAAAATACCTATAAAGTTCTTCAGGATTAATTAAATTATCACCCTCAGATTTATAAGGTACAAATATGAAGAAGTAAATCCATTATGGTCTTAAAAATTAACTAGTAAAAAATCAGTTGCTGCTGTTTGTAATAAATTCCAAATATAGAGATTTCTTAATGCTGAATTTAAAAAATATATATGATTATTTATGAGAAGGAAATGGCTTGAATTATACCATGCAAAACAAAGTTTATTATTTTTAAACAAAGGAATAAGGAATCATTCAATTTAAAATAGCCTAACATAACAAGGACCTTCCAACATGGTATTATTTAAAAAGTGGAAAATAATATGGCTGATTATGATTACTACTCTGAAATCAAAAATGGGGTATGATAAGGATGCATCAACAAATTCCAACTATTCCTAAATAGTTCTGCTGAATGCAATTAAATTCATTATTCCTCCTTTACTCCATTAACAAAGAAAATTGAAGAAAATCTTTTCCAACACAATATTTTCAAATTAAATACATAATGAAGCAACTTTACTTACACTATGTCTATCAAACTTGGAAAGAATATTGCTATAGGAATTGATAGATGAAACAATTTGCATATATCTCTAACTTTAACTTGAAAATAAACTATGAATGTGACATACACATTCATCACTCTTTTTTGGTAGGATGTATTGACATTCGAGAAAATAAATTACCCTGAAGATAAAAAGGAAAGTAACCTAATCCTAGAATTCCTAGTGACTAATACTATAGTAATAATGGTCATTAGGATAATTCACAACAGAAGATTAAAAATACAGCTAGCTTTTCCCTCTATATTAAGAAACTAATACAATTAATTTACATCCCAGGCCCCTAAATATATGGAAAAGCAATGAACAGATCAAGTTCTCAAATATCTTTACTTTAAAATGCAAACATACTAATTCATGTTTGAATATATATCAATCCATGAACACTCAAGGATTAATTTAGCACGATCTCATTCATCACATTTACATTTATTATAATAATACTGTACTCTTCACCTGCTGTTTAATAGATGTCTATTGATAAAATAATCAATAAAAATAAAGATTTTTGAAAAGATGACAATTTTTTACTATGATCAACTTCTAATAAATCAGTTTTTAAGGTTTATAAAGTGATAAATTCAAAATAATTACTGCACATTCTGTGATAGATACTCAAACTTACCTGCATATCTTGTGCCGATGATTACTATATTATTGTAAAGATTACTGTAAACAAGCCTTCTATCCAGTGGCAGTTTCAGACAGTAAGCAAGAGTGGCAACCACTTCATGATGCAGCAATCTAGGAGGCAGATGTTTTTGAATATTGTAGCGGAATGTAATTAAATTACATAATACTGTTATGACTATAACTAAAGAGCTTAAAATAATAAACAGAGAGTGAGTCTTTCAGACAGGATAGGGTATATTACTTTTAGTTTAACACACTAAAGAAGAATATTAGAATGAGCAAAACTAAGATATTTATCTTGCATATAACACAAAAAGCATTACTTTCTCATTAATTGCTATCACTAACAACAACAGTTTTGTAAGTTATACAGTAGTATTCAATCTACTATCAAAAACACATACATGTGTACAAAAAATTCACAAACAGCAGCAACCACACATGAAATTCAAAATATAACTGAAAAAAGAAAGATTAATAACTTACAAAAGAAAACTGCAGCAGACAGCTCTCAGTAAATGACATTTAAATAAGACAACAAAAACCAGGAGGAAGATATGATACATATTAAAAAACTGAGCATAATTGACACCAGCTTTCCCACAAGTAACTTCATACAAACGATAACATTCAGGGTAATGCCAAACAATGCAAGAAGAAACCTTAAATCAATAAACCATACATGGCTTAGAGCTTATCACAATAAAAACTCATGCAAGTTGTGTATAAACTCTGCATAGTAATGAAATTAAGTGCAATGATAAAAAGCATCACATAAAAACTTGGACAAAATATTCATAAAGATGATGAAAAGCATGCTCAAAAACACTGAGAAAACTCACAAACAAACATCAACTTCACAAATATAATGCAATTAGGAAAGAAATTAGAAGAAACTATGGACTGGATAGCAAAATATAATAATAAGTAAATTCATTCCACACTATGGTCATTTCAGAAATCAATTAATTTCTAATGAAAAAGAGAAGAAATAAATAAATTGTGTAGCAATTTTTTCAGTAATAATAATAAAATTTTTAATTTTATAACCCCAAAGCAAATATGAGGAGCTTGAATGATAGGTGAAACCCAGAATTAATATATACAGCAATATTTCATGAGATTACTTTAAATTTTATTATAATTAAATGTAATTATCAAAATAACAGAATCGCATACCTTCATATACACCACTCTCAAGGAGGTTGCCACTTCTCTCTAAAGCCATAAACTCATCCGGGGTGAGAAATGTATAATCCACTCCATTAACTTCACCCTCACGTGGAGTCCGAGTGGTAACAGGCACAGTCCGTAAATACAAATTGTCTCTAATGGTATTTTGAAGATCATGGTCAACAGAACCTTTTTGGAATCTGGTATTCAAAAACTGCCGCAAGTCCTTGGTTATTGTACCTGATGATCAGAGAAATAAAATTATTTGTGAATCATTTGTAAAAACAATGTGAGGGAATTGAATATGTTTTACATTACATAAACAGAACATGATATCTTATCATCTACAATATAGAATTGAGGTTTACATTGAAAAACTAGAATTTAAAAATGAACACACAGTGAGTATGTGATAGAAAGCTCTTCTTTATTTCTTTGTCAACCAACCTAAAGTAGAAAATGCTTTAACCATAACCACCACACCATTCTCTTGGTTTGATGGCAGTCACAAATTTTACTTAATATTTCTGCTTTTACAAGTTGTTACAATATGTTCTGATAGACTGTCTGAATAGACAAGACTTCTACAGCTAGTGTGAAACCATTACAATAAACATTAAATGAAACACCATAAATCAATGAATGGCTACTAATAGTTAATTATGACTCCATTTTCGTTATTAATAACATGAAAGAATGACTTATAGGTCAGGAGAAATACATGTCTCTTCATGACTTTTGTACAAAAAAATGTGTTCGAATAACGAAGTATAGGTCTTAAATACTTGTTTTAGAGAATGTAAAATTGAGGCAATTGAAAAAAATGCATTGAAAATATTTGGGGCCAATTCAGAGATACACTTCAAAATATATTGTGATTACGTCCATCAGTTGAAGCGGAACGAAGTTACTCGGCGAAACCGTTCGCCCATGAATCTAAATTTACCGAGAAATAATTTCTCGTGATCACAAGCTGCCATTTAGCAAATTTTAAAACGTTTCGAAGGCGTTCAAAAGCATAAAATATATTCTGAGTGCAGGAAACATTTGGGAACACGTAAATGAAGCACCGGAATCTCTCGGAATTCGTTCAAGAAACTTCACGAAATACATAAGTTGAGAAATAACATACATAAAAAGTTGCATCAAACATAAACATGCTAATACTAGGGTAACAGAAACGTACAGTGCAATCAAGGGTGAAATATTATACGCAGAGGATGATTATTTTCATGATAGGGCAAAGGAAATCCGTCTATGCATCACTAATTCTTCTTCCTCTGAAATGGACCGAAAAAAGGAAGCTGATTGCGAGGACTAAAAGATAACAGAGCGGAATTTACTAGAGATTTAAATATTCAGTCCGGACAATCATAGAGATAAGATGGAGCAGTATAGACTCAACAAACGCGGGTGGGGGATGATAACACGCTTTAGGACTTGAGTCTACAAACTACTCGAACGTCTGGACATACACAATCATCATTTCAGGAGAAATGGCAGGCGAGGTGGCCGATGCATCTGGCAAAAATATCAGCTAGAATCGTAAGATAGCAAACTGACAGCTTATTACGGAATAATTTGAAATAGAAATTCATCGTTCATGACTAAATCGCAATGCATTTTCCTTAAACTGTACATGTATATGTTCGTAAACGAAGGAGGAAAAACCTAGAGAAAATTTTCCACACGAATACGAAAAACTTCGAGATATAAAATTTACCTGTTCATAAAAGTTTATTTGGAAGAAAAAATTTAAATTACCGATTTTTAACCGTAACTGTGAAAGGATAACTAACATAGACGAACGAAAATTTGCGAAAATTAAGATGTATAAAAATGAAAGAGAAAACTAAGAATAATCACTTTTAAAATATCTTTTTTTTAATATTTAATAAAAAAATTATTGAATTTTCCACCATCAGCTACGAGGGTGAGAGACTAGGATCTAAACGAGAGTATCTCTCGCAGATATATTTAGTTATCGATCCGCGATGAGTCCGCTGTTCAAAGCGAGGGTTAAACTAATCTCGAGCGGCAATTTCCGTGAACTCGAGCACTCCGAAAATTCAAGGAAACCATTCATTATTTGAACGCGCAAAACGATCAGCAGAGAGACTAGTTGGGATCCGATAACTGAGTACGTCTGAGGCCATACTCAATTCGTGACGAAGACCTGCAAGCACTAACGGCTAGGATTACTTTTCCACACTATCCGACAATTATTCATCGACTCTACGTCCAAAGGAAGAATTTCAGCACTGCAGGGGCAGGAAAATAAATAAGCGGAAGCGGCGTGCTTTGCTCAGGCTCAATTTCCATTCCATTTCGCTCGCTTGCGAATATACCGACAAAGAGCTCTTTCGATTTAGACTACTACGATTGTTCGACAGTTAGAGAGACAATTAATAATTCAAATCAAATACGAGGCGGATATAAACGCTTCGATACGAAGAAATGGGGGTCCATTATTGATCTGACATCGAAGTTAAATTACGTCGATTCGATAATAAGATAAGGCTGCGAAATCGATATAATCTGAATGAATACTATCATAATAATATGATTTGAATAAATAATATTTATATACACCGATAAAATCCACACATATATATGACTATATGAACTTAATTTGAAACATATTATTATTTACACATCGATATACTGCAAATATCGATTACTCGATATATACATATCAATAAACAATTCGTCGACAAAATGTCAACAAAACAATCGAAAATGGATTCATCCATACATTAGTGACCATGACTAAACGATGAAATTCTCGCAGAATAGACCAAAAGAGATAGGAGTGCCGGAGGCTTCCTCATTAATCCGCCCGTTCATTTTGACCGCCGCTAACTGTTACGAACTGACCAACCGCGTTCTTCTTCCGACCGCTACCCATTATGATAATCGCACCGCGGCTGTTACGTATTCGATGGAGTTCCTGAGGCGTGCCACAAGACCGAATATTTTCGTTTACTACTTTCGGCGGAATAGGACACAAAAATATATTTGAAGAAATGAAGGTAGACTCTTACAACATTGACAGCGAAACTAACCGAAGGTATTTGCGAATGCTGAAAATTAAACCATCGAATATTGGTAACTACGTAACTAGATTTTATTAATGAACGGTATGATAACAGACATGCGATTGGATTATAAGAAAAAACATCAAGGGTTTTCAATATTTCCTTGTGTTCTTAAATTCTTTTGTTCAAAAGCAAAGCCAAAATGGGAGGAAATGAAAACGACAGTAGGACGCAATGAGTCCTCTACGATAAGAACGCCAAACTGAAATTTACACAACGGCTGACCCGGAGTTAAACACAATATTTTAAAACGAAAAGTATAAAGGAATAGGAAAAAATAATATATTGAAGGAATAAATAACAAATAAAGGAATTAGGAATAAAAACTCACAAAGATTAAGATAAGATTAATAATTTTTATTGTATAAAATTCAATTCCAATTCAAATCCTTCAAATTAATTCCGATAATAGAAACGCGATGGACGAACGAACATTCAAAAATGATTATAATTGATTGCATTGTAATAGCTGCTCGAGGTAAAATCTAGAAGCGACCGTCGAAAATAATTGCTCAGGGATAGATGAAAGGAATATCCATCGTGAACGCTCGGTGAACTTTTTTCTCGGATTTTCGATTAATCGGAATCGAAAAAGGGTGAAAATAATGAGAGAGCCAGCGGGAATCCCCTTCCGTCCGTAACGTCTCGCTAGAGCGGCGAAATCTGGGTTTTTTTAATGATTTTCATCTCGCGATATAAATGCGCTCTTCTCTGCCAACACCGAGGACGGAATATTTTAAACCTCGGACCACGCGGCTCCTGCCTTTTAACGAACGCTGTGTTTAACAATGAGAGAGATGATGAGACACATCTTTACACGAATTAGCGATAATGATAATTAATTTTAACGAAAGTATTTATATCGCAATTTCATAAAATACTAAGCAGTAATTTCGGGGAACGGAATACAAATTTTAAAATGAGCTATAAGTGAAGTAATAATCGTAATTTATTTAAACAAACCTCATTTTACATTTCAGAAAAATAAATGAAAATTGGTGCAGTTCAGGCAACATTGAAAATTTTACGACCATAAAGGCGTTTAAGTCGACTTAACGATATTCCTAATGAGGAGAACTCTGGTGAGATATTTGTATCTTGTTATATGAGATTATCGTAAAAAATACGTATCAATAACATATCTAATTGAGTATGTAAAAGAAGACTAAAACCAATGAAAATTCGGCCATATAAAGCTCAATTCAGTGAGAAATGTGTTGCTCCCAAGCCGCACATTTCTAGTGATTATTGGAACGAACTTCCAGCGCTCGGCAAAAATGTAAAAAATTTCGCATGCATACGACGAGCATGAGTAATCTGAACGTTTCCACGAACACGCCCAGTTCTACTCTACCCCTGAGATTATTAAAGAGATGGTGAAGTTTATCTAGAAATATTTAGGAGAATATATACCCCCTTTTGCCATATATTCACAAAATTTTTACATTAATCACTCCTGAACTGGGGACACCATAAATAACAATGTTGAAAAAATGAAGCGGACCTAAGTTTTACTATAAACATTAAATAGGCTGAATAAAGTAAAATTTTATTCACAAAATACCAATTCCTAAATTCGATTAAAATTTGCATAATTCATGCTAAGCAATTGAAAAGAAGAATACAGCTTTTAAAGATGGATGCGATCAATTAACAAGAAATTGAAAAATCGAAACATGATTAAAGTGACATAAGTGACTGAATTACGAGGATAAAATGTTTCATTCCACCATTTATTCGGTATATCATGCGGAAGAAACCTTTATAGAAATCTTATATTTTCAGTTCACCCAAAAAATCCTCATTTACTTCATAATAAAAATAAGAGAATACAACATAAGAACCTAGGAGTTAAGACGATTACGCTACGAACAAATCTTGAAGAGGATAATGAAACAGCGATGGACACTTCCTTCAAAAAGATTTTTACAAAGAACTTTACTAGTACAAAACTGGATGCTTATAAAGTAAACCAACAGAACTTTTTACAAAGCAGATTTTCTGTTCACACTACAGAGACTAGATCGAGATATTTTGCAGCCATTATTTAATTTCTGGATCATTTTCTATATTTTTTAAATTCAAGATCTCCCTTTAATTAATACCTTAGAATCTTTAAGGCGAATTTTGTAATTCGAGCTTTAATGCTTAATAAACAAGGGTTATTACAAAATCACGCAAGCTTAATTAAAATATGCTGCACATATTTCAGCAAAAATACGTGACTCCTACCTATAGAAAACTGAGAAAATTCAAAGCTCTGTGCCCTAACGCCTTTCCACATTCATACCCAAAAAATAGCGAGTTACCAAATAAAAAAAACTCGGTAGCGAAGGAAATTAGGAGAGGAGGTCTAAAAATAACCTCACTTGGGAAGTCCGTTGAGGATCTGCGAACTTGGTCGCAAGGAGCAGTTGGACATTGCGGTAATATTTACGTCATGCTCACTGCGACAAGGAAAAACGAAGAAAAATGAAATCTGCGCAAGAAAGTCGATGACATTTGGAGAGGTGGTAATTACCGGATCGCGCTCGCTCCATTTGGACTCCGATTAAAAGGGAACCTTTCACGACCCTTAGAGCGGCTTAATCCCTTCAAGACACCGATCGGGAAGAATGCGCTGGCGCTAATGACGGAGTGACAAAAGGAACGCGATTTCAAACGGCGGGAAAGAAAAACATCTCTTGGCGGCGACCCACGCCTTCGTGAAGAAGTGGTGCTGGAGGTAATACTCCTATCGACCCCGCAATTTAAAGCCAACGGAGTTCACCGCCATTTGTTGAGAAATGACCGATTAAATTTTTGCGCGCGCCGACGAGTCTTTCACGACCGAATAAAAGCAATGAAATCTAATTACGAGAAATTCGTTCCACATTGGGTGTGCCTTCTATGCAGTTTCTTATTATTAAGTTATAATTCCAGATAGTTAAATTTGGCGTAAAATTATACGTAGACTCTGCTAATGTGGGAATGAGCAGAAGAAAGTAATAAAATGTACTAAATACAATTCAAATTTTAATAATTATCACAATTTCTTTACAAAAAATAAACCATTTCGACTTCGAATCGATATCTTCTCAACAATCAGAACAGATGGTTAACGATAACTAGAAATTCGTGTCAATACTCTTTACGAGTATACAATACGAGCTATAAATTATATATTCATATCATACTTGTAAAAGATTATGACCTTGCCACTTCCTAGTGGAATTTTGTAGAACATTTTTATTTGAACCTATTCTCTTTCAAACTGACGATACTGTTCGATAAATTTCACGTTACATCTGATGAAAAAAAAGTGTCAAACCCTAAACATTCATTCAAATAAAGAAAAAATTTCACGATAAATTTCCTAACATCGAGAGACCAGATGAAAAAATTCATTACATTCGGTTTACTTCCTTTCACTGAGGAATTTAGCGGAAATTCCATCTGCGGCGTAATATTCCATAAAGATCGACATGTAAATTGTCATTATCATTTCCTTAATACTCGAAGGTCGTGAGGCATTAACACATTTTAACTAAAAAGCTGAGAAACGGTCGTTTTTGCTATATCTGGAGAACGAAATACACCATGGATTGGCTACGCAAGAAATTCAAGCTCGAAAAAATTGTTCTTACGGATTGTAAGAACAACTTAATATAGAGGCAAAATATAGAGGCATTTTCATCTTATACTGAAGCATAAAATTACTAATAATGCTAATAATGATTAATTTTTATTTACACAGCAAACACTGATACTGAAAATGATCGGGTATAAAATCCGAATAAAAGACAATCGATTATCACTTCGCTAAAGATTTTCAATTCACTGATCGGCCTTACTGAATCACGCCGATTGAAGACGCCAACGGATGGGGTAACTAAGTGCCTCTTTCCAGAGATGGTTGAACGCGCAACAGGTACGAATTGAAGGAAATAAATTCAGTTTTATATCACCGAAGAAGTCGGTGACGTTATGGAACGTCACATAGCATATTACGGTAGAGGAAGTACGTAACATACAAATGGGAATCACACTCAACAACTATAAAGTCTTTGATAATAGGCTACATTTTAATGAGCTATTGACACTTAATTAAAAAGCAATATATTAATTGCTTGGTATTTTAAAAATTAGAGAAAACTTATGAATTTAAATAAATGTTGAAACTAGCTGTGGTTTATTACTTCTCAATAATTAATAAAATAATTCAATGACTAATCTAACCTTCTGAGTGAAGTCTACGCATCATTAGAAGAATGAATGAAAGGTGATTCATTAGATATTCGTTATAAAACCAGCCGATACGAAAATCAACATCCGCATTACGTTAGTTGAAATATCTCTTATCACTTTATTAAAGTGTTCCAATTACAATTAAAGGTTTTTGTGCTTTGTTTTATTCTTTGCATGTTTAAATAAAAAATAAAATCTATTAGAGGATTATGAAGAACTGATAGGGTATGCTCGACGAAAGGGATCGTCGTGGTCGAAAAAGGATTAAAAATGAGAATAGATACGCGAAAATTTACTGATCATTTTCCGGAAACAATGAGAAAAAATTCTAGTTTCACGCGTATTATTTAAATCCGTTGGATTACATCAAAACATTAAATAGTCAAATTTGACCTACTTCCTTAATTTCTAAAGACAGTTTTGCTTTACAGATCATTGATCTTGGGAGTTAGAAATAAAATAATTATACGTAATAAGTGCTTATTTGCTATATTTGCGGCAGAGAAAACTAAACATTACAGAATAAAATACAGGACGGGTGAAGACCTAAGAATTGCAATTTAAGGTATTTAACGGACGAATTCACCGATTATTAAATCCTAAAAAGGCAATTTCCTTCTCAGAAAATTGGATTACAACATTATTTTTCTCCATGACGTCTTCGGGAATTCTGAGACTAATTACTTTAAATTTCCGACGAAATGACAATGATTAAATAGAACACCTTGTAGGAATGGTTTACATAGACTTCGAGAAATATCTTAATAACACGAAAAGAACGCTCTAGATGCTTTGACATCCCTTAACGCATTCACAAACTACGAAACCATACAACTCCAAATCCGGCGAGCAATTTGTTTTGAAGAAAAATTCCACGAGGCGGAACGGCGTAAACAAGGTGGAACTAACCACCACCAGACACTTGGGAGATCCATTTATAACCCATGTGCAGATGACTTCCTGCTTCCACATCTACGGAAGCGAAGATATTAGTTATAGCTAGTTAGCGAGGAAGAATTTTTGATACGAATATATTGAAGAATATTGCTCTTGTCCTTGGAAATAATAGGCCAATGAATTTATTTGCAAATAACATTGGAGACTGTGACTTCCATTCGCAATTTAGGCAACATATGAAGGTATTTTTGCAAAGAACGACCACGATACCCCTCATACTCTGAAACTCGTGCTCCATTTATTTCGAAATCCACCCTAATTATAGAAACAAAAAGTAATTTTTAAATGAATATATGCTGATTTAATTATTATGAACTGAAGATGTATCGACATTTTTATCATCAAACTGGATTTGAGTTAAATAAGCCTAGAAACAAATCATTATAGACGAAAGTATTTTCCCTTCGATTAATGCCTTTGGTTTTAAATAAATCTCTACCAATAAATCTGAGTTTATCCGTAAAATCAAAATAAATTAATAATTTCCATTCCACTTAACCACAGAAAGCCGTTCAACAAAAAGATAACGATTCATTCCTTCATTCATAAACGCATTTAATGGTAGAAATTGCGTTAATAGAACCATATTCTAAAAAGAACAATACATTTGAGACATTACTAGGCATTACAAACAGTTCGAGTGCTGTGCTGGATGTCGTTCCATTATTTCATTGACCAGACTTCGTGCTGTAGAAAGGAGAGAGAATATGTTGTCCTTGGAAATCTGCAACATGAGAAAAGAATCCACTGGTTGAGAAGTGGGCCGCTTAGAGAACCCTCCTTTTGATCCAATTAATTAAAGAGGTCTGCGAACATTTGCTCTATTTACGGGAGGCTGTTTCAGCACAACAGAAACCCGCGAATATGAGATGACGATGAATGCTTTCGGCTAACAATTACATAAAGCGTGCCTTGAATAACTTCATCCCCATATCGGATAGTAAGCCCTTTCGATAGCTTTCATGTTCGGGAACTTCGGGATGAAATGTGATTTTCAATAATTGCTAATACGAGGAACTTTCCGGGAAATAACTTCCTTAAATAACCATAACCTTCCTCACATCAGAGGCAATACTGGCCCGCATAGAGCTAGATGAAAGTTCTTTTCACATAAATGGTTCCCCAGATTAATTGACTTAATCATTTCACGAAAAAACTTGAGCTTTGAGAAGATAAAGAAATTCAAATTTCGATTAATCCTATTTTGGAGATTTTTTGCTCGTCCGAATTCTTGGCCTCGATAAAGGAATTTTCGCTAAATTCCAACTTCTCAGAATGACCCGGTATTTCAGATACAGAGCAATCAACTTTTTCTATTCATAATGTATTTACTAACACACAAAAAGTAAATACGTTAAAAATAATAAATACATTCATAATGTATTTACTTGTATGAATGTATTAATAATTTATTAATTAACACTAAAATTATAGTACAACAATAAAAGCAATAAGTGTACACCTTTGAAGAGTTTATAGCACTATCACTGTTTGACAGAGGTACAAAATACCTGACTAGAAGGTGAAGGATAAAACCCAGATAACAATCGTTCAAATAAGTAAGATATTCATTAATATAAAAAAATGAATCAATGGACTTTTAATTAAATCAAAATTACATAGAATCACGAACGACTCTACAATCTATAATACATCTAAATATACATATCAATCTACAACTTCCTTAAATCTACGCAAAATCTTAGAGGAGATGCAAACAGTCTCATCAAGCAGTTAATCTCATGATCTTCCCATACAATCACAACAATTGAACTCAATTAGCGAGAAACAGTTACAATGGGATGAGCATGTTAGCTGTAGTCGGCGTAACAGCAATTAGTAGTTACGCAGGGGATATTGAGGATTAGCAGACCATAGGTCAAGATGCGGGGTCGCCTACGAACGAAGCCTTTTCTTAGCTAAACCAATTCCAATTAGGCGGTGAATGAAGGGCGGAGGGACTCTAATAGGCTGTTTCCCTCGAATTACTTACGTCCGATAATCCTGGACTAGACAAAGACGAGAACGTCTGTCTGAATTTTGGTCAGCGATATTAACGTACCGCGTAATGCATTTGTTTTTGATGGTTACTGAAAAATAAATCTATAGAAAATACACCATTTAATTCCATTAGGAATAATGATCCAAATCATGGAATTGCGTTGAAAAAGTTCGTGAATTCCTTGAGTCGAAGGATGTTTTCTAAAAATGTATCAGTAGAATTGAAGAATAATGCAAATAATACAACATGCGAGGCGAGACAATTAAGGATTTTTTGATACTTCGTGTTTCTGTTCAACATTATAAATATTTTACTCAAAATCAAAGATTATTTAACCTGATAAAAAGAGAAAAGAAGAAATGTACCGATGACACATCTTTCAAGTCCGTTTAAACGTCTATATCGGCATCATCTCTGCATGGTCTTCATTTGTTTTTAAAACATTCGTTGGGTCTTCTTAATAAAGTGCTTTTTATTCGAAAATAAAAAATTGACCCATTAACTGTTCGCTGTCCTTTGTGTTCCCAGACGGAACTGATGAATGACCGAATATATACTATAATTCGTTACGATACTCCAAACTCATTTGGTCCCATTAGCAATCCTTGGACGGCTAACTAATGCACGAATCAGATGTAATTTTATTTCATTCAGGAATTAACGAGAAGGAGAGAAATGTCGACGTTGGAAATGTAAGAAAGAGTAAAATCAAGAGAGGTAAAACTCCAGCATTTGATGGAAATAAAGCCTTACTCGCGGAGAAGGTAGTTGTACAAACCAGATAAAACGTAGAAAGGACTAAGTGCAGTTGGAATGTTATTTCAAAGGATTAGGAGGCACACGAAAGTTAAGTACGGATTAAGGGATGAAATGAAACGCGTGAAAAGATGTATGGATGTCTAAAATATTTAATCCGGGATTGAAAGGCGAGGAGTGTAACAAATAAATAAGACTACCTTCTCTGAAAAGGAACGGTGGTGAGTGCAGGTGTATTCCCTTAGAAAGGGAGATTTAGACCACGACGCTATCGACCCGAAGATAACCGACACCCTAATAAAGATTGGCTGGTGGACACGGAAGGACAGCGAGAGAAAAAATCCCTTGAGGAATTCGGAAGAGGCGACAGACGCCTTCACCCGCCCATTCAACATTCACACGAATTTGGGAAAGGCACAAATTATGAAAGAGACAACAGCGGGATTTTTATCGTCGTACGAGCCAAATCCCGCTGGGAACTCCGGTAAAACGACCCTCGATGCACGTAGAAACTTCGAAATAAAATCCACGGCCTATCAACTGTATTTAATTTATAATAATAATGACAGACCACCCACTCTGATCCCTAGAAGAGGAAATATTCCGATTTTTAATGTAAACCTCCCTTTAGATAATCGATATTCTCAAGATTCTACCCTTGATCCTTAGCCTATCTAAGAAACATTTAACACTTTTATCTCGTGTCCATACACCTGTTCCTTCCGCATCGGACCTATGAAATTTCGATTAAGACAGACGGTAAATGATCATAAGCTCTAACGCCCTTTATATCATAGAGCCAGGTGGGAAAGTACTTAAATGTTAGGAGTACTGCGGGAGTTCGAGTGGAAAATTGGCTATTTTCAGTTATACGCTTCCGACTAGAGCCTGGAAACACGTTGCAGAATGAAAATTACATCGCGCTCTTGATCCCGTAATGTCTTTCCACCAACTCGCGACTTTCAATACCGCGCAATTACCTTCCTCTTCCGTTAAAATACATAGACTTTTATTGACGAAGATTCCGTCACGATCCATCATTTTTTAAACGCCTAAGATCGCAAACGATTACATTTAAACTCCGTTGCGCCTTCACTAGCCAAAAAATAAAATAAAACATCAATTACGATATAATTACGGGAAATAACGACGACACCCGTGCGGTATTACGAGGCGCGAACACGGGTAAAAAAAGGTCCGTATTTTTAATACATCAGGATCGGGATTTTCTTATTACTCTCTGGCTTATCTCCAGAGATCGCGCAAGGCTTATAAATAATATTCGCGGGTTAAAAATAGAGGCTGCGTAAAGCATTGCTACATTTCTTTCCCACTGTTTAGTGCACTTTTTCTTCGACCTTTTTGAATTTAAAGGCTACCCTGGATGCTCTTAGCAAATCAGCAGCTGTGGGCCCATTCCACCGTTGGCACATCCTTCCGAAAATATACTACACTTTTTACGCTTCCTGAGGGTCTTGCACACATTTGTTGCTCTACGTGCTGTTCCTAGCGTTCATACGAAACCAGACACAATACATTTTGAAACCGATTCCTTGCGAAATAACATAAACGAAAATCTTTAATAATTAAGAAGTCTTCGACTATAGTACTATGAAAGCGAGTTTTCCGATGACTCGCTCGCGTATTTTTAGAAAAGGTTAGGCAATTCCGCAAAAAAATCCAAACCGGGGTTCGATCACGTCCATCTTTCAAATAATAAGATATTTCGTTAAATAACCATGTTAAAAAAATTACGAATCTTCTAGCATAGGCATTATTACAACACACATACAAAATACTAAACGAAGGGGTAAACTTTCACAGATTAATCTATTATGAGTGCACAAAGATAGACCTGATGATTTTGCTGCCAAACGGTTTATAATTCGACCACAATTCTTGAGGCTGTATTTCGATGAAAAACGTTCCCTATCCATTGTTCACTGCCCATAAAGGGTAACCTGCAGCCGTTTCCGGCAAACGACCCTTCCCTTTACCCTCGATCGAGCACAAACAAATATTTTTTCTCCAGCTCATTTATTACGAAGGGACTAAATAAAGGGAAATGATCTATCATAGCTTATTTAGCTTTTAAATTTTTCTATCTGAGAGCTTTCTTGACGGAAACTTGTTCAAATAGAGGAGACCCGTATCTTGTAACCACTGTATGTTTTTTTTAGGTACACAACCATGAGAAAGAAAGATCCACACACTAAAACATATAAAACTATTTACTGTATCATAAGCACTAAATCAATGATTTACTTAAACTTTATATTCACAGTGGTTATCAATTGTCTGATTCTACGAACGGAAACTGAAATCTAAGTCGAGATATTATCGACGAAATATTTGAGTTACTTCATATGATCTCAAATAAACTACTTATTTAAAGCTGTCATTAAACGTTGACTCGACATCTTATTTGGAAAGGAATGTAGAAATTTATAAGGACCATATGATCTCCCGTCTACACTAATTCACATACCAAAAACTTATATTTAAGTTTATTTGTTTTCTACACAAGTAATCAAAAAAATAGAGAGGCTAGTGAAAATTAAGAAAACGCCAAAGTTTTCAGCTTTTAGGTAAGAAAAGATACATTGACAACGTCACTTCTTACCACGCCGTACATTCGGCAAACGTAACTTCTCGATCGATTAATTGACCGATGCTCAAAATAAACATACGCATCATTAAAAACGAATCGAAAAACGCTAAATAACGATCATCTCAAAATTCCTTTGGCCCTCAAGTAAATCTTTCTCGAACTAGCCTCTGAACTACTATAATAAAATCGCTTGATCACATTTCTACTTAATATTTGATGACATAATAAGATACAGCGGTAAAAGAGCGAGAAAGCACGCTGTGGTTTAGAGAAAACCCAACATTCGAAGCCAAGCTTTTATAAGAGTAGGCTAATGAATAATCGAATGTTTTTGCGTCAGAACGACATGATCTCTTGGAAAGATATATCAGCTATCACAAACAACCTTCAACAAACAAATATACAATGAGAACGACTTAAATTTTACATAGCACTATCGAAGCATTAAAATTAAACATAAACACTCAGAATGACCGTATTATAAAACATCAAACTGAATCCTATTACTACTCATCCATTGCGAGATTAAAACACGATCATTAATTGAATAACGTTTTTGATTTGATTAAAAAGTTTTGCTAGAATACGCAGCAAAGAACAAGGATGGTTATATTATGGCACAGAAATGCTTGAAGCTCTGAAGCTACTCGACGGTCAGGTAGTAACAACAACTTTCTAACCTCATCACATGCTAACGGCTCAGGACAGGTCAGCTGCCTACCTACATTTAGAAACTGCAACGACTATATTCGAAGAGAGGATAAGAAAAACGGCAAAAACTCGAAACTATGAATAGTACAGGTAAAGTGGGGAGGATAAAAACTTGTGTGAGCGGCGACAGTGAATTGTGAAAAATTCACTCTCCATTTTACGGTTAATAATATTTCTTGTGAACGGAGAGCAATGAGAAGAATAGAATGAGTCAGAAAGTAGAATACATGTTTACCAGCGAATAGCTTATGATAATTTAGGAGTCGCCTATAATCATTTATAAAATAAAACCTGTTCCATCTGCAGTGGGTGTACTTTTACGCGCTTTTTGCCAAATAAAGAGGGTGGTGGATTTCTCTTCGTATTTCTCAACTTGAAAATAACTCCACTGTACATTTTATTTAGAAACCATAGAAATGGTGGGCCACGAAAACTTTTCGAGAATCCGAAGTCGAGAGAAAAACTTCGTCGAAAACAATGACGTAAGAAGGATGAATATCAACAGAAACGAGATTAGAACTCAGGTCTAAAGACTTCAAAACTATCGCAGAAAAATATTACATGGGCACAGAAATGGAGATCCCCACGAATACGTGACCCCATGTCGCAAACTACTCGGAACGAGCCAATCCCTGACGGAATTCCGCCAATAATTTATCTCATTCCATTTCAGGGCTCCCGCGCGGGTTGGTTCATCTTCAGAAACTGATTAAATGCGATGCAGAGCTCGTTGGACCAAGAGGAAACGACCTTTGTGGTTAGCATGAACGATCTGGGTATCCACGCAAAACAGCAGTATTACAGTTCGAGTAATGCACGCCGCACAGCGTATTACCAGGTGTTTACACTCACCTGCATCGATTCCCTCGGGTGAAGAGATGAATTGCGCTCAAATCATATTGCAGACGAGCAAATTTGCCTATGCCTCTCTAAATGCTAATTTCAAAACCTTGGAGGGCGCATAACTAGAATTCAAAAAGCATCGACGAACAAACTGCGATTCAGACAGACATTAAACATTATTCGCTTCTGTGCGTTCAAAAATAAATATGTCCTTTACATACGATAGGAGAATAATATCGGGCATACGAATTACGCGAAAAATAACAAATAATTTGACGAAATTTGCATAAATTTAGGATGCAAGTGTACAGAAGAAGAGAGTTGAAAATTTTCGCACTTCATCTTCAGCTTAGAATAAATTTTAACTTGCTGATTATTGCTGTTTATCTTTCCAGTACTCTTTTCTCGAGTGATTTATCTACAAATAGGATTCCTCGTACGTCTAGCACGTTAACAACGAAATGTCTTCGTTAGCCCGATATTTATTATGAAATTAAAGAGAATCTCAGGCTAATTAAACTATTAACTCAAACAATGCCACAAAATCAAACTCGCTAAATCGAGGCTAAAATAAAGGTAGGTAAATGTAAAGGTAGAATATGGTATGTATTTAATGGTAATAGTTATTTCATCTCATTTCTGAAAAAGTTTAAACAGAGTAGAAAACCACGATCGATCTTATTTAACTGATATTATTATAAAATTAACTACATCACCTAACTTTAGAGCTCCTGAGCTGACCTAGATGATTTTAAACAAACTTCTGGGTCTCATCTAACGGTAGTTTACAATATTGGCATCTCTTGTACCGACGTGAAATTTTCGGCATCCTGTAAGGGCCTTGCTTACTTTACCTGAAGGCCCCTTGGGTAAAAAGGCGCTGACGAAAATCAACAATGGGAGTGTTTGCAGGCACCAAAGGCTGTGGGTTGGCCACTTGGGACGAGACACTCCTGCCTGCCCTACTTCCGGTCTTCCACACGCAACAGAATACGTCAGCTTTTTCTAGTCTGTCCTAAAAACATCGATTTCGTACATTTACGTGACTCCGCGCCGTCTCTGACCCAAGCCGAATTACTGGAGCACGGAATTAGACGGGAATTGATTTCCGAATGGAAGAATTGAATTTGCCGGTCGATGGATCGATTTCCGAAAAGAAGAGACGCCGAAGGAAATTTCAGAGGACGTCATGAGACCTCGTGACTCGGCATAATTAACGTGACCCGGTCTGGAAAAAATGGGCCAGGACGGATTCGAACCCCGAGGCGGGTTTAGATGGATTCCAGGATCGGAGTAAGCAATGGATGGGGGAAATTTGGCGCTCTTTGCGAGGTTTCTCGGATGTAAAAGTCGGAATAGACCGAGTATGAGCTGATTAGGGATATATTCCTCGTCTGAGTGACGCTGAATCGCATTCCAGGATACGTGAGCATAAAATGCTTTCGTAACAATTCACATTTTGGCCAAAATAGAAGAGAAACTATTCAGATTTTTTTCTCCAGTTGGTTTTTCAAAATGAAGGTTACGAATTAATTTAAATCACGTCCAATTTTCAAATAATTAAAACATTTCTCGACGATAATTTTTTCCACAAATCCTTCCCTAATCAATTGCTAACCTCCTAACTACTCAGATTTTCATCACCCTTTACCTTTACACGTTATATTACCATATCAAACTTTCCTTCTATATTGAAGATATCATTTTTATTAATTGCTTGAAAATAAGTATTACCCAATAATTATATACGTATAAAACTAAGCTAATGTTGTTTATTTCCTTATCGATTTATCGAGAATATTTAATCGTGTTTACCTTTCATTTCAGATGACTTTACGGTGCCCCTAAAGAGGCTTTGGTGTAACTTTAGTCAGTTGCCACCACTAAAACACCAAAAACAATAAAATCTTTTAAAATGCAGACAAAGAAAAATCAGTAATACCATTCCGCAATAATGAATCTCCCTACTTAACAACGATTCATGACATCTAATTCACTCTAACGATAAAAGCTTCATACAATTGGCAATATATCCTTCCCACAGCTGTTATGAAACAAATATCAATATCTTTCACTCCTACAACAGATGGTAGTTAATTAAACGTTAAAGAGTTCTTTTATGCTTTATACGTCACTGTGTGGCATTGATGAAAGAAAAATCCTGGAAGTCTAATCTTATCATACCCTCCCTTACGATAATGCGTGGATACCCTTCTAAAAGGAATAACAAACACCGGATAACACATCTGTCGTTAAGAGTGCGAAAAATACGCCGCAATATTAATACACGAGAATATATAACTTCTCGTCAATCAACTGAGAAACTTTTACCGGGAAATCAAACACGCTAATGAAATCTTACGCGGGTTTTAACACACACGCAATTTGTACCGAAATAAAACCCGCTTCTTTCCGTCGGATGATAATCTATGCGTCGGAAATATTCCGTAAATAAATGGCGCAGAGCAAAATAGTGTCCGAGTGAACAGGCAAGGCTGCCGGGGAAAATGAATGCCAAGGTCGAAGGAAGACTCGATTGCCGGCCGACGCCATCCCGAGATGTCGCCAGCGACATTCCAGTACGATGGGTCAAGCGAGCCACTGGAATTATTAACAGCCCTTCAAAACTTCATACAACGAAACTAGTGGTCGGTCAATGCTCTCCGAAAGCCATCTTGGATAAAGGCGGAGAAGTTTGTCGGCGTAGGAATGTTTGGAATAAACATACTTGAATATATAACCCAATCGTCACAGAGTTGTCATTCAGTTTCCCTCCAAGCATGGCGTACGAAAGATACGTTTTACTTCTTGCTTGGCTCACCAAATAGAAACAACACAAACTCGCGGGAAGAAATAAACATTTAATACACGCTTTCGGAACCTCGCTCACTGTCACGTTTATAAGACGCGAGCGAACAAACGGTTTCTCGAGAGAAGTTCACTGGAAACGTGAATAGCGTGACGATTAAATAAACTAGCGCGATTAAAATTTCATAGGCGCGATCGTAGGCCAAGTCTGGACACGCGGAACATCGATTTTCCTAACCGACACGTCGATTCGCGAGACGACCGCGAAACCAGACACACGAGACGTCGAAAGGAATCCGTTTACCGACTCGTGAAAATCGAGGGATTGGAAAGTCCACTCGCATCGGACGGCAAACCAGGTGCTCGGTTTCCCGTCGCCTTGTAAGTTTCGCGCAAATCCCAGAGAAGAAAGGTGCTCACCGCGGCTGCTTCTGGCCAACTGCCACCAAAACACTGCGGACGACGATCTTGCTCCGCGATCCACCGACACTTCACATCACATGCCACGAAACACTTTGGGTCAACACGCCGACGCTCCCACCGGATCGCTCCGTGCCTCGGTCCACCACGAAAACACGCACCGCGAACACCGAGGACGCCCACCCCAGGCGCCAGCAAAACCCTACGCGCAGAGGAAGCCTGAGCGACCGAGGGGAGGTGAGGGGAGCGTGCCTAGAGGGAAGCGCAGAGAGGGAAGCAGATGGGAGACACATGCCCACAGGAAGGTAATAGCTGCCGCGGCGAAGGGCGGGGAAGCGGTGTTGCCGAGTGTGGAAACAAGGCAATATGGGAGGGAGGAAAGCGGGTCACTGACTGCCGGCCGCAGTGAACTCCCGCCTTTTTCCTATCTTCCGATCGGCGTGAAAGTGAGGTCCAACGGCCAGCTTCTCGGCCTTAAAAAATAGCCCGCTTCCTTCCGAGTTGCACGGCTTTCGCGATGCGTTTTGCGCCCGCCGTTCTTCGATGCGCATTTCTCCTTTTCTAGGCGGGTCCGAGCGAAGTTCGAATCCCCAACCGTCGCCGCTCTCTGGTGTGCATCCACCAATGCACGCCCTCCACTTCTGCGCCATGAGAATTCTCAATTTAACACCCCTTTATTATCCTAATTGTTAATGATCATACGTGCACTCGGAGCTATAATACTCGTAGGTTTTTTAATTAATGGTTGCTTTTAATTATTGTATATAAACTTTTAATTTGTGGGTATGGAAAAAAATCAAAAGAATTGAAATATTATTCTGTAAATGATTCTCTTCTCGCTTCGCCATATCTCGTTCCGAGTATGTTTGCTCTTTTATTCTTTAACGAATTCATTTTCTTTAAAATGTTTCTATTTAGTTTAGATTTGAATATGAAAGTAGGGCTGAAAAGTTATATTCAGCACCGTGACTTTTCTCGCCAAGTCGTCTTTATCTATTCTTTTACCTAACGAAACGTACGGATTCATCCATTCATTCGTGGCACTTCGTACAGTAAAATTAAAAATTCATTCCGCATACGAATCGCCTCTCACTCGACACGTGCAACGCACTATTTTCTTTTCCACGATGTTTGAATAAAAATTGCTTTGGCTTAATGGTCAATTGGAGAATTTTTGATGCGATGAGTCCATAAAGCTTATTCCGAAAATATTTCAGATTTATCTGCGATTGATTATTTAAACCCCATCCTATGAAGTTTATTGCTAATAAATTTCATCACGCAGAATAAACACGGTTTCAAATAAAAGCAGTTGCGTAAAAAATTGAGGTTAAATGAAAAACATTACCGAGTGGAAATGCCGCCTTTTTTAGTAATCTGTGAACCTTTTTCATAGGCTATGAGACGGATGAGTAATCCAAAAGATCATAGCCATGAACTAGCAAACGGGAATAACTGGGCACTTAGGAAACAATTCTTATGCAAGTTGACCTCTTTAGTAGGCCATTAATTTTTCTTGAACTAAAATAATGGGCTTTTTCGAGCTATGGGAACTTAAATATATATCTAAAATCGAGCTCGAAACGAATAAGTCCAAATGTACATTTTATTCACAACTAGAAGCATTGATATAAACAACCGCATAAATTGCACCTTTAATTGAAAAAACAAAAATAAATCCACGACTTTAATTTTCGAGGAAATTCGCATTTGAATCTGTGGGAGCAAGTTGGGGATGCTTCTCAATGCGTGGAGATTTCAGTCTAGAGCATCATGGGCTTCGTGAGACTTATGACTAATAATCCTCTTTTGTAACTTTGCCGCAAACTCGTGGGTTCTGTCATCCTCTTTGTCTTGCATCCTTCCCCACCCTATCACCGCTGCATCTTTCGATATATAACCCACCCACTTCCTTCGCCACCTTCCCGTTTCCTCGATCCAAAACTATTCTTGCCCATCGTCGTTTCCCTCAAATCCATTCACCTGACTATCACTTCCTCTGCCTTTTTCCTTCACTGCACATTGATCTCCAATTGATACCAAAAATCAACCAAATGATACACAACCGTACGAAGACAAATTAACTACGAAAGGACGAAAACTGTATTGACAACCCCCAATTTCAAACATTTACCAATGCAAAAAAGTTGATGACAGGTAAACGATTTTCAATAAATTTCATAAGCGACACTAGAAACTTCTATTCACACATATTTATAGTACGGAGACTAAAAGAAAGATAAGAGCGACTTATACTGAAAAACTAAATCGTGATACTCTAATTTTCCCAAAGGAGAAATTTAGGCGTTCTAAAGGAAGATTTCACGCTTCATAGTTTTCGAAATCAGTGGACCCTTAGGTGAAGAAAATAAAACACACCACCCTTGACTGCGTTATATTGTAATCCTTTAAAATCCATTCAGAAGACAAGAAGGAAATAGAAAATAAATGGAAAAGTCGAAAATATTAAGTTCTGATTTAAATCATCATAGGAAAAATGAAAAGAACATCTTGGTATGATTATACACTTAACAGAAACTATGTACGATATTAAAATGACAGGAAATGTGAATTAAGCTTAATATTTTAACAGCCTTAGGTTCAAATAAAGTAAAATCGATACTCCCATGATGAAAAACACACACGATAAAGGATGAAAGACACGTGTAGCACAGCTTTCTGATATGATTGGCTGTCATCTCCTAAAATGTCTGCTCGAAACAATGGGAAGATTTAGAAAAAAATGGTTGCGCAATATTTCACGCATGATAATTTGAGGAAACCAACGTGTGGGTTATGTAAATCGAGGCAACCACAAAGCCAAATGAGGCAAATCATGAGGAGTCGAAGTAGAAACCGCTAGACAATAGAGGATGTAACATTGGAGACGAGATTTCTAAATCCGGAATCTTCGAAGCGTGATTCACGGTGAAATACGTTGGAGGGAAGGAAGAACTACAATAACTCTAAGTGTAAAATTTGGGGCGTTGTGAAGCGTTATGAATATTGATTTAACGGATTGTAAATTGGAGCCATAACATTTGTTGAATTTGATAGTTGCAAACACACAAAATAATACTTCCTGAAGCTATTATTAAAAACCATGGACCAAATATCCCTCTCTATACGAAACAAATAGATATCCTTATTATTAACTTTTCGTGAAAACGTTACGTCTACTAATCACGTAATCACAGATTCAAATATATAGACGAATGTCCTGAGAATTCTTACAGAATAGAATCGGCTATTACAAGGAGACTTTATTAGGTATATTTCATAGATAAGAAAATTGTCTACTGATAACTTCGGTCATGGGAGTATATTTACTCGGGAAAGATGACGAAATGATGGGAAATGGATGAGGACAAGGTTGAAGGGTTCCTCCGGGAACATCTGGGAGCTTTGCCGCACGTGTACCAATCTGTGCCTCTTATATCTTTCGTGCATTCATCAGGGAGAGGAGATATCGTGGGATATAGTGAAAAAATCCACCCTTCAGAAAACCCCATACGGTTCTATTTAAGGAACTGTGGCACACCCTTTCCATTGCCTCTACGTTCCTCATTTCCTGTAAGACTGCGCTGCTTTCGTAATAGAGCATGTATATCAATATCGAGCGTATAAGTTCGAAAATATTGCCGGAAATTATCACTCTAGAACACAAACACCGTCGTATCGGGCAATTTAATTATATTTTAATAATTTTACACTGGATCTCACGCGTATAAATTTAACTTTCGATGAATAAATTACCGACAATTTCTATTACTCAAATATTTTCCTCCATATTTCTAGAATAAACTCGACGATCATACTCTTAATATTGATGATTTGGTTGCTATAGCTTCATACTTTAATAAAATACGGCAAACGGAATAGGAATCTAAAGAGTACATTTGTGGCATTTTGAACCTCCCCTCCGTTACTTAGAAATGCGAATAATTTCGGTGTGGAAAACAAATGTTAAGTTACATCACCCGCGAACCACACCTGTGCGGGAAGAGGATTCGCGTATCGCTGTAAACTCGACGTAGAACACCGCCCACACCTGGCATAAGTGGGCGGTGTTACGCGACGCGCACAAGTGTTGCACAATTAGCTCTGATATATGCTGAACAGGAGGCGGCTAATGCAGATGAAGCGAAATCTTCGCAAGCAACGATGACTCACGGCGCAAAGAGCAAGAATATTCATGAATTTCTACACTAGCGCAATGATAAATTATCCGCGGAGAACGTGCTCCGAGCAATATGCGACTACTATCACGACATAACACATTTGCAAACACGAGCCTCTTGAATTAATAGGGAACCGCTTTTAGTACCAAAACCGCTAAATTGTGCGGTTTGTGGTTCAGTCAAATCCTGTATTCTTACTAATATTATGTTTTCCACTTCCTGACCAGCACAGGAAACAGACTATAACGAACCAAAGATATCCGTCTACTATAACCGAGTACCACAAACTGTCTGAGATCTACTTTCTGAAACAGTGAAATAATTTCAACGACAGAATCTGACAATTCGGTATTATTTGCTGTAGTTTTAAAAAGTGAAATAGGAACAAATACTTTTACCACAATAGTCGTAGAAAAATAAAATTGGCGTTTAAGTCCTACTTCCTTGATCGATTTTAAACGATTAAATTAAAACTTTCAGGATAAGTATCCATTACTATAATATTTAAATTGTGACTCGTCCCAATCAATCCTCAAAACTAACTCCAAGATGAGAGATTATCGAATAGGACATTTGAAAATAAATGGGAGCAAACTGTCCATATTTGCCAAGTACATATACCTCGCACACGAAAACAATTCATACGGACGATACCACAATGTGCTCCTCACTCAAATGACAATGCTACACCCCGACAAGTGTACATCGCCATCACATCGAGAGAGTTCATCAATGATTCATCAACCCCATTAAGACATCTAATAACCTCTTGGGTCCATTCTAATGAGTGCTGAAAACAGAGACCGACTCGGTTCCGCAGACTCATTACAGAGAGGGAAATCCTTCGGGAGCAGAACGGGGGGCGTAGAAATCCAGAATCGGTTACAAAGGAGGCATCTGTGAGATAGGGCGCAGAGAGCACTAAGGAGATTCCACTCGTGAAGATAACACGTCTCTACCCAACAGAAATACAACGGCCGCTTTGTGAAAGCTTCCTGCAAGAAATAAGGGCATTCTCTGTTCGGGACGTGATATCGTGCCTCTTGACTTCCCTTCTGACTTGCAATAATCTGTTACAGAAGACGATGATGAGAGAAGCGCACATATCTCTTGAGCCTACTTTTTGCGAAGTTCAAAAACCAATAATGCCAGAGCTACAGGATGTTAACACCAGTACGAGTAACTGAAGAAGAGGATACTGAAAATTTAATACAAGTAGATAACAATGAGTAATTTAATTGTAATTCATACTTGTAAGAAACGATTCAAAGTGCCCTATTGATCGACTTTTATTACTAAATAAAAATAATAAATATAAGATAATCCATGGAAACGATAAATTTAAGATAGACGAAATAAATAAAACGACCAATCAATATAATACTATTACGAGATGAAATAGAATACTGAAAAGTATTATTTACGCGCTTGAATCCACGCTTATATGTAGCGAACTAAACGTGAGGAATTATAAAAAAGCTTTATAGGAATATCTCTGAAGATGATTGAGCAAGGGTCCTCTACAAGAATAAACCAAATTTCATACTTCGAGCGAACATTGTATGTGCGCAGCTGTGGGCCTTCGCGTAATTCACAGAAGGGTCGAAGCCACTTAATCCATCACCCTCGATAAGCACGGCTTAGCGACGATTCCCCGAGGGGTTGGAAAGTACGTACCTGCAAGAAAAAAAGTCAGTCGTTAAAAAAATACAAATGAGTTACCATGAGTTATAAACCAGTCTAATACATCCTACTTAATTCTGTGCTGGAGAAATGTTTCAAATATTTAATATTCAATGTTTCAAATTTTTTATGCTCGGCGTAAAAAATAAGAATTTGGTCTAAATCTAAGAGATGCATCGATAGAGATACTGCCAAATACGAAGAAACGTTATTTACAATTCTTTCGCAGATTATGTATTATTTCCGTTTGCCTTTAAAGTTTACCAACGTGACTCATAAAATACGATTCCAACGTCATACTAAGATCATTGCAATTTCCGTCGAAGCTTTCCGTTCTTTCGCAACCTGCACGAAGAAGTGAATTCCAAAAATTAAATTCACACTTTTACTTCCAGATTTCAATTATACTGAGAAAAGCAATATTTGCTTCGATGGTAATACGGTGCACAAACAACTTCAAAGATGAACGTTTCATAAGAGATGCATTGACGTTAAATAGAGGTGCACGAAGCGAGATAAAAATTATATAAAATGTAGCCGTATCTGACCATCATGCATTCACATCGCATTTTACTTTCCAAAGAGAATGTGGTGAACGTGTATCAAGGACCAAAAGATACTGCGTGAAACGAAAGATTAAGACACACCCTTCGGAAGCTGTGTGCACATGATATTGAGAAAAGAATTGGTTGATCGCACACTTCTATTCCCACGAATCGGATTATTCTGTTGTAAATAATACATTGATTCGAGTGATTGAAACGCTGTAAGGCAAAGTGGGTAGTTCCCTGTCTCCATAGTGAAATGCAGTATGATTCCCAATGAACGGTTAGAAGCCAGAGCAGTTATGTTATAAAACAAACTATTTCGAAATTCTTACGCAATTTCCTAACTAGCCTGATTTTAAAAGAGAAACGAATGGACAAAATTAAATGAAATAAATTGAAAGAATATTCTGCTATCTTCGAGAGCTAAATATTTGACTAAAAATCCTGGAAAACGATTTTACGACGACCATTACCTTCATCATTCGAAAACGAACATATTCCAAAACGACAAATGAACGTTTTAACGGCTAATAACGCTCGATTGGGAAATGAGAACGAACAGATCGATTCTCAGGAAAACCAAAATCGAATCTATGAAAATGATGAGAATTCTGTATGGTAACTTAATCATTACCACTTGGCATTTCTCCATAACGACCGATGTTTCTCTATTCAATACTTCTACGCCTCTTTCACAGACTCGTATTAAAATTCTTCGGGCGTCTTCTACACAACAATTCTGCTTCTTCAATTCCGTTCCCTGGAAGGCTTTAAGGAAGGAATTCTTCCCATCACGTTTTGTTTAAGTACTTTTATAATACGTGGACTATGTTTTTATACGCTGTCTAGGTATGATAATGGGTTTGATTATATCCATCGTAAACAACAAGTTAGGCTCGTTGCATAATCTGGAACGATCACAAACGATCAAGAAAATGGAGCTTAGACGATTGTAAAAATGAAGTGCTTCGGCGTGGATTTTGTTTCACAGAAATGAAGGACGATCTAGTCGCATTCCGAACATACACTGAAAATGTTTCCACAACCTTGGAGAACACGAATTTCTCTTGATGGGGCATAAAAACATGCTGCGTCTTCCTTACACTATGGCATCTCCAGCCTCATTTAGAAAATTGCTCCAGTATTCCAGTAAAAGCGGAGGACTTCGATAATAATTACGATTAATTACTTACTGGGATAGAGGGAAAATCTCAGAAGCCGTATGAGAAAAAATTGACATGCGGCAAGTCTTTGGGAAGGTTTTAGAGCTGAAAATGCATATGAGTGTGTTTCTCCTTTACCTTCCCAATAACTTTGGTCGATTCCGATTACACTACTGGAACTATAAATTTACTTAATTCACCAAAACCAGAGATACGAACAGTATGAATACAAAATATAATATTCTGGATCCATAAATCTTTAAACATTTTCTCTGATTTCGATTGGAAAACAGCGCCGATTTGATCTCCGACTGTCATTGATATCGTTTGTCATCGTAAGAAATTTCGACTAGGTAACTCAGGTTTTAATGATCTCTGAAGTTTAGAAAGTTTCATTCATTCCGACGGATCATATGTACAACAACCGACACGCAGATGTGGTTGTAGCTGCATTTATTCAACGGCTGACTTGAACTCAAATTATACAAGGATATTCTACCATGTATATCAAACACTATTACTAACAGACAAAAACCTTCTCATTGAGCGAATTTTTATCAAGAAATCATCTAAAATTTCAAGGGACTACATACGCAAAAATAAAAATGCTTATAAATGATTATAGGGAAAAAATACAACCAAAATGTAATTTCTTGAAGGAAATAATGGCTATTTAATAAGAAAAATTAATTTCAATACAACCTACAGAAAATACCCCCAGGCAGATAGAACCTCGCCGAGAAATTAGGAAGAAAAACATTTTAAGTGATACGATGGATGATGATGAAGATTGAGAAACTTAGATCGATAGAAAAAAATTAGTCCTATGAATTTTACTGTATTGAAGATAAATATTGAAAGGAAGTCACGTTAGCTTGTAATGATAATGAACACCAGAATCGTGTAATAAGAAAAGTATTTACGCGTGATCTATTCTCGGAACTAGTTCGGGGTCGTAGCATAATAATTAAAAATATCCATTCAGAGTATAAGAGGCCTATATTCCAGCCAAATTAAATGTTTTCCTTACTTTCATTTTTGTTTTATAATAACCACGGATATAATGTTTTATACAATATCACAAATAATATATTTGAGAAAATTTACAGGGAAATGCAATATTACGATTAGGAATGAGAAATTGATACCATGTGATAGACGAAACAGGATTTTAGTTACCTGAATCACTCTCTAGAATTTTGCAATTTCATTCCTTCAGCAATGTGATAGCATCGTGCTTATTTATGAGCCTCGTTATACCTCTTCTAAAAAGCGAATCGATTGGGAATCCAATGTCATTAAGGGAGATAACGCAGGGTATGAATTTGATAAAAAAATCGGATCAAAATCAGCTCGGCGTGCACTGCTTGTTAAACGCATAAACAAGATTCAAATGTCGAAACATCAAGTGTATATCATGGGACCAAAGAAATACCGCCAACTGGCATTTCCGAACCCAATTGATGCGATGTTCGCTTAGTGAAATAACTATTGCGTGAACTGCATTCGGATTAATTTCTCTAAGTACCCTTTGGTTTGCATCGCAGTGCAGACCCTCTTGAGAAGTCCATGAGTGACAAGAAAATTACAGAGGACAACTTCTTACAGGACTTGCACCGAGATTGGTCCTCACCAATGACATTAAGTGACGAATTTTCCTTTGTTGAATGACAAAATGATCCATGAAACACTTATCTCACACTTAGTTCATGCGTTAGAAATATAAATGGACATAGTTCACGATATCGAATACGACAAGCACATACGCGAAAATGATAATATATTTTATAGCATCATAACAAGATTCATTGTCATGGAGCATTTGGACTTTGGGAGACCTAATGAGCAAATTATATTACTTCGATACTGATTATACTTCACTTATCTAATTTTCTTTTACAGGATCTGATGAGATACAGACACACCACGAACGAAAAGTTCTTAGCGAGATCATCCAAAATCCATACATTAAAGAAGTACGATTTTTGCCTACCATACAGTAAAGATAAACTTGGTGACATTTTATAGAAATAAAAAGAGGTAAAGGTAAATCATCTTTTAGACTATCAATTTAGTTAATAAATTCTATAGAAAATATATACAAGAATATTCCACTGGGAGCCTTCAATGATAAAATAAATTCAGATGTGATATGCTGCCATTAAAAATAAACATTAAAAGGAAATTTCTCGATTTTTTCTCTCTGATTTCCGTCTCTTCCTTCAGTATTGAATCAATGATATATAATCAATTACACACTAGTCATCTTACGAACTCAATCGCATTCCTCTATTTTCGGAGTGAAATTTAAAAGCAATACCTGTTGATGGAAAAGTAATAAAACTTTCTCCGAACAAATGGAACTCATTTTCCTTCGCTACTTTAGTTTCATTTATAGCTTTCTGACAATGGACTCTCACATACATGAGAGAATTGTTCACGCATGACTGCCGCCTCTGACTCACGAAGATACTTCATGTCGATCGGCGTTCCTGTGGGAAGCCTCTTACCGAATCTTCCTATTTGGAGCATCTAAGATAGAAAAAGCGATCGTCTTTTGCAATTGCATAATCAAGTAATTCCGGAGATAAAAGACCGTATCGAGTTAATGAGGAGGTAAAATGTTGAAAATTGGACGGATACCAATAAATGAATCAACTGACAACCGTCTGAGATTTAGGGCTACTTAAGGAAGGGAATAATTATATTGGATAAGGTGAAATGAGGTGCTAAAGAAAAAAAGAAATCCGAGAACAAAGCGAGAATGTCAATAGATTACGGATACTGTTAAAGCGTTTAAAAGGCACGCGAGGAAGAGAGCATTCATGTCGCTTCTTGAAAAACAGGTTATTGTGTTTGCCAATTAAAAATACGATGGGATTATAAGAGAAAATTTCGAAAGCAAAACTTAATCGGATTAAATTTTAATATGCTTCTGCCACTAAATTCTAATCGGAACATTCGCGGAAAATTGAAGGTAATTTTTAGTGCGTTAACTACCTTAATGCATTTGTACTGAATTTGTTTTTATAATCATCTTCGGAATTTCCTCGGGATCTTTTTGGAAAATTTTGCGATACATTCCTTTTGCATTTCTCTATATGATGTCACAGAAGAATTTTTCACCCCCTGCGTTCAGACACAGTCATCGTAAAAATAAAACTAATATCAATAGATCTTGAATCCTTCTACTCTGATTAATTAAGCTTTTGGAAAATCGATAGGAGCACTTGATCGTGCATTTTTTCACTTAGACGAAAAATGAATTTTAATGGAACTTAAAATGATTGATGCATTGAAAATAGGTTTAATAGTATTCGTAGACAAAGATGTCATGTACATCGCGGTCATTAAATATCTCTCACAGGAAAAGAAGAGATTCCAAGAATATTCAACATATCTGATTGATCTGCAAAAAGAATGGAACAGGGTGCTTATCGACATCCATCTCCAAAAATCTATATTTAATATCCATGGCTATTGAGCTTTAGAATCACATTCACTCCGTTGCAGGAAGTATGAAAAAACGGACTATTTTGGTCAATATAGAGAAAACGAGTATCGGATGCGTACCTAAAGAAACGAGAACCACTTTCAAGGTATCCAAGTTAGCGTTCGGAAAAATTTCTATTTCCCTCTCGCGAAAAAGAGAAAACGGGAGGGAAACATGCAGAGAGATCGGTCGAAAGTAGATGCGATGAGATCGGTGTCATCCTTTCTGGATAACCTGCCGGATGAGGAAAGAAAAGTAAGGGTAGATGGACCGATACGGAGAACGGCGAGGGAACGTTCACTCCAATTTCGAGATGATACGAATTTAGATTGATTGAATGTAATCGCTAATGCTCTCCAGCTGTATCTCGCGATCAATTGCATCAGGAACACCTGCACCCTTACACTCGACGGCAAATCAAACGCTGGACGATTGCTTGCTAAATCGCGTTATACGTGCGTGAAATGTAAGTTCGGTTAATATGTCGAAAGATGTTAAGAACCGATGGAAATGCATTACTTCCTTACATATTGAGCGCATATAACGACGATGTATCTGAAAATTTAATCAAATTTTAAGACCGCTGATCATTTTAAATTCCAAGCCAAATACCTGAAAATAAACGAAATTTCTCTGGGAAGATTATAACAACTTATGTTCAACGTAACCACGATCCTAAAATAACGTTGTATTATATTTATTTACTTTTATTAAAGATACTAAAGAATAAAACAACTTCATAAAAGTGGCCATAACGTATCGTGAAAGTAACACCTTTTTCTGAGCCTAACAGAAAACAGGTGGTAATAATTCATTAAATATTTAATCTGTACTCGTCCACACCTGATTAACATTTATATTAATGTGTATACATTTCCAAGAATGGGACAAAAATCGTGAGTATGCATCAATTAGAAACTGTATCCTGAGATAACAGCTTTTTTCGTAACTGGGAAGTAACACTGAAACATACAGTATAGGCAACCTTCCAAACTGGCAGTTTAACTTTTAAAGATTCGCTTCAATAAAATAACAACAGCGAAGTTTTAAAATCATTAAAACCTTAAATTTTGAAAGTGGAAATGGAAACAATTTTAATATATTATGTTAATATAGTTAATATATTATACTTATTGTACAACTTTCACTTTAAAGAAAAATAGGGATAACTGAAGAGATATATTACTTAAACAAATCTGACACTCGCTAGTTATAAAAAAGGGTCCATTAAAGTTTCTCCAGTAAACCAACCGTCACTACAGATTATTGGAAAATTAATCAGCAAGACTTTAGTTCGAGGAAAACAAAGAAATTTCGACGAAATTCCTCATTTTTTATTCAAGTTTTTACCTGAAATATATCTTACGATAAAGATCGAGAATTACGTGAATGAGTCATTCAAAATAGCTAATAATGACCCTTTAAGATGTCATCATTTTGCCAATACCTCACGCCGAGCGAATTAACTAAGTCGTGCAATGCGTCATTTTTAAATCTGACGGTAAAACACTAATGAACGCACCGAGATCGTGAAGAAAAGAACAAAGGAAACGAAACTGCTATGAACCACAGGTCACGTGAACAGTTCTTTCAACTGAGCGACGAATGTCTCGCAGTCCCCAGCCGACTACCGGTGCTTGAAAAATCAATGCAAAACGAATTGTAATTTGTTTCTTTTTCGCCTTGACAAAAGTTTAGCCTGGAAATCTCTCGAAAGCCATTCATGTGAAATAATGAGATTCAGTCTTTGGTCACGAGTGTGTCTGCCATCAGTAGGAAGGGTTGAGGTTTCAACAACCCGCGGAAGCCGCGAGAACCACTGTAGAGAGAGGCGAAAAGGGGAAAAGAAGAGTACTTTTCAGAAAATTCGATAAGGACTGATCGAGAGGAATAAATTTGCACAAAATCACTTATTCTTAATATATGCGAGTCATAACGAAGATAATAATGAAATTTAATTTTTACGTAGCGAATGAACATAGATTATGTACTTTAATTGTAAGAAAATATGAACATAAACCGAGACTCGCAACACTATATAATATGTAATAATAAAGCCTTCTCATGTTTAAAATACATACGAAAATAATGCCAATAAAAATTATTATTATCCAACTTCAACACTGTTAAACATAAATTACATACAAATTAAAAGGTAAAATACTTTTAAAATACTTATATAAGTTAATGAATAAAAAATAATACCGGAATAAAATTTTTTTTAATATATAGAAGAACTGCAAATAGCAAGCGAAGTCATCAACAACGATTTTAACGTTGTATACTACAAACGTAATAAAAGTACTTGAGCTGACCAACTTTTAAATGAATTATCTTTTTTATCGAAAGTTACTTTCGAATCCGTTTTAAGGACCCATCGTTAGTAGAAAAGTGTTAAACATCTTTACGTGTGGGATACACGGGAGTTGGGTTTGGGAATTATTCTCAGGACAGCTCCACCGAAAGTTTCCCACGAGACAGGAAGTCTAACAGGAGGAAGCTAGAATAATACAAGCTGAATACTCAGCTGAATAATATTCTCTGGTTGTAGGGTTCCTCGTGAGAGTTTCTCGATACTGAACTCATTTCTGAGAGTAGGTAATTTAGGATAAACACCTGATTAACCCGGAAGGGATTGGGCGCATTGTTCTCCTTGATTCTATACTATAACATCCTACAATTAATTCATCCTGGCACAGATGATACTAATGGTCAAATAATTTCAATTTTCTTTCGTTCTAAGGAAGAAGAATGAAGTGCTTTTTAAAAAAATCGAAATTTACGGTAAACAGTGGCAAATTCCTTTTTCTTCGGTTTACAGTTTAATGAAATTAATCTTTTATGATGGATAATAGTACACAGAATTGAGAGCGGGAACTCCTGGAAGCAGGAAATGAAATCCTGAATTGCCAATTATTGATTTTAAAAACATGTTATTACCGATTCTGTAACTCTTATTGCGAGAAAATTACAGAACTTTGGGTGTTTATTTATTTACATTTCTTTTTAAGGAGATAATTGAAAATGCGATTTAAAAATTGTCAAACCTTACTCAATTAAATGAAAGATTGCAATCAAAATGAGAAGACCATAGACTAGACTAAATTAATATTCTGTTTAAATCTTCCCAAAACTATTCCATCGAAAGCCTTCTTCGGAGCACGTAAAGTATAAACAGCGAAGTACATTCTCCCGTGAGTGAAACGCGCCCCCTTGAGAAATACGTGATACCTTCATGAGGGGGAATGGCTTATAGTTCCTTACATACCTTTCGGAGGGTAGCAAGCTAATGGCCTCTTTAAAAATCTACGGTAAGTGGTAGCCTATACCTTTAGGAGTTCAATGCTCCAACGCAACTTATTGATCTATCGATACGTGAGCCCTTTCATTCTTCAAAATTATCACTCCTGCTAAGGAAATATAACTATCTAAAAGCAATTAAATAAAAGAACGAACTCAGAAATACACCCACAACTAAAAAGAAGGAGGCCAGGGATAGAAGGAGATAAAATCATGAGCATTTCCAGAACAACCATTCTTTGCCAATCGCTTGAGATCTGGGGAAGGAAATTGAATTAAAATTCCGAATAAAGCGTTAAGAATCGCAATTTCCAGAAAAATCAAATCAATCGCAAACAGCACAACTTCATTGGAGTATTTAAGAGGAAGAAATTATAAAAAGAGTATTCGTAAAGACCACGAATCGCATACAAAGCTTATATCAAGCCCTCTACTCCAGCGTCCCGCCCATTAGAACATACCAACTTTTATTTCTTACCAACCCGCCTCGTAAAATCAACGGTATCTGGCAATCGTCAAACAAAAAATTGTTTCATTCCCACCGATGGATCTCGGCCGTTTGAAAAAGGCGTGGATGAGCGTACGTAAGACTGCTTCAATTTCAAGAAGGCGATGACGGGTGCAGCGATTTCAAAGAATGAGATGAAACTACCTGATCGCTTGCCAATCGACAATGGTGGATATATGGCGTGAACTTCCTTTCAGAGTACGTACTTCATTTCGTACCCGCTACACTTAAAATAGTATAAATCTTAATCATCCATAGATCTTATACATATTCATACTACAGATTTAATTAATAATTGTAGTTTATGACACTAGATAAAATAAATGTTATTCGATAAAGAGAGCTATATAGGACGGATGCGGTTAATGCTTCCTCAATATGAGTCATTCCAAGGCCTAGTCATTGGAATACGGACATTTAGAAATACCTTTTTTCGGTATATCTAAATGATGGCTCTATCATAAAGTATAGGTTCAAATCCTAATAAAATGATCGTGGAATTCGATCTTACCCAATGTTTCCGTAAAATCCATAAGAAACCAATCAAATATGTAGGGTAAGAAATTAAGTTTTCAGCGGACGGAATTTAATGGTATATTTTGTGAAAATATTCGCAAATACCTACCAAATTAAGTACAGAGACCGCGTTAGACGTCTCATGTAATAATAAACGAAATACTCGTTCGATTCCGTTCTGTTCCTCCATATATAACAGAGAGCTTCAACGTACGACTTAAAAGTAACCGCGAAAAAGTGGCTTTGGAATGAAAAGTAAAACGTGGCGCGTTAGTCATCGAAGGGAAACGTAACCGAAGAAAGCTATCGTAATGAAAAAATGGATATCGACTCACGATGGACAGAAGGGAATGCTTAATAAAGAGGGGGGCGGCGTACGAATTTACGAGCATTACGAATTCAAAAAAGCTCTAACGGTCAAGCCGGCGAACGGGAAGGGTGGAGATTTCATTGATACGGTTGACAGAGAGCTCTTTTGTTCGTTCGAAGCAATGGATGAAATCACACAGATGAGAACAAAAAGCTAAAGATAAATGTTGGGTCCAAAACATAATCACGCGACAACATCCGTGGAATTGTTTTAAACGGAAAAATGAGAATCACGGAATTTAAAATACAAATTTACGTCCACCGCCATTGAATGCCACGGTCTCTCACTTTTCGACAAAGGTTTTTTAACCCACGACTTCATCAGAATGGGGAACGTTGCGTCATTATAATATCTGATCTCGTACAAAATGCGTATCTTCGATGACTTCAACCACCCATTGACGGTGTCGTAGTATTGCAGGGAATTTAGATTTATTTTAAGTCTTCTCTAATACCAACTGCAAACGTTTAATAAGTTCATAACGACAAATAATAACAGCGTATCATCAGAAATGACTCAATAAGAAGATTCACTTTTCTTGAGAGTGAGTATAATTTAATAATTAAATGGTACTGAGGCAATTTAAATAAATAATGGAAGATCTTGATGGGAGAAGGTGTAGCAATGATACACCGGAAATTTCGAAAAAATCTTACACGAAATATCTTTGATCCCCCGGGAAAGATATTACAGGAAAATGCTCGAAAGGATGTTCTTACGTCACAGCCTCTCGTTTTAGTGAGATTGACTTTCATTCCCATCGCCTTAAAACTCTCTAGAATAATATGAATGCTTTTCTTTTATGAAAGAGATATTAATATCGGTATTTTTTAACATTCGAAAACGCACTCCACCGGGATGTAACTAAAAAGAAAACCGAACTCCTCTCTTATTTAAAATGAATGTTTCAATAATAATCGATCATATTAAATATCAAATCAGGAAACGGAGAAGTATAAAATTTTAGAGCACATGTATTAGATAAAACAAAATTGAGAACGTGCAGCTAAAATATACTTATACCATCTGGAAACTTGGAAATTACAAATTACTGTTTCAAAATTAGTTAGACCAAATTTTGGAGTCTTGTATGAAACAGAATAATATAGCGAGCTAATTTAATATGATATTAAATATAGAAACTTAATATACAATACCAATCAGTATCACCATCGAATATGTCTACTTTGAAACAAAAAATGGATGAAATCATGGACCCAGTCAATGATTAAGGTAAATACTTTACCTATACTTAAATTATACACCCATAAATTAAATAATCGTTAGGAAAAGACGAAAATTATCCTTCCTTTAATTTCATTTTAATTTCTAAACTTCGACAACCGACCCGAATCGTGAAAAAATAAATTTGCGATGCGCAGGTCTCTGTGCAAGGGGTCGCATAAAAGCTTAATGATGTCACCATTATAAGGGGGACAGTGACACATGATCGGCATGAGAGGGAGTTCGGAAATCCCAAAAATGCCACTATAGAATTCGGGAATGGCCCCTAATGAAATTAGGATGCGGCCATTGGTCAGTGAAAACTATTCACGCGAATAATATTAATTTTTCGACCTCTAAACCTTCTTTTGAAACTATAGAACCGTTAAACTTTTTATTTTAACTCCTTTAAAGCTTCGGCACAAAGATACTCTTACAGAGAGAGACTACTGTATAACAAAAGCCGATGGGGTTTTACGTTGAAATGCATACTCGGCTCCGCACATATTCACGAGGATATACAAAGGAGAGCGCGCATACAACAAAACAAGGACATCTCTTCGAGGCAAATTGTTATCTTTTCGGAACGTCGGCAGCCTCTAAGGGATGAAGGTTGTTGCCCCTCGTACTAAAATCTTTTCGACTTCGTTGAACCGGAGATATCCTTCACAACGATGCGATATTAAGTAATGGATTTCACTTCAGAATTTCCCTAATTCTTCTCTACTTCGCAGAATAACATGACACAATGAATGAATTTACGTTATATCATTAAAAAAATTGAAGATCACGCAGAATATTTGTCCATTATTTAAAGCATCGTATTAGGCACAATGCGTACGGCCTTCGGACAGCATCGATAAAGCTTGACGGAAAGACGAGATACTGTGTGATTAAAATTTTTCTCTAACGATTAAAATTACTTTCGGTGCCATAAACATTAAAATAGCCACACAGTTGGGGATTAAACGTTAACCATATATATATCGCTCATATACATACTAAGTGTCAGTAGGTTAATTCGAACGTTACGTCTAACCACCACAGTGCCCTCCGTTAAAATAATCACCTATCACGTTATACAGAATGTCTCTTTGGATGGTACGAATAAGAACTCATTCCCACAGTTTAAGTTTAAATAAGAGGCCACACCTCGAAATACGAGCCACAGTGTATAATCTAAGTCGCGACGTCTATAGACGTAAATTTCTCGCAAAACTGCGGCTGAACTTTCTGTAAAAATCCATTCATTTCTGTGGCTATGATAACCTGATAAGAGATGAGGAATTTTCGGATCTGGCCAGGAAAGTGGGAATGGAAATTTGCATGAATTCGGAGATGGATTTAAAGAGGTGAGGAGCCGACCTAAACAACAGGTGTCGCCCATGAAGAAATCGATGGGATGCAGCTTCAGATAACGCGTGGGAAGTGGCAGGGACTCGCCCATCCCACCTGGTGCTTCCATACTACTTGATCTTCATTTCCCGGGCAACCGACCAACGTATCTCGGAATTATTTGCTAACTAGCGTATCTCACGAACTCCCGAAAGTTAAAACTGGAATTTCAATAGATAATTCATTGATATATCCATTGAAATTTATTTCTACGTTCAAATTACACAATGATAGAAAATAGGTACGTACGTTATATAGGTACTAGTTTTAATACACTTATTGAGAAATTTTGGCCGAAAAATTGCTACGACAAAGAAATTTCTGAAAAATAAATCGTGATCCGTCAAGCATAACATTACCTATGCTGTCGTTCTACGAATTTTGATTTCGATTCTTCGTTACATGAATCTTTTAATTTCCTGAATATTTAAAATGGAATGCTATGGAATCATTCATAATTTTTGAAAAGACGGATATTTCACTAGTTCGTCTTCAGCTTCTTCTCTCGTAAAAATTAGTCATGTTCCATGCAAGCTCAAGATGAATACGTATCTGACATTTTATTAATAAGACATATGCTGCTTATCATAATAAACAAGTCTTTTTCAAACATAAGTGGATAAACATGAGTAATGGAAATGTTACTTTTAGAGTAGATGAATTCGGTTCGACATCGACTAAACAGGAAAATTCGAAGTGAAACTAAATAAAAAATATTAGGAAATCTAAGAATTTTCTAATCCGACGCAAGTTAGATAGTGAAAATTTCAATAAAAATTACTTTTATGAGTTCAATGGTCACACTTCAATTTTAATCAATAATATTAAAATATTGCATTTGTTCGTAAATAATTTTTTTCGTAAATAATGAGAATGATTTTCAGTTAAAAACATCAGACAAATCACATCATCAAAACGTATTTTTCAAGAGATATTGCAATGAGGAAAATTCAGAAATACAAGAAACGAGTAAGTTACAGTAATTGGTGCTCAAAGAAATAATGAACTAACGCTAAAGCTAAACGAACAATTTTTCGATCAATTCAAATATTATAAACTCCGATAAAATCTATGTTACATTACATAAAAAAAAATAAAACAAAAATTTAGTGATTTAAATATATTAAAAGTAAATCTCCATCCCGATATATAGTTTAAACTCTTGAATTCATCCTTGCAAATGGATTATTTTGATTTGCTTGCTTTGATTTTAATTGCTTCGTGACTACCAATTACAACCAGAGGTTTAAATCGAGGAACAAAGAAATCCTAACTAACGATAAGAGAAAATAAAATGAAAGAAATTCACATTTAAGCTGAAAAAATTTAAAGAACGTTGACCCTTAACATTATTGTTAATACTCTTTTGATGTTGCACGCCGGTTAATTGAGGTTTCTTTTTTAGTAATTGTATAAACTGATTTTATAAATTCTATGTTAGCTTTTCGAATAGGATACAACGACCGTTTCCAATCGATGATTTTAATTTCTGGTATTTGTCAATTTTATACATTGAAAATGTTTTACTGTTTTCATTTCCATAAAGGAGTGGAGAACAAAGGACTCAAAGCTATCGGTGACTCGAAATTAAAATTTGAATTAAAGTTGCAAATAGTTGAAATATCCAACGTATTGCATCTAAATATTTATTTGTGGATATTAATTAATCTCAGAAAGTTTTCCAACTTTTAAGGGTAAAAAAGAACTCAATGATTATCTCTTCATAATTCTTTACCTTGAATATTATCAACCTCCGAAGATGTAACACTTGAACCTTATCCAACCATTGGAAATTTTTCTAACATAAGTGAAAAGCTAATAACATTAATTTATTAATACAAAAATGAAGTTGAATAGTTGATTAACTTTCGATGTAAGAAAAATAATTGTAATCACACAGCATAGAGGACAATATCAAAATAAATTACGAATATGAATATAATAGGCATACAAGTTTCAAGGAATGAAAAATTGCTTCTGCTTCACAAGCAATGACATTGTTTCTAAAATTCTACAGCGAAATATATTTACATGTACAATTCAATTAGCTTCTAATTCAAATTCATCTCTTAACTCAATTATCAAACATTATCATAAAACTTCTGCATATACTCGATCTTCTTCTCTACTATGGTCGATAATTCATGTATATAATGGCCAACCAAAACTAGATAAAATAATAAACCGACCCACAGAAAAATCTTTGTACAAAAAGACAACGTTTAAAACCTATGAACTACGAAAGTTATTCGAGCAAATTTCTATAAGATTGTCTAACAGTACGTCTGCTCCGCTTTCATGGCCATTTCAGATATTAACTTGGAAACCTTCAAATCCTGGGCGAAACATACGTAGACATCGCCCGGAACTAACGGTTTGGAAGAATTTCTACGCATCAACGGCCAGAAAAGAAATAAATCTTTCTACAAAAATATTTGTGAAAGCCGATAACAAGGCACAAGCACATGAAAGTAAACAAACAACTCAACATGTTGCCTAGACTAAACATGAAAGCATCTCAGTCAATTAGCTAACAGAAGTGCAGCCAGCAGGAATGAAGACTTTTTATAAAGTAGAATATTTAAATTAGAGCTCGCGCGTGAGGTTCTACGTTGATTTTACTTTAAACAAAGAAACGTACCCTATAACTAACGATTTTAAATATGATACTTTGTAATCTGATTGAATTGACTCTTGACTAATAAAATTCATATAAGTCAAGAGATCAAATCTAGGACACCTTAGGATATGGTTAGACGATATTAAATATACGAAAAAAATACGAGAGAATAAAAACTAAGTGATAAAATCATCAATTATCACCAAACATCAATCAAATATGATATTCTGTTGGTAAAAACTCCAGATTTTCCCATTAGGTTCATTATTCGGATTGCATAGAAGTATACGCAACACAATTGTAGTAGAGACAAAAACATTTGTGTAGCATATTATACTTTATTGAAATATTATTCCTCCCAAATTGGTAGGAATACGTAAGAGAACCGCCTATTCCTTTCCAGCGACCGCCCCTCGCCCAGCATTTTTGTGGTTGTACCCGAGTCCAACCGTTTGAAAACTTGTAACACGTTCTGAGGTCCCAAAGAACCATTCAACGACTTTTGCCGACTCGGACTGTTTCATAAACCTACGAGGATGATGATATGACCGCGGAGAGGAATAGAAGTTACGATTGATAAGACTACAAAGTGATACTCATGTCGCAGATAGGAAATGCGCGAGAATTTCTCCTTCGGAATGACCTTATAGAAAATAACTAGAGTACAGCATGGAGAAGTTGGCTCCATTGAAAGCTTCGAGTTTCTCTGCAGGAAATCCTCAATTTTCTCAAGAAACTTTAGCTGTAACTAGTGCTTGACATTCCCAAGAGTTGGAACAGTCCAACGTACGTTGGATTTTCTTTTGAACAAGGATCGAGCGCAACGCATCTTTGATTTACTCGTGACACGGTTTTTTCGCGACTTTTGTAACGTGAGAGTTACTGTGGTTCCAGCAGATCTGAATGAATAAATCCATTCGACAAGGACGAAATACACACCTCGATGGAACCGCGATGAACTCTGATTCAGAGGTATTTCGCAATCGATTGAAGCATTAACCATATTCGTTGTTCTAGTAGTCTAATCTCGTTCATAATGATAAGAAGTATTTTACAAATCAAAACAAAATGTAATGAATTATTAATAAATCCAAGGCATAATATCATATGAAATGTGGATTCCAGTAAAGACGAGAACTTTAGCACGTTAAAGCGTGCGCTTTTTCACAAAGTTAAACAGAAGTTAAAGATAGCGGCATGTGTTAATAAATGTTACAATAATAACTACGTGGATTCCAGTTGAGAACGTGCCAAAGTAAACTGACTCTCACCCATTGTAAATTGTAATAAATTCCAATATTTATAAGTACATTCTTGCTCACAAAAACAAGTTGTATCTATGGTATCGATAATCCACTGAGAATCCAACAGTATGCAAATGAACGCAAGCGTAGTCAAAGTTTAACCGTTATCTCGAGTTCTGATGATGAGCATTCTACAGCGATACACTGAGTGTGTTCAATGTTTCTATTTATTTTTTATGTATTTTAATTTAAACAATTTCACTTACACGATTTAAAAATTAAATCAATTGAATTTTTATACACTTCATTTATGGCGTGTAAATGAAAAAATACATTTCAATTTACCATTTTATCGATTAAAATTTGTTCAAGCGACTCGCATTTTACGGAGATAGACTTCAATTTAAGGAAACTCATCATCTTTATTTGAGGCACTGATGCATCCACTGATTCATTCACTGAAATTCATCGATCTTCGAAGGAGGAGTAAATATCGAAGGTCAATTTGAACTTGCGTTTCCGGGACAGTGTTTCCCTTCTTAAAAACCGAAAGCTAACATTCTCTCGTAACAAATTTTAGATATAACTCAAATTTTGTTCGAAGTTACAAACAAATTAATTTTATAATCTATGCTGAAAAAATGCAGAAGTTTTAGAATCTCGCAGTTGCTGATTCTGTAAAAAATAAACGCATCTCTATAGACTAGATAGGTATTCCGGATTTTCTCGCATCTTAATATAAGGTAACATTAATTGACTATTCCTAATAACATGATATTTGAATATCTCTTGGACGCAACTGAATATTTCAGACGCAATAAGTTCAACGATCGTGAATGGAAGGTTTAATGCGTGTAAATATAATGATATTATTTCTCGCAGTATTTCTGAAAAGATTTAATATTTAATTTATCAATATAACTTAGCCAGAATAACTAATCGGAAATTAGCACCAATTCATTTCAATAGAGCACATATTAATCGCCATTATATTGGTGCTATCCAAAGGATTACGAGAGCTTATTAGAATAATTTAACATGAAAAGGAAATTGAATGTGTTAATTAAGGATAGTTACATAATATAAAATTCTGCCGGCTGTTCATGGAAGATTTTCATGGTTGAAAACTTAATCTGATTAAACGTAAGTTTCCTAAATTCACAAACTTTATTCATTTGCGGCTTATAACAAATCGAAATAACCTTAAATGTCAAGAAAACAGACAGGCATATCGTTAATGGTGATCTTCAGGAAAAAAATTCAGGGATTATTCGATGTAAATTCAGCTCATTACGTCGAAGATCGATCAAATCGAGTTTAATGGCAAAAAAAAGTTTTCGCAGCAACCTAAAGAAAAAGCCCGAGCGTATGATATAAAAATCAAGGAATCCCTCAACTTTAAGCAATTCGATCATTCAGACATAATAACCGCTGATACGATAAATGAACGGTTAATATTAAAGTGAACATAAAAAATCATAATATCGATATTGGATCGATAAATAAAATTATAAGATATCTTAGAGCAGGATTTAAATAAGGAAGATCGCCTAAATACGATCATAAATCGATATTCAAAGGTTTTAGGCCTAAAAAACGTTTAAGAAATTATAAACACATATACTCGATCCAAAAAAAATAATTATTGATCCGAATAATAAATAATATATTGCATTTTAAAAACCAACAAAGATTGTCTGTAATAATAAATTAGATAATTAATTATATTTTATCTTTCTCACAAAATATATCCTCAGTTTAAACGTAATCAACCATAGAATAGTCTACAATAAAACAGACGACAAAATTTTACGTGAACATTATTTAAAAAAAAAAACTTAAAAGTTATTTTCTAAGAATAATTTTTAGATAATTGAAGGCAAAAACTCGTTTATTCTATGAACATGTAATACATAATTAAGTTAAATTAACCACCATGTTAAGCTCACATACACAACATTCTTGTATGATTACTAGTAATTTCTTTAGTGAAGAAGGCTCAATTTATTGTTTACAATTAATATTTGTTGAGATGTAACTTACGAATCGCTTTTCTACAATAAATTCAAAGAATAATTTTTGATTTTCGGTGGTACGATCAACCCAATCTTCCGAACGGATCCAAGCGAACCTCTGCATGACTAAGAAGGTTTAATAACGGTGAGATCATTGTGAGGCTGCTTATAGTTGGGACCAAGCTTCTAATATATTACTTCTAACCTCTAAGGTGCGCGGACTACCGGATTAACATGACACTCGATATGAAATGAAATACGTCACATGCATGGTAAAAGAATGTCCGCGGGAAAATGTTCGACCTTACGTGGACCTGATCTGAAAACTGATCTCGGAGCAAAGATATTCGATTTTGATACATATCGTTCATACAAAATGTCTACTTGTGGCCGAAAGTTACGACAACCTTCTTCCAACACTTGTTAGGTCTCATGAGAGTTCCAAATAGTAATCATCGATGACAATTGACCGTAGCAACAAGAAATCGATAAAACCCTGTCTCAAGTGGATTACCCCAACGTTTACTCTGTTGCAACACAAACTCAAACCAATTTCCACTTAAGTTTCGCGAAAGATACTTTAAGTGGAAAAATCATAACACATTCCGAGACAGTCGGAATGGTCCACAATATTTTAAGAGGTTTATAATAGGTCTTGAACTATAAACGATGCTAAAACGGAGGCTCTAAAGGCATACGATGCTTTCGAAAGAGAAATAAGGGTTATAAACACAACATGAGAACTTGACACTAAATTGTACAATCACCTATACATTTTTTCGAAACTAATCTAAGAATTTCAAACAAAATATTTGAAATTCAAATGCAATCATCAATTTTTTGGTTTATCGAATATTATGTAAAAATATTTTAAACGTCCAACGATTATAAAAAAAACGTGAGAAAAATCATGTGATGCTAATTATTCAAATCGTCGAGGAAGAAAAATAGTTATTTTAAATTCATCAGAAGACGATGCACTAGATGAATCTAACTTCATAGATAATTTTACACACAGTTTTATAATCAGGACTCAAAGCAAGCCTCTATCTCAACCAACTAAATGGCACATACCTTATTTTCAGTTTCTATAAAAATTATAATAGATGTCAAACCTGAACGATTTGTTTAGAAAAAAACATTAAGAGTATAAAGAGTGATTAACTTTGTGAGATGGATTATGTAATTTTCGCTAGTCCCAAATAAGGATGTTACGATTATTAGCAAAGGTGAAAAATTACTTTGCAATCAAGCAAAAATCAATCAACAGCAGAACTCTACAAAGCATGTTATGAAAGGCTTCTGGTTTTGCAAGGCTTCAATCATCAGCTTTAGAAGGGGCTTTCGCCTATATTCTACAACAAACGAACGCATACTAGGAGAAACAAGGTTTAATCTACCGAAATCAAAGAAATAAAAGCATTAATCATACGGTATCTTTCCACATGCAGAAGATATCCGAAATTATACTTGCAAATAAATAATATAGAATCGCCTGGCCTCAGTTTCATGCTTATCCAGGCAAAACTCACGTTAGACTACCAAATTTAACCATTTCAGTCCACGTGAAAATAGAGATATTCAACTACAGGAAAATAAAAGGAAATGATGGAGAAAATATTCAAGGATTAATTCATAGACTATGAGTCATGCAATTTTTTCAGCACATATAATATCGTTATTCATTCTAAAACATTACAAAATGTAGAGATTATTTAAAATGTATTGTTTTTCGTATGAATGACTTTCCTAAGAGTGAAATTAGTATAAAATACTCAATTTATCTATTAACACATTTGGGGAGTCACCATTCATTTACATATGATAGAATTAGCGTTAACACTAAATAACCTTGTGTATCAAAAACGAGCGATTTTTTTATTTAAGCAGAATTAGAACATAGAAAATATATCTTCCTAACAGACCATGTCATCAAATAATTCTCATAAAGTAAAAACCCAGTCAATCATTCTATTGACAGCGATAATATTCATGTAACTCCTAAGGTGTGCCAATAAAATAATCCCCAGAAAGAGTTATTGAATACGCAAGGTTTTTTCTGTTAATATTTAAGGTTTTGAGAAAAAACCTGAAATATTAACACCAAAAATGATAATATAGAAAAATATTTGAGACAGAATAGAATTCAGAACTGAATCAACGTTGCGGGTGAATAGGAGTACCGTGACTCATAGATAGAATTTTTCTTCTTACCTGCTGAAACTGTCTTCAAAACTACAGGATTTCCATTCCTGCAACAATGATTCAGCCAAGCAACAACGTCTCGCTGTGTATAACCAGCAACCTTCTGGCCCTGAATCTCAAGAAGCACGTCCTCTTCTTGTAACTTTCCACTAACGTACTTAACTTTGTTTTGAAAAATATCACAAACATAAGCAAATTCACCGTTATCAGATCCACCACGAATTGACAAGTTTAAACTACCGTCATGACCAGTAGTAATAACAGTTTCACGGACACCCTGCCGCCAATGCGCCGCAGCGTCGTGTGAACTAATATCGGACTTAGACTTGTTTGGGGTAGTAGGCCTCTTCTGGCCAGATTTCAGCATTATGACATATTATGAAGCACCACGTATGTCGTTTCACACACAAAAAATGATACCCGAAGAGTCGCATTCACTCATTACCGCAGTTTAACAATGTAAAAACACTGACGGGCCATCACCTAGTGGCCATGTTGATTGTATTTCACGTCCGTTACCGTTGCCAATAGTGAAGTGTCAGGTTCCTTCGATTTTCCAATGCATTTTTTGTCAATAAGCCACTTTCATATATTTCTACAGCCATAAAGGCTTCGGTTCCGATGGCCATCGTACATATACATGAAGTTAAACCACTCACTCTTGCACAGCTGGTCTAATTTCTACGTTAACACCTGTCAAACATTTACTTTTGAAAATCGGCCTAGTTACCATTACAGCCGCGCATGCGCAGTGAAGATTCAAAGACGACTTGCCAGCGTCAATGGCTTGGGCGATTTCTGCCTCACTGTAGTTAAGAAAGATTTAAGTTTTCCTGACTGTATCTACACATGCATTTAATCTGCAATTGTTATCTTTTATTTTCTAAATAAATTTTAGTGCTATTGCGTTGAATTAAATCTTCTCTTTTTATTGAAGAATTTCGTTTACTTGTCCCACACCTCCATACAAACTTCAGAGAAGTATGTCAAGAGAAGAAATCTCTCGTTTTCCTTGTTGAAAGAGGCCCGAAGTGTTCCTAAAATTCTCTCGGGAGAATAAGTTTCTCTTTATCAAGACCATAGTAAAATGTTTTAATAGACTATCAGTTTGAGTTTGAAAAGTTGATGAAAGGAGCATATTTGTGATGATGAAACATTCCCGCCGTCAGTTTAATTTGAAATGAGCCGCAGATAAAAATTAGCATATGGTTTACAATACATATTACAAATACAATATTTTGCCGATCATGTAGGCTTTTTAAAATTTCATTTTCTGGACTGAGAACTGACGTTACAATGGACTGACCAAAGTTGAATTCAAAGGTGAACCTTGCACTGAAATTCATGTTTCAACTTCTACGTACAAAATGTAATTAACTGCCAATTATTTTTCTATACCACTAGGGAATGTTATGAACTTACAAATTACTACTTATAAAATACTAATACTTATTCATTACTCTTCAGATATGAGCCTATTCTATCAGTTAAAATATTATTTTCAGAAGTTGTATACCGAAATGCAATATGTAGGAACATAATGAGTACACAAATATGAATGAGCAGGTAATCCTTTATAAATACTTTTAAATCTTAATATTACTCATTTAAGCTTTTCTACTTATCTAATTTATGGTATTTAGTCAAAGAATGTAAGAATGTTTGTATAAATCATTATTAATAATAAACATTATTAAATCATAATTAACATTTACATAATTGTACATTTGTATAATATTGCAATGAAAACTATGAAATTATTATCTTATAAGTGTAAGATTATGTGCATGATTTTAACTTGAAAGTCATTATTTAATCTACATATCAAAATTCAGTAATATCTTTGAAGACCTTTAATAATCTTGTAAACATTTGTGTAATCTTGTTTCAGTAAAAAAAGTATCATCTTCATTCTAATATCCATACCCATCCAAAGTAAAAATAAATTGTTATATTAAAAAATATTGTATTACGATTTATCATTGAAATAAAGCGATAATCTCAGTTTTGAAAACTTCACATTTACTTTTCATAGAATTCTGTGAAATACAGACTTTAGTCAATATTGCTTTTATCTCTACTCCTATTCCAAATATTTTTAACTAATATTCTACTTAATTTTGTAATATTTAAAACAGCCCTAAACTTCAATGTTCAGTTATATAATGTAGAATGCATTCCAAATAAAAGTCGACCATTCCATCTGATTACAATTTTTTGATGCTTTCTAAAATCTATCACTCTAATTAAGAATTTACAGAATGGAAGGTGTTATCAAGTTATCCCTCAATGGGCTGGACTCTCCAAAAATACAACATAAAAGTAAACACAAGATAAACCAAAATCCATATTTGGTGCAAAATAGGAAGTATCATCCTTCAAGAGAAGAAACTGGAGTAACTTTAGTTGTTCACTTTCCTTAGAAGTAACCATATGGGATGGAAAAAATACTATGGTTACCAAAATTGAATACGCCAAGCCAAGGAAGCACTCCTATGCTCAAAGAATATACAATTGAAGATAAAGAAACAATAACTAAACTATTTTTGCAGAGTGTAGCACTGTGGATCAGAGACATGGACCATTTAAAAACTGGACTTGAGATGAATACAAGTCTTTGAATTATGGTGCTGGAGGCAAATCTTAGATACCAAATGGAAAGTGAGGGTCAGATAAAACAGAGTGTATTGAAGAATAGAAGAGGTATCATTAGTATAGAATATAATTTGAAAAACTATTTGAATAGTAATCATTTAAAAAAAAAGTAGAGATGGATTGGACATCACCTGATACCAAATACATTTGCTATGAATGTTCTTGATATCAAAGTAGAGGGAAGAGCACGTAAAAGAAGACCAATAGATGAATATTCAAATCAAATTATGAATGGAAGAGGATATAAAGATGAAGTAGAGTAAGTATTAGTTAGAGAGGGATGGAGAGCTTCAGTCAACTAATCTGCAAATTAAATTGTCAATGATGATTCAACTTTAAACATTTGAATGTATTTTCTTGTCTGTTTATTTTTTAAATTCATATTTGATTATTACATTTTCTTAAATATTGCCTTGATATTGATTTTAAAATTTTGTCTTCCATGAAAATACTGAATTGATTCTGATAGACTGGTCTTCACATGCATTGGTAGGTTCCAAAACATTTAAGTTCTCATCATTGCTTTGTTCTATGCATAAGGATATTATTTATATATTTTATTTCAATATTGGATCATTACTTATTATCATGCAATGACAAATAAAGCAAGAGTTTTTCAATGTAGTATATCTATGTATTTTCTATATGTAATACTATATAATAACAAGCTCAAGGAAACACCAAAGTGTTGTCTATTCGACCTTATTCCAGAGAGCCTTAGATTTTCTTGCAAACCCTCATCTTTCTATGATATAAATGAATTCATAAATGTATCCTTGATAGACTAATTTTTTAGAGATTAAAAGGTTCATAGAAGGTAAAAAGCTTTTGACGTAATGACTAAAAGTAATAGATTGACAGTAACTAAATAAATTACATTAAATAATTAAACATTTACAGTCATATTGAAGACATTCAATTCAATGAAAATTTGATATACTCAAAATTCACTGATAAAATTAAATGAGAATCAATCTTTCAATATTATGAATGTAGATATCTCCTCTTTTGTAACTATGAAATCACGATAAGCAAAACAATCTGTAAGATAAAAAATTTACACCAGTAATCCAAATCTATAAATGAGGAATTGAACAAATATGTTTTAAATACAAGGGTTAAATGTATGAAGAATTTAGAGCTAAAATAGCCAATAATGGATAAAAATGAAAGCAGCCCTTTTTTGCTAAGATTGCAGCATCCTCACAGCACATAGGCTAACTGGCGGACAACAATCTTCTTCAGAGCCCTGCAGTAATCAAAGTAAGCAGAGACAAAGGAATAGTTTCTTGGAGAGTAAAAACTGATTGCACTAATCATAGTGAGGGATAAGGATAAATATTCTGAATTTTCTGATAAAGAGAGCTTTCAGTTTGTTGTCATATAAATTTGTACATTTATTGGAGAAATTTATTTTTATCCACAAACAATCTCATTCAACTGTTTCATATTTACTATAAATGTTGTCACTGAAACATGCATTTTCAGCTGTTCACATTTGATTCCTTCTATACTTTGAAGGAATTTAAGTAATGATACAAGATTTAGTTTCTTCATAATTTATTCGGAAATGCAATATAAAGCAAATGGAAATCATTACAACTGTAGTTCAACAATAAAAGTTGAGATGTATATCCAGATGGACGAAATGTGTTTCCATGTATATATTTAGGTATGCATACATAATGTATGTATATAGTAAATAGGATAAATCAATTAAAATTTATCTCAAAGAAATGATTATTGTTGGAGTCTGATATCATGGACAAGTAAGACTGGACTGTGTGTAGAACTTTGAATATATATTTAGATAAATACAACAAATGCTTTTAGTTAACAGATTCATAACACAAATACAGGAATAATAATGGAAATGCAAAAATAAATACAAAGTTAAGCACTTTTAACTGGTATAGCTCAAATGAGTAACAAAAATATATAACTAAAATAAGAAACTAATTACAGAACAAGAGGACAAAACCTGACAAACAGCAACTATAAAACTGAAGACCAATAACAACAACATGGACCCTTACGTATCACCAACTATATAAACACAAACAGAGATAATACAATAAATGGTTACAATAGAACATGGTATATATATATTTATAGTACCAGCTCTTGGAAACATTTGAGCACCTAATAATCATCATTCAAGCCATAAGAATAGCTTGCAATTAATAGTTTACAATGCTAACATATTCATCAAAACACTCAACCATCATGAAAAAATAGCAGTTACAAAATTATATTTTTCACTATTTAACAATTCCATTATGGCTAGTGGAAAGGTGACATTGAGTCCCTGAGCATCAATTACCGTTCTTGTCCATGTATCACTTAGGCACATTGCTATCGGAAATATCTATATTGCTTTTTAAATTGTTTTTCTTCTCTTCAGTTTTGTGTTCTGATTTATCTCTCTGGAAAAATATCCTGGCACTGCTCAAACTGTAGTACAACAAATCAAATTCCTGCAATGACACACATTTTACATTTACCATGTGATTGGTAAAATTTAAACAATATAGAATACTTTTCATGTTATTTCTTAGGAGCACAGACACACAGACAGTTATGTTTGGGTTGAAATCGCCGAGCTACTCATAGTTAATGAACCAATTAATTTTTATCAATTTTTGAATTAATTGAAACAATTGAAGGCTGGATTACAAATAAATGAAGATGATAAAAAACTATTAATGTACCATTTAATGTTTAAGAAAAATTAATTACCTGCTGGTACATATCCAGTCTTTTTGCAGTAAGTGTCATGGTTTGCTGAAGCTTTTCATCGTCTTTTGTTGAAGTATCTTTCTGTTTAGAGAGAGATATTTTATCCCTAGCATACTTGTCCCTGACAGACTGGAACCAATGCAAGGAATCAAATTCTGCATTCAGATCAATGAGCTTTAGAATGTAGGCCACTCCTGTAATGAATGGTTTTGAAAAAAAAATTATCAATAAAAAATAAATAAATGTATTCTTATATATAATTATATAGAGTTGATGGTTTGGGTATGAATTAAAACAAAAATCCTTACCCATCGCAAATCCGTCGTCAGTAAATGAAGCACCCACTTTGTTCTTCTTACTCATCTTTTCTTTGCAGGTGATTGAATACTCCACAAAGTTAATAGTTAAAGCAGGAATTATGACATGAAAGTTTCTTAAATGAATATTCTTAGGATCTCTAAATACAGGAGTGAACACATCAACAAGTAACTGAAAGAAAGCAATCAAATTTTGACTCAAGAAAAATTATCTTAAGGAATTTGCATAATAAAATATCCTCAATTTTCAAGATCAACAAAATCAACAATTGAATTAAGTCAACAAAAAATATCTAAATACAGTATAAAAGGTAAATAAATATAGAATAATTGCAAAATAGAAACAAAATAATGAGATAAACAATTATTCCTAATTTCTATTAAAGTTTGCATATTTGGAAATGAAAAATATAAAGACAATGATGAAATCTATCTAAACCAAAATACAAAAATATATGGTATATAATATGAACCTTTTAAAATCATATCTAAAATAGCATACATGATAGACTGCCCAGAAGTACTCAAAATTAAAAGCTAGTAACACAAGTTAAACAACTTGTAATGAATCATTCATCAATTCATAAATCAAATTAAAATTTGAATTGTGAATTTTACCAATCAGCCTAAAAGTATGATCATAAGACCAGGACTATGAGAGTGAAATACTTTGGCTAGATATTTAAGGCGCATATAATTCACAAACCAATACCTTGAAATACTCAGTTCCTTCAGCAAAGTTTTTTGTCCAATTTGCAATTGTCTGGTCCAAATGACGAGCAGCATCAATACAACTTTTAGACATACCTTCTTCAACACAAAGTTCTTCAAAATTTACTATATCATCTAAATCGGGTATGAAGCACATAGCATTTGCACAGCAATGCAAACCTCCAGATCTAATCATCCTTACATATCCCATCGCATTGCCTAAAATTGAAAATATCATTAAAAACAATATAATCATAGCATTCCTAACCAGGATCTAATGGTTAAGACACTGAAAGGGAAGAAGGTAATTTTTGATTCATAGAAAATAGTATATTCTGCAAAAAAAATCAACGAGAACAAAAACATGAAAGTTTAAAGTGACCCAACATCTAATGCACTTCTTCACAGGTGGCTTCTTTAAACAACTCAGGTATCCTATCAATATTTCAACATTATCATAAAATATAGTTGAAATTAATGCACATAATTGCTTATCTATTAAAAATTCACCTAGAGCTTTTACTGTTTCCTGATTAACTTGATTTAATTAGAATTAGATTAGAAATGTTAGGAATAAGTGCAACATGAAAGCATAATAAAAATATAAAACAAAATTCAAAAGTTTAAATTTTATCAAGGGTATTGAACAGGAGTGCACTTTCTGAAAAGTGTTTTTAGCAAGATAATTATTTAAAAACAACTTTTAATAGAAATCAAACATTTCATCATCATTTCTGTAATAGAAGACTGGAAAACTTAGCTTTGAAATTGAATTGAAAAATTCGCATAGAATATTTGTCAACACACTGGATTTATTTCAAATAAAACTTTTTATATGACTGTCAGCTAAACGCAAAAACTTACCTATATGACTGATTAGATTTCTAAATTGGTCCAAATAGCTGAGGCCATCCTCAGTAATACCCAATTTTCTGATACCACGATTGAATTTGTCAGCTCGTTCATATGAATACTTCTGATCTAACTGAATTTTATTCTCTCTAAAGTAGCGGAGGTCTTTAATTAGCCTTGACTTTATGTGTTCATCGTACATAAATTGAGAAAAGATGAAGAACTTCTTCCTCAGGAATTGGTACGTGAAATTCACCTAACAAAAAGAAAGCCAAAAAGTTATCCAATAGCAAGATATATTCCAGAGAAGAGTGAGATACTTACAGTAGTATTCATTATTCCAGTTCCATGTGTTCTTATAGAGTTAGCTATGTGCCTAATGTTTATAGTGTTGAGATGTTTATTATTACTAGATTTCTCAATGAAAAATTGGTTATTCAGATTATAAAGGTATTTAGACACAAAAATATGTATATTTCTCATTATTTCCAACACATCCAATCCCTGAAATATAAAATAAACTGTATATTATAACAAAAATTGATTCAAGTGGTATACACAGGGTATTCAGGGATGCAAACCTGGTCTAGAGTTTGACTTGGTAAATAATCATCAACAGTTGCTAAATCAAATTTATGCTTGGCTAAGCTTCTCATTTTCCCATAGGTCTTCCAGTCATGAAGAGCAACAGTGGTTAAATTATAAAACATCTGATTCAAGTAATGTTCAACAAAGCCTGAAATAAGATAATCATTGTTGATTTTAAACATTTTCATTGATTCTAAATGGAAAAGTGATCATATAAGCATGATGTTGACAAACCTTTAATATTGATGTATCTATTGAAGAATCTCAAAGGCTTTAACCTTAGCATTGGCACAAAATTTTGTATTCCAACTCTAAAGGGATTTCTATCATCAAGTTGAAGATGAGAGTGCACATGTAACCGTAGGTCTGTTTCAATATCATTGCAAAATGGTATCAATATCTAAAATAAAATGCATAAAATGAAGATTAAACAGTTTTTTAGGAAATACAAAAAGTATAGAATTTTTTAATATCATAGAAAAAGATCATAATTAAGTGACAGCTTGTAGTTACTCATTTCTAACATCATACAGAAATGCTAATTCTTGAAAGTTTACCTTAGTTTCGAGTAATTGATAAACATCTTGCTCTAAAGATTCTATAAGCTTGTTTGGAGAAGTTAAATGCTTCACAGATTCCATTGCTGTGACACAGTCTTGCAGTCCGCAACATACGTACTGGTACAAAAAAATTACATAATTGATTTTGGTGTATTAATTGGTACAAATATATAAGGAGAAAAATACTTACTGAAATACGATGGAAATCAGCACGGCTTTCATAAATGTTTGAGAAGTAGATTGGTAATATTGCTCTATGCCAATATAAAAATGAGCAATCACACGCACTCCTTAATTTATCTTGCAAGTCACAAATAGAGTCCAGTCGAAAAAGGATCGAATTTAACTGAGAGATATCTTCTTCTTTGAATGTTTTCATTTGATTTGCAGTAGATAAGGCAAGATATATCACTAATCTTCTTTCTTTAGTTCCAGGACCATTGAGAGCACTTTCAGCCAAGAGCAAGGAAGATAGGATATCCAGTCTTTTTTCACTGTACTTTTTATCTTGCACTAGACCTTTCTAAATGGATAACAAACATGTAAATATGAAATCAAATTGGAATGATTAAGGAATCTGTCTTAAATAATAATTTCATTTTAATTCTGAAAAGAAAACAAAATAAATAGGAGCCATTTAATAAACTATGCTTAAGATACCGCACACCTTTAAATTAAAATATAAAGTGGGGAGATAATAGAAAATGGAGCATGACTTAAGTCCACCTCTTTCTATTCATTTAATTATAATGCCAAATCTGTTTCTCTCCATTAGAGGATTACTCAGAAAGTAAATGGCTCTTCACATATTGATTACAACCACTAATATTTGACAGATTTGCAATAGACTTCAAAGCTTTGAAAAAATACAGGAGATGTACATGTTTAGAGACTCGATGTGTACAACTATCAGTTAAAATTGACAAAAACCATAATTTAAATCCATATTTTTGAGTGATCCACGAATTTCAAAACAAAGTAATTAAGCATAAAATGTGTTTTATAAGAAACAGTATTTCTATTTTGCATTAAAAATTGAATAAAAAATATATGCAGGAAGAGAAATGAATTCACTCTCAAAAGGGGATTTATGGACCTCTTTAGATGGACAATGTATTTCATTGAAATTCATATTGAAATTTAAATTTAAAGACATGCTTCATACTTTTCCACTATGACTTTATTCTGTGACTAGTTTTTTAAAGTTTACTTATATATTCTGGCCAGAATAAATTAATCATGGAAAAGTAAGAGATATTTACTTCCATTTTATAATGACTTGCCAACAGATTAAGCCTAATGATATTTATTTTATGACCTTCATTGACTTTCTACATGAATACAGAACAAAGGTACATGGTTACACAACATAAATGAAGATCTTGTCAAAGAAGTTGGTTTTTTTAATGTGAGTGAGCTCCAAGGAAAAAAAGGAAGAGAAATCAGCTGTCTGGGTAATTGATGTTTTAAAACTAAAAACATCTAACTGAAATTCAAATTTTATTCCTAATTCTAAACCAATAAGAATTAAAATTTATGTACTAAAATACCATGTACCCTAATAATTATTATCTGAAATTTAAATAAATAAAGATATTTTGAAGTGTTGCGAAGATGTTACATAACTTGCATAAAATGAGAATTATTGATAAAATAATGAAGTATATCTCATAATTAATAGGAATTTTTGAAAATGATTAATAGATCATGCATAAATAGATTAAAATAAAAGAGAATGTAGATAACGAGTAAGAGAAGATTAGAGTATATTTGAACATGGACTTGGATTTTGATAGTATAAATTTCCACATTCATTTAAATTCCAATGAAATATTTATTACAAGGTGGTCATGAACCAACTTACCTTGGAAGCAGAAATAATCTTTAGGGCTTGATATGATAAATGCTGAACAATGTGATTAAGAGATTCAGCTATCACCATGCAATGTCGGTGATACATATGCTGAATACCTTTCAAAAGTTCAATCAGTCTACAGACTGCTAAAGCAGCAGTTTTTGTCATTGGCTTTGCTAATGATACATGAAGATTCGTAATAGTTTTCAGAAGCCGACTTATTCCACTTGCATATTGCAGCCCCTGAGGAGGAAGTATATAATTTAAAGAAAATTACATGCTTTTTTAATGAATTTTATAAAATCTGCAAGACATTAATACCTGAAGGAATAAACTGCATCTGTTGTTTAAATCGTCAAATTTCCATTGGTCAGAAACTTGTTTGAGATTTGTTTCCATATGAATCATCCATGAGCAAGTCTGCAAAATCAGATCACTAAATTTAATACATATCTTTACTTAAATTTTTATAATGATTGCACAACCTTGTATACTTATCTCTAGCTAAAGCTATTGAAACTTCTTTGAAAAAGATATTATTAATAAAATAGGGAGGTTAGAAGAAATTTTAGCCAAATTTTATTCTTCACTATGCAGATGCTATACTTTGTTATCAACTGTGACTAGTACCAATGGTAATAAATAAAGGAAATATTTATTGTAAATATGTGAAATAATTTTTTAAACAAAAAATATAGTTTTATTTCTGGTTTTATAGGTACTATGTAAAAATTCACATTTCTTATAAGGCAAAGAAGCAAGAAACACAAACCTGGTAATAGCAAAGATGAACCTCTTTCATCAAACTGCTTTGCTTGGATTGTAAATAGCTTTGCCTGTTCGACTGAACAATTTGTTGAGTCTTTTTGTCAATTGTTTTACTTAGTTGAGGTAAACAATTAAATAAAAAGCTATCAGGGAACCAAAGAACATTTCCAATGAGAGTCACAGCAGGAATCTGAAGATTAAATGATTTGAAATTACTTGGAAGTACCAGAAAATATATTCTGTAAAGAAAGGATAGTATCCTGTCTCTTCTAGCACATTTTTTCGATAAGTAGATAATTTAAAGTCAATAGAACTTTCATAACACAAGGTAATAGATTCAACTTTAATGAATGAATAAATACTTTTTTAAATGTCATTAAAAGGATTAAATGAACACCTTTAAATGAAGAAAATTATCCTTAGGAATAAAATAATACAGTTAAAAAAACAAATAAATTATTATATGTAGGACTTAAGTGTCATGAAATCAAGAGGAAAAATCTCTCACTACTATACCATTTAACTTTCAAATATAGATTGGATTTAAAAGAGTGAAAACAAGAAAACTCTCACTTTACTTGTCACTAAAAGCAAATACAAAGACAGTATTATTTGTGATAAATTGATACACTAATGAGATCATAAATGTTTCATAGATAAAGAGTACCATATATTTTGAAAAGAGGAAGCTAACCTTAAGTTCTATTCCCTTATTAGTACAATTAACTATTGAACTAAGAACAAGTTCATAACTGGTATCATTTTAAAATTTCAAATTAATGTCCTCAGTATATTTAAAAACAAATAGTTTAAAATAAATGAAAATACATACACATTTATAGTAAGTTAGGTAGATACTATTTGAGGAATTTCTTATTCATTTTACCTTTCGACTAAGTTCCCAAAACTGCTTGAAGCATTTTCTATCTAATGAACCAAAAAGGTTGAAATTTAGAACACATAAGGCACACCCCCTAATCCACAGGTGCAAATTGTCAGAATCCAATTGTTCTTGAACCTTTATTTCTAAATCTGATATTGTATTCTTTAAATGCAAAGAAAATTCATCAGATAATTTCTGATTTTTACTGATTATTCCTTTCGTGTTCTTGAATGACTGGTCTGCACAATGCTAGAATCGGAAAAGAAGGAATTAAAACAGGCAAGAATATTAAAAATTAATGATGATTAATCTTCAGCAAATTTGAGCAAAAAATAGACAAAAATCAAAAAAAAATTTTGAAACAATCAAAGTTCAATTCTGAAATAATAATTAAGAGAGAATCTATTTAAGTACTAAGATTTTTAACAACCGGAAGGAACTAAAATAATATTTGGGAAAGAAATTATTTCCCAATTGGACTCTTATCATTATAATAAATCATATCAATAATTTTACCTGGAATATAGTTCCTTTCAAAAGTTTCTCTTCTATCTCATGAATTATCCTCTCGTATAACTTCAGTTTACTCTTTTCTAAACCAAATTTTGAAGGATCTTGTTGAACTGATTTAATTGTACGTTTATACAACAGCCAATGCTCAATTATGACATGATGACTAGCTATTATTTCATCCAGTGTTATAAGTATTACTAATAAATCCCCAAGATGATCAAATACTACCTGAAATGAGATAATTGATATTGAAGAATATTGAGGAATATAGTTATCAGACATATAAAATATAAATGCTGCTTAAATGAAAAAAGATGAAAAAATTTTCTAACTAACTTACTAATTAACTCTTAAATTCTACATTTCTAATCCTTGTTAACTTGAACTATAGCCTCTTGATTTATAAAAATGGTTAAGAACTTATGATGCACTCAGTAATATTGGTAGATTCAAAAGATTCATTCAACAAGAGGCTGGTCACAATGATTGTTTACTAACTTACATGAGAAGGAGATTATTATATCCTAAAAAAGAAAATATAGCTGTAGGAAAATAAAAAAATGAAGTGTGTACACTTTAGAGAAAAGGAAAATCTAATGAGTAAAGGGATCTTAAAACACTTTAAGTGACATATATAGAATAACATTGACTTTAGTGCATAGTTCCATCATTAGCTTGATTCTGTAATAAGGCCCAAAACTTTGTGACGTTAACAATCTGATTGACACTCAATTTGGTAAGTACTCATTTGGGATAAGATGACTTTTGCTATCGAACAATCAAGAAATAAAATTGTTGACATTAATTAAAGAGGCTAAAATTATAGGAAGATAGCTCATTAAATTATGTAACATTTTTAGCTTTGTTTTTAATCCAATAAATCCATCTACCAAAATTCATTTGCAATGAAAACAATAAGGAAAGAAGAATATGAAAGTTAAATGAAATTATGGGTAACGGAAAATGAAAAACCAACTTATTTCTGAAAAATATGAGAAAATACCTTTAGAGCTATTTTGAGGGAATAAGAGGTACATTCCTATGTACTAGAAAACTAAATATTCTAAAGTCATGCCTGCAATAAGATGTAAGGTAATATACAAAAGATATTTACAGGAAAAGATTGAGGCTAAAATGTAAAATTTAGGGGATCACATTTATAGAGAAGTATGGAACAAAGACATGAAGAATAATTAAGGTGATTGCCAAAGTTACAATAGTATTAGAAAACTATTTACAAAGATTAATATGTTGAGCTTCAAACTACAAAAAATGCTTTGAATTCAACTTATATAACATTTCTTACTGTCAATAAATACTGTTGTTTATGTTTAAAAGGATAAAACTAACTAACCATTTGAAAGAGGAAAACATTTGACCATAAAGAATCAATTTTTATTGCTGTGCTAAATAACTCAAAAGATTAATTAGCACTCCAAGTTAAATAAAACATGTTAATTTAATAAAGAGCATGCCATAACAGTATAAAATTTTGAGAATGAAAACATGTAATGACCTGAAAGTGTACATCAGAGGCACTGATGAATCCAGGAGTACTATTGGAAGAATCATGTACTGCAGATAACTGCTGCACTATATGGCAAACCACTTGTTCACATCGAGTGACAAAGGAGAACATTTCTTGAAGTAAAGGAATGAATCGGCTAATAGCCGTCTGCGCTTCAAGGTTATTATTACTTGGTATTCCTATGATAAGAAAGAATTCTGTTGAATGAAACTTTTCTTCATTGAATGAAGACTGAATCATAGCATCAGTACATTTTCTACCTTCTCCATAGAATAAAATGGCTCCATAATACTTATTTCTTGCTTCCTCTTGAAGTTTTTCTACTTCAACACACAAAGCAGCTAAAGCGGTGAGAACTTTATTCAAGATTTTGTTGTCCGTATCAATTAATTTCAGCAAATTTGTCTGTTCGTAGGGCAAGAACTGAAGGGTGATACAAAAAAATTATATCATGATAGACATCTTTCCTAACTGATAAAATAATGATTTAAGTCAGGCAAAAAGGATCGCACCTTCAAAGAAATAGGATCTCGATTAATATCCCATGCGTCATTAATACTCTCATCGAGGGCTTCCTCGATTCCTTGTAACTGAGATGCATATTCATCTAAGAATTTTCTATATGTACGCAGCTGAACTTCACCCGCTATCCCTATGAATAAACAAGAGTGCGATCAAGTTTTTCATACAGAAGAATGATAAATTAAAGAAACGCCCAGGTTGAAAGATTCTCGCAAGTAGAGTGACAACCAGGAGGGCATGAATCAAAACTAACTTACTATGAGTACCATCCTCTAGATCGGAACAATCCCATTCCAAAATACCTGACATAATTTCTTATTTCATTATGTTTATGAAACCCGCAGTTATTCATCTAACACCGACAGCTAGATTCGCAGGAATAAGCTAAAACATGCAGTGCATCTGCTATCTACTGGCGAGAAGGGATAGCTCGTAATCGACGTTCAACTTACTTATCGGCAGTGAACGTCGGTGGTGCTGCAAAGGGATATCAAGACCCTGGAAAAATTCCTTATTATTGTAACTTTATTCTTTTTGCGCGTTGTGGACTAAGTTACTTTCGATCTATATGGTTTCTGTCTGTTCCTTTAATTTTATTCCGAAGTTACGAGTGTTGATCAGTACCCAAATGCTGTACCTAGTATTTTTTATCGTTTTATTTTCACAAGAAGAATGGTTTATGACGTAGTTCTCATTCAGTTATTTTTACCATGAAGTTGACATTTGGTCATGAAAACCTGGGCAGTCTGAACGGTTTTCTTCATTCATTTTCTTTTCTACAGGGAAATGGCTCTTAAATGAAAGATTCTATTTATTATGTAGAAAATTAACCCTCAATATTTGTTTCACTAATATATTTATTCATCTATTGTTAAGTCGTTCATAATATATCCAATATCTTTTACCATACCCGAATTCAAAATTAGTTTTATGATGTCATCAATCGAAGTCATTCGTTTCTATTTGTTTGGTACTTCGGTCATTCCTGATTTAGAAATTTATGATTTGTAGTGCCTTCAACAGTCTAGTAACTAATATGTATCTCTGCTAGTGGTAGACTTCATTAGTCCTATGATATTTTTGAGCATGGTCACTCAAAATTTCACTGATATATATCCTGAATCAACAAAGTGTACATTATGATGACACATTTTCTGTTGAAAAAACAACCTATGTGGATGCTTGACGGATTCTCTTAGGAAAGTAGCATTCCCCAGTGTGGTCTGTGAAAGGAAATATCCGAACCTGCTGTAAAGAAAGAAGCTGCAATTCCAATAATTAATATTGGAAAATATAAATAATAATAATGAATATATATATTCATTATTATTAAAGAATATTATAATTTTATTATAATATTCATTTTAAATAATTAAAGCTATAATAAAGCTATAAAGCTTTAATTATTCATTATTTATCAAGTTTAATTATTAGAATTGCAGGTACTGTATGACTCAGTGTATTTGATATGATGATTTCTTTATATCTGGCTTTGATTCTCTTTGTTTCTCAAAGAAAAAGTTATAGACTGCAAGACAGTTCGTTTATTTGATTATGTGTTTCCACTACTCTATCTGTTTTTTCTTGGCAAATTCTATCATTTTTTTGGTTTCAAACTACATCTATAAATGATTGTATGTAATCTGTATTTAATCTTTATTTACCAAATAAAATTAATACCATACATAATAAAATAAATAATTAAATAATAAAATATTACCCATATTTCAGAAGCTACATGCATAGCTCAATTCATTTAATTGTACTCATTCATAGTAGTAAGTTATTAAAAGGTATCACAAAACTGAACCATGTAAATGAAAGTTTGTTCCACTAATCCACTAGGATGTAGATGGAAACAGGACAACCTAAACGTGGCTTCTGATGATGAGTAATAACTTATTCTTGTCTCATTTGAATCTTCAACCATTTGGTGTAAATTAAAGAGTAGTTAAGGAAGTTTTGTTAAATACTGGCAGCTCAGAAAGGATTGGCTTCTCCAGCATTTGCGTGGAAATTTGATCCCCTCTAACAGTGTATACTGTAAGTTTCTGAAAGAAAGTCATCAGCATTAATCTTGTTTAAAAGATAGGATATTTGTGATATAATCTTCTGAAACATTTTAATAACATCTGAATTGTTGAGGGCTTGCCTCTAATGGGCTGGAAATTTTCCAGAAACATCAGTTTGGCTCTCTCCTTTAAGAGATGGATGGCTATGTACAAAGAAACTCACCGTCAATCGAATATTGGCAGTTGCAATTGAGGGTATGTTAACAAGGAGGATCAGAGTTGTTAACAATAATAATCTTTTTATAAATATCTGCAAACTTGTTACTTTTTTGATGGAGTTCAGATACTTTAGAGCTCTGAGATGTATTTTCATAATTTCTGCAAGTCTTGTATCCGTGAAAGAGATTGTTAATAGAATGTGAAATGAAAGTATGGGAAAGATTAATACTTGTGCTTATGCTTAATTTGCATCTCTATACTAGGCTATAAGGAACACTTGTGTCCTCCATGTTTAATATCTTCTTGTAAGTATTAGTTGAGTTTATAATTTGATTATTTGATAATACTTGCCTTTTAGCTACTTTTCCTGTTTACAGATACCTCAGCACAGCTTAGTTAATTTAATGCAAGTCTACTCCCTCAAGCCATGGTATGAATGTTGAAAAGTATAACTGTTGCCTTATATGTTATACATCTTGTCAATTTCATAGATTTGAAAGAGACAATGAAATTATGTAACTTAGATAACTAAAATTATTTGCTCATATTATGTATATATTATAGATTGAATTCTAAATTATCTGCTACCAATGTATTATATAATTCTAGTTCTGAATTTGACAAAAAGGGACAAGCAAGCAAATTGATTTTGTTTATTCTTTTCCCATAAGCTTACCTATAGAATTATTATGGTCTATATCATTTGGATGCTCAGTATTTGCTTTAGTATAATAAAATGTCAATTCATCCGTACAGAATATATAATGTTCAATCAGGCATATTATTTCTAAAGATTAAACCTCTGCATTTTGCCTTTGTTCATTTATTTTATTTATGACTCAAAAAAATATCCAGTTCAAACTCACTAGTAACTAGTACAGGAAAGTAACCAGTCAAAGATCAACATTCAAGATCTTATGAAAAAATTAATCAATCAAAAATAAAATATTGCCTTATTCTATTTAGAAAAATAATTTTAGTTGTAATTGGACATGGAAAATTGCAAAAAATTTGATACATATTATTTAATATTCCCTCAAACTGTGATACTCTAAAAAAGAAGTCATAGTATGCTTAGAAATTCAAGTAAAATCTTATTGTTAGTCATAAAGATAATCCATATTCAAAATTAGCATAACTGTAGGTTACCTAATATTCAAAAAATTAAAATTTCAGAGAAGGATCATTAGCCTCCCTAATTATTTTTACCAATGAATGCATGACAATATTCTAAAATAATGGATCATGAAATTCTGCTGATGATGGACTCATAACGGAAAAAATAACTTCATTTCAAGTTCCTTACAAGGAATACTAACTTATCATTGGTGAGTCATATTAGATAGGGTTATTAAATCATTGAAAAATTCATAAAGGAACAAAATTTACAATAGTAAGATAATATTTTAGCCACAAATAAAATAATACAAACAATGGTTACAGCAGTTCTTTGATCAGTGTATGTATATAATTTCATTCATATTCTTTTAAGAAAGTGAATGAAATATATGTTCACCTAAGTGAATGAAATTATCAGGGTAGATAGCAGGTAGTGTAGTAGATGTAGATAAGATAGCAAAGTAGGAGGAGGTATAAAGTAAGTACAAAAGGAACATTATATAATCATAAATGTCCATGTCTGTACCAAGAGAAATGGAAATTGGTAAAGAAATCTATGTGTACGCACATCCATAGAGCAGTGCCTAAATATGATGGAGGCTGAAATAATATGTCTATAGAATTCATTTATTTACAAAATGAAAACTCAGAAAACATTAAGTTGTGGAAAAAAGAAATGATTACATGATATTAATGGATAATTTAGTATAGAATTTATATAATAAGACTGATAGAAGCATATGATCTGAATAAATACTTAGTAGTTTCCAAATGGGGTGAATCTTTAAAATAAGAATATGCTATTCTAATGCATCTCAATAACTCTCACTAATTTGAAAACTAGACTTGTGATTTTTTCTAGGGTTATGAAATGATTTATTTTTTACAAAATAAAAAAGAGAAATAACATTAGATATGTGCATTTTAAGAAGCATAATGAGAGGGATTGAGAAACTTTAATGATGTTTTCTTTAGTTAGTAATTCTCTACTTAGTGATTACAACACTCATAAAATCATCTTCCATAAAGTCATGATGTTTCATGATTGTTTTGAATTGCAGTAATTTATTTTATAATTATGTTCAATATTAAGTCAGCCTATCACCTTAACTACAAAAGTAATAATTGTGATCATCGAAACATATTAAGGTCAAAAACTTTTGTGAGGAAGAACTGTTTTACTATATATAGCCCAAATGATCATTAATTGACGCCTAAAGATATTGAGTTTTGATAGACATCAAAGATATATCTTTAAATAGATAGACACCTTTATTAAGAAAATAATCGTTTAATAATATCCATTTTTTTATATTCTGTAATGATATTAATTTTTCATTGGTTTTCTGTTTTTTTTTATTGTTCTGTGATATGATATTAAACGAAGCTCTATATTTTTGACTGTGTTTTTGCATTATCTGTTATACCCTTAAGATCCTAATAATCCATTTTGCTTTCATTAAGTTCATCCATTAGTATGTACCTTTTCCAACCTTTCCCTTCCCATCTAAAATTGATAATTGGATTTTGAACTCTTCTCATAGTGTGCCCTATCCAGTTAGGCTTTCTCTGTTGTATTTTTTATATTTAGACCTTTTTATTCATTGAAAATGAACTCATAAGTAAGTTTCAGAGCTGTCTGCTTCTATTTTAACAGTTCGACAATATGTTGATTGCTATGATAATGACAATGCCTTTTGTAATGATTTATTTGTTAGAAATGATTTTCTTTAATAAGTAATCAATAATTCATTGTTTTATATAAAAATGCTGATGTAAGCCAGTTGTAAATAACATTCCATATTTTACATACAATAAAGCATCTGCAGTTGAATAAAAGTAATAAAAACTGCTTCCAGAAGAAATCGAGGAAAATCAAATGAGTGGGATATGATAAGTCTTTTTTCATAATCATTAAAGATTCATTTCAGAAATATCTAAAATCATTTATTTCTGCAGAAGTTGTGTGTTTAAAAATCAGTACCTAACCTCTCCTCGTATCTTAAGTGGTAGTGTAGTACTTTATAGGACTGATAACATAATGCGGCATAAACAAAATTTTCATCGGACAATTCAATATTTTTAGGGGTTGTATGGATGTTTTCACTATCCTTTATATCTGAACAACATTAATCATTTCTAAAATTGTTCTCAATGAATGTTCTGCTTATCTTAAGTAACATTTGGACTATAGTCTATTGTTTACTCATGACAGAAATTTTTACAAAGGATCTCGAGAAGGAATTATTCCCTCATTAACATTTCATCCCTCTCGAAATAAATTAGGAAAAGATCTTCCTACAGAGAATATATTCTTATATAGTAATAATATTACGTTAGTAAAAGTTGAAAAATAGGAATCTAAATCAAGAGGTCAAAAGTAGTAAAAATCTAAATTATTGGAATAAAGTGGGCTTTTACAGAAAAACGTAGTGTATATTTTTCATTCTCGTACGTGCATAGCTAAAAGGATGGCGATATATTTCTGAAAACCTTCATCTTCGGTTCAAATCGAGTTAAATATCGTTAAATTCAGTATTCTAATTGGTTTTTGACCTCGTGTCCGAAAGAATTTCGTTTCCGTTTTTTTACCGTATTTTTGTTTTAAGGAAAGATTTACAATCCGCATATTCTGCATCATTAATTGGATTCATTCCGTGTGTATACAATCCATATTTATTAGTAACTCTGAAGCAGAAAAGTTTAGATAATAAATCAATGTCTAAAACAAAAAGAATAAATATATCTATGGATTTACGTCAAGTGACAAGATAATTCTTGAAAATTGTTCTTTTGCAGAGGAGGCGAATGTCACAACCTCGGAGATACGTATTATAATATAATGCCAACCCAAATCACTCGATTTCTTTTTCCTTTTACGAGTCCAATTCTCAGCGATTGCCTCTCTACAAAAATATTGCTATAGGAGATCAGTGACGCTCTGGAGGCCAAAGGTTTGAAAACCACCCCATTCCATTGCCCTACAACTGCTGATTAATTGCTTCTTGGGAGAAAGCACGAGATAAGATCGTCAGGGCAGAGCCTTTAGTCACATGCAATGCTATTCAGAAGATATTATAATTAAGGACCCTTGGTCAATATGATCAGTGGAAATTTCCTCTTCCAGATTTGAACTTTCCTTACATTTCCTTCGAGGAGCTTTAATTTCAGTTGAGATGCTTTGGACAATGTGGAGTATAAACTTTAATAAATGCTCAGAGGTAACAGACATGGTGATGATTGTATTTTCTCATTGTATATCCTTTTTATTAGAAACCTTCCTTTTTCCTCCATCAACAATTTGCTAATCTCAGATTTTCTCTTTGTTATGGCATTGGAGGGTGCCTAAAGCGTGCGAAATTTGAAACATTACCGTATTAATTTCTCAGATAATATTAAAAAAAAACAAACTTTGCGAAAGGACGGTAAGATCGCTGACTTTTAGTAGCATTATGGGCCATGAATGATAAATTCTATGATTAAACCAATTGTCTGAAGTCATTTCAACTGCTGAGAGTTCCCGTATTTTAAGAAGAGTATGGGATGTGTGTTGCTTTTTTAAACTCTGTAAAATATCTCTGTATTACTTCTGTAAAGTTAATATCAAAAGCATGAGATTGTCCTATGATTCATCTCTTGACTGTAGGATACCCATAATTGATAAAAATATAGAATTAACGTCATCACTTGGAAACAAATATTTATTTTTAACTTCTTTCTACTCAGCTTATATCTCTAAGCTAATTTTTTGATTGCCTTGAGCTTCCTTCGAAAAATATAAAAGTAACTGATGCTGATTTAAGAACGCACAGAAAGTATACAGGTGCTCCGATCTGATCAAATTTTGCCAACATTTAAAACAATCTATGTTGCCCTAAATCTTCTCATAATTTATTTTCTTATTCTGAATTTGGCAAATTCGTTATTTTTCGTCATGAACGAGGATTTAGATTTCCGACAACGGTCCTGGATTTCTCTCCTCAACTTCTTTCCTGTAATTTATTCTTCATATTTCGCAATCGGATTTTTTCCTGGCTGAATATCATTCATAATTTGCCAATGCATGTATTTAATTAGCGATGGTTCTTTGCTATTTGAGCAGTGATTTTGATGACAACGATGAAGAAGTGCTGTGGCGGAATAAAATTGCATCCTATTCGCAATCCACCAAAGGATGGAAAGACTCCTAAAACCTTTCTGGGGTAATTACCATTTCCATTCATGAAGAAAATAGAACGGGAAATCCATTTCAAATTTTTATATCATTAAAATTAATAATCACTATCAGGAAAGTCTTAAACCTTTTGACGTTTATTCCATTTGCGTCAAGCGTTTTATTAATAGATGAATGTTACCAAGAGCTTGGAATGAAGTGTTAGACACGGAGGGGGGCAAGGAAAGATAGGGAATTCGAAATTCCCCGATTATATTCCTGGCATTTCAATACGGAGAGCGAAGTAAGCAATTTATGCATAAGGTACGCACGCTGTTTGCGGTTATCCCAAACAAATATAAATTAATCTAGATCAGAATCAATAATTTTTCCTGGAAAAAAGGTTTTTCCCTCCGCAAATATTCCAGTATCGTCTTAAACATAATATTATTGCGTCTTTGATTCTTACTTCCTAGATCGAATCCCAAAAATTTAAATTTTCTCAGTTTCAAATTGTACTAATTCAAGAAACGTTTTACACAAAGCTCCGCATTCTAAGGGGTTGAGTTAGAAGGAGTCGTTTTTCACGAACGTGCAGATGAAGTATCATCCGCAAAAGGAACTTTGTTTCGAATAGGTAAGATTTTCCCAAACTGTGTTGAATAGAGCCGCCAGAATATCCTCCCTTAAATCCATGAATGTTCATTTTATTCCACCATATGTCGGAAATCGAATAATACAGGATACCATAAGTTCTCTCTTCACTTTCCCATAACTCAGAAAAAATTCACAAATTTATCGGTTGATTATAAGGAACGTTTTTATGGAGAAAAAGGAAGTGCTAAACACATAATTGTATTATGAAAAATTCCAAATGTTCTGAGCACAAAAGTAGTTGCATCTAGTAGTAACTTTTGGAGTAATTTGCTCAAAAGCTTTTTAAATACCATCACAAAATAATAGTACAGAATCCATTAAATAAATTCTTGCTTAATGTTAGACGTAAAATATTTTGACTTAAAAATTTCATTTAAGAATTACCTTCTAATAAATTATTGTATTTCGTTAAAGATCAAACGAGCGCGGACCCCGTGACATCAAAGATAGCTCTTTATTCACGTTCTAATGATTAATTTAAAGTAAATTTTACACTCACAAGAAGAAATATCAAAAGGGCTTCCAATTTCCTGTGACAGAGCAAATGATGAAAAAAATTCGAAAATTCGATACCAGAATAACTTTTCTTCAATTCTACAAATCTCTAAAAAATTAACCGATTATTTTAACACTTTTATTAATTTTCTTTAATTACTCTTTACTGGTAAATGAATCAAAACTTAAAAACGTCAATCCAGTAAAATAATAGTATCTACAACGTCTATAATGTTTTAGCGACTGGTTTCTTGTCTGTTAACTTTTATAACATCCTCGTTATGAATAAAATCACATAAATATCGAAATTAATTGAAAAGTGACCTTTTCCATTAAAATACGAAATACATCGGGATAAGATATAACAGATCTATAGCTGTCGAATAACAAATCCGATTTTATGTCATTCCGCTATTTACGTCAGTGAGTACGAATATCGTCACGTCGGAGGATAGGGGTTTTCATGATCTTTTGGCAACGTATCACAGACTGAATCGAACGTCTTGAACAATTCGAAAGCCTTTTCCCGGGCTCTCCGCCTTAATCGTTTTACGTCTCTCACTGCCATAGTATCCATCATTTCTTCGGGAAGGGCAGCATTTTCTCGACAACCCAACCAACTCGGACAGACGTAGACCGGCATTCACCCGTTATAACTACCCGTGAAAACTTATCGATTGTGTATGAATACCACCAGTCGTCACTAGACACGGACCAGAGTTTATCAGTGTTTTTATACGTTTCCGGGCGCACTTTTTCGTCGAACACACACGTACCACCAGCTCGTGGACGCATCTGCGTACATTCGCCTCAAACGCGCGATCCTCAGGCACCACCGATACGAGCGCGTCTCCATCGTACGACTTGTAAACAAAGAACTCCCCCGAGAAGTAGGTAAAATGTTCATTACGGTCTATTCGTCCCGTATCTAGGATATCTAGTTCAAAAGATGACGCTATCTGTGTGCCAAGTCCTTGAACCGAGCAATCACTTCTGATGCACGTGATTCAGTGTCGTTTAATTCTCCCCTCCGTGTGCTCACTGACTCTCTTGGCCTTCCCTCCCCTCCGTCTCGCAACAGATACATCTCAAGAACTCAATCGCTGGCATTCCGTGCTATGTAAACACGACAAATTCCGAATCAAAAACTCTTAACCTCGAAGAAGATAAGCGACGGGAAAGCTATAGTTGAGCGAGAGATTCGCAAATCCAATCTCGGGATATGTTGGATGATTTCGGACTCATGCGGAGAATAAGAATTTTCCGCCGTGTACTATTAAGTCTTAATATTTTTGTTATTAATAATAGGATTTTTCAAGGAGGATTAGAGGAGAAAATGGTATTGTTTTTGGAAGATAAAGTGAGAAAATTGCAAATAAAATTTCGCGGAATGATTAGCATACTAATTTTCTAACGCTGAGGTCCCGGGTTCAAATCCCGGCTGAGGTGGAAATTTCCGAAAGTAAATTAGAAAGAACGAACGAGAAGCGGATTTTCCAATCAGGGTCTGGATTTTTGTGAACGTCTGTTGTCAACCACACTGTAATTGTCCAGAAAGTGGATGTTTGTTTGGCCTTTAATAAAATATAATATTTTTTCATTCAAAAATACCAATTTCAGTATGTACAACGGATGCACTCTAAACAGCTTGAAAATTAAGTTACCGAATATTGATAGAATATTCAGTTCTATTGAAATTTGTTATTGTTTTTATCCTTCGCTAGCACCAGCTCATTCGAATGAAACTGAGATGAATATGACAGACGAATTTGCAAATGTGACGTAGTAAATCCAAACAAAAAATTTGTTTCAGCTTTTATGCTTCTATGTTTCAAACAGTGCAAGTTGACAAGTTCTTCTTAGAAAGATTTACTTATGAGGTGAATTTAATTCGAATTTGAATTAATTGCATATTAGACCTACAAATAGGCACCAGGCCTATTATGAATAAATAATTTACGAGACAAAATCTTAAGTTTTAAAAATTATTACGGATTTACTTACTCAATCGAAATACAACAAGAATGTTATCATTGAATTCTCAAAAACGACAGAATTGAAGAAAAGATACATTTATGGCATCATTTTACTGTGGGAGTTGTATTAATATATTCGGAAAATTAAGCCCACGATAAAGTAAAGAGCTTTAATTAGATTAAGATAAATTAGATAAAGTAAAGAGCTTTAATCCTCTCAGTCATCAGTCTAGATTCTTTCCCAGATCGAATTGATCCCTCGCTTAAGGCTGCATGTAAAAAATTAAATTCTAAAAATTAAAATAAAGACATTTTAATACATACTTTCGCTACCTAACGTAGTTAATGTGCAAAGTTTTCGACTCAAAGTTGGGAAAGTATACTAATGCTACATGCTTCGCTGAAAGCGCTCACCACTTGAGAAACATTTAGAGGAAACTTATGTTATTTAAAACTGAAGGAGCTATGAAACCAGAAACGTATTTCCATGGTCAGCTGAAAGATACACCAGATCAAAACAATGTAAATTAAGTCAAGCTCATATGTTAGTGGTATTTCATTCCTCTATTATTCAAACTGAAAAATTACATTTTTGATCGTCATTATGAACAACCCTTCCAACTCAAAACCAAGTTTCTGTGAACAATCTACATCTTCAACAATTTTTATCGCTGTCGAAAATATCGGGGATGTTGAAATTCATAGCTTATTATTGTTGTACCTGTTGACAAATTTCTCATGCAATTTGTATTTTTTCGCTTCGCTGTTCGTCAATATTTACAAAGCGTTATCTCGTGAAACATCTCCGAATTTTTTTCGTGTGTTGAGGTAGAGTATGGATCCAATAATCAAGATTAGAAGGTACGTGAATTTAGAGCTCCGCTCACCTTGACAAATCCATCGATGCGCGAATGAAGGTTCCCTTTATCTGCTTCCTCATTTGAAGATGAGAGGAGCTGAAAACAATGGATGTTTACAGAAGCCCATGTATCTGTATTCGCTTCGTATCTATCCGTTTTCAGGTAGCGATACTCTCATTTGGCTCCAATGGCATCGCGTTTATGTAAATTGGGGGAAAATCGTTTGCTTAGGACGTTAATTAGTTTGGAGGGAATCGAGTTTATTGGGAGCCTGAATAAGAAATAAAGGCGTTCATTCCCGGAAAGGAATTTATTCTTCTTGCATTCGGAATCGTTGATTTCATCTGTCGATAGGAAGTAAGGAGATAAGTGATCATTGACAACCTTCGAAAATTTAAGAACGCCATAAAACGTTGTTTACCACTCTCCGATGTATTTCTAATCATTTATTTACAAGACATCTCCAAGATCGCAAATAAGCCTTTCAATTGTATCTACGTGAATAGATCGATCATTCCCGATGAAGATGAAAATATTTTTGGGGATATTTTTCAGGTAAACAATGACTACGCTTGAAAATTATAATGATCCTCTTCATAACTGTTATAAGAAGAAGGTGAAAAATGGCGCAGATCTTAAAAGCAGATTCTCTCACGTGGATAGAATAAAAAACGTATCATTCGGATGTTGTTTTCATTGAATTCGATTAACTCTCTTTCTGGCACCATTCAAAATGTAACATCTAAATTTAAATGAAAAGTGAGAAAATATTATTCATCAGTTGAAAAAATAAGCATATGATTAAGTTACCGTAAGATTAGCAATTTATATGATTAAGCTGTTTCAATATGTCGGAGAAAATGACGAAAAATACAAGGATTCTTGGACGATAAACGGTTTCAACATCACACTTTCTAAATATTTGAAACCATATAAGCCGCTAGTTACCTCAATAATTTCTTCAGAATATGTCAAGATACGTTATTTCAGCCGTTGCGATAGAAAGAGAACTTTTTCACAGTTTTGTAAAATGTGATTTTTCTGGAACGCGAGAATTGTTTTAGAATTTTCACGGAAGTAAGATCTATGCCTTCACTGAAGGAAGAATAAAAATATTTGTTCATAACGTACGTGGACAAAAATTTGAAGCAATTTCGTTTCGTTCTGTATCCTTCTGTGATATGAAAAAATCACTCTTCGCGGATGCATGTTTTTCACAAATGAAACGCTTTCTTAAAAACGTGTAAGTTTGATTAACTTTATAGAAACTGATCAACTACACCTTCATCTGATTTTTACCTTAATTATCCTTTATGTGCAGTAAGATAGAAATATCATGCGATGTACTTATCGTTAGAGCATAAATAACGCGATCTATTGTAACACCTGAGCGTCAAATCAACTGATGCGATTCTGAAAACAGGTATTGAGCAACTCAATTCACGGAGGGGATAGTAAATCACCTCATCTTTGCTGTAATCTTAATTAGCCGTTAGACGTAAGAAAAGTATAAAACATCGTCGTTGAAATTGTCCCTTGGTAACGTAAGCTATGCGCGTTTGCTTCTTCAGAAGCGACTCTACAAAACCTTGATGTTTAATCCGATGATCCTCAACTACGCTTCCATCAAAAGTAATTTGAAAGGGCAAATTAAATTTCCTAACAACGTTAGGAAAGTCAGATTATTATCTATGTTAAAAGTATCCTTTCTATTTTTAATCCTTGTTTTATCAGTAATGTACATAGCGTTTAAAAAGAAGCAAAATAATTTAAGTTTTATGAGTTGTAGTAGAGGTGTTTAGGACTAGACCATATTTGTGGAGCTTCTCTCTTCATGAGCAGAATTCAGCATCAATAAGCAGCATCTGCCGTAAAAGTCACGGATGAAAGAGATCTGAAAATAAAAATTTTGTGGAGTTACTATTGATTAATTGTGTCCTTATTTTATATTACAATACATGAATTAGCATTAATGATTATTATGAAAGAAATGCACTTAGCATATCTAATATCGACTATGAGCAATATATAAAATTTACTAAAGATAAGCTGATTCGGTGCACCATGAGCCAAATTGAAAATGCCTTCAAAGGTGATAAGGAAATATATTAATATCGATTAGCTTGGGGCCAAATTGTAGACCAATATAAATATAAATAAAAGATTTTCAATCAAAAACCTAAGACAGTTTAAGGAAATAATTATTTAATCCTGTAATACATTCATTAGGATTAGAATGCGATGAATTTGCAAGTATCTACTTAATGGGAATAATATAAAGAGACAAAAAACATTAGAGAAGAAAAAGAAATAAAATAATCATAATGAATCTATGTAATTAAATCCAAGTCGATAGCCGCCTCAGAAATTTACGTAATAACACTTAAATGGATGAGACGAAGTAAAGCCAATATTCTCTTTGCAATAAATCGTGCACGCGATAATGACTACGATTTACCTGAAGATAATTCTTCTTGGAAGAAGTACCTTATCTATTATTAATATAAACCTTTTACGTTAGATTTTAAATATTTATATTCATAATTATTTTATTTCTTCTAGTATCCTTTGTTTTAAACAAAGTTAAATTCAGTTTAATACATTCTGCGAATGCATTAGTTTATTTTTTCTAAAAATTAGGGCAAAATTATTTGAGTACAATATACTTGAATTATTTGTATAAGCTTCAATAATTTCCATTGTTAAACGCAAAAACATCATTTTATGATACAACAGTGTTTAATGCAGGTTGAGAGTGGACATTGAATTCAGTATACACCCATTTGAATGTTGGAACTGATATGCCACATTTATCTACGACAGTATTGATGCTCATCTAAAGAGTAAATACGTTTTCCGGAAAGAAAAGGATGGGAACTTAAGCCGGACGATAAATCTCCCTTTGCCAAGCGATTATTATTTGGATAGGAGTTCTTTTCCTGTCTTTCAGCGGCATCTCGGTAGGTAAATTATGGTTATGTGGTTACCTCATTGAGAAGTACTTATGAAATCATGGACTCATCTCTCGCTTAATGCAATACTTTTCTTCGTTTGAAATTGTCAGGCATGGTCAAGATCAAACCATGATGCAAAGGTAAATTAAGGCATTAATCCCTAAGGCACAATTATGCGAATAGAAATACAATTCTTTTGATGAAGAACTTGAGGGATTTTTAGAAATATTCTTTTCCTTCTTCTATCTTTCGATTTTAATGGAAGTATAATATGCGATGACTATTCTTACGAGAGAATTGAACTAATTTTATTTTTGGTGTTCAGTGCAGTTTCAAACATATTTCAAGGGTAATGGAATTTTTTCTGTTGATTCTTAACGAATGCTTCCGTAACCTCAAGGCTCTTTTCGTAATATAAAACTAGAAAACTGTACTTATAAAATAAAATATCGCATTCAAGCTTCCGTAATGTTGAATAAATCAATTTCTCCGAATGTTACGACACGGAATGAAATAATGAGATACGTACGATCACGTAATTATATACGTTTTATAAAAGTACCGCGCAGCCTTTAGAATGATATTCTCGTAACTTCGAGGGTTACGCAGTCTTTTGGTTTGGAGAGATATATATTTCGCTGTATCACAAGAAACTATTCCACCCCTCCAAATCTTGCTTGACTACTACTGCCATACCCTGATTCTCGAACTCTTTCTCTGTTGAAAATCACTTTCATTCATAGTTGATTTAGCGTGGTTATCCTCCCAATACGCGGAATTTCAGGATAATTAGACGAATTAAATAATCAAGAAGAAAAAAAAGAAAAAAACTTATCAAAACTCTATGAGAAAAGCGCACGCTTCACCGTGCTGAGTTCAATCCATCCAATCCTTTGTTATTAGAATTAAATAAACTTAATATATTCGCAACTATCCGAGATCGTAGTCTCACGACGTCAACGAACCTGATGAAAGAAAGCGATCGCTCGGTCTCAATGTCGCCGAGTGTCCTTAGCGCACGGATCGACGGCGTGGATGCTCAGCTGATTGCATACGCAATGGAAATATTTCCGCAATTGCATAAACTGAGGTGCATATCATGTGTTTACTTTCCTCGCCATGCTCTTCGGCCGTGAACACGGGGATTGATATTGCTAGGCTCTTCTGACAAGATCTAAGAGGATGTGAAATTTTTCCCTCGGTTAAATTACCTTGTCTTAGTCATAGTCGGCTTTCGTGGCTTCCTCTCTAACCTTCCTCTCCGTAGCCGTGTGTTACTCACTCGGTTATTTTCCCATATCTTTTGATGGAAACGTATTTTTTTGTTTTATTTGTACTCAGCGTTGCGGGTGGCTTTAGTTATTTATCTTGAGGCCTTGTTCCCTCTTTAATTGAACGTTAAAATACTAAAGCTGAACTTATAAATAGGATCATGCTACTGCATTAACGTAAACTTACCCTTACACTCTTATTTTTATTGTTCACGAATAAATTATAGAGCAAACCATTCTTTTCTCATCTTAATAATTAAAGGTTGCATCTCATAAAATAAAATAAAAAGTTTCTTTCAATATATTCCCTATTCATTTGGTCATATTTTAAAAGAAAATATTAATTTGGTGAGCGCAACATATTATTCATAAAAATTCACGACTATATTAATTTATGTAGTATTTTATGTAAGAGATTGGAAATTCAACACAAATTATACTTTTTACTAATTCTGCCCGTGATATTAAACATCCTTTTTTTTAAAAAATAGCAGTAAATCCTCAAAGATAACAAAAATCTGTATCAGAGTCATCTATATTCTCCGGGAAAAAATAGTTGGTAAAATTTATCTTCCACCAAAACAAATCGAAAGGAAATTTCCACACGCTTTCAATTCCATCACGGGAAGTGGAACCTTTTAGTTCAGGGAAAACGAGACGGTATATAAGCATTCGAAGCATCGCTAAATAGAGATAATTACGATTTCATATGTTATTTTGAAAAGATTATCACGAAAGATGAATATTCTATGCCATCCACATTTTTCTTCCTAAATAGTTCCTTAAAAGGACAAACTGACATATTATTCCACCCTAGCATTTACCTATTAAAATAAAATGTGTTAATCATAATTTCAAAACTTTGTCCGTCAATTACTCATTGTTTTTTGCGGAAGATAATTTGTAAATTTTAAGTCGAATGAGATTCCTTGGATTTCATCTTAAAAGTATCACAACAAGGATAACTGCGTTTTATGGCAATAAAAGATAAAATAAAACGGCAAATGTGGGTTGATGATTTGAGAAGGGCTATTAGAATGATTCATTGAGAAATTCAATTTTCTGCTGTGAAAAATATATTTCGCAATTTGGCCTAATTTGAGAGCTGATAATTTCCAGGTTCTCAATATGTATGCCAATAAGTTATTGAGGGATTTAGAATAAGTTATCGATGGCCAAAATATATTCTTCAAAAGATTTTTCGGAAGATTTAGATCCTAGTGAACAAATCAAAGGAAAGTTGAAATACTACATTAGTTGATAATCCGCAAGGTTTTAACTACCAGAACCTTATATTTGTCAGATTAACCGAAAAGTATCATTTAATTTGTTAGATCTTTTTCGTGTATGCATATCTAAGGTTCCTTGTAAATTACAAAATCTGGTCTTGAATTTACTTGCATAGATGGTTTAAAGAGGTAAAAAAATCTTAGTTAGGCACTTTCAATTCAGATATGGATACAATTACTTGCTTGTAATCTGAATAAAAAATATGAGTGACTATCAAGTGACTATAAAATACACATGCTAAATGAGGTCAAAGGTTAATATGATATTTGCTATCACTTTTTTCTGTTGAAGATGCAAATATAAAATTTTTATAAACGGGAAACGTAAATGACATTTAGAGTTCTTTGTATTGCAGTTTGTAATAAACGAAAGGGTTATGGTTTAATCACAAAACAGTAAAGAGCGCCAGAAGATACCACTGTTATGAATACTTCGTAATCTCCACAAAAACGAGAAAAATGCAGATATCCTTGCGCTACAATTTTCTGTAACAGTGATAAATCAATAAAAATAGGTCATTGTCATTAGTCTTCGTCGAATAAATCTATTCAGCTTGTATTGGGCATGCTATATTTCTTTCAATAAATGAGCATTGATAAATACATACATTCCTAAACGACTTATTTTTCCCATATTATAACATTCTTTTTAACGATGAAAGTTTTGGTAATTTTAATTCCTGTCTTACCTCATACTGCGGTACATAATTATAGTTCTAAAAAGTAGTCAATTATGTATTTAAACAATGAACTTTGTAGTTTATCTATCATTAGCAATTATTTTTCGATTTAAATGTAAGGTAGAATAATTCCAATTCAAGCTCAGCAATAGAATTGATTTTTTCTTACAGCATCATAATACAATTTTTGGTACGCAATTTATGATTTCCCGGAATTTCCATTTGTTTATTTATTCTATCGAATGGAAACATTTACTAGATTCCTCTAATTGGAACTCTCAATAAAAGAGATGTTATGCGGTAAGATATTCGGTAACGCTTTAACGGGTAGACCACGCCAAACTCATTATTCCCTGCTAATGACTGAGAAAGATATTGATAGAATGGCTACCACGAAGTTACGTCATGGAGATTTACCGATTCTCTTTTTTAGAATCGCAAGTGTATCATCTATCAATTTAGCGGATTGCCGTTTCATTTTTGAAGTTTCGTGTTGGCATAGTCATTATGCCAAAATGCCTTCCATATAAATGCGCTTATTGCGAGGGTTTCTTTCGTTAGTTTTTATTTATTTGAATAGAATCAGCTATCAGCAAACGTGCTTGAATGCTGGAAGTCGAAAATAATCTAAGTCAACAGGTCATGAGACGAAGGAGACGTGAGATTAGCCACGTGAAACCTTCTCTTTCATGTTCTCGATGCTTCGCTGTTGTATATATTTGGATGTAACTTACTCGTATTTTTCATCCACCACTACGAGAAACTGCACCCATCACTAGAAATGTGACATATATGCGGTTCATAATAAACACATCCTTACGAGAACATGCAACTATGGCAGGGATTGGGCGAAATTTAGAATCTATTCTCCTCTTTCATCATCAACCTAAAATAGATCCAGCCTAAAAATTATAGCGTTAATAATTTTAAATTAAACATAGATAACGACAATTGAGCTTTCCGATATTCAAATCGATGGAACTTGAAATGAAATGGAAAATAATATTATATTATTGTATAACATACATTATTAATTATATATGAGTAATTAATATAATTAATTTTATATAATTAACAATATAAGTTCAGCATTTTTTTATATCGTTGTAAAGAAATGTTTCGTACTAAATTCATTTGGAAATATTTTTTGTAAATATTTGTTAACATTTAATTGCATTTTATATTCCAATTAACTTTGATCGTAAGGGCCATTATATTCTCAACACAAGTCCCTTTAGAAGAAATAAGAAAATTTCGTATTCCTCTGTTTCTCGTGTATTTTCAGTTTATTCTGTATTCCCTAGGATAACTTCACATATCTACAGTTCATCATTGTGAATTGTTAAAGATAAGTTCTATTCTGTCCAAAGTGTTCATAAGCCAAAGCTATTACAATAATTTCTGATGACATATTTCTCGATATAAAACTTATAAAAATAATGATAGGAGTCTATTATAAAGGTTGGATTGGTATTCATTAATTGGGGATCATAGCACCTTTTCATTCAAAAATCTTTTAGTAATTTTCATTGAGGATAAACTGAAGCATTGATCGTGAGAGATGAGGGAATAAGAAGGAAGAACGAACGTATGGAATGACAAAAGAAATCGTGAGAGAATGAAGCCGCACGTGTTGATATCTGCGAAAGCTGAAACAACGGTTGCGGAGAGAGCTGATTAGTGGAACATGGCTTTCTTTCAGCGAATGGATGATGACGGTGATGGAGAAAGAATCACAGGGACGGTATGTTTATGGAAGGAGTTATGAAAGTGGGAGGGGATATCAGAATGGGAGAAGGATTTACGCTTTGGAATGGGAAAGAGAGGAACCAATGGGATGGCTATTTAATGAGAGGACTTTGCTTCTTTCTATATAATTGCTCGCGGTACCCTTATTTGATAAGGCTCTCTGAGCGCGGCTGTGTCACTTCGCGAATCTGTATCCGGGGGTGCATTACTACATATCGAGTGAAATTCTCTCCTCTGAAGGATCCACCACTTTGGACACATCGCGAGGTAACTGTCTTGGGGTAAGTGTTTTAGAAGTTTACGTCCAAAATAATCAAAGCGAACGAGGCTCAAACGCTAACTTGTTATTTCAGTCATTCCTTCTGCTTTCACGATATTGTTTATACCCCAGATTTTCTTTTGATTATGCGGGAATGGGCAAAGGGAATATTCAAAGTGGTTTTACAAATATTTGCATTAATTTATGGGAAGAGAAGGTTCGATCCTACCCCGAGTTTCGTCCCTTTTCATTGCTTTGAGTTCATCTTCTCTGAGAATGCCGCAATAATTTTTCATTTTAAGTCGTTCAGTTATGGAAGCAGTTTTTTCGTCGAACTCAGCTTCGCCTACCAATGTTTTTTGTAGCTTCGTAGATTACAAAAGATTAATATATAGTTATAATTTACTCAATTTTGATTAGGCTTTAGATTAATTTTAACGCACAGATTATGCCTCGATCGGTTAATAATCTATCCCCAAACGACTGATTTGATATCTTTCAAAATATCAATATTACTAAAAAATTCCTATTTATCTTAGAAAAAATCATATCTTTAAAGCTTGAAACAAGTGAAGATAATACATCCATACGGCTTTAATTTTTTGAATTTGATAAAACGTTTGTATGTTGATACTAAACACTCATTTCCCATAATTTGCAGCAAATCAAAATCAAATTATATCATTTAAAAACATTACCGAAAAGTTCCTTGACCTTATTATTTTTAAATGCATGCACTCATTCTCCATACTCATAATAAAAAGTGTGAGTAATAAAAAGAAATGATATTTCACTCGGTTGAAATTTACGAGAGGAATTGACGTCAATAACTTAATTTCAACTTGCGAAAGCTATAAGTTATCGTTAAAATTCTACGAAAGATAATTTAGTACTTAAATTGTAAATTCATAAACTCTGATTGTAATTAAGTCAATGTTTGAAACTCATTTAATGGAAACATGTTTATTGAATCCTTGAGTTTAGTGAGAGGATTGTATACATTACGTTATATGCCTTTGTGTGGTTTTCTTAAACTGTTATGATTTCGCTGAATGTTAGTTTTAATGGCGAAACAACATCGGGCCCATGGATACATCGGAAGATAAATGAAAGATGCTAAAATAAAAGAAGAATGAATTATGAGGGAAGGCTTATTTATTCGCCTTTTAGTATCGCGGCCCGAAAGGGCGGGAAGATATGGTACATGTCAATTTTTCTCGATTGATCCGCATCTAAGACTTAGTTTGGAGTCATTATGAAGGGGTCAATTATGGGAAGCTATGAAATTAAACTGGATCTTGGACTAAAAAAAACTCAAGAGCATGGAGGTCAAGGCGTGACTAGCACTGATCTTTGGACTTCGTTGAATGAAAATGTGGTGAAATTTCTTGCGCAATCAGGAGGCGATTTGTTCGATGAGCAGATTCACTTCTTAATGTTTCACTGTAACGCCTCATTCACGATCTCCAAGGGAAGCTTATTGTTAATGCGTCGACGTTGATCTGTGCAGCATCTTCCATTGAAAATCGGGATTGGAAATTTTATCGCAATCACTTATAATTATTATTTTGTTCACTTCTCTTTTAATCATTCGTAATCAGTATTTACTTTTCTTGCTGAAATGATATTGGTATTTAGAAATTTTTTTCAAAATGGGAATGTCAGTATTTTATCAAACCATGTAATGCACAGAACATTTTAAATTATGAATAGTGAATCTAAACTAATTCATCTAATTTAGATTTTAATTATAATAATTCAAATAATTTGGGCATTTGAAAAAATGAAAAATATGAACGATTATTCACGCTATTATTTCTTTGATGAAAGGTTTACATTAAACAGATCTCACCATGGTTTAATCTTGGAATAAGCAACGTAAATAATAACCGAGGTTGAGCTTCAAATAACCAGCATATATGAGTATCAATTTAACTGAAGACTCGATATATACGAATATGTACTCGTTTCGAAAATGACCTATAATGAGAATAGATAAGTTTTAAAATCCATTATTCACGAAAGACACGCCACTGTGTTAAAATTTGTGATGTTTACATACCCTCTCTAATGGATTGGAATATTTATGTACAGGAGAGAGAAAAGATGATGCCTAACCGTGTTGTAAAGTTTCAAAGCAACAGGTAGCGATAGATATTTAGAGGAAATAGACACCAATTAGGAAGGCATATATCGCAGAGGATATAAGTTGACGCCATGGGAAGCCGAGGATTAGAGGAAAGTGTTTGACTTTTGAATAGACTTGTTTTCGCAAGTAGCTGTGGCCCCGACCCTAAATACTGCTTTGTTGTGGGTTGAATCAATCAACGCCCTTTAAACTACCTCCCCGGTGATCTTCAAAGCCGCTTAACAGAACTGCAAGCATTGAGACTCCAGTTTGTATCCGATAAGAGTCAACTATTCTGCACTAAGTACCTTTGAGGATATTTGGAAGAGGATATGTATACAAGTAAGATTCTCGAATCCTGAAATCCAAAAAAAGTACGGATATATATATATATATATATGGGAATATAATTAAAAATTATAATAATTCTCATCACTTTCTCCGTGCGTGACCTACAATAATGTTATGACTGGAACCACATCTTGTTTTGATTAGGGATAAGTCTCTAATTGCAGCAAGTGTCACTCAACTATAACCGAGTGATAAATATTTCCTGACAGTTCGATTTGAAAAAAGCTAGTATTTAAAGGTCAAACGAGGCTTTTATAGATTAGAGCTTGAGTACAAAATAATATCAATGGGTATTTGAAAAGATAATTTCGTCAGCGTCTTCAAAGCAATTAGCATATATTAGTATTTTTAATATCTATAGATTTAATTTTTGACAACAAATTGATACCGCAAAATATAGATCAGTTAAATTTTTATCAACTTCGAAAATTAATACCATTTTCACTCATTTTTTATGGAATTGGATTGGAGCACATTCAGCTCATAGAACATCATGTAAAATCGAGGTAGAAAAACCTCTTACAGGGTAAGGAAAACATCGCTTACAGTTAATTGTAAGCGATCAGAACTGACATCGAGAAATAGCTTAAAGATTAGTGTTGGTAGGGTTAAGGAAAAAGAGAAAACTTGTTAGTCCATGTACTTGTGCGAGATTATTATTTCGTATAAATATTTAAAGTTGAAGTTTGGATGTTGAGTAACGATCAGAAAAACTCGCCAAATTAAAAATATTAATATCGTAATGTTGTTGAACTATCTATAGGCTGTCTCATTTGCTCACTATTTTATATTATTCTATCACTATATAAGTCGAATATTTCCTCCTTGCAATCCCTTCCCTTTAATTTTTCAATCATAATTTTTTTTACATACATTATATTCACAGTTATTAAGAATCCTTCGAGAAATAATTTATTATTGAGGGAAGTGTATCATTACCCTTTGTTAACTGTTTATACCAGCTCAATCAGGTAATTTAGTTTAGCGTTTGGTGAGTGAGGTTCGTTCATTTTGGAGAGATAATACTCAACTATTTTATATGAAAGATATTTAATAACTGATATTCCTATGGAAATGCTTTCTCTATTATTCTTTCAAAATGTCTAGACTTATTTCGTGTTTTTTTCTTTCCTGACGGGAATTGCAAAATGTCACAAAAATCTCTGTGCACACTTCCGTTTGAGTTCAGCGGTCCTTAACGAAGTAAATATTTTATCGAGGAATTTATTTGCCTTCTCAAGGAATCCCTGAAGAGATAAATGTGACACTGTACATGTTCTGAGAGTCAAAGCTTGCTGGAAAATAAAAACAGAAACGCTGTAAAATGTTTTATGCCACACTCAATTCAATTCGCTCTATTGTGAGATTATCTGATAAATATAAAATCAAACCTTTCTCTCAGAGGAAAAAGCGAAACATTTATTCTTCTCTCCGAGGTATTCTTCAGTCAAACAATATTCTCCTCTCGATTTTTCCATGATTTGAAATCCTTACTAAATTTGAGTGAAGAAGTGAGCATGGCACGAAAATTGTTCAAATAAATGCATGAGCTATAATTAATTTACCTTTAGAGTATTTGGATGATTAATGAAAAGTAAACTGAAATGTAGTAGAGGGAAGATTTCTCATTTGAAGGAGCAAACACGATGAAGAGTTACCTGTTGGATGTCTGAGGTAATGCAAAGTAAACCCTCCGAATGCTTTATAAATTCAATGCATACATTTCTAGTAAAATATCATTACCCGGAATATTTCCATTTACCTTAAGTTATTTAATTCCAGAGAAGAGTAAGTTTGGGGTTATATGGAGTAGGAATTTGATGTAAATATTTTAATGGCGAGGCAACAAAGGGATTGGATAACCTGTTTTCAATTTTGTCACTGTTAGTCAATCTCCTTTTCAAAAAAGAAACAATATATAATTATTCGAAAACTTAAGTTCTAGAACTTTCACGTAAGAGAGCCTCTACTGAAAATCGTTCCCTCACAAATTCGATAAATGAAATATAAAGTGTATGATCACCAATACCTTCCATTATATGATCTATTTTAAAATAAAATTTATAATAGTAATGAAATTAGTATTCGTAGATGATAAACTAAAATATCGAAAAAAATTTAGTATTATTAAAGAGAGCTTTGAAAAAAAATCTTCATAAATTATGTTTTATCAACTAAATAATAATTTTTTACCTATTAATAATGAACATTTAGTTTATATAAATAATTATATTATTATCATTATCAAGCAATAAATTATATTTCGAGATTCAAGTTAAAATTATGCAGTGATGTAAGGATGTATGGCTCATTTCACATCAGCTGGTATAATTAAATTTGGTACCTTATCCTGAAGTAAGGGAGCTGAATATGTCCCTATTTTCTACTCTGGCATTTCCATTTCTTCATCGTATTTCTTGACCTGGAATTTTAGAAATGGAAATTGTAAAAATTATATTCCATTATGATTTTAGTTGAAACATATTTTCGCATTTTATATAAAAATTAGATGAGACAATGGAACAATGAATAATCATTTTACGTCCTTTTATTTGTTATTATTTTACATCATTTTAAGAGTAAGAGGTCGTAGTTTTTCTAAGTGGACGAATCGAGTTTTATTTTATGCTTGGTAAATGATTAAGGGGATAAAGCATAACTTGGTATGAACTGTGTTTGTTCTGTCTTTGTTTGATATTATTTTTTTAAATGGTGATTCGATCTTCTAGCATCATTATCAGGGAAAACCTATCACGTTAGATTCATGCTTACACGCGTGATATTTATCTCTATATCTCCACACTTCATTAATTCCTGACAATTACGATCAAGGATTGGATTCTACGTTAGTCTCTCTGCTTCGCCTCTTTTAATTCTATATCTGGATTATCACTGATCCATTTGGAATCATCACTTTCTGTTATTTAAAACTTTATCATAAATTTCCCCGCAGCATTGTCAGTCATCGATTAAGAACGTGCAGGATGGTTTCAGATAGTTCTAGCAAGATTTCCACTGTTTGCTTAGGATAGGACTTCGATAAGCGTCTTACAGACGTAAATTCTGGTTACGATTCAGATTAAGTCTTCGGAAAGGAATAATAAAGTTTCGAAAGTTTCTTTTAATGTTTATTCGCGCATATTAATGCCAAAAACAAATTAAACACTCGTTACTAATGGATCTCGCCGCGTAACATAATCATATTAACGAAGTCAGGATAGGATTCTTCCTAGTCTTACAGACTTGAAGAACAGGAAAATGTTGCAGGTATGCAAAATCTTATTCGCATTTAAGCCATCGAAGAAGTTGATAATCTAAATCATTCTTCTTTGACGTTCATCCTTCTTTGACGTTAGTTCTCGTGGCGTCATACGCTACGCCTCTGTAAATGTTTACAATAGATCACACGTACTGACTAGGCGACGAAGATATCCGCACGTTCGAAGCAGTGGTTGTCAACGATGGAGATTGATAACATATATGGTTAAGCTGAAGAATTTTGGCGATTTTTATCTAAAGCGGGGAATCCTTGGATAACGCTCTGCTGTCCTCGAAGGACTAACATGAAAACGATTTGTTTTGGTTGTCCGAATTTGATGCGCGGAGATAACTTAAAAAAATCATCGCGCACGAGATAAATTTGATTTAATTTAGATTGTTTACAAAGTTAATCGTAGATCGGAAATGTATGGAATATTTATATAACATTTGGACGTTGAAGAATGATTATTTTAAATTCGGAGTTATATATGTATTTAATGAAAATTTGAATGAATGTACGTATACAAACATTTCCAGCAAGTTATTCCATATTCATTTCTAGTAAAACTGAAGGTTGAACACGCACCTAATCCTATTTACAGATTCTGCTTACTCTGATATTGATGCGCAACTCTCTATCCATTCCCTTGAGATTTTTACGCGTAATTTTTTAGCCGTTGAAGGACTTCTTCGGTAGCTTAGATTGTATTTAAAGGCGTAGACATAAATTGTCGCGAAATGCAGAAATTGAGGATTACTGATGGGTTCAGCTTTATCGGATGGGAATATGTAGCCAATTCAAGCGATAAAGAGGGAATCTTTTTTTTTCTTCTGATATTCTAGGATCTCTTTTACTAGTCCTTTTCAGAAACAGATTACATCTAAATTTTAAAAATCCCCTTCTTTTTCGCGGATATCAAACAAATTTTTATTAAATTCTTTTATCATTAGAAATTCAAGTCAAGTTTTATTTTAACAAAAATACAGAACATAAAAGAGCAATTGGAACCCCTAAAACAATCAAATAAAAATATCCAAAGGTTTTGTATGTTTGTGCCAAATATCAAGGTGCGTTTCGTAGGATACGATATCCTGGAAAAAGTTAAATCTTTAGCTATTTAGTAAATCATTGTACCGCGTGTGAATAATAATAATATTATTTCATTGAAGTAATTTAATTATAACCTAACGTGCAAAGTAAGTTAGGGAGTTTTGAAGTATTTTGTGAGGCGAAATTTTTAGAATATGCGATATATTTATAAAAAAATAAATCCAAAAAATTGTTTTAATAACTAATGAAAATTAAATGCAATTAGACTCGATTGTAAATTTATAGCAGCTATAGAAGTCACCGTGATTTAGTAAGTTATTGGATTCAGTTTTCGTTATTCAGGTGATAGGATCAGTGTTTGTTTCTCTAACATGTTATAACGCTTCAATGCCCTTCTCTTTTTCCGGGAACACGCCGCGGCGTACTAGCCCTTGGCAAATTTAGTTCTCGGGGTGTAAGTTTGTAAATATCAGGGGTTGTTAATGTTAAAGATGCCCTTTAGGCACTACCACACCACTGTCGTACCTAAAACTCCTTTTTCCACCGGAGTTCCTTTTCCTTTGGACGGAGCGCTAACTTCGTTCAACTTCCCGCCGCGCACTCACCTGTTTCCGGGCCCTCGAAATTCGTAAATCCGCGATGAAGGAGTCCACAGGGATAATCCATCGATATATAAATCCTCGACGGCGATAAGCATCCGTCTTAGGCATAGGGGAAAGCGCACTATGAGTCTAATATCACGTGGATGCTTCGTGAGCGGTATCTTCCAGAGCGATACTTACTCCCACCACTCTCCCCTCCCTCTTAAGCTATTTAAGAGCAGATTGAAAAGCTTCCCCGCGGTGTACGTTCTCTTAAGATCCCCTTCGTAAATGCTGCGTGACTGACAGCACCAGTTAAACGTCGTACAGGAGTGGGTCAAATCTCGGTGCCGAGGACTTAACCGACGCAAAAAGCATCGGCCTACCCCTGTGAGGGTCAAAGACGAGGTCGAGGGCTCCACCGGTCTAAACAACTCATTAAGGTTAGTGACGCGGGAGCCGTGGATCGCGGGAGCAGGAAGCGATTGCTTTATTTCAATTTCCGGTCGGCCCAGAGAACATCCTCGCTAATTAAATCTGCGAAAGTTTCGGAGCTTGTTTAGGTACGCCGCGCCAAACATGTTTGAGTTTCCAATTTTGAGGATTCGATGCGACACAAGATGCTCATAAAACAAACAACGTCTCACCTTGTGGGAATATTACTGCAAATTGCCGAAGATGGCCTCGTTTGCATTAAAAGTTCTTTTCGAGATTTTTTGGTTTTGATCAAATAAAGCGAGGATTGTAAACTGTGTATTGTTTCTTCAAAGAAAATCTATACCTTGTGTTTTCAATCGTTAATTAAGATAAAAATTAATCGAACGAGGTGTCGATAAAATTACGGCTCAAATACTTGCTAAATAATTGCCCTAACGATGTGTTCATTTTACAACTGGATTTGCCCTCCCGCGTCCAAGCGGAAGATGAGTGTGTTTGCAAGGTCCTTTTGAGGCACGTAACCTTCGAATACATGAGTCCTTAAAAATTACTCGGGCATAATAGTGCTAAGTTAGCGATACCGCCTCCACTTTATTAAATGATCTGTGAGCACGCTCTCTTATGCCTGTGACTTCTGTGTTCCCTGATGGACACTAACGCCTTGTCTCCTCTTAGGAGTTGAGAATCTGCGTCGCTTGGAGTCGTGAGCATGGTGTCAAGTAAGGTGACAGCTCCCCTGATAGTAGTTTCCAATAGACTGCCGTTCGTCCTTGCAAGAAACGCCGATGGAAAGTTGAAGAGGAAGCAAAGGTAAGTGCGCAAACAGATTCCCGCATGCTGGAAAATGTTATGCGTAGTTTACATAAACTTAAATTACGCGTATCACTGACGCGTATCCTTCGAGCGCTTGATATTTTGTCGGATAACCCTTATAACTGTATGCTTAATGAAAGGATGATCGGCAAAATTACAACCTCTCTTGTTAAGCTCTTTTTTTGCAAATAAGGGTACAATGCTCCTTGAAATTTTAGGTATTAATGCATGAATATATTTCAAGAAAGTTACAGTTAAAACATTTATTTTTATAATTTACACGACATTCTAATTTATTAATGAACACGTGGTAGTCGTTAACGACAAGGATATTGATTTTGAAATTTCATATGAGCGCTATTTTTTCAGTATAGAAAAGGGTTGCAACCATAACCGTATCCTAATTATTCAATCGTTTGTATATCAATTCATTTATTCTCTTTTTAAGGAATATTGATTCATTTTCAACATTTTATGTGATACATTAAGCGGATCAGTACTCGAGAAAGTATTCTCGTGATAGGTGAGAAGAATAGGTTGAAAGTCGATGTTGATGAGTTTCTGGCTTCTGATAAGAAGAGTTTTCAGCTACAATGGAAAGGTTTCAAGTTTACAAAAATTATTCTATCGAGATTGTATTGTTCCAAGACTCCCGGAAGGACCTTGGCATGATTATCGACGGGAAAATAATACAAGCTCTAAGGACTATCGTAAAAAACCGTGGAGATCGCTCCCAAATATCTTTGTGTATCAGTTGATCTCCGAACCTATCACTCTTACTGCGGAATTTGGTTCAATTGCTCTAATCTACCCTTGTACTTCCGTCTAATCTGAAATTTCATATAAAAAATATTCATATATAAAAAATTCAATAATTGTTTTATGAACGCAATTCATCAATGTTTACGTATCTGAAATGTCCCTTTTATATTATTATACTTTTCTTCTGAAATTTTTCGTGCGTTTTATCGGGAAATCGTAAATTATTAAGATCATAAAAGTTACAAGTGGAATGGCAAACATTCGGGTCGAATGTAAATAAATAGTTAAAAGTTATTCTTAATTTATTATGCCCTTTATTAGCATCAAATGAGATTAGTTTTTGGTTTTGTAGACTTAATACTTCGCGACTCTCATCAGTGATTAGTAGTTTTTGAACGTTCTGGTCATATATTTCTGTAGGAAAATATATTTGCAAATGCAGTTTCTTTCTTATATTTCAGCACAGTATACAGTTTCTATACAATCTTATTCCTATAACTAATATCGTTTTTTTCAGTTGCCGTAAATTACCACCTGCCTTTCAATTCACTTTTCGGTACATTGATATACCCCTGATAAATAATCCTGCATACGTTCTCTCGGCTATAAATGCCTAAGGTGGCTTTGGCAATCAGTGTTCAATAAACGTGTGATGTCACATAACGCATTTCCTATGAAAGTCGTGTTTATAGGGACAGCCATATATTTAGCAGCTTATTATCCCATCTCACTTCTGTAAGCGAAGTATAATTCTTTCCGATGACAGGTGACGTTCAGGACATCTAATTGTGGAACTTCGCGCATTGTATGCTCCGGTGCGTATGCACGCAATTTGCTATATATAGTTGTGGAATTTTTAATTCAGCACACAGTAATGTTAACTTCATCGCTCAGAATTTTTAATATTTCACAATAATATCACGTATACAATTATCATATCGCGTACCCGGTCATGAGTGTATGAAATTTTTGTGGTGCGGTATTAATTAAAATGCTATGATCAGTTAAGTTATTTTAGAATAAATTAACTTAAAATAAAGCTAGTTTGTGATAGCTTTTGTTATTATTCAGCCTTAAGGACGTTCTTGTGATATATATTTGCAATTGAATTTATTAATACCCTTGAAATGTATATATACAAACAGCCTTATTCTTTAATGTAATTAAAAAATTTAGAATATATTCGAATGATTATTTTCACAATTTTAAATACGTTTGCAATTTCTAGGATATACAAGTACGAATATATGATCCAGAATCTTCATTTTTAGTTCTTAAAAAAATCGAAACTAAAATCTCGAAAAATTACCTCGAAATATATTCCTTAAAACCAGTGGGAACTTAAAACATTCTTAAATAAATGTTATTAATAATATTTAAACTATAGCGAGAATTAAATTCTTCTTCATAAATTAAAAAAAGGAAATAAATATTGCAGTTTCAAATAAGAACAATATGAATGATCAACAAGAAAATTATATTTATATTATGAAGGCCGTATTGTAGCACTAAGAGGGTAATTACTTTTACAATTTCAAGAAAATATTTTTAAATCTTCACATTGTTTCTTCGTAAAATCTTAGGGGTATTCTCACAATTATATAAGAATCGATAAGGAAAGGTTTTACTCATATAAAGTATTTACTCGCAGAACTCGTAAACGAACCTGTGAATGGGATGCTATACCTCCGATATCAATCGAATTATTGTTTTTGGAAATGATCACGTTCTTGAAAGCGTGTGATACGAGTGTCAATGAGTGACAAGTTGTTGATATTTTCTAAACCGCTATTTCGCGTTTATGCCGGCCTTTGAAGACGCGGCGTTAGCACTTTATCTCAAAGTTTCCTAACGCTCATGCACTTCGATAAGACGGAAGATAGATATTAGAGACGTAAAACTATCGTAAGATTTTTCACGGGAAAATTACTTCAATATCTATGGTGTTAAGTTCCATCCATCTGTTCATTTCAAAGTTCCTTACGTAAACGTTTTATGTGAATCGATCCAGTGCGTTTCAAGAAGCGGTTTTCGCGCAAGTGATTGCAGATGTCTATTTCCTGAAATAGTGGTTGATAATTAGCGATTGATTGATGTCATATCTAGTATTATTGGTAATCGCTATATAATATGGCAAAACTTTTCCATGCGAAAGACGTACTACGTTATGTACTATTAGTTGTTTAGTTGTGTTGTGACCGAGACGATTCCTTCGCGGTATTTCGTAGTTTAGAATCTTTTGATGTTCACGCTTGACTTAGCGTCGGAAATCCCAATGGTCACAACACCGAGAACTGTTATCTCGAGCCCAATGGTTGAGGAAGTCTTCATATTATTTGTAAAATCTGGTCATCATGAAGGTAAAAATAAAATGAGTCGAAAATCAGACTTTGAATCATAATTTTTTCAATGGATTAAAGTCCACGAGTTATTATCCCAGAAGCGTGATATCGTGTCTGTAGCTGAAGTCTTGATCCGGTTTGATTCATCCCTCTTAGTAAATCTTTTTCGTGAGGATAAACGAATGACGCGCTGTTGGAAGCATGCCGGAATTAAAAAACCTAATGGTGAAAAAACTTGATATTTCGTATTTTAAGGCTAATTATTAAAAAAAGGAAAATTTTAACGAAAACCTTTGGAGGGTGTAACTTAGCGAAAGGTTATCACCCTCCGCGATAAATCAAATTTAGCACCCTAAGTAGTTGAAGAAATTAGCGCAAATTATCTAGAATGAGTCTTAATTGAATTAATGATCGAACGATGAAAATTGCCCGGGTTTGGCAGACCCTGTCTAATTACACGGTGGCATATGGACGTATGAATGTGCGCATATGAGGAATTTTTATCCTTAACTTATCATCAACAAAATAAATTTATAGTTTGAGTATTTTTTAAAGATTTCGTCACCTTTTCCATCTGTTTTGGCGAGAATCTTGTATTTATTTTTAACCGACACCTTTGAAAGGGCTAAATATCATGGGTATACAGTGGTACCTCGAGATACGAGTTTAATTCGTTCTGTAAACTTGCTCGTATGTCAAATTGCTCGTATCTCGAATCATTTTTCACCATTGAAAGTAATGAAAATGCCATTAATCCGTTCCGGACCTATGAAAAATCCCCAAAACATTGTAAATTATGAATAAAGATACGTTTTTAATTAACAAGTAAACATGTATAATTAACAAATACGTAACAAAATTATGAAGCTAAGAAATGAAAGAGTTATTTAGAATAATAGTCTTACTTTGGTGGCGGACAAGTTCGGCTAACGAAGGTGAACGGCGAGGAGGAGGGAAGGAGTGTAGGCACTCAAGACACATACATAAACGACGCTTTTTGAAAACTTAAAACTATTTTCTTAACTTTAAACTAAAACTACACTTTATTTCTCTCAAATAAAAGAAAATAATTAGAACAATGCTCTTAACTTTAAACTTAAACTAACCTTAACATTAACGTAAATTTAACTATCACTTATTTCTGCCTTCTTGGCTGCACTTTCTGTACTGTAAAAAAAGTACAGTAATCACGAAAAAATGATTACAGCGCACAAGATACACTTCGATTCAAGCGGGTAACACGTGCGAATGAGTGAGAGATTTTCTCGGATGATGCTTGTCCCAGCGCACCAAATAGCTGGACGCTCCGGAAACACGAATTCGCGCTCGTATGTCGAATTTGGGCTCGTATCTCGAATAAAAATATGACCCGAGCTCCAGCTCGCATCTCAAAAAACTCGTATGTCGGGCTGCTCGTAACTCAAGGTACCACTGTATATTTTTCAAATTATAAATGGCTTAAGCAAATTTGCGAAGTAATTTTACAGTGTTTCTTTCACCTGAAAATAAAATAAAATTCCGTCAAATCAGTATTATTCTGAAAATATTATACTAATATAAAAATCGTATAGGAAACGTGCAATTTTCTTCTCTGAACCAATGTATTAACCAATGGATTGTCAAAATTCTTCTCACGAATATCATGTTTGGAAATCACTTTTAAAGTATGGTGTGGATCGTTCACTGACCTCTATCCCAAACTAAAGCCTATCTCAGTCGCTCCGACGCCACTCTAATCCGGAACTTCTTGCTCTGATCGACCAATGACGTATGTGATACGAACGTACATAAAAGTCCGGAATCTTTTCTGGCTCTGCGATTGGCACCCTGTGCTCTCCATAAAAATGTATCCAGAAAAGAAAAAGTTTTGCGAATGAGGCCAAAGTATCTGGGTCTACTTCCCATAAAAGTTTCTCGTTTATTTTCAGTAGGAAAGTACTTGTTGAGTATCTTTCTTAATTCGTTCTTATCACGATTCATTATCATACATATTTTCAGAAGAATTACTGGTACACATTATAATAAAAAGAATAGTTAAGAACATATTGTTCATATTTGACAAAGTAACTTTAAAGTACGTCATTTAAGAACGAAAAAATGAATAGTTACTCAACTATCGTCAGAATTATTTATGGCTATGTTCTTGTTAGAAAGTCTCAAATAATCTCCTTGAATAAAGTTTCTTTATAATAATTGATCGTTGAAATAAAAAGTTAATTTTAATTCTGTATGCATATTATCTCTTTCTTATTAAATTATCTTCATCTCTCTAACCTTCCATCTATGAAACAAAAACTATTAAAATTGCTGAATTCTAATATTAAGAAAACGTTGGAGGAAGTATTATGCAAGTGTAAAAAACATAGGGAAAACTTATTCAGGAAAACTACTGCTAAGTTAGGAGTGAGAATGTTTTAACCTGGAAACATGTAAAAAAATCTTTGAATAGCTTGACTTGATTAGTGTCGTAATAAAATAAAACGGAAATATGAGAATTGAATAAAATTGAATCAATAGTTATGAACATTACATTAGTCAATTATTAGTTAGAGAGAAAAACATAGCAGATGTTAAGAGCAGCTAACATCGATTAAGGTAATAATTGGAAGGAATATTACATATAAATTAGAGTGTGTACTTTCGTAATTACATAAAATTACACGTGTCTCTCAAAATCTTGCTAATTGGATTAGGCGAGTTGAAAACTTGCTGGCCGCCTACATCCTAAACTCCAATTAATAATTCGAAAGACGTATCTTGAAGAATTCTTCCTCCACGATGAAATAGTAGTATTTCGGTTCTAGAATAATCAAGTTCATGATTCCTTATCTTGTTTCAAGTTTTCCATTGCTTTGGGCGAATTAGACGCATACTGGCCGCCTACTACTACTCTTCCGAAAAACGAGAAAGGATCCGTATCGTTCCCATTTATTACTCGTTATTTTTCTGTATTGCTAATTATTGGCTGTACTGTAACTTATAGATTTTTTTAACTGTAGACCATGCATGGTCTCAAAATTCTAAAATCATTCTAACCTTCGAATTCATTCATTTCGTTTACTTTTTAAAAGATTGAAACAAGATGAAAATTAAAGATTTCCATTTCAGATATGCATAAAATATGAGAAGGTCGTATTTGTCTGTTTGTTTTCTCGATCAAATTCGAACTGTTTCACTTTCATAAAGGGATTTAATTGAAAGACTCTGCTGTTTGTTTAACACAATAGCATGGGATTCTCAAAGTTTATCGATCTATTGCCCTTTGTTTGAAGTTCAGGTAAACCTTTCCCGATTTCAAAGGTCGCATCTTCTTTGGCGTATCACTGCTGTAGTTTTTCAGTGCGGTGAGAAAATGAATGATTGTGTATGGTTTGTTTGAATATGGATTGCCACAAGATTAGGTTGAGTGTAATTCAAACAGATAGTGTGCAGAAGAATTTTAGCATATCTAGTGAACAAACCCGTGATTATGAATGACCTCTAATTACTCCTCAGGCAAACCCAAGTCAAGTATTGCCTTTAATGAAAGCAGGAATTAATTTTGTCCATCAAATGTGATTTCGCTGAATGAGAAATTCATGGAATAGAGTTTATATCTTACTCCACTAGGTTTACGTAAGTACAAATTTCTTGTGGTATAAATTTATTCAAATTTAATGTTTCATTAATATGATTTAAATAAGCCAGGACTGATGGTTCGATGAGAATCAATTTTAATTTTATTCAAGCAATATATTTATATTACTGTAGAAATTTTGGAATTATTAATAAAATAATTTTTCACAAAACTGCATTACTTAAGTCGTCCAATTTTTGTAATCATCTCTCTTTTTATGCTTAACGTAGAATGACTTTCCTCGATTTGATTAACTGATTGACTTCATTTCTTGCTGATGATTGGTCATTAATTTTGATGTTATAGTGTAAAATGAGTTTAGAAAATGATTCTTACTGATAATTATTCTCCTTAAATTAATAATTGTATAATATCGTTCCTATATCTAGTCTGAAAGTCGACGATTGCATATCGTCTATCTACCATTTACTTCACACCCGAGTTATGAAAATCTTCGTGCTTACATCGATGCCTGATTGAATGGAGGTTCTTGTTGGGAAATATCGTTCCTTAGAATCACAGCCACAAACTCGCTCTATGACATAATGTCGCGAAGTACTTCGCATATCAAGTGCATCCTTTCATCCACTCCTACGCATATTGATTCCATTCATTACTGAAAACAATTGCTCTGACGCACGATAGGTTTATGTATTACTTTTAAATTTTATTTTTATATTACGATATTGAGGAGACTGTTAAGTTATTAAAATCTGGTAGAAAAACAAGAGAAGGATGAAGATAAACTCGCCTTTTTAGAATTAGTCGTATTGTTACGTAAATATGTTTAGTATTTCCTGGAAGTTATACGGAACGAATCCTTGAAAGCAAAATACAATGTCAATGTCGCTAAAGAAAGAGACTAATTTAAAGGTCTCGTGAAAATCGTTAACTGATAAAAAAAGTTATTTTTGTCGGTACTGTTACTATTCGGAATGTCATATACGTAGTGGCAAATAAAATGGTAATAAAATAACAGAAGTAAGCTTTTATAAATCAATTTTATTCGTATTTGATCGTGTTTGCATATCTTATCGCATATGATCTGTTGATTTCACTCATTAGATATTTATCTACCAATTTTTCATTTTTAAAGCGGAGAACTCTTGAATTATAGAGAAATGGAGCAGCTTTTCGTAAAATATTGATGTTTGTGAATGATTTACGACACATCCACTCCCGTCCGCAAAATACGCTTAAATATTTTCCTGCGCCCGATAAGAAAAAAATAATGAGTCATAAGAATATCTCGGAAACAGGCTTTAAAACCGTGAATCTGCTTTACATTCATTCTGTATTGATTGCTGGTTGAAACGGCAAAATAAAATCACCACCACTGATTTAAATGATACTTTTTTTGATAGAAAATTTATAAATATTGCCGCATCGTTTCATTCAATTGTTATTTAAATATAAAATTACGGGAACAAAGTATTACTGCGTCACTTAAAATATTCTTGAAGAGAGTGCTTCATAGAAACCTTGGAAAACATGAAGTTATAAATACACCCATAGTCCGTTTGCCTTGCTATTTCTCGTTAGATACGGAAGTGAGTGGAAGTAGAATACGTTACGAATAGTAACGCGCCACTGAAAAATATTCCCGAGGACCACGGAAGATTTTTGTTTATGTTGGCGGGATAACCAAGTTTATCCAATTTAGAAGAGAGATTAGTGCAGATGTGCGGTCGTGGGCTATGACCTTGGCTCGAAGAAGGACTGTTCAGAAAAGAGCTTCGGAAGAAATCAAGGGTGAATTTCCTAAGGATGTGTTGAAAGCAATTGTTTTGCTTTCGACACATCTGTGTGAATCCTTCACTTTCCTATTTGCATGAGTGAGGTGCGGCATCACGGGTTAAGGAGGAAGTTAGTCATAAATGCATGTTCAATAGGGAAGAATCAACAGTCTCATTTTCCGTTTATCTCCACGTGGAAAGCATTTACTGTCCTTAGTTATTATCTTCCGATAAATACTAATGAGTTTCGATGGCACTTTTCAAAGTGCTGGGAACTGAATTGAAAAATTTTATTGAGGTCCTTTTGCGTTTTGATCTACTTTATGATAACTGCTTTGCATTCTAAATATCCCTTAATTACTCTGCCTCGTGTTTCGCCGATAATTTTATCATGAATTATTTAGGAATTTCGTACAGCTAGTGTTTTTTAGATATTTTTCTCTTAGATAATGATTCCAAATTACTGACTTGAAGTTCCATTGATTATGTATTCGATTTTTGAATTCGTTATTAATTTATACAGTGAGAGTTATCCTTCACATTTTGAAATTAACAAATATTTATTCATCTAATATCTTTTTTATAGCTTAGTTTTCGATCCGAGAAATTTTTATTTTAACTATTTGGACTAGAGTGGACTATCTATTTTACGTTTGAAGCTACATAATTTGATCGTACTTAAATTATATACTATATATATATAATAATGGTCGATAATGAAATACCGTAATATTTTAATTTAATCATTAAGGCTGTTATACTCCTCACAGCGTCTGGGACCTTACACCAAGCTAATTTTCTTTTCAGTGCCGGAGGTTTGGTGACGGCGGTGGCACCCGTGGTGATTGATTGCAAAGGACTGTGGATAGGATGGTCAGGACTCCATGATATGAGCCCATGGGAACCCATCCCAGAATCTGATCCAGGTGACAAAGCTCCCACCGCCGGCCTCTTGTCCAGCCAGGTACATTATTAATCACTCCGTCTAATTTTACGTTAAGCATCTAAGGAGAACAGCAGACAGTTGATGGCTTCCCGTCACAGGGTTCCCTGACCTCTGAATCGATAATTTAGCAATTAATTGGTCACCTGAACTCAGCAAAGCTAACGAGAATTCAAGCAGAACATGAGCTTTGGCTTGATCTCAGTACATAATTCTCAAGAATTAGGATCTTTTATTTCTCTACATCCGAGGGCAGAATTCGGTCATCTGCTCTGCATCGCCATGCTTCCTCAATTAAGCAATTTCAAATAGCATAAAATGAATTAAATTAAAACTTAAAACAAGTTGAAATAATATATGCATTCTCTTTTACCAGACAAGATCGATTTATAATGAGTAAAACGTTTCGTGCTTCTTCAGTCAAAAATAAAAATGTATAATATAATACTTAATGGGAAAATCGCCTTTAATAAATTCGCAGAGGGTATCCTTATAGAAAAGCATTGTCCTATCGATGATCTTTAAACTTAATCTTTACCTCTCTTTAAAACCGTTGGACATCGCCTCTTAATTTCGCGAGATACTAAGAGAAGATTTGTGTTCGAGAAATGAGGCTGACCGAAAAAACGCTTTCGAAAACTTTTTATTGAAGTTAATAGGTTTTGGTATTTCAAAAAGGTCTATTTAACAGTTTAATACCGGATAGTAGAAAAGTAGTAAGTCTCTTTCCTTTGCCTCACTCATTTGTTTATTCACGGAACTCGATAAAAATGGTGCATTCCATGCTGATATAGCCTATCCGTTGATGGTGTCCGTGATATCCGTTCGCTGAAAAGAGGATCTCAAAAAATCGCTTTTCCAATTTCGCTCTTAGGCAGTGATTGCAAAATCCCCGAAACAAGTCATATCGGAACTGGGGCGGTTGCATCCAATAGCACGGTCACGTTCCGTTGGCGACGATTCGATACAGCGGAAATTACGTCAATTCCGTCCCACAATGGCCGCAAAAGCGCTATTCGAAGAAAATCTATAGTGACCAAAATTATTGATGTGTAGATCTTCCATCAGGCGCTATCGGCACGGCCGGTGCTGGGTCGGCGACCTCAGAATCCGAGCCAGTTGAAAGATATAAAATAATATTGAAAAGTTTTAATCTATGGATGAAATTAAGGCTCTTTATAAGCTCTTCGCTGTCTCCAAATATCTTTTTCTACGATGAAGATGATTTATGGTGTTCAGCTCGGGTTGACATCTCCCTTTCAAATAGTAATTTTTTTCTAGAGTTCGATTTTGAATAGATATTTCCGAATAGATGTCGCAGTTCTTGAAGATTTATCTTGCAGTCGCTTAATGAACTTTTTCCATTCAATTATTTAAAATATTTCTCCTGCCAATCGTTTGTGAATATTTTTAATACAATTTCGTGAGATGAAAGAAATGTAAAGAGTTGCTCTGATTAACCGAGAAACAAAGCAATTTTATAAATTCTGCCATTGTCCACACAGACACGAAACCCGCATTATTTCAGCGGGATTCTGCTTCATTTTACGGTCTCTGTAGAACGTTTATTTTCTTGTGATACGAATGTTGGGAGGGGAATTTGGGGTTAAGCATTTCTTCTTCCTCTCCCTCGATTTTTATTTGGATTCGAGCCAAATATTAAAATATTTTGGACCCCGTATCATGTCAATATTTCCTTATCTATCTGGTTTCATTATAGAAGAATTTTTATTGGACTTAGTATACCAAAGATACATCCGCATTAACTGTTTTCTCGCTTTTTAACTCCTTGAAATCATTCTATTAGATATGAATTCCACATCTGGATTTTCTCAATTTATGCAATGGTAAAATATTTTCCTTTTTTCTGAAACAACCCAATGGATGTGTTTGCTTTTGATACTTCTATTATCGAGTACTTATTACATTAAGTGAACTATTTTTCGACAATCAAATTACTTCTTAAATTTCTTTAAATTGAAATAGTATATTATTGTTTAATTATGGATTGAAGATTTTAAGATTTAGTTTTTAATGATTAAAGTAGTTTGACTTATTTATTCCCTTCATCATGGAATACTAATAATGCCTAAAATGAAATGAAATATCTTGTGGTAGTTGGTTTACCATAAGCAGTTATGTTAAATGAAAATGTATAACTGAGACTAAAATATTCTTTGTCTGGATGAAACTGTTTTGATTAGCAACCAGTGTTCACATAAGTATCAAATAATTAGATTAAATATTATCAACAGAATGTGTGTTTGGATTATTAAAATTAATATACCTTCATTGTATGATTCAGGTGTTGGCAGTAAATGTTGACAAAGATAAATTTGATGCATACTACAATGGATGCTGCAATGGGACATTTTGGCCTCTATTTCATTCCATGCCCGATAGGGCTACCTTTAGAGCAGATAAATGGCAGGTAAGATAGATCACATTTTATACTACCACCTTTTCAAAAGAAAAGAACGAATTTATCTTCCTAGAAATTTTAATAAATTTTTTAAAAAATTCTTTTACCAAATTGAAAGAATCAAAATCATTGTTTAGTATGTAATATGCTATGCAAAATTTCAGTATGTGAGATAATTTTGACTTTTAAACACATATTCATTGGTGACGATAGATTTCTGAGCAAACACATGGTAAAATACTGAGTGCGTCCTAAATCACAGTGATTCAACTTTTCCTAATCTAAGTTTAACTCATTATTACTAGGGAAATTTTTATGAAAATATCTAACATCCTTCATATAATTTCTAATGAAATTGCGTTTATATGGAAGTTTGGAGCAAAAATCTAAAATAAACTGTTTAACATGAAAGTATCTATTTAGTATATGTAAATCATTCATGCATGATCATTTTCCCTAAGAATTTCAGTTGCTATGTATAAATTCCATCAAAATTACTATAAAATTTAATTTTTGATATCTGATCTAATATCGATTTCTCTCCCTTAATAACAATATTCTCAGGCCTACTGTGAAGTCAATAAAGAATTTGCAGACCGTACTGTTATGGCATTGAAGAAGGTATTAAGTGAACTAGATGAAGAAGGAAAGTATGATGTGACTCCTGTTGTTTGGGTCCATGATTATCAGCTCCTTGTTGCTTCAACTCACATCAGACAAAAAGTTGAGGAAGAAGGATTACGATGCAAGATTGCCTTTTTCCTTCACATCCCATTTCCATCATGGGATATAATGCGCCTTTTCCCATGGGATGATGCTGTTCTTCAAGGAATGTTAGGTAATTAACATTAAAATTATTGGATCTTAAAATTGCTTGTAAGTTTTAATAAATAGAACTTACAATTCAATTCAAAATCTCATCTCCTTGGCTTGCTACAGTATGCATGATACAAAACATAAATTCACTATGGATCATTTTCAAAATAATAAATTTATAAATTAAAAGATTAAATTATGATCTATATATACCATACCTATGTATTTATACATCTTACCATAAACTGATTTGTTTCTATTGATTTTTATAAAATATTTCAGTCAGTAGCTATATTTTTTTAAGTCATAAGATTTATCATTCATAACATCAAAGTGAATATATATTATGAATGCTTGTGAAGTTTTTTGGTGTGTGGTGGTTTATCGTGCAGTATTTGAAATATATTTCATTCAGTGGTGATATTAGATTCAGAAAAGTATGGGGTTATCATAATTATCTATAAATTTGATCTTATTTAAGGAATTATATCTTGATAAGTGAGGCTTCGAAAAACACTTTTTCTTTGATCTATTGAAATTGCCAGTATACTCAGTAATCCAATGTTTTATTTCTAATAATTCCTATCTAGCAAATTATTAGAATTATTTACCATTTGATATTCAACAAATATTCTGAAACACACTTTACTCGTGCTTCATGTTTTACTTTCCTTTCTGTAGAATATGAAAATATATAAAAATTAATTTACAAATCTAATATACAACTATAATTCTCTAATAAACCAATTACTTTTAACAATTTTGTCTACTGTATAGTGAAAGCAGGACAACTTACTGAAATAATTATGAAAATATCTCTCACACTAATAATAGATATAATAACATGCTACATGTATACAAATGTTTAATATAAATAATATTCAAAATATGCTAATGACGATACCCTAATTTTCATGAAATCTACTAATTATTTGAAGGGAAATATATAAAATCAGCCCAAACTAATATATTAGTTAAACTTGCTTTTCTGATAAAAATGCATTAGTTTCCTTACTGTAATATCTCGGATAATTACATTTCTTCAAAATTTTCAATTTTCTTAGATACTTCAATATTAATCATAATATATTAATATAATGGTCTTCAGGACCAATATATATATTTATTATCATTTGAATGTATACCAACTGAAGATTTTCTCTATTAATTCTGTATGTTTTGATTGAGGTGAAAATAATGTGTGCTTAGATAGAATTAATGCATTAATGGAATAAATGTGTTGCATAGAACACTGGAATGTATTTTGAAGATTCCATAACAACAAATTTGATGGTATTACTTCATCAATTATCATACCATTTCCTCTTCAAGAATTTGAAATTATATAGAGATTTCAAGGATTGCCTCAGTATTTATAAATATATTTATATTATTATTTTTAAAATTGTAGAGTAAATGTATCAGACTATTTAATTTACAAATTATATTTGAAATTTTACTAAATAGGAACTTAATTTGAGCAGAAGCAAAATTTTCTTATTGTTTAAAGTTAATTCCATTTGTTTTGAATTTGCATAAAAGATGAAGTGTAGAAGACGTATGGGTACCTAAAATTTAAGAAATTTAACATTTTTCATGGATTCAGAGGATGATTTGAAGTGACTTAGTCTTTGAAGTACCTACCTCAAATTATTATGCCTTAAAAGCGTATTCAAGAAGAATTTCCGAATCAGTTTTATGATTGTTTAATCTAACAAGTGCAGTTAAAATATTCTTTATATGTCTGGTACTTCATTCACAGAGAAATGTATAATTAAATTAAAATCCAAATAAAAATTAACCATCCTTTAAATTTATATTAACTTTATTAGATAAAATTATAAACCTCCAAAATAAAGAGATCTAAAAAATAAGAATTGAGGTTTAAGAATACTATGGATATTATTTTGCATAGGAAATAAAATATATCTCATTGATTAATCATAAAAAGGATTTTCTCTTATTCTTCTGTTACAATTGAAATCCCGGCACCTGAATATTAGTAGCTTAAGTTTAAAATTTAGTTATACAACACCTTACCTTCATCTCTATCCAGAGTATGCTTATCAAATTATCATTTAAGATACTTTCATTGATTTTGAATGTTTAAATTCATCAGATTATATATGATGCATCTATTATTAATTCAACTTATTTTGCTAGGAAGTGTATAGGATTGAGGATAAAATGTTTCAATTCAGCTGTCTCTCTTGCAACTTTAGAAGAGTGTAATATTCCCATCTTTGTGAAATATATTACTTACAATATATTCTCAAATTACTTTGAGGAGATTATATTATGTTGAATTTTTCCCTCTCTTACAGCATGCGACATGGTCGGCTTTCATATAGAGGATTATTGCCTCAACTTCATTGACTGCTGCTCTCGTCGTCTTGGCTGGCGTGTGGACCGGAATAGGATGCTGATTGAAGTTGCTGGTCGCACTGTGCATATCAAAGCCCTTCCCATTGGCATCCCTTACGATAGATTTGTGCAGCTTGCCGAATCCTCACCAAAGGTGATCAAGGATGAGACGGAAAAGATCATCTTAGGTGTAGATCGTTTGGATTACACCAAAGGACTAGTCCATCGCGTCAAGGCATTTGAGAGACTGCTTGAGAAACATCCCGAGTACATAGAGAAAGTGACCTTTCTTCAGATATCCGTTCCCTCCAGGACAGACGTCAAAGAATACAAACAGCTGAAGGAGGAAATGGATCAATTGATAGGGCGGATAAACGGACAATTTTCGAAGCCAAACTGGTCGCCTATTCGCTACATTTATGGCTGTGTTTCTCAGGAAGAACTTGCAGCTTTTTACAGGGATTCGGCCGTAGCTTTGGTAACCCCATTGAGGGATGGAATGAATCTCGTCGCTAAGGAGTATGTAGCATGTCAGATCAGAGAGCCTGGCGTGTTGATTTTGTCCCCGTTTGCCGGAGCTGGTGGTTCCATGCACGAAGCCTTGGTCGTGAATCCGTACGAGATAGAGGAAGTCGCAGACACGATCGCCCGTGCCTTACAAATGCCCCTGGAGGAGAGGGAGGTGAGGATGACTCAGCTTAGGCGACGGGAGCTGCAGATGGACGTGTCCAATTGGATGTCGTCCTTCCTCTCGGCGATGGGGGCCCTGCACAGTGACGGAGATTTAGACGATGAAGATCTCACCACAAGGATGCGTCCTCTAACTCTGGAAGACTTTGATCAATACCTAAACAATCACGTTCAGGGGGCGAGTAAACTGTCTCTCATTCTCGATTACGACGGTACCCTTGCTCACCTGGCAGCTCATCCCGATTTAGCCATAATGCCGCCAGAGACCAAGCGTGTCTTGGAACGCTTGGCGAACATGCCCGATGTGAATATTGCCGTGATATCTGGTCGGAGTCTCGAGAATGTGATAAAAATGGTGGGCATCGAAGGCGTCACGTACGCCGGTTCTCATGGACTAGAGATTCTACATCCAGATGGGACTAAATTTGTTCATCCGGTTCCCGTTGAGTACGCTGAGAAGCTTAGGAATCTTCTGCGAGCACTTCAGGACGAAGTTTGTAGGGACGGTGCATGGGTCGAAAATAAGGGAGTCCTATTGACCTACCACTATCGTGAAACGCCTCATGCGCTCAGGGAAGACATCGTTCGCCGGGCAGCGGCTATCTTCAGACGTGCAGGTTTCGAGCCTCACAAGGCACAGCTGGCCATCGAAGCTAAGCCACCCGTGAAATGGGATCAGGGAAGAGCTTCGATACACATTCTAAGGACTATGTATGGAGTCGATTGGTCGGAAAGGGTTAGGATCATTTACGCAGGAAACGAGGACGCGATGCAAACTCTTCAGGGAATAGCTTGCACATTCCGTGTGGACTCGTCCCCTGCCGTGAGGTCAGCGGCCAACTTCAGGTTGGCGGGTCCAGACGCCGTGCTGACCATGTTGCGTTGGGTGGAGAAACAGATGAACAGAAGGTCACCGAGGGCGACACCAAGGGCATCCCCTATGCTAGGGCGATCACCCGTGACCTCGAGGTTACACTCACCGCAGTCGACGGACTGCCTGAACGGACTTAACGGAGGAACTCATCTCGATAGCCTACATTCTCAAATGAGCTTTGAAGACGAGGACGAAGGGAAGTTGAGCCCTCGTCCACAGTCGTTGTTTCCTGGCAAAGGAATCAAAACTATCGTAAAGACAGTGCACCGCGCCGATGACGAGGTTCTCAACAAGGCTGTGTAATGTAAGAGGCCAGCTCTAATACTCATCATCAATTTTTTCATCTTTGCATCCTAATTCTCGAGTTCATTGGGTAGCGTAAGCTTTAATTCATCGTCATACTGCGCCGTATTCTTCCTCTCGTTTCCCGCCCTTTGTTAGGTGTGGTGAGGATTTTCTTAGACACTTTAAGGAACGGGTCATCTCAATTTCACCTTCATCAGCACGTGTACATCGATTTCAATCATAGTTTTTATTTCCAGTCATTTACCTAGGAACATACAAGGAGGAAAATATTTGTTACCATCATCACTTTTTCTCTTTTTCAAAGGGTCATTTTTAATGAAAAGAAAGAGAGGATTACATGAAAGAAAGAACATTAAATGTGACAATTTTGGATCTTTGATTTTTTTACATGTTTGCATACCCTTTCTGGAAAATTTCGAAGGAATGACTCTTTGTACTTTAGTCTCAAAAGTTAAATATTAATGAGCTGTGATTTTAGATACATATGTTCAGAACACATGTATTATATAAATAAATAATTTTGAAAAGTCTTTTAATATAAAGTCCTTACTGTGTCGACAATAAATAAGCTATATCTGACAGAAAGCGTTTCATCTAATTTAATAAAGCGAAAATTGTTTTGTACATGTTTTCAACATTTAGAGGCATTCAAATGAATCACTCAATTTCAGAGTTGTTTAACAGTGAATAATTCAAGTTCTAGATTTTACAAAAATAGAGACCTTAAACTGTGAAAGCAAAGGAAAAGGCAGAAGCTTGTTGGAATCCATCGCTATCCTCTAATGCAAATTTCTCGTAATAACCGTCTTTTATAATCAACACCCAAATCCCCTGTCAATCCTCGACTGCCTATCTTTTTCACTATACCCATCTTTTAAACACAGAGTTTCATAAGCTTTCAAAAAAGTTAATGACATTGAAGCTGACGAAGGAAACAGTCTCCACTGTAATGAAATGATTTACCGATGAGCTCAGGGGATATTATTCTTAAAATATGATACTTTTGGATTTCGGAAGAAATTTGAAAGCTAGCAGCTAAACGATAGATTCAAAGAATATCATCTGTTGAAAGATACGTAGTTTTTTGTTGGAATGTAAATATTGTTCCATTATTTACAAAATCGTTTATATATGAGATATTCTATGAGAGGTGAGAAGTAAAGAAATGGATATTTCCTCCGTCTTGCTGGAACTAAATCGTCACCAAAACCATCTAAAACCACCTCGGTCATCCACAATAATAGGGTCTACACAAGACACATCTTTCACTATTCAAACGCTAAACAGTTCCAACAGATTCTTGTTTCAAAATGCCCATCAGATATTCATTGCTTCAGCTCCAAAGACGGCACTTGTGGCTGGGATTCATTGGACTTTCTAATGGGCAGTTAAACACCTTAGCAAAATCTTTGTTATTTTGCAAGACGCCTAGAGTCCTGTAGCGTCCGGGACTGTGCATATCACGGGTGTATTGTTCGTACCCTTCCTTGTTAAGCACTTCACACCATATCTGGAATATAATCAAGAGAAATATATCGCGAGACAAATCGATAAGTTTTTACAAAGTATTCGGTACTCTAAACATCGTTATCGATATTTTATTCACAGCTCTTAGTACTAATAAGTTTTATCTAAAAGTCTGATTAAATAAGAAGCTTTAAATGTTTATTTATTAATCTTACGATGTTAACTACGAAGTTAGGGAATGTAGAAGTGAATTGGCAAAAACTTCTGTGAAGTCCGTTTCCCCGGGAATATCAACTCCAAAATCTTTTGCTCGTAAGAATCTTAGGATCTGCATCTAATTTACATATTTAAGAGTTGCAAAAGAGGAGATAAAATTGATAAACTCTCGAAAAAATTCCAGTCAAAAATATTTCGAAATTTTATATCTCTGACTGGACTGGTAATATTCAGAGAAACTAAAATATGTTCAGTAATTTTTTAAAAGCCGTGATGTACTGAATATTTTCAGAAGTCTATATTACACACTTTAGATAATTTATGTCGAGTGTTTTCTTAAAATCTTTATTTTGGACGAATTTAAATTAAAATTCACAAAAACTGGTAAGAATAAATGATTCCCTTCTTTTAAAGCTAGTTCATATCTCAAACTTGCTGTAAGAGATTCTGAAAATGAGATTTCGTGACAATTTGCGACAGCTGAAAAGTAAACTTTTTCTTCATAGCTTTATGGGTATAAAAACTTGGATATTTAAACAAAATATCATATTCATTTATATGAAAACTTATATTCGTAATAATAATAATATATTATGTATGTCATTATATAGAAATCGATATCATTATTATGATGGAGATGTTAATAAGTATTTGACTATTAAAAATGAAGTATTATGTAAAATTTGTCGCAAATTATTTAAATTTATATTTGATTAATAAATAATTGGTTAGATGAATTAAAATAAGCATAGACAAACAATAATCTAAAATGATCAATTTCATCAAAGAAATATTTCTTTCTTTTCTATTTCTATTTCATTAAACAAATACGTCTTTCCGAATTTCTTATCCATCTTTTTACGTAAAATTCAGATAGCTAATCGTTTATCGTACTTTTTAAGCAAAAATCTCTCCACTGAGTGAGGCAGAGAGTTCGTTTGAGCAGCTTCGACTCACCTGTCCATAAGTGATAAAAAATATCTCTTCCACCGTATATGGCAAACCGGGGAGCGGGGGCTCTGGTCCATGATCTCGAACCCATTCCTGATAGGCCAGCCAGCTGTGACGCAGTCCGGCGTTGTCGCAGATATTATCTCCAAGGGTCTCGTTACCATCTACGTTTTTACCAACCATTTCGAGAGGAAAATCCGAGTATTGTTCAGCGAAGCACGTGGCCTTCTCCCGGAATCGAGCCGTCATTTCCTCCGACCACCAATTAGTCATGTTGCCACTTTTATCGTATCGCCGACCTTTTGTTGCGACAAGTAGTAGTTAATTTTATATTAAATGATATCTCAAATGGTATTCTTTAATTTGAAGAGAATTTGTGTAGACAGTATGACTTTCTAAATTTTTGCTAATTGAGTTAAGAAATCTAAAACAATCCTGGCTGTCTTGAAAGTTTTATATTCCGTTGAGTGATTTACGAGGGAGACAATACAAGTCTTTTAGCACTCGTGAGAATTGGAAACTAAGCGATTTTTCGGCATTTATCCTTTAGTATTTTGGTAATTATGGGATATTTTCATGATAACAGTATGACTTTGTAATTCAAATTTTGGGTTTTCATTTGTTAAATATTGTTTTTTTTTAAATTTTTTGTTTCGTAATAATATTTATAGCATCAATAATTAAAATAGAAAAATTAGAGAATATTTCAAATAAAAAATTTACAACTATTTTTAAATGTAGAATAGTACAGTTTTTATCGTTTATCATCTCAATGATACTTACCGTGGTTGTCGAATCCGTGAGTTATTTCATGGCCAATGACAATCCCAATATTAGCGAAGTTGAGATACCTAAAGTGGAATTAATATTACTATGAGTGTCTTTATATCTGATACACGTGTATTATTGGAGAGTTTTAAAGCATGTGCGGATAATTTCACCGATATTAAAAGCAATTCCAATTTCAAGTGCACCGAGACTCTAATTAATCGAGTAAGTATTGTGAAAATTGATATTGATCGTAATTTCTCTCTGCAATTAATTATCCGCCTGAGCTTATAATTGCCAGAAGTAATTTAATATAACTATGCACTCTGTTGAGATATATTTCATCTAAATTGTATGAGACTTCGGAGTACAGATAATTAAACACGATAGTTTCAATTACCTTCACATTTAAACTTATGAAAATAGACGGATACAAATTAGTACAATTAGTGAACGATAATTAAATTTCGCATAAAACAGGTATATTAATTTTATAATACACGTGCTTTATGATATATATATATATATATATATATATATATATATATATATATATATATATATATATATATATATATATATATATATATATATATATATATATATTTATATCATTACGATAAGTATATCTGAAGAAAGAGAGAAATCAACTCACATCGGGTAATCTGGATTGAACATTGGATGCCTTAGGATTCCCATTGGAAAAACTAAAAAGAAACGATTAAAAACAAGTTCAAAATAATTCAATAAACAGAAAATTCACTCATGCAACAATGTATGCAGTCACTTACTAATCTCGTTTGTTGTAGGATTGTGGAATGCATTCACCACTAGGGGTTGGATCAGCCACTCCCTGACGGAGAAGATAAATATAACATGCATTAAGAATTGTTTCATGTTTTGAGGGAAGAAATTATGATTGGAATATATTTTTATAAGATTGATTCAGCATGTCTTTCTGACATGTCATCTGACAATTTCTTCACTACGATATGAACATATATGGAACAAATAATTCCGTTTATTACACCATAGTTAATATAAAAATTATATTCAGCATATACTATTTCATCCATCTCATTTTTAAAAATAGGTTATTATGTATTATATTAACTGCTTGACAGATTATTATTATTATTATTAGAAACCTCGTAGATTAATTGAATATATGTAACTTAGTTTAATATACCTTCTTTATGTAATATATTCTAATATTTCATGTATAAATCTAAATGGAGAAACTTAGAAAGGAAGGACCATCCCAAAAGTTCGATAGAATATATCTGGAATCTTATTTCATATTTACAATTTTATTCCTTAAACACTCGGTTTTTATAGTAGCTTACGCTTCCAAAGCTTAAAGATTAAATATAATTTAGTGAATACATTTACTATGAATCTAAGAATGTATTTGCCCGTTGAAGGCGAGAGATAATTTCAGTAGTAATATGAGAGTGTCCCTTATCTTCTGAAAAAATTATAGTTTTACCCCCAAAGGAAATCACATATTCAGCGTAAGTAACATTTACCTGAAAAATAAATTTTGTGCTGAAGTAATATTATTGAAAATGGCTTAATTTCGAATAAAAAAATATTTATATTCCGAAGGTTCCCAGCGAAAAAGAAGTTTCCATGGTTTTATGGTATCCCCAAAGACAATAACCGTCAGAAAACGATGTGAAACTACTGTTATGTACTCTTTTCAATCTAATTATTTTAGGCATTAATTTCCCAAGCGTCCCACAAAGTGCGCTGTACAAACACTTGTGTCTTCATGAGAACTTTTGAGAAGAAAAAGAACCTTAATCTCGAGAGAATCTTGGTACCTTTCCTTTCAAATTTAAAATCCATGAAGCGTATCTAAAGTGTTTGTCTTACATACTTTCATAACGGCTAGAGCAACTGACCGCCAGTAAAGACATACGGGTTTGACTTTCCTAAGACTTTATGAAGTTTTGTTTGAAATCTATCTCATTAGAGTTGGATTTATCAACTGTAAAGTATAACTGAAGTGATTGTTTATACTTTGTACATCGGTGATTTATAGAGAAATATCCACCAAGGAGGATCGTGTGTCTTTGTCAAGAGATTTAATTCGTATCCAACGTTGGTGCGAAAAATGGCAACTTGACCTTAACGTTAGTAAATGCTCCGTAGTAAATTTCTTCGAAAGAAAACAAATGCGTATGAATAAAGCGTACCAAATGAACGAACTAGATGTTAATGTAGTAGACTCGGTTAAATATCTCGGAATTACTCTCGCAAATAACTTAAATTGGAGCACACACATACGGAATGTATGCGGTAAAGCAAAAAGAAAACTCGGCTTCATTAGGCGTATCGTAGGTAAAAGCGACGAAAGAGTGAGAGAGATTTGTTACTTCGCGTTAGTAAGACCACAACTAGAATACGCATCTAGTATTTGGGATCCCGCGGACGAAATTAGTACCCGCGAAATAGAAAAGGCCCAACGTAAAGCAATAAGATTTGTAAAGAATTGCTACGATAAAAAGGCAAGCGTAACAAAACTATTAACAGACGCAGGTTGGGAAACATTAGCAGATAGAAGATTAGCAGCCAGATTGCGTTTATTAGATAAGTTTAGGGAAAGTACGTTTTCGGAAGACGTAATTGAAATTATGCGACCCCCCTGCTATCTAGGCCGATCCGATAATGCGCGTAAAATACGAGAAATAGATGCTAGGACGAATCGTTTCGAGAATTCCTTCTTCCCGCGCACGATATGCGACAACAATAGATTAAAATACGCGGTAAAATAGAATAGGTGTTTACACCCCCTGCCACACGCCGAAAGGCGGCTTGCAGGGTACTTATGTAGATGTAGATGTACATAATAAGCGAGAAACACTCACTTTGCTTTATCCACTGGACGAGTCAACTTCCTCAGTTCTTTCCAGACTTCGTGCTTTTTCAGTGTCAACATGTTCTGTAGAAAATTGCCGTCCATGATTACTAGCTGTAATTAGATTTAAAGTTTTTAAATGACTGAAGTTATTCTCAATCAAAAAATGACTCGTATGACTCAATAGAAATTACCTCCTCATACTCAGCAGCCAAGGCCGCAGGATCTTCAATGTACTTTGGGTAACCAATTTTGTTTCCCATCGAATCTAACTGGAATGAATATCGAATGATAACTTTTAAAAATTTACCTAAAATTATGAGAACTAGTTATTTTATACAGTTTATTACACAAAGTTCAAACAGAGACATAAAATACATTAATCCTAATACGAAAAAGGATGAAATCCATTATATATAATATATAGTATATATAATTAGTAGGATACGCTGTTTCATAAAATTACGTAGTATTGATATACTTTGCAGAATATTTTGTTCGGATATCGGCTTAAGATAAGGGAACCTTGTTTTTCGTTTACAAAAGTAATGATTTGCATCTAAAAAGGCACCAGAGATGTGTTATATTGACGCTGATTGGGTCCCTTCCAGATTGATTGATGCAGAAGAATTGGTAACAGAGTTAAGACAGGCCGCTTATCGCCTCTGCTTCAGCGTTATAATCAAGAGAAAACAACATCACCCTCATATATTGTGCTTCGTCCTCCTCTTTAAACACGTGATACAAGAGAGGAGGTTTTAATCAACAATCGCGTTGTATTTTTATGAAAATAAATATATATTTTATAACATATTTATATATAAAACTAGTTCATCGTATTTAATAGGAACTGAAAATTTAGGCCTAATACATGAAAAAAGCAATTAAATAGGTAATAAATAATTAATTACATATTAATTATAATATTTCAATTTCTAATTAAACTTTAAGGCAACTAAAAAGGCAAGATATCATTTAAATGATTTATTAGAAACTTAAAATTTGAATCATTAATCATTACTAAAGCAAACTGGTTTTTCGAATCTACTCCAAACGAATTTCCGGCCCTTTTTCTAATGGAAGCGTTCAGTGTATTAGATAGATAATCCTTACTTCCCAATGCGTCTCAATTGGGAACGATTGATCTCGAAGATGGACGAACCACGGGTTGGAATGCAATAATAGCTGTTGATAGTTTAGAAGCTGTCACCCTTGACTATAGGCAGTAAAATCGCGTTAGAAAACCGCGGGTTGCGGGAATCAAAGGGTATCACTTCCCATGCGTTACCGCAGTTCTACAAAACACTGATTGCGGTCTTATGGAAAGATCGAGTTCGTTAATAAATCGTTCGTTATAAATCTTGAAAACTAGGCAATCCATTCTGTTCTGCCGACTTATACTTATTATTTCCAACAATTATTTACAGGCAAAATTTTGGGTCTTAAATCGAATTGAAACTTGTACAAGCACGTATAGAATAGAGCAAGCTTACCTTGTCAATGACTTCTTTCTTTTTAGCCTCGTCCAGCCAATCCTCTTCCTGAATGATTTTCCGAAAAGCGCTTTTGAGGTACTTCACCATTCCTAAAGTCTTGAAAATAGAATATACTTCTTATAATGGTTTGTAAAATCAGTGACGTTTTTTAATTTCTATATACCAGGGGTGCGCAACCTGCGGCCGTACAGTCCTATGCGGCCGTGGGCAAGTACTTTGGCGGCCGTGTATGTGTGGACAATTGCTGTAAAAGTCTTATTTTATACCATATTAAGTAACGCAGACATTTTTTTACACATGTAGACCAATAAATTGAATATGTCACATATCATACTCCATTTTTATGTCAAATTTGTATATTTTTACATAAATCATAAAGCATTATTAAGTGTACTTGGACTTACTGGCGGCCGTTCCTGAAGTAAAAAGTCTGTAGTGCGGCCGTCAATAGCGGAAAGGTTGCGCATCCCTGCTATATACTCTTATGGAACGTAATGTTACATCACCATATGCTAGTCCAAAGAAAACAATTTTATGACAATTCATGGCAAATTTACGTCCTATTTCTATAGAGCCTCAAGTAAAGAATGTTTCCGCACACAAAAATATCTATTCCAGAATTCCATTCAATTATATAAGTATTATTCGTCTCTGCTGATCTAGTATTGGAAATTTTTTCCACAATGCTATACGTAGCATTATTTCTCTAGGCATGATGAGATAATGGAGGAAATTAAAATCCAATTTATACACAAATTATTTTAATATCGTTAAAATACTTCGTAAATTATATTTCACTACAAGTTTTAATTCCCGACCTTTTATTTTATAAAATAAATTTTTGCTTAACTATTCACAGATTTATGAAGTATAATGATAACTTTACGCTTCTTTTGTTTACTATAACATGCTCTTTTGATAAAAACTTAGAAGTAATCGAGAAACATTGAATCGAAATATAATTTTACTCCTGCCGGCACAGTTCTATATAAGAGATCACACAAAAAAGAACGTGAAAACTTCCTTCCCTTTTTCTTGGAGGAGCACCGGCGTTGATTATGTGTCGTCAATTTCAGAGTAAATCGAGTTACTTTCCGATATCGAGTCACCCGTATATTGAGTGGTTGGGAATTATCTGGCGGTAAATTGCCTCCTCGTGTGCGTTGAAAAAATTTCGCTCGCGTCTCCGGCCCTCTAAGAGAGTGATCTTATTAGGCCCAAATCGAATTCGAGTGATCACACCTAAGAGGCGGCAGGTGCGACCTCTGGAGGCAGATAAACGGGCGTTATGCAAGGGAAAGTACGACTTAAGTCGAGAAGACGTATTATATATTTAATCTCTCAGATAGATGTTGGCTTTAAATTGCAACCAGTCATAACCATGTTTTCACTCAGAGGGAGATTTTATTTACGTAAAACAGCGTGTCAGCTTAACTTAAGAACGTTCATTTTATCTATAAGATAATTCGAATTTTATAATTACCATTATTACGTACGCGAATCTCAGTTAAAGATTTTATCAAATACGTAATCAAATCAAGTATTTCTGCCTGCGATTGAGTGATGGATAAAACAGCAAATTTACGTAGATTGAGAGATAAAAGAACAATCGGGAAAAAGGTCCGCAGAGTTTGAATCTCAAATCGCTGCAAAATCTTCTTTCCACGCCATATCACGCGAAGAACAATCTCCATCCGTTGGAAGTGTTTTATTTTTTTTTTTCGCTCGGGTCACTGTGATGTGTGTCAAGTTAATTCGCCTCTCTTTTCAGATGAAAGCGACTGAGTCGCATGGGATCTTCGAGCGGAAATTAGATACGAAAAAAAGTGCTGGAAATTGAGTGAAAGATGTCCTCTTTCTGCAGTTAATTAACTGAGCCTTCCACAGGGAAATATGTATCGGGGAAAGGACAGATGATGCTCCGAACAGATTTCATCATTGGAAGCGTAAAGGGCAGTAGAAAATAATCCACACATCTGTGAACTTACTTTTAATTTCACATGAATGACCCTTTTTTCATGCGTTAAAGTATTTCATTTAGGCAATAATTAAGTAAGATTATCAATTTTTATATAAAACTTGGCATTTTTAAAATCTACGAGTAAAAAATAATTCATAGCCCGAATTGCTAAATGAATCGTTCCTAGACTGTTTTAGATAGTTTAAGTATAAATATGTACAATTATAAAAGGATTCATAAAGATTTTGTTTGAATGTCGATTGGTAACCGAAAATGAAAAAAAAATTTCCGCAAATGTAGATTTCCTCTGCGATCGACAAAGTAAAAATATAGGGACACGGAGTCGAAACTGGACGATAAAACTTATCTTAGTATATAATATTTTCGTAAATCAAAAAAGATAAATAAGAACTTCGCGACTTCATCATTCAGATAATATAAACGAATTTTGTGCAGAAATATAAACATAAATAGGTCAACTTCAACAATATTCACAACATCAATTGATCGTTAATAAAAATGCATTATAATTTACACTGAAACGGATTTGTTCAACTGAGAAAAGATCTCGATCTAAAATTCGTTACCTATACTGAAAGCATGCAAAATTATGTTATCAGAATAAGGAAATGATGGATGGGGATGTTGAATCTTGCGTCAGTCCAAATTCAGTTTTTCCTTACCAGTTGCTCGACCTCTTGGCTGTAAGGACTTTTAATGTATAGGCTTCCTACTGCTAGACCTAGTCCTTCGTTGACAATATTGGCACACTGCTTCCACCTTGATAAAAAAGTGATTCCTTGATGAAACATTTTCAGAAGTAGGTAAGCATCATATAGTAATTTTTAAGTTATAATATCTATTTAAAAATCAATAATCACTTCTCTTTATAGAATTTATTTAGTTAATCTATAAAAATTTTGTATTATATAAAGATTTTAACATAGTCGATAAATAGATTAAAAAATTAGCTTAATCTTACCTAGAGAGGTATAGTTTGTCTTCATTCATATCTGGAACATCTTTCCTAAATTCCATCCATATTTGAAGGAATTTATTTCCAAGGTACGGCATATATCTGAAGAGGAATCTCCAAATGAGGTAGTTGGTCACAGTTCTGTAGGAAATGAGTTTGAAATTGATGATACCATGATGCTTATCAATTAATTAGGTACCCAACGAACGATAATGTGCCTACGTATATACAATTTGAGGGGTTTTATGAGAACTATCTATTCTCACGACTCGCATAACTGATATGATATTAATCCGATTATATGAATCAATTTGTTACTGTAAAGCGACTCGATTGAAATAATTGTTATCCCGTACTATGAGTCAATTGCTTTATGTTAATAATGTTTTACCAAAGGAAGAGGAAGCAATTTTTAGATAATATATTTCTTATACTTTTTTTACGAAGCTGTACATTTGGTTTTTACTTTTTTTACAGGAACTTGATGAATCGTGTAGAATAAAAAGAAAGAGAACGTGTTGCCTTGTTTTGTTTAAGGGTTTTACGAATTAAGGGATGTTCTGCAATACTCTGAGAGGCAGAAATTTGTAAATTAAATCTCAATTATCTTAAATATACTTCAAGATTTAATCTTCTATATTTTAGTGAAAATTAATTTTTAAAAATTTCATATCGCAATTTTGAATTTCACGTTATAATATTGTCGATTATAGGACGATTAATGGAGATGTATATAATATCACAAACAATATTTGTAATGCATGATTGTTATAATGAATTGCATAAGTATCTTATTACGTATTTACGTAAAAAAATTGTCTGCTCGAGTAGCCTCGATTTTAATATCCCGTGATGAACACAATCGAAGAATCCTAAAAACGAAGTTTCAATGATAAAGAATGATGTAACCTTGCAACGACATACCGCGATTCATAATCCCTATAAAAGTTTCGTCTAATTAGCAAAATCGATGACCAGTAATTTTGTTGTATTTCTCGTTTACTATACTTCATCATTGTTGAAGATGAACTGGATTATTTTACTTCATGATGAATATACTCGCACGTTTTGAATAATGTTGAAGAATGAACTAATTAGTATCGTGTTCTAAATGAATAGTTGAATATCTAGGAACACGGTTTGCCATTCGATCTATGCGTACAAAACATTTAATTTTTTCCATCAAATTCCAAAACAAAGTTAATAATTCCGATGTTTTTAGTAGCTAATATTTTTTATTTAGATAGAATATACACGCATTATCAATTCCTTGGCAGTACGTAGAGCGTAAATAGAAATCTCTACGGGAATTAGGAACTGAATCTGATTCAGACTATCCTTGCGAATGAGAATCAAAGGGGAAGACCATACTCTACGGTAAAAAGTATCGTAGCATCTTTTCTTTACAAAGAATATAATCCCTGTCGTGCCTTGGGTCGGCTGATTGAAGAAGGCGAGCCAGTTCGGGAAGGAATCCACGGCAGCGGAAACTGATGGTTAGATCAGGCAGGGGGACCGGAAGTTCCACTTCTAATCTGTGGAGAGTATGGTTCAGCATTCCCAGCCAGTTCATCTGTAATTGGAATCGGACAATCCCATTATCGCTGAAATTGAATCGAATCTTCAGAAGTCTTAAAAAGAGGGATGCGCGTAATCGTATGCGATTAAAATTAAGATTGGAAAGTGGAAGAAGTTCTGATTCCGTTCAAATTTCAACTTTCTTCTCGGAGGCTATCAATTGGAATCAGGGAGATTGGGGAGTACGTAATGAGGGTAAGAAAGAAGGGAAGGATTATAGTACAAGTTTTGCATAAGTCGAAAGATTCGATTATGTTATACCAGAATTTAATCAAGAATCCCGTTAAAACGTTTTGAACCTGGAAAATGAGTACCATTTAGCATAAACCCATGGGACTCAAAGCTTATAATCCGAAGGTTAAGATATAAAATTTAAGATTTGGCTTATTTTGATCCTGTTCGGCCAAATTTATTCCCAATTCGTTGCTAATGTGTTACAAATTTATGAATAATATTCATAAAAATCATGATATCTATCATCTATTCATCAATCATCATATCTATCAGTGTACTTCAGGAAAAATTCATCAGCATCAAAAATAGTAATTAGTAAAGAATTATCAAAAATTAGTATTCTTAGAATATCTAAGAACTTCGTCTAATTAGAATATTCAAACCTTAAATTCAATATTTTTTATTAAACATTGTAAAAAGATGTAGAATATAAATTTTAATATTAAAATGAAATAATAGAGATAAGGCAAAATATATCGATGATATTGAAAGAGAGAAATATCATTAAAACGAATACATTTGAACTACAGAAATGAAAAAAAATAAATTTAGATATTACATTTAGAACAAAGAATGAAGTACTTAAATAAATACATAGATATGAGGAACTAGTGTTTTTTCATATCTTATCGAATATTTTATCTAACTCTCTCGTAGAAATATCGAGTGTTATATACTCTACCTCCACAATCTAAGTAATAATCACGAAGAAGAAAGTGTCTGAAAAACCTCTTAGATAACCGAAAGTATTATGCGAATTCTAGATGTGGATTGCAGACAGTATTATGGACCTATTGGTTTATGGAAATCCAAATTTCATTCCTTTTACAAATCACCACCGTCGATCTCCGAGAAACTTTCCGGTTTGGAAATCCTCCTATTGACTCACATGGGGCGATTGTTTGATTACGCGGGCGTGAGAAAGAATTCCCTCTCCTCTGAATCCACGGACATACTTTTGGCTTAGTTTCAATGATAACGGAAGCTCTCGCTTCCAACCCTAACTTCGCTTCAAACCCTTTTCGATCGACAGCGGAGACAAAAGGGTGTGCGACCCCTTTTCCAGGTACTTCCGAGGTCTTCAATGGCTACCATTATCCACGCCTTTCCTTCTTTCTTATTCCACGAAAGACTGCGCGAATAAAAGTGTCGATCGATGTTTTTACCCAAACGCCTCAACTCCACCGCAAAACTTTGACCGAAATCTTTTCGGTTAAAATTTAAAGCGAATGCAAATGAATCCTTTTAAAGCGAAAAGTAGCTGCGTCGCTCTCCATTGTAAGGCGCGATCGCGAACGAGTTTTGAAACCCCAGAACTACTTCCATTACAAGCGTAAAAGAGTAATTTATGACTGAAGTGAATTACTGAATCACTCGGAAAGTTATGGCAGTCTATTTATCCTATGATGATTTAAAAAGGCGAGAAAATTATGAGAGTAAAGTTTGCGGGGGAACAAATACGTAGAAACCTAACTTAATATTTCCACTTTCATGGCTTCAGTCATTGCCTTCAAATGGATTATGGTCTTTATTGTTGTTTATTCAGCCAAAAACTCACGAGGATAAACGTAAATTAATGGCTCTCAAATATGATAGAATGCATTTAGATCGAGATAAAGATACGCAAACAAAGAGAATTATACGTAATTATAGAACATTCTAACCTCAGGTGCGTATTCTTGCAACTCTTCAATCGTCATGCGTCCGCTCTCGTCCACGTTGTCGTCACTGCCATTCGCAGACGGCTGGTAGCACTTGGTGTTCTCGGTGACCTGTTCGAAAGCGAATTTATGAAGATGATTTCGCATTAGGTTTTGAATCGGATTGGTGATTGACGTCCGGATAATCTATAACTTCCGAATGAATCTGCTCGCGAAGTTGTCTGAATCTAATTAAACATCAAACGTCTTCTAAAGTATTGGGAAAACACGGAGTATTATCGAAGTTGGTCGTTGCTTGAATTTGACAAGTTAAAATATCACTTTTGCCTTAAGTAATATACATTAATCGAACATCGAATCGAATGCTGCTATTAAATTTTCACTGACTAAACAGTAGTAAAATCTGTTGCAATAAAATTAACCGTTTATTCGGTTAAGATGATTAAATAAATATAATACAATAAAAAGTATTTATTTTTATTTATTAATAAAATCATATTAGACACGTATGTTTGTGAGAGAGGTCATCAAATGATCAGAATGCTAATAATAATCAATGGTACAACTAACTTCATATTACATACATTAACATTGTGTATATGCTATTTAGAGTCAATAAATGCCAATATGGCTGGTATTTATCTTCAAAGCATGAATAATATGAGAATATCTTACTTTAATCTATCTAATGTTAACGATTTATTTTCTTTTACATTTTATTTTTTCTTCCTACGTTCGATATCATGACAATCGAATGCAATTTAGATGAATGAAACTGTATTTAGTTAATATTATCAGTTATCGGTTACTTCATTTTATAAATACATATTTAAACTTCCAATTTAATTGCTAGTTTCATTTTATCAAGTTTCAGTTAAACATCATAGACTTGAAGCTTTTTTAAATGAACCAATTAAACTGATTCGTTTCCGTCACGTGACCACATGATGTGCGAATGGATAGTACTTACGTTCGCAAACTGAGCCTCGAACTGCAACATGTCCTCGGAATCCTGCAAAGACTCTTGGTTTCCTTGGGTAAGCAACAGGACGCTTTCCCGAAGGAGACGTCGGTAGGATCTAAGGTAGCGGACGTAATCTGGATGGCTGGCATTGAGGTAGTATGCGGTCTCAATGGCTGGCTGTCCCTTGTAAAACTGCCTCCGATGGTAGATAAATTAAGGCATCGGATTGTATTAAAATATAATCCACTTTGAAGCGAATAGTGTATGAACAGTGAAAATCTGTTGCACGAAACTAGTAAAAAGTTGAAATGATTTCTGAAAGATTTAAGTCAAAATTTTCTTTACTGCTGAATTTTATTTGAATACATACAAAATGCATCATCTCTCTAAGCTACAAAAGTTTTTAAGTTTGTAATCCGCAAACTCTCTTCTCCTTGTTCCAGAGTCTGAATATTTTGCGAACTTTTAATTAAGACGGCGGATTTAGCGTGCGAAGTCTTGAAAATGTTGAGTGACCCGAATATAATAGTAAGAGAGAATGTTTCAAGTTTCGCTCTTAACTGAAGTAACACTTACATTTCCTCACTTTTTGCTCTTTTTGATCTTAAATATCCCTTTAATCGAAAGCGAACCTTACTCGAGGTTTTTCTTTTAAGGCTCGTAAATTTTTTAATGGAAATATTATATTAAGTACTTCCTTTATTTCCCTCACACATAAGAAATGATTAATAAATAATGACTGAATGATAAAGGATGTATTCTATTACTTGAAACGATTTTCTCAACCAATTTTCAGAATACCTTTTCAAAACAATTCAATTTAGATGTGTTTTCAAACGTTTAATATTTGAATTAAAATAAATGAATATAGAAGAATGGGATTGTATCCTAGCCTTATAAAATATTATCTTATCCCTAACTCATCGTAACAAATTTTCTAGTTTTACATAGTTGAGAAAACGTTCATCTAGAGATACGTTTAATTAAAGAATTTTGAGAAGTTCGATGATGAAACTGATTGCGTCTCAGAATACGAGAATATTTGAGAATAATGGAATCGAATGTTTTCAGAATTTTTTCTTCAAGGGAGTGCAAATAAAGGAAATAACCTCCTTTGTTTTTATATTTTGAAAAGAGACACGATAAGAGCCTTTTGAGACTGTCAGGAAAGTTCCCGTCATCGAATCCTCTTTGAACTTTAAGATATTTATAATTAACAAAGCTGCGAATTCAACAGAAAATCTGGAAACCCGAACTTCTGAGTCAACGGGCGGTAGTTGACAACTCGATTATTTTGACTCTGTATAGTATATTAGTTGTGTACATTTTATCTGGTTACGATTGGGTAGGTCGTGATAAAATTGAGATTCCTTTCCCTTACCTGCAGAGTGTACTGCGATGCGTTCTTCTCGTCCGGCGTCACGTACACTTCGAAAAGCGTGTGCACCTGGTAGATTGCCAGTTCTCCGAGAAGAGTGTGCAGTCTGAAAGAAGATGGATCCCACGTAGAGCGGCGTAGGAGAGGCCACGGTCCGAGTTCGCCGTTCGATAGCACCGAGAATACTGGAAGGTCCTCGTAATGCTTATAATGGGATGTCCGAAAGTCTTATGTAAATGGCAAAGATTGTCCAAATTAACGTTGTGAATTCCCCTTCGAACAGATGTAGCTATCTATGCTAAGATCTAGAAGCACGGCAAATTTGATTTGCTTCTCTTGCTAAAGCAACAAAAATCATATGCTTCTAATTCATACTAAAAGTTGCCGGCAAAAGCAAAATAAATCTTCTACGTATGGCATGAGATGCATTGCTCCTAGTGTTACGTTTCTTGAAATGCAATATTCCTGTTTGAATTCGTTTGATCCCTCTTAAAGTAAATTTCAAATTTTGATATCAATAATCCAGTTATGGTTACGTTTGCAAACTGAATAATTTTACAGCAATGCCAATCGTGAAATAAAAAGAATATCTGTGTTAATCGGTTGCTCACCGAAAATATCCAATGTTGAAAGGCAAAACCAATTTTTCTGAACAAAATAGCCAAAGCGGTTAATACTTCAAGAGGTTGAGGTTTTTATTGACGAGAACAATGAATAATGCAGTCGCTATTGCATTCACCTGTTTCGTCTGAGGAGGTGAAGTCAATCCGTCCATTATGGAAATGGATGAAAAGAAGAAATGACCAATGAAATTATTAGAGCTGCAATTAATACAAATGCACAATCACAAAAAGAACTGCATTTAAATGTACCCATTCATAAAAATATGGACATCTACTCTCCTTACCCACACATCCTTCTTCGGTCTGAAAGATCAGGAATAATTTTGCTGCTGCATTTCACGATTTTGAATTCGTGTGTTTTATCGAAGTCCACGGACCGTGCGTGCTTTTTCCGTTTTCGCATACATCTCTTCCAAAGCAACCAAAATCACGCAATTCATCATTCGCCGTATACTCAGATCTTTTTTAACTCTCTTTTACTGAAATAAACGTTCACTGAGGCGAAGTATCCATTGGTTCGTGGCAATAATCTGAAGAATTTCATCGACTTCTAATTAATTAACCACTTGAAGATGAATTCTTACGAAATAAATGCGTTCTGAAGAAATTGATTGCAGAGGTTGAGGCATTTTTAAGCGCGAAAATTGAGCAGACATAGAGGATGATAGTATGGAAAATGATCACTATGAAACAGAAAAAAGTGTATCTCGGAAAAAATCTAAAGGAATGGTCTTTAAGCATGCAAGTATGTGCAAAAGCTAGTCAAAAGAAATGTACTATTATAAAACTACACTAACCCCAAAGGAAAAATCCCAATGGAAAAAGAAGCTTTCTTTCAGATAGTGTTATAAAATATCGATCTATTTTCTAAACGAAAGAGAAATGAAGCTACTCACTGCGGTCCATACATGAGGCGTAAAGTTTTCTTGCTTTCCTGATTGAAACATTCTCATCCTCAGAGGAAGGCTGGTCGATCAGTTCTGAAAATAGAAGTGTAACATTCACATCACTAATGAAAATGGTACTTTCTTTAATTATATGGCATCATTTCCACTTTCAATTTTCCCTTCATTACATTTTTGCGTGCTTTCTACTCATCGAATGCAGCGTGCAATGAACTTAAAGAGATCCAGTTAAGATCAAAAACAACTTTGACGAAAGTTTCCAGCTCAGCAAATGCAGTTTTATGAAATTTTTAAACTTGTACTGTGATATTAATTTGGTATTTTTGGTATGTTTTCCGATATAATTGCAAACTTTTCATGGTTCCTACTCTACTCTCCGAAGTTATTAGTATATATAAGTGAATATATTCTTTTGAACAGGATTTTGACTTAAGTTCTTCATCAAAGGGACGAAAAAATAAAAAATTGCGGCAAAGGTATAAGTAACTTATTGTTCCTCCTTTCTATTTTGGAGAACTACCGCGAAGTCAAAGCCGAGTTAGCAGAGAGTATCAAGAAAGATCATATTATCATTTTAACTAAATTATATAATAATAAATTATATATATATATATATAATATTAATAAATCATATAATATTACTGAATTTTCTATTGAATATGTATATACTAATATAATGTCATTATATAGAAAAATTAATTTACAGGTTACTTTAGAGGATAAGGCTCCAAAAATTTTCAATGATTTAAAATTAAGAGAGTTATTTCTTTTAGATTTATCACTACATTCAAGGAAAACTATCATTGTAATGATAACTGAAGTCAAATCAAATTCACATCGAATATATTGGGGAAAGTAAGGACATAATTTTCATACAATAAATATGGCAAAATTTTTTATGTCGAGCTGTAAAAATTTACGACAGTCATAAATTGCAAAGGTGAAATTAATGAAACAAAAATTATTAATACCTCCTGTCGAAAACACTTTCATTTAAGCTCCATTAATTTACCATAAGCTGATAAGAAAGAAGAGATTTATTCGTAAAATGAGTATTGACTTAGCGCTTTTAAGGAAATAATGGAACTTGTGGATAATAATTTACAATTTCCCGGAGCGAAGATATTGATTCGTGAACTTTTGGTGGCTTCATTTATGAAGTGATATTGGATGAATTACGGTTAAAAATTTCCAATATGTGAGTCCACCATATAACTCAGCTCAAAAGAGGCTATCGATGTTGATATACTTCCGAGGATTAACTCCACGCTGTTTCAAAGGCGGAGGTGTCTGTCTATAATACCATGATACCGTGTGATTGTCCATTCAATCTGGTTTGATCCAAAACATTTACGATGAAATGAAATATTTAAAAAAATGATATTAATAACACTTTTTAAGGCTCTACGTACGAAGCTAAATTCAAATATGATATATTAACTTATTTCGGAAGGAAAACTACGTACGGAACATGAAACTAGTGAAGCTGTTGAAATATTAATTTCAAAATAAACGAAGGAAAGATAAATTTATCAATGAAAACATTTTAGTGACACTAGAGAATTAATACAATCTAAGCTGATTCTTTATGTTTAAAAATAAAAAAAAGATCGAAAAGTGCATTGAACGTCAGCAAACTTTCGTGGTCATGCAATTGAAAAACTAACTATGAAAGCACGGCCGTGTCCTTCTTTTATCTATCCTCTTAAAACCTTTAAAAGTTTGAATTTCACACTGCTTCACCAGCGCTTAGTGTACTTCAATGCTTTCTATCATCGTATTTGTAGAGAGTCTCTGGACACATTGTACTTACTCTTGATGACGGCCAATATCTCCTCTTGCATTTCCTGCAGCATGGATCGGTGGAAGCTATCGTCCGGCACCTCTTGGCTCCTCAGGTAGTTACCGCAGCTGAACTGATAGAAGTCGGAGCAAGGGTCGGCCGTCGGGTCGAGTCTTTGCAGAAGTCTGGCGCTAGCAAGAACGCAAGCGGGGCGATCGCACGGTCTTGCCTCGGTCTGCGGCTTCGGGGAAAGCGTAGGCGGAACAACACGCTCCCCTCTAATTCCTAACCTCAGCCCTAAGCCATTTTCCTCGAATATATCTACTGGGAGAGACAGTGATACCGATCAAGAACCTCCTTGAGTGCAAGTTTCCTTTTTATTGTTATTTATTCGTAAAGTATTGTTATTTATTCGTAAAGTCTATTAACCACCAACCCCAAAGAAAGGCATTTTAAGATAATATTGTTGGAAAATGTGAAACATTTACCCGATTGAGCTTTAGTAACGAGAGATTATTGGAAAAATTAAATTATTACCTCTCTTCATACCAGAAGCAATGAATGATAACGGAAAATTTGAGCCGAATAATTATGAGGAAAGACAATAATTGAAAATATCGCCAATGACATGGATTTTCTTCTCTTCTGTCAAATGTTAAGGTAAAGAATAAATTTATAAAGATCGAAAGGTAATATAAATTGGAAAATTTTAGTTAGCTTTACTGCGGATAATGTTATAGGCGTAAACTGGAATGATCTCTCTGAAATCACATTTGTGGGAACGGTTCTTCTGAAGGAAACGATTTGAAAAAAATTAGATCATTGATAAAATGTATGAATTTAGATCAATGATAAATTTAATAGCTAAATTATACATTTAATAATTCCTATTCAGTATCTCAAAAGGCAGAAATAGTTGATGGTGGAATAAAGATGAGGTCATTGAATGATGTTACCGGATTTAAATTTCAAAAGTGGAAACTTCGGAGTGGTATTCCTTAATAAAATGACATCACATTCCTAGTAGTGACGTTGATGCTTCATTTTTATGGAAATATTCAATTTTACATCCTCACATTATCCCTAAAATGCCATTTTCTCTTTAGAGATGGTCTTTTAATTTAAATTGTTTAATTTTAATTGTCTTTCCAAGTTTATCTCTCAAGTTTTCCTTGAGGAAAATTAATGATGCTAGAGAGTCTCACGTACTCTTGATTTGGAGGGATGAGTTAGAGGAGCTAAGGGATTTCAAACTTTAATAAAAGGATTCTGTGAAAACCTATTCGACCGAAAGTTACATAAACAAAATGCTTTTCAGAAAACCTTACTTTTTATTTAAGCATGAAAAGGATACATTATTCTGCCGTCGATTATTCTTCCAGCGCAACAGTTTTGCAAGTCAAGGTTCGTGGAAAACTTAAAGCGAAATAACGCCACGTTTGTAAGTCCCACGGCTGTCCATGTTTTCATTACAAAGAAAGGCTCTCCCCGTTGAGAATCCCTTAAGGAAACCTTTCTGGCTTAGATTAATGGCTTCTTCATTAACTAAGAGGCGCGTTACGCAGCTCTCTCTACAGTGTCTCCGCTCTTTTGTCACAGATTATGGCCTCTGATCATACGTTGACAGTTTCCGTCTTTTTCCACGAACGCAGCTGTTCTCCCAAATCTTAGCATATTTCCCTTTTCCCCTTTAGCTGAAGAGGGCGCCAGCGAAGGCCGTGCGAATTCATTAATTTTAAGCCCTGTACACTTCTAGCGCTCGCCTAATGCAGGAGACTGGCGAACGCTCACGTATTCATTAAATGAAACTACGTACTTTCTTCTTCATCGCGGAGGCTTCATTCATACGAACGCCAACGGCAGGGAAAACGTTCTTTTGTATCGATTGTGTGCTCCCCAAATAGAATTAGTTCATGAAACAGCGTACTTACGACGGATAGATAAACGACCCAGCAAAACTTTGTTCAATTTCCTATTTTGCCCATTCTGTACGTATTTGCGTACAATCGAAACATTACATATGAAATAAAATTAATATCTTTTAGAAATAAATTAAATATTTTAAGTTAACTTTTCGTAAATAATAACCGGTTATTTTTGCATAAATTACGTTTTTAGTTTGGAATTACCTATTTTTATGAGACTATACGAAGTGAAAAATTAAATTTAAACTATTTTCTTTTGATATAATTGTACTTTAATTAATATACATCCAGAAATTCGTGAATATTTCCAAGTAAGGATATTTGAGAATTATTTAAGTTACCAGCATACGCATACCTCGAATCGGACTGTATCCTAGCGCGTCTGGAAACAGGGATCGTTAGCGTGGATTTACCCTTGAAAGCGTTATCGAAAAGTCAGTTTATTTTACGACGTCACAAATCATGAAAGCACTTTCGTCGAGATTCCTCTTTATGAGCACTTAAGGCATAAGTCAGCTCAAGTTGATCGATGTTGAGTTCTGCTATTTTCCTTTCCTGATTGAAAACATTGCTCACAAATAATATCTCGTATCTCATATTATACACGATGGATAGAAGCACTCAACTTCTATCATTGAAATAGATCGATCTTATCGTTTAATAATTAGTTGGAAATAGTTGAATTATACGCAGTTAGTTTAAGTTTCTCCAAATTTGTTTCTGTATAGTTTGAAACTGATGACTGTTACTTGCCGAAAGATTGTTCCACTCGACCTTATGTGTTAAAACAATACTCGAGAATCATTCTGTTTAACATTTACATACATAAATTTAGAATCGAAATATTTAAAGGTTCTTTTCGCGATGCACTTATGTTCGTATATCTTCGAACTCTCATTTTATTTTTACTCTCTTTCGATTGAGTTGATCGACGCATTTGCCAGAAGCTTCAGCCGGAGGATGACCGTTTTTTGGGAACATTAGCGTGCTCTATCTTTTTAGAGTTTTTGGATTGGTTTCACCATTAATTAGAAGAGGCAACTTCGAACGCGTCGAAAGCTTATCTCTTGAAGTCTTCACAGGCACAGAGGAATGCTAGAGTAGGGTAAACAGCGGAAGTACACTCACCGAATGCGATAAAAAATATGACAGAGAAGGCGACCAGAGCCAATGTGGAGGCTGCGCACAGTAAAAGGTGAGTGGTGGTTGTTCTGGGCCGACAAATCCCAGCAGCTGCCTCCATGGCCTCGACTGCACTTTGCGCGCCCTCGCCCTCAGCCCCCCGCCATCCGCCCTTTCCTATTATCGGCTCCCTGCAAATTGTTTTACAGAAAGCGAAAGATAAATTTAATTTCTCCGCACACAATATGCGCACCAAATACCGTAATTCAACTCGAGTGTTTGGTGCATGGGAAGAATGAAATTCAGAATTGACCGTGAATGCATGCCCCTAATTTCACTCCGGGCACTCATTTGTCCCGTTAATGTGAGCGGACGTCTAGTTCATTACTAGTAATCGTTTATTTTACAGAAACTCTTCATATCTGAATGGAACATTTAGGGTTAGGAAATGGGTTCAGCTATTCTTTTACACTTTAAAACCGATTGTTTTTCGATAGCTGTATTGTTTTTGGGCATGAATTATCTTAGATATTTACTCCTTGACCCCTAGGACATTCGCTCATTACGGACAACGTAAAAAATATAATTTGAATAAAGAAAATTTCTGATTATGCTGTAAAATTGAATTATTTTTTTAATAATTGAAAATTTAAATTCACTTTATTTTCAAGAAATTATAAATATTAATTAGATATAAATTATTTTAAAATTTAATTTGATTATAATTTCCTCCTGTGGATAAAGCCAGATTTAGTCTTTATTTTTTCAATCATGAATAAGTTCCAGCACTTGCCGCAAGACGTGATCAATAAGAATATAAGTGTAATTCTGATATTCCGAATCAGAACAATCATGAAACCGACGACTGCAGACTGCATTATAGAAAAAATTGATTCAAAAACAAGGAATGAATCAAGATTATGGAAAAATTGAACCATTGGGACAACAATTATTTATCTTTAGTATAGCCCAAACTTAAAATAAAGATTTCTAAAAATATCAATGATTTACAAGATGTAATACTTTTATCGGGTAATAGTATATATTGAAAATATTTATCAAAAATGAAGAGATATTTGTACGGTTTTGCAAAGTAATGAAGAAGCAATAATAAAATTTTTTAGATGAAGACACAATGCAAATTTCCGTTAATCTTCGCCAATTGAAGAGCTTAAAGCTCAATAGCAAACGGAATTTGATTAAAGAACTATGATACATTAAATATCCTTGACAATGTGTATGGTCATCCAATTGTTTAACTTTATCTTTCTTGTTCTATAAATAACAATGAAGAAGGATACATCTATCGAGAGACGCTTAATCTAGATATTTGGTCCGTTCTCTGATATTGCATTGGAAGGATCTTAACGGACAGTTTTATGAAATTTCTTCTCGTGGATCAAATAGGATCTGTACGGAGCAGACGAGGGAATGCTCATATGCACATTAACACGAGCAGTCGAACACACGCGCGGGCTTTAAATCTCCGGAATGAGTGATTCAATTGTTCGCTCGAGATGCCTCAATTCGTGCAGAATCGAGCTTCCGTCGTATCTCCGAGAAATGAAATAAAGGACAATTAAATTGCTTCCCCCAAATAATAAAACTGAGTGGAGGCAGAAACCGGATCAGCATAAACGTCATGATTCAAACTTCAAAGGGAGATTCAGCCTTTATCGATCATAATCATTTTATGATAAAGATGTTTGATCATTGATTTGAGTGGCAGACGGATTTCAGTTGAAATATACTCCCATTGTCAGTCAGTTGCGTGTACGGGTTTGTAATGACAAACATTATCAAAAATATATGTAAGTATTTATATCTTTTAACTGAAAGAAGCTAGTGTTCTATTTATAGATTTTTTTTGAAGAAGTCAATTTGTCAAATAGTTAATATAGCTTCTGGATTTGATTAGGAGAAGAAAATTAAAACTTTCTGGAAACACAAGCATATCGTACAAATAACTTTTGCGAAGAGTTATGATCTGTCAAGTGCCTTGGAAGAGAGGGACTAAAACTTCGGAAGAGTAGCCGAAGTTATGGTTCAAGAGCGTTAGAAGAAGAACGGGAAACAGCAAGATGCGAAACATTTTTCAGATCATTTCGTTCCATCAACTCCTAGAAGTATCTTTCTTTTTGTTCTGAAACTTTGTTTATGAATAACTCTATTCAAAGAACATAATCTACTTCGTGTTTTTCCATAAATGTCATTTTGGCACTTTTTCTTGCGTCGTTTTCCGCATTGTAACTCTAGTACCACTTCTAGTTTATTTCGAATTTTTACTATATGAATACGTAAACATTTCCATAACCTGCTCGTAAATTTTGTCGGAATATAAATGAGAAATAAGAGTTAAATTCCTAAATTCCCGCACGAATGCTGTGCAACCATAGAATAAATCGATGAGTTACAAAATGAAACTAGTAGAGGCTAGTTAGCTACTGCTGATAACATTTTGTGTTGAGAAGTAGGTCGTGGAAGACTCTTATCAGGATCACTTCCTATTGTTTGAAGCTTAATTGGAGCACTTAAAAAGTAACGAGTTACCATGATTTATAGATAAATTTAATGAAAGAGATAACGGAGAGTATACTTCATTTAAAAGTTGGCTACAATCATAGCAGCCTCTCATGCTCGTAAGTTTTGTTAATTTCGTTGCTAATGAACGAAATAATAAAAGCCCGTAAATTTAATAACTCTCATGGAAAATTTCCATTTCCCCTTTTGGTATGCATAGATGGGTGGATTACTATAACTAACAGAATATCTTCATTATTCATAAAATTTTAAAATTCAGAGCCCTATTTTTAGCTTCAACTTTCCCATAAGTTTTGCTTAAGATCTCAGAATTCCCGGAAGGTCTTTCAATTACCATTTACTTCTTCAAAGGAAGTCGTCTTTCCCGTTCCTTACCCTTTCATATGACTAAATAAGAGCGACGAAATAAATTCGACTGAAAGTTTTTGTCCCAAAATCTTCCTATATGTTTTTTGGCGGTGGAATCTATGACATTATGTAGCTGATGTGATTATATTTGTGGAAAATAAGCGACGGCCACGAAAAGAGAGGGAAAAAACTCCGAGGAAGATAAAATGGAACAATCGCGACGGCGAGTGGAAATGATATGAAAGAGATTTCTGAGAAGGGCGGGAGTGGAAAGGATGACGCGGACAAAGTAAAAAAGGGGGAGAGATTCACTACAATGGAAACAATTAGTTTTGGGAGGGGGCGTGCGTAGGAGTGGCGGTAGCCCGAGGCGGCTTTCGAAGGCCAACGTCTTCATTTAGACGCCATTGTGGAAACTTCGGAATGCAGAAAGTGCCCGCGAAAGGTTTGACATCGAGTTGACGCGAGCGTTTTGGAAGTGAAAGTGAGTGGAGCGCTATTCCCTTCGTTAAATATGAGAAACCGGGACCGTACAGATTGCGAATACTCTGTCAATTTTTATCGAGAAATTATATATCAGGTTATTTGGTAGATAAACGGTATATACCGATATTACATAAACACTCGATTTATACCGGTACTAAAAGAAAATATCGAAGCTTGGTAACTTACACAGGGTTTTTAATGATTAAGACCGGTTTCATTACCATGATGACATCTTCTGGTGTATTGTGCGTACCGTTTATCACCGGCTGAAGAAACTGGTCGTAATCATTAAAAACCCTCTGGAAATTACCAAATTTCGATTTTCTTTTAAAATGTCTTTCCACAAGTAAGGATTGATCAAATTAATTATATACGGTACCATTTAAACAATCGATATATCGATAAAATGCACACAATGAGTATTGTATATATATCGTCTTTATCATATCCCAATTATATTATATATAATCGATAACATCGATAAATAATTTCTCGATTAGCTTCCTAAGGAATATCTCGGGTTGTGGCTTTAGACGTTTTTTCCGTTATTGCAATAAAAAAGGAATCTTTTTCAAGTATTTAGGATAAAATAAACTGGTCTCAATTCCGATTAAAATAAGACGCTCAATATAATAGTTCTTTTCGGATTCGATGACAAACATCCTCCATTCAATTTTCATATTTGCAAAAAAGGTTTATTCCACAATTTTTGTTCAGAACTGTTCGGAAAGAATCCGTCTTTTGAATTATCAGAGTGAAATATCTCTCGGGCGTCTCATGGGTGAATGATCTGGAGCGCATTGCTTCTGGATATCCCTTGGTTACTCTCTTCGGACGATATCGGAGAAAATTCCTTCGGATATAAAATGTGCCAGCGTGATGATCCAACGATACGTCATGGAACTCATTCTTACGCGTTCCTTTCCATCCATAGATAAAAATCAATACGAAAGAAGAATGTAAAAATTCTAGTCAAAAAGGATTATGATTGTTATCGTAAATTCGGGTATTTAAAGCAGAAAGATCGAGAAAGATTTTAAAAGTTCCGAATCGAACATATAAATCGATGACATTTTTTTCGAAGTTTTTTTATCCATTCCTAAAATATTTTTTCTTAACTCAAACTTGTCATATTCCTTCGAAAACTAAAGCTTAAATTCCTATTCCGGATTAATTCAGATGGGAACACGATCTCCGTCGATGGGATCGTCATTGGGAAGTTTCTTTTCCTATCGCCGTTTGTTTAAGGCGTGGAGAGATGGTCTTTGGCAGAGCACGAATGGTATTCATTGAATCGCTTAGTAGAGAGTAAGAGTTCAATTCCAAGGGTCGCACTCATGCCAATGTTGCACGAGAGGTTAAGTGAGGGCATCGAACTGGACTCGTACTTGAAACGGAAAAAATACATCTTCCTTGGAGAAAACGAGGCAATGTCATAAAACGTTCATTTCTGCCCCAATTCTGGAAGCCACATGAAATCAATCTCATTTGAGTCTAACTCGAGATGTCTTTGTAGTAATTGGAATCAGGACCGCGGCATATCGGCATTATTTTATTACATTTGAAGGAAATGAGAAAAGAAACAACAACGTAATCAATTATTTACACAGAATAAAATCATGTTTATACTATTAATTCGTAATGATATTTTATCGCTTGTTTTATTACAACGTTACGAATCGTATTTTATGATCTGAATAAATATAAATGCGTTAAAAAAATCGGATGTAATAAGTTTATTTATGGAACAGCCCTCGATTCGCAAAACAATCCATGGATATGATACGACCTTGGCACTGAAACTTTGAAGCAATTCAGTTGTTTGTGAAATATGATGTGTAAAAATTCGATCTTTAATTAAATTCAACACGAGGAAATATAACCAACAGTTTTATTCGAAAGAGCAATGTGCAAAATTCATCCGTAGGGCTCCTATACGGAGACATGCACAAACGCAATCCTCCCGTGACAAAACGGTTGAGCGCTTTAACGCAAAAAAGTTCGATCGCTCCCGCGGGGGAAATTCGGCAAATTAGTCTCGGTGCGGATCTTCAACGAGTAACCGCTTTCGAGTCGTTTGCCTTTCGTAATTGCATCGGAGGGCAGTTTTTGACTCGGTCCCTCTGATTAGTTCTCAGTGAATGATTAATAACTCCGGCTTTGAGCGTTAGAGGGAGACTTGAGAAGGTTCCAAAGGAGATGCGTTTATTAAAGCAGACATGGTGATATCGGATCGATGGAAGGAACGCATGAAGCGGAACCCGGGAGAGCGGAGTGGTATATGGGTAATGTTATGGATCGATATTTGCTTGGAAGAAGAGTGAGTTAAAGAAGTGTCGTGGGATGACTCGGGATAGAGATTATGAGGAGAGCCTTTTTTTTAAAGGCTCCTTCGAGATGAATGGTTCTGCGGGAGGACCACCTCTCCAGAGAGGAATGCTTTTGATTCACACGTCCCGTGCCTTAAACTTGGAAAGCGCTTAATATTCCCAAACGAGATTTAGTTGTCGGGGGAGTCCTCCTTCGGATTTCTCTGGGGTTTTATCTCCCTTTTGGATGAAGAGTTCTTCCCCTATTCCTAATTTCGATTATATCTCCATCGAATAATCGATTCGTCCTGTGTAGCTCTGCCTTCCCTTGCTTAGTTGCTCCGCTGTAAGACAATTGGTATATCTTTATCCGCGAAGCGATCGTAAATTTATTTTCAATCGCAAAATTCAATTCTAGAAGTTACGCGAGTTTATTCCGCATTTGTCAGTACTGCATCATTATTATTTATACTCGTAGATCCTGAATTTCCTATGACGATGCCGTTCACGATCCTATCTCGCAACAGCTCACACGCCGATTTATATTGCACGAGTTTCTATGAAAATATTTGCAATTTCTAATATCTGTAAACTCTAAAAAGGTTCCCATCGGGAATTGAATCCTTAAACCGCAGTCTCCCTTCTTAATCTAAATAGTAATATTCATAATCTGAAATTTCATTTCATTCTGTCTGCGTTTTATTTATTTCAACTTCACGCAATATAAGATTCGTAAGATATATTCCACATAACAAGATTACTTATATACAAATAAAAACAAGAATTGCAAGATCTATTGTCGTTATTTCTATTTCACGTTACGCTTTATATTTGATAACTTTTCTTTCATTCGTTTCCCTCTAATTTATGAGGCTATAATGCGATATTATATCACGACAATTACTAGAGCCAAATAAAACAAATGTTTTGGGCCGCATACAATCGCACGGTTTAATAAATAAATAAATAGATCGTCGTTCGATAAACTCAAAAACACTATTTATAACCGTCATCAATTCTGTACAACTATTTTGAAACACAAAAATTACGAAACTGGATGTTAATAATCGCAGTTTTCTAAAGTTCACTGAATATATGTTTCAAATACGACAGAAAATGCCACTGCTCTCAAAAGCATCGCATCCAAAGGTACTCGTGGAAATGACGTGCATTATCACCTAAAAATTCTGCGTCTCATGGAGCGAATTTAACCGACAGCACCAGATATTCCGCAGACTAAGAGATGACATTTTCAATGGAGATGCACCTCATTCATAGCACAAGCATTCATATTCACTTTCGTCCTCGGAAATTTTCTTTAATGCCCTTGACATTGAAGCTTCGTGTACATCGCATTCCGATATGATGCAAACTCACTCAAGTAAATATATCCAAAGTGATCAGGCTGATGTATGCATACGCTGTCTCTAGATAAAGCCCGAGATAACCATACCAGGGATTCGTACTGGATTTCCTTATATAATAATAATATAATGACTATCCTTTAATTAAATAATGAAAAAAGAATAAAATAAGCACAAAAATTTGAATGTGTAATATTTCAGATTGTTCTAGGGCTCTAACTTATTATGCATTTTTCTATATCTTATGCATATAAATAAGTTGTATATAAAAATGAAACTTTAAATCCAAAATTAGAATTTTTGGAGAGCAAATTGTGTTTTTATAGCATTTTTAGTATGCTAATTTTATAACATATGGCATACGAGTAGAAAAAATTGGAATATTAAAAAAATTAATTTTTAAATTACCTGTAGAGGGTATATAAAAGTTGTGTGCCGATATTAGAATGAAGATCCTTCAAGAGAAGAATAGTAGTTTTACTTCGAGGAAGGGAAAACGCGAAATAAAAAAGGAAGAAGGATAATTCGCTTGAGTTTGTAATCATGAGAGTCATGGGAAAAATTTCCATTGAGATACGTACGAGAAAAGATAAAAACAAGAAAGTTCATTGCCTCTTATCTAATCCGGCCCTTATATTCGAAAGCTTTAGAGAGTTAGGAATTGGGGGTTTTTAACAATCGTAGATTAGATGAACGTAGAAAAGATTAAAAAGAATCGATAAAAATATAGAGGATGAATAAAATACTGTTAAAGTTCTGACGCTTGGGGAATTAGGTAAAAAGATCGCTCTAAAATTTCAATCCTAAAATCTAAAATGTATCACTGAGCCAACAATCATTTCCTTAGATTTCTAATACATGGATTGAAACTATTTAACAAAGAATGTATCATTTTTAAAAGGCAGATATTTTTGCTACGATTAATGCTATTTCCAATATCTTCCATGTTATTATGAAATTTTAAAGTGTAGGAAGTGTTAAGTACATATTCATAGCGGATATTGAAGTTACTTTCTTACAGTCTAAATCCATCAATTCTTGTTTTTGAGTAGTTTAAATTTGAATTGAGATACTCTTACTTTCATAATACCAATAAAATAACTCAGAAACACAATACAGATAATCAGGGCTGCACTTTATGAAAGTACAGCCCCCTTTGTGACGGAAACTTTCATTGGATTAATCAACTGATGGCGTAAAACGTAGTTAATTGAAAATGTGCAAATCACTCGACTGTTGACTTACCGATTGTTTGTTTTTGTGACAGTTTGTAATTGTATTGACTTACCGTCTCTCTTTGACTCGTCTTTGAAGTAGAGATAAAAAAAGATAACAATGATGCTCATATTAAATAATTAACTCCACCTTATTAGAGGTTACTGTCCAGAAAAGGGAAAAGGAAGTGAACGGTTTCGCGTCGGAAAACACTGCGGTCTTGCGGGTGAAATAATCTGCATTCATAGCCATAAAGAGGATAACTCAAAACATAGGGCTTGCAGTACGTAAGAGCATTGAATTCTATGAATTCATCGTGCTTTAATTTCGCATAGAAAGTGCTCGGAGACTTTAAAGGCTAGACGAGGGTATTGATTGCGATATAAAAGCATTATGAAGCTTTTAAAATATTAGAGTAAACAGTTGCACTGAACAGATTTAATTGGAAGTGTGGGATTACCCCGAGGGAGTGAAACTCGGGGCGTAACGGCACGATTCTCGCTTAAAAAATGCATTTGATCAATGTCACGTATTTGGTTTTATTCAGTTTGCTCATTAACAACTCACCGGAAAATGTTCGCAGGCGATTTATCTGTGGGGTGCAAGATAGATGTGCTTAAGCTGTTTGTTCCAATTCATGTCGACTGCGCTTATAATGCGTTTACTTTGTTTTATTAATCCTTTATTTTATAAAGATGACTGCATGGCTTGGTACCTTTTTCCTAAACCGAAAAGAACTTTTGAAGTTTAGTTTTGAGCAGGTTTTCTATCAGTTTTCTAAACTTATTTGATACGTATATTATTTTTAGTGATAGTTTTTAGCACACTTGGATAATAGCTGCGTTTTTTACAGCTCACTAAAGATCGTTTCAGACTAGTATTATGTATAGTAAATAGAATAGTAAATGTATTATGCCAAAAGTATTTAATTTATCTTTAATATTTCATACGTGTTTTCCATACATATCTATGTTTGCGTCAATTCCTTTAATCTCGTTATGACGGAAATTAACTGCAAAAAGGAGAGGAAGGATTATTTCCGAATTATTAAACAAAAATTCAAAAATATTCTTAGAAAACTTCAAACGAAGAATCGAACTCAAAATTGAATTCAAATCTCATTCGTGGAGTGCTACTCAGCAACACGTGTCGTATGCAGAGAGCAATAAAACGAACTTAAAAGTTTTGCTTTGATTAGTATTCGAGTTGGAAACGTATACCTTCTAAGATTGACAGATCGATTCGCTTCCCCGTTTTAATTCCGACAATTAGCCGTGCTCTAGCGAATCTCCGCAGGCATTTAGTTTCTGCTGTTAATAGGTAGAGACGGCAATCAATTGAGACTGTCACCTCAGCGCTCAGGGTGTGGATTAACGCCGCTTGGGACCACCTCCGCGAATGGAAATCTCAAAGAATGGCTCAGATTTACGGTAAAAGTTCGAGATTTTGTAAAATGATAAAGGGCTTTCAATATTTCTGTCTAAATAATCCAAGAAAGCTATTCTCTCTTGAAGAGAAAACGGGGTTTTTACGAGATTCAATAGAGCGATGTTTTTCATTTTTCTAATCGTGTTTATCCAACGGAGCTCATGAATAGCCAGGTAGAGATGGACTAGAAAAATTTCTCATTCTGCTCTGGAGTGTGCCACTTAACGGGCAACTGGCATTACCTATTGCCCCCTATCCGGTACACTCAAGTCCCTGAATCGATATACCCAAATGTTATGGAAATAAGTTTTAATTAGAGCAAACACTCTGCGAATGGAAGATTCGTGTTTAAATTCCGGCGGTGGCATTCTATTCATTCCTAGTCTTTTCGTAGTCTTGTACTGTATCGTTCAAAGTTATTTACTTCTACGAATGCCGCATTCAACATAAATAATCCGTAAATAAGACTATTCCATTCCTTTAATAATAAAATAATGAGTTTTTGAAAGTATTTTTTAAAACGTCATTACTCAAGATGAAATGCGAACCAAAATGAATCTGTAGTAGATTCATTCAATCTGAAATAGATTTCTGAGAAATGTAATCGCGAGAGTAACGATGCATTTAAAACGAGTTTAAATTTGTTTTTATTTAATTCAAAGGGTTAATCGCTTTCCAACCGAAAAGGGGAGAAAATCCCGCGAATAAATTAGATTTGGGAGCTTATTTAAATATTCACGCGCTGAAATAATTGCATCGGCGAAGGTGAATTTAACCTTTAATTTCTGCGTTGAAGTTAGCGCGGGATGAAAAAATATCCGTGCATTCGACGAGCTGCCTTATTTTATTCTCACCGCGTTTTCGTTTTATAATCCGCGAGTTTTATTAAAAATTTCGAATTACGGGGACTCCGCATTATTATCAAATATTTCTCTCGGATTTCGCATCGCCCGAGTTCTACCGCATTACCAACCCTCTAGTACCTTCATTGATATTGATAGCTCTACAACGACCAGGGAATGTTTAGCTTCCACCAAGTGACGTCACGGCCCGGTGAGAGACATCCATTAATCCATGTGGGATTGGCCGACTTGCGAAAGCTTATCCGAGGAAAACATCGAACGAGTGAAAAGGCAGAAAGTTAATTCCCTGAGTTCCGCAAGGGACGAGTTTAGGGCATGAATTTTCATCCGTACAAACTAACGCGCACGATTATTTAGACTCTGCACCCAGGTCATTCCATTGACACAAATGAAATTTATTACAATTGTCCCCATGGAAGAATATAGCACAGTATGTTCCGATTGACTATTGGCTGTTTATAAACTCATTATAAAAGTCATATAAAAGTCATTCACGTTCAATACAATACGTAGTGGTGTGAGTGGAGTGGGTATTTGTTGAAATTTGAAAATTTGTTGATTAAATTTGGGATTGGGAGCGTAATTTGTCGCTAGAGTACCTCTAAAATCTTGGTGAAAGAATAAATTATTACCTTCTAAATATCTCCGAAAGAAATGCTTTTCCTCAAAAACGATCACGGTTGAATTGAGCACTTATTTTGTGATTTGGATCGAAATATTCTCTCCATAATCCGTGGATGAACCCTACCTTTTCCACATTGACGTAAGAAGGAACGCAACGCCGCATCAAACCCTGTGTTGGTTGCGCATACGTATTTCCAGGTGCGGGGTACACGTGGAAGGGGTGTGCAGTAGAGTGGCAGCAGTGGATTGGAAACAGTCATCTGGACCGATGACGAAAGACTCGTATGAATACCAATGGCCCTCGTGCTTGAGCGAATTCCGAAACGCCGAGGCATAGCGTTAAACGTTCACTTTCTGCTAATTGTCCATGAATCTCTGAAACCCATCCCCCGCTGCGAAGTTCGCCCGAGTGTTCTTAATGATAATAACTGCGTCACGAGTACGCGACTTACAAAATCTGGGGTTGAATTTGCGGTTGGCGTAGATTCTCTCTCGCTGACCTAGCAGTGCACCGGATTCCGGAAGGTGTCCGAATTAAACTTACCGAATCTAGTTCATGAAACCCATTTATAGACGGTGTTTGAGTCGATCGTTGAACACGTGTGACCAACAATCAATGAGTCTGGCTGGCCCGGAACCTGAAGGAACTGTTGCGTCACGAATTTTTCTCCCTCACGATTACAAATACGATGTACGTAAGAAATGTGGGAATGTCAGTCCGATAATATCAAAGGTGCTAAAACATACTCATTGTACATATTGTATTTATCAGGGAACGGATAATGGTAAGCAATTTACCTAATTTATCATCAAGTTGATCGATATGTTTGTGTATCTTCAAATTAATAAAATGATTTCAATTCGTTGCTGAGTAATCGTGTTACCAAAAAAATACGACACATTTTGGAATCATTGACAATAATGATGTTCTAGTCGAAAAATAGAGAAATGAGTAATTTCCTCAATAATTATAGTGATTTATTCGATAACTAATTATCATTACACGGTTAATCATTGCTAAATGAAATATAGATACAAATGAAATACTACCCTACCGAATTAATACGTAATCTTCAATTAGTTGGAATAATAAGAGCTTCATAGAATTCAATGGGCAGTTAATTACAAAATTAGATGCAAATTTCCAGTAATATTGACATATGAAAAAGGTGTAAATCGTATGAATGGATGAAATTAAGCGGGAAGTATTATGAATGGTATGGTTAATAAAAATATTCTACCCTCTTATTTGAATAATTGTTTTGATGCAAATTATATTATGAGAATGGTATTAATATGGTGATGAAGTACTGATAAATATTTCAATAGAATTACATCCACTTGGGATCTGGGAATCATAGATCAATTTGAATAGAAATTTTTACCTAGGAAATTAGAATTCTTTTAGCAAAGATACTTCACTTTAATGGGCTTTGGATTCTCTTGAAAGCAATTCAATTAAGCGAAAATTGTACGCTGTTGTTTATTTTGCCATTTCCACGGGAAGTATAGTAGTAGGGAGATTTAACCCGAGGCTTACCTTATGAAATGATTAAACTGTATTTTCGGAGGAACTGCGTTTTACTTTGATGAGCAATAGAAGAACAAATTACATCCGCTGCGACAAGGGTTTTCCTAATTCCAGGAAGCTATTCAATCAAATTTAATATCGTAAATGAGTCTTCTTAATCGGATTTTACTGTTACAACTCCTAAAGGTAAAGCTCATTTCATGAGTGGAATCCGAAAGGATTTTCTAATAATTCCCTTTTACACAAATCGTGTCTCGCATATTTCGAATATGAATTTGGCTTAAATTCTTCACCGCTCCGCAAACTGAAAGCTTTATGATATAATCCGGCTTTTACCAATTTCCGATCGATTTCCTTGAAATACGCCTAATATCTGTTGAAATAGGAGCTGTTTGCCAAAAGGTTAAACTTACATTTTTGAAGCCGCTCTCAAGTTGCATCTCGAGTGTTTTCGATTGAAAATTAATACCTTTTTTGCGAGTTTATCATCGTAAGAGAAAAAAAAACAGTAAATGAACTTGCTCATTCACAGAACTAAATGATGGGTGTGAGAATTTAAAAAGGAGAACTAATATACTCTATATCGCTTAACAATATTAATTTCTATCATAAAGGGAATCGGGAAACCTCTTCAATAATTGGTTGAAGATTTTTAATGTAAAATAATGTTCGAGAGACTATACGTGTTTCCAGAAGTTTATTCGCTATATATCGTATTTAAAGGCTTTAACGATAAACTCAATACCAATTACTACCTAGATATTTGGAGAATTTTAATTTTAGCTTATAAAAATTTAGGAAGTAAATATATTACTATAATATTTTATTGTTAACAAACTACAGTCAAAAGTTCGCATGAGGAAAGGAATTAAAATATAGTTTCCAATTATTTATACTTTTGCATCGAACATTTTGTTATATTCGCATCACTTATGAGCCTCCGTAGTATAACAGTCGTTTAAACAATCACTCGGGAAAAAACTTTTGTATTTCGTTAGTGAAACACCTAATGCGTTAGGACATTCTCCGTTGAAGGATATTAGAGTTTTGATTGGCAGTTGGTTTCTTAGAAAAAGGGAAAAGGTTTGCTGAATAATGAAGAGGCGGGGATTGGTTTGGTATCAATGAAGCGGCAATGGAGTCGATTCACTGTAATCCATCGTTAAACGTCGCCGCAGGAATCCACCTCAAAGCGTTTCCACATCATGAGTTCCTCTTTTACGCTTTGTGGTCTGAGGTGCAAAATTAAGTTGTTATTGTAGCCAAGTTTGGTCTAGAACCTCAGAAAGAAAGATCGCAGCACATTTTGGATTATTCATCAAATACTCAAGAACTTCATACGGCTTTGAATTCATAGATGAAGGAGAATAATTCATTATTTCCTAGAGAAGGGATAATTTATCTCCATCTCCGATTATAGAGGAGAGGGAATGGAAATTGTCTGTACAGAAATCCTGATTCACATGAATGTAACCTTTGGAGAAAAGGTATTAAAGGTTATTCATGAACAAACCTAATCAAAACTTCATTATTGAATTAAAGTACATTAAAATAAATGTGATTATAGTGGTGAATGTGATGAATGCCGCATGGTCTCAATTTCCAGAGGTTTCGAACATCATCAAAGAGTCCTTACTAACACCATCATCAAAGGCATTCACGGCCCTTTGAGTGAATTATATCCAGTTGTAAGACTTGCGTATCATAGGTTATCTAATTTACCCGAAGGAAGGTTTTTAATCCAATAAAAGCCGCATTAAAGTTTAACTTTGCCTCCAAAACGGTTGACAGACTTCAGCTGAAAGACGTATCTATCAAACGTTTTTCCTTTAAAAAGGCTAATTAATTGATTTAGCTTATGACTAGGTGGTCACGAGACCTAAAAGGAAGATTTTTGAAAAATGACTGTTTGGCAGATATCCCATTATATTTAAATCCTTAGATGAATATTACATAACTAAATCATATTCAGTTTTTGAAGGAAATGAATGTAGAAATTATTACTTCATAATTTACGATTGAAATATAATTACCTGTTAAATTATTTATTAATATTAATAATATAATTAAAACAAATATAAAAATCTTGTTTAGGAATTCCAGATTTTTCAGTGCCTATGGTTTAACATTTCATCTTTTGGTTTTCTATCAGTAAATTAAAAGTATCATTGTACAAGTAAAACACTTAGGTAAGAATTTTGAAATTTTAATTAAATTACAAGTGAAAATATATGTATATGTTAATTTATTTAAGGATTATACATTTATACGGAAATAAGAAAAAAATCCTCAAAATATTAGAGAATTTTCGAACACGATGATTTGTATTATAGCTTTATATACAAAAATATGTTATATTATTATTGTTATATATTATATATATGTCACATAATTATTTTTATATAAAGTAGAGTTACAATTACCACATGCGTCCATTCAACGAAAGTTGATGGTGAAAATAGAAAGTAGTTCCCTTAATTAATGGACTTCCAATTTTGGGTACGATATGCATCAGCCAATAAAAAAAATGTACTATTTTAAGTTATTTACAACGTTTATTAAGCTAGAGCAAAGTTTTTCTAGCACTTGGATGCCGCATTGTATAAATACGCCAGTTTCTTTTTTCGACTCAACTCAGTCCAAGTAGGGATTGAATTCGTATATTTTGTTACCTTCATAGTTCTTAGAAGTTTCGCTGATTTAAACTAGCCAAGATGAGATCTCGAAAAGGGCCTTCGAGTTACATTTTATGCTGAGTTCAAACTAGCCTTGTAACATACGAGATAGGGATCGTCACCGAGTGACAGTGAAATTCTAGCCTTTAAAATGGTAAGATCGCTTCGGGAGAAAGGCTCCTTAAAGGATGCATCGTGGAGATGAATGATACGGAAAGCTCTCTTTGCAAGGCACAGTCCGGGAATCTATACGCCCTTGGATAGGTGCCAACTCGGGCAGTGTGAGCGGCTAAGTGGCGATTTTATTGAAATATTTTATAATGCTCGCGAAGAAATCACGTACGATATTGATTAAATCGAGTCTGAAAATTCAGGGATTTTTTAATCCGTAATGTATTCGTCTGCGTTGGAACTGAAAAGTTGCAGAAGAAGCAGTAATATCACGATGGCTTATGATAAAAGGGTCCGGTAAGAGATTCGCAAAAATCTTTCGGAGCTAATTAAATCTTCAGGATGGATGTTTTCAATGCAAATGGTTACTTATTTTGAAGTGAGGGACCCTATTAAATCTCAAGTGCTAAGATTCCACTTCAGAAACGAAACGGAAGGGTTTTTGAGGTATCGTGCAAATAATACACGGAGAGAAAACTTCGATGGCACTGTAGAGTTTCATGAACTACGGAAGGAAAGACTGAAAACGCAATCACTCGTCCTATTTCAATAAAAGAGATCTCAAAAATCCCCGAAAGAATTTTTTTCGAACTGTATTCCATCTTTAATAAATGATAAATCATATTTTATACACGCATACTTAAAGCAATCAACTAAACCAAAAATAGAGCAAGGGGTTTTAAAAACTTCGTGTGAATCCATGCTTTATTTTTGTGTTATTAATTATCTCCACCCATATTGAACTAGTCAAGTACTAGTGCTGAGTTTTTATTACCAGTACTCCACTAGTTAAGGAATATACATATACAATACGGTTTTCTGAAAGACATTTCTCGATGATTTCTTGGAAAAATAGTTTGATTCTTTACTGATTCGAACTATTTTTAGCCCATATTAGAGATTCTTTAAGTGATTGGATAAATGAAAAACAACTAAGAATACACAGTATATTTTATACGTACTAGAACAAATAAAACAATAGATATGTATTATATTAATATCTGCTGAAAGAAGTATTTCGGGTACAATATGCTGATTTATTCACTTGGTTGTTATTCATGCAACGAAGTTTATTAGTCCTTGTAAACTTAAGACCTCAATAGACTCTCAAACATCAAACATAGGAAAATCAAAGAGGAATCAAACAGGATGAAAAAATAATGAAATCGCTTTAACGGATCTCAACCTATTGAAAAATTACTAGTTTTGTATCCTACGGAATGGGAAGATATACCATTGAATTTTACGTGCTTCATTTCCTAGCTCTTTACCCCTTCTTTGTGAAGTTTATAATCAAACGAATCAATTCACTTCAAAAGAATATTTTATTTTTATTCAACGAGGAATATAAACCTCTTAAGAAGAGCCTATTAATCAATCAATTTAAAGCAATTTTTATATTTCGTTTAATATCTAGTTGTAGAAAATTTATGTCTTTTAGTTTAAATTTAAGATGCTTTTTATCTTATTGTTATTTACGCTATTTTTATTATGTGTTTGAGTTTATCGTAAAAAGATTTAATTGTAATTCAAGAATGATTTGTCTGTAGAAGATTTAAGTTGAAAGTCACTCTTTTGTTTGTAATGATAATTGCAAAAACAATAATTTTTGATTAAAATACAGTGTAAGATACATAGATTAAAATTTGCCTGAAATAGTCGGATATTCTAATGGTCTAAGAAAAATTTTCAGTAGAAAAATATTTGAGATTTAAAATGAAAATTTTATTCCGGCCACAGCATAAATTTTAATAACTAGTCTTATAATAGATTCAAATTAATGGATTTTGTGTATTAGAAATCGATAATTTATCCGAAAACAATCATATAAGTCCCTTTTACATTTCGTAATTCTTTAAAATCAGTATTATCCCTCCGTAAAGATATAATAATTTTCTTTGGGATTGGGATATGTGAGGTTATCACAGGAACAGCTAGAATAAGCTCGAATATCTAAAGTTAGGAAATGTTCGCTATAAAATGGAACACTTGAAAAATTGAACGGCCGCGAAAGTCTTGCAGCGCTTCGTAGGGAAATCTCGAGGATTTGGGAAACGAGCAGTTAAAACTTTTTTGGACGTGCAGCTTACACTTGATGTAGTATAAGAGGGGAATTTCCTGGGTGGATGAAATAAGCTACTAAATTGGCCTCGGACCGTGAGGTCTATCAGAAACGATAAAAACTGTGCACATTGGGGAAATATTTTTCTAAGCTGAGGTATAAATGTTGACCTTTCATGAGTATTTTATTTCCTTTTACAAACTTTATAAACTCATTAAGTGTTTATGCGTTGGGCTCAACATTTGATAACTCAGCATTTAATAAAATATTTTGCTTGCGTTTTGTGGATGAAAGTCTTCTTATAGTGCTAGAAAACGTCAATGTTCGGCTCTTTTGAGATATATATTCTCTTTTCTTGTAAACTCAGCAAAAAATAGGAAGTTACAAAATAATTTACAATCACAATATTCTTTTAGAGATTTCCAAATTTTTAATGAAAATATCCTGAATTTTAAAGAATATAATAATTTTTAGCTGCATTGAGCATCTGAATTCAGTATTCAGATTTTTAAAAGTTAAATGTAAAAGAAGTCCGTATTGTACTAGAAACTAGATCACGGATAAGTTTGAACCGTATAGAGAAAATTTTCTTATGTCAAACAATATTCATCTGGTATCTTTTTTGAGAATCTTTTGTCGAGATTTGGAAAACATTATCCATCTAATAAAAGCGTATTGAAAGATAATGGTGAATAGGATACCAACAAATTAGAGGCGATTCGATGAAGATAATAATAGTAGGTTCATTGGCATCTTATAAACTCTGATATCGAAAGAGCAAAAGTAACAAATGATTTCCTTACACCTTACATGATTTCTCTGCATCAAATTATGCATATCCTTTATGAGCTTTCCAAGAAATTAATTCCGGAATGTAACTGCGCAATTACGCCGTCAGAGAAGCATTTTCGGGCGTAAGAAATCGCAAACGGATTTGAAATCAGTGACCACCAAGAGTTTGCAATGACTGATTACTTCAAGCTTCTTGATAGAAGAATTTGTCGACCTTCAGTTGATGATCCTTTCTTCTGGTTACATGTTACATCTAAAAGGATGAGAGAAGAAACCCAGAAGAGGAGATATCTTGTATAGTACAGAGAGAAACAGTATTCGATGGAGTGACGAATAGTGGTGAGTCCAATGCGAAAGGTGTCCTTGAATGTCCAAACCGTGGACCTTAACTATCTTTACGACTCCTGTATGACAAGTTCCAATGATAGAAAAGTGGCGGTGAAACGATAAAGATTTATGTCCCAAGCCTAGAAACGTATATTGTATTTTGCATAGCCCACCATCCTCGTATGGACTTCGAATACACATATGATAGATTTGAGTTATTGGAATGGTTTGCTTTTGCAAAAACTACATCTATTTAATTAGTGAGAATGGTCAATATTCGTTATGCTATTCATAAAAATTAATGTCTATCAGGGGAAATAATGAACTCTCCAAATAAGAAAGATTTTCATTTGAATATTCGTTTGCGCTAAACGCTAAAAAATCAAAAACAAGGAAATACTTCTTTGAAAATTTCTTTTTCCCATGTAAAAATATCCTAAGTTAAACTGTAATTTTACGTTAAATTATATCGTATGAAATATACGTCTCCCAGGTTGAGAAAAGGCGACATGGTGAGGTTAATTAATTAAGAAATGAGAAAATGGAACTTCTAGGAGAGATTTACATACATTAATTACGCCTTTAATTACTAGGAATGCAATACAAAGTCACTCGACATTAGCAATATTGTCACTAGTATACGTTAACCCGCGAGCACTTTCACTGAAGTCGAGTAAAAGGCATGTCAACGGCAAAGCTATCAGGATCTCTCTCTTCAAATTTCGCGAAACTTTTACGGTAAATACTTTTTGTGATTTGAGAACTGTTCAAGTTAAAGAAATATTCTTGTAGCATTAATAATACTGAAGAATAGATTGAACAGGAGTTACGTCAAACAATAAAGCTATTCCGACAATACGAAAGAACGCCCCTTTACACCCTCGAAGATCCGATCAAGAAACATTAAAAAAAACTTTCTCACCTGGCCGCAAGACTGAACTGCTCCTCGTTGTTGGCATCTGGGGATCGAGGTTCGACCTGCTCCAGCAACTCCACCCTCGAGTTCTGGCTGTGGACGATGGAGTGTCCGTCGACCCTTCCGTGGTGCGACACCGCGCTCGTCCCTCCGCCGCCTGCAGACGCTCCCCCGCGGCCAACCAGTGCAACCGTGGGCATCCTCCTTCCGGTATCGAAGCGCGGCCAACCCCACCTTCTCTTCCACCTGAAGAAGGTCGCAGGCACATCCGCGTTCTCGGACCTGTTCGCCGTCGGGTCGCCGTCCATCCTCAGAGACGATTCAAAGACGGACGAAAGACGCGTCGCTCATTCCGGAGGGGATCTGAGGGGGCGAGAGATCTGCACGGAGGATCCGTCGAGGGCAAGAAGCGCGCCGGCCATCCAGATTTCCCCCGCTCGGCCGGAAGGTTCAACAGGTAGCGGTAGGGCGAGCTTCCGCTGCTCCTGTGATCTCTCTACGGCTCGCGCACATAGGAGTCGGTGCGAAAATCGATCCGGCGCCGTTGAAGCCTCCGCGCCTCTCTGCTCGCTCTCGCATCCATAGACGGACGCCGTCGACGGATGCGTCCCCGTCCGGCGCACTCTCCCCGCGGGGATCCCGCCGCGCCTGCGCGGAGCCCCTGGACCACACGCGGGACACACGCGAGACACAGGAGAGCCAATGCGAACTCCTCCGGAGAAATGTCCCTCTCGAGGGATGGATGAGGCCGTCGAGTTACAAGAGCGGCCATGGAATGAGAGGAAAATTGATTTAAAAGATGCGAAGAGCCTTTTTTCGCCGCAAAGGAGCCTTTGGAACTCGTCGATGTGTCTCTCGAGGAATGAGCACGGTGCCGCCGTCAAATTACTCGCGCCATGCTTCAGAGGCGCAGAAATGAGAGAAAAATTGATTTTGGAAGAATGAACCCTTACCCTCCGCCGAAGAACCTTCGGTTAAGAGTTACACCAGAGGTCTGACTTGTAATTTAATTGGACACTTTTTTCCGAAACACGAGCTCCAACGTTAAGAGAAATCATCCGCTCTCCTGGGCCATCAATGAAATGTATTCGAGGCAGACAATTAAAATTGCTACAACGAATTCGGAATGGAAATTACGTTATGGGAATTCTGTTAATTGTATTTATAGTTGAAAATGTTTTTATTTAATTCTACTTTTGAAATATCTCGTTTCCAAGACATTCTAACCGAAATTCCGTCCACATGATATTTTAAGTATAGACAATTTAATTCAAATATATCGATGAGTCAATACAAATATAAGAAGTTCACTTTAACTTGGAAGTAATATAGATAAAATAGAAAGATCTAAGTTCCTTCCTGGCACTTTCTCTAATGAATAGTGGTAACAAACCTAATTGAGATAGTGTTTCCATGAATGGAATTACAAATAGGTAATAATCATTTATAGAATAATATAATATTTCAAAACTTTATTACTGAGAAAAAATGTGCAGTACGTCTTTCACATTTGAAACTTTCCGCAATTGCCTTTAGGATTTCCACTAAGTATGTCATAGGCTATTCACTATGATTTCAAATTTTTAACAATAGATATATCCCTTTTAACGATATGAAAAAACGAATGAACATTTCGTTCATTCGTTATTTTCACTGAAACTCACTAGCTACGTATTATAGTGACACTGCATAATAAAAATTTCATAGCACTGGGAATCTTGGATGAAAAGAGCATATTTAAAAATGCTTTGCTTCGATTGCTCATATAGAGTATTAAACTAATAAAACTTTAATAAATACCAAATTAGAAATGAGTGACAGTTTTATCAAAAAATAATAAGCAACATAAATCTACACTTTTAAGATTGAATATGGAATACTTTTATCTTTTGTTATTGTACATTAAATTTATCAATTTTTAATTAGCCAGGGTGTCATGAACAGTCAATCCTGTGCAATTAGATTCTGATACGTTGATGAGAATTCATTCCGGTACTAATTAGTTCTCAATATCATAAAAGAATTACCCGAAAGAGAAGAAAGATGTTGATATTTTTTAAGATTACATTTCTTAACCAGTTAATTAGTTTCTTGGGCTAAGGCTAGGAAAAAAGTCACTCTAGACGGATCCCACGCATAAAAAAGAAGAAAATATACGATTGCATCGTAAGGAATATGAAAAAAATAGATGAAGCTGATATAAGACGAGAAATATTGAGAATAAAATCCCCTCTTCATTTTTACTCTTCATAAGCACATAAAAGACCATGTAAATCAGTAGTTAATTGTAGAATTTTGGTTCATATAATCCCATACGGCGCAGACGTGTATTCTATAAATTATGTATTTAGTTTTGTAAATGATAATTATAAGCCAATTTTTTATTCCTTGGGTTTTTGAATGGTTCATGGTTTTCCGTTCGTAATATACCCGTATATTGCACGACAGATACAATCCTGCACAGATTTTGAACAGTTTTCTATTACCTACATTTTACAAGATATTTCTTCTATTTCAAATTTTTTTAAAACGATTTTACAACTCAAAATATTTTTCTTTTAATTTTTCAACTATAATTTTATAAAATTTGTACTATGATAATTATAAGAAACTACAGAGTAATTCAGTAACTATTTAAAGGTTTTCAATATTCGGAGCAATAATATTAATATTCTTTAACACAGTTTGTGAATAAATCCCAGTCTGAATTACTTTTAATTGTTTTTATTATTCACTTTCGAGAGTTTTGATAAAATTTCACTCTTTTGTTTAACCTAATTAAACTGAATCCACTGGTGTGTGTCGGTCTATGCTCGTGCGTTTTAAAATGTATGTAAAAGTATTTCTATTTATTGATTGTTCTAACTTACTTGATAAGCTAAAGCAATATACTTAAAATTAATCATCTCAAGCACGTGTAAGCGTAAGGACATTTTTTTCTGGTTAAAAATTGTTCTTATTAGTTTTATTAATAGAATTCTATCTATCCAGATAACCTCTAATGCTTTTCAATTTCAAATCGCGTTAGAAAAAAGGGGAGCAGTGTAACATCGTGGTAGGTGACAAGCGTTAGAGAACAAGATATTACCGTATTTGACGGCATATAAGACGCCTTTTTTTCCTAAATTAGACCTCGAAAAATTTGCCCGCGTCTTATATGTGAAGGTAGAGGTATCGTTACTTAAAACTATTAGTTTAAAAAAACCCTCGGAAAATAACTAAAGGAAACAAGAGATTAAGCCGCACCATTCAGAATAAATTAGGATTGTTAAATTTCGCTAAAGTGCATGGAAACGGAGCAGTAGTTAGTTATTATGTTATTGTGGTACCGCGCTGTCGCACGGACTATTATAACTTTTTTCCCTGTGAGTGGCCTACTTAATGAGGGTGCGTCTTATATGCCGTCAAATACGGTAATTTATTACGTCCATGAAATGAGAGCTCTCATCTGGAACTCTATTTGAAAGGGTCTGAAATCGCAAGAATTTCGATACTAACCATTCCAGTATCCACTCGTACCACACATTTATAGGTTTTGAACTATACGTCAGTTTCTCTTACGGCTAGAAAAATTACAGCTACTATTCATCCCCCACGTTGCACTCCATTTTAGCAAAATTATATCGTATTATATGAATTATATGTCTAAGCTAGCTAATTCCAAGCCGATCTACTTTTTCGTTAATCATAGTTAGAATCTTTAACGAAAGTATGATTTAGAAGCCTCCTACTTATCATGATAAAGATTCACGATCTTTGCTTCATAAATCCGACCATAAAGGATATAAGGGGCGTATTTACATTTCACGTTCCTGTATTCTCTGCTGTACTTATCCCTCACGAAATTCATACTTCTTTGAAATTGAATTGAATGTTCAAAAAATTCTTCTTCGTTGATTATTATTCGCTTGCCGAATTCAGCTGCTAAATATCAAACCTAAAGTGTGTATTAGTTATCGACAGCGCATTACTTCGATTAAACTCCCAATTCATTATCATAAAACACTAGCGCTGCCGAAAAGAGAAACTCTGCTCCATTAAATACTAATATCCTTGAATTCCAGAATGGATATTTTACTTTGTTACTAATATTCGAAGAATCATTTTATCTGTACCGTTGACGCAATATTCGCCTCTCAAACTTTAATGACGCAAAATTTTCTTCATTTAAACCTCCCATCTCCAGAATCCAGTCCGCATAAGATGAGTCGAAAAATAAAATAGATATTGTGCGTTGCTGCTTTGATGATGAAAGGCTCAATTTTCATTCGAACGGTCGGAAAGAAGCTTTAATTAATCCTTAATGAATTATTTTTGCTCCTCTCTTGTTTGCTTCTCATTCCTTCAGACCCTCTTTTATCTATATTTCCTCATCCGATGCTTTATACGAAATTCTTTCTTCCTCTACTCATCTTCCCTGCCGCCTCATTAACCCTCTTGAGACTGTAACACCCTCCCCATTGCAAATTCATGATACCTGCCCACTCCGCACATTTCCCTAGGCTTCTTCCGTCTCCCGCATTCTCTCTCAAAATTTATCACCAAACTGTCATTACTAGATAGTGGAATAAAGATGTGTGTTTCCCAAAAGGTTAACTAATGCAGCTGTGGTGTAATTCGTGCGGAGTCCTTAATTGCGATGCAATGCGGGTTTGGGAATCAAAATTTCAGAGCACGCACCGCCAGTGAGAATGAAAATATACCCTAAATCTCTTGGTTTTACCTCTGTTCTCTGACGGGTGACGGCGCGCGGAATAATGCATACGTTTCAAAGGTACAATGAGAGACGAAACACGTTTTTCGGAGACTTTTAAACGGAACACGCCGAAAATCCGCAAGGATATACAACACGCGCGTGTGCCTGCATCCATGAAATATCCGACCCATCAGGCGTCCCAAAATTTATAGTTTTTGGGTTATTTATTTCAATCTACTTCAATTAAAATATTTCATCTCATTTTACACTATGTGGGGTTACTTTCTGAGTTAATTATTCATCCTCTCAAGCCTTTCACTTATCGGATATTATTAATTCATATTCGTTCGATAGCTTCGTGAATTAGTAATTATTCGTTATATTCGTAATTACTGGACGAGAAGCACTTTAGTATACTCGTTTTTAAAGGCATCATTAACCATGGTTAATTTTCTACATGTAACTAACTTTTGCATAGTATAAGGATAATAAGGATCCTTAAAACCACTCAATGAACGCTTTAAATGTTCAATTAATTATCCTTGCCGTATTAAAACTACGGACTCTATTAAAATAGATTCATGTACATATATGTTCATACGTAATTTTATTATCGATCCAATCGCAGTTTTAACTTAAATCCGTTTTCGTGCTATAGTCATACTTTTGACTCGACTTATTTTATTTTCATTATTCAGTTTAAGTTTGTGATTTTCATCGAGTAGACGGAATAGAACAGTAGACGAAATAAAACTTATTTCGAGGGCTTTGGCATTTATGCACTCTTTCCAGCGAATTTTCGAGTTTTTCATCAGAGGCCCCTTTACAGCTCGCCTGAAGCTTCAGAGAAACAAATTTTGCATTTGTTCTCAATACAAAATAAGTTTTAATTCTTTATAGCCCATGTTTCACTATTTATTATCTCTCCTAATTTCATACAAAAAGTAGTTGAACATCATATTTACATACACGGAATAGGCGGAAATAATATCTTATAGAAATAAAATCAATATTAGTAGTCGTGACTTCGTGAAAAGCCATAGTATTATGAAAAAACTTTGTAATTTTATGTGGAAAAGTATCAAGTTTTTTACATAAATAAATATAAAAATACTTTTTATGTAAGAAATTTTTAAATAAACATTTATTTATATTCATTTACAACTTGTGCATAAACTATGACGTGAATATTTAAAAAATATTATATACATGGGCTATATATTTTCAGTGAAGGGTACTCAGAATTATAAACTTCTATAAGATAAGGATGTAAGTTATTATTATGGAAGAATAAACAGATTTTATTAGAAGCCCAATTAGTTAAAATTTTTTAACGTCTAAGTGTATGCTTTTCTCAATACCAAATCATTTGCATAACAGTTCACTTTCCTTTACTCCCTTATATGTGAATAACAATAAGAATTTTCCAGTCTTCTCAGCTATATTTCATTGCACATCTCCTTCAACTGGTGCTGATAAAAAATTCCGAATATTTATTTTTGATCGACACCTTTACCGCGCAAAAACTATTCGGTGGTAGGGTTAGGTATGGTGGTTAGGATTTTATACGATCGCTATAAACCTTAAGGCTTGGTCGTTACTCAAACAACCTCATAAGGCTAGTTTTGATGCCTATATTCATGGAAACGTAATGAAGAAACTTAGAGGCTACCGCATATATTACGTATACCACATCAATATTCCCATAGAATGAATGATCTTGCTGTAATTTTACTTTAACGATCGAAATGAAGCAGCTACCCTCTTATCCCTCCACATCTTCAATTCATAACATTCAGCTTTACAAGTCGTTTACTACACTGAATCCTAATGGACTCCATTTACCAATCAATCCATTGAATACTGTAGTATCTCATCACTCTATTTGTTTTATTAGAACGGTTTACATTATTTCGTTGGCATTGGTAGTTCAGTTTCCTCCTCAGAATCGAAACTAATCAATAACAATATTATTATCTATAAGGAAAAATAAAGATAGCATGAGCACTTTTTAAATTTTTTAAATGTACACATTGGTAGCTACAGTATTTATGTCATACTTAAGTTATTACAATCAGTTTCTGTATTGTTTGATTTCGATTGGATAATTCAAGTTTAGAAATTTTAGGTTATCATTTTATTCAACGTCTTTGCACGTTCGCAATTCTTGATTTTAAGAGCATTTTCCCCCACGAATTTAGTAACCTAAATAACAATCAAAAAACGTAAACATTAGCAATTTCTCTACTCCTCTTAAATTCAATTTATTCTCGTTTTCTTTAATTCCTCCTAACATTTTATTTTATTCATACAATTTTCATTTATGAGATATTTTCATAGTTTCTATTTCGCCGTGGTGCGTGGAGAAGGTCGCAAGATAAAAGTGAACGTGGGACCGTCGTCAGTAATTTAAATAAGAATACTCCATTCATCAAAAGGATCCTTTCAATTGCTTCGACCGATCCACTCTCGATGGTTTGCTCAAATTGCTCTACGGTGATTTATAAGCAGACGTTCGAATCCGTGACACAGACGGGTCTGTCTTCACCCCTATTCTGGCGGTGAAACGGAGCTTGTCTGGAATACTTCGAGGGGAGATGTTTTATAATATACCCAATCGAACCCTAATAAGGAAAAGATGGACCAACAAGGAGCCTATCGATGTTCTGAAAAATATGAAGACTTAAACATGAAAGGATGCATAAAGCTAATGAAATGTGAGACAGGCCAAATAGGATCGAGGAAAAATTCTCGATGAAGATATTAAAACCATTGAGCATGTTCGTGATATACGCACAGGTATAAATATAAGTACATTTATAAATTAACGAATGTTATCTGGAAAGCTATTTTTCTTACTTTAATTTACTTTTGAGATTGAATTTTCTGGAATAACAACATATCTCTCATCTCTTTTTTAAATTTTTAATGGAGCCAGAGTAAACGAATCAATTCGCGAAATTATATTTAATATTATATCCTAATCCTTAACTTCTTCAATTTTCATTATCATGGCGAAAGAGCACATTGGAGATATGAGAGACCTTTATGTCCAATTTGCATTACATCTCATAGAGAAAATATAAAGCAACAGTACAAGTTCATTCCTCCTCTACTTTACCGTTTAATATTTTATGCCATAACTATTTGTCTAACTTACTCACAGATACTCTTTTCTATCTTCTTTGATTCTTTGATTTGTCTTCTAGTTAAACATACCAAATATTCACAAAAATTTTTCTTTCATGGTTCCTTTATATTCATAATCATTGATAGAATTCAATTTTTCTTGCATGTAAACCTTCCATTTGTAAACCAAATGTTTTGGCTTTATCAATATTTTTAAACAAATACATCATATATCAATGCTAAGAATTTCATGTTGATTGTATTTCATAATTTTTCATTGGGATGTATGCCTTAGATAACTTCTACAAGATAACATTTTAATGGATAGTTCTTTGAACTAACTTACCTTTTCCTTTTTACCAAAAAAATAATGAGGTATCTTTATTTACTATTGGTTTATTGCTATGGTTATGGTTTTAGATGGAAAAATATCTTGATGATTGATGATTTTTCATTGAATTCTCTTTCATTAAATGATGATACATATAAATATTAATAGTGATATTTCAAGTTGAAAATATGAAATATTAAAAATTTTGATTTTTGCATGGATGCTCTACATCGATAATTGGATAAGAAATTGTGATAAATTAAATATTTGAACTGAGGTTATCAATAATGAGATAAACTTAATACTAATAATTTGTGACAATATTATTTGTTCTAAGTTTAGTATTCACTTGTATTTCCCGCTCAGCGGCATATTAACTATGAGCAACTCCATATTTTTGCACATCAGTGGCAGGGTGCTGAGTTCTTTATATGCAATTTCCCATTAGAATCCTACTTTCAATGCTATGATATCCTGATTATTCCTGAGGGTATTTTGCTAAGAATAACTCCATGGGATTGATTTCAAACAGAAATATAGAGAAAATTCAGAAATTAAGAAAAGGCTATACTGATGTTCACATTTATTTAACTCTATTGTTTATTTATTTGCTTAATTTTATTGAAATTTATTATATTATCCTGAGTCTTTTTAATGGACTCCTTTCATTCTTCTTGACAAATTTCAAGTCCAGCTTTGTGAATGTTTATTTTAAGCAGTCATTTCAGTCTTTCAAAAATTTGCTAATTTTGGCAGTGAAACAATTTGAAAATTACTTGATTGATAATATGAGCTTTCATTATTTCTTTTCTTTGTATTCATCTGATCTTAAGCAATTATTTTAGATCTTGTTCATGTGAAAAAATATTTGATGAATATTTCTCAAATAATTCTTAATCTTTGGCTTAGGATAGCAATATTTTTCCATGAAAAATATAGAATGATGTATGAATATTAGAAATACTACAATAGTATCACAAATATTACCAATACCTTCAGATATTAATTAGTTCCAAATGATATAATTATTATCTTTCTTTGTGATATCATCCAATTTTAAAGATTTAAATCCAAATCGAAACCTTTTACATCCTATATCTGTATAAGACTGGTTGTTATCCACAAAGATGGAAGTTCTAGTTTTTCCTAGTATGTACATTTTTTGGTGGATTTCAATTATATTCGGTTCTAAGTCCTACAGATATAAGTAAGAAAGTAAATTATTTAGTTGGCAAATTTTACATGACTTATGGCTTAATATGAAGACCATTTTCCTTCTATTCAACTGAACTTAAATACCTCTTTCGAGACTGCTCTGATTGAGGTTGATGACTGGTAGTCATATTTAGCTCTCTTCTCAATAACAACTTTTTTAATTTCCACAGAAAAAGAAAAGTTGTTTCTATTTCTATGGCATTCCACGAAGTCATGCCTTCTCATATTGATTTCACTCTCTTCTCAATATTAAATTTCTTTGTGTTAAATTATTGATTGTGTCCTTTTTCATTAAAAATAGATCTATGTAACATCCATCCCTTGATTTCAAATAATTCCCAATGTAGATGAGCTATTCTCTAAGTTAAGTCATATAAGCCCACAAAGTATGTATTCTTTCTTATGATGATATTTGATTCTTCACATAATAGCAACATGCATGCACATTAATCCATCTAATCTTTTGTTTTCTAAGTAGGATAGAGCTCTATGGTTGTCTTCTGTCATTTATTGAAAGAAACTGAAGAAAGCACTATCATGGTTTTTGCAAGTCAAACATTATACTAATGTGTACGCTAATGTAAATGCCAAAATATACATTTACAATTGGTACCTCATTGGTCATAAAAAGACGGCAATGCATTGGTTGAATTATCTTCATAAGTACCATCAAATGCTGCATCTTTATTAATTCAAGATATTAAAGTGTAGAGAATTTTAAAGGATCCAAAAATGTTTAAACTAATACTTAATCAACACTTGTCTAAAATTTATGATTGATATGTCAATACATTAAGAGCAGCAGATAGCAAAAGATCCACTTTGATCCACAAAAATGTAGACTTTGTATTTTATCCATTTTCATTGGTATTAGAGCTTAGTTTAGATTTTTATGATTTATGTGGATTTAAAATATGTTATGAAATATTTCTAATAATATATATCTCTCCTCAATATTCTTTTGAAAAATATTTTTAATTTAACATATCAACATAAGGAACTGTATCATCGTTTTTCAAATTTATTCAAATGCCGTTATTATCGAACTTAGAATAAACAAAGCATTTAAGGATCACATTTTAATCATTTAAAAACCAAATACTTTTGTATTATTAAAATTTTAAAAATTCATAATCATTTTCTGCTGACACAGTGTAAGATATTTTGGTTATGCAAGAACCTTAAAATATTTATTAGTCCAAATTAGAAAATAATCTATTAAAATTCAACAATAATGATAATTCTTTAATTCCCATGTTTTTGAGATTATATTGATGTAACTACCTCTGAATTGAAAAAGAGAAGCTAGAGAAAAACAAAATTATCTCTATAAATATTGTACTTTAAAAACAACTACAACTTTAAGTAATAGCTTTTAATACTGCATAACATTATATAAAGAGACAGTTCAACGGTAAAATCAATTTAAACTAGCTCTATAGTTTATCAAATCTAATTGTAAGGTGAAACAAGTTAATAATTAATATAAACAAAAGTTACTATTTTCAACATTCGCGTTTTAAAATATTTATTTACACTGAATAAATTATAAATCCAAAATTAGAAAAATATTTATAGTATTTCGTATAGAAAACTGTAGAGAATCGTGCAAAATATTAAAAACTTATTATGAGCTGAACTTTTCAAATCGCTCCCGCTTGGAGTACGACGATGTCAGCACACCCTACCGGGTAGAATGTACTGTTGGGAAACTAACCTCAGTATCGGCTTAAGATCGCATTAGGAAAGGACGTAGTTTTCACGAAATTAATTGGTAATTCTATAGAATTCCGACATGGGTTGTGGAAGTATATTTATCCTTTCATTGATTTGAGGCGAAAATATCGCAATTATTTTTTGTGCATCACTCATTAGATATACTATTTATTTTTTGCTTGTTTTGGAAATCTCCGATTGTCTAAATTTGGTAAAGTATATTTATTTCAAAATATTTGCTTATGTGGATGTAAAATTAAGGTGTACTTAATTTTACATTTAAGGTTCATTTAATACGTTTATAATTCAGCACGTGTTGTAAAATTTTTAACATGTTGGATTAAATTATTTATTTATAAAAAATAACCATTTTCCAATTATTATATTTTTATTAAATCTTTTGGAATGAGATGTATGGAGGGTACTTAAACAAAATTCGAATCTTCCATCAACTCATATAGAACCTTTCATTTATTTTCGGATTTTCACTTTCATTAAAATGTTTTTCTTTGTTAAAAATTCTAGGAGATCATTCCAGTGAACGCAATTATACTACTGAAATGAGTATTCCTTAGAATTCAACAGACATTAAAGATAACTTAGAATATTGTTAAGTAACCTGTCTACCTTGTAAATTGTTTCATGTAATATTTACCTTTCATGTATTTGTTATCGTTGAAAATCTTGGTTGTATTAATTGAATTAGAAGTTACTTATATACTTATTGCATTCTCTTGATTCACCCATATTAAGACTGAGAGTTCGAAGTGTTAAACATCCTTGATGGCAATATTCTCAGTTTCTTCAGTTGATTCCATTTTATTATTTCTCTGTTGCAGATGCTCTTCTATTTCTTAGAAATTTGGAAACAGTTATAGACACTAGGCCAAGCCCTGCATTTACAGAGGAATAATTTATCAAATCAATTCCATGAAGGGTTATTCAATATTTATTATGTAGTTAAGGTATAATTTTTCGAAACCTTTCATAACCTGGTTACTTCTGAAAGGTTGAGGATCTATTGGTTTCGATTTACTAAAGAAATTATTGATTCATAGGCAAGAATGTCATGTGAGTCTGTTTTTTATTCATTATATTTTGGATTCAAACAGATTTGCAGTTACTTCAAAATTGGTAAGAGCAAATTACCAATGTATTATTAATTATTTTTATTTCAGTGGGTTGAATTATTTGTCTGTTGTATAATTTACATTTTTATCAAATTCTTATTTGTGATCAAAGTAAAAAAGTCACTTTCTTTATTGACTCTACTTTGAAAAACTCAATATTGAGAAAACTCAAGATGGTTCAAAGTATATCTGAGTTGAAACAGTGAAGTGGCTCAGCATACTACTGAATGCCTCTCAATTTTTAGGGACGATGCAAAAGAAAAAGTTTGGAGCATGTAATTGGGTAATTCAGTTCAATATATTCATGAGTATAACCATTACTTGAAACTGACTTTAACGTGAAGAGTGTGTTCTATCTTGTATTTACGTTAAGTGACACATCTCTTGGAGTTAAAGTAATATGGATATGCTTTCATCTTACACAGAAGTTTAAGAACTCATCATATTATGTTTTATTGTGAGGTAAAAATGCAGTATTTCTTTTTAACGTAAATAATATTTTGCATATATTCTTATTATAACCATGATATATATATTACATAGAAGTCTATTCGATGGTATGTATATCTTGTTTCTTAGTAGTTTTTCAAGTTCAGCTTGAAATCGTATGAACAAAATCATTTTTTTGTAATTATATTTGAATAATAGCTGATTGAACTTACTGGAAATGGAGATTATCAATTGCTTTCCAGTGAATTTTCATTATGGGAAATCCAAAATTTTCCTCTTGGATCCAATGAAAATTTTTAAAGTTCATTGTTTAATAATATTTATATTTCCAAGAATCTATTTAATATTCTCAGAATTTGATTATTTTTATTTATTGTGCTGAAGCCTATATTATTTTTTCCATCATAAGAATTGATGTACTCTTGGAATGTCTTACAAAGTAATTTAACTGGTGCACTGGTAGGATCTTTTAGTTAAACAGTTGTTCTAAAGTATATATGAGAACTTACATTATAGGATTGAGATTACCTTACAATATACCTTAACAAAATTTTTAAATGGAGATTGCCAGATTCTTGTATAGATATCTTTAATAGAAGTAGTATACATTGTTATAATCATAAAGTTTACACAAACATTTTTTCCTTGTCTTTAAGAAATAGTTTCCATATTAATAAAACAAATTACGTGATACATTTGAACTTTACTTATTTTTAGATCTAACATAGAGTATTTTTTCATTTACAATAGGCATAAAAATGTTTTCTATTTCTTCATTTACCTTAAGCCTGTAATTTCACCTACAGAAATCATGGAATGTTGTGTTTTACTAAATTCTGTAAGAATTTCAAAGATAAAATGGATTCCTTGTTGTACTATCTGCCCTAATCTCAACTCCTATTTTTTACATTATATGCTAGAAGCATGCACTAGAAATATTTTTGCAAATTATTTATTTAGGATTGTGATAGTGTTCTTTTCACTATCCTAAATGAAGAATATTGTCCAATATACTGACTCATGCAGTCCAAATTTTACGAGTTTTTCTTAACATATTCAAAGTTCTCTAACTATGATAAAGTAATCATTAGTAAGAGAGAATAACTCTTCAAGTAATCAATATCTACTGTATTGCATAAAAAGATATTACCATTAATAATGCTGCTGCTCTAGCCAGGATTGAGGTGTGACCAAATTGAATTAAAGTTATTCTAATAAAGTTATAACAGCATTTAACTCTGTCACTATTTCTAAAGGAAGAATGGGACATTCTGTACAACATACTGCTCAATATTACTAATTTTAGTTCAGTGATTAAGTAAAGTTAGAGCCATGACTTATCAAAATGAGAAGTTTATCAAAAGATTTTAAGAACATTTAAAGGTTTGGTTGAAGCTGTTTGAAAGTATTAAGATGTGGGGAGGGAATGGTGGGTGAGAAACAGAAACTGACTATTGCTGAAAAACCATCCTATGCATTTGTAATGCCTATTTTTAGTACTCTAATTAACTTAGTTAATTATAAACTCTTTCATGTCTCAGCAACAGAGGTAGAACACATTAAGCTAAGAGAAAAAAATACTTAAATATGGTAAATAATTATTTTATCTTCATGATAAATATTTGATTGCTAAAACAGGAATAATTCTCAAAAACTTCTTTGGGATTTATATTTCAATGCTTTTAAAATGAGGCAATAATGGTATTTCAAATATGTTCTGCATGGGAAAACTATAAGCTTTCAGTAGTCCATTTGAAGATCTGTGTAAAGTAAATCATTGTCAATGAAAGAAAAACCTTGAGGAATAGAGAGCCATTTCAAGAATTCCTTCTAAAATATAATGAATTGCAAGAAAGAAGCAGGAAACCATATATCACAAAGAGGTAATGTTTACAAGCTCTATGGGTAAAGCATAAAACATGCTAATATGCTGAATATTTTACAATATCTTGAAGAAAATTATTTTGTTGAACATTTGAGTTAAAAAAATTCTGGGAAAGGTCATCAGTCATTCAACATTTTTGAAAATTGATATTAAATATATTGCTCAGGAAACATCATCTATATGATTATAATTCGGTTAGTAGAGAATAGTGGATTAATGCCTTAATCGCATTGTGCTCTTTCTTTAAAAGATGAAAAGCTGAAATAAAAAAGTATGGTATTGCTGGAAAAGAGTTGTGAAGAAAAATATACTGATAATTAGGTGAGTTGATGAGTGAATGGGAAAATATCTATAGCATATTTTTGCGCATGGATTGGTTATATGTAGAAGTAAGATATGTGGATAAAAGGGTACCTGTTATATAGAAGGATATTTAAAGTAAATTGCTCTAACACCAATGCACCAATTCTGAACAGTTTTTTTAATTTCAAAATTAGAGGTATATTGATGAAATAATACTGTTGAATGACACTTGAAATCTAAAAGTGTCATGGGTGACAGGTGAAGTAAATGTTAATTAAATCTTATTATGATAAAATTTTCAATACTTCTCTCAGCTAGTGATGCTTAATGAGATGCAAATTGTTTACTGTAGGACCTGTCTGTAAACATGAATGGCATCATATATTACTTACAGAAATTTGCAATGCAAATTAAACTCTTAATGAAGAAAAAGATTTGATACGGTATGACGTAGATTTTTTATTTGCGTGGAAGAATACCCATTCGTCTAAAATGAACTGTTGAAACAAAAATAATTTCACTCTATCTTCATTGGTACTAAGTTAAGTACATAAATCCAGTTATGATTTTGAGCTTTTAATATTTTTACAGTTGGATATAATTACTAACAGTAATTATAAGTCTGAATTTCTTATTATTTCTTAGCTAATTAGACTGTAATAGAAGCATTTATTTCATAACTAATTCTCAAATTTTATTACACAAGATGTGTAAAGATGTGATGTAATTCCAGTAAGTTATTAGATAATTCAATGATTTTTCATTAAAAGTGAGAGTCAGGATTTATATTTTGGGTTCAATAACCAGGGATTTAATAGCTGTACTGTACCTCATAAATATAAAATTAAGTATTTGAGAAATCCATTTTACAGCATAACAAGTCTTAATCATAGTGTTAAAATGTGTGCCAATATCGGATTGGTAATTATCATGTAATATTCCTGCTTTTCAACATTCAACCATATTTGTCACTTTTCTAAATTAAAAGTTACACTGCATTTTATATTAGAACTTTGAGTGCATGAGTTGTGTTTTCTTTCATTAATGTATTAATAAGTCTTGAAATAGTTGAATTGGAAGAAGTAATTCCTTTTTTACTTCGTGTTTTGTTTTCAAGTTCAAGCTACTAGTTTTTTAATACTCCAAGACAGAGAATTTTCTTTATGATTTTATCAGTTTGATGTTTATATAATCAAAATTTACTACTCAGATATATTTTTAAAATTAAAAAAAACAAAACATGGAACTTTTACCTTAGGAAATATTTTAAGGCATTTATGACATCATGGTAAGCCCTCAACTAAATACAGCTGTTGTCTGTTCTCATATAGGCATCTCTGGCCTATGATTGTTCAGTAGATAATTTTTTCTATCATCATCACTTAAAGTATGGATGTTTATTAAGATGGAAATGGAAACGTTCAGTCAATTTTCCTCATATTGTTACATCCCTACGATTGTAACATAAAAATATCAATCAAAATTATGAGTTTCAATTTTTGATTAAAGTAAGTCTTAAAATTTCCCTTGAAAATTAGAGTAATAATAGTAATAATTATCATTGTTTTGGGCGAAATTGAGACTAAAGAGTCTACCCTTCCATCTAACTTGCTATATAAACTGAAATCAACTACTAATTACAATTAAAGTTTGTTTATATACTTATAACTCAATAGAAAACTAAAACTTGTGGACTAAAAAACCTAAGTGAAGTAAAGGAAAAAAATTATTATATAAAAAACAGCAAGAAAACACCCACAGGAAATGGGGGTGTGAAAAACCTGCTTGAAGTTAGTCATAGAACATTGTACACCTAAACATTAACCTAACATGAATAGGAAGATGGTACAGAAACAATCAAGATTGTAAAAGAGTGTGAAGGCAATAGGAATTCAAGTTTGAATTTGAAGTTTGAAATTTAAAGTTGATATTTATTGGTTGTATGATTTAATGCTATATATTTTCTAATATTTTGGTAAGTAACTGAAAATTTAAGCATAGCATAAATGGCAATTTTTGGTGTACTATATTTTAGTTTCTCTAAGTACAATGTGAATTAATAAGGCATTTATGTCATGTTTCATTTTTCAATCCAACATCAATTAATAGTTATGAAATGTAGAGCTATTTCATTCAATATATAATGGTCCATTTCAGATAGATATTTCTTTTAATTCTTAATGCTGTGGATTTTAGTTGCAATCACAGGCAGGTATTTCAATCTGTAGGATATTTTAATTTAAATTTCTCATATCTTTTTCATCATTATCATTTTTTACATTCATGGAAACAGTATTTTAAGTATTCATACTTAAATATCTCTCCTCTGTGGTCTTTATTTTCTTATTTCACTTATTTAGAATAATTTATTTTATTCTTCTCTTTTTGAGAAAGAAAAATCTTGATAACATTGAGGAATAGAAGAGCAAGTAAAATTAATATTATGAATTTGCATTAATCAGCAGAAAGTTATCTAAGAGACACCTTAGGTTAATGAAAAAATAGAGCTGTATCCTACACTTACCATCATGTAAATTCTTCTTTTTACTTGGAATTTAAAAAATATATATTCAAACCAATTGAAAATAGAACAATTTTTCTTTGAAATATTTCTTTTATTTCAAATTAAATAATTGGGACAATAAAAGTTGGATACAGATATTATATCTAGATAGAGAAAATAGAAATGCTTCTACATATACAAAAGAAACCCTTTATAAGAAAAATTAATTGTCCAGCCATAATTTTCAAAATTGAAAACATTATTAAATATTTAAGTAGGCTTTGATAAGTAATTACAAATTAATGAATTTAGAGATAAGGTATAAGCAATCTGGTTATTCCACAAATTGAAACTCACATTAAGAAAGCAGATTAATGATATACATACATAAAGATGACTGTATTAGACAAAATGATATGCATTCACAAGAAAAAAATATTTTCAGATTTCTTTTGTTGTGTTTTACTTATCCTCATTTTTCATATTATTTGTGTTATGATTTATATAAATAATGATATTTCAGTTCCCAAGGAACTCTAGTACATGATAAAACATAAAATTGAAAAATAATCTATATCTTAAGGTTTCCTGATTGCCTAATTCCTAATAATTGTCTACTAGTGTACAGAATATCTAGAAACTTAAAATTATCTTATAATTACCAGTGACCATAAGTATCTATTTTAAGTAAAAGTAGTATTATATAAAATATAAGAACATAATTAGATTCCCAAAGAAGTTTTTAACAAATTTTAGCAGTTTACTTTTGTTATTCTATGTTGACTATAAGATATATATATATATTCTCTACAGTGATGAATGACTTGGAAATAATTGTCTTAGCATGAATATCCCTTCTTAAATTGTTTCTCTTCTTCTAACATATAATTTTAACTGTTATTGAGATATCAAGTAGAAGATAATGTATACCAATTAATTTCATTACAAAATTATTTTAAAACTTTGAAGTTAAAGTTAACTAATAATTAATTACTCTTTTAATCATTTTTGTATGCTTTACCAAAAAATCTTCAATTATTTTTTCGTTAATTATTGAAATTTATTTTTAGGGAGAAATTTATTCGGGTAATTGATGGGGAGAAATTTTTATCGCATTATGAGATTGAATTTTAATTTTTTACGGATACTCGCATACACAAAGACATTAAATTTCATACTTTACATGAAAGTGAATAAGTAGTTAAAAAAGTAAGCATCACCCCCGTACTAAATAAATATTCGATTTATTTTATTTTGAAAGTTTCGAAATTAATACCCCTAAATTTTATCGTAGGTTGCCCAAGAAGACGATAACTAGATGATGTAACTAGTAAATAGAACATTAAAATTTATTTTGGTTTCAGGGCTTGAAAAGGATAAATATGTACCCTTTTCAATGCTCAAGAAAAAATGATGAATGAAAACAACATTATTCAGTGAATTACTTTTTACGTGGACATTGTATGTCGATATTCTCGGTAATAAGTATTCCCTCTTTCTGTAACAAATCCGTTTTCAGCTTGTATGAAAATAGCCAAGATGCAAGAGGAATATTTTGGATTCCATTCTTCGCGCTCTTAGTTATACGTTTAGAAATAGTCTGAAATCATCTGAAACACTGGAGGAGTCACCTCTACCCACGCTGAGAATTCCATAACATCCCAAACCTCTCCAAAATAATATAATTCTGAGGAAGATTTTTCATTGTAATTCACCAGCAACTTGAAAATTTAATCTTCTACGAATTGATAAATGTTAAAATAAATTATCGTATAGATTCTCTACGTTCGGATGTCCATAATTTTAAAATTTCTGAAATAAATTTACCGCAATGTAGGATGAGCCACTATTTTTTGGCACAGTACATATGTAAGACGAAGACTATTTTTATATAAATTTGAATAATTGAGGTTGGAGAGGAATATTCTTTTACTTATTATGCCCCGCAGTCTTTTGCTATAATAGAAGATGAATATTGTAGAATTATTATTACTGCAACATTAGTTTGTCAATTTTTCATGGACAATCAATATTGTTGCTTTATGAGCAAACTTCCGCGTGGTTTATACTTATAAACACGGTTGCAGGCGGCATCAGGGGTCGAAAATCTCTCTTCCCTTATACGGCTCAGCATGCGGCAGAATACTGTTGTCAACGGTTTTTCTAATGAAACTTCTTCCTACAATGAAAACATAGAAAATTACTGTAAGAGGTTGAGGAACAAGGTTTACATGCCGTGTACCCCAGGTACGTGCAGAAACGTTGCAAAATTGTTTTAAATTTAAAAGAAACTTTTGGTCTCGTACTTTCAGAATTAAGTATTTGCGATATTTTCCCAAAAAATTCATTTCCTGAAGTCCATTTCGGCAAACCGAGAAATCACTTTCTCTCGCCGCTTATCGGGAGCAAGTGACACCATTTTGGGGTGGTGAATCTAAATCCAACCGAACTAGATACCTTTCTCATTCTATCCCGTGCATGGGAAGTGAGAAAACGTCTATTTTAAAGCGATAGGTAAGCTTTGTTCAATGGGTAAGCTTGTTTCAAAAGATCTAACTCATACGTTAAAATAATATCCACCCACGGATAATCGAATTCGGTTGAAAATCACCTCTTTGCGGTGCAGGGGAAAGGGCGAGAAATTAGGTGGGGTTGGGAATCGGTCCACGGGGCAGTGTCTGCAGGAGAGCCTCGTCCGGGTATCGAAGCCACGACCATGAAAGCGAGTGTCTCTTGGACGCTGTCCTTATTTGGAGGGCGGGATGGGAGCGCCGCGGGTACCACGTGACGTGGAGGGCGTAAATGGGTTCTGGGCGGGTGGGCGGGCGAGGGGAAGGAGGCGCAGCCTCTTTCAGACCTTATTTCTGTCTGCGCGGCGAAAAATAGCATCGGCATGTTCCGTTGTAGGTTCTGCCTCACGCCAAATGCAGCCCTGGTGAATGTGTGTGTGTCTACGGCGAGGATTTGAAGGGAAACATTCGTCCTCGAATCGCACTTACGCTAGTCTGCAAATCAAAATCGCTCACGAGTCATTCTTCCGCGATCCTCGAACCTTAGTGTATGATTCTTGACGGTAGCGATGTCTCAACTCGTTGCGTGGATTCTCGGTAATCCAACTCCGGCTCGAAATACCTCCGTTATCGCGGCGGCGATCATAGTTTTAAGTCCGTGTCGAAAGTTACGAATCCAAGGCGTTGGTGCTAAGATAGATGGCCACGTGGAATTTGTGTGGTTGAACCCGCAGACCAAAGGGAGTTTATTATTATTATTATTTACAATTAAAAATCATACGCTTCAGTCAATATTAAGAGCGATGAGGATGATACATCTCTCGCTGTTTCCACTTCATTCCCTGTGCCTTGACAGATCGGCCCACTCCCCTTTTAATCGACTTATTTATAAGATTTAATAGGCCTAGATGTTAAAAGTTCAGAGAAAGATTTCAATAATTTGTTATATTTACGCTTCTATATTGTTATATTAATATAAGGATGTGTTAATTTTATTTTGAACCGTTGGGCAGCTCAAAGGATCATTTTCGACGAATTAGAAGATTCCATATCAAATATGAGCCTATTTTAGATCTTATATCTAAATTATAGATGAGATAGACAATTAAAAACCCTCATAAATCTTAGATCAGTCAATTTGGAAATATTTTCCTAATGTATTGAGAAATTTTATCTTTAAGCTGCACTTCTTTCCTTCATAAAGCAAGCCGAATGCTGGAAGGAACATGAAAAGGGTAAAGTATTAGTTCGGTTCACTTTATTAGTTCGAAAATGAATTTTATTTTATGCTATTTTCTTGTAAATGAAACTCATCTTCCTCCCCATGACAGCTCCTGTGAGTCTTTCTTCCCGCTTCAAGAATATTCTAAGCATTCGAATCTAAAATCAGAGTCAAAGATTCTTAGAGACATGAAAAATATCACAAGCAATTAGTTTTTGTGGAAATATACAAAATAAACGATATGTCGAGAAAATAAGCCATCAGATACTTAAAAGAGTGGGACATTTTAAAATATAATCATTTCAATCGGTTAATATTCATCAAATTTTTTAATTATACTGGGATACAATAACAACTAACAATACAAAAATAACTATACTGTTATAAAACGGAATGCCACTAAGGAGTGCTTCATATCGATTTTCTCACGTGTACAGAAATTTTACGTATACCGAATTTATATCAAATAGTACGATAAAATTAAGCACATCAATTTGATGAAATGAAAATCATTCTTGTAGATCCTGTTATGTACCCATAAGAGAGCTTTTGATATGAATTTAAGGATGAATTATATCAAACAATAGCATGCTCCATCAAAACTAATTATACTCGAACAAATTATTTAAAGCATCTCCAACTCTGACCGCTCAAAGCTTTGATGTTGATGAATAACGTGTTACCACTTTCAGCAAATAATAGCAAAGATAACCTTAACATATCACTGATAATGGAAATATTTATATCCTAATAATCAAAGAACATACACGAAGTTGAGAGTATGGAAAATGATATGTTTTGAAGTTATGAAGAAGAATAGTTATGAATAATTTCCTTTTTCTATTCTAAATCTCTCTCTTTTCACTATAAAGGAAATATAAACGTTTCCATTCAAACCTTATTTTTCAATAATCATAATTTGCGATGAATATTGGTGACCAAAGCCTATAGATGTTAATTTTGCAATCTTCCTAATTTAACATGCATGAATATTGTGCAAATGAGGTACTGAGTAAATTTGCTTCGAAACTTAGAAGACCCACGTATTAATTACTTGATCAGAGAAGTTCTGCATTACGGAATTGTATTCCAATCACAAATGGTATCTCTGAATGAAAACGGCTGATCTGTATCCTGACACTTATTCTTCATTCAGAACATATTGGCTCCGCTGGTTGCATATCCGCAGGGAAATTATTCAATACTTACTTTTCGATTGGTAGTCTCATTCTCTCATCTCGTATATGCTCCATAATCCGTAAAAGTGTATTGCCTATTTCGCTGCTATTAAACGGAAAAATATATCGGCGATTTTTTAAAACTGTTAATGGTAGTACCAAAACTACTAGTTTATTAGCAAATAAATGAACGACAAACAAAACTTTTGAGAAGATATTCCAATTATTGTATCAGTGTTAGATTTTCGTCGATTCAGTTGACGTAAAATAGCATTCCGTACACACCCATCCTCTCTTCCCATGCCCATTTAAGGCGCTTCCATCGATTATCAAATACGTTCCTTCGAACTGCACGCTTTACTCGTGCACTTTAGTTTAAATAAATTTTATCCTTATCAATAAATTCATTTTAATAAAATCTCTATCCAAATCATGAAAACTCTTTCAAATTTTTAATTAAGATCGCCTCAATGGTTTAAATAAATGTTTCAAATAAAAAATAACGAGAATATTATTTTATTTCAGTTAAAGTATATTTAACCGACGATCATTCGAATATATAATTAGAGTTAATGTATTTACTTCACAAATGTATAATTATTTATATTTAGGTACTTCCAGACAGAATTTTTCTTGTCTGTAACTTAATTTCAGTCTTATCGTATTTCTCTATTTGTTATTTGGTCGAAATAGGCCATAGGTGTATATTGCAGGAGATTGTTGTGCTGGTTGGATTCCCAGCAATCCGTAATTGTGAATCGTAAAAGACTTAGAATTCTCTTTCATTGTAAAAGGATTCGACCTAACGCCCACGCACATTGTGCTCGACCAGGGAAATTCCAAAAATACCCCAACATACATCTATTCCTGCGGTGCATCCAATAGCATCCGGAAGTTGTTAGTATCTCGCTCTCGATTTTCTCTATTTACTCTTTAATGGTTGAAGATAAAATAAAAGTGGGCTCATAATTCTATTCATTGGGATAGACTTTAAAAATTACGTGGTCTTATTTTTTTAAGCAGCTCAGATTATTCACTCTTGACCTTTAAAGGAAATATCCATTACGTCATTGGGGAACTCGATCCTCACAAGTGATATCTATATAAAGAACTATTTCCCTGAATCCTGCAATCATTGGAGACGAAACGAATTATAATAAAAATGTATCTTTCGCAGCATAATATGAAATATGCTCATTACGATATTAAGATAACCAAGAGGAAACTTAACACTAATATTTTAAATTTGTGAACGATTTTTGAATAAATTTATCTTTAATTACAGAATTAAAATAGCGGAATAGAAAATAAGTTGGTAATTTACAAATAAGAATGAGAAAATCAGTTTTGATGGAATTGAAAAGTAAATCAAACGAAAGCATACCATGGAAATTAATCAAAAATCAGTCAAGAATACGATCATATTATAAGGAAAGAAAAACTTTCTCACGATATACATGTATATACCCCATCCTATACATGTATATGGCTGATTTTATTAAAAAAATACATAAATTTTAATAAATGTGATATGCCCGTTAAATTTTGAAATGAAAGCTAAAATGCTGATAAAATTTCATTTATTTGAAAGAAATAGATATCGTATGTTTATTAATTTATGAATTTAACTTATTTGGTACAAAAAGCAAAGGAAAATCAAGGAAGTTGTTTTTTATAAATATATTCATACTAAGAGTATGGCGGTTATAAACAAAAAAGACAAAATATTTGCTCGTTAATCTAGAAAATAAATTTATATCTATAAATCAGAAAAAGGTAATAATACTAAACATTAAAATACAAGATACTACCAAACACTAGAAGCCTAACTGGAATAAGTAACGGGTGATACACGATACAAAAATGGCATACAGGTGAGCAATACCTAAAAGTATATGAGTCGGTGGGTAAAAGAAAGACTCCATTTTGCTCTAAATTTATTCAGTCCTTCCACCGAAAATGAATAAGGATTTCTAAAAATTAGAATTGATGGAAACAAAAATTTACAAGCAATAGAATTCCTTTTATATTAAAGGAGATAAAGATGGTTTTCTACTCTTACTTAGGCTTATGTATAAGAAAAAAAAATAGGGAATTATTACGGGCATTTTTTAGTTGTCACGGTTAAGATAATGAAAAGCATCAACAACTATTGGAGCATAACTCAATCAACCAAATTCATGCTATAAACGTTATAACAATTTATTGAGTTTTATAAATCGATTGATCAAATTGATATAACAAGAATAGTGATATTGATACATTTTTCTCGCCAAGAATAATTAGATGCACTATTTCATTCGTATTTCATGTTTCAACTTAATGTTTAATCGGAACAAACGCGGAATTTTTAAATGACTCTGCATTTACGACAGAAAAAAGATTTATTTGAACTCTCAGATGACTTTTGTGAAAACGATGGTTCAACAGATTTTCAAATATGTCTTTTCAAACATGAAGCAGAGAATAGAGTTAATTATAGAGAGAAAAGCAGAGAATATTATTGAAAAGCACCATGGCCTTAAATCTGTGATCTTCTAGAATTGGATACAACCAGAGACTATTATTGGATCTACAAGAATGATATACGCTCGAATTTGAAGATATATTTTGAATAATTTTACTATTTTACCCCATACCTCATAAAAAGATAAATATTATATATACGAATGAAAACGACAAAATTTGATATAGTCACTATTCATTAACTGAATTCACACATAATATTTCCAAGGATTATTAACAGTTGCCATGATATAATCTACAATTATGTACCTAAAATCTCTATTTCTGATAATATAATCCTTCTTTGCAATAAGTAATTTACTACATGTGACGATTTACTACATATTTTGTCATAATTTTTAAATATCTTACGGAATTTATATATAATTATATATAAATTTTCAGTTTTAATCTCTCGGAAATTACAAAATCTTCGTGAAATATACAATTTTAATTAATTTTCCAAAAACTCTTAGACCTTGATCTCACAAGTACATTATTGATAAGGTGCTTCGTCTTGTGACTATAAATTATAATTTTGGATGATAGATTTAATTGTGATACTTCTATATTTCAAAGAAGTGCCTTACAAATTAGACTTAAATTACAAATTACTCACTGCTAATGTACAAAGGTCACTGAATATACGCCAAGTCCCGTATTTAGGAAATTTGGGTAATCAATTTAAATGAAAGGAGATTCCTACTCTATCTGTCATATGCCTTTTAGCTTCTTCTCTCCTTTTATAATCGCCCACACCCGAGACTTTTTTCATCCCCTTACTAACCCCAATTCCATTTTCCCATTTTTTGTTCGATTAAGTTTGTCATTAGCCCAGTGTAATTTTTCTCTCCTCACCTTGTGCTTGATTCAATAAAATATTTCGAGTCATCAAAGTTTATTCGATCATCTACTACTCGCATTAAGGGTCACTCAGATAATCGAACCTAGAAGACGACCATTATCCGTAGAGAAAAATTAATTTTGCATTCGAAGTATCGTTTACCATGAATTGTTAGATAAAGTATATGAATCTTTAGCTCGATATATTCATTATGGATGATCTCTTTTGAGTTTATACTGTTATTTATACTTCCAAATTGTTAAATTACTTCAAAATGCGAGCATGTATTTAGTATTTTTTAGAGATAAACGGTTAGTGAGGAATTATATCTATAATTACTCCTTGTTGCATAATAATAGAATATAAACTAAAATAATCTGTAATTTAGTACATAATTATCGTAATAATGAATCACGATTGGGTAAAATGCTATTATAATTTTAGTATTAACAAAGTTGATAACATAAACATAATCCATAAAGTAACATTTGAAGTTTACTGCGATTAAATTGTATATTTCGCAGCAAGACGTTTAATATCCTTACTGGCTCATACACTAAACAATCTGATATTTTCATTGTTTCTTCTTCATCATAATAGTATGACTTTAAATCTACAATCGTTTTTTACGAGTAATTAAAAATAAAGCAACCTCTACTCTCAGCCAATTTTTATAAGTGAGTTTTTTATAGTTCTTGTGAAAATAAATTAATTAACTTAGCAATAAAAACAGTCTGCTACATAAATGCACGATTTTGTGTGTTCCAATGAAACGTTTAATCAGAAGCGGTGCACTGGTCAGTATTTACAATTAATCATTTTCAAAGATATGTGTTGTATGTGTCAAATATAAAAGTTGATCTAAATCACATTCAATCACATTAGAAAATCATCCAATTTTTTAAGCTTTTGGTTATTCTACTCATCCGTACTTGAAAGAAATGAATACGAGTTACTTAATAAAATATTTATGACCAACATGTAAGAGTTATGTTTATTATTGTAGATATTAGAGAATATATAACGATATTTCTTATTACTTGTTACCGCTTTTTGCATTTAAATTTATTCTGCTGCTCATATTTTTAACTCCGAAAGTGATTTTTTGCCTTACACCCCCCGACACGGGATGCCAAAGACTCTATAAGGGAACCACACTTGCTCTGGAGCTATAGCCTTGTCCTGCAGCAGCTGAGCTTTTTATGGTAGCCTACGAAAATATTGTTGGATGCCCTCGGAGATAGCGGGAATTTGAGCAAAGGAATGCAGGGGATGGATAAATTTTCCATTGCCTTTTTAGAAACCAAGACGAAGGAATAAGTTTATTTATATTGTTCAAGATATATCCGATACTGAGAGTGTGAAAGCAATGATACCCCCACGACAAGAGAGAAAACTTGCTTTTAAAATACGTGCTAATGTAAGAGCGTTTTTGTTTATCGATTTGTCTTTTCTAGGCTTCTAGGCTATTATGGTTTTTCTTTAATTTGTATTTTTTTCAAATTGAGCACATTAATTTTACTACAATTATCAATTTATATGTTTTATATTCTCGTCTTGATAAGACTCGTCACGCTGAAACTTTATCCAAAAGACGTTTATTATAAATTCATGCCGTTATTTTCATTATCGCCATTTATTATAATTTCAATTATGCTTCAATTACTGCTTTTCATTTTGTTTTTATTTTCTTATTTTGTAGACAGTATGATGTCTTTGTATACTTTTAAATTTACAAGTTTTGTATTTATCATTCGACTTGCTTTGTTTCTTTCTCAATCTATTCTTCCTTTCTCGATTTCCACACAATGCTTTTTACATTGATAACATTGATTTTTATTTGTAACTTCGTTGAATCAAAGTTTGGGATCGATCATTTTCATCCTAGACAACATTTAATTTTTATAGTATAATGAAATATTCTAAATCTCTCGTTAATATATTGTGGACAATGGCATAGGTTGCGTTATTATACTATTTTGACGCATAAGTTGCACCAAATATCGCCAAAGACAGCTAATACAATTGTATGTCTTGTAATTCGTGTAAGTAGGCGATGTGGAATTGTAGGAATGATCATCTATTTCTCTTGATGCACGACGAATGGGATTTATAACATAACGTCGCTCTCATGTTACCATGGTTTTGAATCTCGGAGTGTTACATTGGATACCTTTAGTGAAGATGATTCTATTGACGATTAAAATCGTCAATTAAAATCATCATAAAATGTTGTTATTTTGTGGAATACCATTTTAATAGGATATAACGGCGCAAAATTTCCACTTTTATTCTGAGACACTAACCATTTATTAAAAAGTACTATCACTAACAAGATCATAGTTTATTATTATTGATACGTTTTTCCTAAACAGTTATTCTCATTATATCTAAAATTACGATACATATTTTCATCCATCCCAACTCCAAGAGGTAGTTTTACTTCAGCAGCATGGCTTTAATGATTCATAGTTTTCTATAAGAATATAATATGTAATATATAGCATACATTTTTCCTAAATACTTCTTCTCATTATAACTAAAGTTACGGTGTATATTAATGGCTTAAAGGACGCAGGTTTCGATAATGAGCATAATCATTTCCTAGTTTTTGACTTTGAGTTAGATAAAGATACAAACTAACTTTCTAATCTGACCGATTCTAATACGATTTATGTGACTAAAACACCTAAAATACACGTAAAAGATTTTGTTTTCATTGAACTGATCAAAGATTCTTTATAAATAACGCGAGGAATTATTTACAAATTTTAAATAGGAATAAAATTAATAATATTTCCCTTTTTAGTACGATCATTCTTTATTTTACTTAGTTACAAGTTCCTTTCATCCTTTCTTATCTTCTCCTGTCTTCATATATTGTAGACTTTAGGATAGTAAAAAATTTCACCGAATAATGAAATTATTTTTAAAGTACAAATAGATTCTAAAATATTTTTAAGATACGTAAGAAATTCACGATACATTTCCTCTTAAATTCAAAATATTCGTAAACTACGTACTCATTGAGCCTTATATTATATGGGAGGATATTATTAGCAGTATCGGTTCCTTGCAAAATAATGACGTATGAGAGAGATTGTCGAAAACGATTTACCACCAGAAAAAACCTTCAATGACATTAACTGTAACTTAAATGTTTAATGGACGTGAATTGGCTGAGATAGATATATATTTAAAACTTTTAAACTTTTTTAAAACTTTGTCCGAACATCTGTTTGTGTGATAAACTCGAGAATCGTTTACCTGCCAACTGACGATTAAATGTTGAGTGAATTTGAATCGCTGCCGATATTGATTGTTAACTAGTTCCGTAAGTAGTGTTAATGATGCTTCAATAGCTAAGGATAATTCACATATGCATTACGCCAGATATCAAACCCTGTGACGTTTCTCCGAAATTCCGTTCTATCTCGCTCACTTGGATATCAACGACTCTATTTTGGTCTTTATACGATAATAAATATCCTGCCACAAACTTTGTTTCTCTCATCGGTAAAAATAATCACCCTGCTGAACTCTTCCCTTAAGCAACACTCATCTTCACCTTCACATCTAAAACACCCTAGGCTTTTTTAATCTCTGCCATTAATTCTACACCGTTTTAGTCACCGGAGACCGATATTTGGGCCGGATGCCATATATGGTAAGCTCACCGGTTTATGGGGTCAGCAAAAATGGGGAACGCTACAAACTTCCAAGCAGGCTCGACTATCTACAGTAATTAAATCTATCAACTATTTACAAAACTCAAATATCTACAGTATTTAAACGCGTTCCCGAATTACGTAACAGCCGCCCTGTACAGTATTTTTCCGAAACTTCATAATCCCTCGAAAATTATTTCGCTAGAAACAATCGCAGTTTTTCGGAGATTCCTGGAATAAACAGAGATTGTCACAGGAAACTCCATCAAATTTTCCATAAAAATTCGTAAGATAATTTGACGAACCAATGTATATAGTTTCGTCAAATATTCAAGACCGAGAGCGAATTTAATATTTCGAGGAATCGTTTTACTTAGCGTCGTAAGCTTCGTTTAGCAAAGCGGCGGTATACGTAATCCTAGGGTACTATTCTTGTTGCAGTTGGAAAGCAACACTCATTTTCCGTGAGCTGTGAAAGGAAAATGGTTTCGAGGATTGGACACGACGCGAGTGGTAAACTTATGCGGGACGGTGATCGACATGAAGTCGGCGAGCGCGTCTGCAGGACGGGATTCCCGCTACGACCTACTGTGAGGAGCGACACAGAAATACTAGTTGCTTCGAGGGTACCCTTGTTCCCCCTCTCTGCAGATAGGGGAGCGGAGGGGAAGTTCCTCTCAGCTGTGCCTCCTCTGCGACTGCCTCCCTGCTGAGGCAGCATAACGCAAGGATATTTTAAATTGCAAGACCTCTATCGCAGACGAACATCGCTTGAAAAATTTCCCGAATTCGCGTGGGACGAAAGTACAAGCAAGATGTTTTTACCCAAAGCGCAAGTCCACGGCTTAACAGTTAGAAAAAAAACAATCAGTTCCCGACTCCATGCGGTATTCGCATAATTAGAGAGAAAATGTCCGTCATGACCTTTTTCTTCGTCTTGTTTAAAAATATGCTATTGCTTCTCAGTGACCTGGGGGATTGTTTTTCCCGGGCTCGCTCGTCTCACGGTCGACAGAGCTGTAAAATAGGATATTGTGTAAAAAAATAAAAGGGGATTCGTTCAAGTATATGCCTCTAAGAAATACAACCGAAGTGGAAAATCGAGTTCGGAGATCTTTTTATAATATCTTAACCCCCATCTACCGCACTTTCCCCTTCTTCTAACCTTTACAATGGCCGCAAACGTTTAAAGTCGGCGTACTTGATTTATTGGCTTAAAAGTCTGGATATGCTGGAGGATGATTTTGACAAGGGCGTGAAAAATACTAAGACGACGAAACTTTTTTAAATACCTCAGTATATGATCCCATAATCGTTGTTCCAGTCCTTGGGCGTGAGGCTGCGAATCCGTTCTCTTATTATGGGCCCGAGAGGTGCTGATTCTTATTTTTAGTCCCCATCGCCTTTTCCCTCACTCCATTCCTTTCTCTGCTCCATTTCCCTGCCTACAAATCTACTTCGGTTCAATCAAGTCCTCAACTGGTCAAAATTTTCAGGAAATTTTCAGATAACTTTTTTATATTTCATCAAATTTGTTAATCCTTTTTACTTTAAATACATCATCTGTTACATGAATGGATGTCTTAAAGTGGAGTTTTTTGTTGTTACGAATCATCTTACTAACTATTTTACCATATTTTTGTTAAAACCCTACTCTATTATTGTCTCTACAAGAGGCAATCCACCCTATCTTATTAATGTCCTATTTGTTAATTATTGTACGTAACTCGTGAAACTTATTCATCTTGATATTTTTTACACCTGGTAGAAAAATTACTCTAATTTTTGTATACCCCTATATTCGCCACGTTTCTGTAATTGATCTGGCTTCTTCTGCTCTTTCTTCTCCTTTTTTCATCTTTATTGTAATATTTTATAGCTATAATAAGATATTACTAAATAGATAGTAATACAGTGATATGCTTTTTATTTTAGAATATCCCTCACGACGAATTATTATCGGTCATTGGTTATTGTTTGGTGTGCCTATCACGCATGTGGACCGTCTGAATTTTTATGCAGTATATATAAAATAGATACTGAATAACTTATATTTTACAATTTCTTTTAAAGTGCGATTTATCCTTCATCGATAAACACGCTCTGCATACCAATATTTTGCAATTTGCATATTTTTACGAATTGTAATTGCATTGCAATTTAATTTTCCTGTAAAATATTATAAAATGAAGTAATATTTAATTCATTTTTCTCTTATCTCAAGCATTTAATTCCAGAGGATAATTGATTAAGTGAATCTGGTAATTAAAGAGAACTTATTTTTAAATTCTTATTTCTTTTTTTTGAATTTTATTTAAATTTGTGTATTTTGCCGAAGCATTGAACGGATTTATTCATAAGATGCATAATTATTCAATTAAATAAATAGAATATAAAATTAGAAATTTTTTGTAATAGTTCATTATAAACAAATTCATGATTCAGAGGTGCTCTTTTATATATGATTTCACAATTACGTGCTTAATTTGTCGAAGTTACAAATTTACATTCGATTAAAATTTAATTTTTTTTTGGCAAGCCCTGTCTTAGTTACAAAGGATTACATCCGAAAATAGTCTATAACATACGATTCTAGAGTACATTGAACATAAATTTATACTTTTGTAGAAAGTTCATCTAAATTTTTACATTTTAATGTAATTATTAGTAATTTTCTATATGAAATACTAAGAATTAAGGATAATGTTAAGATAGAAATGTGATCTGGTAGGATTATCTAAATGGGAGTGTATCTAAACTAGCTGTGAATGCATTACAAATTTTTATCTTCTCGTAATATTCAAAGCATAAAGAGTCAATCGAAGCAACAATTTATAATGTAAATTATTATCGGCTATTTATCTGCCAAAGGAAGAGTTTTGGAACGAGTTGGTAGTTAGCGATAGGTATTAATTGAGCCAATCTTATTAAAAGCAATAATCGTCATGTCTTTATTTATTTTCTCATTCTAAAAATTTGATGACCGTTTTACGTCATGGAAAGAGTAGGACGTAACGTATTACATGTTTTCTCGTCTCAAGGTTCAGCCGACAGAGCCAAAAGAACCACGTGACAACTACAATGACGTAAAATTACTAGTTACAAGTTATGAAACCTATATCGCAGTTTCATAACTTTCTTATTCATCATCATATGAAATCGGTAGGAAATATTTATTTGGAATCCTTCAATTAAATTGAAATTAAACTGCTATGTGTATAAACTTATCTCATAGTAGATTGAAAGTGATTTTTATGTATGTTTAAGTTTATATCGATTTCAAAATGAATTTCCAAGTTAAGTAAGCTTTGGAAATTATTCATAAATTATCTTAGCACAAAAAAATGTGAAAATTAGAAAGTTCACCAGAATTGCTCATGTAATGCATGTAAAATCTCAAATGACTCAGGATATTTATGCCTACCTTGATCCTTACGTTTCATCTCGCATTAACTGGACCAGGATGCAATGAGTCCAGTCAAACATGATATAATCGATGGTTTCTGGTTCATGCAATGCTAACAAAGGTCAAAACCATGGATTCACTTCCCTTCACGAATTTCCTCCTCCCAATTCTCATTCCAGCAAATATCCTTGGTTCCATTTCCAAACCTCACCTTACCTACTTCTCCGTTTAACGCTTTCATGGAGTGCTTGCCTATTATTAAACCGGTGACATAGTTAAAGAGTGCGACACAGTTTCCAATTGGCGACGTTGCCATTCTTCTAAGATTTGTTCATAGAGTTTCCTTTGCATATATTTAATTCAAATTTCTTTAAATTATAGAGGATATAGAATTTCAAATATCCTCTTCATCTGATTCAGAATGACTTTGTGTCCATCCATTCTTAAACTCATCGAGAAATTGCATTTAAATTCGTCATTCCGTTCGAACGTTTGTTATATCTATTCAAGATATTTGCAGGAATGCATATATACGATTTGAAGTTAGATTTATCAAAATAGCGAATTTTAAAATAAAAAATATTTACCAATGCCCTCCTTTGAAAGGAAACATCACATGTTATTTCCAGATTCATTCCTTGAGTATCTGTATGAGATTGAGAGTTTTATCTTTTTATTCTAGGCTTTCGTATGTAAGAATGTTAGTTATATGATTTGCATATTTGCAACAGAGTTAAAATTCGCAAATCTATCGAGTGTAACTGTAACTGTAGCTGGAATTTTTCAACGGAAATGTAATAATCATATCGCATTTAAATGTTCAGAAAGTGGAATAGAATGATACTTACATAAAAATATTGAATTTTTTCAGGATTTCAGATACAAAGTTATTCGAGTAAGATCAATAAAGAAAAGGACGTATTAGAATCTATAAGAATAATCTTTTGTAGTAAAACTTGAAATAACTTATAAGAAATTTGAATACATGTTAATGATGTGTTAAATAGAAAGAAACTAACTAGTAGAATATGTGAGAAACTGTAGAGTTACATCTTTTGTAAACTCCTATGCTTGTGATAGAATTTTAATTAGTTGATTATACTTATTATGAATTGAGATATTTTTACTTGAATATCTAAAAATAAGATTTAAAGCAACAGTTTAGTTTCATGATACAAAACCTTATTATCGAGTACGATATTTCATTTACAATTTTTCCATTAAATATTGACAAAATTTGGAGAATTGAACACCGCTATCGATTGACTTATTTTTATATGACCTGCGAGTCCTTTCTAAAAACAAAACAACATAAAGGTACTACATGGTGATAACATCTGAAACATCTTCATTACCTTCATTGTCATGTACCTCATTGATTCTTATTGTTGGCCTTCAAAGAATTTCTTTATAAAATATTGCGTTATAAAACTAGGTATCTCTTGGTCTCCAAAAGAACAATTCATGAATTACAGAGAAGATATATTCCGATTGCAACCTCACAAGTGGTAGTTAAAATTTGCTGTATAAGGCCACAACAGCTGATAGTACTTTTTATAGAAATTCAGAAGAGGTAATGGCCGTGAGCCAAGAGACAGTGCTTGGAGAAACCCTAAACAAATTATAAACCCAAGGGATAAAAATAACCATTTCGTCACACGATGTAATATTATTTGGTGAATATTTCCGAATAGGTTACATTGTATCAACCTTAGAAGCTGAAATGATACATTATCTTAGAAGCTTATAAAGACATTGTGCCGCATACTTTTGTATTCAGTACGTTTACCGATACTTAATTTAATACTTTAAAATATCTTACGTACCATTACATTATGTTCTCCTCTCATGGGTATTAAGTGGCTCAATAGTATGGATCCTGACTTTTACCTGCATTTTCAGTTTCGTGTTATATCAACTTGTTATTTTTATTTAAAGAATATACTCTTTCCCGGGTTAGATTCAGCTTCCTATGTGTCCTTCACGAGAAAGACCGTTGCTTTCAGTCGATTTTAAAACGAAGGCTACATGCTGTATATCACAACCTTCAGCTGTATCCTTGGGGTGGTATCAAAGAAATAAATGAAGGAAAATAATTTTCATGCACATTTATTTGCAAATCTTTAAACTCATGAAATACATACAGGAAACGTTTGTATTAATTAACAAAGAACCCAGGAAATATTTTTTGCAATACAACAATTTTACTACACTTTTGATTTCTTTTCTATTGATTGTAATGTTTCTTCTACCAGTTACAATGATTCGATTTTTCATATTTAATATTTAATGTAACCTTATCACACCATCAAATTTAGTCTTCAATAAAAACGTTCATTTAAAAATTTATCGAATGAATTTATCGAAATATCATTTTTCACTGCTTTTAAATAACGAAAATACTCATCACAATCAATTTTTATGATAAATTTAGATCATTCTATCCTTGAGATATCAAGGATTAATTAGTATTTATTTCCTTGAACTGTTTTTGCATCTGTTTGGGAGCTTTCCCGATCCTTAAACCTTGAGCTGTAAGTTTTTTGTTCCCGGCAACACATTTGCTCCGAACCAAATTTTTTCCCTCGTTTTAGTTCGTGATGTGAATATTGACGTAATTATTGAATTACTCATCTTATAATTATGATTTATTTATCATAACTCGTAGAGAAAATTCTAATTCAATATTCATAAAAAATTATTCACTTCTTATAGCACTTTCTTCAGTAACACTTTCACATAACTTGAGTTAGTGATTGAGTTAGTTGCTTCACGTTATATTCGAACTAGTATTTTTAAAACCGAATCCTACACCAATTACACCATATTCACTACATATGTGCTTAACTCTGAGACCCTTTCTATATTCTAACGATAGGCATTATCTTTGAGCTCATTTTGCAACCTAATCCATTCAGTCCATATGATGCGCGTATCACTCAATTTCTAAACCCTCTGCAAAATACGTTCGATTTTCTATTCAAAGAGAAATGATTACTGTAACTAATGTCCCGAACATCGCTCTAATCAATACCACCAGGTTTCGTTTACCATTTCTACGATACTGTAAACTCGAATGTATAATACTTATGATTTTATCTGCATTTCCTTGTTGTTTTGATATTTTGAATGCTGATTTGAAGGTAGAATTTAGCAGAATCTGTTTCTATCGGTTCATCTTTGGAAGATTATTGAAAACCAGCGGATAAATTAGTTACAACGAAAAAAGACCTAAACTCTAATGACCTACCGCCACTTTCGTGAGAAGACTGATTTTTTGCTGCAGAAAAATATATCCACATGTGGGAGGGAGACGAACGAACGAAAATGTTTTCGACTTATTCTGCTTGTGCAAGATTTTTAATAGCTAACACAAAATTTAGTTTTGTTACGATGAATTTTCTTCAGAAAATACGTTTCCAAATCCTTAATCTTATCAACACTTAGGACCACATGAACGTATTCCAAATGAAACAGTGATTAAAATTCAAAATTTCTGTTTTCGGAATTTTTGAAGGATTAAAGACAATGAACATTCATCTTAGTTAATAAGAACATGACGTCTATTCGCGCTATAGTCATCTACATCTACGTAAGTACCCTGCAAGCCGCCTTTCGGCGTGTGGCAGGGGGTGTAAACACCTATTCTATTTTACCGCGTATTTTAGTCTATTGTTGTCGCATATCGTGCGCGGGAAGAAGGAATTCTTAAAACATGGTTATGTGATGGTCATGGTTTTATCAATATGATATTACTTTCACGATGTCGTATTTTCGGAAAGAAAGAAATGAACTACTAAAACATACTTCGATACAAATCTTGATTATTATCACGCACAAATTCTGTTAGTAGATTAGCACGTCAAGCCACTTAAATGCATCGTTCAAACACACCCACATGAGCCCACATATTCTCCCTGCATACTCACATATCCAACATATAATCAATACATATCCAATTCAATACTCAATTTCCATAGATCTCTTCACTCAGATTCAACAACGTTTTCACAGCAGACACCTCCTATTGACACCATTCAAATTCTTAGCGTACGCCAATTCAGACATCGTGTTCTCATTCACACTTCTCACACGAACAACGTGAAGCAATCCATTCATACTGATCACAAAGTATCTCATTCAGTCCTCAGTCGGTCAGATTCAGTCTATACAGCTTACCTCTTTCACCCTTTTTCATTGCGAACTCATCTCGTAAAATCCACTCACAACTGCATTCTGCTTCTTCATAAGCCTCAAACGCTCACTTCAAGATACTTCTGGATGATGATTGACGAAATTGATCGATCATGAATGATGAATCGATGAAGAGAAAATATAAATTTATTCTATGCACCTGTTTTACCACCGTAAGTCGGCTGTCCGGCTACGAATGGGAAGGCAGTTAACGTACAACATGACAGATCCTACACTTTTGACACATCCTCTACGAATCTATTAACTTACTGTAAGAGAATTCTATACAAAAATCATCATTAGTTCAAATAATCTTACAATTTGCCCTATGATTGCAACCATTCAATCCGTACTTCCCTGGTAAGAAATGTTCCTTTCATTTCCTAATCGTCCTTCAATCCAATATTGGTGAGCCAGTCATTTTTATAAGAATGATGCGACTCTAAAGAGTATTCCTCTACGTAATCATAATGTAAACATCTCCTTTTCTAAATGAAATAAGTGATTCAGATGCATATCTATTGTTTGCCATTACAAAATTACTCCTCTTTCATTAACTATGCAATCTGTAAACCTAATTTGGTTAACTAAACAATATTATATGAAAATCACACAAACTGATCATTCGCGTGAATTTTAGAGAGAAAATACCGTACTTGCGTAGAATTTCTTGTCAAATGTACCGTTTAAGAATATACGATGTAAAAAGTCGCTTGGTTAAATCTATGAACCTTATTGAAAAAATATTGGCTCATCCTCGTATTATGGTTGAAATTTGATGAGTTAAAATCCAAATAAATTTACTCCTTCTTAAATGTTTTTGATGAATGCTTTAAAAAGATCTGTGAATATTTTGTTAACTATTCGAAAATGATGAAAAAAATCGATCTAAATTAATTATTAATCATGTTTTCCTGTGGTTTGCATCAAAAGCTCCAATCTGAAATGAGATTATTATTTGAATTATATCATTGAAAATATTGTGAATGATTTAACGATATTGCGAATATTTCTTCCGATAAATCTCTTAAAATGAAGAGGAATGAAGAACTAGAATGAAGAATTAGAATGAAGAAGAAAAGAATGAAGAACAAAAATGAATAAGAAGAAGAAAAAGAAAACGAAAATGTTTCATTTTAGTCTTCGTTCTTCATTTCGTCTGGGTGGTGTTCAATCAGAAGCGTATTTTTCAAATAAAGAAGATATCCTCATAAACTTTATGAATTTTACAGAAATTTTAAGCTTACATACAGTAATAATCGAAATTTGGAATTCTGAAGGCAAAATACTGAAGTTTCGTTTAGATATTTTAATTAGAATCTTTGAGGGGAAAAGGGTAAGTAATGAATTGCGAGACTATAATACGATTCTCGCTTATATCGGGCAATGAAGGTTTGAACGAAGTGATTGGATTGAAAAGTTCAATATGAATTGACAGATTTCCTCCGTCTTTCACGAAGCATTACAGCGTATTTTTAACAATAGTTATTTGAAAAACAAAGAGAAAAATAAATGACAAGAATATCAGAACTGATTGACATTGAGCACGTTGAAACTACTCAATGAAAAGTCGTTCCTAATAAAATCCTTCCTTTTAACGCCATTATTTGATAAATCACATCATGAAATGAGGTAAATCAGCTAAGGAATTATTCAATCAACGATAAGGCTTAATAAATACCTGATACGGATTCCAATGCATAAAATTTTAATCTTATCTGGACGGTGATTGTGAATACGGTGAAAATTCGTTAATTTAGTTAATGGTTAGTAATTTACCTCATTTGAAATGAACGCCTCAGATTGCTCACAGAACAAATATACGCTGCAACAAAACGAGACTAAACGCGATATCTTTGACAGCGTTTGAATAGTTAAAAACAGGAAAAATCAGAGGAATTCCACTTCTTCCACTTATAAAACAAGTGGAATGAGTGTGATTTCCCTAAAATTAAAAGATTTCCTTAGAAAAACCACATTTGGTTCAGCAAAGTACTCATAAAAAGTATGTTCCCGCTCATCGAATAATTCACCGCACGTAACATACGATAAAGTATCGTACCATTGTATTCTCTTAGTTATCGTGCATTGAATTATCCGCCGAAAGTGAACATGCGTCTTCAAAAAAATACCGATTCTTCTCACGACGTTTTGATAAAAATTTATTTCTACGGAAACGTCTGCCTTTATCTCATTAGTTTGTTGTAGCTGTTAGTGCTGTTTAAAACCGAGATATTAGAAAGTTAACCGACGAATAACTTACCATTCGAGAGTTACATTTAAAATTGGTATAATACGAATAAACCGCTGATTTGAAGTGAAACATTCGAATAAAAGGCTGAAGAAAGAAAATCAGAAAAGACCATTGTTGTTCATTTTTGTACAATGTGACACAACGAAACACGGAATACTAGAGAGTGAAAAGAGCGTTCGTAAGCGTGGACGTTTCGCGAGCGAAAGAAGTTCGCGAGGACGCGAAAGGGTGGAGGAGTGTTGTGAAAAAAAAACAAGAGTTAGCATCCGAAAGAGCGTGACCCGTATGACAAGCGGCGTTAGTGATGAGTGAAGTCGTAGTTGAAATCCGGTGGGCTCAAACAAATGCGAACAACTGAACGATTCGTTAAATCATTCGGTAAAAATAGAACCGACTGAAATAATGAAAGGAGGAGAAGAGGGTTCACTTACCGTGTACTTGCAAATCCAATGCCATCGGAGCTAAGCGCACACTGATATCTAGAGCAAAACACTGATCTCGAAAACATTTCCCCTAAACCCTGAATCAAGGATAACCCCTTCTTAGATGTAATAAAAATTCGTTGCTCACGGCTCGTTCCTGACTTATCTTTTCTGATATTTCTGTAGGAATCTTTGCTTCGTATTTCCCTCTTTCGTTCGGAAATCGTCAACTTTCGATTCGGGAAGACTGTGCTCCTTCACGATAATTAAGATTTTAACGGCAACCCTTTTCCTAAATCTTAAGTCTAAAAGAGATTCAGCGTCTTTTTACCCTTCGATTGTAGAAAAGGCAACTTCTAAGGCATCTTTTCAACCCGGTCACTATTCTGTTGATTTACGAGATGACAGAGGGGTAAGGGGTACTTCCTGCTTGGACTCCCGCACGCGCTCCAAAGCTTCGGAGCCGCAATGAAAATACATCGAGAGAGATACTACATTTGTTCACCTAAAGTGTGAATCCCTCGCGAAATATGTGTATTAAAGTTGAGGCCTCAATAAGTTAAGCTTAGTTTCCTGTGTAAAGTTATATTGCGCGATTGGAATCAATGTTCGTAATGGCAGCTGTCGGTAGCGGGTGTTTCTGCAGTACGCGTAGACTCAAGAGGACCGTCAGACCTTTCTGGAACCATGAGGAGGCTCGTCTGAGATCTCTCCCCCCTGGTTGTGCTGCCCCATTCCCTCATCCGCCTCGAGGAGGTTTTTTTAGAACGGAGTGGCGATTATGAAGAATAAGGAACAAAGAATGAGCACACGCGTCCCAAGGCGACGATTACATGTAGCATGATTCATCGATACATATATTGTACACATTGATACATTAATGACTTAATGTTTAACAGTTTGGAAATCTGTGATACTTTCATATACTTGTAACCTTCGCCGAGAAACTCGCTTTTCTGTTCCAAAAATAAAATCCTCTAGAAAGTGTTTCGGTAGATGTAAATGGGTATCATATGGTAATCAACTTATATGATGTACTAGAAAATTAGGTTTTAACTAAACGTTTGTTTTGTCAGCCAAAGAATTGCATTCTATGGTTTGTTTTCTGCTTCCTTAGAAACCCATTCATTAGTTGAATGATTTAAAGATAATCCTCGAGGAGATGGAATCATTTATCATTTGTAATGTAACGCTAGAGATTGGCATAAAGTTTACTACTCTCACTGCAAAATATTGCCAGTTTAATTATGCTTATGTTTGGATAGGACTTTTATAGGAGCAAATTAGATATTGCCTTCTTAATTGCATTTTTATTTTTGTTCTTAATTGCTTCAATCCGCTACAAATTTGTAAAATAATTTAATTGAAGCACCAAACATTTTAAATCTACAATCCAATTTATGTTGTTATGCGTTATTATGTTTCAAACTACATTGAAAAATGACAATAAAGCTTCCCTCGCAAAGAGAAATGAATGCTTCTAGTATCAATACTTATGACGGGTTACTCTTTAGTCGATTTAGACACAACCATTGAGAAAATTAGTTAATTATAGAACGAACAATATTTCTGAAACTAGTAAAAATAATTCAGATTCCGGTACTTTTGTATTATAAAACTTTTTTTCCCATTACTAATTTTAGAGGTATTCAACAATTTAATAATTTTATTTGTATTATTTTATGTAAACATCATTTACCTTTCCGCGTGATTCTTTATTATATCGATAGTACTATCTTTAATGTATTTATTTATATCTTTTCTGATGCATTTGGAAATGAATATCTTAGTTAAATAACATTTATTACCATGAGTTCTTTGTTCATCATATCCTGTTCAGAATTTGACAATAAAAATTGTATTGAACTGGTGTTACTTTTGTAAATGTCACATACTTTCTTAGAATAGATTATGTTTTAACTATTATTTGTTATAGAACTAGAATAATACTGAAAAACTATCATTAGTCTTATAAGTCCTAAAATTATATATTTTTGAACTGGACAAATAATTATAATATAAAAATTGAATTTATAGTCCATTAATCAGTTACATTTAACCATTGTAGCATTAAACATTAATGATTTATTTAGAATTTCCTTGTTATTTATTAGCAATAATATTATTAATGTATGAATTTTGCATTGTTGGAAATGCTCAACTATTAACAGGAGTACATATATTCAATTAAAATTGTTAATTTTTATAAAAATATAAGTTTTATGAAGAAAACTTTCAAGATTTTCTACTATTAATGGAAGTATACCAATGAATTTTTGAGTCTTACAACACAGTGTTGATAAAATTACTCAATAATACGGAAAGTTATGAGTTACTTTACTTCTATTGATTAAAATTGGTTTACGATATTATAATGAAGTTTTGTGAGAAACTGTATTTTGTACTTAAGAAATACAGTAAAAAATTCCTTGCGCAATGATCAAAATTATATGTAAAATGGGTGTAGTAGCACTAAAATTTTATAAAAATATAGTCAACATATTTAGTCCTTATTAAAATTAAATTTTCATCAGTTGGAAAGTATTTCTCCAATCTCTTAGAGCTCAATCATACATTTACCTTGTGAATAAAAATAAACCTTCGCGTAGGTTTTGTGTCCTCCGGAATTTTCCCGTTAAATAATCGAAAGAAACGATCCGAAAATTAAAAAAAGGACGCTTTTATAGATAATCGTTAGGCAATGAATATTATGCCAGTCACACATTTTTGAGGAATTGGGAAATTCTATTTTAAACTTTCTACCGGATAATCTTGGTTAATCTCTGGCTTTCCTATTTTTGGTCAGCCTTACCGATGTATCCTAAGCCGCCACGGAGTCGAACAAAAACTTTGAAAATTCTCCAAAACCTTCAATATATCAATAAATTTTATTAAGAATTATGATTATTTTAAAAATTAAACAAAAAATAAATTTTTGTTAATTTAATGTGCGAGATGATGAATGATTATGTATGTGGAAATGGACTTTGGTAAACTCCTCCCAAACTACTCATTAGCTGTAACGCATTTCGAATTAAAAGACCTGATGAAACTTATGTATCACTTTCATTGCGACTAAGTACGCTTGAAATCTGAAATCACGGCGATCGCCCGAGAAAATATAAGTGTCGAAGTGCAGAAGGGCTCGTCATATTCCCAGATACACCAACAGACTTCGATTTAAACATGTCCCGAGATGTAATATTTCGGAAAATTACACATATCCCTTCGACTCTTAGATTGCACTTTGACGGAATAATTACTCCATAAGCGACAATTACTGTATGATGAAGCAAGGGTATTGTGCAGTCTACGTAGGTGATGGACTCTAATCTTCGAAGAACGAAGTGTTCCTACCAATATCCTCGAGCACGCACCAATGCCCTATTATGGGCATAAGCGTAGGGCCACCCACCTCCCCTAGTCTCTCCCCTACGCCGTCCCCGCTGGCCCCCACGAGGTAGCAGCCACGGACGAATCCGTCCCTTGGTACAGGGATTCCCATCTTTGGAGTGGGGGATATTTTGGGAGCGGGTGGCTGAGCATACATATAGATTGGTCCGAGCCTCTCAAACTCACTCGAAGCGAGGGAAGCGAGCACGCCGGAGCTCAAGGATCTACCAGGGTACGTAGCCGTGTGCTGCAGTGCTCCTTCAGAGTCGTGTGCCTTCGGGGCTTAGAGTTGGGATATCTGTGCTGTGGCGGTTCACTGGGACTTATACCTGATAGTGAGCGAAGTGAAGTTACCTCTGGATATTGGTAGTGCCTCGCTTTACTTTCGCGATTTCACGATCGAGACTTAGAAAAGTTTTCGGAATTCTTTGGATTCGGTTGTGGACCGCGGAAACATTAAGTTTGGAAACTTTTCCTTCCGACTGGATAAATACCTGCGATTTCTGTGACCGAGTTCATTTATCGGTTCAAAGTTCGGATTTTGGAGGCGGGGCAACTCAAAGGATCGGTTATATCCTCAGACTATCCGATTAGATGGGATCTTAAGTGAAGAAGTGGATAGTTTAAATTCAATCTAAAATTCATTCTTCCTAACTCATTCACATTGCTTGATTTCGATCACTTTTTTCAAACCCGTGATTTTATCTCGGATTTTAAATCGAACTTTTAAATTTCTCTTTGGGGTTCGCTTAAGTTCACTTCATTCATATTGGGGCAGCACTCGATTGAATTGATAGGGAAGTGGAGGAAGTGGTTAAAGTATAACTTTCGAAATCCTTCCTAGCTTTCTCTATAGATTAGTTAACGATTGCACTTCGCATACCTGTGAGGAACGAATTGGGTTAGCTTTTGCTGATATTACTCTTCATATTTCTCGTATCTTCCTCCGTAATTTTGTTTAATTTAAATTCCGAATATCTAGGAGGATCATTTGGTTTACTTTAATTAGCAAGCTTTAAATTCCATACATCCAAGAAGGTCAAACTAGGTTTGTTTTAATTAGCAAAATTGTAATTTCTTACAATCAGGACGATTAGGTTTTATTTCACTTTGCAACGTTCGATATTCACAAGCTTTCGCTTCGCGTTAGAAAACCTGATATTCTATATACCTGAGGCGACCGGATTGGGTTAAATATAGAAGCCACGGCTCCCGGAACTTTTCCCATCTTAATCTGTCGCGCTTCTAGAATTTGCTCGAATCAAAATAATTAAAATCAAAATTTCTAGATTTGTATTCGCATTAATTAATTCTTTAATATTGGCGGAGGATAGTTCAATTAATTCTTTCTCGGGAAGATTTCTATCAAAATGACTTCTATGCATAGCTCTCTCTATTTTTGAATCCTCACCATTGCTGCTTTTCAAATCAAACATTAAATTTCTTCGAGTCTCGCGTTTTGGGTCACTTTTAATTTTATTGGAAACGGGATTCGTGGCAGTTGCATAATTTTCCGTCATTTTCTGCTTTTTCCACAGTTTGACAAGACAAAAACCAACCTTCCAACATGTGTGACGATGATGTAGCTGCATTGGTGGTGGACAATGGCTCCGGCATGTGCAAGGCCGGTTTCGCTGGGGATGACGCCCCACGAGCCGTGTTCCCATCCATCGTCGGCCGACCCCGCCATCAGGTAAAAATCCCGACCTTCTAACCTTAATAATTCGCAAAGCTCCAATCCCTAATAATTGTTAAATTCGAAATAATTTCCTCTCCTTTCGAACGAAAAATTCAAAAACCCCGAATCGGATAAATCTTGGAAGCGGTGGAAAAATGTCCGCTCATCTTTTTTGGCCACACCTACTCCCCCATCCTAGCAAGCCTCCTCTGCGATCCTTCTTTCTATTTTTGTAAGCGTGCCTCATTGGGCGAGGGAAGCCGAGGCACACTTCTTCCAAGCGCTCCTATTTCCATCCTCCCCCTCCTCCAAGACGACCCCCACCCTCACTCCAGATGCCTCGAGAACTTAACGCCCAAGCGAACTTTTCGCGTCCATCTAAGTTATTCAACATCACAAAGGGATTATCTAACTTTTGACTTTCTCATATTTTACGCCTCCTTAATTTCGTATAGTAAGCTGAGCAGATAACAGGATGAAAGTAGTAAATTCTTACGGGAACTATTTTCATCTGAACTCTCATAAAATTTAGCTATGATTTGCTCGGCTGACCGAGATTATTAATACTTTAGCATTATCCCCAGAGTGAGAGAATGACTCTTTTAAGAATCCAATTTCTCCCATTTAATATCTCTTCTTAATTTCTTCTCCCAATGACGGTAACGAACCAACGAATAGGTCGTTCGGTTCATTGGAATTGAATTAATCTCTCCTTTAAATTTCAATGAGCTCTTTCCAATATCCGCGACCCACCCTTTCTGAGAGGGACAGGAAATTCTTCATCATCCATCTCGCACCCTTTTTTACTGTCTCCATGAGACCCAACACCGTTATCTCCATCCGTAAGGCCAAATTATCCGCGATCTAAGATGTAAAATCTTCCCTCTCGTCGACCAACTTCCCTCCTCTAACCCTTTCGATATTTTCACCTCCAACAGGGTGTGATGGTGGGTATGGGTCAGAAGGACAGCTATGTAGGTGATGAGGCACAGTCCAAGAGAGGTATCCTCACCCTGAAGTACCCCATTGAACATGGAATCATCACCAACTGGGATGACATGGAGAAGATCTGGCACCACACCTTCTACAACGAGCTCCGAGTCGCCCCTGAGGAGCACCCCATCTTGCTCACTGAGGCTCCCCTCAACCCCAAGGCTAACCGTGAGAAGATGACCCAGATCATGTTTGAGACCTTCAACACCCCAGCCATGTATGTTGCCATCCAGGCTGTTCTTTCCCTGTACGCCTCCGGTCGTACCACCGGTATTGTGCTCGACTCTGGTGATGGTGTTTCCCACACTGTACCCATCTATGAAGGTTTGTATTCGCGAAAAAACACAAATCGAAACTTGAAGTAATGCTGAGTTACTAAGAAAATTCAAATTTATGTGTTTTTTCTCTTCTTCCGATCAGGTTATGCCCTTCCTCACGCCATCCTCCGTCTCGACTTGGCTGGTCGCGATCTTACTGACTACTTGATGAAGATCCTCACCGAGCGTGGTTACAGCTTCACCACCACCGGTAAGACTCCACATAAACCTCAAAAAAAACTCTTATTAATCATAAAAACCAAAACCTTAAATATTCCTCAACAACCCTTAAGAAAAAACCCTTTCGCTCGAATTCACCCTTTCCCTTGGCTCAAAGAAGATTCGAGCGATTAAAAAATTCCATTTCATAGTCAGCCTCTGAAAAAGAGCCATTAAATGATTCTTGCCATCTAAAGTTCTCTCTCGACCCCCACTTTTTACTCACCCACTCCTCCCCGTTTTTTCACTGGAAGACTCACTTTTTCACCCGTAAATTCTCTCCGTCCGCTCCTCGACGGACTTTGACTTCAATTTTCTCTTTCTTTGCTACCTGCAGCTGAGCGAGAAATCGTGCGTGACATCAAGGAGAAGTTGTGCTATGTGGCTTTGGACTTCGAGCAGGAAATGGCCACCGCCGCCGCTTCCACCTCTCTTGAGAAGTCCTATGAATTGCCTGATGGACAGGTCATCACCATTGGCAACGAGCGTTTCCGCTGCCCTGAAGCCCTCTTCCAGCCTTCCTTCTTGGGTATGGAATCCTGCGGTATCCACGAGACCGTCTACAACTCCATCATGAAGTGCGACGTTGACATCCGAAAGGATCTCTACGCCAACACTGTTCTCTCTGGTGGTACCACCATGTACCCCGGTATTGCTGACAGGATGCAGAAGGAAATCACCGCCCTCGCTCCATCAACCATCAAGATCAAGATCATTGCTCCACCTGAGAGGAAGTACTCCGTATGGATCGGTGGTTCCATCCTTGCCTCCCTCTCCACCTTCCAGCAGATGTGGATCTCCAAGCAGGAATACGATGAGTCCGGCCCTGGCATTGTCCACCGCAAGTGCTTCTAAGCTAAGCACCATCGCCTCCCGCGCCGCCCCTCCCCACCGAACACACAGCCAAAGATCGAGGCGCAGCCGATGTGAGGACGGCGTGGGGATCCCGGATAGCCATCCACAGTACACCGGCGATAGCAAATCCGGGACAGATCGGCTTGGAAAATGCGCCGCCGCCTCTGAAAAAATGCGTACAAATCACATCCAAATTCTCAGACATGCCCCCGAGGAAGGGTCAGGAAAGAACAAAAACTATGATACTCTTCTTGAATTGTATAACATTATTGTAACCTGTCCAATGGGAATTTTTTCACATTGTCAGCTCTTGTGTCTTAAGAAGATATTTGTATTTAACATGTTATTAAAATATTAATTATAGTTTGTGTACCATGTAACAGCAATGGTTTTGTTAAGAATGACGCCTTTGTACGAATATTGTTATGGATGCTCATATTGAGACCTTTGTGAATAGAAAATAAAAGGGGCTTTCTTTATAATCTTTCTCATGATTTTTGGCCACCATGAACAAAATTCCAATCCTCCACTTGCCTTTTATTCTTTACGACTTATACGGCTTAAATATAGACACCGAGGTGGGTCGTACGAGAGGGCATAGGGTCTTAGCCTAGCCAAAGTTACATCATTCCATTGATGTTTATTCTAGCTTCGAAAACCCCACTACTTCCCCAAAATAACGCCGCCATATTATATACCATATGCCGCAGTTCTCACTGAGAACTAAGAAAGTTGCGAACTCCTTCAAATAAACTCCGAACTGGGAAGCAGCTCCTAGAAGGAGATAGAGATCAGGGTTCTCATTCGAAAAAATCTCTGAAATCTAGTTGAGCTTTCTTGATCTTGCGTTAGAAAGCATTATAGCAGCACGAATCAGTTCTCGAATGGATATACTAATGCGATGAAAGATCTCAAATGGATGCCCAACTATTACAGTGCTTGGCCGCCATCTCCTTGATCGACTTGACTGCTTCTACTTCCCTATTATCTTCCACTCTCTTACCAAAAGGGTGGCAAGGTGAATGCCTTTAATATCGTATATAATGAGGACACCTCTTACATATGGCCTCCAAAGTCCGAGTTAGATGGAAGGCCCTTGGATGAAAAGATACTCCAGATATTCAGAATTGCAAACGGCTTCATGAACCTCGGAATAGAAAACTTTTATTCACAAGGCAATTTTCGAATGAATAGTATAGTAGGCCATGGGATCCGAAAATGAAACTGAGCAAGGATTTAATCTCTATCATATAGGTTCTATTTAGGTTGCTTGGTCTGGATCCCCTTGGTGGCTTATTTGACCCACAAGTGCCTTTGACTCTCCTTTCCCCCTTTGCTTCTCTCACTCAAAGTCTAAGCACATGAGATTGTTTTCTGTATCTACTTTTGCCATGTCCGAGTAGAGCTCCATTGCTAAGGTAATAGCATTGAGACTTGGTGCATAATTAATAAATATTCTTTCGATTCTTGGTCTCCATCACATAAATTTATCTCTTTTTTCTATATATAAATATATCAAGGTTGGTTGTAATTTTGAGTTTGGGAGTTGGCTTCAGTTTTCTAATTTTAGTAGTAGTCCAGCCATATTTTTTTCTCAAATTAGGTTTAGCCTCTCACTTATTTATGTAAAGGAAAGGCTTGTTCCTCTCCTCAATCTTATACTCTTTGACTCAAGCTGGCTTATCTAAGACTGCCATTTAGTTAAGTGTCCTTTGCATAATATATTATGGATCATTCTATCAATCTCTCCAACAAAACTTCCAGCATCACAAATATATCTCATAGAACTACTATCATATCAACATATTTTTCTCTCACTCTTTACAGCTTCCTCTCTTCCATTACTCATCTGCTTTGTGAGATAAGTTTGAATGGATTGGGAAGCGATTTTCGAAAACTTTGTAAATTTCCTCAGACTGTGGAAATTTTTCATTATATTAAGCAAAGATAGTTTGACAAAATCTAAAGATCAACATCGAATCAAAAAGAAATTTTTATACAAATGCTAAAATTATAATTGATTGACATTTTTTATAATTTAGTATGAGTAATCACAAAATGATAATATGATAAAAAATTAATGAGGCTTAAATAAATTATTTGTCAATAAAAACATTCTTCTTCAAGTAAAAACCAATCCCTTTTTATATAATTTTCAGGCATTAACTTAAACGAAATTTGCTTTAGAACAGTTGATAGTCTCTGTTTAATATATCAACTCCTTATTTTTCTTGACATTGCCTTCATTATAAACTTTGTATAGAGTTTTGATTTTGAACACTCTATCCTGCATATTCTCAACAAAGAGATATAGGTCAGTGAATTGAAAAAATATTTTTATAATTGAAGTATCATAATGAGTATCCTCAGTTATCTACAGTTAAAATAATGTTTAGGTCATTCTGACTTAGAATGCAATCCACTTTACTCTTAAATCTTTACCTCACACAATGCCACATTCTATATTATTTGCCTTGTATGAACTTTTTAAGTATATTTCAGAAAAAAATATCCTCTAGTTTTATAGATTTAAATATTATCAGTGTTAAATTACAAAGTTTATTATACAGACGATAATTGGGGCTAAATTCATTAATTTACTCCGTATTTATTAAATATTCATTCTATGAAACAAGGGATGATTTTTTTTAGATTTTTAATAGCCTTATCCCTTCTCTTCATATTTATTTTAATTCACCATCGCTTTGGATTTTATATGTGTAATTTACCTTATTCTTTATAAAACATTATTTTATTATGCTGTAAATTTTAGCATATATCAGTTTAAAATGTGAAAATATCATATCTTGTTTTATGTAATCTATTTAAATTTTAAAAGGATTCCTAACTACCATACCTAAAATTTTTTTTCTCTTAGAACTATTTTCTTTAACTGCTAATTCTATATATTTATTTTAGCAACATAAATATCATACTTCTTTTGCATACTTTTTCCTGAACATATATATGTGTGTATGAGTGTGTTTTACATTTAAGTATTGAAGAGATAATAGCCTCTATTTGTTCATCATTTTTGTAATTAATATAATCTTACATCCTCATTCAACAACTTTAGCTCTTGGTTACAATTATAAGCTCAAAATTTACCTTTAAATTCTATGTCGTGTATATAGCATTAGCAAGGAATATATGGTTGTGACTAGGATACAGTATCTACAAGCTCGTGTGGATTGTGGCTCTATATGGACAATTAGAAAAGCATAAAAATCTTTGGAGAAGATTTCAAGCATTTGAAAATATAGTGCTGGGAGAAAATGTTGAAGATCCAATGAAGATCACAAAGAAGTATAAGAAGAAAAGAAGATTAACCAATAATTTGGAGCATCGTCTGGAAAAGAAGAACCAGGTGGATTGGAAATGTCTTGAGACATAATGAATTTGTCTGGGATGTTCTTGAAGGTAAAATAGAAAGAATAGCACTAATGGATGAAAATTTTCTAAAAAGGAGGGACCAGGAAAGAAGAGTTATCAATATGTAGTAGAGTTAGTAATATAAAGTGAGCGATGGAGGGTAAAAGTCAACCGATCTTTGGATATGGACCAATTCCGATGATGATAGCATAAACAATATGATTTAACAATATTATAGTCAAAACTACTTGCAATAACTTATTGCTCTAGATTCTAAGAAAATTGAAATTTTGCTTTGCTACCTTGGTTTAACTCTCCTTATTTTTGGCTATTCTATACTAATATTACTTGGAGAGACATAGTAAGTGAAAGGATTTTTAGTATTTCAATACTCATTGCATTTTATTATAGTTAAGATTTGCTTGACATTCACAAACTTTACATATTTCTATTCCTTTAGATTTCTGAACAACTCAAGAAGAATTTCATTAAATTTTATAATAGTTTACACATATATAAAGTCAATAATTCCAGAGAGATTCAGTAATGATATGATAAGGAGTCATTAATTCAAGATAACTTTGATGAAAAGGACACAGAAATTAGGTCAAAATTCTTTTTTATCAAAAATTATGTTATTCAATTTTCCCCTAGAATGAGATGGAGGTAATGGTCGATTTTAAGTCAGATGAGTCGAAGGAATAATTTTGGTCAATGAATATGCAGCTAATTTATTTCATTTTCCCGTTGCATAAACAGAGATTAAAAGAGAGACCGCTAGATAAACTAGAACTATAAAATAATCATAACTAACTATAACCATTTTTCTAAAATTTTGGGTATTCTCTTCAATAAACCAACTTGCCTTTTCTTCTGTGTTGAATCGAATCTTTACCGCGTAAAGCAAGTTGCTTTCCTATTAGTGACACCGTTAACCGCCAGAGGTTCTCTACGTTAGGGTGCCTCGATGCGAACTCTAGCAATGGGTAATGTCACTAAATGGAGTATTATTTGTTTCAATCCAAACATCGTTGAAGTGCGAGCGGTGAATGAAATTATTCTATAGATCATGTAAGAGACGGCGGAAAGTAAAACGCTATGTCTATGCCTTCATTTGCACGAATAGGTAAGTGCTGTGCAGTTGATGGAAGGATCGTATTTGTAGTCGACTCCCACTAGCCTTCCACTTCGACCGAAAACTGTATTTATGAAAATATCGCCTTTAATATAAAAGAGACTCAGATACTGGAAAACTTCTAGGAGCCACCTATAAATATCGACATAATTGCTTTTAGAAAGAAATACTTAGTACCAAATTTTACCAAGTAACCCTTTAACATTTTCATTTCATGCTTTGATGACATTTGGGTGAAGGAAGTAACTCCTCTTGGGAATAATTTATTTAGCCTCTTAAACAAATTGAATTTAGAATATATTTGGTTATTACTCTATCATACACGAGATTTAAGGTTAATTGCGTTCAGTTTCATTTAAGAATGAAATTAATTCTTCTTACTTTATTTGGACCATCCAGATTGATTTTGATGAAAGCTTTAACGATTGTTATTAGTGTTATCATCATTTTCTGTTTACTGTGGCGCTTATTTTCTCTGCTCCACAATAATCAGTATATGCACATGATATCTTTGATTTTTCGAATAATTTTCAGTTGTAAAATATTCTCTGAATTTTCTCTCCCTTAATTCTGAGGAAAAGGAAGGTCTCAATGGAGAGTCCTTGTTTTTAAGTTCAAGGCACTGGTGAAGTATTTTTTCTCTCTCTTCTCTTCGAAGTTAGCTTATTGTTAGTGTATTTCCTATCATATTTACTGATTATTTATTATAAGAAATGCAAATGGAACTAAAAGCAAACAAAATTAACAAAAGGTCTAGAAACATAAGTAATAAAATCTGCAGACATCTTATTTCATAATTCTTTTTATCTTTACAGGTTTCCTGCAGTCCTTGCCTTTCCTGTTAATTAATCAGTTCTGTCCTTTATTTTCTTGTTTTAGCCTAAGCCAGTTTCTGTACAATTTTAAAGTTCTATTTGGCAAAACTTATTTTCAAAGTTTTCATATTCCTTCCATTTACATTAAAATTAAATAATTTTATTCTTGCATTTAACCTTTGAGCAGAAAATTTGAGCGTGAAAAGATAATGAATGCAATGGTAGTAGAATAATGGTAAAGGGGGATATAACAGAGAATGAAAAATTTTCATAATGTTGCATAAAATAGAAAAACCTAGGGTTCTGCTCCTACATTATAACCTCTAGGACCTGAAAAATAATCTTGCAGAAAAGTTCCCTATGTTGGCTCTAAATGTAACACTAACTTCCTTTTGTACTACCCTAATTACTGAATATTATTAATTATGAAATTTTACCTAAAAAATCGAAGCAACTTGATGCAAATGCTTCATAATGAATTTAAATGTTTAAATTTACTTCAAAGGAATAAAAAATCTGTATGTTAACAATTGGCCAAAAAATTTTTCTGTAAAAACGTACTTCGTATGATTTTTACACAGATATAGGAAGAATGATTAGAATCCCCATCATCTTTTGATTTAATAATTTCTCTTAACATATTTTACAGAGACGAAAGCAGATGTAACCTCATTTGTTTGAAACAGTTCAAAATTAATAAGATTCAGATGAATTTGTGAGAAAGATAATATTGTGTGCACTATTGAGAATTTCACAATACAAAGAAGTGAGAAAAATAAAATATATAAGAGGATTTTATTTAGGGTGATTCTTTCATGAAACGTAATTTGTATAACTAAGAAAATATTATCACTATTAAAAACATTTTCAAAGTTTTTTATGTTATTTATGAACCATTAAATTTCTATTACAAGTTGAAGTAACACCATTTGAAAAATTTTCATTCCTTCATGAAATGTTCACAATTCTTACTCATACTCTTAATCCAGCTTACTCATGAGATGATCCTACTATTTATCAATGTTTTCAAGTCGCAAACACATTCTCCACTAATGACTACGATTGAGACCTGAAAAATAGACCATATCAAAATCCTGGTGGCAACCTCAATAAATGTAAAGATAGAAACAGAGGACTTGAACCTCCTATGAACTTGAATTACCGTATTTGAAGGCATATAAGACGCACTCTCATTAAGTAGGCTTTATACAAGGAAAAAAGTTTTAATAGCTTGTGCGACAGCATGTTGCGACAATAACATAATGACTTACCACTGCTCTGTTTCCATGCATTTTAGCGTAATATAACACTCCTAGTTTGTACTGAATGGTGTTTTTTAATCCCTTGCTTTCTTTATTCATATTTCCGAGGTTATTTTTTAAACAAATGTTTTTAAGCACCGATACCAATACTTTCACATATAAGACACGGGTAAATTTTTTGAGACCTAAATTAGGAAAAAAAGTGCGTCTTATATGCCGTCAATTACGGTAATTAAATAAATATAGACAGCCATATAAATAAAATATGTAAAATAAGGAAATATATGCCTCTAACACACCCATTACAATATCTAACTTGTGCTAAAAAGTCCAATATGTATTCATCATCATCTACATCTAAGCATATGACTATTGTCGTACAATCTGTGGAAAAGAATATAAAAATACAAAGTCGTTTAAAGAATTGAGGGTTAAACAGAAATTGAGACCATGAAGTCACCTCCTCTGCCATCCTACATTCTTCACATTCTCTGCCACTAAAATTCACAACTTCACAGGAATAAACCTTTCTCAACACCTTGAGAGGCGTATGTTCTTGGGGTCGCGTTGGATGAAAATCAAACATGTATTCGAATAATCTAAGTAAAATAATTAGTTCTAAAGCAGAATATTTTAGGAGTTTTGGATTTTTTTCTTGAAAGTAACACATGAAACCAATACTGCTGTCACGTTTCCTTAAGTAATCCATGAATCACTCGCGAGAGGAATAACTTATCTAAGCATGTGATAAACTAATCTAAAGAGATATCTAGCCTCACCTCTGTTCATGTCAGCAGTAATTTCGTCAATCCATACGTGTGCAACTTCCGTGCTGTATCAGCTCTCCTCTAACTCCAGCTACCATCGACGAACTGGATGAAAGGCTATCTAAAAGAGAGAATTCATCTTCTCCTGTTGACTCATAAAGGATACACTGGGGTCGTCAATTCAATATTAATTGCATTGCATTTGCTTAAGTAAGACTCGGAGATAAATGCGATGAAAAGCTTCCGTCGTATGTTTATTCAGGAACTGACCTGGAACTTCTTAAACAGTTAAAAGTATCAGCTTTGGAAATGCATTAGATTTTTCTATTAAATTCAAGGGCAATTTAAAGATAGATTATACGTATTTTGAACACTCTTGATGTTACTTTAGACATTGAAAGATAATCACGTTGGTCGAAGAAATTTCCCGAGACTGTATTTTCTTTTCAAATCTTACAAAAACTGCAGAATCGCGAAAGCCTTCTGTGAATCTCGAATTTTCTCCAGAAAATCTACAAATACTTGTCATCTGAAAAAAGGCAAACTCCCTTTTTCTCCTTACATAAAATCTTAATATTAATGTTATACAAATACCTATCACTGTATCACTTTGGATGAAGAAATCAGAAATATTAGATAATTATGTAAATCGTTTTCCTCAGCACATTGTAAAGATTATGGGCTGGAATCCGTATAATTGCCAAATAATAGACTCACGAGTGGTATTCCTTCTTGTCAAAATAAAGAAACGCGGTCTCCTCTCCACCTAACACAGACAAATGATTTTCTATTACTTTCAGATAGATTTATTAATTATATTTATTTATTATCAATTAATCCAAAAACAGCCATTAAGGCCAATTACATTGGATCATGAACAATATTAAAAAATTAATTATAATTGCATATATGAAACAAACAACAACAATGAATAAGAATAATAACATAAGAGTTAACAACAATAAACATATTACAATGATAAAACAGGTTACAACGTTTAGAAATTAATAACAAGAGAAGGCCATTTAGGGGAAGAAGTAAAGGGTGGGGGAAGAAATTAATTTAATGCAGATAGAAGGGAATTGATGGGAGAGAAAAGTTCAAGGAAGACATTTGTTGAAGAGAAGGAGTTAAACTATTTAGGGATGCGATGAAAAATTCCCGCATTTCCCACTCCCATTTCACAATCCCACAAAAAATATCCCACATTTCACCAGATTTTACAAAGATTGCATCATCATTTATATTTTTTCTTTTTCGAAACGGTTTGAATTTATATGAAGTTTTAGAATCTACAATTTGTTAATTGGATTTTTAAATTAAGAATTTCGTCATTGATGTATTTCTCATTTTTCGCTTGAACCTTTCCTACCATGAATTTCCGAGAGCATAGAATTCTATTCGAAGGGTGAGAAATCGATGACCTCATGGTTATTTAGTTTGATTAGATTGAGAAGTGCGGAGAAAGATTATTGCGGCTCATACCTAGGGTCATGTTTAGACGCCTTGATTTCCGCTCTGTAATTACTCCAAATGTTTGTTCAATGAGACGATCCATCATGCTGATACCTATTTCCATTTGTTTTAATCCCTCCGTTGAGACCAAATAAACTTTTCATCGTGTCATCTCTAATGACTCGTTCTTTTGTACATCAAGAAAAATTCAGATTGGATGATTCAACGGAGTCTGGTAATGCATACGTATCATTTAAGTAAGGATATCCTTTGATGGAATTCAGGGGAAGGGGTCTCCAGTACGATAGCACCTCACTTTGCAACGCAGCATATGCGTTTTTTACGGGAAGCGAGATTTCTCAGTTATATACAAGGCACGAAGAAACCAGAAACAATGCTCCGTTGTACGCTGCAACGTCGTCAACGTCCAAACATTTGGAGTAATTACAGAGCGGAAATCAAGGCGTCTAAACATGACCCTAGGTATGAGCCGCAATAATCTTTCTCCGCACTTCTCAATCTAATCAAACTAAATAACCATGAGGTCATCGATTTCTCACCCTTCGAATAGAATTCTATGCTCTCGGAAATTCATGGTAGGAAAGGTTCAAGCGAAAAATGAGAAATACATCAATGACGAAATTCTTAATTTAAAAATCCAATTAACAAATTGTAGATTCTAAAACTTCATATAAATTCAAACCGTTTCGAAAAAGAAAAAATATAAATGATGATGCAATCTTTGCAAAGTCTCTTGAAAAGCATGGAAATAGTTATCAGCCCTGCTGATAGGTATCATAGGATTAATGGATAATAAAAGCATGGAAATAGGTTGCTCATTCATCAGTCTATCATTGGACTTGAGAACTAGCTGGAGAGTTTTCCAATAACCAAGTGTCAAGTGTGAAAGTTTAGAAATGTAGAGCAAAAGAAAGGACTTCGATTTACCGAATAAAATTCTATTTGCGAGTATATATCGTTTGATGCGTTCAAAACAAAAGTTTTCTCTTATAAACAGTCCACTTAAGAGAAAAGAAGTTACATATAATATTAAGTTTTTTTATTATCGATAGCAAATGGATGGTGGTTGTCGCCTCAAAAAGGAGTTATACTCAATATGCAAATTGGGCCAAAATATGTAAGGTTCCTGGGTTTTAACTCACGTTCAGATATGAATATCTGGACCTGCCTGTTGAATTTAAATTGCTTTTGAATTTATATCTAAGACAAATGCACTTCCCCGAATTGGAACTTTTTGGACATGATGAATTAGTTTATGATATTTTTTAATTGTTGTAGATCACATGAAAAGTATTGCTATTATAGCAATTTAATGAATGAATTAATTCAATTGATCAAAGTAGTAATGCGATTTCGGAAATCCTGTGCACAGGTTCCTGTATCTAAAACTTTGAGAACAATTTTTTCCCAAAACAAAAAATTTCCCCCTAAAGTTTGCGTATTTTTTCTCTTACAAAATAATCCGAATGATCTATATATTACGAAAGTTTATATTACATGATAATAATTTGACTCTAAATATATTTTCCTCATTAAAGTTTTCGCTTAATTGAATAAACATTGATGAAATGATACTGTAAACCGTGCGGAGAATATTCCACCACGAGACGAGCACATGCGCTTTGGCGAACTTGGAAATTAAATAACAATGCACGTTGTTTTTCGCTTAATAAATATAAACAAAGTATAATGAATAAATTCGTGTTCTTTATAAAATAATTTATAACTTATAGGAAGATCAATCAATTTGACTTTTTTATAGCACCTTTAGAATGCAGAAAACAATATTCCGTTTTGACAATGTGAATTCGAAAAAAAAGATACTGAATAGGGATAACTGAATCAGTATTTAAATAGAAAAAGAACCGAATAGACTAACAAATTTCTTTTACTAAACTTGCTCATCTATTCAATTCAATCAATTTAGATGCAAAATGCATCTATAAATTTTTCTTCACTATCTTGTGGAACCTGGAACTAGAGATTATATGAGGCAAAAATAATGTTTTTTCCAAAAATTTTGTACGCTAAAAATCGAGGCCTTTTCACATTTCATTTACTCATAAATACTTAAATTATGACGGTTTGGAGTTTCTCGAAATTTTAATTACATTTTCGTTACAAAGAAATTTATATGTGTAATGACTTAACAAATTAAAAGAGGACAGAATTTACTCCTCATGCCCATAAGTTGATTGAAATTAATGAGTATATAAAGTCCATCTTCGCATAGGATCGATTGAGCTGGTCCGAAGCCCTGTGTCCATTCGTGACCAAAACCCATAGCTGAGCAATTATTCGCGCCCGAACTGACGTACGACTCACATAGTGAGCGTGCCTCTTCTATACGGAGGTGACTATGACCTGCTTTTTGTTTAACAATTAAAGCGTTAACCTAATTCATAGCTTTCGTTCCGATGATAACATAATTATTTCACTTTATTGAATATTCTTTCAAAATTTACGACATATTATACTTTTAATATCGAAGTAAATGGTCACTAAATAATAATTTAGGGGAAATTCTGAATAGTAATTTTAAGTGAAATTAAACATTTTAGCCGAGACTTGAAATGGAAGGTAGTCAAAAAATAATTGTTTTGAAGGCCAATAAAACGTTATGTTTCATAAAATGTACGGAAATATAATAAGATAGTTAAAGAAGTTGCGAACAAATTCTATGTTGGGCCCATCTCTGAATACGGGAAATTCCTGTATGGGACCCACACGAAATTAAATCGATAAACGAGATTAAAATAAAATAGAAAAAGTACAAAGTACAGCAAGATTCTTATTAGGCAAGTTTGCATGGCTATATATAGTAGATAGATAGCGAAACCGAAATGTTAAAAGAACTAGGTTGGGATAGTCTTGTGAAACGGAGAACAAAGAAAAGGTTAACTTCATTATTTAAAGTTAACAGGAATTAAAGAATTTGCAGTATTAACGAATAAAATTACTAAGACAAACTTTCATGGCCGAGAAGACCACAAACATAAAGTTAAATTACAGAGAACAAGTTAAATTCTCCTTCTTAAATACAATCCTGGGAATCCTGAAAAAAACTTCTATCATGAGGGAAGTAGTTGACATTGGTTGAAAATATTGGTTTTAAATAATGAATGTGTAAAATGTATTCATGTATATCTAGTAAATTTTGTCATTATATATTATGTGTTGTCGTAATGTTTGGCAAATCTTAGAATACAGGGAATGTATACGGGATCCGCATGAGGTAGGACTTAAACGAAAAATAGAAAAGGTACAGCGAACAGCAGCAACAAAGATTCGTGTTAGGCTCGTACGCAAGACTTGATAGTGTAACACAGATGATTAAGGAATTAAGCTGGGAAAGTTTAGAAGAGCGAAGAAAAAAAAGATGTTAGCGTTGTTCTTTAAGGTACATACAGGGTTTAAATCGTTAGACGAATTATCGAAGAAAATCAATGAAGCAAATTTCATGGTAGGAAGGACCACAAGCATAAATTTAGATGCATTAAACAGAAAACGAATATTAGTACATACTCTTTTCTAAATCGTACAATGAAAGATTGAAACAATTTTCCTGCAAGTGTCTTGGAGCCCTTCCCAAAATATCACAGGGAATTGATAAAAAGAATTAATAAAAAATAAGGCCGAGTGAGCATTGACGAGTACAGGTGGAGTAGGGGATTGCCTGGTAGGGTGATGTACGGTGGGGATTAATCCCCGGGACCGCTACGGAAGCCGTGAAGGCCTGCTAAGAACCCTGAATAAACCTGTACGAAAAAGAGTGTTGATGGTAATCTTAATAATTCTTTATGTATGCATTTTATAGAATATATAAGCCATCGTTGTATCATTTAGGATAATTGTTTATATTTGGCATGTTGGTTTGAGCAGTTAAATTTAAATCTTATGTGAATGTGACTATGAAATATAAATGTTTGTAATCTGTTTATATCCTTGTCACCAAAGCATAGCTCTACCTGTAAAGTTTTCTGTAATAATAATTTCATTATTAATATTATTAATATTATTAATATATCATAATTACAGTACAGATGATGATGATGATGATGATGATAATAATGAATGAAATTGCCAGTTAACTAGTTTGAGCACTTGAAATTACACTTAATAAAATAGCAGTAAATTGGATGCATGTAGTTATGAGAGAAATGGAACTGGGAAAAAGTTCTGTATGTTCAATTCGTTATAATTTTCAGGACCTTTTAAGGGAAGTATAATTTATAAATGAGACTTTCTTTGCAATGTCCCCTGATTCAAATAGTTTGGATTTCAAGAATATTTATGTACTAGTAGGTACTTTTGAAACTTTGAAGAAGCGAGTGAAAAATTCAAAGCAAAAATATAACTACTAAAGAGCTTACTCAGGATTCTTCTGTTATTAATGACTTCATTTTATCACTATAAATTATATTTGTAAAGAAAATGAACTGTTATCATCTCCATTTCCCTAAGAAAGTACCATTTTCGTATCTTCCTTTGTTGGAAAGCCCGCTTCTTCTCTCATAGCGTTCACACTGTAGTAACGTAGTTGACACCTCCCATCGTATCAACTACTACAGTATCCGATGGTATAATCGTCACTGCTAGTCTTTCGACCCGCTTCGCTCACATTTGCAGATGGTAAGGATATGGAAACTCTCCCTTAGAAGAAGCGAATCCTCCTTAATGACATTTTTCTTAAGTAAGGAGTTGTGCCAAAATGAATCATTCAGGATAAACAACGAAAATAGGAGTAGCCGATTCTATCGAATATATCTACGTCACTATTATAAATTATATGAACTAGAGCACGCGCATTCGTAATATTTGTGGTGAAAATTTTCGAAGGCACGGTTTTATCAGGAGTATTGTCGGAAGAGGAGACGTAATGGTTATATAAGAACGTAACTGCTAATTGGATAGAAATCATCTTGAATAAGGGAGATAGAAATCATCTTGAATAAGGGAGTAATCTTCAGTATAAGGGAGTACAGAACATGAAACAATGAGCTTGAGAAGGAATGGTATAAAATTTTTTAATGGTTGAAAATTCTCCCAAATGCAGTTTGGGAATCCTTGTATGGTAGGAGTTTAGAAACTGATTAGTAATTTTATGAAAATTACGTTAGAGGTATATAGAAGGTAATACGTCACCTGATATCACGTCCGATCTCGCAATTTTAGTAATTGTTTTATGAATTCGTTCTTTCTGCATTAATTTTCTGCGTAATAATACCCAGTTAATAGGTTAAGAAATAAGCTTGAACGTTGTTTTCATCTACTACAAATCTCTGGACAGCATTAAGTGCATTTATGTAGACGAAAACAAAAAAGGTTGATTCTGATTGCAAAAAAAGACATCGCGAAGTTTTGATGATTCAATCGGATATGTGGTATCGATCAGAATGGATTATATCTCATCATCCTTCTGCTTGCTATAAATGGAAGCATCGCTACGGAAATTACTGACTGACTTGGTTTGTAATTCAAAATAATAACGATTTACATTTCGTGGCGCTATTGGTATATATCGGCGGGTTTCCCTACTTGGCTAACATTTACGAAATAAATATATAATTTATATTTTTTGAGCAAATATTGGAGATTGCATTGAGAGAAATATAATATTTAGCGGAATTGTGTATTATTGTCGACACCTATTCTATATTTATCAATAATTTTATATTACCATAATATTACCATATCATAATCCTTGCGAAACAGACGATGATGAGTGATTAGGCAGGTAGTCAAAAATTCACTTTCAATAATTCTTGCTCCATTTAGAGCTGTAAAAAGATCACAATAAATGATGATAGGGTTCAACATTAAGAATCATTCTGATATTACTGCTTGAATTTTGAATTTGAGAGATTCATTGCCTGTATATCTGAAAAAATAGTACATCTAGTTAAAGATACTTGCCAATTATCTGCATGTTCACCAAAAGTGGATAATATCATAAATTCCATATTTTCTTACCCATCACGAATATGTCTACCGTTTCTGCAAATGTACACTTGTCATGTAAATCGTAACATCATTGTTATATCGTAATCATAACTCTTTTTAGTCATAATTTATGGATTCTCCAAAGATATCATGCGATTATTCGTTTCTATTTTATAAACTTGATCGAAAAGTACATTATACATAAAAAATTTACGAACGAGAATTAGAAGATTGGAAGAAAATATAAAAAAAAGTTTGGTGAAAAAATATCTCTAATATTTGTGTTCAATAACTCACTGTAAATTTTTTCACCTAATGGTACCCATGTATGATGAGAATAATGAAGACCATTATTCTTCCAAAATTGATGAATTAGTACCTTCATCATCTTGCTTTGCAGTCTTTCCGATACCCCACCCATTTGGTTGGGTCGTGGTTCATTCCATCGGAATGTAATGAGTGATGACGTCGAAGAGATGGCGCTATTGGTTTTGAGAGGGGAAAAGACGGGGAAAAAGATGCGCAAGTTGAACTCACCCCTTAAGAGTACATTAGAAGACCGTCGGACATCGGAGAGGAAAGGTCCCTGAAAGGAAGTTGCAGCGGCTATAGTTTGTACTTCAGGCAGTGGATCTCCATGTGGGAAAGAGAAGTTGATTAACTTCCCTTTACTCTTTTTACAATTTGCTTTGTATGTAAAAGAGTAAAGGCAAGTTAATCCCCTAGTTAAAATCAACGAAGATGACCAATATTTGAGATGTTGTCAGGTTCCCAACAGCTGGACAAGGATGTCGGAACGGATATCGGTAAGTTTAGAACGTAAGAATTTTTGTAAATGTTGCTAGAACAACTACTTTATTTCCAAATAATTGATTAATTAAAAAGTATCTTTAGTGAATATATCGAAAAAAATTCTTCAATTTTCTATTAAATTATATTCCAGAGATTGAAGAATGTTTTGATTGGAATGACAATTTATGAATCTATTTGGCATCCAAGAAGTTAAATATATTTGACCTTTGATATTTAATCATATATTTTAATTTATTTATTTTATCCTGAGTTATATCTGTATTTTGTTTCTGTATTCTGAGTCATTATGAAAGAATAATCAGCTATTTTGAAAATTTTATGAGATGAAAGTATATTTTAAAAATTAGGAATTGATAACAATAAAAAAATATTATTTCTACTTCATTTAATACCATTCAACCAATAGTGAATTATTTCCATGTGTATGTTCAAACAAATTTAAGCATTTTTTTTTGTTCATGATTATTTTCTGATATCAATTGTTTAGGAAGTTTTATCTAAATTTAAGTTATACTGGAATTTAAATAACCATGTATTTGTAAAAGTTTTTTTTTACCCTGTCCCATTTGTTAATGTAATGACTATGTTGGTTTATATTTCAGTGTCATTCAAGGGATTGTTTTAGGATATAGTTTTTTTAGGAAAAATATAATCTACCATATTTGGCAGGGTTGTGTGAATAATGTTGTGTAATATATGAAGAAAATCAAATCTATATTGCATGAATTTTAGTATATAATTATATTTTCAGTTATTGAACTACTTGAGCTTTTCAGTTTCTGTGTAGTATTTCGTATGAACCACCATTTGCCTACTCCTTCCTTTGGTCAGACTAAAGTACTGCATGTGTCTCTCAACTTCTGTATTGCTGCTACAAGTTTTAGCAAGGATAATGGTGCAGAAATATTAAGGAGAATATGAATACTTAACCTTTACCTTTATCTTTGCACTATTTAGGGCTTTTGTTTTCATATCAGAGTAAAGTAATTTATTTCAATTGTTCATTAATTGATGTTGTATTTTACATAAATATTTATCTATTTATTATCGTATATACTCACACTCAGATTAATAGTTAATATTAAGGAAGTATCCGCTTAATTATATTTTTATCAATAGAATGAACATAAATCGCTAAATTCTAGAGTTATCTTTGATATCATAATGTACTAAGGATGAGAAAGGTAGCGTAAAATTAATTGTTAAATATCCTTTTTCTTTCAAAAACTAATTAGAAAGAAATCATGGATTCATCATAAATTATCTGCATAATTGTAAAGGTGGTATAGGAAATATACACAAGTATATTCTTAATTTTCCAATGAACGCATTGGAAACAAGAATTTCATCTACTATTTTATCACTTGTAGGCAACTGACACGCAATATCAATTCAGATTTGTCCAAATAGCTACGGCTGTGGTTCAGTAGCAAGTTCATCATGAATTGCTTGATCAGTATGCTGGAAATAAATGGCGGACTTACTCTCAAAAATTATTCATTAGATAAAAATGATCGATGGTGGGGAAGTGAAGTTATTCATTCTCTGCAGCAGAAATGACCAAATGGCCATAGCTGAGCCCCTCAAAGGGCAAATTCATCATGAATTTATGGCTAAAAGGAATAGAAAAGAATTGACTGATTCACCCACAATCCTTGTATGTTATTTTATGTTATTCAATTGTTGCAATTGAAGTTATACATATTAATTTCAATAGAAAATGATAGATCTGAGTGTAAGGAAACTATAGATTTATCATTGATGGAGTCATATAATTCTGACAAAGATCATATGCTTAGTGGTAGATGATAACTTTAAGGTACATTTAATTTAATGAAAAGGACATAATGTAAATATTTTCCTGGAAGCCATCTACTATGAGATTGGATTCATTGCTGAAAATGAAATGGCTAACTCACTCACAACCTTTGCTCATGAAATTGAAATTGAGCAAACGATGTAAGTGAAGTTATTTATTTCAACGTTCACTGGTGCAGAGAAATGTAAAATTTTAATTATCATGATTGATCATTAGAAGATATTGTAATCAATATATATATATATATATATATATATATATATATATATATATATATATATATATATATATATATATATATATATCAATAAGTTAATATATAATATAAGTTATATAATAATAATAAGTTAATATATAATATATATATATATATATCAATAAGTTATAGATGTATCTATAAATTGTATGAGTAAAGGTGTGCTTGCTAGCAGCAAGCAATGCTATAGTACTTTATTAATAGGAAATAAGATTTTTCGGTAGATTCATTACTTACTCATTGCTAGGCATGAACTAAAAAGGACATTTTCAGAGTGTACATTGCTTTGATTTCGATTCCCCATGCATTTCTTACAGCAGAATTATTCCCGACACGGGGTCGAATATATATATATGTATATAAAGATACAATTTTTCAAAATTTTGAAAATATTCCACCTCCTAGCATCGAACCCATGATCAGATGCAGGTAAACTATAGCATTTTTCTGTAGATATATATAAAGCAATAGCTATATGAAATCTTATTTTTCTAGCATAATGTATTTTTTTTAAATATTTGAAAAACGACCTCATGCATTCTTATGGGGGAAAGTCGATCTTTGGGGCCTCCTAGATTCGAATTCATGATAGGAAGGGTCGGTTTTCGATATTTTTCAAGGTAAGATTTACTGGGCCATTACTTAAAGAAAATCGGCGACTCCAAGGGCCAAAGTTGTTTGGGCCTGACATTAATATGCTATATTTATGCCCCCGAAGTGTCTATATATAAAAGATATCCCCTGAAGCATCTATACGTAAGAGATATCCCCCCAAAGCACCTATATGTAAGAGATAAGGAAAAGAAGTAACAGACAAATGAATTTTTATCACAGAGAAAGGATAATTCAGTATAAAACAATTAAATGGAAGTTCTCTTGAATATGAAACAATAAAATACATGAAAATTTGCTAATAGGTTTTTAAGTAAGTTGAATCTAACGGACAAATTTGGTGGATATGATAAAATCTTTTTGTTAACTAAAATATTTTAAGTTTCGGATAAATATTTATAATGATTAAAGTAATAAAAGGAAATGAGCTTGAAGTTGAAAAAGAAAGTTATAGTGTGATTAATAAACTGTTAGTCTATTTACTGTGAGTTCTCATTAGATTCTTGATGCAGGATGTCGGAAATGAAAAACCTTGCTCACTCTCAATCTATTTTCAGTATAATAGAAATGACTAAAAATTGTGAGTGAGGTTACTCATTCCATTGATCATCATTCATGGGAGCAGAAAATATCAACCATCATGAGTAAATAAATAGATTAAGAGAGCCACTAATTAATTATAGTATAAAAATTATATTTGTTTTCAATAGAAGTCATATTTACCTCCGTGTATTTAATTTATAAATTAACAATGAATTATCAATACAGATTTAGCTACACATACATAGCTGAAAAGTGGGAGCAAATTCATCATAAATCAAAAAACTTTTAATAAAATGGCTAACTCACTTACAACTCTTGTACATTATGTAAAGTTGTGCAAAGGTTGCAAGTGAAGCTATCCATTTTCTTTTCAACGGAAAAAATGAAGAAAAAAATATATTTTCATGGAAGCCATCTGCTGTGATGTTGGATATATTAATGCTGAGGATACTGCAAATGAAACGGATGACTCACTCTCAATCCTTGCTCATTCTATGAAAATTGAGCAAAGGTTGCGAGTGAAGTTATCAATTTCAATGTTCATCAGTGAAGGGGAAATACGGAGCTAATTTTGCAATAAAGAGAGGTATGATTAATCATATTTCATGTAGGATATAAATGTCTTTACATGATTTTGTTTCCAAATATCACCGTATGTTCATAGCTATACTCAAGGCCACACCTCCTGGAATCATAGGATTGAAATACTAGAAATGAAATTTATGGCTCAACAACAATCCTTGTACATTATGTAAGGTTGTATAAAGGTTGTGATTGAGGTAATTAATTTCTTTTTTCAACAGAAACTTAGATGTAAGTTGCTGATTACCATAGATCCCATCAATCAGATCAAATAATTGAAATTTTAAATTGTTATCCTATGCCTACCACTAAGACATAATTTTATGATGCAGTTCATTGAATGAAAAAAATGCTATGTAAATATTTTTCCAGGGAGCCATCTGCTGTGACGCTGTATAGTTTTCTGCTGAAGGATACTGCAAATGAAATGGATGACTCACTCTCAATCCTTGCTCATTCTATGAAAATTGAGCAAAGGTTGCGAGTGAAGTTATCCATTTCAATGTTCATCAGTGAAGGGGAAATACGGAGCTAATTTTGCAATAAAGAGAGGTATGATTAATCATATTTCATGTAGAATATAAATGTCTATATATGATTTTGTTTCCAAATATCACCGTATGTTCATAGCTATACTCAAGGCCACACCTCCTGGAATCATAGGATTGAAATACTAGAAATGAAATTTATGGCTCAATCACGATCCTTGTACATTATGTAAGGTTGTATAAAGGTTGTGATTGAGGTAATTAATTTCATTTTTCAACAGAAAATTAGATGTAAGTTCCTGGTTACCATAGATCCCATCAATCGGATCAAATAATTTAAATATAAAATTGTTATCCTAGGCCTATCACTAAGACATAAGTTTATGATGCAGTTCATTGAATGAAAAAAATACTATGTAAATATTTTTCAATGGAGCCATATGCTGTGATGTTGGATATATTGCTGCTGAGGATACTGCAAATGAAACGGATGACTCACTCTCAATCCTTGCTCATTCTATGAAAATTGAGCAAAGGTTGCAAGTGAAGTTATCCATTTCAATGTTCATCAGTGAAGGGGAAATACGGAGCTAATTTTGCAATAAAGAGAGGTATGATTAATCATATTTCATGTAGAATTTAAATGTCTATATATGATTTTGTTTCCAAATATCACCTTATGTTCATAGCTATACTCAAGGCCACACCTCCTGGAATCTTAGGATTGAAATACTAGAAATGAAATTTATGGCTCAATCACGATCCTTGTACATTATGTAAGGTTGTATAAAGGTTGTGATTGAGGTAATTAATTTCATTTTTCAACAGAAAATTAGATGTAAGTTGCTGGTTACCATAGATCCCATCAATCGGATCAAATAATTGAAATATTAAATTGTTATCCTATGCCTACCACTAAGACATAATTTTATGATGCAGTTCATTGAATGAAAAAAATGCTATGTAAATATTTTTCCAGGGAGCCATCTGCTGTGACGCTGTATAGTTTTCTGCTGAAGGATACTGCAAATGAAACGGATGACTCACTCTCAATCCTTGCTCATTCTATGAAAATTGAGCAAAGGTTGCGAGTGAAGTTATCAATTTCAATGTTCATCAGTGAAGGGGAAATACGGAGCTAATTTTGCAATAAAGAGAGGTATGATTAATCATATTTCATGTAGAATTTAAATGTCTATATATGATTTTGTTTCCAAATATCACCTTATGTTCATAGCTATACTCAAGGCCACACCTCCTGGTATCTTAGGATTGAAATACTAGAAATGAAATTTATGGCTCAATCACGATCCTTGTACATTATGTAAGGTTGTATAAAGGTTGTGATTGAGGTAATTAATTTCATTTTTCAACAGAAACTTAGATGTAAGTTGCTGATTACCATAGATCCCATCAATCAGATCAAATAATTGAAATTTTAAATTGTTATCCTATGCCTACCACTAAGACATAATTTTATGATGCAGTTCATTGAATGAAAAAAATGCTATGTAAATATTTTTCCAGGGAGCCATCTGCTGTGACGCTGTATAGTTTTCTGCTGAAGGATACTGCAAATGAAATGGATGACTCACTCTCAATCCTTGCTCATTCTATGAAAATTGAGCAAAGGTTGCGAGTGAAGTTATCCATTTCAATGTTCATCAGTGAAGGGGAAATACGGAGCTAATTTTGCAATAAAGAGAGGTATGATTAATCATATTTCATGTAGGATATAAATGTCTTGACATGATTTTGTTTCCAAATATCACCGTATGTTCATAGCTATACTCAAGGCCACACCTCCTGGAATCATAGGATTGAAATACTAGAAATGAAATTTATGGCTCAACAACAATCCTTGTACATTATGTAAGGTTGTATAAAGGTTGTGATTGAGGTAATTAATTTCTTTTTTCAACAGAAAATTAGATGTAAGTTGCTGGTTACCATAGATCCCATCAATCGGATCAAATAATTGAAATATTAAATTGTTATCCTATGCCTACCACTAAGACATAATTTTATGATGCAGTTCATTGAATGAAAAAAATGCTATGTAAATATTTTTCCAGGGAGCCATCTGCTGTGACGCTGTATAGTTTTCTGCTGAAGGATACTGCAAATGAAACGGATGACTCACTCTCAATCCTTGCTCATTCTATGAAAATTGAGCAAAGGTTGCGAGTGAAGTTATCAATTTCAATGTTCATCAGTGAAGGGGAAATACGGAGCTAATTTTGCAATAAAGAGAGGTATGATTAATCATATTTCATGTAGAATTTAAATGTCTATATATGATTTTGTTTCCAAATATCACCTTATGTTCATAGCTATACTCAAGGCCACACCTCCTGGAATCTTAGGATTGAAATACTAGAAATGAAATTTATGGCTCAATCACGATCCTTGTACATTATGTAAGGTTGTATAAAGGTTGTGATTGAGGTAATTAATTTCATTTTTCAACAGAAAATTAGATGTAAGTTGCTGGTTACCATAGATCCCATCAATCGGATCAAATAATTTAAATATAAAATTGTTTTACTATGCCTACCACTAAGACATAAGTTTATGATGCAGTTCATTGAATGAAAAAAATACTATGTAAATATTTTTCAATGGAGCCATATGCTGTGATGTTGGATATATTGCTGCTGAGGATACTGCAAATGAAACGGATGACTCACTCTCAATCCTTGCTCATTCTATGAAAATTGAGCAAAGGTTGCGAGTGAAGTTATCCATTTCAATGTTCATCAGTGAAGGGGAAATACGGAGCTAATTTTGCAATAAAGAGAGGTATGATTAATCATATTTCATGTAGAATATAAATGTCTATATATGATTTTGTTTCCAAATATCACCTTATGTTCATAGCTATACTCAAGGCCACACCTCCTGGAATCATAGGATTGAAATACTAGAAATGAAATTTATGGCTCAATCACGATCCTTGTACATTATGTAAGGTTGTATTAAGGTTGTGATTGAGGTAATTAATTTCATTTTTCAACAGAAAATTAGATGTAAGTTGCTGGTTACCATAGATCCCATCAATTGGATCAAATAATTGAAATATTAAATTGTTATCCTATGCCTACCACTAAGACATAATTTTATGATGCAGTTCATTGAATGAAAAAAATGCTATGTAAATATTTTTCCTTGGAATGGTCCTTATAATCCCTTTGTTTACTAAGGAACAGTATTCTGGGATTTCTGGTTTTGTTGTTTTTTTTGTTGCCACAGGGTTCTGGAAATAATGTAATGTTTATCTTGATCAAAATACTAGAAATGAAATCACTAACTATCCTTTAACATTTTTGTAAGTTGTAAAAATTTTGCAATGGAAGTTATTCATTTGCTTTTTAGGGATATAAGGGAGGTCATAACTGCTACATTGATTCAATTGAAAGCAAAATTCAAGATGTAAATATTTTCCTGGGAGTCGTTTGCTGTGAGGTCTGGTTACATTGCTGGTGCAGGGTGCTGGAATTGAAATGCCTGACCTACTCTTATTCCTTGTTGAGTATATTAAAAATGGGGAATGATTGTGTGTCAAGTTATTCATTTCATTTTTCATCATCAAAGAGAAATAGAAAACATTTCTTGTTATGCGTATTCATTGGTTGAATGATCAAGAAAGATTTTTGCAACTAGTTATTACTATACTATAACTATTTTAGTCACTAATTATTTTCTTAATTTTTATAAAAAGAAAATTAATGAATCAAGCATACTCATTTACCAAGGTAGCAGTTTGTAATATTATCTATTAGTGTTTTTGAAATATTTTTTGAATTGAAGTGAATTTCAATGAATATATGAATCTTTGCAGTTAAATATTTCTGTGGTTTCACCATCTTCATTATTATGAATTTATAAATTTTTTATAAATTATTTTCCTAGTATCTTAAGAATTTAGAAAATTATAATGTTAATTTTTGTGAAATTTTACCAGTAATTTGTGTTTATGTACATAATTACTTTCTATTTACTTTTGAACTTCTAAGAAGTGTATTTCATATGTATTTTGAAAAATTATGAAAGTAACTTCATATGAATATTATCTAAGAAACAGTAAAAATTGCCTGTTGCATAACTTACATACTATATTCATTAGGTTAAATGTACAATTACCTTCATTACAACCTCCCATTAATCCTTTTTATCCTCCTTATTGATAAATTAATAAATTAGGAAAATATTACTTTTTCAGAAGATTTTAATTGAAAATGTATGATAGAACTATTTTCACAGTCCTAACACAGTGGAATGCTGAATGTTTTTGAATGAAAAAACAATAATTAGATTCCACAAAATAAAATCAGGGATACAGATATCCTCCAAATAAAGTCCATTATCTATCTATATATCTATTTCAATCCCTTGACAAAACAAGTTACATGAATAAAATTTTGTGAAGTTTACTTATCCTTCTCAAAATGGTAAGAAATATGGGATAATTTTAATGGGTTTCACCTTCAGCTCTGGTGAATACCAGTCAATAATGTGTAATATGACGTTTCCCTCAATGCTAAAGATTGTCTTACTGTAAATTGAATAAACTCATGTAAAAATAAAATATGCTTTATTTAGTCTGAAATTATATAGGAAAATATAGAAATATTAGTATGAAATTATAATACCTTTTAGTCCATTCCAAACCTCATATTCAAGCACATAGCTTTGCTGTTATATTTCATCATATGATACAGCATTAAAGAAAATCTTGTAGATTTACATCTGGTGTACCTGTTAAAATGCTATTACAATTATTGACTTAGGGTAACTTGCAAGCCAAAGATAGTAACAAATGTCTAAAATATTTGTCCAGAAAGTAGGTGTATGTGCTGTCTTTGTCAAATAAAAAAATCTTACATAAAATATCTATCTAAATGAGATGAATGATATACTCAATCTTTCATAGATATATTAAACATCATTACTGTCAATTGTGCATAATTAAAGGACCTTTTTCCTGCTATTATCAAGTTGATCTGCATGAATTCTTTCTCAATAACTAAAAGAGTCGGAACCAAGTTAAACTTCTTTATATTTTAATAAATACAATAAAGAGTAAAAATATCAGTCTATAAGTTTTCTGGTTTGTTAGTGAAAAAAGAAAAGTCAAGCCTTTGGCTGTATTTCCCGACGCGACATGAGCAAACACTGTTATTATAACACAGTTATAGTATCACTTATGCTTCGTCAAATGTTTTTCAAATTAACGATGAAAAATAATGTATAAAAATGTACTCTTTAAACTGAACAAAAAACAGTGACCATCGAATCAAGTTTGTCAAAAATAGAATATAAAAGAAAAAGTCCATCTTTTGGACTCTAAATAGATAGGTTAGGCTAGGCTTATCAGTAATCATTTTTCTTTCAGTATCGCAGCTTTCATATTAATCATTATGGGGAAGCGCTTTCTAGAAAAAGAACGTGATTCATTGGTAAAGAATGCTGAAAATTCATAGTCGACTATTACCTCATAAAGATTTACGTCAATTTGCGTTCATTTTCTACGAGGATTTGTCTTAACTTGGCCATCCTGGCGAAAGGACATTCTTCTCTGCATTAATAGCGACTCCTAGAGCGTCTTACCATCGGCCAACTACCCATCGATACATGGTAAAATACTTTCCGCTGCTATGCTGCAGTTTAAGCTAGAGAAGATTTTTTCTGATTAGAGCTACTTCTATATTTTCTCTAAACTTACCTCTTAATATATTTCTTGTTTGTTTTCCGAGCCATTTTTTCATTAATGTATATTTGTGTGCTTCTCTCGGGTGTTAGGTTTGAATATTTGATCTTGTTTATACGTTTATGTTTGACCTTCCTCCGTTATATAATCTCTCTTATTACTTCAACTCGTTTTGTTTGATTTCATCATCCGTTATATTTTTAGTGCTTCTCCGATGCATTCTTTTTATTTCAGCTCTAAATCCCAATTCCCAGGGCACATATCTTTACTCTAAGTTTGAACGCAATGATACATTTAAATACTCGTAAAAAGCAGCGAGTGGTAGCTAGTTCTGCGAGTTTCCTTCTTTCATCTCACACCTTAACCTTTAGCAATAACGCTCTTGTGAAAGTTATATTCCTATGTATACCATTTTGATTTGTCTCTAAGGCGACACAGATACAGACATTTTTGAAGCAGGATACTTCAGCACCATTTAACTAGTCTTGTGGCTTTCTGGGATCGTTATTGCTCGGATGAGTGGAAGTGAGAAGTAATCCGTACAGAGGGAACGGTTCAATGTCTTGGCTAACTCCGAGGGTCAACGCTGGATAGACTGCCGAGGAGAAGGTGCGGCCCAAAACGTGTACGTGTATTTAATCGTATTTTGTAATCAAACGCGGACATCTTGTAGAAGTCATTCAGTTTGTTGAAAATTAATTGTGACCTGATAAATGGGTTGATCCTGCCGCATTACGAGTTTTCTGTGTATCGATTTGAATTGAGAAAATACCTTGAAGTTTGGCGAATCGCTAGTTCACTCATTTATATTTTGTTACTCACTGTCCAATTTACTGCTGAAGTCTCTTCCTAATTAATCATCATAAAATATAAAGCTTTTTTCGACATGTTTCATTCTAATGTAATCTCTAATCTAATGTAATTTCTAATGTTTCATTCTAAAATTTCATTTTCATTTCGACATGTTTCTAACCCCCTTTCCAATAATTTTTGATTGTAGCAATCGGCTCTTTCGCTGGTTTTGTATCACATTCCTACATATACTCCTTCTTGTACGCAAATACATTCTCTTCTTTTCGTTTCGCTTCAAACTCAGAAAAAGTTCTCCGAATTCGCTAAAATATTACTAATATAAGGGCAGTTTGATAATTCAGTGACTTTTTGAATTAAAATTTTTTTCGGCATTTTAAACATTTTATTTTTCTACATAATCACCTTTTAGCTCGATACATTTAGTCCAGAGTTTTTCTAATTTTTTTTATTCCCTCCAAATAATAGGTTTTCTCAAGGCTTTTAAAATACGCGTTTGTTTCGGTAATGACTTCTTCATTCGACTCAAACCTCTTACCGCCCAGCCATTTCTTTAGGTTTGGAAACAGATAATAGTCGCAGGGGGCTAAATCTGGAGAATATGCTGGATGGGGTAGCAGTTCGTATCTCGATTCGTGGATTTTGGCCATCGTGACTAGACAAGTGTGCACACGTGCATTGTCTTGATGGAACATCACTTACTTATTCACCAAATGCGGTCGTTTTTGCTTCAAATCAACGTCGAATCTGTCCAAAAGCTTTGAATAATATTTGCCGGTGATCGTTTTACCTTTCTCGAGGTAATCGATGTGAATGACACCGTGTGCATTCCAAAAAACTGTGGCCATGACCTTGTTGGCTGACAGAATCTGTTTGGCCTTCTTTGGTCCACCTTCACCCCGAGCAACCCACTGTTTAGATTGTTCCTTGGTCTCTGGCGTGTTGTGATGGATCTATGTTTCGTCCACAGTAACAAAACGGCGCAAAAATTCGTTTTACACTCTTTTGAAGTCGTCACACGATTGCGCTTATGGTCGAGTGTGAGCAATCGGGGCACCCATCTTGCGGAGAGTTTTCTTATGTCCAAATATTCGTGTAAAAGATGATAAATAAATAGCTGGACTAAATGTATCGAGCTAAAAGGTGATTATATAGAAAAGTAAAATGTTTATTTGCCGAAAAAAATTTTTTTATTCAAAAAGTCTCTGAATTATCAAACTGCCCTCTAATAAAGATGAAAATTATGTATCTTTTTTCAGGGAAATCTTAATTCTAATTTATAGGTTTAGAATGGAGGTTTATTGTCCTCTGTTAATAATTTGATTAGATTATTTAAAATCACAATGTGCCATCGATTTATATAAATATACGGATTCGGGGTGGATTAAGAGCGAGACAGTTCTTCAATATGTACGTTCAATCCGATGCATGAATGCTGTAAATAATGAAAAGTTTTTTATTTAAGTTTATTTATTTATTTTTTATTGTAATTTATGCCTTTTTGTCAGATGGAAACGCCGGAGGGAATATATAATTGCCTGGCATTTGCCCGGAGACGGGAGGGAAAACCCTCCAAAAACCTCCCGTAGGCAACCCATTACATTATTTTAGGCATATACAATGCAATATACAAAGACAGGTATTGAAAAACTACGTACATAAAATATAGCTTTACATCGCAGATCATTAAACAAAAATTGAAGGATATTGACAGTAGTATATAGATATTATAATGGACGTGAATATATTTGCTTATATGGTAGATAACGCACAGCAAAGTACATAAATGAATAAAATACAATTCCATTATTGCTAATTCTACACAGAATAAAGAAAAGCAATTACATTGTTATGGAAAAAGTGAAAATTTGCAACACATGATATTAGGAGGAGCTTAAATATTTTTTTATATATTTTGATAATTGGATTGCGGCGTGCGGATGAGTGCTATTCCGTTTCTGAAGTTTCCTTTTCAGTTTTCCTTAACAGAAATGGAATTCGTCATCAAAGTTTTGTTCATCCCTTAAAAATTTTATTCTTTTAGCCCGATGTACCTCGTGTTTACAGGATATATTTGTAGACGTCCTTTTTTCTTCTTCTTCAAAAGGCACGTTTCACGAGAATCCTGCGCATTTGTGAATTCTACGTTCAGTCAGTCCAGTGATTTCAACGCTCTTTGTCCTAATAGTACTCCTTTTTGGATCCTCTCTTATTCATGAAGACTCAAGTAAACCTTTGTTATGATATATTTGATATGCCTTCCACAATAATAATCATTCGTACGATTCATTATTGGATTTATACTTACGAAATTTCTCTTTTTTGCTCAGCTCTATTTTTATTTCTTACTAATTTAACCCCTTGCATTAATCATTCTGAAATATGTTGATAAGTGATTTCAAAACCGTTTCAGTAGTTGAAGTATGATATATTTCACGAAACTTTCTTGAAATGAATTAAATTATAATACATTTTCTGATGTTTTGAAGTTATACTAACTATGTATAGTATACTGCTCTTACAGAAAACATAAACGTCAAGAGATGAACTTATATAAGTACACATATGTATATATGAAATTATACTTTCTCTTCTTCTTATGAAATTATATGAAAGAATTTTTACTTACTTCACAATAAGTTACTCACTGTACAACGTAGATTCACTGGGTGATAGGTCTTCAAATGTTTATTTGTTTATGTATTTAATGAAATGTAATCTTATGTCACTCCTTAAGATCAAAATTTACTATTTAAGCCTACTAATGCCAAAATAGTTTGTTGCAACGTTGAGAAACAGCTTCCTGAAAATCGAGAATGATTCTGTGAACTTAAATACAGCTCTCTTCAGAACTCTTTCTGTCCTCACATTCAGTGGGTAGGTTTTTATTCTTTATTTCCTAAGAAGATCCTTTGGTAATTTGACAGCTAATATAATTTTCTCACGTAATCTAATAAATTCTTACCTTATTCTGATTACTCAGTCCTCTAACGAGATGAATTACCGGACACTTTCTTCCAGTGCACTGCTCTGAATTGTCGATCTCGAACATGCTAGGACATCCGTAGGTGATTGACTTTCCTCTTGGTGCTCCGAATCGATCAGAATTTCTCCTGATTTTTAATTATATTTTGAATGCGAGACACATCTTCCACTGTAAAATTAGAATCTTGCTCTAGAGTGGTGAAAATTACCGTCCGCGTACGTCTTAAGGGTCTAAACGTTTCAGCGACTGCAGTTGAGCTGGAGAAGGCAGTCCTCTTCTCTGTGGTCGTTTTCATCCAGATCCGTCCTCCGGTTCCTTCCCGGCCTTCCTAACAGTTGATGGACGCAGAGAGAAGGGTGTGCTCTCGACGACGGTCCAAGGGAGAGTGAACTGACTGTATCCACGGACATCCGCCATAACACGTGATTAGCAGATGTTGGTTAACTGCTTCACACTCATTCTCTCCTGATACTATCACGTTGCAGCGCGAAACATTTTGGAACTTGTATCGATTATCTACGGCACAATACCTTTACAGTTTTTGGGCATCATCCGTGTTTGACTAAATCTTTTCGAATGCGGAGAGGCGTTAGTGCGCGCATGTACCCCTTTTACCTTCTTAGCTCTGTTGGTGAATGATAGCAGATATTTCTGGGATATAATTTTTTAATAAATATACAAAAATTTGCGTTATCTATTATCATAATTTTCATACACCCGATACAATAATATAAACATTTAATCATAGAAAATAACATAATGAAATATTTTGAACAAAAATTTCTAAAGGGATGAAAGAAAGTGTTAATGAAGCTTGTTAATAATAATAAGTTAATGAAGTAAAATTTGCATGTTTTATGTGATTTCATAAAAAGCGATAGATTATCTTGAAAATGTGTTCTTTGCGGTAGAAGAAATATCTAACCATTGAATTATAATTTAAATTATACATAATATATATCTCTACATTACTTCGCAGGTGACTTTCCATTAAGATAAACCTCTGAATAGTATAAAAATAACAATACTTAAGGTGCAATTACATGTGCTTATTCCGTTGATCAATACCAACGGTTGGAAATATGATTGTGATTCTAAGGAAGAATGCTAAGGAGTTTGTTTTAACATGGTAATTATTAGTTTTTTATTCTAACTAATTTAAAGAATGTTTGATTCAATAGATTCTACCCGAAGAAGAATTTTGTTCTATAAATAATATGGTTCTTCTATATAAATCTAATAAATCCAAATATTTCTCTATTATTCATCAGACCATTTTCACCGAAAGGGGAAAGGAGATAAATTTGTCTCGATATAAAATATAAGACTTTTATCATTTACAGCAAAATATATTGATATTCTTAGCCATAATTATGAGTTTAATTTACTAGTTTGTGAGAAATCTGTAGACTAAGGAACGTTTAAAGATACAGAGGCAGGAGCATACAGGTTGAGAGTTGGGGTAGGATGTCCAAGGCTGTTAAAATAAGCTAGCCAGAAGCTGTTCTATATGGTCGGTTTACGAACTACCGATTCGGCTTCAGTATACTGGTTCACAGTCCGCACAGATCAAAAGATAAACTCTGCTCCTGGGGGATCCAGCTCATCCTTCGCAAAGCGCAACAGGTCTCCCAGTTCCGGAGCGGTCCTGCTCCCAGCGTTATCCTCGGAAGTGGCTCGCCACCACGGTACTGATCCTACCCAAGTATCTTAGGACAGACCACCGCGGGTGCACATCAATTCTTCTGGCGCTATTGACGAAGATTTCCTTGGGACAACAGGTGAATTGAAAGCCAATTTTTCGTCAGATCACCTCTGCCCTTTTGAGGTTGGTCGAGTTGTGTCTTAAAACGTTCGCCCTTCATTCACCTGCTTGTTGTCCCGAAAAATTCTGGGTATCATTTTGTCCTAGCAGGTCGTCTTTAGCACCACCTCTGGCGTTGTAGATTTTCCGGCCCTTTTCTTTACAAGTCAAGTATAAATAATAAATCAAGTGTAAAAATTGTTAGATTATTTAAAATTTAAACCCAAATAAAACGAAGAGTGAATTTTACTCAAACAAATATTTATTATTTAAGTTAATGAAAACCGATTTATCGCCGAAACCGGTCGATCATAAAAAAATCTTGTAGAAAATACGAAGTACTTCTTCTTTCATTCATTTTAGAATGTCGTTCCACTAAGTGCGGCCACCCATGATTGAATGTACCACCCATGTATGAATTTTGCTGAAAATTTTTTTATATTTCTTAGGTCTAACTTAAGCTTATATTTTTAAATATAGTCATAGAATTTTCTGTTACGGAAGCGAGAGCACTTTTCAATTGAATTCATATTCATAAATCACTGAATACATTTTTCTTATTACTAATATCTTAATACCGATAAAAATTGAAGGAATCCAATTCTTACACTCCTTAAGATGTGTTTCAGATTTGATTATGTAATAGTTATATCTATAAGAAATTTTATTGAGATCGATTCGAGCTTTATATATCTAATAAAAATAATATATTAAATGTACCTCCGAGGTCACTCTCCATATCTTTTATGATTTTCTTTCATTCTCTTCCTTTATCAAGTTTTATTTAAATATATTGCTATTCCGAGATCTATGAAAGATATAAATTGCTTATTGAAAAAGTACAAATATAAAAATTGATACTGCGAATTGTCAGCAAGATCTATATTCCTTTTTTATAGTGGTCGGTGAAATGAGACTGTGTTAAACCCAAATTATTTTCATTTCCAATAATTGACTTGATTTCATGTAAGATTAATTCGTTTTGATGCTATTCGAATATGATTACCAAATTAAATGTAAGCGATCTTCGCTCAGCGCCTTCTTCGCGCAATGATATACGCGTGTATGTATATCTTCATAGACAGTAATCGCATGTTCATAATAGTGTGAAAAATTATATCAATTAGGTTTTTTGAGATTTTTTGACTGAAAAATGTTGTTGTTGATGTTTATGTTGAACTGATGCAGTGTTATAAAAAGAATTTCGTATACGAGCCATATATAAGAAAGAGGTAATGAATATAGAACGTCTATTAATTTTTATAATGCAACGTTGTAGAAAGTTTGTTTTTTATTTAATTTGAAGGATTATAGACAAGTTAAAAATTAAAGTTGATTGATATTTATTTTCCAAAATAGTACCAAAAGAAAAATATAAGCTGTACAGCTGTTTTTGAACAACTTTATGTATTTACAGAAATTCGCACATTTTTCGATAAATTATACAATTTTATTAGAGGTGTTACAAATAGTAATAACAAAAAATTTCTGAATAAAATATGTTTCCAGACATGGCAAATATGAAAGACATACCGTATTATAAGTTAACTTATATTTTTCTAAACACCTTATTTCCGACCAGTTTTGGCACAGAGGCCACAATCAGATAAGGAAGGCTTGACATTAACTTCACACTCAACAAGACAAAGTCTTCACAAGCTGTTTTCCTAACATGTAGCATGGAGTATGTAAATAAATATTTAAGTAATAAATATTAATAAATATTTCTAAACGTTTTTTTCTTCCAAAGACGACACCAATTGTAATTATACTTAGATATACTTAGATATACTTAGATCAATCGAAAATTAGGTTATCCAATGCAAATGCAATAAATACTTTTATATATATAAGCTACCGAAGTACGAGGGAGGTATGAGGTATATAATATATGTACATACGAAATATATACGAAAATGTATACGAAATGTAGCTCGTAAATTTTGAGTATTCAAAATTGATTTATTCAAAGATAAACACTCCACTATTCCTCGTTTTTTGGTAAAGTCCTCGGCTTGCGCAAGATGGATTGAAAGGCGTGGAACTGATTCTCTCAAGCGCGTATGTGAACAAAAGTAGGGAAAAGTAAACAAGGGGGAAGAGTAGCTGTTCGCTATTAACGTATGCTTCAATGGACATGCGGATTCGGATACGCTTGGATGGTTCCGCTACTCGCCCTTGACAACATCTTGCGCAACCCGTGGGTGGTTCCAAAAGAACAATGCAAAACAGTTCGTGTTCTTCTATATTTTTTGGCAATCAATACAAATTGACGTAAATGCAAGAACTGCCACGTGAGATGAAAGCCAGATTTGAGTCTTCATCAGTTTTTATACAATGAGTCACGTTTTATAGCGTATATCCATCTGTTTCGTAAGAGATTATGAAGAATACTCTCATTTTTGCAGTAAATACGCAAAAAATGCCTAAGTTTATGCCATTAAGAACTTAAAGTTATTTTAATATAAGGGCAAATATAAATTAAAGTATACAAATGTTATTGATATAATTTTATATAAAACGTATTTAGTGATATTATATATTATTTAATTTTCAGATTGCGTATAATTTTTTTGTATTTTATAAAAATAATATTTTTTTATATGTTACTTTGTAAGATAAATTTTTGGAAATTAATTTTCACCGTCTAAAAGTTCATTTATCATCTTTTTCCAATATTTGGTATAATAATTTTACAATTAAAGTTGAAGTTTTGAAATTTTACAATAAAATAATTTTTGTAATAATTTTAATAACATCAGTTCATTGAATTTGCAATAAAAGTATTCGAAAATTTTAATTTATTTAGATTTGATAATTTTATTGTATACAGTAATACATTATAAAAAAATAATACGCTATCAATTACATTATATAGATAAATATGTATTTATGAAATATTGTATTAAATAGATTTTATTTCATTCAATATCGTTTAAACTTTTAATATTTTTATTGTTGTTTAAATTTATAAGGAAGTTTTCTTTTTTTAAATTGAGTAATACTTCTCTCTCAAAGATTTTTGCAGAGCGAGCTTCTCAAATGAAGCTATGCCACGATATTGCGACCATCATCCGTTATTATGCGAAAATTAAAGTTGACAGCTGGTTTCGGGCAAATATTTGATGGAAAGAGTATTAAATTTCAAAGTTCGAACAATCGAAGAGTCTGTTATCTATTAAAATGTTTCAATTGAGATGAATCTCTAGAGGTAACTTCAATTAGACGATTTTCAGATGGCTAATTTTACGTTTAAAATTCAGTGACTCCCAAATAGTCAGAATTATTCATTCATTATTCAGAACTGCAATAAACGATTCCTTACATATGTTACAGGCAATTTTACAGTTCCATCTACTATTAAGTAACGTTTACTCCCTAAACTGAGCTAGCACACCTACGCATCACCACGAAGAATTGACAGATGAACGAGAAGAAAAAGGTTTGGTCATTACAAGACTTAATACACGTTATTCCTTAATTAAAGAAGAAAAACCAATATTGGGAAAATCTTATTGTTAGCAAGTCTGAAACAAATTCTGTTAATATTTCATACCAAAGCATTATATTACATATTAACAGAATATGAAATATAATAATTGGAGATGAAATATGAGTTATGTATTCCAAGTTATTTTTACTCGAAAACGATACCTATAACCGCCACATAAACTTCCCTCCCTGCATGAGTACGAGGAAAAAAAGATAAGGATCTAAGAGAATTTGCGATGCATGTAATTTTGATACGATGCTCAAGGGTATGTCCGGACGGCTTATGGTTCTTATTTTTAATAACATTATGCAATTAAACCGTTTTTAGTTATGAAAAAAGTTGGAGTCCATGAATAATTTAATCAAAAATAACATAATTCTGACTTTTAACCAAAAGTAGGGTAAATATATCTACATTCGGGCATAAATGTGTACAAAATGTGAAATGAGTGAAAGTATCCATTGAAAACGAACTAAAAACATTCAAATATTTCCTTAACGATGGACGCTACTTCGTATCCTTCCTTAGAAAATCACTACATAATCACGGAAATATTTAAGGTTTCAAGGGTTAGGATTAGGAGAGAATAAGTTTTCGGAAGTAAACATCCCTCAAATCACGAGTTAAGGTGCATATCCTTTGTCTGCACATTGAGCCTTAGAGAATATTTTGAGAGATGTCTAATTCTATTAGTTAATTATTAGTATTAATATTATTATTAATAATACTAATAGAATTAGACATCTCTGTCAGTATTATTAATACTAATACTACTTTCAGAGATGTCTAATAATAATTGTATGTCATCGACCCTTGTATGCAGTTCAGTTCAATATCCCATCCTCCATGGAGCAACCCTTTCCTCCTCAGCTACCCGTAGCGCTGGTGGACGTATACGAACAGCCACTTAGCTTTGGAGGGTCGAACTGGATGATGATGAAATCGTCATCAAAGTAGAAGACAGCTTCTTTACAAAGAATCAGGGAAGTATGATAAGAATATGGAACATTTGTAAAATTCAGCAGCTCACCAAAGACTCGCTTCACTTCGGAGCGAGTTTCCCTTTTTCCATAAAGAGAATTAACAAGTGGACCTTTAGGACTGCGGAACGGGATAAAAATAATTTTACATATTTAATGTAAAATTAATTTATCGATAATAATAATTTATATTTTACAAGGGGACCTTTAGGACTGCGGCACGGGGTTTTGGATAAAACCGGTATGGATGTGTAGCTTAGACATTACTTATAACAACCTGCAAATACTAGGGCCCAAAGCTTGTTTCCTTGTAATTAATGTTTAAAAATCGTCAATCCTAGCCGTTTCCTCTATAAAACCCGCAGCAACTACCAATATATAAGCAAATGGTGGCCTGGTGTTAGCGTGTGAGATTGCTATTTTAATAATACGTGGTTTGAATCCGGTTTTTTCTTTTCCTTTTATTCTTGAATCAGTTTATTCTTTTGGTAAACATTTAATTAATTTAAATACTGTCTTATTATTTTGTTCTTTATGGCAATTTTAACGGAGAATACAGAAAATTTCTAGTTTCTTTTATAATACATAATCATTAAATGGGTTTAATGTAGAATAAAGATTATTCCACCGCAGTGCACTTCAATGTACAAAGTATGTTAAAGTAAAAAGTTTATTGTATTTTTTCTCACATAAAGATTTTCACAATAGCTTCGTACAATTCGCTCCCTTATTCTTTATTGCTTGTTCCAAAATTCTATTGTTGTATGGTTAAATATTTAAGCCTTTCTTCTGTCAGCCTTAACTTATAACTTCAGAATTCAACGGATAACATTAAATTTTGTTGTTTATTTTGATGAATTTCAACTTAATTTACGTCAATTTTGAATGAAAATGACTTTTTCCACACACCCTTGACGATTTTAAATGTTTATAATTAAAGAAATAGATTTAAGCGAAAATAAAATATAAATTTAATATAAAATTGTATTTGATTTTTTTTCTTAATACTATTCCAAACTATTATTTTATTCAATTACGTTTCATTTATCATTATACTTTCAGTTTGTTCAATCCAACTTCTTGTGTTGGATTGGTGACGTTTTGGCTGAACTTTGACGTATGGTTTCGTCAGATACTCATCGAATTACAATTGTTTTGGGAAAATAAGAAGAAACGTCGCTAATTGAATTCTGTAAAAATATTTTTTGAATAAGGCGACTAGTTTAAAAAACATAATATTATGAAAATATTTATCATTTGTTGCATAAGGATGTATTGGTTGGTTGTATTGTATGGCACGATTCCCATTAAATTATTTAGTTATTCAAATAAATGTATGATGTGTATAAGTAAATAGAGATGAGAAAGAGTATTAGATTAGATAGATTAAAGAATATTATCTTTGAAGGGGAACATAGTAATTTGCATAGGTTTCAATCACCTAACAACAATCTGTTAATTTATTCCAATCAATTTTACTATCACGAAAGGGCATTAGACATGAAATGGGTTTTGGGAAGAGATTAAAAGATGCGGTGAAGCTTGTGGTTCATTGTACAGTAGACTCTCGATAATTCGAATTTATAGGGACCAAACAAAAAATTCGAATTATCGAGTTTTTCGAAATAGCGAGAGTTCGAATTAAAGAGGGGCTGAAAGTAAAAATTCGAATTGAAGAAAGTTACATTTTATTTGTCATTATATATAAGATTGTGAATGCTGGTAGAAACAAAAATATATATTATAATAATAATGTGGATCAATTTACTTATTATAAAAAAGTTGTATCATTTCTTCATAAAAAATCGGTTATTTTCGTTTGGGTCGCTTGGTTGGCTGCAATCTGGTCCACAGCATTTTCCAAAGTGCTCACTGCTTTAAACACACAACCAGGTTGGATGTTATCCATTTCAGACTGTTCGAAAAAACGACGCAACCCTCTTAAAAAAAGATTGCTTCCTTAGAAGACACCATCGGAACATCGTCGTCTTCATCTTCACTGTCAGAAATCTGTTGACTGACCACAATTGACCACAGTTTATGGGAACCTCTGGAAGTCTGTTCCAAGCACTCAAAAGAGGTCCCTCATCTTGCAGATCTTGTTGAACCACATCATTTCCGTCCTTGCATTCCTGATCCTTGATGAATCCACAAGCTTTAAAACAATTTGCGATTGTCTGTGAGCTAACCCCTTCCCATGCTTTGTGAGCCATTTCCATTGCAGTAAGTACTGAAATGCTACACAGGTTACTTATTTTTTCCTCCTTCTTCAACAGCCGCGATGAATTGTTTCTTTTCGGTGAGCGACTAAGACTTATAACGTACAGGGTTCATTTTAAGGCTGAAACTGCACTAAAGCATTTCAGGGGTGGTGTAGCATGAATCATAGACATTGGAGGGAGGCAAGTTCTTGGAAAAATTGCCTCGACACTTTCCATGAAATGAATAATTTTTCGAATTATGGAGTGAGCCGGTCTAGCTTCACTTCGAATTATAGAGGGGACCAAAATACATTGATTTTCTTCGAATTATAGAGGTTCTCTCAGGGGACCGAGGGTTTTCTTCGAATTATAGAGGTTTTCGAATTACCGAGGTTCGAATTATCGAGTCTACTGTATTACTATTATAATCGTTTAACCTTTAGTATTAAGAATGTAATAAAAAATTATATCGGTTATGGGAAAGACGCAGTGAGTATGAACAGGTCCTCCTGAGTGAATCATTGATCATCATGTAAATATTTTCAATCGAAGTAGAGATCGAAAAGAATTGACGTGGAAAGAGTGAGTGTGGACGTTAAGGATAATGCATCAGGGCGGGGTTTCGCCATTTATCACCGCTAGTGTAATTGTTAGAAAACTATATTCGATTAAATTAAGATTTCACACAAAGTCTATTTTACATTATAAATTATAAAATCATTATTAAATAAAATTATTGTTATAAAAATTTATACAATAAAATTATTTTTTATCCTTCGTTATTCTTAGTTTCATCCATAGTCATAATATATCGTGTTCATATATCCTATATTGTATTTCTGAATTCGTCTTTTCTGCCTGATAATAATTCGAAGTTAATAATTTTAAAATTTCATAATAATCTATACCACGACCGCTTAAGTAGATAAATTTATAACTTCCCAATTTTTCAAAGTCTTGAGTAAAAGTTCCACATTATAAATTATAGTACGGATGAAAAGTCTTACTTTACAAATAATTAACTGGATAAAAAACTTTCTTGTCGAATAGGGTAGAAAAAGTGGCTTCGGACGGGAATGAAATCCAATGAGATTAAATTCATATTGGTTTTTTGAGGTAATTCGATTTTTTTCGCTATCAGGCCTTGGTCAATTCATTGATGATTAAGTTAGGATGCCGTGTAAGACGTTTTCATTGACTTTTGAAAAGGAAGAGTACCCTACTTAAATATTCTAGACGATGGTAAGGAATGGTGCGATGATTGTAACTGTTATTTTGAATTATGTTTCTTCTATACGAAATTCTGGATAATTATTACTTTTATAGCGTATAAGGGAACTTATCGGTAAATTCAGAATTTTTAAAATGTCTTTTATTTACTTTATAAAGAAGTCGAGGTTTACAGGAGAAGAGAACTGCCTTAAATTCCAAACCTTCCACTTCTCGAAGCATCCTTTGACTCGTTTATATTTACGAATTATTAAGAAGCATATGATTTTGGGTTGACAATCCTGATAAACCCCTTGTTTTGCAAGGAAAAGGAACCGACGCCGTAAGAGCGTAGGTTAATATTTTGCTCCATGAGGAAGTTGCGAGAAAACTCGTCTGATCGAACTGCCTCACTTGTCTTAGGATTGGCTGCTCCGCTAATTTCGTTACATATGAATTTCCGAGGATTCAATCTGGAGCCTGGAGCGTTGCTATGGTGACAGATAAAATCAATACAGCCCAATTCCGTAGGCGGAAAACAGACTACCGCGCGCGCTCATCGTGATGCATAGCGGAAAATACTGGACCACGACCTTTCGCAAGTGCTTCATAAGGACAGACGGGTTAGGGTTGGCTAGGACGAAGGAGAAAACAGGTGTTTTACTACATGTGTACATGGATGGCAGCACTTGAGTCGAATGAAGCAGTCCTTACACTTCATCCGAAGTCATTCATGAGAGCGTAAGTTCAGGACGTACCTCCAGTGCTCGTTCTTGATATGATATTGGGATCTGTAATGAAAAAGGTTATCTACCTACGTATGTCTGACTCTACATCCAAGAGTTAACAGCTGTGAATATTTCGAAAGAAAAATCTTGGAATCCAGCACACTTAGGGTAAACAAGACAACTAGAATCAACAGATTCTGCATCTTCGAAATAAATTCTAGACACTTTGAGGACCAAGGGTTAAGCGGAAAGTACACCACGAGGTTAACCAACCGCTTTTTCCAAAGGATATTTTGGGGAGAAAGGTAAGGAATATAATACAAGGTTATTAATCATAGAATTACTAATGTTACTTTCTAGTAAAGAAATGAAAAATCACAAGATAAAAATCAGACTTCTTATGATTTTATTTTCCATATCATGGGTTCTTCTATTTCTTTCAAGCACTAAATATCAAAAATCTATTGGTGAAATTTTTACAGATGTTACTTTATGTTACATGTACTAGAGTGTCCCCATAAATTTCACTCGCAGCATCACAATGTGTTTCGCAATCACATGTTTTTTCAAAAAATATCCTCGAAAGTCTAAATATTATCCATTGTATATTTTCATTTTTTTATATTTTGAAACGTATAAATCTGATATTTAATAAAAAAATTAAAGCTGATTACGTTGACGTTACATATATTTTTTTATATTATGTGAATGAAAGAAAGTAATATGGCTACAGGTCCACAAATATTTGACACGATTATTTAAAAATTAAAACTTACTTATAATTAATAATCAAAACAAATAATTTATAAAAAGAATTATTTACTTATTAATAATAATCAAGGCTTAATATGATTTTCGGTCGTTCTTTTATATATATTTCTTGAACATCGAACTTATTATTATTTTTAGCCTAGTGGTTTCGTTGGAAGATATTCTCGTTAAATATATGATATTCGTTAATGATTGGAACAGATGAACGAGCATTTTGAGATATAATAGATTGATGGCTTATTTATAAAGTAAAAAATATGGATTCTGAAAATTTAGTCTTTTAAGGATTCCCCTCTTGCCAAAGAAAGCTTAATAAAGTATTTTTCTCAAGCTGTAACAGGAACCAAATCTTATATCCTACCCTCATGTGACTGATGGAAATTATAGCTTTTGCTACTTGACAATTTAGGATGCAGATGAATGTTTACCTTAATCTAGCAGATTGTGCTGGGATTTATGTTCCTTTGCAAGCGTATTATACCAACGGTCCTGTTCGTGAACAATCTAAATTTGGTATACGAAGAATCTACTTAAAAAATGATATTATATCGAATAGAAACCATGAGGTAGAATGTTTCAATTATAAATGTATACCTTGATCTCAAACAGATTAAAAGATTAAAAAACAAGTACCAGATATGAGTTATGAACTATTTCGTAATGGGATCTAGTTAATGGATAACCAAGATTAAAGATTGCATATTGGACTTATTATATGCTACACTTACTATTTTCCTTCCTTTATTTACCTTTTTCAATTAACAAACCCCAAGAAAATTTCCAATTCAAATATTAAATAGTGACGAAACTTCTTGTAATCTATCTTGCTATCTGTCAGATGAATGAAAATTTACAGTTGACAAAATATAGACAAATTTTTCATATTGTTTATAGAAATTTATTGAACGTCTACAATTTACAAAGGAAGTTAAAAGTTTAAATGATTAGTTAAAGCCTAATAGACTAAAACAACTTTGGGCATGGACCATGATAATTCAAGATATCGATATCTTATACGTGGATGATAGGTTTTTTTATTTCCTGAAAACCTTGAGGTAAAGTTTTCTTATTGATGATGTCAATACATGCAATACGATACTTAACTTCAATAATAGAAAATGAGAAATAAATATATATTTGTCCCTACCTCATGATTTCCTACGTATATTTGCAATTTTTTAGGAAGTTAGATATGCTTCAATACGAGAAAGATAGTTCATATTTTTCATTTCGTTTGAAAAAGCGTAATAATAATATCTAGACATTTAAAAGTAGAAGAGAGATTATTTTATTTGTAATATCTCTGTTGCAGCTGATTTAAATTTGTTAAAGACCTAGCGTTTAATATGTTCTTTTTCAGGAGTCTAATATTATTTTGAAATCTGAAATTACAGTCACAAGTAGTTAATTCATATCAAACAAATTAGAGACATAATATTGAACGAGTGCAGGTTAAGTGTACAATGTTCATGTATAATAAAGAGAAGAGAACCAGTTTTTATGTTGCTTCTCCTATTACTATAAATACAAAGTATCATTACATCTCATTAGATATAATGAGATGTAATGGGATACTTATATACATATATTTATATAGATATATCTTTAACATTTGAAAGGATATCAGTTAAATTTCACTATTCAATGAGATGATAAATAACGATATTTCTCTTATTTCAGCATATAACGAAGTTTCATGCTTCGTAAATAAAAATATTATAGATTGGGCAGTGTCACAATGGCTAACTCTTCAAATTCGACAGAAGAAGAAGTTTCGTCCACATCATCTAATTATAGGGTATTTTTCACTAATAATGATGAAGATGTTGTACTTTTCGAGGTACCTGCAGAGCCAGAAATTGTTGTTGAGAGCTTGAGAGAAGAGGCATCTAACTCAGAGGCTGGCATGAATGAAAATCAAGACGGTTTTGGTCCCAGAGGATCCCTCAATGATGATAGGGATTCAGATGACAGTTTGGAATACAATGACTGTTACTACCATGAGGACGAAGATTATGATCTCTTCATTCCTACTCATACTTTTGTTGTTGAAGGAGATGAATCTGAGGATAGCGTAACCTCTTCTACTGAACGGCGAATCATACCACGGATCGTAGAAGACACAGGAGTTTACGCTTACTTGGGAAATAATAAAGTCAACCGATTTCGAACACGGCCGAGCTTGGATCGCGGTTTTTCACCATTGATTGAAGAGAGCGATGATGCTATTCCATCGACTTCTAGAGGTGCCGAGTCACTAAACCTAGCCCCCGTCACACATGTGGAAAGAAGAGAAGATGGGAGTCCTGATCCTTTGTCTCTGATTTCCTCCTTGGATATTAACGGAGGTGGATATTCGAGCGTGATGGCTCATTCTTCCGCTCATAATCTAATGGCTGTATCCGTAGAGTCAAATTACAATGGGTTCTCTGGTTACGGCTTGGAACTGATAGACGTCGAGAGGCTTCGGCCTATACAGTTCATTCCAGCTCATCGTAAGCTAATTAAATGCATGGATATTTTGCATAGAGGTCAGCCTGTACTATTAACGGCTTCTCTGGACGGTACTGCTCAGCTTATGGATTTGGACAGTGACTCTAATCCAGTAATTACATCAATTCCTGTAGAGGAGCCACTGTGGAGCTGTTGCCACAGCGAAACTTTTCCAAACATGTTTCATATCGGAAGCCAAGACGGGAGATTTACAACGTTTGATTATAGGAACGTAACCAAACCTTACGTTTCCGTATCTCATCCAGAAGAAAATTCACCCACTATTTCTCTCGTTCCTGTTCCACCATCAACCGAAAGATCATTCTCAGGTGGAGGATTATTATCATGCCATCATTCCAATTGCTTTGCCCACGAGCATTCAGCGAATGAAGTCCGAAGGTCTGCATTATCGAGCCCATTCACATCCGTGAGCTATGAACCGGACACCGAGCATTTTCTATTTTCAACCCGAGCAAGCTCTCTTGTACCTTACTCAAGATACTATGTGTGTCAGAGAGCCTATCCAAATGATCCTACCGAGCTAAGAAGCTGTGGTTATAGAGTTTCCCCAGTCTGCAAGCCTCCAGTTAGAATTTTCAGCGGGGGCTCTGAGACCGTGGTCAAGTGTCGACCGTGCCTAACGTCCATTGGAGATGATCTCCTTTTGGCCGCATATATGCAGAGTGCCCGAACTGTGGCACTGTGGAACGTGAGGTCGGCGCGCCTTCTCTCCACTCTTCCATTCTCTGATTTTGTCGGCGAAATTCTCCCCCTTACAGTGAATGGGGAGCTTTACATAGCTATCCTTCACAATGATATTCTGAAATTTTATAAGTACAGTAGTGCTTGAATACTCTTGTAGCACATCATTACTTTTGATAAAGAAAAATTATATATCATGGGACCATAATTCAAAAATGGTTCTTATAACAAATGATATTAAGAGGAGTTATGAAGTTTTGGGATAGAAAATGATGTGTTTATAGAGGAAGAATACTCATAAAGTTTCATGTATGTATTTTGTATATAATGCCGGGCAAATGGTCTGCCTTATAGAGAAAAATTAATGTAAAGAACAAAATATATTTGTGTACGTAAATATATCTGTGGAACTATTGAGAACAGGGTGCAAACAAGTGTTAAATGTCCGTTACTTCCATTCAGTGTCTTTCGTAACTTCTATGCCTCTGTCAAATTTAAAAGTTTTATTGGATAGATTACTTTTCTTACAAAACTATGTAATTTTCACTCTTGTATTTTTATACATGTCCTAAAAAAATCCTCCAAGGAAAGTGTTCTTAAATTTATTTTAATTAAGGATTGTTTTTTTTGAATATATATTTATACATTTATAAATTTCCATTTTCAATGTACTAATTGTGATGTGAACAATAATGCTTACATTGAAATAAATATTATGTAAATGTGAATCAAATATCATTTATCCTTCTGGAATTACTGATTTCTATTTTTCATTTGATGGTGAACAATGGATTCTTACCAGCACTGCTCAGTCAGTACACTTTGGATTAAATGTGGCATGTCTTATGGTGTTGTAAGAGTTTATTTCTAGCTTTAGCACGTTAAACTCACACTCTCATTATCTCATCAATCATAAATTTCTAGGAAGAGGTCCTAGAAGTAATCGAACTATTTATTTATAAATCTAATACAATTTTTGATTTTTTATGATTTATTGTAATTAACTCTGAGTTACTGAATTCTTTGAAATTTTCATAAACTAAGATGGTTAATGCTGATTAATAGTTTATATTTGTTGCTTGTAAGTTATCATCTTTATATATAGACAGGTTTCATGTGACCCCCAAGGAAAGAATATTTGAGATAATAGGCAGAGAAATTTAATGCTTATGATTCAAGCGCTGCTTATTCATTCATACTTTCCTTTGCATGTTTCTTTGAAGTGATACATAAGTAATTTTGTACAATTCAAGACTTCATATACTATCAGGGATAACCATTATATAATTCTGTAAAATATTGTCTTAATTTAATAATAATTTTAAAATTAATTTGCAACATATAATTTTTTAATAAGATGGAGATAAATATAATAAAAATTTATTTACACATCTATTAAAAACCATCTTACTTAAAAACAACATATGCATAAAATATATTAATAATAAATTTAATGAAGATATTAATAAAAGAAATTGATTAAATAGTAAGTTGAAATAAACAAGCTTCTGATGAAAAAGAAAGGAAAATATTCAAATTGAAAGTACAGTTTAGAAATAGAGGTATTTTAAATTGTCAAATGATATAATATGATATCCAGTAGTTTAAATAATGCTGTTTTAACCCATAACAGTATATTCATTTTTTTTCATTAATATTGAAAAAGTCCATTTTGTTCAATCAACCTTAAAGCATGTAAGAAAATAGTAATTCATCTAAATGACAGGGTTGATACTTTGAAATATTTAACCATCTAATATCTAATATATTTTTATGATGTCTTATTCTTTATTCAATCTATTTTTGCTTTTGATAACTTATAACACATGAATACATAATAATAATGATACATAATCTTTTGTAATAATGCTTAATATAAATATATATACACTAGCAAATATCATTATTTTCTAGAAAAGAACATTAAGGTCCACCTGAGCCATTATTTGGTTTGTCAGGTGGTTCTTAGTGATAGACGTGTTATGGAGTTTTCACCTTGTTTTTACATAGGCTATAAGTTTTAACATAGCATAGCATACAAGTGTATATATAGTTATGAAATTATATTTGATCAAATAAAAGATAATTGCTGATCATCTCATAATTTCATATATTTATGTTGATACCTTAACTCAGTTGAACCTCAGATCATCAATGTCTTTGTAGTTGGGTCTACTATTCTTGAATTTATAAGTATGTGATAAACCATAATTATTATAGCAATTTTGCAGCATATAATTACATTATTTTCTTTTTAAAACTTTATCCTTAAAGTTCCAGGCAAATATAACTACTCTTGCTATGACTCTCACTCATTTTTGCACATCCAAAATTCCCTGTCAGTCCCAGCTAAGTAATTCCCCAATCCTTGAATTACTTACATATCACATAACTACAAATAACATATTATTCTCGATATTTCATGCTGGATCTAATTTTGTTCAAATTTTGATAGTTATTGATATAACGTAAATTGCTTGGGAATTCAGTGATTAAATTTTTAAAATTCAAGATTTTTTGAACTATTCTTGCTCATTTATAAAAGCAATGGATACTTTTTTGACTGCAATGACTGCAATCATAAATATACGTTTTATGATTTTAATGTTGCTTTCATATTGATTTAAATAGTTAACTTTATATAACTTAATATATGAAATAATTCTTTATGTCAAATAAAAATATGATTTATTATTATTTTTATATTTAGTATTATTGTTGAAATTAAGGATTTAGCTTGTAATTAATGTTCATTATTTTTATTATTTTTATTATTTTTATTTTCATAATAATCCTGTGCATATGGTTTCACATATCCTAATTATCCTAACACATAAGCCTGTTTTGCACTTATTATTTAGTATATGGATCTGTGTATAAATGATTAATTTTCAATGATTGTAATAACTACTGAGGCAGTAGTTATTACTGTATACTACTTGATATAATATTTTGTAAATTAATTATTGTCCTACTTAACCCCTTCACAAGTCCTTAAACTTTTTTGTAGCTCCATTTTTAATTTAAATTATTAAAATTTCATTTCCTTTCTATATAATAAAATATTCTAGAAGTGAATGATGATAGTAGGGAAAAACCATTGGTTTTCAAGATTCAATAAAATATGTAACAGTAATTTTATAGTTACCTCCTACTTATTTGGGTTTTCACAAAGGAGTTAGCAATAACTGATACAATTTAGATATAAATTATTTTTAAAATATTCACACCTTTAATATAGACAATAATCACATCCTGAAAATGATAAAATTGTTTTGGACTAATTATGGATAATTTCTTAATGAAACATCTTTAGGAAAGATAAGATTTTAGTAACTATTTGTGCAGTAAGTCTGATAATAAATAAATTATTTTGTTTTTGTTTGGATGGAAAATTATATAAAATGTCATCATGAAGAAGCTTGAGGGACAAGCTCATTATTTAAATGAAAAAATCTAAAGAAAAAACAATTAAATAAACTCAGTATTTATGAAAACAATAAATAATAATTTGCAAATAAATAATATCTAAGAAACAAAGAATTATTTGTTTTTTGTTGTTCATGAATTAACTGTGGAATGAAAGTTCATGTTGAATAAATTGATGCAATGCTGTAATGAAATAATGAAATATAAACAAAATTTTAATTTAAAATACCATCTCCCACTTGCCTGGAAAGTGGGAGACATCTATTTTTTGGAGAACATTTTGTTCAAATGTGTATAAAAATTTTTCATTTGCAGAAGACATGGTCCATGCTTCTGCTACAGTCACATGTCACAACTGGTCTGATTAGTATCTTATGGATCTTGATTACTATGCACCTGGTTGAAGGAGTTTCAAAATTTAAATTGTCACATAGGGAATTGAAGTTTTTTTATATTTTAAAAGTTTCATACTACACAATTTATTATATTTTTAGTCTGTGCTTTGTTTTCCCTTGCTCTCACTTTCATAAACTTTGCGTTCCTTATTATTTTTAATCCCATATTCTGCCTTTTTAGCTCTAGGATTTTTAATATTTCTTTTAATGAATAAAAACTTCTTGTCTCTGTAAAACTTTATCTGTAGATGCATAATCCTGTAAAGGTTTGAGTACAATCATTCTCTCTAATCTCAATCCTTTCATATTTTCATAAAGTGTCAGACTGCAGAGAGTGAGTCTTCTAGTCACATTCCTGTTGTTATATCAAAGGCTTCTTTTGTCCAGCAAAAGCCTCGGTTTGATTCCTTTCTGTAGTCATATTTGCCAGTTTAATTATTATTTTTGGTATTCTGAATTCTTCTGAAGCATTTTGTATCTAACTTACCAATGATTTAACCAAAAGCTATTCATAAAAGCTAAATTTAACTTAATTTTGAGATCAGATTAAGTAGTTTTATATATAGATGCATGTGTAAAAAACTTAGTAGAGTGAAATTGATATCTGAGTGAAGTAAAATACTTTTGAAGGTCAAACACCTTGTTAAATTATTGCTAAAAACACAATTTACGATCATACATATTAGTTAGGGAAACTATGTGGAAGTTATGAAGTTTCGATTTTTCTTTTACTTCACCTTTTGATAAAGAAAAGATTGCTTTCCTTCCATGAATTATTTTTTCATCTAATTTGCTAGTTCAATGACCATAGCCTCATACCTTATATTAATGAATTATCTAGTGTCTAGCATCCCTTGGGAATCTTTTTACATCTGCTCTGAATGTTCTTCTATAATTTTGGTTTAAGGTACAATGCATACTGTTTCTCTCAATTTCAAGCTCATTTCCTTTTTTTTACTTTTATCATTATACATTTTATCCAAAACTTAAAATATTTTTACGTAATATAAAGATCTTATCATATCCACCAAATTTGTTCATTAGATTCAACTTTCTTAAAGACCTATCAGCAAATTTTCATGTATTATATTTTTTCATATTCAAGAGAACTTCCATTTAATTCTTTTTCATACTGAATTACCCTTTCTCCATGATAAAAATGCATTTGTCTGTTACTTATTTTCTTCATATAATATAAGAATATCTATGACATCCTAGATTGTTATATCTAACAGAGAAAAATCTATGAAGAATTGTGCTTTGACATTTGTATTGGACAGCTTCATCACTTTTTCTGGAAATACAGATTATGGTACTATTAACATACTACTCTAACTATACTCCAATCATGTAGAACTTACTTTTAATTACCACATATCCCAGGAGTATGGTGAAGTCTTTATTATAATTTACTTAATATAAATGCTAGAATGACTTTCAATCTTGAAGATAATTATGAAACAATTCCTTTCTGATAATAAATAACTGAAACATCAGATTTACAGTCTCCTTCATTTACTTTACATATCTTAAGCAAATACAAATTCCACCTCCTTTGCAAATAATTGTGAGAATTGTTGTAGTATAAAGGTTAATAATATCCATTCATTATATTTTATAAGCATACTAAAGAAAATCTAAAGAAAGGAAAATGGTGATAGAAAGAGAACTATCCATATAGAAAAAAAGTCAATATCCTGAATGATAAAAATATACAGGAGACAAATTAATAGAAGAATAAAAAACAAGAAAAAACTATTCCAAAGGAGACATATGGAGAAGATCAAGGAACTGAACACAAAAACATAAGTTACACCAGGCAATTTAACAGTTGACCAATGAATTTCAGCCAAGAACACCTGTGAGGATTAGAATAGAGGATTGTCTAGAACAAAAGAAGAAACTCTATGCAAATGGGCGGTATTTTATACAATTGTTAAACTCAAAGGAAGGAGACTAGGTAAGTGTAAGAATAACAGATATGAATGAGGAGAAACACGGAAGATTAATCCATTGGAGCCAGAATCGTCCAATTTCAAACATAAACTAGGGAGTGTTGAGAGATAATGTAATATTCCATTTCCACATTCAATTTTATGAATGGCATCTATGCACTCTGTTTCCTGTACTGTAATGTATTTTAATTTGTATGTATTTCTCTCAACAAAGTGATTTTTAGCTTTTCATATAAAAACATGATGATTTCCTTGATTTTCAACTGGAAGCTCAACTTGCTGATACTTGCTGTGACTTAAATTGAAACTTTATTATGCACAACAGAATGCTTTCCTTAATCTCTTTAAATCTTATCATCTTATGGTAAAATCCAATAAGGTCACCCGCATTCATCATCAGCTTATACTATCATCTTATTATATAGAAAACTATCCTCACGCTAAATAACTAGTAATTCACTCTGATAAATTTGATCTGATGACACATTTTCCTATCAAGCACAAATCTATGCTCTTCTATCTCTATTTAAAATTTTTTCAGATATCAATATTTTTTGCTTCAAAATTATTTTATGAAAGGAAATCTCATTTCCATTGTCGATAAACTAAATTTAATGCCTAATGCTATTATGATAAATTTGCATACTTATTTAATGGAGCCTTTTCTTTCTAATTATTAAAAAATACAGAAACTCTTTCTAGAACTCCTCGGATTTCAGATTAAATCTAAACTTACTCAGTGTACTTAAAACAGCCTGAGTATTATCTAAGCCCAGATTGAATCTACTGTTCTCCTTCGTTCACATTTGAACCCTCACCTTTTACTGGGACTCTCATATTGGATTTCCTGGATTTTTAAAACCTTATACCTGTTTTTTTCATTATAAATAATTGCTTCTCTGTTTCAATTGAACTATAAAATAATGTAATAACTAATCTATTTATTAGTGAAACCCTTCCACTTCTTTTTCTAGGTTCTCTCTCTATGCCATCAAAATATTTTAAACCTCAGTGAAGAATTTTAACATTAACAGCCAAGACCAACTTCAATACCTCAAGCCTTTCTCTCTCAAGCAATTGATTTAGCTCTTTATATCTTCTGTTTAAGAATAACCTCTTCATATCCAACGCTTGCATCAATTGTTCTCAATTTAGTCATTCGAGAAGATAATCTATCTAATTATTTCCTCCAGAAGTGTGTAATATAAAGTGAACATGTAAGTACATTTTATTTAACTTTAAATTCAAGATCATCCCATTAATATGGATTTTATATAGTTTCAAATTAGGTAATTACCCAACTCCCACAGAATAATAAAAAATGCCTCAATTATTTGAAATCATTTTTATTAGGACATAAAATGTATGATATTGTATGAATGTCTTATCAGTATGCTGTGCATGTATCATCAGGCTGGAATCGTATCTGTACTTGAAAAATTATTAGTAAAGATACAAGATTTAAAATTTCAGGAAGTAAATTTTCAACGCAACACAAAAATTGAAAGATAATCTTAAAGTTGAAAATAGATAACTTCGAAACTTGGGACATTACCGAGATTATTACCGAGAGATATATTCATTGTTTTTTATTCAAATGCCGCCGGACATCGTCTTCTAATATTCAGGTGTGGGGTCATGAATATAGTCTTGTAATTATATCATATCATCACTAATCATACATGGTGCGCCCTGAAAGTAGTAGGACTGATTTTTTCCTGCACGCGCGGACGGTCGGACGGGAATTTTTTGGATTGCAAATAGAAGTAAAGAAGTTGTACCTGCTTTATATATGCCATATAAGAATTAAGAATGGCTTATAAATCTATATCTACATATTTACCCTGCGAGCCGCCTTTCGGCGTTTGGCAGGGGGTGCATGCACCATGTCTCTATTTACCTAGGCGATTATTTTCGCATATAGTTCGCGGAAAAATGAATTTTTGTAACGCTCCGTTCGCGCATCTATCATGATGATGATGATATCTGTATCTTATAAATGAGGAAAGACGATGTATTATTAATATATTTAATTACTTCGGATTATATATGTTATGTGATGGATGGAAAAAAATAATTGCACCTGAATAACATATTTAAGTTGTATTCCTTATTTCATTCGAAGTTACATTCCATTCCAGTATCACATCCTTAGATGAACGATTCAGCAAAAGGAACGAATAAGTCGATAAAGGATAATGATGTATGAGAATTAAACAGAGATATGGAACTTGCATTTCACCTTTATGGTACCCAGTAGAAGTATGATTAAGAAAGGATATGTAAATAATTATGATAAATGTACTTCGTAACAAATAGGTGGTTTGATCAAGAAAGGGAAATTTATCAATTTTGCGCATTTGGAGTGTCCGATATTCCAAACATTTTTTTTTTTAATGTTCGTACATGTGTCTCTAGTTTACGGTAAAATTTTTAATTTTGTTTGCAATTTTTGTTTAACTTAACTTTAACTGTAGCAGCCGCTAAAGTAAGACGTGGTCCTATGAGCTCGGTGATTTTTATTTGTCGAAAAAAAATTAATTAAAGAAATACTAGCAAATTTTGCATAAAATGTGAAATTTGTTAGTTTACCGGAGAGTGTGAAATGTTGACATACGATTATGATATGTCTGTTACGAGTAAAATGTCTGAGTGCTTTAAGCGATCATAGGTGGGCCGTGAACATGTTGAAGTTTACTAACGGCCCAGACGATAAAGAACCGATGAAAACGTTATGAAAAATAGCTGAATGACAATCAGAGTAGTCTCTGAATATGTTGGCATATCGGTTGGCTCATAGTTTGAATATTTTTCGAAAAAACTGATTCGCGTAAAGGCAAATCATGGCTATCGCACCGTGATATTGCACCTGTTCATAATTCGTAGCTTCCTCGTAGTTTTTGGACAGAGGCAGTACGGTAATGATATCGCAGTCTCGATATTCGTCAGCAAAAGATCCGGGTGACTTTTTCCTATTTCAATGATTCAGAATTTATGACAGAATTTTAATGTTTTTGTAAATGATTCATTCTGCCTTTAAAAATCGCCGAGCTCATAGAGCTGCTACAATATAAGTAAACTGCAAACAAAAATTAACCTTTTACCATGAATTAAGGACATATGTACCAACATTAAAAATATATTTGGAATACCGGACACTCCAAACACGCAAAAATTATAATTTTGCTTTTTTTTGATCAAACCACGTACATTATGTCCTCGAAACTGATGGGTTTCATGTTGCGATATTTTATGGATTGGATAACATTCCCTACGCTCAAGGAAAGGATATTGGAGAATAAAATATATCTAGTACATATGATTGCATTTTATTACATTGAACTGTATCTCTTATAATACAAACATTCGAATAACCTGTACTTGGACAAGTGGATTGAATAACTATCACAGGGTTCACCATAGATTCATCTTCATATTCAGAAGTTGGTTTGGAGCCGTTGTAAAGACATCCCGTTGATTCAGCACTTCCTCAACCTTGAACTTGATCCGGAGCTGTTTAAAAAGGGATCTCGGGTTTCCAACCAGCCGAGTTCGGTAGCGAAAAAGCGCCGAGAGGAACCTGCGAAAAAAAGGAGCCATCAGTAAGACATGAAAGAACATGGAAATATTCTCAACAGTAACATGAAGCTTATGACTATCTGAATGAAAAGATAGCGAATTGAACAGCTAAGACAATGAATCATAAATGATTATAAAAGGAAATCTGAGAATATTAATTAAGAATGAATATTAAGAACAAAATTGATATTTGCACGGGTTTCCAAACCACGCAAAGACGTACCGTGCACAGCTCGTTTCCCCTTTTGAATGGAGGGGTTCGCTAGAGAAGTGCAACTGGAGGTGTTAGACGGGGGACGCTCGCGACATCAGTTGCAATTAACCAGCCCTATGAAACCATGGTGTGGCGATGGCATGAAAACCACCGCCACGGAAAAGAGAGACTTTTAGAAGGCTATAATTATAGGTTTATTACTCTCTAATGGCTAAAAAGCCGGTCTGTGCAAGTGTGTGTAGTGCCTATACGTCAATTTCCCCATTCCCGCCCAAATGATTTTGTCCACGAGGTGGGCCAGCTCTAATGCAGACCTGTGCTCTAATGCCAGAAGGGCCCCTTTCTAAAGAAACCTACCCTCTCACCTGAAAGGCGTAGATTCCCTACCTTTGCTGTGGTCATCCTCCAGCGGCGGAAGATCTCCGCTCTCCATCGGCGACCGAACATCCTCTTGAAGTCACTCACTATTTCACTAGAATGACCATTTATCACTATCACCACTCACTACACTCGCTCTCTTCTCTCCCACGATGTCTTCTCCGATTCAGCCGACCTGCGAAGCATTCGCTGGATCCGAGGTAGAAGCAATTAAAGCGTCACATACTGCCTATCTGCTAACAGCATCATGCTTCTTTTGGTTAAATAAATTTGAAGTGAATTAGCTCTCCACTAAGGCTTTTTAAAGCAAGTACATTTGCTTCCAGGTATCAGTAGATACCCGTTTTAGACTTATGAAAATTGAGAAATCTTTCAATGCCGAAGAGAGAGACGGCTGACTATAGTGAGATGCCTTATACGTCGTTCTAGATTGCCTCTCTGGTTAAGAAAACCTCGAACTTCCTTTGACGAAGAAAATCATTTGTATCAACGGTGGTGATTCTGAATAACGCTGATGGGGTAAGTCTGCAGAAGCTTTCTCTAGTCTGGAAGTCTTTTCAGCTACTTTCTTTTCTTCTGTGCTGTCTGTCGTGATGCGGACCCGTCACTTGTTGGGCCCGAAGTGCGGCCGAACAAATATTTCTGGGGATTTTATATTCTCAGTGGTGGATGGAGGTCGCAATTTGGATAGAGAGACGAGGGCAAAGTGGGTACTCGGCTACGAATTTATCGTTTGAATGGAGCGTGGCTCGTGACTTTGGTATTTAATGGATTATTATGTAACCTAGATTTTCAGAGAGTAAAACCATCACCGTTGAATGCGGTTAATTACTTTGCCTCCTAATTTTCCGAACGAGATAAGGTTAGGTGATATGTTCATTTGACGGAGATATAGCTCGGTTACGTAATTTCTACCTGATCGTGTGCTATAGGAATTTAAAAATTTGCTTCGCGTCCGCATATAACCGAGGATTGCGTTTTTCCTAGTTTAAAGCTAAGTTATATGCAGATATTATTCAATTGTAATTTCCAACGCATCTGGTTACTGCAAAATCTCGATGCGATCGTATCTCAAGTATTTTCATCGAAAAAGTTATTCAAGCAACGCAAGGAAGTTTGAATTATCCAAGGAAAAGTGCCATTAAAAATATTAAACTTTTTCATCATGTTGACGTAAAATGTAATGTGAATAGATCGGAGATTATTTTACACGTAAGAACCGAGTTTGTCGTACATCCAGGTAATCCAGGAATATTATATGCTTTTCCTTTTTTTGTACTTGGATTAACTTTTTTGATCGACTCAGGAAGCATGCGATAGGAAATTCTAAGATTCGGCATTTGTTTCTTTCCCCGAGATCATAGAAACATTTAAAAAGATTGGGTCATTACTTTAACATAACTCTCCAATGTCTTTGATCGAGGACAGTAAGAAATGGTCGAGCTCTACGAAGAAAAATTATTATTCGATTATTGTGTAATTTTGGAAGGAATTTAACCATTAAGCTTTTATTTGGTGCTATATAACGCAAAGGATGATCTGGAACTCTATTTTTGCGACTGATGCATTTCAGGGTGTGATTTCATCGCTCACACTGAGAGCAAGAGGATTCTACATTTAATTTTAAATGTATTAAAAGTTCTTGCATTTTAAATATTCCACTTCGGACAAATGTATAACTGTGGATGGAAATAGGTATTTTCGGACAGTTCGGTTGCAGTGGAAAGTGAATGTGGCACCTTAACGAGAGTATACGTAGTGCTTCGTCCTTTTCAAATGGTGCTTCGAAAATTATGCGTTCAAGACCCCTTACTGAAAGGGTATTTCAATGGAAGATATAGCCTAATTTTAATAATAGGGTCATGACCGTGCTTTCTTTAGTATTTTCACCCTCAAAATATTCAACAAAATTTATGGAATTTCGGCTAAAGAAAGTATTCACCATTTACTCCCTCATCTCTCGTATCCAGAAGTATTCATAGCGAAGGGGTACCCTTAGGTAAATTTTCCTATATTACTTGCAAGAGTTGTTAATTTTAAACTCAAAATTGTAGGCGAAAATATAATGTTCAGCTTAACAATTGAATTCGATGAAGTACAGCGCTAGAGTTTTACACGCGGTAAATGTGGGTACGGTTTGCGAAGCGGAAATGAAATGTTTTTCTGTCGAGCGTTCTTCATTGCGGATAAGTATTGTTTATCGCAGGATTCAAACTCGAATGTTCCGGAAAAATATTTTTTTAAAAAAGAAGAAAATTAAGTAATGAAAGTATAATTTGATGTTCATTATTACCTACGATTCCGATAGGTACGTGATCGAAATGCCAATATCTGAAATTTGTAAACAAAGAATGACTAATCCTAATGTAGATAATGAACTTTGGTTAAATTTATATGAAAAAGTGTATTGCTGCGTTTACATTATTACTTGTTTTCTTTCCTATTTAAGAATATTTTTTTGTTTTCGAAAATAACATTCTTATGTTACTACCCACTAACGCCTAAAATTGCGCTGCTTGGTCTCCGCTAAGAGGAGAAGTTATTATAAGTCAGACACAGCAGCGCAAGATTTTTTTCGTCATTTCTCCCTTAAAATACTCAAAAAGATTTAGGGAATACCAGGTGAGGATAGTATTTACTCCCTCATCTCTCGTATCCAGAAATATTCATAAGAAAGGGGTAATCATAAGGAAATCTGCTACATTAATAGTGGAAGTTATTTTTTTAAACTCAAATATATTTTTAAATTAACAAAATATTAAGTATTGAAATTATAATTTGATCTATGATATCTTTTGTACTTCATTAATTTTTACAAAACAACAACTATTTTTTTATTGAAGAAATTTTGAAAACGATGACCAAATCTTTTATTTCAGGTATTGAACGGTTACCTTCAGCTGTCACACCTGGATACCTCATATGATGGACAATTTTCTCCTAATATTATAAAGGTAATTTCAGATATGAGATCGATTAAATAAATACGTAGCCGTTTTAGTGCACGTATTTGGTGAAATCTATTTACGTGAATCCGAAATTGATGTTCAAAGTGATTTCATTAGGAATTGATTTGATATATTACCGTAAATTGATAATTTATTGAGTAAAAAACAACATTTGATTTTTGAGCGACGTATGATGTAGAGCGTATGACTATGGTCATTTTCATTGTTTTCAACTCTAAATAACAGTTAAATTTTACTACCCACTAACGCCTAAAATTGCGCTGCTTGGTCTCCGCTAATAGGAGAAGTTATTATAATCAGACACAGCAGCGCAATTTTCAGAAAGGGTAAGTGAAAAATACCTTCATTATTAATATTTCAAAAACCCGAATAAAATAAAAAAATTAAATTTCAATCACCGGAAATCGGCTTATTTGTATAGAATTGTTCGATCGCCCCCCGGCGATTTGGACCGCTCCGCCACAGCGGGTTCGGGAGCTGGGGCCTCCTCCCCCTTAATTTTACAAGGGGTCAAGTTTGACCAAATTTTGAGGAAAACGGCCATTTTCGGTTATTCACAGAATTCTTCAATTTCAAACTAGCGCTGAACCGAAATAAACAAAATAATCGGACAAATACTTTTTCATATTATAAACCTATTATTTATGCTTCATAGTACTCAGTTTGAATTATCATTCTTGGAAATTTGCATTATTAATTGGACAAAATGGTGGACCTTTTTTGGGCGATTTTTGTATAAAGTGAGAAAAATAGTTGTGATGTATATCGATGTGAAGGAGTAACTTACATTAAGGTACTCGTGGAAGCTTCCTGAAGGATCTGAAATAATTTTCTGCGCTTTCTTGCGCCTTACAAAAATAAATCAATTTTTATGCAACGATACAACGGCCAAAGCCGCGCGGCGAAGCTCAGTCCTCCTTGGAGATCTCCGTTACCAGATTATATGCGAAGCAAAAGGTTTATTAATGCCACTTTAGAGGATTAAAATATACATTTTATATTATTAAAATTATAATTAAAAGTTAGGAACATCAAGTCAGATATAAATCATCCATGTTGATAAATATCCTATTCTTTGTTACTTGTTAGGAAGCAAATTTTACCCCTTGGATGTATAATTTTCGTTCTAAATGATGTTTACTTCGCTTTCATTACGGATAATAATCTATAATATGCATTAAAATATATTTAATGAAATAAATTTTGTCCAACCCTCTGCCTACATGATATTAAACGTCCGAAGCATTGGACATTCACGATGGGTCACTTCCTCTTCATTAAGCTCCTTTACTTCATTGTTAACAAATATCGATCTTGCGGTTGCTGTGTTTTATGAGTATCATTGTATCACAACACATTGTAAGACACAACTTCCGCAAAAAACGCATTTTATATTTTGGCCAGCTTTTATCATATACCACAGGCCAGCCCACTGTGAGCCGTGAAGAATACTGCCGTAACAAATATATGGGAAATCGAAATTAATTCAAAATACGTAATGATTCTAAATTTAGTTTCAGCAGCAGGTAGGCATTACAAAAGTTTCCGACAAACTTATTATTTATCATTATAAATATAAAAAGTTTCTCCTTTTATTCAAAGTTATACTTTTATTTGATCATATTCAGCCTATAATCCGTAATATGTGTGGACAAGGAATCACAAAGCCGGGATTCGTTCGGGAATTACTATGAAGGAACGAGGAAAAAGTCTGCGAGGATTGTTATAATTTTAACGTTTTTATAGGTTTATAATTTTGCATATTTTTCATCTCAAATTTTTCCTAAATGGACCGCTTTTCGCTGGATTATACAAATTCTCAACGAGGAAATTTCTAACAATTTATCTAAAAACTTGATTTATATTTCGATTTTCACATATTTTAAATCATCAAATCAATGAAAATAGTTTCAGTGGTTCCTATTAATTACGTTACTATCTTATTTTTTTAAAGTTAACTTAAAATTCTCCTTTCAATATATTTTGTATTCTTTCTTTGTGCATTTTCACCCAAAATTTTCCTTGAAAACCTAATTTTCTTCGGCTTACGCGAGAAAATTTTAAAATCCGCTGTTTTCTTCATTTTTCTTTTCATGTCGTCTTCCAACTTAATGATCTTTATATGATTTTCTTTTTCAGCACGCGTCTTTCACGTACGCACGTCTTTTCTTCGTTGTCAAGGACATGATGAGAGATGTCGAGACGAGTCGATGATGTGAGTACGGAGACAAATCTAACCAACACTCCGCCGAAAGACTAAACTGTGATGTGAATATGTGAACAGTGATGCCGATTTGTGGACGAAACTAGTCCATTTTTGAAAATTTAAATGTAAATAATGTATATTAAAGTTTATAAAAATAATTAATCGTAAAGTTTATAAGCTTATGATTATATTCAATATGCTTCAGAGGTATTTCACACATCAATCTTATTCCGAATATAAATATCCATTTTATAACTATTTTCCCCTAAAATTCAGGGAAGCTTTGCTCATAATAGTATTTGCCTTGCTTTTCTTGCTATTTAGCTCTAACTCCACAGAGTCGCAACTTTTGAAAATCCATGGCATGCTTGCTGTCTTTAGTTTGGGAGTCTCAGTTGGAAAGACATTATTGCATGAAGGTCATTCTCTAATATTGAACTGTTAGTTTTGCTGATAAAAAGCTGGAAGTTGATTGATTGTTTTATTGCATTCATTCCCCATGCCCTCATTTTACATTCAGGTGATTTGGTATCAATTTAGAGTATTCAGTTTGCAAGCACTTTGCATGGGAATACCTTCATTTAACTATTAGTGCGTGCTTTCATAAAATATCTTTAGCATCCATTGATATTGTTTAGGTTAGTTATAATATTGTTTGTTGGTGTAGATTTTAAATTTGTTTGTGGGCTTAAGCTTTCCAAAAAACACGTTTTATTATGGATTTGTTTTAGCAGAAAGTTAAGGTGAACTGTCAATATAGGTGAAAATACTGGTTCAAAAATAATTATGTTTTACTACATATATATGTCGCTAGTGATGGTGACTTTAGAATTCGCATAGACACGGTCTGCATTATTGACAGTCGAAGTACCTTTTAACTCCAAATGGGAGGGCAAGGAGCATTGTCTAGAATTATAAATATCGTCCCTTTTTCCTTTTTTTATTTTTGGAGGAGATTTTCTAACTACTTTGTGATTGTGTCTGTACTCATCCAAGCTTTCTCAATCGATTTCCAGGGCAGTTTATGTGCACTCGGCCGTTCGAAGCAGCTCGGATCGTCAGCTATAACCAGCAGTAGCAGCCTCTCTTCTGACGCCAGAGACGAAAAGCATTTTTTTATTTCAAGTGGCACGATGATGTGAGGTAAGGCCGTATAATTTTAAAATAGGCAGGACATAGCGAAAAGACCAGAACTCGTGCTACGATTAGAACTTGCCGAACGGTCGTGGTAACAATGCCGCGTCCGTTTTTGGGGAAATGCCTATCGATTCCCATTTTAAGCTTCTATCTTGTCAAGTTCGCTAGTAATGCCACGAAATCAGTGACAAAAAATATAAGGAAAAGATAATGTGGTGGTAAGGGTCGAAGTGTTGATCGCATAAACATCAAGTCAAAGACTTATTTCAATTCCGAGAAATGAGTCTTTGACTTCGGAGGCAGAGTGGTCAGCATGCTCACCATATAATGCGGAGATCGCGGTTTCAAATCCTGGCTGAGGAGCATATTTTCCTTTTAGGATTTGGATGTTTGTGAATGGACGATGTTAAACTAAGTAGAACTAATACGCCGCTCAAAAAAACACCTTTAGCCTGAAAATCCCTTCTTTGAATTATTATTTATATAATTATTCGGATTATTCTATTATCGTATCTTCTTTTCCTTCACAGGAGTCATGAGAAACATGGAGGAACCTCATCGGAGAAGAAGAAGAGAGAAAAAATGAGTTGAAGATTCGATTAACCGAATCGGACATCAATTCGACCGTAACGGCCTTTCTTCGGACGCTAGCCCTCCAGAGCAATTTTTTATCAAGGACCAGAGTTATGTTAGGTAAGGCCGTAGAAAGTAAAAATAAGCAGAGTATAGCGTCATGACCGGGACTCGTGCTAAAATCAAAACTTGCCGGACAGTTATGGTACTTCACCATGCCGAGTCTGTTTTAAGGATATCCCTTGTGAGATGTGCCTTGGTTAGCACGGTTTCTCGTGCAAAGTGGCTAGACGGCTATAAAGACGATATTATGTATTGAATGGTGTCTTTTTGAATGTAAAGTTTAAGAATGTAGAAAGAATAGAAATATTAAAGAGTTTTGAAACACATGGTTTCGTTTACTTATTTGGTCTCCCAAGTATTAAGGGAACGGATCGGAACGAAAGGATGTGTGACAGAAAAGACCTTGCGTATCAGCGCCGCGGACCGAAGGGTCAAAGATGAGTGTATGTACCCGGTAGTTGAAACTATGGGTATCAGCGCCGAAACGGCAGTGTCGAGAACTAAGGGTCAAAGAGAGTATATGTACCCGGTAGTTGAAATTGGTGGGTATCAGCGCCGAAACGGCAATGTCAAGAACTAAATTTTTCGAGGTGAGTATGAGGACACGACGAAGAGGGAAGAATTGGAAATTAGAGGGTTGGTGGAATAGATGTCTCTGTAATTTTGGTCTTTAGTCATCGTGGATACCGTAGTGACAGTAAAAGACCGACTAATTCTGAACCCCATTGGCTTTAGGGGCATGAGGGTGGGGTGACCCATTTCAAAAATTGCGTTTCCATTAAAAAGAATTTCCTCCTAATTTAGATTCTTCGTGATCTTGCGTTTTTCAATTTATTATGAAAATTTTCATTCCCCATGTGTTTTAAATGACGTCTTTGAAATTATGATGAAATGGTGATTAGTCATGTGTCTTAAATAATTTTCGAAATTTGGCGGGTGTCTTCTATTACGTTCAAAATCTGTTCCAGAATCTCTGGAACGGGAGGACGTTTGGAGGAAACGTACACCAATATGAGTTGGTGTAGCATTTCCTCCATGCACCCCCCAAAGATCGTGTCCCCATCCTTGACCTTATATACCCAGAAGGTATTTTCCGTGAATGCGAGAAATCAAGGGAGGCTACGGCGAGGTCTGTCTACACGAGAGGGCCAAGGGTTTTATTTTGAGATATTATGAATGCGAAGCTAAAATTCGAAATTATGGAATGGTGAATCGATAAAATATACCTAATTTGTCCAAACCGATGTGAAATTTTAAGGAATGTTTCCCTAAATTCGAAGTAAAATGTAATAAATGTAGATGTTTTGCATATACATGTCATGGGCCATCTCGCGATCATTTCTACGTTATTCTTACCAAGTCATAATGAAGAGGGAAAATTCAAAATTTCAAATAGATATGATAGAAGTTTTGTAGGTGGCTCATAAGTCTTCGTTTAATCGTAAATTCTTTGATTTAATGAATTAAACAGAAAGTTTTTTATATTATATCTGTCGGTATAAAATACGTGTAAAGTTAAGCTAGTAAACTGCAAGTAAATGGTTGATATATCTTATCTTGAATAAAGAAAGTTTTGCCGAAAGTTTTGCCGAAAGTTTTATTAGTTTCACACATTGCTCAATCTAAAAGGAGAAATAACAGGATATATTTCAATACACGAAAATAAGTACACTAATAATCTCGAAAAAATATATTTATTCGATTAGATTCGTATGATATACATGAAATAGAAAATACATATATACACACGTTTTTATACATTGAAATACACTTAAATACAATGAATTATTTTTAAAACAATAGAAACTATAATTAATCTTCGGTTAATAATCAATTTTCGTTGTATTAATAATTTAAATTATTTAACAAAAACAATTATATATCGAACTAATATTTATTCATAACTGTTCCAAATACGATTAAAATTAATCTTGAAAAATGCAAATGATACGTCTAATAATGAATGAATAAAGTGTACGAAAGGTTATGAAAATCACACACTGCTCAACCAAGATTGAAATACATTCCGTGTAAGTAATTCGAATTTAGATCGAATCTTACTCATACTCTTTCGTTAATCATTCCTCTATAAACATATTACTCTAATATTTACGGGGTACAACCGTTCTACAGGCTGCTCTGACAATAAGGAAAAGATCTGGGAATCAGATGCCCGAACTATTCGATTCGAAAAAAATTCGATCTTCCCGCAAACGATACTCTAGAACAACCGATTATGTAAGTAGAGACATGGTGCTTGCACCCGCAACCAAACACCGGAAGGTAGGTTACTTGTAAGGATAGACAAGCAACTGGTCTTTTAAAGAGTAAATAAAAATTTCTAAGCGTCTTATGAAACACGCACAATATTCAAATTTATCTGAAAAGCGTTAGTGTTAGCAGTTCCATTCTCTATGTACTACTGAGTTCATAGTTTTTCTAAATATGTCATTTTTGGGATCTTAACGGGGTACTGCCGTAAAAAAAAGGCGCCGGACTATAGTCAGTAACTCTATCCCAATAAGTAATCACCGAGATTAGATACCAGCGGGAACCCGTATTCGCTAACCCTTGAAATAGGGAAAATCCTACAGATCCCAGTTACCGAGTTCATGTTTCGTGAGCCTTATGGACCTTCAATCGTACTAACATCCGAAAAAAAAGGTTAGGCTGATTACCCCTTAATGACTTCAAAGAAATTTTTGAAGACCTCTTGTTATATACACTATTATGGATCAACGCGTTGAATCAAGTAAGGTCACTATATTTCGGAACTTACCCAGGCATCAATCATAAATCAGAGACAATTGGTTATTAAAAGTACGTATGTTGAAGTAATTGTTAGGTAGGCTTGTATTTTTAACCTAGTTAGAGTCATTATAAACATTGAACTTGCTCTTTGTTGTACTGATTGACGTACAGAGACCTCTTTATGACTTACAATTAGAACCTTTTTGAATTTCGCATTGCCGCGTAATTACGTCATACTATTACGTAAGAAGGTACGGAATTTTCAATTATTGGTTTGTAGAGTACAAATGATAATTGCGAGTGTTTATCGGTTGCGCTATTAGTTTTTTCATGTCTCTTAAAAAATTACTTTTAAAAAAATTTCATTAGTGCGGCTTCAAAATTGCGGTATTCGAAATTTAAAATTCAAGCATACATGATGGAGATGAATAGGGACACATTTAGAGGAAAATTATATGCAATTATTTACTTTTGCAAAAATCGCCCTATATTTGCTTTCGCGCTATTTTTGAAAAATAGATGAAATTAAATTAGAAACATGAAAATTTCTGGGAATAAATCGATTTTATGAAATTTATGTGGGCACTTGTAATAATACTATGTGTATCAAAGTGCACGATATTCAAGAAAATGGTCAAAATCGCGCCTTTTAAAAATGTTTATTATATAATACATGTCTGTCCTGAAAGTAATAGGACTGATTTTTTCCTGCACGCACGGACGGTCGGACGGGAATTTTTGGATTGCAAATGGAGGGGGAGACTGTAACAAAGCGCTGACAACAATTGGAAGTCGATTCCCAGCTCTTGCGATCTGTACATAGTAGTTTTCTCGGACTGTCAAGTGACCTCGTCACGGTACGTCACCACGGTCTCACCGACCCGCGGTGACGTCCTTTCGGCGGGTTTTTAAGCTTTGGAAAGAGAAAGAAGTCCCGGGGAGCAATATCTGTACTGTAGGGTGGATGAGGCAGGGTTGCAACACCGTTTTTCACCAGGAAGTTGGAAAAAATGAGCGCGGTGTGGGCCCGCGCATTGTCGTGATGCAGGACCCACGAGGCGGCGATAGCTGGTCGGACACGGACGATGCGTTTTCGCTGTCTTTCGAGTACTTGAACATAAAAAGTTCGTCCGATAACATTCTCACACTCACAGTGTTCAATAATTTTTTCACTCGCGCCACATTGTCGTCCGTTTTCGAGGTCGAAGGGCGTCCGGAGCGCTCGGCGTCTTCTTTCCTCTCTCGAAAAAGCTTGTGCCGCTCAAATGCGGTTGATCTGCTCGTTGCACTGTTCCCATAAGCTGCCTTGATGAGTTTATGTGTCTCCTTGCCGTTTTATACGAGTTTTAAACGCAGAATTTCACTGTCAATCCAATCCAATCCAAAGAATGGCTCCCCGAAAGGATACTAAGTTGACGGCTCCTGGTCCATGATGGACTTTATCCGTTGATTGCACTTGGTTGCTGAAAGGGTACTGGCATTTCTAGGGTTTAGTTATTAAAGTCGGACAGAGTCCGATTTATTTTTTCGTTGGAGTTCAAAAAACCCGGCCCTGGTGGGTTGGTCGGCAAGGTAAGACTAGGTCAAGTTGGGGTCAGGGTTGATAGAAAGATGCTAGGTAATTTTAACCACGTCTCTGGGACGTTTGTAATAGGGTTGGGGTTGCCTGGGGTCGTTATCCCAAATATCTTTAAAGGTTTTATTATCTGTGTTCGTCAGGTTTGATTTGAAGTTCATCACTAGGTCACTCATGACTTCCAGAATCGATTTTAGCCCTAGCCCGTACATATCTTTGGACCTTGTCAGTTTTGGAATAGAAAATATTTTTCTGAGCAGTCGCTTGTCAAAAACAGAGATTTTGTGCCGGTTATCCTGACTGGAATAAAGCCAGGCGGGGCAGGCGTACGTGATAATGGGTCGCACCATTGATTTAAAAAGAAGAACCTTGGTCTTCTTTTTGATTTTGGGATTGAAGAGGAGTTTATTTAAAGCGTAAGCTGCTGCGTTCGCTCGCGTCAGGGTGTACCCAATGTGATCTCTCCAGGTCAATTTGTGATCTAAAATAACCCCGAGGAATTTTTGGCTGTTTGTCGTTGGAATAAAAGTGTCTCCCCATCTGAGAGAACAGATGTCTTTCTGTCTCCGTGTCCTACGGAAGATCATCCTGGCACATTTGCTGGGGTTGACTTTCATCTGCCAATTTATTCACCATTTGTTTATTAAGTTGAGGTGTTGTTGCAGCTTGGCGTTCACATAATGGAGGGAATGAAATACAATAGTAGTGTCGTCGGCATAAAGGTAAGAGGTTGTGCCTTCCGAGGAAGGGGGGTCAGAAGTAAAAATATTGAAAAGGGTGGGGGAGAGGATAGAACCTCGCGGAACGCCATCTGCAACCGGAAAAAGTTCTGTGGAGGCGAGGTTGAAGGATACGTAAAATGTTCGGAGACTCAGGAAAGACACGAGGATTTTTGAGATGTAAGTGGGGAGACCGGAGTTTAAGGATTTACTGATTAAGCCGTTGTGCCAAACTTTGTCGAACGCGGACGCGAAGTCTAGAAAACAAGAGACAGCCACTTGTTTGTTGTTGAAACCAGATATGATATCCTCGGTTAGTCGAACAATTTAGTGGGTCGTGGAGAGACCAGACCGAAAACCCGCCTGGTGATCAGGAATAACCTTATTTTTGGCAAGGAAGGGAGTCATGCGGTTTAAAATAAATTTTTTCAGTAGCTTTCCTAAAATAGGGAGTAAGCTTATCGGTCTATAAATCGCCGGGTCCTTTGCATCCTTGCCAATTTTGGGGATCATTGCGACTTTTGCTCTTTTCCAGACATTGGGGAAGTAAGCAATCCTTAGACAACTGTTCATAACAGAACAGATAGAACTTAAGATATTCTCGGGGAGGGCTTTAATCATCCTGCTAGTGATGCCATCATGTCCCGGCGCTTTGTTTGTTTTTAGGTTTTTTATTTCGCTAACTAGTTCGTCGAGAGTGATAGGTAGGGTAGGGGAGACTGGTGAGTATCGGAGGGCATTGACCTCGTTGTTTACGAAAGTCATTGTGGACTCAGGGCCACCGGGAAGGGGGGGAGGGGAAGTCCCTTGTCCTTGGGACTGTTTACTGTTTTTGGCCGTAACAGCACCTGGGGAGGGGGTTTGTTACCGGGAGTTACGACCTTGGTGAGGTCCGAAGAATTAAAAACATGCGGGGAGAAAGTTTCCCGAAGTCTGTTTGCGAAAACATTACATTTATCGAGGTCACTGGATACATGTTTGTTGTTTACCATAATAGCGGCGGAAATGCCTTGTTTACCAGGATTACAAGTTTTTTGAACGAATTTCCATAACTTTCTATTGTCGCGGTCACCAGCGTCGATGTTGTCAATTTCAGAGTCAATTTTGTTGTTGATAAAGGATTTTATGTCTTTTTGAATGGTTTTTCTTAATTGTTTAAAAACCGCGAGATAAGCGGGATTCTTCGTTTTTTGGAATAGCTTTCGTGCTTTGTTACGCCCAGCTATGTTCCTTACGATGCTTTCGGGGAGATTGATGCGACTGCCCCGTTTCTTTTTAATTTTGGATGTTTTGTTATAAGCGGTAAAGATGAGGTCGGTGACCTGCTGAACGGCCACGTCAATCTCCCCTTCTTTGGAGAGGAATGCCGCGGGAGATCGTACTGCATAGGATGCTAAGAAACTATGGCTACCTAGGTGAGTTGGAGAAACGGGTGCATGTATCTGGAATCTGAGTTCCGTTGTACAAGATAAAAGTTTACCCCCAGCCTCGTTGGTTCTATTGCAGCCCCAGTCGAGGTGTTTTGCATTGAAATCTCCTCCGAGGATAGTGGGAGAATTGGAGAAACGTCTGGCGAGCTTAAAGAAGTCGGAATTTAATAGTTTTTGGCTGGGGGAGTTGTAACATGCAATAAAATTATATGTATGTACATCGTCGGAAATTTGTGCACCCACGGCTTGCAGATTTTTAGTGCTGGCATTTTCACTTCTCGCGCATTTATAGTCTTGGAGATTAATATGCAAACTCCGCCGAAGGGAGCGGAGTTGTCATTTCTGAAAATGTTGTAGCCATCAACGCGCAGGGATTCGTTTGGCGTGAGGTGGGATTCCGCTATGAGAGCTATGTCAACGTTGTTTTGGGATAAAAAGAACGCGAGTTCACTAGCTTTTTTTATCACGCCGTTGGCATTCCATTCCATTATTTTTAGCCGCTTATCCATCTAGGAGATCGTGCGTTGAATTTATTACATGGTTGAAAAAGGCAACCTGAGTCGTATTGTTGTCAAAAAGTAAAAGTGCTCGATTTGTTATCCATGTCTTAATTTTGTCTCTCCAGTCCGCGCCTCCTTGCCGCTGTTCGGAGCGGGGGAGGTGGACTGTTCGAGTTCGATATCCTGTCTTAATCTACCGATCTCCCTGAATTGGGTTTCCAGTGGGACAGGTGGAGTGGCGGCTATTTGAGCAAAACTTTTTGGCATTTGGGAGGGATAGCTGGGCGGGAGGCACGGGAAGTTTTGAACGTTCATTTCGACCGCTTGATTTGGCGGCTTTACGGCCAGATTGTTAGACGGGTTGAGTTTAAGTCTAGCTTTCTCCTTAATTAAGTTTAATCTGGCTTTAAGCTTTTGGTACGAGGGGCAACCTCTGTAGCTTGCCGGATGGTTTCCGCCGCAGTTTGCGCAGGAGGCTGGATCTGTGGGAGGCTTTAGGCACTCTCGCGAGAGATGGTTTGATCCGCATTTAACACACTTCGCGGGCATGTAGCAAGCTTTGTCTACATGCCCATATTGTTGGCATATGTGACATTGTGGCGGGCCCTTTGGCGGCTTGTGCGGTTCTAAAGTGATTTTAAAGCCGCAGATATACTTCACTTCCGACAGTTTGTCGGCCATTTTTTGTGAGTCGATCTCAATTTGGAAGAGAGGCATGGGTCTTAGTGGAACCGAAGTAATGCCACTTTCGAGCTGGGATCGGAGCGGGCGTGAGGTTTTCATTTGGGTGAGTTTAGAAAAGGTGATGCCCTGGTCAGTGAGGGATTCAGATATATCATCTACGGGAAGGGTGATTGGGAGGTTTCGGATAACGTAAATTAATTTTTTTTCTGACTCGAGACGGTATGTAAAGAAGTTTATCTTTTCCTCGTTTAAGAGTTTTTTGACACTTAGAAAGTCCTTTGAGGTACTGCACCGAACAGTAATTTTTTTACCAGTGGACGCACAGTCCAGGATCGCACAGATCGGCGCGAGATCACAAACAGTACACATTTTTTTAAAAAGTGGCGTCCAGTTGGGTTGGGCTTCTAGGAAAAATGGGGGAATCTTTTCCTTCTTTGGGGGCAGGTTGACGTTCTCATGGGTTCCTGTTCGCGGGGAGATAGCCTCGAACCTGTTCCTCGTAAGAACAGGGGCCTCTGGCGATAGGGGACCTGCCTTCCGCTTGTTTTTGGAGAGTACCCACTCATTGTCACAGGGTGGGTGGATGGATCCGCTGGGTTCGCCCCCAACCTTTGGGGTTGGGTTAGCGGCCAGCGGAGCCTGATTTGAGACGCCCGCGTCCGGCCCTGTCGGGGTCCGCACCACCTGAGAAACAGCAACAGAGTTGCTGTATGTTTGAGGCCTGCTATTTCTGCCGTCTAGTTGCTGGGTCCTCTTTCTTTTTTAACGCAGAATTTCACTGCGTAGCGCTGCTCCAACAAACGGTCCATTGCGTACCGTGACGAGGTCACTTGACAGAGGTCCGAGGAAACTAAAATACACAGAACGCAAAAGCTGGGAATCGACTTCCAATTGTTGTCAGCGCTTCGTTACAGTCCCCCACTTTATTTGCAATCCAAAAAATTGCCGTCCGACCGTCCGTGCGTGCAGGAAAAAATCAGTCCTACTACTTTCAGGACAGACCATGTATACTGGGATGTTCGGTAAGTTACGGCCGATTTTCAGGGGTAATGCAGGTAAATATAAAAAATAATATTCACAAAATTTAATTTATTATAATATTACCATACGAAAAATTTCCCATCTTTCAGGAAGTTTTATAAATAAATATTTATAAAAAGGCCTAGGTCCTGGAGCGTTCTTGCATTAAATTAAAATTAATTAGAATTAAAATCCTAACCCAAAAGGGAATTTTAGAGGAAATAAAAAAAATAATTTTCCGAAGGGGGCTAAGTCCGGTCTATATGGAGATATAATTAATTAATTATAGATAAGGACATTTGGAACTTTTTTATTAGAATAATGCATAATTTAATAGTCACATATGTGACCTCATATTACTATAATCATAATAACGAGCCCAGATGGTACAATAAAGAGACCAGAAAAGCACTTTAGAAACAGAGGCGCCTACATTCTAAATTAAAAGCCACTGTGAGGAATCCGAACAAAATCGACTTAATTAAATTGCTGAGCGAGTAAAATTTAGCCAAATCGCAAACTAAACGCATCATGCGAGATGTGCTCTGTCAGTTTCAGGAGAAATGTTATGCGAACACCAAGACATTGACTCTAAATCCTTTTGGTCCTAAGTTAGGAAGTTCAAGGCGAAGTAGATACAGTAGGTTCCCTAAACAATAACAACGGAAATGTAGTTTATGATGCTAATGGCAAAGCCAATATTTTTAGTGATTTCTTTCATAGTGTATTTACGTGTATTTGTTCATCACGTACCATGCTAAATTTCGACGCGCCTGAAAAAATGTCTAAAATCATTGCATCATTGAATCCGATAAATCTCCTGTTCCTGAAGTCATAACAGCCCGGGTATTAAAATCAGTTCGGTAAACGTCGCTCCTTTTCTGAAAGTATTATTTGAGAAATCTCTGTGGGAAGGAAGGGTCCCAAATTATTGTGTAACTACATCTACATAAGTACCCTGCAAGCCGCCTTTCGGCGTGTGGCAGGGGGTGTAAACACCTATTTTAATTTATCGTGTATTTTTGTCTATTGTTGTCGCATATCGTGCGCGGGAATAAGGAATTTTTAAAGCGATTCGTCCTAGCATCAATTTCACGTTTTTTACGCGCTTTATCGGATCGGCTTAGATAACAGGGTGGTCGCATAATTTCAATTACGTCTTCCGAAAATGTACTTTCTCTAAACTTATCTAATAAACGCAATCAGGCTGCTAATCTTCTATCTGCTAATGTTTCTTAACCTGTGTCTGATAATAGTTTTGTTACGCTTGCTTTCTTATCGTAGCAAAACTTTACAAATCTTTTTGCTTTACGTTGAACCTTTTCTAGTTCGCGGGTACTAATTTCGTCCGCGGGATCCCAAATACTAGATGCGTATTCTAGTTGTAGTCTTGCTAACGCGAAGTGACAACGCTCTCTCACTCTTTCGTCGCTTCTACCTACAATACGCCTAATGAAGCCGAGTTTTCTTTTTGCTTAACCGCATGTATTCCGTATGTGTGTACTCCAATTTAAGTTATTTGTGAGAGTAATTCCGAGATATTTAACCGAGTCTTCTACATTAACATCTAGTTCGTTAATTTGGTACGCTATATTTGATTTCTTTCGAAGAAATTTACTACGGAGCATTTACTAACGTTCAGGGCAAGTCTTTTCTTTTTCGCACCAACGTTGAATACGAATTAAATCTCTTGACAAAGAAACACGATCCTCTTCGGTGGAAATTTCTCTGTAAATCACCGTATCATCCGCAAATATTTGCACTTTACTTTCGATATCGAAGGTCAAGTCGTTTATATATATTAAGAATAGAAGTGGCCCAATTACGCTGCCCTGTGGAACGCCCGAGGTAACTTTGACTTTGTTTGAAGTCACGCCATCAAGCAAAATTTGTTTTTCCCTATCGCGGAGAGTATCCCTTATCCAGTCAATTATTTCTTTATTTATACCGATTAATTTTAACTTGCAAATTAATTTGTTTTGCGGGACTGTTTCGAAAGCGTTCTTAAAATCGAGGAAAATAGCATTTACTTGCTTCAAATTCTCGGCTGATTTCAGGATATCGTGAACGAATAACGCTCGCTGAGTTTCACATGATCTAGATTTTCTGAAGCCATGTTGGTTCTTATCGAAATAATTAACTCTATCTTGGAATTTCATAAGTGAGCTGACAACGATGTGCTCCATTACTTTCCCAGACAGTTAAGTTAACGATATTGGCCTATAATTACTTGTGTCCTCTTTAAGTCCCTTTTTATAAACGGGCGTAACGTTTGCTATCAAATCTATTGGTACGCTGGCTTCGTTAATTGATTTGCAAAAGACGATTTGGAGGTAAGGGGCTACACTTCCTGCAAGTTCTTTTAACACTCTGGCCGGGATACCTTCGGGACCCGGGGATTTATTGGGATTTATTTTGCGCAAGAGTTTAATGATTCGATCTACAGAAAAACTAATATCCGACATCCCCGTTATCGTTTTTATCTCCGGTAGGGTATTGACACTGTTGTCAGATCTAAAAACGGTGTGGTAAAACTTGTTCAAGACGTTCGCTTTCGTCTTCGGATTGCTAGTTACATTTCCGTCGGTGTCTTTTAATGAAGTTACGGTTTGAGATTTTCCTTGCGTTTCTCTAACGTATGACCAGAATGCTTTAGGATTTTCTGTTAAACTATCTCGGAGAAATTTTTGTTTAAAGTTACGAAGGGCATTACGCATGACACGTTTTGTTTCGCCTGTTTATATTTATCAAATAATGACGATATAACTTCGTTCTGTTCCGACTGCTCTATTCCTATTTTGGCCCTTGCTTTTCTATGGAGAGTTCTGTTTCCGCAGAGCTTTTCTCTCTTTGTCGTACCACCTAGGTTCGGTGTCATTTTTTGAAAGTTTCGACGGTATATATAAATCTATAAAATTACACATTATTTCCACGAAGGCGTTCCTAGTTTCGTCAGGAGACATATTAGTTACACGCGATTTAATTGAATGAAAATTAATTAAAAGAGCCTCGTCGCAGCCTTCAAAATTTGCTTTTGAGAAAAGGTAAATTTTCCGTTCAGGCTTCTTGTATTTAATTAATTCTATGTCTATATTTACGAATACGCCTTTATGGTCACCAAGTCCTTCGTCGATGGAAACGTTTTTTACGCGCTCTGGAAAGTTGATCATAAAAAGATCGAGAATACTTTCTTCTGTGGTTGGTGATTTTACCATTTGACTGAGAGAATTCTTTTGCATCATATTTAGTAAAGTTATACACGAATCGGCATCCCGGGCTCTTTTCTTTACTCAGTAATTTTTCCAGTCGATATATGGAAGATTGAAATCACTGCAACGATTATTCTTGCGGGAGTGAAAGACTACTTAGTCGTTAAGATTTCGCAAAATTGCCGAGGAGAATTTGGCGGTCGATTAAATGCGTATACATTTATATTCCGTTTGTTTTTTTGACTGATGGTACACCATACACTTTCGATGTCGCTATTATTCGGTGTATGTGCTCTACTTTGGAGGGACTACCTAACTGCTATAAAAACTCCGCCCCCTGGCTTTTCCTTTCGATCTCGACGGTAAATGGTATATTCTCTTGAGAACATTGCGTTAACGCATATATCCTCATTTAACCAGCTCTCTGCCCCTATCAGAATATCGGTATTATGACTACGGATGAGGTGTTCTTGATCGGATACCTTATTCCTGACACTCCTACAGTTAATTAACGCTATCGATATGTTATAAACGTATGAAGCGGAAGGTATTAGTGGGTCTGTCCGTGTAATTAGCATTTCTATGGACTCGCATTTCTGTGCTTTCGCCTTTCTTTGCTTAGCCGTAATATTCGAAATTTTCTTTCCCAGAAACCCACTAGCTGACCTACTCTATTAGTAGGTCTAGACTCTATAAATACTATGAAAATAATACTCTATTGTAATTATGAATTTTGAATTTATTGTTCCAATAAAAAAATTTAAACTGCTTAGTATTAAGTGATCGATATTTCACAAACCCAACAGGCGTCCCAATTATTGAGAACTAATGAAACACTTCTATGTAAAATTTCAAACTTTTTCTAGTACAAATCATGGCATCCTATCACTTCACCAATTATTTGATAACTACGGATTCTGACCGTAAAATCTTCATTAGTCCCTCTAATAGGCTATTAAAAGACATGAATATATTTATTATTATTTAATCATAATATTATCAATAATTAATATAATAAAAATATATATAATATAATGAATTATAATAACATTTCAGATTACTGAATATAAAGAATATTATTTATTTCGATTTATTGCTGAAATCATGCCAACTTCGTCACATTTCCTTGGTATAAAAAAGAAATACAGAAATGTAATTCCGTTCGAGTTCATTACCAACGTTCAGTATTTAAGAGTAAATACGATATGATTTTATTTTTGGATTTTTCTCTTTATTTTGTCATGTTTCTTAGTTTGGGAAAATCTAAAGATGGAAGAATATTACGTGAATCAAATTCAAAAAATAATCATTCGATATCTTTTCTGTTTTTACAGGTGGAGCCAAAATTTATTTCTAGTTATGAAATTCCAAAGAAATGATCGTTTGGAATAATATCGAAACAGTTCCATTGTCTGTGTGACTATCCCAAAAATGGAAGTTTTACGGTGAATGGAGTTGTTTCAATGGGACACAGAAGTTTTCATTAGGGACATTTATCGTTTTACAGAAAATATTTCTTCGGGAACTTTTAATTAATATTTTATTATGGCGTTCAAACAAATGTGAATCGATGATAATCAGCGGGAATCGTGATACAATTAAAATTCGATTGATTTAATCTCGAAATCAGATTGCTTTACATGAATGGATAATTCGGTGAGGAAAAACAAAAGATAATTATTTCTAGTGAATTTTTCCACTTCGAGAAGCATGCACTTTCATGGAATCATATTCCATCATAATCTTACAGTCTATTAAGAACTGATCGACCATGGTAAAACCTAATCTATCCTACAACTATACAGTCGCACTTTTTCTGAACCTCGGAGAAATTTTCATCCATGTCACATGCTCAAAAGAAAGATTTTACCGGACTACTACCCTCTGTCTGCGCGGGTTTTCAATCGGATAAGTTAACAGGCATTGGCATCACTTGCTGTTTTGAAAATTATACCAAAAAACTAAAGAAAAACAATTTTGATAGTTAAAATAACATTCGTATATTATATTCTATGATGAATTTTCGATGCCATGTGTACCGAGAATTTACATGTATGTATGTATGTATGTACGTATGAAAGAGAAGAGTGATTGTGTTCACCGAACGGATTGCAAGTCCTTCTTCATATCCTAAAAATACAATATAATACTTCGATTTGGTATTCTTGTAACCTCTATGCCACATTATAAATTTTATACTCTGTTTTAACTCATTTGGATATTTAATGTTACTTTTAATTTGTTTCCAACAAGTCTAAATAACCAGCATTGTTTCTTTTCTCATATTTCTTTTTAACGAATTCATCCACGAATATATTTTTATACAATATTTATCCTCGATATTTCGATTCAATCACACTCTACCATTGAATAAACTGTGTTCAATTTCAATAATATTACGCTTTTCTCTAAGTCACTTTCTTTCTTTCTTATTGACTACGTACGGTGTGAAATAGGTCTAATCTCGACTCCAACCATAAAGTGCTTATTTACCTACCTAAGATAATATCATCCAATGTAATACGATGATCTTTCGATGAAAGTATTTTGGAAACTTACAAAATTCACTACTTTGCAGTATTAGTAACGTATCAATCACCACTATCTTTAACATTCCACAAATGATTGTAGAATTGTAGAAATTGATGTGTATTCCATCATTTTAGCACAGTCCATTAGAACCATTAAAAAAGACGCTTATTTCGAACAAATCTATTAACTCTAAGAATTTAGCCTCGATATAAAAGTTTGCAATAATTTTCGGTTTGTAATAACATTTTTTCCGCATTCCATAGATATCCTAGACGTTACGATACGTTACTGATAAACGAATATTTTATTGAGCGTATGAACGGGAGATTAACGTGCTCAGATCAACATGTATGATAGTTGGTCATCGTCATCAGTGATCATAATCTGTGATCAAATTGCATCTACGTTAGAATGAAGAAGCCCATCTCCCTTTCAAGGCAGGATATTTTGCCTCTTCGTGCCACTACAGACATCTAGAGATTTCAGCAGGAACTTTGCGCTCAACCAATGACGTCACCAACGAAAACGCGCTATAATTGGGAAATATATAGAGTTGCTCATTGAAAATCGAAAAAATAAACAGGTCCTTTGGATTCAATCAATCCAAAATTTTAATTTTACAAAAATTATTGGAAAGTCAAAATTTACTATACATAATAGTAGCCTCTCAAACACTGATGAGGTTTTACCTTAAAATTGAAAATTAAACATGAGCATAGAACATCAAACTATTTTTGATAATTCCTACTCAATCAAAAATTATGCATTGCAATTTTATAATATACTTGAAAAATATAATAATATGACTAACAATGTTAGTCTTTTACAAAAGAAGTCTTATATTATACATTACAGGCTTCTTTAACCTGAGACCATAATTTTATGATAAAATAAAAAACTTGCTTTAAGATACTCAAAGCACTTTTGGGGCGATAACTTCAGTCAAAGCTATATAATGCATAAGTTGACATTTATAAAATTAAGGGCTATTCTACATTCATTGAAAAAGGTAATTTTGAAACATTCTTCTTTTAATTAATTACTTTAATCTTTCTTAAATTAAATATAATCTTCCTACATTCTACTAATCTTTAATGGAATTTTCAAAATTAAAATGGAGAATAAATTTAGAATTTTCTGCAAATCATCGTACCTGCAAATCTTACATAACTTCTTTGATTGAACATATGAGAGAAAATTTAAATAAAAAAGGCTGTGAGCATAAAAATATTTTAACCCTACAAAAAATTTTCTTAGGATTCTTTTCACTGCTAAAAATAAAATATTGTACTAATGTTTTCATGGAGAAGATAAGTATATCATTTTAAGAAGAGGCATGTGAATGAATAATTTGCAAATTTATATGCTTTATGATTTTTCAAGCAACATTTATCTAGAACTTTTTAATTTATTTGATATTTGTTTTGTTAATTCATGATATTCCACATTTTAGGAAAAATGTTCCCTTTATGGAAAAACAATAAAATTGTATTATAGAATATTGATAAAACAAAAAACTGTGATCAAATCTCTCGCATATTACTAATTAATTTAGGTGTATTAACGCCAGGAATTAGTCTCAATAGAATAAATGAGTTATTCACTTTACTGAAGTAACTATTGATCTAAAAAAAAACAACACAGTTGCACAATATAAGTCAAAGAATTCATAAAAGTAAACAGAACACAAACATGAAAGGAATAAACTATAATTTCTCATATAGAAATCACTGGTGCAAACATCTCTCAACAATATATAATAAAATAAACTTCTTGAACAAATAAAAGATTCAAAATTCTTCACTGAGGGTGGAAATGTATTATGAAATTTTAAAGATCTTGCTATGGGTCCATAGGCTCCATATCTCTAACCAAAATATTATGATTGAAGGTCATTATGTCTCCTAATGCATAGTTTATGATAGACAGAAATCTTGTCAAGAAAATAAGATTTTTCTTGTAAAAATCACAAAATTTAAAAATAAATAGATGGAACAATTAAAAGGCCATATTTTCTAAACAATGGTTTTCAAAGTACATGAGAAGGGGTATCAGACAAGGAGCAAAGTATTTTCTTCTGTTTTAGGAAAACATCAATTATTTTGGAGGTAGAGCCCCAAAATAAGAAACTTAAGAATGAAAGTAGGCAAAAAATATTATAAATGTAAATTTTTTATTTCCATCCTGCAAAGAGAGAAGACAAAATATAAAGAACAGAATATAATTTTATACACAAGTAGCCAAATGTGCATGGATCACTAACAACAGGGTTTAATATGCATACGCGGAACTTTTTATATTCAAATCATTATGGTTGAAACATTTAAATTGTATAAATTTTTATTTGATGCATAGAAAAGCATTTATTCCATTTTATCACTACCTAGCATAGAGACACATGAGAAGACACTAGTAAAGGATTAGATAGATATTTTTTCCTATTTTTATTGTTTGAGACAGTTTGTTGCCTATTAGATGAATAGGGCAATGGCTATTTATTATACTCAGATCTTAGAAATTTGTTAGGAATTACAATTCCATTTACTACAGAGAGGGGTAAGTTTAGCAGAAATATCATCTGGTCCAGATAACGTTCTTTGTAGCCTATTTCATATTATGAGAATAGTTCCAGCTAAGTATATAGTCGGAAATACATAAAAGAAGAATTGATAAAGTAAGTTGAGGAGAGATATTGGCTAAAGGGTGAGCTACTAATATCAGATAAAAGAAGAAAATGAAGAAAGAGCTCATCATAGAATTAGCTACATCATCTACTGTCTGACCATCATACCTTTTGGAAAGAGAAAAGGTTCTTTCATAGACAAGGATATCATATATTTTATTACATTAGTGCTGTTGGGAGGATTAATAAATATAGAATAATTGTAAAATTTCTTCCTTAATTATGGCAGATTTCTGTACTACCTATTGAGATTGGTTTATATTTTTTGGGTAAAAGTATCATTATGATTCTCATATAATTTTTGAAGATTTTTATTTTTATATTAATATAAAAGACTCAAAACTATCAGAAGCTAGCTTCAAATAATTTTTACAGTTTATAGTTCATTACAGCATGAATGTATTTATGCATTGCAACAAGAAAATGGGTGGTAAAAATACAGAGCTTATGTTTATGCAAAAATATGAAATGCAACTAAAGCATTGCTTCATTAAAGGGAATTGACATTCAAGGAGAAACCTCCTTCAAAATATTTAATATAGGAATAAACAAAGAAATACAATCTAACTTACAGAACTATCATAACATTCAACTCTAACATTTCATAACATACATAAATATATATAGATTTTTGCACTTTGATCACTTGAAAGAATATACATTATCAGATATGAGAAGGTTGTACAAAGTATAAGATACTTAAGAAGGGACAACAAAAACAGACAAAGTCTTTCAAATGGATTAAAAGCTAACGTCAAATCTGTTTTTCAACTATGTATTTCAATGGAACATGAAAATAATAGTGTTAAAGATTATTATATGTACAAGACATTTTTAAATCTAAAATTTAATCATTGCAGCTACCGCCCTAATAGAAGAACCAACTTATTGGCTCACTCATCAAGGTCATGATTCTGTTACCAAAGCGCTCAGTTGATACACAAGCCAGTCTCCTTAATGAAATTAGAAATTTTAGGTTAGTACTGATGGCTGATGATATTACATCTAAGCATCATCCTTGAAAATTGAGAAAACTCACATTTCAAATTGTGATCATTAAATAGCTTTGCCGACACGAGATTATCACTTCTGGATAAGAACACTGCTGAGTAGACCGTCAACTTCACCATTGCCGCTTCGTCATCGGAAATTGAATCTGGCATCAGCAAAGGAGTGATTCATAAATAAAGAAGAGAAATGCTACATAACTTGTGCATCAATGTAAAGCTTCAAGTTAACAAGAGTTGTAGATCAATTCAAAATCCCTCACAGAATTCCGAACTTTTAATGCTGAAATGAAATCTCCGAGCGCTACAACGGCCATCAGTATCAGTTTCGCTGCTGTCTCTTACTCGATTATGGATAGGGGAAAACAGTCGCAATATCCAATCGGATTGAAAATAAAAGAAGAAACTTTTTAAACTTTGTTCCAGAAATCATTTTTCTAATAAATAGAGCGTAATCTTGACGAGATAGTGATTTTAAATTTACGTGAAAGGAATAGAATAGAGACGAATGTTAAAAAAAATGGTAAACGAAAGGTTTCGAATGTTATATTTCAAAATTTAAACATTTAACTGTACGCGTAGTTAATTTGGGGGGAAAAAAGGAGGTTTCCACCAATGAGAACGCAGCATTAGCGACCGGAAATCGGCTACAGGGGAATAGGATCAGTTCGCGCGGAGATTTCGTCGTGAGCAGTTGGGAGCGACCATCGGGCATAGAATCCAGAGTCTTCGGGCGACGCATGGATTTTGGACTTTCTACAAGAGATACCACTGCCATCGAGAATCAGACTGGCTTCAGGGATTCGCGGCCCGACTATCTCCGCGGTTTCCCCTTTCCAACGCCAAACTTGTTTATATTTGTGTGTTTCTATATCCGTTTACTCGCTTTGCTCACGTAATTGTATGTACGTAATTTATTATCGGGTAATATTAGTTGTGCATTATCTGCGAACAATTTATTTTATGATGTGTACGTATTTTATTGTGGTAGGTAGGGATTGACTGCGCGTGGTCTCTCAAGTTTTGGTTCTTGTCGTTTGTTGGTCCGCTTCTTTGAGTTCGTTCGGTGTCGTTCGATTTGTTTTCGAATGGTTTGGGTATAAAGGCTTATGTATGTGTTTGCTTCACCTTCTTCCCGGTACATCATGATCTTTCTCTTGCCGGAATATAAAATGTGTTATAGATTTTAAGTGTTATGTCGTATTTTTGTTGCATTGCTTTACGTTTGATTTAATGACCCGAGTTTTTTGCAGGTTTATCTCTCACATTATTTCGATGTAAGTTACGAATTTTTCAACGTATGTATTGTGTTGTTGCGTAATAAATATGAATTTCTTGCAGGTCATTTTATCAATTGGTAATGATGTTTCTATTCTTTCCGTTTTTCAATAATCCTGGTCAATGTTTTCAGGGAAATTTTGAATCACGGTACCGATATTTCAAGTTTTATGTATGCTATTTCCCCTGCTGTTCATAACAAAAATTTTTTGCAGGTACAATAAGCATTTCGATCGAATTTTTAAATTGTTTTCCTTGTTTCGTAATCATGTTGAAATTTTTTTCAGAGGGGCTTTCCAAATGGTAGGTTCCGTTTTCTCAGTTCTCTGAATTCGTAGTGAGATTTCGAATTCAATTTAACAAAGTACTCTTTTCAGGTATATGAAGCATCATGACAGGTATTGAATCATGGGAGATGAGAGGAGCCGAAAAGACTACGATCGCCTTCACGCGGTGGGAAACCCAGGAGCAAAAACTACCTCAGAGCAGACCCGAGGATGAAGACAGTGCTAGTGTCATGAAGACAGTGTCAGTGTCATGAAGACAGCGTGCCATCGAGCCGTTGGCGAATACTGTATCACCTACGTTGGAAACCCGAGAAGACTTTCTACAGGCACCTTTTATGTTATTTATAGTTTGGCCTGTCACGTTGCATGTAAAATTGATTACTTTCATCAAATACGATTGCCCTGTATTTTAGCAGAGCCTAAGCTCGTAATTTATCGTTTTGCATGTGTGTACTTTCGTCAAATGTGTTTTTATCGATCATGTCCTTAATTTGTAGAGTATGTACTTTTACGGGATGAGTTGCATTAATTTTAACAACAAGGCCTTGTTTGGTAGGTTAACTTTCATTCGTTGCAACTGATGTGCAGAATTGGAATGGTTCTCATACTTGTATGTGTGTGCTTGTGTGATGCGAGTGCTTGTGTGTGCGGAGTATACTCCTGTGTGAATGCATGAAGGTTTATTTTCGCGGTTCCGATCTATTAGTGTAGAATTTTTGTAGTTACTAACTAACTGGTGGTGGTGTGATTGTGTGTGCTGAGTGTGGGCTTCCATTCCAAACTGTGCATTTTTAGCTTCAGGAAGGTTTCGCTAACGTAGTTCAATAGAGGGTTTTAAATATTTTGATGGTTTTTCCAATTGCTCGATCTAAATTAACTCAATTTATACTCCCGTAACTCATTTTCACGGCCATAACTCTGTATATTTTGTAATGTTGTTTTGTGAGGATCTTTATTGTTCAATTATCTCACTGTCTTTTGCGGGTTTTACTCCGGAAACAAAGGCGAAGGAGGTTTATCCCGCTTGTTCTTTTTGAAGAAATATAAATTGATTGAAAAATGATCTTTTGTTTTCTTAAAGCCTCCCATATTTCTTTGACGAGTTGCAAAGAAAGATTGTCCGGCCACTCTTCTGAGCGAAATACAATCAGTCCGATAACTTTTTCATTCCTGATCTGATAATCGACTTAAAGAAGTTATCACAACTTATTGAATAGCGAGCATGGATGCTTAGCACTTGGATAAGAAAATCTTGCGAGTTATTTCTTAACAGATGCAAAATTAAGACATGCACGATAAAAAGTGATTACGCAGACATAATCCTGAAGTTTTATGAGCAGTGACTTTAAATACCGATTCTTAATCCTTTTCCTAAAAATATAGTTTAAACTACGATTTAATTTTTAAGCGGTTGAAGGTTTATTTCACATACTGCGTAGTGGAACAATCGATGAAAGAATCAGCATTGAGAAATGCATGCGAAGAGAGCAACAGCACTTTAAGAACGTTCTTGGGCCGTCAAACACAAGTAATCAATCAGTTCTGGCGTTCAAATTTCGTTCCTTCGGGGCATACGCAATAAATCCTTGTCCTTGTATGGAAAAAGATACTCTGCCTCAAATTTGTACTGATAACGGCTTCAATTTCCCCAAAGCAAAATGAAATGCTTCATATAATTCGAAAACGTTTGTAATTACGCGTATAATACGACCGCGCATGCACTCGCTCATCATCCCTTTTTAATATCGACGTAAAGTTTATTTATGCAAAATGTATTACTGCTCGGAACATGAAATTATTTGCCCAGCGGACCATATTTAAACCTTGTCAGGCACTGCATGCTTACGATCTCGTTAACTTACCTCAAATCTTCGTAGCCAACACTCGGCAGCTCAATTATCAAAATTCGCTGCAGCGATGTGTTTGGGACGTTGGTCACCACAGAAGGCATTCATGGACGGAAATAATCGCTCTCACTTCGGGAAGGTGATTTGAGGCACACCGCTGCTCTCCGAGGAAACAACTCTTGGCTTCGAACTTGTCGCCAAGCTTTTCAAACGGGGCACTTTGTTTTCGTTCGCGACTTTCACTACATCCTTCGACGGGCAGTGTTCCTCCCTGCAAAAACAATGAATCATGCTTTTCAGTCGGAATTCGACGTACGTGTTAATTCTCGCTCAATAAGGGAGAATTGGCGATACGATAGTAGGGGAAAAAAAGGCTTTGGCAATATTAGAAGGAACTTTGAGAGTTAAGGAATCACAGAATAATGGAAAAGAATACTTGATGGAAGGCCGTTGATAAAATTAGGTTGAAAATACGGTTATATTTGAACGACAATAAAAAGAATATTCAGGAAATATTAGGACGTATGCTAACGTTTCATTGTTCTTTCTTGGCTTTAGTGCGATTGAAGAGCTGATTAGACAGGCATTTAATCGGAAATAAAATTCTTATCGCAAATGCAATGGCTGAATCAATAATAGGATGAGACATAACGAAAACGGAGTTGTGATGTTTATCAAAGCACACTAAAGCGGATCGAGGGCTGAATCAAAGTTTCTTCATCATCGTTACGAACGAAGATTAACGTGGGAAATATATGGTCCACGCTCTTAAATAAAAGCTTTATCCCTGCACACAAGTAGTTCAAGTCTCTTGATCAACCCCATTATATACGAATCTATTCTCAAATGAAATACTGGCTCCTTACGTCCTATCTAAGAGTTACGCATAACATAGATGTATAGTAGTTAGACATATAGACATAGTTTGCTATTGAACCAATACTAAATCATTGATATTTTTTGTGTAACCGTATCCTAGGCCTTCCCAATTCTGTTTTATCCGTCCGGAGTTTTTCGTTCCCTTGGAGAAACTATATAGATCACAGTTTTCTAATAATCAACTGAAGGCATCTTTGCATTCGTTACTGTCCTCGCCTAATCTAAGGAAGGCTCTGCTGCCTTTCAAATCTAAGAATCAGTGGACTAATTATTTGGGATAGTGCTTTGCATACCTGCCAGGCAACTGAAAAGCCTGCATCCAAGTCCCAGTCATGTCCATAATTTTTTATTTCTTTCATGTATTCATTTACAACGAAACTGAAAGAAATGCTACGAGTCAGCAAGATATGATAAACCGAAGTACCATTCGGTTTAAATTTTACTTAAAACAATTCCTGATGTTGGAATAATAGATTAACTTACATTACGTTATTATGTATGATGTTTGAAGATATATTCCGATTGATTTTCATTCATTTAATGTGTGTTTTTTTATTTATGATATTCCACGAGTTGGGAAAAATGTTCCCTTTATGGCAATAAAAACAATAAATTAGTTTTATATAAAATTGATAAAACAAAAAATTAGAATTGTAGAAATTGATGTATATTACATCATTTTGGCACGGTCCATTAGAACCATTAAGAAAAAACGTTTATTTTGCACAAATCTTCTCGCGGTAAAATACCTCTTAGAATTTAGCCTCAATATAAAAGTTTACAATACTTTTCGGTTTGTAATAACCTTTTTTCGCATTCGATAAATATCGTAGACGTTACGATACGTTACTGATAAACGAATATTTTATTGAGCGTATGAACGAGGGATTAATGTCCTCAGATCATCATGTATGATAGTTGGTCATCGTGATCATAATCTGTAATCAAATTGTATCTACGTCAGAATGAAGAAGCCCATCTCCCTTTCAAGGCAGGATATTTTGCCTCTTCGTGCCACTACAGACATCTAGAGATTTCAGCAGGAACTTTGCGCTCAACCAATGACGTCACCAACGAAAACGCGCTATAATTGGGAAATATATAGAGTTGCTCATTGAAAATCGAAAAAATAAACAGGTCCTTTGGATTCAATCAATCCAAAATTTTAATTTTACAAAAATTATTGGAAAGTCAAAATTTACTATACATAATAGTAGCCTCTCAAACACTGATGAGGTTTTACCTTAAAATTGAAAATTAAACATGAGCATAGAACATCAAACTATTTTTGATAATTCCTACTCAATCAAAAATTATGCATTGCAATTTTATAATATACTTGAAAAATATGATATTATGATAAAACAATATTGATCTTTTACAAAATAAGTCCAATATTATACATTACAGGCTTCTTTAACCTGAGACCATAATTTTATGATAAAATAAAAAACTTGCTTTAAGATACTCAAACGCACTTTTGGGGCGATAACTTCAGTCAAAGCTATATAATGCATAAGTTGACATTTATAAAATTAAGGGCTATTCTACATTCATTGAAAAAGGTAATTTTGAAACATTCTTCTTTTAATTAATTACTTTAATCTTTCTTAAATTAAATATAATCTTCCTACATTCTACTAATCTTTAATGGAATTTTCAAAATTAAAATGGAGAATAAATTTAGAATTTTCTGCAAATCATCGTACCTGCAAATCTTACATAACTTCTTTCATTGAACATATGAGAGAAAATTTAAATAAAAAAGGCTGTGAGCATAAAAATATTTTTAACCTACAAAAAAATTTCTTAGAATTCTTTTCACAGCTAGAAATAAAATATCAAACTTATGTTTTCATGGAGAAGATAAGTATATCATTTTAAGAAGAGGCATGTGAATCAATAATTTGCAAATATATATGAGTTAAGATTTTTCAGACAACATTTATCAAGAACCTTTTCATTCATTTAATTTTTTTTTATTTATGATATTCCACGAGTTGGGAAAAATGTTCCCTTTATGGCAATAAAGACAATAAATTAGTTTTATATAAAATTGATGAAACAAAAAGCTGAGAACAAATCTCTCAGATATTACTAATTAATTTAGGTGTATTAATGCCTGGAATTAGTCTCAATAGAATGAGTTATGTACTGTACTGAAGTAATTATTGATCCAGAGAAAACAACACAGTTGCACAAGATAAATCAAAACATTCATAAAAGTAAATAGAACACAAACATGTAAGGAATAAACTATAATTTCTCACATAAAAATCACTAGAGCAGTGCTGACATCTGGTTAGAGGTATATGGATCCATTGGCTCCATATCTCTAACCAAAATATTATGATTGAAGATCATTATGTCTCCAATCTCCAATAGTTTATGATAGACACAATTCTTGTCAAGGAAATTAAATTTTCCTTAGAAACATCATAAAATTTAATAAATAAATAGATGTAACAATTAAAAAGCCATATTTTCTAAACAATGGTTTACAAAGTACATGAGAAGGGGTATCAGACAAGGAGCAAAGTATTTTCTTCTGTTTTAGGAAAACATCAATGATTTTGGAGGATGAGCCCCAAAATAAGAAACTTAAGAATGAAATTAGGCAAAATATATAATAAATGTAATTTTTTTATTTCCTTCCTACAAAGAGAGAAGACGATATATAAAGAACAGAATGTAATTTTATACACAAGTAGCCAAATATGCATGGATCACTTACAACAGGGTTTAATATGCATACCCCAGAACTTTTCATATTGAAAGGATTATGGTCAAAAAATTTATATTGTAAAATTTTTTATTTGAAGCATAGAAAAGCATTTATTCCATTTTATCACTTCTGAGCATAGAGACACAGAAGGAGACACCAGTAAAGGATTAGATAGATATTTTTTCCTATTTTTATTGTTTGAGACAGTTTGTTGCCTATTAGATAAATGGGAAAATGGCTATTTATTATACTCAGATCTTAGAAATTTGTTAGGAATTAGAAATCCATTTAGTGCAGAGAGAGGTAAGTTTAGCAGAAATATCATCTGGTCCGGAGAACTTTTTTTGTACCCTTTATCATATTATGGGAATACTTCCAGCCAAGTATATAGTCAGAAATACATAAAAGAAGAAGTAATAAAGTGAGTTGAGGAGAGATATTGGCTAAAGGGTGGGCTACTAATATCAGATAAAAGAAGAAGATGAAGAAAGAGCTCATCATAGAATTAGCTACATCATCCACTGTCTGACCATCATAACTTTTGGAAAGAGAAAAGGTTCTCTCAATGACAAGGATATTATATATTTTATTACTTCTTGCCTTAGTGCTGTTGGGAGGATTAATGAATATAGAATAATTGTAAAATTTCTTCCTGGATTATGGCAGATTTCTGTACTACCTATTGAGATTGGTATATATTTTTTGGGTACAAGAATCATTATGATGCTCACGTAACTTTTGAAGATTTTTATTTTTATATTAATATAAAAGACTTTCAAAACTATCAGAAGCCAGCTTCAAATAATTTTTCCATTTTATATTTCATTACAGGATGAATGTATTTATGCATTGCAATAAGAAAATTGGTGGTAAAAATACAAAGATAAAGTTTATGCGAAACAATGAAATGCAACTGAAGCATTGGTTCATTAAAGGGAATTAAATTTCAAGGAGAAACCTCCTTTAAAATATTCAATATAGGAAATAACAAAGAAATACAATCTAACTTACAGAACTATCATAACATTCAACTCTAACATGTCATAACATACATAAATATAGCTAGATTTTTGCATTTTGATCACTTGAAAGATTATACATTATCAGATATGAGAAGGTTGTACAAAGTATAAGATACTTACGAAGGGATAACAGAAACAGACAAAGACTGTCAAATGGATTTCAAAGCTAACGTAAAATCTGTTTTTCAATTATATATTTTAATGGAGGCTGAACATAAAAATAAGAGCGTTAAAGACTATTATATGTACATGACGTTTTGAAATCTGAAATTCAATCATTCCAAATCTAATCAATTCAAACCGCCCTAATAGAAGAACCAACTTATTGGCTCACTCATCAAGGTCATGATTCTGTTACCAAAGCGCTCAGTTGATACACAAGCCAGTCTCCTTAATGAAATTAGGAATTTTAGGTTAGTATGATGGCCGATGACATCAAAGCATCATCCTTGAAAATTGAGAAAACTCACATTTCAAATTGTGATCATTAAATAGCTTTGCCGACACGAGATTATCACTTACTGGAGAAGAACACTGCTCAGTAGACCGTCCACTTCACCACTGCCGCTTCGTCATCGGAAATTGAAACTGGCATCAGCAAAGGAGTGATTCATAAATAAAGAAGAGAAATGCTACTTAACTTGTGCATCAATTTAAAGCTTCAGGTTAACATAAGTTGCAGATCAATTCAAAATCCCTCTCAGAATTCTGAACTTTTAATCCTGAAATGAAATCTCCGAGCGCTACATCAGCCATCAGTATCAGTTTCACAGCCCTCTCTTACTTGATTATGGATAGGGGAAAAAAGTCGCGAAATCCAATCGGATTGAAAATAAAACAAGAAAATTTTTAAACTTTGTTCCAGAAATTTTAGAAAAATGTAAATTTTTATTCATTAAATTCCAGATAAAATAAATATTACTATTATAAAATACACTCACTTCCCAAAATTTTAGGGAAATGTAAAGCTTCATTCTTTACATTCCCGATAAATTAAAAATGATATTTTAAAATGACGCTTATTTGTTTCCTGCACTGAGGTGGCCTGAGAAGTCTTCCAATCTCCTTAAAATAATACAAGAAACTTTTAAGTCTTTGTGCCAGAAAATTTAGAAATGAGTAAAGTTTTATTCATTAAATTCCAGATTAAATAAATAATAAAATTAAGAAATAACACTCATCCCTTTTCTGCGCTAAGGTGGCCTTACATACTCAGGGAATTCCTTTACGTATCATTGAAACAGTTCCTATAAAATCTAGAGGTCATTAATGAAAAACAACATATCAACCATAATCTTCTATGTGGTTGTATATGTGTTGTAAATAAATTTATTTTGTCCTTACTATAGAGCCCTCCAGAAACTACCCAAATCTTTGTTGAATTCTTCTATATGATGGATAATCATGGATGATTTACTCCAATTTTTAAGAAGGGGACTGTTTGCTTAAAGAAGCAGATGTTAGCTCGAAACAGAATAAAAGCAATATTAAAGCAATGTTAAATGAAACGTATTTCATAAAATTTCATTGAACGAGTAACAGTCCAGTATTTTTCTCACATTACTTTACCCTTCTTAATTCACCTATTTCCAAGACAGACTGAACAGCATAGGAAACATCCAAGTGGTCCATTTGTAGGAATCCCCTTTCTGATTTTTGAAGGCTGGAGAAGAATTCTTCAAATCTCCTGAAAATAAAACCTTGTTAGACTTTTTGACCAAAAGTTTAGAGAAATGTAAAGTTTCATTCATTAAAATCCAGATAAAATTTTTAAAAATTACACTCATTCCTATCATGAGCTTAGGTGGCCTTACATCCTTACAAAGAAAAATATTCATATTCATGTATTCATTTACAACTAAACTGAAAGAAATGCTACGAGTCAGCAAGATATGATAAATCAAAAGTACCATTCAGTTAAAATTTTATTTAAAAACAATTCCTGATGTTGGAATAATAGATTAACTTACATTATGTTATTATGTATGATGTTTGAAGATATATTCCGATTGCATATTCCAAATCAAACAGCCACGTTCGCTGTTCATGCGCACTTTTGAATAGTTAGAGATATCTTAATTATGCTTTTCAGATAAATACACAAGAATTGTATTTAATAATAAGGAAATGGAAGCCACTAACAAGAAATTACAAACCTAGAGTCATCAATTATGGCTGATGGAGGGTGATTCTTTTAAGCATTCTATTCTGACAGTCTAACTTATTTTCTTAAGGAAATGCAGAACGCATGATGATTATACGCAATGTGTTCAGGATTTCATACTCAACCCAGACAGCATAAAAAAGCAGATTGGTGTAAAAAATCTTAGAAACAATAGTGAAATTCAGAAATATAACCATGAAAGACTAAATGAATAAAAATATTTCTCATTAAATATCATGTGAGTTGAATCATTGATAAAGCATCAACATAGTAAGGAGTGAATGGAGATTGATATGTTTCATTGATTGTATTGAATAAGGGTAATTGATCAAGTTTTCGAAGAGCAGTTCTCTATAAGGAAATGATTAATCATTCTATTCTTTGTGAATGAAGCGTTGGTTGCATGAAAATTTTTCATCTAGTAGTATATAAAATCTTTCTCACTGCTAGTTAGATTATCAAAAGGATAGAAAATAGGAAACCAAAAAATATGTTAAAAAGTTGATCATTCCTAATTGCATGGTTATTCTAAAAGGGTTAGTCTTTCGCAGCTATTCTATACTAAGGGATATCCAATTTACATATCAATTAGCTCAATCATTATTAATGTTAGTTGGGAGCATTAAAATATATAATAATTTTAAAAATTATGTTTATCTCCACCCTTGGAAGGCAATAGATGATGGTGATCATTACATCACTTGTAGAAAGACAGGATTGTGTTTGTGATCAACTCAGGTGACTTTTAGGGATATTTATTTCAAAGTATGTACAGATAGAACCTTGAAAAATGTGTTCATGGTTATCACTGGAAGAGTACTATTACATGCATAACTTATATGCAAAATATAAAGAAGGGGAATTTTGGCAACCATATATTGTGGTTAAAATTATTGATTGAGTCCTATTGAAGGAGAGATCTAGTCCATGAATATCAAATAATTACTTTCACCATTGGTTAAATTTTATGAGGGTTGCTCTAATTCATGACCATGAACAAATCCTGAGATGAGCTCAATGTGAATCAGTACTGAAACCACTCCAAAGTCACTATTTTTGCTATGAACTCCAGTTACATGCAGTCAGAATACAGTACAAAGTCTGATTCTCTACTGTTCAGCAATGAAATATGCTATCCTAAATCCGATTCCACATTATTGATTACTTCAATCAGTTACGAGTGAGTCTAATATATAACGCACACCAAGTGTATGACATGCTTCTTGATGCAATTAATAATGTAAAACATAAGGTTTGACACACAAGCATAAAGAGGTTAAAGCTGTTTAAAAATACTCATTTTTGTTAAACAGCTGGGTAGTTTGCTGATTATCATAAATGAAAAGAATTTTATACATTGCTAGACAATATGCACAACAAAAGCAGGGATTCACATTAACCTAAATTTATATTCGGAAAAAGAAAAATCACTGCCATGGATCTTTTACGATTACATTTTATTCGCAATTACTGCTAACGTTCTGATGTACAATCAAAGCTTCCACAATCCGTAGCAGAAATTCCGTCGTAATAATAATATGAACGCCTCAATCTAGATCCGACACATTCTATAGATTTTCTATTTCCTTATATCACTCTCAGATGAATTTCCCGCACCAAGATCTGCTCTCGATGTGCATCGATACGTATGACGGATCTCGATTCTGGGCAAGCTTACTCACTGAATTCAGTGAATAATCACTGCTCTGGAAGTATGGAGTGAATTGAGAATGGGATACTGTGAATTTTCTCGGCGAATAAATGAGTGTGTCGGAAGCTTATTTCTTTCTCCTTGTTTGGATTTACTTTCGGATTAACGAAGTAGCTTCTTGCTTCAAACGAGGTATAACGTGCGACAAACAACTCAGAAAGATGAACTCGTATTGGAAGGTAAGTTACAGTGAGCATTGCGCACGAACTTCCCTAGACGCTATGGTATGTAAGGTTAGGAAGCAAAAGAATAAAACAGTGATTCCTTTAACGAGTGAAAGCGGTAAGGAATAGGTGTTAGAACGTAGATTAAGGGGAAATTATCAGAAGGCATCCGTTCCAAACGTTTCGCTCCAAAGCCATACCCATCCTACCCCTTGGGAAAGGGCGGGACGGAAATGCTCTATCGCGTACTACATCGTTTTCGAATAAGTGATGCGAAATGCGATAAACGTGTCGTAGAAATGGTTAATGTCCAAGGCGTTGTTATGATTGTTTTCATTAATTGACGTTAATTAATCGATCATTTGAAATCAAATCAAGGTTCATTTTTCTCATAAATAGAGCGTAATCATGACGAGATAGTGATTTTAAATTTACGTGAAAGGAATAGAATAGAGACGAATGTTAAAAAAAATGGTAAACGAAAGGTTTCGAATGTTATATTTCAAAATTTAAACATTTAACTGTACGCGTAGTTAATTTGGGGGGAAAAAAGGAGGTTTCCACCAATGAGAACGCAGCATTAGCGACCGGAAATCGGCTACAGGGGAATAGGATCAGTTCGCGCGGAGATTTCGTCGTGAGCAGTTGGGAGCGACCATCGGGCATAGAATCCAGAGTCTTCGGGCGACGCATGGATTTTGGACTTTCTACAAGAGATACCACTGCCATCGAGAATCAGACTGGCTTCAGGGATTCGCGGCCCGACTATCTCCGCGGTTTCCCCTTTCCAACGCCAAACTTGTTTATATTTGTGTGTTTCTATATCCGTTTACTCGCTTTGCTCACGTAATTGTATGTACGTAATTTATTATCGGGTAATATTAGTTGTGCATTATCTGCGAACAATTTATTTTATGATGTGTACGTATTTTATTGTGGTAGGTAGGGATTGACTGCGCGTGGTCTCTCAAGTTTTGGTTCTTGTCGTTTGTTGGTCCGCTTCTTTGAGTTCGTTCGGTGTCGTTCGATTTGTTTTCGAATGGTTTGGGTATAAAGGCTTATGTATGTGTTTGCTTCACCTTCTTCCCGGTACATCATGATCTTTCTCTTGCCGGAATATAAAATGTGTTATAGATTTTAAGTGTTATGTCGTATTTTTGTTGCATTGCTTTACGTTTGATTTAATGACCCGAGTTTTTTGCAGGTTTATCTCTCACATTATTTCGATGTAAGTTACGAATTTTTCAACGTATGTATTGTGTTGTTGCGTAATAAATATGAATTTCTTGCAGGTCATTTTATCAATTGGTAATGATGTTTCTATTCTTTCCGTTTTTCAATAATCCTGGTCAATGTTTTCAGGGAAATTTTGAATCACGGTACCGATATTTCAAGTTTTATGTATGCTATTTCCCCTGCTGTTCATAACAAAAATTTTTTGCAGGTACAATAAGCATTTCGATCGAATTTTTAAATTGTTTTCCTTGTTTCGTAATCATGTTGAAATTTTTTTCAGAGGGGCTTTCCAAATGGTAGGTTCCGTTTTCTCAGTTCTCTGAATTCGTAGTGAGATTTCGAATTCAATTTAACAAAGTACTCTTTTCAGGTATATGAAGCATCATGACAGGTATTGAATCATGGGAGATGAGAGGAGCCGAAAAGACTACGATCGCCTTCACGCGGTGGGAAACCCAGGAGCAAAAACTACCTCAGAGCAGACCCGAGGATGAAGACAGTGCTAGTGTCATGAAGACAGTGTCAGTGTCATGAAGACAGCGTGCCATCGAGCCGTTGGCGAATACTGTATCACCTACGTTGGAAACCCGAGAAGACTTTCTACAGGCACCTTTTATGTTATTTATAGTTTGGCCTGTCACGTTGCATGTAAAATTGATTACTTTCATCAAATACGATTGCCCTGTATTTTAGCAGAGCCTAAGCTCGTAATTTATCGTTTTGCATGTGTGTACTTTCGTCAAATGTGTTTTTATCGATCATGTCCTTAATTTGTAGAGTATGTACTTTTACGGGATGAGTTGCATTAATTTTAACAACAAGGCCTTGTTTGGTAGGTTAACTTTCATTCGTTGCAACTGATGTGCAGAATTGGAATGGTTCTCATACTTGTATGTGTGTGCTTGTGTGATGCGAGTGCTTGTGTGTGCGGAGTATACTCCTGTGTGAATGCATGAAGGTTTATTTTCGCGGTTCCGATCTATTAGTGTAGAATTTTTGTAGTTACTAACTAACTGGTGGTGGTGTGGTTGTGTGTGCTGAGTGTGGGCTTCCATTCCAAACTGTGCATTTTTAGCTTCAGGAAGGTTTCGCTAACGTAGTTCAATAGAGGGTTTTAAATATTTTGATGGTTTTTCCAATTGCTCGATCTAAATTAACTCAATTTATACTCCCGTAACTCATTTTCACGGCCATAACTCTGTATATTTTGTAATGTTGTTTTGTGAGGATCTTTATTGTTCAATTATCTCACTGTCTTTTGCGGGTTTTACTCCGGAAACAAAGGCGAAGGAGGTTTATCCCGCTTGTTCTTTTTGAAGAAATATAAATTGATTGAAAAATGATCTTTTGTTTTCTTAAAGCCTCCCATATTTCTTTGACGAGTTGCAAAGAAAGATTGTCCGGCCACTCTTCTGAGCGAAATACAATCAGTCCGATAACTTTTTCATTCCTGATCTGATAATCGACTTAAAGAAGTTATCACAACTTATTGAATAGCGAGCATGGATGCTTAGCACTTGGATAAGAAAATCTTGCGAGTTATTTCTTAACAGATGCAAAATTAAGACATGCACGATAAAAAGTGATTACGCAGACATAATCCTGAAGTTTTATGAGCAGTGACTTTAAATACCGATTCTTAATCCTTTTCCTAAAAATATAGTTTAAACTACGATTTAATTTTTAAGCGGTTGAAGGTTTATTTCACATACTGCGTAGTGGAACAATCGATGAAAGAATCAGCATTGAGAAATGCATGCGAAGAGAGCAACAGCACTTTAAGAACGTTCTTGGGCCGTCAAACACAAGTAATCAATCAGTTCTGGCGTTCAAATTTCGTTCCTTCGGGGCATACGCAATAAATCCTTGTCCTTGTATGGAAAAAGATACTCTGCCTCAAATTTGTACTGATAACGGCTTCAATTTCCCCAAAGCAAAATGAAATGCTTCATATAATTCGAAAACGTTTGTAATTACGCGTATAATACGACCGCGCATGCACTCGCTCATCATCCCTTTTTAATATCGACGTAAAGTTTATTTATGCAAAATGTATTACTGCTCGGAACATGAAATTATTTGCCCAGCGGACCATATTTAAACCTTGTCAGGCACTGCATGCTTACGATCTCGTTAACTTACCTCAAATCTTCGTAGCCAACACTCGGCAGCTCAATTATCAAAATTCGCTGCAGCGATGTGTTTGGGACGTTGGTCACCACAGAAGGCATTCATGGACGGAAATAATCGCTCTCACTTCGGGAAGGTGATTTGAGGCACACCGCTGCTCTCCGAGGAAACAACTCTTGGCTTCGAACTTGTCGCCAAGCTTTTCAAACGGGGCACTTTGTTTTCGTTCGCGACTTTCACTACATCCTTCGACGGGCAGTGTTCCTCCCTGCAAAAACAATGAATCATGCTTTTCAGTCGGAATTCGACGTACGTGTTAATTCTCGCTCAATAAGGGAGAATTGGCGATACGATAGTAGGGGAAAAAAAGGCTTTGGCAATATTAGAAGGAACTTTGAGAGTTAAGGAATCACAGAATAATGGAAAAGAATACTTGATGGAAGGCCGTTGATAAAATTAGGTTGAAAATACGGTTATATTTGAACGACAATAAAAAGAATATTCAGGAAATATTAGGACGTATGCTAACGTTTCATTGTTCTTTCTTGGCTTTAGTGCGATTGAAGAGCTGATTAGACAGGCATTTAATCGGAAATAAAATTCTTATCGCAAATGCAATGGCTGAATCAATAATAGGATGAGACATAACGAAAACGGAGTTGTGATGTTTATCAAAGCACACTAAAGCGGATCGAGGGCTGAATCAAAGTTTCTTCATCATCGTTACGAACGAAGATTAACGTGGGAAATATATGGTCCACGCTCTTAAATAAAAGCTTTATCCCTGCACACAAGTAGTTCAAGTCTCTTGATCAACCCCATTATATACGAATCTATTCTCAAATGAAATACTGGCTCCTTACGTCCTATCTAAGAGTTACGCATAACATAGATGTATAGTAGTTAGACATATAGACATAGTTTGCTATTGAACCAATACTAAATCATTGATATTTTTTGTGTAACCGTATCCTAGGCCTTCCCAATTCTGTTTTATCCGTCCGGAGTTTTTCGTTCCCTTGGAGAAACTATATAGATCACAGTTTTCTAATAATCAACTGAAGGCATCTTTGCATTCGTTACTGTCCTCGCCTAATCTAAGGAAGGCTCTGCTGCCTTTCAAATCTAAGAATCAGTGGACTAATTATTTGGGATAGTGCTTTGCATACCTGCCAGGCAACTGAAAAGCCTGCATCCAAGTCCCAGTCATGTCCATAATTTTTTATTTCTTTCATGTATTCATTTACAACGAAACTGAAAGAAATGCTACGAGTCAGCAAGATATGATAAACCGAAGTACCATTCGGTTTAAATTTTACTTAAAACAATTCCTGATGTTGGAATAATAGATTAACTTACATTACGTTATTATGTATGATGTTTGAAGATATATTCCGATTGATTTTCATTCATTTAATGTGTGTTTTTTTATTTATGATATTCCACGAGTTGGGAAAAATGTTCCCTTTATGGCAATAAAAACAATAAATTAGTTTTATATAAAATTGATAAAACAAAAAATTAGAATTGTAGAAATTGATGTATATTACATCATTTTGGCACGGTCCATTAGAACCATTAAGAAAAAACGTTTATTTTGCACAAATCTTCTCGCGGTAAAATACCTCTTAGAATTTAGCCTCAATATAAAAGTTTACAATACTTTTCGGTTTGTAATAACCTTTTTTCGCATTCGATAAATATCGTAGACGTTACGATACGTTACTGATAAACGAATATTTTATTGAGCGTATGAACGAGGGATTAATGTCCTCAGATCATCATGTATGATAGTTGGTCATCGTGATCATAATCTGTAATCAAATTGTATCTACGTCAGAATGAAGAAGCCCATCTCCCTTTCAAGGCAGGATATTTTGCCTCTTCGTGCCACTACAGACATCTAGAGATTTCAGCAGGAACTTTGCGCTCAACCAATGACGTCACCAACGAAAACGCGCTATAATTGGGAAATATATAGAGTTGCTCATTGAAAATCGAAAAAATAAACAGGTCCTTTGGATTCAATCAATCCAAAATTTTAATTTTACAAAAATTATTGGAAAGTCAAAATTTACTATACATAATAGTAGCCTCTCAAACACTGATGAGGTTTTACCTTAAAATTGAAAATTAAACATGAGCATAGAACATCAAACTATTTTTGATAATTCCTACTCAATCAAAAATTATGCATTGCAATTTTATAATATACTTGAAAAATATGATATTATGATAAAACAATATTGATCTTTTACAAAATAAGTCCAATATTATACATTACAGGCTTCTTTAACCTGAGACCATAATTTTATGATAAAATAAAAAACTTGCTTTAAGATACTCAAACGCACTTTTGGGGCGATAACTTCAGTCAAAGCTATATAATGCATAAGTTGACATTTATAAAATTAAGGGCTATTCTACATTCATTGAAAAAGGTAATTTTGAAACATTCTTCTTTTAATTAATTACTTTAATCTTTCTTAAATTAAATATAATCTTCCTACATTCTACTAATCTTTAATGGAATTTTCAAAATTAAAATGGAGAATAAATTTAGAATTTTCTGCAAATCATCGTACCTGCAAATCTTACATAACTTCTTTCATTGAACATATGAGAGAAAATTTAAATAAAAAAGGCTGTGAGCATAAAAATATTTTTAACCTACAAAAAAATTTCTTAGAATTCTTTTCACAGCTAGAAATAAAATATCAAACTTATGTTTTCATGGAGAAGATAAGTATATCATTTTAAGAAGAGGCATGTGAATCAATAATTTGCAAATATATATGAGTTAAGATTTTTCAGACAACATTTATCAAGAACCTTTTCATTCATTTAATTTTTTTTTATTTATGATATTCCACGAGTTGGGAAAAATGTTCCCTTTATGGCAATAAAGACAATAAATTAGTTTTCTATAAAATTGATGAAACAAAAAGCTGAGAACAAATCTCTCAGATATTACTAATTAATTTAGGTGTATTAATGCCTGGAATTAGTCTCAATAGAATGAGTTATGTACTGTACTGAAGTAATTATTGATCCAGAGAAAACAACACAGTTGCCCAAGATAAATCAAAACATTCATAAAAGTAAATAGAACACAAACATGTAAGGAATAAACTATAATTTCTCACATAAAAATCACTAGAGCAGTGCTGACATCTGGTTAGAGGTATATGGATCCATTGGCTCCATATCTCTAACCAAAATATTATGATTGAAGATCATTATGTCTCCAATCTCCAATAGTTTATGATAGACACAATTCTTGTCAAGGAAATTAAATTTTCCTTAGAAACATCATAAAATTTAATAAATAAATAGATGTAACAATTAAAAAGCCATATTTTCTAAACAATGGTTTACAAAGTACATGAGAAGGGGTATCAGACAAGGAGCAAAGTATTTTCTTCTGTTTTAGGAAAACATCAATGATTTTGGAGGATGAGCCCCAAAATAAGAAACTTAAGAATGAAATTAGGCAAAATATATAATAAATGTAATTTTTTTATTTCCTTCCTACAAAGAGAGAAGACGATATATAAAGAACAGAATGTAATTTTATACACAAGTAGCCAAATATGCATGGATCACTTACAACAGGGTTTAATATGCATACCCCAGAACTTTTCATATTGAAAGGATTATGGTCAAAAAATTTATATTGTAAAATTTTTTATTTGAAGCATAGAAAAGCATTTATTCCATTTTATCACTTCTGAGCATAGAGACACAGAAGGAGACACCAGTAAAGGATTAGATAGATATTTTTTCCTATTTTTATTGTTTGAGACAGTTTGTTGCCTATTAGATAAATGGGAAAATGGCTATTTATTATACTCAGATCTTAGAAATTTGTTAGGAATTAGAAATCCATTTAGTGCAGAGAGAGGTAAGTTTAGCAGAAATATCATCTGGTCCGGAGAACTTTTTTTGTACCCTTTATCATATTATGGGAATACTTCCAGCCAAGTATATAGTCAGAAATACATAAAAGAAGAAGTAATAAAGTGAGTTGAGGAGAGATATTGGCTAAAGGGTGGGCTACTAATATCAGATAAAAGAAGAAGATGAAGAAAGAGCTCATCATAGAATTAGCTACATCATCCACTGTCTGACCATCATAACTTTTGGAAAGAGAAAAGGTTCTCTCAATGACAAGGATATTATATATTTTATTACTTCTTGCCTTAGTGCTGTTGGGAGGATTAATGAATATAGAATAATTGTAAAATTTCTTCCTGGATTATGGCAGATTTCTGTACTACCTATTGAGATTGGTATATATTTTTTGGGTACAAGAATCATTATGATGCTCACGTAACTTTTGAAGATTTTTATTTTTATATTAATATAAAAGACTTTCAAAACTATCAGAAGCCAGCTTCAAATAATTTTTCCATTTTATATTTCATTACAGGATGAATGTATTTATGCATTGCAATAAGAAAATTGGTGGTAAAAATACAAAGATAAAGTTTATGCGAAACAATGAAATGCAACTGAAGCATTGGTTCATTAAAGGGAATTAAATTTCAAGGAGAAACCTCCTTTAAAATATTCAATATAGGAAATAACAAAGAAATACAATCTAACTTACAGAACTATCATAACATTCAACTCTAACATGTCATAACATACATAAATATAGCTAGATTTTTGCATTTTGATCACTTGAAAGATTATACATTATCAGATATGAGAAGGTTGTACAAAGTATAAGATACTTACGAAGGGATAACAGAAACAGACAAAGACTGTCAAATGGATTTCAAAGCTAACGTAAAATCTGTTTTTCAATTATATATTTTAATGGAGGCTGAACATAAAAATAAGAGCGTTAAAGACTATTATATGTACATGACGTTTTGAAATCTGAAATTCAATCATTCCAAATCTAATCAATTCAAACCGCCCTAATAGAAGAACCAACTTATTGGCTCACTCATCAAGGTCATGATTCTGTTACCAAAGCGCTCAGTTGATACACAAGCCAGTCTCCTTAATGAAATTAGGAATTTTAGGTTAGTATGATGGCCGATGACATCAAAGCATCATCCTTGAAAATTGAGAAAACTCACATTTCAAATTGTGATCATTAAATAGCTTTGCCGACACGAGATTATCACTTACTGGAGAAGAACACTGCTCAGTAGACCGTCCACTTCACCACTGCCGCTTCGTCATCGGAAATTGAAACTGGCATCAGCAAAGGAGTGATTCATAAATAAAGAAGAGAAATGCTACTTAACTTGTGCATCAATTTAAAGCTTCAGGTTAACATAAGTTGCAGATCAATTCAAAATCCCTCTCAGAATTCTGAACTTTTAATCCTGAAATGAAATCTCCGAGCGCTACATCAGCCATCAGTATCAGTTTCACAGCCCTCTCTTACTTGATTATGGATAGGGGAAAAAAGTCGCGAAATCCAATCGGATTGAAAATAAAACAAGAAAATTTTTAAACTTTGTTCCAGAAATTTTAGAAAAATGTAAATTTTTATTCATTAAATTCCAGATAAAATAAATATTACTATTATAAAATACACTCACTTCCCAAAATTTTAGGGAAATGTAAAGCTTCATTCTTTACATTCCCGATAAATTAAAAATGATATTTTAAAATGACGCTTATTTGTTTCCTGCACTGAGGTGGCCTGAGAAGTCTTCCAATCTCCTTAAAATAATACAAGAAACTTTTAAGTCTTTGTGCCAGAAAATTTAGAAATGAGTAAAGTTTTATTCATTAAATTCCAGATTAAATAAATAATAAAATTAAGAAATAACACTCATCCCTTTTCTGCGCTAAGGTGGCCTTACATACTCAGGGAATTCCTTTACGTATCATTGAAACAGTTCCTATAAAATCTAGAGGTCATTAATGAAAAACAACATATCAACCATAATCTTCTATGTGGTTGTATATGTGTTGTAAATAAATTTATTTTGTCCTTACTATAGAGCCCTCCAGAAACTACCCAAATCTTTGTTGAATTCTTCTATATGATGGATAATCATGGATGATTTACTCCAATTTTTAAGAAGGGGACTGTTTGCTTAAAGAAGCAGATGTTAGCTCGAAACAGAATAAAAGCAATATTAAAGCAATGTTAAATGAAACGTATTTCATAAAATTTCATTGAACGAGTAACAGTCCAGTATTTTTCTCACATTACTTTACCCTTCTTAATTCACCTATTTCCAAGACAGACTGAACAGCATAGGAAACATCCAAGTGGTCCATTTGTAGGAATCCCCTTTCTGATTTTTGAAGGCTGGAGAAGAATTCTTCAAATCTCCTGAAAATAAAACCTTGTTAGACTTTTTGACCAAAAGTTTAGAGAAATGTAAAGTTTCATTCATTAAAATCCAGATAAAATTTTTAAAAATTACACTCATTCCTATCATGAGCTTAGGTGGCCTTACATCCTTACAAAGAAAAATATTCATATTCATGTATTCATTTACAACTAAACTGAAAGAAATGCTACGAGTCAGCAAGATATGATAAATCAAAAGTACCATTCAGTTAAAATTTTATTTAAAAACAATTCCTGATGTTGGAATAATAGATTAACTTACATTATGTTATTATGTATGATGTTTGAAGATATATTCCGATTGCATATTCCAAATCAAACAGCCACGTTCGCTGTTCATGCGCACTTTTGAATAGTTAGAGATATCTTAATTATGCTTTTCAGATAAATACACAAGAATTGTATTTAATAATAAGGAAATGGAAGCCACTAACAAGAAATTACAAACCTAGAGTCATCAATTATGGCTGATGGAGGGTGATTCTTTTAAGCATTCTATTCTGACAGTCTAACTTATTTTCTTAAGGAAATGCAGAACGCATGATGATTATACGCAATGTGTTCAGGATTTCATACTCAACCCAGACAGCATAAAAAAGCAGATTGGTGTAAAAAATCTTAGAAACAATAGTGAAATTCAGAAATATAACCATGAAAGACTAAATGAATAAAAATATTTCTCATTAAATATCATGTGAGTTGAATCATTGATAAAGCATCAACATAGTAAGGAGTGAATGGAGATTGATATGTTTCATTGATTGTATTGAATAAGGGTAATTGATCAAGTTTTCGAAGAGCAGTTCTCTATAAGGAAATGATTAATCATTCTATTCTTTGTGAATGAAGCGTTGGTTGCATGAAAATTTTTCATCTAGTAGTATATAAAATCTTTCTCACTGCTAGTTAGATTATCAAAAGGATAGAAAATAGGAAACCAAAAAATATGTTAAAAAGTTGATCATTCCTAATTGCATGGTTATTCTAAAAGGGTTAGTCTTTCGCAGCTATTCTATACTAAGGGATATCCAATTTACATATCAATTAGCTCAATCATTATTAATGTTAGTTGGGAGCATTAAAATATATAATAATTTTAAAAATTATGTTTATCTCCACCCTTGGAAGGCAATAGATGATGGTGATCATTACATCACTTGTAGAAAGACAGGATTGTGTTTGTGATCAACTCAGGTGACTTTTAGGGATATTTATTTCAAAGTATGTACAGATAGAACCTTGAAAAATGTGTTCATGGTTATCACTGGAAGAGTACTATTACATGCATAACTTATATGCAAAATATAAAGAAGGGGAATTTTGGCAACCATATATTGTGGTTAAAATTATTGATTGAGTCCTATTGAAGGAGAGATCTAGTCCATGAATATCAAATAATTACTTTCACCATTGGTTAAATTTTATGAGGGTTGCTCTAATTCATGACCATGAACAAATCCTGAGATGAGCTCAATGTGAATCAGTACTGAAACCACTCCAAAGTCACTATTTTTGCTATGAACTCCAGTTACATGCAGTCAGAATACAGTACAAAGTCTGATTCTCTACTGTTCAGCAATGAAATATGCTATCCTAAATCCGATTCCACATTATTGATTACTTCAATCAGTTACGAGTGAGTCTAATATATAACGCACACCAAGTGTATGACATGCTTCTTGATGCAATTAATAATGTAAAACATAAGGTTTGACACACAAGCATAAAGAGGTTAAAGCTGTTTAAAAATACTCATTTTTGTTAAACAGCTGGGTAGTTTGCTGATTATCATAAATGAAAAGAATTTTATACATTGCTAGACAATATGCACAACAAAAGCAGGGATTCACATTAACCTAAATTTATATTCGGAAAAAGAAAAATCACTGCCATGGATCTTTTACGATTACATTTTATTCGCAATTACTGCTAACGTTCTGATGTACAATCAAAGCTTCCACAATCCGTAGCAGAAATTCCGTCGTAATAATAATATGAACGCCTCAATCTAGATCCGACACATTCTATAGATTTTCTATTTCCTTATATCACTCTCAGATGAATTTCCCGCACCAAGATCTGCTCTCGATGTGCATCGATACGTATGACGGATCTCGATTCTGGGCAAGCTTACTCACTGAATTCAGTGAATAATCACTGCTCTGGAAGTATGGAGTGAATTGAGAATGGGATACTGTGAATTTTCTCGGCGAATAAATGAGTGTGTCGGAAGCTTATTTCTTTCTCCTTGTTTGGATTTACTTTCGGATTAACGAAGTAGCTTCTTGCTTCAAACGAGGTATAACGTGCGACAAACAACTCAGAAAGATGAACTCGTATTGGAAGGTAAGTTACAGTGAGCATTGCGCACGAACTTCCCTAGACGCTATGGTATGTAAGGTTAGGAAGCAAAAGAATAAAACAGTGATTCCTTTAACGAGTGAAAGCGGTAAGGAATAGGTGTTAGAACGTAGATTAAGGGGAAATTATCAGAAGGCATCCGTTCCAAACGTTTCGCTCCAAAGCCATACCCATCCTACCCCTTGGGAAAGGGCGGGACGGAAATGCTCTATCGCGTACTACATCGTTTTCGAATAAGTGATGCGAAATGCGATAAACGTGTCGTAGAAATGGTTAATGTCCAAGGCGTTGTTATGATTGTTTTCATTAATTGACGTTAATTAATCGATCATTTGAAATCAAATCAAGGTTCATTTTTCTCATAAATAGAGCGTAATCATGACGAGATAGTGATTTTAAATTTACGTGAAAGGAATAGAATAGAGACGAATGTTAAAAAAAATGGTAAACGAAAGGTTTCGAATGTTATATTTCAAAATTTAAACATTTAACTGTACGCGTAGTTAATTTGGGGGGAAAAAAGGAGGTTTCCACCAATGAGAACGCAGCATTAGCGACCGGAAATCGGCTACAGGGGAATAGGATCAGTTCGCGCGGAGATTTCGTCGTGAGCAGTTGGGAGCGACCATCGGGCATAGAATCCAGAGTCTTCGGGCGACGCATGGATTTTGGACTTTCTACAAGAGATACCACTGCCATCGAGAATCAGACTGGCTTCAGGGATTCGCGGCCCGACTATCTCCGCGGTTTCCCCTTTCCAACGCCAAACTTGTTTATATTTGTGTGTTTCTATATCCGTTTACTCGCTTTGCTCACGTAATTGTATGTACGTAATTTATTATCGGGTAATATTAGTTGTGCATTATCTGCGAACAATTTATTTTATGATGTGTACGTATTTTATTGTGGTAGGTAGGGATTGACTGCGCGTGGTCTCTCAAGTTTTGGTTCTTGTCGTTTGTTGGTCCGCTTCTTTGAGTTCGTTCGGTGTCGTTCGATTTGTTTTCGAATGGTTTGGGTATAAAGGCTTATGTATGTGTTTGCTTCACCTTCTTCCCGGTACATCATGATCTTTCTCTTGCCGGAATATAAAATGTGTTATAGATTTTAAGTGTTATGTCGTATTTTTGTTGCATTGCTTTACGTTTGATTTAATGACCCGAGTTTTTTGCAGGTTTATCTCTCACATTATTTCGATGTAAGTTACGAATTTTTCAACGTATGTATTGTGTTGTTGCGTAATAAATATGAATTTCTTGCAGGTCATTTTATCAATTGGTAATGATGTTTCTATTCTTTCCGTTTTTCAATAATCCTGGTCAATGTTTTCAGGGAAATTTTGAATCACGGTACCGATATTTCAAGTTTTATGTATGCTATTTCCCCTGCTGTTCATAACAAAAATTTTTTGCAGGTACAATAAGCATTTCGATCGAATTTTTAAATTGTTTTCCTTGTTTCGTAATCATGTTGAAATTTTTTTCAGAGGGGCTTTCCAAATGGTAGGTTCCGTTTTCTCAGTTCTCTGAATTCGTAGTGAGATTTCGAATTCAATTTAACAAAGTACTCTTTTCAGGTATATGAAGCATCATGACAGGTATTGAATCATGGGAGATGAGAGGAGCCGAAAAGACTACGATCGCCTTCACGCGGTGGGAAACCCAGGAGCAAAAACTACCTCAGAGCAGACCCGAGGATGAAGACAGTGCTAGTGTCATGAAGACAGTGTCAGTGTCATGAAGACAGCGTGCCATCGAGCCGTTGGCGAATACTGTATCACCTACGTTGGAAACCCGAGAAGACTTTCTACAGGCACCTTTTATGTTATTTATAGTTTGGCCTGTCACGTTGCATGTAAAATTGATTACTTTCATCAAATACGATTGCCCTGTATTTTAGCAGAGCCTAAGCTCGTAATTTATCGTTTTGCATGTGTGTACTTTCGTCAAATGTGTTTTTATCGATCATGTCCTTAATTTGTAGAGTATGTACTTTTACGGGATGAGTTGCATTAATTTTAACAACAAGGCCTTGTTTGGTAGGTTAACTTTCATTCGTTGCAACTGATGTGCAGAATTGGAATGGTTCTCATACTTGTATGTGTGTGCTTGTGTGATGCGAGTGCTTGTGTGTGCGGAGTATACTCCTGTGTGAATGCATGAAGGTTTATTTTCGCGGTTCCGATCTATTAGTGTAGAATTTTTGTAGTTACTAACTAACTGGTGGTGGTGTGGTTGTGTGTGCTGAGTGTGGGCTTCCATTCCAAACTGTGCATTTTTAGCTTCAGGAAGGTTTCGCTAACGTAGTTCAATAGAGGGTTTTAAATATTTTGATGGTTTTTCCAATTGCTCGATCTAAATTAACTCAATTTATACTCCCGTAACTCATTTTCACGGCCATAACTCTGTATATTTTGTAATGTTGTTTTGTGAGGATCTTTATTGTTCAATTATCTCACTGTCTTTTGCGGGTTTTACTCCGGAAACAAAGGCGAAGGAGGTTTATCCCGCTTGTTCTTTTTGAAGAAATATAAATTGATTGAAAAATGATCTTTTGTTTTCTTAAAGCCTCCCATATTTCTTTGACGAGTTGCAAAGAAAGATTGTCCGGCCACTCTTCTGAGCGAAATACAATCAGTCCGATAACTTTTTCATTCCTGATCTGATAATCGACTTAAAGAAGTTATCACAACTTATTGAATAGCGAGCATGGATGCTTAGCACTTGGATAAGAAAATCTTGCGAGTTATTTCTTAACAGATGCAAAATTAAGACATGCACGATAAAAAGTGATTACGCAGACATAATCCTGAAGTTTTATGAGCAGTGACTTTAAATACCGATTCTTAATCCTTTTCCTAAAAATATAGTTTAAACTACGATTTAATTTTTAAGCGGTTGAAGGTTTATTTCACATACTGCGTAGTGGAACAATCGATGAAAGAATCAGCATTGAGAAATGCATGCGAAGAGAGCAACAGCACTTTAAGAACGTTCTTGGGCCGTCAAACACAAGTAATCAATCAGTTCTGGCGTTCAAATTTCGTTCCTTCGGGGCATACGCAATAAATCCTTGTCCTTGTATGGAAAAAGATACTCTGCCTCAAATTTGTACTGATAACGGCTTCAATTTCCCCAAAGCAAAATGAAATGCTTCATATAATTCGAAAACGTTTGTAATTACGCGTATAATACGACCGCGCATGCACTCGCTCATCATCCCTTTTTAATATCGACGTAAAGTTTATTTATGCAAAATGTATTACTGCTCGGAACATGAAATTATTTGCCCAGCGGACCATATTTAAACCTTGTCAGGCACTGCATGCTTACGATCTCGTTAACTTACCTCAAATCTTCGTAGCCAACACTCGGCAGCTCAATTATCAAAATTCGCTGCAGCGATGTGTTTGGGACGTTGGTCACCACAGAAGGCATTCATGGACGGAAATAATCGCTCTCACTTCGGGAAGGTGATTTGAGGCACACCGCTGCTCTCCGAGGAAACAACTCTTGGCTTCGAACTTGTCGCCAAGCTTTTCAAACGGGGCACTTTGTTTTCGTTCGCGACTTTCACTACATCCTTCGACGGGCAGTGTTCCTCCCTGCAAAAACAATGAATCATGCTTTTCAGTCGGAATTCGACGTACGTGTTAATTCTCGCTCAATAAGGGAGAATTGGCGATACGATAGTAGGGGAAAAAAAGGCTTTGGCAATATTAGAAGGAACTTTGAGAGTTAAGGAATCACAGAATAATGGAAAAGAATACTTGATGGAAGGCCGTTGATAAAATTAGGTTGAAAATACGGTTATATTTGAACGACAATAAAAAGAATATTCAGGAAATATTAGGACGTATGCTAACGTTTCATTGTTCTTTCTTGGCTTTAGTGCGATTGAAGAGCTGATTAGACAGGCATTTAATCGGAAATAAAATTCTTATCGCAAATGCAATGGCTGAATCAATAATAGGATGAGACATAACGAAAACGGAGTTGTGATGTTTATCAAAGCACACTAAAGCGGATCGAGGGCTGAATCAAAGTTTCTTCATCATCGTTACGAACGAAGATTAACGTGGGAAATATATGGTCCACGCTCTTAAATAAAAGCTTTATCCCTGCACACAAGTAGTTCAAGTCTCTTGATCAACCCCATTATATACGAATCTATTCTCAAATGAAATACTGGCTCCTTACGTCCTATCTATGAGTTACGCATAACATAGATGTATAGTAGTTAGACATATAGACATAGTTTGCTATTGAACCAATACTAAATCATTGATATTTTTTGTGTAACCGTATCCTAGGCCTTCCCAATTCTGTTTTATCCGTCCGGAGTTTTTCGTTCCCTTGGAGAAACTATATAGATCACAGTTTTCTAATAATCAACTGAAGGCATCTTTGCATTCGTTACTGTCCTCGCCTAATCTAAGGAAGGCTCTGCTGCCTTTCAAATCTAAGAATCAGTGGACTAATTATTTGGGATAGTGCTTTGCATACCTGCCAGGCAACTGAAAAGCCTGCATCCAAGTCCCAGTCATGTCCATAATTTTTTATTTCTTTCATGTATTCATTTACAACGAAACTGAAAGAAATGCTACGAGTCAGCAAGATATGATAAACCGAAGTACCATTCGGTTTAAATTTTACTTAAAACAATTCCTGATGTTGGAATAATAGATTAACTTACATTACGTTATTATGTATGATGTTTGAAGATATATTCCGATTGATTTTCATTCATTTAATGTGTGTTTTTTTATTTATGATATTCCACGAGTTGGGAAAAATGTTCCCTTTATGGCAATAAAAACAATAAATTAGTTTTATATAAAATTGATAAAACAAAAAATTAGAATTGTAGAAATTGATGTATATTACATCATTTTGGCACGGTCCATTAGAACCATTAAGAAAAAACGTTTATTTTGCACAAATCTTCTCGCGGTAAAATACCTCTTAGAATTTAGCCTCAATATAAAAGTTTACAATACTTTTCGGTTTGTAATAACCTTTTTTCGCATTCGATAAATATCGTAGACGTTACGATACGTTACTGATAAACGAATATTTTATTGAGCGTATGAACGAGGGATTAATGTCCTCAGATCATCATGTATGATAGTTGGTCATCGTGATCATAATCTGTAATCAAATTGTATCTACGTCAGAATGAAGAAGCCCATCTCCCTTTCAAGGCAGGATATTTTGCCTCTTCGTGCCACTACAGACATCTAGAGATTTCAGCAGGAACTTTGCGCTCAACCAATGACGTCACCAACGAAAACGCGCTATAATTGGGAAATATATAGAGTTGCTCATTGAAAATCGAAAAAATAAACAGGTCCTTTGGATTCAATCAATCCAAAATTTTAATTTTACAAAAATTATTGGAAAGTCAAAATTTACTATACATAATAGTAGCCTCTCAAACACTGATGAGGTTTTACCTTAAAATTGAAAATTAAACATGAGCATAGAACATCAAACTATTTTTGATAATTCCTACTCAATCAAAAATTATGCATTGCAATTTTATAATATACTTGAAAAATATGATATTATGATAAAACAATATTGATCTTTTACAAAATAAGTCCAATATTATACATTACAGGCTTCTTTAACCTGAGACCATAATTTTATGATAAAATAAAAAACTTGCTTTAAGATACTCAAACGCACTTTTGGGGCGATAACTTCAGTCAAAGCTATATAATGCATAAGTTGACATTTATAAAATTAAGGGCTATTCTACATTCATTGAAAAAGGTAATTTTGAAACATTCTTCTTTTAATTAATTACTTTAATCTTTCTTAAATTAAATATAATCTTCCTACATTCTACTAATCTTTAATGGAATTTTCAAAATTAAAATGGAGAATAAATTTAGAATTTTCTGCAAATCATCGTACCTGCAAATCTTACATAACTTCTTTCATTGAACATATGAGAGAAAATTTAAATAAAAAAGGCTGTGAGCATAAAAATATTTTTAACCTACAAAAAAATTTCTTAGAATTCTTTTCACAGCTAGAAATAAAATATCAAACTTATGTTTTCATGGAGAAGATAAGTATATCATTTTAAGAAGAGGCATGTGAATCAATAATTTGCAAATATATATGAGTTAAGATTTTTCAGACAACATTTATCAAGAACCTTTTCATTCATTTAATTTTTTTTTATTTATGATATTCCACGAGTTGGGAAAAATGTTCCCTTTATGGCAATAAAGACAATAAATTAGTTTTCTATAAAATTGATGAAACAAAAAGCTGAGAACAAATCTCTCAGATATTACTAATTAATTTAGGTGTATTAATGCCTGGAATTAGTCTCAATAGAATGAGTTATGTACTGTACTGAAGTAATTATTGATCCAGAGAAAACAACACAGTTGCCCAAGATAAATCAAAACATTCATAAAAGTAAATAGAACACAAACATGTAAGGAATAAACTATAATTTCTCACATAAAAATCACTAGAGCAGTGCTGACATCTGGTTAGAGGTATATGGATCCATTGGCTCCATATCTCTAACCAAAATATTATGATTGAAGATCATTATGTCTCCAATCTCCAATAGTTTATGATAGACACAATTCTTGTCAAGGAAATTAAATTTTCCTTAGAAACATCATAAAATTTAATAAATAAATAGATGTAACAATTAAAAAGCCATATTTTCTAAACAATGGTTTACAAAGTACATGAGAAGGGGTATCAGACAAGGAGCAAAGTATTTTCTTCTGTTTTAGGAAAACATCAATGATTTTGGAGGATGAGCCCCAAAATAAGAAACTTAAGAATGAAATTAGGCAAAATATATAATAAATGTAATTTTTTTATTTCCTTCCTACAAAGAGAGAAGACGATATATAAAGAACAGAATGTAATTTTATACACAAGTAGCCAAATATGCATGGATCACTTACAACAGGGTTTAATATGCATACCCCAGAACTTTTCATATTGAAAGGATTATGGTCAAAAAATTTATATTGTAAAATTTTTTATTTGAAGCATAGAAAAGCATTTATTCCATTTTATCACTTCTGAGCATAGAGACACAGAAGGAGACACCAGTAAAGGATTAGATAGATATTTTTTCCTATTTTTATTGTTTGAGACAGTTTGTTGCCTATTAGATAAATGGGAAAATGGCTATTTATTATACTCAGATCTTAGAAATTTGTTAGGAATTAGAAATCCATTTAGTGCAGAGAGAGGTAAGTTTAGCAGAAATATCATCTGGTCCGGAGAACTTTTTTTGTACCCTTTATCATATTATGGGAATACTTCCAGCCAAGTATATAGTCAGAAATACATAAAAGAAGAAGTAATAAAGTGAGTTGAGGAGAGATATTGGCTAAAGGGTGGGCTACTAATATCAGATAAAAGAAGAAGATGAAGAAAGAGCTCATCATAGAATTAGCTACATCATCCACTGTCTGACCATCATAACTTTTGGAAAGAGAAAAGGTTCTCTCAATGACAAGGATATTATATATTTTATTACTTCTTGCCTTAGTGCTGTTGGGAGGATTAATGAATATAGAATAATTGTAAAATTTCTTCCTGGATTATGGCAGATTTCTGTACTACCTATTGAGATTGGTATATATTTTTTGGGTACAAGAATCATTATGATGCTCACGTAACTTTTGAAGATTTTTATTTTTATATTAATATAAAAGACTTTCAAAACTATCAGAAGCCAGCTTCAAATAATTTTTCCATTTTATATTTCATTACAGGATGAATGTATTTATGCATTGCAATAAGAAAATTGGTGGTAAAAATACAAAGATAAAGTTTATGCGAAACAATGAAATGCAACTGAAGCATTGGTTCATTAAAGGGAATTAAATTTCAAGGAGAAACCTCCTTTAAAATATTCAATATAGGAAATAACAAAGAAATACAATCTAACTTACAGAACTATCATAACATTCAACTCTAACATGTCATAACATACATAAATATAGCTAGATTTTTGCATTTTGATCACTTGAAAGATTATACATTATCAGATATGAGAAGGTTGTACAAAGTATAAGATACTTACGAAGGGATAACAGAAACAGACAAAGACTGTCAAATGGATTTCAAAGCTAACGTAAAATCTGTTTTTCAATTATATATTTTAATGGAGGCTGAACATAAAAATAAGAGCGTTAAAGACTATTATATGTACATGACGTTTTGAAATCTGAAATTCAATCATTCCAAATCTAATCAATTCAAACCGCCCTAATAGAAGAACCAACTTATTGGCTCACTCATCAAGGTCATGATTCTGTTACCAAAGCGCTCAGTTGATACACAAGCCAGTCTCCTTAATGAAATTAGGAATTTTAGGTTAGTATGATGGCCGATGACATCAAAGCATCATCCTTGAAAATTGAGAAAACTCACATTTCAAATTGTGATCATTAAATTGCTTTGCCGACACGAGATTATCACTTACTGGAGAAGAACACTGCTCAGTAGACCGTCCACTTCACCACTGCCGCTTCGTCATCGGAAATTGAAACTGGCATCAGCAAAGGAGTGATTCATAAATAAAGAAGAGAAATGCTACTTAACTTGTGCATCAATTTAAAGCTTCAGGTTAACATAAGTTGCAGATCAATTCAAAATCCCTCTCAGAATTCTGAACTTTTAATCCTGAAATGAAATCTCCGAGCGCTACATCAGCCATCAGTATCAGTTTCACAGCCCTCTCTTACTTGATTATGGATAGGGGAAAAAAGTCGCGAAATCCAATCGGATTGAAAATAAAACAAGAAAATTTTTAAACTTTGTTCCAGAAATTTTAGAAAAATGTAAATTTTTATTCATTAAATTCCAGATAAAATAAATATTACTATTATAAAATACACTCACTTCCCAAAATTTTAGGGAAATGTAAAGCTTCATTCTTTACATTCCCGATAAATTAAAAATGATATTTTAAAATGACGCTTATTTGTTTCCTGCACTGAGGTGGCCTGAGAAGTCTTCCAATCTCCTTAAAATAATACAAGAAACTTTTAAGTCTTTGTGCCAGAAAATTTAGAAATGAGTAAAGTTTTATTCATTAAATTCCAGATTAAATAAATAATAAAATTAAGAAATAACACTCATCCCTTTTCTGCGCTAAGGTGGCCTTACATACTCAGGGAATTCCTTTACGTATCATTGAAACAGTTCCTATAAAATCTAGAGGTCATTAATGAAAAACAACATATCAACCATAATCTTCTATGTGGTTGTATATGTGTTGTAAATAAATTTATTTTGTCCTTACTATAGAGCCCTCCAGAAACTACCCAAATCTTTGTTGAATTCTTCTATATGATGGATAATCATGGATGATTTACTCCAATTTTTAAGAAGGGGACTGTTTGCTTAAAGAAGCAGATGTTAGCTCGAAACAGAATAAAAGCAATATTAAAGCAATGTTAAATGAAACGTATTTCATAAAATTTCATTGAACGAGTAACAGTCCAGTATTTTTCTCACATTACTTTACCCTTCTTAATTCACCTATTTCCAAGACAGACTGAACAGCATAGGAAACATCCAAGTGGTCCATTTGTAGGAATCCCCTTTCTGATTTTTGAAGGCTGGAGAAGAATTCTTCAAATCTCCTGAAAATAAAACCTTGTTAGACTTTTTGACCAAAAGTTTAGAGAAATGTAAAGTTTCATTCATTAAAATCCAGATAAAATTTTTAAAAATTACACTCATTCCTATCATGAGCTTAGGTGGCCTTACATCCTTACAAAGAAAAATATTCATATTCATGTATTCATTTACAACTAAACTGAAAGAAATGCTACGAGTCAGCAAGATATGATAAATCAAAAGTACCATTCAGTTAAAATTTTATTTAAAAACAATTCCTGATGTTGGAATAATAGATTAACTTACATTATGTTATTATGTATGATGTTTGAAGATATATTCCGATTGCATATTCCAAATCAAACAGCCACGTTCGCTGTTCATGCGCACTTTTGAATAGTTAGAGATATCTTAATTATGCTTTTCAGATAAATACACAAGAATTGTATTTAATAATAAGGAAATGGAAGCCACTAACAAGAAATTACAAACCTAGAGTCATCAATTATGGCTGATGGAGGGTGATTCTTTTAAGCATTCTATTCTGACAGTCTAACTTATTTTCTTAAGGAAATGCAGAACGCATGATGATTATACGCAATGTGTTCAGGATTTCATACTCAACCCAGACAGCATAAAAAAGCAGATTGGTGTAAAAAATCTTAGAAACAATAGTGAAATTCAGAAATATAACCATGAAAGACTAAATGAATAAAAATATTTCTCATTAAATATCATGTGAGTTGAATCATTGATAAAGCATCAACATAGTAAGGAGTGAATGGAGATTGATATGTTTCATTGATTGTATTGAATAAGGGTAATTGATCAAGTTTTCGAAGAGCAGTTCTCTATAAGGAAATGATTAATCATTCTATTCTTTGTGAATGAAGCGTTGGTTGCATGAAAATTTTTCATCTAGTAGTATATAAAATCTTTCTCACTGCTAGTTAGATTATCAAAAGGATAGAAAATAGGAAACCAAAAAATATGTTAAAAAGTTGATCATTCCTAATTGCATGGTTATTCTAAAAGGGTTAGTCTTTCGCAGCTATTCTATACTAAGGGATATCCAATTTACATATCAATTAGCTCAATCATTATTAATGTTAGTTGGGAGCATTAAAATATATAATAATTTTAAAAATTATGTTTATCTCCACCCTTGGAAGGCAATAGATGATGGTGATCATTACATCACTTGTAGAAAGACAGGATTGTGTTTGTGATCAACTCAGGTGACTTTTAGGGATATTTATTTCAAAGTATGTACAGATAGAACCTTGAAAAATGTGTTCATGGTTATCACTGGAAGAGTACTATTACATGCATAACTTATATGCAAAATATAAAGAAGGGGAATTTTGGCAACCATATATTGTGGTTAAAATTATTGATTGAGTCCTATTGAAGGAGAGATCTAGTCCATGAATATCAAATAATTACTTTCACCATTGGTTAAATTTTATGAGGGTTGCTCTAATTCATGACCATGAACAAATCCTGAGATGAGCTCAATGTGAATCAGTACTGAAACCACTCCAAAGTCACTATTTTTGCTATGAACTCCAGTTACATGCAGTCAGAATACAGTACAAAGTCTGATTCTCTACTGTTCAGCAATGAAATATGCTATCCTAAATCCGATTCCACATTATTGATTACTTCAATCAGTTACGAGTGAGTCTAATATATAACGCACACCAAGTGTATGACATGCTTCTTGATGCAATTAATAATGTAAAACATAAGGTTTGACACACAAGCGTAAAGAGGTTAAAGCTGTTTAAAAATCTTATCTTAAAAATCGGTAAATCTTAGATAATGTAATAACTGATTTCTTTGGGGGCGAGTAGACTGTGTATTACTAAATGTTTTAGAACAGGGAATAATTTCATTCTATATCCAAGGACAGGAAAGCAGCCAACGTTTAATTACGTGATATTTGATCACAATTCAACAACAAATTATATTTCATGGGTTAGTTACAGGGCCAAAAACACTGTAAGCATTTCTCCTCTTTCATAGCTTGTAAAACATTTATACGAGTCAATGGAACTCCCCTATCTTATTTTTTTCCATTGATACAAATACCGCGTATCAAATGCTTTTAATGTTTCCTGAATTAACTATGAAAAAGATAATGCTTTTAATGTTTCCTAAATGAACTATGAAAAAGATAATGCTTTGAATCAACATCCTTCCATGCTGTTCCTTTTCTTCCATAAAGATGTTTGATTTCAAACTCTCTCTCTCTCTGTAAATTCCATTGAATATTATTTCGAAGCTTAGCCAAAGAGCGAACGCTGGGCTCTTTAAACAATTCAACTTTCCATAAAACCTACAAGTTTAACTGACACTCCTATTGGGAGATTCAGTTCTCAGGCGTATGAGGGAAGGGAGAAAAAATTTATTTGAAATGTCAGCATTCATGGCCGTTGAAAATGTATAGAAGGATCCTCGATTCTTTCTCAGGATGAACCGAGGATCAGCAAATCATAAAATTGAGAGGGACGAAACGCCCTCAATAGGAGCAACTGCCTCTCAAATGGCAACAGATATTCTACACTCTCTCTATATGATGCTAAAATGATGCCTTTCTCCTCTTTCATAGCTTGTAAGACAAATCAGAACAAAACTTGACATGAATACATATATGTCCAATTTAGTAACTTCAAATTCATTTCAATTTCAAACTCTCTCTCTCTCTCTTTAAATTCCATTGAATATTATTTCGAAGCCTAGCCAAAGAGCGAACGCTGGGATATTTAAACAATTCAACTTTAATTGATGAACAAATTGATTTAGTGATATTCGATCACAATTCAATAACAAATTATATTTCATGGGTGAGTTACAGGGACAATACCACTCTAAGTCTTTCTCCTCTTTCATAGCTTGTAAGACAAATCAGAACAAAACTTAATATGAATACATATATGTCCAATTTAGTAACTTCCAATTCATCTTATAAATTTCTATGTATTGAATATATATTGCATCTTGCTTTATGGTGAGAATTAAAAATTTTCTATAAATATTAAAGTTTTAGTAGAAGTTGACAAAATTGTTTTCTACTTCTAATTTTCTAATGAATATAGAAATTTTCCAGTATTGTTATGATTCACATTCCAATTATACATACCAGCAAATCATCTTTATGGTAAGTTTATATTGTATTATAATTTTTTTTCGAATGAAGATATCATCATCAAAAATTTTATTAAGTAATCATAAATTTTTCAATGGACCTTCAAAGAACTCCTCATATAGCCAGGTAATAAATGGTAGAAAATGATTGAACATAATGAAATGCAATTGAAAAGTAATTATGCTTGCATAACCTTTTATACATTCTGTAAAATTTCTAATAAGGATCAAATACAAATGTCGGGGAGATGCCAGGCCAACGGTTCATTGCATTGACTTTGAAGGAGACGATGTAGAAGATAAAATCATCTTGGCATCATTAATTAGTCTATCTTGTATGTACCTTCAACAATACCATTGCAATTCAAGGGATCTGTTCAAATTATCTCCTTTAGAATTTTATACTAGTACATGATTATGAATACACTTTTACAATTTTTACAATACAAGAGCAACATAGGAATTGGCTCTTACATAAACCGAACAGCCTAATTTCTTTCTTTTTCTGAATTAAAATCTGAAAATATTTAATCGATAGGATAAGCTAGGGAGGTTATATTAGAATGCATAACTACGTATCATGTCATATATATGTATCTCACAAGTAAGCCTACAACCCATTTTAAAGGTTAAGATGTCTCAATAAGAAATAAGTAGTCTATTAATTTACTCAAATTAGTAAAAATAAGAAGTCTCAATATATGCTTTAAGAAAAAAGATTAATATAACCTCAAACATTTAGGACAAATGCCAATTATGGCTCAGTACATCCCTGACTCTCAATTCCTAGACTAAGAAGAGATTTCCATGGATGGAGAACAGGGACTGAAATATAGCATGACCCTAAATTAAATATGGATTACTACAGATTTGCTGAAAAACAATTCATAAATACTACGAAGAGGATCCACATTATTCTGTGAAAATAGCTGGCAAACAGGAAAATTCAACACAACAGGTAACTTGCATAGGTGAATATATTAATTATTTATATGTTATTTTATGAAAAAGCAACATAACAAAAAAAAATGACAAAATAACAAATACTTGTAAAATATAATGAAATAAATCACTGGACTGGTCTGGTAGAAAATTTGAGATAATACATTAATAAATAAGAGAAATTAATGCACCCTTTCTCACCAGAAGTTCAGTATCTATTTAACCTTAGATTCATCATTTGGATATTTATGAATATAAATCAATATGCAAAATTATCTATGCTGAAGAAAAGGGTGTAGCTAATTCCATAACAGACATTCGATTCAATCCGTTACTTGAGATGAAAAGTTTCTCCTCGGCTGGGATTAGAACCTGGTGCTTAGAAATAGGAGGACAGCAAACCAACCGCTCCACCGCCAAAGCCAGCATTTGGATTTCACCATCCCTACTCATTCTCAAATTAGTCCCTATCCGATTGAGTAACTGCAAACGTGAGAAATGTTGACATGACTGGGAAACCACTTGCTGGTAAGTTAGCCATGGTGATGATGACGACGTTGGAAAGCTGAATCGCAATATTTACATCCATAATCCTAGGTTTATGGCAAAAGGATAATGCTACCCGCTTCTTTCAATATGACGGTGAAGCAAGTAATTCTTACAGTGCCCTGTTTTGAATTATCTCATTCATTCTCGTTTCAGCTACTTCCAACAACTGTTGGGGAGAGGATTTCTATTCAGGAACGATTGAACAGGACAGTTTTCAAGATGTGAATTGTTTATAATTCAAACATGGACAACAAGTGGGAAGGAGTACCTCGGCTTCTTTCATGTGCAAAAAAGACTGAAAAGTGATTCCTATGAAGTAAATCATGCTACATTCTAAATAAACTTTATCTATGTTTCAATTTACATTCTCTTTTATCAACAACTTATCAAAGAATATTTTTAAGAGTACATCTTTCAAACGGATTGATATCCTCTGCTCTTCGCATCCAAAACCCCCTCATCTTAAGGGATAAGCCTGTCAAAAACATAACTATGTATGAATAATTATAAATAACCTTCAGAAATAAGTGACAAAGTTATAGCACAAAGAATATTTAAACAACAAAGAATATCAAACATAAAAATCATACATTTTGTGAGCGGAGTTTGAAAAAAATGATTAAGGGAAGCACTTTAACAAGTTTCGATTATATTTGTGCATCTTCAAGTTAAGGTTTAAATCAGTGCAAGACATTCAAATTTGTGAAAAAGTTACAATTCATGACCCATGATAAAAATGAAATTCATACCTAATGGATGTGAAATTGATACCCACTAAAAGCCATTATTCACATCGCCACGTAATAAATAGAAGAAAATGATTGAACATAATGAAATGCAATCGAATAGTATTTATGCTTGCATAACCTTTTATACATTCTGTAAAATTTCTAATCAGGATCAAATACAAATGTCGGGGAGATGCCAGGCCAACGGTTCATTGCATTGAATTTGAAGGAGACGATGTAGAAGATAAAATCATCTTGGCATCATTCATTAGTCTATCCTGTATGTACCTTCAACAATACCATTGCAATTCAAGGGATCTGTTCAAATTATCTCCTTTAGAATTTTATACTAGTACATGATTATGAATACAATTTTACAAGTTTTTACAATACAAGAGCAACATAGGAATTGGCTCTTACATAAACCGAACAGCCTAATTTCTTTCTTTTTCTGAATTAAAATCTGAAAATATTTAATCGATAGGACAAGCTCGGGAGATTATATTAGAATGTATAACTTCGTATCATGTCATATATATGTATCTCACAATTAAGCCTACTACCCATTTTAAAGGTTAAGATTTCTCAATAAGAAATAAGTAGTCTATTAATTTACTCATATTAGTAAAAATAAGAAGTCTCCATATATGCTCTAAGAAATAAGATTAATATAACCTCAAACATTTAGGACAAATGTCAATTATGGCTCAGTACATCCCTGACTCTCAATTCCTAGACTACTACAAGATTTCCAAGGATGGAGAACAGGGACTGAAATATAGCATGACCCTCAATAAAATAGGGATTACCATAGATTTGGTGAAAAACAATTCGTAAATACTACGAAGAGGATCCACATTATTCTGTGAAAATAGCTTGCAAACAGGATAATTCAACACAAATGGTAACTTGCATATATGAATATATTAATTATTTATTTATGTTATTTTTTGAAAAAGCAACATAACAAAAAGGAATGACATAATAATCACACACAATATCAGAAATAAAAAAAAAGTAATGAGGTAATCGTTGTATACAGTATTATATTTAACCCGTTTCATCAATTAAAACTGCGTCTTAATTTCTATAAGAAAAAGATTGTACCAATAATCCCCTGAGAGTATAAAAGTTTATACTTCTTATTATAATGGAATTATGAATTGAATTACTTCGAAATACCGTATACGTTACGAACGGCATGTTTTACTGATAGCGAAAATCATTTTTAAGAGTCATATGAAAGAAAACAAGCATTTTAGAATCAAATATAGATAAAAGACGAAAATACTGAAATAAAATGTGTCTTCTATTCCGCGGCATATATATTAATGAGCAAAGTGTATAATTAAGGGTTGATATTCCATTTCAGAACAATTTAAAGAAATATACAGCCCTTTTTCTTTTAAATGTAAATAGCGGACACAGGATGGGTACATGGACATCTATAATCGTATGGCAAGACTCGAATTAAAAAGCATCGAACGAAAGGAAATATTTCCAAATATTTCCTAGCTGTATCTCTGCTGCTTACTGTATCTAACTTATATCGTTTCACCTTACCCTTCGATAGATTTTGATATTTTACAGTGATCTTTCCCCGTAAATTCGTCCGGATATTTTCGTTACTTCGGGCCAGCGTCATCCTGCACAGTATTATCTTTCCTTTTCGTCGCAAGTCGTGCTGAACTGTTTTCTTGTGGCTCTAAGTATTTGTTTTAGAGTGTCAGTTACCAGCTAGATAAATAAATATTCTTTTTTGGCCCGCCTATTTTTATATAAGCAAAACCGAGATATGCAACCCGGATCTTCAGAGAAATACCTCAAAAAACTTATAAAATTGCCAAATGAAAAAGAAAAGAACTGTTGTGTGAGTAGTGTAAGAGGAAAAAAAGGAATAAAGTAAAGAAAAAGATGCAGAACTCTGTGTGGAAAATGAAAATAAGGACTTCTTGGTGAATGCTTCCATAAGCATAAGTGCGCTAGCTGATGGGACCGTTAGTGTAGAGTTATATAAAATATTTTATATCTCTGGAAAAAATAGTTTGATCACTTTAAAACTTTACCACGGGTGAGAAAACTATATAATATCAAACACCATTACAATTTTATTCCATATTTATAATATTTTATACATCACAAAGTGAAAAAAACGGAGAATTTGGGGGTTTTACGTATACTATAATTACTTTATTATGTTATTATTTTTCTTTATGGAAATTTAAGTAAACCCCCATAATCCATCAATGGTTCTAAACTATAAATAAATCTTTAGCGTTGGGAAAAAATCTAGATGAATTAAATAAAGTTAAGTAGCCGAAATAATTTAGAATCTGAAATCCTGCATATTCCGGAAAATACCCTTGGCAGTCTTCGCACATCCCACCCGAAATGGGCTGGCAGTAAAAGGGTTAATACCTTTTATGTGTACGCCTCCTGTGAAATTCGATCCACACATACGAAAACGCCAAAAAGTTCTTGTATCGAGAACAGTTCTACTTCAATTTCACAATTAATTAGGTGATAAATGAAACTCGTACGATTGTCAATGGCATGTGAAGTCAAGCTATAAGTTTTAGAACTATATCGAGTTCTCTTATTGACGTAAATGCCTATGGGTCTGGTAGGCAATATTTGAACGGCTGATTTCTTCGCGTAACCAATGCGGAATTGAAAGGGTGGTTAGGAGTAGAAAGATAGTTTTCTTGATCCTGGTTTAGAGTGTCAGTGGTCCGAATTTGTAAGCGATTGAGAATCAACGTGTAAAGTAAAAAAGGGCGTTTCAAATGGGGTAAATGGCCTCTAGTTTACGAATCTTTCCTTCGATGACTAGCGAAGGATTCTAAACACCAGGGTGAATATCATGAATCAAAATTTGCATTCATTCATTTTGAAACGAGCCGTTCGCGCCTCTATTTCCCTGATCTTTCGCGCATTATCAGATCGTCCAATATAACACGATGGACGCATAATGCTTCCTACGTCTACTATAAAGGAGCTCTCTCTGAATTTATCTAGTGATTTCATTCTTTTTTCGACCTTCTTCCTTCTGATAATTCCCAAGAGGTAACAATCCTGGAGGTGGTTCAGGTACATTCTACTCTTAATACTCCCTTGATACCAACCCGCTGAAGTAAAAGTATTCCCATGGATTTTAATAAAAATAAATAATTTACTTATTTTTATATATAAATGAAAATAATTTAAATATAAATATTCCGTTACATATATATTTATTCTCATTCGACTAAATGAAGGTAACAAGCGTGGAAGTAATTCATGAAATTAATTTGTTCCATCAAAAAAGGAAGAAATTGATCATCAGCCACGATACGAGATTTGATTAAGACTCTTTTAGATATTGAAATATACTTAACCGGAAGAGTTTTATAAAAAGATCGTATCTTAAACTTCGCCATATTTTATGAGTTACAAATTCAATACATTTATAAGTTATATAAAATTCTGTTTCACGCTCAATTTTGAATATTCTTGTTTAAGACAAAAAATTACGGTATTTTTTAGATAAAACCATTAACTGATAAGCAAAATGTACTATTTCCATACTGTTTAGTGGTAAATATACCCTTCATTCTGGTTTTCCGCTTAAATAAGTCTTTTTAAGAGAAAATCGATTCAAATTGTCGTCGTCTGATTCATTTCCTTGTCTCCAAGAAACTGACAGAAGAAGGTGAGACCAGAATATTATAGCGTTGATGCTAGGATACAGGAAATTTACAACTTAAGAAAATTTCAAGTGTGTTCTCAATGAAATCTCTATATTATTTTACACAAACATAATCTTCCGCATTGGATTGAATTATACTACATTTTCGAACATAGACGGGCCACTATAATTGAAACGGGATGAGTTCCTCAACAAAAGGAAACCATAATCAACGCGGACGATCTGATTGAGTTCAACATCTTCCTATTTTCAGTTAAAATACAAGCCTTTGAATAAAGAAGCTCTGCGGCATTTATCATTGATGAAACAGATGCATAAGATGCAAATCTCAGACATGTCGTCTCGTCCTTTAACACTAGAACAGCGGAGGGTGTCCTCAGGACACCTCGCCCATGAAAAAAACGCACCATTTTTGTAATTTGCATCATAGAAAAAAATCATTTCGTGACTTTCAATTATTTAATATTCTGCCTATTTCTACCAAGTTTTATAATTATTGGAACATTTTCATAGGAGATCCTACCACATACCCCCTAGAACAGCGGAGGTGTCCTCAGGACACCTACGTAATATTTACTATTATTTCTTATGATAAAACCATTGTTTTATATTAAAAGCTCTTACGAATATACTTTGAGATTATATTGCTTTTTGCTATTATTTTGTCCCCGTTCTCTAAAATTAATTAATTATATTGTTATGTATAAAAATTTGAGGTAGCAATTCTAATGATGATTTGAGTTGGAAACATTTAGCCTTATATTTTCTATTATTTCCATTTATGAGATACGTTTCCCATTTCTATTTTCGCAATTGACTAATTTGTCTTATATCTTTTTGTGACACTCACTAATTGAATATTGCCACGCTTGCTACAAAACCGGTACAAAAGTGACGGTGAATGATCAGCTTTTTCCCAGAAAGTGTAGATGTCTATTCACACAATTTATTCTTTATAAACCTGATAAATATGTACTTAAGTTTCGGTTAGTAGTGGATTTTAATTCCAAATATGCATAGAATAGATTTCCATAATTTATCGAGTTGGAGGATAGGCCATCTTCCTGAACCTTGATGGGACCTTTCCTATATAAAGGGAATTAACCTAATGACCGATAATTATTTATAATTAGAGAAGCTATTTAAAAGGCTGAAGAAAGCAGGTATTTTTTATCTGGAACATAGAACAAATTGTGATGAGAGTCGCTGGAGTTGAAAACCAGCAAAAATCTGCAGTGAATTCCGATGTTGTCGAAAAATGAAGAATAATCCTTGTTTATAAAATTAAACCGAATAAACATGTTCTTCTCGCGATTTAGATGCTTTCTAATGTCGTATTTGACAGTATTATTAAAAGAAAATCAGACGCGGTGACGTACCATAATTGTACAAAAAGCGGCGTAGTGGACCAATTGGCGCGTAGGCACACGGTGAGACAGACTCACGACGTTGCCTAATGCATTCTTTTTACAATGAAATTTATCTATCAGAAGTCAATGTATAGGTTATTTGCAAGCAGAAAAGAGGTCGCCAAATAACCAGATATAGATTCTTGCAACGAATCGCAGATAAACAAGGTAAAACCTAAGCTGTCTAAAGAGATCTCAAAAAGGACCTAAGTAAACACTAGATGCACGAGACATCATCCCATGAAGCCACCGATATCTGTTCAAAAGTAAATACAAGTGAAATATAGCATCAGATAAGTGTAAGAAGTGCAAGGAATAGGTTAATAGAAACATCAAGTACATTTAGTAAAAGTAACATCAAGAAGATTTATGTATTAGCTTCGTGGAAGGATTCTGTAGAGTAATTATTTCGTGACAGTATCATTGTGCTAAAAAAGAAAAATTAATATAATTGCGTATGCAAATAACATTTAAGGCCCAGTTTCTGTCTTAAACCTTATTTCTAGTCTTTTTGTTGTGAAATAAAATCAAAGGAAGGTACGTGAAGCGGTAAATTTTTATTACGCGAGTTTATTTTTTCTTGTACCCCATGTAAATTGTTGATAAAATCGGGTAATTTTCAAAAGCTATTCAAGCAAATAATTATTTTATCTCAAAAAGGCTTTATATTAATTTATTCATATAATTATTTCTGGCTTTACTGTTCTGTATATTTTTATATCGGAATATGAGTCTCATGAAATTGATTGAACTCAACTACAATTTCTATATTAAATACGTAGCAACTATTTACCTCATGATCTGCCGATAAATAAGTACCCATACTTAGTTATTAATTTTATGCTTATAAGGAAAGACTAGAAATTTAAATACGACTGCCTCATTCAATTTAAAAGAAGCGCAAGTGTAGGTGTCCTGAGGACACCTTCCGCTGTTCTAGGGGGGTTTCCCGCTGTTCTAGTGTTAAGGGCTATCAACAGACCAATGACCGGGAGGAGTTAAACCAAAAAGTAATCTTCACAGTATACATATTAAAGATTTTATCATGTGAAGAGGTACTGAAACGGTTTCTTTAATTGATTGATATATGTTTTTGAATGAAATCTAAAAGAATAACATTTCGAAATATATAGTTAATACTAATAAACGTAAGCACACGAAGAAATGATACGGAAACTGAACATCAACACAACACGCAAACAGAATTAGTCTTATTTATCAGCAAATCAAACTTTTAACATTGGGAGGATAATTATAGTTCGCAACTGAAATAATTGTCATTATCCTAGTTCATGGACGTATTTCTGATAAAATCCAGATACGAATTAAAGTTTTCAAATTCATTAATGAACGTCAACTTAGACCTAATGAAACCAATTGAAGCATCACATTTTAGTTAAAATGGAGTAAGATTCAGTAAGATGGAAGATTCTTCATGATTATGTACATGTAAGCGTGTGTACATTATACATTAAAGAAAGAGAAAAATATTTTAAAATATAATTAAAGAGAAATGCGTATATTATGAATGAATATTATGAATATTATAATAAAGCCTCAGGACGACGTATTAACGTAACCCATTTAATAAATGACGAGAAACATTGGAGCCATAGCGTCCGATCAAAGTAAATCGTATTTGAGGTCAACGTTTTGAATTCATCGAAAATAAATGACACTTGTGGGTTTTGGAAATAAATTTCGTTTCATAGAAAGGAAAGATAATTCGAGAAAGGTAAAATGAAGGTGTTATGACAATCAGAGAGTCCACTTTGGGGGAAGTGGTTAATATAATTGAAGGGAAATGGGTGCGATAAGAAGCCAATGAAGGGCACAAATCCCTTTGGGAGGGAACTTACATAATGACCTTAAATCTATGTACACATAATTTCGGAAGATTAAGCGTTTCAAGCATAACGAAGAATGGGAATAGTACGTAAGAGAGTTTCGGAACATCGAAGAGCCAAGTCTCATCCCACGCTAAGGCCACTCCCACCGAATAAAGTGGGTAAAAAACGAGCGATTCACGGATATCCTCTCCCGTAGCACGCGTGTGGTTTCTTCAGAGATGTTCTTTACTTCTGCTCGAACCAAAAAATTTCGTTTTGTGATTCTACAAATCGTCACAATCATTTGAAAACACTGAGAATTTGTATTTTTGGTCCTATCAAATTTCGTGTTACCATAATTGAGGAAGAAGAAAGTGTTACAGAAAATAGTTTATGACATTAAGTATTTACAATCTACATATTATCACCAGATTACTTCCGTTTACCTAAATCCTCTTTGGTTCTCTATAATTATCCTCATTAGATTCTGCACGAAGCGTACTGAGAGTGTCCCCCTGCCATACGCCATAAGGCGGTTTGCGGGGTATTTATGTAAATGTTATCCAAGCAACCACCGTGGGTAACGCGGACCGCGGCTTTTCCGCTCGGCAATGCTTCTCCGTTGCTAAGGCAACTTATCATCGGTTGTCGGGGAGTCAAACTCACTTGCATGATTATGGAGACGCGTTGAATCGTATCTCTATGCTCCGTTTCACGTTACGAAGAGACAACGTATTTCTTGTGGCCCTGTACATTTTTAATGGGACATTCCAGCACGGTGTTGCCGATTTTGTTGAAAAAAATGAAATTGAAAGAATTTGGTTTATCAATAATTAGGAAAAAGATTTGCGAACCACCTAGTGCAAATTATTCATCTTTAAAAATTATAATGATCGAAGGAAAAATAAAAAAGTCATACTTCGAGAAATCCTAAGAATCCGTTACGATTTTCTTCGAACCTAGGACTTTATGTCTATCGTTCAAGATATCACATTTTTGGGATCAATATTTGCCTCGTTTTATTCACTTTTCGCTTATGTTGTCAAATTTTATATTCAAAGTTTTTCGAAGTAATTACGAGAAGAAATCTACGGAAATACCGTGACTTTTTGGCAAAATGAGTTGAAAAGTGTAGTCGCCTGCTACTTTTCGTTGTATTTACTTAAGGAAAAACTTCTAGTGAGAAAGTTTCTCAGAAAACCCTGAATTAATTTATCCTTCAAATTCCAATATTTTAAGTTCAACGGAATTGTCGATAACGAATTTTTATTGTCATATAATGTCATATAATGTCATCACTAATAAACATTTGCTAATAAAATGATTGCAACATTATATTGAAAACATATATATCTTACATTATGATAAGGTATTCTCTTTAATTACGAATATTTAATGGATTCTTACCAGATTCTTGCTCATACTTCTCTCCAGTCTCAAGGGAGACGGAGCAAAGTCAAATGACTCTAACAGTCGATGCACAATTTATTTGAGATTGACTACGCAAAGTAATAATAGAGATTGAACTTCATTGAGTTATAGAGAAATATTTCTGTCCGCGTTCCCCGTCTCCGACTCATCGAAATACTGCGAAAATATATTGTTCAGCAATTCAGCCAATAGATATTCATTGTGAATCCAGATGTTGAAGTATGTATCACGAATCTTATCACGGAGAGCGAAAACCGCTGATTCGGTTTCAATATCACATCCGATCGAATTTCACGGCGGCCTTCCCATAATCGAGAAAGAGAGGCTATGAAACTAATATTTCCCTTTCGAACACCTGCGTTTCTATCTACAAGATTATTTCTAAGAAAAGAATAAGCAGCAATTCTTTTCTATAGTCCGTAGGGGGGGCAAGGAGAAGCCTAGGAAGGTACAGTTTATCAGCGGGTAGTGAGTGGGAAGAGATTCTCCCTACGCTTAGGGAGAATCCTACTAAGAAAGAATGGTTCTACACATTGGACAATTTTCATTGTTATAACGAAAGAAATAAATTTTTTGCGGAATGAAAAAAATAATGGTCGCCTTACCGGGCGTGAACATTACTAAAACTGCAATTTCTCTCATCCTTTCTAACGTAAAATGCTAGTTTTTCCTTAGATTACTCTTTAAATCTTATGAATAAATAAAAGTCAAATTATATTAATATTTGAGAATTCATATTTTAGAAAAAAATAATAAAGTGGAACGCAACCTCCGAAAAATTGGATCGTGCAGTCAAATTTATACTTCGCCTAAAAATTTTTTGTTTCTTACGTTACGAAAAACTTGTCTCGAAAGAAATTCAGATAAATGTTGTTATTTTCATTTACAGGTTATTCTGAGTCGATATCTTGAATAGAACTTAAGTTTTTGAATTTTATACCCGAGAGCGGGTCCGAATAAATCCAAATTACGCTTACGGGTCTATGAGTCTCGACCTAATAGTAACAATGATTAGCAATCGGAGCGCTAAGTCAATTACTCCCTCGGGTATAAAATTCAAAATCTAAAGTTCTATTAATGATATCGACTCCGAATAACCAGCAAATGAAAATAACATCACTTATCTCAATTTCCGTCGCGGCAAGTTTTTCGTAACGTAAGAAACAAAAAAATTTAGGCGATGTATAAATTTGACTGCACGATCCAATTTTTCGGAGGTTGCGTTCCACTTTTATTATCTTTTACTAAAATATGGTCACTCAAAAATCGTGTTTAAATATTAAATTTCTTTGCCAGAAGATGAAAGATCATTCGTTTGAAACCGGTAGTTTCGTTCTTTAATTTGTTAAAATAAAGTTTGCGGTAAAAGTACAAATTCTTTGAAGCTCCTTTCCATTGTGGATTACCACAATACATCGCCTGAATCTGTGAAATTAATGGAATGAGCGTATTTTAGAAAATACACGGTAATAATGCAAATAAATCCGTAAGGTGACGACAGCATTATTTCCTTATCGAATAATTCCTCAGATGCGGCCCCTACCCGTCGGCCTTTTCCTTATTGGAAACCGACCGTTTGTACGGATCGACTGAAAGGGTGAAAGTATCTTACCATCTTGAGCCGTGCGAGCCGAAGAGATGAGAGTCGCCACCAGCAAAAAGCACGGCCGTCCTCCGTCCGTTGGATGGCGACATCCTTCTATCAATTAACTTTGGATTGCCTCGCCACCCTTCAACGTCACCGGGCGACGCACAGTGTTAGGGAAATCACTCACACCTGTTCTTGGTTACGTTTTCAGTAGTGGCTCAAACATTTGCACACGGAAATTAATTCATAATATTCCTCTAATATCAATTGTAGCGGCTAATTATACACGGATATATAGAGCGAGATGAACACTCAGAAAAACTTTCAATAATGGGAATTCTCGTAAATACGACTGTCTGTTCTGCACTCGCGCAATTCACTGGGGGCGCATTTCGAATCGGGCTCCCCCACTGTTTCGCGTCAGGCGCTGTCAAGATGTTGACTGCGTACCGTAACGCTCCTTAATGCCCTTATTTACCAGCGCCTCCAAGCGGCAAAGGAAGGAAGGTGGAGAGGAGGGAGTACTAGGAAAACACTATTTTAATTGAGAGCTAAAGATTTAAGAAAATAATTCGCGATTAAGTTTCTTTCCGGAACCTTGTTTTGATCAATTATACCTTAGAATGTAATTTCGAGGATATCGAACCGTAAAAATATTTGATATATTTCGATTGAAATTATTAACGCTCTCTCAGATTCGAAAATATTTCTGTTACGATAAATTTGTTTTAATAACCGCCTCGATTAATGCACTCGAACGAATACTTTCTTGACGAGTTAATGTAAAATTATATGCTTTGCAGTGATCATCTTCACCACATAATCGAGTGTGATCATGCAAAAAATTTTTAAAAGATTTCTAAAAATGTTGGCTTCAGGGTTAATCCAAATACTCTAGGAATCGGATTTGAAAAAAACTCTTTGGAATCCACCCCATTACAAATCCGTATCACCCTTGCGATGCCGCCGTGAACCCATTTTTAGATATCGAAATATAGTGGTCTTTCATCAATGCCCTATCTAATGAGTTCACGCCTTCAACCCGGGACACCGCCCACAACCCGCCATTCCAGTTGCCTCACCGATAGGCAATCAAATTTATTTCATCCCAAGTTAGGCTGTGATTGGAACAGCAATGAAGTTAATATTTCATTATTTAGTTCGAATTAATAGTAATTGATATTCTCACTTTTTCTGTTCGTGTCCGTTGAGGTTACTCTCACTTTTGCTTAAGTCATCCTCGTTTTGAGTATGAGATGGACGACAAGGTTAACTAATTTAAGGTCATGCATATTTGTATTTTTCCTTTCAGTTTCGCATTCGAAGTGCATTAATGCTAAACAACGAACATTTGGTTTATACTATACTTTCGACATTTCATCTTCATGCTTTTCTTCCGTTGAAAATTTATCGTACATGAGTAAGTAATTTTTCATTCAATCGAATCCAATTTAAATTTCTTTCCTACGGCTGTGATTGACACGGACATGTCTGTAATATGGTTAAGATTCGGACTCTTGAGTTCACCACAAAAATTAAATACGTGTCAAATATTTCTTGTCCGTAAATTTATTTCTCTGTTCAGTATACATCCGAAAATCGGGTGTGACCTCATTAACTTTCGTGGAATGGGAATTCTCTTTGTGCAGAGGCGTAACTCCAGAGATTAGCAATTGCAAATATAAGCATACATTGGCTTGATCGTTTTGAACTCTCGAATGATTTTTTCCTATACTCATTTCTTCTACCCTCGAGACATTCCCGGCCGAGGGATACGATTATCTCTTTGGAGAGGGTATCATGAGAGAGCGATAAGTAATCAGATACCTGAGACGGGTCGCATGGATTCAGATAGAAGTCGTTTTGCCATTTTTAACCTATCCCTTTTAAAAGAGGAAAATATAATGGAACCACTGTCAACCATTAATTCACTCATCGCCCTATTTCCGGGCGCGGAATCATGAGTCATTAAAATAAATTATATCTCTCCTTCAAAACACTTCGAACAACTTCGTCCAGCTGACAGCGAGAGTTAAAATGCTACTTCTCTGCCATGGATCGCACTCGAGGCATCGGAAGGCATTGCCTCGTCACAATACGCCCTAGTCAAATCGTTTGACTTACAATTAGAATGAGGTATGAAGGGAAAATTTTCGTCCAGCTGTGTGTAGCAAGAGTTTTCGACCTATTTATTGTGTAGTGCAATGCAACGCGTGTTAATGTAAAACGTAAGTACAGTAGTCTTGTATTATTCCACGTTTGAGTGATTGCGTAGGAAACTGATGCTGTAACTTTTTTCCTTCGATTCACTGAGATATAAAAATATTTTAATAACTCGAAAATTTGTGCACAGTGTATAATTGACGCTAAATACGAGACAAATAAATTATAATCAAAGAGAAAAAAATTTCCGTTGCCGGGTCGCGAACCAGCGTCCACCGCGCAAAAATGACGGTTAGAAAAAGCTTTGTTGATGCCTTAACCAACTCCACCACCAAACTAGTTGATAACGAAAGTGCTCGGAAGAGGTCTTATCTGAGATAAGCGGGTTTAGGTTGTCCCGGAGCGAAATTTGAAAAAAATTGCAATCTTTGAACGTTAATATCTCCTAAACTTACGGCGAGAAACATCTATAAAAAAGACGCGTCTTCTTAATTTTGATCCTCTATCGATCTATGTTAAGTCTCATTCAAAAGTCAGGAGACACCTATGTTTACACTCCTTGTGAGATATAGAAATATTTTTTCATCGGACGACTCCAATTATGTTTGAGAAGGCTATTTTCCTGTTAAACTAGGGACATGATAGTTTTTGAAGAAAAGAATACTTGTAATAGAATTTTCCTCTAGTGAATTCTTCTAATCTTGAGGTCACTAAAGCGGTTCTTTGCTGTGGTTGTCTTTAACTCGATCGTAACTCGGGTCAATTTTTGGTTCACGAGATGGATAGCTTGAGTATGCGTTTCATGCTGAAGGCTTCCAAATTCATATTTATATGAGTAATTTTGAATTCTCTTTAAGAAAATTCCGGTGCGTCTAAAGCTGTCCAACTTGGAAGGGAGGAAACTTGGCCAACTGGGAAGGTTTCAAAAACGCTCTCGTTGGCGCTACCTGCTTCTATCATTACAATGTAAACAACCATTAAGCAATATAGGCGTATTTAAAACGATGAGAGTATATTCGAAGGCATATAGACGTATTCAGCACTATTGAAAACATTCCATTCGAAGGTAAACAAACAGTAAGCTATATAAGCGCATTCGAAACGATACGAATTCTTCGCCGGCATAAAAACGTACTCGGCTTTATTCAAACCACTTCATCCAAATGTAAACAAAGAGCAAGCGATATTAGCGTGTTAGATAGAATCGATATGATAGCATTCGAATGAAAGTAAACTTATTCATCAATATTGAAACTTTTTCAATTCAACGTTAACAAACAGTAAGCTATATAAGCGTGTTCCAAACTTTTAAGCGAATTCGAAACAATATGAGTGTGTTCAAAGGCGAATCTACTCATTCGGCAAGATATAAACTGTATTATCCGAATGTAAACAAAGAAAGTGAAATGCTTATGTATAAATAAGGAGAAGCTACCCATATATGTATGTGTGTAAAAAAGACTGACTGATTAATTCAGGTATGAAATAATTTTTCCTGTTACTTTATTGAATCCTAATATGTTGACATTCATGTTAAAAAGATAACTTTTTTATGATGCCAAATTTTAAAACTTCCTCATCATCGTGTCACATTGTCTACACAAATATAAATAGATTCTAGATAAATGAATTTCAAACCCATTCATAATCCTTAAACAAGCAATACACAAATTAAATGTAAACTGAAAATAAAAATGAAACTAGCATGCAATAATTGTTTAAAAATTTCTGAGTTATAACAATTGATTGAGAAACAGGGAGAGAGAGACCAAATTAATGATGAGAAAGATAGAAAAGTTAGGATAGGAAGTTTTAAAATTTGGCATCATAAAAAAGTTATCTTTTTCAACATGAATGTCATCATATTAGGATTCAATAAAGTAACAGGAAAAATTATTTCATACCTGAATTAATCAGTCAGTCTTTTTTACACACATACATATATGTGTAGCTTCTCCTTATTTATACATAAGCATTTCAATTTCTTTGTTTACATTCGGATAATACAGTTTATATCGTGCCGAATGAGTAGATTCGCCTTTGAACACACTCATATTGTTTCGAATTCGCTTAAAAGTTTGGAACACGCTTATATAGCTTACTGTTTATAAATATAAAACCATTTATCTTCCTCTCCCCTCTCAATCCCTCACAATTAATTTTCCTGAACTCTTTCCTAATTTTTCTATCTTTCTCATCATTAATTTGGTCTCTCTCTCCCTGTTTCTCAATCAATTGTTATAACTCAGAAATTTTTAAACAATTATTGCATGTTAGTTTCATTTTTATTTTCAGTTTACATTTAATTTGTGTATTGCTTGTTTAAGGATTATGAATGGGTTTGAAATTCATTTATCTAGAATCTATTTATATTTGTGTAGACAATGTTTCCCTTGCAAAACACCTTAGCTTATCATTTATTTATATCATTAGAATTTGAGGCAGTCTCAGTAATTTCTCACTGAGTTTTAAACAATATATTGTCAAAAAAAACTATCCCATTTGTATACCATCATGCAGTGTTTCAGGTGATCTGCCTATGTAATATTTCTTTCTGCTAATTTACATTCCTTCACATTCTTGTATTTCTAAAACTGATACAATAATCATCATTTTGTAAGCTATAATAGCTTTTGTCTCCCATGGGTGGAGCAGCATGTATTCCGTTATATCATCCTTCATGTTAAGATGTATTTGATTAGAATGATAGATTAGATATGACATAGAAAAATCAGACTTACATCAAAGTGTTACAAAGGACTAACTCGTTGAATATAACTTTGTATTTTGGAATCATGTAATGTTTTATGTTCTTTTTCCAGCCTTAGATTATGAAACTCACTTTAAGATTGATATTCACTAATTTCTTGAGACAAAATGTTAAATCTTCCAGAATTTATCCACATAAAAATGGTTTATTCATTTTCTTGAAAAATACTAATCTTGAAGAACTATTATTTCATCCTTCCTTTAAATACAATGAAGAAAACATTTACTCTCAACCTTTAATTACTCCTTACTGCATAGATACTCCTTAAATAATTGGCTCGAATGAAGTTTAATTAATATCTTATATTTTCATCTTCAAATACGTTAATTTTCACCTGAATTTTTACTTATCCGTGGAAAGTATGAAATCATCATATATTTCTCAGAACAAACATGCTTTATGTTTCATGTTCTAAAGCTGTATGACTTATTCTGGTATCTTTTCCAATTCATAGTCAATATAAAACCTTTGATCCTGATCCTGTGAAGCAGTTATATGTAATAGGTAATTCCGTACTAGGAATATAATTCACATTAATGCAATAAAGTTAACATCAGGAATGTTTTAATAGTAGAAAGAAAGAAGATGAATACTTACAGTGAACTAGATGTTAGGATGAATTCCATTAATATAAGGTAAATGAGAAGTTGCATTAAAAGTAGTACATACCTTAAGCATTATATCAAAGTATCTATCTATAGATATCTATATGTATAGAATCTAGTCAAGTAAACATGAAGAATGTTTGAAAAAAAAAAACAAATTATTAAATTCAATTAAAGGTAGTTAAGATGTGATAAATACCATCATAGCTTAGGTCTTTCAGAATTTGTTGACCCTGGTAATATATCATGAACCATTAACATCATCATCCAATGGAAAAAAATATCCACATTCCAAAAACTTTAAGTAATAGGTGTTTCATTTAAAAAAAAAACCTTAGTGACTTTTGATTAGATTAGAAGTAGGATACCTAGTATATCAGTATATGGTGAGATGAATTTAAGTTCATTATGAAAAGAACTAAATTAGATGTTTGACAAGGAAATAACTTATAAAAAATAAATATTAACTAGAGAATTTTACATTAATTTTGGAAAATAACATTCTAAGTCTTATAAATTATTTTCGAGTCTTATGGGTAATAAGATCTCTTTTTGTTTCAACTATTCAAAAAATTATGCTTTAATGAAAATCTTAAGAATAACATAGATGAAGAATAGACGTTGTGACATCAATTCTCTTCATGCCATGAATATTATAATAACTTGGTGCATTGTACCTTTTTCTATATCTCCCTATAAAGTCATGTTTTGTAGCAAACTTTTCCTTGCGCTTATTGGAGAATTGGACTTCTGGATGCAAGATATAAGTGAGTAGGTATTGTAATGGTAAAAGGTTTAATTTGCTGCATTAAATTTTTGTGGAATGATTGGGATATGATTGTGAGCCAACATATCGAGTAAGCTTATTTTGAATCATCAAATTTAAATTATTCATAGAGGATCAATCCTAAATACTCACGGAAGAATACTTGCTCCAACATGCATTCTCCAACTTTGTATTCATCAGTCACACCGAGATGTTTAAATTGAAACTCTTGAGTTTGAATGTCCGTTTCAATGGATGACAATTAGAATGATTTCTTTTTAACTGTCTCCAGCTCACTACAGTAAGTATTTGCTGTGCAAAATATTATATATGTTATTGAAATCCCATACTTTGATATAATGCTTAAGGTATGTACTTAAGGTAATTCAGATTAGGCAACAGTTACAAGAGGCAATGATCCTTTTTTATGCATAGGAGTAATATGAGCAAGTTGTACGCGAGTAGGAAAGTGACTTTCATCTAAGGGCAAATTAAAAATGTTACATATAGGAGAAGCAATCAGGGAGCAGTCTGGTTTATGATGGTCATAGGTATCTCATCAAAACCTGCCATCCAACTGTTTTGATTGAAAGGGTCTTTTCTTTTTGATCTTGTAGAGGAATATTAATAATAATGTTTATTGAAACCAGAAGCTTGATTCAGAAACAAGTGATTTATGCCTAGGAGATGAAATGCAGAACTATTTATTAAAATTATGTGCAATTCTGAAGGCATTGGATGCCATGGAGATCTGAAATTTCATAGTATGAAGAAACTGAGCTTCAGCTTTTTTCTTGGAGAAATTTCCAATGATGTTCCAAACAACTTAAACTCTATTATTACTCTTAATCCAATAAAATTTGGCAGATTTATACATCAACTTTTGCAGAAGAAGTTCCAAATAAGTTTATGTTAATGTACCCAAAGGGTAAGGAGTGAATTCTAAAGTGACTCAAGAAAAATTTTGTGGAATAATTTTCTGTCGAAATCACAAAGTTTTTCATCATTATCTAATTTATTTATTTTGTTTTATGGAAAAGGATACTATTTGTAGTTAAAAATCAGTTATATTTGTGATAATTCACGATTGTCATCTTTGGTGACACGATGATGAGGAAGTTTTAAAATTTGGCATCATAAAAAAGTTATCTTTTTAACATGAATGTCAACATAACATTATTGCATGCTAGTTTCATTTTTATTTTCAGTTTACATTTAATTTGTGTATTGCTTGTTTAAGGATTATGAATGGGTTTGAAATTCATTTATCTAGAATCTATTTATATTTGTGTAGACAATGTGACACGATGATGAGGAAGTTTTAAAATTTGGCATCATAAAAAAGTTATCTTTTTAACATGAATGTCAACATATTAGGATTCAATAAAGTAACAGGAAAAATTATTAAATACCTGAATAAATCAGTCAGTCTTTTTTACACACATACATATATGGGTAGCTTCTCCTTATTTATACATAAGCATTTCACTTTCTTTGTTTACATTTTGACAATATATTGTTTAAAACTCAGTGAGAAATTACTGAGACTGCCTCAAATTCTAATGATATAAATAAATGATAAGCTAAGGTGTTTTGCAAGGGAAACATTGTCTACACAAATATAAATAGATTCTAGATAAATGAATTTCAAACCCATTCATAATCCTTAAACAAGCAATACACAAATTAAATGTAAACTGAAAATAAAAATGAAACTAACATGCAATAATTGTTTAAAAATTTCTGAGTTATAACAATTGATTGAGAAACAGGGAGAGAGAGACCAAATTAATGATGAGAAAGATAGAAAAATTAGGAAAGAGTTCAGGAAAATTAATTGTGAGGGATTGAGAGGGGAGAGGAAGATAAATGGTTTTATATTTATAAACAGTAAGCTATATAAGCGTGTTCCAAACTTTTAAGCGAATTCGAAACAATATGAGTGTGTTCAAAGGCGAATCTACTCATTCGGCACGATATAAACTGTATTATCCGAATGTAAACAAAGAAATTGAAATGCTTATGTATAAATAAGGAGAAGCTACACATATATGTATGTGTGTAAAAAAGACTGACTGATTAATTCAGGTATGAAATAATTTTTCCTGTTACTTTATTGAATCCTAATATGATGACATTCATGTTGAAAAAGATAACTTTTTTATGATGCCAAATTTTAAAACTTCCTATCCTAACTTTTCTATCTTTCTCATCATTAATTTGGTCTCTCTCTCCCTGTTTCTCAATCAATTGTTATAACTCAGAAATTTTTAAACAATTATTGCATGCTAGTTTCATTTTTATTTTCAGTTTACATTTAATTTGTGTATTGCTTGTTTAAGGATTATGAATGGGTTTGAAATTCATTTATCTAGAATCTATTTATATTTGTGTAGACAATGTGACACGATGATGAGGAAGTTTTAAAATTTGGCATCATAAAAAAGTTATCTTTTTAACATGAATGTCAACATATTAGGATTCAATAAAGTAACAGGAAAAATTATTTCATACCTGAATTAATCAGTCAGTCTTTTTTACACACATACATATATGGGTAGCTTCTCCTTATTTATACATAAGCATTTCACTTTCTTTGTTTACATTCGGATAATACAGTTTATATCTTGCCGAATGAGTAGATTCGCCTTTGAACACACTCATATTGTTTCGAATTCGCTTAAAAGTTTGGAACACGCTTATATAGCTTACTGTTTGTTAACGTTGAATTGAAAAAGTTTCAATATTGATGAATAAGTTTACTTTCATTCGAATGCTATCATATCGATTCTATCTAACACGCTAATATCGCTTGCTCTTTGTTTACATTTGGATGAAGTGGTTTGAATAAAGCCGAGTACGTTTTTATGCCGGCGAAGAATTCGTATCGTTTCGAATGCGCTTATATAGCTTACTGTTTGTTTACCTTCGAATGGAATGTTTTCAATAGTGCTGAATACGTCTATATGCCTTCGAATATACTCTCATCGTTTTAAATACGCCTATATTGCTTAATGGTTGTTTACATTGTAATGATAGAAGCAGGTAGCGCCAACGAGAGCGTTTTTGAAACCTTCCCAGTTGGCCAAGTTTCCTCCCTTCCAAGTTGGACAGCTTTAGACGCACCGGAATTTTCTTAAAGAGAATTCAAAATTACTCATATAAATATGAATTTGGAAGCCTTCAGCATGAAACGCATACTCAAGCTATCCATCTCGTGAACCAAAAATTGACCCGAGTTACGATCGAGTTAAAGACAACCACAGCAAAGAACCGCTTTAGTGACCTCAAGATTAGAAGAATTCACTAGAGGAAAATTCTATTACAAGTATTCTTTTCTTCAAAAACTATCATGTCCCTAGTTTAACAGGAAAATAGCCTTCTCAAACATAATTGGAGTCGTCCGATGAAAAAATATTTCTATATCTCACAAGGAGTGTAAACATAGGTGTCTCCTGACTTTTGAATGAGACTTAACATAGATCGATAGAGGATCAAAATTAAGAAGACGCGTCTTTTTTATAGATGTTTCTCGCCGTAAGTTTAGGAGATATTAACGTTCAAAGATTGCAATTTTTTTCAAATTTCGCTCCGGGACAACCTAAACCCGCTTATCTCAGATAAGACCTCTTCCGAGCACTTTCGTTATCAACTAGTTTGGTGGTGGAGTTGGTTAAGGCATCAACAAAGCTTTTTCTAACCGTCATTTTTGCGCGGTGGACGCTGGTTCGCGACCCGGCAACGGAAATTTTTTTCTCTTTGATTATAATTTATTTGTCTCGTATTTAGCGTCAATTATACACTGTGCACAAATTTTCGAGTTATTAAAATATTTTTATATCTCAGTGAATCGAAGGAAAAAAGTTACAGCATCAGTTTCCTACGCAATCACTCAAACGTGGAATAATACAAGACTACTGTACTTACGTTTTACATTAACACGCGTTGCATTGCACTACACAATAAATAGGTCGAAAACTCTTGCTACACACAGCTGGACGAAAATTTTCCCTTCATACCTCATTCTAATTGTAAGTCAAACGATTTGACTAGGGCGTATTGTGACGAGGCAATGCCTTCCGATGCCTCGAGTGCGATCCATGGCAGAGAAGTAGCATTTTAACTCTCGCTGTCAGCTGGACGAAGTTGTTCGAAGTGTTTTGAAGGAGAGATATAATTTATTTTAATGACTCATGATTCCGCGCCCGGAAATAGGGCGATGAGTGAATTAATGGTTGACAGTGGTTCCATTATATTTTCCTCTTTTAAAAGGGATAGGTTAAAAATGGCAAAACGACTTCTATCTGAATCCATGCGACCCGTCTCAGGTATCTGATTACTTATCGCTCTCTCATGATACCCTCTCCAAAGAGATAATCGTATCCCTCGGCCGGGAATGTCTCGAGGGTAGAAGAAATGAGTATAGGAAAAAATCATTCGAGAGTTCAAAACGATCAAGCCAATGTATGCTTATATTTGCAATTGCTAATCTCTGGAGTTACGCCTCTGCACAAAGAGAATTCCCATTCCACGAAAGTTAATGAGGTCACACCCGATTTTCGGATGTATACTGAACAGAGAAATAAATTTACGGACAAGAAATATTTGACACGTATTTAATTTTTGTGGTGAACTCAAGAGTCCGAATCTTAACCATATTACAGACATGTCCGTGTCAATCACAGCCGTAGGAAAGAAATTTAAATTGGATTCGATTGAATGAAAAATTACTTACTCATGTACGATAAATTTTCAACGGAAGAAAAGCATGAAGATGAAATGTCGAAAGTATAGTATAAACCAAATGTTCGTTGTTTAGCATTAATGCACTTCGAATGCGAAACTGAAAGGAAAAATACAAATATGCATGACCTTAAATTAGTTAACCTTGTCGTCCATCTCATACTCAAAACGAGGATGACTTAAGCAAAAGTGAGAGTAACCTCAACGGACACGAACAGAAAAAGTGAGAATATCAATTACTATTAATTCGAACTAAATAATGAAATATTAACTTCATTGCTGTTCCAATCACAGCCTAACTTGGGATGAAATAAATTTGATTGCCTATCGGTGAGGCAACTGGAATGGCGGGTTGTGGGCGGTGTCCCGGGTTGAAGGCGTGAACTCATTAGATAGGGCATTGATGAAAGACCACTATATTTCGATATCTAAAAATGGGTTCACGGCGGCATCGCAAGGGTGATACGGATTTGTAATGGGGTGGATTCCAAAGAGTTTTTTTCAAATCCGATTCCTAGAGTATTTGGATTAACCCTGAAGCCAACATTTTTAGAAATCTTTTAAAAATTTTTTGCATGATCACACTCGATTATGTGGTGAAGATGATCACTGCAAAGCATATAATTTTACATTAACTCGTCAAGAAAGTATTCGTTCGAGTGCATTAATCGAGGCGGTTATTAAAACAAATTTATCGTAACAGAAATATTTTCGAATCTGAGAGAGCGTTAATAATTTCAATCGAAATATATCAAATATTTTTACGGTTCGATATCCTCGAAATTACATTCTAAGGTATAATTGATCAAAACAAGGTTCCGGAAAGAAACTTAATCGCGAATTATTTTCTTAAATCTTTAGCTCTCAATTAAAATAGTGTTTTCCTAGTACTCCCTCCTCTCCACCTTCCTTCCTTTGCCGCTTGGAGGCGCTGGTAAATAAGGGCATTAAGGAGCGTTACGGTACGCAGTCAACATCTTGACAGCGCCTGACGCGAAACAGTGGGGGAGCCCGATTCGAAATGCGCCCCCAGTGAATTGCGCGAGTGCAGAACAGACAGTCGTATTTACGAGAATTCCCATTATTGAAAGTTTTTCTGAGTGTTCATCTCGCTCTATATATCCGTGTATAATTAGCCGCTACAATTGATATTAGAGGAATATTATGAATTAATTTCCGTGTGCAAATGTTTGAGCCACTACTGAAAACGTAACCAAGAACAGGTGTGAGTGATTTCCCTAACACTGTGCGTCGCCCGGTGACGTTGAAGGGTGGCGAGGCAATCCAAAGTTAATTGATAGAAGGATGTCGCCATCCAACGGACGGAGGACGGCCGTGCTTTTTGCTGGTGGCGACTCTCATCTCTTCGGCTCGCACGGCTCAAGATGGTAAGATACTTTCACCCTTTCAGTCGATCCGTACAAACGGTCGGTTTCCAATAAGGAAAAGGCCGACGGGTAGGGGCCGCATCTGAGGAATTATTCGATAAGGAAATAATGCTGTCGTCACCTTACGGATTTATTTGCATTATTACCGTGTATTTTCTAAAATACGCTCATTCCATTAATTTCACAGATTCAGGCGATGTATTGTGGTAATCCACAATGGAAAGGAGCTTCAAAGAATTTGTACTTTTACCGCAAACTTTATTTTAACAAATTAAAGAACGAAACTACCGGTTTCAAACGAATGATCTTTCATCTTCTGGCAAAGAAATTTAATATTTAAACACGATTTTTGAGTGACCATATTTTAGTAAAAGATAATAAAAGTGGAACGCAACCTCCGAAAAATTGGATCGTGCAGTCAAATTTATACATCGCCTAAATTTTTTTGTTTCTTACGTTACGAAAAACTTGCCGCGACGGAAACTGAGATAAGTGATGTTATTTTCATTTGCTGGTTATTCGGAGTCGATATCATTAATAGAACTTTAGATTTTGAATTTTATACCCGAGGGAGTAATTGACTTAGCGCTCCGATTGCTAATCATTGTTACTATTAGGTCGAGACTCATAGACCCGTAAGCGTAATTTGGATTTATTCGGACCCGCTCTCGGGTATAAAATTCAAAAACTTAAGTTCTATTCAAGATATCGACTCAGAATAACCTGTAAATGAAAATAACAACATTTATCTGAATTTCTTTCGAGACAAGTTTTTCGTAACGTAAGAAACAAAAAATTTTTAGGCGAAGTATAAATTTGACTGCACGATCCAATTTTTCGGAGGTTGCGTTCCACTTTATTATTTTTTTCTAAAATATGAATTCTCAAATATTAATATAATTTGACTTTTATTTATTCATAAGATTTAAAGAGTAATCTAAGGAAAAACTAGCATTTTACGTTAGAAAGGATGAGAGAAATTGCAGTTTTAGTAATGTTCACGCCCGGTAAGGCGACCATTATTTTTTTCATTCCGCAAAAAATTTATTTCTTTCGTTATAACAATGAAAATTGTCCAATGTGTAGAACCATTCTTTCTTAGTAGGATTCTCCCTAAGCGTAGGGAGAATCTCTTCCCACTCACTACCCGCTGATAAACTGTACCTTCCTAGGCTTCTCCTTGCCCCCCCTACGGACTATAGAAAAGAATTGCTGCTTATTCTTTTCTTAGAAATAATCTTGTAGATAGAAACGCAGGTGTTCGAAAGGGAAATATTAGTTTCATAGCCTCTCTTTCTCGATTATGGGAAGGCCGCCGTGAAATTCGATCGGATGTGATATTGAAACCGAATCAGCGGTTTTCGCTCTCCGTGATAAGATTCGTGATACATACTTCAACATCTGGATTCACAATGAATATCTATTGGCTGAATTGCTGAACAATATATTTTCGCAGTATTTCGATGAGTCGGAGACGGGGAACGCGGACAGAAATATTTCTCTATAACTCAATGAAGTTCAATCTCTATTATTACTTTGCGTAGTCAATCTCAAATAAATTGTGCATCGACTGTTAGAGTCATTTGACTTTGCTCCGTCTCCCTTGAGACTGGAGAGAAGTATGAGCAAGAATCTGGTAAGAATCCATTAAATATTCGTAATTAAAGAGAATACCTTATCATAATGTAAGATATATATGTTTTCAATATAATGTTGCAATCATTTTATTAGCAAATGTTTATTAGTGATGACATTATATGACATTATATGACAATAAAAATTCGTTATCGACAATTCCGTTGAACTTAAAATATTGGAATTTGAAGGATAAATTAATTCAGGGTTTTCTGAGAAACTTTCTCACTAGAAGTTTTTCCTTAAGTAAATACAACGAAAAGTAGCAGGCGACTACACTTTTCAACTCATTTTGCCAAAAAGTCACGGTATTTCCGTAGATTTCTTCTCGTAATTACTTCGAAAAACTTTGAATATAAAATTTGACAACATAAGCGAAAAGTGAATAAAACGAGGCAAATATTGATCCCAAAAATGTGATATCTTGAACGATAGACATAAAGTCCTAGGTTCGAAGAAAATCGTAACGGATTCTTAGGATTTCTCGAAGTATGACTTTTTTATTTTTCCTTCGATCATTATAATTTTTAAAGATGAATAATTTGCACTAGGTGGTTCGCAAATCTTTTTCCTAATTATTGATAAACCAAATTCTTTCAATTTCATTTTTTTCAACAAAATCGGCAACACCGTGCTGGAATGTCCCATTAAAAATGTACAGGGCCACAAGAAATACGTTGTCTCTTCGTAACGTGAAACGGAGCATAGAGATACGATTCAACGCGTCTCCATAATCATGCAAGTGAGTTTGACTCCCCGACAACCGATGATAAGTTGCCTTAGCAACGGAGAAGCATTGCCGAGCGGAAAAGCCGCGGTCCGCGTTACCCACGGTGGTTGCTTGGATAACATTTACATAAATACCCCGCAAACCGCCTTATGGCGTATGGCAGGGGGACACTCTCAGTACGCTTCGTGCAGAATCTAATGAGGATAATTATAGAGAACCAAAGAGGATTTAGGTAAACGGAAGTAATCTGGTGATAATATGTAGATTGTAAATACTTAATGTCATAAACTATTTTCTGTAACACTTTCTTCTTCCTCAATTATGGTAACACGAAATTTGATAGGACCAAAAATACAAATTCTCAGTGTTTTCAAATGATTGTGACGATTTGTAGAATCACAAAACGAAATTTTTTGGTTCGAGCAGAAGTAAAGAACATCTCTGAAGAAACCACACGCGTGCTACGGGAGAGGATATCCGTGAATCGCTCGTTTTTTACCCACTTTATTCGGTGGGAGTGGCCTTAGCGTGGGATGAGACTTGGCTCTTCGATGTTCCGAAACTCTCTTACGTACTATTCCCATTCTTCGTTATGCTTGAAACGCTTAATCTTCCGAAATTATGTGTACATAGATTTAAGGTCATTATGTAAGTTCCCTCCCAAAGGGATTTGTGCCCTTCATTGGCTTCTTATCGCACCCATTTCCCTTCAATTATATTAACCACTTCCCCCAAAGTGGACTCTCTGATTGTCATAACACCTTCATTTTACCTTTCTCGAATTATCTTTCCTTTCTATGAAACGAAATTTATTTCCAAAACCCACAAGTGTCATTTATTTTCGATGAATTCAAAACGTTGACCTCAAATACGATTTACTTTGATCGGACGCTATGGCTCCAATGTTTCTCGTCATTTATTAAATGGGTTACGTTAATACGTCGTCCTGAGGCTTTATTATAATATTCATAATATTCATTCATAATATACGCATTTCTCTTTAATTATATTTTAAAATATTTTTCTCTTTCTTTAATGTATAATGTACACACGCTTACATGTACATAATCATGAAGAATCTTCCATCTTACTGAATCTTACTCCATTTTAACTAAAATGTGATGCTTCAATTGGTTTCATTAGGTCTAAGTTGACGTTCATTAATGAATTTGAAAACTTTAATTCGTATCTGGATTTTATCAGAAATACGTCCATGAACTAGGATAATGACAATTATTTCAGTTGCGAACTATAATTATCCTCCCAATGTTAAAAGTTTGATTTGCTGATAAATAAGACTAATTCTGTTTGCGTGTTGTGTTGATGTTCAGTTTCCGTATCATTTCTTCGTGTGCTTACGTTTATTAGTATTAACTATATATTTCGAAATGTTATTCTTTTAGATTTCATTCAAAAACATATATCAATCAATTAAAGAAACCGTTTCAGTACCTCTTCACATGATAAAATCTTTAATATGTATACTGTGAAGATTACTTTTTGGTTTAACTCCTCCCGGTCATTGGTCTGTTGATAGCCCTTAACACTAGAACAGCGGGAAACCCCCCTAGAACAGCGGAAGGTGTCCTCAGGACACCTACACTTGCGCTTCTTTTAAATTGAATGAGGCAGTCGTATTTAAATTTCTAGTCTTTCCTTATAAGCATAAAATTAATAACTAAGTATGGGTACTTATTTATCGGCAGATCATGAGGTAAATAGTTGCTACGTATTTAATATAGAAATTGTAGTTGAGTTCAATCAATTTCATGAGACTCATATTCCGATATAAAAATATACAGAACAGTAAAGCCAGAAATAATTATATGAATAAATTAATATAAAGCCTTTTTGAGATAAAATAATTATTTGCTTGAATAGCTTTTGAAAATTACCCGATTTTATCAACAATTTACATGGGGTACAAGAAAAAATAAACTCGCGTAATAAAAATTTACCGCTTCACGTACCTTCCTTTGATTTTATTTCACAACAAAAAGACTAGAAATAAGGTTTAAGACAGAAACTGGGCCTTAAATGTTATTTGCATACGCAATTATATTAATTTTTCTTTTTTAGCACAATGATACTGTCACGAAATAATTACTCTACAGAATCCTTCCACGAAGCTAATACATAAATCTTCTTGATGTTACTTTTACTAAATGTACTTGATGTTTCTATTAACCTATTCCTTGCACTTCTTACACTTATCTGATGCTATATTTCACTTGTATTTACTTTTGAACAGATATCGGTGGCTTCATGGGATGATGTCTCGTGCATCTAGTGTTTACTTAGGTCCTTTTTGAGATCTCTTTAGACAGCTTAGGTTTTACCTTGTTTATCTGCGATTCGTTGCAAGAATCTATATCTGGTTATTTGGCGACCTCTTTTCTGCTTGCAAATAACCTATACATTGACTTCTGATAGATAAATTTCATTGTAAAAAGAATGCATTAGGCAACGTCGTGAGTCTGTCTCACCGTGTGCCTACGCGCCAATTGGTCCACTACGCCGCTTTTTGTACAATTATGGTACGTCACCGCGTCTGATTTTCTTTTAATAATACTGTCAAATACGACATTAGAAAGCATCTAAATCGCGAGAAGAACATGTTTATTCGGTTTAATTTTATAAACAAGGATTATTCTTCATTTTTCGACAACATCGGAATTCACTGCAGATTTTTGCTGGTTTTCAACTCCAGCGACTCTCATCACAATTTGTTCTATGTTCCAGATAAAAAATACCTGCTTTCTTCAGCCTTTTAAATAGCTTCTCTAATTATAAATAATTATCGGTCATTAGGTTAATTCCCTTTATATAGGAAAGGTCCCATCAAGGTTCAGGAAGATGGCCTATCCTCCAACTCGATAAATTATGGAAATCTATTCTATGCATATTTGGAATTAAAATCCACTACTAACCGAAACTTAAGTACATATTTATCAGGTTTATAAAGAATAAATTGTGTGAATAGACATCTACACTTTCTGGGAAAAAGCTGATCATTCACCGTCACTTTTGTACCGGTTTTGTAGCAAGCGTGGCAATATTCAATTAGTGAGTGTCACAAAAAGATATAAGACAAATTAGTCAATTGCGAAAATAGAAATGGGAAACGTATCTCATAAATGGAAATAATAGAAAATATAAGGCTAAATGTTTCCAACTCAAATCATCATTAGAATTGCTACCTCAAATTTTTATACATAACAATATAATTAATTAATTTTAGAGAACGGGGACAAAATAATAGCAAAAAGCAATATAATCTCAAAGTATATTCGTAAGAGCTTTTAATATAAAACAATGGTTTTATCATAAGAAATAATAGTAAATATTACGTAGGTGTCCTGAGGACACCTCCGCTGTTCTAGGGGGTATGTGGTAGGATCTCCTATGAAAATGTTCCAATAATTATAAAACTTGGTAGAAATAGGCAGAATATTAAATAATTGAAAGTCACGAAATGATTTTTTTCTATGATGCAAATTACAAAAATGGTGCGTTTTTTTCATGGGCGAGGTGTCCTGAGGACACCCTCCGCTGTTCTAGTGTTAAAGGACGAGACGACATGTCTGAGATTTGCATCTTATGCATCTGTTTCATCAATGATAAATGCCGCAGAGCTTCTTTATTCAAAGGCTTGTATTTTAACTGAAAATAGGAAGATGTTGAACTCAATCAGATCGTCCGCGTTGATTATGGTTTCCTTTTGTTGAGGAACTCATCCCGTTTCAATTATAGTGGCCCGTCTATGTTCGAAAATGTAGTATAATTCAATCCAATGCGGAAGATTATGTTTGTGTAAAATAATATAGAGATTTCATTGAGAACACACTTGAAATTTTCTTAAGTTGTAAATTTCCTGTATCCTAGCATCAACGCTATAATATTCTGGTCTCACCTTCTTCTGTCAGTTTCTTGGAGACAAGGAAATGAATCAGACGACGACAATTTGAATCGATTTTCTCTTAAAAAGACTTATTTAAGCGGAAAACCAGAATGAAGGGTATATTTACCACTAAACAGTATGGAAATAGTACATTTTGCTTATCAGTTAATGGTTTTATCTAAAAAATACCGTAATTTTTTGTCTTAAACAAGAATATTCAAAATTGAGCGTGAAACAGAATTTTATATAACTTATAAATGTATTGAATTTGTAACTCATAAAATATGGCGAAGTTTAAGATACGATCTTTTTATAAAACTCTTCCGGTTAAGTATATTTCAATATCTAAAAGAGTCTTAATCAAATCTCGTATCGTGGCTGATGATCAATTTCTTCCTTTTTTGATGGAACAAATTAATTTCATGAATTACTTCCACGCTTGTTACCTTCATTTAGTCGAATGAGAATAAATATATATGTAACGGAATATTTATATTTAAATTATTTTCATTTATATATAAAAATAAGTAAATTATTTATTTTTATTAAAATCCATGGGAATACTTTTACTTCAGCGGGTTGGTATCAAGGGAGTATTAAGAGTAGAATGTACCTGAACCACCTCCAGGATTGTTACCTCTTGGGAATTATCAGAAGGAAGAAGGTCGAAAAAAGAATGAAATCACTAGATAAATTCAGAGAGAGCTCCTTTATAGTAGACGTAGGAAGCATTATGCGTCCATCGTGTTATATTGGACGATCTGATAATGCGCGAAAGATCAGGGAAATAGAGGCGCGAACGGCTCGTTTCAAAATGAATGAATGCAAATTTTGATTCATGATATTCACCCTGGTGTTTAGAATCCTTCGCTAGTCATCGAAGGAAAGATTCGTAAACTAGAGGCCATTTACCCCATTTGAAACGCCCTTTTTTACTTTACACGTTGATTCTCAATCGCTTACAAATTCGGACCACTGACACTCTAAACCAGGATCAAGAAAACTATCTTTCTACTCCTAACCACCCTTTCAATTCCGCATTGGTTACGCGAAGAAATCAGCCGTTCAAATATTGCCTACCAGACCCATAGGCATTTACGTCAATAAGAGAACTCGATATAGTTCTAAAACTTATAGCTTGACTTCACATGCCATTGACAATCGTACGAGTTTCATTTATCACCTAATTAATTGTGAAATTGAAGTAGAACTGTTCTCGATACAAGAACTTTTTGGCGTTTTCGTATGTGTGGATCGAATTTCACAGGAGGCGTACACATAAAAGGTATTAACCCTTTTACTGCCAGCCCATTTCGGGTGGGATGTGCGAAGACTGCCAAGGGTATTTTCCGGAATATGCAGGATTTCAGATTCTAAATTATTTCGGCTACTTAACTTTATTTAATTCATCTAGATTTTTTCCCAACGCTAAAGATTTATTTATAGTTTAGAACCATTGATGGATTATGGGGATTTACTTAAATTTCCATAAAGAAAAATAATAACATAATAAAGTAATTATAGTATACGTAAAACCCCCAAATTCTCCGTTTTTTTCACTTTGTGATGTATAAAATATTATAAATATGGAATAAAATTGTAATGGTGTTTGATATTATATAGTTTTCTCACCCGTGGTAAAGTTTTAAAGTGATCAAACTATTTTTTCCAGAGATATAAAATATTTTATATAACTCTACACTAACGGTCCCATCAGCTAGCGCACTTATGCTTATGGAAGCATTCACCAAGAAGTCCTTATTTTCATTTTCCACACAGAGTTCTGCATCTTTTTCTTTACTTTATTCCTTTTTTTCCTCTTACACTACTCACACAACAGTTCTTTTCTTTTTCATTTGGCAATTTTATAAGTTTTTTGAGGTATTTCTCTGAAGATCCGGGTTGCATATCTCGGTTTTGCTTATATAAAAATAGGCGGGCCAAAAAAGAATATTTATTTATCTAGCTGGTAACTGACACTCTAAAACAAATACTTAGAGCCACAAGAAAACAGTTCAGCACGACTTGCGACGAAAAGGAAAGATAATACTGTGCAGGATGACGCTGGCCCGAAGTAACGAAAATATCCGGACGAATTTACGGGGAAAGATCACTGTAAAATATCAAAATCTATCGAAGGGTAAGGTGAAACGATATAAGTTAGATACAGTAAGCAGCAGAGATACAGCTAGGAAATATTTGGAAATATTTCCTTTCGTTCGATGCTTTTTAATTCGAGTCTTGCCATACGATTATAGATGTCCATGTACCCATCCTGTGTCCGCTATTTACATTTAAAAGAAAAAGGGCTGTATATTTCTTTAAATTGTTCTGAAATGGAATATCAACCCTTAATTATACACTTTGCTCATTAATATATATGCCGCGGAATAGAAGACACATTTTATTTCAGTATTTTCGTCTTTTATCTATATTTGATTCTAAAATGCTTGTTTTCTTTCATATGACTCTTAAAAATGATTTTCGCTATCAGTAAAACATGCCGTTCGTAACGTATACGGTATTTCGAAGTAATTCAATTCATAATTCCATTATAATAAGAAGTATAAACTTTTATACTCTCAGGGGATTATTGGTACAATCTTTTTCTTATAGAAATTAAGACGCAGTTTTAATTGATGAAACGGGTTAAATATAATACTGTATACAACGATTACCTCATTACTTTTTTTTTATTTCTGATATTGTGTGTGATTATTATGTCATTCCTTTTTGTTATGTTGCTTTTTCAAAAAATAACATAAATAAATAATTAATATATTCATATATGCAAGTTACCATTTGTGTTGAATTATCCTGTTTGCAAGCTATTTTCACAGAATAATGTGGATCCTCTTCGTAGTATTTACGAATTGTTTTTCACCAAATCTATGGTAATCCCTATTTTATTGAGGGTCATGCTATATTTCAGTCCCTGTTCTCCATCCTTGGAAATCTTGTAGTAGTCTAGGAATTGAGAGTCAGGGATGTACTGAGCCATAATTGACATTTGTCCTAAATGTTTGAGGTTATATTAATCTTATTTCATAGAGCATATATGGAGACTTCTTATTTTTACTAATATGAGTAAATTAATAGACTACTTATTTCTTATTGAGAAATCTTAACCTTTAAAATGGGTAGTAGGCTTAATTGTGAGATACATATATATGACATGATACGAAGTTATACATTCTAATATAATCTCCCGAGCTTGTCCTATCGATTAAATATTTTCAGATTTTAATTCAGAAAAAGAAAGAAATTAGGCTGTTCGGTTTATGTAAGAGCCAATTCCTATGTTGCTCTTGTATTGTAAAAACTTGTAAAATTGTATTCATAATCATGTACTAGTATAAAATTCTAAAGGAGATAATTTGAACAGATCCCTTGAATTGCAATGGTATTGTTGAAGGTACATACAGGATAGACTAATGAATGATGCCAAGATGATTTTATCTTCTACATCGTCTCCTTCAAATTCAATGCAATGAACCGTTGGCCTGGCATCTCCCCGACATTTGTATTTGATCCTGATTAGAAATTTTACAGAATGTATAAAAGGTTATGCAAGCATAAATACTATTCGATTGCATTTCATTATGTTCAATCATTTTCTTCTATTTATTACGTGGCGATGTGAATAATGGCTTTTAGTGGGTATCAATTTCACATCCATTAGGTATGAATTTCATTTTTATCATGGGTCATGAATTGTAACTTTTTCACAAATTTGAATGTCTTGCACTGATTTAAACCTTAACTTGAAGATGCACAAATATAATCGAAACTTGTTAAAGTGCTTCCCTTAATCATTTTTTTCAAACTCCGCTCACAAAATGTATGATTTTTATGTTTGATATTCTTTGTTGTTTAAATATTCTTTGTGCTATAACTTTGTCACTTATTTCTGAAGGTTATTTATAATTATTCATACATAGTTATGTTTTTGACAGGCTTATCCCTTAAGATGAGGGGGTTTTGGATGCGAAGAGCAGAGGATATCAATCCGTTTGAAAGATGTACTCTTAAAAATATTCTTTGATAAGTTGTTGATAAAAGAGAATGTAAATTGAAACATAGATAAAGTTTATTTAGAATGTAGCATGATTTACTTCATAGGAATCACTTTTCAGTCTTTTTTGCACATGAAAGAAGCCGAGGTACTCCTTCCCACTTGTTGTCCATGTTTGAATTATAAACAATTCACATCTTGAAAACTGTCCTGTTCAATCGTTCCTGAATAGAAATCCTCTCCCCAACAGTTGTTGGAAGTAGCTGAAACGAGAATGAATGAGATAATTCAAAACAGGGCACTGTAAGAATTACTTGCTTCACCGTCATATTGAAAGAAGCGGGTAGCATTATCCTTTTGCCATAAACCTAGGATTATGGATGTAAATATTGCGATTCAGCTTTCCAACGTCGTCATCATCACCATGGCTAACTTACCAGCAAGTGGTTTCCCAGTCATGTCAACATTTCTCACGTTTGCAGTTACTCAATCGGATAGGGACTAATTTGAGAATGAGTAGGGATGGTGAAATCCAAATGCTGGCTTTGGCGGTGGAGCGGTTGGTTTGCTGTCCTCCTATTTCTAAGCACCAGGTTCTAATCCCAGCCCCGGAGAAACTTTTCATCTCAAGTAACGGATTGAATCGAATGTCTGTTATGGAATTAGCTACACCCTTTTCTTCAGCATAGATAATTGTGCATATTGATATATATCTGTAAATATCCAAATGATGAATCTAAGTTCAAATAGATACTGAACTTCTGGTGAGAAAGGGTACATTAATTTCTCTTATTAATTAATGTATTATCTCAAATTTTCTATCAGACTAGTCCAGTGATGTATTTTATTATATTTTACTAGTGTTTGTTATTTTGTCATTTTTTTGTTATGTTGCTTTTTCAAAAAATAACATAAATAAATAATTAATATACTCATATATGCAAGTTACCAGTTGTGTTGAATTTTCCTTTTTGCCAGCTATTTTCACAGAATAATGTGGATCCTCTTTGTAGTATTTACGAATTGTTTTTCACCAAATCTATGGTAATCCCTATTTATTGAGGGTAATGCTATATTTCAGTCCCTGTTCTCCATCCTTGGAAATCTTGTAGTAGTCTAGGAATTGAGAGTCAGGGATGTACTGAGCCATAATTGACATTTGTCCTAAATGTTTGAGGTTATATTAATCTTATTTCATAGAGCATATATGGAGACTTCTTATTTTTACTAATATGAGTAAATTAATAGACTACTTATTTCTTATTGAGAAATCTTAACCTTTAAAATGGGTAGTAGGCTTAATTGTGAGATACATATATATGACATGATACGAAGTTATACATTCTAATATAATCTCCCGAGCTTGTCCTATCGATTAAATATTTTCAGATTTTAATTCAGAAAAAGAAAGAAATTAGGCTGTTCGGTTTATGTAAGAGCCAATTCCTATGTTGCTCTTGTATTGTAAAAACTTGTAAAATTGTATTCATAATCATGTACTAGTATAAAATTCTAAAGGAGATAATTTGAACAGATCCCTTGAATTGCAATGGTATTGTTGAAGGTACATACAAGATAGACTAATGAATGATGCCAAGATGATTTTATCTTCTACATCGTCTCCTTCAAAGTCAATGCAATGAACCGTTGGCCTAGCATCTCCCCAACATTTGTATTTGATCCTGATTAGAAATTTTACAGAATGTATAAAAGGTTATGCAAGCATAAATACTTTTCGATTGCATTTCATTATGTTCAATCATTTTCTTCTATTTATTACGTGGCGATGTGAATAATGGCTTTTAGTGGGTATCAATTTCACATCCATTAGGTATGAATTTCATTTTTATCATGGGTCATGAATTGTAACTTTTTCACATATTTGACTGTCTTGCACTGATTTAAACCTTAACTTGAAGATGCACAAATATAATCGAAACTTGTTAAAGTGCTTCCCTTAAGCATTTTTTTCAAATTCCGCTCACAAAATGTATGATTTTTATGTTTGATATTCTTTGTTGTTTAAATATTCTTTGTGCTATAACTTTGTCACTTATTTCTGAAGGTTATTTATAATTATTCATACATAGTTATGTTTTTGACAGGCTTATCCCTTAAGATGAGGGGGTTTTGGATGCGAAGAGCAGAGGATATCAATCCGTTTGAAAGATGTACTCTAAAAAATATTCTTTGATAAGTTGTTGATAAAAGAGAATGTAAATTGAAACATAGATAAAGTTTATTTAGAATGTAGCATGATTTACTTCATAGGAATCACTTTTCAGCCTTTTTTGCACATGAAAGAAGCCGAGGTACTCCTTCCCACTTGTTGTTCATGTTTGAATTATAAACAATTCACATCTTGAAAACTGTCCTGTTCAATCGTTCCTGAATAGAAATCCTCTCCCCAACAGTTGTTGGAAGTAGCTGAAACGAGAATGAATGAGATAATTCAAAACAGGGCACTGTAAGAATTACTTGCTTCACCGTCATATTGAAAGAAGCGGGTAGCATTATCCTTTTGCCATAAACCTAGGATTATGGATGTAAATATTGCGATTCAGCTTTCCAACGTCGTCATCATCACCATGGCTAACTTACCAGCAAGTGGTTTCCCAGTCATGTCAACATTTCTCACGTTTGCAGTTACTCAATCGGATAGGGACTAATTTGAGAATGAGTAGGGATGGTGAAATCCAAATGCTGGCTTTGGCGGTGGAGCGGTTGGTTTGCTGTCCTCCTATTTCTAAGCACCAGGTTCTAATCCCAGCCCCGGAGAAACTTTTCATCTCAAGTAACGGATTGAATCGAATGTCTGTTATGGAATTAGCTACACCCTTTTCTTCAGCATAGATAATTGTGCATATTGATATATATCTATAAATATCCAAATGATGAATCTAAGGTTAAATAGATACTGAACTTCTGGTGAGAAAGGGTACATTAATTTCTCTTATTAATTAATGTATTATCTCAAATTTTCTATCAGACTAGTCCAGTGATGTATTTTATTATATTTTACTAGTGTTTGTTATTTTGTCATTTTTTTTGTTATGTTGCTTTTTAATAAAATAACATACATAAATAATTAATATACTCATATATGCAAGTTACCAGTTGTGTTGAATTTTCCTTTTTGCCAGCTATTTTCACAGAATAATGTGGATCCTCTTTGTAGTATTTACGAATTGTTTTTCACCAAATCTATGGTAATCCCTATTTATTGAGGGTAATGCTATATTTCAGTCCCTGTTCTCCATCCTTGGAAATCTTGTAGTAGTCTAGGAATTGAGAGTCAGGGATGTACTGAGCCATAATTGACATTTGTCCTAAATGTTTGAGGTTATATTAATCTTATTTCATAGAGCATATATGGAGACTTCTTATTTTTACTAATATGAGTAAATTAATAGACTACTTATTTCTTATTGAGAAATCTTAACCTTTAAAATGGGTAGTAGGCTTAATTGTGAGATACATATATATGACATGATACGAAGTTATACATTCTAATATAATCTCCCGAGCTTGTCCTATCGATTAAATATTTTCAGATTTTAATTCAGAAAAAGAAAGAAATTAGGCTGTTCGGTTTATGTAAGAGCCAATTCCTATGTTGCTCTTGTATTGTAAAAACTTGTAAAATTGTATTCATAATCATGTACTAGTATAAAATTCTAAAGGAGATAATTTGAACAGATCCCTTGAATTGCAATGGTATTGTTGAAGGTACATACAAGATAGACTAATGAATGATGCCAAGATGATTTTATCTTCTACATCGTCTCCTTCAAAGTCAATGCAATGAACCGTTGGCCTAGCATCTCCCCAACATTTGTATTTGATCCTGATTAGAAATTTTACAGAATGTATAAAAGGTTATGCAAGCATAAATACTTTTCGATTGCATTTCATTATGTTCAATCATTTTCTTCTATTTATTACGTGGCGATGTGAATAATGGCTTTTAGTGGGTATCAATTTCACATCCATTAGGTATGAATTTCATTTTTATCATGGGTCATGAATTGTAACTTTTTCACATATTTGACTGTCTTGCACTGATTTAAACCTTAACTTGAAGATGCACAAATATAATCGAAACTTGTTAAAGTGCTTCCCTTAAGCATTTTTTTCAAATTCCGCTCACAAAATGTATGATTTTTATGTTTGATATTCTTTGTTGTTTAAATATTCTTTGTGCTATAACTTTGTCACTTATTTCTGAAGGTTATTTATAATTATTCATACATAGTTATGTTTTTGACAGGCTTATCCCTTAAGATGAGGGGGTTTTGGATGCGAAGAGCAGAGGATATCAATCCGTTTGAAAGATGTACTCTTAAAAATATTCTTTGATAAGTTGTTGATAAAAGAGAATGTAAATTGAAACATAGATAAAGTTTATTTAGAATGTAGCATGATTTACTTCATAGGAATCACTTTTCAGTCTTTTTTGCACATGAAAGAAGCCGAGGTACTCCTTCCCACTTGTTGTTCATGTTTGAATTATAAACAATTCACATCTTGAAAACTGTCCTGTTCAATCGTTCCTGAATAGAAATCCTCTCCCCAACAGTTGTTGGAAGTAGCTGAAACGAGAATGAATGAGATAATTCAAAACAGGGCACTGTAAGAATTACTTGCTTCACCGTCATATTGAAAGAAGCGGGTAGCATTATCCTTTTGCCATAAACCTAGGATTATGGATGTAAATATTGCGATTCAGCTTTCCAACGTCGTCATCATCACCATGGCTAACTTACCAGCAAGTGGTTTCCCAGTCATGTCAACATTTCTCACGTTTGCAGTTACTCAATCGGATAGGGACTAATTTGAGAATGAGTAGGGATGGTGAAATCCAAATGCTGGCTTTGGCGGTGGAGCGGTTGGTTTGCTGCCTCCTATTTCTAAGCACCAGGTTCTAATCCCAGCCCCGGAGAAACTTTTCATCTCAAGTAACGGATTGAATCGAATGTCTGTTATGGAATTAGCTACACCCTTTTCTTCAGCATAGATAATTGTGCATATTGATATATATCTATAAATATCCAAATGATGAATCTAAGGTTAAATAGATACTGAACTTCTGGTGAGAAAGGGTACATTAATTTCTCTTATTAATTAATGTATTATCTCAAATTTTCTATCAGACTAGTCCAGTGATGTATTTTATTATATTTTACTAGTGTTTGTTATTTTGTCATTTTTTTTGTTATGTTGCTTTTTAATAAAATAACATACATAAATAATTAATATACTCATATATGCAAGTTACCAGTTGTGTTGAATTTTCCTTTTTGCCAGCTATTTTCACAGAATAATGTGGATCCTCTTCTTAGTATTTACAAATTGTTTTTCAGCAAATCTATGGTAATCCCTATTTATTGAGGGTAATGCTATATTTCAGTCCCTGTTCTCCATCCTTGGAAATCTTGTAGTAGTCTAGGAATTGAGAGTCAGGGATGTACTGAGCCATAATTGACATTTGTCCTAAATGTTTGAGGTTATATTAATCTTATTTCATAGAGCATATATGGAGACTTCTTATTTTTACTAATATGAGTAAATTAATAGACTACTTATTTCTTATTGAGAAATCTTAACCTTTAAAATGGGTAGTAGGCTTAATTGTGAGATACATATATATGACATGATACGAAGTTATACATTCTAATATAATCTCCCGAGCTTGTCCTATCGATTAAATATTTTCAGATTTTAATTCAGAAAAAGAAAGAAATTAGGCTGTTCGGTTTATGTAAGAGCCAATTCCTATGTTGCTCTTGTATTGTAAAAACTTGTAAAATTGTATTCATAATCATGTACTAGTATAAAATTCTAAAGGAGATAATTTGAACAGATCCCTTGAATTGCAATGGTATTGTTGAAGGTACATACAAGATAGACTAATGAATGATGCCAAGATGATTTTATCTTCTACATCGTCTCCTTCAAAGTCAATGCAATGAACCGTTGGCCTAGCATCTCCCCAACATTTGTATTTGATCCTGATTAGAAATTTTACAGAATGTATAAAAGGTTATGCAAGCATAAATACTTTTCGATTGCATTTCATTATGTTCAATCATTTTCTTCTATTTATTACGTGGCGATGTGAATAATGGCTTTTAGTGGGTATCAATTTCACATCCATTAGGTATGAATTTCATTTTTATCATGGGTCATGAATTGTAACTTTTTCACATATTTGACTGTCTTGCACTGATTTAAACCTTAACTTGAAGATGCACAAATATAATCGAAACTTGTTAAAGTGCTTCCCTTAATCATTTTTTTCAAACTCCGCTCACAAAATGTATGATTTTTATGTTTGATATTCTTTGTTGTTTAAATATTCTTTGTGCTATAACTTTGTCACTTATTTCTGAAGGTTATTTATAATTATTCATACATAGTTATGTTTTTGACAGGCTTATCCCTTAAGATGAGGGGGTTTTGGATGCGAAGAGCAGAGGATATCAATCCGTTTGAAAGATGTACTCTTAAAAATATTCTTTGATAAGTTGTTGATAAAAGAGAATGTAAATTGAAACATAGATAAAGTTTATTTAGAATGTAGCATGATTTACTTCATAGGAATCACTTTTCAGTCTTTTTTGCACATGAAAGAAGCCGAGGTACTCCTTCCCACTTGTTGTTCATGTTTGAATTATAAACAATTCACATCTTGAAAACTGTCCTGTTCAATCGTTCCTGAATAGAAATCCTCTCCCCAACAGTTGTTGGAAGTAGCTGAAACGAGAATGAATGAGATAATTCAAAACAGGGCACTGTAAGAATTACTTGCTTCACCGTCATATTGAAAGAAGCGGGTAGCATTATCCTTTTGCCATAAACCTAGGATTATGGATGTAAATATTGCGATTCAGCTTTCCAACGTCGTCATCATCACCATGGCTAACTTACCAGCAAGTGGTTTCCCAGTCATGTCAACATTTCTCACGTTTGCAGTTACTCAATCGGATAGGGACTAATTTGAGAATGAGTAGGGATGGTGAAATCCAAATGCTGGCTTTGGCGGTGGAGCGGTTGGTTTGCTGCCTCCTATTTCTAAGCACCAGGTTCTAATCCCAGCCCCGGAGAAACTTTTCATCTCAAGTAACGGATTGAATCGAATGTCTGTTATGGAATTAGCTACACCCTTTTCTTCAGCATAGATAATTGTGCATATTGATATATATCTATAAATATCCAAATGATGAATCTAAGGTTAAATAGATACTGAACTTCTGGTGAGAAAGGGTACATTAATTTCTCTTATTAATTAATGTATTATCTCAAATTTTCTATCAGACTAGTCCAGTGATGTATTTTATTATATTTTACTAGTGTTTGTTATTTTGTCATTTTTTTTGTTATGTTGCTTTTTAATAAAATAACATACGTAAATAATTAATATACTCATATATGCAAGTTACCAGTTGTGTTGAATTTTCCTTTTTGCCAGCTATTTTAACAGAATAATGTGGATCCTCTTTGTAGTATTTACGAATTGTTTTTCACCAAATCTATGGTAATCCCTATTTATTGAGGGTAATGCTATATTTCAGTCCCTGTTCTCCATCCTTGGAAATCTTGTAGTAGTCTAGGAATTGAGAGTCAGGGATGTACTGAGCCATAATTGACATTTGTCCTAAATGTTTGAGGTTATATTAATCTTATTTCATAGAGCATATATGGAGACTTCTTATTTTTACTAATATGAGTAAATTAATAGACTACTTATTTCTTATTGAGAAATCTTAACCTTTAAAATGGGTAGTAGGCTTAATTGTGAGATACATATATATGACATGATACGAAGTTATACATTCTAATATAATCTCCCGAGCTTGTCCTATCGATTAAATATTTTCAGATTTTAATTCAGAAAAAGAAAGAAATTAGGCTGTTCGGTTTATGTAAGAGCCAATTCCTATGTTGCTCTTGTATTGTAAAAACTTGTAAAATTGTATTCATAATCATGTACTAGTATAAAATTCTAAAGGAGATAATTTGAACAGATCCCTTGAATTGCAATGGTATTGTTGAAGGTACATACAAGATAGACTAATGAATGATGCCAAGATGATTTTATCTTCTACATCGTCTCCTTCAAAGTCAATGCAATGAACCGTTGGCCTAGCATCTCCCCAACATTTGTATTTGATCCTGATTAGAAATTTTACAGAATGTATAAAAGGTTATGCAAGCATAAATACTTTTCGATTGCATTTCATTATGTTCAATCATTTTCTTCTATTTATTACGTGGCGATGTGAATAATGGCTTTTAGTGGGTATCAATTTCACATCCATTAGGTATGAATTTCATTTTTATCATGGGTCATGAATTGTAACTTTTTCACATATTTGACTGTCTTGCACTGATTTAAACCTTAACTTGAAGATGCACAAATATAATCGAAACTTGTTAAAGTGCTTCCCTTAATCATTTTTTTCAAACTCCGCTCACAAAATGTATGATTTTTATGTTTGATATTCTTTGTTGTATAAATATTCTTTGTGCTATAACTTTGTCACTTATTTCTGAAGGTTATTTATAATTATTCATACATAGTTATGTTTTTGACAGGCTTATCCCTTAAGATGAGGGGGTTTTGGATGCGAAGAGCAGAGGATATCAATCCGTTTGAAAGATGTACTCTTAAAAATATTCTTTGATAAGTTGTTGATAAAAGAGAATGTAAATTGAAACATAGATAAAGTTTATTTAGAATGTAGCATGATTTACTTCATAGGAATCACTTTTCAGTCTTTTTTGCACATGAAAGAAGCCGAGGTACTCCTTCCCACTTGTTGTTCATGTTTGAATTATAAACAATTCACATCTTGAAAACTGTCCTGTTCAATCGTTCCTGAATAGAAATCCTCTCCCCAACAGTTGTTGGAAGTAGCTGAAACGAGAATGAATGAGATAATTCAAAACAGGGCACTGTAACAATTACTTGCTTCACCGTCATATTGAAAGAAGCGGGTAGCATTATCCTTTTGCCATAAACCTAGGATTATGGATGTAAATATTGCGATTCAGCTTTCCAACGTCGTCATCATCACCATGGCTAACTTACCAGCAAGTGGTTTCCCAGTCATGTCAACATTTCTCACGTTTGCAGTTACTCAATCGGATAGGGACTAATTTGAGAATGAGTAGGGATGGTGAAATCCAAATGCTGGCTTTGGCGGTGGAGCGGTTGGTTTGCTGTCCTCCTATTTCTAAGCACCAGGTTCTAATCCCAGCCCCGGAGAAACTTTTCATCTCAAGTAACGGATTGAATCGAATGTCTGTTATGGAATTAGCTACACCCTTTTCTTCAGCATAGATAATTGTGCATATTGATATATATCTATAAATATCCAAATGATGAATCTAAGGTTAAATAGATACTGAACTTCTGGTGAGAAAGGGTACATTAATTTCTCTTATTAATTAATGTATTATCTCAAATTTTCTATCAGACTAGTCCAGTGATGTATTTTATTATATTTTACTAGTGTTTGTTATTTTGTCATTTTTTTTGTTATGTTGCTTTTTAATAAAATAACATACGTAAATAATTAATATACTCATATATGCAAGTTACCAGTTGTGTTGAATTTTCCTTTTTGCCAGCTATTTTAACAGAATAATGTGGATCCTCTTTGTAGTATTTACGAATTGTTTTTCACCAAATCTATGGTAATCCCTATTTATTGAGGGTAATGCTATATTTCAGTCCCTGTTCTCCATCCTTGGAAATCTTGTAGTAGTCTAGGAATTGAGAGTCAGGGATGTACTGAGCCATAATTGACATTTGTCCTAAATGTTTGAGGTTATATTAATCTTATTTCATAGAGCATATATGGAGACTTCTTATTTTTACTAATATGAGTAAATTAATAGACTACTTATTTCTTATTGAGAAATCTTAACCTTTAAAATGGGTAGTAGGCTTAATTGTGAGATACATATATATGACATGATACGAAGTTATACATTCTAATATAATCTCCCGAGCTTGTCCTATCGATTAAATATTTTCAGATTTTAATTCAGAAAAAGAAAGAAATTAGGCTGTTCGGTTTATGTAAGAGCCAATTCCTATGTTGCTCTTGTATTGTAAAAACTTGTAAAATTGTATTCATAATCATGTACTAGTATAAAATTCTAAAGGAGATAATTTGAACAGATCCCTTGAATTGCAATGGTATTGTTGAAGGTACATACAAGATAGACTAATGAATGATGCCAAGATGATTTTATCTTCTACATCGTCTCCTTCAAAGTCAATGCAATGAACCGTTGGCCTAGCATCTCCCCAACATTTGTATTTGATCCTGATTAGAAATTTTACAGAATGTATAAAAGGTTATGCAAGCATAAATACTTTTCGATTGCATTTCATTATGTTCAATCATTTTCTTCTATTTATTACGTGGCGATGTGAATAATGGCTTTTAGTGGGTATCAATTTCACATCCATTAGGTATGAATTTCATTTTTATCATGGGTCATGAATTGTAACTTTTTCACATATTTGACTGTCTTGCACTGATTTAAACCTTAACTTGAAGATGCACAAATATAATCGAAACTTGTTAAAGTGCTTCCCTTAATCATTTTTTTCAAACTCCGCTCACAAAATGTATGATTTTTATGTTTGATATTCTTTGTTGTATAAATATTCTTTGTGCTATAACTTTGTCACTTATTTCTGAAGGTTATTTATAATTATTCATACATAGTTATGTTTTTGACAGGCTTATCCCTTAAGATGAGGGGGTTTTGGATGCGAAGAGCAGAGGATATCAATCCGTTTGAAAGATGTACTCTTAAAAATATTCTTTGATAAGTTGTTGATAAAAGAGAATGTAAATTGAAACATAGATAAAGTTTATTTAGAATGTAGCATGATTTACTTCATAGGAATCACTTTTCAGTCTTTTTTGCACATGAAAGAAGCCGAGGTACTCCTTCCCACTTGTTGTTCATGTTTGAATTATAAACAATTCACATCTTGAAAACTGTCCTGTTCAATCGTTCCTGAATAGAAATCCTCTCCCCAACAGTTGTTGGAAGTAGCTGAAACGAGAATGAATGAGATAATTCAAAACAGGGCACTGTAAGAATTACTTGCTTCACCGTCATATTGAAAGAAGCGGGTAGCATTATCCTTTTGCCATAAACCTAGGATTATGGATGTAAATATTGCGATTCAGCTTTCCAACGTCGTCATCATCACCATGGCTAACTTACCAGCAAGTGGTTTCCCAGTCATGTCAACATTTCTCACGTTTGCAGTTACTCAATCGGATAGGGACTAATTTGAGAATGAGTAGGGATGGTGAAATCCAAATGCTGGCTTTGGCGGTGGAGCGGTTGGTTTGCTGCCTCCTATTTCTAAGCACCAGGTTCTAATCCCAGCCCCGGAGAAACTTTTCATCTCAAGTAACGGATTGAATCGAATGTCTGTTATGGAATTAGCTACACCCTTTTCTTCAGCATAGATAATTGTGCATATTGATATATATCTATAAATATCCAAATGATGAATCTAAGGTTAAATAGATACTGAACTTCTGGTGAGAAAGGGTACATTAATTTCTCTTATTAATTAATGTATTATCTCAAATTTTCTATCAGACTAGTCCAGTGATGTATTTTATTATATTTTACTAGTGTTTGTTATTTTGTCATTTTTTTTGTTATGTTGCTTTTTAATAAAATAACATACGTAAATAATTAATATACTCATATATGCAAGTTACCAGTTGTGTTGAATTTTCCTTTTTGCCAGCTATTTTAACAGAATAATGTGGATCCTCTTTGTAGTATTTACGAATTGTTTTTCAGCAAATCTATGGTAATCCCTATTTATTGAGGGTAATGCTATATTTCAGTCCCTGTTCTCCATCCTTGGAAATCTTGTAGTAGTCTAGGAATTGAGAGTCAGGGATGTACTGAGCCATAATTGACATTTGTCCTAAATGTTTGAGGTTATATTAATCTTATTTCATAGAGCATATATGGAGACTTCTTATTTTTACTAATATGAGTAAATTAATAGACTACTTATTTCTTATTGAGAAATCTTAACCTTTAAAATGGGTAGTAGGCTTAATTGTGAGATACATATATATGACATGATACGAAGTTATACATTCTAATATAATCTCCCGAGCTTGTCCTATCGATTAAATATTTTCAGATTTTAATTCAGAAAAAGAAAGAAATTAGGCTGTTCGGTTTATGTAAGAGCCAATTCCTATGTTGCTCTTGTATTGTAAAAACTTGTAAAATTGTATTCATAATCATGTACTAGTATAAAATTCTAAAGGAGATAATTTGAACAGATCCCTTGAATTGCAATGGTATTGTTGAAGGTACATACAAGATAGACTAATGAATGATGCCAAGATGATTTTATCTTCTACATCGTCTCCTTCAAAGTCAATGCAATGAACCGTTGGCCTAGCATCTCCCCAACATTTGTATTTGATCCTGATTAGAAATTTTACAGAATGTATAAAAGGTTATGCAAGCATAAATACTTTTCGATTGCATTTCATTATGTTCAATCATTTTCTTCTATTTATTACGTGGCGATGTGAATAATGGCTTTTAGTGGGTATCAATTTCACATCCATTAGGTATGAATTTCATTTTTATCATGGGTCATGAATTGTAACTTTTTCACATATTTGACTGTCTTGCACTGATTTAAACCTTAACTTGAAGATGCACAAATATAATCGAAACTTGTTAAAGTGCTTCCCTTAATCATTTTTTTCAAACTCCGCTCACAAAATGTATGATTTTTATGTTTGATATTCTTTGTTGTATAAATATTCTTTGTGCTATAACTTTGTCACTTATTTCTGAAGGTTATTTATAATTATTCATACATAGTTATGTTTTTGACAGGCTTATCCCTTAAGATGAGGGGGTTTTGGATGCGAAGAGCAGAGGATATCAATCCGTTTGAAAGATGTACTCTTAAAAATATTCTTTGATAAGTTGTTGATAAAAGAGAATGTAAATTGAAACATAGATAAAGTTTATTTAGAATGTAGCATGATTTACTTCATAGGAATCACTTTTCAGTCTTTTTTGCACATGAAAGAAGCCGAGGTACTCCTTCCCACTTGTTGTTCATGTTTGAATTATAAACAATTCACATCTTGAAAACTGTCCTGTTCAATCGTTCCTGAATAGAAATCCTCTCCCCAACAGTTGTTGGAAGTAGCTGAAACGAGAATGAATGAGATAATTCAAAACAGGGCACTGTAACAATTACTTGCTTCACCGTCATATTGAAAGAAGCGGGTAGCATTATCCTTTTGCCATAAACCTAGGATTATGGATGTAAATATTGCGATTCAGCTTTCCAACGTCGTCATCATCACCATGGCTAACTTACCAGCAAGTGGTTTCCCAGTCATGTCAACATTTCTCACGTTTGCAGTTACTCAATCGGATAGGGACTAATTTGAGAATGAGTAGGGATGGTGAAATCCAAATGCTGGCTTTGGCGGTGGAGCGGTTGGTTTGCTGTCCTCCTATTTCTAAGCACCAGGTTCTAATCCCAGCCCCGGAGAAACTTTTCATCTCAAGTAACGGATTGAATCGAATGTCTGTTATGGAATTAGCTACACCCTTTTCTTCAGCATAGATAATTGTGCATATTGATATATATCTATAAATATCCAAATGATGAATCTAAGGTTAAATAGATACTGAACTTCTGGTGAGAAAGGGTACATTAATTTCTCTTATTAATTAATGTATTATCTCAAATTTTCTATCAGACTAGTCCAGTGATGTATTTTATTATATTTTACTAGTGTTTGTTATTTTGTCATTTTTTTTGTTATGTTGCTTTTTAATAAAATAACATACATAAATAATTAATATACTCATATATGCAAGTTACCAGTTGTGTTGAATTTTCCTTTTTGCCAGCTATTTTCACAGAATAATGTGGATCCTCTTCTTAGTATTTACAAATTGTTTTTCAGCAAATCTATGGTAATCCCTATTTATTGAGGGTAATGCTATATTTCAGTCCCTGTTCTCCATCCTTGGAAATCTTGTAGTAGTCTAGGAATTGAGAGTCAGGGATGTACTGAGCCATAATTGACATTTGTCCTAAATGTTTGAGGTTATATTAATCTTATTTCATAGAGCATATATGGAGACTTCTTATTTTTACTAATATGAGTAAATTAATAGACTACTTATTTCTTATTGAGAAATCTTAACCTTTAAAATGGGTAGTAGGCTTAATTGTGAGATACATATATATGACATGATACGAAGTTATACATTCTAATATAATCTCCCGAGCTTGTCCTATCGATTAAATATTTTCAGATTTTAATTCAGAAAAAGAAAGAAATTAGGCTGTTCGGTTTATGTAAGAGCCAATTCCTATGTTGCTCTTGTATTGTAAAAACTTGTAAAATTGTATTCATAGTCATGTACTAGTATAAAATTCTAAAGGAGATAATTTGAACAGATCCCTTGAATTGCAATGGTATTGTTGAAGGTACATACAAGATAGACTAATGAATGATGCCAAGATGATTTTATCTTCTACATCGTCTCCTTCAAAGTCAATGCAATGAACCGTTGGCCTAGCATCTCCCCAACATTTGTATTTGATCCTGATTAGAAATTTTACAGAATGTATAAAAGGTTATGCAAGCATAAATACTTTTCGATTGCATTTCATTATGTTCAATCATTGTCTTCTATTTATTACGTGGCGATGTGAATAATGGCTTTTAGTGGGTATCAATTTCACATCCATTAGGTATGAATTTCATTTTTATCATGGGTCATGAATTGTAACTTTTTCACATATTTGACTGTCTTGCACTGATTTAAACCTTAACTTGAAGATGCACAAATATAATCGAAACTTGTTAAAGTGCTTCCCTTAATCATTTTTTTCAAACTCCGCTCACAAAATGTATGATTTTTATGTTTGATATTCTTTGTTGTATAAATATTCTTTGTGCTATAACTTTGTCACTTATTTCTGAAGGTTATTTATAATTATTCATACATAGTTATGTTTTTGACAGGCTTATCCCTTAAGATGAGGGGGTTTTGGATGCGAAGAGCAGAGGATATCAATCCGTTTGAAAGATGTACTCTTAAAAATATTCTTTGATAAGTTGTTGATAAAAGAGAATGTAAATTGAAACATAGATAAAGTTTATTTAGAATGTAGCATGATTTACTTCATAGGAATCACTTTTCAGTCTTTTTTGCACATGAAAGAAGCCGAGGTACTCCTTCCCACTTGTTGTTCATGTTTGAATTATAAACAATTCACATCTTGAAAACTGTCCTGTTCAATCGTTCCTGAATAGAAATCCTCTCCCCAACAGTTGTTGGAAGTAGCTGAAACGAGAATGAATGAGATAATTCAAAACAGGGCACTGTAACAATTACTTGCTTCACCGTCATATTGAAAGAAGCGGGTAGCATTATCCTTTTGCCATAAACCTAGGATTATGGATGTAAATATTGCGATTCAGCTTTCCAACGTCGTCATCATCACCATGGCTAACTTACCAGCAAGTGGTTTCCCAGTCATGTCAACATTTCTCACGTTTGCAGTTACTCAATCGGATAGGGACTAATTTGAGAATGAGTAGGGATGGTGAAATCCAAATGCTGGCTTTGGCGGTGGAGCGGTTGGTTTGCTGTCCTCCTATTTCTAAGCACCAGGTTCTAATCCCAGCCCCGGAGAAACTTTTCATCTCAAGTAACGGATTGAATCGAATGTCTGTTATGGAATTAGCTACACCCTTTTCTTCAGCATAGATAATTGTGCATATTGATATATATCTGTAAATATCCAAATGATGAATCTAAGGTTAAATAGATACTGAACTTCTGGTGAGAAAGGGTACATTAATTTCTCTTATTAATTAATGTATTATCTCAAATTTTCTATCAGACTAGTCCAGTGATGTATTTTATTATATTTTACTAGTGTTTGTTATTTTGTCATTTTTTTGTTATGTTGCTTTTTCAAAAAATAACATAAATAAATAATTAATATACTCATATATGCAAGTTACCAGTTGTGTTGAATTTTCCTTTTTGCCAGCTATTTTAACAGAATAATGTGGATCCTCTTTGTAGTATTTACGAATTGTTTTTCACCAAATCTATGGTAATCCCTATTTATTGAGGGTAATGCTATATTTCAGTCCCTGTTCTCCATCCTTGGAAATCTTGTAGTAGTCTAGGAATTGAGAGTCAGGGATGTACTGAGCCATAATTGACATTTGTCCTAAATGTTTGAGGTTATATTAATCTTATTTCATAGAGCATATATGGAGACTTCTTATTTTTACTAATATGAGTAAATTAATAGACTACTTATTTCTTATTGAGAAATCTTAACCTTTAAAATGGGTAGTAGGCTTAATTGTGAGATACATATATATGACATGATACGAAGTTATACATTCTAATATAATCTCCCGAGCTTGTCCTATCGATTAAATATTTTCAGATTTTAATTCAGAAAAAGAAAGAAATTAGGCTGTTCGGTTTATGTAAGAGCCAATTCCTATGTTGCTCTTGTATTGTAAAAACTTGTAAAATTGTATTCATAATCATGTACTAGTATAAAATTCTAAAGGAGATAATTTGAACAGATCCCTTGAATTGCAATGGTATTGTTGAAGGTACATACAAGATAGACTAATGAATGATGCCAAGATGATTTTATCTTCTACATCGTCTCCTTCAAAGTCAATGCAATGAACCGTTGGCCTAGCATCTCCCCAACATTTGTATTTGATCCTGATTAGAAATTTTACAGAATGTATAAAAGGTTATGCAAGCATAAATACTTTTCGATTGCATTTCATTATGTTCAATCATTGTCTTCTATTTATTACGTGGCGATGTGAATAATGGCTTTTAGTGGGTATCAATTTCACATCCATTAGGTATGAATTTCATTTTTATCATGGGTCATGAATTGTAACTTTTTCACATATTTGACTGTCTTGCACTGATTTAAACCTTAACTTGAAGATGCACAAATATAATCGAAACTTGTTAAAGTGCTTCCCTTAATCATTTTTTTCAAACTCCGCTCACAAAATGTATGATTTTTATGTTTGATATTCTTTGTTGTATAAATATTCTTTGTGCTATAACTTTGTCACTTATTTCTGAAGGTTATTTATAATTATTCATACATAGTTATGTTTTTGACAGGCTTATCCCTTAAGATGAGGGGGTTTTGGATGCGAAGAGCAGAGGATATCAATCCGTTTGAAAGATGTACTCTTAAAAATATTCTTTGATAAGTTGTTGATAAAAGAGAATGTAAATTGAAACATAGATAAAGTTTATTTAGAATGTAGCATGATTTACTTCATAGGAATCACTTTTCAGTCTTTTTTGCACATGAAAGAAGCCGAGGTACTCCTTCCCACTTGTTGTTCATGTTTGAATTATAAACAATTCACATCTTGAAAACTGTCCTGTTCAATCGTTCCTGAATAGAAATCCTCTCCCCAACAGTTGTTGGAAGTAGCTGAAACGAGAATGAATGAGATAATTCAAAACAGGGCACTGTAACAATTACTTGCTTCACCGTCATATTGAAAGAAGCGGGTAGCATTATCCTTTTGCCATAAACCTAGGATTATGGATGTAAATATTGCGATTCAGCTTTCCAACGTCGTCATCATCACCATGGCTAACTTACCAGCAAGTGGTTTCCCAGTCATGTCAACATTTCTCACGTTTGCAGTTACTCAATCGGATAGGGACTAATTTGAGAATGAGTAGGGATGGTGAAATCCAAATGCTGGCTTTGGCGGTGGAGCGGTTGGTTTGCTGTCCTCCTATTTCTAAGCACCAGGTTCTAATCCCAGCCCCGGAGAAACTTTTCATCTCAAGTAACGGATTGAATCGAATGTCTGTTATGGAATTAGCTACACCCTTTTCTTCAGCATAGATAATTGTGCATATTGATATATATCTGTAAATATCCAAATGATGAATCTAAGGTTAAATAGATACTGAACTTCTGGTGAGAAAGGGTACATTAATTTCTCTTATTAATTAATGTATTATCTCAAATTTTCTATCAGACTAGTCCAGTGATGTATTTTATTATATTTTACTAGTGTTTGTTATTTTGTCATTTTTTTTGTTATGTTGCTTTTTAATAAAATAACATACATAAATAATTAATATACTCATATATGCAAGTTACCAGTTGTGTTGAATTTTCCTTTTTGCCAGCTATTTTCACAGAATAATGTGGATCCTCTTCTTAGTATTTACAAATTGTTTTTCAGCAAATCTATGGTAATCCCTATTTATTGAGGGTAATGCTATATTTCAGTCCCTGTTCTCCATCCTTGGAAATCTTGTAGTAGTCTAGGAATTGAGAGTCAGGGATGTACTGAGCCATAATTGACATTTGTCCTAAATGTTTGAGGTTATATTAATCTTATTTCATAGAGCATATATGGAGACTTCTTATTTTTACTAATATGAGTAAATTAATAGACTACTTATTTCTTATTGAGAAATCTTAACCTTTAAAATGGGTAGTAGGCTTAATTGTGAGATACATATATATGACATGATACGAAGTTATACATTCTAATATAATCTCCCGAGCTTGTCCTATCGATTAAATATTTTCAGATTTTAATTCAGAAAAAGAAAGAAATTAGGCTGTTCGGTTTATGTAAGAGCCAATTCCTATGTTGCTCTTGTATTGTAAAAACTTGTAAAATTGTATTCATAATCATGTACTAGTATAAAATTCTAAAGGAGATAATTTGAACAGATCCCTTGAATTGCAATGGTATTGTTGAAGGTACATACAAGATAGACTAATGAATGATGCCAAGATGATTTTATCTTCTACATCGTCTCCTTCAAAGTCAATGCAATGAACCGTTGGCCTAGCATCTCCCCAACATTTGTATTTGATCCTGATTAGAAATTTTACAGAATGTATAAAAGGTTATGCAAGCATAAATACTTTTCGATTGCATTTCATTATGTTCAATCATTTTCTTCTATTTATTACGTGGCGATGTGAATAATGGCTTTTAGTGGGTATCAATTTCACATCCATTAGGTATGAATTTCATTTTTATCATGGGTCATGAATTGTAACTTTTTCACAAATTTGAATGTCTTGCACTGATTTAAACCTTAACTTGAAGATGCACAAATATAATCGAAACTTGTTAAAGTGCTTCCCTTAATCATTTTTTTCAAACTCCGCTCACAAAATGTATGATTTTTATGTTTGATATTCTTTGTTGTTTAAATATTCTTTGTGCTATAACTTTGTCACTTATTTCTGAAGGTTATTTATAATTATTCATACATAGTTATGTTTTTGACAGGCTTATCCCTTAAGATGAGGGGGTTTTGGATGCGAAGAGCAGAGGATATCAATCCGTTTGAAAGATGTACTCTTAAAAATATTCTTTGATAAGTTGTTGATAAAAGAGAATGTAAATTGAAACATAGATAAAGTTTATTTAGAATGTAGCATGATTTACTTCATAGGAATCACTTTTCAGTCTTTTTTGCACATGAAAGAAGCCGAGGTACTCCTTCCCACTTGTTGTCCATGTTTGAATTATAAACAATTCACATCTTGAAAACTGTCCTGTTCAATCGTTCCTGAATAGAAATCCTCTCCCCAACAGTTGTTGGAAGTAGCTGAAACGAGAATGAATGAGATAATTCAAAACAGGGCACTGTAAGAATTACTTGCTTCACCGTCATATTGAAAGAAGCGGGTAGCATTATCCTTTTGCCATAAACCTAGGATTATGGATGTAAATATTGCGATTCAGCTTTCCAACGTCGTCATCATCACCATGGCTAACTTACCAGCAAGTGGTTTCCCAGTCATGTCAACATTTCTCACGTTTGCAGTTACTCAATCGGATAGGGACTAATTTGAGAATGAGTAGGGATGGTGAAATCCAAATGCTGGCTTTGGCGGTGGAGCGGTTGGTTTGCTGTCCTCCTATTTCTAAGCACCAGGTTCTAATCCCAGCCCCGGAGAAACTTTTCATCTCAAGTAACGGATTGAATCGAATGTCTGTTATGGAATTAGCTACACCCTTTTCTTCAGCATAGATAATTGTGCATATTGATATATATCTATAAATATCCAAATGATGAATCTAAGGTTAAATAGATACTGAACTTCTGGTGAGAAAGGGTACATTAATTTCTCTTATTAATTAATGTATTATCTCAAATTTTCTATCAGACTAGTCCAGTGATGTATTTTATTATATTTTACTAGTGTTTGTTATTTTGTCATTTTTTTTGTTATGTTGCTTTTTAATAAAATAACATACATAAATAATTAATATACTCATATATGCAAGTTACCAGTTGTGTTGAATTTTCCTTTTTGCCAGCTATTTTCACAGAATAATGTGGATCCTCTTCTTAGTATTTACAAATTGTTTTTCAGCAAATCTATGGTAATCCCTATTTATTGAGGGTAATGCTATATTTCAGTCCCTGTTCTCCATCCTTGGAAATCTTGTAGTAGTCTAGGAATTGAGAGTCAGGGATGTACTGAGCCATAATTGACATTTGTCCTAAATGTTTGAGGTTATATTAATCTTATTTCATAGAGCATATATGGAGACTTCTTATTTTTACTAATATGAGTAAATTAATAGACTACTTATTTCTTATTGAGAAATCTTAACCTTTAAAATGGGTAGTAGGCTTAATTGTGAGATACATATATATGACATGATACGAAGTTATACATTCTAATATAATCTCCCGAGCTTGTCCTATCGATTAAATATTTTCAGATTTTAATTCAGAAAAAGAAAGAAATTAGGCTGTTCGGTTTATGTAAGAGCCAATTCCTATGTTGCTCTTGTATTGTAAAAACTTGTAAAATTGTATTCATAATCATGTACTAGTATAAAATTCTAAAGGAGATAATTTGAACAGATCCCTTGAATTGCAATGGTATTGTTGAAGGTACATACAAGATAGACTAATGAATGATGCCAAGATGATTTTATCTTCTACATCGTCTCCTTCAAAGTCAATGCAATGAACCGTTGGCCTAGCATCTCCCCAACATTTGTATTTGATCCTGATTAGAAATTTTACAGAATGTATAAAAGGTTATGCAAGCATAAATACTTTTCGATTGCATTTCATTATGTTCAATCATTTTCTTCTATTTATTACGTGGCGATGTGAATAATGGCTTTTAGTGGGTATCAATTTCACATCCATTAGGTATGAATTTCATTTTTATCATGGGTCATGAATTGTAACTTTTTCACAAATTTGAATGTCTTGCACTGATTTAAACCTTAACTTGAAGATGCACAAATATAATCGAAACTTGTTAAAGTGCTTCCCTTAATCATTTTTTTCAAACTCCGCTCACAAAATGTATGATTTTTATGTTTGATATTCTTTGTTGTTTAAATATTCTTTGTGCTATAACTTTGTCACTTATTTCTGAAGGTTATTTATAATTATTCATACATAGTTATGTTTTTGACAGGCTTATCCCTTAAGATGAGGGGGTTTTGGATGCGAAGAGCAGAGGATATCAATCCGTTTGAAAGATGTACTCTTAAAAATATTCTTTGATAAGTTGTTGATAAAAGAGAATGTAAATTGAAACATAGATAAAGTTTATTTAGAATGTAGCATGATTTACTTCATAGGAATCACTTTTCAGTCTTTTTTGCACATGAAAGAAGCCGAGGTACTCCTTCCCACTTGTTGTCCATGTTTGAATTATAAACAATTCACATCTTGAAAACTGTCCTGTTCAATCGTTCCTGAATAGAAATCCTCTCCCCAACAGTTGTTGGAAGTAGCTGAAACGAGAATGAATGAGATAATTCAAAACAGGGCACTGTAAGAATTACTTGCTTCACCGTCATATTGAAAGAAGCGGGTAGCATTATCCTTTTGCCATAAACCTAGGATTATGGATGTAAATATTGCGATTCAGCTTTCCAACGTCGTCATCATCACCATGGCTAACTTACCAGCAAGTGGTTTCCCAGTCATGTCAACATTTCTCACGTTTGCAGTTACTCAATCGGATAGGGACTAATTTGAGAATGAGTAGGGATGGTGAAATCCAAATGCTGGCTTTGGCGGTGGAGCGGTTGGTTTGCTGTCCTCCTATTTCTAAGCACCAGGTTCTAATCCCAGCCCCGGAGAAACTTTTCATCTCAAGTAACGGATTGAATCGAATGTCTGTTATGGAATTAGCTACACCCTTTTCTTCAGCATAGATAATTGTGCATATTGATATATATCTATAAATATCCAAATGATGAATCTAAGGTTAAATAGATACTGAACTTCTGGTGAGAAAGGGTACATTAATTTCTCTTATTAATTAATGTATTATCTCAAATTTTCTATCAGACTAGTCCAGTGATGTATTTTATTATATTTTACTAGTGTTTGTTATTTTGTCATTTTTTTTGTTATGTTGCTTTTTAATAAAATAACATACATAAATAATTAATATACTCATATATGCAAGTTACCAGTTGTGTTGAATTTTCCTTTTTGCCAGCTATTTTCACAGAATAATGTGGATCCTCTTCTTAGTATTTACAAATTGTTTTTCAGCAAATCTATGGTAATCCCTATTTATTGAGGGTAATGCTATATTTCAGTCCCTGTTCTCCATCCTTGGAAATCTTGTAGTAGTCTAGGAATTGAGAGTCAGGGATGTACTGAGCCATAATTGACATTTGTCCTAAATGTTTGAGGTTATATTAATCTTATTTCATAGAGCATATATGGAGACTTCTTATTTTTACTAATATGAGTAAATTAATAGACTACTTATTTCTTATTGAGAAATCTTAACCTTTAAAATGGGTAGTAGGCTTAATTGTGAGATACATATATATGACATGATACGAAGTTATACATTCTAATATAATCTCCCGAGCTTGTCCTATCGATTAAATATTTTCAGATTTTAATTCAGAAAAAGAAAGAAATTAGGCTGTTCGGTTTATGTAAGAGCCAATTCCTATGTTGCTCTTGTATTGTAAAAACTTGTAAAATTGTATTCATAGTCATGTACTAGTATAAAATTCTAAAGGAGATAATTTGAACAGATCCCTTGAATTGCAATGGTATTGTTGAAGGTACATACAAGATAGACTAATGAATGATGCCAAGATGATTTTATCTTCTACATCGTCTCCTTCAAAGTCAATGCAATGAACCGTTGGCCTAGCATCTCCCCAACATTTGTATTTGATCCTGATTAGAAATTTTACAGAATGTATAAAAGGTTATGCAAGCATAAATACTTTTCGATTGCATTTCATTATGTTCAATCATTGTCTTCTATTTATTACGTGGCGATGTGAATAATGGCTTTTAGTGGGTATCAATTTCACATCCATTAGGTATGAATTTCATTTTTATCATGGGTCATGAATTGTAACTTTTTCACATATTTGACTGTCTTGCACTGATTTAAACCTTAACTTGAAGATGCACAAATATAATCGAAACTTGTTAAAGTGCTTCCCTTAATCATTTTTTTCAAACTCCGCTCACAAAATGTATGATTTTTATGTTTGATATTCTTTGTTGTATAAATATTCTTTGTGCTATAACTTTGTCACTTATTTCTGAAGGTTATTTATAATTATTCATACATAGTTATGTTTTTGACAGGCTTATCCCTTAAGATGAGGGGGTTTTGGATGCGAAGAGCAGAGGATATCAATCCGTTTGAAAGATGTACTCTTAAAAATATTCTTTGATTAGTTGTTGATAAAAGAGAATGTAAATTGAAACATAGATAAAGTTTATTTAGAATGTAGCATGATTTACTTCATAGGAATCACTTTTCAGTCTTTTTTGCACATGAAAGAAGCCGAGGTACTCCTTCCCACTTGTTGTCCAAGTATATCTTGCTGGTATGTATTATTGGAATGTGAATCATAACAATACTGGAAAATTTCTATATTAATTAGAAAATTAGAAGGAGAAAACAATTTTTGTCAACTTCTACTAAAACTTTAATATTTATAGAAAATTTTTCATTCCCACCATAAAGCAAGATGCAATATATATTCAATACATAGAAATTGATAAGATGAATTTGAAGTTACTAAATTGGACATATATGTATTCATATCAAGTTTTGTTCTGATTTGTCTTACAAGCTATGAAAGAGGAGAAAGGCTTAGAATGGTATTGTCCCTGAAACTCAGCCATGAAATATAATTTGTAATTGAATTGTGATCGAATATCACTAAATCAATTATTTGTTCATCATTTAAAGTTGAATTGTTTAAAGATCCCAGCGTTCGCTCTTTGGCTAGGCTTCGAAATAATATTCAATGGAATATACAGAGAGAGAGAGAGAGAGTGTTTGAAATCAAACATCTTTATGGAAGAAAAGGAAAAGCATGGAAGGATGTTGATTCAAAGCATTATCTTTTTCATAGTTAATTTAGGAAGCATTAAAAGCATTTGATAAGCGCTATTTGTATGAATGGAAAAGAATAAGATAGGGGAGTTCAATTGACTGTTATGAATGTTTTACAAGCTATGAAAGAGGAGAAAGGCTTAGAGTGGTATTGTCCCTGTAACTCACCCATGAAATATAATTTGTTGTATAATTGTGATCGATTATCACGTAATTAAACGTTGGCTGCTTTCCTGTCCTTGGATATAGAATGAAATTTTTCTCTGTTCTAAAACAATTCAATAATGTACTGTGCTCACACCTAAAGAAATCAATTATTACATTATCTTAAATTTACTGCAATTCAAACAGTTTTATCGCATCATTATTCAAAGTACATTGCCTATCGATTACATTATTCCAAATGCAGTAAATGAGCTCGTTGGTAAATTAGCTTAGCTGGTAAATTGTTACACCGTTCGAGCAAGGACTGCATGACAAAGACTTAATAGCCTTACATCAGAGAAAATTTTTCTTTCGTTTAAGCTATCCTTGCAAAAGTCTCAATGAAAATGTCCTAAGAACTTTTTACAGTGAACAAGAAACATGAAAATCATATTTCAACCCTTATAATGTCTCCCTTTTATTCTGCTGAAGCATTGTGCATATATTCCTTGTCCATCTTCCTGGAAGACCTCAACTCTCCTCTTCCAAGAGTGTCTGTCTCCTAATCAGGAGTTTTGTGAAAATTGTCTACTTAACTTAGGAAAAGTTGCTCACAATCTATATATAAATTGTCATGCAGTAGGATTTCACATGAGCGCATGATGCAATAATTGTAAATGAAATAGCATTGCGCAGGTTTATAGGGAGACTACTAATTAATATGTGCTTCTTTTACCTTACCTTGCAATTCTTCAATCGATCGAAAAAGGTACTGAAATGTAAACCGACGGACGAGGAATCATGACGTAGAAAGGCGAACGAACGGTTAACCAAGCCTGGAAAGAACAAATTGCAGATAGAACTGAGACTCATGAAAGTGAAGGCCGCTTCATGTATTCCATGTGAACGGATAGCAGTTAAGCAAAGCAAGAGTACTGTTTTCTCTCTTGTCAAACGTGAAACCATCCACTGATGATCCATGGTCGTTTATTTATCATTTACTCGAGTGATTTGTGATGGTAATTGCTAGAAATGGATGGCCAGTTTGAGGCTCACATTATTTATAAGCAAATAATATCGTAAGCCAATTACCCAGACCTCTCCTCACCTCTAAAATTAAATAAATACTCACGAAACGAAAACGTCACTCTTTTGCTTTCACTGCAAAGGAAAGGAAGAAGAAGATCCATTCGATGTAGACAATCACTCCACTCTCCTGGCCGGTATTTTTTCTCGATGAAAACCGCATCCTAAAATTGAAAGATATCGAATTCGTTAAAGAGGAACTTAATTCATATTTAGGGATAAACCGTATTGAATGCATGCCTCGCACTCTTGAAAAAATTCAGTATAAAGTATAGCGAGTGATGGCCTACAGGTAAGGTCCAATATGGCCCACAAGAGTTGCAAATCGGTAGGAATAGGAAAATATTATCCATCGGGAATAAACTGGATATGAGTTACCTAAGTAAAGATGCAAATCACAGAGGAAAACTTTGAAATACTGGTCATCGACCTTAAAGTTGAAAAATTAAGAATTAACAATATTTGATCTCCCGCTCAACAATTATCTCGATCCTGATTGGCTGAGAGAAATACCACCGCTGTCAGTGCAAGCGCTGTATTGTTAAATTGTTAGAATCGTTGTTCTTCTACTGATCACCGACTGAATTCCTTTAAAATTCCCCTCTCATTTTACGTCGACCGCGCATGATGGCGGTTTTCTCGATTTCCCAAGAATAAGTAGACTATACTTTATGAAAATAGTATTGTTGTGCGGTAAGACTCACGTAGTAGCAAAAAAGTCATAATAAATACTAATCTTCATGTAATTTTTATCGGTTACGATGAACATCTTGTTCATTTTTAAAAATCTAATTTAAATTTTAGAATCCCGGCCGTAGCAGTCTCGCGTCCCAATTCCATCACGCATTTTTCACTTTTCCATGCAACCTCGCCGTGAGCACATCGCTCGCCTCACCATTTGTTTACAATAGCTTAAATAAAGGTTTTTAACGTATAGCAGAGGCTATCAGCATCCCAAATCGAATTATGAATCCACCAAGGAGTGTTCTGTCAATAGAAACCGCTTCGGATTGTTTAATAGCGGGGGCAATGCAACAATATTTCAAGAGTCCATATGCTTGGTGCAGCGTTCGCTCGATACGATCCGGGCTTGATATTGAAACTTACCATATGTCCCGACGTAACGGAATGCAGGTATTCGTTCATCGTCTCCTTTGGAAGCTATGAGTTGTCGAAAAACTCTTAGCACACTTGGTAAACACGCTCGGAGGGAGTTCGAAAAATTCCAATGGGACTTACCTCAATGTTTACCTTGATCCTGCTTCCCTCACTTAAACTTCACTCGATGGACGAATCCACAATCCTTTGCAACTGCCGCATGGAAAAAATCCTGCATGAGCTCCGATAACTCGGCACTTTACAAAATAATTCGATCACAGTGGCTTCGCTTCTAACGAATCTCCGAGAATTAAAAGCTACGGAGTTGATAGGGAACGGCGACCCACAACGCAACTGGATTTCAAAGTCTCGCGAACGAAATAAGTGCAGGATTGATTTCAATACTTTGCAAGTTCAATTTTCTCACTTCTGTTCAACATCGCGGACGGACTTTCCTCGCAATGCATGAGTTTCGACTGACGCCAGAAAGAGGGAGCACTTCTTCTTCTCCCTCTATGGGCATTTTGTTTCAAATGTTTTGCTTATGACGAAAAATGACGATCTATTTTATATTCTAAGCCCTCTGTTTTAACTAGCATCATCGAGGCTGTTTCGTTTTTCCAGAAAGACTTATTATTCAGAATGTTCTTTATTTGCGACAAGAATGAAAGGAAAAGGGGCGACGGCTTCGGGTTGTGCATAAAATCAAGGCAGAGTTTCCCACGTATATGAATGAAGACTCATTCAACAAGGGTAAAAAATGCGAATAAAAAGTAATTTGAAGATGAATTTTATTGAAACAATAACATCATAAACTTAACATTTCATTCTAGCTATTGCATTTAAGCTAAGGTGCTCTTTCCCATTTGTAGAAGTATGTCTGTCGAGCTATCTATCCGCATCTGGGTTGAAACCGTCCTGCCTGTGCTATCGCTTCTTTGAAATCGTTCGTTCTTGAAATTCTCTTCTGAGAAATAACTCCTCGAACCTGGAAAGAAAGTAAAAAAGGAACGCAATGTAAAATCATTGTGATAACTTCTAGTTATTATCATCATGAGAAAAAAAAGCTTTAGCATCATATAGAGAGAGTGTAGAATATCTGTTGCCATTTGAGAGGCAGTTGCTCCTATTGAGGGCGTTTCGTCCCTCTCAATTTTATGATTTGCTGATCCTCGGTTCTTCCTGAGAAAGAATCGAGGATCCTTCCATACATTTTCAACGGCCATGAATGCTGACATTTCAAATAAATTTTTTCTCCCTTCCCTCATCCGCCCGAGAACTGAATCTCCCGATAGGAGTGTCAGTTAAACTTGTAGGTTTTATGGAAAGTTGAATTGCTTAACACTAGAACAGCGGAGGGTGTCCTCAGGACACCTCGCCCATGAAAAAACCGCACCATTTTTGTAATTTGTATTATAGAAAAAAATCGTTTCGTGACTTTTAATTATTTAACATTCTACGTATTTCTACTCCGTTTTATAATAATTGAAACATTTTCATAGGAGATCCGACCACATACCCCCTAGAACAGCGGAGGTGTCCTCAGGACACCTACTTAATATTTACTATTATTTCTTATAATAAAACCTTCATACTCTTATATTTGAAGCTCTTACGAATGTACTTTGAGATAATATTGCTTTTTGCTATTATTTTATCCCTTCTCTAGAAAATAAATGGAATTATATTGTTATGTATAAAAATTTGAGGTAGCAATTCTAATGATGATTTGAGTATGAAAAATTTTGCCTTTTATTTTCTAATATTTCCATGAGTAAGATAAGTTTTCTATTTCTATTTTTGTAATTGACTAATTTGTCCTCTATCTTTTTGTGATAAAGACTTGATGAATATTGCCAAGCTTGCTACAAGCCCGGTACAAAAGTGACGGTGAATGATCAGCTTTTTCCCAGAAAGTGTAGATGTCTATTCATACCATTTATTTCTACTAAACCTGATAAATATGTGCTAAAGTTTCGCTTAGCAATGGACTTTAATTCCAAATATGCATTGAATGGATTTTCATAATATGTCGAGTTTGAGGATAGGCCATCTTCCTGAACCATGTGGTCATGATATTGATGGGACCTTTTCTTATGGAAGGAATTAACCTAATGACCGATGATTATTTTACATAAAAGAACCTATTTAAGAGGCTGAAGAAAGAATGTATTTTTTTATTTGGAACATAGAACAAACTGTGGTGAGAGTCGCTGGAGTTGAAAACTAGCGAAAATCTGCTGTGAATTCCGATGTTGTCGAAAAATGAAGAATAATCCCTGTATATAAAATTAAACTGGGTAAACATGCACTTCTCGCGATTAAGGTGCTTTCTAATGTCGTATTTGACAGTATTAGTAAAAGAAAATCATACGCGGTGACGTACCATAATTGTATAAAAAGCGGCGTAGTGGACCAAATGGCGCGTAGGCACACGGTGAGAGCAGACTCACGAAGTTGCCTAATGCATTCTTTTTACATAATGTAATTTCAATGTATAGGTTATTTGCAAGCAGAAAAGAGGTCGCCAAATAACCAGATATAGATTCTTGCAACGAATAGCAGATAAACAAGGTAAAACCTAAGCTGTCTAAAGAGATCTCAAAAAGGACCTAAGTAAACACTGGATGCACGAGACATCATCCAATTAAGCCACCGATATCTGTTCAAAAGAAAATCCAAGTGAAATAAAGCATCAAATAAGTGCAAGGAACGTGTTTATAGAAACTGTAACATCAAGAAGATTTATCTATGAGCTTCATGGAGAGATTCTGTGGAGTAATTATTTTGTGACAGCATCAATGTGCTAAAAAAGAAAAATTAATATAATTGCGTATGCAAATAACATATAAGGTCTTATTTGTATCTTAAACATTATTTCTGGTCTTTTTGTTGTGAAATAAAATCAAAGGAAGGTACGCGAAGCGGTAAAGTTTTATTACGCGAGATTATTTTTTCTTGTGCCCCATGTAAATTGTTAATAAAATCGGGTAATTTTCATAAGTTATTCAAGTAAATAATTATTTTATCTCGGAACGGCTTCATATTAATTTATTCATATAATCAATTTCTGGCTTTACTGTTCTGTATATTTTTATATCGGAATATGAGTGTTATGGAATTGATTGAACTCGACAACAATTTCTATATTAAAAATATAGCAACTATTTACCACATGATCTGCCGATAAATAAGTACCCATTCTTAGTTAATCATTTTTAAGCTTTAAAGGAAAGACTAGGAAGTTAAATACGACTGCCTCATGCGATTTAAAAGAAGCGCAAGTGTAGGTGTCCTGAGGACACCTTCCGCTGTTCTAGGGGGGTGTCCGTTTCCCGCTGTTCTAGTGTTAAAGAGCCCAGCGTTCGGTCTTTGGCTAGGCTTCGAAATAATATTCAATGGAATTTACAGAGAGAGAGTTTGAAATCAAACATCTTTATGGAAGAAAAGGAACAGCATGGAAGGGTGTTGATTCAAAGCATTATCTTTTTCATAGTTCATTTAGGAAACATTGAAAGCATTATCTTTTTCATAGTTAATTTAGGAAACATTAAAATCATTTGATAAGCGGTGATGAAATATAATTTGGTATTGAATTGTAATCGAATATCACGTAATTAAACGTTGGCTGCTTTCCTGTCCTTGGATATAGAATGAAATTATTCACTGTTCTAAAACATTTAATAATGCACTGTGTTCACCCCTAAAGAAATCAATTATTTGTTCATCATTTAAAGTTGAATTGTTTAAAGATCCCAGCGTTCGCTCTTTGGCTAAGCTTCGAAATAATATTCAATGGAATATACAGAGAGAGAGAGAGAGAGTGTTTGAAATCAAACATCTTTATGGAAGAAAAGGAAAAGCATGGAAGGATGTTGATTCAAAGCATTATCTTTTTCATAGTTAATTTAGGAAGCATTAAAAGCATTTGATAAGCGCTATTTGTATGAATGGAAAAGAATAAGATAGGGGAGTTCAATTGACTGTTATGAATGTTTTACAAGCTATGAAAGAGGAGAAAGGCTTACAGTGGTTTTGTCCCTGTAACTCACCCATGAAATATAATTTGTTGTTGAATTGTGATCGAATATCACGTAATTAAACGTTGGCTGCTTTCCTATCCTTGGATATAGAATGAAATTTTTCTCTGTTCTAAAACAATTCAATAATGTACTGTGCTCACACCTAAAGAAATCAATTATTACATTATCTTAAATTTACTGCAATTCAAACAGTTTTATCGCATCATTATTCAAAGTACATTGCCTATCGATTACATTATTCCAAATGCAGTAAATGAGCTCGTTGGTAAATTAGCTTAGCTGGTAAATTGTTACACCGTTCGAGCAAGGACTGCATGACAAAGACTTAATAGCCTTACATCAGAGAAAATTTTTCTTTCGTTTAAGCTATCCTTGCAAAAGTCTCAATGAAAATGTCCTAAGAACTTTTTACAGTGAACAAGAAACATGAAAATCATATTTCAACCCTTATAATGTCTCCCTTTTCTTCTGCTGAAGCATTGTGCATATATTCCTTGTCCATCTTCCTGGAAGACCTCAACTCTCCTCTTCCAAGAGTGTCTGTCTCCTAATCAGGAGTTTTGTGAAAATTGTCTACTTAACTTAGGAAAAGTTGCTCACAATCTATATATAAATTGTCATGCAGTAGGATTTCACATGAGCGCATGATGCAATAATTGTAAATGAAATAGCATTGCGCAGGTTTATAGGGAGACTACTAATTAATATGTGCTTCTTTTACCTTACCTTGCAATTCTTCAATCGATCGAAAAAGGTACTGAAATGTAAACCGACGGACGAGGAATCATGACGTAAAAAGGCGAACGAACGGTTAACCAAGCCTGGAAAGAACAAATTGCAGATAGAACTGAGACTCATGAAAGTGAAGGCCGCTTCATGTATTCCATGTGAACGGATAGCAGTTAAGCAAAGCAAGAGTACTGTTTTCTCTCTTGTCAAACGTGAAACCATCCACTGATGATCCATGGTCGTTTATTTATCATTTACTCGAGTGATTTGTGATGGTAATTGCTAGAAATGGATGGCCAGTTTGAGGCTCACATTATTTATAAGCAAATAATATCGTAAGCCAATTACCCAGACCTCTCCTCACCTCTAAAATTAAATAAATACTCACGAAACGAAAACGTCACTCTTTTGCTTTCACTGCAAAGGAAAGGAAGAAGAAGATCCATTCGATGTAGACAATCACTCCACTCTCCTGGCCGGTATTTTTTCTCGATGAAAACCGCATCCTAAAATTGAAAGATATCGAATTCGTTAAAGAGGAACTTAATTCATATTTAGGGATAAACCGTATTGAATGCATGCCTCGCACTCTTGAAAAAATTCAGTATAAAGTATAGCGAGTGATGGCCTACAGGTAAGGTCCAATATGGCCCACAAGAGCTGCAAATCGGTAGGAATAGGAAAATATTATCCATCGGGAATAAACTGGATATGAGTTACCTAAGTAAAGATGCAAATCACAGAGGAAAACTTTGAAATACCGGTCATCGACCTTAAAGTTGAAAAATTAAGAATTAACAATATTTGATCTCCCGCTCAACAATTATCTCGATCCTGATTGGCTGAGAGAAATACCACCGCTGTCAGTGCAAGCGCTGTATTGTTAAATTGTTAGAATCGTTGTTCTTCTACTGATCACCGACTGAATTCCTTTAAAATTCCCCTCTCATTTTACGTCGACCGCGCATGATGGCGGTTTTCTCGATTTCCCAAGAATAAGTAGACTATACTTTATGAAAATAGTATTGTTGTGCGGTAAGACTCACGTAGTAGCAAAAAAGTCATAATAAATACTAATCTTCATGTAATTTTTATCGGTTACGATGAACATCTTGTTCATTTTTAAAAATCTAATTTAAATTTTAGAATCCCGGCCGTAGCAGTCTCGCGTCCCAATTCCATCACGCATTTTTCACTTTTCCATGCAACCTCGCCGTGAGCACATCGCTCGCCTCACCATTTGTTTACAATAGCTTAAATAAAGGTTTTTAACGTATAGCAGAGGCTATCAGCATCCCAAATCGAATTATGAATCCACCAAGGAGTGTTCTGTCAATAGAAACCGCTTCGGATTGTTTAATAGCGGGGGCAATGCAACAATATTTCAAGAGTCCATATGCTTGGTGCAGCGTTCGCTCGATACGATCCGGGCTTGATATTGAAACTTACCATATGTCCCGACGTAACGGAATGCAGGTATTCGTTCATCGTCTCCTTTGGAAGCTATGAGTTGTCGAAAAACTCTTAGCACACTTGGTAAACACGCTCGGAGGGAGTTCGAAAAATTCCAATGGGACTTACCTCAATGTTTACCTTGATCCTGCTTCCCTCACTTAAACTTCACTCGATGGACGAATCCACAATCCTTTGCAACTGCCGCATGGAAAAAATCCTGCATGAGCTCCGATAACTCGGCACTTTACAAAATAATTCGATCACAGTGGCTTCGCTTCTAACGAATCTCCGAGAATTAAAAGCTACGGAGTTGATAGGGAACGGCGACCCACAACGCAACTGGATTTCAAAGTCTCGCGAACGAAATAAGTGCAGGATTGATTTCAATACTTTGCAAGTTCAATTTTCTCACTTCTGTTCAACATCGCGGACGGACTTTCCTCGCAATGCATGAGTTTCGACTGACGCCAGAAAGAGGGAGCACTTCTTCTTCTCCCTCTATGGGCATTTTGTTTCAAATGTTTTGCTTATGACGAAAAATGACGATCTATTTTATATTCTAAGCCCTCTGTTTTAACTAGCATCATCGAGGCTGTTTCGTTTTTCCAGAAAGACTTATTATTCAGAATGTTCTTTATTTGCGACAAGAATGAAAGGAAAAGGGGCGACGGCTTCGGGTTGTGCATAAAATCAAGGCAGAGTTTCCCACGTATATGAATGAAGACTCATTCAACAAGGGTAAAAAATGCGAATAAAAAGTAATTTGAAGATGAATTTTATTGAAACAATAACATCATAAACTTTACATTTCATTCTAGCTATTGCATTTAAGCTAAGGTGCTCTTTCCCATTTGTAGAAGTATGTCTGTCGAGCTATCTATCCGCATCTGGGTTGAAACCGTCCTGCCTGTGCTATCGCTTCTTTGAAATCGTTCGTTCTTGAAATTCTCTTCTGAGAAATAACTCCTCGAACCTGGAAAGAAAGTAAAAAAGGAACGCAATGTAAAATCATTGTGATAACTTCTAGTTATTATCATCATGAGAAAAAAAAGCTTTAGCATCATATAGAGAGAGTGTAGAATATCTGTTGCCATTTGAGAGGCAGTTGCTCCTATTGAGGGCGTTTCGTCCCTCTCAATTTTATGATTTGCTGATCCTCGGTTCTTCCTGAGAAAGAATCGAGGATCCTTCCATACATTTTCAACGGCCATGAATGCTGACATTTCAAATAAATTTTTTCTCCCTTCCCTCATCCGCCCGAGAACTGAATCTCCCGATAGGAGTGTCAGTTAAACTTGTAGGTTTTATGGAAAGTTGAATTGCTTAAAGAGCCCAGCGTTCGGTCTTTGGCTAGGCTTCGAAATAATATTCAATGGAATTTACAGAGAGAGAGTTTGAAATCAAACATCTTTATGGAAGAAAAGGAACAGCATGGAAGGGTGTTGATTCAAAGCATTATCTTTTTCATAGTTCATTTAGGAAACATTGAAAGCATTATCTTTTTCATAGTTAATTTAGGAAACATTAAAATCATTTGATAAGCGGTGATGAAATATAATTTGGTATTGAATTGTAATCGAATATCACGTAATTAAACGTTGGCTGCTTTCCTGTCCTTGGATATAGAATGAAATTATTCACTGTTCTAAAACATTTAATAATGCACTGTGTTCACCCCTAAAGAAATCAATTATTTGTTCATCATTTAAAGTTGAATTGTTTAAAGATCCCAGCGTTCGCTCTTTGGCTAAGCTTTGAAATAATATTCAATGGAATATACAGAGAGAGAGAGAGAGAGAGAGAGAGAGAGTTTGAAATCAAACATCTTTATGGAAGAAAAGGAAAAGCATGGAAGGATGTTGATTCAAAGCATTATCTTTTTCATAGTTAATTTAGGAAGCATTAAAAGCATTTGATAAGCGCTATTTGTATGAATGGAAAAGAATAAGATAGGGGAGTTCAATTGACTGTTATGAATGTTTTACAAGCTATGAAAGAGGAGAAAGGCTTACAGTGGTTTTGTCCCTGTAACTCACCCATGAAATATAATTTGTTGTATAATTGTGATCGAATATCACGTAATTAAACGTTGGCTGCTTTCCTGTCCTTGGATATAGAATGAAATTTTTCTCTGTTCTAAAACAATTCAATAATGTACTGTGCTCACACCTAAAGAAATCAATTATTACATTATCTTAAATTTACTGCAATTCAAACAGTTTTATCGCATCATTATTCAAAGTACATTGCCTATCGATTACATTATTCCAAATGCAGTAAATGAGCTCGTTGGTAAATTAGCTTAGCTGGTAAATTGTTACACCGTTCGAGCAAGGACTGCATGACAAAGACTTAATAGCCTTACATCAGAGAAAATTTTTCTTTCGTTTAAGCTATCCTTGCAAAAGTCTCAATGAAAATGTCCTAAGAACTTTTTACAGTGAACAAGAAACATGAAAATCATATTTCAACCCTTATAATGTCTCCCTTTTATTCTGCTGAAGCATTGTGCATATATTCCTTGTCCATCTTCCTGGAAGACCTCAACTCTCCTCTTCCAAGAGTGTCTGTCTCCTAATCAGGAGTTTTGTGAAAATTGTCTACTTAACTTAGGAAAAGTTGCTCACAATCTATATATAAATTGTCATGCAGTAGGATTTCACATGAGCGCATGATGCAATAATTGTAAATGAAATAGCATTGCGCAGGTTTATAGGGAGACTACTAATTAATATGTGCTTCTTTTACCTTACCTTGCAATTCTTCAATCGATCGAAAAAGGTACTGAAATGTAAACCGACGGACGAGGAATCATGACGTAGAAAGGCGAACGAACGGTTAACCAAGCCTGGAAAGAACAAATTGCAGATAGAACTGAGACTCATGAAAGTGAAGGCCGCTTCATGTATTCCATGTGAACGGATAGCAGTTAAGCAAAGCAAGAGTACTGTTTTCTCTCTTGTCAAACGTGAAACCATCCACTGATGATCCATGGTCGTTTATTTATCATTTACTCGAGTGATTTGTGATGGTAATTGCTAGAAATGGATGGCCAGTTTGAGGCTCACATTATTTATAAGCAAATAATATCATAAGCCAATTACCCAGACCTCTCCTCACCTCTAAAATTAAATAAATACTCACGAAACGAAAACGTCACTCTTTTGCTTTCACTGCAAAGGAAAGGAAGAAGAAGATCCATTCGATGTAGACAATCACTCCACTCTCCTGGCCGGTATTTTTTCTCGATGAAAACCGCATCCTAAAATTGAAAGATATCGAATTCGTTAAAGAGGAACTTAATTCATATTTAGGGATAAACCGTATTGAATGCATGCCTCGCACTCTTGAAAAAATTCAGTATAAAGTATAGCGAGTGATGGCCTACAGGTAAGGTCCAATATGGCCCACAAGAGCTGCAAATCGGTAGGAATAGGAAAATATTATCCATCGGGAATAAACTGGATATGAGTTACCTAAGTAAAGATGCAAATCACAGAGGAAAACTTTGAAATACCGGTCATCGACCTTAAAGTTGAAAAATTAAGAATTAACAATATTTGATCTCCCGCTCAACAATTATCTCGATCCTGATTGGCTGAGAGAAATACCACCGCTGTCAGTGCAAGCGCTGTATTGTTAAATTGTTAGAATCGTTGTTCTTCTACTGATCACCGACTGAATTCCTTTAAAATTCCCCTCTCATTTTACGTCGACCGCGCATGATGGCGGTTTTCTCGATTTCCCAAGAATAAGTAGACTATACTTTATGAAAATAGTATTGTTGTGCGGTAAGACTCACGTAGTAGCAAAAAAGTCATAATAAATACTAATCTTCATGTAATTTTTATCGGTTACGATGAACATCTTGTTCATTTTTAAAAATCTAATTTAAATTTTAGAATCCCGGCCGTAGCAGTCTCGCGTCCCAATTCCATCACGCATTTTTCACTTTTCCATGCAACCTCGCCGTGAGCACATCGCTCGCCTCACCATTTGTTTACAATAGCTTAAATAAAGGTTTTTAACGTATAGCAGAGGCTATCAGCATCCCAAATCGAATTATGAATCCACCAAGGAGTGTTCTGTCAATAGAAACCGCTTCGGATTGTTTAATAGCGGGGGCAATGCAACAATATTTCAAGAGTCCATATGCTTGGTGCAGCGTTCGCTCGATACGATCCGGGCTTGATATTGAAACTTACCATATGTCCCGACGTAACGGAATGCAGGTATTCGTTCATCGTCTCCTTTGGAAGCTATGAGTTGTCGAAAAACTCTTAGCACACTTGGTAAACACGCTCGGAGGGAGTTCGAAAAATTCCAATGGGACTTACCTCAATGTTTACCTTGATCCTGCTTCCCTCACTTAAACTTCACTCGATGGACGAATCCACAATCCTTTGCAACTGCCGCATGGAAAAAATCCTGCATGAGCTCCGATAACTCGGCACTTTACAAAATAATTCGATCACAGTGGCTTCGCTTCTAACGAATCTCCGAGAATTAAAAGCTACGGAGTTGATAGGGAACGGCGACCCACAACGCAACTGGATTTCAAAGTCTCGCGAACGAAATAAGTGCAGGATTGATTTCAATACTTTGCAAGTTCAATTTTCTCACTTCTGTTCAACATCGCGGACGGACTTTCCTCGCAATGCATGAGTTTCGACTGACGCCAGAAAGAGGGAGCACTTCTTCTTCTCCCTCTATGGGCATTTTGTTTCAAATGTTTTGCTTATGACGAAAAATGACGATCTATTTTATATTCTAAGCCCTCTGTTTTAACTAGCATCATCGAGGCTGTTTCGTTTTTCCAGAAAGACTTATTATTCAGAATGTTCTTTATTTGCGACAAGAATGAAAGGAAAAGGGGCGACGGCTTCGGGTTGTGCATAAAATCAAGGCAGAGTTTCCCACGTATATGAATGAAGACTCATTCAACAAGGGTAAAAAATGCGAATAAAAAGTAATTTGAAGATGAATTTTATTGAAACAATAACATCATAAACGTTACATTTCATTCTAGCTATTGCATTTAAGCTAAGGTGCTCTTTCCCATTTGTAGAAGTATGTCTGTCGAGCTATCTATCCGCATCTGGGTTGAAACCGTCCTGCCTGTGCTATCGCTTCTTTGAAATCGTTCGTTCTTGAAATTCTCTTCTGAGAAATAACTCCTCGAACCTGGAAAGAAAGTAAAAAAGGAACGCAATGTAAAATCATTGTGATAACTTCTAGTTATTATCATCATGAGAAAAAAAAGCTTTAGCATCATATAGAGAGAGTGTAGAATATCTGTTGCCATTTGAGAGGCAGTTGCTCCTATTGAGGGCGTTTCGTCCCTCTCAATTTTATGATTTGCTGATCCTCGGTTCTTCCTGAGAAAGAATCGAGGATCCTTCCATACATTTTCAACGGCCATGAATGCTGACATTTCAAATAAATTTTTTCTCCCTTCCCTCATCCGCCCGAGAACTGAATCTCCCGATAGGAGTGTCAGTTAAACTTGTAGGTTTTATGGAAAGTTGAATTGCTTAAAGAGCCCAGCGTTCGCTCTTTGGCTAGGCTTCGAAATAATATTCAATGGAATTTACAGAGAGAGAGTTTGAAATCAAACATCTTTATGGAAGAAAAGGAACAGCATGGAAGGGTGTTGATTCAAAGCATTATCTTTTTCATAGTTCATTTAGGAAACATTGAAAGCATTATCTTTTTCATAGTTAATTTAGGAAACATTAAAATCATTTGATAAGCGGTGATGAAATATAATTTGGTATTGAATTGTAATCGAATATCACGTAATTAAACGTTGGCTGCTTTCCTGTCCTTGGATATAGAATGAAATTATTCACTGTTCTAAAACATTTAATAATGCACTGTGTTCACCCCTAAAGAAATCAATTATTTGTTCATCATTTAAAGTTGAATTGTTTAAAGATCCCAGCGTTCGCTCTTTGGCTAAGCTTCGAAATAATATTCAATGGAATATACAGAGAGAGAGAGAGAGAGAGTTTGAAATCAAACATCTTTATGGAAGAAAAGGAAAAGCATGGAAGGATGTTGATTCAAAGCATTATCTTTTTCATAGTTAATTTAGGAAGCATTAAAAGCATTTGATAAGCGCTATTTGTATGAATGGAAAAGAATAAGATAGGGGAGTTCAATTGACTGTTATGAATGTTTTACAAGCTATGAAAGAGGAGAAAGGCTTAGAGTGGTATTGTCCCTGTAACTCACCCATGAAATATAATTTGTTGTATAATTGTGATCGATTATCACGTAATTAAACGTTGGCTGCTTTCCTGTCCTTGGATATAGAATGAAATTTTTCTCTGTTCTAAAACAATTCAATAATGTACTGTGCTCACACCTAAAGAAATCAATTATTACATTATCTTAAATTTACTGCAATTCAAACAGTTTTATCGCATCATTATTCAAAGTACATTGCCTATCGATTACATTATTCCAAATGCAGTAAATGAGCTCGTTGGTAAATTAGCTTAGCTGGTAAATTGTTACACCGTTCGAGCAAGGACTGCATGACAAAGACTTAATAGCCTTACATCAGAGAAAATTTTTCTTTCGTTTAAGCTATCCTTGCAAAAGTCTCAATGAAAATGTCCTAAGAACTTTTTACAGTGAACAAGAAACATGAAAATCATATTTCAACCCTTATAATGTCTCCCTTTTATTCTGCTGAAGCATTGTGCATATATTCCTTGTCCATCTTCCTGGAAGACCTCAACTCTCCTCTTCCAAGAGTGTCTGTCTCCTAATCAGGAGTTTTGTGAAAATTTGTCTACTTAACTTAGGGAAAGTTGCTCACAATCTATATATAAATTGTCATGCAGTAGGATTTCACATGAGCGCATGATGCAATAATTGTAAATGAAATAGCATTGCGCAGGTTTATAGGGAGACTACTAATTAATATGTGCTTCTTTTACCTTACCTTGCAATTCTTCAATCGATCGAAAAAGGTACTGAAATGTAAACCGACGGACGAGGAATCATGACGTAGAAAGGCGAACGAACGGTTAACCAAGCCTGGAAAGAACAAATTGCAGATAGAACTGAGACTCATGAAAGTGAAGGCCGCTTCATGTATTCCATGTGAACGGATAGCAGTTAAGCAAAGCAAGAGTACTGTTTTCTCTCTTGTCAAACGTGAAACCATCCACTGATGATCCATGGTCGTTTATTTATCATTTACTCGAGTGATTTGTGATGGTAATTGCTAGAAATGGATGGCCAGTTTGAGGCTCACATTATTTATAAGCAAATAATATCGTAAGCCAATTACCCAGACCTCTCCTCACCTCTAAAATTAAATAAATACTCACGAAACGAAAACGTCACTCTTTTGCTTTCACTGCAAAGGAAAGGAAGAAGAAGATCCATTCGATGTGGACAATCACTCCACTCTCCTGGCCGGTATTTTTTCTCGATGAAAACCGCATCCTAAAATTGAAAGATATCGAATTCGTTAAAGAGGAACTTAATTCATATTTAGGGATAAACCGTATTGAATGCATGCCTCGCACTCTTGAAAAAATTCAGTATAAAGTATAGCGAGTGATGGCCTACAGGTAAGGTCCAATATGGCCCACAAGAGTTGCAAATCGGTAGGAATAGGAAAATATTATCCATCGGGAATAAACTGGATATGAGTTACCTAAGTAAAGATGCAAATCACAGAGGAAAACTTTGAAATACTGGTCATCGACCTTAAAGTTGAAAAATTAAGAATTAACAATATTTGATCTCCCGCTCAACAATTATCTCGATCCTGATTGGCTGAGAGAAATACCACCGCTGTCAGTGCAAGCGCTGTATTGTTAAATTGTTAGAATCGTTGTTCTTCTACTGATCACCGACTGAATTCCTTTAAAATTCCCCTCTCCTTTTACGTCGACCGCGCATGATGGCGGTTTTCTCGATTTCCCAAGAATAAGTAGACTATACTTTATGAAAATAGTATTGTTGTGCGGTAAGACTCACGTAGTAGCAAAAAAGTCATAATAAATACTAATCTTCATGTAATTTTTATCGGTTACGATGAACATCTTGTTCATTTTTAAAAATCAAATTTAAATTTTAGAATCCCGGCCGTAGCAGTCTCGCGTCCCAACTCCATCACGCATTTTTCACTTTTCCATGCAACCTCGCCGTGAGCACATCGCTCGCCTCACCATTTGTTTACAATAGCTTAAATAAAGGTTTTTAACGTATAGCAGAGGCTATCAGCATCCCAAATCGAATTATGAATCCACCAAGGAGTGTTCTGTCAATAGAAACCGCTTCGGATTGTTTAATAGCGGGGGCAATGCAACAATATTTCAAGAGTCCATATGCTTGGTGCAGCGTTCGCTCGATACGATCCGGGCTTGATATTGAAACTTACCATATGTCCCGACGTAACGGAATGCAGGTATTCGTTCATCGTCTCCTTTGGAAGCTATGAGTTGTCGAAAAACTCTTAGCACACTTGGTAAACACGCTCGGAGGGAGTTCGAAAAATTCCAATGGGACTTACCTCAATGTTTACCTTGATCCTGCTTCCCTCACTTAAACTTCACTCGATGGACGAATCCACAATCCTTTGCAACTGCCGCATGGAAAAAATCCTGCATGAGCTCCGATAACTCGGCACTTTACAAAATAATTCGATCACAGTGGCTTCGCTTCTAACGAATCTCCGAGAATTAAAAGCTACGGAGTTGATAGGGAACGGCGACCCACAACGCAACTGGATTTCAAAGTCTCGCGAACGAAATAAGTGCAGGATTGATTTCAATACTTTGCAAGTTCAATTTTCTCACTTCTGTTCAACATCGCGGACGGACTTTCCTCGCAATGCATGAGTTTCGACTGACGCCAGAAAGAGGGAGCACTTCTTCTTCTCCCTCTATGGGCATTTTGTTTCAAATGTTTTGCTTATGACGAAAAATGACGATCTATTTTATATTCTAAGCCCTCTGTTTTAACTAGCATCATCGAGGCTGTTTCGTTTTTCCAGAAAGACTTATTATTCAGAATGTTCTTTATTTGCGACAAGAATGAAAGGAAAAGGGGCGACGGCTTCGGGTTGTGCATAAAATCAAGGCAGAGTTTCCCACGTATATGAATGAAGACTCATTCAACAAGGGTAAAAAATGCGAATAAAAAGTAATTTGAAGATGAATTTTATTGAAACAATAACATCATAAACTTAACATTTCATTCTAGCTATTGCATTTAAGCTAAGGTGCTCTTTCCCATTTGTAGAAGTATGTCTGTCGAGCTATCTATCCGCATCTGGGTTGAAACCGTCCTGCCTGTGCTATCGCTTCTTTGAAATCGTTCGTTCTTGAAATTCTCTTCTGAGAAATAACTCCTCGAACCTGGAAAGAAAGTAAAAAAGGAACGCAATGTAAAATCATTGTGATAACTTCTAGTTATTATCATCATGAGAAAAAAAAGCTTTAGCATCATATAGAGAGAGTGTAGAATATCTGTTGCCATTTGAGAGGCAGTTGCTCCTATTGAGGGCGTTTCGTCCCTCTCAATTTTATGATTTGCTGATCCTCGGTTCTTCCTGAGAAAGAATCGAGGATCCTTCCATACATTTTCAACGGCCATGAATGCTGACATTTCAAATAAATTTTTTCTCCCTTCCCTCATCCGCCCGAGAACTGAATCTCCCGATAGGAGTGTCAGTTAAACTTGTAGGTTTTATGGAAAGTTGAATTGCTTAAAGAGCCCAGCGTTCGGTCTTTGGCTAGGCTTCGAAATAATATTCAATGGAATTTACAGAGAGAGAGTTTGAAATCAAACATCTTTATGGAAGAAAAGGAACAGCATGGAAGGGTGTTGATTCAAAGCATTATCTTTTTCATAGTTCATTTAGGAAACATTGAAAGCATTATCTTTTTCATAGTTAATTTAGGAAACATTAAAATCATTTGATAAGCGGTGATGAAATATAATTTGGTATTGAATTGTAATCGAATATCACGTAATTAAACGTTGGCTGCTTTCCTGTCCTTGGATATAGAATGAAATTATTCACTGTTCTAAAACATTTAATAATGCACTGTGTTCACCCCTAAAGAAATCAATTATTTGTTCATCATTTAAAGTTGAATTGTTTAAAGATCCCAGCGTTCGCTCTTTGGCTAAGCTTCGAAATAATATTCAATGGAATATACAGAGAGAGAGAGAGAGAGTGTTTGAAATCAAACATCTTTATGGAAGAAAAGGAAAAGCATGGAAGGATGTTGATTCAAAGCATTATCTTTTTCATAGTTAATTTAGGAAGCATTAAAAGCATTTGATAAGCGCTATTTGTATGAATGGAAAAGAATAAGATAGGGGAGTTCAATTGACTGTTATGAATGTTTTACAAGCTATGAAAGAGGAGAAAGGCTTAGAGTGGTATTGTCCCTGTAACTCACCCATGAAATATAATTTGTTGTTGAATTGTGATCGAATATCACGTAATTAAACGTTGGCTGCTTTCCTGTCCTTGGATATAGAATAAAATTTTTCTCTGTTCTAAAACAATTCAATAATGTACTGTGCTCACACCTAAAGAAATCAATTATTACATTATCTTAAATTTACTGCAATTCAAACAGTTTTATCGCATCATTATTCAAAGTACATTGCCTATCGATTACATTATTCCAAATGCAGTAAATGAGCTCGTTGGTAAATTAGCTTAGCTGGTAAATTGTTACACCGTTCGAGCAAGGACTGCATGACAAAGACTTAATAGCCTTACATCAGAGAAAATTTTTCTTTCGTTTAAGCTATCCTTGCAAAAGTCTCAATGAAAATGTCCTAAGAACTTTTTACAGTGAACAAGAAACATGAAAATCATATTTCAACCCTTATAATGTCTCCCTTTTATTCTGCTGAAGCATTGTGCATATATTCCTTGTCCATCTTCCTGGAAGACCTCAACTCTCCTCTTCCAAGAGTGTCTGTCTCCTAATCAGGAGTTTTGTGAAAATTGTCTACTTAACTTAGGAAAAGTTGCTCACAATCTATATATAAATTGTCATGCAGTAGGATTTCACATGAGCGCATGATGCAATAATTGTAAATGAAATAGCATTGCGCAGGTTTATAGGGAGACTACTAATTAATATGTGCTTCTTTTACCTTACCTTGCAATTCTTCAATCGATCGAAAAAGGTACTGAAATGTAAACCGACGGACGAGGAATCATGACGTAGAAAGGCGAACGAACGGTTAACCAAGCCTGGAAAGAACAAATTGCAGATAGAACTGAGACTCATGAAAGTGAAGGCCGCTTCATGTATTCCATGTGAACGGATAGCAGTTAAGCAAAGCAAGAGTACTGTTTTCTCTCTTGTCAAACGTGAAACCATCCACTGATGATCCATGGTCGTTTATTTATCATTTACTCGAGTGATTTGTGATGGTAATTGCTAGAAATGGATGGCCAGTTTGAGGCTCACATTATTTATAAGCAAATAATATCGTAAGCCAATTACCCAGACCTCTCCTCACCTCTAAAATTAAATAAATACTCACGAAACGAAAACGTCACTCTTTTGCTTTCACTGCAAAGGAAAGGAAGAAGAAGATCCATTCGATGTGGACAATCACTCCACTCTCCTGGCCGGTATTTTTTCTCGATGAAAACCGCATCCTAAAATTGAAAGATATCGAATTCGTTAAAGAGGAACTTAATTCATATTTAGGGATAAACCGTATTGAATGCATGCCTCGCACTCTTGAAAAAATTCAGTATAAAGTATAGCGAGTGATGGCCTACAGGTAAGGTCCAATATGGCCCACAAGAGCTGCAAATCGGTAGGAATAGGAAAATATTATCCATCGGGAATAAACTGGATATGAGTTACCTAAGTAAAGATGCAAATCACAGAGGAAAACTTTGAAATACCGGTCATCGACCTTAAAGTTGAAAAATTAAGAATTAACAATATTTGATCTCCCGCTCAACAATTATCTCGATCCTGATTGGCTGAGAGAAATACCACCGCTGTCAGTGCAAGCGCTGTATTGTTAAATTGTTAGAATCGTTGTTCTTCTACTGATCACCGACTGAATTCCTTTAAAATTCCCCTCTCATTTTACGTCGACCGCGCATGATGGCGGTTTTCTCGATTTCCCAAGAATAAGTAGACTATACTTTATGAAAATAGTATTGTTGTGCGGTAAGACTCACGTAGTAGCAAAAAAGTCATAATAAATACTAATCTTCATGTAATTTTTATCGGTTACGATGAACATCTTGTTCATTTTTAAAAATCTAATTTAAATTTTAGAATCCCGGCCGTAGCAGTCTCGCGTCCCAATTCCATCACGCATTTTTCACTTTTCCATGCAACCTCGCCGTGAGCACATCGCTCGCCTCACCATTTGTTTACAATAGCTTAAATAAAGGTTTTTAACGTATAGCAGAGGCTATCAGCATCCCAAATCGAATTATGAATCCACCAAGGAGTGTTCTGTCAATAGAAACCGCTTCGGATTGTTTAATAGCGGGGGCAATGCAACAATATTTCAAGAGTCCATATGCTTGGTGCAGCGTTCGCTCGATACGATCCGGGCTTGATATTGAAACTAACCATATGTCCCGACGTAACGGAATGCAGGTATTCGTTCATCGTCTCCTTTGGAAGCTATGAGTTGTCGAAAAACTCTTAGCACACTTGGTAAACACGCTCGGAGGGAGTTCGAAAAATTCCAATGGGACTTACCTCAATGTTTACCTTGATCCTGCTTCCCTCACTTAAACTTCACTCGATGGACGAATCCACAATCCTTTGCAACTGCCGCATGGAAAAAATCCTGCATGAGCTCCGATAACTCGGCACTTTACAAAATAATTCGATCACAGTGGCTTCGCTTCTAACGAATCTCCGAGAATTAAAAGCTACGGAGTTGATAGGGAACGGCGACCCACAACGCAACTGGATTTCAAAGTCTCGCGAACGAAATAAGTGCAGGATTGATTTCAATACTTTGCAAGTTCAATTTTCTCACTTCTGTTCAACATCGCGGACGGACTTTCCTCGCAATGCATGAGTTTCGACTGACGCCAGAAAGAGGGAGCACTTCTTCTTCTCCCTCTATGGGCATTTTGTTTCAAATGTTTTGCTTATGACGAAAAATGACGATCTATTTTATATTCTAAGCCCTCTGTTTTAACTAGCATCATCGAGGCTGTTTCGTTTTTCCAGAAAGACTTATTATTCAGAATGTTCTTTATTTGCGACAAGAATGAAAGGAAAAGGGGCGACGGCTTCGGGTTGTGCATAAAATCAAGGCAGAGTTTCCCACGTATATGAATGAAGACTCATTCAACAAGGGTAAAAAATGCGAATAAAAAGTAATTTGAAGATGAATTTTATTGAAACAATAACATCATAAACTTTACATTTCATTCTAGCTATTGCATTTAAGCTAAGGTGCTCTTTCCCATTTGTAGAAGTATGTCTGTCGAGCTATCTATCCGCATCTGGGTTGAAACCGTCCTGCCTGTGCTATCGCTTCTTTGAAATCGTTCGTTCTTGAAATTCTCTTCTGAGAAATAACTCCTCGAACCTGGAAAGAAAGTAAAAAAGGAACGCAATGTAAAATCATTGTGATAACTTCTAGTTATTATCATCATGAGAAAAAAAAGCTTTAGCATCATATAGAGAGAGTGTAGAATATCTGTTGCCATTTGAGAGGCAGTTGCTCCTATTGAGGGCGTTTCGTCCCTCTCAATTTTATGATTTGCTGATCCTCGGTTCTTCCTGAGAAAGAATCGAGGATCCTTCCATACATTTTCAACGGCCATGAATGCTGACATTTCAAATAAATTTTTTCTCCCTTCCCTCATCCGCCCGAGAACTGAATCTCCCGATAGGAGTGTCAGTTAAACTTGTAGGTTTTATGGAAAGTTGAATTGCTTAAAGAGCCCAGCGTTCGGTCTTTGGCTAGGCTTCGAAATAATATTCAATGGAATTTACAGAGAGAGAGTTTGAAATCAAACATCTTTATGGAAGAAAAGGAACAGCATGGAAGGGTGTTGATTCAAAGCATTATCTTTTTCATAGTTCATTTAGGAAACATTAAAAGCATTATCTTTTTCATAGTTAATTTAGGAAACATTAAAATCATTTGATAAGCGGTGATGAAATATAATTTGGTATTGAATTGTAATCGAATATCACGTAATTAAACGTTGGCTGCTTTCCTGTCCTTGGATATAGAATGAAATTATTCACTGTTCTAAAACATTTAATAATGCACTGTGTTCACCCCTAAAGAAATCAATTATTTGTTCATCATTTAAAGTTGAATTGTTTAAAGATCCCAGCGTTCGCTCTTTGGCTAAGCTTCGAAATAATATTCAATGGAATATACAGAGAGAGAGAGAGAGAGAGAGAGTTTGAAATCAAACATCTTTATGGAAGAAAAGGAAAAGCATGGAAGGATGTTGATTCAAAGCATTATCTTTTTCATAGTTAATTTAGGAAGCATTAAAAGCATTTGATAAGCGCTATTTGTATGAATGGAAAAGAATAAGATAGGGGAGTTCAATTGACTGTTATGAATGTTTTACAAGCTATGAAAGAGGAGAAAGGCTTAGAGTGGTATTGTCCCTGTAACTCACCCATGAAATATAATTTGTTGTATAATTGTGATCGATTATCACGTAATTAAACGTTGGCTGCTTTCCTGTCCTTGGATATAGAATGAAATTATTCACTGTTCTAAAACATTTAATAATGCACTGTGTTCACCCCTAAAGAAATCAATTATTTGTTCATCATTTAAAGTTGAATTGTTTAAAGATCCCAGCGTTCGCTCTTTGGCTAAGCTTTGAAATAATATTCAATGGAATATACAGAGAGAGAGAGAGAGAGAGAGAGAGAGAGTTTGAAATCAAACATCTTTATGGAAGAAAAGGAAAAGCATGGAAGGATGTTGATTCAAAGCATTATCTTTTTCATAGTTAATTTAGGAAGCATTAAAAGCATTTGATAAGCGCTATTTGTATGAATGGAAAAGAATAAGATAGGGGAGTTCAATTGACTGTTATGAATGTTTTACAAGCTATGAAAGAGGAGAAAGGCTTACAGTGGTTTTGTCCCTGTAACTCACCCATGAAATATAATTTGTTGTTGAATTGTGATCGAATATCACGTAATTAAACGTTGGCTGCTTTCCTGTCCTTGGATATAGAATGAAATTTTTCTCTGTTCTAAAACAATTCAATAATGTACTGTGCTCACACCTAAAGAAATCAATTATTACATTATCTTAAATTTACTGCAATTCAAACAGTTTTATCGCATCATTATTCAAAGTACATTGCCTATCGATTACATTATTCCAAATGCAGTAAATGAGCTCGTTGGTAAATTAGCTTAGCTGGTAAATTGTTACACCGTTCGAGCAAGGACTGCATGACAAAGACTTAATAGCCTTACATCAGAGAAAATTTTTCTTTCGTTTAAGCTATCCTTGCAAAAGTCTCAATGAAAATGTCCTAAGAACTTTTTACAGTGAACAAGAAACATGAAAATCATATTTCAACCCTTATAATGTCTCCCTTTTATTCTGCTGAAGCATTGTGCATATATTCCTTGTCCATCTTCCTGGAAGACCTCAACTCTCCTCTTCCAAGAGTGTCTGTCTCCTAATCAGGAGTTTTGTGAAAATTGTCTACTTAACTTAGGAAAAGTTGCTCACAATCTATATATAAATTGTCATGCAGTAGGATTTCACATGAGCGCATGATGCAATAATTGTAAATGAAATAGCATTGCGCAGGTTTATAGGGAGACTACTAATTAATATGTGCTTCTTTTACCTTACCTTGCAATTCTTCAATCGATCGAAAAAGGTACTGAAATGTAAACCGACGGACGAGGAATCATGACGTAGAAAGGCGAACGAACGGTTAACCAAGCCTGGAAAGAACAAATTGCAGATAGAACTGAGACTCATGAAAGTGAAGGCCGCTTCATGTATTCCATGTGAACGGATAGCAGTTAAGCAAAGCAAGAGTACTGTTTTCTCTCTTGTCAAACGTGAAACCATCCACTGATGATCCATGGTCGTTTATTTATCATTTACTCGAGTGATTTGTGATGGTAATTGCTAGAAATGGATGGCCAGTTTGAGGCTCACATTATTTATAAGCAAATAATATCGTAAGCCAATTACCCAGACCTCTCCTCACCTCTAAAATTAAATAAATACTCACGAAACGAAAACGTCACTCTTTTGCTTTCACTGCAAAGGAAAGGAAGAAGAAGATCCATTCGATGTGGACAATCACTCCACTCTCCTGGCCGGTATTTTTTCTCGATGAAAACCGCATCCTAAAATTGAAAGATATCGAATTCGTTAAAGAGGAACTTAATTCATATTTAGGGATAAACCGTATTGAATGCATGCCTCGCACTCTTGAAAAAATTCAGTATAAAGTATAGCGAGTGATGGCCTACAGGTAAGGTCCAATATGGCCCACAAGAGTTGCAAATCGGTAGGAATAGGAAAATATTATCCATCGGGAATAAACTGGATATGAGTTACCTAAGTAAAGATGCAAATCACAGAGGAAAACTTTGAAATACTGGTCATCGACCTTAAAGTTGAAAAATTAAGAATTAACAATATTTGATCTCCCGCTCAACAATTATCTCGATCCTGATTGGCTGAGAGAAATACCACCGCTGTCAGTGCAAGCGCTGTATTGTTAAATTGTTAGAATCGTTGTTCTTCTACTGATCACCGACTGAATTCCTTTAAAATTCCCCTCTCATTTTACGTCGACCGCGCATGATGGCGGTTTTCTCGATTTCCCAAGAATAAGTAGACTATACTTTATGAAAATAGTATTGTTGTGCGGTAAGACTCACGTAGTAGCAAAAAAGTCATAATAAATACTAATCTTCATGTAATTTTTATCGGTTACGATGAACATCTTGTTCATTTTTAAAAATCAAATTTAAATTTTAGAATCCCGGCCGTAGCAGTCTCGCGTCCCAACTCCATCACGCATTTTTCACTTTTCCATGCAACCTCGCCGTGAGCACATCGCTCGCCTCACCATTTGTTTACAATAGCTTAAATAAAGGTTTTTAACGTATAGCAGAGGCTATCAGCATCCCAAATCGAATTATGAATCCACCAAGGAGTGTTCTGTCAATAGAAACCGCTTCGGATTGTTTAATAGCGGGGGCAATGCAACAATATTTCAAGAGTCCATATGCTTGGTGCAGCGTTCGCTCGATACGATCCGGGCTTGATATTGAAACTTACCATATGTCCCGACGTAACGGAATGCAGGTATTCGTTCATCGTCTCCTTTGGAAGCTATGAGTTGTCGAAAAACTCTTAGCACACTTGGTAAACACGCTCGGAGGGAGTTCGAAAAATTCCAATGGGACTTACCTCAATGTTTACCTTGATCCTGCTTCCCTCACTTAAACTTCACTCGATGGACGAATCCACAATCCTTTGCAACTGCCGCATGGAAAAAATCCTGCATGAGCTCCGATAACTCGGCACTTTACAAAATAATTCGATCACAGTGGCTTCGCTTCTAACGAATCTCCGAGAATTAAAAGCTACGGAGTTGATAGGGAACGGCGACCCACAACGCAACTGGATTTCAAAGTCTCGCGAACGAAATAAGTGCAGGATTGATTTCAATACTTTGCAAGTTCAATTTTCTCACTTCTGTTCAACATCGCGGACGGACTTTCCTCGCAATGCATGAGTTTCGACTGACGCCAGAAAGAGGGAGCACTTCTTCTTCTCCCTCTATGGGCATTTTGTTTCAAATGTTTTGCTTATGACGAAAAATGACGATCTATTTTATATTCTAAGCCCTCTGTTTTAACTAGCATCATCGAGGCTGTTTCGTTTTTCCAGAAAGACTTATTATTCAGAATGTTCTTTATTTGCGACAAGAATGAAAGGAAAAGGGGCGACGGCTTCGGGTTGTGCATAAAATCAAGGCAGAGTTTCCCACGTATATGAATGAAGACTCATTCAACAAGGGTAAAAAATGCGAATAAAAAGTAATTTGAAGATGAATTTTATTGAAACAATAACATCATAAACTTAACATTTCATTCTAGCTATTGCATTTAAGCTAAGGTGCTCTTTCCCATTTGTAGAAGTATGTCTGTCGAGCTATCTATCCGCATCTGGGTTGAAACCGTCCTGCCTGTGCTATCGCTTCTTTGAAATCGTTCGTTCTTGAAATTCTCTTCTGAGAAATAACTCCTCGAACCTGGAAAGAAAGTAAAAAAGGAACGCAATGTAAAATCATTGTGATAACTTCTAGTTATTATCATCATGAGAAAAAAAAGCTTTAGCATCATATAGAGAGAGTGTAGAATATCTGTTGCCATTTGAGAGGCAGTTGCTCCTATTGAGGGCGTTTCGTCCCTCTCAATTTTATGTTTTGCTGATCCTCGGTTCTTCCTGAGAAAGAATCGAGGATCCTTCCATACATTTTCAACGGCCATGAATGCTGACATTTCAAATAAATTTTTTCTCCCTTCCCTCATCCGCCCGAGAACTGAATCTCCCGATAGGAGTGTCAGTTAAACTTGTAGGTTTTATGGAAAGTTGAATTGCTTAAAGAGCCCAGCGTTCGCTCTTTGGCTAGGCTTCGAAATAATATTCAATGGAATTTACAGAGAGAGAGTTTGAAATCAAACATCTTTATGGAAGAAAAGGAACAGCATGGAAGGGTGTTGATTCAAAGCATTATCTTTTTCATAGTTCATTTAGGAAACATTGAAAGCATTATCTTTTTCATAGTTAATTTAGGAAACATTAAAATCATTTGATAAGCGGTGATGAAATATAATTTGGTATTGAATTGTAATCGAATATCACGTAATTAAACGTTGGCTGCTTTCCTGTCCTTGGATATAGAATGAAATTATTCACTGTTCTAAAACATTTAATAATGCACTGTGTTCACCCCTAAAGAAATCAATTATTTGTTCATCATTTAAAGTTGAATTGTTTAAAGATCCCAGCGTTCGCTCTTTGGCTAAGCTTTGAAATAATATTCAATGGAATATACAGAGAGAGAGAGAGAGAGAGAGAGAGAGAGTTTGAAATCAAACATCTTTATGGAAGAAAAGGAAAAGCATGGAAGGATGTTGATTCAAAGCATTATCTTTTTCATAGTTAATTTAGGAAGCATTAAAAGCATTTGATAAGCGCTATTTGTATGAATGGAAAAGAATAAGATAGGGGAGTTCAATTGACTGTTATGAATGTTTTACAAGCTATGAAAGAGGAGAAAGGCTTACAGTGGTTTTGTCCCTGTAACTCACCCATGAAATATAATTTGTTGTATAATTGTGATCGAATATCACGTAATTAAACGTTGGCTGCTTTCCTGTCCTTGGATATAGAATGAAATTTTTCTCTGTTCTAAAACAATTCAATAATGTACTGTGCTCACACCTAAAGAAATCAATTATTACATTATCTTAAATTTACTGCAATTCAAACAGTTTTATCGCATCATTATTCAAAGTACATTGCCTATCGATTACATTATTCCAAATGCAGTAAATGAGCTCGTTGGTAAATTAGCTTAGCTGGTAAATTGTTACACCGTTCGAGCAAGGACTGCATGACAAAGACTTAATAGCCTTACATCAGAGAAAATTTTTCTTTCGTTTAAGCTATCCTTGCAAAAGTCTCAATGAAAATGTCCTAAGAACTTTTTACAGTGAACAAGAAACATGAAAATCATATTTCAACCCTTATAATGTCTCCCTTTTATTCTGCTGAAGCATTGTGCATATATTCCTTGTCCATCTTCCTGGAAGACCTCAACTCTCCTCTTCCAAGAGTGTCTGTCTCCTAATCAGGAGTTTTGTGAAAATTGTCTACTTAACTTAGGAAAAGTTGCTCACAATCTATATATAAATTGTCATGCAGTAGGATTTCACATGAGCGCATGATGCAATAATTGTAAATGAAATAGCATTGCGCAGGTTTATAGGGAGACTACTAATTAATATGTGCTTCTTTTACCTTACCTTGCAATTCTTCAATCGATCGAAAAAGGTACTGAAATGTAAACCGACGGACGAGGAATCATGACGTAGAAAGGCGAACGAACGGTTAACCAAGCCTGGAAAGAACAAATTGCAGATAGAACTGAGACTCATGAAAGTGAAGGCCGCTTCATGTATTCCATGTGAACGGATAGCAGTTAAGCAAAGCAAGAGTACTGTTTTCTCTCTTGTCAAACGTGAAACCATCCACTGATGATCCATGGTCGTTTATTTATCATTTACTCGAGTGATTTGTGATGGTAATTGCTAGAAATGGATGGCCAGTTTGAGGCTCACATTATTTATAAGCAAATAATATCATAAGCCAATTACCCAGACCTCTCCTCACCTCTAAAATTAAATAAATACTCACGAAACGAAAACGTCACTCTTTTGCTTTCACTGCAAAGGAAAGGAAGAAGAAGATCCATTCGATGTAGACAATCACTCCACTCTCCTGGCCGGTATTTTTTCTCGATGAAAACCGCATCCTAAAATTGAAAGATATCGAATTCGTTAAAGAGGAACTTAATTCATATTTAGGGATAAACCGTATTGAATGCATGCCTCGCACTCTTGAAAAAATTCAGTATAAAGTATAGCGAGTGATGGCCTACAGGTAAGGTCCAATATGGCCCACAAGAGCTGCAAATCGGTAGGAATAGGAAAATATTATCCATCGGGAATAAACTGGATATGAGTTACCTAAGTAAAGATGCAAATCACAGAGGAAAACTTTGAAATACCGGTCATCGACCTTAAAGTTGAAAAATTAAGAATTAACAATATTTGATCTCCCGCTCAACAATTATCTCGATCCTGATTGGCTGAGAGAAATACCACCGCTGTCAGTGCAAGCGCTGTATTGTTAAATTGTTAGAATCGTTGTTCTTCTACTGATCACCGACTGAATTCCTTTAAAATTCCCCTCTCATTTTACGTCGACCGCGCATGATGGCGGTTTTCTCGATTTCCCAAGAATAAGTAGACTATACTTTATGAAAATAGTATTGTTGTGCGGTAAGACTCACGTAGTAGCAAAAAAGTCATAATAAATACTAATCTTCATGTAATTTTTATCGGTTACGATGAACATCTTGTTCATTTTTAAAAATCTAATTTAAATTTTAGAATCCCGGCCGTAGCAGTCTCGCGTCCCAATTCCATCACGCATTTTTCACTTTTCCATGCAACCTCGCCGTGAGCACATCGCTCGCCTCACCATTTGTTTACAATAGCTTATATAAAGGTTTTTAACGTATAGCAGAGGCTATCAGCATCCCAAATCGAATTATGAATCCACCAAGGAGTGTTCTGTCAATAGAAACCGCTTCGGATTGTTTAATAGCGGGGGCAATGCAACAATATTTCAAGAGTCCATATGCTTGGTGCAGCGTTCGCTCGATACGATCCGGGCTTGATATTGAAACTTACCATATGTCCCGACGTAACGGAATGCAGGTATTCGTTCATCGTCTCCTTTGGAAGCTATGAGTTGTCGAAAAACTCTTAGCACACTTGGTAAACACGCTCGGAGGGAGTTCGAAAAATTCCAATGGGACTTACCTCAATGTTTACCTTGATCCTGCTTCCCTCACTTAAACTTCACTCGATGGACGAATCCACAATCCTTTGCAACTGCCGCATGGAAAAAATCCTGCATGAGCTCCGATAACTCGGCACTTTACAAAATAATTCGATCACAGTGGCTTCGCTTCTAACGAATCTCCGAGAATTAAAAGCTACGGAGTTGATAGGGAACGGCGACCCACAACGCAACTGGATTTCAAAGTCTCGCGAACGAAATAAGTGCAGGATTGATTTCAATACTTTGCAAGTTCAATTTTCTCACTTCTGTTCAACATCGCGGACGGACTTTCCTCGCAATGCATGAGTTTCGACTGACGCCAGAAAGAGGGAGCACTTCTTCTTCTCCCTCTATGGGCATTTTGTTTCAAATGTTTTGCTTATGACGAAAAATGACGATCTATTTTATATTCTAAGCCCTCTGTTTTAACTAGCATCATCGAGGCTGTTTCGTTTTTCCAGAAAGACTTATTATTCAGAATGTTCTTTATTTGCGACAAGAATGAAAGGAAAAGGGGCGACGGCTTCGGGTTGTGCATAAAATCAAGGCAGAGTTTCCCACGTATATGAATGAAGACTCATTCAACAAGGGTAAAAAATGCGAATAAAAAGTAATTTGAAGATGAATTTTATTGAAACAATAACATCATAAACTTAACATTTCATTCTAGCTATTGCATTTAAGCTAAGGTGCTCTTTCCCATTTGTAGAAGTATGTCTGTCGAGCTATCTATCCGCATCTGGGTTGAAACCGTCCTGCCTGTGCTATCGCTTCTTTGAAATCGTTCGTTCTTGAAATTCTCTTCTGAGAAATAACTCATCGAACCTGGAAAGAAAGTAAAAAAGGAACGCAATGTAAAATCATTGTGATAACTTCTAGTTATTATCATCATGAGAAAAAAAAGCTTTAGCATCATATAGAGAGAGTGTAGAATATCTGTTGCCATTTGAGAGGCAGTTGCTCCTATTGAGGGCGTTTCGTCCCTCTCAATTTTATGATTTGCTGATCCTCGGTTCTTCCTGAGAAAGAATCGAGGATCCTTCCATACATTTTCAACGGCCATGAATGCTGACATTTCAAATAAATTTTTTCTCCCTTCCCTCATCCGCCCGAGAACTGAATCTCCCGATAGGAGTGTCAGTTAAACTTGTAGGTTTTATGGAAAGTTGAATTGCTTAAAGAGCCCAGCGTTCGCTCTTTGGCTAGGCTTCGAAATAATATTCAATGGAATTTACAGAGAGAGAGTTTGAAATCAAACATCTTTATGGAAGAAAAGGAACAGCATGGAAGGGTGTTGATTCAAAGCATTATCTTTTTCATAGTTCATTTAGGAAACATTGAAAGCATTATCTTTTTCATAGTTAATTTAGGAAACATTAAAATCATTTGATAAGCGGTGATGAAATATAATTTGGTATTGAATTGTAATCGAATATCACGTAATTAAACGTTGGCTGCTTTCCTGTCCTTGGATATAGAATGAAATTATTCACTGTTCTAAAACATTTAATAATGCACTGTGTTCACCCCTAAAGAAATCAATTATTTGTTCATCATTTAAAGTTGAATTGTTTAAAGATCCCAGCGTTCGCTCTTTGGCTAAGCTTCGAAATAATATTCAATGGAATATACAGAGAGAGAGAGAGAGAGTGTTTGAAATCAAACATCTTTATGGAAGAAAAGGAAAAGCATGGAAGGATGTTGATTCAAAGCATTATCTTTTTCATAGTTAATTTAGGAAGCATTAAAAGCATTTGATAAGCGCTATTTGTATGAATGGAAAAGAATAAGATAGGGGAGTTCAATTGACTGTTATGAATGTTTTACAAGCTATGAAAGAGGAGAAAGGCTTAGAGTGGTATTGTCCCTGTAACTCACCCATGAAATATAATTTGTTGTATAATTGTGATCGATTATCACGTAATTAAACGTTGGCTGCTTTCCTGTCCTTGGATATAGAATGAAATTTTTCTCTGTTCTAAAACAATTCAATAATGTACTGTGCTCACACCTAAAGAAATCAATTATTACATTATCTTAAATTTACTGCAATTCAAACAGTTTTATCGCATCATTATTCAAAGTACATTGCCTATCGATTACATTATTCCAAATGCAGTAAATGAGCTCGTTGGTAAATTAGCTTAGCTGGTAAATTGTTACACCGTTCGAGCAAGGACTGCATGACAAAGACTTAATAGCCTTACATCAGAGAAAATTTTTCTTTCGTTTAAGCTATCCTTGCAAAAGTCTCAATGAAAATGTCCTAAGAACTTTTTACAGTGAACAAGAAACATGAAAATCATATTTCAACCCTTATAATGTCTCCCTTTTATTCTGCTGAAGCATTGTGCATATATTCCTTGTCCATCTTCCTGGAAGACCTCAACTCTCCTCTTCCAAGAGTGTCTGTCTCCTAATCAGGAGTTTTGTGAAAATTGTCTACTTAACTTAGGAAAAGTTGCTCACAATCTATATATAAATTGTCATGCAGTAGGATTTCACATGAGCGCATGATGCAATAATTGTAAATGAAATAGCATTGCGCAGGTTTACAGGGAGACTACTAATTTATATGTGCTTCTTTTACTTTACCTTGCAATTCTTCAATCGATCGAAAAAGGTACTGAAATGTAAACCGACGGACGAGGAATCATGACGTAGAAAGGCGAACGAACGGTTAACCAAGCCTGGAAAGAACAAATTGCAGATAGAACTGAGACTCATGAAAGTGAAGGCCGCTTCATGTATTCCATGTGAACGGATAGCAGTTAAGCAAAGCAAGAGTACTGTTTTCTCTCTTGTCAAACGTGAAACCATCCACTGATGATCCATGGTCGTTTATTTATCATTTACTCGAGTGATTTGTGATGGTAATTGCTAGAAATGGATGGCCAGTTTGAGGCTCACATTATTTATAAGCAAATAATATCATAAGCCAATTACCCAGACCTATCCTCACCTCTAAAATTAAATAAATACTCACGAAACGAAAACGTCACTCTTTTGCTTTCACTGCAAAGGAAAGGAAGAAGAAGATCCATTCGATGTAGACAATCACTCCACTCTCCTGGCCGGTATTTTTTCTCGATGAAAACCGCATCCTAAAATTGAAAGATATCGAATTCGTTAAAGAGGAACTTAATTCATATTTAGGGATAAACCGTATTGAATGCATGCCTCGCACTCTTGAAAAAATTCAGTATAAAGTATAGCGAGTGATGGCCTACAGGTAAGGTCCAATATGGCCCACAAGAGCTGCAAATCGGTAGGAATAGGAAAATATTATCCATCGGGAATAAACTGGATATGAGTTACCTAAGTAAAGATGCAAATCACAGAGGAAAACTTTGAAATACCGGTCATCGACCTTAAAGTTGAAAAATTAAGAATTAACAATATTTGATCTCCCGCTCAACAATTATCTCGATCCTGATTGGCTGAGAGAAATACCACCGCTGTCAGTGCAAGCGCTGTATTGTTAAATTGTTAGAATCGTTGTTCTTCTACTGATCACCGACTGAATTCCTTTAAAATTCCCCTCTCATTTTACGTCGACCGCGCATGATGGCGGTTTTCTCGATTTCCCAAGAATAAGTAGACTATACTTTATGAAAATAGTATTGTTGTGCGGTAAGACTCACGTAGTAGCAAAAAAGTCATAATAAATACTAATCTTCATGTAATTTTTATTGGTTACGATGAACATCTTGTTCATTTTTAAAAATCTAATTTAAATTTTAGAATCCCGGCCGTAGCAGTCTCGCGTCCCAATTCCATCACGCATTTTTCACTTTTCCATGCAACCTCGCCGTGAGCACATCGCTCGCCTCACCATTTGTTTACAATAGCTTAAATAAAGGTTTTTAACGTATAGCAGAGGCTATCAGCATCCCAAATCGAATTATGAATCCACCAAGGAGTGTTCTGTCAATAGAAACCGCTTCGGATTGTTTAATAGCGGGGGCAATGCAACAATATTTCAAGAGTCCATATGCTTGGTGCAGCGTTCGCTCGATACGATCCGGGCTTGATATTGAAACTTACCATATGTCCCGACGTAACGGAATGCAGGTATTCGTTCATCGTCTCCTTTGGAAGCTATGAGTTGTCGAAAAACTCTTAGCACACTTGGTAAACACGCTCGGAGGGAGTTCGAAAAATTCCAATGGGACTTACCTCAATGTTTACCTTGATCCTGCTTCCCTCACTTAAACTTCACTCGATGGACGAATCCACAATCCTTTGCAACTGCCGCATGGAAAAAATCCTGCATGAGCTCCGATAACTCGGCACTTTACAAAATAATTCGATCACAGTGGCTTCGCTTCTAACGAATCTCCGAGAATTAAAAGCTACGGAGTTGATAGGGAACGGCGACCCACAACGCAACTGGATTTCAAAGTCTCGCGAACGAAATAAGTGCAGGATTGATTTCAATACTTTGCAAGTTCAATTTTCTCACTTCTGTTCAACATCGCGGACGGACTTTCCTCGCAATGCATGAGTTTCGACTGACGCCAGAAAGAGGGAGCACTTCTTCTTCTCCCTCTATGGGCATTTTGTTTCAAATGTTTTGCTTATGACGAAAAATGACGATCTATTTTATATTCTAAGCCCTCTGTTTTAACTAGCATCATCGAGGCTGTTTCGTTTTTCCAGAAAGACTTATTATTCAGAATGTTCTTTATTTGCGACAAGAATGAAAGGAAAAGGGGCGACGGCTTCGGGTTGTGCATAAAATCAAGGCAGAGTTTCCCACGTATATGAATGAAGACTCATTCAACAAGGGTAAAAAATGCGAATAAAAAGTAATTTGAAGATGAATTTTATTGAAACAATAACATCATAAACTTAACATTTCATTCTAGCTATTGCATTTAAGCTAAGGTGCTCTTTCCCATTTGTAGAAGTATGTCTGTCGAGCTATCTATCCGCATCTGGGTTGAAACCGTCCTGCCTGTGCTATCGCTTCTTTGAAATCGTTCGTTCTTGAAATTCTCTTCTGAGAAATAACTCCTCGAACCTGGAAAGAAAGTAAAAAAGGAACGCAATGTAAAATCATTGTGATAACTTCTAGTTATTATCATCATGAGAAAAAAAAGCTTTAGCATCATATAGAGAGAGTGTAGAATATCTGTTGCCATTTGAGAGGCAGTTGCTCCTATTGAGGGCGTTTCGTCCCTCTCAATTTTATGTTTTGCTGATCCTCGGTTCTTCCTGAGAAAGAATCGAGGATCCTTCCATACATTTTCAACGGCCATGAATGCTGACATTTCAAATAAATTTTTTCTCCCTTCCCTCATCCGCCCGAGAACTGAATCTCCCGATAGGAGTGTCAGTTAAACTTGTAGGTTTTATGGAAAGTTGAATTGCTTAAAGAGCCCAGCGTTCGCTCTTTGGCTAGGCTTCGAAATAATATTCAATGGAATTTACAGAGAGAGAGTTTGAAATCAAACATCTTTATGGAAGAAAAGGAACAGCATGGAAGGGTGTTGATTCAAAGCATTATCTTTTTCATAGTTCATTTAGGAAACATTGAAAGCATTATCTTTTTCATAGTTAATTTAGGAAACATTAAAATCATTTGATAAGCGGTGATGAAATATAATTTGGTATTGAATTGTAATCGAATATCACGTAATTAAACGTTGGCTGCTTTCCTGTCCTTGGATATAGAATGAAATTATTCACTGTTCTAAAACATTTAATAATGCACTGTGTTCACCCCTAAAGAAATCAATTATTTGTTCATCATTTAAAGTTGAATTGTTTAAAGATCCCAGCGTTCGCTCTTTGGCTAAGCTTCGAAATAATATTCAATGGAATATACAGAGAGAGAGAGAGAGAGTGTTTGAAATCAAACATCTTTATGGAAGAAAAGGAAAAGCATGGAAGGATGTTGATTCAAAGCATTATCTTTTTCATAGTTAATTTAGGAAGCATTAAAAGCATTTGATAAGCGCTATTTGTATGAATGGAAAAGAATAAGATAGGGGAGTTCAATTGACTGTTATGAATGTTTTACAAGCTATGAAAGAGGAGAAAGGCTTAGAGTGGTTTTGTCCCTGTAACTCACCCATGAAATATAATTTGTTGTTGAATTGTGATCGAATATCACGTAATTAAACGTTGGCTGCTTTCCTGTCCTTGGATATAGAATGAAATTTTTCTCTGTTCTAAAACAATTCAATAATGTACTGTGCTCACACCTAAAGAAATCAATTATTACATTATCTTAAATTTACTGCAATTCAAACAGTTTTATCGCATCATTATTCAAAGTACATTGCCTATCGATTACATTATTCCAAATGCAGTAAATGAGCTCGTTGGTAAATTAGCTTAGCTGGTAAATTGTTACACCGTTCGAGCAAGGACTGCATGACAAAGACTTAATAGCCTTACATCAGAGAAAATTTTTCTTTCGTTTAAGCTATCCTTGCAAAAGTCTCAATGAAAATGTCCTAAGAACTTTTTACAGTGAACAAGAAACATGAAAATCATATTTCAACCCTTATAATGTCTCCCTTTTATTCTGCTGAAGCATTGTGCATATATTCCTTGTCCATCTTCCTGGAAGACCTCAACTCTCCTCTTCCAAGAGTGTCTGTCTCCTAATCAGGAGTTTTGTGAAAATTGTCTACTTAACTTAGGAAAAGTTGCTCACAATCTATATATAAATTGTCATGCAGTAGGATTTCACATGAGCGCATGATGCAATAATTGTAAATGAAATAGCATTGCGCAGGTTTATAGGGAGACTACTAATTAATATGTGCTTCTTTTACCTTACCTTGCAATTCTTCAATCGATCGAAAAAGGTACTGAAATGTAAACCGACGGACGAGGAATCATGACGTAGAAAGGCGAACGAACGGTTAACCAAGCCTGGAAAGAACAAATTGCAGATAGAACTGAGACTCATGAAAGTGAAGGCCGCTTCATGTATTCCATGTGAACGGATAGCAGTTAAGCAAAGCAAGAGTACTGTTTTCTCTCTTGTCAAACGTGAAACCATCCACTGATGATCCATGGTCGTTTATTTATCATTTACTCGAGTGATTTGTGATGGTAATTGCTAGAAATGGATGGCCAGTTTGAGGCTCACATTATTTATAAGCAAATAATATCATAAGCCAATTACCCAGACCTCTCCTCACCTCTAAAATTAAATAAATACTCACGAAACGAAAACGTCACTCTTTTGCTTTCACTGCAAAGGAAAGGAAGAAGAAGATCCATTCGATGTAGACAATCACTCCACTCTCCTGGCCGGTATTTTTTCTCGATGAAAACCGCATCCTAAAATTGAAAGATATCGAATTCGTTAAAGAGGAACTTAATTCATATTTAGGGATAAACCGTATTGAATGCATGCCTCGCACTCTTGAAAAAATTCAGTATAAAGTATAGCGAGTGATGGCCTACAGGTAAGGTCCAATATGGCCCACAAGAGCTGCAAATCGGTAGGAATAGGAAAATATTATCCATCGGGAATAAACTGGATATGAGTTACCTAAGTAAAGATGCAAATCACAGAGGAAAACTTTGAAATACCGGTCATCGACCTTAAAGTTGAAAAATTAAGAATTAACAATATTTGATCTCCCGCTCAACAATTATCTCGATCCTGATTGGCTGAGAGAAATACCACCGCTGTCAGTGCAAGCGCTGTATTGTTAAATTGTTAGAATCGTTGTTCTTCTACTGATCACCGACTGAATTCCTTTAAAATTCCCCTCTCATTTTACGTCGACCGCGCATGATGGCGGTTTTCTCGATTTCCCAAGAATAAGTAGACTATACTTTATGAAAATAGTATTGTTGTGCGGTAAGACTCACGTAGTAGCAAAAAAGTCATAATAAATACTAATCTTCATGTAATTTTTATCGGTTACGATGAACATCTTGTTCATTTTTAAAAATCTAATTTAAATTTTAGAATCCCGGCCGTAGCAGTCTCGCGTCCCAATTCCATCACGCATTTTTCACTTTTCCATGCAACCTCGCCGTGAGCACATCGCTCGCCTCACCATTTGTTTACAATAGCTTAAATAAAGGTTTTTAACGTATAGCAGAGGCTATCAGCATCCCAAATCGAATTATGAATCCACCAAGGAGTGTTCTGTCAATAGAAACCGCTTCGGATTGTTTAATAGCGGGGGCAATGCAACAATATTTCAAGAGTCCATATGCTTGGTGCAGCGTTCGCTCGATACGATCCGGGCTTGATATTGAAACTAACCATATGTCCCGACGTAACGGAATGCAGGTATTCGTTCATCGTCTCCTTTGGAAGCTATGAGTTGTCGAAAAACTCTTAGCACACTTGGTAAACACGCTCGGAGGGAGTTCGAAAAATTCCAATGGGACTTACCTCAATGTTTACCTTGATCCTGCTTCCCTCACTTAAACTTCACTCGATGGACGAATCCACAATCCTTTGCAACTGCCGCATGGAAAAAATCCTGCATGAGCTCCGATAACTCGGCACTTTACAAAATAATTCGATCACAGTGGCTTCGCTTCTAACGAATCTCCGAGAATTAAAAGCTACGGAGTTGATAGGGAACGGCGACCCACAACGCAACTGGATTTCAAAGTCTCGCGAACGAAATAAGTGCAGGATTGATTTCAATACTTTGCAAGTTCAATTTTCTCACTTCTGTTCAACATCGCGGACGGACTTTCCTCGCAATGCATGAGTTTCGACTGACGCCAGAAAGAGGGAGCACTTCTTCTTCTCCCTCTATGGGCATTTTGTTTCAAATGTTTTGCTTATGACGAAAAATGACGATCTATTTTATATTCTAAGCCCTCTGTTTTAACTAGCATCATCGAGGCTGTTTCGTTTTTCCAGAAAGACTTATTATTCAGAATGTTCTTTATTTGCGACAAGAATGAAAGGAAAAGGGGCGACGGCTTCGGGTTGTGCATAAAATCAAGGCAGAGTTTCCCACGTATATGAATGAAGACTCATTCAACAAGGGTAAAAAATGCGAATAAAAAGTAATTTGAAGATGAATTTTATTGAAACAATAACATCATAAACTTTACATTTCATTCTAGCTATTGCATTTAAGCTAAGGTGCTCTTTCCCATTTGTAGAAGTATGTCTGTCGAGCTATCTATCCGCATCTGGGTTGAAACCGTCCTGCCTGTGCTATCGCTTCTTTGAAATCGTTCGTTCTTGAAATTCTCTTCTGAGAAATAACTCCTCGAACCTGGAAAGAAAGTAAAAAAGGAACGCAATGTAAAATCATTGTGATAACTTCTAGTTATTATCATCATGAGAAAAAAAAGCTTTAGCATCATATAGAGAGAGTGTAGAATATCTGTTGCCATTTGAGAGGCAGTTGCTCCTATTGAGGGCGTTTCGTCCCTCTCAATTTTATGATTTGCTGATCCTCGGTTCTTCCTGAGAAAGAATCGAGGATCCTTCCATACATTTTCAACGGCCATGAATGCTGACATTTCAAATAAATTTTTTCTCCCTTCCCTCATCCGCCCGAGAACTGAATCTCCCGATAGAAGTGTCAGTTAAACTTGTAGGTTTTATGGAAAGTTGAATTGCTTAAAGAGCCCAGCGTTCGCTCTTTGGCTAGGCTTCGAAATAATATTCAATGGAATTTACAGAGAGAGAGTTTGAAATCAAACATCTTTATGGAAGAAAAGGAACAGCATGGAAGGGTGTTGATTCAAAGCATTATCTTTTTCATAGTTCATTTAGGAAACATTAAAAGCATTATCTTTTTCATAGTTAATTTAGGAAACATTAAAATCATTTGATAAGCGGTGATGAAATATAATTTGGTATTGAATTGTAATCGAATATCACGTAATTAAACGTTGGCTGCTTTCCTGTCCTTGGATATAGAATGAAATTATTCACTGTTCTAAAACATTTAATAATGCACTGTGTTCACCCCTAAAGAAATCAATTATTTGTTCATCATTTAAAGTTGAATTGTTTAAAGATCCCAGCGTTCGCTCTTTGGCTAAGCTTCGAAATAATATTCAATGGAATATACAGAGAGAGAGAGAGAGAGAGAGAGTTTGAAATCAAACATCTTTATGGAAGAAAAGGAAAAGCATGGAAGGATGTTGATTCAAAGCATTATCTTTTTCATAGTTAATTTAGGAAGCATTAAAAGCATTTGATAAGCGCTATTTGTATGAATGGAAAAGAATAAGATAGGGGAGTTCAATTGACTGTTATGAATGTTTTACAAGCTATGAAAGAGGAGAAAGGCTTAGAGTGGTATTGTCCCTGTAACTCACCCATGAAATATAATTTGTTGTATAATTGTGATCGATTATCACGTAATTAAACGTTGGCTGCTTTCCTGTCCTTGGATATAGAATGAAATTTTTCTCTGTTCTAAAACAATTCAATAATGTACTGTGCTCACACCTAAAGAAATCAATTATTACATTATCTTAAATTTACTGCAATTCAAACAGTTTTATCGCATCATTATTCAAAGTACATTGCCTATCGATTACATTATTCCAAATGCAGTAAATGAGCTCGTTGGTAAATTAGCTTAGCTGGTAAATTGTTACACCGTTCGAGCAAGGACTGCATGACAAAGACTTAATAGCCTTACATCAGAGAAAATTTTTCTTTCGTTTAAGCTATCCTTGCAAAAGTCTCAATGAAAATGTCCTAAGAACTTTTTACAGTGAACAAGAAACATGAAAATCATATTTCAACCCTTATAATGTCTCCCTTTTATTCTGCTGAAGCATTGTGCATATATTCCTTGTCCATCTTCCTGGAAGACCTCAACTCTCCTCTTCCAAGAGTGTCTGTCTCCTAATCAGGAGTTTTGTGAAAATTGTCTACTTAACTTAGGAAAAGTTGCTCACAATCTATATATAAATTGTCATGCAGTAGGATTTCACATGAGCGCATGATGCAATAATTGTAAATGAAATAGCATTGCGCAGGTTTATAGGGAGACTACTAATTAATATGTGCTTCTTTTACCTTACCTTGCAATTCTTCAATCGATCGAAAAAGGTACTGAAATGTAAACCGACGGACGAGGAATCATGACGTAGAAAGGCGAACGAACGGTTAACCAAGCCTGGAAAGAACAAATTGCAGATAGAACTGAGACTCATGAAAGTGAAGGCCGCTTCATGTATTCCATGTGAACGGATAGCAGTTAAGCAAAGCAAGAGTACTGTTTTCTCTCTTGTCAAACGTGAAACCATCCACTGATGATCCATGGTCGTTTATTTATCATTTACTCGAGTGATTTGTGATGGTAATTGCTAGAAATGGATGGCCAGTTTGAGGCTCACATTATTTATAAGCAAATAATATCGTAAGCCAATTACCCAGACCTCTCCTCACCTCTAAAATTAAATAAATACTCACGAAACGAAAACGTCACTCTTTTGCTTTCACTGCAAAGGAAAGGAAGAAGAAGATCCATTCGATGTGGACAATCACTCCACTCTCCTGGCCGGTATTTTTTCTCGATGAAAACCGCATCCTAAAATTGAAAGATATCGAATTCGTTAAAGAGGAACTTAATTCATATTTAGGGATAAACCGTATTGAATGCATGCCTCGCACTCTTGAAAAAATTCAGTATAAAGTATAGCGAGTGATGGCCTACAGGTAAGGTCCAATATGGCCCACAAGAGTTGCAAATCGGTAGGAATAGGAAAATATTATCCATCGGGAATAAACTGGATATGAGTTACCTAAGTAAAGATGCAAATCACAGAGGAAAACTTTGAAATACTGGTCATCGACCTTAAAGTTGAAAAATTAAGAATTAACAATATTTGATCTCCCGCTCAACAATTATCTCGATCCTGATTGGCTGAGAGAAATACCACCGCTGTCAGTGCAAGCGCTGTATTGTTAAATTGTTAGAATCGTTGTTCTTCTACTGATCACCGACTGAATTCCTTTAAAATTCCCCTCTCATTTTACGTCGACCGCGCATGATGGCGGTTTTCTCGATTTCCCAAGAATAAGTAGACTATACTTTATGAAAATAGTATTGTTGTGCGGTAAGACTCACGTAGTAGCAAAAAAGTCATAATAAATACTAATCTTCATGTAATTTTTATCGGTTACGATGAACATCTTGTTCATTTTTAAAAATCTAATTTAAATTTTAGAATCCCGGCCGTAGCAGTCTCGCGTCCCAATTCCATCACGCATTTTTCACTTTTCCATGCAACCTCGCCGTGAGCACATCGCTCGCCTCACCATTTGTTTACAATAGCTTAAATAAAGGTTTTTAACGTATAGCAGAGGCTATCAGCATCCCAAATCGAATTATGAATCCACCAAGGAGTGTTCTGTCAATAGAAACCGCTTCGGATTGTTTAATAGCGGGGGCAATGCAACAATATTTCAAGAGTCCATATGCTTGGTGCAGCGTTCGCTCGATACGATCCGGGCTTGATATTGAAACTTACCATATGTGCCGACGTAACGGAATGCAGGTATTCGTTCATCGTCTCCTTTGGAAGCTATGAGTTGTCGAAAAACTCTTAGCACACTTGGTAAACACGCTCGGAGGGAGTTCGAAAAATTCCAATGGGACTTACCTCAATGTTTACCTTGATCCTGCTTCCCTCACTTAAACTTCACTCGATGGACGAATCCACAATCCTTTGCAACTGCCGCATGGAAAAAATCCTGCATGAGCTCCGATAACTCGGCACTTTACAAAATAATTCGATCACAGTGGCTTCGCTTCTAACGAATCTCCGAGAATTAAAAGCTACGGAGTTGATAGGGAACGGCGACCCACAACGCAACTGGATTTCAAAGTCTCGCGAACGAAATAAGTGCAGGATTGATTTCAATACTTTGCAAGTTCAATTTTCTCACTTCTGTTCAACATCGCGGACGGACTTTCCTCGCAATGCATGAGTTTCGACTGACGCCAGAAAGAGGGAGCACTTCTTCTTCTCCCTCTATGGGCATTTTGTTTCAAATGTTTTGCTTATGACGAAAAATGACGATCTATTTTATATTCTAAGCCCTCTGTTTTAACTAGCATCATCGAGGCTGTTTCGTTTTTCCAGAAAGACTTATTATTCAGAATGTTCTTTATTTGCGACAAGAATGAAAGGAAAAGGGGCGACGGCTTCGGGTTGTGCATAAAATCAAGGCAGAGTTTCCCACGTATATGAATGAAGACTCATTCAACAAGGGTAAAAAATGCGAATAAAAAGTAATTTGAAGATGAATTTTATTGAAACAATAACATCATAAACTTTACATTTCATTCTAGCTATTGCATTTAAGCTAAGGTGCTCTTTCCCATTTGTAGAAGTATGTCTGTCGAGCTATCTATCCGCATCTGGGTTGAAACCGTCCTGCCTGTGCTATCGCTTCTTTGAAATCGTTCGTTCTTGAAATTCTCTTCTGAGAAATAACTCCTCGAACCTGGAAAGAAAGTAAAAAAGGAACGCAATGTAAAATCATTGTGATAACTTCTAGTTATTATCATCATGAGAAAAAAAAGCTTTAGCATCATATAGAGAGAGTGTAGAATATCTGTTGCCATTTGAGAGGCAGTTGCTCCTATTGAGGGCGTTTCGTCCCTCTCAATTTTATGATTTGCTGATCCTCGGTTCTTCCTGAGAAAGAATCGAGGATCCTTCCATACATTTTCAACGGCCATGAATGCTGACATTTCAAATAAATTTTTTCTCCCTTCCCTCATCCGCCCGAGAACTGAATCTCCCGATAGGAGTGTCAGTTAAACTTGTAGGTTTTATGGAAAGTTGAATTGCTTAAAGAGCCCAGCGTTCGCTCTTTGGCTAGGCTTCGAAATAATATTCAATGGAATTTACAGAGAGAGAGTTTGAAATCAAACATCTTTATGGAAGAAAAGGAACAGCATGGAAGGGTGTTGATTCAAAGCATTATCTTTTTCATAGTTCATTTAGGAAACATTGAAAGCATTATCTTTTTCATAGTTAATTTAGGAAACATTAAAATCATTTGATAAGCGGTGATGAAATATAATTTGGTATTGAATTGTAATCGAATATCACGTAATTAAACGTTGGCTGCTTTCCTGTCCTTGGATATAGAATGAAATTATTCACTGTTCTAAAACATTTAATAATGCACTGTGTTCACCCCTAAAGAAATCAATTATTTGTTCATCATTTAAAGTTGAATTGTTTAAAGATCCCAGCGTTCGCTCTTTGGCTAAGCTTCGAAATAATATTCAATGGAATATACAGAGAGAGAGAGAGAGAGTGTTTGAAATCAAACATCTTTATGGAAGAAAAGGAAAAGCATGGAAGGATGTTGATTCAAAGCATTATCTTTTTCATAGTTAATTTAGGAAGCATTAAAAGCATTTGATAAGCGCTATTTGTATGAATGGAAAAGAATAAGATAGGGGAGTTCAATTGACTGTTATGAATGTTTTACAAGCTATGAAAGAGGAGAAAGGCTTAGAGTGGTATTGTCCCTGTAACTCACCCATGAAATATAATTTGTTGTATAATTGTGATCGATTATCACGTAATTAAACGTTGGCTGCTTTCCTGTCCTTGGATATAGAATGAAATTTTTCTCTGTTCTAAAACAATTCAATAATGTACTGTGCTCACACCTAAAGAAATCAATTATTACATTATCTTAAATTTACTGCAATTCAAACAGTTTTATCGCATCATTATTCAAAGTACATTGCCTATCGATTACATTATTCCAAATGCAGTAAATGAGCTCGTTGGTAAATTAGCTTAGCTGGTAAATTGTTACACCGTTCGAGCAAGGACTGCATGACAAAGACTTAATAGCCTTACATCAGAGAAAATTTTTCTTTCGTTTAAGCTATCCTTGCAAAAGTCTCAATGAAAATGTCCTAAGAACTTTTTACAGTGAACAAGAAACATGAAAATCATATTTCAACCCTTATAATGTCTCCCTTTTATTCTGCTGAAGCATTGTGCATATATTCCTTGTCCATCTTCCTGGAAGACCTCAACTCTCCTCTTCCAAGAGTGTCTGTCTCCTAATCAGGAGTTTTGTGAAAATTGTCTACTTAACTTAGGAAAAGTTGCTCACAATCTATATATAAATTGTCATGCAGTAGGATTTCACATGAGCGCATGATGCAATAATTGTAAATGAAATAGCATTGCGCAGGTTTATAGGGAGACTACTAATTTATATGTGCTTCTTTTACTTTACCTTGCAATTCTTCAATCGATCGAAAAAGGTACTGAAATGTAAACCGACGGACGAGGAATCATGACGTAGAAAGGCGAACGAACGGTTAACCAAGCCTGGAAAGAACAAATTGCAGATAGAACTGAGACTCATGAAAGTGAAGGCCGCTTCATGTATTCCATGTGAACGGATAGCAGTTAAGCAAAGCAAGAGTACTGTTTTCTCTCTTGTCAAACGTGAAACCATCCACTGATGATCCATGGTCGTTTATTTATCATTTACTCGAGTGATTTGTGATGGTAATTGCTAGAAATGGATGGCCAGTTTGAGGCTCACATTATTTATAAGCAAATAATATCATAAGCCAATTACCCAGACCTATCCTCACCTCTAAAATTAAATAAATACTCACGAAACGAAAACGTCACTCTTTTGCTTTCACTGCAAAGGAAAGGAAGAAGAAGATCCATTCGATGTAGACAATCACTCCACTCTCCTGGCCGGTATTTTTTCTCGATGAAAACCGCATCCTAAAATTGAAAGATATCGAATTCGTTAAAGAGGAACTTAATTCATATTTAGGGATAAACCGTATTGAATGCATGCCTCGCACTCTTGAAAAAATTCAGTATAAAGTATAGCGAGTGATGGCCTACAGGTAAGGTCCAATATGGCCCACAAGAGCTGCAAATCGGTAGGAATAGGAAAATATTATCCATCGGGAATAAACTGGATATGAGTTACCTAAGTAAAGATGCAAATCACAGAGGAAAACTTTGAAATACCGGTCATCGACCTTAAAGTTGAAAAATTAAGAATTAACAATATTTGATCTCCCGCTCAACAATTATCTCGATCCTGATTGGCTGAGAGAAATACCACCGCTGTCAGTGCAAGCGCTGTATTGTTAAATTATTAGAATCGTTGTTCTTCTACTGATCACCGACTGAATTCCTTTAAAATTCCCCTCTCATTTTACGTCGACCGCGCATGATGGCGGTTTTCTCGATTTCCCAAGAATAAGTAGACTATACTTTATGAAAATAGTATTGTTGTGCGGTAAGACTCACGTAGTAGCAAAAAAGTCATAATAAATACTAATCTTCATGTAATTTTTATCGGTTACGATGAACATCTTGTTCATTTTTAAAAATCTAATTTAAATTTTAGAATCCCGGCCGTAGCAGTCTCGCGTCCCAATTCCATCACGCATTTTTCACTTTTCCATGCAACCTCGCCGTGAGCACATCGCTCGCCTCACCATTTGTTTACAATAGCTTAAATAAAGGTTTTTAACGTATAGCAGAGGCTATCAGCATCCCAAATCGAATTATGAATCCACCAAGGAGTGTTCTGTCAATAGAAACCGCTTCGGATTGTTTAATAGCGGGGGCAATGCAACAATATTTCAAGAGTCCATATGCTTGGTGCAGCGTTCGCTCGATACGATCCGGGCTTGATATTGAAACTTACCATATGTCCCGACGTAACGGAATGCAGGTATTCGTTCATCGTCTCCTTTGGAAGCTATGAGTTGTCGAAAAACTCTTAGCACACTTGGTAAACACGCTCGGAGGGAGTTCGAAAAATTCCAATGGGACTTACCTCAATGTTTACCTTGATCCTGCTTCCCTCACTTAAACTTCACTCGATGGACGAATCCACAATCCTTTGCAACTGCCGCATGGAAAAAATCCTGCATGAGCTCCGATAACTCGGCACTTTACAAAATAATTCGATCACAGTGGCTTCGCTTCTAACGAATCTCCGAGAATTAAAAGCTACGGAGTTGATAGGGAACGGCGACCCACAACGCAACTGGATTTCAAAGTCTCGCGAACGAAATAAGTGCAGGATTGATTTCAATACTTTGCAAGTTCAATTTTCTCACTTCTGTTCAACATCGCGGACGGACTTTCCTCGCAATGCATGAGTTTCGACTGACGCCAGAAAGAGGGAGCACTTCTTCTTCTCCCTCTATGGGCATTTTGTTTCAAATGTTTTGCTTATGACGAAAAATGACGATCTATTTTATATTCTAAGCCCTCTGTTTTAACTAGCATCATCGAGGCTGTTTCGTTTTTCCAGAAAGACTTATTATTCAGAATGTTCTTTATTTGCGACAAGAATGAAAGGAAAAGGGGCGACGGCTTCGGGTTGTGCATAAAATCAAGGCAGAGTTTCCCACGTATATGAATGAAGACTCATTCAACAAGGGTAAAAAATGCGAATAAAAAGTAATTTGAAGATGAATTTTATTGAAACAATAACATCATAAACTTAACATTTCATTCTAGCTATTGCATTTAAGCTAAGGTGCTCTTTCCCATTTGTAGAAGTATGTCTGTCGAGCTATCTATCCGCATCTGGGTTGAAACCGTCCTGCCTGTGCTATCGCTTCTTTGAAATCGTTCGTTCTTGAAATTCTCTTCTGAGAAATAACTCCTCGAACCTGGAAAGAAAGTAAAAAAGGAACGCAATGTAAAATCATTGTGATAACTTCTAGTTATTATCATCATGAGAAAAAAAAGCTTTAGCATCATATAGAGAGAGTGTAGAATATCTGTTGCCATTTGAGAGGCAGTTGCTCCTATTGAGGGCGTTTCGTCCCTCTCAATTTTATGATTTGCTGATCCTCGGTTCTTCCTGAGAAAGAATCGAGGATCCTTCCATACATTTTCAACGGCCATGAATGCTGACATTTCAAATAAATTTTTTCTCCCTTCCCTCATCCGCCCGAGAACTGAATCTCCCGATAGGAGTGTCAGTTAAACTTGTAGGTTTTATGGAAAGTTGAATTGCTTAAAGAGCCCAGCGTTCGGTCTTTGGCTAGGCTTCGAAATAATATTCAATGGAATTTACAGAGAGAGAGTTTGAAATCAAACATCTTTATGGAAGAAAAGGAACAGCATGGAAGGGTGTTGATTCAAAGCATTATCTTTTTCATAGTTCATTTAGGAAACATTGAAAGCATTATCTTTTTCATAGTTAATTTAGGAAACATTAAAATCATTTGATAAGCGGTGATGAAATATAATTTGGTATTGAATTGTAATCGAATATCACGTAATTAAACGTTGGCTGCTTTCCTGTCCTTGGATATAGAATGAAATTATTCACTGTTCTAAAACATTTAATAATGCACTGTGTTCACCCCTAAAGAAATCAATTATTTGTTCATCATTTAAAGTTGAATTGTTTAAAGATCCCAGCGTTCGCTCTTTGGCTAAGCTTCGAAATAATATTCAATGGAATATACAGAGAGAGAGAGATAGAGTGTTTGAAATCAAACATCTTTATGGAAGAAAAGGAAAAGCATGGAAGGATGTTGATTCAAAGCATTATCTTTTTCATAGTTAATTTAGGAAGCATTAAAAGCATTTGATAAGCGCTATTTGTATGAATGGAAAAGAATAAGATAGGGGAGTTCAATTGACTGTTATGAATGTTTTACAAGCTATGAAAGAGGAGAAAGGCTTACAGTGGTTTTGTCCCTGTAACTCACCCATGAAATATAATTTGTTGTATAATTGTGATCGAATATCACGTAATTAAACGTTGGCTGCTTTCCTGTCCTTGGATATAGAATGAAATTTTTCTCTGTTCTAAAACAATTCAATAATGTACTGTGCTCACACCTAAAGAAATCAATTATTACATTATCTTAAATTTACTGCAATTCAAACAGTTTTATCGCATCATTATTCAAAGTACATTGCCTATCGATTACATTATTCCAAATGCAGTAAATGAGCTCGTTGGTAAATTAGCTTAGCTGGTAAATTGTTACACCGTTCGAGCAAGGACTGCATGACAAAGACTTAATAGCCTTACATCAGAGAAAATTTTTCTTTCGTTTAAGCTATCCTTGCAAAAGTCTCAATGAAAATGTCCTAAGAACTTTTTACAGTGAACAAGAAACATGAAAATCATATTTCAACCCTTATAATGTCTCCCTTTTCTTCTGCTGAAGCATTGTGCATATATTCCTTGTCCATCTTCCTGGAAGACCTCAACTCTCCTCTTCCAAGAGTGTCTGTCTCCTAATCAGGAGTTTTGTGAAAATTGTCTACTTAACTTAGGAAAAGTTGCTCACAATCTATATATAAATTGTCATGCAGTAGGATTTCACATGAGCGCATGATGCAATAATTGTAAATGAAATAGCATTGCGCAGGTTTATAGGGAGACTACTAATTAATATGTGCTTCTTTTACCTTACCTTGCAATTCTTCAATCGATCGAAAAAGGTACTGAAATGTAAACCGACGGACGAGGAATCATGACGTAGAAAGGCGAACGAACGGTTAACCAAGCCTGGAAAGAACAAATTGCAGATAGAACTGAGACTCATGAAAGTGAAGGCCGCTTCATGTATTCCATGTGAACGGATAGCAGTTAAGCAAAGCAAGAGTACTGTTTTCTCTCTTGTCAAACGTGAAACCATCCACTGATGATCCATGGTCGTTTATTTATCATTTACTCGAGTGATTTGTGATGGTAATTGCTAGAAATGGATGGCCAGTTTGAGGCTCACATTATTTATAAGCAAATAATATCATAAGCCAATTACCCAGACCTCTCCTCACCTCTAAAATTAAATAAATACTCACGAAACGAAAACGTCACTCTTTTGCTTTCACTGCAAAGGAAAGGAAGAAGAAGATCCATTCGATGTAGACAATCACTCCACTCTCCTGGCCGGTATTTTTTCTCGATGAAAACCGCATCCTAAAATTGAAAGATATCGAATTCGTTAAAGAGGAACTTAATTCATATTTAGGGATAAACCGTATTGAATGCATGCCTCGCACTCTTGAAAAAATTCAGTATAAAGTATAGCGAGTGATGGCCTACAGGTAAGGTCCAATATGGCCCACAAGAGCTGCAAATCGGTAGGAATAGGAAAATATTATCCATCGGGAATAAACTGGATATGAGTTACCTAAGTAAAGATGCAAATCACAGAGGAAAACTTTGAAATACCGGTCATCGACCTTAAAGTTGAAAAATTAAGAATTAACAATATTTGATCTCCCGCTCAACAATTATCTCGATCCTGATTGGCTGAGAGAAATACCACCGCTGTCAGTGCAAGCGCTGTATTGTTAAATTGTTAGAATCGTTGTTCTTCTACTGATCACCGACTGAATTCCTTTAAAATTCCCCTCTCATTTTACGTCGACCGCGCATGATGGCGGTTTTCTCGATTTCCCAAGAATAAGTAGACTATACTTTATGAAAATAGTATTGTTGTGCGGTAAGACTCACGTAGTAGCAAAAAAGTCATAATAAATACTAATCTTCATGTAATTTTTATCGGTTACGATGAACATCTTGTTCATTTTTAAAAATCTAATTTAAATTTTAGAATCCCGGCCGTAGCAGTCTCGCGTCCCAATTCCATCACGCATTTTTCACTTTTCCATGCAACCTCGCCGTGAGCACATCGCTCGCCTCACCATTTGTTTACAATAGCTTAAATAAAGGTTTTTAACGTATAGCAGAGGCTATCAGCATCCCAAATCGAATTATGAATCCACCAAGGAGTGTTCTGTCAATAGAAACCGCTTCGGATTGTTTAATAGCGGGGGCAATGCAACAATATTTCAAGAGTCCATATGCTTGGTGCAGCGTTCGCTCGATACGATCCGGGCTTGATATTGAAACTAACCATATGTCCCGACGTAACGGAATGCAGGTATTCGTTCATCGTCTCCTTTGGAAGCTATGAGTTGTCGAAAAACTCTTAGCACACTTGGTAAACACGCTCGGAGGGAGTTCGAAAAATTCCAATGGGACTTACCTCAATGTTTACCTTGATCCTGCTTCCCTCACTTAAACTTCACTCGATGGACGAATCCACAATCCTTTGCAACTGCCGCATGGAAAAAATCCTGCATGAGCTCCGATAACTCGGCACTTTACAAAATAATTCGATCACAGTGGCTTCGCTTCTAACGAATCTCCGAGAATTAAAAGCTACGGAGTTGATAGGGAACGGCGACCCACAACGCAACTGGATTTCAAAGTCTCGCGAACGAAATAAGTGCAGGATTGATTTCAATACTTTGCAAGTTCAATTTTCTCACTTCTGTTCAACATCGCGGACGGACTTTCCTCGCAATGCGTGAGTTTCGACTGACGCCAGAAAGAGGGAGCACTTCTTCTTCTCCCTCTATGGGCATTTTGTTTCAAATGTTTTGCTTATGACGAAAAATGACGATCTATTTTATATTCTAAGCCCTCTGTTTTAACTAGCATCATCGAGGCTGTTTCGTTTTTCCAGAAAGACTTATTATTCAGAATGTTCTTTATTTGCGACAAGAATGAAAGGAAAAGGGGCGACGGCTTCGGGTTGTGCATAAAATCAAGGCAGAGTTTCCCACGTATATGAATGAAGACTCATTCAACAAGGGTAAAAAATGCGAATAAAAAGTAATTTGAAGATGAATTTTATTGAAACAATAACATCATAAACTTTACATTTCATTCTAGCTATTGCATTTAAGCTAAGGTGCTCTTTCCCATTTGTAGAAGTATGTCTGTCGAGCTATCTATCCGCATCTGGGTTGAAACCGTCCTGCCTGTGCTATCGCTTCTTTGAAATCGTTCGTTCTTGAAATTCTCTTCTGAGAAATAACTCCTCGAACCTGGAAAGAAAGTAAAAAAGGAACGCAATGTAAAATCATTGTGATAACTTCTAGTTATTATCATCATGAGAAAAAAAAGCTTTAGCATCATATAGAGAGAGTGTAGAATATCTGTTGCCATTTGAGAGGCAGTTGCTCCTATTGAGGGCGTTTCGTCCCTCTCAATTTTATGATTTGCTGATCCTCGGTTCTTCCTGAGAAAGAATCGAGGATCCTTCCATACATTTTCAACGGCCATGAATGCTGACATTTCAAATAAATTTTTTCTCCCTTCCCTCATCCGCCCGAGAACTGAATCTCCCGATAGAAGTGTCAGTTAAACTTGTAGGTTTTATGGAAAGTTGAATTGCTTAAAGAGCCCAGCGTTCGCTCTTTGGCTAGGCTTCGAAATAATATTCAATGGAATTTACAGAGAGAGAGTTTGAAATCAAACATCTTTATGGAAGAAAAGGAACAGCATGGAAGGGTGTTGATTCAAAGCATTATCTTTTTCATAGTTCATTTAGGAAACATTAAAAGCATTATCTTTTTCATAGTTAATTTAGGAAACATTAAAATCATTTGATAAGCGGTGATGAAATATAATTTGGTATTGAATTGTAATCGAATATCACGTAATTAAACGTTGGCTGCTTTCCTGTCCTTGGATATAGAATGAAATTATTCACTGTTCTAAAACATTTAATAATGCACTGTGTTCACCCCTAAAGAAATCAATTATTTGTTCATCATTTAAAGTTGAATTGTTTAAAGATCCCAGCGTTCGCTCTTTGGCTAAGCTTCGAAATAATATTCAATGGAATATACAGAGAGAGAGAGAGAGAGAGAGAGTTTGAAATCAAACATCTTTATGGAAGAAAAGGAAAAGCATGGAAGGATGTTGATTCAAAGCATTATCTTTTTCATAGTTAATTTAGGAAGCATTAAAAGCATTTGATAAGCGCTATTTGTATGAATGGAAAAGAATAAGATAGGGGAGTTCAATTGACTGTTATGAATGTTTTACAAGCTATGAAAGAGGAGAAAGGCTTAGAGTGGTATTGTCCCTGTAACTCACCCATGAAATATAATTTGTTGTATAATTGTGATCGATTATCACGTAATTAAACGTTGGCTGCTTTCCTGTCCTTGGATATAGAATGAAATTTTTCTCTGTTCTAAAACAATTCAATAATGTACTGTGCTCACACCTAAAGAAATCAATTATTACATTATCTTAAATTTACTGCAATTCAAACAGTTTTATCGCATCATTATTCAAAGTACATTGCCTATCGATTACATTATTCCAAATGCAGTAAATGAGCTCGTTGGTAAATTAGCTTAGCTGGTAAATTGTTACACCGTTCGAGCAAGGACTGCATGACAAAGACTTAATAGCCTTACATCAGAGAAAATTTTTCTTTCGTTTAAGCTATCCTTGCAAAAGTCTCAATGAAAATGTCCTAAGAACTTTTTACAGTGAACAAGAAACATGAAAATCATATTTCAACCCTTATAATGTCTCCCTTTTATTCTGCTGAAGCATTGTGCATATATTCCTTGTCCATCTTCCTGGAAGACCTCAACTCTCCTCTTCCAAGAGTGTCTGTCTCCTAATCAGGAGTTTTGTGAAAATTGTCTACTTAACTTAGGAAAAGTTGCTCACAATCTATATATAAATTGTCATGCAGTAGGATTTCACATGAGCGCATGATGCAATAATTGTAAATGAAATAGCATTGCGCAGGTTTATAGGGAGACTACTAATTAATATGTGCTTCTTTTACCTTACCTTGCAATTCTTCAATCGATCGAAAAAGGTACTGAAATGTAAACCGACGGACGAGGAATCATGACGTAGAAAGGCGAACGAACGGTTAACCAAGCCTGGAAAGAACAAATTGCAGATAGAACTGAGACTCATGAAAGTGAAGGCCGCTTCATGTATTCCATGTGAACGGATAGCAGTTAAGCAAAGCAAGAGTACTGTTTTCTCTCTTGTCAAACGTGAAACCATCCACTGATGATCCATGGTCGTTTATTTATCATTTACTCGAGTGATTTGTGATGGTAATTGCTAGAAATGGATGGCCAGTTTGAGACTCACATTATTTATAAGCAAATAATATCGTAAGCCAATTACCCAGACCTCTCCTCACCTCTAAAATTAAATAAATACTCACGAAACGAAAACGTCACTCTTTTGCTTTCACTGCAAAGGAAAGGAAGAAGAAGATCCATTCGATGTGGACAATCACTCCACTCTCCTGGCCGGTATTTTTTCTCGATGAAAACCGCATCCTAAAATTGAAAGATATCGAATTCGTTAAAGAGGAACTTAATTCATATTTAGGGATAAACCGTATTGAATGCATGCCTCGCACTCTTGAAAAAATTCAGTATAAAGTATAGCGAGTGATGGCCTACAGGTAAGGTCCAATATGGCCCACAAGAGTTGCAAATCGGTAGGAATAGGAAAATATTATCCATCGGGATTAAACTGGATATGAGTTACCTAAGTAAAGATGCAAATCACAGAGGAAAACTTTGAAATACTGGTCATCGACCTTAAAGTTGAAAAATTAAGAATTAACAATATTTGATCTCCCGCTCAACAATTATCTCGATCCTGATTGGCTGAGAGAAATACCACCGCTGTCAGTGCAAGCGCTGTATTGTTAAATTGTTAGAATCGTTGTTCTTCTACTGATCACCGACTGAATTCCTTTAAAATTCCCCTCTCATTTTACGTCGACCGCGCATGATGGCGGTTTTCTCGATTTCCCAAGAATAAGTAGACTATACTTTATGAAAATAGTATTGTTGTGCGGTAAGACTCACGTAGTAGCAAAAAAGTCATAATAAATACTAATCTTCATGTAATTTTTATCGGTTACGATGAACATCTTGTTCATTTTTAAAAATCTAATTTAAATTTTAGAATCCCGGCCGTAGCAGTCTCGCGTCCCAATTCCATCACGCATTTTTCACTTTTCCATGCAACCTCGCCGTGAGCACATCGCTCGCCTCACCATTTGTTTACAATAGCTTAAATAAAGGTTTTTAACGTATAGCAGAGGCTATCAGCATCCCAAATCGAATTATGAATCCACCAAGGAGTGTTCTGTCAATAGAAACCGCTTCGGATTGTTTAATAGCGGGGGCAATGCAACAATATTTCAAGAGTCCATATGCTTGGTGCAGCGTTCGCTCGATACGATCCGGGCTTGATATTGAAACTTACCATATGTCCCGACGTAACGGAATGCAGGTATTCGTTCATCGTCTCCTTTGGAAGCTATGAGTTGTCGAAAAACTCTTAGCACACTTGGTAAACACGCTCGGAGGGAGTTCGAAAAATTCCAATGGGACTTACCTCAATGTTTACCTTGATCCTGCTTCCCTCACTTAAACTTCACTCGATGGACGAATCCACAATCCTTTGCAACTGCCGCATGGAAAAAATCCTGCATGAGCTCCGATAACTCGGCACTTTACAAAATAATTCGATCACAGTGGCTTCGCTTCTAACGAATCTCCGAGAATTAAAAGCTACGGAGTTGATAGGGAACGGCGACCCACAACGCAACTGGATTTCAAAGTCTCGCGAACGAAATAAGTGCAGGATTGATTTCAATACTTTGCAAGTTCAATTTTCTCACTTCTGTTCAACATCGCGGACGGACTTTCCTCGCAATGCATGAGTTTCGACTGACGCCAGAAAGAGGGAGCACTTCTTCTTCTCCCTCTATGGGCATTTTGTTTCAAATGTTTTGCTTATGACGAAAAATGACGATCTATTTTATATTCTAAGCCCTCTGTTTTAACTAGCATCATCGAGGCTGTTTCGTTTTTCCAGAAAGACTTATTATTCAGAATGTTCTTTATTTGCGACAAGAATGAAAGGAAAAGGGGCGACGGCTTCGGGTTGTGCATAAAATCAAGGCAGAGTTTCCCACGTATATGAATGAAGACTCATTCAACAAGGGTAAAAAATGCGAATAAAAAGTAATTTGAAGATGAATTTTATTGAAACAATAACATCATAAACTTTACATTTCATTCTAGCTATTGCATTTAAGCTAAGGTGCTCTTTCCCATTTGTAGAAGTATGTCTGTCGAGCTATCTATCCGCATCTGGGTTGAAACCGTCCTGCCTGTGCTATCGCTTCTTTGAAATCGTTCGTTCTTGAAATTCTCTTCTGAGAAATAACTCCTCGAACCTGGAAAGAAAGTAAAAAAGGAACGCAATGTAAAATCATTGTGATAACTTCTAGTTATTATCATCATGAGAAAAAAAAGCTTTAGCATCATATAGAGAGAGTGTAGAATATCTGTTGCCATTTGAGAGGCAGTTGCTCCTATTGAGGGCGTTTCGTCCCTCTCAATTTTATGATTTGCTGATCCTCGGTTCTTCCTGAGAAAGAATCGAGGATCCTTCCATACATTTTCAACGGCCATGAATGCTGACATTTCAAATAAATTTTTTCTCCCTTCCCTCATCCGCCCGAGAACTGAATCTCCCGATAGGAGTGTCAGTTAAACTTGTAGGTTTTATGGAAAGTTGAATTGCTTAAAGAGCCCAGCGTTCGGTCTTTGGCTAGGCTTCGAAATAATATTCAATGGAATTTACAGAGAGAGAGTTTGAAATCAAACATCTTTATGGAAGAAAAGGAACAGCATGGAAGGGTGTTGATTCAAAGCATTATCTTTTTCATAGTTCATTTAGGAAACATTGAAAGCATTATCTTTTTCATAGTTAATTTAGGAAACATTAAAATCATTTGATAAGCGGTGATGAAATATAATTTGGTATTGAATTGTAATCGAATATCACGTAATTAAACGTTGGCTGCTTTCCTGTCCTTGGATATAGAATGAAATTATTCACTGTTCTAAAACATTTAATAATGCACTGTGTTCACCCCTAAAGAAATCAATTATTTGTTCATCATTTAAAGTTGAATTGTTTAAAGATCCCAGCGTTCGCTCTTTGGCTAAGCTTTGAAATAATATTCAATGGAATATACAGAGAGAGAGAGAGAGAGAGAGAGAGAGAGAGAGTTTGAAATCAAACATCTTTATGGAAGAAAAGGAAAAGCATGGAAGGATGTTGATTCAAAGCATTATCTTTTTCATAGTTAATTTAGGAAGCATTAAAAGCATTTGATAAGCGCTATTTGTATGAATGGAAAAGAATAAGATAGGGGAGTTCAATTGACTGTTATGAATGTTTTACAAGCTATGAAAGAGGAGAAAGGCTTACAGTGGTTTTGTCCCTGTAACTCACCCATGAAATATAATTTGTTGTTGAATTGTGATCGAATATCACGTAATTAAACGTTGGCTGCTTTCCTGTCCTTGGATATAGAATGAAATTTTTCTCTGTTCTAAAACAATTCAATAATGTACTGTGCTCACACCTAAAGAAATCAATTATTACATTATCTTAAATTTACTGCAATTCAAACAGTTTTATCGCATCATTATTCAAAGTACATTGCCTATCGATTACATTATTCCAAATGCAGTAAATGAGCTCGTTGGTAAATTAGCTTAGCTGGTAAATTGTTACACCGTTCGAGCAAGGACTGCATGACAAAGACTTAATAGCCTTACATCAGAGAAAATTTTTCTTTCGTTTAAGCTATCCTTGCAAAAGTCTCAATGAAAATGTCCTAAGAACTTTTTACAGTGAACAAGAAACATGAAAATCATATTTCAACCCTTATAATGTCTCCCTTTTATTCTGCTGAAGCATTGTGCATATATTCCTTGTCCATCTTCCTGGAAGACCTCAACTCTCCTCTTCCAAGAGTGTCTGTCTCCTAATCAGGAGTTTTGTGAAAATTGTCTACTTAACTTAGGAAAAGTTGCTCACAATCTATATATAAATTGTCATGCAGTAGGATTTCACATGAGCGCATGATGCAATAATTGTAAATGAAATAGCATTGCGCAGGTTTATAGGGAGACTACTAATTAATATGTGCTTCTTTTACCTTACCTTGCAATTCTTCAATCGATCGAAAAAGGTACTGAAATGTAAACCGACGGACGAGGAATCATGACGTAGAAAGGCGAACGAACGGTTAACCAAGCCTGGAAAGAACAAATTGCAGATAGAACTGAGACTCATGAAAGTGAAGGCCGCTTCATGTATTCCATGTGAACGGATAGCAGTTAAGCAAAGCAAGAGTACTGTTTTCTCTCTTGTCAAACGTGAAACCATCCACTGATGATCCATGGTCGTTTATTTATCATTTACTCGAGTGATTTGTGATGGTAATTGCTAGAAATGGATGGCCAGTTTGAGGCTCACATTATTTATAAGCAAATAATATCATAAGCCAATTACCCAGACCTCTCCTCACCTCTAAAATTAAATAAATACTCACGAAACGAAAACGTCACTCTTTTGCTTTCACTGCAAAGGAAAGGAAGAAGAAGATCCATTCGATGTAGACAATCACTCCACTCTCCTGGCCGGTATTTTTTCTCGATGAAAACCGCATCCTAAAATTGAAAGATATCGAATTCGTTAAAGAGGAACTTAATTCATATTTAGGGATAAACCGTATTGAATGCATGCCTCGCACTCTTGAAAAAATTCAGTATAAAGTATAGCGAGTGATGGCCTACAGGTAAGGTCCAATATGGCCCACAAGAGCTGCAAATCGGTAGGAATAGGAAAATATTATCCATCGGGAATAAACTGGATATGAGTTACCTAAGTAAAGATGCAAATCACAGAGGAAAACTTTGAAATACCGGTCATCGACCTTAAAGTTGAAAAATTAAGAATTAACAATATTTGATCTCCCGCTCAACAATTATCTCGATCCTGATTGGCTGAGAGAAATACCACCGCTGTCAGTGCAAGCGCTGTATTGTTAAATTGTTAGAATCGTTGTTCTTCTACTGATCACCGACTGAATTCCTTTAAAATTCCCCTCTCATTTTACGTCGACCGCGCATGATGGCGGTTTTCTCGATTTCCCAAGAATAAGTAGACTATACTTTATGAAAATAGTATTGTTGTGCGGTAAGACTCACGTAGTAGCAAAAAGGTCATAATAAATACTAATCTTCATGTAATTTTTATCGGTTACGATGAACATCTTGTTCATTTTTAAAAATCTAATTTAAATTTTAGAATCCCGGCCGTAGCAGTCTCGCGTCCCAATTCCATCACGCATTTTTCACTTTTCCATGCAACCTCGCCGTGAGCACATCGCTCGCCTCACCATTTGTTTACAATAGCTTAAATAAAGGTTTTTAACGTATAGCAGAGGCTATCAGCATCCCAAATCGAATTATGAATCCACCAAGGAGTGTTCTGTCAATAGAAACCGCTTCGGATTGTTTAATAGCGGGGGCAATGCAACAATATTTCAAGAGTCCATATGCTTGGTGCAGCGTTCGCTCGATACGATCCGGGCTTGATATTGAAACTTACCATATGTCCCGACGTAACGGAATGCAGGTATTCGTTCATCGTCTCCTTTGGAAGCTATGAGTTGTCGAAAAACTCTTAGCACACTTGGTAAACACGCTCGGAGGGAGTTCGAAAAATTCCAATGGGACTTACCTCAATGTTTACCTTGATCCTGCTTCCCTCACTTAAACTTCACTCGATGGACGAATCCACAATCCTTTGCAACTGCCGCATGGAAAAAATCCTGCATGAGCTCCGATAACTCGGCACTTTACAAAATAATTCGATCACAGTGGCTTCGCTTCTAACGAATCTCCGAGAATTAAAAGCTACGGAGTTGATAGGGAACGGCGACCCACAACGCAACTGGATTTCAAAGTCTCGCGAACGAAATAAGTGCAGGATTGATTTCAATACTTTGCAAGTTCAATTTTCTCACTTCTGTTCAACATCGCGGACGGACTTTCCTCGCAATGCATGAGTTTCGACTGACGCCAGAAAGAGGGAGCACTTCTTCTTCTCCCTCTATGGGCATTTTGTTTCAAATGTTTTGCTTATGACGAAAAATGACGATCTATTTTATATTCTAAGCCCTCTGTTTTAACTAGCATCATCGAGGCTGTTTCGTTTTTCCAGAAAGACTTATTATTCAGAATGTTCTTTATTTGCGACAAGAATGAAAGGAAAAGGGGCGACGGCTTCGGGTTGTGCATAAAATCAAGGCAGAGTTTCCCACGTATATGAATGAAGACTCATTCAACAAGGGTAAAAAATGCGAATAAAAAGTAATTTGAAGATGAATTTTATTGAAACAATAACATCATAAACTTAACATTTCATTCTAGCTATTGCATTTAAGCTAAGGTGCTCTTTCCCATTTGTAGAAGTATGTCTGTCGAGCTATCTATCCGCATCTGGGTTGAAACCGTCCTGCCTGTGCTATCGCTTCTTTGAAATCGTTCGTTCTTGAAATTCTCTTCTGAGAAATAACTCCTCGAACCTGGAAAGAAAGTAAAAAAGGAACGCAATGTAAAATCATTGTGATAACTTCTAGTTATTATCATCATGAGAAAAAAAAGCTTTAGCATCATATAGAGAGAGTGTAGAATATCTGTTGCCATTTGAGAGGCAGTTGCTCCTATTGAGGGCGTTTCGTCCCTCTCAATTTTATGATTTGCTGATCCTCGGTTCTTCCTGAGAAAGAATCGAGGATCCTTCCATACATTTTCAACGGCCATGAATGCTGACATTTCAAATAAATTTTTTCTCCCTTCCCTCATCCGCCCGAGAACTGAATCTCCCGATAGGAGTGTCAGTTAAACTTGTAGGTTTTATGGAAAGTTGAATTGCTTAAAGAGCCCAGCGTTCGCTCTTTGGCTAGGCTTCGAAATAATATTCAATGGAATTTACAGAGAGAGAGTTTGAAATCAAACATCTTTATGGAAGAAAAGGAACAGCATGGAAGGGTGTTGATTCAAAGCATTATCTTTTTCATAGTTCATTTAGGAAACATTGAAAGCATTATCTTTTTCATAGTTAATTTAGGAAACATTAAAATCATTTGATAAGCGGTGATGAAATATAATTTGGTATTGAATTGTAATCGAATATCACGTAATTAAACGTTGGCTGCTTTCCTGTCCTTGGATATAGAATGAAATTATTCACTGTTCTAAAACATTTAATAATGCACTGTGTTCACCCCTAAAGAAATCAATTATTTGTTCATCATTTAAAGTTGAATTGTTTAAAGATCCCAGCGTTCGCTCTTTGGCTAAGCTTTGAAATAATATTCAATGGAATATACAGAGAGAGAGAGAGAGAGAGAGAGTTTGAAATCAAACATCTTTATGGAAGAAAAGGAAAAGCATGGAAGGATGTTGATTCAAAGCATTATCTTTTTCATAGTTAATTTAGGAAGCATTAAAAGCATTTGATAAGCGCTATTTGTATGAATGGAAAAGAATAAGATAGGGGAGTTCAATTGACTGTTATGAATGTTTTACAAGCTATGAAAGAGGAGAAAGGCTTACAGTGGTTTTGTCCCTGTAACTCACCCATGAAATATAATTTGTTGTTGAATTGTGATCGAATATCACGTAATTAAACGTTGGCTGCTTTCCTGTCCTTGGATATAGAATGAAATTTTTCTCTGTTCTAAAACAATTCAATAATGTACTGTGCTCACACCTAAAGAAATCAATTATTACATTATCTTAAATTTACTGCAATTCAAACAGTTTTATCGCATCATTATTCAAAGTACATTGCCTATCGATTACATTATTCCAAATGCAGTAAATGAGCTCGTTGGTAAATTAGCTTAGCTGGTAAATTGTTACACCGTTCGAGCAAGGACTGCATGACAAAGACTTAATAGCCTTACATCAGAGAAAATTTTTCTTTCGTTTAAGCTATCCTTGCAAAAGTCTCAATGAAAATGTCCTAAGAACTTTTTACAGTGAACAAGAAACATGAAAATCATATTTCAACCCTTATAATGTCTCCCTTTTCTTCTGCTGAAGCATTGTGCATATATTCCTTGTCCATCTTCCTGGAAGACCTCAACTCTCCTCTTCCAAGAGTGTCTGTCTCCTAATCAGGAGTTTTGTGAAAATTGTCTACTTAACTTAGGAAAAGTTGCTCACAATCTATATATAAATTGTCATGCAGTAGGATTTCACATGAGCGCATGATGCAATAATTGTAAATGAAATAGCATTGCGCAGGTTTATAGGGAGACTACTAATTAATATGTGCTTCTTTTACCTTACCTTGCAATTCTTCAATCGATCGAAAAAGGTACTGAAATGTAAACCGACGGACGAGGAATCATGACGTAGAAAGGCGAACGAACGGTTAACCAAGCCTGGAAAGAACAAATTGCAGATAGAACTGAGACTCATGAAAGTGAAGGCCGCTTCATGTATTCCATGTGAACGGATAGCAGTTAAGCAAAGCAAGAGTACTGTTTTCTCTCTTGTCAAACGTGAAACCATCCACTGATGATCCATGGTCGTTTATTTATCATTTACTCGAGTGATTTGTGATGGTAATTGCTAGAAATGGATGGCCAGTTTGAGGCTCACATTATTTATAAGCAAATAATATCATAAGCCAATTACCCAGACCTCTCCTCACCTCTAAAATTAAATAAATACTCACGAAACGAAAACGTCACTCTTTTGCTTTCACTGCAAAGGAAAGGAAGAAGAAGATCCATTCGATGTAGACAATCACTCCACTCTCCTGGCCGGTATTTTTTCTCGATGAAAACCGCATCCTAAAATTGAAAGATATCGAATTCGTTAAAGAGGAACTTAATTCATATTTAGGGATAAACCGTATTGAATGCATGCCTCGCACTCTTGAAAAAATTCAGTATAAAGTATAGCGAGTGATGGCCTACAGGTAAGGTCCAATATGGCCCACAAGAGCTGCAAATCGGTAGGAATAGGAAAATATTATCCATCGGGAATAAACTGGATATGAGTTACCTAAGTAAAGATGCAAATCACAGAGGAAAACTTTGAAATACCGGTCATCGACCTTAAAGTTGAAAAATTAAGAATTAACAATATTTGATCTCCCGCTCAACAATTATCTCGATCCTGATTGGCTGAGAGAAATACCACCGCTGTCAGTGCAAGCGCTGTATTGTTAAATTGTTAGAATCGTTGTTCTTCTACTGATCACCGACTGAATTCCTTTAAAATTCCCCTCTCATTTTACGTCGACCGCGCATGATGGCGGTTTTCTCGATTTCCCAAGAATAAGTAGACTATACTTTATGAAAATAGTATTGTTGTGCGGTAAGACTCACGTAGTAGCAAAAAGGTCATAATAAATACTAATCTTCATGTAATTTTTATCGGTTACGATGAACATCTTGTTCATTTTTAAAAATCTAATTTAAATTTTAGAATCCCGGCCGTAGCAGTCTCGCGTCCCAATTCCATCACGCATTTTTCACTTTTCCATGCAACCTCGCCGTGAGCACATCGCTCGCCTCACCATTTGTTTACAATAGCTTAAATAAAGGTTTTTAACGTATAGCAGAGGCTATCAGCATCCCAAATCGAATTATGAATCCACCAAGGAGTGTTCTGTCAATAGAAACCGCTTCGGATTGTTTAATAGCGGGGGCAATGCAACAATATTTCAAGAGTCCATATGCTTGGTGCAGCGTTCGCTCGATACGATCCGGGCTTGATATTGAAACTTACCATATGTCCCGACGTAACGGAATGCAGGTATTCGTTCATCGTCTCCTTTGGAAGCTATGAGTTGTCGAAAAACTCTTAGCACACTTGGTAAACACGCTCGGAGGGAGTTCGAAAAATTCCAATGGGACTTACCTCAATGTTTACCTTGATCCTGCTTCCCTCACTTAAACTTCACTCGATGGACGAATCCACAATCCTTTGCAACTGCCGCATGGAAAAAATCCTGCATGAGCTCCGATAACTCGGCACTTTACAAAATAATTCGATCACAGTGGCTTCGCTTCTAACGAATCTCCGAGAATTAAAAGCTACGGAGTTGATAGGGAACGGCGACCCACAACGCAACTGGATTTCAAAGTCTCGCGAACGAAATAAGTGCAGGATTGATTTCAATACTTTGCAAGTTCAATTTTCTCACTTCTGTTCAACATCGCGGACGGACTTTCCTCGCAATGCATGAGTTTCGACTGACGCCAGAAAGAGGGAGCACTTCTTCTTCTCCCTCTATGGGCATTTTGTTTCAAATGTTTTGCTTATGACGAAAAATGACGATCTATTTTATATTCTAAGCCCTCTGTTTTAACTAGCATCATCGAGGCTGTTTCGTTTTTCCAGAAAGACTTATTATTCAGAATGTTCTTTATTTGCGACAAGAATGAAAGGAAAAGGGGCGACGGCTTCGGGTTGTGCATAAAATCAAGGCAGAGTTTCCCACGTATATGAATGAAGACTCATTCAACAAGGGTAAAAAATGCGAATAAAAAGTAATTTGAAGATGAATTTTATTGAAACAATAACATCATAAACTTTACATTTCATTCTAGCTATTGCATTTAAGCTAAGGTGCTCTTTCCCATTTGTAGAAGTATGTCTGTCGAGCTATCTATCCGCATCTGGGTTGAAACCGTCCTGCCTGTGCTATCGCTTCTTTGAAATCGTTCGTTCTTGAAATTCTCTTCTGAGAAATAACTCCTCGAACCTGGAAAGAAAGTAAAAAAGGAACGCAATGTAAAATCATTGTGATAACTTCTAGTTATTATCATCATGAGAAAAAAAAGCTTTAGCATCATATAGAGAGAGTGTAGAATATCTGTTGCCATTTGAGAGGCAGTTGCTCCTATTGAGGGCGTTTCGTCCCTCTCAATTTTATGATTTGCTGATCCTCGGTTCTTCCTGAGAAAGAATCGAGGATCCTTCCATACATTTTCAACGGCCATGAATGCTGACATTTCAAATAAATTTTTTCTCCCTTCCCTCATCCGCCCGAGAACTGAATCTCCCGATAGGAGTGTCAGTTAAACTTGTAGGTTTTATGGAAAGTTGAATTGCTTAAAGAGCCCAGCGTTCGGTCTTTGGCTAGGCTTCGAAATAATATTCAATGGAATTTACAGAGAGAGAGTTTGAAATCAAACATCTTTATGGAAGAAAAGGAACAGCATGGAAGGGTGTTGATTCAAAGCATTATCTTTTTCATAGTTCATTTAGGAAACATTGAAAGCATTATCTTTTTCATAGTTAATTTAGGAAACATTAAAATCATTTGATAAGCGGTGATGAAATATAATTTGGTATTGAATTGTAATCGAATATCACGTAATTAAACGTTGGCTGCTTTCCTGTCCTTGGATATAGAATGAAATTATTCACTGTTCTAAAACATTTAATAATGCACTGTGTTCACCCCTAAAGAAATCAATTATTTGTTCATCATTTAAAGTTGAATTGTTTAAAGATCCCAGCGTTCGCTCTTTGGCTAAGCTTCGAAATAATATTCAATGGAATATACAGAGAGAGAGAGAGAGTGTTTGAAATCAAACATCTTTATGGAAGAAAAGGAAAAGCATGGAAGGATGTTGATTCAAAGCATTATCTTTTTCATAGTTGATTTAGGAAGCATTAAAAGCATTTGATAAGCGCTATTTGTATGAATGGAAAAGAATAAGATAGGGGAGTTCAATTGACTGTTATGAATGTTTTACAAGCTATGAAAGAGGAGAAAGGCTTAGAGTGGTATTGTCCCTGTAACTCACCCATGAAATATAATTTGTTGTATAATTGTGATCGATTATCACGTAATTAAACGTTGGCTGCTTTCCTGTCCTTGGATATAGAATGAAATTTTTCTCTGTTCTAAAACAATTCAATAATGTACTGTGCTCACACCTAAAGAAATCAATTATTACATTATCTTAAATTTACTGCAATTCAAACAGTTTTATCGCATCATTATTCAAAGTACATTGCCTATCGATTACATTATTCCAAATGCAGTAAATGAGCTCGTTGGTAAATTAGCTTAGCTGGTAAATTGTTACACCGTTCGAGCAAGGACTGCATGACAAAGACTTAATAGCCTTACATCAGAGAAAATTTTTCTTTCGTTTAAGCTATCCTTGCAAAAGTCTCAATGAAAATGTCCTAAGAACTTTTTACAGTGAACAAGAAACATGAAAATCATATTTCAACCCTTATAATGTCTCCCTTTTCTTCTGCTGAAGCATTGTGCATATATTCCTTGTCCATCTTCCTGGAAGACCTCAACTCTCCTCTTCCAAGAGTGTCTGTCTCCTAATCAGGAGTTTTGTGAAAATTGTCTACTTAACTTAGGAAAAGTTGCTCACAATCTATATATAAATTGTCATGCAGTAGGATTTCACATGAGCGCATGATGCAATAATTGTAAATGAAATAGCATTGCGCAGGTTTATAGGGAGACTACTAATTAATATGTGCTTCTTTTACCTTACCTTGCAATTCTTCAATCGATCGAAAAAGGTACTGAAATGTAAACCGACGGACGAGGAATCATGACGTAGAAAGGCGAACGAACGGTTAACCAAGCCTGGAAAGAACAAATTGCAGATAGAACTGAGACTCATGAAAGTGAAGGCCGCTTCATGTATTCCATGTGAACGGATAGCAGTTAAGCAAAGCAAGAGTACTGTTTTCTCTCTTGTCAAACGTGAAACCATCCACTGATGATCCATGGTCGTTTATTTATCATTTACTCGAGTGATTTGTGATGGTAATTGCTAGAAATGGATGGCCAGTTTGAGGCTCACATTATTTATAAGCAAATAATATCATAAGCCAATTACCCAGACCTCTCCTCACCTCTAAAATTAAATAAATACTCACGAAACGAAAACGTCACTCTTTTGCTTTCACTGCAAAGGAAAGGAAGAAGAAGATCCATTCGATGTAGACAATCACTCCACTCTCCTGGCCGGTATTTTTTCTCGATGAAAACCGCATCCTAAAATTGAAAGATATCGAATTCGTTAAAGAGGAACTTAATTCATATTTAGGGATAAACCGTATTGAATGCATGCCTCGCACTCTTGAAAAAATTCAGTATAAAGTATAGCGAGTGATGGCCTACAGGTAAGGTCCAATATGGCCCACAAGAGCTGCAAATCGGTAGGAATAGGAAAATATTATCCATCGGGAATAAACTGGATATGAGTTACCTAAGTAAAGATGCAAATCACAGAGGAAAACTTTGAAATACCGGTCATCGACCTTAAAGTTGAAAAATTAAGAATTAACAATATTTGATCTCCCGCTCAACAATTATCTCGATCCTGATTGGCTGAGAGAAATACCACCGCTGTCAGTGCAAGCGCTGTATTGTTAAATTGTTAGAATCGTTGTTCTTCTACTGATCACCGACTGAATTCCTTTAAAATTCCCCTCTCATTTTACGTCGACCGCGCATGATGGCGGTTTTCTCGATTTCCCAAGAATAAGTAGACTATACTTTATGAAAATAGTATTGTTGTGCGGTAAGACTCACGTAGTAGCAAAAAGGTCATAATAAATACTAATCTTCATGTAATTTTTATCGGTTACGATGAACATCTTGTTCATTTTTAAAAATCTAATTTAAATTTTAGAATCCCGGCCGTAGCAGTCTCGCGTCCCAATTCCATCACGCATTTTTCACTTTTCCATGCAACCTCGCCGTGAGCACATCGCTCGCCTCACCATTTGTTTACAATAGCTTAAATAAAGGTTTTTAACGTATAGCAGAGGCTATCAGCATCCCAAATCGAATTATGAATCCACCAAGGAGTGTTCTGTCAATAGAAACCGCTTCGGATTGTTTAATAGCGGGGGCAATGCAACAATATTTCAAGAGTCCATATGCTTGGTGCAGCGTTCGCTCGATACGATCCGGGCTTGATATTGAAACTTACCATATGTCCCGACGTAACGGAATGCAGGTATTCGTTCATCGTCTCCTTTGGAAGCTATGAGTTGTCGAAAAACTCTTAGCACACTTGGTAAACACGCTCGGAGGGAGTTCGAAAAATTCCAATGGGACTTACCTCAATGTTTACCTTGATCCTGCTTCCCTCACTTAAACTTCACTCGATGGACGAATCCACAATCCTTTGCAACTGCCGCATGGAAAAAATCCTGCATGAGCTCCGATAACTCGGCACTTTACAAAATAATTCGATCACAGTGGCTTCGCTTCTAACGAATCTCCGAGAATTAAAAGCTACGGAGTTGATAGGGAACGGCGACCCACAACGCAACTGGATTTCAAAGTCTCGCGAACGAAATAAGTGCAGGATTGATTTCAATACTTTGCAAGTTCAATTTTCTCACTTCTGTTCAACATCGCGGACGGACTTTCCTCGCAATGCATGAGTTTCGACTGACGCCAGAAAGAGGGAGCACTTCTTCTTCTCCCTCTATGGGCATTTTGTTTCAAATGTTTTGCTTATGACGAAAAATGACGATCTATTTTATATTCTAAGCCCTCTGTTTTAACTAGCATCATCGAGGCTGTTTCGTTTTTCCAGAAAGACTTATTATTCAGAATGTTCTTTATTTGCGACAAGAATGAAAGGAAAAGGGGCGACGGCTTCGGGTTGTGCATAAAATCAAGGCAGAGTTTCCCACGTATATGAATGAAGACTCATTCAACAAGGGTAAAAAATGCGAATAAAAAGTAATTTGAAGATGAATTTTATTGAAACAATAACATCATAAACTTTACATTTCATTCTAGCTATTGCATTTAAGCTAAGGTGCTCTTTCCCATTTGTAGAAGTATGTCTGTCGAGCTATCTATCCGCATCTGGGTTGAAACCGTCCTGCCTGTGCTATCGCTTCTTTGAAATCGTTCGTTCTTGAAATTCTCTTCTGAGAAATAACTCCTCGAACCTGGAAAGAAAGTAAAAAAGGAACGCAATGTAAAATCATTGTGATAACTTCTAGTTATTATCATCATGAGAAAAAAAAGCTTTAGCATCATATAGAGAGAGTGTAGAATATCTGTTGCCATTTGAGAGGCAGTTGCTCCTATTGAGGGCGTTTCGTCCCTCTCAATTTTATGATTTGCTGATCCTCGGTTCTTCCTGAGAAAGAATCGAGGATCCTTCCATACATTTTCAACGGCCATGAATGCTGACATTTCAAATAAATTTTTTCTCCCTTCCCTCATCCGCCCGAGAACTGAATCTCCCGATAGGAGTGTCAGTTAAACTTGTAGGTTTTATGGAAAGTTGAATTGCTTAAAGAGCCCAGCGTTCGGTCTTTGGCTAGGCTTCGAAATAATATTCAATGGAATTTACAGAGAGAGAGTTTGAAATCAAACATCTTTATGGAAGAAAAGGAACAGCATGGAAGGGTGTTGATTCAAAGCATTATCTTTTTCATAGTTCATTTAGGAAACATTAAAAGCATTATCTTTTTCATAGTTAATTTAGGAAACATTAAAATCATTTGATAAGCGGTGATGAAATATAATTTGGTATTGAATTGTAATCGAATATCACGTAATTAAACGTTGGCTGCTTTCCTGTCCTTGGATATAGAATGAAATTATTCACTGTTCTAAAACATTTAATAATGCACTGTGTTCACCCCTAAAGAAATCAATTATTTGTTCATCATTTAAAGTTGAATTGTTTAAAGATCCCAGCGTTCGCTCTTTGGCTAAGCTTTGAAATAATATTCAATGGAATATACAGAGAGAGAGAGAGAGAGAGAGAGAGAGAGTTTGAAATCAAACATCTTTATGGAAGAAAAGGAAAAGCATGGAAGGATGTTGATTCAAAGCATTATCTTTTTCATAGTTAATTTAGGAAGCATTAAAAGCATTTGATAAGCGCTATTTGTATGAATGGAAAAGAATAAGATAGGGGAGTTCAATTGACTGTTATGAATGTTTTACAAGCTATGAAAGAGGAGAAAGGCTTAGAGTGGTATTGTCCCTGTAACTCACCCATGAAATATAATTTGTTGTATAATTGTGATCGAATATCACGTAATTAAACGTTGGCTGCTTTCCTGTCCTTGGATATAGAATGAAATTTTTCTCTGTTCTAAAACAATTCAATAATGTACTGTGCTCACACCTAAAGAAATCAATTATTACATTATCTTAAATTTACTGCAATTCAAACAGTTTTATCGCATCATTATTCAAAGTACATTGCCTATCGATTACATTATTCCAAATGCAGTAAATGAGCTCGTTGGTAAATTAGCTTAGCTGGTAAATTGTTACACCGTTCGAGCAAGGACTGCATGACAAAGACTTAATAGCCTTACATCAGAGAAAATTTTTCTTTCGTTTAAGCTATCCTTGCAAAAGTCTCAATGAAAATGTCCTAAGAACTTTTTACAGTGAACAAGAAACATGAAAATCATATTTCAACCCTTATAATGTCTCCCTTTTATTCTGCTGAAGCATTGTGCATATATTCCTTGTCCATCTTCCTGGAAGACCTCAACTCTCCTCTTCCAAGAGTGTCTGTCTCCTAATCAGGAGTTTTGTGAAAATTTGTCTACTTAACTTAGGGAAAGTTGCTCACAATCTATATATAAATTGTCATGCAGTAGGATTTCACATGAGCGCATGATGCAATAATTGTAAATGAAATAGCATTGCGCAGGTTTATAGGGAGACTACTAATTAATATGTGCTTCTTTTACCTTACCTTGCAATTCTTCAATCGATCGAAAAAGGTACTGAAATGTAAACCGACGGACGAGGAATCATGACGTAGAAAGGCGAACGAACGGTTAACCAAGCCTGGAAAGAACAAATTGCAGATAGAACTGAGACTCATGAAAGTGAAGGCCGCTTCATGTATTCCATGTGAACGGATAGCAGTTAAGCAAAGCAAGAGTACTGTTTTCTCTCTTGTCAAACGTGAAACCATCCACTGATGATCCATGGTCGTTTATTTATCATTTACTCGAGTGATTTGTGATGGTAATTGCTAGAAATGGATGGCCAGTTTGAGGCTCACATTATTTATAAGCAAATAATATCGTAAGCCAATTACCCAGACCTCTCCTCACCTCTAAAATTAAATAAATACTCACGAAACGAAAACGTCACTCTTTTGCTTTCACTGCAAAGGAAAGGAAGAAGAAGATCCATTCGATGTGGACAATCACTCCACTCTCCTGGCCGGTATTTTTTCTCGATGAAAACCGCATCCTAAAATTGAAAGATATCGAATTCGTTAAAGAGGAACTTAATTCATATTTAGGGATAAACCGTATTGAATGCATGCCTCGCACTCTTGAAAAAATTCAGTATAAAGTATAGCGAGTGATGGCCTACAGGTAAGGTCCAATATGGCCCACAAGAGTTGCAAATCGGTAGGAATAGGAAAATATTATCCATCGGGAATAAACTGGATATGAGTTACCTAAGTAAAGATGCAAATCACAGAGGAAAACTTTGAAATACTGGTCATCGACCTTAAAGTTGAAAAATTAAGAATTAACAATATTTGATCTCCCGCTCAACAATTATCTCGATCCTGATTGGCTGAGAGAAATACCACCGCTGTCAGTGCAAGCGCTGTATTGTTAAATTGTTAGAATCGTTGTTCTTCTACTGATCACCGACTGAATTCCTTTAAAATTCCCCTCTCATTTTACGTCGACCGCGCATGATGGCGGTTTTCTCGATTTCCCAAGAATAAGTAGACTATACTTTATGAAAATAGTATTGTTGTGCGGTAAGACTCACGTAGTAGCAAAAAAGTCATAATAAATACTAATCTTCATGTAATTTTTATCGGTTACGATGAACATCTTGTTCATTTTTAAAAATCTAATTTAAATTTTAGAATCCCGGCCGTAGCAGTCTCGCGTCCCAATTCCATCACGCATTTTTCACTTTTCCATGCAACCTCGCCGTGAGCACATCGCTCGCCTCACCATTTGTTTACAATAGCTTAAATAAAGGTTTTTAACGTATAGCAGAGGCTATCAGCATCCCAAATCGAATTATGAATCCACCAAGGAGTGTTCTGTCAATAGAAACCGCTTCGGATTGTTTAATAGCGGGGGCAATGCAACAATATTTCAAGAGTCCATATGCTTGGTGCAGCGTTCGCTCGATACGATCCGGGCTTGATATTGAAACTTACCATATGTCCCGACGTAACGGAATGCAGGTATTCGTTCATCGTCTCCTTTGGAAGCTATGAGTTGTCGAAAAACTCTTAGCACACTTGGTAAACACGCTCGGAGGGAGTTCGAAAAATTCCAATGGGACTTACCTCAATGTTTACCTTGATCCTGCTTCCCTCACTTAAACTTCACTCGATGGACGAATCCACAATCCTTTGCAACTGCCGCATGGAAAAAATCCTGCATGAGCTCCGATAACTCGGCACTTTACAAAATAATTCGATCACAGTGGCTTCGCTTCTAACGAATCTCCGAGAATTAAAAGCTACGGAGTTGATAGGGAACGGCGACCCACAACGCAACTGGATTTCAAAGTCTCGCGAACGAAATAAGTGCAGGATTGATTTCAATACTTTGCAAGTTCAATTTTCTCACTTCTGTTCAACATCGCGGACGGACTTTCCTCGCAATGCATGAGTTTCGACTGACGCCAGAAAGAGGGAGCACTTCTTCTTCTCCCTCTATGGGCATTTTGTTTCAAATGTTTTGCTTATGACGAAAAATGACGATCTATTTTATATTCTAAGCCCTCTGTTTTAACTAGCATCATCGAGGCTGTTTCGTTTTTCCAGAAAGACTTATTATTCAGAATGTTCTTTATTTGCGACAAGAATGAAAGGAAAAGGGGCGACGGCTTCGGGTTGTGCATAAAATCAAGGCAGAGTTTCCCACGTATATGAATGAAGACTCATTCAACAAGGGTAAAAAATGCGAATAAAAAGTAATTTGAAGATGAATTTTATTGAAACAATAACATCATAAACTTTACATTTCATTCTAGCTATTGCATTTAAGCTAAGGTGCTCTTTCCCATTTGTAGAAGTATGTCTGTCGAGCTATCTATCCGCATCTGGGTTGAAACCGTCCTGCCTGTGCTATCGCTTCTTTGAAATCGTTCGTTCTTGAAATTCTCTTCTGAGAAATAACTCCTCGAACCTGGAAAGAAAGTAAAAAAGGAACGCAATGTAAAATCATTGTGATAACTTCTAGTTATTATCATCATGAGAAAAAAAAGCTTTAGCATCATATAGAGAGAGTGTAGAATATCTGTTGCCATTTGAGAGGCAGTTGCTCCTATTGAGGGCGTTTCGTCCCTCTCAATTTTATGATTTGCTGATCCTCGGTTCTTCCTGAGAAAGAATCGAGGATCCTTCCATACATTTTCAACGGCCATGAATGCTGACATTTCAAATAAATTTTTTCTCCCTTCCCTCATCCGCCCGAGAACTGAATCTCCCGATAGGAGTGTCAGTTAAACTTGTAGGTTTTATGGAAAGTTGAATTGCTTAAAAAGCCCAGCGTTCGGTCTTTGGCTAGGCTTCGAAATAATATTCAATGGAATTTACAGAGAGAGAGTTTGAAATCAAACATCTTTATGGAAGAAAAGGAACAGCATGGAAGGGTGTTGATTCAAAGCATTATCTTTTTCATAGTTCATTTAGGAAACATTGAAAGCATTATCTTTTTCATAGTTAATTTAGGAAACATTAAAATCATTTGATAAGCGGTGATGAAATATAATTTGGTATTGAATTGTAATCGAATATCACGTAATTAAACGTTGGCTGCTTTCCTGTCCTTGGATATAGAATGAAATTATTCACTGTTCTAAAACATTTAATAATGCACTGTGTTCACCCCTAAAGAAATCAATTATTTGTTCATCATTTAAAGTTGAATTGTTTAAAGATCCCAGCGTTCGCTCTTTGGCTAAGCTTTGAAATAATATTCAATGGAATATACAGAGAGAGAGAGAGAGAGAGAGAGTTTGAAATCAAACATCTTTATGGAAGAAAAGGAAAAGCATGGAAGGATGTTGATTCAAAGCATTATCTTTTTCATAGTTAATTTAGGAAGCATTAAAAGCATTTGATAAGCGCTATTTGTATGAATGGAAAAGAATAAGATAGGGGAGTTCAATTGACTGTTATGAATGTTTTACAAGCTATGAAAGAGGAGAAAGGCTTAGAGTGGTATTGTCCCTGTAACTCACCCATGAAATATAATTTGTTGTATAATTGTGATCGAATATCACGTAATTAAACGTTGGCTGCTTTCCTGTCCTTGGATATAGAATGAAATTTTTCTCTGTTCTAAAACAATTCAATAATGTACTGTGCTCACACCTAAAGAAATCAATTATTACATTATCTTAAATTTACTGCAATTCAAACAGTTTTATCGCATCATTATTCAAAGTACATTGCCTATCGATTACATTATTCCAAATGCAGTAAATGAGCTCGTTGGTAAATTAGCTTAGCTGGTAAATTGTTACACCGTTCGAGCAAGGACTGCATGACAAAGACTTAATAGCCTTACATCAGAGAAAATTTTTCTTTCGTTTAAGCTATCCTTGCAAAAGTCTCAATGAAAATGTCCTAAGAACTTTTTACAGTGAACAAGAAACATGAAAATCATATTTCAACCCTTATAATGTCTCCCTTTTATTCTGCTGAAGCATTGTGCATATATTCCTTGTCCATCTTCCTGGAAGACCTCAACTCTCCTCTTCCAAGAGTGTCTGTCTCCTAATCAGGAGTTTTGTGAAAATTGTCTACTTAACTTAGGAAAAGTTGCTCACAATCTATATATAAATTGTCATGCAGTAGGATTTCACATGAGCGCATGATGCAATAATTGTAAATGAAATAGCATTGCGCAGGTTTATAGGGAGACTACTAATTAATATGTGCTTCTTTTACCTTACCTTGCAATTCTTCAATCGATCGAAAAAGGTACTGAAATGTAAACCGACGGACGAGGAATCATGACGTAGAAAGGCGAACGAACGGTTAACCAAGCCTGGAAAGAACAAATTGCAGATAGAACTGAGACTCATGAAAGTGAAGGCCGCTTCATGTATTCCATGTGAACGGATAGCAGTTAAGCAAAGCAAGAGTACTGTTTTCTCTCTTGTCAAACGTGAAACCATCCACTGATGATCCATGGTCGTTTATTTATCATTTACTCGAGTGATTTGTGATGGTAATTGCTAGAAATGGATGGCCAGTTTGAGGCTCACATTATTTATAAGCAAATAATATCGTAAGCCAATTACCCAGACCTCTCCTCACCTCTAAAATTAAATAAATACTCACGAAACGAAAACGTCACTCTTTTGCTTTCACTGCAAAGGAAAGGAAGAAGAAGATCCATTCGATGTGGACAATCACTCCACTCTCCTGGCCGGTATTTTTTCTCGATGAAAACCGCATCCTAAAATTGAAAGATATCGAATTCGTTAAAGAGGAACTTAATTCATATTTAGGGATAAACCGTATTGAATGCATGCCTCGCACTCTTGAAAAAATTCAGTATAAAGTATAGCGAGTGATGGCCTACAGGTAAGGTCCAATATGGCCCACAAGAGTTGCAAATCGGTAGGAATAGGAAAATATTATCCATCGGGAATAAACTGGATATGAGTTACCTAAGTAAAGATGCAAATCACAGAGGAAAACTTTGAAATACTGGTCATCGACCTTAAAGTTGAAAAATTAAGAATTAACAATATTTGATCTCCCGCTCAACAATTATCTCGATCCTGATTGGCTGAGAGAAATACCACCGCTGTCAGTGCAAGCGCTGTATTGTTAAATTGTTAGAATCGTTGTTCTTCTACTGATCACCGACTGAATTCCTTTAAAATTCCCCTCTCCTTTTACGTCGACCGCGCATGATGGCGGTTTTCTCGATTTCCCAAGAATAAGTAGACTATACTTTATGAAAATAGTATTGTTGTGCGGTAAGACTCACGTAGTAGCAAAAAAGTCATAATAAATACTAATCTTCATGTAATTTTTATCGGTTACGATGAACATCTTGTTCATTTTTAAAAATCAAATTTAAATTTTAGAATCCCGGCCGTAGCAGTCTCGCGTCCCAATTCCATCACGCATTTTTCACTTTTCCATGCAACCTCGCCGTGAGCACATCGCTCGCCTCACCATTTGTTTACAATAGCTTAAATAAAGGTTTTTAACGTATAGCAGAGGCTATCAGCATCCCAAATCGAATTATGAATCCACCAAGGAGTGTTCTGTCAATAGAAACCGCTTCGGATTGTTTAATAGCGGGGGCAATGCAACAATATTTCAAGAGTCCATATGCTTGGTGCAGCGTTCGCTCGATACGATCCGGGCTTGATATTGAAACTTACCATATGTCCCGACGTAACGGAATGCAGGTATTCGTTCATCGTCTCCTTTGGAAGCTATGAGTTGTCGAAAAACTCTTAGCACACTTGGTAAACACGCTCGGAGGGAGTTCGAAAAATTCCAATGGGACTTACCTCAATGTTTACCTTGATCCTGCTTCCCTCACTTAAACTTCACTCGATGGACGAATCCACAATCCTTTGCAACTGCCGCATGGAAAAAATCCTGCATGAGCTCCGATAACTCGGCACTTTACAAAATAATTCGATCACAGTGGCTTCGCTTCTAACGAATCTCCGAGAATTAAAAGCTACGGAGTTGATAGGGAACGGCGACCCACAACGCAACTGGATTTCAAAGTCTCGCGAACGAAATAAGTGCAGGATTGATTTCAATACTTTGCAAGTTCAATTTTCTCACTTCTGTTCAACATCGCGGACGGACTTTCCTCGCAATGCATGAGTTTCGACTGACGCCAGAAAGAGGGAGCACTTCTTCTTCTCCCTCTATGGGCATTTTGTTTCAAATGTTTTGCTTATGACGAAAAATGACGATCTATTTTATATTCTAAGCCCTCTGTTTTAACTAGCATCATCGAGGCTGTTTCGTTTTTCCAGAAAGACTTATTATTCAGAATGTTCTTTATTTGCGACAAGAATGAAAGGAAAAGGGGCGACGGCTTCGGGTTGTGCATAAAATCAAGGCAGAGTTTCCCACGTATATGAATGAAGACTCATTCAACAAGGGTAAAAAATGCGAATAAAAAGTAATTTGAAGATGAATTTTATTGAAACAATAACATCATAAACTTTACATTTCATTCTAGCTATTGCATTTAAGCTAAGGTGCTCTTTCCCATTTGTAGAAGTATGTCTGTCGAGCTATCTATCCGCATCTGGGTTGAAACCGTCCTGCCTGTGCTATCGCTTCTTTGAAATCGTTCGTTCTTGAAATTCTCTTCTGAGAAATAACTCCTCGAACCTGGAAAGAAAGTAAAAAAGGAACGCAATGTAAAATCATTGTGATAACTTCTAGTTATTATCATCATGAGAAAAAAAAGCTTTAGCATCATATAGAGAGAGTGTAGAATATCTGTTGCCATTTGAGAGGCAGTTGCTCCTATTGAGGGCGTTTCGTCCCTCTCAATTTTATGATTTGCTGATCCTCGGTTCTTCCTGAGAAAGAATCGAGGATCCTTCCATACATTTTCAACGGCCATGAATGCTGACATTTCAAATAAATTTTTTCTCCCTTCCCTCATCCGCCCGAGAACTGAATCTCCCGATAGGAGTGTCAGTTAAACTTGTAGGTTTTATGGAAAGTTGAATTGCTTAAAGAGCCCAGCGTTCGGTCTTTGGCTAGGCTTCGAAATAATATTCAATGGAATTTACAGAGAGAGAGTTTGAAATCAAACATCTTTATGGAAGAAAAGGAACAGCATGGAAGGGTGTTGATTCAAAGCATTATCTTTTTCATAGTTCATTTAGGAAACATTGAAAGCATTATCTTTTTCATAGTTAATTTAGGAAACATTAAAATCATTTGATAAGCGGTGATGAAATATAATTTGGTATTGAATTGTAATCGAATATCACGTAATTAAACGTTGGCTGCTTTCCTGTCCTTGGATATAGAATGAAATTATTCACTGTTCTAAAACATTTAATAATGCACTGTGTTCACCCCTAAAGAAATCAATTATTTGTTCATCATTTAAAGTTGAATTGTTTAAAGATCCCAGCGTTCGCTCTTTGGCTAAGCTTTGAAATAATATTCAATGGAATATACAGAGAGAGAGAGAGAGAGAGAGAGAGAGAGTTTGAAATCAAACATCTTTATGGAAGAAAAGGAAAAGCATGGAAGGATGTTGATTCAAAGCATTATCTTTTTCATAGTTAATTTAGGAAGCATTAAAAGCATTTGATAAGCGCTATTTGTATGAATGGAAAAGAATAAGATAGGGGAGTTCAATTGACTGTTATGAATGTTTTACAAGCTATGAAAGAGGAGAAAGGCTTACAGTGGTTTTGTCCCTGTAACTCACCCATGAAATATAATTTGTTGTTGAATTGTGATCGAATATCACGTAATTAAACGTTGGCTGCTTTCCTGTCCTTGGATATAGAATGAAATTTTTCTCTGTTCTAAAACAATTCAATAATGTACTGTGCTCACACCTAAAGAAATCAATTATTACATTATCTTAAATTTACTGCAATTCAAACAGTTTTATCGCATCATTATTCAAAGTACATTGCCTATCGATTACATTATTCCAAATGCAGTAAATGAGCTCGTTGGTAAATTAGCTTAGCTGGTAAATTGTTACACCGTTCGAGCAAGGACTGCATGACAAAGACTTAATAGCCTTACATCAGAGAAAATTTTTCTTTCGTTTAAGCTATCCTTGCAAAAGTCTCAATGAAAATGTCCTAAGAACTTTTTACAGTGAACAAGAAACATGAAAATCATATTTCAACCCTTATAATGTCTCCCTTTTCTTCTGCTGAAGCATTGTGCATATATTCCTTGTCCATCTTCCTGGAAGACCTCAACTCTCCTCTTCCAAGAGTGTCTGTCTCCTAATCAGGAGTTTTGTGAAAATTGTCTACTTAACTTAGGAAAAGTTGCTCACAATCTATATATAAATTGTCATGCAGTAGGATTTCACATGAGCGCATGATGCAATAATTGTAAATGAAATAGCATTGCGCAGGTTTATAGGGAGACTACTAATTAATATGTGCTTCTTTTACCTTACCTTGCAATTCTTCAATCGATCGAAAAAGGTACTGAAATGTAAACCGACGGACGAGGAATCATGACGTAGAAAGGCGAACGAACGGTTAACCAAGCCTGGAAAGAACAAATTGCAGATAGAACTGAGACTCATGAAAGTGAAGGCCGCTTCATGTATTCCATGTGAACGGATAGCAGTTAAGCAAAGCAAGAGTACTGTTTTCTCTCTTGTCAAACGTGAAACCATCCACTGATGATCCATGGTCGTTTATTTATCATTTACTCGAGTGATTTGTGATGGTAATTGCTAGAAATGGATGGCCAGTTTGAGGCTCACATTATTTATAAGCAAATAATATCATAAGCCAATTACCCAGACCTCTCCTCACCTCTAAAATTAAATAAATACTCACGAAACGAAAACGTCACTCTTTTGCTTTCACTGCAAAGGAAAGGAAGAAGAAGATCCATTCGATGTGGACAATCACTCCACTCTCCTGGCCGGTATTTTTTCTCGATGAAAACCGCATCCTAAAATTGAAAGATATCGAATTCGTTAAAGAGGAACTTAATTCATATTTAGGGATAAACCGTATTGAATGCATGCCTCGCACTCTTGAAAAAATTCAGTATAAAGTATAGCGAGTGATGGCCTACAGGTAAGGTCCAATATGGCCCACAAGAGCTGCAAATCGGTAGGAATAGGAAAATATTATCCATCGGGAATAAACTGGATATGAGTTACCTAAGTAAAGATGCAAATCACAGAGGAAAACTTTGAAATACCGGTCATCGACCTTAAAGTTGAAAAATTAAGAATTAACAATATTTGATCTCCCGCTCAACAATTATCTCGATCCTGATTGGCTGAGAGAAATACCACCGCTGTCAGTGCAAGCGCTGTATTGTTAAATTGTTAGAATCGTTGTTCTTCTACTGATCACCGACTGAATTCCTTTAAAATTCCCCTCTCATTTTACGTCGACCGCGCATGATGGCGGTTTTCTCGATTTCCCAAGAATAAGTAGACTATACTTTATGAAAATAGTATTGTTGTGCGGTAAGACTCACGTAGTAGCAAAAAGGTCATAATAAATACTAATCTTCATGTAATTTTTATCGGTTACGATGAACATCTTGTTCATTTTTAAAAATCTAATTTAAATTTTAGAATCCCGGCCGTAGCAGTCTCGCGTCCCAATTCCATCACGCATTTTTCACTTTTCCATGCAACCTCGCCGTGAGCACATCGCTCGCCTCACCATTTGTTTACAATAGCTTAAATAAAGGTTTTTAACGTATAGCAGAGGCTATCAGCATCCCAAATCGAATTATGAATCCACCAAGGAGTGTTCTGTCAATAGAAACCGCTTCGGATTGTTTAATAGCGGGGGCAATGCAACAATATTTCAAGAGTCCATATGCTTGGTGCAGCGTTCGCTCGATACGATCCGGGCTTGATATTGAAACTTACCATATGTCCCGACGTAACGGAATGCAGGTATTCGTTCATCGTCTCCTTTGGAAGCTATGAGTTGTCGAAAAACTCTTAGCACACTTGGTAAACACGCTCGGAGGGAGTTCGAAAAATTCCAATGGGACTTACCTCAATGTTTACCTTGATCCTGCTTCCCTCACTTAAACTTCACTCGATGGACGAATCCACAATCCTTTGCAACTGCCGCATGGAAAAAATCCTGCATGAGCTCCGATAACTCGGCACTTTACAAAATAATTCGATCACAGTGGCTTCGCTTCTAACGAATCTCCGAGAATTAAAAGCTACGGAGTTGATAGGGAACGGCGACCCACAACGCAACTGGATTTCAAAGTCTCGCGAACGAAATAAGTGCAGGATTGATTTCAATACTTTGCAAGTTCAATTTTCTCACTTCTGTTCAACATCGCGGACGGACTTTCCTCGCAATGCATGAGTTTCGACTGACGCCAGAAAGAGGGAGCACTTCTTCTTCTCCCTCTATGGGCATTTTGTTTCAAATGTTTTGCTTATGACGAAAAATGACGATCTATTTTATATTCTAAGCCCTCTGTTTTAACTAGCATCATCGAGGCTGTTTCGTTTTTCCAGAAAGACTTATTATTCAGAATGTTCTTTATTTGCGACAAGAATGAAAGGAAAAGGGGCGACGGCTTCGGGTTGTGCATAAAATCAAGGCAGAGTTTCCCACGTATATGAATGAAGACTCATTCAACAAGGGTAAAAAATGCGAATAAAAAGTAATTTGAAGATGAATTTTATTGAAACAATAACATCATAAACTTAACATTTCATTCTAGCTATTGCATTTAAGCTAAGGTGCTCTTTCCCATTTGTAGAAGTATGTCTGTCGAGCTATCTATCCGCATCTGGGTTGAAACCGTCCTGCCTGTGCTATCGCTTCTTTGAAATCGTTCGTTCTTGAAATTCTCTTCTGAGAAATAACTCCTCGAACCTGGAAAGAAAGTAAAAAAGGAACGCAATGTAAAATCATTGTGATAACTTCTAGTTATTATCATCATGAGAAAAAAAAGCTTTAGCATCATATAGAGAGAGTGTAGAATATCTGTTGCCATTTGAGAGGCAGTTGCTCCTATTGAGGGCGTTTCGTCCCTCTCAATTTTATGATTTGCTGATCCTCGGTTCTTCCTGAGAAAGAATCGAGGATCCTTCCATACATTTTCAACGGCCATGAATGCTGACATTTCAAATAAATTTTTTCTCCCTTCCCTCATCCGCCCGAGAACTGAATCTCCCGATAGGAGTGTCAGTTAAACTTGTAGGTTTTATGGAAAGTTGAATTGCTTAAAGAGCCCAGCGTTCGCTCTTTGGCTAGGCTTCGAAATAATATTCAATGGAATTTACAGAGAGAGAGTTTGAAATCAAACATCTTTATGGAAGAAAAGGAACAGCATGGAAGGGTGTTGATTCAAAGCATTATCTTTTTCATAGTTCATTTAGGAAACATTGAAAGCATTATCTTTTTCATAGTTAATTTAGGAAACATTAAAATCATTTGATAAGCGGTGATGAAATATAATTTGGTATTGAATTGTAATCGAATATCACGTAATTAAACGTTGGCTGCTTTCCTGTCCTTGGATATAGAATGAAATTATTCACTGTTCTAAAACATTTAATAATGCACTGTGTTCACCCCTAAAGAAATCAATTATTTGTTCATCATTTAAAGTTGAATTGTTTAAAGATCCCAGCGTTCGCTCTTTGGCTAAGCTTTGAAATAATATTCAATGGAATATACAGAGAGAGAGAGAGAGAGAGAGAGTTTGAAATCAAACATCTTTATGGAAGAAAAGGAAAAGCATGGAAGGATGTTGATTCAAAGCATTATCTTTTTCATAGTTAATTTAGGAAGCATTAAAAGCATTTGATAAGCGCTATTTGTATGAATGGAAAAGAATAAGATAGGGGAGTTCAATTGACTGTTATGAATGTTTTACAAGCTATGAAAGAGGAGAAAGGCTTAGAGTGGTTTTGTCCCTGTAACTCACCCATGAAATATAATTTGTTGTTGAATTGTGATCGAATATCACGTAATTAAACGTTGGCTGCTTTCCTGTCCTTGGATATAGAATGAAATTTTTCTCTGTTCTAAAACAATTCAATAATGTACTGTGCTCACACCTAAAGAAATCAATTATTACATTATCTTAAATTTACTGCAATTCAAACAGTTTTATCGCATCATTATTCAAAGTACATTGCCTATCGATTACATTATTCCAAATGCAGTAAATGAGCTCGTTGGTAAATTAGCTTAGCTGGTAAATTGTTACACCGTTCGAGCAAGGACTGCATGACAAAGACTTAATAGCCTTACATCAGAGAAAATTTTTCTTTCGTTTAAGCTATCCTTGCAAAAGTCTCAATGAAAATGTCCTAAGAACTTTTTACAGTGAACAAGAAACATGAAAATCATATTTCAACCCTTATAATGTCTCCCTTTTCTTCTGCTGAAGCATTGTGCATATATTCCTTGTCCATCTTCCTGGAAGACCTCAACTCTCCTCTTCCAAGAGTGTCTGTCTCCTAATCAGGAGTTTTGTGAAAATTGTCTACTTAACTTAGGAAAAGTTGCTCACAATCTATATATAAATTGTCATGCAGTAGGATTTCACATGAGCGCATGATGCAATAATTGTAAATGAAATAGCATTGCGCAGGTTTATAGGGAGACTACTAATTAATATGTGCTTCTTTTACCTTACCTTGCAAGTCTTCAATCGATCGAAAAAGGTACTGAAATGTAAACCGACGGACGAGGAATCATGACGTAAAAAGGCGAACGAACGGTTAACCAAGCCTGGAAAGAACTAATTGCAGATAGAACTGAGACTCATGAAAGTGAAGGCCGCTTCATGTATTCCATGTGAACGGATAGCAGTTAAGCAAAGCAAGAGTACTGTTTTCTCCCTTGTCAAACGTGAAACCATCCACTGATGATCCATGGTCGTTTATTTATCATTTACTCGAGTGATTTGTGATGGTAATTGCTAGAAATGGATGGCCAGTTTGAGGCTCACATTATTTATAAGCAAATAATATCGTAAGCCAATTACCCAGACCTCTCCTCACCTCTAAAATTAAATAAATACTCACGAAACGAAAACGTCACTCTTTTGCTTTCACTGCAAAGGAAAGGAAGAAGAAGATCCATTCGATGTGGACAATCACTCCACTCTCCTGGCCGGTATTTTTTCTCGATGAAAACCGCATCCTAAAATTGAAAGATATCGAATTCGTTAAAGAGGAACTTAATTCATATTTAGGGATAAACCGTATTGAATGCATGCCTCGCACTCTTGAAAAAATTCAGTATAAAGTATAGCGAGTGATGGCCTACAGGTAAGGTCCAATATGGCCCACAAGAGCTGCAAATCGGTAGGAATAGGAAAATATTATCCATCGGGAATAAACTGGATATGAGTTACCTAAGTAAAGATGCAAATCACAGAGGAAAACTTTGAAATACCGGTCATCGACCTTAAAGTTGAAAAATTAAGAATTAACAATATTTGATCTCCCGCTCAACAATTATCTCGATCCTGATTGGCTGAGAGAAATACCACCGCTGTCAGTGCAAGCGCTGTATTGTTAAATTGTTAGAATCGTTGTTCTTCTACTGATCACCGACTGAATTCCTTTAAAATTCCCCTCTCATTTTACGTCGACCGCGCATGATGGCGGTTTTCTCGATTTCCCAAGAATAAGTAGACTATACTTTATGAAAATAGTATTGTTGTGCGGTAAGACTCACGTAGTAGCAAAAAGGTCATAATAAATACTAATCTTCATGTAATTTTTATCGGTTACGATGAACATCTTGTTCATTTTTAAAAATCTAATTTAAATTTTAGAATCCCGGCCGTAGCAGTCTCGCGTCCCAATTCCATCACGCATTTTTCACTTTTCCATGCAACCTCGCCGTGAGCACATCGCTCGCCTCACCATTTGTTTACAATAGCTTAAATAAAGGTTTTTAACGTATAGCAGAGGCTATCAGCATCCCAAATCGAATTATGAATCCACCAAGGAGTGTTCTGTCAATAGAAACCGCTTCGGATTGTTTAATAGCGGGGGCAATGCAACAATATTTCAAGAGTCCATATGCTTGGTGCAGCGTTCGCTCGATACGATCCGGGCTTGATATTGAAACTTACCATATGTCCCGACGTAACGGAATGCAGGTATTTGTTCATCGTCTCCTTTGGAAGCTATGAGTTGTCGAAAAACTCTTAGCACACTTGGTAAACACGCTCGGAGGGAGTTCGAAAAATTCCAATGGGACTTACCTCAATGTTTACCTTGATCCTGCTTCCCTCACTTAAACTTCACTCGATGGACGAATCCACAATCCTTTGCAACTGCCGCATGGAAAAAATCCTGCATGAGCTCCGATAACTCGGCACTTTACAAAATAATTCGATCACAGTGGCTTCGCTTCTAACGAATCTCCGAGAATTAAAAGCTACGGAGTTGATAGGGAACGGCGACCCACAACGCAACTGGATTTCAAAGTCTCGCGAACGAAATAAGTGCAGGATTGATTTCAATGCTTTGCAAGTTCAATTTTCTCACTTCTGTTCAACATCGCGGACGGACTTTCCTCGCAATGCATGAGTTTCGACTGACGCCAGAAAGAGGGAGCACTTCTTCTTCTCCCTCTATGGGCATTTTGTTTCAAATGTTTTGCTTATGACGAAAAATGACGATCTATTTTATATTCTAAGCCCTCTGTTTTAACTAGCATCATCGAGGCTGTTTCGTTTTTCCAGAAAGACTTATTATTCAGAATGTTCTTTATTTGCGACAAGAATGAAAGGAAAAGGGGCGACGGCTTCGGGTTGTGCATAAAATCAAGGCAGAGTTTCCCACGTATATGAATGAAGACTCATTCAACAAGGGTAAAAAATGCGAATAAAAAGTAATTTGAAGATGAATTTTATTGAAACAATAACATCATAAACTTTACATTTCATTCTAGCTATTGCATTTAAGCTAAGGTGCTCTTTCCCATTTGTAGAAGTATGTCTGTCGAGCTATCTATCCGCATCTGGGTTGAAACCGTCCTGCCTGTGCTATCGCTTCTTTGAAATCGTTCGTTCTTGAAATTCTCTTCTGAGAAATAACTCCTCGAACCTGGAAAGAAAGTAAAAAAGGAACGCAATGTAAAATCATTGTGATAACTTCTAGTTATTATCATCATGAGAAAAAAAAGCTTTAGCATCATATAGAGAGAGTGTAGAATATCTGTTGCCATTTGAGAGGCAGTTGCTCCTATTGAGGGCGTTTCGTCCCTCTCAATTTTATGATTTGCTGATCCTCGGTTCTTCCTGAGAAAGAATCGAGGATCCTTCCATACATTTTCAACGGCCATGAATGCTGACATTTCAAATAAATTTTTTCTCCCTTCCCTCATCCGCCCGAGAACTGAATCTCCCGATAGGAGTGTCAGTTAAACTTGTAGGTTTTATGGAAAGTTGAATTGCTTAAAGAGCCCAGCGTTCGGTCTTTGGCTAGGCTTCGAAATAATATTCAATGGAATTTACAGAGAGAGAGTTTGAAATCAAACATCTTTATGGAAGAAAAGGAACAGCATGGAAGGGTGTTGATTCAAAGCATTATCTTTTTCATAGTTCATTTAGGAAACATTGAAAGCATTATCTTTTTCATAGTTAATTTAGGAAACATTAAAATCATTTGATAAGCGGTGATGAAATATAATTTGGTATTGAATTGTAATCGAATATCACGTAATTAAACGTTGGCTGCTTTCCTGTCCTTGGATATAGAATGAAATTATTCACTGTTCTAAAACATTTAATAATGCACTGTGTTCACCCCTAAAGAAATCAATTATTTGTTCATCATTCAAAGTTGAATTGTTTAAAGATCCCAGCGTTCGCTCTTTGGCTAAGCTTCGAAATAATATTCAATGGAATATACAGAGAGAGAGAGAGAGAGTTTGAAATCAAACATCTTTATGGAAGAAAAGGAAAAGCATGGAAGGATGTTGATTCAAAGCATTATCTTTTTCATAGTTAATTTAGGAAGCATTAAAAGCATTTGATAAGCGCTATTTGTATGAATGGAAAAGAATAAGATAGGGGAGTTCAATTGACTGTTATGAATGTTTTACAAGCTATGAAAGAGGAGAAAGGCTTAGAGTGGTATTGTCCCTGTAACTCACCCATGAAATATAATTTGTTGTATAATTGTGATCGAATATCACGTAATTAAACGTTGGCTGCTTTCCTGTCCTTGGATATAGAATGAAATTTTTCTCTGTTCTAAAACAATTCAATAATGTACTGTGCTCACACCTAAAGAAATCAATTATTACATTATCTTAAATTTACTGCAATTCAAACAGTTTTATCGCATCATTATTCAAAGTACATTGCCTATCGATTACATTATTCCAAATGCAGTAAATGAGCTCGTTGGTAAATTAGCTTAGCTGGTAAATTGTTACACCGTTCGAGCAAGGACTGCATGACAAAGACTTAATAGCCTTACATCAGAGAAAATTTTTCTTTCGTTTAAGCTATCCTTGCAAAAGTCTCAATGAAAATGTCCTAAGAACTTTTTACAGTGAACAAGAAACATGAAAATCATATTTCAACCCTTATAATGTCTCCCTTTTATTCTGCTGAAGCATTGTGCATATATTCCTTGTCCATCTTCCTGGAAGACCTCAACTCTCCTCTTCCAAGAGTGTCTGTCTCCTAATCAGGAGTTTTGTGAAAATTGTCTACTTAACTTAGGAAAAGTTGCTCACAATCTATATATAAATTGTCATGCAGTAGGATTTCACATGAGCGCATGATGCAATAATTGTAAATGAAATAGCATTGCGCAGGTTTATAGGGAGACTACTAATTAATATGTGCTTCTTTTACCTTACCTTGCAATTCTTCAATCGATCGAAAAAGGTACTGAAATGTAAACCGACGGACGAGGAATCATGACGTAGAAAGGCGAACGAACGGTTAACCAAGCCTGGAAAGAACAAATTGCAGATAGAACTGAGACTCATGAAAGTGAAGGCCGCTTCATGTATTCCATGTGAACGGATAGCAGTTAAGCAAAGCAAGAGTACTGTTTTCTCTCTTGTCAAACGTGAAACCATCCACTGATGATCCATGGTCGTTTATTTATCATTTACTCGAGTGATTTGTGATGGTAATTGCTAGAAATGGATGGCCAGTTTGAGGCTCACATTATTTATAAGCAAATAATATCGTAAGCCAATTACCCAGACCTCTCCTCACCTCTAAAATTAAATAAATACTCACGAAACGAAAACGTCACTCTTTTGCTTTCACTGCAAAGGAAAGGAAGAAGAAGATCCATTCGATGTGGACAATCACTCCACTCTCCTGGCCGGTATTTTTTCTCGATGAAAACCGCATCCTAAAATTGAAAGATATCGAATTCGTTAAAGAGGAACTTAATTCATATTTAGGGATAAACCGTATTGAATGCATGCCTCGCACTCTTGAAAAAATTCAGTATAAAGTATAGCGAGTGATGGCCTACAGGTAAGGTCCAATATGGCCCACAAGAGTTGCAAATCGGTAGGAATAGGAAAATATTATCCATCGGGAATAAACTGGATATGAGTTACCTAAGTAAAGATGCAAATCACAGAGGAAAACTTTGAAATACTGGTCATCGACCTTAAAGTTGAAAAATTAAGAATTAACAATATTTGATCTCCCGCTCAACAATTATCTCGATCCTGATTGGCTGAGAGAAATACCACCGCTGTCAGTGCAAGCGCTGTATTGTTAAATTGTTAGAATCGTTGTTCTTCTACTGATCACCGACTGAATTCCTTTAAAATTCCCCTCTCATTTTACGTCGACCGCGCATGATGGCGGTTTTCTCGATTTCCCAAGAATAAGTAGACTATACTTTATGAAAATAGTATTGTTGTGCGGTAAGACTCACGTAGTAGCAAAAAAGTCATAATAAATACTAATCTTCATGTAATTTTTATCGGTTACGATGAACATCTTGTTCATTTTTAAAAATCAAATTTAAATTTTAGAATCCCGGCCGTAGCAGTCTCGCGTCCCAATTCCATCACGCATTTTTCACTTTTCCATGCAACCTCGCCGTGAGCACATCGCTCGCCTCACCATTTGTTTACAATAGCTTAAATAAAGGTTTTTAACGTATAGCAGAGGCTATCAGCATCCCAAATCGAATTATGAATCCACCAAGGAGTGTTCTGTCAATAGAAACCGCTTCGGATTGTTTAATAGCGGGGGCAATGCAACAATATTTCAAGAGTCCATATGCTTGGTGCAGCGTTCGCTCGATACGATCCGGGCTTGATATTGAAACTTACCATATGTCCCGACGTAACGGAATGCAGGTATTCGTTCATCGTCTCCTTTGGAAGCTATGAGTTGTCGAAAAACTCTTAGCACACTTGGTAAACACGCTCGGAGGGAGTTCGAAAAATTCCAATGGGACTTACCTCAATGTTTACCTTGATCCTGCTTCCCTCACTTAAACTTCACTCGATGGACGAATCCACAATCCTTTGCAACTGCCGCATGGAAAAAATCCTGCATGAGCTCCGATAACTCGGCACTTTACAAAATAATTCGATCACAGTGGCTTCGCTTCTAACGAATCTCCGAGAATTAAAAGCTACGGAGTTGATAGGGAACGGCGACCCACAACGCAACTGGATTTCAAAGTCTCGCGAACGAAATAAGTGCAGGATTGATTTCAATACTTTGCAAGTTCAATTTTCTCACTTCTGTTCAACATCGCGGACGGACTTTCCTCGCAATGCATGAGTTTCGACTGACGCCAGAAAGAGGGAGCACTTCTTCTTCTCCCTCTATGGGCATTTTGTTTCAAATGTTTTGCTTATGACGAAAAATGACGATCTATTTTATATTCTAAGCCCTCTGTTTTAACTAGCATCATCGAGGCTGTTTCGTTTTTCCAGAAAGACTTATTATTCAGAATGTTCTTTATTTGCGACAAGAATGAAAGGAAAAGGGGCGACGGCTTCGGGTTGTGCATAAAATCAAGGCAGAGTTTCCCACGTATATGAATGAAGACTCATTCAACAAGGGTAAAAAATGCGAATAAAAAGTAATTTGAAGATGAATTTTATTGAAACAATAACATCATAAACTTAACATTTCATTCTAGCTATTGCATTTAAGCTAAGGTGCTCTTTCCCATTTGTAGAAGTATGTCTGTCGAGCTATCTATCCGCATCTGGGTTGAAACCGTCCTGCCTGTGCTATCGCTTCTTTGAAATCGTTCGTTCTTGAAATTCTCTTCTGAGAAATAACTCCTCGAACCTGGAAAGAAAGTAAAAAAGGAACGCAATGTAAAATCATTGTGATAACTTCTAGTTATTATCATCATGAGAAAAAAAAGCTTTAGCATCATATAGAGAGAGTGTAGAATATCTGTTGCCATTTGAGAGGCAGTTGCTCCTATTGAGGGCGTTTCGTCCCTCTCAATTTTATGATTTGCTGATCCTCGGTTCTTCCTGAGAAAGAATCGAGGATCCTTCCATACATTTTCAACGGCCATGAATGCTGACATTTCAAATAAATTTTTTCTCCCTTCCCTCATCCGCCCGAGAACTGAATCTCCCGATAGGAGTGTCAGTTAAACTTGTAGGTTTTATGGAAAGTTGAATTGCTTAAAGAGCCCAGCGTTCGGTCTTTGGCTAGGCTTCGAAATAATATTCAATGGAATTTACAGAGAGAGACTTTGAAATCAAACATCTTTATGGAAGAAAAGGAACAGCATGGAAGGGTGTTGATTCAAAGCATTATCTTTTTCATAGTTCATTTAGGAAACATTGAAAGCATTATCTTTTTCATAGTTAATTTAGGAAACATTAAAATCATTTGATAAGCGGTGATGAAATATAATTTGGTATTGAATTGTAATCGAATATCACGTAATTAAACGTTGGCTGCTTTCCTGTCCTTGGATATAGAATGAAATTATTCACTGTTCTAAAACATTTAATAATGCACTGTGTTCACCCCTAAAGAAATCAATTATTTGTTCATCATTTAAAGTTGAATTGTTTAAAGATCCCAGCGTTCGCTCTTTGGCTAAGCTTTGAAATAATATTCAATGGAATATACAGAGAGAGAGAGAGAGAGAGAGAGAGAGTTTGAAATCAAACATCTTTATGGAAGAAAAGGAAAAGCATGGAAGGATGTTGATTCAAAGCATTATCTTTTTCATAGTTAATTTAGGAAGCATTAAAAGCATTTGATAAGCGCTATTTGTATGAATGGAAAAGAATAAGATAGGGGAGTTCAATTGACTGTTATGAATGTTTTACAAGCTATGAAAGAGGAGAAAGGCTTACAGTGGTTTTGTCCCTGTAACTCACCCATGAAATATAATTTGTTGTATAATTGTGATCGAATATCACGTAATTAAACGTTGGCTGCTTTCCTGTCCTTGGATATAGAATGAAATTTTTCTCTGTTCTAAAACAATTCAATAATGTACTGTGCTCACACCTAAAGAAATCAATTATTACATTATCTTAAATTTACTGCAATTCAAACAGTTTTATCGCATCATTATTCAAAGTACATTGCCTATCGATTACATTATTCCAAATGCAGTAAATGAGCTCGTTGGTAAATTAGCTTAGCTGGTAAATTGTTACACCGTTCGAGCAAGGACTGCATGACAAAGACTTAATAGCCTTACATCAGAGAAAATTTTTCTTTCGTTTAAGCTATCCTTGCAAAAGTCTCAATGAAAATGTCCTAAGAACTTTTTACAGTGAACAAGAAACATGAAAATCATATTTCAACCCTTATAATGTCTCCCTTTTCTTCTGCTGAAGCATTGTGCATATATTCCTTGTCCATCTTCCTGGAAGACCTCAACTCTCCTCTTCCAAGAGTGTCTGTCTCCTAATCAGGAGTTTTGTGAAAATTGTCTACTTAACTTAGGAAAAGTTGCTCACAATCTATATATAAATTGTCATGCAGTAGGATTTCACATGAGCGCATGATGCAATAATTGTAAATGAAATAGCATTGCGCAGGTTTATAGGGAGACTACTAATTAATATGTGCTTCTTTTACCTTACCTTGCAATTCTTCAATCGATCGAAAAAGGTACTGAAATGTAAACCGACGGACGAGGAATCATGACGTAGAAAGGCGAACGAACGGTTAACCAAGCCTGGAAAGAACAAATTGCAGATAGAACTGAGACTCATGAAAGTGAAGGCCGCTTCATGTATTCCATGTGAACGGATAGCAGTTAAGCAAAGCAAGAGTACTGTTTTCTCTCTTGTCAAACGTGAAACCATCCACTGATGATCCATGGTCGTTTATTTATCATTTACTCGAGTGATTTGTGATGGTAATTGCTAGAAATGGATGGCCAGTTTGAGGCTCACATTATTTATAAGCAAATAATATCATAAGCCAATTACCCAGACCTCTCCTCACCTCTAAAATTAAATAAATACTCACGAAACGAAAACGTCACTCTTTTGCTTTCACTGCAAAGGAAAGGAAGAAGAAGATCCATTCGATGTAGACAATCACTCCACTCTCCTGGCCGGTATTTTTTCTCGATGAAAACCGCATCCTAAAATTGAAAGATATCGAATTCGTTAAAGAGGAACTTAATTCATATTTAGGGATAAACCGTATTGAATGCATGCCTCGCACTCTTGAAAAAATTCAGTATAAAGTATAGCGAGTGATGGCCTACAGGTAAGGTCCAATATGGCCCACAAGAGCTGCAAATCGGTAGGAATAGGAAAATATTATCCATCGGGAATAAACTGGATATGAGTTACCTAAGTAAAGATGCAAATCACAGAGGAAAACTTTGAAATACCGGTCATCGACCTTAAAGTTGAAAAATTAAGAATTAACAATATTTGATCTCCCGCTCAACAATTATCTCGATCCTGATTGGCTGAGAGAAATACCACCGCTGTCAGTGCAAGCGCTGTATTGTTAAATTGTTAGAATCGTTGTTCTTCTACTGATCACCGACTGAATTCCTTTAAAATTCCCCTCTCATTTTACGTCGACCGCGCATGATGGCGGTTTTCTCGATTTCCCAAGAATAAGTAGACTATACTTTATGAAAATAGTATTGTTGTGCGGTAAGACTCACGTAGTAGCAAAAAGGTCATAATAAATACTAATCTTCATGTAATTTTTATCGGTTACGATGAACATCTTGTTCATTTTTAAAAATCTAATTTAAATTTTAGAATCCCGGCCGTAGCAGTCTCGCGTCCCAATTCCATCACGCATTTTTCACTTTTCCATGCAACCTCGCCGTGAGCACATCGCTCGCCTCACCATTTGTTTACAATAGCTTAAATAAAGGTTTTTAACGTATAGCAGAGGCTATCAGCATCCCAAATCGAATTATGAATCCACCAAGGAGTGTTCTGTCAATAGAAACCGCTTCGGATTGTTTAATAGCGGGGGCAATGCAACAATATTTCAAGAGTCCATATGCTTGGTGCAGCGTTCGCTCGATACGATCCGGGCTTGATATTGAAACTTACCATATGTCCCGACGTAACGGAATGCAGGTATTCGTTCATCGTCTCCTTTGGAAGCTATGAGTTGTCGAAAAACTCTTAGCACACTTGGTAAACACGCTCGGAGGGAGTTCGAAAAATTCCAATGGGACTTACCTCAATGTTTACCTTGATCCTGCTTCCCTCACTTAAACTTCACTCGATGGACGAATCCACAATCCTTTGCAACTGCCGCATGGAAAAAATCCTGCATGAGCTCCGATAACTCGGCACTTTACAAAATAATTCGATCACAGTGGCTTCGCTTCTAACGAATCTCCGAGAATTAAAAGCTACGGAGTTGATAGGGAACGGCGACCCACAACGCAACTGGATTTCAAAGTCTCGCGAACGAAATAAGTGCAGGATTGATTTCAATACTTTGCAAGTTCAATTTTCTCACTTCTGTTCAACATCGCGGACGGACTTTCCTCGCAATGCATGAGTTTCGACTGACGCCAGAAAGAGGGAGCACTTCTTCTTCTCCCTCTATGGGCATTTTGTTTCAAATGTTTTGCTTATGACGAAAAATGACGATCTATTTTATATTCTAAGCCCTCTGTTTTAACTAGCATCATCGAGGCTGTTTCGTTTTTCCAGAAAGACTTATTATTCAGAATGTTCTTTATTTGCGACAAGAATGAAAGGAAAAGGGGCGACGGCTTCGGGTTGTGCATAAAATCAAGGCAGAGTTTCCCACGTATATGAATGAAGACTCATTCAACAAGGGTAAAAAATGCGAATAAAAAGTAATTTGAAGATGAATTTTATTGAAACAATAACATCATAAACTTAACATTTCATTCTAGCTATTGCATTTAAGCTAAGGTGCTCTTTCCCATTTGTAGAAGTATGTCTGTCGAGCTATCTATCCGCATCTGGGTTGAAACCGTCCTGCCTGTGCTATCGCTTCTTTGAAATCGTTCGTTCTTGAAATTCTCTTCTGAGAAATAACTCCTCGAACCTGGAAAGAAAGTAAAAAAGGAACGCAATGTAAAATCATTGTGATAACTTCTAGTTATTATCATCATGAGAAAAAAAAGCTTTAGCATCATATAGAGAGAGTGTAGAATATCTGTTGCCATTTGAGAGGCAGTTGCTCCTATTGAGGGCGTTTCGTCCCTCTCAATTTTATGATTTGCTGATCCTCGGTTCTTCCTGAGAAAGAATCGAGGATCCTTCCATACATTTTCAACGGCCATGAATGCTGACATTTCAAATAAATTTTTTCTCCCTTCCCTCATCCGCCCGAGAACTGAATCTCCCGATAGGAGTGTCAGTTAAACTTGTAGGTTTTATGGAAAGTTGAATTGCTTAAAGAGCCCAGCGTTCGGTCTTTGGCTAGGCTTCGAAATAATATTCAATGGAATTTACAGAGAGAGAGTTTGAAATCAAACATCTTTATGGAAGAAAAGGAACAGCATGGAAGGGTGTTGATTCAAAGCATTATCTTTTTCATAGTTCATTTAGGAAACATTGAAAGCATTATCTTTTTCATAGTTAATTTAGGAAACATTAAAATCATTTGATAAGCGGTGATGAAATATAATTTGGTATTGAATTGTAATCGAATATCACGTAATTAAACGTTGGCTGCTTTCCTGTCCTTGGATATAGAATGAAATTATTCACTGTTCTAAAACATTTAATAATGCACTGTGTTCACCCCTAAAGAAATCAATTATTTGTTCATCATTTAAAGTTGAATTGTTTAAAGATCCCAGCGTTCGCTCTTTGGCTAAGCTTTGAAATAATATTCAATGGAATATACAGAGAGAGAGAGAGAGAGAGAGAGTTTGAAATCAAACATCTTTATGGAAGAAAAGGAAAAGCATGGAAGGATGTTGATTCAAAGCATTATCTTTTTCATAGTTAATTTAGGAAGCATTAAAAGCATTTGATAAGCGCTATTTGTATGAATGGAAAAGAATAAGATAGGGGAGTTCAATTGACTGTTATGAATGTTTTACAAGCTATGAAAGAGGAGAAAGGCTTAGAGTGGTATTGTCCCTGTAACTCACCCATGAAATATAATTTGTTGTATAATTGTGATCGAATATCACGTAATTAAACGTTGGCTGCTTTCCTGTCCTTGGATATAGAATGAAATTTTTCTCTGTTCTAAAACAATTCAATAATGTACTGTGCTCACACCTAAAGAAATCAATTATTACATTATCTTAAATTTACTGCAATTCAAACAGTTTTATCGCATCATTATTCAAAGTACATTGCCTATCGATTACATTATTCCAAATGCAGTAAATGAGCTCGTTGGTAAATTAGCTTAGCTGGTAAATTGTTACACCGTTCGAGCAAGGACTGCATGACAAAGACTTAATAGCCTTACATCAGAGAAAATTTTTCTTTCGTTTAAGCTATCCTTGCAAAAGTCTCAATGAAAATGTCCTAAGAACTTTTTACAGTGAACAAGAAACATGAAAATCATATTTCAACCCTTATAATGTCTCCCTTTTCTTCTGCTGAAGCATTGTGCATATATTCCTTGTCCATCTTCCTGGAAGACCTCAACTCTCCTCTTCCAAGAGTGTCTGTCTCCTAATCAGGAGTTTTGTGAAAATTGTCTACTTAACTTAGGAAAAGTTGCTCACAATCTATATATAAATTGTCATGCAGTAGGATTTCACATGAGCGCATGATGCAATAATTGTAAATGAAATAGCATTGCGCAGGTTTATAGGGAGACTACTAATTAATATGTGCTTCTTTTACCTTACCTTGCAATTCTTCAATCGATCGAAAAAGGTACTGAAATGTAAACCGACGGACGAGGAATCATGACGTAGAAAGGCGAACGAACGGTTAACCAAGCCTGGAAAGAACAAATTGCAGATAGAACTGAGACTCATGAAAGTGAAGGCCGCTTCATGTATTCCATGTGAACGGATAGCAGTTAAGCAAAGCAAGAGTACTGTTTTCTCTCTTGTCAAACGTGAAACCATCCACTGATGATCCATGGTCGTTTATTTATCATTTACTCGAGTGATTTGTGATGGTAATTGCTAGAAATGGATGGCCAGTTTGAGGCTCACATTATTTATAAGCAAATAATATCGTAAGCCAATTACCCAGACCTCTCCTCACCTCTAAAATTAAATAAATACTCACGAAACGAAAACGTCACTCTTTTGCTTTCACTGCAAAGGAAAGGAAGAAGAAGATCCATTCGATGTGGACAATCACTCCACTCTCCTGGCCGGTATTTTTTCTCGATGAAAACCGCATCCTAAAATTGAAAGATATCGAATTCGTTAAAGAGGAACTTAATTCATATTTAGGGATAAACCGTATTGAATGCATGCCTCGCACTCTTGAAAAAATTCAGTATAAAGTATAGCGAGTGATGGCCTACAGGTAAGGTCCAATATGGCCCACAAGAGTTGCAAATCGGTAGGAATAGGAAAATATTATCCATCGGGAATAAACTGGATATGAGTTACCTAAGTAAAGATGCAAATCACAGAGGAAAACTTTGAAATACCGGTCATCGACCTTAAAGTTGAAAAATTAAGAATTAACAATATTTGATCTCCCGCTCAACAATTATCTCGATCCTGATTGGCTGAGAGAAATACCACCGCTGTCAGTGCAAGCGCTGTATTGTTAAATTGTTAGAATCGTTGTTCTTCTACTGATCACCGACTGAATTCCTTTAAAATTCCCCTCTCCTTTTACGTCGACCGCGCATGATGGCGGTTTTCTCGATTTCCCAAGAATAAGTAGACTATACTTTATGAAAATAGTATTGTTGTGCGGTAAGACTCACGTAGTAGCAAAAAAGTCATAATAAATACTAATCTTCATGTAATTTTTATCGGTTACGATGAACATCTTGTTCATTTTTAAAAATCAAATTTAAATTTTAGAATCCCGGCCGTAGCAGTCTCGCGTCCCAATTCCATCACGCATTTTTCACTTTTCCATGCAACCTCGCCGTGAGCACATCGCTCGCCTCACCATTTGTTTACAATAGCTTAAATAAAGGTTTTTAACGTATAGCAGAGGCTATCAGCATCCCAAATCGAATTATGAATCCACCAAGGAGTGTTCTGTCAATAGAAACCGCTTCGGATTGTTTAATAGCGGGGGCAATGCAACAATATTTCAAGAGTCCATATGCTTGGTGCAGCGTTCGCTCGATACGATCCGGGCTTGATATTGAAACTTACCATATGTCCCGACGTAACGGAATGCAGGTATTCGTTCATCGTCTCCTTTGGAAGCTATGAGTTGTCGAAAAACTCTTAGCACACTTGGTAAACACGCTCGGAGGGAGTTCGAAAAATTCCAATGGGACTTACCTCAATGTTTACCTTGATCCTGCTTCCCTCACTTAAACTTCACTCGATGGACGAATCCACAATCCTTTGCAACTGCCGCATGGAAAAAATCCTGCATGAGCTCCGATAACTCGGCACTTTACAAAATAATTCGATCACAGTGGCTTCGCTTCTAACGAATCTCCGAGAATTAAAAGCTACGGAGTTGATAGGGAACGGCGACCCACAACGCAACTGGATTTCAAAGTCTCGCGAACGAAATAAGTGCAGGATTGATTTCAATACTTTGCAAGTTCAATTTTCTCACTTCTGTTCAACATCGCGGACGGACTTTCCTCGCAATGCATGAGTTTCGACTGACGCCAGAAAGAGGGAGCACTTCTTCTTCTCCCTCTATGGGCATTTTGTTTCAAATGTTTTGCTTATGACGAAAAATGACGATCTATTTTATATTCTAAGCCCTCTGTTTTAACTAGCATCATCGAGGCTGTTTCGTTTTTCCAGAAAGACTTATTATTCAGAATGTTCTTTATTTGCGACAAGAATGAAAGGAAAAGGGGCGACGGCTTCGGGTTGTGCATAAAATCAAGGCAGAGTTTCCCACGTATATGAATGAAGACTCATTCAACAAGGGTAAAAAATGCGAATAAAAAGTAATTTGAAGATGAATTTTATTGAAACAATAACATCATAAACTTTACATTTCATTCTAGCTATTGCATTTAAGCTAAGGTGCTCTTTCCCATTTGTAGAAGTATGTCTGTCGAGCTATCTATCCGCATCTGGGTTGAAACCGTCCTGCCTGTGCTATCGCTTCTTTGAAATCGTTCGTTCTTGAAATTCTCTTCTGAGAAATAACTCCTCGAACCTGGAAAGAAAGTAAAAAAGGAACGCAATGTAAAATCATTGTGATAACTTCTAGTTATTATCATCATGAGAAAAAAAAGCTTTAGCATCATATAGAGAGAGTGTAGAATATCTGTTGCCATTTGAGAGGCAGTTGCTCCTATTGAGGGCGTTTCGTCCCTCTCAATTTTATGATTTGCTGATCCTCGGTTCTTCCTGAGAAAGAATCGAGGATCCTTCCATACATTTTCAACGGCCATGAATGCTGACATTTCAAATAAATTTTTTCTCCCTTCCCTCATCCGCCCGAGAACTGAATCTCCCGATAGGAGTGTCAGTTAAACTTGTAGGTTTTATGGAAAGTTGAATTGCTTAAAGAGCCCAGCGTTCGCTCTTTGGCTAGGCTTCGAAATAATATTCAATGGAATTTACAGAGAGAGAGTTTGAAATCAAACATCTTTATGGAAGAAAAGGAACAGCATGGAAGGGTGTTGATTCAAAGCATTATCTTTTTCATAGTTCATTTAGGAAACATTGAAAGCATTATCTTTTTCATAGTTAATTTAGGAAACATTAAAATCATTTGATAAGCGGTGATGAAATATAATTTGGTATTGAATTGTAATCGAATATCACGTAATTAAACGTTGGCTGCTTTCCTGTCCTTGGATATAGAATGAAATTATTCACTGTTCTAAAACATTTAATAATGCACTGTGTTCACCCCTAAAGAAATCAATTATTTGTTCATCATTTAAAGTTGAATTGTTTAAAGATCCCAGCGTTCGCTCTTTGGCTAAGCTTCGAAATAATATTCAATGGAATATACAGAGAGAGAGAGAGAGAGTGTTTGAAATCAAACATCTTTATGGAAGAAAAGGAAAAGCATGGAAGGATGTTGATTCAAAGCATTATCTTTTTCATAGTTAATTTAGGAAGCATTAAAAGCATTTGATAAGCGCTATTTGTATGAATGGAAAAGAATAAGATAGGGGAGTTCAATTGACTGTTATGAATGTTTTACAAGCTATGAAAGAGGAGAAAGGCTTAGAGTGGTATTGTCCCTGTAACTCACCCATGAAATATAATTTGTTGTTGAATTGTGATCGAATATCACGTAATTAAACGTTGGCTGCTTTCCTGTCCTTGGATATAGAATGAAATTTTTCTCTGTTCTAAAACAATTCAATAATGTACTGTGCTCACACCTAAAGAAATCAATTATTACATTATCTTAAATTTACTGCAATTCAAACAGTTTTATCGCATCATTATTCAAAGTACATTGCCTATCGATTACATTATTCCAAATGCAGTAAATGAGCTCGTTGGTAAATTAGCTTAGCTGGTAAATTGTTACACCGTTCGAGCAAGGACTGCATGACAAAGACTTAATAGCCTTACATCAGAGAAAATTTTTCTTTCGTTTAAGCTATCCTTGCAAAAGTCTCAATGAAAATGTCCTAAGAACTTTTTACAGTGAACAAGAAACATGAAAATCATATTTCAACCCTTATAATGTCTCCCTTTTATTCTGCTGAAGCATTGTGCATATATTCCTTGTCCATCTTCCTGGAAGACCTCAACTCTCCTCTTCCAAGAGTGTCTGTCTCCTAATCAGGAGTTTTGTGAAAATTTGTCTACTTAACTTAGGGAAAGTTGCTCACAATCTATATATAAATTGTCATGCAGTAGGATTTCACATGAGCGCATGATGCAATAATTGTAAATGAAATAGCATTGCGCAGGTTTATAGGGAGACTACTAATTAATATGTGCTTCTTTTACCTTACCTTGCAATTCTTCAATCGATCGAAAAAGGTACTGAAATGTAAACCGACGGACGAGGAATCATGACGTAGAAAGGCGAACGAACGGTTAACCAAGCCTGGAAAGAACAAATTGCAGATAGAACTGAGACTCATGAAAGTGAAGGCCGCTTCATGTATTCCATGTGAACGGATAGCAGTTAAGCAAAGCAAGAGTACTGTTTTCTCTCTTGTCAAACGTGAAACCATCCACTGATGATCCATGGTCGTTTATTTATCATTTACTCGAGTGATTTGTGATGGTAATTGCTAGAAATGGATGGCCAGTTTGAGGCTCACATTATTTATAAGCAAATAATATCGTAAGCCAATTACCCAGACCTCTCCTCACCTCTAAAATTAAATAAATACTCACGAAACGAAAACGTCACTCTTTTGCTTTCACTGCAAAGGAAAGGAAGAAGAAGATCCATTCGATGTGGACAATCACTCCACTCTCCTGGCCGGTATTTTTTCTCGATGAAAACCGCATCCTAAAATTGAAAGATATCGAATTCGTTAAAGAGGAACTTAATTCATATTTAGGGATAAACCGTATTGAATGCATGCCTCGCACTCTTGAAAAAATTCAGTATAAAGTATAGCGAGTGATGGCCTACAGGTAAGGTCCAATATGGCCCACAAGAGTTGCAAATCGGTAGGAATAGGAAAATATTATCCATCGGGAATAAACTGGATATGAGTTACCTAAGTAAAGATGCAAATCACAGAGGAAAACTTTGAAATACTGGTCATCGACCTTAAAGTTGAAAAATTAAGAATTAACAATATTTGATCTCCCGCTCAACAATTATCTCGATCCTGATTGGCTGAGAGAAATACCACCGCTGTCAGTGCAAGCGCTGTATTGTTAAATTGTTAGAATCGTTGTTCTTCTACTGATCACCGACTGAATTCCTTTAAAATTCCCCTCTCCTTTTACGTCGACCGCGCATGATGGCGGTTTTCTCGATTTCCCAAGAATAAGTAGACTATACTTTATGAAAATAGTATTGTTGTGCGGTAAGACTCACGTAGTAGCAAAAAAGTCATAATAAATACTAATCTTCATGTAATTTTTATCGGTTACGATGAACATCTTGTTCATTTTTAAAAATCAAATTTAAATTTTAGAATCCCGGCCGTAGCAGTCTCGCGTCCCAATTCCATCACGCATTTTTCACTTTTCCATGCAACCTCGCCGTGAGCACATCGCTCGCCTCACCATTTGTTTACAATAGCTTAAATAAAGGTTTTTAACGTATAGCAGAGGCTATCAGCATCCCAAATCGAATTATGAATCCACCAAGGAGTGTTCTGTCAATAGAAACCGCTTCGGATTGTTTAATAGCGGGGGCAATGCAACAATATTTCAAGAGTCCATATGCTTGGTGCAGCGTTCGCTCGATACGATCCGGGCTTGATATTGAAACTTACCATATGTCCCGACGTAACGGAATGCAGGTATTCGTTCATCGTCTCCTTTGGAAGCTATGAGTTGTCGAAAAACTCTTAGCACACTTGGTAAACACGCTCGGAGGGAGTTCGAAAAATTCCAATGGGACTTACCTCAATGTTTACCTTGATCCTGCTTCCCTCACTTAAACTTCACTCGATGGACGAATCCACAATCCTTTGCAACTGCCGCATGGAAAAAATCCTGCATGAGCTCCGATAACTCGGCACTTTACAAAATAATTCGATCACAGTGGCTTCGCTTCTAACGAATCTCCGAGAATTAAAAGCTACGGAGTTGATAGGGAACGGCGACCCACAACGCAACTGGATTTCAAAGTCTCGCGAACGAAATAAGTGCAGGATTGATTTCAATACTTTGCAAGTTCAATTTTCTCACTTCTGTTCAACATCGCGGACGGACTTTCCTCGCAATGCATGAGTTTCGACTGACGCCAGAAAGAGGGAGCACTTCTTCTTCTCCCTCTATGGGCATTTTGTTTCAAATGTTTTGCTTATGACGAAAAATGACGATCTATTTTATATTCTAAGCCCTCTGTTTTAACTAGCATCATCGAGGCTGTTTCGTTTTTCCAGAAAGACTTATTATTCAGAATGTTCTTTATTTGCGACAAGAATGAAAGGAAAAGGGGCGACGGCTTCGGGTTGTGCATAAAATCAAGGCAGAGTTTCCCACGTATATGAATGAAGACTCATTCAACAAGGGTAAAAAATGCGAATAAAAAGTAATTTGAAGATGAATTTTATTGAAACAATAACATCATAAACTTTACATTTCATTCTAGCTATTGCATTTAAGCTAAGGTGCTCTTTCCCATTTGTAGAAGTATGTCTGTCGAGCTATCTATCCGCATCTGGGTTGAAACCGTCCTGCCTGTGCTATCGCTTCTTTGAAATCGTTCGTTCTTGAAATTCTCTTCTGAGAAATAACTCCTCGAACCTGGAAAGAAAGTAAAAAAGGAACGCAATGTAAAATCATTGTGATAACTTCTAGTTATTATCATCATGAGAAAAAAAAGCTTTAGCATCATATAGAGAGAGTGTAGAATATCTGTTGCCATTTGAGAGGCAGTTGCTCCTATTGAGGGCGTTTCGTCCCTCTCAATTTTATGATTTGCTGATCCTCGGTTCTTCCTGAGAAAGAATCGAGGATCCTTCCATACATTTTCAACGGCCATGAATGCTGACATTTCAAATAAATTTTTTCTCCCTTCCCTCATCCGCCCGAGAACTGAATCTCCCGATAGGAGTGTCAGTTAAACTTGTAGGTTTTATGGAAAGTTGAATTGCTTAAAGAGCCCAGCGTTCGGTCTTTGGCTAGGCTTCGAAATAATATTCAATGGAATTTACAGAGAGAGAGTTTGAAATCAAACATCTTTATGGAAGAAAAGGAACAGCATGGAAGGGTGTTGATTCAAAGCATTATCTTTTTCATAGTTCATTTAGGAAACATTGAAAGCATTATCTTTTTCATAGTTAATTTAGGAAACATTAAAATCATTTGATAAGCGGTGATGAAATATAATTTGGTATTGAATTGTAATCGAATATCACGTAATTAAACGTTGGCTGCTTTCCTGTCCTTGGATATAGAATGAAATTATTCACTGTTCTAAAACATTTAATAATGCACTGTGTTCACCCCTAAAGAAATCAATTATTTGTTCATCATTTAAAGTTGAATTGTTTAAAGATCCCAGCGTTCGCTCTTTGGCTAAGCTTTGAAATAATATTCAATGGAATATACAGAGAGAGAGAGAGAGAGAGAGAGTTTGAAATCAAACATCTTTATGGAAGAAAAGGAAAAGCATGGAAGGATGTTGATTCAAAGCATTATCTTTTTCATAGTTAATTTAGGAAGCATTAAAAGCATTTGATAAGCGCTATTTGTATGAATGGAAAAGAATAAGATAGGGGAGTTCAATTGACTGTTATGAATGTTTTACAAGCTATGAAAGAGGAGAAAGGCTTACAGTGGTTTTGTCCCTGTAACTCACCCATGAAATATAATTTGTTGTATAATTGTGATCGAATATCACGTAATTAAACGTTGGCTGCTTTCCTGTCCTTGGATATAGAATGAAATTTTTCTCTGTTCTAAAACAATTCAATAATGTACTGTGCTCACACCTAAAGAAATCAATTATTACATTATCTTAAATTTACTGCAATTCAAACAGTTTTATCGCATCATTATTCAAAGTACATTGCCTATCGATTACATTATTCCAAATGCAGTAAATGAGCTCGTTGGTAAATTAGCTTAGCTGGTAAATTGTTACACCGTTCGAGCAAGGACTGCATGACAAAGACTTAATAGCCTTACATCAGAGAAAATTTTTCTTTCGTTTAAGCTATCCTTGCAAAAGTCTCAATGAAAATGTCCTAAGAACTTTTTACAGTGAACAAGAAACATGAAAATCATATTTCAACCCTTATAATGTCTCCCTTTTCTTCTGCTGAAGCATTGTGCATATATTCCTTGTCCATCTTCCTGGAAGACCTCAACTCTCCTCTTCCAAGAGTGTCTGTCTCCTAATCAGGAGTTTTGTGAAAATTGTCTACTTAACTTAGGAAAAGTTGCTCACAATCTATATATAAATTGTCATGCAGTAGGATTTCACATGAGCGCATGATGCAATAATTGTAAATGAAATAGCATTGCGCAGGTTTATAGGGAGACTACTAATTAATATGTGCTTCTTTTACCTTACCTTGCAATTCTTCAATCGATCGAAAAAGGTACTGAAATGTAAACCGACGGACGAGGAATCATGACGTAGAAAGGCGAACGAACGGTTAACCAAGCCTGGAAAGAACAAATTGCAGATAGAACTGAGACTCATGAAAGTGAAGGCCGCTTCATGTATTCCATGTGAACGGATAGCAGTTAAGCAAAGCAAGAGTACTGTTTTCTCTCTTGTCAAACGTGAAACCATCCACTGATGATCCATGGTCGTTTATTTATCATTTACTCGAGTGATTTGTGATGGTAATTGCTAGAAATGGATGGCCAGTTTGAGGCTCACATTATTTATAAGCAAATAATATCGTAAGCCAATTACCCAGACCTCTCCTCACCTCTAAAATTAAATAAATACTCACGAAACGAAAACGTCACTCTTTTGCTTTCACTGCAAAGGAAAGGAAGAAGAAGATCCATTCGATGTGGACAATCACTCCACTCTCCTGGCCGGTATTTTTTCTCGATGAAAACCGCATCCTAAAATTGAAAGATATCGAATTCGTTAAAGAGGAACTTAATTCATATTTAGGGATAAACCGTATTGAATGCATGCCTCGCACTCTTGAAAAAATTCAGTATAAAGTATAGCGAGTGATGGCCTACAGGTAAGGTCCAATATGGCCCACAAGAGTTGCAAATCGGTAGGAATAGGAAAATATTATCCATCGGGAATAAACTGGATATGAGTTACCTAAGTAAAGATGCAAATCACAGAGGAAAACTTTGAAATACTGGTCATCGACCTTAAAGTTGAAAAATTAAGAATTAACAATATTTGATCTCCCGCTCAACAATTATCTCGATCCTGATTGGCTGAGAGAAATACCACCGCTGTCAGTGCAAGCGCTGTATTGTTAAATTGTTAGAATCGTTGTTCTTCTACTGATCACCGACTGAATTCCTTTAAAATTCCCCTCTCCTTTTACGTCGACCGCGCATGATGGCGGTTTTCTCGATTTCCCAAGAATAAGTAGACTATACTTTATGAAAATAGTATTGTTGTGCGGTAAGACTCACGTAGTAGCAAAAAAGTCATAATAAATACTAATCTTCATGTAATTTTTATCGGTTACGATGAACATCTTGTTCATTTTTAAAAATCAAATTTAAATTTTAGAATCCCGGCCGTAGCAGTCTCGCGTCCCAATTCCATCACGCATTTTTCACTTTTCCATGCAACCTCGCCGTGAGCACATCGCTCGCCTCACCATTTGTTTACAATAGCTTAAATAAAGGTTTTTAACGTATAGCAGAGGCTATCAGCATCCCAAATCGAATTATGAATCCACCAAGGAGTGTTCTGTCAATAGAAACCGCTTCGGATTGTTTAATAGCGGGGGCAATGCAACAATATTTCAAGAGTCCATATGCTTGGTGCAGCGTTCGCTCGATACGATCCGGGCTTGATATTGAAACTTACCATATGTCCCGACGTAACGGAATGCAGGTATTCGTTCATCGTCTCCTTTGGAAGCTATGAGTTGTCGAAAAACTCTTAGCACACTTGGTAAACACGCTCGGAGGGAGTTCGAAAAATTCCAATGGGACTTACCTCAATGTTTACCTTGATCCTGCTTCCCTCACTTAAACTTCACTCGATGGACGAATCCACAATCCTTTGCAACTGCCGCATGGAAAAAATCCTGCATGAGCTCCGATAACTCGGCACTTTACAAAATAATTCGATCACAGTGGCTTCGCTTCTAACGAATCTCCGAGAATTAAAAGCTACGGAGTTGATAGGGAACGGCGACCCACAACGCAACTGGATTTCAAAGTCTCGCGAACGAAATAAGTGCAGGATTGATTTCAATACTTTGCAAGTTCAATTTTCTCACTTCTGTTCAACATCGCGGACGGACTTTCCTCGCAATGCATGAGTTTCGACTGACGCCAGAAAGAGGGAGCACTTCTTCTTCTCCCTCTATGGGCATTTTGTTTCAAATGTTTTGCTTATGACGAAAAATGACGATCTATTTTATATTCTAAGCCCTCTGTTTTAACTAGCATCATCGAGGCTGTTTCGTTTTTCCAGAAAGACTTATTATTCAGAATGTTCTTTATTTGCGACAAGAATGAAAGGAAAAGGGGCGACGGCTTCGGGTTGTGCATAAAATCAAGGCAGAGTTTCCCACGTATATGAATGAAGACTCATTCAACAAGGGTAAAAAATGCGAATAAAAAGTAATTTGAAGATGAAATTTATTGAAACAATAACATCATAAACTTAACATTTCATTCTAGCTATTGCATTTAAGCTAAGGTGCTCTTTCCCATTTGTAGAAGTATGTCTGTCGAGCTATCTATCCGCATCTGGGTTGAAACCGTCCTGCCTGTGCTATCGCTTCTTTGAAATCGTTCGTTCTTGAAATTCTCTTCTGAGAAATAACTCCTCGAACCTGGAAAGAAAGTAAAAAAGGAACGCAATGTAAAATCATTGTGATAACTTCTAGTTATTATCATCATGAGAAAAAAAGCCTTAGCATCATATAGAGAAAGTGTAGAATATCTGTTGCCATTTGAGAGGCAGTTGCTCCTATTGAGGGCGTTTCGTCCCTCTCAATTTTATGATTTGCTGATCCTCGGTTCTTCCTGAGAAAGAATCGAGGATCCTTCCATACATTTTCAACGGCCATGAATGCTGACATTTCAAATAAATTTTTTCTCCCTTCCCTCATCCGCCCGAGAACTGAATCTCCCGATAGGAGTGTCAGTTAAACTTGTAGGTTTTATGGAAAGTTGAATTGCTTAAAGAGCCCAGCGTTCGCTCTTTGGCTAGGCTTCGAAATAATATTCAATGGAATTTACAGAGAGAGAGTTTGAAATCAAACATCTTTATGGAAGAAAAGGAACAGCATGGAAGGGTGTTGATTCAAAGCATTATCTTTTTCATAGTTCATTTAGGAAACATTGAAAGCATTATCTTTTTCATAGTTAATTTAGGAAACATTAAAATCATTTGATAAGCGGTGATGAAATATAATTTGGTATTGAATTGTAATCGAATATCACGTAATTAAACGTTGGCTGCTTTCCTGTCCTTGGATATAGAATGAAATTATTCACTGTTCTAAAACATTTAATAATGCACTGTGTTCACCCCTAAAGAAATCAATTATTTGTTCATCATTCAAAGTTGAATTGTTTAAAGATCCCAGCGTTCGCTCTTTGGCTAAGCTTCGAAATAATATTCAATGGAATATACAGAGAGAGAGAGAGAGAGTTTGAAATCAAACATCTTTATGGAAGAAAAGGAAAAGCATGGAAGGATGTTGATTCAAAGCATTATCTTTTTCATAGTTAATTTAGGAAGCATTAAAAGCATTTGATAAGCGCTATTTGTATGAATGGAAAAGAATAAGATAGGGGAGTTCAATTGACTGTTATGAATGTTTTACAAGCTATGAAAGAGGAGAAAGGCTTAGAGTGGTATTGTCCCTGTAACTCACCCATGAAATATAATTTGTTGTATAATTGTGATCGAATATCACGTAATTAAACGTTGGCTGCTTTCCTGTCCTTGGATATAGAATGAAATTTTTCTCTGTTCTAAAACAATTCAACAATGTACTGAGCTCACACCTAAAGAAATCAATTATTACATTATCTTAAATTTACTGCAATTCAAACAGTTTTATCTCATCATTATTCAAAGTACATTGCCTATCGATTACATTATTCCAAATGCAGTAAATGAGCTCGTTGGTAAATTATCTTAGCTGGTAAATTGTTACACCGTTCGAGCAAGGACTGCATGACAAAGACTTAATAGCCTTACATCAGAGAAAATTTTTCTTTCGTTTAAGCTATCCTTGCAAAAGTCTCAATGAAAATGTCCTAAGAACTTTTTACAGTGAACAAGAAACATGAAAATCATATTTCAACCCTTATAATGTCTCCCTTTTATTCTGCTGAAGCATTGTGCATATATTCCTTGTCCATCTTCCTGGAAGACCTCAACTCTCCTCTTCCAAGAGTGTCTGTCTCCTAATCAGGAGTTTTGTGAAAATTCTCTACTTAACTTAGGAAAAGTTGCTCACAATCTATATATAAATTGTCATGCAGTAGGATTTCACATGAGCGCATGATGCAATAATTGTAAATGAAATAGCATTGCGCAGGTTTATAGGGAGACTACTAATTAATATGTGCTTCTTTTACCTTACCTTGCAATTCTTCAATCGATCGAAAAAGGTACTGAAATGTAAACCGACGGACGAGGAATCATGACGTAGAAAGGCGAACGAACGGTTAACCAAGCCTGGAAAGAACAAATTGCAGATAGAACTGAGACTCATGAAAGTGAAGGCCGCTTCATGTATTCCATGTGAACGGATAGCAGTTAAGCAAAGCAAGAGTACTGTTTTCTCTCTTGTCAAACGTGAAACCATCCACTGATGATCCATGGTCGTTTATTTATCATTTACTCGAGTGATTTGTGATGGTAATTGCTAGAAATGGATGGCCAGTTTGAGGCTCACATTATTTATAAGCAAATAATATCATAAGCCAATTACCCAGACCTCTCCTCACCTCTAAAATTAAATAAATACTCACGAAACGAAAACGTCACTCTTTTGCTTTCACTGCAAAGGAAAGGAAGAAGAAGATCCATTCGATGTGGACAATCACTCCACTCTCCTGGCCGGTATTTTTTCTCGATGAAAACCGCATCCTAAAATTGAAAGATATCGAATTCGTTAAAGAGGAACTTAATTCATATTTAGGGATAAACCGTATTGAATGCATGCCTCGCACTCTTGAAAAAATTCAGTATAAAGTATAGCGAGTGATGGCCTACAGGTAAGGTCCAATATGGCCCACAAGAGTTGCAAATCGGTAGGAATAGGAAAATATTATCCATCGGGAATAAACTGGATATGAGTTACCTAAGTAAAGATGCAAATCACAGAGGAAAACTTTGAAATACTGGTCATCGACCTTAAAGTTGAAAAATTAAGAATTAACAATATTTGATCTCCCGCTCAACAATTATCTCGATCCTGATTGGCTGAGAGAAATACCACCGCTGTCAGTGCAAGCGCTGTATTGTTAAATTGTTAGAATCGTTGTTCTTCTACTGATCACCGACTGAATTCCTTTGAAATTCCCCTCTCCTTTTACGTCGACCGCGCATGATGGCGGTTTTCTCGATTTCCCAAGAATAAGTAGACTGTACTTTATGAAAATAGTATTGTTGTGCGGTAAGACTCACGTAGTAGCAAAAAAGTCATAATAAATACTAATCTTCATGTAATTTTTATCGGTTACGATGAACATCTTGTTCATTTTTAAAAATCTAATTTAAATTTTAGAATCCCGGCCGTAGCAGTCTCGCGTCCCAATTCCATCACGCATTTTTCACTTTTCCATGCAACCTCGCCGTGAGCACATCGCTCGCCTCACAATTTGTTTACAATAGCTTAAATAAAGGTTTTTAACGTATAGCAGAGGCTATCAGCATCCCAAATCGAATTATGAATCCACCAAGGAGTGTTCTGTCAATAGAAACCGCTTCGGATTGTTTAATAGCGGGGGCAATGCAACAATATTTCAAGAGTCCATATGCTTGGTGCAGCGTTCGCTCGATACGATCCGGGCTTGATATTGAAACTTACCATATGTCCCGACGTAACGGAATGCAGGTATTCGTTCATCGTCTCCTTTGGAAGCTATGAGTTGTCGAAAAACTCTTAGCACACTTGGTAAACACGCTCGGAGGGAGTTCGAAAAATTCCAATGGGACTTACCTCAATGTTTACCTTGATCCTGCTTCCCTCACTTAAACTTCACTCGATGGACGAATCCACAATCCTTTGCAGCTGCCGCATGGAAAAAATCCTGCATGAGCTCCGATAACTCGGCACTTTACAAAATAATTCGATCACAGTGGCTTCGCTTCTAACGAATCTCCGAGAATTAAAAGCTACGGAGTTGATAGGGAACGGCGACCCACAACGCAACTGGATTTCAAAGTCTCGCGAACGAAATAAGTGCAGGATTGATTTCAATACTTTGCAAGTTCAATTTTCTCACTTCTGTTCAACATCGCGGACGGACTTTCCTCGCAATGCATGAGTTTCGACTGACGCCAGAAAGAGGGAGCACTTCTTCTTCTCCCTCTATGGGCATTTTGTTTCAAATGTTTTGCTTATGACGAAAAATGACGATCTATTTTATATTCTAAGCCCTCTGTTTTAACTAGCATCATCGAGGCTGTTTCGTTTTTCCAGAAAGACTTATTATTCAGAATGTTCTTTATTTGCGACAAGAATGAAAGGAAAAGGGGCGACGGCTTCGGGTTGTGCATAAAATCAAGGCAGAGTTTCCCACGTATATGAATGAAGACTCATTCAACAAGGGTAAAAAATGCGAATAAAAAGTAATTTGAAGATGAAATTTATTGAAACAATAACATCATAAACTTAACATTTCATTCTAGCTATTGCATTTAAGCTAAGGTGCTCTTTCCCATTTGTAGAAGTATGTCTGTCGAGCTATCTATCCGCATCTGGGTTGAAACCGTCCTGCCTGTGCTATCGCTTCTTTGAAATCGTTCGTTCTTGAAATTCTCTTCTGAGAAATAACTCCTCGAACCTGGAAAGAAAGTAAAAAAGGAACGCAATGTAAAATCATTGTGATAACTTCTAGTTATTATCATCATGAGAAAAAAAGCCTTAGCATCATATAGAGAGAGTGTAGAATATCTGTTGCCATTTGAGAGGCAGTTGCTCCTATTGAGGGCGTTTCGTCCCTCTCAATTTTATGATTTGCTGATCCTCGGTTCTTCCTGAGAAAGAATCGAGGATCCTTCCATACATTTTCAACGGCCATGAATGCTGACATTTCAAATAAATTTTTTCTCCCTTCCCTCATCCGCCCGAGAACTGAATCTCCCGATAGGAGTGTCAGTTAAACTTGTAGGTTTTATGGAAAGTTGAATTGCTTAAAGAGCCCAGCGTTCGCTCTTTGGCTAGGCTTCGAAATAATATTCAATGGAATTTACAGAGAGAGAGTTTGAAATCAAACATCTTTATGGAAGAAAAGGAACAGCATGGAAGGGTGTTGATTCAAAGCATTATCTTTTTCATAGTTCATTTAGGAAACATTGAAAGCATTATCTTTTTCATAGTTAATTTAGGAAACATTAAAATCATTTGATAAGCGGTGATGAAATATAATTTGGTATTGAATTGTAATCGAATATCACGTAATTAAACGTTGGCTGCTTTCCTGTCCTTGGATATAGAATGAAATTATTCACTGTTCTAAAACATTTAATAATGCACTGTGTTCACCCCTAAAGAAATCAATTATTTGTTCATCATTCAAAGTTGAATTGTTTAAAGATCCCAGCGTTCGCTCTTTGGCTAAGCTTCGAAATAATATTCAATGGAATATACAGAGAGAGAGAGAGAGAGTTTGAAATCAAACATCTTTATGGAAGAAAAGGAAAAGCATGGAAGGATGTTGATTCAAAGCATTATCTTTTTCATAGTTAATTTAGGAAGCATTAAAAGCATTTGATAAGCGCTATTTGTATGAATGGAAAAGAATAAGATAGGGGAGTTCAATTGACTGTTATGAATGTTTTACAAGCTATGAAAGAGGAGAAAGGCTTAGAGTGGTATTGTCCCTGTAACTCACCCATGAAATATAATTTGTTGTATAATTGTGATCGAATATCACGTAATTAAACGTTGGCTGCTTTCCTGTCCTTGGATATAGAATGAAATTTTTCTCTGTTCTAAAACAATTCAACAATGTACTGAGCTCACACCTAAAGAAATCAATTATTACATTATCTTAAATTTACTGCAATTCAAACAGTTTTATCTCATCATTATTCAAAGTACATTGCCTATCGATTACATTATTCCAAATGCAGTAAATGAGCTCGTTGGTAAATTAGCTTAGCTGGTAAATTGTTACACCGTTCGAGCAAGGACTGCATGACAAAGACTTAATAGCCTTACATCAGAGAAAATTTTTTTTCGTTTAAACTATCCTTGCAAAAGTCTCAATGAAAATGTCCTAAGAACTTTTTACAGTGAACAAGAAACATGAAAATCATATTTCAACCCTTATAATGTCTCCCTTTTATTCTGCTGAAGCATTGTGCATATATTCCTTGTCCATCTTCCTGGAAGACCTCAACTCTCCTCTTCCAAGAGTGTCTGTCTCCTAATCAGGATTTTGTGAAAATTTGTCTACTTAACTTAGGGAAAGTTGCTCACAATCTATATATAAATTGTCATGCAGTAGGATTTCACATGAGCGCATGATGCAATAATTGTAAATGAAATAGCATTGCGCAGGTTTATAGGGAGACTACTAATTAATATGTGCTTCTTTTACCTTACCTTGCAATTCTTCAATCGATCGAAAAAGGTACTGAAATGTAAACCGACGGACGAGGAATCATGACGTAGAAAGGCGAACGAACGGTTAACCAAGCCTGGAAAGAACAAATTGCAGATAGAACTGAGACTCATGAAAGTGAAGGCCGCTTCATGTATTCCATGTGAACAGATAGCGGTTAAGCAAAGCAAGAGTACTGTTTTCTCTCTTGTCAAACGTGAAACCATCCACTGATGATCCATGGTCGTTTATTTATCATTTACTCGAGTGATTTGTGATGGTAATTGCTAGAAATGGATGGCCAATTTGAGGCTCACATTATTTATAAGCAAATAATATCATAAGCCAATTACCCAGACCTCTCCTCACCTCTAAAATTAAATAAATACTCACGAAACGAAAACGTCACTCTTTTGCTTTCACTGCAAAGGAAAGGAAGAAGAAGATCCATTCGATGTAGACAATCACTGCACTCTCCTGGCCGGTATTTTTTCTCGATGAAACCCGCATCCTAAAATTGAAAGATATCGAATTCGTTAAAGAGGAACTTAATTCATATTTAGGGATAAACCGTATTGAATACATGCCTCGCACTCTTGAAAAAATTCAGTATAAAGTATGGCGAGTGATGGCCTACAGGTAAGGTCCAATATGGCCCACAAGAGTTGCAAATCGGTAGGAATAGGAAAATATTATCCATCGGGAATAAACTGGATATGAGTTACCTAAGTAAAGATGCAAATCACAGAGGAAAGCTTTGAAATATTGGTCATCGACCTTAAAGTTGAAAAATTAAGAATTAACAATATTTGATCTCCCGCTCAACAATTATCTCGATCCTGATTGGCTGAGAGAAATACCACCGCTGTCAGTGCAAGCACTGTATTGTTAAATTGTTAGAATCGTTGTTCTTCTACTGATCACCGACTGAATTCCTTTAAAATTCCCCTCTCATTTTACGTCGACCGCGCATGATGGCGGTTTTCTCGATTTCCCAAGAAGAAGTAGACTATACTTTATGAAAATAGTATTGTTGTGCGGTAAGACTCACGTAGTAGCAAAAAAGTCATAATAAATACTAATCTTCATGTAATTTTTATCGGTTACGATGAACATCTTGTTCATTTTTAAAAATCTAATTTAAATTTTAGAATCCCGGCCGTAGCAGTCTCGCGTCCCAACTCCATCACGCATTTTTCACTTTTCCATGCAACCTCGCCGTGAGCACATCGCTCGCCTCACCATTTGTTTACAATAGCTTAAATAAAGGTTTTTAACGTATAGCAGAGGCTATCAGCATCCCAAATCGAATTATGAATCCACCAAGGAGTGTTCTGTCAATAGAAACCGCTTCGGATTGTTTAATAGCGGGGGCAATGCAACAATATTTCAAGAGTCCATATGCTTGGTGCAGCGTTAGCATTCGCTCGATACGATCCGGGCTTGATATTGAAACTTACCATATGTGCCGACGTAACGGAATGCAGGTATTCGTTCATCGTCTCCTTTGGAAGCTATGAGTTGTCGAAAAACTCTTAGCACACTTGGTAAACACGCTCGGAGGGAGTTCGAAAAATTCCAATGGGACTTACCTCAATGTTTACCTTGATCCTGCTTCCCTCACTTAAACTTCACTCGATGGACGAATCCACAATCCTTTGCAACTGCCGCATGGAAAAAATCCTGCATGAGCTCCGATAACTCGGCACTTTACAAAATAATTCGATCACAGTGGCTTCGCTTCTAACGAATCTCCGAGAATTAAAAGCTACGGAGTTGATAGGGAACGGCGACCCACAACGCAACTGGATTTCAAAGTCTCGCGAACGAAATAAGTGCAGGATTGATTTCAATACTTTGCAAGTTCAATTTTCTCACTTCTGTTCAACATCGCGGACGGACTTTCCTCGCAATGCATGAGTTTCGACTGACGCCAGAAAGAGGGAGCACTTCTTCTTCTCCCTCTATGGGCATTTTGTTTCAAATGTTTTGCTTATGACGAAAAATGACGATCTATTTTATATTCTAAGCCCTCTGTTTTAACTAGCATCATCGAGGCTGTTTCGTTTTTCCAGAAAGACTTATTATTCAGAATGTTCTTTATTTGCGACAAGAATGAAAGGAAAAGGGGCGACGGCTTCGGGTTGTGCATAAAATCAAGGCAGAGTTTCCCACGTATGTGAATGAAGACTCATTCAACAAGGGTAAAAAATGCGAATAAAAAGTAATTTGAAGATGAAATTTATTGAAACAATAACATCATAAACTTAACATTTCATTCTAGCTATTGCATTTAAGCTAAGGTGCTCTTTCCCATTTGTAGAAGTATGTCTGTCGAGCTATCTATCCGCATCTGGGTTGAAACCGTCCTGCCTGTGCTATCGCTTCTTTGAAATCGTTCGTTCTTGAAATTCTCTTCTGAGAAATAACTCCTCGAACCTGGAAAGAAAGTAAAAAAGGAACGCAATGTAAAATCATTGTGATAACTTCTAGTTATTATCATCATGAGAAAAAAAGCCTTAGCATCATATAGAGAGAGTGTAGAATATCTGTTGCCATTTGAGAGGCAGTTGCTCCTATTGAGGGCGTTTCGTCCCTCTCAATTTTATGATTTGCTGATCCTCGGTTCTTCCTGAGAAAGAATCGAGGATCCTTCCATACATTTTCAACGGCCATGAATGCTGACATTTCAAATAAATTTTTTCTCCCTTCCCTCATCCGCCCGAGAACTGAATCTCCCGATAGGAGTGTCAGTTAAACTTGTAGGTTTTATGGAAAGTTGAATTGCTTAAAGAGCCCAGCGTTCGGTCTTTGGCTAGGCTTCGAAATAATATTCAATGGAATTTACAGAGAGAGAGTTTGAAATCAAACATCTTTATGGAAGAAAAGGAACAGCATGGAAGGGTGTTGATTCAAAGCATTATCTTTTTCATAGTTCATTTAGGAAACATTGAAAGCATTATCTTTTTCATAGTTAATTTAGGAAACATTAAAATCATTTGATAAGCGGTGATGAAATATAATTTGGTATTGAATTGTAATCGAATATCACGTAATTAAACGTTGGCTGCTTTCCTGTCCTTGGATATAGAATGAAATTATTCACTGTTCTAAAACATTTAATAATGCACTGTGTTCACCCCTAAAGAAATCAATTATTTGTTCATCATTCAAAGTTGAATTGTTTAAAGATCCCAGCGTTCGCTCTTTGGCTAAGCTTCGAAATAATATTCAATGGAATATACAGAGAGAGAGAGAGAGAGAGAGAGTTTGAAATCAAACATCTTTATGGAAGAAAAGGAAAAGCATGGAAGGATGTTGATTCAAAGCATTATCTTTTTCATAGTTAATTTAGGAAGCATTAAAAGCATTTGATAAGCGCTATTTGTATGAATGGAAAAGAATAAGATAGGGGAGTTCAATTGACTGTTATGAATGTTTTACAAGCTATGAAAGAGGAGAAAGGCTTAGAGTGGTATTGTCCCTGTAACTCACCCATGAAATATAATTTGTTGTATAATTGTGATCGAATATCACGTAATTAAACGTTGGCTGCTTTCCTGTCCTTGGATATAGAATGAAATTTTTCTCTGTTCTAAAACAATTCAACAATGTACTGAGCTCACACCTAAAGAAATCAATTATTACATTATCTTAAATTTACTGCAATTCAAACAGTTTTATCGCATCATTATTCAAAGTACATTGCCTATCGATTACATTATTCCAAATGCAGTAAATGAGCTCGTTGGTAAATTAGCTTAGCTGGTAAATTGTTACACCGTTCGAGCAAGGACTGCATGACAAAGACTTAATAGCCTTACATCAGAGAAAATTTTTTTTCGTTTAAACTATCCTTGCAAAAGTCTCAATGAAAATGTCCTAAGAACTTTTTACAGTGAACAAGAAACATGAAAATCATATTTCAACCCTTATAATGTCTCCCTTTTATTCTGCTGAAGCATTGTGCATATATTCCTTGTCCATCTTCCTGGAAGACCTCAACTCTCCTCTTCCAAGAGTGTCTGTCTCCTAATCAGGAGTTTTGTGAAAATTTGTCTACTTAACTTAGGGAAAGTTGCTCACAATCTATATATAAATTGTCATGCAGTAGGATTTCACATGAGCGCATGATGCAATAATTGTAAATGAAATAGCATTGCGCAGGTTTATAGGGAGACTACTAATTAATATGTGCTTCTTTTACCTTACCTTGCAATTCTTCAATCGATCGAAAAAGGTACTGAAATGTAAACCGACGGACGAGGAATCATGACGTAGAAAGGCGAACGAACGGTTAACCAAGCCTGGAAAGAACAAATTGCAGATAGAACTGAGACTCATGAAAGTGAAGGCCGCTTCATGTATTCCATGTGAACAGATAGCGGTTAAGCAAAGCAAGAGTACTGTTTTCTCTCTTGTCAAACGTGAAACCATCCACTGATGATCCATGGTCGTTTATTTATCATTTACTCGAGTGATTTGTGATGGTAATTGCTAGAAATGGATGGCCAATTTGAGGCTCACATTATTTATAAGCAAATAATATCATAAGCCAATTACCCAGACCTCTCCTCACCTCTAAAATTAAATAAATACTCACGAAACGAAAACGTCACTCTTTTGCTTTCACTGCAAAGGAAAGGAAGAAGAAGATCCATTCGATGTAGACAATCACTGCACTCTCCTGGCCGGTATTTTTTCTCGATGAAACCCGCATCCTAAAATTGAAAGATATCGAATTCGTTAAAGAGGAACTTAATTCATATTTAGGGATAAACCGTATTGAATACATGCCTCGCACTCTTGAAAAAATTCAGTATAAAGTATGGCGAGTGATGGCCTACAGGTAAGGTCCAATATGGCCCACAAGAGTTGCAAATCGGTAGGAATAGGAAAATATTATCCATCGGGAATAAACTGGATATGAGTTACCTAAGTAAAGATGCAAATCACAGAGGAAAGCTTTGAAATATTGGTCATCGACCTTAAAGTTGAAAAATTAAGAATTAACAATATTTGATCTCCCGCTCAACAATTATCTCGATCCTGATTGGCTGAGAGAAATACCACCGCTGTCAGTGCAAGCACTGTATTGTTAAATTGTTAGAATCGTTGTTCTTCTACTGATCACCGACTGAATTCCTTTAAAATTCCCCTCTCATTTTACGTCGACCGCGCATGATGGCGGTTTTCTCGATTTCCCAAGAAGAAGTAGACTATACTTTATGAAAATAGTATTGTTGTGCGGTAAGACTCACGTAGTAGCAAAAAAGTCATAATAAATACTAATCTTCATGTAATTTTTATCGGTTACGATGAACATCTTGTTCATTTTTAAAAATCTAATTTCAATTTTAGAATCCCGGCCGTAGCAGTCTCGCGTCCCAATTCCATCACGCATTTTTCACTTTTCCATGCAACCTCGCCGTGAGCACATCGCTCGCCTCACCATTTGTTTACAATAGCTTAAATAAAGGTTTTTAACGTATAGCAGAGGCTATCAGCATCCCAAATCGAATTATGAATCCACCAAGGAGTGTTCTGTCAATAGAAACCGCTTCGGATTGTTTAATAGCGGGGGCAATGCAACAATATTTCAAGAGTCCATATGCTTGGTGCAGCGTTCGCTCGATACGATCCGGGCTTGATATTGAAACTTACCATATGTGCCGACGTAACGGAATGCAGGTATTCGTTCATCGTCTCCTTTGGAAGCTATGAGTTGTCGAAAAACTCTTAGCACACTTGGTAAACACGCTCGGAGGGAGTTCGAAAAATTCCAATGGGACTTACCTCAATGTTTACCTTGATCCTGCTTCCCTCACTTAAACTTCACTCGATGGACGAATCCACAATCCTTTGCAACTGCCGCATGGAAAAAATCCTGCATGAGCTCCGATAACTCGGCACTTTACAAAATAATTCGATCACAGTGGCTTCGCTTCTAACGAATCTCCGAGAATTAAAAGCTACGGAGTTGATAGGGAACGGCGACCCACAACGCAACTGGATTTCAAAGTCTCGCGAACGAAATAAGTGCAGGATTGATTTCAATACTTTGCAAGTTCAATTTTCTCACTTCTGTTCAACATCGCGGACGGACTTTCCTCGCAATGCATGAGTTTCGACTGACGCCAGAAAGAGGGAGCACTTCTTCTTCTCCCTCTATGGGCATTTTGTTTCAAATGTTTTGCTTATGACGAAAAATGACGATCTATTTTATATTCTAAGCCCTCTGTTTTAACTAGCATCATCGAGGCTGTTTCGTTTTTCCAGAAAGACTTATTATTCAGAATGTTCTTTATTTGCGACAAGAATGAAAGGAAAAGGGGCGACGGCTTCGGGTTGTGCATAAAATCAAGGCAGAGTTTCCCACGTATATGAATGAAGACTCATTCAACAAGGGTAAAAAATGCGAATAAAAAGTAATTTGAAGATGAAATTTATTGAAACAATAACATCATAAACTTAACATTTCATTCTAGCTATTGCATTTAAGCTAAGGTGCTCTTTCCCATTTGTAGAAGTATGTCTGTCGAGCTATCTATCCGCATCTGGGTTGAAACCGTCCTGCCTGTGCTATCGCTTCTTTGAAATCGTTCGTTCTTGAAATTCTCTTCTGAGAAATAACTCCTCGAACCTGGAAAGAAAGTAAAAAAGGAACGCAATGTAAAATCATTGTGATAACTTCTAGTTATTATCATCATGAGAAAAAAAGCCTTAGCATCATATAGAGAGAGTGTAGAATATCTGTTGCCATTTGAGAGGCAGTTGCTCCTATTGAGGGCGTTTCGTCCCTCTCAATTTTATGATTTGCTGATCCTCGGTTCTTCCTGAGAAAGAATCGAGGATCCTTCCATACATTTTCAACGGCCATGAATGCTGACATTTCAAATAAATTTTTTCTCCCTTCCCTCATCCGCCCGAGAACTGAATCTCCCGATAGGAGTGTCAGTTAAACTTGTAGGTTTTATGGAAAGTTGAATTGCTTAAAGAGCCCAGCGTTCGGTCTTTGGCTAGGCTTCGAAATAATATTCAATGGAATTTACAGAGAGAGAGTTTGAAATCAAACATCTTTATGGAAGAAAAGGAACAGCATGGAAGGGTGTTGATTCAAAGCATTATCTTTTTCATAGTTCATTTAGGAAACATTGAAAGCATTATCTTTTTCATAGTTAATTTAGGAAACATTAAAATCATTTGATAAGCGGTGATGAAATATAATTTGGTATTGAATTGTAATCGAATATCACGTAATTAAACGTTGGCTGCTTTCCTGTCCTTGGATATAGAATGAAATTATTCACTGTTCTAAAACATTTAATAATGCACTGTGTTCACCCCTAAAGAAATCAATTATTTGTTCATCATTCAAAGTTGAATTGTTTAAAGATCCCAGCGTTCGCTCTTTGGCTAAGCTTCGAAATAATATTCAATGGAATATACAGAGAGAGAGAGAGAGAGTTTGAAATCAAACATCTTTATGGAAGAAAAGGAAAAGCATGGAAGGATGTTGATTCAAAGCATTATCTTTTTCATAGTTAATTTAGGAAGCATTAAAAGCATTTGATAAGCGCTATTTGTATGAATGGAAAAGAATAAGATAGGGGAGTTCAATTGACTGTTATGAATGTTTTACAAGCTATGAAAGAGGAGAAAGGCTTAGAGTGGTATTGTCCCTGTAACTCACCCATGAAATATAATTTGTTGTATAATTGTGATCGAATATCACGTAATTAAACGTTGGCTGCTTTCCTGTCCTTGGATATAGAATGAAATTTTTCTCTGTTCTAAAACAATTCAACAATGTACTGAGCTCACACCTAAAGAAATCAATTATTACATTATCTTAAATTTACTGCAATTCAAACAGTTTTATCGCATCATTATTCAAAGTACATTGCCTATCGATTACATTATTCCAAATGCAGTAAATGAGCTCGTTGGTAAATTAGCTTAGCTGGTAAATTGTTACACCGTTCGAGCAAGGACTGCATGACAAAGACTTAATAGCCTTACATCAGAGAAAATTTTTTTTCGTTTAAACTATCCTTGCAAAAGTCTCAATGAAAATGTCCTAAGAACTTTTTACAGTGAACAAGAAACATGAAAATCATATTTCAACCCTTATAATGTCTCCCTTTTATTCTGCTGAAGCATTGTGCATATATTCCTTGTCCATCTTCCTGGAAGACCTCAACTCTCCTCTTCCAAGAGTGTCTGTCTCCTAATCAGGAGTTTTGTGAAAATTTGTCTACTTAACTTAGGGAAAGTTGCTCACAATCTATATATAAATTGTCATGCAGTAGGATTTCACATGAGCGCATGATGCAATAATTGTAAATGAAATAGCATTGCGCAGGTTTATAGGGAGACTACTAATTAATATGTGCTTCTTTTACCTTACCTTGCAATTCTTCAATCGATCGAAAAAGGTACTGAAATGTAAACCGACGGACGAGGAATCATGACGTAGAAAGGCGAACGAACGGTTAACCAAGCCTGGAAAGAACAAATTGCAGATAGAACTGAGACTCATGAAAGTGAAGGCCGCTTCATGTATTCCATGTGAACGGATAGCAGTTAAGCAAAGCAAGAGTACTGTTTTCTCTCTTGTCAAACGTGAAACCATCCACTGATGATCCATGGTCGTTTATTTATCATTTACTCGAGTGATTTGTGATGGTAATTGCTAGAAATGGATGGCCAATTTGAGGCTCACATTATTTATAAGCAAATAATATCATAAGCCAATTACCCAGACCTCTCCTCACCTCTAAAATTAAATAAATACTCACGAAACGAAAACGTCACTCTTTTGCTTTCACTGCAAAGGAAAGGAAGAAGAAGATCCATTCGATGTAGACAATCACTGCACTCTCCTGGCCGGTATTTTTTCTCGATGAAACCCGCATCCTAAAATTGAAAGATATCGAATTCGTTAAAGAGGAACTTAATTCATATTTAGGGATAAACCGTATTGAATACATGCCTCGCACTCTTGAAAAAATTCAGTATAAAGTATGGCGAGTGATGGCCTACAGGTAAGGTCCAATATGGCCCACAAGAGTTGCAAATCGGTAGGAATAGGAAAATATTATCCATCGGGAATAAACTGGATATGAGTTACCTAAGTAAAGATGCAAATCACAGAGGAAAGCTTTGAAATATTGGTCATCGACCTTAAAGTTGAAAAATTAAGAATTAACAATATTTGATCTCCCGCTCAACAATTATCTCGATCCTGATTGGCTGAGAGAAATACCACCGCTGTCAGTGCAAGCACTGTATTGTTAAATTGTTAGAATCGTTGTTCTTCTACTGATCACCGACTGAATTCCTTTAAAATTCCCCTCTCATTTTACGTCGACCGCGCATGATGGCGGTTTTCTCGATTTCCCAAGAAGAAGTAGACTATACTTTATGAAAATAGTATTGTTGTGCGGTAAGACTCACGTAGTAGCAAAAAAGTCATAATAAATACTAATCTTCATGTAATTTTTATCGGTTACGATGAACATCTTGTTCATTTTTAAAAATCTAATTTAAATTTTAGAATCCCGGCCGTAGCAGTCTCGCGTCCCAACTCCATCACGCATTTTTCACTTTTCCATGCAACCTCGCCGTGAGCACATCGCTCGCCTCACCATTTGTTTACAATAGCTTAAATAAAGGTTTTTAACGTATAGCAGAGGCTATCAGCATCCCAAATCGAATTATGAATCCACCAAGGAGTGTTCTGTCAATAGAAACCGCTTCGGATTGTTTAATAGCGGGGGCAATGCAACAATATTTCAAGAGTCCATATGCTTGGTGCAGCGTTCGCTCGATACGATCCGGGCTTGATATTGAAACTTACCATATGTGCCGACGTAACGGAATGCAGGTATTCGTTCATCGTCTCCTTTGGAAGCTATGAGTTGTCGAAAAACTCTTAGCACACTTGGTAAACACGCTCGGAGGGAGTTCGAAAAATTCCAATGGGACTTACCTCAATGTTTACCTTGATCCTGCTTCCCTCACTTAAACTTCACTCGATGGACGAATCCACAATCCTTTGCAACTGCCGCATGGAAAAAATCCTGCATGAGCTCCGATAACTCGGCACTTTACAAAATAATTCGATCACAGTGGCTTCGCTTCTAACGAATCTCCGAGAATTAAAAGCTACGGAGTTGATAGGGAACGGCGACCCACAACGCAACTGGATTTCAAAGTCTCGCGAACGAAATAAGTGCAGGATTGATTTCAATACTTTGCAAGTTCAATTTTCTCACTTCTGTTCAACATCGCGGACGGACTTTCCTCGCAATGCATGAGTTTCGACTGACGCCAGAAAGAGGGAGCACTTCTTCTTCTCCCTCTATGGGCATTTTGTTTCAAATGTTTTGCTTATGACGAAAAATGACGATCTATTTTATATTCTAAGCCCTCTGTTTTAACTAGCATCATCGAGGCTGTTTCGTTTTTCCAGAAAGACTTATTATTCAGAATGTTCTTTATTTGCGACAAGAATGAAAGGAAAAGGGGCGACGGCTTCGGGTTGTGCATAAAATCAAGGCAGAGTTTCCCACGTATGTGAATGAAGACTCATTCAACAAGGGTAAAAAATGCGAATAAAAAGTAATTTGAAGATGAAATTTATTGAAACAATAACATCATAAACTTAACATTTCATTCTAGCTATTGCATTTAAGCTAAGGTGCTCTTTCCCATTTGTAGAAGTATGTCTGTCGAGCTATCTATCCGCATCTGGGTTGAAACCGTCCTGCCTGTGCTATCGCTTCTTTGAAATCGTTCGTTCTTGAAATTCTCTTCTGAGAAATAACTCCTCGAACCTGGAAAGAAAGTAAAAAAGGAACGCAATGTAAAATCATTGTGATAACTTCTAGTTATTATCATCATGAGAAAAAAAGCCTTAGCATCATATAGAGAGAGTGTAGAATATCTGTTGCCATTTGAGAGGCAGTTGCTCCTATTGAGGGCGTTTCGTCCCTCTCAATTTTATGATTTGCTGATCCTCGGTTCTTCCTGAGAAAGAATCGAGGATCCTTCCATACATTTTCAACGGCCATGAATGCTGACATTTCAAATAAATTTTTTCTCCCTTCCCTCATCCGCCCGAGAACTGAATCTCCCGATAGGAGTGTCAGTTAAACTTGTAGGTTTTATGGAAAGTTGAATTGCTTAAAGAGCCCAGCGTTCGGTCTTTGGCTAGGCTTCGAAATAATATTCAATGGAATTTACAGAGAGAGAGTTTGAAATCAAACATCTTTATGGAAGAAAAGGAACAGCATGGAAGGGTGTTGATTCAAAGCATTATCTTTTTCATAGTTCATTTAGGAAACATTGAAAGCATTATCTTTTTCATAGTTAATTTAGGAAACATTAAAATCATTTGATAAGCGGTGATGAAATATAATTTGGTATTGAATTGTAATCGAATATCACGTAATTAAACGTTGGCTGCTTTCCTGTCCTTGGATATAGAATGAAATTATTCACTGTTCTAAAACATTTAATAATGCACTGTGTTCACCCCTAAAGAAATCAATTATTTGTTCATCATTTAAAGTTGAATTGTTTAAAGATCCCAGCGTTCGCTCTTTGGCTAAGCTTCGAAATAATATTCAATGGAATATACAGAGAGAGAGAGAGAGTTTGAAATCAAACATCTTTATGGAAGAAAAGGAAAAGCATGGAAGGATGTTGATTCAAAGCATTATCTTTTTCATAGTTAATTTAGGAAGCATTAAAAGCATTTGATAAGCGCTATTTGTATGAATGGAAAAGAATAAGATAGGGGAGTTCAATTGACTGTTATGAATGTTTTACAAGCTATGAAAGAGGAGAAAGGCTTAGAGTGGTATTGTCCCTGTAACTCACCCATGAAATATAATTTGTTGTATAATTGTGATCGAATATCACGTAATTAAACGTTGGCTGCTTTCCTGTCCTTGGATATAGAATGAAATTTTTCTCTGTTCTAAAACAATTCAATAATGTACTGTGCTCACACCTAAAGAAATCAATTATTACATTATCTTAAATTTACTGCAATTCAAACAGTTTTATCGCATCATTATTCAAAGTACATTGCCTATCGATTACATTATTCCAAATGCAGTAAATGAGCTCGTTGGTAAATTAGCTTAGCTGGTAAATTGTTACACCGTTCGAGCAAGGACTGCATGACAAAGACTTAATAGCCTTACATCAGAGAAAATTTTTCTTTCGTTTAAGCTATCCTTGCAAAAGTCTCAATGAAAATGTCCTAAGAACTTTTTACAGTGAACAAGAAACATGAAAATCATATTTCAACCCTTATAATGTCTCCCTTTTATTCTGCTGAAGCATTGTGCATATATTCCTTGTCCATCTTCCTGGAAGACCTCAACTCTCCTCTTCCAAGAGTGTCTGTCTCCTAATCAGGAGTTTTGTGAAAATTTGTCTACTTAACTTAGGGAAAGTTGCTCACAATCTATATATAAATTGTCATGCAGTAGGATTTCACATGAGCGCATGATGCAATAATTGTAAATGAAATAGCATTGCGCAGGTTTATAGGGAGACTACTAATTAATATGTGCTTCTTTTACCTTACCTTGCAATTCTTCAATCGATCGAAAAAGGTACTGAAATGTAAACCGACGGACGAGGAATCATGACGTAGAAAGGCGAACGAACGGTTAACCAAGCCTGGAAAGAACAAATTGCAGATAGAACTGAGACTCATGAAAGTGAAGGCCGCTTCATGTATTCCATGTGAACGGATAGCGGTTAAGCAAAGCAAGAGTACTGTTTTCTCTCTTGTCAAACGTGAAACCATCCACTGATGATCCATGGTCGTTTATTTATCATTTACTCGAGTGATTTGTGATGGTAATTGCTAGAAATGGATGGCCAATTTGAGGCTCACATTATTTATAAGCAAATAATATCATAAGCCAATTACCCAGACCTCTCCTCACCTCTAAAATTAAATAAATACTCACGAAACGAAAACGTCACTCTTTTGCTTTCACTGCAAAGGAAAGGAAGAAGAAGATCCATTCGATGTAGACAATCACTGCACTCTCCTGGCCGGTATTTTTTCTCGATGAAACCCGCATCCTAAAATTGAAAGATATCGAATTCGTTAAAGAGGAACTTAATTCATATTTAGGGATAAACCGTATTGAATACATGCCTCGCACTCTTGAAAAAATTCAGTATAAAGTATGGCGAGTGATGGCCTACAGGTAAGGTCCAATATGGCCCACAAGAGTTGCAAATCGGTAGGAATAGGAAAATATTATCCATCGGGAATAAACTGGATATGAGTTACCTAAGTAAAGATGCAAATCACAGAGGAAAACTTTGAAATATTGGTCATCGACCTTAAAGTTGAAAAATTAAGAATTAACAATATTTGATCTCCCGCTCAACAATTATCTCGATCCTGATTGGCTGAGAGAAATACCACCGCTGTCAGTGCAAGCACTGTATTGTTAAATTGTTAGAATCGTTGTTCTTCTACTGATCACCGACTGAATTCCTTTAAAATTCCCCTCTCATTTTACGTCGACCGCGCATGATGGCGGTTTTCTCGATTTCCCAAGAATAAGTAGACTATACTTTATGAAAATAGTATTGTTGTGCGGTAAGACTCACGTAGTAGCAAAAAAGTCATAATAAATACTAATCTTCATGTAATTTTTATCGGTTACGATGAACATCTTGTTCATTTTTAAAAATCTAATTTAAATTTTAGAATCCCGGCCGTAGCAGTCTCGCGTCCCAACTCCATCACGCATTTTTCACTTTTCCATGCAACCTCGCCGTGAGCACATCGCTCGCCTCACCATTTGTTTACAATAGCTTAAATAAAGGTTTTTAACGTATAGCAGAGGCTATCAGCATCCCAAATCGAATTATGAATCCACCAAGGAGTGTTCTGTCAATAGAAACCGCTTCGGATTGTTTAATAGCGGGGGCAATGCAACAATATTTCAAGAGTCCATATGCTTGGTGCAGCGTTCGCTCGATACGATCCGGGCTTGATATTGAAACTTACCATATGTGCCGACGTAACGGAATGCAGGTATTCGTTCATCGTCTCCTTTGGAAGCTATGAGTTGTCGAAAAACTCTTAGCACACTTGGTAAACACGCTCGGAGGGAGTTCGAAAAATTCCAATGGGACTTACCTCAATGTTTACCTTGATCCTGCTTCCCTCACTTAAACTTCACTCGATGGACGAATCCACAATCCTTTGCAACTGCCGCATGGAAAAAATCCTGCATGAGCTCCGATAACTCGGCACTTTACAAAATAATTCGATCACAGTGGCTACGCTTCTAACGAATCTCCGAGAATTAAAAGCTACGGAGATGATAGGGAACGGCGACCCACAACGCAACTGGATTTCAAAGTCTCGCGAACGAAATAAGTGCAGGATTGATTTCAATACTTTGCAAGTTCAATTTTATCACTTCTGTTCAACATCGCGGACGGACTTTCCTCGCAATGCATGAGTTTCGACTGACGCCAGAAAGAGGGAGCACTTCTTCTTCTCCCTCTATGGGCATTTTGTTTCAAATGTTTTGCTTATGACGAAAAATGACGATCTATTTTATATTCTAAGCCCTCTGTTTTAACTAGCATCATCGAGGCTGTTTCGTTTTTCCAGAAAGACTTATTATTCAGAATGTTCTTTATTTGCGACAAGAATGAAAGGAAAAGGGGCGACGGCTTCGGGTTGTGCATAAAATCAAGGCAGAGTTTCCCACGTATATGAATGAAGACTCATTCAACAAGGGTAAAAAATGCGAATAAAAAGTAATTTGAAGATGAAATTTATTGAAACAATAACATCATAAACTTAACATTTCATTCTAGCTATTGCATTTAAGCTAAGGTGCTCTTTCCCATTTGTAGAAGTATGTCTGTCGAGCTATCTATCCGCATCTGGGTTGAAACCGTCCTGCCTGTGCTATCGCTTCTTTGAAATCGTTCGTTCTTGAAATTCTCTTCTGAGAAATAACTCCTCGAACCTGGAAAGAAAGTAAAAAAGGAACGCAATGTAAAATCATTGTGATAACTTCTAGTTATTATCATCATGAGAAAAAAAAGCTTTAGCATCATATAGAGAGAGTGTAGAATATCTGTTGCCATTTGAGAGGCAGTTGCTCCTATTGAGGGCGTTTCGTCCCTCTCAATTTTATGATTTGCTGATCCTCGGTTCTTCCTGAGAAAGAATCGAGGAACCTTCCATACATTTTCAACGGCCATGAATGCTGACATTTCAAATAAATTTTTTCTCCCTTCCCTCATCCGCCCGAGAACTGAATCTCCCGATAGGAGTGTCAGTTAAACTTGTAGGTTTTATGGAAAGTTGAATTGCTTAAAGAGCCCAGCGTTCGCTCTTTGGCTAGGCTTCGAAATAATATTCAACGGAATTTACAGAGAGAGAGTTTGAAATCAAACATCTTTATGGAAGAAAAGGAACAGCATGGAAGGGTGTTGATTCAAAGCATTATCTTTTTCATAGTTCATTTAGGAAACATTGAAAGCATTATCTTTTTCATAGTTAATTTAGGAAACATTAAAATCATTTGATAAGCGGTGATGAAATATAATTTGGTATTGAATTGTAATCGAATATCACGTAATTAAACGTTGGCTGCTTTCCTGTCCTTGGATATAGAATGAAATTATTCACTGTTCTAAAACATTTAATAATGCACTGTGTTCACCCCTAAAGAAATCAATTATTTGTTCATCATTTAAAGTTGAATTGTTTAAAGATCCCAGCGTTCGCTCTTTGGCTAAGCTTCGAAATAATATTCAATGGAATATACAGAGAGAGAGAGAGAGAGTGTTTGAAATCAAACATCTTTATGGAAGAAAAGGAAAAGCATGGAAGGATGTTGATTCAAAGCATTATCTTTTTCATAGTTAATTTAGGAAGCATTAAAAGCATTTGATAAGCGCTATTTGTATGAATGGAAAAGAATAAGATAGGGGAGTTCAATTGACTGTTATGAATGTTTTACAAGCTATGAAAGAGGAGAAAGGCTTAGAGTGGTATTGTCCCTGTAACTCACCCATGAAATATAATTTGTTGTATAATTGTGATCGAATATCACGTAATTAAACGTTGGCTGCTTTCCTGTCCTTGGATATAGAATGAAATTTTTCTCTGTTCTAAAACAATTCAATAATGTACTGTGCTCACACCTAAAGAAATCAATTATTACATTATCTTAAATTTACTGCAATTCAAACAGTTTTATCGCATCATTATTCAAAGTACATTGCCTATCGATTACATTATTCCAAATGCAGTAAATGAGCTCGTTGGTAAATTAGCTTAGCTGGTAAATTGTTACACCGTTCGAGCAAGGACTGCATGACAAAGACTTAATAGCCTTACATCAGAGAAAATTTTTCTTTCGTTTAAGCTATCCTTGCAAAAGTCTCAATGAAAATGTCCTAAGAACTTTTTACAGTGAACAAGAAACATGAAAATCATATTTCAATCCTTATAATGTCTCCCTTTTATTCTGCTGAAGCATTGTGCATATATTCCTTGTCCATCTTCCTGGAAGACCTCAACTCTCCTCTTCCAAGAGTGTCTGTCTCCTAATCAGGAGTTTTGTGAAAATTTGTCTACTTAACTTAGGGAAAGTTGCTCACAATCTATATATAAATTGTCATGCAGTAGGATTTCACATGAGCGCATGATGCAATAATTGTAAATGAAATAGCATTGCGCAGGTTTATAGGGAGACTACTAATTAATATGTGCTTCTTTTACCTTACCTTGCAATTCTTCAATCGATCGAAAAAGGTACTGAAATGTAAACCGACGGACGAGGAATCATGACGTAGAAAGGCGAACGAACGGTTAACCAAGCCTGGAAAGAACAAATTGCAGATAGAACTGAGACTCATGAAAGTGAAGGCCGCTTCATGTATTCCATGTGAACGGATAGCGGTTAAGCAAAGCAAGAGTACTGTTTTCTCTCTTGTCAAACGTGAAACCATCCACTGATGATCCATGGTCGTTCATTTATCATTTACTCGAGTGATTTGTGATGGTAATTGCTGGAAATGGATGGCCAATTTGAGGCTCACATTATTTATAAGCAAATAATATCATAAGCCAATTACCCAGACCTCTCCTCACCTCTAAAATTAAAGAAATACTCACGAAACGAAAACGTCACTCTTTTGCTTTCACTGCAAAGGAAAGGAAGAAGAAGATCCATTCGATGTAGACAATCACTCCACTCTCCTGGCCGGTATTTTTTCTCGATGAAAACCGCATCCTAAAATTGAAAGATATCGAATTCGTTAAAGAGGAACTTAATTCATATTTAGGGATAAACCGTATTGAATGCATGCCTCGCACTCTTGAAAAAATTCAGTATAAAGTATAGCGAGTGATGGCCTACAGGTAAGGTCCAATATGGCCCACAAGAGTTGCAAATCGGTAGGAATAGGAAAATATTATCCATCGGGAATAAACTGGATATGAGTTACCTAAGTAAAGATGCAAATCACAGAGGAAAAGTTTGAAATATTGGTCATCGACCTTAAAGTTGAAAAATTAAGAATTAACAATATTTGATCTCCCGCTCAACAATTATCTCGATCCTGATTGGCTGAGAGAAATACCACCGCTGTCAGTGCAAGCGCTGTATTGTTAAATTGTTAGAATCGTTGTTCTTCTACTGATCACCGACTGAATTCCTTTAAAATTCCCCTCTCATTTTAAGTCGACCGCAAATGATGGCGGTTTTCTCGATTTCCCAAGAATAAGTAGACTATACTTTATGAAAATAGTATTGTTGTGCGGTAAGACTCACGTAGTAGCAAAAAAGTCATAATAAATACTAATCTTCATGTAATTTTTATCGGTTACGATGAACATCTTGTTCATTTTTAAAAATCTAATTTAAATTTTAGAATCCCGGCCGTAGCAGTCTCGCGTCCCAACTCCATCACGCATTTTTCACTTTTCCATGCAACCTCGCCGTGAGCACATCGCTCGCCTCACCATTTGTTTACAATAGCTTAAATAAAGGTTTTTAACGTATAGCAGAGGCTATCAGCATCCCAAATCGAATTATGAATCCACCAAGGAGTGTTCTGTCAATAGAAACCGCTTCGGATTGTTTAATAGCGGGGGCAATGCAACAATATTTCAAGAGTCCATATGCTTGGTGCAGCGTTCGCTCGATACGATCCGGGCTTGATATTGAAACTTACCATATGTCCCGACGTAACGGAATGCAGGTATTCGTTCATCGTCTCCTTTGGAAGCTATGAGTTGTCGAAAAACTCTTAGCACACTTGGTAAACACGGTCGTAGGGAGTTCGAAAAATTCCAATGGGACTTACCTCAATGTTTACCTTGATCCTGCTTCCCTCACTTAACTTCACTCGATGGACGAATCCACAATCCTTTGCAACTGCCGCATGGAAAAAATCCTGCATGAGCTCCGATAACTCGGCACTTTACAAAATAATTCGATCACAGTGGCTTCGCTTCTAACGAATCTCCAAGAATTAAAAGCTACGGAGTTGATAGGGAACGGCGACCCACAACGCAACTGGATTTCGAAGTCTCGCGAACGAAATAAGTGCAGGATTGATTTCAATACTTTGCAAGTTCAATTTTCTCACTTCTGTTCAACATCGCGGACGGACTTTCCTCGCAATGCATGAGTTTCGACTGACGCCAGAAAGAGGGAGCACTTCTTCTTCTCCCTCTATGGGCATTTTGTTTCAAATGTTTTGCTTATGACGAAAAATGACGATCTATTTTATATTCTAAGCCCTCTGTTTTAACTAGCATCATCGAGGCTGTTTCGTTTTTCCAGAAAGACTTATTATTCAGAATGTTCTTTATTTGCGACAAGAATGAAAGGAAAAGGGGCGACGGCTTCGGGTTGTGCATAAAATCAAGGCAGAGTTTCCCACGTATATGAATGAAGACTCATTCAACAAGGGTAAAAAATGCGAATAAAAAGTAATTTGAAGATGAAATTTATTGTAACAATAACATCATAAACTTAACATTTCATTCTAGCTATTGCATTTAAGCTAAGGTGCTCTTTCCCATTTGTAGAAGTATGTCTGTCGAGCTATCTATCCGCATCTGGGTTGAAAACGTCCTGCCTGTGCTATCGCTTCTTTGAAATCGTTCGTTCTTAAATTCTCTTCTGAGAAATAACTCCTCGAACCTGGAAAGAAAGTAAAAAAGGAACGCAATGTAAAATCATTGTGATAACTTCTAGTTATTATCATCATGAGAAAAAAAGCTTTAGCATCATATAGAGAGAGTGTAGAATATCTGTTGCCATTTGAGAGGCAGTTGCTCCTATTGAGGGCGTTTCGTCCCTCTCAATTTTATGATTTGCTGATCCTCGGTTCTTCCTGAGAAAGAATCGAGGATCCTTCCATACATTTTCAACGGCCATGAATGCTGGCATTTCAAATAAATTTTTTCTCCCTTCCCTCATCCGCCCGAGAACTGAATCTCCCGATAGGAGTGTCAGTTAAACTTGTAGGTTTTATGGAAAGTTGAATTGCTTAAAGAGCCCAGCGTTCGCTCTTTGGCTAAGCTTCGAAATAATATTCAATGGAATATACAGAGAGAGAGAGAGAGTTTGAAATCAAACATCTTTATGGAAGAAAAGGAAAAGCATGGAAGGATGTTGATTCAAAGCATTATCTTTTTCATAGTTAATTTAGGAAGCATTAAAAGCATTTGATAAGCGCTATTTGTATGAATGGAAAAGAATAAGATAGGGGAGTTCAATTGACTGTTATGAATGTTTTACAAGCTATGAAAGAGGAGAAAGGCTTAGAGTGGTATTGTCCCTGTAACTCACCCATGAAATATAATTTGTTGTTGAATTGTGATCGAATATCACGTAATTAAACGTTGGCTGCTTTCCTGTCCTTGGATATAGAATGAAATTTTTCTCTGTTCTAAAACAATTCAATAATGTACTGTGCTCACACCTAAAGAAATCAATTATTACATTATCTTAAATTTACTGCAATTCAAACAGTTTTATCGCATCATTATTCAAAGTACATTGCCTATCGATTACATTATTCCAAATGCAGTAAATGAGCTCGTTGGTAAATTAGCTTAGCTGGTAAATTGTTACACCGTTCGAGCAAGGACTGCATGACAAAGACTTAATAGCCTTACATCAGAGAAAATTTTTCTTTCGTTTAAGCTATCCTTGCAAAAGTCTCAATGAAGATGTCCTAAGAACTTTTTACAGTGAACAAGAAACATGAAAATCATATTTCAACCCTTATAATGTCTCCCTTTTATTCTGCTGAAGCATTGTGCATATATTCCTTGTCCATCTTCCTGGAAGACCTCAACTCTCCTCTTCCAAGAGTGTCTGTCTCCTAATCAGGAGTTTTGTGAAAATTGCCTACTTAGCTTAGGAAAAGTTGCTCACAATCTATATATAAATTGTCATGCAGTAGGATTTCACATGAGCGCATGATGCAATAATTGTAAATGAAATAGCATTGCGCAGGTTTATAGGGAGACTACTAATTAATATGTGCTTCTTTTACCTTACCTTGCAATTCTTCAATCGATCGAAAAAGGTACTGAAATGTAAACCGACGGACGAGGAATCATGACGTAGAAAGGCGAACGAACGGTTAACCAAGCCTGGAAAGAACAAATTGCAGATAGAACTGAGACTCATGAAAGTGAAGGCCGCTTCATGTATTCCATGTGAACGGATAGCAGTTAAGCAAAGCAAGAGTACTGTTTTCTCTCTTGTCAAACGTGAAACCATCCACTGATGATCCATGGTCGTTTATTTATCATTTACTCGAGTGATTTGTGATGGTAATTGCTAGAAATGGATGGCCAGTTTGAGGCTCACATTATTTATAAGCAAATAATATCGTAAGCCAATTACCCAGACCTCTCCTCACCTCTAAAATTAAATAAATACTCACGAAACGAAAACGTCACTCTTTTGCTTTCACTGCAAAGGAAAGGAAGAAGAAGATCCATTCGATGTGGACAATCACTCCACTCTCCTGGCCGGTATTTTTTCTCGATGAAAACCGCATCCTAAAATTGAAAGATATCGAATTCGTTAAAGAGGAACTTAATTCATATTTAGGGATAAACCGTATTGAATGCATGCCTCGCACTCTTGAAAAAATTCAGTATAAAGTATAGCGAGTGATGGCCTACAGGTAAGGTCCAATATGGCCCACAAGAGTTGCAAATCGGTAGGAATAGGAAAATATTATCCATCGGGAATAAACTGGATATGAGTTACCTAAGTAAAGATGCAAATCACAGAGGAAAACTTTGAAATACTGGTCATCGACCTGAAAGTTGAAAAATTAAGAATTAACAATATTTGATCTCCCGCTCAACAATTATCTCGATCCTGATTGGCTGAGAGAAATACCACCGCTCTCAGTGCAAGCGCTGTATTGTTAAATTGTTAGAATCGTTGTTCTTCTACTGATCACCGACTGAATTCCTTTAAAATTCCCCTCTCATTTTACGTCGACCGCGCATGATGGCGGTTTTCTCGATTTCCCAAGAATAAGTAGACTATACTTTATGAAAATAGTATTGTTGTGCGGTAAGACTCACGTAGTAGCAAAAAAGTCATAATAAATACTAATCTTCATGTAATTTTTATCGGTTACGATGAACATCTTGTTCATTTTTAAAAATCTAATTTAAATTTTAGAATCCCGGCCGTAGCAGTCTCGCGTCCCAATTCCATCACGCATTTTTCACTTTTCCATGCAACCTCGCCGTGAGCACATCGCTCGCCTCACCATTTGTTTACAATAGCTTAAATAAAGGTTTTTAACGTATAGCAGAGGCTATCAGCATCCCAAATCGAATTATGAATCCACCAAGGAGTGTTCTGTCAATAGAAACCGCTTCGGATTGTTTAATAGCGGGGGCAATGCAACAATATTTCAAGAGTCCATATGCTTGGTGCAGCGTTCGCTCGATACGATCCGGGCTTGATATTGAAACTTACCATATGTCCCGACGTAACGGAATGCAGGTATTCGTTCATCGTCTCCTTTGGAAGCTATGAGTTGTCGAAAAACTCTTAGCACACTTGGTAAACACGGTCGTAGGGAGTTCGAAAAATTCCAATGGGACTTACCTCAATGTTTACCTTGATCCTGCTTCCCTCACTTAAACTTCACTCGATGGACGAATCCACAATCCTTTGCAACTGCCGCATGGAAAAAATCCTGCATGAGCTCCGATAACTCGGCACTTTACAAAATAATTCGATCACAGTGGCTTCGCTTCTAACGAATCTCCGAGAATTAAAAGCTACGGAGTTGATAGGGAACGGCGACCCACAACGCAACTGGATTTCAAAGTCTCGCGAACGAAATAAGTGCAGGATTGATTTCAATACTTTGCAAGTTCAATTTTCTCACTTCTGTTCAACATCGCGGACGGACTTTCCTCGCGATGCATGAGTTTCGACTGACGCCAGAAAGAGGGAGCACTTCTTCTTCTCCCTCTATGGGCATTTTGTTTCAAATGTTTTGCTTATGACGAAAAATGACGATCTATTTTATATTCTAAGCCCTCTGTTTTAACTAGCATCATCGAGGCTGTTTCGTTTTTCCAGAAAGACTTATTATTCAGAATGTTCTTTATTTGCGACAAGAATGAAAGGAAAAGGGGCGACGGCTTCGGGTTGTGCATAAAATCAAGGCAGAGTTTCCCACGTATATGAATGAAGACTCATTCAACAAGGGTAAAAAATGCGAATAAAAAGTAATTTGAAGATGAAATTTATTGTAACAATAACATCATAAACTTAACATTTCATTCTAGCTATTGCATTTAAGCTAAGGTGCTCTTTCCCATTTGTAGAAGTATGTCTGTCGAGCTATCTATCCGCATCTGGGTTGAAACCGTCCTGCCTGTGCTATCGCTTCTTTGAAATCGTTCGTTCTTGAAATTCTCTTCTGAGAAATAACTCCTCGAACCTGGAAAGAAAGTAAAAAAGAAACGCAATGTAAAATCATTGTGATAACTTCTAGTTATTATCATCATGAGAAAAAAAAGCTTTAGCATCATATAGAGAGAGTGTAGAATATCTGTTGCCATTTGAGAGGCAGTTGCTCCTATTGAGGGCGTTTCGTCCCTCTCAATTTTATGATTTGCTGATCCTCGGTTCTTCCTGAGAAAGAATCGAGGATCCTTCCATACATTTTCAACGGCCATGAATGCTGACATTTCAAATAAATTTTTTCTCCCTTCCCTCATCCGCCCGAGAACTGAATCTCCCGATAGGAGTGTCAGTTAAACTTGTAGGTTTTATGGAAAGTTGAATTGCTTAAAGAGCCCAGCGTTCGCTCTTTGGCTAAGCTTCGAAATAATATTCAATGGAATTTACAGAGAGAGAGTTTGAAATCAAACATCTTTATGGAAGAAAAGGAACAGCATGGAAGGGTGTTGATTCAAAGCATTATCTTTTTCATAGTTCATTTAGGAAACATTGAAAGCATTTGATAAGCGGTGATGAAATATAATTTGGTATTGAATTGTAATCGAATATCACGTAATTAAACGTTGGCTGCTTTCCTGTCCTTGGATATAGAATGAAATTATTCACTGTTCTAAAACATTTAATAATGCACTGTGTTCACCCCTAAAGAAATCAATTATTTGTTCATCATTTAAAGTTGAATTGTTTAAAGATCCCAGCGTTCGCTCTTTGGCTAAGCTTCGAAATAATATTCAATGGAATATACAGAGAGAGAGAGAGAGAGAGTTTGAAATCAAACATCTTTATGGAAGAAAAGGAAAAGCATGGAAGGATGTTGATTCAAAGCATTATCTTTTTCATAGTTAATTTAGGAAGCATTAAAAGCATTTGATAAGCGGTATTTGTATGAATTGAAAAGAATAAGATAGGGGAGTTCAATTGACTGTTATGAATGTTTTACAAGCTATGAAAGAGGAGAAAGGCTTACAGTGGTTTTGTCCCTGTAACTCACCCATGAAATATAATTTGTTGTATAATTGTGATCGAAAATCACGTAATTAAACGTTGGCTGCTTTCCTGTCCTTGGATATAGAATGAAATTTTTCTCTGTTCTAAAACAGTTCAATAATGTACTGTGCTCACACCTAAAGAAATCAATTATCACATTATTTTAAATTTACTGCAATTCAAACAGTTTTATCGCATCATTATTCAAAGTACATTGCCTATCGATTACATTATTCCAAATGCAGTAAATGAGCTCGTTGGTAAATTAGCTTAGCTGGTTAATTGTTACACCGTTCGAGCAAGGACTGCATGACAAAGACTTAATAGCCTTACATCAGAGAAAATTTTTCTTTCGTTTAAGCTATCCTTGCAAAAGTCTCAATGAAAATGTCCTAAGAACTTTTTACAGTGAACAAGAAACATGAAAATCATATTTCAATCCTTATAATGTCTCCCTTTTATTCTGCTGAAGCATTGTGCATATATTCCTTGTCCATCTTCCTGGAAGACCTCAACTCTCCTCTTCCAAGAGTGTCTGTCTCCTAATCAGGAGTTTTGTGAAAATTTGTCTACTTAACTTACGAAAAGTTGCTCACAATCTATATATAAATTGTCATGCAGTAGGATTTCACATGAGCGCATGATGCAATAATTGTAAATGAAATAGCATTGCGCAGGTTTATAGGGAGACTACTAATTAATATGTGCTTCTTTTACCTTACCTTGCAATTCTTCAATCGATCGAAAAAGGTACTGAAATGTAAACCGACGGACGAGGAATCATGACGTAGAAAGGCGAACGAACGGTTAACCAAGCCTGGAAAGAACAAATTGCAGATAGAACTGAGACTCATGAAAGTGAAGGCCGCTTCATGTATTCCATGTGAACGGATAGCAGTTAAGCAAAGCAAGAGTACTGTTTTCTCTCTTGTCAAACGTGAAACCATCCACTGATGATCCATGGTCGTTCATTTATCATTTACTCGAGTGATTTGTGATGGTAATTGCTGGAAATGGATGGCCAGTTTGAGGCTCACATTATTTATAAGCAAATAATATCATAAGCAAATTACCCAGACTTCTCCTCACCTCTAAAATTAAAGAAATACTCACGAAACGAAAACGTCACTCTTTTGCTTTCACTGCAAAGGAAAGGAAGAAGAAGATCCATTCGATGTAGACAATCACTCCACTCTCCTGGCCGGTATTTTTTCTCGATGAAAACCGCATCCTAAAATTGAAAGATATCGAATTCGTTAAAGAGGAACTTAATTCATATTTAGGGATAAACCGTATTGAATGCATGCCTCGCACTCTTGAAAAAATTCAGTATAAAGTATAGCGAGTGATGGCCTACAGGTAAGGTCCAATATGGCCCACAAGAGTTGCAAATCGGTAGGAATAGGAAAATATTATCCATCGGGAATAAACTGGATATGAGTTACCTAAGTAAAGATGCAAATCACAGAGGGAAACTTTGAAATACCGGTCATCGACCTTAAAGTTGAAAAATTAAGAATTAACAATATTTGATCTCCCGCTCAACAATTATCTCGTTCCTGATTGGCTGAGAGAAATACCAGCGCTGTCAGTGCAAGCGCTGTATTGTTAAATTGTTAGAATCGTTGTTCTTCTACTGATCACCGACTGAATTCCTTTAAAATTCCCCTCTCATTTTACGTCGACCGCGCATGATGGCGGTTTTCTCGATTTCCCAAGAATAAGTAGACTATACTTTATGAAAATAGTATTGTTGTGCGGTAAGACTCACGTAGTAGCAAAAAAGTCATAATAAATACTAATCTTCATGTAATTTTTATCGGTTACGATGAACATCTTGTTCATTTTTAAAAATCTAATTTAAATTTTAGAATCCCGGCCGTAGCAGTCTCGCGTCCCAACTCCATCACGCATTTTTCACTTTTCCATGCAACCTCGCCGTGAGCACATCGCTCGCCTCACCATTTGTTTACAATAGCTTAAATAAAGGTTTTTAACGTATAGCAGAGGCTATCAGCATCCCAAATCGAATTATGAATCCACCAAGGAGTGTTCTGTCAATAGAAACCGCTTCGGATTGTTTAATAGCGGGGGCAATGCAACAATATTTCAAGAGTCCATATGCTTGGTGCAGCGTTAGCATTCGCTCGATACGATCCGGGCTTGATATTGAAACTTACCATATGTCCCGACGTAACGGAATGCAGGTATTCGTTCATCGTCTCCTTTGGAAGCTATGAGTTGTCGAAAAACTCTTAGCACACTTGGTAAACACGGTCGGAGGGAGTTCGAAAAATTCCAATGGGACTTACCTCAATGTTTATCTTGATCCTGCTTCCCTCACTTAAACTTCACTCGATGGACGAATCCACAATCCTTTGCAACTGCAGCATGGAAAAAATCCTGCATGAGCTCCGATAACTCGGCACTTACAAAATAATTCGATCACAGTGGCTTCGCTTCTAACGAATCTCCGAGAATTAAAAGCTACGGAGTTGATAGGGAACAGCGACCCACAACGCAACTGGATTTCAAAGTCTCGCGAACGAAATAAGTGCAGGATTGATTTCAATACTTTGCAAGTTCAATTTTCTCACTTCTGTTCAACATCGCGGACGGACTTTCCTCGCAATGCATGAGTTTCGACTGACGCCAGAAAGAGGGAGCACTTCTTCTTCTCCCTCTATGGGCATTTTGTTTCAAATGTTTTGCTTATGACGAAAAATGACGATCTATTTTATATTCTAAGCCCTCTGTTTTAACTAGCATCATCGAGGCTGTTTCGTTTTTCCAGAAAGACTTATTATTCAGAATGTTCTTTATTTGCGACAAGAATGAAAGGAAAAGGGGCGACGGCTTCGGGTTGTGCATAAAATCAAGGCAGAGTTTCCCACGTATATGAATGAAGTCTCATTCAACAAGGGTAAAAAATGCGAATAAAAAGTAATTTGAAGATGAAATTTATTGAAACAATAACATCATAAACTTAACATTTCATTCTAGCTATTGCATTTAAGCTAAGGTGCTCTTTCCCATTTGTAGAAGTATGTCTGTCGAGCTATCTATCCGCATCTGGGTTGAAACCGTCCTGCCTGTGCTATCGCTTCTTTGAAATCGTTCGTTCTTGAAATTCTCTTCTGAGAAATAACTCCTCGAACCTGGAAAGAAAGTAAAAAAGGAACGCAATGTAAAATCATTGTGATAACTTCTAGTTATTATCATCATGAGAAAAAAAGCTTTAGCATCATATAGAGAGAGTGTAGAATATCTGTTGCCATTTGAGAGGCAGTTGCTCCTATTGAGGGCGTTTCGTCCCTCTCAATTTTATGATTTGCTGATCCTCGGTTCTTCCTGAGAAAGAATCGAGGATCCTTCCATACATTTTCAACGGCCATGAATGCTAGCATTTCAAATAAATTTTTTCTCCCTTCCCTCATCCGCCCGAGAACTGAATCTCCCGATAGGAGTGTCAGTTAAACTTGTAGGTTTTATGGAAAGTTGAATTGCTTAAAGAGCCCAGCGTTCGCTCTTTGGCTAGGCTTCGAAATGATATTCAATGGAATATACAGAGAGAGAGTTTGAAATCAAACATCTTTATGGAAGAAAAGGAACAGCATGGAAGGGTGTTGATTCAAAGCATTATCTTTTTCATAGTTCATTTAGGAAACATTAAAAGCATTATCTTTTTCATAGTTAATTTAGGAAACATTAAAATCATTTGATAAGCGGTGATGAAATATAATTTGGTATTGAATTGTAATCGAATATCACGTAATTAAACGTTGGCTGCTTTCCTGTCCTTGGATATAGAATGAAATTATTCACTGTTCTAAAACATTTAATAATGCACTGTGTTCACCCCTAAAGAAATCAATTATTTGTTCATCAATTAAAGTTGAATTGTTTAAAGATCCCAGCGTTCGCTCTTTGGCTAAGCTTCGAAATAATATTCCATGGAATATACAGAGAGAGAGAGAGAGAGTTTGAAATCAAACATCTTTATGGAAGAAAAGGAAAAGCATGGAAGGATGTTGATTCAAAGCATTATCTTTTTCATAGTTAATTTAGGAAGCATTAAAAGCATTTGATAAGCGGTATTTGTATGAATGGAAAAGAATAAGATAGGGGAGTTCAATTGACTGTTATGACTGTTTTACAAGCTATGAAAGAGGAGAAAGGCTTACAGGTGGTTTTGTCCCTGTAACTCACCCATGAAATATAATTTGTTGTTGAATTGTGATCGAATATCAGGTAATTAAACGTTGGCTGCTTTCCTGTCCCTGGATATAGAATGAAGTTTTTCTCTGTTCTAAAACAATTCAATAATGTACTGTGCTCACACCTGAAGAAATCAATTATTACATTATCTTAAATTTACTGCAATTCAAACAGTTTTATCGCATCATTATTCAAAGTACATTGCCTATCGATTACATTATTCCAAATGCAGTAAATGAGATCGTTGGTAAATTAGCTTAGCTGGTAAATTGTTACACCGTTCGAGCAAGGACTGCATGACAAAGACTTAATAGCCTTACATCAGAGAAAATTTTTCTTTCGTTTAAGCTATCCTTGCAAAAGTCTCAATGAAAATGTCCTAAGAACTTTTTACAGTGAACAAGAAACATAAAAATCATATTTCCACCCTTATAATATCTCCCTTTTATACTGCTGAAGCATTGTGCATATATTCCTTGTCCATCTTCCTGGAAGACCTCAACTCTCCTCTTCCAAGAGTGTCTGTCTCCTAATCAGGAGTTTAGTGAAAATTGTCTACTTAACTTAGGAAAATTTGCTCACAATCTATATATAAATTGTCATGCAGTAGGATTTCACATGAGCGCATGATGCAATAATTGTAAATGAAATAGCATTGCGCAGGTTTATAGGGAGACTACTAATTAATATGTGCTTCTTTTACCTTACCTTGCAATTCTTCAATCGATCGAAAAAGGTACTGAAATGTAAACCGACGGACGAGGAATCATGACGTAGAAAGGCGAACGAACGGTTAACCAAGCCTGGAAAGAACAAATTGCAGATAGAACTGAGACTCATGAAAGTGAAGGCCGCTTCATGTATTCCATGTGAACGGATAGCAGTTAAGCAAAGCAAGAGTACTGTTTTCTCTCTTGTCAAACGTGAAACCATCCACTGATGATCCATCGTCGTTTATTTATCATTTACTCGAGTGATTTGTGATGGTAATTGCTGGAAATGGATGGCCAGTTTGAGGCTCACATTCTTTATAAGCAAATAATATCATAAGCCAATTACCCTGACTTCTCCTCACCTCTAAAATTAAAGAAATACTCACGAAACGAAAACGTCACTCTTTTGCTTTCACTGCAAAGGAAAGGAAGAAGAAGATCCATTCGATGTAGACAATCACTCCACTCTCCTGGCCGGTATTTTTTCTCGATGAAAACCGCATCCTAAAATTGAAAGATATCGAATTCGTTAAAGAGGAACTTAATTCATATTTAGGGATAAACCGTATTGAATGCATGCCTCGCACTCTTGAAAAAATTCAGTATAAAGTATAGCGAGTGATGGCCTACAGGTAAGGTCCAATATGGCCCACAAGAGTTGCAAATCGGTAGGAATAGGAAAATATTATCCATCGGGAATAAACTGGATATGAGTTACCTAAGTAAAGATGCAAATCACAGAGGAAAACTTTGAAATACCGGTCATCGACCTGAAAGTTGAAAAATTAAGAATTAACAATATTTGATCTCCCGCTCAACAATTATCTCGTTCCTGATTGGCTGAGAGAAATACCACCGCTGTCAGTGCAAGCGCTGTATTGTTAAACTGTTAGAATCGTTGTTCTTCTACTGATCACCGACTGAATTCCTTTAAAATTCCCCTCTCATTTTACGTCGACCGCGCATGATGGCGGTTTTCTCGATTTCCCAAGAATAAGTAGACTATACTTTATGAAAATAGTATTGTTGTGCGGTAAGACTCACGTAGTAGCAAAAAGGTCATAATAAATACTAATCTTCATGTAATTTTTATCGGTTACGATGAACATCTTGTTCATTTTTAAAAATCTAATTTAAATTTTAGAATCCCGGCCGTAGCAGTCTCGCGTCCCAACTCCATCACGCATTTTTCACTTTTCCATGCAACCTCGCCGTGAGCACATCGCTCGCCTCACCATTTGTTTACAATAGCTTAAATAAAGGTTTTTAACGTATAGCAGAGGCTATCAGCATCCCAAATCGAATTATGAATCCACCAAGGAGTGTTCTGTCAATAGAAACCGCTTCGGATTGTTTAATAGCGGGGGCAATGCAACAATATTTCAAGAGTCCATATGCTTGGTGCAGCGTTAGCATTCGCTCGATACGATCCGGGCTTGATATTGAAACTTACCATATGTCCCGACGTAACGGAATGCAGGTATTCGTTCATCGTCTCCTTTGGAAGCTATGAGTTGTCGAAAAACTCTTAGCACACTTGGTAAACACGGTCGGAGGGAGTTCGAAAAATTCCAATGGGACTTACCTCAATGTTTACCTTGATCCTGCTTCCCTCACTTAAACTTCACTCGATGGACGAATCCACAATCCTTTGCAACTGCAGCATGGAAAAAATCCTGCATGAGCTCCGATAACTCGGCACTTTACAAAATAATTCGATCACAGTGGCTTCGCTTCTAACGAATCTCCGAGAATTAAAAGCTACGGAGTTGATAGGGAACGGCGACCCACAACGCAACTGGATTTCAAAGTCTCGCGAACGAAATAAGTGCAGGATTGATTTCAATGCTTTGCAAGTTCAATTTTCTCACTTCTGTTCAACATCGCGGACGGACTTTCCTCGCAATGCATGAGTTTCGACTGACGCCAGAAAGAGGGAGCACTTCTTCTTCTCCCTCTATGGGCATTTTGTTTCAAATGTTTTGCTTATGACGAAAAATGACGATCTATTTTATATTCTAAGCCCTCTGTTTTAACTAGCATCATCGAGGCTGTTTCGTTTTTCCAGAAAGACTTATTATTCAGAATGTTCTTTATTTGCGACAAGAATGAAAGGAAAAGGGGCGACGGCTTCGGGTTGTGCATAAAATCAAGGCAGAGTTTCCCACGTATATGAATGAAGTCTCATTCAACAAGGGTAAAAAATGCGAATAAAAAGTAATTTGAAGATGAAATTTATTGAAACAATAACATCATAAACTTAACATTTCATTCTAGCTATTGCATTTAAGCTAAGGTGCTCTTTCCCATTTGTAGAAGTATGTCTGTCGAGCTATCTATCCGCATCTGGGTTGAAACCGTCCTGCCTGTGCTATCGCTTCTTTGAAATCGTTCGTTCTTGAAATTCTCTTCTGAGAAATAACTCCTCGAACCTGGAAAGAAAGTAAAAAAGGAACGCAATGTAAAATCATTGTGATAACTTCTAGTTATTATCATCATGAGAAAAAAAGCTTTAGCATCATATAGAGAGCGTGTAGAATATCTGTTGCCATTTGAGAGGCAGTTGCTCCTATTGAGGGCGTTTCGTCCCTCTCAATTTTATGATTTGCTGATCCTCGGTTCTTCCTGAGAAAGAATCGAGGAACCTTCCATACATTTTCAACGGCCATGAATGCTGACATTTCAAATAAATTTTTTCTCCCTTCCCTCATCCGCCCGAGAACTGAATCTCCCGATAGGAGTGTCAGTTAAACTTGTAGGTTTTATGGAAAGTTGAATTGCTTAAAGAGCCCAGCGTTCGCTCTTTGGCTAGGCTTCGAAATAATATTCAATGGAATATACAGAGAGAGAGAGAGAGAGTTTGAAATCAAACATCTTTATGGAAGAAAAGGAAAAGCATGGAAGGATGTTGATTCAAAGCATTATCTTTTTCATAGTTAATTTAGGAAGCATTAAAAGCATTTGATAAGCGCTATTTGTATGAATGGAAAAGAATAAGATAGGGGAGTTCAATTGACTGTTATGAATGTTTTACAAGCTATGAAAGAGGAGAAAGGCTTACAGTGGTTTTGTCCCTGTAACTCACCCATCAAATATAATTTGTTGTATAATTGTGATCGAATATCACGTAATTAAACGTTGGCTGCTTTCCTGTCCTTGGATATAGAATGAAATTTTTCTCTGTTCTAAAACAGTTCAATAATGTACTGTGCTCACACCTAAAGAAATCAATTATCACATTATTTTAAATTTACTGCAATTCAAACAGTTTTATCGCATCATTATTCAAAGTACATTGCCTATCGATTACATTATTCCAAATGCAGTAAATGTTCTCGTTGGTAAATTAGCTTAGCTGGTTAATTGTTACACCGTTCGAGCAAGGACTGCATGACAAAGACTTAATAGCCTTACATCAGAGAAAATTTTTCTTTCGTTTAAGCTATCCTTGCAAAAGTCTCAATGAAAATGTCCTAAGAACTTTTTACAGTGAACAAGAAACATGAAAATCATATTTCCACCCTTATAATGTCTCCCTTTTATTCTGCTGAAGCATTGTGCATATATTCCTTGTCCATCTTCCTGGAAGACCTCAACTCTCCTCTTCCAAGAGTGTCTGTCTCCTAATCAGGAGTTTTGTGAAAATTGTCTACTTAACTTAGGAAAAGTTGCTCACAATCTATATATAAATTGTCATGCAGTAGGATTTCACATGAGCGCATGATGCAATAATTGTAAATGAAATAGCATTGCGCAGGTTTATAGGGAGACTACTAATTAATATGTGCTTCTTTTACCTTACCTTGCAATTCTTCAATCGATCGAAAAAGGTACTGAAATGTAAACCGACGGACGAGGAATCATGACGTAGAAAGGCGAACGAACGGTTAACCAAGCCTGGAAAGAACAAATTGCAGATAGAACTGAGACTCATGAAAGTGAAGGCCGCTTCATGTATTCCATGTGAACGGATAGCAGTTAAGCAAAGCAAGAGTACTGTTTTCTCTCTTGTCAAACGTGAAACCATCCACTGATGATCCATGGTCGTTTATTTATAATTTACTCGAGTGATTTGTGATGGTAATTGCTGGAAATGGATGGCCAGTTTGAGGCTCACATTATTTATAAGCAAATAATATCATAAGCCAATTACCCAGACTTCTCCTCACCTCTAAAATTAAAGAAATACTCACGAAACGAAAACGTCACTCTTTTGCTTTCACTGCAAAGGAAAGGAAGAAGAAGATCCATTCGATGTAGACAATCACTCCACTCTCCTGGCCGGTATTTTTTCTCGATGAAAACCGCATCCTAAAATTGAAAGATATCGAATTCGTTAAAGAGGAACTTAATTCATATTTAGGGATAAACCGTATTGAATGCATGCCTCGCACTCTTGAAAAAATTCAGTATAAAGTATAGCGAGTGATGGCCTACAGGTAAGGTCCAATATGGCCCACAAGAGTTGCAAATCGGTAGGAATAGGAAAATATTATCCATCGGGAATAAACTGGATATGAGTTACCTAAGTAAAGATGCAAATCACAGAGGGAAACTTTGAAATACCGGTCATCGACCTTAAAGTTGAAAAATTAAGAATTAACAATATTTGATCTCCCGCTCAACAATTATCTCGTTCCTGATTGGCTGAGAGAAATACCAGCGCTGTCAGTGCAAGCGCTGTATTGTTAAATTGTTAGAATCGTTGTTCTTCTACTGATCACCGACTGAATTCCTTTAAAATTCCCCTCTAATTTTACGTCGACCGCGCATGATGGCGGTTTTCTCGATATCCCAAGAATAAGTAGACTATACTTTATGAAAATAGTATTGTTGTGCGGTAAGACTCACGTAGTAGCAAAAAAGTCATAATAAATACTAATCTTCATGTAATTTTTATCGGTTACGATGAACATCTTGTTCATTTTTAAAAATCTAATTTAAATTTTAGAATCCCGGCCGTAGCAGTCTCGCGTCCCAACTCCATCACGCATTTTTCACTTTTCCATGCAACCTCGCCGTGAGCACATCGCTCGCCTCACCATTAGTTTACAATAGCTTAAATAAAGGTTTTTAACGTATAGCAGAGGCTATCAGCATCCCAAATCGAATTATGAATCCACCAAGGAGTGTTCTGTCAATAGAAACCGCTTCGGATTGTTTAATAGCGGGGGCAATGCAACAATATTTCAAGAGTCCATATGCTTGGTGCAGCGTTAGCATTCGCTCGATACGATCCGGGCTTGATATTGAAACTTACCATATGTCCCGACGTAACGGAATGCAGGTATTCGTTCATCGTCTCCTTTGGAAGCTATGAGTTGTCGAAAAACTCTTAGCACACTTGGTAAACACGGTCGGAGGGAGTTCGAAAAATTCCAATGGGACTTACCTCAATGTTTATCTTGATCCTGCTTCCCTCACTTAAACTTCACTCGATGGACGAATCCACAATCCTTTGCAACTGCAGCATGGAAAAAATCCTGCATGAGCTCCGATAACTCGGCACTTTACAAAATAATTCGATCACAGTGGCTTCGCTTCTAACGAATCTCCGAGAATTAAAAGCTACGGAGTTGATAGGGAACGGCGACCCACAACGCAACTGGATTTCAAAGTCTCGCGAACGAAATAAGTGCAGGATTGATTTCAATACTTTGCAAGTTCAATTTTCTCACTTCTGTTCAACATCGCGGACGGACTTTCCTCGCAATGCATGAGTTTCGACTGACGCCAGAAAGAGGGAGCACTTCTTCTTCTCCCTCTATGGGCATTTTGTTTCAAATGTTTTGCTTATGACGAAAAATGACGATCTATTTTATATTCTAAGCCCTCTGTTTTAACTAGCATCATCGAGGCTGTTTCGTTTTTCCAGAAAGACTTATTATTCAGAATGTTCTTTATTTGCGACAAGAATGAAAGGAAAAGGGGCGACGGCTTCGTGTTGTGCATAAAATCAAGGCAGAGTTTCCCACGTATATGAATGAAGTCTCATTCAACAAGGGTAAAAAATGCGAATAAAAAGTAATTTGAAGATGAAATTTATTGAAACAATAACATCATAAACTTAACATTTCATTCTAGCTATTGCATTTAAGCTAAGGTGCTCTTTCCCATTTGTAGAAGTATGTCTGTCGAGCTATCTATCCGCATCTGGGTTGAAACCGTCCTGCCTGTGCTATCGCTTCTTTGAAATCGTTCGTTCTTGAAATTCTCTTCTGAGAAATAACTCCTCGAACCTGGAAAGAAAGTAAAAAAGGAACGCAATGTAAAATCATTGTGATAACTTCTAGTTATTATCATCATGAGAAAAAAAGCTTTAGCATCATATAGAGAGAGTGTAGAATATCTGTTGCCATTTGAGAGGCAGTTGCTCCTATTGAGGGCGTTTCGTCCCTCTCAATTTTATGATTTGCTGATCCTCGGTTCTTCCTGAGAAAGAATCGAGGATCCTTCCATACATTTTCAACGGCCATGAATGCTGGCATTTCAAATAAATTTTTTCTCCCTTCCCTCATCCGCCCGAGAACTGAATCTCCCGATAGGAGTGTCAGTTAAACTTGTAGGTTTTATGGAAAGTTGAATTGCTTAAAGAGCCCAGCGTTCGCTCTTTGGCTAGGCTTCGAAATGATATTCAATGGAATATACAGAGAGAGAGTTTGAAATCAAACATCTTTATGGAAGAAAAGGAACAGCATGGAAGGGTGTTGATTCAAAGCATTATCTTTTTCATAGTTCATTTAGGAAACATTAAAAGCATTATCTTTTTCATAGTTAATTTAGGAAACATTAAAATCATTTGATAAGCGGTGATGAAATATAATTTGGTATTGAATTGTAATCGAATATCACGTAATTAAACGTTGGCTGCTTTCCTGTCCTTGGATATAGAATGAAATTATTCACTGTTCTAAAACATTTAATAATGCACTGTGTTCACCCCTAAAGAAATCAATTATTTGATCATCAATTAAAGTTGAATTGTTTAAAGATCCCAGCGTTCGCTCTTTGGCTAAGCTTCGAAATAATATTCCATGGAATATACAGAGAGAGAGAGAGAGAGTTTGAAATCAAACATCTTTATGGAAGAAAAGGAAAAGCATGGAAGGATGTTGATTCAAAGCATTATCTTTTTCATAGTTAATTTAGGAAGCATTAAAAGCATTTGATAAGCGGTATTTGTATGAATGGAAAAGAATAAGATAGGGGAGTTCAATTGACTGTTATGACTGTTTTACAAGCTATGAAAGAGGAGAAAGGCTTACAGGTGGTTTTGTCCCTGTAACTCACCCATGAAATATAATTTGTTGTTGAATTGTGATCGAATATCAGGTAATTAAACGTTGGCTGCTTTCCTGTCCCTGGATATAGAATGAAGTTTTTCTCTGTTCTAAAGCAATTCAATAATGTACTGTGCTCACACCTGAAGAAATCAATTATTACATTATCTTAAATTTACTGCAATTCAAACAGTTTTATCGCATCATTATTCAAAGTACATTGCCTATCGATTACATTATTCCAAATGCAGTAAATGAGATCGTTGGTAAATTAGCTTAGCTGGTAAATTGTTACACCGTTCGAGCAAGGACTGCATGACAAAGACTTAATAGCCTTACATCAGAGAAAATTTTTCTTTCGTTTAAGCTATCCTTGCAAAAGTCTCAATGAAAATGTCCTAAGAACTTTTTACAGTGAACAAGAAACATAAAAATCATATTTCCACCCTTATAATGTCTCCCTTTTATACTGCTGAAGCATTGTGCATATATTCCTTGTCCATCTTCCTGGAAGACCTCAACTCTCCTCTTCCAAGAGTGTCTGTCTCCTAATCAGGAGTTTAGTGAAAATTGTCTACTTAACTTAGGAAAATTTGCTCACAATCTATATATAAATTGTCATGCAGTAGGATTTCACATGAGCGCATGATGCAATAATTGTAAATGAAATAGCATTGCGCAGGTTTATAGGGAGACTACTAATTAATATGTGCTTCTTTTACCTTACCTTGCAATTCTTCAATCGATGGAAAATGGTACTGAAATGTAAACCGACGGACGAGGAATCATGACGTAGAAAGGCGAACGAACGGTTAACCAAGCCTGGAAAGAACAAATTGCAGATAGAACTGAGACTCATGAAAGTGAAGGCCGCTTCATGTATTCCATGTGAACGGATAGCAGTTAAGCAAAGCAAGAGTACTGTTTTCTCTCTTGTCAAACGTGAAACCATCCACTGATGATCCATCGTCGTTTATTTATCATTTACTCGAGTGATTTGTGATGGTAATTGCTGGAAATGGATGGCCAGTTTGAGGCTCACATTCTTTATAAGCAAATAATATCATAAGCCAATTACCCTGACTTCTCCTCACCTCTAAAATTAAAGAAATACTCACGAAACGAAAACGTCACTCTTTTGCTTTCACTGCAAAGGAAAGGAAGAAGAAGATCCATTCGATGTAGACAATCACTCCACTCTCCTGGCCGGTATTTTTTCTCGATGAAAACCGCATCCTAAAATTGAAAGATATCGAATTCGTTAAAGAGGAACTTAATTCATATTTAGGGATAAACCGTATTGAATGCATGCCTCGCACTCTTGAAAAAATTCAGTATAAAGTATAGCGAGTGATGGCCTACAGGTAAGGTCCAATATGGCCCACAAGAGTTGCAAATCGGTAGGAATAGGAAAATATTATCCATCGGGAATAAACTGGATATGAGTTACCTAAGTAAAGATGCAAATCACAGAGGAAAACTTTGAAATACCGGTCATCGACCTTAAAGTTGAAAAATTAAGAATTAACAATATTTGATCTCCCGCTCAACAATTATCTCGTTCCTGATTGGCTGAGAGAAATACCACCGCTGTCAGTGCAAGCGCTGTATTGTTAAACTGTTAGAATCGTTGTTCTTCTACTGATCACCGACTGAATTCCTTTAAAATTCCCCTCTCATTTTACGTCGACCGCGCATGATGGCGGTTTTCTCGATTTCCCAAGAATAAGTAGACTATACTTTATGAAAATAGTATTGTTGTGCGGTAAGACTCACGTAGTAGCAAAAAAGTCATAATAAATACTAATCTTCATGTAATTTTTATCGGTTACGATGAACATCTTGTTCATTTTTAAAAATCTAATTTAAATTTTAGAATCCCGGCCGTAGCAGTCTCGCGTCCCAATTCCATCACGCATTTTTCACTTTTCCATGCAACCTCGCCGTGACCACATCGCTCGCCTCACCATTAGTTTACAATAGCTTAAATAAAGGTTTTTAACGTATAGCAGAGGCTATCAGCATCCCAAATCGAATTATGAATCCACCAAGGAGTGTTCTGTCAATAGAAACCGCTTCGGATTGTTTAATAGCGGGGGCAATGCAACAATATTTCAAGAGTCCATATGCTTGGTGCAGCGTTAGCATTCGCTCGATACGATCCGGGCTTGATATTGAAACTTACCATATGTGCCGACGTAACGGAATGCAGGTATTCGTTCATCGTCTCCTTTGGAAGCTATGAGTTGTCGAAAAACTCTTAGCACACTTGGTAAACACGGTCGGAGGGAGTTCGAAAAATTCCAATGGGACTTACCTCAATGTTTACCTTGATCCTGCTTCCCTCACTTAAACTTCACTCGATGGACGAATCCACAATCCTTTGCAACTGCAGCATGGAAAAAATCCTGCATGAGCTCCGATAACTCGGCACTTTACAAAATAATTCGATCACAGTGGCTTCGCTTCTAACGAATCTCCGAGAATTAAAAGCTACGGAGTTGATAGGGAACGGCGACCCACAACGCAACTGGATTTCAAAGTCTCGCGAACGAAATAAGTGCAGGATTGATTTCAATGCTTTGCAAGTTCAATTTTCTCACTTCTGTTCAACATCGCGGACGGACTTTCCTCGCAATGCATGAGTTTCGACTGACGCCAGAAAGAGGGAGCACTTCTTCTTCTCCCTCTATGGGCATTTTGTTTCAAATGTTTTGCTTATGACGAAAAATGACGATCTATTTTATATTCTAAGCCCTCTGTTTTAACTAGCATCATCGAGGCTGTTTCGTTTTTCCAGAAAGACTTATTATTCAGAATGTTCTTTATTTGCGACAAGAATGAAAGGAAAAGGGGCGACGGCTTCGGGTTGTGCATAAAATCAAGGCAGAGTTTCCCACGTATATGAATGAAGTCTCATTCAACAAGGGTAAAAAATGCGAATAAAAAGTAATTTGAAGATGAAATTTATTGAAACAATAACATCATAAACTTAACATTTCATTCTAGCTATTGCATTTAAGCTAAGGTGCTCTTTCCCATTTGTAGATGTATGTCTGTCGAGCTATCTATCCGCATCTGGGTTGAAACCGTCCTGCCTGTGCTATCGCTTCTTTGAAATCGTTCGTTCTTGAAATTCTCTTCTGAGAAATAACTCCTCGAACCTGGAAAGAAAGTAAAAAAGGAACGCAATGTAAAATCATTGTGATAACTTCTAGTTATTATCATCATGAGAAAAAAAGCTTTAGCATCATATAGAGAGCGTGTAGAATATCTGTTGCCATTTGAGAGGCAGTTGCTCCTATTGAGGGCGTTTCGTCCCTCTCAATTTTATGATTTGCTGATCCTCGGTTCTTCCTAAGAAAGAATCGAGGATCCTTCCATACATTTTCAACGGCCATGAATGCTGGCATTTCAAATAAATTTTTTCTCCCTTCCCTCATCCGCCCGAGAACTGAATCTCCCGATAGGAGTGTCAGTTAAACTTGTAGGTTTTATGGAAAGTTGAATTGCTTAAAGAGCCCAGCGTTCGCTCTTTGGCTAGGCTTCGAAATGATATTCAATGGAATTTACAGAGAGAGAGTTTGAAATCAAACATCTTTATGGAAGAAAAGGAACAGCATGGAAGGGTGTTGATTCAAAGCATTATCTTTTTCATAGTTCATTTAGGAAACATTAAAAGCATTATCTTTTTCATAGTTAATTTAGGAAACATTAAAATCATTTGATAAGCGGTGATGAAATATAATTTGGTATTGAATTGTAACCGAATATCACGTAATTAAACGTTGGCTGCTTTCCTGTCCTTGGATATAGAATGAAATTTATCTCTGTTCTAAAACAGTTCAATAATGTACTGTGCTCACACCTAAAGAAATCAATTATCACATTATCTTAAATTTACTGCAATTCAAACAGTTTTATCGCATCATTATTCAAAGTACATTGCCTATCGATTACATTATTCCAAATGCAGTAAATGAGCTCGTTGGTAAAGTAGCTTAGCTGGTAAATTGTTACACTGTTCGAGCAAGGACTGCATGACAAAGACTTAATAGCCTTACATCAGAGAAAATTTTTCTTTCGTTTAAGCTATCCTTGCAAAAGTCTCAATGAAAATGTCCTAAGAACTTTTTACAGTGAACAAGAAACATGAAAATCATATTTCCACCCTTATAATGTCTCCCTTTTATTCTGCTGAAGCATTGTGCATATATTCCTTGTCCTTCTTCCTGGAAGACCTCAACTCTCCTCTTCCAAGAGTGTCTGTCTCCTAATCAGGAGTTTTGTGAAAATTGTCTACTTAACTTAGGAAAAGTTGCTCACAATCTATATATAAATTGTCATGCAGTAGGATTTCACATGAGCGCATGATGCAATAATTGTAAATGAAATAGCATTGCGCAGGTTTATAGGGAGACTACTAATTAATATGTGCTTCTTTTACCTTACCTTGCAATTCTTCAATCGATCGAAAAAGGTACTGAAATGTAAACCGACGGACGAGGAATCATGACGTAGAAAGGCGAACGAACGGTTAACCAAGCCTGGAAAGAACAAATTGCAGATAGAACTGAGACTCATGAAAGTGAAGGCCGCTTCATGTATTCCATGTGAACGGATAGCAGTTAAGCAAAGCAAGAGTACTGTTTTCTCTCTTGTCAAACGTGAAACCATCCACTGATGATCCATCGTCGTTTATTTATCATTTACTCGAGTGATTTGTGATGGTAATTGCTGGAAATGGATGGCCAGTTTGAGGCTCACATTCTTTATAAGCAAATAATATCATAAGCCAATTACCCTGACTTCTCCTCACCTCTAAAATTAAAGAAATACTCACGAAACGAAAACGTCACTCTTTTGCTTTCACTGCAAAGGAAAGGAAGAAGAAGATCCATTCGATGTAGACAATCACTCCACTCTCCTGGCCGGTATTTTTTCTCGATGAAAACCGCATCCTAAAATTGAAAGATATCGAATTCGTTAAAGAGGAACTTAATTCATATTTAGGGATAAACCGTATTGAATGCATGCCTCGCACTCTTGAAAAAATTCAGTATAAAGTATAGCGAGTGATGGCCTACAGGTAAGGTCCAATATGGCCCACAAGAGTTGCAAATCGGTAGGAATAGGAAAATATTATCCATCGGGAATAAACTGGATATGAGTTACCTAAGTAAAGATGCAAATCACAGAGGAAAACTTTGAAATACCGGTCATCGACCTTAAAGTTGAAAAATTAAGAATTAACAATATTTGATCTCCCGCTCAACAATTATCTCGTTCCTGATTGGCTGAGAGAAATACCACCGCTGTCAGTGCAAGCGCTGTATTGTTAAACTGTTAGAATCGTTGTTCTTCTACTGATCACCGACTGAATTCCTTTAAAATTCCCCTCTCATTTTACGTCGACCGCGCATGATGGCGGTTTTCTCGATTTCCCAAGAATAAGTAGACTATACTTTATGAAAATAGTATTGTTGTGCGGTAAGACTCACGTAGTAGCAAAAAAGTCATAATAAATACTAATCTTCATGTAATTTTTATCGGTTACGATGAACATCTTGTTCATTTTTAAAAATCTAATTTAAATTTTAGAATCCCGGCCGTAGCAGTCTCGCGTCCCAACTCCATCACGCATTTTTCACTTTTCCATGCAACCTCGCCGTGAGCACATCGCTCGCCTCACCATTAGTTTACAATAGCTTAAATAAAGGTTTTTAACGTATAGCAGAGGCTATCAGCATCCCAAATCGAATTATGAATCCACCAAGGAGTGTTCTGTCAATAGAAACCGCTTCGGATTGTTTAATAGCGGGGGCAATGCAACAATATTTCAAGAGTCCATATGCTTGGTGCAGCGTTAGCATTCGCTCGATACGATCCGGGCTTGATATTGAAACTTACCATATGTCCCGACGTAACGGAATGCAGGTATTCGTTCATCGTCTCCTTTGGAAGCTATGAGTTGTCGAAAAACTCTTAGCACACTTGGTAAACACGCTCGGAGGGAGTTCGAAAAATTCCAATGGGACTTACCTCAATGTTTATCTTGATCCTGCTTCCCTCACTTAAACTTCACTCGATGGACGAATCCACAATCCTTTGCAACTGCAGCATGGAAAAAATCCTGCATGAGCTCCGATAACTCGGCACTTTACAAAATAATTCGATCACAGTGGCTTCGCTTCTAACGAATCTCCGAGAATTAAAAGCTACGGAGTTGATAGGGAACGGCGACCCACAACGCAACTGGATTTCAAAGTCTCGCGAACGAAATAAGTGCAGGATTGATTTCAATACTTTGCAAGTTCAATTTTCTCACTTCTGTTCAACATCGCGGACGGACTTTCCTCGCAATGCATGAGTTTCGACTGACGCCAGAAAGAGGGAGCACTTCTTCTTCTCCCTCTATGGGCATTTTGTTTCAAATGTTTTGCTTATGACGAAAAATGACGATCTATTTTATATTCTAAGCCCTCTGTTTTAACTAGCATCATCGAGGCTGTTTCGTTTTTCCAGAAAGACTTATTATTCAGAATGTTCTTTATTTGCGACAAGAATGAAAGGAAAAGGGGCGACGGCTTCGGGTTGTGCATAAAATCAAGGCAGAGTTTCCCACGTATATGAATGAAGTCTCATTCAACAAGGGTAAAAAATGCGAATAAAAAGTAATTTGAAGATGAAATTTATTGAAACAATAACATCATAAACTTAACATTTCATTCTAGCTATTGCATTTAAGCTAAGGTGCTCTTTCCCATTTGTAGAAGTATGTCTGTCGAGCTATCTATCCGCATCTGGGTTGAAACCGTCCTGCCTGTGCTATCGCTTCTTTGAAATCGTTCGTTCTTGAAATTCTCTTCTGAGAAATAACTCCTCGAACCTGGAAAGAAAGTAAAAAAGGAACGCAATGTAAAATCATTGTGATAACTTCTAGTTATTATCATCATGAGAAAAAAAGCTTTAGCATCATATAGAGAGAGTGTAGAATATCTGTTGCCATTTGAGAGGCAGTTGCTCCTATTGAGGGCGTTTCGTCCCTCTCAATTTTATGATTTGCTGATCCTCGGTTCTTCCTGAGAAAGAATCGAGGATCCTTCCATACATTTTCAACGGCCATGAATGCTGGCATTTCAAATAAATTTTTTCTCCCTTCCCTCATCCGCCCGAGAACTGAATCTCCCGATAGGAGTGTCAGTTAAACTTGTAGGTTTTATGGAAAGTTGAATTGCTTAAAGAGCCCAGCGTTCGCTCTTTGGCTAGGCTTCGAAATGATATTCAATGGAATATACAGAGAGAGAGTTTGAAATCAAACATCTTTATGGAAGAAAAGGAACAGCATGGAAGGGTGTTGATTCAAAGCATTATCTTTTTCATGGTTCATTTAGGAAACATTAAAAGCATTATCTTTTTCATAGTTAATTTAGGAAACATTAAAATCATTTGATAAGCGGTGATGAAATATAATTTGGTATTGAATTGTAATCGAATATCACGTAATTAAACGTTGGCTGCTTTCCTGTCCTTGGATATAGAATGAAATTATTCACTGTTCTAAAACATTTAATAATGCACTGTGTTCACCCCTAAAGAAATCAATTATTTGTTCATCAATTAAAGTTGAATTGTTTAAAGATCCCAGCGTTCGCTCTTCGGCTATGCTTCGAAATAATATTCAATGGAATATACAGAGAGAGAGAGAGTTTGAAATCAAACATCTTTATGGAAGAAAAGGAAAAGCATGGAAGGATGTTGATTCAAAGCATTATCTTTTTCATAGTTAATTTAGGAAGCATTAAAAGCATTTGATAAGCGGTATTTGTATGAATGGAAAAGAATAAGATAGGGGAGTTCAATTGACTGTTATGACTGTTTTACAAGCTATGAAAGAGGAGAAAGGCTTACAGGTGGTTTTGTCCCTGTAACTCACCCATGAAATATAATTTGTTGTTGAATTGTGATCGAATATCAGGTAATTAAACGTTGGCTGCTTTCCTGTCCCTGGATATAGAATGAAGTTTTTCTCTGTTCTAAAACAATTCAATAATGTACTGTGCTCACACCTGAAGAAATCAATTATTACATTATCTTAAATTTACTGCAATTCAAACAGTTTTATCGCATCATTATTCAAAGTACATTGCCTATCGATTACATTATTCCAAATGCAGTAAATGAGATCGTTGGTAAATTAGCTTAGCTGGTAAATTGTTACACCGTTCGAGCAAGGACTGCATGACAAGGACTTAATAGCCTTACATCAGAGAAAATTTTTCTTTCGTTTAAGCTATCCTTGCAAAAGTCTCAATGAAAATGTCCTAAGAACTTTTTACAGTGAACAAGAAACATAAAAATCATATTTCCACCCTTATAATGTCTCCCTTTTATACTGCTGAAGCATTGTGCATATATTCCTTGTCCATCTTCCTGGAAGACCTCAACTCTCCTCTTCCAAGAGTGTCTGTCTCCTAATCAGGAGTTTAGTGAAAATTGTCTACTTAACTTAGGAAAATTTGCTCACAATCTATATATAAATTGTCATGCAGTAGGATTTCACATGAGCGCATGATGCAATAATTGTAAATGAAATAGCATTGCGCAGGTTTATAGGGAGACTACTAATTAATATGTGCTTCTTTTACCTTACCTTGCAATTCTTCAATCGATGGAAAATGGTACTGAAATGTAAACCGACGGACGAGGAATCATGACGTAGAAAGGCGAACGAACGGTTAACCAAGCCTGGAAAGAACAAATTGCAGATAGAACTGAGACTCATGAAAGTGAAGGCCGCTTCATGTATTCCATGTGAACGGATAGCAGTTAAGCAAAGCAAGAGTACTGTTTTCTCTCTTGTCAAACGTGAAACCATCCACTGATGATCCATGGTCGTTTATTTATCATTTACTCGAGTGATTTGTGATGGTAATTGCTGGAAATGGATGGCCAGTTTGAGGCTCACATTCTTTATAAGCAAATAATATCATAAGCCAATTACCCTGACTTCTCCTCACCTCTAAAATTAAAGAAATACTCACGAAACGAAAACGTCACTCTTTTGCTTTCACTGCAAAGGAAAGGAAGAAGAAGATCCATTCGATGTAGACAATCACTCCACTCTCCTGGCCGGTATTTTTTCTCGATGAAAACCGCATCCTAAAATTGAAAGATATCGAATTCGTTAAAGAGGAACTTAATTCATATTTAGGGATAAACCGTATTGAATGCATGCCTCGCACTCTTGAAAAAATTCAGTATAAAGTATAGCGAGTGATGGCCTACAGGTAAGGTCCAATATGGCCCACAAGAGTTGCAAATCGGTAGGAATAGGAAAATATTATCCATCGGGAATAAACTGGATATGAGTTACCTAAGTAAAGATGCAAATCACAGAGGGAAACTTTGAAATACCGGTCATCGACCTGAAAGTTGAAAAATTAAGAATTAACAATATTTGATCTCCCGCTCAACAATTATCTCGTTCCTGATTGGCTGAGAGAAATACCACCGCTGTCAGTGCAAGCGCTGTATTGTTAAATTGTTAGAATCGTTGTTCTTCTACTGATCACCGACTGAATTCCTTTAAAATTCCCCTCTCATTTTACGTCGACCGCGCATGATGGCGGTTTTCTCGATTTCCCAAGAATAAGTAGACTATACTTTATGAAAATAGTATTGTTGTGCGGTAAGACTCACGTAGTAGCAAAAAAGTCATAATAAATACTAATCTTCATGTAATTTTTATCGGTTACGATGAACATCTTGTTCATTTTTAAAAATCTAATTTAAATTTTAGAATCCCGGCCGTAGCAGTCTCGCGTCCCAACTCCATCACGCATTTTTCACTTTTCCATGCAACCTCGCCGTGAGCACATCGCTCGCCTCACCATTAGTTTACAATAGCTTAAATAAAGGTTTTTAACGTATAGCAGAGGCTATCAGCATCCCAAATCGAATTATGAATCCACCAAGGAGTGTTCTGTCAATAGAAACCGCTTCGGATTGTTTAATAGCGGGGGCAATGCAACAATATTTCAAGAGTCCATATGCTTGGTGCAGCGTTAGCATTCGCTCGATACGATCCGGGCTTGATATTGAAACTTACCATATGTCCCGACGTAACGGAATGCAGGTATTCGTTCATCGTCTCCTTTGGAAGCTATGAGTTGTCGAAAAACTCTTAGCACACTTGGTAAACACGGTTGGAGGGAGTTCGAAAAATTCCAATGGGACTTACCTCAATGTTTACCTTGATCCTGCTTCCCTCACTTAAACTTCACTCGATGGACGAATCCACAATCCTTTGCAACTGCAGCATGGAAAAAATCCTGCATGAGCTCCGATAACTCGGCACTTTACAAAATAATTCGATCACAGTGGCTTCGCTACTAACGAATCTCCGAGAATTAAAAGCTACGGAGTTGATAGGGAACGGCGACCCACAACGCAACTGGATTTCAAAGTCTCGCGAACGAAATAAGTGCAGGATTGATTTCAATGCTTTGCAAGTTCAATTTTCTCACTTCTGTTCAACATCGCGGACGGACTTTCCTCGCAATGCATGAGTTTCGACTGACGCCAGAAAGAGGGAGCACTTCTTCTTCTCCCTCTATGGGCATTTTGTTTCAAATGTTTTGCTTATGACGAAAAATGACGATCTATTTTATATTCTAAGCCCTCTGTTTTAACTAGCATCATCGAGGCTGTTTCGTTTTTCCAGAAAGACTTATTATTCAGAATGTTCTTTATTTGCGACAAGAATGAAAGGAAAAGGGGCGACGGCTTCGGGTTGTGCATAAAATCAAGGCAGAGTTTCCCACGTATATGAATGAAGACTCATTCAACAAGGGTAAAAAATGCGAATAAAAAGTAATTTGAAGATGAAATTTATTGAAACAATAACATCATAAACTTAACATTTCATTCTAGCTATTGCATTTAAGCTAAGGTGCTCTTTCCCATTTGTAGAAGTATGTCTGTCGAGCTATCTATCCGCATCTGGGTTGAAACCGTCCTGCCTGTGCTATCGCTTCTTTGAAATCGTTCGTTCTTGAAATTCTCTTCTGAGAAATAACTCCTCGAACCTGGAAAGAAAGTAAAAAAGGAACGCAATGTAAAATCATTGTGATAACTTCTAGTTATTATCATCATGAGAAAAAAAGCTTTAGCATCATATAGAGAGAGTGTAGAATATCTGATGCCATTTGAGAGGCAGTTGCTCCTATTGAGGGCGTTTCGTCCCTCTCAATTTTATGATTTGCTGATCCTCGGTTCTTCCTGAGAAAGAATCGAGGATCCTTCCATACATTTTCAACGGCCATGAATGCTGGCATTTCAAATAAATTTTTTCTCCCTTCCCTCATCCGCCCGAGAACTGAATCTCCCGATAGGAGTGTCAGTTAAACTTGTAGGTTTTATGGAAAGTTGAATTGCTTAAAGAGCCCAGCGTTCGCTCTTTGGCTAGGCTTCGAAATGATATTCAATGGAATTTACAGAGAGAGAGTTTGAAATCAAACATCTTTATGGAAGAAAAGGAACAGCATGGAAGGGTGTTGATTCAAAGCATTATCTTTTTCATAGTTCATTTAGGAAACATTAAAAGCATTATCTTTTTCATAGTTAATTTAGGAAACATTAAAATCATTTGATAAGCGGTGATGAAATATAATTTGGTATTGAATTGTAACCGAATATCACGTAATTAAACGTTGGCTGCTTTCCTGTCCTTGGATATAGAATGAAATTTATCTCTGTTCTAAAAGAGTTCAATAATGTACTGTGCTCACACCTAAAGAAATCAATTATCACATTATCTTAAATTTACTGCAATTCAAACAGTTTTATCGCATCATTATTCAAAGTACATTGCCTATCGATTACATTATTCCAAATGCAGTAAATGAGCTCGTTGGTAAATTAGCTTAGCTGGTAAATTGTTACACCGTTCGAGCAAGGACTGCATGACAAAGACTTAATAGCCTTACATCAGAGAAAATTTTTCTTTCGTTTAAGCTATCCTTGCAAAAGTCTCAATGAAAATGTCCTAAGAACTTTTTACAGTGAACAAGAAACATGAAAATCATATTTCCACCCTTATAATGTCTCCCTTTTATTCTGCTGAAGCATTGTGCATATATTCCTTGTCCTTCTTCCTGGAAGACCTCAACTCTCCTCTTCCAAGAGTGTCTGTCTCCTAATCAGGAGTTTTGTGAAAATTGTCTACTTAACTTAGGAAAAGTTGCTCACAATCTATATATAAATTGTCATGCAGTAGGATTTCACATGAGCGCATGATGCAATAATTGTAAATGAAATAGCATTGCGCAGGTTTATAGGGAGACTACTAATTAATATGTGCTTCTTTTACCTTACCTTGCAATTCTTCAATCGATCGAAAAAGGTACTGAAATGTAAACCGACGGACGAGGAATCATGACGTAGAAAGGCGAACGAACGGTTAACCAAGCCTGGAAAGAACAAATTGCAGATAGAACTGAGACTCATGAAAGTGAAGGCCGCTTCATGTATTCCATGTGAACGGATAGCAGTTAAGCAAAGCAAGAGTACTGTTTTCTCTCTTGTCAAACGTGAAACCATCCACTGATGATCCATGGTCGTTTATTTATCATTTACTCGAGTGATTTGTGATGGTAATTGCTGGAAATGGATGGCCAGTTTGAGGCTCACATTATTTATAAGCAAATAATATCATAAGCCAATTACCCAGACTTCTCCTCACCTCTAAAATTAAAGAAATACTCACGAAACGAAAACGTCACTCTTTTGCTTTCACTGCAAAGGAAAGGAAGAAGAAGATCCATTCGATGTAGACAATCACTCCACTCTCCTGGCCGGTATTTTTTCTCGATGAAAACCGCATCCTAAAATTGAAAGATATCGAATTCGTTAAAGAGGAACTTAATTCATATTTAGGGATAAACCGTATTGAATACATGCCTCGCACTCTTGAAAAAATTCAGTATAAAGTATGGCGAGTGATGGCCTACAGGTAAGGTCCAATATGGCCCACAAGAGTTGCAAATCGGTAGGAATAGGAAAATATTATCCATCGGGAATAAACTGGATATGAGTTACCTAAGTAAAGATGCAAATCACAGAGGAAAACTTTGAAATACCGGTCATCGACCTGAAAGTTGAAAAATTAAGAATTAACAATATTTGATCTCCCGCTCAACAATTATCTCGTTCCTGATTGGCTGAGAGAAATACCACCGCTGTCAGTGCAAGCGCTGTATTGTTAAATTGTTAGAATCGTTGTTCTTCTACTGATCACCGACTGAATTCCTTTAAAATTCCCCTCTCATTTTACGTCGACCGCGCATGATGGCGGTTTTCTCGATTTCCCAAGAATAAGTAGACTATACTTTATGAAAATAGTATTGTTGTGCGGTAAGACTCACGTAGTAGCAAAAAAGTCATAATAAATACTAATCTTCATGTAATTTTTATCGGTTACGATGGACATCTTGTTCATTTTTAAAAATCTAATTTAAATTTTAGAATCCCGGCCGTAGCAGTCTCGCGTCCCAACTCCATCACGCATTTTTCACTTTTCCATGCAACCTCGCCGTGAGCACATCGCTCGCCTCACCATTAGTTTACAATAGCTTAAATAAAGGTTTTTAACGTATAGCAGAGGCTATCAGCATCCCAAATCGAATTATGAATCCACCAAGGAGTGTTCTGTCAATAGAAACCGCTTCGGATTGTTTAATAGCGGGGGCAATGCAACAATATTTCAAGAGTCCATATGCTTGGTGCAGCGTTAGCATTCGCTCGATACGATCCGGGCTTGATATTGAAACTTACCATATGTCCCGACGTAACGGAATGCAGGTATTCGTTCATCGTCTCCTTTGGAAGCTATGAGTTGTCGAAAAACTCTTAGCACACTTGGTAAACACGGTCGGAGGGAGTTCGAAAAATTCCAATGGGAATTACCTCAATGTTTACCTTGATCCTGCTTCCCTCACTTAAACTTCACTCGATGGACGAATCCACAATCCTTTGCAACTGCAGCATGGAAAAAATCCTGCATGAGCTCCGATAACTCGGCACTTTACAAAATAATTCGATCACAGTGGCTTCGCTTCTAACGAATCTCCGAGAATTAAAAGCTACGGAGTTGATAGGGAACGGCGACCCACAACGCAACTGGATTTCAAAGTCTCGCGAACGAAATAAGTGCAGGATTGATTTCAATGCTTTGCAAGTTCAATTTTCTCACTTCTGTTCAACATCGCGGACGGACTTTCCTCGCAATGCATGAGTTTCGACTGACGCCAGAAAGAGGGAGCACTTCTTCTTCTCCCTCTATGGGCATTTTGTTTCAAATGTTTTGCTTATGACGAAAAATGACGATCTATTTTATATTCTAAGCCCTCTGTTTTAACTAGCATCATCGAGGCTGTTTCGTTTTTCCAGAAAGACTTATTATTCAGAATGTTCTTTATTTGCGACAAGAATGAAAGGAAAAGGGGCGACGGCTTCGTGTTGTGCATAAAATCAAGGCAGAGTTTCCCACGTATATGAATGAAGACTCATTCAACAAGGGTAAAAAATGCGAATAAAAAGTAATTTGAAGATGAAATTTATTGAAACAATAACATCATAAACTTAACATTTCATTCTAGCTATTGCATTTAAGCTAAGGTGCTCTTTTCCATTTGTAGAAGTATGTCTGTCGAGCTATCTATCCGCATCTGGGTTGAAACCGTCCTGCCTGTGCTATCGCTTCTTTGAAATCGTTCGTTCTTGAAATTCTCTTCTGAGAAATAACTCCTCGAACCTGGAAAGAAAGTAAAAAAGGAACGCAATGTAAAATCATTGTGATAACTTCTAGTTATTATCATCATGAGAAAAAAAGCTTTAGCATCATATAGAGAGAGTGTAGAATATCTGTTGCCATTTGAGAGGCAGTTGCTCCTATTGAGGGCGTTTCGTCCCTCTCAATTTTATGATTTGCTGATCCTCGGTTCTTCCTGAGAAAGAATCGAGGATCCTTCCATACATTTTCAACGGCCATGAATGCTGGCATTTCAAATAAATTTTTTCTCCCTTCCCTCATCCGCCCGAGAACTGAATCTCCCGATAGGAGTGTCAGTTAAACTTGTAGGTTTTATGGAAAGTTGAATTGCTTAAAGAGCCCAGCGTTCGCTCTTTGGCTAGGCTTCGAAATGATATTCAATGGAATATACAGAGAGAGAGAGAGAGAGAGTTTGAAATCAAACATCTTTATGGAAGAAAAGGAACAGCATGGAAGGGTGTTGATTCAAAGCATTATCTTTTTCATGGTTCATTTAGGAAACATTAAAAGCATTATCTTTTTCATAGTTAATTTAGGAAACATTAAAATCATTTGATAAGCGGTGATGAAATATAATTTGGTATTGAATTGTAATCGAATATCACGTAATTGAACGTTGGCTGCTTTCCTGTCCTTGGATATAGAATGAAATTATTCACTGTTCTAAAACATTTAATAATGCACTGTGTTCACCCCTAAAGAAATCAATTATTTGATCATCAATTAAAGTTGAATTGTTTAAAGATCCCAGCGTTCGCTCTTCGGCTAAGCTTCGAAATAATATTCAATGGAATATACAGAGAGAGAGAGAGTTTGAAATCAAACATCTTTATGGAAGAAAAGGAAAAGCATGGAAGGATGTTGATTCAAAGCATTATCTTTTTCATAGTTAATTTAGGAAGCATTAAAAGCATTTGATAAGCGGTATTTGTATGAATGGAAAAGAATAAGATAGGGGAGTTCAATTGACTGTTATGAATGTTTTACAAGCTATGAAAGAGGAGAAAGGCTTACAGTGGTTTTGTCCCTGTAACTCACTCATGAAATATAATTTGTTGGTATTGTGATGGAATATCACGTAATTAAACGTTGGCTGCTTTCCTGTCCTTGGATATAGAATGAAATTTTTCTCTGTTCTAAAACAATTCAATAATGTACTGTGCTCACACCTAAAGAAATCAATTATTACATTATCTTAAATTTACTGCAATTCAAACAGTTTTATCGCATCATTATTCAAAGTACATTGCCTATCGATTACATTATTCCAAATGCAGTAAATGTGCTCGTTGGTAAATTAGCTTAGCTGGTTAATTGTTACACCGTTCGAGCAAGGACTGCATGACAAAGACTTAATAGCCTTACATCAGAGAAAATTTTTCTTTCGTTTAAGCTATCCTTGCAAAAGTCTCAATGAAAATGTCCTAAGAACTTTTTACAGTGAACAAGAAACATGAAAATCATATTTCCACCCTTATAATGTCTCCCTTTTATTCTGCTGAAGCATTGTGCATATATTCCTTGTCCTTCTTCCTGGAAGACCTCAACTCTCCTCTTCCAAGAGTGTCTGTCTCCTAATCAGGAGTTTTGTGAAAATTGTCTACTTAACTTAGGAAAAGTTGCTCACAATCTATATATAAATTGTCATGCAGTAGGATTTCACATGAGCGCATGATGCAATAATTGTAAATGAAATAGCATTGCGCAGGTTTATAGGGAGACTACTAATTAATATGTGCTTCTTTTACCTTACCTTGCAATTCTTCAATCGATCGAAAAAGGTACTGAAATGTAAACCGACGGACGAGGAATCATGACGTAGAAAGGCGAACGAACGGTTAACCAAGCCTGGAAAGAACAAATTGCAGATAGAACTGAGACTCATGAAAGTGAAGGCCGCTTCATGTATTCCATGTGAACGGATAGCAGTTAAGCAAAGCAAGAGTACTGTTTTCTCTCTTGTCAAACGTGAAACCATCCACTGATGATCCATGGTCGTTTATTTATCATTTACTCGAGTGATTTGTGATGGTAATTGCTGGAAATGGATGGCCAGTTTGAGGCTCACATTATTTATAAGCAAATAATATCATAAGCCAATTACCCAGACTTCTCCTCACCTCTAAAATTAAAGAAATACTCACGAAACGAAAACGTCACTCTTTTGCTTTCACTGCAAAGGAAAGGAAGAAGAAGATCCATTCGATGTAGACAATCACTCCACTCTCCTGGCCGGTATTTTTTCTCGATGAAAACCGCATCCTAAAATTGAAAGATATCGAATTCGTTAAAGAGGAACTTAATTCATATTTAGGGATAAACCGTATTGAATGCATGCCTCGCACTCTTGAAAAAATTCAGTATAAAGTATAGCGAGTGATGGCCTACAGGTAAGGTCCAATATGGCCCACAAGAGTTGCAAATCGGTAGGAATAGGAAAATATTATCCATCGGGAATAAACTGGATATGAGTTACCTAAGTAAAGATGCAAATCACAGAGGGAAACTTTGAAATACCGGTCATCGACCTTAAAGTTGAAAAATTAAGAATTAACAATATTTGATCTCCCGCTCAACAATTATCTCGTTCCTGATTGGCTGAGAGAAATACCAGCGCTGTCAGTGCAAGCGCTGTATTGTTAAATTGTTAGAATCGTTGTTCTTCTACTGATCACCGACTGAATTCCTTTAAAATTCCCCTCTAATTTTACGTCGACCGCGCATGATGGCGGTTTTCTCGATATCCCAAGAATAAGTAGACTATACTTTATGAAAATAGTATTGTTGTGCGGTAAGACTCACGTAGTAGCAAAAAAGTCATAATAAATACTAATCTTCATGTAATTTTTATCGGTTACGATGAACATCTTGTTCATTTTTAAAAATCTAATTTAAATTTTAGAATCCCGGCCGTAGCAGTCTCGCGTCCCAACTCCATCACGCATTTTTCACTTTTCCATGCAACCTCGCCGTGAGCACATCGCTCGCCTCACCATTAGTTTACAATAGCTTAAATAAAGGTTTTTAACGTATAGCAGAGGCTATCAGCATCCCAAATCGAATTATGAATCCACCAAGGAGTGTTCTGTCAATAGAAACCGCTTCGGATTGTTTAATAGCGGGGGCAATGCAACAATATTTCAAGAGTCCATATGCTTGGTGCAGCGTTAGCATTCGCTCGATACGATCCGGGCTTGATATTGAAACTTACCATATGTCCCGACGTAACGGAATGCAGGTATTCGTTCATCGTCTCCTTTGGAAGCTATGAGTTGTCGAAAAACTCTTAGCACACTTGGTAAACACGGTCGGAGGGAGTTCGAAAAATTCCAATGGGAATTACCTCAATGTTTACCTTGATCCTGCTTCCCTCACTTAAACTTCACTCGATGGACGAATCCACAATCCTTTGCAACTGCAGCATGGAAAAAATCCTGCATGAGCTCCGATAACTCGGCACTTTACAAAATAATTCGATCACAGTGGCTTCGCTTCTAACGAATCTCCGAGAATTAAAAGCTACGGAGTTGATAGGGAACGGCGACCCACAACGCAACTGGATTTCAAAGTCTCGCGAACGAAATAAGTGCAGGATTGATTTCAATGCTTTGCAAGTTCAATTTTCTCACTTCTGTTCAACATCGCGGACGGACTTTCCTCGCAATGCATGAGTTTCGACTGACGCCAGAAAGAGGGAGCACTTCTTCTTCTCCCTCTATGGGCATTTTGTTTCAAATGTTTTGCTTATGACGAAAAATGACGATCTATTTTATATTCTAAGCCCTCTGTTTTAACTAGCATCATCGAGGCTGTTTCGTTTTTCCAGAAAGACTTATTATTCAGAATGTTCTTTATTTGCGACAAGAATGAAAGGAAAAGGGGCGACGGCTTCGTGTTGTGCATAAAATCAAGGCAGAGTTTCCCACGTATATGAATGAAGACTCATTCAACAAGGGTAAAAAATGCGAATAAAAAGTAATTTGAAGATGAAATTTATTGAAACAATAACATCATAAACTTAACATTTCATTCTAGCTATTGCATTTAAGCTAAGGTGCTCTTTTCCATTTGTAGAAGTATGTCTGTCGAGCTATCTATCCGCATCTGGGTTGAAACCGTCCTGCCTGTGCTATCGCTTCTTTGAAATCGTTCGTTCTTGAAATTCTCTTCTGAGAAATAACTCCTCGAACCTGGAAAGAAAGTAAAAAAGGAACGCAATGTAAAATCATTGTGATAACTTCTAGTTATTATCATCATGAGAAAAAAAGCTTTAGCATCATATAGAGAGAGTGTAGAATATCTGTTGCCATTTGAGAGGCAGTTGCTCCTATTGAGGGCGTTTCGTCCCTCTCAATTTTATGATTTGCTGATCCTCGGTTCTTCCTGAGAAAGAATCGAGGATCCTTCCATACATTTTCAACGGCCATGAATGCTGGCATTTCAAATAAATTTTTTCTCCCTTCCCTCATCCGCCCGAGAACTGAATCTCCCGATAGGAGTGTCAGTTAAACTTGTAGGTTTTATGGAAAGTTGAATTGCTTAAAGAGCCCAGCGTTCGCTCTTTGGCTAGGCTTCGAAATGATATTCAATGGAATATACAGAGAGAGAGAGAGTTTGAAATCAAACATCTTTATGGAAGAAAAGGAACAGCATGGAAGGGTGTTGATTCAAAGCATTATCTTTTTCATGGTTCATTTAGGAAACATTAAAAGCATTATCTTTTTCATAGTTAATTTAGGAAACATTAAAATCATTTGATAAGCGGTGATGAAATATAATTTGGTATTGAATTGTAATCGAATATCACGTAATTGAACGTTGGCTGCTTTCCTGTCCTTGGATATAGAATGAAATTATTCACTGTTCTAAAACATTTAATAATGCACTGTGTTCACCCCTAAAGAAATCAATTATTTGATCATCAATTAAAGTTGAATTGTTTAAAGATCCCAGCGTTCGCTCTTCGGCTATGCTTCGAAATAATATTCAATGGAATATACAGAGAGAGAGAGAGTTTGAAATCAAACATCTTTATGGAAGAAAAGGAAAAGCATGGAAGGATGTTGATTCAAAGCATTATCTTTTTCATAGTTAATTTAGGAAGCATTAAAAGCATTTGATAAGCGGTATTTGTATGAATGGAAAAGAATAAGATAGATGAGTTCAATTGACTGTTATGAATGTTTTACAAGCTATGAAAGAGGAGAAAGGCTTACAGTGGTTTTGTCCCTGTAACTCACTCATGAAATATAATTTGTTGGTATTGTGATGGAATATCACGTAATTAAACGTTGGCTGCTTTCCTGTCCTTGGATATAGAATGAAATTTATCTCTGTTCTAAAACAGTTCAATAATGTACTGTGCTCACACCTAAAGAAATCAATTATCACATTATCTTAAATTTACTGCAATTCAAACAGTTTTATCGCATCATTATTCAAAGTACATTGCCTATCGATTACATTATTCCAAATGCAGTAAATGAGCTCGTTGGTAAATTAGCTTAGCTGGTAAATTGTTACACTGTTCGAGCAAGGACTGCATGACAAAGACTTAATAGCCTTACATCAGAGAAAATTTTTCTTTCGTTTAAGCTATCCTTGCAAAAGTCTCAATGAAAATGTCCTAAGAACTTTTTACAGTGAACAAGAAACATGAAAATCATATTTCCACCCTTATAATGTCTCCCTTTTATTCTGCTGAAGCATTGTGCATATATTCCTTGTCCTTCTTCCTGGAAGACCTCAACTCTCCTCTTCCAAGAGTGTCTGTCTCCTAATCAGGAGTTTTGTGAAAATTGTCTACTTAACTTAGGAAAAGTTGCTCACAATCTATATATAAATTGTCATGCAGTAGGATTTCACATGAGCGCATGATGCAATAATTGTAAATGAAATAGCATTGCGCAGGTTTATAGGGAGACTACTAATTAATATGTGCTTCTTTTACCTTACCTTGCAATTCTTCAATCGATCGAAAAAGGTACTGAAATGTAAACCGACGGACGAGGAATCATGACGTAGAAAGGCGAACGAACGGTTAACCAAGCCTGGAAAGAACAAATTGCAGATAGAACTGAGACTCATGAAAGTGAAGGCCGCTTCATGTATTCCATGTGAACGGATAGCAGTTAAGCAAAGCAAGAGTACTGTTTTCTCTCTTGTCAAACGTGAAACCATCCACTGATGATCCATGGTCGTTTATTTATCATTTACTCGAGTGATTTGTGATGGTAATTGCTGGAAATGGATGGCCAGTTTGAGGCTCACATTATTTATAAGCAAATAATATCATAAGCCAATTACCCAGACTTCTCCTCACCTCTAAAATTAAAGAAATACTCACGAAACGAAAACGTCACTCTTTTGCTTTCACTGCAAAGGAAAGGAAGAAGAAGATCCATTCGATGTAGACAATCACTCCACTCTCCTGGCCGGTATTTTTTCTCGATGAAAACCGCATCCTAAAATTGAAAGATATCGAATTCGTTAAAGAGGAACTTAATTCATATTTAGGGATAAACCGTATTGAATGCATGCCTCGCACTCTTGAAAAAATTCAGTATAAAGTATAGCGAGTGATGGCCTACAGGTAAGGTCCAATATGGCCCACAAGAGTTGCAAATCGGTAGGAATAGGAAAATATTATCCATCGGGAATAAACTGGATATGAGTTACCTAAGTAAAGATGCAAATCACAGAGGAAAACTTTGAAATACCGGTCATCGACCTGAAAGTTGAAAAATTAAGAATTAACAATATTTGATCTCCCGCTCAACAATTATCTCGTTCCTGATTGGCTGAGAGAAATACCACCGCTGTCAGTGCAAGCGCTGTATTGTTAAATTGTTAGAATCGTTGTTCTTCTACTGATCACCGACTGAATTCCTTTAAAATTCCCCTCTCCTTTTACGTCGACCGCGCATGATGGCGGTTTTCTCGATTTCCCAAGAATAAGTAGACTATACTTTATGAAAATAGTATTGTTGTGCGGTAAGACTCACGTAGTAGCAAAAAAGTCATAATAAATACTAATCTTCATGTAATTTTTATCGGTTACGATGAACATCTTGTTCATTTTTAAAAATCTAATTTAAATTTTAGAATCCCGGCCGTAGCAGTCTCGCGTCCCAACTCCATCACGCATTTTTCACTTTTCCATGCAACCTCGCCGTGAGCACATCGCTCGCCTCACCATTAGTTTACAATAGCTTAAATAAAGGTTTTTAACGTATAGCAGAGGCTATCAGCATCCCAAATCGAATTATGAATCCACCAAGGAGTGTTCTGTCAATAGAAACCGCTTCGGATTGTTTAATAGCGGGGGCAATGCAACAATATTTCAAGAGTCCATATGCTTGGTGCAGCGTTAGCATTCGCTCGATACGATCCGGGCTTGATATTGAAACTTACCATATGTCCCGACGTAACGGAATGCAGGTATTCGTTCATCGTCTCCTTTGGAAGCTATGAGTTGTCGAAAAACTCTTAGCACACTTGGTAAACACGGTCGGAGGGAGTTCGAAAAATTCCAATGGGAATTACCTCAATGTTTACCTTGATCCTGCTTCCCTCACTTAAACTTCACTCGATGGACGAATCCACAATCCTTTGCAACTGCAGCATGGAAAAAATCCTGCATGAGCTCCGATAACTCGGCACTTTACAAAATAATTCGATCACAGTGGCTTCGCTTCTAACGAATCTCCGAGAATTAAAAGCTACGGAGTTGATAGGGAACGGCGACCCACAACGCAACTGGATTTCAAAGTCTCGCGAACGAAATAAGTGCAGGATTGATTTCAATGCTTTGCAAGTTCAATTTTCTCACTTCTGTTCAACATCGCGGACGGACTTTCCTCGCAATGCATGAGTTTCGACTGACGCCAGAAAGAGGGAGCACTTCTTCTTCTCCCTCTATGGGCATTTTGTTTCAAATGTTTTGCTTATGACGAAAAATGACGATCTATTTTATATTCTAAGCCCTCTGTTTTAACTAGCATCATCGAGGCTGTTTCGTTTTTCCAGAAAGACTTATTATTCAGAATGTTCTTTATTTGCGACAAGAATGAAAGGAAAAGGGGCGACGGCTTCGTGTTGTGCATAAAATCAAGGCAGAGTTTCCCACGTATATGAATGAAGACTCATTCAACAAGGGTAAAAAATGCGAATAAAAAGTAATTTGAAGATGAAATTTATTGAAACAATAACATCATAAACTTAACATTTCATTCTAGCTATTGCATTTAAGCTAAGGTGCTCTTTCCCATTTGTAGAAGTATGTCTGTCGAGCTATCTATCCGCATCTGGGTTGAAACCGTCCTGCCTGTGCTATCGCTTCTTTGAAATCGTTCGTTCTTGAAATTCTCTTCTGAGAAATAACTCCTCGAACCTGGAAAGAAAGTAAAAAAGGAACGCAATGTAAAATCATTGTGATAACTTCTAGTTATTATCATCATGAGAAAAAAAGCTTTAGCATCATATAGAGAGAGTGTAGAATATCTGTTGCCATTTGAGAGGCAGTTGCTCCTATTGAGGGCGTTTCGTCCCTCTCAATTTTATGATTTGCTGATCCTCGGTTCTTCCTGAGAAAGAATCGAGGATCCTTCCATACATTTTCAACGGCCATGAATGCTGGCATTTCAAATAAATTTTTTCTCCCTTCCCTCATCCGCCCGAGAACTGAATCTCCCGATAGGAGTGTCAGTTAAACTTGTAGGTTTTATGGAAAGTTGAATTGCTTAAAGAGCCCAGCGTTCGCTCTTTGGCTAGGCTTCGAAATGATATTCAATGGAATATACAGAGAGAGAGAGAGAGAGAGTTTGAAATCAAACATCTTTATGGAAGAAAAGGAACAGCATGGAAGGGTGTTGATTCAAAGCATTATCTTTTTCATGGTTCATTTAGGAAACATTAAAAGCATTATCTTTTTCATAGTTAATTTAGGAAACATTAAAATCATTTGATAAGCGGTGATGAAATATAATTTGGTATTGAATTGTAATCGAATATCACGTAATTGAACGTTGGCTGCTTTCCTGTCCTTGGATATAGAATGAAATTATTCACTGTTCTAAAACATTTAATAATGCACTGTGTTCACCCCTAAAGAAATCAATTATTTGATCATCAATTAAAGTTGAATTGTTTAAAGATCCCAGCGTTCGCTCTTCGGCTAAGCTTCGAAATAATATTCAATGGAATATACAGAGAGAGAGAGAGTTTGAAATCAAACATCTTTATGGAAGAAAAGGAAAAGCATGGAAGGATGTTGATTCAAAGCATTATCTTTTTCATAGTTAATTTAGGAAGCATTAAAAGCATTTGATAAGCGGTATTTGTATGAATGGAAAAGAATAAGATAGGGGAGTTCAATTGACTGTTATGAATGTTTTACAAGCTATGAAAGAGGAGAAAGGCTTACAGTGGTTTTGTCCCTGTAACTCACTCATGAAATATAATTTGTTGGTATTGTGATGGAATATCACGTAATTAAACGTTGGCTGCTTTCCTGTCCTTGGATATAGAATGAAATTTTTCTCTGTTCTAAAACAATTCAATAATGTACTGTGCTCACACCTAAAGAAATCAATTATCACATTATCTTAAATTTACTGCAATTCAAACAGTTTTATCGCATCATTATTCAAAATACATTGCCTATCGATTACATTATTCCAAATGCAGTAAATGTGCTCGTTGGTAAATTAGCTAAGCTGGTTAATTGTTACACCGTTCGAGCAAGGACTGCATGACAAAGACTTAATAGCCTTACATCAGAGAAAATTTTTCTTTCGTTTAAGCTATCCTTGCAAAAGTCTCAATGAAAATGTCCTAAGAACTTTTTACAGTGAACAAGAAACATGAAAATCATATTTCCACCCTTATAATGTCTCCCTTTTATTCTGCTGAAGCATTGTGCATATATTCCTTGTCCTTCTTCCTGGAAGACCTCAACTCTCCTCTTCCAAGAGTGTCTGTCTCCTAATCAGGAGTTTTGTGAAAATTGTCTACTTAACTTAGGAAAAGTTGCTCACAATCTATATATAAATTGTCATGCAGTAGGATTTCACATGAGCGCATGATGCAATAATTGTAAATGAAATAGCATTGCGCAGGTTTATAGGGAGACTACTAATTAATATGTGCTTCTTTTACCTTACCTTGCAATTCTTCAATCGATCGAAAAAGGTACTGAAATGTAAACCGACGGACGAGGAATCATGACGTAGAAAGGCGAACGAACGGTTAACCAAGCCTGGAAAGAACAAATTGCAGATAGAACTGAGACTCATGAAAGTGAAGGCCGCTTCATGTATTCCATGTGAACGGATAGCAGTTAAGCAAAGCAAGAGTACTGTTTTCTCTCTTGTCAAACGTGAAACCATCCACTGATGATCCATGGTCGTTTATTTATCATTTACTCGAGTGATTTGTGATGGTAATTGCTGGAAATGGATGGCCAGTTTGAGGCTCACATTATTTATAAGCAAATAATATCATAAGCCAATTACCCAGACTTCTCCTCACCTCTAAAATTAAAGAAATACTCACGAAACGAAAACGTCACTCTTTTGCTTTCACTGCAAAGGAAAGGAAGAAGAAGATCCATTCGATGTAGACAATCACTCCACTCTCCTGGCCGGTATTTTTTCTCGATGAAAACCGCATCCTAAAATTGAAAGATATCGAATTCGTTAAAGAGGAACTTAATTCATATTTAGGGATAAACCGTATTGAATGCATGCCTCGCACTCTTGAAAAAATTCAGTATAAAGTATAGCGAGTGATGGCCTACAGGTAAGGTCCAATATGGCCCACAAGAGTTGCAAATCGGTAGGAATAGGAAAATATTATCCATCGGGAATAAACTGGATATGAGTTACCTAAGTAAAGATGCAAATCACAGAGGAAAACTTTGAAATACTGGTCATCGACCTGAAAGTTGAAAAATTAAGAATTAACAATATTTGATCTCCCGCTCAACAATTATCTCGTTCCTGATTGGCTGAGAGAAATGCCACCGCTGTCAGTGAAAGCGCTGTATTGTTAAATTGTTAGAATCGTTGTTCTTCTACTGATCACCGACTGAATTCCTTTAAAATTCCCCTCTCATTTTACGTCGACCGCGCATGATGGCGGTTTTCTCGATTTCCCAAGAATAAGTAGACTATACTTTATGAAAATAGTATTGTTGTGCGGTAAGACTCACGTAGTAGCAAAAAAGTCATAATAAATACTAATCTTCATGTAATTTTTATCGGTTACGATGAACATCTTGTTCATTTTTAAAAATCTAATTTAAATTTTAGAATCCCGGCCGTAGCAGTCTCGCGTCCCAACTCCATCACGCATTTTTCACTTTTCCATGCAACCTCGCCGTGAGCACATCGCTCGCCTCACCATTAGTTTACAATAGCTTAAATAAAGGTTTTTAACGTATAGCAGAGGCTATCAGCATCCCAAATCGAATTATGAATCCACCAAGGAGTGTTCTGTCAATAGAAACCGCTTCGGATTGTTTAATAGCGGGGGCAATGCAACAATATTTCAAGAGTCCATATGCTTGGTGCAGCGTTAGCATTCGCTCGATACGATCCGGGCTTGATATTGAAACTTACCATATGTCCCGACGTAACGGAATGCAGGTATTCGTTCATCGTCTCCTTTGGAAGCTATGAGTTGTCGAAAAACTCTTAGCACACTTGGTAAACACGGTCGGAGGGAGTTCGAAAAATTCCAATGGGACTTACCTCAATGTTTATCTTGATCCTGCTTCCCTCACTTAAACTTCACTCGATGGACGAATCCACAATCCTTTGCAACTGCAGCATGGAAAAAATCCTGCATGAGCTCCGATAACTCGGCACTTTACAAAATAATTCGATCACAGTGGCTTCGCTTCTAACGAATCTCCGAGAATTAAAAGCTACGGAGTTGATAGGGAACGGCGACCCACAACGCAACTGGATTTCAAAGTCTCGCGAACGAAATAAGTGCAGGATTGATTTCAATACTTTGCAAGTTCAATTTTCTCACTTCTGTTCAACATCGCGGACGGACTTTCCTCGCAATGCATGAGTTTCGACTGACGCCAGAAAGAGGGAGCACTTCTTCTTCTCCCTCTATGGGCATTTTGTTTCAAATGTTTTGCTTATGACGAAAAATGACGATCTATTTTATATTCTAAGCCCTCTGTTTTAACTAGCATCATCGAGGCTGTTTCGTTTTTCCAGAAAGACTTATTATTCAGAATGTTCTTTATTTGCGACAAGAATGAAAGGAAAAGGGGCGACGGCTTCGGGTTGTGCATAAAATCAAGGCAGAGTTTCCCACGTATATGAATGAAGACTCATTCAACAAGGGTAAAAAATGCGAATAAAAAGTAATTTGAAGATGAAATTTATTGAAACAATAACATCATAAACTTAACATTTCATTCTAGCTATTGCATTTAAGCTAAGGTGCTCTTTCCCATTTGTAGAAGTATGTCTGTCGAGCTATCTATCCGCATCTGGGTTGAAACCGTCCTGCCTGTGCTATCGCTTCTTTGAAATCGTTCGTTCTTGAAATTCTCTTCTGAGAAATAACTCCTCGAACCTGGAAAGAAAGTAAAAAAGGAACGCAATGTAAAATCATTGTGATAACTTCTAGTTATTATCATCATGAGAAAAAAAGCTTTAGCATCATATAGAGAGAGTGTAGAATATCTGTTGCCATTTGAGAGGCAGTTGCTCCTATTGAGGGCGTTTCGTCCCTCTCAATTTTATGATTTGCTGATCCTCGGTTCTTCCTGAGAAAGAATCGAGGATCCTTCCATACATTTTCAACGGCCATGAATGCTGACATTTCAAATAAATTTTTTCTCCCTTCCCTCATCCGCCCGAGAACTGAATCTCCCGATAGGAGTGTCAGTTAAACTTGTAGGTTTTATGGAAAGTTGAATTGCTTAAAGAGCCCAGCGTTCGCTCTTTGGCTAGGCTTCGAAATGATATTCAATGGAATTTACAGAGAGAGAGTTTGAAATCAAACATCTTTATGGAAGAAAAGGAACAGCATGGAAGGGTGTTGATTCAAAGCATTATCTTTTTCATAGTTCATTTAGGAAACATTAAAAGCATTATCTTTTTCATAGTTAATTTAGGAAACATTAAAATCATTTGATAAGCGGTGATGAAATATAATTTGGTATTGAATTGTAATCGAATATCACGTAATTAAACGTTGGCTGCTTTCCTGTCCTTGGATATAGAATGAAATTATTCACTGTTCTAAAACATTTAATAATGCACTGTGTTCACCCCTAAAGAAATCAATTATTTGATCATCAATTAAAGTTGAATTGTTTAAAGATCCCAGCGTTCGCTCTTCGGCTAAGCTTCGAAATAATGTTCCATGGAATATACAAAGAGAGAGAGAGAGAGTTTGAAATCAAACATCTTTATGGAAGAAAAGGAAAAGCATGGAAGGATGTTGATTCAAAGCATTATCTTTTTCATAGTTAATTAGGAAGCATTAAAAGCATTTGATAAGCGGTATTTGTATGAATGGAAAAGAATAAGATAGGGGAGTTCAATTGACTGTTATGAATGTTTTACTAGCTATGAAAGAGGAGAAAGGCTTAGAGTGGTTTTGTCCCTGTAACTCACCCATGAAATATAATTTGTTGTTGAATTGTGATGGAATATCACGTAATTAAACGTTGGCTGCTTTCCTGTCCTTGGATATAGAATGAAATTTTTCTCTGTTCTAAAACAGTTCAATAATGTACTGTGCTCACACCTAAAGAAAGCAATTATCACATTATCTTAAATTTACTGCAATTCAAACAGTTTTATCGCATCATTATTCAAAGTACATTGCCTATCGATTACATTATTCCAAATGCATGTAAATGAGCTCGTTGGTAAATTAGCTTAGCTGGTAAATTGTTACACCGTTCGAGCAAGGACTGCATGACAAAGACTTAATAGCCTTACATCAGAGAAAATTTTTCTTTCGTTTAAGCTATCCTTGCAAAAGTCTCAATGAAAATGTCCTAAGAACTTTTTACAGTGAACAAGAAACATGAAAATCATATTTCCACCCTTATAATGTCTCCCTTTTATTCTGCTGAAGCATTGTGCATATATTCCTTGTCCTTCTTCCTGGAAGACCTCAACTCTCCTCTTCCAAGAGTGTCTGTCTCCTAATCAGGAGTTTTGTGAAAATTGTCTACATAACTTAGGAAAAGTTGCTCACAATCTATATATAAATTGTCATGCAGTAGGATTTCACATGAGCGCATGATGCAATAATTGTAAATGAAATAGCATTGCGCAGGTTTATAGGGAGACTACTAATTAATATGTGCTTCTTTTACCTTACCTTGCAATTCTTCAATCGATCGAAAAAGGTACTGAAATGTAAACCGACAGACGAGGAATCATGACGTAGAAAGGCGAACGAACGGTTAACCAAGCCTGGAAAGAACAAATTGCAGATAGAACTGAGACTCATGAAAGTGAAGGCCGCTTCATGTATTCCATGTGAACGGATAGCAGTTAAGCAAAGCAAGAGTACTGTTTTCTCTCTTGTCAAACGTGAAACCATCCACTGATGATCCATGGTCGTTCATTTATCATTTACTCGAGTGATTTTTGATGGTAATTGCTGGAAATGGATGGCCAGTTTGAGGCTCACATTATTTATAAGCAAATAATATCATAAGCCAATTACCCAGACTTCTCCTCACCTCTAAAATTAAAGAAATACTCACGAAACGAAAACGTCACTCTTTTGCTTTCACTGCAAAGGAAAGGAAGAAGAAGATCCATTCGATGTGGACAATCACTCCACTCTCCTGGCCGGTATTTTTTCTCGATGAAAACCGCATCCTAAAATTGAAAGATATCGAATTCGTTAAAGAGGAACTTAATTCATATTTAGGGATAAACCGTATTGAATGCATGCCTCGCACTCTTGAAAAAATTCAGTATAAAGTATAGCGAGTGATGGCCTACAGGTAAGGTCCAATATGGCCCACAAGAGTTGCAAATCGGTAGGAATAGGAAAATATAATCCATCGGGAATAAACTGGATATGAGTTACCTAAGTAAAGATGCAAATCACAGAGGGAAACTTTGAAATACCGGTCATCGACCTTAAAGTTGAAAAATTAAGAATTAACAATATTTGATCTCCCGCTCAACAATTATCTCGTTCCTGATTGGCTGAGAGAAATACCAGCGCTGTCAGTGCAAGCGCTGTATTGTTAAATTGTTAGAATCGTTGTTCTTCTACTGATCACCGACTGAATTCCTTTAAAATTCCCCTCTCATTTTACGTCGACCGCGCATGATGGCGGTTTTCTCGATTTCCCAAGAATAAGTAGACTATACTTTATGAAAATAGTATTGTTGTGCGGTAAGACTCACGTAGTAGCAAAAAAGTCATAATAAATACTAATCTTCATGTAATTTTTATCGGTTACGATGAACATCTTGTTCATTTTTAAAAATCTAATTTAAATTTTAGAATCCCGGCCGTAGCAGTCTCGCGTCCCAACTCCATCACGCATTTTTCACTTTTCCATGCAACCTCGCCGTGAGCACATCGCTCGCCTCACCATTAGTTTACAATAGCTTAAATAAAGGTTTTTAACGTATAGCAGAGGCTATCAGCATCCCAAATCGAATTATGAATCCACCAAGGAGTGTTCTGTCAATAGAAACCGCTTCGGATTGTTTAATAGCGGGGGCAATGCAACAATATTTCAAGAGTCCATATGCTTGGTGCAGCGTTAGCATTCGCTCGATACGATCCGGGCTTGATATTGAAACTTACCATATGTCCCGACGTAACGGAATGCAGGTATTCGTTCATCGTCTCCTTTGGAAGCTATGAGTTGTCGAAAAACTCTTAGCACACTTGGTAAACACGGTCGGAGGGAGTTCGAAAAATTCCAATGGGACTTACCTCAATGTTTATCTTGATCCTGCTTCCCTCACTTAAACTTCACTCGATGGACGAATCCACAATCCTTTGCAACTGCAGCATGGAAAAAATCCTGCATGAGCTCCGATAACTCGGCACTTTACAAAATAATTCGATCACAGTGGCTTCGCTTCTAACGAATCTCCGAGAATTAAAAGCTACGGAGTTGTTAGGGAACGGCGACCCACAACGCAACTGGATTTCAAAGTCTCGCGAACGAAATAAGTGCAGCATTGATTTCAATACTTTGCAAGTTCAATTTTCTCACTTCTGTTCAACATCGCGGACGGACTTTCCTCGCAATGCATGAGTTTCGACTGACGCCAGAAAGAGGGAGCACTTCTTCTTCTCCCTCTATGGGCATTTTGTTTCAAATGTTTTGCTTATGACGAAAAATGACGATCTATTTTATATTCTAAGCCCTCTGTTTTAACTAGCATCATCGAGGCTGTTTCGTTTTTCCAGAAAGACTTATTATTCAGAATGTTCTTTATTTGCGACAAGAATGAAAGGAAAAGGGGCGACGGCTTCGGGTTGTGCATAAAATCAAGGCAGAGTTTCCCACGTATATGAATGAAGTCTCATTCAACAAGGGTAAAAAATGCGAATAAAAAGTAATTTGAAGATGAAATTTATTGAAACAATAACATCATAAACTTAACATTTCATTCTAGCTATTGCATTTAAGCTAAGGTGCTCTTTCCCATTTGTAGAAGTATGTCTGTCGAGCTATCTATCCGCATCTGGGTTGAAACCGTCCTGCCTGTGCTATCGCTTCTTTGAAATCGTTCGTTCTTGAAATTCTCTTCTGAGAAATAACTCCTCGAACCTGGAAAGAAAGTAAAAAAGGAACGCAATGTAAAATCATTGTGATAACTTCTAGTTATTATCATCATGAGAAAAAAAGCTTTAGCATCATATAGAGAGAGTGTAGAATATCTGTTGCCATTTGAGAGGCAGTTGCTCCTATTGAGGGCGTTTCGTCCCTCTCAATTTTATGATTTGCTGATCCTCGGTTCTTCCTGAGAAAGAATCGAGGATCCTTCCATACATTTTCAACGGCCATGAATGCTGACATTTCAAATAAATTTTTTCTCCCTTCCCTCATCCGCCCGAGAACTGAATCTCCCGATAAGAGTGTCAGTTAAACTTGTAGGTTTTATGGAAAGTTGAATTGCTTAAAGAGCCCAGCGTTCGCTCTTTGGCTAGGCTTCGAAATGATATTCAATGGAATATACAGAGAGAGAGAGAGAGAGAGTTTGAAATCAAACATCTTTATGGAAGAAAAGGAACAGCATGGAAGGGTGTTGATTCAAAGCATTATCTTTTTCATGGTTCATTTAGGAAACATTAAAAGCATTATCTTTTTCATAGTTAATTTAGGAAACATTAAAATCATTTGATAAGCGGTGATGAAATATAATTTGGTATTGAATTGTAATCGAATATCACGTAATTAAACGTTGGCTGCTTTCCTGTCCTTGGATATAGAATGAAATTATTCACTGTTCTAAAACATTTAATAATGCACTGTGTTCACCCCTAAAGAAATCAATTATTTGATCATCAATTAAAGTTGAATTGTTTAAAGATCCCAGCGTTCGCTCTTCGGCTAAGCTTCGAAATAATATTCAATGGAATATACAGAGAGAAAGAGAGAGTTTGAAATCAAACATCTTTATGGAAGAAAAGGAAAAGCATGGAAGGATGTTGATTCAAAGCATTATCTTTTTCATAGTTAATTAGGAAGCATTAAAAGCATTTGATAAGCGGTATTTGTATGAATGGAAAAGAATAAGATAGGGGAGTTCAATTGACTGTTATGAATGTTTTACTAGCTATGAAAGAGGAGAAAGGCTTACAGTGGTTTTGTCCCTGTAACTCACCCATGAAATATAATTTGTTGTTGAATTGTGATGGAATATCACGTAATTAAACGTTGGCTGCTTTCCTGTCCTTGGATATAGAATGAAATTTTTCTCTGTTCTAAAACAGTTCAATAATGTACTGTGCTCACACCTAAAGAAAGCAATTATCACATTATCTTAAATTTACTGCAATTCAAACAGTTTTATCGCATCATTATTCAAAGTACATTGCCTATCGATTACATTATTCCAAATGCAGTAAATGAGCTCGTTGGTAAATTAGCTTAGCTGGTAAATTGTTACACCGTTCGAGCAAGGACTGCATGACAAAGACTTAATAGCCTTACATCAGAGAAAATTTTTCTTTCGTTTAAGCTATCCTTGCAAAAGTCTCAATGAAAATGTCCTAAGAACTTTTTACAGTGAACAAGAAACATGAAAATCATATTTCCACCCTTATAATGTCTCCCTTTTATTCTGCTGAAGCATTGTGCATATATTCCTTGTCCTTCTTCCTGGAAGACCTCAACTCTCCTCTTCCAAGAGTGTCTGTCTCCTAATCAGGAGTTT